>OX243842.2:15680238-20680238 GCA_945859575.2 Herminia tarsipennalis | reverse complement strand
GTTAATAAGGCCAGTTGTTTCCCTCAAATATTTTGTAAGATTTATGTTAACAATCAAGTCAATAATTTAAGTTAAAATATCTTGTTTATTGCCCGAAGTTTCCACTGAAGTGCACCGGCTGTGTGTCGGGCAATTTATAATATATTTTCCTAATGTGTACAAATCGCGAAAGTTTATCAACTTTTATGACTCTCTGTTCTCTCTTAATATTGGTCTGCACTTCTCATTTTTTTTCTTATATTTCCAATTTTATATAAAGCATTACACTTTATAAAAAATTGTAGTAGGTAAACTGCGTCGAATTTTATTAAAATCGAGTTTTTTTCCGATATTATTAATTTGCAAAATTTAACATTCTTTATTCACTTAGGATGCAAAACAACATTTGTAATACATACAAGCATGGATGACTGTCGTGGTATCACATATAAGCATTCGTCTTTGCTATTCAAGAATTTCAAGACGAACTTTAACGAATAATTAAAGAGCTGGTAATAAATCCTTTTCGTCGAATTTTAATTACAAAGTCAGTGAAAACAATCCTTTCTTATAGAACAAAAATCACATCTACATAGATGCGGTCACTAAAACAGGTCCCCAGCTATTTATAACGGACGATTAACAGCTTATTACTACACAAACTATAATCAACATTTTCTCAGTAAATTTAAGGTTGAAAATCGCTTGGCATGGTGCAAGTTAATTCCAACAAAGGAATACGGAGACGTTAAAACAATAAAATTGCGCATCGCAATCAGCGCCCCGAGCGAAAGCCATTGCTGCAAGAAAACTAGCCCAGATTTGAAATGCTAATCTGTAAATGTACTAGTTAAAATTGTGTTTTGAAGTGTTTTGAAACGGCGATAGCCTAGTGGCTAAGGCAACGGTCTCGCAATCGTGCGGTCACGGGTTCGAATCCTACCCATTACACTAACGACGTGAACCCACTCCTAACACAAGCCTTTGAGCTTAGCTGGAGGGGTTAACGAGATTGCTAGTAATGTAGGACTCAACCCCAAATTGCTAGTTATCTTTAAAAAAAAAAAGTTGTCCAAGGTAGTGTATTATATAAGCTTTCCTTTAGATTATATACATTGTACATACGTATTGTTGTTATTTCAATTACAGACGAGATCTACGTACTTAAACACCAAGGATAATATTTTCCATTCAAGCTAATATGCATTATAGAATTTTATAAGCTACGGGTCTTAATCGCGTAAATATTTTATTTTAAGGCTTAATACCTTTATTTATTGCCCGACGTTTCGACCGTATTGCAACGGCCGTGGTCACGAGTAGACTAATATGCGCTTAAAAACACACACGAAATAAAAATCTTTTTCAAGATAACACCCAATTTCGGAGTTTTAGTAGAATATAGTATGATTGCGTGTGTTTCACATTGTGTTAACCGCAATAGTAGGTATAGGTAGTCGTAGACGTGGATGCAGCGATGAAGAAAAAGCCTAGCAAAACGTATCATTAGCCAAAGTTGCGTGCGAAGCCTACTTAGTTGCCATAAAGAGACCATTAACGGTTCATCCCGAGGCTGAAGGGAAAATTTATTTCGCATAACAATTTGTTGGTATTTCATTGATTGCAGTTGATTGTGTTAGCTTGAGGCACGGTTTATAATCTAAATCGTACGCTTTGATTTGAAGTTGATGTATGAGAGCTGATTTCAATATTTATGCAATTCAAAATGGAATAGATCAATGATTTGTGGGCTTGAGAAGGTGAGAAAATGTATAAGAGGTTGATTGGAAACGAGTTATCACAAAATCAGATTAGGTTTTCAACGAGCATTTTTAAAGAACAATTTACAGTTAAAGTCTTAATAACATCCTTTCGATTTTTTTTTAATGTTTCGTACTATAGTATGACCATTAGTGCTGTGCACTCCCTGAGGTATGCGCGCGGTGAGACGGGGGGGTTAGAATCGGCTGCTGCGCTGTCAGTGCGCCGTCAACGCTTGTGACGGCAGGTAGTGTTATTTGTATCGGACTGTCTATGTCAGACGCACACGAGATAAATATTCAAAGATGGGTCGTGCGTTATCTCGTGATATGAAGACTGTCATTTTTAAGGTGGCTGAATATTTTAAGAAAAGAAAAGCAGACAAAGAAAGCTTTGAATTTAAAAATGACGTGAATATTGCTAAAATCGTTGCGGAGGCTACGGGATACAGCAAAAGAACCGTACATAATGTGATTTCTGCGGGCTATTTATCAATTGAAAATTCAAGCCAATTAAAATTTCAATCGCCAAAAAAACCAAAAGTTCTAAAGAAAAAACACGTTGTGGATGATTTTGACCTTGGAGTTATCAGAAGAAAAATTCATCAGTTTTACGAAGTTGAAAAAAAAATACCAAGTGTCCGTAAGTTACTATCAAGTTTGAGACAGGATGGCATATTGAATTGTGGACGGGAATATTTAAGACAGCTTTTACACAAAATGGGCTACCGTTACAAAAAATGCAAATCAAAGAGACATCTCCTTATAGAGCAGCCTAATATTACAGTGTGGCGGAAAAAATATCTTACACAAATCAGAAATTACAGAACGGAAAACCGAAACATATATTTTCTTGATGAAACATACATCAACGCCAGTCACCATGCCAGCAAATGTTGGCAATCATCGTCAGAACCCGGTATTCATGCTGATATTGGGAAAGGACGGCGACTAGTAATACTCCACGCTGGGTGTCGAAATGGCTTAGTGGATGATACATTGACTATATTCAAATCCGATGCTAGAACCGGTGACTATCATGAAGATATGAGCGGACCTACTTTTTATAAGTGGGTAGATGAAAAGTTAAAAGATAAGTTGCTGCCGAATTCTGTGGTTGTAATGGACAACGCGTCTTACCACAGCGTTCAGATTGAGAAGAAACCAACTATATCAAGCCTCAAAAGTGAAATGCAGAACTGGTTGCTACGCCATAATGTAGAATTTTCAGGAACCATGTCAAAGGCTCAACTGCTACTTCTTATCAAAAATACACAAAAAGAACCCGTGTATAGAATTGACGAACTCCTGAAAGCCAGTGGACACACTGTTCTGCGTTTACCTCCGTACCATCCAGATTTAAATCCAATCGAGTTGGTCTGGGCTGATATTAAAAACAACATAGCCCAAAACTATATTAATTCTTCTCTAGACGAAAAGATAATCTTATTGGATAAATTGTTTTCGGAATTCACGGCGGAAAAATGGCAGAAATGCGACGATCATGTCCAGAAAAATGAAAATGATTACTGGAGTCGCGATAGTAGGTTCGATAATGTTATCGATTCATTCATAATAAATTTGCAAGACTCTGATTCAAGTTCCGGTGGCGAAGAGGAAGATGAAGATGATGACGAAATGGAAGATGAAGTTGAAACAGAATCTATGTCAGAATAACTTTCGTTAGAATATATAATTGTTTGTAAATATAAAAAATGTTTAATAAAACAAGTCCTGTTGTGAATTATAACTTTCAATTCTTATTTATCACCTGCATATTTTTAATAAAATATGAGTATATTTGGGTTACATTTTAATCAACAAAGTAAGTATATATTACAGATAGATAGCCTCCGACCAACGCAACGTCCCGCCACAAGTCTTGCCTTAGAAATGCAAACTGATATCGTAAGATCTGTCCGACATGTATCGACCTCATGTGAACTCATGCACTTTTTTCTTCGCCCCCCACCTCGCCGTGCATACCTCAGGGAGTGCACAGCACTAATGGCCACACTATAAGTGATAATATTAGTTAAGCGATGGTGGTATTTCCGGCAAAAGCGTTTCACGGAGGCAAATTCTGTGCTGCATGAGTAGGCGCGGATCCCTAACTTTGTTCTGGGGAGGGCAATATTTGACTCAACTGGTCAAGTGTGAGTCGTTTGCATGACGGGGGAAGGGGGGGTGCCATTGATTCAACGCCGGTACACCCGCCACCACCGAGGGTGGGCGGGGGTCAATTGGCACGGGCGGCGGTCCAGTGTCAAAATTCACAAATTCGTCAAAAAAAGGTGATTGAGTCTGTGGGGGTTTATCCAGCACCAGTGTCCGCGCCTGTGCATCAGTTAACTCTGTGACCGTGAGCACGGCCTATGTAATTCTGTCGTAACGTCAAAGAATAAAAAACTATATAACGTTCAAAGCATACATTGCTAAACCTTACTTTATTATTATTGAATTAATAAGATAATTCTATGATTCAAAATTTATATCTTTGCTTCTTTAAACATGCTATAATATTGTTGAATTAGGCCAACGATAAATTTACATTAAGATCAGAAACATGACAGTATGACACATAGTGATGAGTCTGTATCGTTCCTAGCTGAATATTCACAGCTGAATATGATTCATCTATCAATGATGAATGAAATGATGGCAGTTACTTAATCCAAATGTTATCATAGTTCTATTTTAATGTTGTGGCCAGATCTTAATGCTGCTCACTTCACGATATAGTTGTATTTCATGACAAAAAATACTGCTGCCTTCATCACGATGTAGTTTAGCCAGATTAAAGAATAACCTTACTGTTTGCAGATACCACTGATACAGATTACTATCAGGTCCATAAATACAAGATCTTTTTGAAAAATATCAAGTCTCCTCTGTGCCTCGGCGACCACGTTATATCGTCTCTTGGTGTTGATCGCTCTTCGATGGCGTCGGATTTCAGTACCATCTATACTAATATTATAAAGCTGAAGAGTTTGTTTGTTTGAACGCGGTAATCTCAGGAACTATCCAAATTTAAAAAAAACTTTCACTGTTAGATAGCCCATTTATTGAGGAAGGCTATAGGCTATGTAACATCACGATACGACCAATAGGAGCGGAGCAGCAATGAAAAATGTTGCACAAACGGATAAAATTTACGCAGACGAAATTGCGCGGGACAGGTAGTCACAATATAAGAGTGCACTGGTGTTTGAGCACATTTTGCACTGTGGGTAAAATATCCAGCATAGTTAAGTAGTCTCTATTGAAATTGACTTACAGAACTAAGAATAAGGATATATTCTGTCGATTTGCCGATGAGGCCGGAGTTAGTTAAAACGGGAAGGATACATCATTATGAAGTTATTGTTTGAAATAACGATAGCGCCAACAAATGCACTTGAAATCTGTGGTATCTCTGACGTAAAGCCACAAGTAGTCCATGCCTGAGTCACTATTTTGTTTACATTACATGCGAAGCAGCTATAATAATATCTTTGTTCCTGGAATCCGCTAGATGGATGAATTTTATTGTAAATTATTGTTTAACTAAACAACTGAGAGTGTTTATGATTTATAGATAATTTCGCTCCATTTTCTAGTATATCTATCGTTTTCATCTTATTCTTAGAAGCCCAGGTATTTATTGGATATTACTTTGTTAAAATAGTCCGGTAAAATTCGCTGAAATGTTATCAATAACCGGATACTTTAAGCATAGGCAGATGTAGCTACCGAAACAGAATTATAAAATAGATAAATTTTTCGTCAAAAAACAGAAGTGAAACGACTAATGAAGTTAAGAATAATACGACTAATAGTAAACTTTTAAGAGGTACATGTTATTAAATTATAAATTTTGTTACGATCATACCAATGTGATTCCTGTGATGCCCTTCAAATTATAACGAGTTGAACGATTGCTCAAGATAAATAATTATCATTAGTCGATTTAGCATTTATCCACCAGTAAATTCATAGCAAAAGGGCTTAACATGAATGACATTGTGTAAATACACCGTTTAACACTTAATAAATATTAAGCCAAACGTTAGCGGAGACTAAATATTGCTCAATCCTACTGATTTAAAGTCGTATGAAATTGAAATATACAGAGCACTGGCGTTATTAATTTTAATAGATGGCATTTGGAAAAATTGGCTTATTTACTTGTGGACAGTGGTTTGCTTTAAGGACTTTGCGCTACATGGTCAGTTTTACGCGCTACTATGCCACAAATGTCATTTCTTCAATCACGTCTTCGCGTTATCCGGGGCCATCAGAGGATTAAGGATTGAATATCCCCCAACTCCCAAATGTCTCGGTGTTTAGCCAATTGTACCACCTAAAACCCCCAAAATAACGAAAAGGCGAAACTCCTCGAAAAATAATCCTGGGCAAGCCCATGCCAGAGCTCGGTATATTAAAGCTTAATTATTTGTTGACCAGGGTTATACTACAAAACCTCTCCGAGTCACAGTAAAGAAGGCAAGCTTTGTGCTTAAACGAAGTAGATAGGTTAGGTACGTACCTAATCAACATGGCTCTAGCCGATCTGGGGCGGTACCATGAACATCTAAATTATTTTCCAAGTGCAGGGCAGTTGAACTTCATATTTTAACCTGATGCATGTCAGTCGTTTAACTGTTGTCAAGTTGTTAGCTTGGTGACGTCATAACTGCCTGCTTTAAGAGATCATGGTACGGCTTCTGTTCTTCCGTGTCCGTGATCGATCTATGTATATGCCCTGCTCTTGAGTGCATATAAAGCTCTCATTCTTATTACATACTCGGTGTTTACATCTACCTATATTTAACCCACAATATGGCCTGTATTAGCCATGATTGATAGAGTATCATTCAATTGTTCAGAAGGTTGCTTCCAATAGACTGCCTGTCTCTCCCAACGGGTATTTATTTATTCAAGAATTGATTGCATCTTGTTGAGATCTCGGGAACAATTTACGGCCGCAATAATTCTGTATCAATATAATTGGTTTGGTTTGAATAGAAGGTATTTATGTTTATAATACTGATATTGTTCGTATACATTGATTGTGTGTGTACTGTTTTATTGGTATAGAAGAACATTTTACTGCTTTGTATGGAATTGTGTTTCTTTGAGCTGGTTAACGATTGGAACAACATTATACCTTACTAGCTGACCCGCGCAACTTCGTCTGCCTAAATTTTCCCTGTTTTTGCAACATTTCTCATTGCTGCTCCGCTCCTATTGGTCGTAGCGTCGTGATGTTATAAAACCTATAGCCTTCTCGATAAATGAGCTATCCAACAATAAAGGATTTTTTAATTTGGACCAGTAGTTCCTGAGATTACCGCTTCAAACAAACAAACAAACTCTTCAGCTTTATAATAATACTAGCTGTCCCGCGCATCTTCGTATGCGTAAATTTTTCATTAGCATTTGTTTCTTTCCGTCTTACGTTCAAGTTAAGTAAATGAGGGATAGAAATTGAGTTTAGTATTCAGCTTTAAAATCGAAACTTCAGTTCCAAAACGAATTTTGAAACATTAGTACCTATTTACTATTTCAAATTATCAACAGTTATATGTAATACAAAATTTATGGAGGTATAATTTATATCTAATGTAATAAAAGCTGACTACATTCAAAGCCCAACTGACAATTTAATATGATCAAAACAAGTATATAAACCTACCATTTCTACCATTCAATTGTTCTCTACTACCTAATCTGTTCTAACAACCTGCTGCAGAATTACTACCATGACACTACTCATTACAAACTTAATTCAATGTTGCTTTAAATATACAGTGTGTTGCCAATTATACGTGGACTGTACAATAATGTTGCGAGGTACAGTAACTGTTTTGTAAAGGAAACGTGAACGCGTTTGATAAATACGACAAATTATAGGCAAACGGTCACTGATATTACGCTAATTATAAAGTTGCAGACTGATCACAGTAGGAATAGATATCTTAAGGCAGTCATTACACACTCAACCCAGAAGATCGTGATCTGACGAAGGTCGCGGATCACAATAGTAGTTAGTACTAGTGATTCGGCTAGTAGTAACATGTCGCGATCCGTCAATCCATCACGTTACACAGTCAATCTGGATCAAGGTCCCAGATCACAATCACGGGATCTCGATCTAGATTTACTGTGTAATGGCTGACTAAGAAACAATTTCAAAAACTACAGTTAAAAATTATCCAAAAACAAATAATAAAGAAAAAAACACAGCCTACAATTTAGTCGGGATTCTTCTTGGCTGGCGAAAATCATGAATAACTTAGCTATTCGCATTCACATCTAAAATTACTTGTGTGGACCATGAATCGCATGTGCCAGTAAATTAACTAAGATATTAATAGCAGCAGAATAATAGACGACCATTCTATTTACAATGCGAGCAATCTAAATCTGTTTATCTCATTTTTGTTTCAAGATTGTTTTGAGCGATTGGACGGGTGATTATCTTTGCGTCAATCAAGTGAACTCTGTTTTGATCACTGTTGCGTTTAAATATTACGAAAACGTTCATCACCACCTGATCAACCTTATAATTTTCTCACTTCAGGGACACAGGGTTCCTATCTGAAATAGGGTACTGCCCTGGCTGCAATCTACCACGAAGGCTTGATTGGTGGATGTTACGCCACTCGAATTTTGGTTAAAGAACAATATGGTTAAAGATATAAATTACCTACCAGGGCTTGCCGCGAAAACGAAAAAAAGAACGGGAATAAGGACCCTATTATGCCTTATTATTAGCGATCCCTGGTGCAGGGCCTTATTCCACCCTAATTCACCGAGCAAATCCTTTAATGGATGCTACCTTCCAAACTATGGAATCAGCTTAATAAATACAGAAAGTTTGCGTATTTAATATTTACGATACAAAAGCTCAAGCAGTGTAAACTTACCAAATTCATTATTAGTCAAGTTGAGCTTGGCTCTGGCCAGGGGACTGTCTTCATGGTTGCACAGATCTCTGAAGCAGCATAGGAGGAGAGAGTGCTCTAAGGAGGGTGGTGGTCCACCGGATCCTGGTGAATTCTGGCAACGGGATAAAGCTTCTTGTTCCCTGAAAGCAAATTAATAAAATGATTAATTAAAATAAATTGATTGTATTTGCAAGGACGACAGATAAAAGAAAATTCTGAAAACATTATTTTGCACTTTGTAGAGTGTGTCCGTCCAGTTTAAAAAAATATATATTCTAGCTAGTAGTTGGGTTAGATCAACGACATCAGAAAAACTTGAAATAGGACGTAGACAAGACGTAGAGGACTACGCCCAACGACGGGATCATAATTGTACTTAATAAATAATAAAAATCACGTCACATGAACAAACTAATGAATTCAGCTCGCTGCAAGACTTCAGATCAGCTCCTGGCCGACAAAAACCTTGTCCGACATGAAACTAGTTATGAACATAAAGAAAATAATAAACTGTGGCCTTTAATAAATTCAGAACTTGATCTTGTATTTTTTACATCAAACGAATTCATTTTGAGTTCACTTGATTCAATGGTACAGTCGCAAAAACATCGGCAGTCGGCCTCGGCGCACTTACGCTATATAATACTTGAATAAGGCAAAAAGTTCATTTTGCGTCCTTTGTATGATTGGTCTAGGTTACGAGAGCTTTAGTATTTTATTCATAGATACACGATTCATCAGGTCAATAATTATTATTAAGTATAGCTTTTATATATTCACAGCTTAACGGCCATTTGCATTTCGTCTATCCCAGTTAGTGTTCTATCTCAATCTTATGGCTGAATTCTTCGTGTATTCAGTTAATAATTTATTCTTTAGATAGCGCGATTATACAAATCTAGATTTTACTGTGATTTTATCGGTGTGTATCTAATTATATAGACTTTGCTGGAAATCGCCATTCGCTACGCCTCGTATGCCTAATAAATAATCGGTTAAAGTAGTCATAGTGGTTAAACGGTATTTGTTTTATGACATTCCCTGTGCTTTTGTACGTCTAAAATAAATTTCAGAACGACCATTACATAGCAAGTTACATTCAATGGAATGTTGTTCGTATGCCCGCTGTTTCTTTCAACGTGATCCACATCAAAATCATTGTAAACCATTACCACATTACGCCTCCCAGATAGTTGACGTTGCGCAAGAGTTTATTGTGCCAACTAGGTATGCCAAGTGATCGATACGATCGTTTGTTTTGATACTTGATTAATTTAGCCTTTCAACGACCAAATACCTCTTCAATTCAACGCCCGTCTAAAAAACAAATTATGAACTGATGAGTTACAAAAACACTAGATGAACAAGCTTGTGATTTATGAATAGACTAGGTACCTATAAATAGTTTTTTATCTACTTTAAGTTATTCAAGTATTAAAAACTTTTAAAGTAAGCGGTATTTTTTGATAAAACACATTAAAGGCATGGATTTCCTTCCGTATTTGGGACAAGTCAATAAAGAAGTGAAAAGTTCAGGGATAACGCCAGATAATGACTTGACATTTAACATGCGGGAAGATGTATTTATATCCTTGACATAAAGAGATACAGCTAAGTAGATACATAATAACATGTTATAAGTAAACCGAACAGGCTTTTGAAGAATGAGTCGGCTAGGGGCCTATGTCTAGCAGTGAACTGAAATTGGTTAAACGATGATCCATTGACGCACAAAGTCATATGGGATAAATTGAAGTAATTTTTATAGGCATTTCTTACCAATTACTTTACAAATACAATAATTGCATTTTTGAAAGATAGGAAAAATTGAAGTCGTCGAACCCGAGACTTACGTAGCCAAACCGGGGCTGGAATCGAACCACCTATCTGGACTATGTTACTAGACCTCAAATTTCAAAAATGCAATTATTGCATATGGGATAAAGTCATAGGACACGACTTTTTTAATATTAAAGGTATTTTCTTCAAATTAAATTTTAATGTTATAGGTGGATACAGATTAAGGATGTAGCTGGACAGAATAAGTAATAGTATGTAGCTGCAAGTTCCAGCATTAGGTACATTAGAAATGTCCAAGGACGGTTTAATGTCCAAGAACCCGTAGTTAATTGGATAAATTGCAATGATACCTATCTACTTCCTTTCACAGTAAATTGGCACACATATTTTACATTAATTATATTGCCAGTACTTCGTAATTGTCTTCAGAGATTCAACATTCCACGATGAACATAGCGGTTTATCGATGAATCTCACTTAAACTTTTATCAAAAATGTATATATCTATAAAAGACTTAATAATAAAGACATGTAGATTTTACGTTGACCATCTCAAAGCAACGCTGTCTGATAATAAAGCGTTCTCCATTGAATACAAATCATCATTTTAGTGTCGCAAACCACTCACGAATAGTGTTCCCACGGATTTACGAAGATTTACATAATTAAAATTTACGGGTACTTAGATATCGGAAAAGCGCCTCTGCTTACGGCACGTCATCACTTTGTCTCTTTCTTTTCTTTCAAAATACTCGGATCTTTCAATCGATGGGAGAATAAATGTACTTTGAGAGCGAGATTTACCTTTCTTTACTAACAAGCATTTTCTTTTGAATATTGAAAAGACATTTGATGTATTAATGTCTGCATGTTTTACATACAAAGCAGCTTTTTGCTCAGATATATATGGTGAGTCGTGACCTCCGACTGACCTCTGATCTTTTCAATTTATATATATATAAAGATTGGCATTTATACATTTAAATAATTTTGTTTAGAATTTACCGTGTGAACGCAGATAATTAAGAATTTTATAGTAGGTACTTTTATAAAAGCTAGTTAAAAGAGTCGTGATGTAAATTTGACTAGCAACTTGCTTAATTAATCTCTTGGTAGTATTTCAAAGAAACTTAATCCTAGCGCTTTTAAAGTAGGTATGTAGGTAACATAAAACAAATTTAGTTAAAATACTTGGTCTATAGAAACAGATTGCAGTGAAGTTACCGAAGTTTATCTTGATTTTATGGCTAATAAGAAGAATCTACCAATAATATTGAGCAAAGATAATAATCAGTATAGTAATAGAATAATTTTTAATCAACTGAATACCGTTGCTGAGTGCTTTACAGATATCCGATTATCTCAAGTGTGACCTCACCGTAACATTACATATGAAGGTTCTGATTTACATAAAAGTACATAATTAAGACTGACAACATACCGTTACCATCATTATTAAAATATTTCATAACGTATTCAAAACTGATGAGCAAAGCCCTTGAGAACATGTTTCGATTTAACACCAAGTCGCTAATAAGGCAATAAAACCAATATTGGAAGCATAATCTTAATGAACAATTTTACAACATGATAAAACTCTCCTACAATTTCTAAACTATCAAATTTCGCTCAATTTTTGATAGCCATAATCCCTCTGGTCTTCTATTTTAATTAACATAGTTTTGTTGAGTTTCTCACGGGAATCAGACAGTTTGTCTACGCGAGGAATTTCGTCGATTTGAATAATTTGAATGATTGGATTGTTATGTTTTAGCGATTAGAAACCTATTGGCAACATAGGTCCAATTTGTGGAACAGGTTTGCTATTAACATTCTGAAAGGAATATAACCAGAGGGGACCCAGGTGTGTGCCTTGGAGGATCCTTAATGAAATTTCTTACGCTCACGTCGTTAGTGTAGTTGTAATTGATATAGAACGGATGATGTAATCTAAATGGAGTACATAGTTTAAAATCAAGCAAAAGAATAATCCGTTTTGAAGAAGGCACAACGAATTTTTAACTGTTTAAGGTCGCGTATTCAATAGTTGCTTTATTTAGCGATACATATCGAATCCGCCTTTGATACGACCTAGTTCGTATACATAATACTTCTGAGGAAATAAAAATGGTGAATCATTTATACTTTTACTAACTTAAGCTGTGTCTCAAGAAAACCTGACAATTTTGGAGTTTAGTATTTATGAAGGAATCATTATGTTTACTCTACGGTGACGTCATAAGATTCTTAATCTTTTCTAATTTTTTGGTTGTAAAGTATTTTAACCACATATGAATCACGTAGTTATCTTATCTATTGCAAATTCTTGATGTATAACTGCATACGATCAGAGACTTTATGTTTGGCAAATATTAACTTTGATTGTCTGCTGTCTGGATCTACAAAACTAGGTTCTATGACTATGATCGGACTAAACCATAAAACAGTGATTTAAAAAATCGTGAGGTGAGGATTTGATGATGCCTTCGTCCGTGTAACCTATTAGACGGCTGTTTTAATTTGCCACTTAAGTGTTTAAAATACATCATTAAAAGCTATTCGTATCGTTAACATCATACAAAGAACGCAATTATAAAAATGTATTAGAATTGTATACTTCAAAACAGCACGACTTTCGGTTATCAATCACTAACGAGTAAGCTTATAATGACATCATAAAATACAATCAATAATACTATGCCTAAGTAAATAGCAGATAACACAAGAATTATGTAAACTAATTAAGTTTCACGATAACGATAAAAGAATAATAACATTTAACGATAACAATTTGTATCTCCGTCAACAACCTAACGATTAAACTTGAATCGCTTTGGTGATTGTTTGAAACGGTGATTACTTGATCTAATCCCCCCTCAAAACACCACGGGAAAGTTTAAACACGTGATGGGTCTTAAAGGGATATTGGTTAAGATAACGATTCCTAAAAACTATCAATCTGTTTTAAAAAACTACGATGGCCAACATTGTTACAGACAAATACAGGCAAAACAAGAAGCTCGTAATAATTTTTAACACGTACCCATGTCATTCAAAGAAGCCACTTATAAAATAGCAATGTTTTTTTAAGTAAATGATGAAAGACGGCAACCTACGAGTAATATGGTAAGGGCTATGTGTCCGATCACCAAATACGTCATACGTCGGACTATAATTACTACACTATAGATAGAATGCGAGTCAAGCCATAAATTAGCGCATTAATTCGACCCATACATTAAACACTTTCCACACGCATATCTTCTACGTGCACGTAATAACTTTCCAACACATTGATCTATAAAAAAAGTAATAGAAGCTATTACTACTATATCTATGCAAATAACAAATAGCATAGGAAATATGCACAGTAATTAAGTGTCAGAATAGCGATAGCAACTAAAATAAACCTTGGAGATAGTGTGTATACGCAAGACGGCCTTAATGAGTTGAAAACCAATTTCTACGTAATCTAAAGAAGCATCTAACCAGTTGCTGTGTCGAATTTTCTTTTTAATTAATGTTCAAGAGGCCGAGTCGTGCAAGATGGAGATTTTAAATGCTAAAGTTATTATGTTTTTAATATAACATTTCAATGAAAATAGGCAAAGAACTCGAAATGTCAGAATACCAATTTATTTTTTTAAAGTAAGCTTACCTAAAGCATTGTAATTAATTACACACATACACATAAGTTTTAGCAATGACATTAAAATAAACAATTGCTAAACGTTTTATTTAAACTAAAGTCACGTTATCAACTAAGAGTTAACAATCGAGTTAAGAGAACAATAAATAAACAATTACGTATTTACAGATAACAATATGATTAGCAAGTAGCTTAAACAAAGAATCAGTTAAGATACACAAAGAACCCAGGATCACGAGTAATTGACCCTTCTAGATATTACCAAAGCCATCGAGATCAATGATTGCAGTTATTGAAGATAAAAAAACGTGATTCTTGGAACAAAGACTAGATGAGACATTTTATAGATATCTATCAAGTCCTGTAAATAAATTTGATCTTTACTGTTCACAGATATGGTTTGATTTTGTACCGAAGTGTGAGGACTAGCCCGGGTCGGCGTCCGAGCTGCACTATCTAGCCTGACCCGAGCAACCCCAAAGTCACCCTTATCTTAACAAACGGGGACATCAAACCGACATCACTCAACCGCACTTTATACACAATAAACAAGTCAAACGAGAATTAATTACCGATAAAATAATCGAATATCAATTTGAATTCTATGGAAATCTTAACGAAGCGGACACGACGATCGTTAGCCATGATAATGGCAAAGATTGCCAAAAAGGAGCAAAAATTATTTAAAGTAAATAAAAGTGAGCATGCGGCGGACGAAAACCTGTTTGGTGAACGCGGGCCGATCCGAATAAGATAATCAACTGAGCGGGTAATTTCAGAGTATAAAAACAGAGTGGAGCCGCGCTGTGCCTTCGCCGGTATAATTAATAAACCGAGGTGAACATACCGTGAGCCACATAAAAAAGATACCACGATTACTTAATGTTCTACTGTTGTTAAGTAAACAGACATTTATTGATGAAAATTATGTATCTGCTAATGCAAGTATTTCTCATCGCATTAGTGACGCTGATAAAATACTTGATGAAGTTTATGAGAATGGATAGCGTACTAATTATTTCTTTGAAATAATAACGGCCATTCCTACACAAGACGAGAACATAAACTTAACTATCAGCAATGTATTTAATCCTATCAGTATTAGTATTGTTGTCGTTACGTCTATTTATGTTGAAAGCGGCAACCATTTCGAAACCAAAGACATATTGATTGAGGGGTTCGGTCGAAGCATCGAAGTTGTAGCCGCACCATGATAAGCAGAATTGATGGATGACAGAGCCTCATACGCTGACTAACAAAAGAATAATTAATTCCTTGATGAGAATCAAAAAGACTGCCGGCATATCTGATAATCGTAATCGTTTTATAAATAGATGGAAAATGTCAATAGGGAAGGATAAAGATTATTTATTAATTTTGAGATTGGAATAAAAAAGTTATTTATTAATGACATGTCCATGTATACAAATAAAACAAGTTTCCGTCGTGTTTTCCAATGCTATAGTTAAAACCTAATTGGCTTTATTTAATACATTAGTTTTATTTATGTTTGTTTATTACACCAATCAATAATGCATCATATTTTTCAATGCATAAATTAATAAATAAAAGAGTATTAATAACGAGCAATTAAAATGCAGCAAATATGCAAAAAGGATAAAACATGAAATGAAACCATGTTAAAGATCAATTGTGTCCAATTAATCACCATAGTGGATGAATTCATATTCAGTACGCTTGAAAGCTACTTAATGTAATTTTACACCACTGCGCGCCGTGGCGGGTCGCCTGGCAGTTACCAAATAAATTCTACTTAATGCAACTGCATGACAAGTCATTAATGTCTAATTTGTTAAATCATGTATGAGTCTTTTTGTAAAGGGTTGACATTAAGCGATGGACAGCATACTAATTAGAATCGCAATTAGAAATGATAAAATCTTCCGAGAACATCTTTAGGAATGTTGAAGGATCGCATCCTTATGTTTTTATCGATGACATCTTGTAAACTTTAGAATCAGACGACGCATCTCAGATTTACCTTAATTTATAAAATGAATTGACAACGAAAATTTAATTTTGGAACATATACTTAAATTTTATTACAGTTGAGAGCGTATCTGGTGTTACGATAACAAGTATTTTTAATTGACTGACCGAAAATGACCAGTGTAAAATTCCAAAACATTATTTATCTCAAGTCATAAGGAAGGCCACTAAAGCCGATTATGTTATTTACACCACTTAACTCTATGTTTATCAAGTAATCGTGTAAAACTGTTCAATAGTAGATATACAAAAATAATTACAATACAATTATTTATTAATTTAGATTTAAGAAAGCCTGCCCGTGTTTAAAGATTTTTGAGTATTTGCAAATGTAATATTAGATGACCTCTCCACAAGATTCGAAACACTAAAGTTACCTACCGCCATTAAACATGACAAGCTCGACAGAAAAATCATTATACTTTAAATTTATTGAAACACTTACGTATCTGCCAAATGATGTAAACACCCATGTCTGGCGTGGTGCGTACGTCTCGGCGCAGGCAGTTCACTGTAACAACCCCCGCTGCGGGCCGACCGGCACATGTACCCAGTACCCACGCACTGGGCCGTGTTGCAGTAACATCTCACGCCTGCGTCACCGTCTGGATCTAAAACAAACAAAAACAATATAAGCAACTGAAAATATCAATACAAGTGATGACAACATCACATTTTCAATAAACAATATTTGTCTAGACATTCCAGATGTACAGTAACATAACGAGAATGTTAATCCTGTACAAAGCAATCCTCTATTCATAGAATTGAAAATATATTAAGTGAAAACCAATAAATAGAAACAGGAAACGACTATTGCAAATGTAAAAGGAAATGCATTATAGGCAGTATATCCAATCACGGGTATCGACACCGTGGCGCCTCGTTGTGTCGTAAACTTTTTGATGGCGTTCGATTTGCCGTGCCTATGTCCTCATGTATAAAATCTGGGATTTTAATGTCCGCAACGTCATCCGTCACTATAAATTGAAATGGAACTGCAACTATTTTAGAATCCTGTGTTTTCACAACCACAGTGATTCAAAAGACTGTTTTTGAAAACAACCCTTTCATCTCAAATGATAACCAATCGACGACAAGACGATGAACCGGTAAAAATAACATACAGCTGGTTCGTGGCGCGCACCGTGTATGAATAATGCGCACGTCATACTCTACGGGCCCCAACATAAATATCCTCACAAACGGCCAGCCTCCGACCGCATTCAATGTAAATGCTTCGGCTCCAGACGATGAAACAAAACAAAATTAATTTCAGAGGGACGCCACTTTATTTGCTTTCGACGACGGTGGAAAACTTAAGGAAGACCCCCCTTGATGTCCGGCATCCTTAGGATATCTTTTTCGTTCAAGGAATCATGTAGTTTTTATCAACTCTAATATTTGAATGATTAGTGAGTTGTCCGATGCCTGTGTTCAGCGACGGGACATCGATAAAGAATCTCGATAAAAACTCTATACTTTAAGCCGGCATGAACGAGCTAATCACGTTTTAAAGGGGTCATTAAACATTTATATTGAAATAAAATACCAGATTTATAACTCTAAAAACTTAGCTAATGTAATTGATACAAAAAAAAAAACGGTATATAACATAATGACTTGTACGTCTTCGAATTCAAGAAGAAATTTTAGAATTCCGTACGTGCTCTCAAACCGGTAGATGAAGTCGCAAGCGAACTTGAAACTGCAATAAATAAAACAATTAAGGAATAAAATACCAACATTGAAAAAGAAAAAAGGATTTCGCCCGACGTTAATAACTAAAGCTTTGAGGCAGGGGAAATTGGAAACTTTTAATAGCGAGCTTTAATAGCTTTTGCACGGAGAATTGCTTCCATTAATTGCACCGCGCCGTGCATTTATTATGAAATCGAAATTCTATTACAGTCGTTAATTTAACACTGTTTGTCTTATTGTCCAGTAATAGCCAGCGTTATAGTTCACTCGTATTCTATTCTTGATTAACTTTTATGCATACTGCACTTAAAACAACTCATCACCTCTCATTAGTAGTCATCAATGCATCGAACATAATGTAAGATGGATGCCATTAGACCGGCTTTACAATCAATTTCGAGTCAAAAAGTAAAGCACAAATAGAACACCGAAGGATAAGGTAAATAAAAAACAAATAAACATAAGAGAAAAGGGTCCCGGCATGTTATTTGGTATTGATAAATGGCCCTCCAGAGATGTGAGAGAAAAGGATGGAGCGAGGCCAGAAAGAGATACGTTTACTAATGATCATGAAGGCAGGATGCATTCTAAGATAAAAGAAAGTGCTTCTTATCTTCCTAAAGTCTCGGTTTTCGTGGACGTTTTAAATCCTATCATGTAGGTATTTCTGAGTGCATAAGCGGCGCCAATTCTTCATGGCGCATTAACTCCGAAAACGAAGCTTCATGGTTGCACGCTTTTGTTTGGACATCCGAGCTTTTAGGGAGATCAGAGCGATCGGTCACCCTCCGTCGTGTGGCACGGTAAACGAGGTGTTAATTTTCTAGTTTCCTCTTTGTTTGCCTCACTAATTGAAAGCTGTAAAAGGATTTTTGAAATACTTCAAATGAGTGGAATGGATTTAACTAGAATGGTTTTTCTAAATACCGAACCAACGAGCCGGAAATGCTTTTGAAAACATTTTGTCTGGAGATAAAATAACTCAAATTTGTATACGATCAGGAGGCAATTTAAAAGAGCAAATATTTAACATTGGGGCGATCGCATCGAAACACAGGAGCCGGTTTTAGTAGATCGCGATTGAAATGTTCTCGTGAAACGCCGCGCTCCGAAGCTGTATAATAAGATAACTTAAAAGCCGCATCGTTTGCCACGTACGTCCCTTCAATTTCATTACAGATGTCCGCAATGACGTCTATTCAGTGTATCAAGTTCCAAGCCCATTTCTCTTGTGTATTTCACTCATTCTAGATCGGAGATTCAATTTAGATCGAGCTCTTTGATAGTGCAAAACTTACTGCAACAGAAATAGTTTGCTATTTCTGTCAGATTATCTGTAAAGGTCTCCAACTAAACAATCTGAATCAAATTATAAACGCTGAGCAATATCACCTTTACAATAATCGAATCGATGGTAATCGTAGATATAGTTACCACATTTTATTAGTTCTTCGTTGTTTGATTATAATCATTAGTAAATCATTAAGCGTTTATAGCTAGAGATGGTCTCGGGAGGCGTAATTAAACATACAGTTTCGTTTAAAACATCGGAATGGCTATCTGATGGTAATAGCGACTAACTAATGTTGCGACAACGGCTTTCTCCTGATGTTCACACGCTGTCTGAGTCCGTTTTATCTAGTATTTTATTACGTTAATAATGATTGCGGCGCGAGCCGCAGCCGGTTTCTCTGCTATTCAGATTGGTGCTAACATAACAGGCTTTATGCTGATTGGATGACGCGGAAAAAGCAAGGCTGTGTTGTGGCCTTGTTGTCGCATTCCGGTGTCCGCTATTTGAAACTATTTATTGGCTGTCAGTTTGATCCGCCTGATTTGTGACTTCTGACGTGACCGCGTGGCTCTACACGAAGTTAACGAGTATTCTCTATTCAACAAGTATTAATACGACGAGACGCTGTCAGGTTCCTAAGTATAGTCAGCGCAGTGGCGTGGAATGTTAAACAGTCGCTCGAGGCGAAGTTTAATAACTGCGGACATAGTTAATTTATATTAGTCGGGTTCTATTTATCGGTTCGCATCAGCGGGTGCGATCAAATCACGACTCATCCTCTAATTGCACTCGCTGAATTATCTTCCGTAATGGATGTCCTCGTCGGTGCGTAATTATCCAATGCGGCGCCAGTAATCTGGTCGGGCCGCGGGCAATTTCCATCGGAATGTGAGCCGAGAGAGGCCTGTCTGTGGGTCGAGTAGCGTTTCTGCAGCTATCTCGAGCTGCGATCGAAACTCTAAAGCCGCTTAATGCTGCTACACCTTGACAAATCGCATTGATAATCTCGCGTTCCAAATCGAGAGATTCACGAGCTTTCCGAAGAGACTACTCTCTTGATCGCGGTTTATCAAAAGATAGCGGTACACTGATACCAAACATCGAGAGAAGTGGATGTACCGGCTATATCGAATTCAAACGTTGCTAGAGACCGGGCGGCGACTCCAAAGACCCTATCTGTTGCAGCCCGACCGAGATCACATCCTTGGAAAATTGCTCATTCGCACGTAAGACGCCGCACCGGGACTCATTCTGGTCATTTCATTTAAATAGAATGAGCCTGACAGCCTTTTCTTATAACACCTAGTTCCTTGTTGAGTTTACAAGGTGATGTAATTCGATAGAGTCATTTGATTAACATTAGCTTAGAATAGACTCTTCGGGTCCGTGTTGCTTTCGCATAGATATAATGGAAATGAGCTCCGACTTGTATTTCGGACGGATGTGTTTCGTTTCTAATCTCTATTACAATGGTGTAGAGATGTCAATTGGTCGATAGATTGTGTTGGATCTATGTATAGGTTCGTTTATCAGTCATTCCGTACACGTCCCGCCGCCGTCGAGGTTATCGAAGCGCTTTCACGCCACTCGAATAACATTTGAATAATGAAATGCGTTCGTCGAACTCCTAAAAGTGCAAAACGAAGCTAGCGCCGACACAGGCGTTACATAGCCACCTGTTCGACGATGAATCGAAGTATTCATCGCCTCGTTAAGTCACAATGGCCCACAGAAGGCTGCCTACCTGATCGCTTGTTTTTTTTTTAATCCGATCCTCGCGCGTAAGACCTTTATCCGTTTCGAATGAACCTCGATGCCGCGTTGGTCCGTTTCAATTGTGTAGGCGACATAAAATGTCACAACGACAATGCTCGTCGTTTAGAGCCCTCGACTCGGAGCGGACAATTGTCGTCTTAAATCATAACAGCTCTCAATCATCTGGTAGCCCATTAGCGCGCGCGTGCCGACTCACTGTAAACATTTGAACCCTTCTGTGTGTATACCCGCACGGTAGTATAAAAGGTTTTCATTAGAGATTTACCGTTTCAATATAACATGTAAACATTGGTGGACAATTGTCGCATGTGTCAACATTTCGTGGCAAGTGTTTAGTGACATACCTAGGTGGTAAAGTGACAAGTGAGGTTTTTACATGGCGCAACTTGACTGCTGTTGTTTTTAAACTGACGTGTGAAAACATTAACACCTCTATAGAATGTACAGTTCGTTGACTTGTAACATATAATGCAAGACGGAGATTGAAACGTAACACAAAAAGCTTAATCAATATTTCAACGGCGGCCGCATTCCGCTCTTATCCGAAGCAGCTTGCTTTCGATTTAATTAGATCGTGAAAAAAGCAATATGAGATCAGTTATCTTGAGTAACAAGACGTTTCTTGTTTCGAATTCACGTTTTATGTCAAATGTATATCGAGAACTTGTAATCGAGAACGTAGTAATTGTGAAGTTATAAATTACGCACATTATGTATGTATGTATGCATCGGTGGCGCTTGATTTCCGTATATTTTCCACACTTTCAATTTAATGAGTTCAAAATGAATCATAAAAACACAGTTGCGTACAACAGTTTTATATGGATGTTTTAGTAGAAACATTTCTGTAATAACGGAATAGTTGTTGAGTCTTGTTAGAGCATGCATCCCGGTAAAAAATAGTTTAGTAACGGGTTATTATATCATATCTGAGGCGGTATGCTGGTTTCTCCGGATCGGCGCGGACGCAGATCGCCAGTGGCTGGGGAACGGAGAAAGAAGTAGGGGACGGAATGCGGTCGTACATTCTCCGGGCAGACGGAATTTGCACCGCGAACCGTTACTATGAGCACTCGTTAATCACTCGCGCTTAGTTTTAAGCTGAGATTAGTTTTGTTAGATAAAAATAATTTGTTTCGGATGATTGCTAACTGATTCTAACAGATATTGCCACACACATTTAATATACAAGGGGTTTTTGTGGACCAATAACGTAAATATTTAAGACTGGCGGCTACTGCAAAAACGGTAGTCGTGCCAATCAATCTCGAAGAGAACGTAGGTATATGTACATATACACATAGATAACTCTGTTAATAAAAACTTAAGCAAACGCTACCAATATAAAACATGAAGAGCAGGACAACACATTCGCGAATATAGAATCTTATACTGGCCTGTTGGTCAAGTGGTTTAACCTTAACTACTAAACCAGAGATCATAGGTACGATTCCCAAACGGGACAGCACTTTGTGTGATTCAGAAATTGTTGTTTCAATTATAACTTTTAAACTTACGCGTTGCATTATAAATACAATTTGACACGGGAATAAACGCGTTTAATCTAGGTAAAGTTATTTACCTTATGCTTGACGTTTCGATCGGGTTACACCGACCGTGGTCACAAGCTGACAGCTTGTGACCACGGTCGGTATTTATTGTTGTTTCAAGTCTGAGTCTGTTTTCAGTCTCTCAAGACACCGGGCTTGTTTTCTAGTTCGAAAGTCATCTTTAAAAAAAACTTTCGGAACAAAGCTGTGTTCGTGAGCATTGTCTTCCAATTTAAGTGTTTTATGCTACTAAAGGCCACAACATGATATTACTACATCAGAATACAGCATATTTAATTCAGTATGTGTACATACATACTATGTACAATTACCATATGGGGACATAGCAACTAGTTCATGTCACAGTGATTCATTGCACGGTTTTGTTATTCCACACATGTTAGACCTCGACGTTTGACGTGCTTTTTGCACCAGACCCGTATGTATCTTGACAGCAAATAAATATGCGGTTACGCATTCAAATGAAATATTAAAGACTAGGTGACCCGCGCAACTTCGTTTGCGTCATTTTCTCCCGTTTTTACAACACTTTTCATTGATGCTCCGCTCCTATTGGTCGTAGCGTTATCTATACTAATATTATAAAGCTGAATAGTTTGTTTATTTGTTTGTTTGAACGCGATCCGAATTGAACAATTCTTTCACTGATGGATAGCCCATTTATCGAGGAAGATTATAGGCTATATAACATCACGCTTCGACCAATAGGAGCGGAGCAGCAATGTTGGAAAAACGGGGAAAATTTACGCAGACGAAGTTGCGCAGGTCAGCTAGTGTTATATATAGCCTATGACACTCACAAATACAGTGGCTTTCTATTGGTAAAATTATTTTCAAAATTGGTTCAGTAGATCCAGAGATTACCCCCTAAAACCTCACAAACTTCACCTCTTTATAAAATTAATATTACTATAGAAGTATGTATATATTTTAAATCGTTAATTTTGCATATATGGACTGGATAGGAGACTTGGCGGAACTGCACTATACATACCTAGATACTGTCTTTCGTATTTTGAAGAAATACAAGCAAGCGCCCCATTCATTTTTGTCATCGGTACCCTTCTAAAAATCCCCCATGGAAGGCGATTAGGTATATGTATCGCCTACCATAGGCCGACTCACCATACCAATGGTCCATACCGATTAATATCAATAAATAGCCAACCAAGAGCATTGGATTGGTAGTGACGTGATGACCTCAGATCAGAAGAAAGAGGGCCATCACACTATGACGACATTAATCATACGCAATAAATGTGCTGTGTGCTTTATCATTCTTAAGCCTTAGGTATTCTTATGTACTCCTCGCAAAATATTCAGTAAGACAACAATGTAAGTCAAGCAATATTCGCCCACCAATCAAGCAATGTACCAGGACATAATAAACCACAAAGAGTTCTATCTACTAACGATATGTTATTGAGCATTGATCTAAATTCAGCTTCCGTTTCGCTCGCGTCTGTTTTGCGCAACATAAAAACATGCTAAATACTCGTCCTAATTACATTGCAGAGTAATACGCACTTGGCTTCAATGGCTTTAAACAATCGATCAGATCAAATCAGACATTAAGCTGAGACTACACTGACCGGTATGGCCAAACCGGAGTCCATTAGTTACAGCTTAGTCTAGTCTTATCTGTGTTTATGCGCTCAAAGTATAGATAGATATTTTTCAAAAGATAAATCCTTTCTAACGGTACTTTCTTGAGTGTCTTTTATATTGGACGCGAGTATCTATATTTTTTTCTGCGATAGCGATTTTTACATTCGATGTTGACTGTCAAGTCAAATCAGTCTCTTTTTATGAAATGTCAAACGACAAGCTTTATAGAAATGTGTTTGGAAAAACAACCTATGACGTCATAAGTTCCTATCGTCAAATCATTACTTTTAGTAGGTGTTCGTTTTCATGCTTTAAATTCAAAAACATGTTACATTATAAAATAACATTTATTTTCAGAGCATCTATACTAATATCATAAAGCTAAAGAGTTTGTTTGTTTGAACGTGGTAATCTCACTACTGATCTGAATTGAACATTTATTTCAATGTTGGATAGCCCATTTCTTGAGGAAGGCTATATAACATTATGCTACGACCAATAGGAGCGGAGCAGAAACGAGAAATGTTGCAAAAGCGGTGAAAAATTACGCAGATGAAGTTCCGCGTGACAGCTAGTTTTAGATTTAGATAAAATAAATTACTTTTAATGTCAACTACCCAATTGTGACAGTTCTGAATTTAACGTGTAAAAATACAGTCAATGTGTATACAACTACATCATGACACATGACACTTTACCAATGTAATAAAATACGATCGTAGATTCGAATGTGGCGTGTATTCAAAACTGATATTACATACCCAAATTGGGGTGGTCACATCTAATCAGAAACCAAAGAGTTCAAAAAACAGATATAAATTAGACGGATAATATCAGTGACACGTAGTAGCAGCAGGTAGTACTTTGCGGTAGTTTCGTTTGTCTACGTAACTTAAGACTGGCGACTTGACAGTTACGCGGAGGTTCCATTCTGTATCGTGTAACCGCGGCTTAACTATGCAGATTATAGGTACATTTTTCGGGGTACAGTTATAAATGTTTATATGTGAAGATTTCTTAAATTGTAACTGAGTCATAGTTATTTCAAAGACTGCCTCATTGGTGCACTGATAAGAGTGCTTACGACTGCTGCGTAGCTGGTTGTGAATTCGATTCATACACGAAACACCACTTTGTGTGATCCACAAATTGTTGTTTGTGTTCGGGTGCACTTTCAAATCATGCTCATGCAAATACAATCTAAAAAGAAAGACTTGTATCTAATCAAATATTATCATCGTATTTTTCAAGAGATGTAATCTACTTTTTATTTAATATTGATTTCCTCCAAAGGCTTTGACCTATAATACCTTAATGATTCAGCACAGACTTATGACTTGCATCGTGATAACCATCTTTGTTTTTCTTACGATAATTCCGATTTTATCATCTATTACTAACTTTTGCTTCTTTGGCCACTAATAAATCTATACCAATATTATAAAGCTGAAGAGTTTGTTTGTTTGTTTGAACGCTATAATTTCAGGAACTACTTGTTGGAATTAAAAAATATTTTTGTGTTGGATAGCCCATTTATCTAGGAAGGCTATAGGCTATATAACATCACGCTACGACCAATAGGATAGCAGCAATGAAAAATGTTGCAAAAACGGGGAAAATTGACGCAGCAGGCAGCAATTGACGAAGTTAGCGGGTCTCTAGTAATTTACAAACAAAAGATAATCAACTCTCTCAGACCAGAAATTTGATCTCAGGTATAGTTCTTTGCATTGATCATGTAGATAGCATCTATCTCTGCTATGAAAGGTATTCATCATATAAGTCAAAATATTTGACTTCAAGTAGGTATAGAGTATGACTTCAAGATATCTATCTATGTATCTCTTCCGTCGGTACTGGTGACCAGGCATCGTAGAAAGAGATATACATGTAGATTACCATACATCCGTATTAATACGTCTCGACTGGCAGTAAATGAAGGAGGTTTTTTGCAACTAAGAATGCAATTTTGTTTGTAAATTTTCGACAAATCGTCTTAGAATACGGGTGTTAGTCGGAGGGGTCATATAAGGCTTATAATATGTTCAGCAGTTTTGAAGATAAACATCACTAACATTATTAAAATAGTGTCAGATTATTTAAACCACTATAAACCTCATTACATGTAAATGAACTAGACTATTAAACATAGCTTACTATATGTATAGCTGTAAGTTCCTACCGAAGTAATAGGCCCTGAATAGATGGCGGTCGGCTCAAAGGCAGGCTTGTGTGGCAAGTTCCTCACATATGCTAATACTGTAAAGAGCCTGGAGTGAAAGACATTATTGAAAAGTTGATGAACTTTCATACCATAGATAATTGGTTTTCGCTTATTAAAAACATCTAGATTCTGGTCGTGGAACTCGGTTTGCGACGGCAAGTCTTTCATGTGTTAATCGAATATACTAACTACGTTACTGACTGTAATTTTCAGGTGATAATTTATGAATCCAGGGCGAGTTTACATATTCAAAAGTGCGAATTGGTACACTTACGGCTGGTTTTACTTCTCTATCGTATACCTAAATTGGAAATGGAATGCAATAAGGCTATACTCTAATTTGAACGCGATAATCTCAGAAAGTATGGCTCCGAATTAAAAAAATCTTTTACTGTTGGATAGCCCATTTATCGAGAAAGGCTATAGGTATATATCATCAGGCTACGATCAAGAGGAGCGGAGCAGCCATGAAAAATGTTGCGAAAACGGGGAAAATTAACGCTTACGCAGTTGCGGGGGTCAGCTAGTGTCCTATAACAGGCAGTTAAGTGATCTAATGTCCTATATTTACCTGACTAGTAGTTGGCTAGTCTCATCAGCTACTCATCCATTGCCATTAGACAGACATTACTATTTATTTCAAACAATAAATAGTACAACGTTTTAATCTTCATTTATCTATGCTATGAATGAGACGTTGCGGTTCATTTTATCTCACGGTTCGACAAAGGTATGCAAGAATCATTTATTAACTTTCCATACGATTAATGAAGCGTATTACTATATTTCTGGAATTCTACTATATTTATAGCGGATTAATAATACAAACTTATTCTGCAGTTATATTTACAAAAACGTATACAAATTTGAACTCTATGTTGTAAGATATAAGGCTTTTGAAGGTTTAGGATGCGGAGGTTTCCGAGGTGAGAGGTCGTTGTCCAGAAATGGTGTGCAGTTGTATTTTGTAACATGTTATTTATCTTTAAACTGTTTATTAGTTTTGAGAACTTGACAATCGATAACTAATTCGATTATGATAATGTAAACCCTCAGGTTCTTGTGGCACTTTTTAATTTCGAAGTTAATTTAAACTTTGACAAATAGTTTGGACGTGGGTTTTGATGTATTGTATGGCTAAAATAAGCATTTTTAATGTATGCTTTGCGTAATTAAATAGTCAGTTTGTTAATTCGCTTTCTGTTGCCTCGGGGGCATAACATTCAACATAGAGATGCATAGCTAATATGACTAGGATAATAATATTATTACCTACTCGATTAGGAATTTATTACAGCAAGTCTGAGTAAATTGCATCTCTTTTGCTTTAAAACTTTTTTCGTCTAATGTTACCCACATTTATATTAAACTATTCTACATTCTAATTTCAAACGGACGTGTATACTAATAAAAAAGTAAATTAAATTTTAAATTTCGAACTTTCTAATGACGTAGCAAGGTCGATAGATGTCCTCGACCGGTCAAAAGCCCGGCAGCATTCTGCAAAATGACATCACTATCGATAAAATATATCGACAAATTATTCTAGCTCAGGCAGCTGTTTCCATTTTATTTAGTAAACATTTTTATTAACGGCATGTTCTATCCATAAACCAGTCGCGTTTATTGCCACTTTCCTCCAGAATTTTATCTTGGTAATTACATTACCATAGTGACTGATTAATTCACTTAATTATCACTTCTCAGGTTTCGTGGTAAAACTTGTAGTATCTTTTGTTTGAATTATTATTTAGCAGTGTATGAGAAATTCTAGGGCAATTAATTTATTGGTATTTTCTTGTATTTAGGTATGTGAAATTTATCACGTGGTAGTGGACATATTTATGTTTATTAGTGTTAAGTGATTATTCATAACGGGAGGTATCTACCAAAATATTTTGTGTTGATAATTACCATTATCACCTTTGCATACATTAACTGTTATATTCGAAAGTAATATATAATTTAGTACTAAAAATAGATATTGACAATCTGCATATAATTTCAGGACGACACGTTTACTACAATGTTATTAAAATATATATTGTTTTTGTAAGCAGACAATTACTTTATAGGTTTACTAGCTTTCGCTTGCGGTGCCGTCCGCGTGGTAGCCGATGTCCTTACGCGGGACTCAAACTAGAATATCTACATACGAAATTTAATCTAAATCGGTTCAGGGGTTTAAACGCGAAAACGTAACAGACAAAAAGACAGAGTTACATTTATTGTATTACTTCAAAATCAGTGCAGTAAGTCGATTTAGACCACTAAGCAGTTTTAAGTAATCACATTTTGTCTTTTTCCATCAAGAACTTCATTACTATTAAAACAAATTTAACAAACAACTTCAAATATCCCTTTAAAGACATAGCGAATGAACAAAATCAACAGCTACCCACAAAAATGCTTGTATAACTAGCTGAAACACGTATAAGTATATGTACAAACAGATATACTAGTTAACTACTGTGGCACTCGATGTCGGTAGAAACAAACAGCATCTCGTTCCTTAACATCTAATATTTGAACGGACGATAGTGCAATGTGTAGTCCAATATATGACATGATGCGGAAGCGACTAATGTCCCATTTTGTGAATAGTTTATCAAATCAAACAATAAGCTGTCAAATCTATTATTTTCTAGATATACCAATAGATTTGATAGCTGATTAATTGACCTTAGCTTCATAAACCTTCATAAGTGTATTATTGTTGATCTTGATAGCTTTGATTATGTTTAAAAAGTGGATTTTTGTCGCTCTCATTAACACATTTGTTAAGTAGGAATCGAGATTGAATTTCAAAAATATTAAAATAAAAAAATATTGTAACCTACTACTATATATATTAGTACCAATTCGTAGTTATGCGAAACAATGAGAAAATGTGGATGACAGAATCGCTTGCCTTAATGCCAATTCATTGCCTAAAACATTTCGTATCGCTGCCACTTATGGCTTGCATGACGTCATAAGTGAAACGCGCAGTGTTGATCGTACAAAGCGACGCCGATGACTTCCAATGTGTGGTCCAGAGGCGGACACGACGGGGATCCAACCAGTACCGAAATATTGGTTTTATTAACTAAATACACGATTATGGTCATGGAACACCGTCTCCGGCTCATTTGAAGGAAAAAGAAACAACATTTTATTAAATACCTAAGTGATTAGTACCTTTAAGATTTATTCGTCAATATTTTAGAAGCATGTCTCTACAAACAAAGCCTGTTTTTAACGAAGCATGCTATTTATTGGTTGATCTTCTTAGTCCACAACGGAACTCTCCTAAATCGCCTAAATCCCTTATATCCAAAAGTGCTTACGCAATACTTAAAAATGTAGCACTTATCTTTTCAATAACCTAAACAATAATACCTTCGTAATTTCCGTAAAATGTTTGAGGAGCACAAAGAAGATGGACTTATAAATAAGGCCACAAAAAGATCTGTTTACTCGAAGGAAATTGTAGTGCAATCCTGCGCCATCATTGGGATGCTTTGTGCTTCAGCGGCGTTCGGGTGAGATCGGCAATTATCGGACAAGACGATTATTTGCTGACAAGACGCCGAACACGACCAACGTGTCGTGCCGACTGCCGACACACACGCCCCGGGCTGACTAGATTGGATATATTTTAGTTTGAAAATCAGTTATTACCGTAATAGCACTGTAAAATCAGTCTCTAGATTGGCTCTACAGTCTAGCAAAAGAAAATAACCCAATAAAATGTAACAGGATCAATAAATTACAACAGAAACGAGAAGTACAAACTATAAAATAACGCAACTTTGCAACGCCAGTTCTGTTTTTTATCGCCATTAAAAATAATACATAGCTAAAAAGCGTAGCAGTACCTGCCATTGCGTTAAAATTTATTACTTCAATTATAAACTTAATTAAGGCAACATCATAAATACTAATGTTTGTAAAACAAAACTGAACGTAAGAGACATAAAGTATAAAGCAGACACCGCTTTAGACCATAACCAATAAATTTGATGAAATAAGTGATTATTTTATCGATATTTTCTTATCGATACTTTGAATTAACTAGTAGACTGTAGGCGCCACATCATTGCGCCAGTGACTAATTCTAGTCGTCTGATTAGTCGACTTACTAGTCTCGAGAAATTATCTAACTACTGAAATTACTGGATAGCTAGTCGTTAGTCGATTACCGAGTCGGCACGTCTGAGGAGCTTAACAATGACTCTCGTAAACCTAGTTAGACTACATTTCTAGGAAATTCTTACGTTTCAACGTCTGGCGCTGAAATTATAGCTTTCAATCATATATTATCGTTCCTTTAAGTAATGTGCGTGTTTGTAATGCTATGCTGTTTTATTAAATTGCTACGCTGTTAACATTCCTGTTTTAAAACAAAAAAAGTAAACTAGTGTTTTCTAAAATGTGAAATTTAATAAAGTTATAATGTAACTTTAACTTTAAAAGAAAAACCAAGCAACACAATTAACGCGTGTACTCACGTAAATTATTGCTAGTTTTCTTATTTAGCCAATTAAAGAGCTATCGTACATTAGTTACAAAACACGTAGGTACAGTGATGGATTTATACTTGGAATGTTTTTATTTCACTGCACGGCTTCATATAATTATTACAATACAGTCATTAAAAAAGTACCTGCAACGGACCATAAACAATCGAATTGGCAACGCATATGTTCCTAATTTAAAATCCAATATTTGCTTAGTCGATTAAAATTTTACGACTATTCGATTATAATCAAATCTACTTCAATATTGCTCAGGGTGCCATACTTGCCCATAAAGATATAATGCTTGAAGCTATTTCTGTATAATTACTAACTGAATGCGCATTGTTACTTTGTTCTTTTTGTCGTTGCGTGTTGACTTTTAATTAAGTTAAAAAATGAGTAATTAAGCCTCGAATCAGTATGAATTCTACATTCGCAATAAATACTAAAATATGTGTAAATTAAATAATTTACACATATTAATGGCTTCTTATTACCTACACAACCATAACCGGCAAGCAAACCAAAGTGCAATATCATAATTACCTAGGTTAATTTTATCCTGATTAAATTAAATCATCATATAAGCCGCAGGCAAGAGCTAGCTTTATATAAAATTATGATATCGGAACACGCGATCAAGTCTTACAGACTAGATCTAGAATTTTTATATCCACCTAATTATGTAAGCCTCAGTACAGCTGCAGGATCGAATCAATTACGAGCCGTTTCGCGATAAATTTTAAGTTAAAAACTGTGTACAGGTGATATTTAACTTCAAGACTGGCGCCATACGACAGCTGAACAAAACTGGACTTATTACACACCGGCGCTCACGATTAACGGATGCGAGTAGTTCACAGTCAATTACCTACCTTAAAAAATCAACTTTATACTTATAATTTTTCCTCAATAGAGACTCGGAAATGACACAAAATCGTTCACGAACCCGTCTTCTAAGCCATTAACCAGACGGACCTATGATTTGACGGGCTAACGAAGGAGTCGTAAAATTCTTCCTATAATCACTGTGGACCGCTCCCAAAGAGCATGAAGAGTGAGGGGGGTATGATTGCAGGGTAGCCGCCCACCGTCGGCCGCGGGAATCCAACCGCGACGAACAACGAAAAGCCTCAAAAGCTAAAACAATATCGACATTCGGTATCTGTATCCTTCTATGAACGTCTACGGAATAGAATAAGGCTGTTAGTGCCTTTTTTATGGGACTTTGTATCGTTTTACTTTTGAGTTATAGGATTTGCTGAGCTCTATAATTGTAAGGGTTTCCTAATGTTTGATGATTGCGTGCCGCATGGTTGCGTGATTATTTTTTTATTTCATTCTTTGTCTAATGTTATCGTGTAGACTGTAGACAGTTCGGAGTACTTTTGAGCGTAGATATTCTTTGTATATCTTTAATTATAAAATGGTTATTCTTATTTACCGTTTATCTTAGGATTGTAAGCTTTATAACCGTGTTTAAACAATTTGAATAGTAATAAAGTATGGTTATTATGCCTAATAATCTCCGCTGTAATGCAATTAAACAAAACATTCCACGGCTGAAATAAAATGAGAAAATAAATGAAGCTTCCGTTGCAGCATTTTCTATTATGCATTCTAAAACAACTCTGCTTCCTTTTAGTAGTCATTTCTCTACAGAATTTTAGTTCTTATTACAACGGGAAAAGGTTGAAATTGTGGATATTGTTTTGATTAGTAACTAGACATTATTTATAGGAAAACAGCGATTCCTCCGGAACGCTTCGCTAATTGACATTAAATGCTGTCGTTTGTCATTCGTGTTCAAGAGTTTATATCGTCACGTAACAGGGAATTAAATTAACAGTTAAAACCTTTTTTTAACACCGTATAAATCATTGGTAATGGCAATTAATATTTATTAAAATAATTATAATGTTTTATTTTTCGGGCTATAATGTACTGAGCATAATGAACGCGTGTTCGTATTAAAATCTTGAGCATGACAGCAAAGTTTAAAAATGACTCGAAATTTTTTCGCTTGATCTATAGCGTTTTTGTATAAGTATAAAATTGAGGTCATTTTGCCATCTTCGGTTTTGTCTACCTGAGTAGTACCTACTTAAATACCAATATCTGGTCTCAAATTGGGTTTTAATCGACGGATGTACGACGACTATAATTCTCGTCGAGAAATGATAATTTCGAAGACATATGGTTGAAGTGGGCCGTCATTATTTTAATGTCGGAGCAGAAAATAGGGGTCGCAGGCTCAAAATATCTTTATGCGGTATCATAATGATAGATGAAGGCTTTTTATTGTAATTATTATTACCCGTTAACTACATGGTTTAATCATATGGCAAAGGAGAAGCCAATAAAATACCGGGTATGAATTTGTATGCAATACAGTACAGACGGTCTAGGCTTGTTTTGCTTTACTTAGGGTATATATACAAATTGTAGAAGTGGATAATAATCCAATTGATTGCTTCTGTGGCGCGGTGGGAGTGTGTCCGACTGCTACGCAAGAGGTCGTGGGTTCGATTCCCACACGGGATATCACTTTGTGTGATCCGCAAATTGTTGTTCCGAGTTGAGTCTGGGCATACTTTGTGTCCGTGACTCGTATGTTTGTAAGTCCCCCGCGACACAGGGCTTGTAACCTACTGCGGAAGTCGTCTTTAAAAAAAAACAGTGATACAAACGTATTCCTGACTTTTGACGAGAAATTGCCAAATAGGTAGAGCCGTTCTGAACTGATGATAGGTACAAAGTGCTTTTAATTTTATTTAGGTAATAACTGACCCGCGCAACTTCGTCTGCGTAATTTTTCCCCGTTTTTGGAATATTTTTCATTGCTGCTCCGCTCTTATTGGTCGTAGCGTGATGTTATATAGCCTATAGCCTTCTTCGATAAATGGGCCATCCAACAGTAAAACATTTGTTTAATTCGGACCAGAAGTTCCTGAGATTATCGCGTCCAAACAAACAAACTCTTCAGCCGTATAATACTAGTACAGATTAGAAAGGGTTAAGTATCCAATCTCACTTCTAACATACTACAAAACATTCCTCATTAATAGTTTAAACGTTTCTAAGAACGCATCTTCTATAACAAGCAATGCAAAAACATAGATAAATATTTATAAATGCAAACACTAATGAAGTGTTAATTACGTATACCGAATATGTACTTTAATACCGAGAAATTGGCACTTACTCGTATATGCGTTTGTCACGTATTTTTTGCAAAGAACGAGAAAGAATGCGACCGTATAATTCATTTACTTACGCCTTTATTCAAGTGCATTGAAGATGTATCACTGTTTTTTCGCAACGGTATAAACAAGATCACAAAGAGTACAAAAGGTATGATATGATATAGCTTGAACAACGCACACTTAGACATCGTACACAAACATTGAATCTCGGAACACTTTCGGAACCAAGTGGTCCAATATTCCGAGTTTAGCGGCTCAAGCGGGTTTGTATAAAGCTCTGTAGTCTCGGTATTTTGTGACGATATACAACGATTGAGGTCTTCAACAGTTTACAACGTGTAGTGTCCAACATGTGGATCTAGAAAATAGCATTGGCGCCAACGTTGGGTCGAACGTTATTTAAATTTAAATCCACACTATGGACGAGTCATTGGGACCAACGTTGGAGCCAACAAACTAAAAGTTTTAATGTTTGTTATTCTATCAGACTTAGTGTAGAAACAGATTTAGACGGAATTGCAAAGAGGTGTAAAGGATAAATATGACAAAAGGCACGCAACGACTAAAAACCATTGTAGTAAGTCCACGTGCGCATGTTTGTCTTGTCGTAACAAATATCTAAATGTCTACTATATATTAGTTGTGTAAATAAAGCTCTATTTACGATCATTACAAACAAGCGACCGAACAAACACGGTCCAATAATCACTAACAATTTATAACCTTTAAACATAATAACATTACATATCAAATATAATTTCTTTGGCCGTGGTATAAAATTGAATTAATATCTCAACGCGTGGGTGGCGAAAAATGGTCGATCTTTGTCTAAATCGCCGAGAGCTACATATTAAACGATTGGGCTATTAATTTTATATCAAATCTATTAAAACGTGTGAGTTACTGTGCATCATCATCATGAGAAATACTTAAGGGATAGCCATTGTTGTGTTAAGTTATGTGTATCTATTATTATATAGATAGAAAATAATACATTTTCTATACTAATATTATAAAGCTGAAGAGTTTGTTTCTTTGTTTGAACGCGATAATCTTAGGAACTATAGGTTCGAATTAAAAAAAAACTTTTTTTGTTGGATAGCCCAGTTATCGAGGAAGGCTATAGGCTATATAACATTGCGCTACGACTAATAGGAGCGGAGTAGCGACGAGAAATGTTGCAAAAACGGGGAAAATTTACGCATACGAAGTTGCGCGGGACAGCTAGTTATTAATAAAGGGTCAAGCTCAAACGAAGAGCAAAATCGTGACATTCACGACACAGCCTGTCTCCCTGTTACCAATTTCAATTTTATTGCTGAAAAAAAAACACAAGCTGATGACGTATAAATTCAATTAAAACAATTTTTAAAAATTGTCTGCCAATTTGGATCGAATTCTCAAACAGACCACAGGTGTTCATTGTTGTGGGAAATAATTCCAAAATTTCCGTCAATTTTATTGAAAAACTTGAGAACGATAATGACTTTGCTCTTTAGAAACCTTCTTAACAATAATTTGATACATTTGAAATAGTACACTCAGACTTCAATGATTATTAAATTTAGCTTTTAATATACAGCTAAATTTAATAATCATTGAAGTCTGGGTGTACCTACTTCTTCTTCTTCTTGGCTTGAAGGCCTATTCTATTGCACCTCTACCACCGAAAATAAAACAGCCTCTTACTCTCCATTCAAAAAGCATACAACAAAACAAAAAACTATTATGTCGTCGAACAGCCATTTATAAAGAAGTTTTCTATCAACAGCCTCTCCTTAACTAAATCGAGCAAACATTATATTCACTCATTAGCTTATTTATTTATTTGACACCAACAGATTTATGTCAGACATTAGACACCATGGGAAAAATATCAACTGATATTAATTAGAAGTCTCGCAGAATGATTTATAGGAACATACCTATTGTGACTTACCATTTTATATAGTCAAAGGTTTTAGTAATTAATTAGAGATACGATTCTTTCACTTTTTAAACGAAAGGCTGATTTTTTAATAGCTTAGTTAACGGTCTTCGATGTTTTGGTGATTTGTAGATGTATCGTTTGTACACAATATAGTTAAAGATTGGTTTGTTACTCACGACTACTCATAAGATGAGTTTGTGACTTGCCTAAGTCGAAATCATATTTGACCACTAGCTGTCCCAGGCAACTTCGTCTGCGTACATGTTTCTCGTTTTAGCAACATTTCTCATTGCTGCTCCGCTCCTATTGGTCATAGCGTAATGTTATATAGCCTATAGCCTTCCTCGAAAAATGGGCTATCCAACAGTGAAAGATTTTTTTAATTCGGATCAGTAGTTCCTGAGATTACCACGTTTAAACAAACAAACTCTTCAGCTTTATAATATTAGTATAGATAAAACACCTAGACCACTGAAGGAAAGTTTCATACAACATGACGAGGGCTCCTACGCTACGATAAGGTCAGAGGTAAATTTTTAGGTAAAATTATATTTTTGCCTCAATAGAACAACATTAAATCAAAATTATAATTATCTTCAACTAGCGGACGCCTCGCGGTTTCACCCGCGTAGTTCCTATTCCCGTGGGAATACGGGGATAAAAAATAGCCTATGTCAACCGGGGTTAATGTAGCTTCACAACGATGAAAGAATTTTTCAAATACGTCCAGTAGTTTCGGAGCCTATTCAATACAAACAAACAATCAAATATTTCCTCTTTAAAATATTAGTATAGAAGTATACATAAGTAATGAGATTTTGAAGTGCTAATAGTCTTATCATTTGAACGCTCTCTTACAAATGCTGATGCAAAACTGGCACTACTGATAAATTGCATTTTTTGAGTGACGACCTTATGCGTATCGCTCACAGACACGGAATCGCTCTCCGACCACTTTTTGCTAAGATGTTTCGTGGTCACTTGCTCAAGTACTAGCTATGTAGTTGAACGAACTTGGTAGAAATATAAATTAACTAGCTGTCCCGCGCAACTTCGTATGCGTAAATTTTCCCCGTTTTTGCAACATTTCACGTCGCTACTCCGCTCCTATTAGTCGTAGCGCGATGTTATATAGCCTATAGCCTTCCTCGATAAATGGGCTATTCAATAAAAAATATAACCGACCGATTTGAAAAAATAATTTTTCAAATCGGTCCAGTAGCTCCTGAGATTAGCGCGTTTAAACAAACAAACAAACAAACAAACAAAGAAATAAACAAACAAACTCTTCCGCTTTATAATATTAGTATAGATATATAATATATAAATATAAATATATATTAGTATATTAGTATAGATAGTATTGTACAAGTAGTCATGCCAAGTCTATCAAGAATTTATCACAAATACATACATGTTTACTTCATGCGATTAAAGAATGTTAAGTATTAAGTATAATCATTTTCGTTTGGCGATGTGCAACAGTGCAACTGATGAAGTTCACAAGTCTAGATTACTACTTATTTGGCAACATAGTATAAAACAAAGTCGCTTTCTGTATCCCTATATCCCTATGTATGCTTAAATCTTTTATACTATGCAACGGTTTTTTTTAATATATAGAGTGATTGAAGAGGAAGGTTTATATGTATAATAACATACATTAAATAGTGGAGAAATAAGGAACGGAGCAGCAATAAGAAATGTTGCAAAAACGAGGAAAAATTACGCAGACGAAGTTGCGCGGGTCAGCTAGTAATGGTATAAAAACTACTAAACTTAGGAAAACCATCTGGGCGATTCTGTAAGCGAATTAATATAACTACCAAGTCTAAACAGTCTACAAACTAACTGGCCAACTTTACCGAAGCATATACCACCGACATATAAACAAAAAATATTTGATTAATTAAAAAAACTGGTCTCAAACATCGAACACAGAACAGACGTATCATCCACAGAGACAACACGTACAAATCAATTAAGGGCGTTGTCCGACTGATCATATAAAGAAAGGACCATAAAAACAATTCCACTGGCCTCTAATTGGTCTGTCTGTCCGTCTATACTAATGAACACATGTTGATAGAACCCTCAGCTAATAAAATAGTAAGCGTTTAAGTTTTAAAATTTAGTTTTTGAAGTCTTTATGATTATGATTGAGAAGCAACTTTGATCAAGAGCAATTTTGTGTTAAGTACGAACAGCTTTTTGCGTTTATGTGTTTATTATAAAAAGTGGTTGTTAACATACTAATGAATGTAAAATCAAATAGTCTTTTTTATATGAATAACAATTAAAGTTTTTCTAGTGTCTATAAAAAATTGAATCACGATTCTACAAACAAACCGTATTTGATTCTGAAGTTCTAATTACTGATCGTGAGTTAATTGGTGTATAGTGTAGTTCCGTATAAAGGGTTTTTTATTGGGGTTTCGGTGGATGCATTTTGAAATTGATGCAAACTAGTTGACCCGTGCCCACTTCGTTGAGCGGTATACATTGTTATTTTTAGAGTTAATATACATATAGACTACTAGCTGTCCCGCGCAACTTCGTCTGCGTAAATTTTTCCCGATTTTGCAACATTTCTCACAGCTGCTCCGCTCCTATTTAACATAGCGTGATGTTATATAGCCTATAGTCTTCCTCGATAAATGGGATATCCAACAGTGAAAGAATTTTTCAATTCCGATTAGTAGTTCCTAAGTTTACTGCGTTCAAACAAACAAACTCTTCAGCTTAATAATATTAGTATAGATGACACTAACAAATAACGTGGCTTTTTATTGGTAAAATAATTTTCAAAATCGGATCCAGAGATTACCCCTACAACCTCACCTCACATATTTGAATAGATTTGATGTGCTTTCAAAAGTTCCATTGGAAAATATGTTTATTTTAATGGCTGATTTTTAAAAACCCTTTAAGTAACATTTAAACTTTCGCGTTGCATGATTATAACTATTCTGCTTGTGACCACGGCCGGTGCAACCTGGTCGAAACGTCAAGAAATTTTAAGATTAACAATGCGCGTTAATTCCCGTATAATAAATAGTTATAACACTTTAAGTGTCAAGTTCAGCATATTTGTGTATTTATTACCCTAAATTCTAGTTCAAAAATTAAGTAACAGTATGTATGGCACGGTAACTCTATCACACTTTTATGACGAGACACCAGAAAAAAAACATTAACTTAGAAACGCTAAATGGGCATTGTTTACCAAATGAATGCGACACAATCAGCTTCACAATTAGTTTAAGATTTCAAATTAAATAAGAAACAATTCCAAAAATCTTTATCTTATCTTAAGATCACTTTCCAAAAATATTTTAATAGTAAGCCCTAAAGTTTTAACGATTTGTATAATGTGGAAGTAGAGACTAGTTAACATAAATTAAGTCGGTGGTCGAAACTCGTAAAGCACAATTTAAGCTTGGTACTCATTAGCTGTAACTGTAACTGGACTTAGCACTAACGATGTTCTAGTGCGTTTGCATTATGGTTGCAGAGTAAAGTGTCTCCGGCGTCTCGTAGGTATCTCTTTGTTCCTATTACAATATTGTGAAGTACGTTACCCGTCGACATCGATGGGGAAGAATATTTCGACGCGTAAATGCCTTTTTATAGGTATTTGGTTTTGTTATTTTGTAAATATATGTAAATGATTTGTTAGTTGTAAATTTTAGAAGAGGTAACAATTGTCCTATATAAATGATTAAATAAGTAGTCGAATGTCTACACGAAAGATATTTAAAAAAGAGTTTACTAAGATTTTTAATCCGAAATTGTTCTTTTTACGCAAATCACCGTGAATTGATTTTGATTTCTTTATTGCACATTAGTGCGAAGTTTATATAGGTATGAATACTTAGGTAGGTACATATATGAAAGTCACAATTGTACCTCTAAAAAAAAATATGAAATCAAAAAAAAGAAGGGAAAAAAATTATCGTTACTCGGACTCGAACTGGGGTCTTCTGGTTTCTGGACCGCCCGAAGTCCCACCTGAGCTATTATAACATTGTAGATGGTGGTGAAATTTACCTTCGTGTTCTAAAGATATTGTAGCAGTTTTTCATTGCTCTGAACCTTCCCGTCCGTTCGTCTTACGAATTTCGATCAGGGACACGTAATCTACGGATTTTCGAACAGGGTCACGTGATCCTGACGCGAGTTTAACATTTTTTACCCATCCCAAAAAAAGTGCACAACGCCGCTAAAGAAGTTTTCACTTCAAAAACGTTTCTCAATCTTAATCTTTTCTTCAATCTTACTATCTATGTATATATCAACGAACAACTCTTCATTGATGATGGTGGCCCTTATTTTCTTAAGAAAGAACAATGCCTCATAAAATGAAGCTTTAATAGATATAATGGTTGTTTTCATTAAAATATTAATGCAAATCGTAGGTCAAGCGATACTACATAATTAATGGTAATAGCGTAATTATACATAACACTCAGGTATAAATATTAACCACTAGCTTTATTGGCCGCGAATACATTCGCGTGGCAATTTATATAACAAATAATTATATCCCACGGGAGTTGTAACTATATTTTCCCAGGATAAAAAAATAGTCTAGAGTATAATCTCTGTGCCAAATTTCATCCAAATTGATTCAGTTGTGTTGGCGTGATCGAGCAACAAACATTCATCAATCCAAAAACTAGCATTTAATTTCCCCGTTTTTGCAGCATTTTTCATTGCTACTCCGCTACTATTGGTCGTAGTGTGATGTTATATAGCCTATAGCCTTCCTCGATAAATGGACTATCCAATAGTAAAATAATTTTTCAATTCGGACCCGTAGTTCCTGAGATTATCGCGTTCAAACAAATAAACTGGTCAGCTTTATAGTATTAGTATAGAATATAGATAAAGAAACATTTCATATGGAAACAAAGTACATAACATACTTCTCTAAACTTATTCAAAAGGTACCAAATCTTCGTAGAAAATGGCGTCATTTAAGCGGCTATTGAGGTTAACGATGATGTTGATGCGTTTCTGTCAGCTCAGCTCATCTCCGCAACAGTAAACTCTAACTACCAAATGTTGTAACATTTGCGCATTAGGTCTTGCAAACAGACACATAGATTTACGGCTGACCTATTGACCTCCGATTAGACGTTTAATAGGTACTATGACTCAACTTACGAGTGATAAGTGTGATAACATAATTGCGGTAATAAATTAGGCTTAAAATGGTAACTGGTTTAATGAGAGTAATGAAATAGTTTTCATTTACCATTTGTAGAAAGACTAAGATACCTTTGAAAGGGAAAATGGATATATTTTATGACACATTCAAATCAGGTTAACTATGGGTAATATATGGCTGATAGTTAATGTATTTTATATTGTGTAATTTGACTAATAAATAAAGGTCTGAGAGGGTACGGGGTGTAATCCACCACGTGTTGGTAGATATCGCATATCTGTCCCAAGCAACTTTCTCTACAAAAAAAATCCCCGTTTTTGCAGCATTTCTCATTGTTGCTTCGCTCCTATTGGTCGCAGCGTGATGTTATATAGCCTATAGCCTTCCTCGATAAATGAGCTATAAAACAGAGCACGAATTTTATAATTCGGACCAGTAGTTTCTGAGATTACTGCGTTCAAACAAACAAACTCTTCAGGCGATATAAAGGCGATATTTGTAAAACAGGGTCCTTATTCACTATCGTTATTTCGCTGTCGTGAAAAGGCCATGCGAACTGGCGCATGCGCGATGCGCTCAAATATGTCTACCGCGCATGCGCGGTAGAGAGCTGCGCTTAGAAATGCATCAACGCGCAACGGTGTTCTAATATAGTCTCAACAGGCATTATTAAAATATTGCTTCGAAATTGCACGTACAACCATTTGATGCCATCTAATGGACTTTAATTTCCAATCTCACGTTAGCTGTATGATGAAACTAAGAGATGTACTCATAATGAGTACTAGTGAAACCTCATCATTAGTTAGTTTTGATTGATAAACATGCAACTCATACATTACACCCCGTATATTGCCTGTCTAAACCAAAACCCGTAATATAAAGCGTTAAAATAATTCCAGACACTATTAAGTAAAATAATAATTAACTACAATTTCATGCTTTTAAATACCGACAACAAAATACATAATAAACCATTAGCCGGTAATTTGCGCGCTCGTCACATCGGAACGCGTAAATAACACATAAACAATGAATATTACCAACAGTATGCGCATAATGAAGATGTGACTCACTACTTGTGTAAAACTGTTGACGCCCATGGTGATATACCACCATAGGAAACTATTAACACGTTAACTGTGAAATTATTTGCAAAATTGTTTTTAAGTCTGTTTAGTTTCTAATTTTTCATAACTAACCTTTGGCCCCAGTTATGGCACAGTTTGGGATGAATTTAGCGTAATCTATACTAATATTTTAAAGCGGAAGAGTTTGTTTGTTTGTTTAAACGCGCTAATCTCAGGAACTACTGGTCCGATTTGAAAAAATATTTTTTTGCTGGATAGCTCATTTATCGAAAAAGCTATAGGCTATATAACATCGCGCTACGACTAATAGGAGCGGAGCAGCGACGAGAAATGTTGCAAAAACGGGGAAAATTTACGCATACGAAGTTGCGCGGGACAGCTAGTGTATACTAATATTAAAAAGCTGAAGAGTTTGTTTGTTTTTTGAACGCGATTATCTCAGGAACTACTGGTCCGAATTGAAACATTCTTATACTGTTGGATAGCTCATTTGTTGAGGAAGGCTATAGGCTAACATCACACTACGACCAATAGGAGCGGAGCAGCAATGAAAAATGTTGCAAAACGGGGAAAATTTACGCATACAATGTTGCGCAGGTCATCTAGTATAAAATATAGGATAGGGCGAAGTATTTTTGTGAATATTCGGAAGTTCTCTCACAGCTTTATCTTTATTTGTTTATCTTAATATTACTTTAAGGACATCAGGAAGCTCAACGCGTGTAGGAATTGAACTCTCTTGCGCATCAGTCATACTCATATCCATTGGACCACCAAGGGTGTTAGGTTAAACGAGTTTAGTTATCGATTGAATATTACATTTTGCATTGATATGATATCAAGAGAACAATAGGAAAGGCGTGAAATAGATAGGTGTTTGCAAAGACTAGCAAAGTAAATTATGTTCTAAGGTCTACGTAGTGTTCCTTACATTGTAATAAGTAGTTCTAACGTAATATATGTTTTATTTTGACTTAACACCCGTCTAATATAATCAAAATTAATATGATTGCAGTGTTTAAGGGCATAGCTAAATTTCTAATCTGCTTCAATTCAAAACTTAAGTAGGCGTAGTAAAATATGAACTAGGAAAATTAATGGTATAAGCGGAGGCGCCTATGAATTTAGAGCAACTAATCATTAGTAGCTATCGGTAAATGCCATTTATTTAAATTACGTTCCCTAATAATAAATTACTTCTAACTTTAATATACATTTTGACAAATATAAATCACGTTTCTAGCATCTGAAAGGTAGTGCTGCGCGTACAATTTGCAAATAGTCATCGATAAAGATCGTGAAGATCGCGTTTTGGCATGTCATCGATGAGATAGTGATCATTATAAGCGACAGTGGCGCCAAAAACGGGCGCGCAATGAGGTCACCGGTGGCGTCGAGCCAAGTGCATATAAAACGAGTCACGGCTCGCCGCCACACCGACGCCAATGACAGAAGTTTTTATCGATACTTTGACAACTACATAATTAAAATACAGAACACAAATTAAACCTTGGACTATGACGCAGTCGCACTTAGACGTATAAACTTTGTACAATTTGTAAATGATTTAAGTGTATTCCAGAAATTATTGTAAACATCACTTCGGATATTTCAATAGAACGTAACTCAAACGGCCGAGAGAATAATGGCTCTGTTCCAAAACAAATTTTGCCACAGTATATTAGTGTACCAGCTAATATCTTTTCACCTCCACATTTCTGTGACAACCGTGACGTATTGAAAGATTACTAAGATGGTTTTATTGCACTAACATTATCAATGTTTGCATATCAAAATTAATGACGTGAGCCTAAAGCTATTGCAGTGGCAGACGGCCAAAGAACGGTGGCGCCAACGTTTCGGACAATTACAGATATAGGAGCTGTGTAATATGAGCTGCGATATAAAACTGTGATGATTAATACCGCAACGCACCACAGTACTAATGACTGTCACAAAATACCTACCTACAGTATGACGGAAAATAATTTGTATTTTTTATTGTTTTATTTAATATTAATAGTATATTCAGAACAGATTGACAATACCAAACATTCAAGAGAATGTGTCTCAAAGATACGATTTTAATAGGCGTGAGATTAAAAAAATGTTGACCTACATAAAGGTAAGACCGGTTAGGGAAACAATTATCACGTCGACTTGCGAAAAAAGACAATAGTGTTGGGAGTGAAGTGTTGCTAATCGTCAATCGAGACAGGCGCCGTGTCGCAGCCATGGAATGAGGTCGACAGGCGGCACGCCAGGCGAAGCGCGACCGACTGCATCACACTATCGATAAATCCCAGCAATTAACTGACATACTTTATAGCTAGTAAAGCGCCAAACTGCTTGTCTTGTTATTTCTTGACTATTTTATCTCTGTTAAAATCAAGCAATCGTACAAGTAATAAATTCACGCCATAAACGTCACACAATAGGTAAGCCGTCATTTATTCCTAACCAAATTAAATATAAGCAAAATATGATTGGTTATATCAATATTATTGTCGCCAAAAGGCACAACAAAGGTATTGTTTTAGTCGAAATTGATCGATTATTATGACTAGTGAGTTTATCGACACAACACGGAACGTCACTAGCGGATGCGCGGCGCCCGAGTGCGCCGGCGCCGACGTTTCGCAAACAATGCACTGTGTCCTTTCCACTGTCGCTTTAGAAAAAAGCCGATTGTTAATTGTTATGCTAATAAATTATCATGATTGTTGATTTTTGTATGTTTGCATTTAACAAAAGCACATTGTTTGTAATAATTATGAGGCAAATCATGCACTATACAGAAGCTTTGTTTACACTTTAAAAATACCTACATAGATATAAAGCTTGGAAGGCTGGCTATCTTTGGAAAATCTGTTCAGTCGTTTTGTTAATGATCAGCTTTTTATCTCTCGTCCTGGCTTCAACCTAATTAGCCAGTAAATCAGGACCTGCTGGTAGATGTTAGGAAAGTAGTGAATCCCATTAATGTGTATAAATATAGGTAGGTACCTATATTATGTGTACTTTACCAGATCGTTCCATGTTTCATGATTATAGCCGATAGTTATCACTTACCTGAAAAACAAGAAATTTAGCATTAATTTATAAGTTTCTAAGAATTATTTTATGGTCAATTTCATCAGATAATTCTAGTTTGTGGGTATAAGGCCCAAGGGCTTATTATACCTCCAGAAACTAGTCCCATTAATGCAGTGGGACGTACGCCAATATTATTAAATGATTTTAAGTAAACTATTTCATAAATATTTCATAGACATGATATAAAATAACTGATGGCAATCTCTCTACCGGCTTATGAATTATAATTTGAATGGCGCCAAGTCTACGCAGGGCGCGCTGTTAAATGTGGGGGACATTAATGGTGTTTCAGCCCCAACCGTTTTTAAGCCACTTGTGGGAAGATCCAAAATAGTTTTGTTACTCGTATCGAAAGGTAAAGGTTGTCCGTTTATATGTATACTATCTCTGAACTAATTTCGAAGAATGATAAACATTTTACAGCTATAAATTATGATTTTGCGTTTTTGTGGGAAATCTAGAGTTTATAGCCAAAGGTGTACCTATGTGATTGAAAACTCAGACTAAAAATGAAAATCTCAAACATCCGATCGGCAAACAGAGTCGCGGACGATAGCAGATATATTCACAAACTTCAAATCGATCTTGTCTTTTTAGTTTATCGTCAATTAATTGATAAAAAAATCTATAAAATTACAAAAAAATGATCTAATTTTGCAATAGCATTTGTCATTGGTCGACTGCAAATGTCTGAATTCTACAAATGCTTACAACTTACAAGCCCAGCGACTGCATCCAGTCAGTCGGATGACATGCAGCCGCTGAACTTATTTACAGTTGCAGTCGGCAGTCTACTAAGATGACTTGACGACGACAAACGGCGCGGATTTAGAAAAAATAGCACGAATTTCGATAGCAAATATTCCTTACATGACAAAAGTATCTAGATTATTATTTATTCCGGATTCTAGTACATTTCCGTGTCTAAGGTATATTTTAAGAATGAAATCTATTCTCAGAAGTGATCTCGAGTTGATAGTTGGTGATAAAGTTTGATGTCTTATCGTTTATTGAGGCTATTACAACTGGTGAAGTCATCATCGGAGAAAGGCATGACTAAGCTTGCAAGAGTTAGATAAAATGTAGTTAATAATAGTGATGCAGTTCTGAACATCTGTCTGTTTGGTTTTTAAAACTGCCGAATACTTTAACGTTACTCAGTTTTGAGACATAACTTTGATGCTGTTACTGAAAGAAGAATAGTAGCGACAGATACCTATACTTTTAGACGCGATACAATGTTAAGTATCGCTTGAGTATTCCAAGGTAAATTTCTGAAAGAACTCTGATAAAATTATATATACTACGGGTCTATAATCGCGTGAATAATTTAAGGTAAAATACCTATTTTATTCCCCGACATTTCGACCGTATTGCAACGGCCGTGGTCAAGGGTAGACTCTACCCTACTTGTTTATTTGAACGCGAAAATCTCAAGAACTACTGGTCCAAATTCAAAAAATCTGTTACTGTTTGATAGACCATTTATCGAGCAAGGCTACCGCTATAACATTATGCGGAGCAGCAATGAAGAATGTTACAAAAACGGTGAAAATTTAAGCAGACGAAGTTGCGCGGCTCAGCTAGTGATAAAATATAAGTATGTAGTATGGAGACAGCTTAAAGCCTGGTGAATGTCGTGCACATATTTTTACCCTGGTATACTTGCAGCTAATAAACAGTAAAAATATGCAGCGAATAAACCTACATACCTAGTATGCAACATAATATGTTTAAGTCACGAATTTCGTATTAAAATTACCCCGATCCATATATTTTGTATAAGTACATAATAACTTGTTATATATAAAACCTTATGTTTGACACACAACTGATCTGTTTACAGTACATCACTCATGTACTTCAGGTTTATAAACACATGGAAGATAATTCACACAATAATCTCCTCGATGATTTATTTAAGAACAACAAACGGACAATAACCAGCCTTACTTAGCCAATTTACGTAAAACAAGTATTATAAAATAGCAGAGACTATGGTTTAAAATTTGCTTGAGGATAAATACATAAATATTTTGTGCCTATCTACCTATGCTTTTCTATATCTATACTAATATTATAAAGAGGAAAGATTTGATTGTTTGTTTGTATTGAATAGGCGCCGAAACTACTGGACGGATTTGAAAAATCGTTGTGAAGCTACACTAACTCGGGGTGACATAGGCTATTTTTTATCCCTGTATTCCCACGGGAACTACGCGGGTGAAACCGCGAGGCGTCCGCTAGTATATTATAAAGCTGTAGAGTTTGTTTGAACGCGATAATCTCAGGAACTACTGTTTCGAATTGAAAAATTCTTTCAGTGTTGGATAGTACATTTATCGAGGAAGGCTATATAATATCGCTACGACCAATAGGAGCTGAGCATCAATGAAACATATTGCAAAAACGGGGAAAATGCGGGGGACGCAGACAAATTTGCGCGGGTCATCTAGTACATTATATTGGGTAGATTACGCGAAACAGAATGAACACTTTTATACTATAATATCTGCTGCGTAGTTGGCTAGTCTTAGATGAGACTAGCCGCCGCGAGCGAATTCAGTTCTCAGATCGTTATAAAAAAAATATAGGCTTCTAAGTCACATGTTTTTAAACAGACGCGCATAAAGCTGCGTATACGCAAGTGCCGGTTATGTTTATTGTTGCAGCCGTAATATAAAACTTATAAACAATGATCCGATTTACACGCTACTGTCCGTTATAAATAAACATATGGTAAGTAGAGATAGCAAAAAAACTTCCAATGATTTTACAAGGAGTAGATAAATTTTAAAAAATATTTCAGAAATTATTAAATTTATTACATTATACTGTCTAATATTTAGTCATTTTTTTAAAGTAAGGTTATCATCGTGACATATTTGAAGGTTTTAGAACTACCTACTATTTTTTTTTAAATCTTTTATTTAATTGGGGTTTTTATTCTTAGGAATACGTCAACCCCATCGTACCTAATACATGTACAGTAAACTTATTCTAAATACACTAAATTCTTAATAAATAATGTTTTCGAGGAAAAGTTCAATTTGCAGGTAGACAAATTGAACTCAGTGATTTTCATGAAACAATTAATTATATTGAAGTTTATAATATCTATTATTGATACTATGAAGTGATACTACGATATATGATACTACTATTACCTTGAAGTGTCTTTAAAATGTAATAATGGCCTAACTTTTTAATTCTTTAATTTATACTAACTTAGAAAATAAGCATTAGTAACAAATTTGAGCCTTTGTAGTTGGTTTAAATAAAATATTCATTCAAAATAAAACGATAAAATTTAATGTAAAATTTCAAGGAAATATCAATAGGGTATTGTTGACGTACGACGTTAGAAACCTTTGCAAATATTAAACCTATTCCAATACATATTTGTTAACTTTTTTTTTGCTAACAGTACAAAACTTTTTCAGCTAACATCCACATCTGTCGCCACGCGCCGCTTACGGGTATACACCACCAATCAGAGTAGACCCCCCTCATCCCTTTATTCTCATAAAACCAGTGAATAACATGACTGAGTTATAGGTCATCTTACACTGGTGCTAGAGACCCCAGTTTTGTTGTAACTACGGCTCCCCGTTACTAGAATGTTCTATTTGAAGGCGATATCCCACAGAGTTTAAAAATATTAAGCTATTTAGGAGACTAGCACCTATCATACTTTTTACTAACTTTGGACAGGACAGTATAGTACGTACTTAATTAAAAAATATTTTATACTAACCATATAAAGTTGTGTCCGTGAACTGTATGTTTGTAAAGTCCCCCACGACACAAGGCTTGTACCCTAATGCGGGAGTCGTCATAAAAAAAGAATGTAAATAAAAATATGTGAATAAGTTTTTGAAAAAAATATGTTCATCTTTATTTTAACGAGTTATGTCCCGCACAACTTCGTTCGCGTTAATTTTCCCCGTTTTTGCAACATTTTTCATAGCTGCTCCGCTCCTATTGGTCGTAGCGTGATGTTACATAGCCTATAGCCTTCCTCGATAAATGGATTATTATATAAATGTTACTATAATATAAATGAGTACCTAAATGATAGAATTGTTTAAGTTTATTATGTGCCAACGGTTTTTGTTATAATAATGCTCTGTATATTTTTATTGTTATTTTGTTTATACTTCATAAAAATAATGTACACCAGATCTGGTAGAATATAAGCACTGAAACTTTGTAAAAACCAATACTGTACCTACTATATTCTGAGAAATAAACAATTCTATTCTATTCCAACAGTAAAAAATTTCAATTCGGACCCGTAGTTCCAGTTCCAGTTCTCATTAATATCTCAATTGCATCCTTGCCAAGCCTGGTACGGTTGTTTAGTATTTTATACAAAGAAAGAAGCAACATCTTTTCTGATATACACCAAAAGTAACACAAGCATGAACCCGACCCGACAACATAATAGATTCAACCTTCGGCTTCCACCAATCTATAGAATATTTACAAAGTAAGACATGCTACAGGCAATAATTTGCATCATGGAATGGAACAAGTTTACATAACAATACATTTTCCCATAGATGAAAACAAACAATATGCCGAAGTAGCAACAATGTCTGCAAAGCTAATTTAGGTCACAAGGTTGGCTTAGCGAAATATGGGCGCCGCGGGTCGAGGCCGGCTCGCCGGTCGCAAACTTGCGGTTACCCTACAAACATCGCGTGTGAACATTTACACCAATCTCAATAATTCCCGTTCCTCATTTGATGAGATTATAATTGAAATAATTTCACTCGAGTTTCCCACAGAAAAATATAGTCACGCGATCTTTTAATTTAATAAAACCCGGCAAAGCGACGCCGCTCACCCACGCTCTTCGACAGTGTCTGCCAATCGTGGTAAAAAAATAAAAACGACTACAATAGTCGCAAAGTAAAGAATTACTCAGGTCGTAGATATAAAATGCTAATATTTTACAGCTTTAATGAATAAATTATGAGTAGGTACGTGGTGTGCTGCGGGAAAAAATAGCGTTCTAAGTGCGGCGCCGGCGCCAGCGGCGCAAGCAAGGATAAGCGTCGCACGCGCACACCTCAACCGCAAATGAACAAAGTAAACAAACTATAATAAACCTTAATACACAGCAATAAAGTCTTAATTAAGAAGCTAACGGTCGTAAATACGACGTTTCTGGTGAAACAGTGGATTCTGAATGCGCTCATGCGACCGTAGCGAGTCATTACGATACTTTGAAAGTGTTACTCTATAAAAACAAACCAAACTGCACTCTAATCCTGCGATATAAAGTCTCTATCTCAGTCGATTATATACTTTGTACTGTGCTCTATCTTTGTCTTCGAGCATACTAAAGAACGAGATGTATGTAGTAAAAAATATATCCGCGAGCGCAGCGTTCCCGTTCGTTTTGACACGTTACATGGAGCAAGCGAGGTGATAAATATCTTAGTTCGGACAGATGCCCTGGCTGGTACGTAAATTCAATTTAATGCAACTCCGAGCGACAACGCGGAAGCCAAGCCGGCTTCAGATACAAACATAATATAGGCGTGTGAGAACCGACAGTTGAGCACCCAAATCTTGTGGACAAACCACTTGAAATTCTCTCTACAGATGGACAATGGGCTCTTAAAACTAAAGCTTCACAGCAAGACAAACACTCAAAAGATGTCCTGGGAACATTTTAGTTGAACTATCGGCTAATGCAACATAACTTGTTTGAGTTTAAATTTAAATCAGCAGCAGGTGCGGTTGAAAGACGAAAAACATAAATTCCGATTCGATAACAGATGTTGGCCAGCCGTCGACCATACAAGAGTATAAACGTTCATTATTTGGAGCATAATGCTTTATGTAACCTGAAATAATCCATTCGAGTTAGCAAACAAAACCACTGAAGTACGTTTTATCAGAAGAAATAAAAATCTCCGACTCGTAATCAAATCGTAAGACAAATAAGCGACCGTACCGGTGTTATCTAAACAGAGCCCACGTTGAATGGTCATAATCTCCAAGGTGCCCAAACCTCTTAAGTGCCATCCTGCGGCCGAGTTTATTATCTCGGGTATTGAGGCACCGCTATCTTTGGATGATGTCCCTGTTCCACAAAAAACTACAAAACCTTATCAATATACACGAACCTCGACTTAAGACGGTCCCTATTTTTACTCGTTCGACGAAGCTTTTAGCCGTATCGGTGCGATCCCAACCCCAACGAGATTTATAACCGTCTGGTCCGATTAACAGGTCGGCGGAAGTCTACATTAGGTAACGGAAACCTGTGAGTGCTCCCAATATGTAATTTTAGACGTTAAAAGCCGAACGACATTGCAATCGAGAGCCACTTCGAGATAATTGAAGTGGAGGGCGTAAATATTGAGTATATAAATGAGAGTTCAAACGGATCCTTTAAATGCTTCCATTTAGCTAAGGATGGGAACAAAAATATTGCACCATAAAAGTTGGAATTTTTAGTTATATCTAATATATAAACAGCTCAGATAGCTGCTAAAGAGAACAGTAAAGATTAATTTAGAATTTTACGAGAACTGTTACAATTGTGTGCTCTTAAGTTGATTGAAGATAGCGTGGCCAAGCTCTTGAAGTTCCATTAAGGGTAATGAGTGTCCGAGGAATTTCAAGTGACACAGTATGATGGAGTGGCGTTAGGAACGCCACTGACAGGTACACGATGAGTCAGCGACAAACATAGAACACAAAGACAACAAAAATAATGAAACAGTGTGTACGAATTATTGTTTAAAAGTTCATTAGAACGATAAAAACTAAAATGGGCCTAAGCTTATTACGCAGACTAAACATAATTATGTTATATAGAGTGACAACGGAGAGCCTGTGTAGGCAGGTACGCCATTAGCAAGCCGCTTGAAACTTAGGAATTGGCGGCAACAGTCGAAGCGAGATAATTTACTAGATCCAGTACTGAGCTTTCGAGAGTTCGTACTCCATTAATCACTTACGCAGACATGCTAATGGTGAGTACACTGTAATTACCTTCTCGGCCACACGAAGCAAATCCAGAAACAATATTTCAAATAGATGTAAAGCGACAAGAGAAAGGCAAAAAGGTTCAGGTAAATTTTTTTGTTTGGAAAAAATCGCAAATATGCGCAGGTAGAGTGTACCTGTTGGGACTTGTTGAGAACAAAAGGGGCTCCTAGAGGCGTCGGGCGTTAATGGCAGTATGATACAGTGTGGGCGACTAAGTCAATTAGGCCATCCGCCGACGCCATTCCCGGAATGTCGCCGACAAATGAGTGAATACGATAACACAGTAAGACAACACGCCTGGAATCCTTTTTGTCCTTTTTGCTCGCGCCCACCTTTGCCGTTTCTGATAACGCACCTTTTCTTAATTGAATTTCTGTGTCCGGAGATTCTTTATCACCAAATCCCATTAGCGTTTTGACATCGGCCACCAAGTTTATCGGTTTAAGTATGCAATCCTGAGTTGGGAACAAGCGTTTTATTATTGCCGAATTATTCTCGCGTTGATAACGTTATGAACGTGAATTAAAGAAGTGATGATTTTATTGCTTTTTATTACTGTGTTGTGGCAAATTGATGACGGGCAATAAATCTAAGTATAAAATTTAATAATATACGCATTAATATATTGTGATTTGAAAGTTACGAATGTATCCGGGGAATATATAATTGTTGGCAAGGGTATCGTGAAGAACATTCATATGCAATTGATATTACTGCCGATAGGCTGACATCCGCTGTGTTATTGATAAAATGAAACAACAAATTGTGTTTTAGCATTGACTTCTGAACAACAGGAGTGTGTACCAGCCGTAAAAGTCAGATAACGCAGTGAGTCACAAGTGCAAGTGCTTTCGCCCTGTGAATAACATCCTTTATGTTTAGTACATTGTGGTGTTCTACGTTCCGTTTTTCTTTTTGATTCTGATTTTCCAGATGCCACTGCTCTGTAGTTACGTCTCGCTTTCATTTTGGAACTGAAATCATTTGATGTTTTTGGCTCACATTCAAGAGCATCAGTATTTTTAATTCGAATAGTGTACTTCGATTATACAATTGTTTTATGTTTCCAACATTGGTGGGTTATGGCAGGAAATTGGTATAAATAAATGTTGTAATAAAATTGTACGTGGTGTGTTCTTTAAGTTTATGAAGATAGAAGAGTTTATGTTAAGACTGTGGGGAATGTAACCAGTAATGTAGTAATTATAGAAGGCCATAAACCTGCCTCCGGCTATATTGTTGCGAGTACTGAAGATGCAATCTGCGCATTCACTGGCATTTGACCCAGGGATATTGTGTTATACAGATTTATACTCTATTGGATTCTGAAATCGGCTTTCTAGTGGGTAATATAATAAGGTAAATTGTTAATTGTTTGTAATTCAATTAACAATAAATACGTTTTCAATACTTGTAAATTGTAAACAAACGCATGTGTTTTGTAAGGCTGTTTTCTATTTCACCTTCATGTTTCATACCTGAAGCCTCCTTCTGCAAATTCGATGTTTATCGAAATTCTAAATTGTTTTTTTTTTTTTTTTTGAGAAAGTTGGAGGCCAATGACAACCATCGGGACTTGATTTCTTGACAACTAACTTAAGACTCCAACATTTAAATATGAAAGTGTCATATATGAAACCAATTTGACGCAATTTTGATACATTTGTCAAAGCCCCGAGTTTAATATCTATCAGTTTTCAAATTAGGATGGTTGCGAAGGGCCTGGACTGGCACAGCCAAATGCTATTTATAATTTTAAAGGTGTCCTTTCTCATGGTGATAGATTCGTAATTATGAAAAATTATGCAACCCACGTCCCCGATACCGAACATCTTTCATATTATAATGACGAACTGGTAATTTTCGGTCGGGTTGTTTTTATAATACCCTACTAGGGTTATAAAGTAATTTATAACGATGACGGACACGCAACTGTTTCCAAATAACTCGTACACACAGCTGTCATTGTTATTATAAACTATAATAGATCCCAAGACACCAATTACACAAATATACATAATTTCACCATATTATTATGGAACGAAAAAATGTGGTTATTGCTCATAATATTCTAGTCATTTTTCTATTACTTTCATGGGGTTAGCAGTATTTTTAACGGTACTTTGGACAATGTAGGTGAGTTCGTGGTCATTGCAAACTATTACTTACGAGTTTAGGAGGCATAGTAAGTGGTTTTACTTGACCGCAAGCAACGCAAAAAACCAAGCAGTAAACATGACATAAAGAAAAATATGCTGGGTAACCTTTTCGAAGAGTATGTCATATTATCATTTACATTTTACATATTATCAAACGAATGGAAAGAAAACGTTGAAGAATGTTTTTAGGATTCCTAAGCGACAAGTGGCAGTTGCTTTGTTTATTGTATGCCGTGATAACGTCTTATAAATCGATAACCGTGTGCACGCATAAAAAAGTGTCACAGTCACGGTCCGTCACGTCCCGCTTGTTGATAGGCTGAAGTATTGTAGCCGCCGGGCGCATGCGCCCGGGTCTGCTTAAGCTGTCACCGGCATAGTTGCCAAGCAACAGCGAATTGTTTATTACAATATCAATCATGTTTTCATATGACGTTATCACGTAAAATTATCGTCCGTAAACCGACTTCACAGACAGCCATTTTTTCCTTTCAACGTGACGTGACAACCTCTTTACATTTCACATTGATACAGAATAAAACAGTAGGTGTATTTTTAAATGCACGGCATATTGACCTTTATTGCAACAATGTAACATAGAAATTTGTGAGAGAAGACAAACGGGTATCGCGCAAGAATGTGCTCTACACATTACTTTGGAGAAATACAGGAAATCTTTTCAAGTGACCACAATATAAGGCTATGGGAATTTGGCTGCAAAACTTAGACAAATCCATCGTGTGAAAGAAAAGAAAAAAAAGCGGAAGATTAAAAACTATTTTATTTGCCTGAATATTAAAAAAAAAACAAAGGATGTAATAACCCAAAATATCAAAGAGAAAGTAATTATAAAAGTAATTAAGGATACTGATCAACAAAGACGTCCAGACATTAAAAACAAAAACCAATGTTCTTCAAAAATTAATTTCAAAGTAGGAGGCCATCAAAAAGTCCACTCGTGGACGCACAAAAACATGGGACCACAAAATGGCCCCATGTTTATTTGTACAACATGCTATGAAACAATGGTGCATGTCGGTGAGGCTTTCTGCTGAGTCAGCAATTCCGAATTAAAATATTTATAAGGGCTCGCATCGCTCCCGTCGAGGTATGGGACTATGGGATGGACCAGTTTTCATTGTTTTTGTTTTGTATCGAATATTGTGGCTGTTGTATTAATATTGTTATAAAAAACTAGAGATTTTTTTAAGCATCATGAGAAGGAATTGAGTACATATTTGGCTTTTATAGGTATTCGTGGTTTAGCGCACGTGAATTTAATTTAAGATTTAACTTTTTTTAGATATAAATATTAAACTAGGTTACCATTATATGCCCATTCAAGTCCAGATCAAGAATATTATGACATAGTGCCATAAAACATTTATAATCATTACATATTGACTATAATTAAAAAATATTAAATCACCCCCTACCGTGATGTTTATGTTATAAATATTTCACAATAAATATTGAAACAGGTCTAATAATTATTATAATAGCAATTATAACAAATTTGCATATAAAAAAATCATTTGAATATATATTTTTATTGTCAGTGCCATATTTTCACAGCAAGACGTATCTATTTACATCTGAATCGGCATATTTGTTTTTTTTAGTTAATATAATTACAAAATAGCGAGAATACAGAAGGTAACCTTCAAATATCATGTTCGAGCAATGCACACATAGACACCATTCACGGACACGAATTCTTAGACTACTTCGGACCACCTTGTCAGGAAGGCGTTTTATTATTTTTATTAAGTATAGGTAATTCTGATAACTTTTTCTGTGCATTCTTTGTTTTTTTATATTTGCAGCCAAAGCTTAAATTCACGCGATTAAATTCCGATATATATCTAAATAGCTGACCCGCGCAACTTCGTATGCGTCAATTTTCCCCGTTTTTACAACATTTTTCATTGCTGCTCCGCTCCTATTGGTCGTAGCGTGATGTTATATAGCCTATAGCCTTCCTCGATAAATGGGATACCTAACAAAAAAATATTTTTTCAATTCGGACTCGTACTTCCTGAGATTACCGCGTTCAAACGAACAAACTCTTCAGCTTTATAACATCTTGTAATTTCAGTTTTTTGTGTAAAAATGGATAAAATCTAAAAAATCTGAAGATATACAAAGTCGTATTACCTAAATAATATCTTGGATACGGAGAGAAAGTCCCATTTGGAAATGAAGTTGTACTAAATGTAATTTTGACATCCATAAACTGGTAGTATTTGCATACCGGCCGTCATTGACGTGCGCCGGCGCCGGGTACGGGTTGACAGGCAGTACACCTACCTATTAAGTATAATCTATACCTCTTTGTAAACATAGGCATGGTGGGTAAGACGTATTTGGTATGTCTGTCTGTTTGTCCAAGTGGCATCTGCCGCATTCGTTTACACATATCTCGTATGGACATAGTACATCGAGTTTATTTTAGCTAATGTTTGCAAATACACGTCGTATTTGATTTGAAATTAGGTAGCGTCATTGTTAATCCTATTTGGAATTGGCTTCATATGTTATCGTGTTTGTATAACACGTGAAATATTTGTAGTACGTGATTATACAGAGTGTAAAGTTTTCGTTTTAAGTAAATGTACGGAGTTTTCTTTTTGCCGTTGTGGTTAAATATTACAAAATCTGCCTCGGAGAGCACGTTAAGCCGTCGATGCTCTGCCCATGTACATTATTATTATTATTATTAATCCGGCATTGGTCTGATTACGGACTAAGGATTAAAAGAGGAAAACTACGGCAAAAACATTAAAGCTAACATTGATTAAATATTCAACCGATAAAGTATTTCCTTTGGCACAAATATTTTAGCCATTAACTAAATTGTAGACTGCAGAATTAAATCCAAATATGTACATCTAAACTATTAAGAATTAAACATGTAAACTTGTGGACAATTATTATAATAAATAGCGAATAATTAATGCAAATGGCGGACGGCGCCTCACCCACGCATCTCTTTGGTTGTCAAAGTATCTAGAGTACAGAAAGCAACCTTCACACGTACCTGGCTCGGGCAACGCACATATCGTTCACGGTCTAAGGCTGATATTCATAGAACGTGTATTGACTTGGCCTAAACTTAGGCAAAATACATGCCAACTTTATGATTTCATATAGATAACCTTCTAAGACTATATAGACATAATCATCTAAGATTTTGCTTAGCTTGCGGTAAAATTTCAAAATTATGCATGGTTAAGTTTTTTGTCAACTATTACCAAAGCTTGAGAGCTAAAAGTCCGCTCCATAGATCTCTGCCTAAGATAAGTCCGTGAACGATGTCTATATATGCGAAGTGTACTAACTGTACTCTCTATATTTTGTGGCAGCTGTGGCTACTGCATTTCTGTAGACAGCCGAACAAACAAACACGCGTAGGCGCAAACGTAATTGTATAAGGGAAAATCTTCCGTCATTGTGGCCTTTGAAATACACTCATTGGACAAATAAGATTAAACCAAACAAGTTCTTGTCATACGACTCGTACGCAATTCCTGTCGTCTGAATACATATCAACCCATATGATGTCCCACTGCTGGGCACGGGTCTCCCCAGTAGAACTTACTAGTATGTAGATCCTGGGGGTAATTGCCATAATCGCCACGCTTGGCGAGCGGGTTGGCGATCGCAGTAAGGTTTTAAGTACGCAGAGGACGCTGCTGCCCGTCCTCCAGTGTGACATCCCTTAGTCGCCTTGACGACACCCACGGGAAGAGATGGGGTGGTACTATTCTTAAGCCGGTACCACACGGCATTATGTCGTCTGAATAAAATATTAGAATCAAGTTCGATTGCCACACACGAAGAAGTAAATGATTAAATGTAACAAAAAAATAAATTGAAATGTTCACAACTGGAATATGTATTTAGTTTTAATCACAATAATAGCTTTATCAACATTACAATAAAATACCAAGGATATAGAAGGTCACTCAAGCTCTACCATGCACACATAAACACTGTTCAAAGACACGGAATTAGAGACGGCTTTAGTTAAGACATTGACTTTAGACTAATTAGTTCAGGATGGCTTCCTTAGATTCCGTGTCCGTGAGCTATGTCTGTGTGCGTTTGCTCGAACGCGCGTTGTTTGAAAATTACCTTCTGTAGTCTTGGTATTTTGTGACATTGCCTTGTTTTTTTCCTTAAGTTGTCCTTCCACATTCTAGACTTAACAATGGCTTTGACATTTAATTTGAAAACTATTGTAGTTTTTTTTTTTAATTTATTAAGACTGACATTTTAAAATATAGCGAAACAGGAACATAAATCAAGTAAGTTACGCTTTTTGATCCAAGCACGTCAAATATTTTAGCAATTTGCAAGTTACCAAATAAGTCAATGGTGGTTGTACGGCTGATCAATGGTGACCCGTCTGAGTAATAGTGCATATTCCTTTTACGGAGTTCAATGTATGTTGGACAGTGAATTACTGGTTTGTTATTTATATGGCAAAACTTCTGCGCAAATGTTGGTCCAATGAGTGATCGATGTTCTAAATTATTACAAAATCGTGTCAAATTAATTAGTACGACTTGTTGAAACAGTTATTTAAGTATATTGGTTCATTAAAATTGACATAGTAAGCAAGCATTAGGTACCAGTTTGTTAGTGATTTTATAATTAATTGACTAGCAGATATGCGCAACTTCATCTGCGTTATTTTTTCCCGCTGCTCCGCTCCTATTGGTCGTAGCGTGATGTTATATAGCCTTCCACGATAAATGAGCTATCCAACTGTAAAGTTTAATTCGGACCAGTAGTTCCTGAGGTTATCGCGTTCAAACAAACAAACTCTTCAGCTTTTTATTATTAGTAAGTATGTTAGATATTATGTTAAAATTTAACAAACAAGAATTTGATTTCTACCCACACATGGGTTTTCAAGGTTATACAATATTTATGAAATAATCGTAAATAAGTGAATTAGGGATTCTTTGTTGATGGTTATGTTATAACCATATTAGTTTTTAATAAGTAGTAAAGTTTTTTTTTAATAATAAGCAATGTGGGATTGAGTCCCACATTACTAGCAATCTTGTTAACCCTCCAGCTAAGCTCAAAGGCTTGTGTTAGGAGTGGGTTCACGTCGGTAGTATAATAGGTAGGATTCGAACCCGCGACTACACTATTGCGAGACCGATGCCTTAGCGGGAAAGTTAAAAAGGAATTTGAAGTTTAAATCCAAGGGTTCAAGCCACTTTAAGATGAACTCTAGCAAAGAAAATCCTGTTGTTTCACAAAAAAAGCGTATTCCAACTACTGTCCGCTTGAAAGATGTGAGCCAAAACTTCGTAAAACAATTTCCCCTAATTCCAAAGACTAATAAACAAACCGTAGCCCTAAATACTCGAAGGTTGAAAAACACTATGAATTCTATTACACAAAGCCATAAAACACAGATCACAGAAGGTATGCTTCATACGTACTTCGCTCGAGAAACGCAAATATAGACAACCACGGGCAAGTAATCATGGACCTCTAGGTCTACTATCTTTTCCCGAAACGAAACTTCCAAACTTTATTACAGGCGCGCACTTTGACCAAACACCGGCCAAATATGAGTAGTTTAGCCAGTTAACGCAGACCAAATGTATAGCGAACACTTGAAAATTCATGACTAAGGAGGGCAATTGCCCCTCCCCCCTTGGATCCGCACCTGCTTAACGGAGACTTATGAACGATTGAATTAAATGTTGATAACTCTAAATATAATCATTAAAATTAACAAATTTTCGTTAAAATTTCATTTTATTACAGTTAGGGTTTTTAGTTTTGTGAAATCTGCGTGATGTCTTTTTCTGCTGAGCCAAGTACCTATTGCTTTTTGTGCTCTCGTCATTTTGTGGTACAGCACTCACATAAACATACATTTCGCGGCATTCGCTCCAGTTGTAACACACCTTAGCTTCATTGAATAATGGCGACCACCCACGGGAGCAATAAATATTTATAACTCAGTATTTCTAAGAATGTGATACTTCCGTGCGAATGGGCCAAATGTACTGGATACTTGAGATTATGTAGAGGCGATGAAAGTTCATGAAACATTATGATTATATTATACATTGTTAGTGGCGCCAACCAAAAGGAATTCCACACGTATCCATTTTGTTTTCGTAAAATATCTGATCAACGAATGTCATCAAGGAAAAATCATCCTAGGAGCAGGATACACTTCCGAAATTATAAGTATAAAAATTAACTCTGAATGGTATTTCAACAAAGATCTGAACGAATCACGACCAAAGAATCATAAGCACTGTACATAATGTGTCTCTACTATAACCACTCTGGATATAAATACCTACAATAATAAAATAGTCAATTGAAAAAAAGCCTTCAAGAAACAGTACATTCCAAAAATAACCTTCAAATTTCGACCCTCAACATAGAAACAAACAATTTAACCATGTACCAAACACCGGTTTCTAATCACTCGTTACATCAACTTTATTTTTAATACCTAATTGATATTCAATAATGAGAGACCACCAAGCGGCTCTGGCGCAATAAATCACCCGCCAAGGAAAAGGCCGCGTCGCAAGCTGACTTGCTAAGTTGCTAACCACTTTGAATCCAACGACGACACATCGATCAAGCTTAACTAAAGTTTTAAAACTGGAATGAATACTTGTTTGATTGATATGTATTTAATAGAAAAATCAGCTTTAGATAACCAAGCATTGCATCAAAGATGACTTGGAAAAAAGAGATTGCTTGTCGACACCTTTGAAGGTTTAGCGCAGCAATAACCAATTCTATAGCAATGAGTATAAGATTAGTGGCTTTCACTACATTGCAGCCAATAACGATGTCTTAAAAGTTAAAAGTTTAGACACGATTCTTAATAAAGCCATTTTGGTTGAATAAACTTTGAAAGCTTTGAAGAGAGAAAACATAAAAGAGTCTTTTGTCCATGGCATTCGTCTCCAGGTAATTCGGTTACCGTATGTGTACGCGTTGTAAAACGTGGTCTATCTGTGTGCTAGATGTCATTCAAAACCTTTTAGAAGATCCGGCATGCTTGCGTAATTCGTTTTAGAAATGCAAGAGAGATCTAGTAAAGTGCCAGAAACCGCACGAAATCATTGAAGATATAGTTCCAGAAAGATCTTAAGGAAAATACAACTGGCTATTTATGCCAGATCGTCCTATTTGTTATGTGCAAGATGTAATAAGTAGTACGTGCTTTGAAATGGTTGTTCCATCTTCAATGTTTTCTTCCCAAGTTTATGATACAAGAAAATGAAGATGTGAAATATGATGCCGTTTCGTAATTCGATGCATTGACACGAATTAAGTATGTACTTCAAATATTCTTTATGTAATCCAAGGTGACGAAGATTGTTATGATTTCTAAATATTCGTTCGACAGCTGTGCAAATAATATATCGAATTGTACTTTACCAATGCTGAATCATCTTTTAATCGTAATCAATTCACAGATAATCATTTTGTTTACAATACGCGTATCAATGTTAAAACTATGAACACACGTCCGTGTGTAGCAATCCTTGCCAGGCAGGTTGTACACAAGCACGACGTATTTATTGCCAGTAATATTTTATAGACGCGACCTTATTCAAACCATGAATATTGCTTAAGTATGTATGAACAACACGTCTGCTAGTATCTATAAATCACTATATTTACCTGTTAGCAAACGTTATTATAGGTAAATAATGTTGTTCGAATTCAAACTTATATAGAGTAGTACATAAAGTTGCTGCGATAAATTTTTTGACGTCAGAGAAAGCAATAAGCCGTTCAACGTCGGAACGAATGTCTGAATAGTGCGTCATGCAATACTTCTTCTTTTAATAGACTTGTGTTTACGAGTAAATAGTTTTATAGCTCAGGCTTTGCCGTTGAATTGTGTTATACAGTCACCTTCGTCGGCGAGTGGCAAAGTTGCCACACGCATACATATCGTCTGTTTAGTAAGTGCATTGCAATAACACCGTGACATGTTGGATTAATGCTCCATTTACTCGCTCCTGACAGCCTTAGATTTTAAGTTAATATTCTACCATGCATCGACAGCCAAATGTGAAGTGATTCCTATATTTAGTATCCACATAACAAAAGAAAACAAAAACCCTGCGAACGAACAGAAAACAAATAACCGGTCATAAAAACAAACACGACTTAATTACAATAAAATTATTTTTAATTACACGGTAGGTAAATTATATTTTCTAGAGTGAGGTTGATTTAATTGCGTAACCAGCGACGCATGACGTTCATCCCGCATGGTGGTTGTGGTGTGAATGGCTGAAAACCGCGAATTGTCGGCGCAGGCGCCGCTGGCGCCTCACTTCCGGCAAGTAGCGGAAGTCAACTGCAACTGTCGTTCGTTATGCACTACTAGTCTTGTATCGTATCAGTTTACCTGTTTTAATTTACTGGCTTCTGATCACAGTAATGATACTTTTGTTACTTTGTGAACTAATTTGCTTTCACAAGTGCGACAACAATAACGTGGGTTAAGTTTCACTGTATCGTTTTTACCCTGAAATACTCAAACGATACTCAACTGAGAAGCTTTCAAATGTATTTCTTTCGCAACAATTCACCTTAAAGTCACGCTTACAGCACGAGAGTTAAACGCGTCTTTAAACTGAGCGTTTGAGTATTCTGAATTTAGTAGTATTTTTAAATAAGGTAAGTATGATGGTAACTCTTTTTTTTGTAGCTAATATGATAATGTAAAGAGAAGATATTGATTTGTGGCCGGTCATAAATTTTTCAGACTTATAGGGTGCCGATTTAGTTAGCCGAATCCTAACAGAGGGGGTGATCAAACCATGACACTAAACCGACATTATTGATAAAAAAAAACCTTTACTTTTAATTTTTCGTGGGCGATCCCACCATTTTGTTTTGTGAGTATACCTAGTTCGGTGGTGGGGTACTGTGGCAGGTGCGTCGGAAACTTGACCGGCCACTCGCATAAAGCCTCATTAATTGTGAACTGTTTGTCTTGACGTTCCAAAACTTTGAAATAATGACGAAGAAGAAAACGAAAGAAACAATTGGGAGAATTGAACCAAGCGTCAAGACGAATGGTCAAGAAAAAGAATTAATATGTAAAGTAATCGTATTACAAGTTATTCAATATATAATATCGTTCTGGGCTTAAGAAGTTGTTTGATTCCTCATCCTCGAGAGCAATAATCCCGGCTGCGCACCCCAAAGCCAGCAAGAGGTTCACGTCACATGGTGGAGGCGCCGAACTCTTCAGAGGAAGTCATTTAAAGAGCTAAGTCGTATTTCTATGTAAAGTTAATTAAAAATGAGTGCATTCACGGGATTGTATGAGTCCGTAGATGATTTTGTCAACCAATTCCAGATCATCTGTGTGATTAATAAAATCACTTCGGATGAGGAAAAAAAATTATTTGTGGCGGCGTATCTGGCTGGACCAGCGCTACACCTATACAAAGCAATCATAGAAGATTGTGATAGCTTCGAGAGCTTCATCACTGCATTAAAAGCAGAATTCCCAAACCGTACTAATTATACGGAAAAATTCTATGAAAGGATACAGGCGCCAGAGGAGAATATTGTGTCATTTTACTACGAGCTTTCAAATATAGCCAAAAAGGGAAAAATTGACGACAATACGTTCGTAAGGAGCTTTCCAAAGAAATGTAATGGTTTCTACAAATCAAAGCTCGCTGCAGTTGTATGTGCTGATAAAAATATATTAAAGGCCACAGTTTTACAATTACAATCAGTATATGATAAAGAAAGTGAAAGGGAAGTCAATCTTAAGGTTAAGGTTGAGAATGCGGTAGCAGTGAGGTCTGGGCAGCAAGGAGACTCCAACAGACCGACCAATAGTCCATTTCGGAGCAATCAATCGACTCCGTATAGTAAATACCGATCCCCGGTGTCTCGGGTTCCACCCAATGATTCACCAAGCGGTTCGTTAACACCAAGGCGGGAGTCAAATCCCCGCCAGTACTTTTTAAGGAGCAGAGGACCGCCGCCGATGCCGGTTCAATCAGCTAATGATGCGGCGTCGTCGACAGCGAGAGTAGGCGAGCATCGCCCAAACTTCCAAGGGCAACAGCAGTGAGGACGCAGCTGAGCCCAAACATAAAAGACGTCCAGAAGAATAATTATGGTCAGTCCGAACCAGTTATTTTAGTAGAATTACGTTCAGGTGCGATTCCTGCTTTATTAGATAGTGGGGCTTCAGTGTCCTTGCTATCGGAAAAAGTAGCGTTAATGAATAAAGCAATCTTAGATATAGACAATAATATTATATTAAAAGCCGCGGACGGCAAAGTTATACCGGTCCTAGGAAAAACATACCTCAACGTGATAATTAACAATGTGGTATATAGCACACTATTTTATGTAGTAGTAGGTATCAGTTGTCCACTGATTTTGGGACAAGATTTCCTAATTAATAATGAGGCAATATTAGACTTTGTGAATAACAAAATAATATTAAGAAAATGCAATGAAATATGTTTTGTGAAGAGACCGGATAAAGTTCCTAGTATCGATACAGAGGAAATAGTGTCTGTTAATATTTCGAAATGTGATTATTTATATTTTGTGGATGTTTGTAAACTTAATGAGAATAAGGTCTGTAAACTTCCTGACCTAAATTTTTTTGGTGAAAAATTTGTTATTAATGAAAACTTAAGTATAACTAATAAGAATAGATTGCTTGAAATCTTGGAAGAATACAGGCCACAATTCTCATTTAGTAAAGATAGGCTAGGTTGTTGCCGGGTGAAGCCGATTAAAATAAAAACTTCGAACGAGGTTCCTGTGAATAGATCTCCATATAGGGTCTCACTCAAACAGAGTGAGATCATTCGTCAACAAGTAAGTGAGATGTTAGATCTTGGTATTATTCGTCCGTCCTGTAGTGATTATGCCTCTCCAGTTGTTTTAGTACAGAAACCGGATAAATCCTTTAGATTTTGTGTAGATTATAGGAAATTAAACAAAAACGTCATAAATGATTGCTATCCAATGCCACGAGTAGACGACGTGCTACATTATCTTAGAGGGGCGAAATATTTTGCGGAGTTGGACCTCAATTCCGGATTCTGGCAGTTACCAGTGAGAGAAGAAGATAAATACAAAACAGCGTTCGTGACGGACGCAGGATTATATGAATTTAATGTACTACCATTTGGTCTTAAGACCAGTAGTGCAGTCTTTCAACGCGCGATGGATGAAATGCTCGCGGATTTGAAGTATAAATCGTGCATGATATATATAGACAACATTTGTATATTTGGTAAGACGTATGAAGTTTTTTTAGAAAATCTAAATAAAGTATTGCATAGATGTAGGCGGTTTAATGTTACGTTAAACATGAATAAATGCAAATTTGCGTTTACTAGTATGTCGGTGTTAGGGCATGAACTTTCAGGGGAAGGAGTGTTACCGGATAGGAATAAATTAGAAAAATTAAAGATGATTAAAAGACCGAACAATGCGAAGGAATTGAAATCCATTCTAGGACTGTTTTCTTATTATAGGAAATTTATAGATAATTTCGCAAAAATAAATCAACCTTTATGTGTGTTATTGAAGAAGAACAGTAAATTTATTTGGGAAAGTGCACAACAAAGAGCGTTTGACAAAATGATAGAGATAATGTCTAACCCTCCAATGCTCAGACATTTTTCAGATGATAAGGCGGTGAACACAAGGTTGTTTGTTGACGCTAGTAGCGTAGCAGTAGGTGCATGTTTAATGCAAGGGGATAAAAATTTTTTTCCGGTTGCATTCGCATCGCGATTATTGAATGATGCGGAAAAGAAATATTCTGTAACAGAAAAAGAATGCTTAGGTTTAATATTTGCTTTGAATTATTTTAGATCGTACTTATGGGGGCTTAAGTTTCAGGTGGTGACCGATCATAAAGCATTATGCTGGCTAAGAGATAGAAGAGATATGAGTGGTAGACTGGCTAGGTGGGCTCTTGCCATTCAATCATATGATTTTGAGATTGTATATTGTTCGGGAAAACAAAATTCGGTGGCGGATTATCTGAGTCGAAATCCGTTAATAAGTCAAGATGATCACGTGGTCACTGACGGGTTACAAGTATTTAGGATGAGATGTACAGAGAATAATGAGCAAATCTGCAAATTAGAAATAGACCCAGTAATAAGGGCTCAAATGAACGATAATTTTTGTTCATCTTTAAGAAATAAAATCATAGATGAAAACTTACAAAGACATAAAGGATTCTTTATACACAACGGCATGTTATATAAATTAAATACAAAAAATAATGTTATTAAAAGATTGCTGGTAGTTCCGGATGAACTGTTTCCAGTAATTATGCATGAGATTCATGATGATCCATTATATGGAGGTCATTTAGGTTTGATGAAGACAGTAGAAAAATTTAATTCAAGATTCTGCTGTCCAAAGTCATATAAGAAAATAGAGAATTATATCAAAGCATGTAAAGTATGTCAAGAAGTGCGCACGTCAAATAAGGTGGCGCCGTTGCAACCGATTGTTACAAACAGGTTATTTGAAAAGGTAGAAGTGGATACGATAGGCCCGTTAAATAATGCGACGGATGGAAGTAGATATATTATATTGGCAATAGATTGTTTTTCAAAATATGCGATTAGTAAGGCAGTAAAACAGGCCACAGCGATTGAAATAAAGAACTTCCTTATTAATAATATTTTTTCAATACATGGGGTCGTAAAAGAAATTATAACGGATAAAGGGTCAATTTTTACGTCGGCCTTAGTTCAAGAAACGATTACAAACTTCGGGGCGGTGCATAAAGTTGCAACTTCGATGCATCATCAGACATTAGGGTTGGTAGAACGATTAAATGCAACTATGTCGCGCATGATGGCCAAGTACGGTCGAGATGATAGGTCAGATTGGTCGGTATATTTACCTCAAATTACGTTTGCATATAATATTAGTAAACAAGAATCGACACGGGTGTCACCGTACTTTCTGGTCTTTGCAAGACAACCAGAATTGCCATCGGATACGGGAATTAATTTAAATATTAAAGTGAATGAGAATACCGCGAGTAGAATAGAGAATAGAGAAAACATTTTTACAAGGGTTAGAGTAAATTTGGACAAGTCGCGAGCGAAACAAAAACTATTATTTGACAAAAAAGCAACTGAAGTATCGTATGACATAGGTCAGAAAGTTTTACTTTTTAATCCAAAGAGAAGGTCGGGGATATCGAAGAAGTTATGTAGAAAGTTTTTAGGGCCATTTCGAATTGAAAATAGGTTGAATAACAATAACTTCATTATAAAGAAAGTGGGTTCAAGACAGAGGCAGATTGTTCATGCGAATAGATTGAAACCGTTTATTATGAGGATGGACGAATAGATATCGATATCTTAGTATTTAATTTTATGTAGTTGAGAATTTTTATTATATGAACATATGTTATAATTAAGTCATGATAAACATGAGTAGTTGATGAGAATTATTTTTTTAGGAGTAGGTGATGCCAGAAAAGAAGTGGCGACGTTGTTAATAGTCTGACGTATAAACAGTTGTATATTTAGGGATGGTTAATGGTTTTAGATCTGATTCTAAAATGTTGTTTGTCTTTGCATGTACAACCACACGGCGAAGAAATGTCCTACAATGTTGATGCCATAGAGCAATAGGCAAACAAAAACGGGTGTATTATTGTTTTGAATTATAAATATAACTCTGTGATTAAGCAGACAGTTTTGCATTTGGTTCAATCGAACTTGGGAAGTTCGTTTGTGATTATTTTATCTAAATAATCAATAGATGTGATCAGATGGTCACCGATAGCTTGATTGACCAATTATTTAACTGATATAAGATTAATACTTAAAGATGAATTTTCTTCCAGTTACAGCAAAGCAGGACTTTCACCCAATTTGTTGCCTGGGGTCAATTGGTGTTTAATGATTGATTTAATTTAGTTATACATAAGTTTAGCTAGGTAACGAATCTGATACTGGTGCTTATTTTAATGGCGTTTTTTGCCCAGCATCATCGTATAACTGTTATGTAAAGTGTTTGTTGACATAAATTTTGTTGGATTAGGTATAACAGTTACACGTTGTCTTTTGCATAGAGACAGATCAAGGGGGGTATTAAAAAAAAAAATCTATATCGCCATGATAGGTAAATGCACAGCTAGGTTTATATTTGTTGTTTTATATTATATATAAAAAAAAAAAAAAAAAATTGACTTAGTACTCAAATGTAAAAAATTTTTTTTTTTTTTTCATAAGGCGGCGGCGTGTGGCAGGTGCGTCGGAAACTTGACCGGCCACTCGCATAAAGCCTCATTAATTGTGAACTGTTTGTCTTGACGTTCCAAAACTTTGAAATAATGACGAAGAAGAAAACGAAAGAAACAATTGGGAGAATTGAACCAAGCGTCAAGACGAATGGTCAAGAAAAAGAATTAATATGTAAAGTAATCGTATTACAAGTTATTCAATATATAATATCGTTCTGGGCTTAAGAAGTTGTTTGATTCCTCATCCTCGAGAGCAATAATCCCGGCTGCGCACCCCAAAGCCAGCAAGAGGTTCACGTCACAGTACCAACATGTATTATGTTGATAAATAACAACTCTTTTCGGTCAGTAACGAACAAGGTCACACGTTGAAGTGCGATAACCGTTGTAGAAGCACGAATCTTCGGATTCAAATATTTATTAACATTTTTATTAAAAAAAAATTAGATTCATTGGTGAGGTGATTCCTGATCACCCCCCTGCAAGGATTCAACTGACTAAATCCGCACTCTGTATAAAGATTAGTTTTATATGCACATACATGTGAGTGACATTATATAAATTAAGCTTTTAAAAGGTTTTAAATAGTCCCTGCACTGATTCACAAAATATGTTCCAACGTTGCTCGGTGACATAAAATCATTGACAGTTAGTAAGCAGTGATTAAAAAAATCCTTTAAACCGCACAAATTCTTGGAAGACGTTTTGGCCTCATTAGATTTCAAGAAACAAATTCTTTGTTCAGCTTTACGATGACGCATGTGTGGTCAAGTCACGCATGTAATATACTCTCCATATAACGCTAGGCGCCATTGTTTATTATGGTAGGTATAGAAGATCTAATATTGAGAATTAAGGGGGCATTACACTGAGAGAATAATTTATTTAGCGCTACGTACACAGCGACACGATCGCCGGCCTCGCTCTTCCGCACACAACCATTACTTTACAGTGCGCAGGTCAGACGTTTGGAGCGCAGGTCAAAATAAAGTAGAATATTCGTTCGTACATATGTTAGATTACGAACGCCATGACTGTGACAATACGAAAATGCTCATTTTTGCATTTTTCCGCAACTTCAAGATTTATTTGCGGGATCATGTTAAGACATATCCTTGAATTTCATTATTTCATCTACTAGAAAAACTCTTTGACTAGTGACACAATTTTTTTCGTGTCCTAATATTTAGGTTTTCTATATAAATTTTTGAGAGAGCCGAACCCTGTTTAGCGTAATCTACCCTTAAGATGTCTACTAAGTATACTCGGAGCATAGGTTGTAACAAAATAGGTACACATACGCCATATATAATTAACTAATAACAAAGACCAGGATGTACGATGTTAAATCTGAGTTCAGTGTTTTTAGAGTTTGATGGAAAATCTATGTTTTTTATTCCCTAAGTAGGGAGGTACCCTCTCCTTGTAGATGTATTATACGAGAGGTAATTATGACACAACAATTATAGAGTAAGTTAAGTTAAGGTAAGTTATGCCAAGCTTCCGCTAAAATTATTAATTTCAACTGATTAGCATAAACTTTGGATGCCTATATTAAACCTAAGCACGCTCTATGGAGCTAAACTTACTTGGATAATTTTCTAAATAAATAATATCAGTTTTTTTTTATAAAAGACATCGCCCGCAGTATGATACAAGTCCAGTGTAGCGGAAGACTTTACAAACATTCAATTCACGAACACGAAGTATACACCTAGAGTTGGAACAATATTTTTTGGATCATACAAAGTGGGAATCGAACCAACGAACGAGCGCAGCAGTCGTACACACTCCCACCGTGCCACCGAGGCAGATGACCATGATTAACATGGTTTTTGAAGCACAAAGAAACGATATTTCTTAAAATCTTTACAATTTAGTAGATACTTATATGTAGAATTGTTTAATTCTGCTCTTAATAATCGAATGGCAAATCGATTCGCTATTGATCACTTTATCTTTTGTTTAGCACTAGATTCAATGTGAGCTGTAATCTAATCGATTACCAATACTTTACAATCCGATTGTTTAATTAACAACCGTTGCAAATGGAGGTCGATTTGTTGTGGATTGTTGGGTTTAGATACGCGTCGGGTTTTTATCATTCATTCATAGGCCCGGGCCGAGATATCGGACAGGCGGAGATAACGCGCCATGAACGGATTAGGATTAAAAGTTTTTTTGCCTAGATTTCTTTGTTTAGTTTTCGATTTATACCATGAAGTTAATGTAGAAAGTAGTTTTTAGACGAAAAGGTTTATATCTAGCAGTAGACTAAGTCAAGTTTTTACTAACCCTTTTTTTTATGACGTCTCCCGCAGTATGTTACAAGCTGTGTCGCGGGGGACTTTACAAACATACAAGTCACGGACACAAAGTCTTACTAGACTCGGAACAACAATTTGTGGATGTCACAAAGTGGTGTCCGGTGTGAGAATCGAACCCACGACCTCTTGCGTAGCAGTCGGACACGCTCCCACCGCGCCACAGAGGTAGTCAATAATAAATCAAAGAAAAACGTTTAAAATGAGTTTCTCTTTAGTTGGCTATATTTTTCTATAGAAAGGGACCTATACAAAACACCATGATAGTATGTAGTAGAGTAGTATAAAGTAGGTAATAATTTATTATTTAATTTAATAAAATAACACAAGTTGAAAAAGCCGACTACATTTAAAATTAGAACACTAAACTTGTTTTTGAATTGTAACATTTTTTTTTGTTAAATTTAAATATCGAACGGATTTCAAAATCTATCCGTGTTCCAATTTTAAATCGATACGCAATCCTTGAGGCAGGTGCATGTCACCACATCTGTCTCAAGTTGTACCCCTATTTGACGAATGTTACATAATGGAGTAGCAATAAAAAAACCTTAGCTATAACATCCCGGGGGCCCAGAGACCCTCTGACATGACTGCCATACCAAAAAACAACTTATGCCAAGTGTTTAAAGTTAGAAATCGCATGCAGGTATTGATTTATCAAGTGATCGCTGCCAGTGTCTAGTATTTTGGCGCCAGACACCCGTAAACAGACTCAACTACCCTCCGTCTGCTATTTAGCAATAACTACTTAATTGTACTTCGACATGCGACTGGATTTTTTGGGGATCATGACGTCATCTCACCGTACAAATAGGGTGTCCTTTGCTTACCTGTAAAATAAAAATAATCTTTTAAAAAAATTACAATGACATTGTCTACACAAACTCGTTTTTGCAAAGTACATTAACGCGAAACATTAATTACTGACTTACAGTGTAGGTATTTTTGAACCCATAAAAATACCTAATACTTAATAGAAAACTACATTTAAATTCAAAACAACTTTACTTATCTGTGGAACACACAAATATACTACTTTAGAGCGCAATGCACTTAGTAAAGCAACTTTCCCAATGCGCCAACCGTGCATTCAAGCAACTTCTCTTTACGGTAAATGCGCTCTTTAAATTACTCAGTGGTTACATTTGCCTAAAAAAAAACTTTTAAACTATAAATCACAGCGCTTGAATATCCGAAATCGGGCTACGAGTAGGTAGGTACTTTAAGTTCCATGTCAAATTCAAATTTACAAAAAGCGAACATGTGGCGATGGCGCGCCGGGAGTCGGGCGCCATCGTGCCAGTGACGTCATGGGAATCCACCCGTGAATTACTAATGAGTTGCCGTGCTATGTTTTGTAGTGTCTCCTGCGTGCCCCTAATTAACTTCAACGGGGCTTCTGTTTTCTACGAGTAACATTTTATATGATACGACTATGACGCATTCAGCCTCTAACGGCATGTAAAGTGCTTCGTTAATCGTACCAGTAACCATAGACATATTTTAAAATTGGAACACCGTTAAATGTTTTGAAACTTTCTCGAGAGTGGAAGCGCACAAGACGCGAAGGATTTACAAAAAAAATCTTTACATTCATACTTTTTAGCCGAATTTAATAAGTTCCTTCCTGACATTTTCATTCGATCTGGGGACCGGTGATGTCACTGTTTTTCTTGTAGACGGCGCCAATGAGACGCTAATGTAGACTTTCCTGATATTAAATTTCACTACCTAGCCCCATTATAGGTATAACTCAATAAAGACACCTCTTTTTCTTTTTTACTATAAAATTGGCGACCAGAAAATCTTGATGATGGATCACTGTCAGTTGAACAATTTTCGTGATCTACCAATTTAAGAAATGCTATTAGAACTGCTTTCACAATAAAATTTATAATCCAACACGTTTTTTTTTACGTTCTGTTAACTTCTGTGCATTTTTACGCACTAGACGAGCCGCTTTCACTGTAATGAAAGAGCTGGAACAATGGCTGCGAGTAATAGCGTTATGTCACGCAGCGCAGCTGGTGAGGCAATCAAGTGGTTGCGTTAGCAGAAATCATAGACAATTAGGAAATGGCATTATGCACATTTCTGTAAGTAATTATAAAAAATAAAAACGAATGGGGAAATGGAAACGAAAAATCTTTTTGCCATTAGAAAATGTCCTCGTCTTCAAAACGATTGCAAAGATTTACATCAAACATTTAATAATAATAATAAAGCCCTTTATTCCGAAATTAATCAGTTACAATAATAGTGTGGTAATCAAAAACTACAAAATGTCTTTGATTTCGCTGTGCCTCTTGGCATAGGCCTCCTCCAACAACTTCCACTGTTGCCTATCACGGGCAACCCTCTTCCAGTTAGGGCCCGCTGTCAGCTTGAGTTCCTCCTCCCATCTAGTAAAAGGTCTGCCAGGATTTCTTTTTCCATCTCTCGGATACCATTCTGTCATAGCCTAGAATAGGATAATTCCAGAGCTAGCTGCTTTTCGTAGCTTTAGTGTTTTAAGAGAGTTTTGAGATGCCATTAACGGCTCTTGGATGTGAATACTTTTGAGCACGTCTCAAAAGTTCAAGGGGATCCCCTGGGCGATCGGGCTAGGGGATTCTGGTGGACGACCTCCAAAATTAAGTAGCATTTCGAGTATTTGGGGGTAAGATACCAATTCACTCACAACTTGTAATTATCATGTCACACCAAACAATACCAGAATGCAATCATGTTTAATATTAGCAAAAAAGTGTCAAAAGATAATGGTATCGCAGTCAATTTCGGTAATTCTGTCACACAGATACTTACACAAAAATGTATATGGCGCCTAGTCTGCCCGTTATCTAATGATAGCTTATCGATTGATGACGTTATGTCAGTTCCTGAGGTTGATGGTACATAATACCTATGTAAGTGTATGAATGGTACCGCCTTTGATGGGTTTTTTATAAGATTAGCGATGGCGTTTCGTAAGATAAAGGGTAGTGGTGAATGAATTTGAATTGATTTTTGTGGAGAAGCTCTAAGCCTCGTCGTTGAAGTCTACGGGTTTGTCTATTTGTCTGTGGTGTAGCAGTAGATACTGATGAACGTATTAGAACTCAGATTTTGTTTTATGGAATGTGACTTAATCAGTTCCTTCTTAGTTTTACTTGATAAATGCTCTATAATCCGTTTTGAAGGTGTGTATAGGTACTTTATATCTACGCTATATATAGTAAAACTGAAGGATTTGTTGTATGAACGTGCTACAGAGCCGTTTTATATAAAACTAATTGACCCGCGCAACTTCATATATACGTCAATTTTCCCCGTTTTTGCAACATTTTTCGTCATAGCATAGCCTTCCTCGAGAAATGGGCTATCCAACAGTAAATGTTTTTTTCCATTCGAACCAGTAGTTCCTGAGATTATCGCTTCAAACAAATATACAAATTCTCTAGCTTTATAATATTAATATAGATTTGGTGTAGAGGTACTTGAAGCTTGAGGAAAGATCCAATCCTGGGGTCATAACGCCAGGCAAATCTAGCTACTTATTTTATAACTATTTCAAAACAAGGGCAGGCACAAGAGTAATTTGTAAAACTTGTTTCACCTCCACTCCCTCTTTAAAATCGCAAAAGAAAAATGAAGAAAAGTGTAAAGAAACCGCCGTAGAAGAAAAAAAATAATAAAAGACAGTTGACATCCATCAATCCACACGTCCCGCGTGGTAAATTTTAATCTGTACCTTTTAAAGAAGCCTGTTTGTCCCCTATTAGTGGGAACTAAATAACACTGATTATGAAGCATCTCATGTAGTTGTCTATCCCCCTAAGTACTTAAGTAACTACAGAGTAATAGGTGCGTGGCTATTTACCTATTGATAGTAGGTATTAGTAATAGGTACGTTTGTCTGTTCACGAGACACCGCTTACCGTCTCGGCGCCGCTGCGCCGGCGGCATTGCAGTCACGATCACTTATCGCCATAGCAACTGACGATTATCGATACTCGATAGGTCGATACTGTAATCGAACACAAAATACGATGCCTAAGATACATGAGAATGTCATTCAGCTGATACCCCGAGGCTAGGTGTAAAACACCGAGAATACAAAAGGCAAGCTTATGAGCGACATCGCTCAGCGCCCGTTCCAACTTGTCGGGTGTCGTATTCAAATGAAAATCGGGTGCTCTAGCGGTAGAACATTTTGTATGGAGCTGGAGGTCTACTTTAATTCAATGAAAACGAAGTTTCGATCAAAAATGAGGTGGGGATATACAGAGTTAGCAACATCAATTCAATCCACTCGTTTCTGAAAATCGACTATGGGTTCAGACTTTTTGTGCTTATCTAAAAAATAAGAAAACGAAAATTCATGAATACTACGGTACGGTACGGTCTACTTACTGTTCACACATTTTTTATCGTCTCTCCATACAAAATGTGCTAGCACTAGACCAATCGGATATTTATTCGAATCCGACACACGACAAGTGGGAACAGGCTCTCACGGATACGAATATTCGGAACACCGTCGGACCAAAGTGGTCCGAGATTCTGTATTCGTGTACAATACTACTAGAAAGTACCTAGCTGCTTTTTCTTTGTACTTTGTAAATGATTTGTGCACATTGAAAAATCCTCGGTAATTAATACAAAAAGTCGATTATTTTGAAAACAGCTGAATTCTTGAACAAATAAAGCTAAGAATCATCACGATTAAACTGGGATTCTGATTCCAAATTTGTACATCCGTTTGTCTCTTACAATAATACCAACCTAATGCGTCTGACTACTCACGGGGTTGCAATTTGAAAAAATAAAAAAAGGCTGGTTTTGTACCTGGAGGGGTTCACCGCAAAACACAGTACAAAACCAGCCTTGGTCATTACCCCATTAACAAGATGCAAATTAGTTGATAATGACTTATCACATAATTATCATAAATACACTAGACAGACGCTATCGGTCAATTATTATAATTATTACATTATTTCCATATTTAATGAGTCAAACTTTGAGGAAATGGAAGGATTATATTTCATAAAGACTTTTAGCAACAGGGATAAGTGTAGACAAACGAATATAAGTGTTTCTAAACAAAGGGTCTAAAAAACGGACCACAGGTAGTCCGTTCGCTTTATAGTGTAAGACAGTTTCAAATTGTAATAAAATTACGAAAACAATGTTTTAGAGAAGAAGTTTTAGTTATTCTGCTGAATCCTCAAAAATCACCTCAGATATTTGGTGAAAGTAAGTACCTACGTTTAGAAGAATTTTGTTTAAAAATGTTTACACATTAGAAAATTTATATATTTTTTTTTTTCGTCTTCCCTCCAATATTAATCGGTAGAGATTATGGCTCGCACATTATGTGCATACGCCAGTTTCAAGTATAATTTCCTTCTAGTTTTCTTCTTTCAATCCCAAAGTCTCGTCCAGTTATCACGTATTTCAAGTATATTTTACACTTTAAACGCGGAGCTGTAAAAATAGCGACATGTCAGTTTGCCGCCATTTTTACAACTCAATTTATATTTTTAAATTCGAAGTAATTACAGGGCCGTACTTACTAAAACACGTACTGAGTTTTACTAGTACGAGTACTTTTAAAAACCTGTTACAATAGCTAGTTCCACTAGTATTTTGAAGCATTAGGTTGTCAAGTCAAATATTTGTTTTACTCGGTATGAAAGTATTATTAAATTGAATTCTTGAAAACAAGAAGTTTGAGTTCACACATTTACTTATAAGATATTTCAATTATTGAAATTTGACGCGTATATCTTATCCACTTTGTCCTCAACTTCTTGCTTTCACGAGTTCTACAGTTGGATCAATGAAAATAATCACAAAAAACATGAGTTAATAACACTGATTATAACAATGTAATGCGTAATCGCATCTCTAATTCTCTTGGTTTAGTTACAGCCCCCGCCGCACGCTTCCTGTCACCATTTACTTCCAAAAATGCATCTACGGAACCACTTGTCACCAACTTTAATCCGGCCGAGTTATGTTGATCTAATTGTATGTAAATAGTTAAGGGGTCAAAACTTTATACGCGTAAAATAATAAAACTTATTTAAAAAAAAACTATTCTTCTTCTCTTCTGTACTAGGTACATCATAGTGATTACATACCTACAAATGAGTCTTTAGGTAGGTACTAAATTGTATGTAAATTAACCATAGTAAAAGAACTGAATAGGCACTTAAAAGCAAGCTTGAAGCTTTAAGTAGGCTTATTAAACACTCTTTTAAAGATTTCTACGGCTTTTCAACCGAAGCCAATGAATAAAGAAACAATGAGTATTGTTGGCTATTGTCGCTGCCTAGGAACCAATTTATGTAGGTTTGAGACTCGTGTTTATGGGCCTCTCAGGTAGTAACAAAACAAGTGGAAAAAGCAATAATGAGGTTTTAATAATGGGTATTAGAAATGGGCGGGTTTTAATGACGTTGCAAAGATTATTGTAGTAATTGGTGCCTTTTGCCCGTGGCTTCGTCCGTGTTGTTTTATTTTATAGCATAAGTGTTATTCTGATGTATTAACTATATTACGGTAAAGTTTCATCAATATCCGTTTATTAGTTTAACGTGAAAGTGCAACATATATCTATACATCATAGCAAACTTTTTTTAGTATTATTTATTATTATATTGCGCTTTTTTACAAACCTAACAATGTTTCATTGTTTTTAAAAGAATTGATCGTCTTCTAACATTCTAAATTTAAGTTGACATAGATCGGGACCAATAATATAGTAAACATTGTATAGAAAAAAGTATTTTAGCGTACTCTATTAATGTTAAAGATCATAGAGTACGCTTACGTGATATAGAGTACAATACTCTATCGTAGAGTACGGTTGGCAACCCTATGTTAGGTACCTATGTAATTATAATTAAAGTTAAAACAAAAATTATCAATTTGACCTTACTAATCTTATGAACTGTGAGATTTTATTTTATGAACAAGCTTTTGTCCGTGGTTTGGCCACCTTAGTTCTGATCAAAAATAGCCTAACCATCCTCAAACTTCAAGACGTAACCTCAATTTTCCAAATTTCACCTAAATCGGCTTAGAATCTTTGGATATAATTTTTCTTTTATAATAATTGTTCAAATAAAAAACAAATTCTTTAGCTGTAAATTAGTTTAAATACATTTAATATCTATACTAATATTATAAAGCTGAAGAGTTTGTTTGTTTCAACACGGTAATCTCAGTAACTACAGATCCGAATTAAAATATTCTTTTACTGTTGGATAGCCCATTTATCGACGAGGGCTATACACTATATAACATCACGCTAAGGCCAATAGGAACGGAGCAGCAATGAGAAATATTGCAAAACAGGGAAAAGTTTACGCATACGAAGTTGCGCGGGACAGTAGTTTAGTTTAAAGATATAAAAGTAGGTACCTAGGTACAGATAACTTATTACCTAAGTGCTTGTATATTTTACACTAGCTGACCCGCGCAACTTCGTATGCGTAAATATTCCCCGTTTTTGCAACATGTTTCATTGCTACTCCGCTTCTATTGGTCATAGCGTGATCCTCAATAAATGGGCTATCCAACAGTTAAATATTTTCTCAATTCGGACCAGTAGTTCCTAAAATTATCGCGTTCAAACAAACTCTTTGGTTTTATAATATTAGATAATTTAAGTGTACCTATTACCTGTCGATAAATATACAGTAACTAAGTAATGCTTTTCATAACAAAAATTTGTAACATTTTACTCTAAAGTTTTTTTGAATGTTTGCTTGAAATATTAACTTTAATTAAGTACGTAAGTAGGACAGGTAATAAGTTCTTACAAAGATTTATTTTACATCCTAGTATTAACCTAATTTGTCTTACCGATCAATCCAAGGTCTGTAGACTCCGACGATGCCTCTGTAGAAACCGTCGACAATTGGTACATAACCAATAGAAAACACACGCAAAAATTAACAACCGCCATTGCCGTCTCAATTACAACTTATTTCAACTAATAAACACTATAAACAGTCACCATAACGACTTAACTAAACCATTCCATAGGCGTCCGTCGGTGTTCATCACCGAAATATCCACAGTACAAACTAAAAATATCACTAAATTTACAATAATGTTATCACAGTTATTGTTATTCACATCTAAAATTATCACTTCAATGTTTGTTTGCAGCACTAAATACTTTATTATTGTACAACACGTGAATTTCGTGTAAAATAAAAATACGCGGTCGCGAGCGTAAATAACGCGTGGACACAACCCACACTCTACGGCGATCCAAACTCAACTGAATGAATGAAGAAAGGAAGGAATGAACGCGATGAGTGAGCGAGCGAATCTCTCGTCAGCAAGCGAGTAGGGAAGCGATGCGAATAAAAGTTTAAGTGGATATGTCGACATTTTTAAGTTTATTTGTTTAAAGGCTTTTTTGAATTTTGTTTCAATAAAGTTTGAAAGAAAATATTTATATTTTTTTCTGTATATATATATCTGAAGTGTATTGATTTATTAACAGTTTTTTTTTCAGGATATAAATATTTTTTGGTAATAAATCAAGTGTGATGATTGGTTTATTAACAAACAAAAATCATATAAAAATATTTTGTTTTAGGGAGAAGAATTTTTAAGTATTGTAAACTTTGTAGTGATTTTTTGACGTTTATGCATTATCTTTTCTTCGTTAAGTTATTTAATCGATATTGATGATTTTAATTATTTCTTTTAGTACCACGGGTACGGAAACAAAGAATTAAAACTAATATTTTCTTAGTATGTATTAGGAAATAGTGACAAACATTGTCCACTGTCATAACTCCTAACTTCTACTTGTTTCATGCAAAGTTAGTCGATATCGATGTTCAAAATTATCGTATTGCAACCTCACTAAAGTGTAAGACGCGGACGAAAGCCAGTATCTGCACTTTCATTTTAATTCAAGTCACTTTGAACCGTATGACATACACAATAAGATGCATAATTAGCTATCTATTGAATATAAAGTTCAAAGTAAAGACAGGGCGCAGGCGCCACTTTTTGCAGCAGGCCGGGTGGCGTTTGGCGGCGGCGGCGCTAGTAGCTAGACAAGTGGTGTCCATTATTTGTATTGACTGAAGAAAAAACCCAACAGTTGACTGCAACTTTCTTCAATAAAAAAGGAAAAATGTGTAGTAGGTTAGAACATGAAGTTAAGGACTTAGACTTTAAGTTTTATTTAAGTAGGTACTAGCTGTCCCGCGCAACTTCGTCTGCGTAAAATTTCCCCGTTTTTGCAACATTTCTCATTGCTGCTCCACTCCTATTGGCTGTAGCTTGATGTTATATAGCCTATAGCATTTCTCGATAAATGATCTATCCAACAGTGAATTTTTTTTCAATTCGGATCAGTAATTTCTGATATCACCGCTTTCAAACAAACAAACAAACGAACTCTTTAGCTTTATAATATTAGTATAGATTTATTATTCACTAAACTCTAAGTATTGAACAACAAATAACATAGTTAGAGGTAGTTAGATCTTTATAATTCTTATTATTTTCGCAAGGTCTTAGCTAGAGGCAAATGGGCACCACGTGTCCCGCTAAGAACTTATTTTTTCTTTATCTTAATCTAATAAACAAATAAACTGCTAACAATACATCAGTACTTTCAACCTCTGTCATCATCTAAATTAAAAAAAAAAACAAATAACCGATGAACGCATTTAAAAAAGGAATGCAACCTAAAGCCGCGCATACACGAAATGAAAAAAGAAAACGAATCTCATGCAACGATGCCTTTGTTTGAACCGGAATGCACTGCAATAGACCCTGTTCTAGGGTTGCCACGTCTAATTAACAGTTTATTTATTAATTAATGGACATACTTCGAAGTTCTAAAACTTTTTATAGAAATCAAGTTAGTACTTAAACTGATTGAACGGGATTGAAAAAGTGATTCAATTCGTTTCTACTTGTGTAATTACGAGATAACAGATAAGTGTAATTATACATTGATTAAATTCGTGTTTCGCTGTTGTGTTTTACATACATACTTATTTATTTTAAAATATTTAAACTAAGTATTCTGTGAATTACCTACCTCTTAATAAATTGCTAAAATGTTATTTAAATACTAGCTATAGGCCACTGTTACCTACTCTAATTAGTCAGTTATCGCAACAAAAAGTAACCTAATTATGTCGTTTCCCAATCTTCACATCATCGAAATAAATTTAATCAAAATCGGTCCAGTGGTTGAGTAGTGAAAGACAAGGTAACAAATACGCTCACACTTGCATGTATAATAATAATAATACTAGTTAAGATTATTAACTAACCATAGCGTCACATGTTAAAAACTCGAGGTGTAGCCTAATAATATATATATTCTCTATAAAGCCAGGCTCGGATCCAAGGGGGGGGGGGGGCAACGCTCCTCCCCCCCCAGACTGGACTGAAAAACCCTTTTTTGGGGAATTTTGACACTGTACCGGCGCGCGGCGTGTTTTGACAGGCAACAGGGTATTTGACTAAAGTCAAATCAGCCTCTTTTTAAGAAACGTTAAAAACGAGCCGCTCTGAACCAATTTGTATGGAATGCTAGCTTATGACGTCACGTTTTCTATAGTCAAAATATTTACTTTCAGTGTTTCACTTTAGGATTATAAATTAAGTAACACATTAAATTAATAAATTAACATATTTTTTAGAACACTTTATGACATATTTTTACCTGGTTATTTTAAAATATTTTATTTTGATAGTAGTCAAATACCCAATTGCTCCTCGTCGGCGGCGGTGGTTTGCGTACCGGTGTCAAATCAAATGCACCCCCCTCCCCGTCATGCGAGCGACTCTAACTAGGCCGGTTGGGTCACACGTTCCCCCCTCTCCTTAATAAAGTTCTGGAACCACACCTGTATATAACATTCATGAAAGTAGAAACGAATTCTCTATCTCTCTCTCACACACACTTTTCTATTTTAAATTGAAATTGAAATTCGAACACATTCTTTAGTGAAGTGGCAAGTGAGGCAGCCCTACGAAGGTTCATGCATATTAATAACTCTAATGACTCTTTCTCCCGTGCTAGAACATGTTTGAAATACATAAACGTTTCAGATTTATGGCATACCGAATACCTATACGCTGCCAGTATGGGCCTCTACTCATATTTACTCATCTTAACGGCCCATAGGAATTGGCAGACCTTGATTTCTGGCATAAAACACAGAGTAGGTATAAAAGGAGAGCTTTGGTGACCTTTTCGCCACGTGCTTGCGGAGCAGCATGCGGTGCCTACTATCCCTATTATAATTTGTGTTGTTTTTTTTTTTTTTTTTTTTTATATTTTTTACTTTTTGTTTAAATGTTGTTGCATCTGTTGGCCCAGTCCGAAATAAATGTACTTTTATTTTTCTTTCTTAAATAAACCGATATGGAATCTCGGACCACTTAACGTGTAATGGCTGCCAGGTAATTGTAACATGTGGCGATTTGTCAATCCCACACATTACACAGTCAATCTGGATCAAGATCACAATCATGATCTCTTCCTAAGCAAGACTAGCTCAATAAGCTCTAGGCATACGTACGTTTTTGAGTTTGGTCTCCAGTCTTCACTATAATCATTTTGGCCACACACTACCTTTACACGTACACACATACACATACACTTTTACACATGTATAATAATAATAAAATAGTATAGTAATTGCGTCCATAAATTACTTGAGGTATTTTGGCCAAGCGTGGCGATTATGGCAATGACCCCCAGGATGTATAAAAAGTAGGTTCTACTGGGAAGACCCGTGCCCAGCAGTGGGACATAATATGGGTTGATATGTATGTATGTTATGTACAATAGGGTAGTTGACTACAATAAAAGTAAATTATTTTATACTAATTCGGTAATAGTAGAACTTAAAATGCTCTGAAAATAACTGTTCTTTTACAATTTAACATGTTTTTTAATTTAAAATCATGAAAACGAATACTAAAAGTAATGATTTGACGATAGGAACTTATGACATCATAGGTCCTATTCCATACACATTTCTATAGAGCTTGTCGTTTTGACATTTTATAAAAAGAGACTGATTTGACTTGACAGTCAACATCCCCATTGAAAGAGAAACCATAAAGAATGATGTTCTAAGAACTCTTCACCACTGCTACTCTTGTTGTTTTGTGTACGTCTGACTGTTTTTTTTTTTGAAAGACGATTCCCGCAGTAGTTTAAGAACAAGGCTCGGAACAACAATTTGTGGATCACACAAAGTGGTGTACCCACCGCGCCACAGAGGCAGTCAAAATCTAATTCTTGTCTGGAAGCGTCCGCTTGTTTGTTTTGTCTACTAGGTACCTAACTTGACGGATTTCGTTATGTGAGGTGTCGTTAGAATTTAGATTCGTCTCAATTGTGGCACAACAAAGGCTAACTGTTGAATTTTTTAGTTAAGTAGGTACTTACCTAATTCATTTTAAGCAGTGAGGTTCTTTTTATTGTATCCATACTAATATTTTATAAATGAAAAGTTTGTTTGTTTGAACGCGATAATCTCAGGGACTTCTGGTCGGAAATTAAAAAAAAACTTTTGCTGTTGGATAGCCCATTTATCGAGGAAGGTTATATAATAAAAAAAAAATTACGCAGACGACGTTGCGCAGGTCAGCTAATACATACCTAATAATTTCTTGTAATGTGTACCTTTATCTCGTCAGACATGCGCGTCTTACATTACACTAGATTTAGATAGGCTAAATTTTTTTTTTTTAAATACACGACTCTCGCGTTGTTGTTCTAGCCCTGTGTCGGATACACTCCCACCGTGCCACACAGGCAGTCAAAACCATAGGGAATCCGTGAAAATGTTTCTTTCATACCTTTAACATGTATCTATTAAGTCTCAGATACTATCATCAAGAGAGTTTACCAGTGTAGCCCGAAGCACCCCTGTCACTCACCCTAAGCATCAGCCAAAAGGGACAACGAACAAGGGCAAAGAAGACATAGAAGATGGGTCGTGACGGTGCACAAAAAGAAGCGCCGACAGCCAACCGTCAAGAACCGCTGCGGCAAAGTCCTCCACAGCGTAACGGGAGTCTGTGCACCGCAGCGAACGCACCGGTGTACATCTCACGCCTACACCACCCAGGCGGAGTACATCTCGGCGTACGTGCGCCAGAAGATCCATTACACGTCGAGGGTGCAGATTCTGGAGTGGCGACGCAACGTCAACTTCATGGCATTTGTGGTACGTGTTCCAGAATGCTTTCTGCACCTCGTCATGGAGGAAGACTTCTGGCCGGAGGGTGTGGTTTTCCATCGCTTCCGCGGACAAGTGCCGTAAGAACGCACAAAGACCTAGTGTCAGTGCAAGTGAAGCGTACTAACATAGTTTAAGTAGTATTTATTAACACTTATTGTATGTATGTTAGTCTGTTAGGTATATATTTCTATGGGCCATTGATTGCCTGAAATAAATGGTATTATTATAAATTACCTGGTACCTGTGATTAAAACGTCCGATATAAAAGTGTCAGCCGAAGTCAGAGTCGGAGGTGTAAAGGAGTAGAAGCTCCGTAACATTCCTGGTACCTACCCTAAAGTATTATCTATAAGCGATTTAAAGTTTAGCAATAGCCGTTTATTTTTTTGTTGTAGCCAACTTCTTAATCCTTATTCAGAACAAAAGCTTTTTAGAATCATTATTATTCTAAAAAGCTTTTGTTCTCAATTTCTGTTTTAAGGGACGCGCTTACATCATGCTCTTGTATCGTTCATTTCATGGAAAGATTTGCGTAGAACAGGTTCGAACTTGTAACGGTATGATAACAATGGGACTCAGTAAATGAGTCACAAGAGCACGCACAATTTCTTTGTATTTCGAGGTAAATACAGTCAGTAGTTCAATCTCGATGTAATACTAACATCGGTAGAGCCATGTTTACGAAGTAAATGCAAAGGAAATGATCAAACGAGTGAAGTGGGGCATTTTCATTGAATCATTCATTCATTAATTCCTGAAGAGATGGTTTAGTATATGTATTTTGTGCTTAGATGCAAGTCTAAGCGGGGTTTAACACCACCATAGATGCCCAAAATCAGTAATGGATAACATGGTGATTTTTCCAAGACAAATCACGATCCAAAAGAAAGATTAGGCTTGAGTGGTTTATTGGCGAGAGTATTTTTACGATGGTTAAAATACTCTTCGGCACAAGATTGTGGAGCCGCATTTTTATACCTTACACTTTTTTTTTGCTTTTCTATACCCTAGGCCAAAATTAATTAATAATTATTTTCTATCTGTCTTCCTTTTTTAAGATGCTTGTGGATTGAATAAATTTTAAATTATAACGAAATTGTGTGCGACGGGGTATAACACACAGGTATAATTTCTTGGTGTGGAATTTACATAAATCAAAGTAGTTTCAACTTTAGATAAGGAAAGTATGAATTCCTTTGTGAGTCATACTTACCATTACAACAAAAAAAAAAACAATTAAAAAAGTAGTGAGTGTTGCTTTTATCTTTACCATCAGACTGGCCACTAAGAAAGTCATAAAATTTCATATTTTAATTGTTGCTTCAACTTGTTGAGACGACACGACATTCCTTTATAAGCGCCACTCGTCCACAATTTAAAAACAAAAGCATTTTTGAACCTTTCATTCCGGGAAGGCCACCTTTTTGAGAGGGCTATTAGAGAAGCGATTTTGAATACAATAGCCGGCTTAAGTGCAATAGTTTAAAATGAAAAGATATGTCCCGCTTATTCTAATCTTAAAATTAAAGGTTATGTAGGTAGTTACTAATCAGTTACCTACTTAAGCATTTTTTGCTCATTAAAGAATGTAAAACCGTTTCTCTATCTTATGTTATTTATCCATATGAAGATGTACCTATCTTTTCGACTTTAGCTTTTTGAAATTTCAATAAACCCCTATTTCACCCTCAGTTTTGATTTGTAACAAAATTGGGTCCTTACGTTATTCCAGGCTATTTTTCTATTTTTTTTTCTGAGAATTTTTTCATGACTTTCAATGATCGTTTATAAAATAAATAGCTGAATCGCTCCTGTCCTACTCGAGTTTTGCGGATAGCTATAATAATAATAATATCTTGTTCGAAGATATTATTTTATTTAGTTGTACAAGCTCTTCTTAGTTTGGGATCAGATGACGTTTCATCTGATCCCAAACTAAGCAGAGCTTGAACCATAGACTGTTTGTACTAGATGGCAACCAGACAACTGATATACATACCTATATATATCTAAATACACACATATTATAGATAAATAACACCCAGACACACACAGAATAAACCATCGTGCTCAACACACAAAGTTTTATCCTGGGTGGGGATCGAAAGCACGACCTCCGGCTTAGCAGTCAGGGTCACTAACTGCTATACCAAAAGGCTAGTCATACATTTGGTGTTTTTAATTTATGTAGATTCGTGTTGCCTGAAAGTAATCTATTCTGCACTGTGCAACTTTCTACTAAAAACGCTAACGCTACCGCGCCGCTTCTACACAAACCTCTTACTTCATCGCCCATCAATTTGGCGCCACAGAGTCATCCCTTATCGAATCACAGTTAAAATAAAAAAAGTTGCCGCCATGCAAACAATACAATAATATTTTAAAGTTTAGTCACTAATGCTTTAAGTGTCGGGCTAAGATAACTGTAGAAGGTATCTACTTATTTGTTCTAAGACGTTATAAATTGTGTTATTATCTTGACAGATGTAGACGGGACAGTTATTTAAGGGAGAAGTGTTAGATAGTGGAGCTTGAGGTTGGTTTACTAATAGCACAGATAATATAATACTATACTAGTACTAATAGGTACATTGTTGTCTGTTGCTGACGGAATAAAAATAAGTGTCTATGGGCGTATCCAGGATTTGATTCTGGGAGGGGGGGGGGGGGGAGGCGACACCAAATCTAACCACGCGTGCTGGCCTTCTATGTCACCATCTGACCATGGATATAATTTCATCCCGAACAAAGAAATTCGGTGACTCATTTCTCTGCCGCACATCCAAAAAATGGAACTCCCTACCAGCACATGTGTTCCCTCCTACCTACGATATGGGGTCTTTCAAGAGGCATATAGAAGCACCTTGCAGGTGAGCAAGGTGAGCAAGGAACAGTCAGTGCTGCATATTGTGCTGTACTAGCCTTGCGCACGTAACATCAGGTGGAATGGAGTCATTTGCTTACCAATAAATAAAAAAAAATAAAAAAAATGCCAAGTCTGAGTTGCACGCACGGTGAGCTGTGAAGGGGGTGTGGAAAGTTTGGAGCACAAGAGGCAAATGGGTAAAGAAATCCGAAACAAAACAATCGTCTGGGGGGGGGGGGGCACGTGGCACCGTGTCTTGAAACAAATGTAAAAGTCTTCATTTAGGCTATAAAAAAATCCGATTCAAATTTTCTTGGCCTGCTTATTAAAGGCATATTACAAATAAGACACATAATAGTCTAGTCCAGGGATTCTCAAAGGTCCCAGGGGTCGACAACCGAAAAGGGGGGTTGGCGAAGTCCAATAATCGACCCCTATTAGTTAACACACTTCTTAATTTAAACTTTCAAGATATTGTATACCTACTTAAGTTGTGTTACGTATTTGGTACATGTAACACAACTTGTTATGAGAATGTCTAATATTAGTAAGAAGTATCATTGTTATACTTTTAAAAAACTACGACGGGAGGAGGGAAAGGGGTGGGGGTGCATACTGTACAATCAGCTACATAAGTCACTTAACATTTTCATTTACTAGTATTACTGAATTGGCACAATTACTTAATATGTTCATTTATTTTTCAATTTATTGACTTGACATAAAAATAATGTATGAAGGCGGACTTAATGCTAAAAGTATTCTCTACCAGCCAACCTTTGGGTTATGTAAAATAAAATTAAATAGGTACAGACTGTTGATAGCCATACAATCGATTATAAAAAAATAATATGTACACACATACGTATACTTAAATACATAACATACATAAAAATATACATAGGTATATATGCGACTTCGGTTGCGATAAAACAACCTTCGTAAGTAAGTAGGTACCTATACATTATGCTAATAGGTAGGAAAACTTTGATAAGTAAATACCTACTTAATATCTTAGGGACTTAGGTACCTACCTAACCCATAAACGATTATTACACTACCCTAAATCAGGGCCCTAAATTGAGGTGGACTTGAAAGATTGTTAGAGAATTAGAGCCCTAATTCTTAATACACCTCTCTTTTTAAGGGTTTAGGGTCCCTGATTTAGTGTACTGTAATAAACGCAATAATATAATATATCTTGGGACAACTTACACAACGCTATCCGATCCCAAACTAAGCAGAGTTTGTACTATGGAAACCAGACAACTGATAAACATACTTATATATTTCTAAATACATACATATAGATAACACCCAGACACAAAGTTTTATCCTGGGTGGGAATCGAACCCACGGCCTCTTGTGTAGCAGTCGAACACACTCCCACCACGCCACAGAGGCAGGCAAATAAATCAGGCAGGCAATACTCCTTTATTTAGCTGACTTTAATTAAATCACCCCAGAAAATAATTATGTAGGTATACCTACAAACAGTACGATCAACGTAACTTGACCGGATTGAAGTTAGGTTCTTATCACTTTCGCGCATGTCATAGAGATAGATGAGACGCTAAAATTACTTACGAAAACGATTATTTATGTTTAATCGATTAAAAATACTAACAACATTTTAATTCAACAATATAAAAACACTATTTAAATGAGTTCTTATAAGTTTAAATTTAGAACAGTTACAGTAAGTAAATACTAAAGAAAATTTGAAAAACAATTTCTTTACGAAAATAATCGCAAAAAAAAACATTAGTAAGTAATACTAATTATGACAATGTAATGCGTAATCGCATCCCTAATTCTCTTGGTTTAGTTACCGCCCCCGACCCCGCTTCCTGTCACCATTTACTTCCGCAAAAATGCATCTGCGCAACCACTTGTCGCCTACTTCAGTCCAGCCTAGTTACGTTGATCCAACTGTACCTACTATTACCTACTTACCTCGTAGATTTCGCATTTACGGCCGGTCTCAATAATTTAACTATCGATGGATTTGGCTACTAGAGGTATATATTTGACATAAGCTCCATACAAAATATGTCAAAATTCTACCTCTAGTAGTCAAATCCATCGATAGGTAGGTTATTGAGACCGGCGGTTAATCATTAATTTTCTGTAGTTACTATCAGACTTATCAGTTAGCTGTTACTTTGCTTACAACTTGTTCAGACTTGTACGAACACGAAATTATCCGCCGGCTTTTGTTTACAATATTGAAACAATGCTTATCTTATGTGACAGACATTGAACCTTTATCAAATAGGTAATCACAGAACAAGCGGAATTAGCTTGAAGTAGAATTAGTTCCTAATTCGGAAAAAAATAGCTCAGCTCAGCAAGATTTTAGACTCCATCCCTTCCCCTTTTGAGATATCGTTATATTTCCCCCTCTCTTAACTTACGTGAAATATCACATTTGACTCAACACGGGTAACTACTCTTTTATAAACTGATTATACTTAGGTTTGAAGTAATTTTTATAGGCATTCCTTGCCAATTGCTTTACAAATACAATAATTGCATTTTTGAAAGATAGAAAAATTTGAAATCCAGACTCAGGAATCGAACCCGAGACTTCCGTGACCAAACCGGGGCCAGAAGCGAACCACCTATCTGGACTATGTTATTAGATCTCAAATTTTTCTATCCCTTGTTGCACGCGAGTTAGGCCCTCGCAGCGCCATATTGTCGGTAGTTAAAGATCACGACTTTTGTTATTGCTTCGTTACAGAGAGCATTTTAAGAAATTATGACGTCGCAGGCTGAATATTGAAGTAATTTTTATAGGCATTTCTTGCCAATTGCTTTACAAATACAAGCATTGCATTTTTAAAAGATTGAAAAATTTATTTGATTATAGGTTTAAAAAGCACATTCAGTGTCCATAATCACTATCTTTATTTCGTTGTCGTGAAAAGGCCGTGCGAACTGGCGCATGCGCGTGGCGCTCAAAGACGTCCACAGCGCATGCGTATTGATGCATTTCTAAGCGCAGCTCTCTACCGCACATACGCTGTGGACATACATATTTGAGCGCACCGTGCATGCGGTAGTTCGCACGGCCTTTTCACGACAGCGAAATAGAGATAGTGAATAAAGACCCAGTAAAAAGTTGCAAGATGCTTTGGTTCTCTTAATACACTATACAAGCTTCGACCATTTCTAAAGACTAAGATTAAACAGCAGTTATGTGAAAGTTTAGTGTTGTCTCATCTCCAATACTGTGATATAGTTTACGAGCCGAGCCTCTTTAATAAAACGGTGAATGCTATTCAAAGAGTACATAATGCTTGTATTCGTTATATTTATGAGATCCCAAAACGGCACCACATTATACCTCATTTAATGAGGAGGGGATTCTACGTACTTTAAAACTACCATGTCATGTAAAACGCCTAAATAAGTATATATCTGACGCGAATCTGTACTAGTATTATAAAGCTGAAGAGTTTGTTTGTTTATTTGGACGCTGCAATTAGGGGGTAATCTGAGCGGCAATCTCAGGAAGTACTGGTCCGGATTGAAAAAATCTTTTTCTGTTGGGTAGCCCATTTATCGAGGAAGGCTATAGGCTATATAACAAATAAATTGTATATAAATGGCAAATAAATGCTTATTATTATTATAGTGTTGAGAAAAAATTAATACCTGCCATATAAGGCGAATCCTAATTTTGATTGAGTATCGGTGCAGATTAAACTCCATCAAGTGTATAATCTGTTAAAAATCCACAAACTATAAACGTTTTTTTGCGTTTTGGCGGCGGCGCAAGCGCAAGCCGAATTCTGAACAAAAAGCTATGCTAATTTGATTGGCTGGCTGATCGGACGAGCCCTCAATTTCACATAATGGATGCCAGTGGTTCCCAACCTTGGACTAAAATCTTGGTCAGTATTTGCAAGTTTAACAATATAGCGCTTATTTTTAAATTGGCTTTAGAGTTACGTGAGCATATTTCGTCAATAAATTTATACATTTATAATGAACTTGATGTCCCGCGCAACTTCGTATGCGTAATTTTTCCCCGTTTTTGCAACATTTCTCGTCGCTACTATGCTCCTATTAGTCGTAGCGCGATGTTATATAGCCTATAGCCTTCCTCGATAAATGGGCTATCCAACAAAAAAAGATTTTTTCAAATCAGACCAGTAGTTCCTGAGATTAGCGCGTTTAAACAAACAAACAAACAAACAAAGCAAACAAACAAACTCTTCCGCTTTATAATATTAGTACAGATGTAGTCAGATCAATAAACATTCCATGTATGCATGTTACGCGTCGGTGTTATAGACGGACCGTCGACACCATTTATCTACGCTTTGGTGTAAGAGGCGGACCGTTGACACCATTTATCGAAGCAGTGCAGTTGCGGACCGGCACGAGGCGTCGAGTCAGCGCTACGTGATTTCCACATCTCGCCACTTCGATTTCGCAACCGTCTTTCCATAGTTGTAGTTTTAGATTTTAATAAAGAACGATTCATTCTTGGTACATACATCGACCATTTATCACTAGTTTTAGATTTTAGTTTAATGTAATTTATAATTAAATTTATTTAAGATGTATAGACTTTCTCTGCAACCTCCGGCTCCAGTTAACGTAATTGGCGCAGTCGGTAGGATATTCGCGGGCCGGTTCGCGATAATTAGGAATATCTCAAATCGATATCCGCGTTCGCGAGTCACCCGGGTGGTTTCCAAGCACCTTCAACGAATATCCGGATCTTCGGAAGCTGAAGCCAGAGGCGTATCCAGACATCGATACTGCAGAGGGGCCAACTATACACTTATTGAACCCAGACGGAACATCCGACCAGAAGAAGTAAGATGAACACCAGTGGTCTGGCAGCAATATTTGCCACTCCGCTTGACAAATAGTTGCTGTTCTTCGGGGGGAGGTGTTACGCGTCGGTGTTATAGACGGACCGTCGACACCATTTATCTACGCTTTGGTGTAAGAGGCGGACCGTTGACACCATTTATCGAAGCAGTGCAGTTGCGGACCGGCACGAGGCGTCGAGTCAGCGCTACGTGATTTCCACATCTCGCCACTTCGATTTCGCAACCGTCTTTCCATAGTTGTAGTTTTAGATTTTAATAAAGAACGATTCATTCTTGGTACATACATCGACCATTTATCACTAGTTTTAGATTTTAGTTTAATGTAATTTATAATTAAATTTATTTAAGATGTATAGACTTTCTCTGCAACCTCCGGCTCCAGTTAACGTAATTTGCACCTAAATACCTAGATGAGAATGTGTATTGAACTTAAAATGCAATAAAGTAGATATCAATAGATTGTTAAAGTTCTGTGCTTAAAGACAGTTGTTTAGATGGGTCACTTTTTTATGTAAAAATACACATTTGCTGAACTTAAATTAAATTAACTTGCTCGTTGGTGTGGTTGGTTTTTCCTTCCAGCAGGTCATCTGGCACCTCAGTCGTATCCAAACACCTAACAAAATCTATACTAATATTATAAAGCTGAAGAGTTTGTTTGAACGCGGTAATCTCAGAAACTACTGGTCCGAATTGAAAATTGTTTTCACTGTTGGATAGCTCATTTATCGAGGAAGGCTATGGGCTATATAACTACACGCTACGACTAATAGGAGCGGAGCAGCAATAAGAAATGTCGCAAGAACTGGGAAAATAAAAATAAATATTTTGAAGACGAAGTTGCGCGGGACAGCTAGTACTAAATATAAATACTCATGCTTAGGTCGAACGTGCCCCAAACATATAAAAACCCGTAAACAGTGTCAGACACATAAATTACTCTGGATACCTAAAATTATTTCTCTTCAAAAATAAATTAAAATAAATATTGTTTTACTATTGATTACTAATTACTAATCAGGCTATATATTTACGTTTTAAAAAACTGTGTAACATACTTAATTAAATTAATAGGACGCCAAAACAAATGCTGAAAGTAAATTAATTGACTTCCCTCAGTTGTATTATTATGCACTAGCTGTCCCGTGCAACTTCGTCTGCGTAAATTTTCCCCGTTTTTGAAACATTTCTCATTGCTGCTCCGCTCCTAATAGTCGTAGCGCGATGTTATATAGCCTATAGCCTTCCTCGATAAATGAGCTATCCAACAAAAAAATATTTTTTCAAATGGGACCAGTAGTTTCTGAGATTAGCGCGTTTAAACAAACAAACAAACAAAGCAAACAAACAAACTCTCCCGCTTTATAATATTAGTATAGATTACATCCGAACTGTGTATATGACGTGAATGGAGTGTATGGTATTAAAAAAGCACTGATTTGACAATCACCTCACACTCTACAGTATATTATATCGTGGCAAAAAAATAAAAACCAACCGTAAAAATGTAATCAAAATAAACTTTGAGAGCCATATCCTCATACCGAACCGGGCAAAATGAAAAAGAGAATGCAAAACAAACATGGTTCTCATAAACAAAAAGTCGGTGGATTATTTTCGATTGTACCTTAGCCTCGAGGCCGGTCAGGTTAACGAAAGAGTTTGTTTTAATTTTGCATAATTATTACCTGTGTAATGGTTTCATCCACGTATAATTTGGATTACTTTGGTAATTACATCAATAAGAATGTTGTGTTATTTTTACCAATAATGCGAACACGAACTCTACTGACATGTTTTCGGAAAGCAATAAATAGATAACGCTGTAATATACCCTTTGATCTTTGATTATATAATGTTTAGATGGAGCATTCCTCCAATAAGCCTATAAAAAAAATGAAGCTTAGGTCTTTGACGTACGGTTTTTTTTTTAAAGAGTAGTAGTGTTGCCGAGTACTACTTTTAATCTCGTTTATGTGGGAAAACTGTTACGAATACAGATAAAAGTAGCTACTGTGTATAATAAAGTAGGGATTAAACCAATATTGTTTTTTTTAATTTCTATGATTGACAAGTAATAAAGTTATAAAAACTTGTTAATTAAATATTTACAAAAAAAGCTTGTCTTAACCATTTTAACGAATTGCTTTTGAAATCGTTGTCGAAAAGTGGATGTTGATACAAAAGTAGAAAAAAAATAACCTTAGTTAATACATACAAACATATTAAACTGTGCTTACGTTTTTAACATAATATTAATAAAATGAAACACGAAGAAATAAATATAAAATTTAATTTTTAAATATATTAGATTAAAATATACTTAAAATAATGCTATTCAATAATGCTGTGTTGTTGTGTGGGTTTAAGTTGGTACTAAACCAACTTATACCTGTATAAAATGTATATACCCAGCATTAATATCAGGTTCATTTCACGAAGTAGTAGGATATTTCACTTTATGTAATGGAAACACTTTGAAAAAAATCGCGCTAGATTAACAATGGCTAGGAGAGTTGTAAAAATGGCGGTAAACTGATTGTCACTATTTTTACAGCTCTGCGTTTAAAGTGTAAAACAGTGTAAAATATACTTGAAATACACAAGAATGAGACTTTGTGATTGAAAGAAGAAAACTAGAAAGAAATTATACTTGAAACTGGCGTATGCACATAAAGTGCGAGCCAAAATCTCTACCGATTAATATTGGAGGGAAGAGGAAAAAAAAAACTATGGCTAGAACATTCAGATGGTGGCTTTTTTTACTTGTCAAAAAGTACGTCCACTTGAGCGTACTTTTTGACAGTTCTTCGCTTTGATCAAATAAAGACATTAGTTCGCGTATTATAATTCAATTTTAATGTCATGCACATTGTACACGGAGACGTCTACCCCGTCAACCTTATTCATTATACTTTAGTAAAACTAATTTAACTGGCGAATGCTTGGTCTTTGTTTTTATTAATTATATTTTCAAAATATATTTATGGATCTTGTCATCTAGCTGAGCTTACCCATGAGCAACGCTGTGTAAAACTACATCACTAACCTCTGTACCTACGACGTAATATTACAGATATAACTTTCTTTCTCAATCTTGCTCAAGGTAAAATTGACTGCCAGAATCTTCTTGATGAAGTTAACTTAGGACAATTCAGAAGACTGCGTAACAACGATTTGCTATACATCCCTTCATGTCATACCAACTTTAGGAAAAATAGCTATCTGTCTATAGTTTCCACTGACTTCAATAATTTAAACAATGACAGTTGTTTTGATTTATTCACTGCAAGTTCTGGATGATCTAGATTTCTACTGACCAAAATGTTTGTCACCAGAGTACCTAACGTAATGTAAACTACCGTATTAGGCTCTATTTAGCTGTATAAACATTTGCAATGTTTATTTAATTTATATGTAGATTGTATTCTGTCCATCTGTGGCAGCTTGTTGTTGGAATTTATTAATGTATTTTACGAAACTATTTGTACTATAGTTGTAAGTTCCCTAAATAAAATAAAATAAGGGGATAACTTTCTATACCACGTTAATTATTCGAATTATCTATAGGTTTTGTGCTTGCCCCAGTTGATGGTAATGCATTTCTACAGAATTAAATACATACATCGTTTTATCGATTTTTATAAATCTTTACGGTCTTATTCACCGTACACCGGGACTCCTAGGCAGAATTATCATTATTTTACACCATACTTGGCACAGTTCGGCGCCAGGCTCAAGCATTGCATGAGTCCAGTATTATAATGTTCCATTTTAAAAGAACAAGCTTGCCATAAACGTAACTTTACAACTCATTGGGTAAAAATGACCCACTGCTCCTCGAACTTGCTAACTTTTACCCCGCTGTGAAATACTGGTAGTATGCCATTTGTCTTTTGTCTTTGGGGTTACTGTACGACGTCTTATTACTTCCACTTCTCTTTCTGACTCCACGTACTCATCAGACGAACTCTCCATAGACGAACGTACACTATTTTTTTGTGTCGTTTCACCAACACCTAAGAGATCATCTTGTTCTGCAGCAATCAATTCTTCTTCCGATTTACTATAAGTTGTTGATTCTATGGGAAATTCATCGATATCGATAACTTCCGGAGACATGGCTATGGCTGGTTTTTCCCAATGTCTTTCAGTTGGAATTTCATCATGCATGAAGCTCATATCTTCTGCAGACATAACTTCTGCATATGATTCTATAGTAGTTTCAGAGACATCAGCGACTGATCTAGGGGTAGTTTTTTGGTTCCATATCTTTTCAATTTTTTTAAGCAGTAAGTTCCGTTCTGTTGTTCTTGATCCGATCAGCATTTTCTTTATAAGATCCAAGGACATCCAACTGCCCGGCATTCCAGATTCTATTGGATTTGCTACGTAAAACATATTGTTACTGTTTTTTGGCGTTGTCTTTTTACCAGAGTAGAAATTAAAAAAACATAACAACAACGTTGTCTTTAAGATCACATTGAACAGCACTGAAAAGGAATAAAGCATTTTTTTATTTATGGAAGACTTTTAGACAGCAATACTACTTAAGCTCATTGCGGATGTGGTGTATGTCACATCTGCTAATGATTGGTTCTAGGACATGGATATGTCTTCATGATGATTTCCATTAAGGATGCAGAGCAGTGCGATTTCGCCTACATGGGTTTTGAACCTGTAAACTACATGTCGTAAGTCGGAGTCGTCTCGTCTTTGCCACAGGGCTGTGATTGATGTGTGTCATATTCAAGGGTTGGTATGTGCACTGTTGGATGATACTGAGTGCACATTAGGTATGTGCACTCAGTATAGTAATATATATAGTATATTTTATCAAAATCGGAGTACCCTAAAAAATGTTTATTATTTTTTATTCGTTTATTTTTATGAGTGAAAAAGTTATTAATTAAAAAGTTATAAGCCATAATAATCCAATCGAATTTTGTACCAGGGGAGGTATAATTCTTATGCCGTACGCATTCCACTACTGATTTTTGACAAAAAGAATGTGCTATAACTATGTAATAATAATATAACCAGCTATATATACATATATACAGCCATATACTCGTAGATGCAATACTGTCAACATATACTTATCCACTGCTGAAATTTGACCACTTCATTTGTTACACCCTGTATAGCTATCTCATATTTGTAGTTAATATGTGTAGCAATAATGAGCCACTGACAAAATGATGTTTTCGATTCGTAAATTTAATTTTGACAACAATGGCGTTTATATTAGTGTTTCCTTTTAGCATCGACATGTTTTCACATTTAGTGATGGGTTAATTAATGTCCTTAGTGATACTAACAAACTAAAATGACAATAAAACAATGTGGTTGCCAAAACTAAACCGTAAATGGTACTTACTGAAAAGTATTTACTTTGTTTATAGAAATATAGGTCCATCAAACAGTCGACATATTTTACCATAGGTATATGTGCATCACAACGAACATTTCTGCAATATCAATAAAAAGTCAATCTGTATTGTAAAAACGCTGAAATTTAATTTACCTTGTTGATTAATTGGAATGCCTGGATTATGACGTCACCTGTCTTGAAAGAAGGTAAGGTAAATAAAGTATTTTATTGCTCAAACCTGCTTGCCGTATGTTGTTAGCATGCCTTTGGAGTAAGGATGGTGTAGACACGGAGTCGTTACGGAGTGTTCAAATCATAGTTATTTAGAAAAATAAATAGCATTAGGTACTCTATGGTACTATAATAGCACTAAAGTTTGATTACTGTTCGAATTATACTTTAGTACTTGGATGACCGAGCTTCGCACGGTATTTTTTTTAAAATAACGTTTTCAAAAAATGAAACCTAGCTAGATCGATTTATTGTCCCCAAAACCCCCTATATAAAAATCGTTGGAGCCGTTGTCGAGATTCAGATTATATATAACTTTTCCTAGGTATAGTGCAAACCTGAAAGTAGTTTGTTCAGATTCAGTACCTAACGCAATCCATTGAGGTAGTTTTTAGACCATGTTATATTTTTCCATTAATTAAATGGTCCAAATCCATTTCACCATGTAAACGTTTCGATCGAATTGCACCGGTGCAATTCGATCGAAACGTTCGTACCTTTAAGTTGTCGTGTCATTTAAGTTGTCTTGGGTTCTTCGCGCTATCGTGCATTACCTATGTGTTTCGTTGTATGTAATCCATGGTTATTTAAAAAAATTACATCACTTATTGTTTTTAATATTTCGCGATTTTTATACATATTAGATATATTTCGGGACTTAATCGCGTGAATTATTTAAAGGCACGAACGTTTCGATCGAATTGCACCGGTGCATCTAATATGTATAAAAATCGCGAAAGTTTAAAAACAATAAGTGATGTAATATGTAATCATCTCTTTTTTTTTAAATAACCATGGATTACATACAACGAAACATATAGGTAATGCACGATAGCGCGAGGAACCCAAGACAACTTGAATGGCTTATAACTATGCAAGTTTTCAATATTTCCATTTTCTTTTTTTTTCAGGATTTCTTGAAGTAAAAATCTTGTTGGGGTGTCAGAGCTTTGCAGTTTGCACTATACCAAAAATAATCTTGTATACAAGAATTGCTCGTTTAAAGATATTATATAGATTGCTCATGCGCCATATTTAAGATAGATTTGACACTGTGGTTTTGTCTCTCTTTTTCTTCGTTAGACATTTCTACTTACACGCAGTTATATGTCTCCCCTACTCTATTTACAATAACTCTATGGTTAAAATAGTATAATAATGAGAACCCAAGATCAACTGAGCGGGCTCAGTTGAAACCTAGTTGCCTGCTGGTTACGGTCCACCTCATTCGCTTCCAAACGATTAGGGCAACTTGCGCCAACTCTCACGGATGAAGACCATACTATTGAATCAAGGCCCTAGCTGGGACGGTGGGGGGCGCATTGTAGGGTAAAACGCTGCTACCTAAAACTTAAGTCTAGCTACGACCTTGCAATGAATATAAGTTTATGTCTAAGTATTTAAAAGGTAATTCAGATCAGTAAAAATAAACAATCCAACTGTGCCGTTCATTATTTATAAGTGTACCTAAGTTATGCTATTGTACCTATACTTTTATGGAAATATGAATTCGTTGTGTGAGTTGTCCCAAGATATTATTATTATTAATGATTTTTTATAAATTCATTTTTTTTTCGTAGTCTCCTTCCCCTCCCCATCGGAATAATGCGTTATAATGTACCTGTAGCTCTGTGTTTTATACTAAACTAGCGGCCCGCTCCGGCTTCGCACGGGTATAAAATATATGGATGTTATTATACATATAAGGCTTCCTCTTCAATCACTCTATATAATAAAAAAAACCACATCAAAATCCGTTGCGTAGTTTTAAAGATTTAAGCATACATAGGGATATAGGGACAGAGAAAGCGACTTTGTTTTATACTATGTAGTGATTTGATTATGTTTGTCATGAAACGCTTATAAAAAAATGGAATTTTATAGCGTGCGGAACAATGCATTAGCTATCGTCACATCATATTTGAGTGATCGGATCAAATGTGTTGATGTTAACGGCGTGAAGTCTACCGGTTTACCGATTCAGTTAGGCGTGCCGCAAGGTTTCATTTTAGATCTATTTTTGTTTCTAATTTATATTAACGATTTCCCAAAAGTACTATTAACAAAATCTTTGTAATGTTATACTGTTCGCGGATGATACATCTCTTATTTTCAAAGTGGATAGATACAGAGAACGTTTTGACGAAGTGAACTGTGCTCTCTCTCAGATAACGGAATATTATTTACGAAAATACCTTAGTTTTAAATGCCAAGAAGACTAAATATATAACATTTTCAATATATATTGCATTGAATCAGGAAATCTTGGAATCTGCTACTGACACTGTATTTTTAGGGATCGCACTATATAATATGTTGCAATGGGGTGCACATATGTAAATCTCGTCTCGCTGGTGACCTCAGCTCGGCTGCTTACGCTGTTAGGAAGGTACGTGAACTGACAGACACAGGAGTTATGAATTTTATTTTGTATAATTGAGAATTTTTGAATTTTTATATTATGTCTTGCTTAGACTCTTTTGACTGCCTCTGTATATACGACTGCTATGAAAGAGGTCGTGGGTTCGATCCCCACGCAGGATAAAACTTTGTGTGATGAGCACGATGGTTTATTCTGTGTCTGGGTGTTATTTATCTATAATATGTATGTATTTAGAAATATATAAGTATGTTAATCAGTTGTCTGGTTTCCATAATACAAGCTCTGCTTAGTTTGGGATCAGATAGCGTTGTGTGAGTTGTCCCAAGATATTTTTCATCCTTTTTTTAAATTGCTTATCATATTATATCTTTATTATTTTTTTAATAGTGGTTCATAAATATTTGTATAAATAAGTCATTTTTTTTTTAAATCGAATCGCATGTAGTATTAACCCTCTTCTCTCCTCTTTGTAAGTTGATCCACACCATAGGAGGCGAATTCATTGAAAACTTGATTATACCTACTTTACGTATTGTGGTTATTGCTTGGGTTAGTTTTATGGTGTAATGGTTGCAGCAGGTGCTGCAACCATTCTGCGGGCGGGCGTACGGGGCTATCTGCCTCGCCCGCGGCCTTCCGTGGAGGCGCGGCACCCTGTGTGTATCCAGGGGCCGCGTAGGTGTGAAATGCCCGGAACGCAACAACATCACGTCCGGGCATTGCCACTGGGCGGGCCGCCGACGGCATAACAAATTCCGGCGGCCCGTTCGCGAAGGTGGCGAGAGATACACGGCGGGTTTTTTAGTGGGTGCAAACCCCACACTACCTCCACCGTCTTCCCCGGATGGTGGAGGTGTTCGTCAGGAATTTTTTACCGCCAAAAAAAAAAAAAAAAAAAAAAGGTGCTGCAACCATTGGCATAACTGTACATAATTATATATTTGATATTGTAAAAATTCGCATTTAAAAAAAGTGGCCATGAGTTTTTATTGCCAAGTTCTTTTTTCACGGCTTTACTCTTGCGAACTTGGCATTTAATGTAGAATCATTTTATTCCAAATTTTGTCTGACGTTTATAAGCGTTGCATTTTGTAACCTAAGTGAATATAGTACCTACTTTGCCTTTTGTCCTTTTTTTTTTTAAATACATTCACATGTCATTGTTATGGCCGTCTTTAACCTTTCGTTTTTTTGTAGTACGCATAGGTCTACGAGTTGTAGGTTCTGTACTCGGTTCTGTAATCGGTTCTGTAGCCGGTTGTGTAGTCGGTAGCGTAGTAGGTTCCGGAGTTTCTGATTCCAGTTCGGTTTCGGATTCCAGTTCGGTTTCTGATTCCGTTTTGGATTCTGATTGTTCCGATGATTCTGATGGTTTTAATGATTGTGATGGTTCCGATTCATTGCTTGAATCTGATGATGACGTTTCAGCGCTTGAAGATTTATCTAAGCTTTCATCCTTAGCGAAAAGATTCAAAATTTCTGTGCTTGCAACCATTGGCTTATTCGTGTCGTGGCCTAATGTTGGTGTTGTGGGTCGTTGTGTTCTTGATTTCCTCGTTGTCCTCGGCTTTTTTATTTTTGGTTTTATCTGTTTCGTCACAGTCTTGTCTACTTGGATCATAAGGCCGGTGGCTGGTGTCGACCCTTCCAATATTGCTTTGACTATACTGCCGGGGACCCAGTGTCCCGGCATGTTGGCTTCTATGGGGTTTGCAATAAATATCAGGGGATCATCCTTAGGATCCGGCCATTTACTCGTTTGGACGATTGCGACAAAAACAAATACAAAACATTTTTGAATCACGTTTCCAATCACTGGAATTAAAAATATCGTTTTAATCAACTACTGTTTTTCAGTTCATTTGCTTTCTAATCTATACTAATATTATATAGCTGAAGAGTGTGTTTGTTAGAACGCGGTAATCTCAGTAACTACTGATCCGGATTGAAAAATTCTTTCACTGTTAGATAGCCCATTTATCGAGGAAGGCTATAGGCTATATAACATCACGCTATGGCCAACAGGAGCGGAGCAGCAATGAGAAATGTTGCAAAAACGGGGAAAATTTACGCAGACGAAGTAGCGTGGGATAGCTATAATACAATAAGACTGATACTCACTTTTTATCACTTGCAATTAATATATATCTATTGTAAATATTATTGTAAACATTTTGTTCTGCATTTATTCCATCAAAGCGACGGAATAAGCGCATTTGTTATTTTTATTTCCATATTATCAGTAGACGTAAATTGAAATGTAATTGTGCGTATCTTGTTTTATTATTTAGCTTTTGTAGTACTTCAGACGTTTTGTAACCACAGCAGTAAAAACATCTTAGAAAATTGTTATTTTAGTTCCAATCAGTACCGGGACGATCATAACAATGAGATTTAGCTCCTACTCGGCCCGGTTTGTAGTCGGCCTGAGATAAAGTACTTACCATTTTTTAGAGTTCCGTGCGAGTAAACGAGGAACCCTTATAGTACGGGTTCCCTAGAACACATTTTAAAATGATATATATCAAGCTGGAATTGCCGGTGTTTCGCTTTGACCAGACGCCCAACTTTACGTATACGACAACTTTATATACTAGTGCGTTAGTGAAAAAAACAGGTGTTGAATATGACAAACTTAACTTTGCCGTTGGAAAACTATTATGCCTTTAAAATTATTTTTATTATGCAATAATTATGGCTTTTACTTGTGCTAAGTGCCATGTGGCTTGTATTAAAAGCCGTAATCGTTGCATCACAAAAAATCTTTTTAATTACAAATTTATTTGCGGTTAGTAAATTAATCGCGGCATATGTTGATGTATGAGGATAATAGTTTTCCAACGGCAAAGTTAAGTTTGTCATATTTAACACCTGTTTTTTTCACTAACGATCCACTATATAAAGTTGTTATATACATAAAGTTAGGCATCTCGTCAAAACGAAGCTACCATGGTAATTACAGCTTGAAATGTATCGTTTAAAAATTTGTTCTAGGGAACCCGTACTATTATAGTTTCCCTCTATCCGTCCCCAGGTTAGCTCACATACCCTTAATATTAGGAAGCTGTAATTGGGCATGGGCATATTAGTTACACCGACAACATGGTAGAATAAAATCTTAAAAAAACATTTTATTTTTTGTGACAAATTAAGACATAATTATCCTGACTGAAGTGATGTTTTCACTTCATTCTAAGACAGGATGTAGGTTCATTATTTGTGCTTTGCCATATTCTAATAGATTAAATTATAAATAAACTAAGCACATGCAAAACATAAACTTACATGTATGAAGACGACACATCGTCATTGTGACTTTATTTTATTATTGATAAATAATAATATAAAGTCACAATGTATTGATATTGATCACAAATAATATTGATAATAATAAGTTTATTAGTAAGTTTGTATTGACAGAAAATACAATGTATTTGTCTATTATATATTTAAAGCAGTGCAGTAGCAGTTAAGTTCCGATTAAAACGGCCATTTTCGTATTCTTGTAACTTTGGGATCGATCTTAAAAACGCTTGCGCACCGTACTAGAATGTCGTTATTGCGCTCTCGAGACGCATACTTGACGCAAGCGTATTTGAGATCGATCCCAAAGTTACAAGAATACAATAATAGCTGTTTCAATCAAAACTTAACTGCAACTGAACTGCAACTGCACTGCTTTAAATACGTGAATTGACCCCCAGATGGGTGAAAATGGATGTTCCACGTCTCCTTATCTCGATAATTAAGAAAACAAATTGTGTTTGAGTGAGGTTGTTGAATTCTTGAGGAAACGTCTTATAATACAGGTTTAAGTGCCAATAAAAAGTTTCAATACTTTAACAAAACTACAAATAACAAGACATAATGTTAATATACATTTACTGTGCAATTCAGGTGACAATAACAACGATAAAAATATTCAGTCTTTACAAAGGTCATCGGTCTAAGAAACCGTTTACGTCGGCATCAAATTCGTAATCCCTTAGACCAATAAGCTCGTCCTCCGACGGAGGGAAAACGCAATCAAGGTCTACATACAACTGGTTTTGGACAGTGAGCTTGTCCACGATTTGAGCAAACGTTGGTCTGTCTTCGGGTTCTTCAGACCAACATTGGACCATGAGTTCGTAGAGTCTAGGAGATGCTCTGTTTGGTTTGGGTAAGCGGCCTCCTCCTGACAAGTATGGCGGTACTTGGTAATTGCTCAAGTCGGCGTACGGGAAACCTCCTGTAATATGAAGAAGAAAAGGTAGGCTTCAGTTATGGTATCACACCATTATCCACTATTTATTACAACACTCAGTATAGAGCGATATAGTCTTTCAGCGTTCTTAGTTAGACCGGAACGTTATAGGGTTGTTTATCTTACTTTATATCGTTTAAAGGAGTTCCCTTGATTGCTCCAAGACCTCATCATCAGATCTGAACTGATGACAATGGGACCAATCTGGAATATACCCTTTCAAACACAAAAACTGCCTCTGTGGCGCGGTGGGAGTGTATCCGACTGCTACGCAAGAAGTCGTGGGTTCGATCCCCACCCAGGATAAAACTTTGTGTGATGAGCACGATGGTTTATTCTGTGTCTGGGTGTTATTTATCTATAATATGTATTTATTTAAAAATATATAAGTATGTTTATCAGTTGTCTGGTTTCCATAGTACAAGCTCTGCTTAGTTTGGGATCAGATAGCGTTGTGTGAGTTGTCCCAAGATATTATTATTATTTTTTTTTTTTCAAATCGGTCCAGCCGTCTGCGTGTAATCGGATAACAAACATTAAAAAAAAACAGTCGAATTGATAACCTCCTCCTTTTTGAAGTCGGTTGAAAATAAAAGGGATTTATTTTTTGTGTCCCGAAGACGCCGTGGTCGAATTCGCAATTTCGGACTTATCGGATCAAGACTGGTGAAAGTGTTTTTTAAAGTATTTATCTTCTTTAATTTTTATCTTTGTTAATATCTTGTACCTAGTTTTTTCTTGTCTCAAAACTGATCGGGTTACCTACGTAGTAGTAGTTAGGTTCTCAAAAGAACGTTTCCATATAGAAGTAGACAGAAGTAAGGAGTTAGCACTCTTACCTAATGTAGCGATCTCCCACAACAAAACAGCGAACGCCCAAACGTCACTAGCAGTGCAGTACTGTGACTGTACGATGGCTTCAGGCGCCAACCACCTCAACGGGACTGGCCGTGATCTCGTATGGACGTACACGCCCGAACGCGAGAGGCCGAAGTCGGCCACTTTAAGGATGCCTGCTCCATCAACCAGGATATTCCGCGCTGCTAAGTCTCTGAAATCAACCGGGTTACAGGTAAATTAGCTTGAAGAAATTTTTGCGTTTGTAGTAGTGTATGGTCAGCAAATAAAAAAAACAACATTTTATTTTTAGTTTTTATTGTTTTAAAGGTAATATACGTTTGTGGCTGGAGCACACCAAATGCGTGCACGTCTACGCATACGCACTACGTACTAATACGGTCGTGAAAATGTGTATCCACCGCATTGTAATCTATGGAACTGTATGAGGCAGACAAGCCAGTTCCAAACATTACAAGCATTGAATGCCGGTTTTCACTTCAGTGAAGACGTGTATGAATTAGGTGTTCTCCGGCCATAAATGTTTTATTCTAATAATTCATCAACCCCAGGCATATCACAATCATCCCCATCCTCGCTTTCATCAGATGAATTATTTAAATTAATTATGATTCGTTCTGATATTGTGTCTAAAGCTGCGTCTCTACCCTGATATTTGCTTTCCTCCTCAATAGCATGCAAACAAACTTTTCTCCAATTCTCTACAGTTATGGCGTTCATTTTTTCTTCAGCTAATGACATTATAACCTTCATATTCATTGCGACATTCTTTTTTGCGACATATGTTTTCACTATCCCCCATATATTTTCTATAGGATTAAACTCCGGATGGTATGGTGGTAAACGCAGCACAGTATGACCGTGCTGTCGTAATATTTCGTCTATCTTGTACTCTATAAATCTCGCCTTGTTTTGCAGAATCAGTTCATATAATTGAGGCTTAAGCAACGTGGATGAATGCTCAATGTTTCGAAATGTCAGCCAGTCTATCATTTGCTGTTTTCTAGAATTACTATTCGGTGCAGGATTTTGTATTGAGTTATGATATGGTGCGTTGTCAACAACAACAACACTATTTGGTTGTAAGTTGGGTATTAATTGAGTTTGAATCCACCTTGAATAGTTGTCATAGTTCATATTGTTGTGGTAATCTCCACTTTTTTGGTCGGCTTTAAACATAAGCAATGCATTTGGTATAAAGCCATCGATACCACCGGCATGAACAATGATTAAGCGGTTGCCTTTCGATATATGTTGCTTCAAACCTGAAGTGCTTCCATCTGACCAAGATTTCGAGAGGGTATGTGATGTATGTATATATGTTTCGTCGGTGTAAACAATTGGTCGGCGTTGTTCACGATATTCAGCAATTTTCATCAAATAATTAATTCGCAAGTATCTAATTTCGTGTTTTTCCATAAGAAGTTTCCGGTTATCTTCTGTTTGCTTCCAATTAAAACCTAATGACATGACGTGTTTTCGTAACGTGCTGACACAACCTTTATAATCGATATCTTCTTTCAATTTTGAGTGCAAAGTTTTTAAAGTGGGAACTTCTTTATTTGTGATGTGGAAGTCATGAATTGTTCTTCTGATAACTTGCTGATCAAAGTTATCGATTACTATTGTAGGTTTACGATTCGGTTTCTTTTTAGGAGATTTAAATGTTACTTCCTGATCTGAAGGACGACATTTGCTTTCTGATACTACCTTTCTGACGGATGCTATTGAAATTCCTGTTGATTTAGCAACTAATTGAGTGGGGGTCATAATACTGCTCGGGTTGTTATTACACTCATTTTCGAAATATTTGTACAAACAGTACAAAACTTCCTTAGTTTGAGAAGTCAAAGGCTTGCCTCGACCATGTTTTAACACTGGAGCCATTTTGAATTATCAATATAAAGTTACAACACTTACACACTTGAAATTAAACACTTCAACAAATATTTTAACAATAATAACAAACAATAACAACAATCAACAAATACAAAATTTCACAATGAAACTACTACGTATCTAATAATTATAATTTTTAATGAAATGCGTGCTTTATGTTCTAACGGTATCAAGCGACTGACGTCAGACTGCACGTGGCACCTGCGGACAGAGTAAACTGGTTTATTCTGGTTTTGTGCGTGTTTCCACTTTCCACTATCAAGTGACGATTTATTTATTTGTTTTGTTTCGTAATTATTATGGTCAAAACTTTTTACCTATAGCTAAACTACTATCATCTAAAGAACGACACGATATTTTATTGTTTCACGGTAGTCGCCTTGTCGTTTGCTCAAGGACGTGAAATTGAATGACATATTTTTTTTAATAAAGTCAAAACCTTTTTCTTTAAAATAAAAACTTGTTTTTATTGAAAACAAAAATCAGAGTGTTGCTAGGGATAAGTATTAAATTAAATAGTAATGTTAGGATATTGAAACATTTTTGTAAGGGCCAGAACGATATAGTGGAAACGCGCTCTAATATCTAAGTAACATACACACCACTACATATGCAAAAATTTCTCGAGACTAATTTCACTGTATACTGTTATTGAAGGTTGTAATTGCTAAAAACAAAAGACTAATTGGTACGTCACATATTTCTAGTTTTGACCAATGATGTTTTATGTAAAAGAATTGAGAACCTCCTCCTTTTTAAAGTCGGTTAAAAAAGGTCTAAATAAACAACATTCGATCTTTAAAAACGGCGAACTTATGCGCTCATAAATCTATACTAATATTATAAAGCTGAAGAGTTTGTTTATTTGTTTGATTGAACGCGGTAATCTGAGGTACAACTCATCCGAATTGAAAAATTCACTTTTGGATAGCCCATTTATCTAGGAAGGCTATGGGCTATAAAACATTACGCTACGACCAATAGGAGCGGAGCAGCAATGAAAAATGGGAAAAAATCACGCAGACGAAGTTGCGCGGGTCAGCTGGTCTGAAATAATAGGTCCTTTTCTCGCGTAAATCAACGTACAACCTATATCGATTAAACCGTCATCGTCAGAGAAAACACAATTCATAATATAGATACGTTTTTTAGAACAGATACCTCCTACCAAACATGAATTACTTCTTTATACGTAACATATTTCGTATTTGTATGTTCACAAGTAACATTTACTATTTGATGTAATTTTGTTTGTAGGTAATACTACCCGAATTTAATTTCATTCAGGGTTGTAATTCGAAGCAAAAGGTTGTTTAAGCTAGACGTGAGTTCTGTGAAAAACTTGCTTTATCTCTTGGTAATAAGGTTGAAGTTTGAATATAGATAATCCGGATGATTCTCCAACCTTGAGGTTAGTCTGCTCTTAGCAACGGTTGCTAGGATACGGCTTTAGCCGGGCGTTCAAGCACTGACGTATTCCACCCATTTTGTGATAACATTTTTATGCGATAAGATAAAGATTATATTTTCCTAACATTGGGTGACGCAAAAGTACCCTGGTAATCCCTCTGGGTTCTGTAAATAGAGCCTTCTCACATTACTTGTCATAATAATAAGAGTGTGACATGCGCAACGGGACGCAAATAACAAACAATTTCGTGAGAAATCGTACAGACTTTTAATTTTATTTCGATCTTTAAGGAAGTTACTGATTTTAAATGTCTGCCATTTTTGTTTTAACCTATAGTAGGAACTATGTATGTATTATATTCAATACCACAACACCCGGCTTCATTTAAGTAATTGAAGCGCCTACACGAAAGTTACGAGCACGTATTTATCTGGTGTGCACAAAAAAATTGCTACAAAATTATTGTTAGGCGTTTATCAGCAGAATTATATTCTATCTACAAGTATTATTATTATAAAAACGGCATATTTTTGGTGGTATATTTTACTATAACAGCAGAATTCTATTCTATTTATAAGTATTATTATTATAAAAACGGCATATTTTTGGTGGTATATTTTTTAAGGAATAATAGTGCACATATTGTATCTGTTCACTTATTTGTGAAATACAACAAGTCTGCAGTTTTCAGCGTAGTTGGTATTGGTAAGTACCAAATTACATGTTTTATGTTTTATACATGATTCTAGATTATTCGCCGATACATTCTGTGATTCACCATAACAATTCCTCATTTCTACCTATCTTTAAAAAAAACTTGAATGTCGAAATTAACACAACAACAAACACGATTTGAGGAAACTCGCCAGGCCTATATACTTAGGTACCTATCTCTTTTCAATATTTATTCACCTACATGAATAGAACTCCTTAGTAATTATATCCAATTAATTGATATAATAACATTTTCATTACACATTAAAGAGGAAGACGCCCTGTTTCGGGGTTTACTTTTGATACATTCACACACTTCATTCAGAAATTTCGCTATCGTAATACCCAGATATGTACTTAGTTACTAAAAGTGGACACAAATGCGAGCAAAGCCTGGGGCTATATCTCTAGTCTGTTTATAAATTTAATTCTTAATGTAAGTAAAGGGTATAATATCCTATACAGACGTGAGTGACGGACATAAGCAAATCGGATACATAGCGTGTAATAGGAGTAAGTACCTTGTAGTAGGCTCGGCATGTTTAAATTAAATATATCTGGAGCTCGGGTGCCCGGGGAAGGCGGCTGTTGGTGGGCCCGTATTCTCGGAAAATCCCGGGATTTTCTCGGTAAAAGTAGCGACCTGCGCTCTTCGATGTTGTTTAACTCAATGTCACGGACCGTCGACTCACGGCTGGCAGATTTCAGCCCTTAATAATATTATTATGTGAAGTATTAGTTGAATGTGGTGCTTTTTTTTAACCGCCTTTAAAAAGCAAACACTGGTTCTCTGTTTGACCCGTATATATGTATGTATGTATGTTTGCGATTTTCTAAGAAGCTCTGAACCGATTTTGTTGCGGTTATCACTATTCGATTGCATATTTTTCTGGCAAGGTTTTAGTCTAATAAATGTATATATATAGGCTTTATTGCTTGCGCTATAATATTTAAGCACATATCGTTTTTGCCTTTGTTGTAAGTAGATGCTCCTATTATGAAAATATATATATTACGGGTCTTAATCGCGTGAATAATTTAGGGTAAGTCTACCCGTGGCCACGGCCGTTGCAATATGGTCGAAATCGGGCAATAAACAAGATATTTTACCTTAAATTATTCACGCGATTAAGACCCGTAATTTATATATTTTCATAATGTGCATAAATCGCGAAAGTTTATCAACATTTATAGATCCTCCTATGCTCCTACTAAGGCTGATTTTAGTTTATCTCATATTCAAAATTTTTAATAATATTATTTGCATCAGTCCTGTAACATGGTGTATAATATACTAGTGGCAGTACCTACTATACCCCAATATCAAGTTTATAAACATTCAAACATTGTAAAATTGGTAATTTGAAAATTTTTCTTCAGCTTTACCTATTGTTTGCGAACTTAGCATTACATGTACATGTAGAATCCCAACGTATCTCAAGAGTTGTTTTGAATACTAAGTGAATAAAGAATTTTGAATTACACACAGCGTGTTACAAATAATAGTAAGGTCAAATTTTATCAGCGGCTAGTCTATACACAGATTTAAATACATATTAATGCTCTATTCGCGTCAAAAGTTAATTAATAAAGACAGGCAGAAAGGCAGACGAACATCGGAAAGGAAATGGAACTCTAAAATATCTGACAAGCATACCTGTGAGTGATCAGCTTATCTTCCAAATGCTTCATACCCAGTGCAACCTGTAGCGCGTAATCTCTCATAGTAGTGCTATCTAATTGTAGGGCAGGCTCAGCTACATAGTGGTCTCTTTTTCTATCATTGTCTACGTACAACTTGCCGTCTGAGAGGGCGGGATCTGAGTCACTTAGATTTGTGAACTCCGCTGCAAAGATACCAGAAATAGTCAGTTTTAACGGTCATGTAGGCTGCGAGTTAATCTTGCTGCATTTCTAATTGTACATTATTAATGTAATAAGTACGAGTACATAGTAATACATACATTATTCTAAATATGGGTCACAAACGCCTGATAAAATAATCTGACAAAAATTCCAATATGAATATTGCTCTTAAAAAAATGCCAGGCGTTACATTTTATGGCTTGCTGATATTTTTGGATTGTTACATGCGATGAGCTTGCGGAATGAAGTATCACAAATTTCCTACAGGACTACTTTCTTTTTTTTTTTTTAATAAAGACGCCTCCAGCAGTAGGGTAAAAGCCCTGTGTCGCGGGGGACTTTACAAACATACAAGTCACGGACACAAAGTACACCCAGACTCGGAACAACAATTTGTGGTTCACACAAAGTGGTGTCCCGTGTGGGAATCGAACCCACGACCTCATGCGTAGCAGTCGGCTACACTCCCACCGCGCCACAGAGGCAGTCAAAAACTACGAAAACAATGATAAGCGAAATTAAGTTTAATAACATTTAATGAGCTTTTAAAGATTTCAGCAAGCGTAATGGGGCCTCCATAAATCACGGGATGTTTTTTTAACCACTTTATAGCCCCCCATCCCTCTTGGAAATACTTTGTGAGGTTTAAGACTAACAATCTCCGTATTTTAAATTCTAATATATGAAAATCTCGTGTCACGGTGTTTGTGGTCGAACTTCTCCGAAACGGCTCGATCGTTTTTTTTTTGTATATTTGGTAGGTTAGAAAAAAGGTTATCAGTATATCAAGTATCTTTGTATGAATGGCAATTTTTAGATTTCTATGAAGTTGCGGGGGTCGGCTAGTAGGCATTCGTATAAAGTTGTAATCATACAACGTTAATTAAAGTCTAATTAAATAAAAAACATAAAATACTTACAATCCGCCTCTGACGGCCTTTGCCTGCTATCACTTGGGCTATCAACCCTTCTCGTAATGTTCGAGACCTGGCTCACTTTCCTTCGTCCTCTCGCCGCCCTCAAGAGCGTCAGGAGATCTCCTCTCGGAGCGTGTTCAAGCAAGGCGATGAGAGGAGCCTGTCTCGTGCAACACGCTATCAGTCGTATGACGTGTTTGTGGGAGCCGACGCGTTTCAGCATCGCAATCTCTCGCCGAAAGTCTTGCATCTCCTCCTCAGAAGCGTTCTCTATAATGTTTAAGATATATTATTTGAGGTGTCAAATGCAAATTAAAAACAGTTTATTCTCGCTTTTTATTCAACACTTAAGGCGTTATTCCATTAGGCAAGTCTTGCATACAAGTATGTGTACGAGTACAACAAAATATTAAACAAGTTCGAATACCTCATACAAGTTGTATCTAACTTCTTTTTTTTTAAACACCTCCCACCACCTCCCGCAATAGTGTACAGGCCCTGTATCGCGGGGGACTTTACAAACATACAAGTCACGGACACAAAGTACACCCAGACTCGAAACAACAATTTGTGGATCATACAAAGTGGTGTCCCGTGTGGGAATCGAACCCACGACCTCTTGCGTAGCAGTCGGATACACTCCCACCGCGCCACAGAGGCAGTCAAAAAAATTTACTTGCATACATTGTATGCAATTTGCAACTTGTATGCAAGTAACTTGCCTAATGGAATAGCGTCTTTAATGCTGTTATCAGAAGGTCGTAATCAATCAAGCCAATAAGAACACTCGGCTAACTTTTGAAACTTTGAAACTGGCCTATTGATCTAGTGGTTAGTGACAAGCCGGAGGTCGTGGGTTCGATCACCACCCAGGATAAAACTTTTTGTGATGAACACGATGGTTTATTCTGTGTCTTGGTGTTATATCTATAATTTATATGTATTTAGAAATATTTAAGCATGTTTAACAGTTGTCTGGTTTCCAAAGTACAAGCTCTGCTTAGTTTGGGATCAGATGGCGATGTGTGTTATCCCAATATTATACATAAAAAATGGCCTAGTTCTGAATCCAATATACCAACCCAAGTATTACATAATATAAATAGGCTATTCAAAAGATGGAATACTTTTTCCGACTTCGTCGACGTTCGGCCGTCGTCTTCTACTCTACCTGTTAGCAAATTGAATTTACCTGAACAATTAACAGAAACACAACAAGTGATTTGTAAGATTTTCATATTGCAAAAGACTGTTGTAAAGTCTGCTAGGATGGACTGGTCGAATCTACATTAATATTATATAGATAAAGAGAGTTTGTTTCTTTGTTTAGTTCCTTTCAAAAGAGTTAAAATAAAAAAAATCTTTCTGTGTTGGATAGCCTATTTACTGAGGAAGGCTATAGGCTATATAACATCACGATACGACCAATAGGAGCTGAGCATCAAATAAAAATGTTGCAAAAACAGGGCCACCTACATGAAGGTTAATATTTTACTCTTTTTGAGAATAAAACACACATAGATATTATCTACCGAAATTATTCAATACTTTAGCTAAAAAAAGCAATCACGGGAAGTAGTGTTTTGTTTTAATTGTTTAATGTTTTAATGTTATTTATTTAATTTTGTTAGATTTAATTGGTCAATGATTTAATGTATTTTTTTAATTTTGTATAATTTAATTTGTTTTATTTTTACTTATTAAAATTTAATTAATGAAATGTAAAAATGTATTTTACGTTCATCTATTACTCTTAGTGTGTGTAAATGCAGCAGCAAAATCTGATTACATATTATGCTAGTAATAATGTTTCAACTATAAAAAAAAATCTGTAGAATTTCCTATTAAATAAATAAATAAGTATTAATTAGGCACAAAGGCTTTCCAACAAAGTATTCGCAAACACAGGAAATTTTAAAACAACAACAGATCATACTTGGGCATAATTTGAGCAAAATTACTAGTTTATATTATCTAAGAGGCAACCGGTTCAAAAGTGCATCCATGAAGATTACGGATTGCCGACTTTCATTTCCTAGACACGATCACGTAATCATAATTGTGCGCATGCTAAATTAGCTAAACATTTGCCAGTTAGGACAAATTTAGTGATGGGAAATAAATGGGGCGAGTACAGCTTTGTTCTGCGAGTACAGCTTTATATGTGACGTCGTGACGCAGACTCAGCTGCAACTTCAAGACCACATTCATATTTAGAATACCTACTTATGGTTCATAAGTAGGTATTCTAAATATGAATTTGCATCCTTGCATCCTAGCGGCCACTAATGAATGAATATCGTAAATCATCAATACCAAACGATAAAAAATATTAAAAGTAATTCAACAAAATTATCTATACTAATATTATAAAGCGGAAGAGTTTGTTTGTTTGTTTGTTTGTTTGTTTAAACGCTCTAATCTCGGGATCTACTGGTCCGATTTGAAAAATTCTTTTTTTGTTGGATAGCCCATTTATCGAGGAAGGCTATAGGCTATATAACATCGGGCTACGACTAATAGGAGCAAAGTAGCGACGAGAAATGTTGCAAAAACGGGGAAAAATTACGCATACGAAGTTGCGCGGGACAGCTAGTAATTGTATAATCCCATCGTCAGAATGTGTATCTATAACGAGCTTTAATCTCAGTACAGCGTTGAACTGGACGTGTCCAATCTTGGATTGCCTAGATTCGGGACTTAATCGCGTGAATTAGTTATAGGTACGAACCTTTTATTGTATACCTTTTATTTGTGTTTCGATCAATTGCACCGATCGTGGTCACGGGTCGACTGCACGCGATTAAGTCCCGAAACATAATCTAATATGAATAAAAGTCACAAAAGTTTAAAAACAATTAATTTAGTAAATTAAGTAAAAATGTATTACCTGAACACCTATGTAATTCATTGTAAATAGAATTAAGTAAATTTTAAAATTACAATTTTCATTCTGCACTTTATTTTTTTTAAATTATCATACTGTATACTGTCTCAAACCGAACTTTGTAACATGTAATTTTAAATTGTATTCACTGTATTCTATTTTTGTTTCGTAATAAAATAAATAAGTAAATGTCCTACCTAAATCACTTTAACATAGTGCGTAGTAAAATGGAATTTACCCATTACCAGAAGATGTAGCTACAAAGATACTTCTGAGATACTCAAATTTAAGAAACAGGTGAGAGCTCATTCCGTTACCGGTAGACAATTTGATATCGTGATCGTTTTATGAGTTAAAGGGCCCATAAATATCCGCGGGCTATAGTATAAATCATTCAAATGTCTTTGTCTAGTATTCTTAAGTTACGCTACGCAACCGTTTTCCATATGTTTTCCACCATAAAGTAAATTGAATTTGAGACTCAAGTTTTAGCGTGTCACATCACTAAAGTGTCCATTTGCTCAGCTTTGTTAAATGGCTTTAATTGTCTGTGAAAATACGCGTGGACTACTTTTAGTCACATTCTACTTAGATTCGTGTTTGTTAAACTAATATTATTGGTAGACATTTTATAAGTTTCTTCTCGACTGAACAGGAAGAAGTTACCCTTACTTCTTCTGTTTTTCGGGCGTATGTATGTGGGCATGTAAGGCCGTTCCATGGTGATCTCCTGTAGCCTAATCAGCTTAGTAGATTTTGAAATGGAAGGTGTCATTAGATTTGTATTTTTCCCCGCAATGTTGTAGGCTATGTGACGTCAACAATAAATCAATATGTCAAAACTGTTGTGATATCTTGTAGCCTAAACAGTTTGACCGACTTTGACGTGCCAGGCTTTATAATTCTTCAGTTATTTGCAGAAAAGTTTGTTTTGTTTAAAAGTTTTACTTTGTTTTTAAACCTCCTCGTGTTTGGAAGTCGATTGATCTGGCTCCTTTTTTAATGTTCGTCTGTATGTATGTTTTTTTACAGAAATTTCTTGTTTTAATTAATTTGAATAAATAATATTTAGATAATCAACAGTTCAAGTACTTATTGTTATACTTATCTTCTAAACATATATAAATTGAAGTGACTGTTTGTAAAGTCAAAATTACTAGTATTGATAACAAAAACACAGTTTTTAATTTTTTTGTTTATCTGTATGTCTGTTTTTTCCACCTAATCTCCGAAACTGCTGAACAGATTTTGACGGGACTTTCACTGTCAGACAGCTAAGGATGCCAGGAGTATCTTAGGCTTTTTATCGTACTACGTCGTACGGTACGTCTATCGTAGGCTATATTTTATCACGCTAACCTGTATAGGGATATAGTTAGCTAGTTAGTTAGGTATAAGAATGACTGATACTTAACACGAAGTCCACATTTCCAGTTTCTAGTGGAAGTATGTATAAATTGGTAATGCCACTCGTATTTTTATGCAAAATTAATAACATTAAATAGTTATTTTAGATGGATAAATTCGACTGCGGTTAATGCAGTTGTGATGATACCCTGAAATTCGTGGGTTTCAGTCCCGCACACGAGGGAACTTCTTCTTCATACATTTAATATCCTGGCTTTAACAGCTGCAAAGGCCGACATTTCTGTTCAGCTGGACTAGACATCAGGAGGCCAATTCACGTATTTAAGCATTACAGTTGCAGTGCAGTTCCAGTTAAGTTTCGACAAAAACGCTTGCGCACCGTACTAGAATGTCGATATTGCGCTCTCGAGACGCATACTTGACACAAGCGTATTTGAGATCGATCCCAAAGTTACAAGAATACAAAAATGGCCGTTTTAATTGAAACTGAACTGCAACTGCATTGCTTTAAATAGGTGAATTGACCCAGTACTTATAGATACTGACCTATAAGCCTTTTAGCAGCTACGGTGATGGTCTCCCCTCCAGGTAGGTCTAACTGCGCCGCGTGCACCCTGCCGAATGCCCCACATCCGATCAGCGACCCCAAGTGCACCCGAGCTCTGCTCACTTCGAACTCGTCGCCTTCTTCTTTTTCAATCTATGGACAGAACAGTGATAGCATAACTTGGTCAATGGTTGATGAATTAAAAAACTTGAGAGGTATCAAGGGACACCCGGATGGAACGAAGTTTCTTTCGATTAAGTAGTGAAGGAATTGTAATATATATTTTTTTTATAATCGTCGCGACACCACACTGTTCAATGCGAAATAGAAAGACGAAACGAAAATAACTGGCTTGCTTTCTATGAGAGAGAGAGAGAGAGAGACAGACAGAGAAACACGCGCACACCGCACGGCTTACAGCTATAGCAAAAAGTGTCGTTACAACTTTTGGTCTTAATTTTTTCCGTCTAGACTTCTTTCGCAGCGCGCCATAAGTAACTTCATTCCAAAAATTAACATTGCATTAACCAATCTTGGTGACGGCAGCCAATCTTATTATAGACCAGTAGGCTCTCTTTCTTTAAAACGAAATTCATGAATTTTGATTTTCTTTAATTTCCTAAGTTTACAGGCACTATTCTAATTAATTTTTGTATATGCACAAGAAGTTTGAACCCATGGACCATTTTCTGGAACGAGTGGATTAAATAGATGTTCCTGGTTACAGAACCAGAAACATCTATTTAATCCACTCGTTCCAGAAAGGTGGTGGTATACAGATACCTTCATTTTTTTCCTTGAAACTTCGTTTTCTTTGAATTAGAGTAGGCCTCTAGTCGAGGATCTACCATTGTGGGTACGGGGCATGCCTGAAACCTTAATTGGTCAATTGGCTGGTGGTTTGGAGAATTAGGTATTTCTATATATCTAAAGTAATATTATGTTCAAAATTAAATAACCAAAAGGAACCACGTGTGAATTATTACTATAAAGAACTTCATAGCTATAAAAGAGAAGCTATAGAAGCGGCGGCAGCCTAATGGCTAAGGTATCGGACTCGCAATCGTGAGGTCACTGGTTCGAATATTACCCATTATACTAACCAACGTGAACCCATTCCTAACAGCGCCCTGTGCCGCTTAAATAAAACAGCAGGATCAGGCAGGCATACATTTTCGCCACGGGTAGAAAGAGTGGGGGATATTACTTCCTCTCCTACGCCGCGCCGGCGGTCTACTCTCCCTCCGTGTTACGAATTTTCGATCAGGTCACGTGTCCTGATGCGAGTTTAACAGTTTTTACACATCCCAAAAAGTACAACGCCGCTAAAGAAGTTACCATTTAAAAAAATATGTAATTTTTCGGCTTTCGGTTACAATATTCACAACCTCTATGTGGCCCATAATCTTATTTGGTGACTGAATTAGCACCTGTTAGAGACTAGCCGTTAGGAGATATTATAGTGCACAAGTGTATGCACAAACACATGTGCTCTATTCCCTCATTCTTGTGCAATGGGATAAAAAACCAACACGAACAGAGAATGATTATGTGTAGGACTGTCGGTAATGTGCTCTCCGAGATAAGATGGAGGGCTGTGACCAGTGGCGAGAGTTTTTTGTTTATAATCAGTAATTTGTTTTTCTGGGTCTACTCGCCAGGTTCGGCACTGGCTGTGACACGTTTCCAAAATGGACAGCTAATTGTAACGTTCTTTAACCTCGTATGGATTTATTCAGTATAATAGAGTGGAATAGAACAACGATATATCGATCTTGACTGCCTCTGTGGCGCGGTGGGAGTGTATCCGACTGCTACGCAAGAGGTCGTGGGTTCGATCCCCACCCAGGATAAAACTTTGTGTGATGAGCACGATGATTTATTCTGTGTCTGGGTGTTATTTATCTATAATATGTATGTATTTAGAAATATATAAGTAGGTTTATCAGTTGTCTGGTTTCCATAGTACAAGCTCTGCTTAGTTTGGGATCAGATAGCGTTGTGTGAGTTGTCCCAAGATATTATATCTTTTTGGTAGTCAGGGACCTCAAACATTACATTACAACAACTGAAACACAATTAACGCAACAGTGCGAGAAGTCACTTAGCATGTCAAGGTATTTGCTCGTGCGGCAATTTTTGATGAAAATATTGTTTAACGTAGAGTCAGCATTAAAATTGTAGATACAATATATATGTTCGTAAACTTTCGCGATTTGTACACATTATAGAATTTTATAAGCTACGGGTCTTAATCGGTCACGGGTAGACAGTCTACCCGTGACCACGGCCGTTGCAATACGGTCGAAGCGTCGGGTAATAAACAAAGGTATTTAGCCTTAAAACAAAATACTTACTCGATTAAGACCCGTAGCTTATAAAATTATAGATACATTTAAACCAAGGATATATCTATACTAATATTATTTTTTATTTATTACTAGCTGTCCCTGTAGCAACTTCGTATGCGTAAATTTTCCCCGTTTTTGCAACATTTCTCGTCGCTACTCTGCTCCTATTAGTCGTAGCGCGATGTTATATAGCCTATAGCCTTCCTCGATAAATGGGCTATTTAACAAAAAAAGAATTTTTGAAATGGGACCAGTAGTTCCTGAGATTAGCGCGTTTAAACAAACAAACAAGCAAACAAGCAAACAAAGCAAACAAACAAACAAACTCTTCCGCTTTATAATATTAGTATAGATTAGTTAAGTTTTTGGGTTTGTGAGGTTGTTGAGGTAATCTCTGGAGTTACTGAACCGATTTTGATTTTTTTTTACCAATAGAAGGCCACGTTATTTGTGAGTGTTATAGGCTACATAGCATCACGCTACGACTAATAGGAACGGAGCATCAATGAGAAATGTTGCGCAGACTGATTAATTATTTATAATATATAGTATCAAGAAGCCTTTGAACAGGCATTACATGTAAATGTAGTATCGACTTTTCACAAGTGTAGCATTATGCTTCATAATTGAATAAAGAATTGATATTATTTTAAAGGAGGTAAGGAGTGGCGATATGTTAAAAAAAACCTAAAGATCTAAACTTCAAAATTTTTGTTAATACTTTTTTATTTTTTTTCTTGAATATGATAACAATGTCTTACTCGCACATTACTAGCAATCCTGTTAGCCCCTCCAACTAAGCTCTATTGCTTGTGTTAGGTGTAGGTTCACGTCGGTGGTAGGTATACCTAATGGGTAGGATTCGAACCCGCGAAATTAGCCGTATCCATTAGAGTACGGCCGCCGAATCTGTGTTTGGTTACTTTTGTTGCTGATTATACAATACACACTTACCTCAAAATCTTTTTGAATGTACAGCGGGCTGTCTTCAATTTGAGTACGTGCCGGTATACTGTAACAAAAAACAGTTTTCATGTGAACACTGAATACTTACGTGTTTTCAATTGGAGTTGAAAGAAGATTCGCATGTGGCAAAGGGCATAGGCGTTAATAGGTTGGATCTATATAAGTAGGGTTGCCACCTCTAAAATTTGGCAACCAGGACAAGAGGCGTAAAAACTTCGGGTTTTGGAGCTCAGAACTTGGACCTGTCCACACTTCTTTATTTTATCTTTAAAAAAAACTATTTAAATAAAATTGCCATACTTAAAATCGACTTTTTATTTTTTTAATCTTTCAAATGAGTCATCTTAGATAGATCATAAGTCATCTGAGATAGGGAGACATAAGCCATCTTTGTATACAGTTAATATGTACTTTTTTACATATTTTAATATATGTACTTTTTTACATATGTTATACACTGAAACCGTTCCACGAGTTTTGATAAACCATCATCTTAATATTATAAAGCTGAAGAGTTCGTTTGTTTGTTGAACGCGATAATGTTAGGAACTACTGGTTCGAATTGAAAAATCAAGGAAGGCTATAATAATAATAGTTTATTGACATGAAAATGTTTCAGAGAATGTGAAATACTCAGGTCCCCGAACTAGTACCAACTGTATTTCAGGGGCCAGTGTCTTCGCCTATTAAATAAGTTTACAAAACAATTACCTATGCCTAAAATGTATTGTGTGGCCCTGGGGCAAAGGCGGAGTATTATTTTCCGGATTTTGTAAACCATTTTCCAGCACAATTCGAGATTATCAAAACCAAGTACAGTGTTAGTGTATTTCAACGCTCTGAAATTTTGATTTTCAATGTAATTTTTTTATCTCTATTGTGGGGGGGGGGGCATTGTGGCGGCTCCAGGGTAGTAGCCCAACCCTCTCCTAAATGCGGTCCTGTTTCAAGGACCTGAAAATGGTTGCTTATCTTGGCCAAACTCTTGATCTGCTCGGTTACCATTTAATCAAAGCCGTGATTAACATAATTATATATCATGCGTGAACCGAAACCTACGCAAAAGGCGCAATGGGAAAATCCTATCGAACGCAATAATGGTCTTACAATAAAGAATATTTATTCTATATTTGTTAATATTACGAACGAAATTATTATTAAGGTCCTATTGCTACACAGCTTTTGGCAAATTAAGAAAATAACTGCGTAGATAAAATAGATAGGTACCTACATATTTGTTTCGTTATAAAAATTTCATCGGTTCTTTAATAGAGTGGCGTCACAGTGCAGTGGAGCAACAAGTGCCGTACCGCTTATATCTACACGCAATAATGCGTGTTATTGATGTCACTCTACGATACATTTATATCGATAAAACTGAAAAAAAATAATTTAAAAAGCATTTCCATTTGCCTCAGCATTGGAAATGCTTATCATCATCTGACGGAATACAAAGAGCGAGTCGATATCTATACTAATATGTATTATAAAGCTGAAGAGTTTGTTTGTTTAAACGCGCTAATCTCAGGAACTACTGGTCCGATTGAAAATAATAATAATAAATTATTATATTATTATTATTATTTTCAAAAACATTTAAAAAACAAAAAAATAGTTCAGCATGAACAGGAGTTAATTTAGAAATCAGTTTCCCACTTACATTTAATATACATAATGTAGTCTTTTATGAATGTTTAAATTCTTAAAAGTACTCACACAAGCAAATTATAATATGTTACTTACTTGATTATAAAACCCATTAAAATTTCACCATAGAAAATAAGGCGCTCAGTTTAAGTAATAAGTATTAATATTATTGTAATTAAATGGCGCCCGTCATGGCTTCGCATGGACTTTTCTATATTTATACATATTATTTATGTACAATCGGCCTACTCGGCGGTCGTACACCCTTATGGCTATAATGGCTTGCGAGAAACGTTCGCTCTCTACGTAAGCGCACTCACACAGGCACATCTGCGCCTTATCGGATGCATGGAGGCGGGGTCCTTGTTTTTTTTAGTGCATTGCGTTGTTGTTGTGCATATTTCGAGCCGATTAGACAGTTGTAAATACATACTAATTAAGGATTGTGACTTTTGTTGTAAGCGCGCTTTTTGCAGTTGCGCGAAATAGCAATGAATTATTTTATTGTAATACATACAAATCTACATTAATATTATAAATAGTTTATTTATATATTTATTCGTTTGTGTTGTTGAAATTGTAAAGAGGTAGTTTAAAGCTTGGAGAGGAATATAGTATATTTTGCCTCAATACTGTGACGTGCGACATTGTGGACGGAGGTACGGGAAACTGTTAGCTTTTAATATTTTTATGAATTACGTTTTGATTTTTAATCTATCTTTTCAAAAAATATAAGTTAGTAGAGGGGTTTAAAACTAGTGGCTGTAATTTATGAACTAGAACCTATTTTCGATGTTTTATATTGTGCGTATGTTTTAGTATGATTCTGTTAAGTAGGATTATCGAAATTATTTAATTTAATTTTTGTAAAATTATTTTGCATTTTTGATACATAACCATACTAATATTATAAATGCGAAAGTAACTCTGTCTGTTAGGCTTTCACGCTCAAACAGCTGTACCGATTTAGATGAAATTTGGTATAGAGATAGTTTGAGTCCCTGGGACATCCACGCGGGCGGAGCCGCGGGCTTAAGCTAGTAATATTTGTTTCAATAATGCGAAATGATCGTTTTGTAACAAATATGTTACAAAACGATCATAAATATTTTTAAAATATGTATTTAAGTTATTTACGTCTTCATTTTGGCTTGCCCCACGTAAGTAGTTAAGAGGTAATTTGAAGCAACTATGAGTTCTATGATTAATCTATACTTATATTTTTTGAGAGTTTGTTTGTATGTTTGAACACGATAATCTCGGGAACTATTGAGTCAAATTGAAAAAAATATGTTACTGTTGGATAGCCTATTTATCGAGGAAGGCTATAGGCTATATAACATCACGCTACAATCAATAGGAGCAGAGCAGCAATGTAAAATGTTGAAAAACGAGGAAAATTTAAGCTGACGGAGTTTGCTGGTCTTCGTCTGCTTCAGACAGCTAGTATGCTATATATAGTTGTTCCCAGTGACTTTGCTCGCGTATATCTTGATTCGAGTGATAAGAATCCTACATCCTTCACCTGTTTTAAACCTATATTATTTTGTAAGTTCTCTGTTATAAGTATTTTATCTAAATTTAATTTCAAATAATCATTGGATTGATTTAACGAAATAAAGATATTTGAAATTTAAAATTTAAATCGGGCTAGTAGTTTCAGGCCTCTACATACAACTTTAACTCTTTAATATTAATAGTATGTATGGTTTTAATTCAGCAAGTTATATTTAATTTTTAACCACTAATTATTTTAATAGAAATAAATGTATTACCTGGAATGAGGGCAAGAAATAAGGAAACGAGTAAATTGTTTTATTAATTTTATGGATCAGTCAAACAATTCCATTACACATTTAGTACTTAATTATACTTTAAATTGTGGATGAGGTATGCAAACTAAAACAATAACAATATATTTTTAATATTAAATTATTATTTTACCATGCTATATAGTCATCAAAGTGCTTAATTACCAATTAATTTATCAATAAATATTATAGTAATAACGTCTTAGTGATAATAGTCAGTTTCATTAAATTTTTAAATTTACTGCCTCTGTGGCGCGGTGGGAGTGTATCCGACTGCTACGCAAGAGGTCGTGGGTTCGATTCCCACACGGGACACCAATTTGTGTAATCCACAAATTGTTGTTCCGAGTCTGGGTGTACTTTGTGTCCGTGACTTGTATGTTTGTTAAGACCCCGCGACACAGGGCTTCTACCCACGACTGCGGGAGTCGTCTTTTTCAAATTAAGTAACAATGTATGAATTAATGTATTATCTCAGATGCTAGCTTATATTTATTACAGTAAAATAACCAATAAGTTTAATTTAGAATACATTTTAAAATAATTACAAACATTTAATTTCAATACAATCTATTGGCTCTTCCGTCAATAAATATTAACTCTCCTGGAACATCAGCACTCATCTACCCCCACATATTAACAATAATTCGTCCTCACATTCACACTTCTTGGCTTGTATATAGTATTTATTTTAAAAAAATCGTCTGAAAATTTAGCGTGTGATAAATCATAACTTCTGTACTCTCGAGCGAAACGCACTCCTGCTTCTTCTAGGTCCTGGCCTAATTTTTGTAGCGGAATAATGCACACATTTCTTATAGCCTGCATGCCGCAGTCAAATAGTCTAGCGAACGTCGACGTCTTGGTAAATGGCTGCACTTCGTATGTGCTAACCATTTTCGTTACGCGATCCGACGTTAAAAGAGTCCTCCTCAGGATCCCGCTTTATCCAACGTCACGCTGTAAGCTCTCTGAAAAAAAATAACAAGTTAAAATAAATGCATAAAAGATCTTCGATACCTATTCATTAAAAGTTTGAATGAATAGAACAGTAAGTCAAGCACATTTTTAAAAATGTGTTATTTCATTATACTTAATATTATTTCATTACAAATCAACAGACAATGAACGAGTTGTTACTGATAAAATTAGATAATAGTTCTTAAACAGTTGAAATATGATTGAAAATAGAATATGCGTTATTATGAGAAGCTACCGTTTGCGAAAACAAATTCGCATGCAAACTATTATCAATCCTATTCGATTGATTTTAAAGATGATAATTGCCATAAACGTTTCCAGTTTTAGGACATTTACTGTGCGTAGGTATCATGAACCTATTTTTTCGGCAAATATATTTATGGCACCTGGAATTACCGAACCGTGGGAAAGCAAAAACTTATTGCATGCAAACTATTTTCAGTTCTTGTGTAACGATTTAAAGACGATAATCGATTAAAGGATTCTCAGTTTTACAACTTTTACTATGGGGATCATAAATCTATTGTTTTATCAACACAATATACGTTTTATGATGCCTAAAATTTACTAAAACGTGGGAAGAAAACAATTTATTTTGTCAAAAGTAAGAATGAGGATTTTCAATACTTCAAAAAATTTAACATAATTTATTTAGTTTAAACATAAATATTTTAAAAAGAATTATACATGACATCTTTAATGTGAGAAAAATAAAACACTATGATTTAATAAGGGTGGATTTAAGTATAAATCATAAAAAAAAAATATAAGTGTATAAAAGCACGAAATTCCTACTCTTCACATATCAGTAGAGACAGCCTTTTATATGTTGCCACTCGTTCTACAAAATAGTTTTTGTTCCGATTAGTACTACGTTTCGTTAATATATTTCAGATTAATTGAACGAGTGAAAGTCTAGTTCCAAGAAGTTCACCTTTAAAAAATATACGAATTAGCAAGTGACTCAGAACGCCACGTTTAAAGTAAACTAAATGTAAATATTATTGGACATCAAAAAATATAAATGAACTTTTACTTTACATTGATTTATGAAAAAGACATTAACGGTTTATGAATTTATAATAAATCATTTTTATTATTATTTATTTGTTGAATAATCATAAGTAGTTCTAAACCTATGTATGATAATAAAATATTTAAATATATTTTTTAAAATAAAATTACTTATTTTCTTCTTATTTCGGTAGTAAATTAGTAGAATGATTTTTCGACAATCATCGTTATATTTGAATATATTTACATAAATGTTTAATAAATTATGCACTTAAATCTTTCTCACCCATTGCACCGTCTATTAACCTATGAAATTAACCATCGTCTTCGGAAATATTGATTATATTATTATTTGGTCTCCCCCAATTACTTTTTAACCAATAGCCAATTCTATTGTTAAACATAATTTATAATTATTGTAATAAAATATACGAGTAATTTGAATTTGACTTACCGTAACATTGGTAAAGGTTTGAATCCTTTGCCATGAAGATCCAAAATTTAATTCACGGTTTAAATTTCGGTTAATTGGGAAAACTCACTGAGGTCAGCAAGAAAACATCCAACAGTTCAGTAAAACACAGCCACCGTAGGTAAACAGATGAAGAAGAAACTGTCCACTAATTCACACCACAAGTCAACGAGAGTTCTATCAGTAGTCAACGAAGTGGCAATCGGAATCCGTAAACAGAACAAGTCGTGAGCAAAATACAGTAAACATGCGCGCGTCATCATACAAGCAAGTGCAAATTGCAACTAAGTTAACTAAAATGTTTTATGTTCCCGTTGGTTAAGGTGTGGACCTTAGCCCCGTCCTAATTGGTTGAAAGTAAAATGTGGGAGTGGTTTTTGCGTTTGTGTGTGTGACCGAACCGTTGTGAACCGCTCATAGCAAAATATTTTCAGGTGGTCGAGCATCAAGTGGGCCGATTGTATGTACTAAAATAATAAACATTTCTCAATGAAAGTGAATACCATTACAATATTTACATATTGCAATGGTATTTATTCACTTTCATTTAGAAATGTTAGAAATGGTGGCTAAGGTGCCTAAACCTATCCCCCCTCCAAAATTTCTGAGTTTTCCTTAATCATCTTATAGTAAATGTTGATAAACTTTCGCGATTTGTACACATTATTAAAATATATATATTACGGGTCTTAATCGCGTGAATAATTTAAGGTAAAATACCTTGTTTATTGCCCGACGTTTCGACCGTATTGCAACGGCCGTGGTCACGGGAAGACTTTTTCTTTTTCGGGCAATAAACAAGGTATTTTACCTTAAATTATTCACGTGATTAAGACCCGTAATATATATATTTTAATAACATCTTATAGTACTTTTAAATACTATTCTGTCCATAGGCTCCGTTTGTCTTGTATTCATGCTCATATCTTATCTCATATTTATTAGTTGATTTAAGTGGCGCGCACTTATTTAATAAAACTAACTAAACTAAAATATTTAACTTAATTTTATAAAGATTTATTGACACTGTTTGTTTTTTGGCCAATTCTCCCTTTTGAGATAAAGTTTCATCTAAACCACAGGAGAACCATATCTGCAATATTACAGCTGTTCAGCCCAAATGGTTTGTCCCACTCACTCGGTCATCAACATTTCCCATGTTGATGAACGAGTGTCTTTTAAGTTTTTTTTTAAAGATAACTAGAAATGTGGGATTTTTGGTCCCACATTACTAGCAATCCTGTTAACCCCTCCAGCTAAGCCCAATGGCTTGTGTTAGGAGTGGGTTTACATCTGCGCCTGATGCCGCCTTAGGTGGGGCTGCGGGCGGGCGTACGGGGTAATGTGACCCGCCCGCGGCCTTCCGTGGAGGCGCGGCACCCTGTGTGTATCCAGGTGCCGCGTAGGTGTGAAATGCCCGGAATGCAATAACATCGCTTCCGGGCATTGCCACTGGGCGGGCCGCCGACGATATAACAAATTCCGGCGGCCCGTTCGCGAAGGTGGCGGGCGATACACGGCGGGTTTTTTAGTGGGTGCAAACCCCACACTACCTCCACCGTCTTCCCCGGACGGTGGGGGTGTTCGTAAGGATTTTTTCCCGCCAGATCAAAAAAAAAAAAAAGGAGTGGGTTTACGTCGGTAGTATAATGGGTGGGATTCGAACCCGCGACCTTACGATTGCGAGACCGATGCCTTAGCCATTAGGCTACCGCCGTTTACTATCCATTCAATGGGTATTCAGAATATAATTAACATTATCTCTATGTGCTATCCTTTCCGGGGTCAATTTATCGATGTAACAGTAACCACTGTTTCCCATCACTATGGGGTCAAAAGTCGTAGGTCGGATCTTGCGCAGATGGATAATCGTGACGTAATATTTACGTAAAAGTATCTGGAGGTATGTGTACTTAATACAAACTTATATTTTGCTGTTCAGAAAACTAATAAATACAAAGACGTGGTTGAATTATGTATTATCCAGCTGCAAAGTTAAATTTGTTTGATTGCAAAGGGAATTAATATGTTGATTCTTTATATTTATTGGAATGTAAACTCTTTGGTTTAGAAATAAGTGTTATTTTTATTTAATTTCATAAGTTTTGGTGTATCAATTTGTCAATTTTGTGGTAAAATAAATTACCAAACTGCTTTATTAAAATTCTTGTTATTTTTCATTATTTTTTATTTGCATATGAGGTTTTGTGCTAAATGAGCGCCATGATGGATTGGATGAGGTGTTGTAAACACTTTACGAATATTAACTCTTTTAATTTTTTGTAACTTCATGGAGATCTAGGCCAATTTCTCAGCATTTGTATTTTATGTTGTGTAGGTATTACTTTAACTGCATCCACTTTGTATTTATTTTTTTCTTGAGGTATAATTTAAAACTAATTTCATTCTCACAAGTCAATTCTGTTTTACATTGGCAGTATAATGTTTATTTTATTTTATTTAATGTAATTCTAATGGATATTATTTAAAAATCACTCCTTCTCTATATAAAATTTAACTGTGCTGTGCTGTTAATAAAAAAATCATACTCTTTCGATCGCGCAATTTTTGTTAAAAGGGGTAAAAACTTTTTGCTTCCTGTCATAATCTATACCTGCTAATATTATAAAGCTGAAGAGTTTGTTTGTTTGAACGTAGTAATCTCAGGAACTACTAGTCCCAATTAAAGAAATCTTTTTCTGTTGGGTAGCCCATTTATCGAGGAAAGCTACCGGCTAAATAACATCACGGTACGACCAATAGGAGCGGAGCAGCAATTAAAAATGTTGCAAAAACGGAGAAAATTGACGTATACGAAGTTGCGCGGGTCAGCTAATAAATATATATTTTCACATGAGACACATAAAACCAGAACCGTAAAAATGATGCAGCTCAGTTGGTCACCATTTTCACAACTTGTTCCAAACGAAGATCTTACAACTTCTGGGTCCTTATTAACTTCTTTCAATCGGTGTCACGGCAAGCCCATGCGAACTGTCAAAATCTTGTCATTTTGGTAAAGAGAGAGTTGCGTTTACAAATGCATCAATGCGCAGGCGCAGCGGACATCTTTGAGCGTACCGCGCATGCGCCAGTTAACACGGGCTTGTCACAAACGCGAAATAAAGATCGTGAATAAGCCCTGATATCTATACTAATATTATAAAGCGGAAGAGTTTGTTTGTTTGTTTGTTTAAACGCGCTAATCTCAGGAACTACTGGTCCGATTTGAAAAAATCTTTTTTTTTTGGATAGCCCATTTATCGAGGAAGGCTATAGGCTATATAACATCGCGCGACTAATAGGAGCGGAGCAGCGACGAGAAATGTTCCAAAAAACGGGGAAAATTTACGCATACGAAGTTGCGCTAGTAAAATATATATACTAACAACTAACTATATTTTAACAACTAAATGATCTAAATGAATTCTTGGGAGACGACGTCGTATTATTAAAATGTATGAAGATTACACCCTTGTAATCCTAAAAAGGGATAACACTGCTTCTTAGACATTCAAATGACGGCTCTTAAATATGGCTTTATTAAAAATGTATAAGCTTCTAAAGTTTAGGTTACTTTGAACAATTTTTGTGGGAGGTTAATGAACTAAGTTTAGTTCATTTTTAAAATGTGTTAAAAAGTAGTTCTAGAAGTCAGAAAAACCGGCCAAGTCCGAGACGGAATCGCGCACGTAGGGTGCCGAACATCATCAACATCACTTATATGATGATGACGATGATGATCACGTGAACATTGTCCGCGTTACCAAGCAGTGGTCTTATTTAATAAGTTGCCTGAAGAGCTTATATGTATGGTCTACACAAGTTCATTCAAATTTAAACTTAAAGAGTATCTGCTGAATAATTGTCTGTATGACGTACGAGAATTGTAATTTGTTAGTTAATTTTATATTTTCCTATTATTTAATGTCAATTATTATTCTTATTTTATGATTTTGTATCATTCAAATACAATGTAATTTGTTAATGAATAAATGGTTATGACTATGACTAATATAAGATGGGTGGTCCGTCCCGGATTCCTCATAAGCAGGCTTTACTTAAAATATCTACGCGATAAAGACTCGTCTCCTTTACATAGTATACTTACTAGCGGACGCCTCGCGGTTTCACCCGCGTAGTTCCCGTTTTCGTGGGAATACGGGGCTTAAAAATTGCCTATGTCACCCGGAGTTAGTGTAGCTGCACAACGATGAAAGAATTTTTCAAATCCGTCCAGTAGTTTCGGAGCCTATTCAATACAAACAAACAATCAAATCTTTCCTCTTTATAATATTAGTATAAATAAATGAAACGTCTTCCAGGAAAAAAAAATCAACCGCATTACCGAATGCAAATTTCGCTGTCTCATTTCTATGTTTCAGTCTATATTTTTTATTAGATTTTAGATTTTTATTTCACTTATTTTATTATTGAATAATATTGTATAAATGTTTTATAATATGTTTAATTTGAATAATTGTTTATGGAATATATAATGTATATAATGTTTATGATAATGAATAATGTTCTTAATATTAAATAACTATTCTAAAACTATTCTACACAAATTTAATTTGTTATGATATAAATTTCTTATGTCTTATATCTTTGGTGTTTTATAAGCTAGGACAATGTTTTATACACTTAAACCTTTCCAGAAAAATATGCAGTCGAATAGTGAAAACCGCATCAAAATCGGTTCAGTCATTTTTGATATAATCGAGAAAATACATGCGAGTCAAACAGAGAACAACCTTTTTTGAAGGCAATTAAAACAAAGTCGTTTCTTGTGTCTGTACGCTTAGATCTTTTAAACTACGCAACCTATTCTGATGCGATATTCACCATTAGTTAGAAAATTTCTTCAGATAGTTTATAATGTATAATACATGTATATTATGTGTAAAGATCAGGGCCGGTTATTTATCAATGGTTATTTCGAGGCGAGGCAAACTTAGTGATAGGGCCCTTTATCTTCCACGAACGTGCTTACGACAGGGAGTGAGGGGGGGGGGGGATAAGGATGCAAATCATTTCACCCGATTGCGTCCCTTGATAGCGCTAGGCGCCCCCATCAACATAGCAGTTTGTACCACTTCAACATGCTATTTGGCGCGCCTTAAACTTGGCGCCTGGGGCTCTTGCCCCGGCTTGCCTCCCCGCCTAGATCCGGCCCTGGTACAGATCTATACTAATATTATAAAGCTGAAGAGTTTGTTTGTTTAAACGCGGTCAACTCAGGAATTACTGGTCCGAATTTCAAAATTATTTTACTGTTGGGTAGCCTATTTATCGAGGAAGGCTATAGGCTATATAACATCACGCTACGACCAATAGGAGCGGAGCAGTAATGAAAAATGTTGCAAAAACGGGGAAATTTGACGCATACGATGTTGCGCGGGACAGCTATAGGGGATAAAACTCCGCAGATCGGTGCTAAACGCAGACCGTTAGTAATAGTGTTGCCCAAATTCAGTCTTGGTCTTGCAGTCTTGGTCTTGTTCTTGCGTTTTTGCAAGACCAAGACCAAGAACAAGACCGCGTATTTTTAGCAAGACCAAGACCAAGACTGACCGTGCAAGACTTGAGCAAGAACAAGACATAGCCTGCAAGACTCTTGCGTCTTGCAGCTAGGACTTAGCGCTATTTCACTGAGTAGTTAGGTGTAACAGTTCGGTGTATAGGTAGGTACGCTTAGGAATTCTATGAGACGCAAAAAACTGTATCAAAGAATATGAAAAACTGGACCTATGCGCATTACGACTAATACCATAAACATAGCGAATAAAAAAATATCTATTAAAATCAAACTGAGTGCATGCATAGTAATGTTTTAACCATCGGCACTTTGATAATGCGGCATCAAAGGTTTTGTACTTACTTCTCAAAGAAATTTGCCGCTTTTCGGAAGTACATGGTTATGATACACGCGCCGGCGGCTTCTTTTGAAATCTAAAACAATCGTTGCCGCCACGCCGAAATCATAACATTTGACACTATTTGATTGCCGCCATAGGGCGAAGGTATACTCATGCAAAATAATTTCCTAGTAGAGTACCTACAGGTGTTCCAAAGAATAAATAAGTTTCAGAGTGCTTAGAATGAAAATGAATACATTATACTGATCACGCAAGTAGTATTATGATTAGGATAAAATGGTAAGGATAGGTAGTAGATGTCATATTAATTCATTCTAGTAAGTATATATTATAATATTGATTACTTATATGGTTTTAAACTAATTACTTAGGTACTATTATTGTACATTTAGTCATTATATTTCTTAAGTTTTTACAAGAAAAAATAGCAAAAAAGTGTTCAAATATCACCCGTTTAATAAATATTGTAGCCACTTTTAAATATACTTGAAACGTGTAAAAAAATTCTACAAAACTAATAAAATAATATAAAAAGCGTAGGTACTTACCTACTAATAAAATAAAAAGCCTGCGATAAGAGTTTTGTATTACTTACCAGCCCGAATATCTCTGAGAGAGATGATGAGAGTAAGTATTTACTAGCTGTGCCCGCGACTTCGTCCACGAGGAATAGTAACTTTGGAGGTATAGTGACGTTCAGGACTTATTTATTTATTTTAAAACTTCTGTCATCAAACATACAAACGAACTCTTCAGCTTTATAATATTAGTATAGATGTACGCCAAAACATTCACTTATATGTAAAGAATAGTGATTGGCACTAATTCTATTTTATTCACGCGTCGCGTCTGTACAAGTAGGTAATATTTAGTGTGTGTTTGTACGCCGCACGCGGCATTGTTTGATTTGCGGCGGCATCCTTTTCATAGAGCCGGCACGTGGCGAGGCGGCGCGGTAAAGCAAGGAAACGTACTATAAATAAAGGAATTATTTTAATTCCAGTCATTTCCAATTGAGCTGTGCTTCGAGTCTAACTTGATAATTGTTTTTACTAATTCTCGTTGTTTTCTAAAAACGTATCACGTGTACAATTTAATATGAGTGACGAAGATTCAAATTATTCTAGTCCGAGTAACGAGAGTTTGAGTCACAGATCTAAAAGACCCAAAAGCAAATTTGAGGAGTTTTTCGAAATAATTCATGCATCCCAAACTGCCTTCTGTAAATTGTGCCAACATAAAAAGATTGAAATAAAAATGAAAAACAGAAACACTTCAGGCTTAAGGAAACATCTAATATCTTTCCACAAAAAGGAATCAGAAATATTTCTTCCTGTTAAACCAAAATTAAGTGGAGATATCACAAGCTTTTTAGTAACCGCTGGAAGTGGACAGGTAAGAATATTTTTTTAACAGTTAAAAGAATTTTAACTCCGCGTAGCTATTCATGCGATACTTTCAAAAACGCCATTAACTTACGTAAGTATTTTTGAGTTAGTGGTGTTTTCACAGTTTTCATCTAGGGGTGCGACATATTAAGTATGTAATTATCGTCTTAAATATTTTTTATAAACACCCATATTTTCAGTTAATCGGCCAGTAACAAACAACTAAGTACTTTATTTTGGTAAATTACAGTACAGTGCAACCTTAATATAACAAATATCAATTTAACGATTTTCTCGATTTAACAACAACAAACCTCCTCCTCTTATACGCTCAAACCTAATAACACAAGATTTATTGTTTTGTTTCAGTCGGAAAACAGCAGTGACAACATCACGACAGCTACAGTTGATTGGGTGGTGAAAAAATATCTTCCCTTCTCATTTTTCGATGACGAAGCTACACAAGTATATTTTCGACGTATTTGCCCTAATATGGTGTTTCCTAAAAGGTCTACACTTAGAAGGAAAGTCAAAGAGCGATTTGAAGAGCTCCAATTGAATCTCAAGGAACGACTTCAACAATTATCATCTAAAATGTCTTTTACCATTGATGGGTGGACGTCAATTGCTGGTAGGAGTTACTACGGGGTTACTATTCATTATATAGACAACGCATGGAAGTATCAATCTGTAGTTCTTGATTTTATACCATCACGCGGTCGACATACTGGGGAAGATATTGCAACGATTTTCCATGAATGTTTATTGGAATATGGCATAATTGATAAAATACAAGGTATCACGGTCGACAACGCAACTGCAAATACCAAATTCATGTATGAACTGGGCAAACAGCTGCCGCCACACTTTGATTCAGACAATCAACATTTCCGGTGCTTTGCTCACATTTTAAACCTTGGTGTACAAGATTTATTAAAGACCTTAGCATTACACTGTGAGTCTGACACTAACGCGCAAGATCAGCAGTACGAAGACTATGCAGACGAAACTGAGGATGAGGAAGATGAAGAATCTGCACCAAATATTGCTGACTCGCGTACATCTGTAACAAAGTTACGCAGTATTTCCAGTAAAATAAAAAGAAGTGAGATAGTGAAGAAGAAGTTTCAGTCTGCTTGTGAAGCAGCTGGCGTGCCATCAAATCTAAATGCCATTCTTGACTGTCCAACGAGATGGAATTCCACACATGATATGATTGGATTTGGTTTAAAAGTGAGAGCGGGCATTGACATATTGTGCAGTTCTGTCACCGAATTAAATGATTTTCAAATCACAGCTAATGAATGGCAGGTACTCGAAAAATTACATAAATTTCTAATAAACTTTAAACTTTTAAGTACAAAACTTGGTGGAGACAAATATGTTACATTACCGCTAGTCATTGTATCATTCAATCTCTTGCTAGATAAAATTGAATCCATGGTAAAACAGTTAGATGAGAAACCTAATCGATCTGAAGTGGATGAAAGGCTCATTCTAGCTTTCCAAGCAGCTCGAGACAAAATGCTTAAACATTACAAGAAGAGCAACTGGATTTATTGTACTTCTTTAATTTTAGACCCAAGGCATAAGGCTCAGACTTTTGACCTGACAATGTGGGGGAAGCAACTTAAAACAGAAAGTCTGCGCAAGTTCAATGAACTTTATGAAGAATATAAAAGTCTACACTCACTGAACAAATCTCTGGAATTACCAGAAAAAGAAAATAAAGTATGTGATGAAGATGAAGACGTAATAGACTTTGATAAACTCTATGAATGTCCCTCGACGTCATCTGGATCTTGTCTTCAAGGCTTAGTGATAGACGAGTTGGAGGAGTACCTGAGAAAACCAAGAACTGCCAGCTCGGAAGACATTTTAGATTGGTGGAGGACGCATGAGACAGAGTATCCGATTTTATCGAAAATGGCCCGTGATTTTCTCTCAATACCTGCAACTTCAGTACCTGCTGAGAGGTTATTTTCTAAAGCATCATTAGTAATTAGAAAACATAGAAATAGGTTAAGTGATGAGTCAGCCAGATGGTTACTTTGTATTAATTCTTGGTCAAAAAAAATTATATAAAGTATCATAACCTAATGATAAAGCTGTTGATTTGTGTTGTATTTTATTTTTTATTCAAATAAATGATAAATCGTAAACTCTTTTATTAAATTTCTTATAAGTTGAGGGTTCAATCTCTTTCTAGACAGATAAGTATTGTTCTTTAAAATACAGTCAAGTTATTGTAATTAATTTGTTTTTTTACATGTTTTAGCAAATGTAAGCTTATAAATCATAAATGTTTATTAAGAAACAGTTACTTCCATGGAAAACGACATATAGGTCAGTTGATTTTTCGAATTTCTTATCAAATCTTCAGTTACTTATTAATCTGCTTGATCTTTACTATGGCTATGTTAATTCAAGCTCACAATGTTCCAATTCTAATACGTTTTTCTAAGATTTAAAGTAAACTTTAATAAATAGTAATAGACTAATAGGTAATTGCAAGACTTGCAAGACTCTTGCTGCAAGACCAAGACCAAGACCAAGACTGGGAGCGCAAGACCAAGACCAAGACCAAGACCAGGTGTATTGGCGCAAGACCAAGACCAAGACTGGCTAAGTCTCGTCTTGTTCTTGCATTTGGGCAACACTATTAGTAATCTATAAAATTATACCAATAACTTAATATAAGATTGTGTAACTTAAATAATGTAAACCAACTGGTGTCAAATCCTGAGACAGTATACAAATGAAGTTAGTTTTGATACAAGCAAACTGGCTTTAACTTTAATTGAATGCTTCACACCGATAGGACAAGGTGCCACTGTCAGCGAGTTTGTAGTTAAATGGATTTCCTCTTAGTTTGGTGACAGATATAACTCTAAGCGCCAAATTGACTTATTGTTGAGTTTTCTTATTAATGTGATAACGGTTTTCGCACAAATATCGATAATACAGAAGGCAACCGTCAAACAACGCGTGCTCGAGCAACATACTTCACATCGTTCAAGGCCACGGAATCTCGATCTTATATAATTTCATGCAGTCGGAGGCACTTTACTAAGTTCATCGAGATTCATTAATGCCAATGATGTCTAGGGATTTTGTTTCCATCTTTTTGGTCCAGGCGGGTTTTTTTATTTTAAATTATTTTTTTGTATTAGGTCCTGTATAGTAACGGCTTAAGCATAGTACCGCCCCATCTCTTCATGTGGGTGCCGTCAAGGCGATTAACTGCCGGTTTCAATAATCTATCTACCGACGGATTTAGCTACTAGAGGTATATATTTGACATAAGCTTCATACAAAATCTGTCAAAATTCTACCTTTAGTAGCCAAATGCATCGGTAGATAGATTATAGAATTTCATAAGCTACGGGTCTTAATCGCGTAAATATTTTATTTTAAGGCTAAATACCTTTGTTTATTGCCCAACGTTTCGACCGTATTGCAACGGCCGTGGTCACGGGTAGACTTAAAATAAAATATTTACGCGATTAAGACCCGTAGCTTATAAAATCCTATAACGTGTACAAATTGCGAAAGTTTACGAACATATACTGCAAACCAATACAAGTAGATAGATTATTAAGACCGGCCGTAAGACATGTCATGCCGGAGAACGGGCAGCAGGGTCCGCTTGCCAAGCGTGGCCATTATGGCAATTAACCCCTTATGTAGGTTCTACTGGGGAGACCCGTGCCCAGCAGTGAGACATCAGGGTTAATATGATGTAATTTCTTGATAATTTTGTTACTGACTGAAATACCGTGATTTTGGTGTGATTGTTAATATTCAACAAATCGTAGGTTTGTGTTTGATGCTACGTACGGGTACACTTTTATCGAATTTCTTTCTAACAATAATAATGGCTCGCGCCGCGCGCCGGCGGCTTCAGGTTAACTAAACGAACCAAAAATATCAAAAACACGAGTTATGAAATCGAATACTTACGTTAAAAACAAAAAAGGTAAATAACTACCATAATGTGTTCCAGTTGATGTTTATACAGGTTGGTTTGTAATATACAAATAACCTCCCTGTCGTGGCTTGTTTACATAACACTAAATAACTCTGTAATATCAGTTTTGGAAAATATTTAAAATATTAACCCTTAATCACCTACCACTTGTTTTTGGAGTTATTGACCTTCACCACATAAAGACTACTTTAATGGAGTAAAATCGCTTTTATTAGAAGAAATAGAGTATATCTGATTTCAAAGGAGGTAAATAAAGAGTAGGCGGACTTATAAAAAAGAGTATAATTCATTTAAATTTTCTTTTTAAGTATTTTTTGGCACTTTTTGCACATAACAATATTTCATTGTTTTTAAAAGAATTGTACGACTTCTAACATTCTAAATTTAAGTTGACATAGATCAGGACTAACATAGTAAACATTGTAGTGTGTAGAAAATAGTATTTTAGCGTACTCTATTAGTGTTAAAGATTATAGTAAAATCGATACCAGATGTGTGGTAAATTGTTGTGTGACAAAAGTAGGTGGTGGTGAAGGGTTAATTTGTACATATTTTTTCAAAAATTATATTACGAGGTAATTTGTGCAAAAACGCGAAAAATTACGCAGACGAAGTTGCGCGGGTTTAGTTTAAAAATAAGAATAATAAATGATTGCCGATAGATGGACTAATAAAGCAATATCTATATTCTAAGACGTTTCCGTGACAATTCCTCGATTTCCTCTTAGGAAAATTAGGTTTAAGGTTGGTACCTGGAGTTTGACAATTGTTTCCTCACCTCAACTAAGAAAAAAAATCGACTGTGAGGTGGAGGAGATTTTTTGCAACTATAAAAATAGATTTTGTATGAGTGTGGTTGAATGAAGTCGAGGAATTCTTGAGGAAATGTCTTTTCCCTATACAATTGTTTATAAGTGAAGACCTGTAATTGACTTTTTGTTTGTATTCTGTCATTTTATTTCACAAATATTGTAGCTGTTGGTTTTTCGATGTGAAATAAATAAATAAATGAAATAAATAAATATGTATAAATACATATGATGCTATATTGTAATTTACTATAATTTATGAAGTGATCAAATAAAATTAAGAGATTCCATTAGAAACATTGAAAATTATAATTACTTACCTAAAGAGCTAATAAAACCATGTTTAAATGGGCCGTAAAAACGCCCAATCTGTAATAGCTTCTGCTTCTAAAGTTTATTATTGTAGGTTATTGTGGTCGAATGGTTATTAAAGACAAACTTGAACTGAATTAAACATACAAAAACATTGAACCGTTTTAGAAATATCCTATTAATATTATAAATTCACGAGATTGTGTGGATGGATGGATGTTTGTAGCTCTTTCACGTAAAGGGGGTGTCCATTAATTATTTGTGGCGTTTAGAGGGGTGGGGGGAGGCGATGTCGAGCCGAAACTCACCAAATATCACGTGAGGGATTGGTACTTAGAATATCTCAAAAAATACTTCCAAAGGACCGGCAAAAATTATGGGCGGCAAAATTGAGATAATAAAGCGGTATCTATTAGGTGAAAGGATTGGCAGCTAAAATTTGCCCGCAGCGGCTGAATGGTTAGGTCAGGTCCTGCCTCTCCCCGTCATGCGAGTGACTCAGACATGACCAGTGTAGTAGACCAAATAATGTGAAATCTTACGTGAAATTAGGTAGGGGGGAGGGGATCAAGCCAAATCTCAAGATATCTCACTGGAGGGAGCAGGGAGGAGGTCAATAATCCGTCAAAATCACCTCAAGTCATTTATGGACGCCCCCTAAAAAGTTATGAACGGATTTTGATGAAACTTTACAATAATAGACATAACGAGTTGGGTTCGCACTTGTTATTGTAAGGTTTTTTAAAGATACCTCCCGCACTGTATAATCACGGACACAAAGTACAACTAGACACGGAGCAACAATTTGTGGATCACACCAAATGGAATTCCGCGTGGGAATCGAAACTACGACGTCTGGTTTAGCAGTCAGGCTCACTAACCACTAGACAGACAGGCCAGACCGATTTCTTTTTTTATAAAATATAACTGTCCCGCACAACTTCGTCTGCGTAAATTTTCCCCGTTTTTGCAAAAGCGGCGCGGTGGGAGTGTACCCAACTGCTACGCAAGAGGGTTCGATCCCCGAGGATAAAACTTTGGTGATGAACACGATGGTTCATTGTGTGTCTGGGTGTTATTTATCTATAATATTTATGTATTTAGAAATATATAAATATGTTTATCAGTTGTCTGGTTTCCATAGTACAAGCTCTGCTTAGTTTGGGATCAGATTGCGTTGTGTGAGTGTCCCAAGATATTAATATATTTTCATTGCTGCTCCGCTCCTATTCGTCGTCGCGGGATGTTTTATAACCTATAGCCTTACTCGATAAATGGGCTATCCAGCAATAAAATGATTTATGATGTAATTCCTGAGATTATCGCGTTCAAACAAACAAACAAACTCTTCAGCTTTATAATATTAATTTAGATATATAAAAATTTAGTTTTTATACCTTGGGCTTTTAATCCTGGCTACGGTTATATAAACTACTGTCACTCGAACAGATCCGCGGACAGAAGCGAGTTTAGACACAGATCATTTATTCTAAGTAGTAACATGGATTCTAAGAAACAGTGTTGGGTATCACGATGGCTGAACGCTCGGAGAATATGATACTATTAGAAAGTAGTCGTCTTCCTATCCCTCTGACATAATCCCTTGATTGACATTACATCAGCCTCAGTCAAGCTTGAGAACTCTGACCGTTAGGTTTAGGTTAGCTCGATCCAGCCACGAAGACGCTCAGGGCAAAATAACATTTGCCGCCCTTTATACACCATTTTGATGACAGCAAAGATGGAATGTTGTGTATAGTCGCCCGAGGCCAGATTTTGGTTGGAGTTAGATGCAAATAATTTTACCCGACACCACCTAAGTACGCTCGACGGAGGTGCGGCAGGGCTCGATCCAGTCATGTTCAGGCAAAACAATATTTGCCGCCCTTTACATACCATTGTGATGACACCAAAGATGGGATGTTAGTACCTATACCTAAGTATGCTCGACGGAGGTGCGGCGCAAACCATTTCACTCAGTACCCCTAATAATAATAATAATAATAATAATAATAACCATTTTTTTTTTACATAAAACCCCGTCACCCAATGTAAGTACATAGTACTTACATTGGGTGACGGGGGGTCACCCAATGTACTATGTACTTAGGGGGAGGGGTGAAATCATTTCACTCAGCACCATTAAGTACATTGGGTGACGGAGTGGGGGTTGGGGGGCAAATCATTTTAGCTTTTGTTAAGTATTGAAATTCGAAAAAGAATAATTGCCAACTAACTATTTTAGTACTACAGTCATTATCATGTTATACCTTTCTGAAATGCTTAAGATGAGCCCTTTAATTTGATACTCATATGGCAGTATTCGAAACAACTTTTTTTTTCACACCTCTTTATTTTGACATCTCACAGCCGCCATGTTTGTTTTTTCAAACGTCACCTATTTATGAACACTTGGGCGGTCAAGAACGAGAAGAGAAGAGACGAATCTAACGACGTCTGAATTGTGTAAATCCGTTCAGTGGTTTGTGAGATATGATGTAATCAGGAATATTACATACATAACTTACAGTCGGTTAAAAAAAAAAGTATTATTAAGGTCTAAAGCACGTACGTTTAAGGACAAAGGTTCGATCGACATCCACACACCTTACATCAAAGTTAGTACCAATCGGCTATCTAAAATCTATTTCATTACCATACGTGATCCTCATTCCTATTAGATACAGTTTCATCACCGTCATATCTCCAGCATAGAGACGCCTCAGACCAATCTAATGTCCCTGATTACAAGTATTCTCACGAGTGACTATCACCAGGTGAGTGGTAGGGCCGGATTTCTATACGTTAGGTCATTTCTTAGAATTTATTTTGCATAACGTATGCTTTGCTTTACAAAATTGACATGCAGTCCTGCTTGGTGAGATCATCTTTCTTTTCTTGCATAAACAGCAGCAAGTCCATAGTTTCGTAAACACAAAAAATGACAATTACGTTTAAAATTATATGAGAAAATGATCAAAACGTATGTTATCGTTAAAAATTTCCCTTATTTTTTTTATTTTACTTTTTTTTTTTTAATTTACCCTTTACTGTCTTATAGCACAAGTCAATTTTGGCTAAAAGCAAGGGCTTTTATTTAAAATTAGATTGACAATTCTAGGTCAACCGGAAGTACCCTATGGATTTCGGATCGAAAACCTATAAGGCAGTTTCCGTTGACATAGAATCACGAAATTTAGCAAAATGCAAGGTCTAACAGCATAATTAAAGGAAAAAGTTGAAAATTAAAGGGTACTAAACTATTCGTAATATGTACCTATAAATTTGTACGGTACCCTCGTTGTGCGAGTCCGACTCGCCTTAGTCCGGTTTTTTATCTTTTTTTGTAGGTAAGTCACAATAGAAACCTCTCTGTAAATTTCACCTCACTAGGTCTACGTTTTCGGGCTATGCGATGATTAATGAATTAATGTATCAGAATTTTCATTTTTAGATCACAGTTATGATTATTCCATTCTATTTTATAATATTGAATTATAATATTCCATGATTTTCTAGGTACACGACGTGCTAGCTGTACCGGCTCATGATAAAAAGAGACGAGATGGCACCTTAATTAAACTGGTCGGTCACCTCATTACCGTCAATTAACCATCGTCTAGCAAAAAGCCTATTATGTAACCCGCATCCCAACCAGTCTGCGAATCCTTGTAATCTATATCCATTTGCACTGAAGACCGGTCGGCTATCTAGATCAACGGTGAAGCCACTCACTCGCCCTTTGACTTAACGCATCGTGATATAAATGCAGCTGTTAAGTGATAAGATTATAGCGATTTATATCATAATAAATAATAATAATATCTTGGGACAACTCACAAAACGCTATCTGATCCCAAACTAAGCAGAGCTTGTACTATGGAAACCAGACAACTGATAAACATAGGTACTTATATAACACCCAGACACAGAATAAACCATCGTGCTCATCACACAAAGTTTTATCCTGGGAGGGGATCGAACCCACGACCTCTTGCGTAGTAGTCAGATACACTCCCACTGCGACACAGAGGCAGTCAATGGTTTCTTCCTTCTCACTTCTTCTACTTCTCATTACCATAAATCGCTATAAGAAAAGTATTTTAAGGTTTTGAACGTATCACATCCTGGCAGACACACTATTTTTTAGGGTTCCGTTTCCAAAATGGTAAAACGGAACCCTTATATTTTCGTCATGTCCGTCTGTCTGTCTTTCCGTCCGTATGTCACAGGCATTTTACTTAAAGACTACTCAATGAATATTAATGAAATTTAGTGAAAAGGTGTCTTGTAGTGGCTGCTACTTAGTTTGATAGCTAAATAATAATAATAAGTATTTTTAGGAAGGGTACTCCATACATGTAACAGAAGCAGAATTTGTTTTTTCAGCAAACGTCAACGTGTGGCAAATCATTTGACTGAGTGAATATTTTTGGAAATAATCGCTCCGAAAGTTCCATAAATTAGTTCCTCCTCTCCTTAACTTTTGAACTGTGTGACCAAAAATATGAAAAAGTAGCATAATATCAAAATCATAAAATAGCGCTTGATAAATTCTAAAATATGTCGACTTTTTCGGACATGATGGGATCATCATTAAGTTAGGGTGTAAGTGCTCTGAACACACGCTCTTCTTCTGATGCAATTATTTAAGACTGCGGAACCCTACACTAAGCATGGTCCGATATGCTTGCCGGTTTTTCTATTTAAGTTTAACTGCAGCAATCTTGCTTTAGTTTGCTTGTAGATTACTATCCTCACAAATCCATTAATTGCGACATGTTTAGTTGAACATGAATATGTGATACAAATCCTTTCTAATAACCTTTAACTAATGTTACAATATCCGCCATATTTTTGCAACTTGCACCATATGCGGTGCAGTGACAGCGCTACGATTACGCATGCGTATTCGTGAACGCGAGAATCAGATGCGCAGGCGCTTCTTGACCATTTTAGGTGAACGTTTAAGCTAAGGGCATACTTGCGCAATTACGAATGAATAGCTTTGTTTGTGAAAGGCTATGATTGCTTCATTTTCATTACCTTCTTGTTTTGGTTGATTGGGTTTTGTAAAAACTTCTATTAAATATTATATTTTCCTACAAGTAAATGTTTGTTATTCATTTAATTATGTGAATGAATGGCACATAGGTACAACGCATCCAGTTATGGTGGATATTGAATTTACTACAGGACTCCCACTAACTATTTAAGGATCAGGTATGGTTTTTTTTTTTAAAGGGAATGGAAAGTGGGATTTTTGGTCCCACATCACTAGCAATCCTGTTAACCCCTCCAGCTAAGCCCAATGGCTTGTGTTAGGAGTGGGTTCACGTCGGTAGTATTATGGGTAGGATTCGAACCCGCGACCTCACGATTGCGAGGCCGCTTTTGTTTGTTTGGGCTTGAACCCTATGAATCTATTTTTATCAGGGTAAGCACTGATAATAAGTCTTGCATATCACTGATTCCGTCAGCGGTATTCTGGATTAACACAAAGCCACAGGTGGACCAAAACCTATTTGAGAGCAACTGAAAAAAAACAACTAAACGGATTTTATTACACGTGTAGGGTTTTTTAGTTATTTGTTAATTTATTATTAGCTATGTTACAAAATAAATGATTGTTGTCATTCCCATTTTTTAAATTGCTTGCCTGCTATTAGTTACTAGCTGTCCCGCGCAACTTCGTCTGCGCAAATTTTTCCCATTTTTGCAATATTTGTCGTTGCTGCTCCGTTCCTATTAGTCGTAGCGTGATGTTATATAGCCTATAGCCTTCCTCGATAAATGAGCTATCCAACAGTAAAATATTTTTCAATTCGGATCTGTAGTTCCTGAGATTACCGCGTTCAAACAAACAAACGAACAAACTCTTCAGCTTAATAATATTAGTACCTAAAGATAAAAAAAAATGGAAAATGGACATCTAGAATTTTTTTTTTCAGGACCAAACCTACGTAGTAGTAGAGTACTACGGATATTTTTTTATAAGCTTTATAAAAGAGTATCAATTTGTGTGGTGAACTCATTACCATATCGTTACAATCAATCTTAATAAGAAGTGCTGCTCCTCATTACCATCTATACTAATATTATAAAGCTGAAGAGTTTGTTTGTTTGAACGCGATAAACTCAGGAACTAAGGGTCTGAATTTGAAAAATTATTTTACTGTTGGATAGCCCACTTATCGAGAAAGGCTATAGGCTATACAACATCACCCTACGACCAACAGGAGCGGAGCAGCAATGAAAAATGTTGCCAAAACGGAGAAAATTAACGCATACGAAGTTGCGCGGGTCAGCTAGTCGTGTTTAAATTATTCAACCCATTAATAAAGTGAGAACGAATCCGTCAATATTACAAGATATATAGTATTATTGGACGTTGTGTAACTTGAGCTTTCTAAAGGGAGATATGTGTTAACAAAAATGTGAAATTGTGCGTGTAATGTCGAATCTGTCGTACGAAAGCCTTTCGGAGTCTGCGTATGACGTAATAGCGTACGGGTTTCCCTCGATGTTACTGTCACCATGATATGGGACCGATTGGGACATTTAACGGACTACTAACTGCCTGTGTGTCCGCAAGAGGTCGTGGATTCGATCCCCACCCAGGATAAAACTTTGTGTGATGAGCACGATGCTTTATTCTGTGTCTGGGTGTCATTTATCTATAATATGTATGTATTTAGAAATATATAAGTATGTTTATTAGTTATCTGGTTGCCTTATTACAAGCTCTGCTTAGTTTGGGATCCGATGGCGTTGTGTGAGTTGTCCCAAGATATTATTATTCACATAATCAGATAAGCACAGTATTTTGCATAGGCATGACATGACACACACTCATACACATACGCACGCTCACAAACACACACATTCACACTCGGCCACAGTAACGGATCCAGGATTGTCGTTTGGGGGGTGGGGGAGGGGGGTGAGGTTTGGTTTATCGTTTGGGGGGCCTTGAACCAGATAGGGATGTTGTTGCACCACTTACACGAATCGAATGGGCGAGTGGTGGACAGCCACTACCCACACACTATATTGTTTGCTTTATTCACTCATAGCCTATAGATAGACTATGATCAATTTATAGATAAGGAAGAGTGACATCTTCTGCCGCAGATATTGCATACCTAAAAGAAGATCTTAACCACACTAATTATGTAAACTTTTGAATGTGAAATAAAGATTATTAAATGGAATGATAATTTGGTTGCAAACTTTTCTTAGAGATGGGCAAATTAAGTTTAGATTATCAAGTTTCAAGTGTAGAGATCCTTGTTTAGGTCTTTTAAATATCCGCCCACAATCGTGGCTGTCATATAACTCAATTCAAGGAAACCCCCATTTACCCATTTCGTCACCTGCTTCTCGGAAACCTAGACTGGCTTATTAAGTTTAGTCGACTGTCTAACTATTATAATCGAGAGTAATCTATCTAGCTACTGGGATTTAGGGCATAGAGAATTGCCACTTACTTTTCGCGTGGATAATTTTATAATTCTATATTATAAATGCGAAAGTTATATAGTTATTAATTATGTCTGGATTGCTAAACGGACGGACTGAAGTAATGATCTAAGATTGAAATAATATGATTGATACATAGGTTCACGTAAGCCGAGATGGAACTAGAATCGACAGAAGACGATGACAAAGGATAGTAATGTGTCTAGATATTTACATAACAACCCATATGATGGCCCACTGCTGGGCACGGGTCTCCCCAGTAGAACCTACTAGTATGTAGATCCTGGGGGTAATTGCCATAATCGCCACGCTTGGCGAGCGGGTTGGCGATCGCAGTAAGGCTTTAAGTACGCAGAGGACGCTGCTGCCCGTCCTCCGGAGTGAAACCCCTTAGTCGCCTTGACGACACCCACGGGAAGAGATGGGGTGGTACTATTCTAAAGCCGGCACCACACGGCAAAGCCGGCACCACACGGCAATTCTGTGTCTAGATATTTAACATCATGTAATTCATCTTGTGGTATTAAGTCTAGTCCATGGTACGCGGCTAATGTTAAACTGAAATGTTTGATTGTGTATTGTTTCTGTTTATTTATTTCTTCTGTTCCCCGTTATTAATTTTGTCTGTTTTCTTCTTCATTTTGTCTACTGTTATTTTTATTATTTACCATTTTTTATTTTTATTTTATTTTTTGTTTTTGTTTATCTTCTGCATGACTGTTTTAATAATGTCTAAGTGTCTTCTGCGTACTAAATAAATATATTTCTATTCTATTCTAGTCCGGGAAGTCTCTGGTCTAGCCTACCGGCAACCCTCATTACCATCCAAAATGTTTCACCTATTTTTTTTTATTTAACGGTACCTTCGGGTTATTCCTATTTTTTATTTCTACTAAAACACATACCTACTTTAGTAATTCGGGAATAAAAAAAACACTGATTAGCCATTTTACGTCAGACTAACGCGAATCCATTATTTTTTATATTTTTGAATATAAAAATCAATTGCATATTGTTATTGAACATTATCTTAGAAAAATATTATGTAAGAGTTCTTTAACAGTCAAAATTATTATAACTGATTCTAATTTGAATGAAATAACAATTGATTGTTCACAATAAGACGTCATGTAGGACAAATACGATTAAAATGTATGTCAATTCATTTGCATCACATTTTTTACGGTTACCGTGAGTTTACGAATAACAAAGGAAAATTAAACAAGAACGGGTTACACCAGTTATTACCGTAATAGCCAAACCAGTTCCGAGTGAAAGAGATAGTTATTGTTCTTTTGTTTCATCTTGAGAGGTCTCATTCAGAGGAATCAACAAGATCCAGATATCAGCGAGGTTAAAATAACATTACTACATGGGTAGCCATTTCTAAAATAAATTAGGTTAAAAAACAAATAAGTTAAACGGTTTTATCTATACTATATTATTATAATATTATAAAGAGGAAAGATTTGTATTTTTGTATGTAACGAATAAACTTAAAACTGGACCGATTCCCAAATTTTTTTTACCATTAGAAAGCTACATTATCGGGGAGTAATTTATATAGTTAAAAAAAGTTGAGATCTCTACGAAAATTGAAATAATGTAATTACCCAAGGTATAAAAACTGACACCCTTGCGAAGCCGGGGCAGGCAGCTAGTTGAAAATAATGTACTGAAATCTAAAAATAATTCGGCAGCTCCTGGTACCAGTCATCACACCACTCCCCTCATCAATTGAGAGTGAGAGACTTCTTCTACCTTCTATAAAATAAAATAAAGACAATATTTTTGTATATGTCCTCTATGCGTTCCGAGACCATTAACCAGATTATGAGGGAACTTTGGTAGAATGTCCTGGGGATGCCCACGAGTGTTGGTGGCCCCATAGATATCTGACGGAAACTGGTCTAAAAAGCCAAAGCGAAGCATGGCCGGGTTTAGCCAGTAGATTTAAAAATATGGGCGTAATTGGCAAGTCTTTGTAGAAATTGGTCGCCATAACCGAACTCGGTTAGGAGATTGTTATCTTAATCCGCCCGGAACTGTTTGTTTATGAGTCATGATGTGCTAGTTACGTAATTACTGTCCATTATTTTTAATTGTATGTTGTATGAATGAAATAAAACTGCTGTAACGTTTTGAGTTGCGTCATGCGTGGGAAAAAACTAGATTCTAAAGAATTTATTGGGGTCAATTTCTTAGTTATTTAGATATAATATGTCTGTGTCTAGTTTTAAAAGATGCCGAGAGAGATTTTGTCTGTGGATGGTAATTTATTTCTTTGCGAGTCAAGAAAGTCTATGACGTTCTAGTTTTTTTTGTAGTTAATTGTACTGGATTGTCTGTGGTCTGTATTGTTAACCGACACATGAAGGGTGTGATAGGATAATGCGTGTATTCTGTGTTTAAGACGGATTTAAAAGTATTTTCTAATACAAAGCTATTTTATCGAGATTATTCTTAGTTGTCTTTAATAAACCATTCAGCCATAAGAAACTTTTTTTTTAGATAAAATTAAGAGTTGTCAATAATCAACGCTACTGAGCGTTGATATACCTATTAATTGCTATCATTAGATTCACTCCCTCTGTAAATGCTTATGTCTACGATTAATTTAACGATATCATTGTTCTAGGTAAATAAGCTGAGTTTTCAAAAGAAGAAAAACAAAAAAAGTAATGACCACCTCAAACCCTGACTTAACTTGATCCAAACATCAAGCAATCTAAATATTGAGGCTACGTTTTTATGTAATACTGAAATCTAGTGCAAGTAAAAATTACTAACTTACATACATCTGAAGGTACTCAGTTTATATAACGATATATTTGAATAAAAATATCGGATAATTTAGAACAAACTCATGGTCACCCTAGCATTGAGGTATCGATATTTACAGAACATAATTACTTGTCGTCATTACCTTCCTCATACAATGGTAAAGACCTCGTTGAACTTTTGCATGAACGTAACCGATTTTTTTTATAGCCCGGCTATAACTTATCGTAAGGCAACCAGTTTGAAACAATTAACAATTAAATGTAGGGATTACTGTACTGTGAATCATTACGAAAGTTACTTTTAGGAATTTTTTTTTAAATCCTCTTTTGTAGGACTGCCTATTTAAAAAGTGAACTGTTATTAAAATATTTTGCTGTTTGAATTTTTATTGAATATTAATTTTCACAAATATATAGAGCTTCATTTAAATTTATTTGGGGTCCCATAAAGATCTGCCAGAGACCTCGCGAAGATCTGCAGTTCAGGCCCTACAAAGTTTGTTGCCCGGGGCCCCATAAAGATCTGCTGCCCAAGACCTCGCAAAGATCTACTTCTCCGGACCCCACAAAAATCTGCCGCTAAGGGCCAAAAAAAATCTACTCCCGAACTTAGACAACGACACGTACATTGCTTTCTTCCCCCTTACTTCCACCAATATTTTTTATAGGCAATAATTAGATAAACACAGTTTTGTTTACTACTAAGTATCTAGCAAACGCTAAAACTGCGGAAGTTATCTTAAAATAAACATCACTTATACGGTGACTATTTGTTGTTATATTTTAGTATCATTATGTATACATAGTTTGTGTGCACAAACCACCGACAGCACAGTAGGTAAATTTCATTCGTACTTCGCTCGAGGAACGTATACATCGTTCTTCCTTCTTCTTTCATTCATTCTTTCACAAAAACAAAAAGCTTTGTGCTCCGTGTCCGTGAAAGTGGTCGGATTAAGCAAGCGCGGGGCCCGTAGCAAATGCTGTCACGGCGCCCTTGATCTGCTATGGGCAGGGCCAGCCAAGCAAATGCTCAGAGCGGCAAAATTGAGGGCGCCAAGCGCCTGGTCGAAAAATAACTTACACCCTCCCCTCGTCGCGCGGTATTGGGTAAAATGATTTGCATCTCCAACTCCCCTGTCGTACGTGCGAGTCACACTTGACCAATATTGGGATGTTAGTCAAAATTTCGCCAACATCTCATCTTTGAGCGGCTAAATGACTAGATCGAGTCCTCGCTATTGGGTATGTTATGCTGAAAACAATACGCTCAGGTTGAGGAGGGCGAGCTTAGATATGCGGGGCCCGCAGCAATAGACTAGTTTCCTTGGTAAAAAAAAAAACAAATTTCTAAATAAAACTAGCATTTAAACTAACTATATTTTAACTTCTATGTAAACTATAATATATTACATGTATATATAATAAAATCTGCGTTTTGCCATTTCTTAAAGAGTTATTGTTTTGACTATTTGGAAAATAGCCTACTCCTGCTATATGGTTAATTTGGCACTGCGTGAAAGAAGTCTATGAGTGAGTGGCTCGAGTGCGTTTGTATGCAGCTTACTTTCTGTACTCTTAGTGTTTTGTGGTGTACATATTTGTTAAAGTTCAATATGTAAACATATTTAATTGTCGAGGAAACGAAGCGTGACACGAAGTGACAGTCCGTCGTCGACTTCGTATCATTATAATATATGTTATTAATTACATGAATTTACTTATAAATTGTGCACTCAATTTGTTGTAGAAAGCGGTTTAATGAGTGTAGGTAGTAGGTACCTACACTCATTAGTTCGTGTACTATATATATTATTAATTATGTAATATCGGTTAATGTCTGAAAATTATGAAGGTAAATGGTCAAGGCATAATTATCATCTTTGATTACATTATACGAGTACTGGCTTTCGGTTCGGGCTCACACTATCTCCATATCAAATTTCATCTAAGTCGGTTTAGCAGTTCAAGCGTAAAAACGTAACTGACAGACAGTTAATTAAAATTTATAAAATTATTTTGGATGTAAAGTCAAAATTATTGTAAGTACTTATCGTCTTTGATTAACATAAGATCAATATTATCTAGATAAGGCGTTCTCTCAGTAAACTTATTAAGAAAACAGACAGACGGACATGATGTAACTTTAAGGGTTCCGTTTTTGCCATTTTGTTTACGGAACCGGAACATTTTGTTTAATTAAAACCTTTACGTTTGGGATTGGCATAATACATAATACCAAATTTGGTGTAAGCTTTGAGAGCTTCAATTTGAGATGCTTAGAATTTTAGTCATTTAATTATATAATCACGTAAATTGATTAAATATTATTAATGAAATTTTAACTAAAATATATATAGGATAGTTTTGTTTTCAAGTTTTTCTACATTATTTGTTTAAAAAAAATAAAACAAAAATAAAACCAGATTATAGGTCACCCAGCTACTACAACTGAAATGGCAAACTATATCTATACAAATACTATAAAGCTGAAGAGTTTGTTTGTTTGAACGCGGTAATCTCAGGAACTACTGATCCGAATTGAAAAATTCTTTCACTGTTAGACAGGCTATATAACATCACGCTACGACCAACAGGATCGGAGCAGCAATGAGAAATGTTGCAAAAACGGGGAAAATTTACGCAGACGAAGTTGCGCAGGACAACTAGTAGTATTATATACGGCTTGCCTGAAGCATTACGTCTATACACGTCAACAATAATAATAATAATAATAATATCTTGGGACAACTCACACAACGCTATCTGATCCCAAACTAAGCAGAGCTTGTACTATGGAAACCAGACAACTGATAAACATACTTATATATTTCTAAATACATACATATTATAGATAAATAACACCCAGACACAGAATAAACCATCGTGCTCATCACACAAAGTGTTATCCTGGGTGGGGATCGAACCCACGACCTCTTGCGTAGCAGTCGGATACACTCCCACCGCGCCACAGAGGCAGTCACAATACAAGGGTTATAACATCACACGAGCATCGTTGACCCTCTCAAGCCAATCGACTTCAACATAGAATAGGTACGCCTTCTAAGATTAAGTAGGTACGTATCACTACATAGTATAAAACAAAGTCGCTTTCTCTGTCCCTATATCCCTAAGTATGCTTAAATCTTTAAAACTACGCAACGGATTTTGATGCGGTTTTTTTTAATAAATAGAGTGATTGAAGAGGAAGGTTTACATGTATAATAACATCCATTAAACAGTGAAGAAATAAGCAATAAGAAATGTTGCAAAAACGGGGAAAATTTACGCAGACGAAGTTGCGCGGGTCAGCTAGTAACGTATATAGACGTACTCCTATTAATCTTCAAGACGTCTACAGCCGTGGTGAAGTGTATATAATCTTATTAAATGCGTTATTTGCGTCGATGTCAACATTAATGTAACAAATTACAAAGCCGGCTCACAGGTCAACAACAAATCCACGCATACAGACGCGCAAGTACGGAGATACGCACGATCTTAATAATTATGCGCAGTCTCGGTTGAAATTCGACCGAGATCTGTGTACGTGTGCTTCTAGACATAGAAGCGTGAGAGTCATAGTGTGAGTTTGTTTGCGCTCGTTGTATGGATCCAGCTTTCTGTACCTATGTATTATGTGTTAATGTACTCAAATGACAGCTTCCACTTTACCAACACATATATCAATTTTAACATGATTACGTAGTTATATATGATGAAATCAACACCTTATTCGTATGTCTTTCATTTAAGATTATATAGCGATCTATGAGGCTGCCAATAAATTTGTGTTAAGATATTTAATTTTGATTAATTTATATAATTAATTATACACCAGAAGGTTTCTTCGCACAAATGATTGGGGAAGTAAAATTGATGTAGATTAGTTAGTTACCTACCTAGATCTATCACTAAGATGAATTTTCTACTTACAGTTTCACCCTTATTCTTTCAAGTATTACATAAATACGAAAGGGGGAGGGGGGTAAGTCTTCGTTTATTTTTAACTAGCTGTCCCGCGCAACTTCGTTTGCGTATTTTTTTCCCGTTTTGGAACATTTTTCATTGTTGCTCCGCTCCTATTGGTCGCAGCGTGATGTTATATAGCCTAAAGCCTTCCTCTATAAATGGTCCGATTTTTTAAAACCCGTAGTTCCTGAGATTAGCGCGTTTAAACAAACAAACAAACTCTTCCGCTTTATAATATTAGTATAGATGTCTAATGTTTCATAGATAATGGTATGGAACCCTTCGTGAGCGAGTGCACATGACCAGTTTTTTTATTTGGTTTTGCCCAACCGATGTTTTGTGCGACGGCATAAATTCTCTATGTATCTAAATTCCCTATGTTTCATTTTCTCTGACAAAGAAACGAATGCTAATTGAGTGTTTGAGATTGTGTTGGTTTTCAATTTGGCTGATTTGTGATTTCGATGCTCATAAAGGTTGTTGTCAGGATTCCAGGAGCGTAGCGTACCATTATTGCAAACCGCCTAGTAGAACACCTGGAAAGAGTTGGTCCGGACCTGGCAGACAGTCAGTTTGGTTTCCGACGGGGACGCTCCACCGTAGATGCAATCATGCGTATTAAGGCTTTAGCGGAAGATGCAATATCACGAGGCGAGGTCGTTCTGGCGGTGTCTCTTGACATCGCCAATGCCTTTAATACCCTGCCCTGGAATTGCATCAAGCAGGCGCTAATATACCATGGTGTGCCGCAATACCTTCGTCATATCATCGGTGCTTATCTGTCTGAAAGGACTGTAACTTTTCCCACTCGGGAAGGATTCAGTCAGCGAATCATGGCGTGCGGTGTTCCACAGGGATCGGTTTTAGGACCGCTCCTGTGGAACATCGGTTACGACTGGGTGCTGCGCGGGGAACTTCCTCATGGTATTGCAGTTACATGCTATGCTGACGACACCCTTGTCACGGCCCGAGGAAAGTCCCATCGACAAGCGACGTTACTAGCCACGGTAGGGGTCGCGCAAGTCGTTGGCAGGATTAGGCAACTGGGTCTTGACGTGGCTCTTAATAAGTCTGAGGCCCTATGCTTCCACGGGCCTCGAAACAAGCCACCTCCGGGCTCTAGTATCGTAGTGGGAGGTACTCGCATTGGCACTGAGTCCTCGATGAAATATCTTGGACTCATTCTCGACAGCCGATGGGATTTCGGACCTCATTTTCGTAGTCTGGCTCCGAAGCTTATGGGTGCAGCGTCTGCTCTATCGCGGCTTCTGCCTAATTTGGGCGGAGCCAATACCCAATGCCGAAAGCTGTACATGGGGGTCGTGAGATCCATGGCCCTTTATGGAGCCCCAGTTTGGGCATCCACCTTGAAGACCCGCAACATTGCAATCCTGCGAAGACCGCAGAGAGCGTTGGCCATCAGGGCTATACGGGGATACCGCACCATCTCTTTTGAGGCGGCAAGCCTTCTTGCAGGGTCTCCGCCTTGGGATTTGGCAGCAAAAACCCTCGAGTCACTATATCAGTGGCGCAGAGAGGTATTGGAGCGAGACCTCCGACCAACGCTTCGAGAGTTTCAGGGACAACGATCCCAGCTGTACCGGATCCTATTGGCGGAATGGGAAACACGGCTTATGCGACCGAGCGCGGGGCATGCCACGATAGAGGCAGTAAGTCCGATAATGGAGGATTGGCTGGAAAGAAGGCACGGTTGTCTTTCTTACCGGCTGACGCAGATGCTTACGGGCCATGGCTGCTTCGGAAAGTACCTGTTCCGCATAGGTCGAGAACCAACGGCTAACTGTCACCACTGCGAGGGCTGCAACGAGGATACGGCGCTGCACACCTTAAGAGAATGCCCAGCTTGGGCGGAACAGCGGCGCGACCTTATCACGGAAATCGATGTAGAAAGTCTCTCTCTGGAAACTATGATACTATCGATGGTACGAAACGAGAGGTCATGGGAATCTGTGGATACCTTCTGCCACGAAGTTATGAGAGCCAAAGAGGCGGCAGAGAGAGAACGGGAGAGGTCTAGCTCATTCCCATCCCGCAGCAGACGAACGGGGCGCCGAAGAGCGTTAAACGACCTTCGACCTCCGTAAGTGTTGGCCTTGAGGGCGACAGGGAGGGCAACCTGTCGTCCTAACAGAAGAAATGCCTAGACGGTGTCGCGACGTATTACGTGCGCCTCCTTACTCGAAGTGGTAGTAAAGCTGCCAACGTAAGCAACACCGATGTCGTCGTTCTACGATGACCGAGCCTGCTGATGGTGGAGGCACTAAATCCGCGATGGTGGGACACCCTCACCCTCGGCCATAGGCTGTTATGAAGGAACACCGTGTGATTTTTAGTCGGTTCGACTCCGACATACCCTCTTCTACATGTGCCCTCGTAGGAGTGGGATCCGTGGGGATTTTTGCACACGTAAAAAAAAAAAAAAAAAAAAAAGGAGCGTAGCTACCGCCGTATAAGCCGTATTAATTATATGGACCCCCAGGCAACCGGGGCCCGAACGTGCGTTAGCAATACCGACACACTGAAGGGTAGGTAAATTGCAAATTTGTACCAACGACTCACACTTGACACACATTCTGTTTACCCCCAACGAATTATAGTACAGGGCCCTTCTAATTCAAACTACGCCCGTGCACGATTTCCACACAAGAATAAACTTTCTACGACGACGACTCATAAATACTTTTTTTTTAAGCTATTGCATACCTTTTATCGCGGGCTTTGAGCGCGGTGACCGAATCAAGAAATTCCGTAACGAAAATAAAACCTAACACCCCCCACTCCGCCTACCATGTAGCTCGGCCGAGCGTTCGCTTAACGTATATGTATATGGTACGACTGTACGAAGCTCGCACGGATCGAGACGAGCTGCTCCGAAATGTAAAGAAAAGAAAAAAAAATGCATAAATAAATAATTGCATAAGTTGATAAAAAATGCTATGCAATAGCTTTACCGCGGCAGTCCGCGAGTGCCACACTTTTTTTTTTTTTAAAGATAACTAGCAATGTAACTTACTACCAATCGGCTTGTGTTAGGAGTGGGTTCACGTCGGTAGATTCGAACCCGTGACCTCACGATTGCAAGACCGATGCCTTACCCATTAAGCTACCGCCGCTTTGTCCCATTCTGGCATTGTATTTAACTATATAAACAAACTGAAAATTAGCAATAATACAGCATACAGTAGCCTAAATTTTATAAACAGAAAACATAACACTTAACATAAACAGACAATTTATTTGCAAGACTTCACTTACGTGTATGGACGTGCTTTAGGTCCTCACTTTCCTTATGACTCTTATGAGTAAGTCTTTACGTCACCACCGAGTTATTAAAATGCTTTTACAAACAAGGATGTGCGAGGACCACTTCTATTCTATTTGTTTGAAGAAGGTATTCGTATTGAAATAATTCACGAAGTAAATACTTAGCGAGTTTAATGTTGAAAAGTGAAAATGAGTTGTGGTTCCGGGTTTCTCTGCTTGTGAGGTATTTAGTGATATTTTGGTTTGAGGTTTTGTTAAACCTACTAATATTATAAATGCGAAAGTTTGGATGAATGGATGTTTGTTACTCAATCACGCCAGAACGGTTTAACAAATCTGGACGACATTTGGCGCAGAGATTGATTATAGTTCTTTTTCCTGGGAAATGTAAGGTTTCCATGAAATTCATTTAAAAATTCATTCAAATTGGATCTTAATTATCTGAATAAATGAAAATTATTATATTATTTTTATTATTTATTTTGAAAATTTCCACGTGATCAGCTAACTAATATAAACAAGCTAAATTATCTATAGGTACTAATATTATAAAGCTGAAGAGTTTGTTTGAACGCGATAACTTCAGGAACTAGTGGTTCGAATTGATAATATATTTTGCTGTTGGATAGCACATTTATCGAGGAAGTTATAGGCTATATAACATCACGTTACGACCAATAGGAGCAGAGCAGCTATTAAAAAAATGCAAAAAAGGGAATAAATTACGCAAACGAAGTTGCGCGGGTCAGCTAGTTACAAATAAAAAAAATCAGACTGCTAAAAATTTATAACTGAAATATTTTGGCGCCAAAATAGGGAATTTTATTTTTTCTATATTTTATGTACCTACCCAATGTCACTCTCACTAGTGAGAAGAATCTAACGATACCTCTAAAGCTAAAACCCATCAAGCCATTTAGGCTCCAGAGCAGACCGCGGGCCGCATGTGGCCCGCAGGGCTCTCCTGATGTTACTTTATTTTCAACCATTTTGAATGTTTCGGCCATTAGAAGGACCACAGATTACCCCCTAATAGATTCCGCATGCAGGGCAACAGACGCGCGCCACTCATACTTGATTTCGCTAGCATATAAAACAATACCTAAAATCACGACGTCAGTGAAGACCAACTTCACGACCTACGACCACGTGCAATTGAAAATAATTATAAAAATTGCTTTGTATATATATTACCCTAAAAATGGCTTCCTGTTCTGTGAAATGGTGAGCAAAGTCGGCGAAGACATCAAATTACCAAAAAGATGGCATAACATTTCACCGGTAAGTAAATTTTAATTTATGTAAATATTATATTGACTAAGCAGCGGAGTTCAATTTATTCTGGTTAGTTATTTAAAAAAACCCTCAAAATTTCGAACCCGTTGATGTCTTTTTGAAATGTCCCTTTCACTCGTTAGCTAAATTATATAGCATTCCTGCTCTTACGATGATACGTGTATCGATAGTGTTGGGATATCAGATGATATAGGTCATTATCGATGGTTTGTCGTAATCGTTACTAGGTCATTTGAAATAGTAAAGTTGTAGTAGGTATAAACAACAAGCTGTGGCGTGTGGCTTCGCCCGCTTGAATATCGGTTAGCAGAGAAGAACTATATGAAACACTTCCTTGAAAAAATATATCGCTTATGGCAAAAGCCGCAGGGACAGACGTTCGGAAACGACTTTGGTTAATACTATGTAAGGATATAACAAAAAGGAACCTACTTTGCTTTTTGTACTAGTATATCCTCGTTATCTTCGTATTTTTTTTTTGTTTGAAAGGCTATTCCATTGAGGTATTACCACCATTATCAGAATCTAACGATGGAATATCAGGGAGATCGAGAGATTACCTTAAATCTTAAGAGAGTATTTGTTAAACTTATCTATCATTTACTTATAATTTACTTAGGTCTTTGCGTCGAGTAAAAATAAATTTCTGAACCGATTTTCACCAAACTTCATTCAACCGGGCTGCAGCAGTCCAGTCACTTATAAAAGTAATAACAGTAATTTAAGTGAGATATGTATTATTTTAAAGGTTTCCTAGATGCCCCGAGAGAAAGAAGAAATGGGTAGATGCAACCTCTCGTGGGGAGAATTGGTTTCCCACCCGTAACAGTGTTATTTGCTCAAGACATGATGCAATCAAGACAAGATATATAATATTGCATTTGCAATTATATTTCTGTTTTATTTTCTTTTTGTGTATTTTGCTGTGGGTTAGTATAAGAATTAATAAATGTTTAATGTATAATGTATGTTTTAACCTTTCATATTTTTTTATTATTAATCTTTTGATCAATACTTGAAGAAGTTTTATTTAATAAAAATTAGGATTTTGATAGTAGCTTAGTTTTATTTTACACCTATGAATAAAAATATAGAATAATAATGTATCATCATTGATCATCCTCCGAACCTAATTAAAATCTTAGAACCTAATTAAAACCTACTTAAAATAATAAACCAAATTAAAGTAATCTAATTCCATATTTCAATATTTTATCGACAACCTATACCTAGAAGGGACAGCGATGAGATCGCTGTCCCATCACTATTATTCGGTCCACTCGAAGTTTGACCTTGAAATAACCAATCATAGCGCACTTGTACCGTCCCGCGCGTCCTGTTCCTTCCTCCAAAATGAGTGAACTCGGTGGCGAACAAAATTACAGTAATGCGGAATCTATTAGGGGGTAATCTGTGAGAAGGACTGACCGCGCTGAGTAAATAGGTACTAAACACTACCGCGCCGCGGTGCGCAACACTGCTTAAATGTTTTTATTAGAGTAAATACAAGGTGTAAATTGATCTCCGTCCGACCCGAAAGGGGTGTGTAGGTATTCTGTTAACAATGCTAAAAAAATAGAAAAAAAAATTATATCCTTTCAAATGTTTTTTTTTAATTGAATACCCAATTCCGCCGAAATGTGTAAATTTTCAATATTTTTTATTAACATTGTTTGCATAAAGCCTCTCTACAATATATACAATATTTTCCGCCTCCACATGTTTTCCCAGACGGACTGCTATTAAGAAAAAAAACATGAAATTTAAAAAAAAAATGGCAAAAATCATCAAAAACAACGCAATAACGGGTTTGAAAGGGATTAAAAATACATACTAAGTATATAAATAAGATATTTATAATCAATTTATTTTTTTATTATTAATGATTTAAATTAGAGGACGGGGTGCTAAACACCGGTTAATTATGTAGCTGGGGAAGGGGGGGGGGATTTACCATTCAACTTTTGCTGCCGCGGTGCTATAAACAACACGTATGGGGGCCCCAAGGCCCCTTTAGAATTGAGCAAGGTTGCTTAAGACCGGGCCAAAGAAATATACATAGATAAACATACATATACTCGAAAAACATAACCCTCCTTCTTGCGCAACCGGTTAAAAAGACTTTAAGCTAAATTCCAAACGTGACTAAGTAATTAGATATTTGTTATTAAATTTTATTGTTACATGCCGTTATTATAAAATAAAGTCACTTCCCACTGCTCGCTTAGTTCGTGTTACTTAATTGTAATCTTGTTTTTACTATAATTAAAAGTATTTCTTACGGAAGATACCTGGGTTATAATACCTATATATAATATTTATAGAAAGTGGAAAAATCTGTGGGAAACCGTTCGGGGAAAGGAGTACAAGATACAATCTATATTAATATTGATTGATGACTTTATTTGTTTGAACTAGCTGTCCCGCGCAACTTCGTCTGTTGATTTTGCAACATTTCTTATTGCTGCTCCGCTCCTATTGATCATAGCGTGATGTTATATAGCCTATAGCCTTCTTCGATAAATGGGCTATCTAACAGTGAAAGAATTTTTTAATTCAGATCAGTAGTTTCTGAGATTACCGCGTTCAAACAAACAAACAAACTCTTTAGCTTTATAATATTAGTATAGATGTATCAGATCGCATCGCACATGAAAGAATTATGAGAATAAAAGTGTTTATAGTCTATACTAATATCACTTATAAGAAGAGTTTGTTTGTTGGAACGCGATAATCTCAGAAACTATTAAATTCAAAATATTTATTTAGTCTTGATAGTCCATTTATCGAGGAAGGCTTTAGGTTATATAACATCACGCTACCACCAATAGGAGAGCAATGAAAAATGTTTCGAAAACGGGAAAAATTGACGCAAAGCCAAAAGCCTTTGCGTAACTGTCAAAATCTTGTCATTATGGTAAATGCATCAAGGCGCATGAGCGGCGCGCTAAAAAATATCTGCTGCGCATCTGCGTTGATGCATTTAGATCATGAATAAGGACCCAGTTATATGCTAGACTTAAACATGCTATTTATATCTGACATTTTCGAAATATTCATCTTAAACAAAGCCAAAACTTTCTACATCCAATTGTTTGCCAAGTCAATATTATTGAATACGTTCACGGTTTACCGAAGTTAACCGCTCGTTAAATCGATACCAGCTGCTAAAACACAACCCGTTTATGTAAGATTAACAAATCAAATTTTTAACTGACCTTTTGCTTTTAATAGAAATGTTATGGGAAGGTTTCTAGACGGGCCTGGAGGTATTATATGGACTTTGGCTATTCCTAGAGATTATAAGCCTTGGGCTTATTTACGAAGTAACACAATGTTTGTAACCATTTAAATCTCGCCTAAACAACACTTTAAATTCATTTTACGCCCTCTATACAAGGCTATTTTTGGTATAGTGCAAAGCTCACACTACAACAAGATTTTACCTCAAGAAATCATATAATAATAATAATTTATTTATTCAGACATCTAGTCCATTTCACATACACACATTAATAACACAATAATAATAATAAATAATACAAAATCCAATAAAATAAATGATTCAATACTAATAATTAAAAATTGATATTAATAGATAATCAATAAAAAAAGTAATCACAATAAAAAAAAAAAATATAATAATACAAAGTGAGAACTTTATGGTTACGTAACTATCTCCAACCACCTTTTGTACATTACATTATCATTAATCATGCGCTCAGACAGACCTTCTATAATAGCGTTCTCACAACTTTCAACCCTGGACATAAACCCTGCGATTCGACACCTTTGAATAGCATTAAAAGTGTTAACTCGTGCTTCGAAGAACATACCGGATGCACTGCAGTGACGCTCTAGTCCATGCAGTTGCCTAAAGATGTTATATATAAAAGAAAATGAAAATATTGAAAACTTGCAGAGCTATAAGCCATTATACCTAGTAGCCGTGTGTACTTCGCGCTATCGTGCTCATGGCGCCCGTAGTACGTAATCGAAATTGTGAAAAGGATTTGGACTGTTACAATGATTAATGAAATAATTAATGATTGATAAATTAATTAATCGAAAAATATAACATGGACCTGAAACTACCTCATTGGAATGTGTTACTGAGGCTGAGCAAACTACTTTCAGGTTTGCACTATATAATCATGGTGTATACATTTTAAGGTGTGTACCATGGGTTTCAATAACGGTCGTGGGGGTCAATGCGGGGTGCTCCTGAGTCGTCATCCAAGTATGTATACTAATATTATAAAGCGGAAGAGTTTGTTTGTTTGTTTGTTTGTTTAAACGCGCTAATCTCAGGAACTACTGGTCCGATTTGAAAAAATCTTTTTTTGTTGGATAGCCCATTTATCGAGGAAGGCTATAGGCTATATAACATCACGCTACGACTAATAGGAGCGGAGTAGCGACGAGAAATGTTGCAAAAACGGGGAAAATTTACGCATACGAAGTTGCGCGGGACAGCTAGTAATATTATAAAGCGGAAGAGTTTGTTTGTTTGTTTGCTTTGTTTGTTTGTTTGTTTAAACGCGCTAATCTCAGGAACTACTGGTCAGATTTGAAAAAATCTTTTTTTGTTGGATAGCCCATTTATCGAGGAAGGCTATAGGCTATATAACATCGCGCTACGACTAATAGGAGCAGAGTAGCGACGTGAAATGTTGCAAAAACGGGGAAAATTTACGCATACGAAGTTGCGCGGGACAAGTAGTCTACTAATATATATATCACCTTCATGATCTCTAAAGAATAGCTGTTTCTCCCCCTAGGGGGTAAATACTGTAAATAAAGAGCTATGTCTTTATAAAACGGAATGTAATAGACAGACGAAAACAGCAACTTTGCTTTAAACTATATATTTTTGTACTTTCTCGCCTGAGAAACAGATTTCAGCAAAGTTCAGTTTAATATCCAACTGTACCGTTTGTTATTTGTAAAGTTTTTTTTTTAACATTACTCCCGCAGTAGGGTACAGGCCCTGTGTCGCGGAGGACTTTGCAAACATACAAGTCAACACAAAGTACACCCAGACTCGGAACAACAATTTGTGGATCACACAAAGTGGTGCCCCGTGTGGGAATCGAACCCACGACCTCTTGCGTAGCAGTCGGACACACTTCCACCTCGCCACAGAGGCAGTCAATAAGCAATAGCTATATGTGTGTACCTACTTTTAAAAACACGTCACCCAAAAAGTATATGTTCACAACGGCTCTATGGATTTTCTTCAAACAAAGCTAGGAACCATATCGTTTAAAACAGCTGTTTAATAAAAAGGTGCCAAATAAAACATGAAATTTTGCTTTTTAGTTCCATACCTTCAATTTATTTTTAAAGTCTTACCAGATATTAAACTTCTAATCTACCTCCCTTAATAGATAAGACGTTTAATATCTACTATCGGAAGACACTTCATTTGGGCGCTAATTATTAGACACATACTACATAGTTAACATCGCGATAGAACTTTAATTAAACCGATATAAAACAGAACAAATTTCCTAAGAACGTAGTGCCACAAAATACCGAAAGTACAGAAAGCAACTTTCATATGTAGCTAGCTCGAGCAACGCGCACATAGGTATACATCGTTCACAAACACATCAGTACATCGTTCAATACCTTTGTTCTAAGTAGATGCTCCTACTATGTTGTATGTGCATTTTTGAAAGATAGAAAAATTTGAAGTCCAGACCCAGGAATCGAACCCGAGACTTCCGTATGCATTTATTGTATTTGTAAAGTGATTGGCAAGAAATGCCTATAAAAATTACTTCAATCTATGTTGTATGTGTTCCAACTTTTTAATAATACAATTTGCATCAGACCTTTAACATGGTGTTTAGTATATTAGTCGCAGCACCTGACCCCTATATCCAGTTTATAAACATTCAAACATTGTAAAATTGGCAATTTGAGAAGATTGGCCGCGAGTTTTTATTGCCATGTTCTTTTCTCCGGCTTAACCTATTGTTTCCGAACTTGGCATTACATGTACATGTAAAATCTCGGACTTATCACAAGTCTTGTTTTGCATCCTAAGTGAATAAAGTGTTTTGAATTAAATTGAAACACGGAATTATTGACCATTTCGAACGACTTTGTTCGAAAGGCGATGAAGGCCATGGATTTTTGACAGCGTATTTTTAACGCGCGTAAAAATGCATTCCCAAGTACTCGCTCAAACGGCAACGCTACTATTTTTATCGCGCATGGTTGTACCCATTTACTACGTTGGGTGTTGGAAATAGCATCGAAGGGCCGGGTCGCCAGATTGATTTTTAACGCGCGTATAAAAATCGGCCAATGAGGACTCAATTGCTATTCCCCCCCTACGTCATGCGAGCGACTCACACTTGACCAGTGTTGGAGTCAAATGTGAAATCCCACGTGAGATTAGGAAAAGGTCAAGCCAAATCTCATGATATCTCGCTAGAGGTAGGAATTAAGCGGCGGTAGCCTAATGGCTAAGGCATCGAACTCTCAATTGTGAGGTCGCGGGTTCGAATCCTCACCGAAATACTACCGACGTGAACCCACTCTCCTAACACAAGCCATTGAGCTTAGCTGGACGTGTTAACAGGATTGCTAGTAAAGTAGGACCATAATCCCACATTGCTAATTATCTTTTTACAAGTAAAAAATAAAATGCAGAGGGCCAAAAATTTCCCAAAATCACCTCACGTAATTTAAGCACGCTCCACAGATCCCAGCCTATGTATGCCTTGCTCAAGCACGCATTGCATGAACTTTCTGTATTTCATATATTTTGTGGTAGTGCATGCCTTGTATCACGGAAAGTGATCGAACGTTGTACTAACATCACGTGGAAATCCGGTAGAAACAATGTAATCACGCGACTTCGCGACCCATTGTTGATCTTGTCAACAACTACATTCTTTATTTCTTCTAACAATGCGCATTGAATTGTTAAAATGATAATAATATTAAGTGTATTAAAAACTTGGTGATAGCCTCAGTGGTGGAGTGGGGTACGACTGCTGTGCAATTTGGGGTTGCTATAAGTTCGCGTGTGTGTTAAGGTCTCCTTCTTTGGTCTCGATGTTTTGTACCATGGTCTTTCATGTCTTGAAATGTCCAAATGTATGTACAGTTAGGTCAACGTAACTTGACCGGATTCTTTCTTTTACTTTCTTTTAAAAAAGACAACTCCCGCAGTAGGGTACAAGCCCTGTGTCGCGGGGGACTTTACAAACATACAGGTCACGGACACAAATTACACCCAGACCAGGAACTACAATTTGTGGATCACACAAAGTGGTGTCCCGTGTGGGAATCGAACCCACAACCTTTTGCGTAGCAGTCGGACACACTCCCACCGCGCCACAGAGGCAGTCGGATTAAAGTTAGGTTCTTATCACTTTCGCGCATGTCATAGAGATGCGACCCTAAAATTACATACGAAAACGATTTATTATGTTTAATCGATTTAAAATACTAACAAAATTTTAATTCAACAATATAAAAATACAATATAAATGAGTTCAGAAAATTTAGAACAGTTACTGTAAATACTAAAGAAAGTTTGAAAAACCATTTCTTTACGAAAAAAATTACAAAAAACATGAGTTAGTAATACTAATTATGACAATGTAATGCGTACTCGCATCTCTATATCACTTGGTTTAGTTACCGCCCCCGCCTCTTGTTTCCTGTAACCATTTACTACTAAAAATGCATCTGCGCAACCACTTTTCGCCAACTTCAACCCGGTCAAGTTACGTTGATCCTACTGTAATAGTCACACAGTAATTTATGGATCTATAGGCACACAACTAAAAGCAAAAACGTAAATTAAAATTATTAACGCATCAGTATCTACCTCTCCTACTCTCTTTTTTTAAAACAAAATTCATGAATTTTCGTTTACTTAAATTTCTTATCGTACGGGTTCTCTAAAACAAGTTTTAAAATGCAACATATCAATCTGGAATAGTGTAGATGACTGTCAAGTCAAATCAGTATCTTTTAAAGAAACGTCAAAACGATGCGCCTCATACGAATTTATATGAAATACAAAACAATGACGTCATTCTTTTGTATGGTCAAATCATGTGGTTTCAATGTTTGTTTTTTATTGTTATTGTAGTCATCTACCCAATTGCTATGGTATTTTCGTTTAGTCGAGACACCCAACTTTATATATACGACAACTTTATAAGTGGTACGTTATTGAAAAAAAAAACAGATGTTAAATATGACAAACTTAACTTCAATTCAATTCAATTCCATTTATTTGCGCAATATGGGTACAAATGATGTAACAATAATAGTACTTTACGTTTTTTTTTTTGTACAACTCACACAACGCTTTCTGATCCCAAACTAAGCAGAGCTTGTACCTACTATGGAAACCAGACAACTGATAAACATACTTATTTATTTCTAAAAATTTACATATATACACACATCAAAAGTGTCTAGGGATCAAGCATTTTTATGCGGATTTCTTGAGATTGAGATGTGGCTTTGTAATAAATTTATGATTTTATAAATTTATATGGATCCTTTTTGGTGCATTTCATAATTTGAATCAGGAACTGTGAATCAAATTCGAGTAAAAGATGAAAATCAGCTGTCAATATTTTCCCTATAAAAACATACAACGCATTGACATTATTAGTGCTACTGTTTCCCTACTACTGATTAAAACCAACGTTATTATGGAGCGGCGACGTCATTTAAGCAGGGAAGAAATGCTCAGAGCCGTGGGAATGATAGAAGCTGGTTCCCGGCAACGTACTGTGGCTTTAGCTCTGAATACAAGTCAGAGTGTTATCAGTCGACTTTGGACACGTTACCGAAGCACTGGTACCGTGGCTGAGCGCCATGGAGGACGGTATCGCTGCACCACACGGAGACAAGACCGATACATTCAAATCTTAACTCGAAGAGGTCCAACAATAACCGCCATGATGTTAGCCGTGAGGCTTCATCACTCTTCAGGGAACTTAATTAGCGACCAAACAGTCAGAAACCGCTTGCATGAAGTGAACCTTCATTCCCGAAGACCGCTACGGGTACCACCTATAGCAATGCACAATCGTAGGATTCGATATCAATGGGCTCTTGAACACAGAAATTGGGCAGAAGAACAATGGCGTTTCGTGTGCTTTTCTGATGAGTCTCGTTTTGGTATGAGACCGGATACAAGACGTATACGACACTGGAGAACCCCTGGACGCCAACAGCGATTAAAATCCTGCCAGGAAGTCCATCCTTATAGTGGTGGAACCATCATGGTATGGGCGGGTATTTGGATCGGCGGAAGAACTGAGTTGATTTGGATCAGAGGCAACCTCAACGCTCAAATTTATGCTGAGACGATTGTATCAGACGTCATCGTTCCTCTACAAGTGCAAATCGGTCCCTTATTTCAGTTAATGCATGATAATGCACGACCGCACACCGCAAGAGTTGTAAGACAGACTCTCGCCGCAGCTAACATCAATATCCTGCCCTGGCCTGCTCAGTCGCCAGACTTGAACCCGATTGAGCATGCATGGGATATGCTACAGAGAAGAGCTCTGCCGAATATGGAGGGTATCCAGTCGCAAGAAGACCTTTTTTTGTTGTTGCAACGAACATGGGCGGCCATTCCACAGCGTGATTTGGATGAACTCATTTTGAGTATGCCAAACCGATGTTCTTGTGTTGTTAGTGTTCGCGGTAGAAACACGGATTATTAATTGTTTAAGTTACCCAATAAAATTTTAAAGAAAACTGTTATTTCAGTCTTTTTTTCGAACTTTAATGTTAGTGGTTCAAATGTCAAAAATCCCTTTATTAGGAAAATGGCAAATTTCTTTATTAATGCAAAGGTGACTTGGTTTATCGTTACTGTGACAAACGAAAACACTTTATTTGATGAATCCTTAAAGAAATAAAAAAAAAAAAATCAATCAGGAGAAAAGTTATTGCAAAAATATATGTTGATCCCTAGACACTTTTGATGTGTGTATTATAGATAAATAACACCCAGACACAGAATAAACCATCGTGCTCATTACACAAAGTTTTATCCTTGGTGGGGATCGAACCCACGACCTCTTGCGTAACAGTCGGATACACTCCCACCGCGCCATATTATAATAATGTTTGTATAAGCACAAGAAGTTCGAACCCATGGACGATTTTATGGAACGAGTGGATTAAATTAAAGTTCCTGGCTCTGTATATCATCACCTCATTTGTGATCGAAACTTCGTTTTAATTGAATTAGAGTAGCTATCAGGTCTCAGGGTACTCAATTGGTGCAGCACTAGGTAATGATGACGCGAAGATGTTTGGATTTTGTTTTTGATACCATTTAAATGTAGACCCTTAAGGTGGGTATACACTTGAGCATTTACTGGTAACAGATCGTCGAGCATTCGTTATTTTAAAATTTACTCGAACCATACTTCGAAAATGTAGCTAGTTCTGTTACAATCTGATTTTAAGAACCAATGAGCGTTTTGGTGTAATGTTTTATCGAGCAAAAGCACGAACGTGTTAGAAAGAGACGTAGAATCTGTAGACATTGTAGTAGGGTCAAGGAACATATCGCTGCTGTAAAAAGCCGTCAAGTCTGCTATCGCTGAGCATTTATTGGAATCAGGACCAAACCACTGAATAGAATTGAGTAAGCCACAAGTACTTTCCACCGATCGCCACTATCATTCCAGGAAAGTACGCGAGGCCGTTGAGATCAAGAATTACAGGAATTTCAATCGAGAATATAGATACCGGCTCTCACCATCTTGGAACCCTGTTATCAGCAAATGCAATCGTAGCCATAACGACACCGCGCCTCAGTGTAAAGACGTTATAAGTGTAGTGTGTAGAAGTAGGTACTTACACTACAAATTATCAAGACCAGGCGAGGGTACCTGAAAAACCCCGCGCCTCACGGAGACATCGCTAAGCTGCCATCAGTCGACCCGTGACCAAGATCGATGCAATTCGATCGAAACGTCAGGTAAATAAAGATTCGTCGATTAAGTCCCAAAATATATCTAATATTTTTCATTGCTGCTGCGCTCCTATGGGTCTTAGCGTGATATTTCTACTACTTTCTTGATAAATGGGCTATCCAACAGTAAAATATTTTTTCAATATAGACCCGTAGTTCCTGAGATTATCGCGTTTAAAGAAACAAACAAACTAAATATTAGTATAGATTCGTAAGAACGTTACATTACATTGTTATCTCTAGCATATGCTCAAGTGAATAGTCACCTTTACTATTTCAAATTTTGTCAGACGTTCATAAGAGTAGCAAAATACTTTATTCACTTAGGTTACAAAAGACATTTGTAACCTAAGTGAATAAAGTATTTTTTACTTTAACTTTACCTGCGAAAGTGTCAACCAAGACTAAATACTATTATTCAATAAATTGTTAAATTATATTAGCTGTCTTCAATCCCTTGTAACTAAATAAAAATCTGCCCCTTTCTCTATGAGATCTAAATAAAAGCAATATGGCGGTATAACCCTTAAAAAGACAAGATGACAGCTAAATCTAGTTTAACGTCTGTCGCCGTTTCTTCAACTGCTGACGTCCCAACGCCTATTGACGTCAGATCAAAGCCCCGATATAATTTTAAACATTGAAACCCCGAAGTCTTGTCTTGTCGACGTACGCCCCACGGCTATACAAAAACGGCTTATATTACAAAACAAAGTAAACTGAAGAGGAATACCATTAACACTAATGAATATAATTAATTTTATTATACAATTACATATAGATCTCAGTAACTGTATGTTAATGACCTCTCATTAGACTAATTTGCATGCATTTCCCATTAATGACACCACATTTAATCCGAAATGATTTGTTTTAAACCACCTTAACTGTGTTTTACATTCTAAATTTAAATTTGAGAATTTCTTCACTCAGTTCAAAATATTTTCGAAGGAATTCTAAATTTGAATAATTTTGTCGTTAGATACTAGTCTTAAAATATATTTTATTTGTCAGCCAGTATGAAAGTGTGGGGTCAGAAGGAGGTCAGATGCAACTGCAAAGATCTAGTTACGTAAAAGACGTGCATTAAACTAGGGCCAAGTAGAATTTCCTGGTTGCAAAATTTAGATTTGTTGAGGTTAATGTTGAGCATGTAAGTCTACCTATTGTGTGTAGTTTGTTTTGTATGTCTATATGACCAATGCTTATTCCAGTAGTATCGTGGTGGGAGATAATTATGATTCTTACTCTTCTTTTTTTTTTTTAAAAAGACGACTCCCGCAGTAGGGTACAGGCCCTGTGTCGCGGGGGGCTTTACAAACATACAAGTCACGGACACAAAGTACACCCAGACTCGGAACAACAATTTGTGGATCACACAAATTGGTGTCCCGTGTGGGAATCGAACCCACGACCTCTTGCGTAGCAGTCGGACACACTCCCACCGCGCCACAGAGGCAGTTTCCTTATCCCTTTCATTTGGGGTCGGGTCTTCATAGATATTTGCGCCAGAGCAATCTGGTCTCTCCGGATATTGGACCACCACGTTGCCTTCGGACGTCCTTTCCCTTTGTGTTGTTCTGGGAGGTTCAAGGGTATTTATATCATATATGGTGGGGTTTTTATGGAGTTTATATCATATATTATTTCAGAAATAGTTTTAGACGTTACGTATTGAGTATATTTTTCTATATATTGTCGTTTATATTAAATAGTTTACTGATAAGGAAAAAAATAATAAAATGGTGGCACAACTCACCCGCGCACTAATATCGTATCTATGAACATAATCATATTCTTGTGGATATTGCGGTTTTCTCACCATTCTCCATTTTCATTATTAATATTATTATCATTGAGTAGTGTTGTATAGGTGCGGGTGAGTGAAACAACGGTTCGCTTGACACTCGTTTCTTTAATGACAGAGAAAAGGATATGTGGGCGGGGCGCAGTCCGCTAGACTCTGTTGAGTGCAATATACCTATATACACATATGTAACATCCCTCCCTCTTTATATAACACTTACAATCTAAAAAAACTGTTTATAATTAACGCGAGGACGGTTGCGTCTATTTAACACTGATCGCGTTGGGAAAGGCAAGTTTTCTAAGGCAGTGGCAACACTTTGTGATTCACATTCCTTGGCATCTGACGACTCGTTCGCGGCAACAGCTGACTCCTCTGCAGCTGACACGGACTCGTCTGCAGCAACCGCATACTCGGTCCCAGCTCCCGCGGCAGGAGATCCGGATAGGGCCGGAGCAGGGGACGGGGTTGTGCCGCTGCTCGCCGTCTGCTCCTCCTCCTCCGCGTTAGACACTACCCGCGTTGACGGGTTGTCTGTGCACGTTTGCTGTGCAGGTGTAGCAGCCACCTCTATGTCGTCTTCGTCTATGTCCGACAGAGGGGTCTCATTCAGATAATATGTTTTCATCTGATTTTTGTGGCGCATCACATAGGCTCCCAGTTCCGGAACGTAAACTTTGTATACTACCTTGCCTTCTCTGCCGGTTATAGTTCCCTTAACCCAACAATAGTGTTTTTTATTTAAATATTTTTTAATCAGCACTTCTTCGTTTATGTTAAAGTCTTTTTGATTTTTTCCACCATAATGTTTACGCTGTAACAATTGTTTATTTACTACCGTGGTACGAATGTCCGATGAGGAAGGCGATGGAGTCGGTTTCAAGAGATCTAGCCTACATCTAAGCTGCCGGCCATACAGCAGTTGAGCCGGTGATCGTTCGGTTGTACTGTGAGTCGAGTTACGATAATCGAATAAAAACTTGTTTATTCTTACATCTAAATTTTTCCGATCGGGGCAAGATAATATTATACTTTTGATCCCTTTTTTGACTATCTTTACGGAGCTTTCAACCTGACCGTTACTGCTAGGGTGATATACGGGAGAAAAAATATGGCGTATGCCGTTAGTTTTACAAAACTCCTCGAATCTATGGGAGGTAAAAGATGTTCCATTATCACTAACGATGATCGCCGGTACGCCCATTCGAGACATTAGGTCATACAATCGCTCTATTACTGCATCGGACGAAATGGTGGACCTCATCGAGAAGCATTCTACCCATTTAGAAAAAGCATCGACGACTATAAGGTACATGCGATCATACAAAGGTCCTAAGAAATCGATGTGTATTCTATAGAATGCATGCGGCGGATAAGGCCAGGGCGCGAGCGGGGCGCGCGGCGGCGCGGGGCGCAGCTGTGCGCACACGCCACAGGCGCGTGCCTCGCTCTCGAGCGCCGCGTCGATTCCCGGGAACCACAATCTCGCCCGCGCCTCAGACTTCATTTTCACTATACCGAAGTGCGAACTATGTAATTCGGTAACTATTTTTCGGCGTAATTCTTTCGGGATTACAATTTTGTGACCCCGCATGAGGCATCCGTCCTCCAGAGACAACTGTGTTTTACATTGATAATACGGTTTCAGGTCTAAATCGTTAACTTTACGCGGCCAGCCAAATTGTACATATTTCACGACTTTTTGTAAAGTTACGTCGCGGTCAGTGGCTTCGCGTAGTTGGGCCAGCGTGACAGGTAGATCGCCATCTATAATAAAATTAACGTACGCTGCGCGGTCTTCGCTGATGTGATCGTCATCTTGCAGGCCCGTACTCGAACTGTCCGGGTTTGCGATAGATCGAGACAGAAAGTCTGCGACGTTATCAGCGCTTTTTACATACGTAATTTTGTAATTATATGCTGCTAAAAATATTGCATATCGCTGTAATCTATTCGCTGTCACTTCCGGAATTCCCTTATGTGACCCAAATATAGATAATAGGGGCTTGTGGTCAGTTCTTAATATAAACGGATCCTCCCTACCATACAAATATTGGTGATAACGTTTAACTCCAAATATTATAGCGGTCGCTTCTTTTTGGATTTGAGAATACCGTTTCTCAGCCGATACTAACGATCGCGACGCGAACGACACAGGTCTCTCGAGTCCGTCCCTGTCTATTTGCGATAACACCGCGCCGAGACCATAAGGTGACGCATCGACCGTCAATATAACGGTTGCGTGCTGATTATAATGAGCTAAAACATTGTCTGACGTCAGGTGACGTTTAATCTCATTAAATGCATGTTGTTGAGCATCCGTCCAAAACCATTTAGTATTTTTATTCAATAATTGATACAATGGATTGAGGATTGACGAGGCTCGAGGCACGAAATTCCTATAATAATTAACCAATCCTAAAAAAGACTGTAATTGGTTTATGTTTGTTGGCATAGGAGCGTCACGAATTGCCCTAATTTTATCGGGAGATTTCCGGACACCATTCTTGTCAATTGTGTGACCTAAATAGTTAACTTCATTTTGAAAAAATACGCATTTATCTTTTCTCAAAGTTAAGCCAGCATCATCTAACCTTTTTAATACTGCTTTTAATCTAACTAAGTGTTCCGTGCTATTATTACCAGTAATCAATAAATCGTCCATCAGACAAAGTACACCATCCAAACCCGATACTATTCCTTGCATCGCCTTTTGGAAAATGGCGGGAGCACTAGATAACCCGAATACTAAACGTGTATACTTAAAAAGACCTCTATGCGTATTTATACAAGTAAACATTTGTGTTTCATCATCTTCAGTAAGTACAAATTGGTTATAAGCACTCGACAAATCCAACTTTGTGAATTGTTGCCCGCCATGCAATTTTGTAAATAAATCATCTACAGTCGGCAATGGATATTTTTCAATAACGAGTTGTTTGTTGATAGTCGCTGAGTAATCCGCGCAGATTCTGATTTCTCCATTCTTTTTCAGAACTGGGACTATAGGAGAAGCGTAATCGGAATACTGAACGGGTGTTATTATGCCTAACGACAATAAGCGATCTAACTCATTATCAATTTTGTTTCGTAGTGCAAATGCTACCGGCCGCGCTTTACGAAAAATTGGTTTGGCGTCGGGTCTTAGCGACAACCTAATCTTATATTTTGAGAACCGCCCAATTTTCTCAGAAAACACAGAAGGGAATTCCTCAGCCAGATTGTCTAAAATGTTGTCGTTTGCGATAGTACAATATTTAATCGGGGATATTTGTAATTTGAATAATCTGAAAAAATCTCTGCCCAATAACGAGGGCCCGCCATTACGCACAACGTAAACATTGAGTGTGTGTGTGTGACCTACGTAGGTCACCGGTACTCGAATGACGCCTAATGTTATAATTTTACCGCCAGCATAACTTTTTAAAGTTTTTGTAGCACGGAGTAAGGGAACATTCGGAAAATGATCGTAATACGTCTTGTCCGATATAGCAGTAACGGCCGCCCCACTGTCAACTTCAAAAAGCAAATTCAACCCGTTAATTTGAATACGCTCGGACATTGGCTTCGTATCTGACTCACACCTAATATGATTAATGACTTTACCTCTTTCGTCGCCTTCCTCCTCGGAACTCGCCCCGACGTATTTCACCGTTCGCGATGCCTTATTAGAACACATACGCCTTATATGACCTTTACGACCGCACTTGCGACAACTAAAGTCCTTAAAACGACACTCGACCGTTTTATGGTTTTTAAACCCGCACACCGCACATCTGGATTCTCTGTCCGTCTGCTTGTCGGCAATTTTGAAGACTGCGCTGTCGGACGCCGCCACCGCTGTAGGACCGCCCGCTGCGGCCGCACGCGCACAGCGCACGCTTTCCGCTAAATCCACTGCCTTCGCCAACGTTAGCTCCTTGACGTCTTTTGTGAAAAGTTTGTCGCGCTCGGGTCCTTTCGTCATTCCCATGACAAAACGATCTAGCAACGACTCCTCCAAATTCGCAAATCCACAGTGAGCCGCTAACCCACGCAGCCGGACCGCCCATTGCGTGTGACTTTCATTTGACCTCTGCGTCGCCGCGTAAAATGTTGAACGCTCGGCAAAACCATGACGCTTCGGCGTAAAATGCTTGTCCAACGCATCAAGGATACTTTCAAACTCCTCTTCCTCTAATTTTTTTGGAAGCACGAGGTCGCTGGCAAGCTTGTATGTCGAGTCGCTGAGTGCCGTAAGCAAAATCGCCCTGCGTTTCACACCCGCCTTGTCTGTTTCTGCGCCCGTTAGGTCGTTAGCGATGTACCACTGCTTGAGGCGGTTCTTGAAGGAATCCCAATCTTGCGATTCATGATCAAATGCATTCAAAATCCCGAAGTACGTAGCCGCCATGTTTGTTCGTGTTTTCTAGAATCCTCGTCGCCACTGTTGTATAGGTGCGGGTGAGTGAAACAACGGTTCGCTTGACACTCGTTTCTTTAATGACAGAGAAAAGGATATGTGGGCGGGGCGCAGTCCGCTAGACTCTGTTGAGTGCAATATACCTATATACACATATGTAACAAGTAGTAATTTCCGTGACCACAGCCAACAAAATGTTTAGACTTTGATACAATGATTTAGTAGAAGTAAATAATCATACTTTGAGATAAGAACTCTAATTTGAACTCCGGCTAGAATTAGTACTAGAATAAGTATCAGTTTTGACTTAAGCAAAAAAAGGATTTAGACAGAAATACACGATACAGGTGTAAAGACGAAGCAGTTTCCAGGGCGCAGCGCTTAGCATATATATTTATTAAGCCTTTTGTTAAACGCTGAAATAAATAATATTAAACATTTTTTCATTTTTCATTTTCAGTACTACAATTCTGATTAGTCCAGTAATACAAGAATTAAGATTTAAAACTGTAAGACGAGAATTCAGACTACAATTTTGATTAAAAAACCGGACGATTAGAAAGAAAATTCGGGCGGGCGGACCAAAATTCGAATACTTAATCTATCCTAATATTATAAAGCTGAAGAGTTTGTTTAAACGCGATTATCTCAGGAACTACTGGTCCGAATAGAAAAAGTATTTTACTGTTGGATAGCTTATTTATTCAGGAAGGCTACAGGTTATATTACATCACGTTACAATCAATAGGAGCGGAGCAGCAATGAAAAATGTTGCGAAAACGGGGAAAATTGACGCATACGAAGTTGCGCCGGTCATTTAGTTGTTTATTAAAAGTCAAACTATGTATGCTTAAATTATATTTTATTTCATTACATGTAAAATTGACTCTGAAACCTGAAAATTGAACCATAAAATTCCAGAAGGAGCACTTTTATAATATTCATTTCCTTAACTCTTAGTATTTTAAAATAGCTAAAGTATCTCATATGGGACGATAATTATATTATTATTCCACTTTTGACACAAACAGTATCGAATGCTTCATTCGTCTCGGGAGTAACTTAACTTTTTTCCTTCACATATTAAGCACACACACATGCAGATATTTACTTTGCACATACACCACAGAATACCGAGTGTACAGAAGGCAACCTTTATTTCAAGGAGCGCGGGGCCCGTAGCAAATTCCATCACGGGGCCAAAAGTCTATTTTGATTGCTGTATTAAGAAATCAAAAAAGGTGGGATCCCTCCCTTATAATCTGTTTTTAAAACTTTTGCTAATGGTCGCTAAAAAACTTTGTTATTTAACATTTCACATCCATCTACGTTTATTCTAGACCCGAAACTGAGTTTTTCTAGAACTGACCTGAGTCATTCTAGACCCGAACTGTGGCCGCGAGTTTTTATTGCCGGGTTCTTTACTCCGGCTTTACCTATTGTTTGCGAACTTGGCATTCATGTACATGTAGAATCCTGACGTGTCACAAGAGTTGTTTTGCATCCTAAGTGAATGAAGAATTTTGTTTTTTTTTTTAATTTTGTCCGTGCGGTAATAACGTTTTCTTTCAACGTAGGTTGTCTTCTGTACTTTCGGTGTACTGTGGATACACTTTTCCGGAACCGACATTATCACGATAACTTAATGCATTGTTCGTTTCTCTTTGCTTAAGTAAACGAACTTTTAAGTGGCTGTTAACTTGAGCATTGATTTAAGAAGCGATTATTTCTTTGGTCTGTTTATAAATATCACTTTCTTTTAGGAAATGTTTTGTCTTAACCGACCATTTAATTAAGTGTTTTATTTTGTAAACATGACAAGTGTTTAGTGGTGACTGAACAGATTGTAAATATGGGAGGGGTAGAAACGTTACCACTGGGTGGTATTCGAAATATATTCAAACGGACCAATCATTTCCTTTTTCTTTCTCTTTTTCTTTTGAATTCAACATTTTGTATTAACTGGGGCCTCCCAAACGTGAGTTAGCAATCCCCCCCCCCCCCTTTCCTGTGCCAGCGATACTCCCTGCAGAGACAATCGCAAATTTATTTTAATTAAAATTTGTTTTAATCTCTGCATGGTCCATAATAGGTACATTTCTTCCATTTGGGTCTAAAGCGATGTTAAATTAGGTTAAATTTGCTAATTGTTTTGTGGTCAAAGGGGAAGAACTTTGAATTTTTTAAACTAGATTAAAAAGCAAGAAACAGACATCGATAGTTTAAAAATAATTATCCGGCTCTTGGCAACTATTCTAGTAGCGACTATGGATTAACCTAGGTACCTAGTCTTTTTTTTTAATTGATTTAGGTATACAGGTTGTTAGTGGTTTAAGATTATCTATACTAATATTATAAAGCGGAATAGTTTGTTTGTTTGCTTTGTTTGTTTGTTTGTTTAAACTCTAATCTATTTGTTTGTCTAATTTCAGGAACTACTGGTCCGATTTGAAAAATTCTTTTTTTGTTGGATAGCCATCGCGCTACGACTAATAGAAGCGGAGTAGCGACGTGAAATGTTGCAAAAACGGGGAAAATTTACGCATACGAAGTTGCGCGGGACAGCTAGTTTAAAATATGTACTAAGAAACATTGAACATATTTTTACTAACATTTTTGTCTATAAGGACCTTGACTTAATTTTGATATTTATTGAAAAGTTAAGTTTGAATGTCCTTATGCACCACCCTGTAAAAACCCCCCAATAACGCCAGCCATTTCATAATGATTGATGAAATAGGCACAGTTCAAACGGAATGTAAATTGTGTCGATTTTTAGGGTTCCTTAGCCAAAATGGCAATAACGGAACCATTATAATTTCATCATGTCCGGTCTGCCTGTCTGTCGGTCCGTATGTCACAGGCATTTTACTCAAAGACTACACCATGAATATTGATGAAGTTTGTTAGCTAAATAATAAAAATAAATATTTGTATGGGGAGCACTCCATACATGTAACTGCCGATGAAAAAAATTTTTTTTCAGCAAACATCAACATGTGGCATATCATTCGTCACGTCTTTAATGTAGGATCTATAATCCGTTTAAAACTAAAACATTGTTAGTAATCTTTTATAAGAAAAAAAAAACAACAAAAAAGCGCACGTACCTAATTTTTATTTTTCGTTTTACTAATAGCGGCGGTAGCCTAATGGCTTAAGCATCGGTCTCGCAACCGTGAGGTAGCGGGTTCGAAACCTACCCATTATACTCTCGTCGTGAACCTACTCCTAACACAAGTCATTGAGCTTAGCTGGAGGTGTTAACAGGATTGCTAGTAATGTTGGACTAAAATCCACATACATAAAAATAATATGCAATTATACATATACATAAAAAAAAATCTAGTATTTATCATAAACATTGTAAGTGAGTCTTAGTTGAAGAAATAAAGAAATCTACGTAAGTATATTGGAGGTGTAAGGTCAAATACAAAAAAAAAACACTATAATTTCGCGAATGAACATTACATTTTGATGTCCAATTTCACAATTCTCGATCTCTTGACCACATTAAGTTTTATATTTTGTAATTTGTTCGAGGCCAGAGATCGTAGACTTTCAGTCAGAACTGTAGCTCATAAATACAGTCTTTTTTATATTGAACTAGTATTTAACTGTTATATAATTTGTTTAACTATTTTTCCAGACAGAAACTTAAACTATCTTAAAAAAATACATAACAGGACGAGCATTCCCACTTACGGCCAGTCTCAATAATCTATCTATCGATGGATTTGGCTACTAGAGCTATATATTTGACATAAGCTCCATACAAAATATGTCAGAATTCTACCTCTAGTAGCCAAATCCATCGATAGGTAGATTATTGAGACTGGCCGTTAATGATTTCACACTTGCCATTGAAATTCGTCTATTTACTAGTGTGACGTCACAATGCCAAAACTTGTGGCAAGTTAGCGTTCTCTAAATCGATGACCGGGTGCGCGCACGAAAAAGTGTCACAGTCGCAGTCACGTGCCGCCTGCTGATAAGCTGCAGTATTGTGGCAGTCGTGCGCAGGTGCCCCGGTTCATTAAAGCTGTCACAGGCGTGGTTGTTTATTACAATTTCATCAATGTTTTCTTATGACGTTATCACGTGATATTATCGTCTGTAAACCGACTTTACAGACAAAATATAGGAAAATATATTTTTACTAGCTGACCCGCGCAACTTCGTCTGCGTAAATTTTCCCTTTTTTTTTTTTCTTCCTTTTTTTTTACAACGTTTTTCATTGCTGCTCCGCTTCTATTGGTCGTAGCGTGATGTTATAACCTATAGCCATCCTCGATAAATGGGCTATCCAACAATAAAATATTTTTTCAGTGCAGCCCAGTAGTTCCTGAGATTATCGCATTCAAACAAACAAACAAACTCTTAGGGGTATGAAAAATAGATGTTGGCCGATTCTCATAGATACCGGATAAGCACAAAAAATTTCATCAAAATCGGTCAAGCCGTTTCGGAGGAGTATGGCAACGAAAACTGTGACACGAGAATTTTATATATTAGATTTTAACGACCTATACAAGTTCCTGAGGAACAGCCCCGATACCAGCACGTCAAAGAGCTAAGTCAACGTGACAGTACCTACGAGAAATATTCCACCACGAGCACATTTATAGTTAAGAGAATTGAAATTGTTCCTGTATTTAAATGTATCACAAAATACGATTAACTCACTTTCGATAAATAAAAGAGTAATCTTATTTCCCTTGATCTTGAGCAAAGGCATTACGACACCCTACCTTTTAAGATCTATAAATAAAGGCTTTTAAACCCACCGGTAATATTGGCCTTTTCCTCATGCAAACACGCAAGTATTTCAGGTCTCTAAATGTAATTGAAATATTTACTACCGTTAAGGCACGTTTCTATCAAAATCGTTGGCATTTCTGTGTGGTATTTTAAAAGCAAGTAAAATGTTATTTGCGTTTAATTTTTACGTTTCATGTTGCAGATTAAATACTAATCTCTACTAATACATAAATGTGAATGTAAGTTTGTTTGTTACGCTTTCACGCGAAAACTACTCAACTGATCATCATGAAACTTTGTACACATATTCTTGGAGGTATTAGAAGTAACATAGGATTATAAAAAAAGGGGAAAATTTACGCAGACGAAGTTGCGCGGGACAGCTAGTATAATATATTACACAACCTAATAGTTACGACAAAAAAATAGTACCTATGCACGTGTACAAAAGATCACAAAATGCAAAGAGTACCTACAGAAGCAAAAGTTATATTTTACTAGCTGACCCGCGCAACTTTGTCTGCATCCATTTTAGTCCCGTAGTTCCTGAGATTATTGCGTTCAAACAAACAAACTCTTCAGCTTTATAATAATTAGTATAGATACAACCCACACATAAAGTTCCCGAACAATAATTTTCACCAAATATTACTATTTAGAGGATTTTATCTTCATGGACTTTCTAGTCACTTCTCAAATATTTCATTGAATACGCAGACAATCACGATTCGATCTAAACCAATGTAACATAATGTATGTGTCCGATTTAGTATGTTATAACTACGTTTAGTAAGATGGACTCTGATTAGCCACAAGTGCGTTGCTGAGCTAAGAAAAGTAACGCGCAGCCTATCAACACATATGATGTCCCACTGCTGGGCACGGGTCTCCCCAGTAGAATCAAATTATTATAGATCCTGGGGGTAATTGCCATAATCACCACGCTTGGCGAGCGGGTTGGCGATCGCAGTAAGGAGAGGACGAAGCTGCCCGTCCTCTGGTAAAACATCCCTTAATTGCCTTGACGACACCCACACGGGAAGAGATGTAATGGTACTATTTTTAAGCCGGTAATACGCGGCATCCAATCACTGTTCTATCATCACGGCTATCAACTTTACTATGATGAATTATTTTTACTACTTATATTTCGCACTAATAGTAAAAGTGTTTCATTTTCTCTCCCATTCTATTACGCTACAGAGGCAGTCAGTTAATCACTAAGTACTTATTGTTTCCATCACACCCTTCTCTTACATACGAGACGAGTAATTAAGTACCTGTTCATTAAAACAAGTTTTTGTGTTGGCCTAAGACCTATACTCTAGACCCTAGACCCCAGATGATATAATACGAGAGAGGTCATAGCTTTTCCCGCTTTGATCGTAGATTAATTGTCACGTAATGCAGCGCTCGAGCTGTCGGCTAATTTATTAGGAATGAGTAGTAATGTAATGAGTAATAACTAATTAAATATTTAAGATATTTAAGAACGAGAATACACTTGCATAACAGCTACTTGTATCAAAGGAATACATATGCCAGTAGTTAATATAGTACGTACAAAAACCGTCTCTAATAAGATACATGTTCGTATCGTTACCTCAGGAAAATTTTAACCCTTCGCCTCTGCTTTACACATGTCAATTGGAAGCATGTGCAAGTGTCGAAGCTACAAGCACGTGTACAACAAATTAAACATCGTTCAATAACACAACATCAGTAAAACATCACATCCATTAAAAATCGGGTGCTCTAGTTTTATGGGAACCATTGACGTAGAGAACAAGACTGCGTCATAAAATCTCAAAATTGACCACTCTCTAGAAAGAGACAAGGCTACTATATGGACAATATCTGTCAAAGAGAGTTAAGAAGAGTTATAGTTAATCCACAAAGTTAGCAAAGCGTGAAAGAGAAAAAAACGTTTTTTTTTTTTTCAAAGTGACATTTTAATTGAAAGGAATGGCGCGGTCCAGGTTTAAAAGTCAATGGTGGGAACGGACTCTGAATCCTCAAACGTCATTTAGTTTTTAGTCACCTATAGCTCTGATGCTGTCACTTTTACTTAAATCAATAATGGAGACAGGAATACATTTAAATACGACATAAATGCAAGATATTAATGTAATAAACCAAATGCACTGATCCGTACGAATAAAGTAAACCTGATTTATTTTAAAAGGCGGGCCTATAAGTTTCTTGGCACCATCTTTTCTGAGCTTGGAACTGCTGCTTAAATTCAATAGCGACGTTTTCAAACATATTACAGTATGAGTTGATTTATGTTGTGATTTGGACAGATTTTGAATAAATATAGAAAAATATGCAAAGTAAATTTGAAAATGATACCTACTTTAGTAGAATGTACAGACTTTAGTCGCATTAGCATATTAAATTTGAAACGAAATTAACCTATCATATGTGCCAAATAGTGTGCACATATGTGCGTGATTCACTTGTCTTATAAACCTTCTCATCGATTTAATTCGATATTTTATCGCTACATTAAATCGAAACCTTTTGAATCAGGACGATCAATAAAAATGCAAGTAACCGATATCTCGAAAAGTCAAGATCACTGCAAAAAGCTAACAAGAATCTGGGTTTCATTGTTGCATGTTGCTCGTTCATCGAACATTAAATTATAATTAATGGAACTGCAACTATTGTTCGGTGACCAAAAATAGCATAAAAGGACGGCATTATGCAACAACGTTTAACGAAACTGCCAAGGGCCAGCTTCAATCATTGTTTTGACATTTTTGACTGATCATTAATTTGCAAACAATGAGTTAAAATTCTGAATGAGTTATGTATTGAAGTCATTACTGACTACTGACTGGAGTAAGGAGGTCAGTGTATTGTTTCGGTACAACAGGTTGGTACTTTGAATTTTGGTAGTTTTGTGTTAACGTCGAAGCCGATGGTCAAGAGAAAAGGAATGGTATACTGCTTCGTACAGCATATCCATCTAATCAGGGAAATGTCATGATAAAATATAATAAATAATTTTACTAAGTGCTGTTTACGTAGGTTAGTGCTGGTACGAGGTAAATATATAGTATCTACTCGTACTTATTATTAAAATATATATATTACGGGTCTTAATCGCGTGAATAATTTAAGGTAAAATACCTTATTTATTGCCCGACGTTTCGACCGTATTGCAACGGCAGTGGTCACGGGAAGACATCTACTCGTACTTGCCTAAATAAAATCGAGGGCAATTTTTTACGGTTTTTTCTATATTTTGGTATTCAATAATAATATTATTATTATTATTATCAAATTACTTGCCTAGAAAAATAGATACTACAGCTGTACTTAGTGTGTATTTTCCTTGGAAGATTGATTTTGATTGTTAAACTTTTCAAACATTGCGTTAATATCTTAAACACGCGAAACTTCGGACTCGAATTTTAATTAACATTTTATGAAAAAAAATAAGGTACTTTTTTAAAAAAAAAACGATTAAGATTCGTCTGATTACCCTCCTGCTAGGATTCGACTGACTAAATCGGCACCCTATATATCATACAGAATGCTGGAGGACTGATGGAAATTACTTAGGTACTTAAAATAAAAATTGTTTTTGTCAATGAAATCAATTAGTGTTAATAAGCTTTTTAGATTAATTTATCAAACAAAAATCTAATTTTTTTTCAAAGGCGTTTGTTATTCGTTTTTTAAACAGTTTTATTTTCTTTGTAAATATATGTAGATTTAAATTACCTATTATTTTCTAAATATATTTTCCAAAGCTAGCCTGATTCTAACTGAGCCACGTCACTTAAACTGTCATTTAAATACGTTTTAGTGATAAAAGCTCCCAATTCACGTTAAATCGTCAAAAATAAAATAAAAAACTATTTTCTTTAGACAGAAGCAAGTTTAAGTTTATCAATAAAATTTGAATTAAAATGTAATCATAATACTTCGAAACAAAGTCAGTTTTCTTTGGCCAAGAAAATGTACTTGGGTATTTTAAAAATATATTGAAGGCTTTTAGACCAAACAAGATTGAACATTTTGAATTTTAATATTATTTCTCGACTAAAGACCTAATAACATTTTGAAAATAAAGTTCTTTCTTTATATTTATTCAAAGAATTATAATCAATACTAATATTATAAAGCTGAAGAGTTTCTTTGTTTGTTTGTTTGAACACGGTAATCTCAGGAAGTACTGGTCCGAATTGAAAAATTCTTTCACTGTTGGATAGCCCATATATGGAGCTATCACGCTACGACCAATAAGAGTGAAGCAATGATAAATATAGCAAAATCGGGGAAAATTTACGCAGACGAAGTTGCGCTGAACAGCTAGTATTCAATATGTCTTGAGTTTGTGTCTTGTATCAGGAGTCTTGTGTATAGTAGTGCGTGCTTCTTACAGGTATTTATTTAAATAATTATTTAAAAAAAACTTTTTACAAAAAAATATTAAACCGACTTCAAAAATACAAGGTAACTAAAAACCATAAAATAATACAGGTAGGTCGGTACAACAAAAAATAAAAAAAATATTTTCAAGATGATGCCACGAAATGTAGTTTTTATGTTTTAGGCACAAACTTTAAAATATTTATTAGATGGAGTACAGAAGCAAACGAAAGCCTCTGTGGCGCGGTGGGGTTTGATTCCCACACGGGACATTACCGTGATCCAGAAATTGTTGTTTCGGGTCTGGTTGTACTTTGTATTTGTGACTTGTATGTTTGTAAAGTCCCCCGGGACACAGGGCTTGTACCCTACTGCGGGAGTCGTCTTTAAAAAAAAAAGAACAACGGCAACGTTCATGGACAGACGAGATCTCAGAATATCTTGTTGTCCTGTGTGGGAATAGAACCAACGACCTGACTTGGCAGTCAGGGTTACTAACAACTAGACCAACGGGTCAGTCGCAATTTAAAAAGGAGCAGTCGTAAAATTGTAGCTTACAAAAATTATAATGTTTCATTGCGTTGCATATTATTTTTATTACAAAATAATGGCGTGTTTGCACTTTTCATCACTGTTAATTGAGTAATGCCTATGTAATGTTATTAGTTCATTACTCATTCATTACATACACAAATAGTGTATTAAGAGTATAATGTATGTAATTGGACCAATTTAATTCAACTTTATGATTATGTTAGAACTGTTTTACATAGGACTAATTACTTATCGTGTTATATTTGCATTAATACGTTATAACTCAATATTTGGTACTTCTACAGATAAGTGGAGATTTATAGTAGTCGTAGCGCGGCGTAATCTAAGTCTGCCTATCTGTTTGTCTTCTATGTTTTCACGCTTAAACTGCTGAATCGATTTAGATGAAATTTGGTATATAGATAGTTTGTGTCCCGGAAAAGGACATAGAATAGTTTTTATCGCGATAACTGACATCCATGTAGACGGAGCCGCGGGATAAAGCTAGTTTCATATACAGCGTTGTTTTTAATAGCCCATATTGTCCCATTGCTGAGACCAGCGAAGGCCTCCACTTCCTTCTTCCACTATGTTCGATCCAAGGCATTCCGTGTCCAGTCCTTGGAGTATGCATCTAGCTCTCCATTTCTTTCAGGGCCGGACACTTTTGGAGAAATGTTATTGTTCAATAGATGAATTTGTTTGTGTTAATGATAATATATAAACTTGACATTAATAATATATAAAATTGTGAAAATTAATTGTCATTTTTTCTTTGTGTAAACATTAATATGTGCAACTATTTATCTTTATTCTATTATTATTATTACTTTTTTTAATTTGACATACCTACTCAGAATTTTAATTTTTAATCATATCGAAAACTAATTTTAAGTTTGACTTTTTTGTGTTTTTTTGTGTTTTTTTTTTACTATGATTATTTTGTTATTATTATTTTTACATTCAGACACAATTGTATAATTATTTTTGAATAAATGAATTGAATTGAATTGAACTTATACACATACACTTACCAATTTAGCAATCAAATAAGAAACTAGGTTTATAAAACGTGCAAAACCTATTGTTGTTACTCGCGATTCTGTTAGACCAACAATTGCAAACTTGTTTTTTACAGTACGCTATCATTGCCAGACATCACTTTACGCAAGTTATACGTCGACTTGCTAATAATATACCTATATACCTAAGTGTATATATTTGTTCATTGCGTACTTACTAGCTGTCCCGTACTTCGTATGCGTAAATGTTCCCCGTTTTTGCAACATATTTCATTGCTGCTCCGCTCCTATTGGTCGTAGCGTGATATTATATGACCTTTCTCGATGGCTATCTAACAGTTAACGAATTTTCCAATTTGGACCAGTAGTTCCTGAGATCATCGAGTTCAAACAAACAAACTCTTCAGCTTTATAATATTAAGTATAGATATGGGTACAATGTTTTGTATTCTGTATTGGAATAATAATACCTACAGTTTCATTTTACCTCAGAAATGATGTTATGTTATTATTATCGTAAGTATTCATAATTATTATTTCAGCTTCAGAATAACATTTATGTTATGAATTCTCATTTGTTTTATGTGTACCTTTTCGAAGCTTCACAGACTCACAGTAGATACAAATTTCTACTAGATATGACTTCGTAAATAAATAATGTTTTGACAACATTCAACACTTGGTTTCTTATTAGGATTTAATTATCTAGAGTCTCTAGAATATTTGGCTTTTATTTTCATTGAGTTTGAAAACAATTAATTTACGGTTAGTTTATGCTAGTATTGTTATTTGTTAGTATTCATTGTGAAGTTTAATAACTTAATTAAACTGTCTAACTGTGGCTCCAAACGTTGACCGCAACGTCGATCCAAACGCCACTCGTCCAACCTTTGGATATAGAATGACACTCCGACTCGTCCCAACGTTGTCGCCAATACTATTTTCCAAATTCACACTTTGGACGACTGGCGTTGAGACCGAAGGACGTTGGGGCCAACGTTGGAGCCGCTGAAAGCATTTTAAAGCCGACCTACATGTATGGTGTTCAACTCTGAGGAAGCGCTAGCGACTCCAACATAAACATATTGCAGATACTCCAGAACCAAACTCTTAGAACCATATCAAACGCTACATGGTACACTACAAATATCGAAGTTCGTGAAAACTTAAATATAAAAACAATTAAAGAGGAGGTTCATAACACTATTATTCGCTACAAAACAAGACTAGCTAATCACCCCAATGACTTAGCAGCCCAGTTAGTAATAGACTAGAGCGAAACGCGTTTGAAACGGCGTGCTATTCTGCAACTTGATTAAATAGAGTCTATTCTAAGAGGAGTTGCACTCAGTGGAGTACACGCTCGACATGATATCCTGCGCTCATCAGATTTGCTTATAGTCCAAGACTGATTGTAAATACACACACAATAAAAAAAAAAACGTAAGTAAAGGAGAAGAATCATTCAAATTATTTAATTTAAATGTAACCGAGCTAACTATTTAGTTCAGCTGCTCTGCCAACACTAATTCTGTGTTTTGGAATAAATAACAAAATCAAACCATTTACTTTTTGAAACACTGTCTCTAAAGTATTATGAATGACCCTTAAATCAGTTTTCGTTTTTTTTCCTGCGAAGCAAGGGGTCGACCCCTTTGGGAATCTCTGATTTAAACTATAAACAGAGAAATACCTACTTTGACTTTTTACAGACGTATATTACTATGACCACTATAACAACAAATAATAAAAATGAAATAACGTTAAAAAATAAAGGAGCCAATCAAAATATTACAAACAATTTTTTCGCGTCTTTCCGTTACTTTTCAAATACAGTCACCAAAGCGAGAGTAATGTGCCTGACACATAAGTCACACTTTGACAACAAAGGTAAATATTGAATTTGTTAAACGTCTTGACGTTAATCGCACATATTTACAGGAGGAAATAAACCGACTAATATCAAACTAACAAGCGGGAAGTTAACCTTCCACGGTAAATTACCGTAACAGCCATCATGTGTTACTATGGCTATATTGTTTATATGTAAAGTCGCAGAATACCGAGAGTACAGATGATAACCTACATATAATACGCTCTTGACAAACACGGACGTGGAATCAGGGGGTCAATTCACATATTTAAAGCAGTGCAGTAGCAATTCAGTTGCAGTTAAGTTTCGATTAAAACCACCATTTTTGTATTCTTGTAACTTTGGGATCGATCGCAAATACGCTTGCGTCAAGTATTCGTCTCGAGAGCGCAGTAACGACATTCTAGTACGGTGCGCAAGCGTTTTTGAGATCGATTCCAAAGTTACAAGAATACGAAAATGACAGTTTTAATCGAAACTTAACTGCTACTGCACTGCAACTGTACTGCTTTAAATACGTGAATTGGCCTGCTGGGCACGTTTTTCAAACAAAGCACACCGATGTTGTCTTCGATTCATATCTGTGAACGATGTCTATGTGTGCGTTGCTCGAGTGAAGTACTTTTGAAGGGTGCCTTCTGAGCTCTTGGTATTCTGTGGTGCAACAAAGAGCGAAAGTACCCACGCGTTTCACTCTCACTATCGAGACGGGCTGCAGACTTGTAAACAAAACATACAGTTTAATAAAAACCGAGATCCGTATTCACAAGACAAACAAATTTCAACTCTATTTTATCTGTATTAAGACGAATTTGAATTAAATGCCAATATCATTATCGAAGTCAAATTATCATAAACTAATAAAATTATTAACTTCTTGGTGCTATCGTGCATAACTTTTGTTTGTGATTTCATACAGGAATGAATGAATTTTTGATGGAATTTTGTTAAAGATTGTTTTTAAAAAAAAAGAAAGTTGGTAATGGTGACCACACAAGTTATCGATCGCCATATAAAAAGTGGAGTAAGTATTTTAAAATGAGTCAGCCATTAAATTAATCGATTAAAAAATGAAGTCTAAAAATGTACTAACCGTAGTTACCATTTTTTATAACTTATCGCTATAAAAACATAATGCTTATTAAAGATAATTATAATGTAAATTAATTTAGTGTAAATAAATATAAAAATCTGTATATATACATTTATTACGAATGAACTTTAGTTTTACTCTAGATTAACTTTTATTTTATTACTTTAGACTTTCTTAAATTAAAAATATTAATTTCCATGAAGTCCTCATTCATTCACTCATCATCGCCCAGATCAAACTTAGTCCTAAGTCATTCATTCACTCATCATCGCCCAGATTAAACTTTTGGATCAGAAGTTGTGAGAATGACGGCAAACTGACTTGTCAACATTTTTCACAGCTCCACGTTTAATGTTGCATGCACACGCATGGAAATTTATCAATTCAGGGTAAAATATACAAATACTCATTAAAGTTTATTACTACGGCTCTAAAAGGTCTAGATTTAATTTTTTAAATGACAATAGACCAATACGCAAGACTATGCTATATAATACGGCAAAACCTTTAGTTAAGTACTTAAATAACATCTTACGGTGATGAATGACCTACCTATTATAATATGATTTCTATTATCTTTTGTATGGAATGAAAACGGCTTGTATCATAGTTCATTCATTTTATTGTGTGAAAGTTCTATTTAAAACTTCACTCGGTCAAAAGGTGATATTGTATGATTTTGCAAGCGAGCTTAAATTATTTCTTGCTTGCGTTTGTGCTAAGGCATAATGTAATAGTATTTTTCAATGAACAATTGCCTTAATCTCAATATATTTTATTTAAAAAACATATAGACCATATAACCTATTTTAATAATGGATATATTAATATACGGGGTGCAACAGAAAGGTGTGGTCAAATTTCAGCAGCGGATAGGGTATGTTATCAGTATTTCACCTACCATGGTACCATAGTTAGTTGAATTATTATTACATAGTTATAGCCTATTGTTTTTGTCAAAAATCAGTAGTGAAAGGCGTATGGCACAAGAATTATACAAAATTCGATTGGATTATTAAGGCACAGAACTTTTTGAGTCATTCTTTTATTAATTAATACCTTTTTACTCATAAATAAACGATTGAAAAAAAGAATATTTTATTAGGGTACTAGTATCCTAGACGGACAAAAGTCCCCAAATAAAATTAGAATTAAAAAAAAAGGTTACTCCGATTTAGATAAAATAAGGTAGGTACCCTCGGTATCACGGGCACATTCCAGCTCTTGAATATGACCTTTACACCTTGTATAAATTTTACGTTATTACATTATTGTACATTTTTATGCGTATTAAAGTTTCATTTATTTAAAAAGTCTCAACTATGTTAGAATTTAAAAAAATACAACAAGTTCACAACAGTATACTTAATTAAAACATATAGCGATTCATATCACAATCTTTACTGTCGACAATCTTTCCATTTAACCAACTGAATCTTCAAAACAAACAAAAAGTTCCTTAAACCAAAATCAAATTTCCTCATCCATCAACTCTTCAGAATATGATTTATAGTCGAGATACGTCATACAGTTATCTTTTCTCGATCTGTTGCCCAACACTGTGATCTATCCATGCAGACGTGAGCAAAGCAATATGGTGATATAATGGAAATGTAGCAAGGTCTGACCAATGCCACAGTGTAGTGCATGCAGTTGGATAATTATAAACATTAGATGCTAATGTTTAAAATGAGTCTAATCAATTCTATTGTTGCCGCATGATGCAGGATAAATTCAGTGCAAATGAATGATGAATGATACTACACACAATATCATTCGTAAGTTCGTTCGTGGTGTAGCCCTAAAGTTAAATACCTGCTTTTACTAGTTTAAGATGAAAGTTAATTCTGGTCTTAATATCACACGAATTGGTATAAAGAAGATTTTTTCTTGGATGATGCATACAACGCATGAGTTCGATTATAATATTCAGATGTTTGCGGAAGAGCTCTTTCGTATTTTTATTCTCTCTCTAGTATTCTGTTATTATTCACACAACGGACATAAATCATCAAATTTTTAAAATAAATAATCTAAATAGATAAAATACCTGTCTGATAAGTGAAAGCCATATTATTGTGATCACACTAACACCTGATCAAAGATGATATCTCCTCGTCATCCATTATGCTATATGTAAATAAGATACAATGATTTGCACAGAGCAATCAGAGGCATTTGATTTGCATACAATGACATGCAGTTATGTGATAGAAGTAGACTGGGTTTATTTTTGATGGTACTAGTAATCTGGTAATCTTATATAAATTAGAAATCACATAAAATAGAGTAAATACAGGTGTTCAGGATAAATATGCATCTTCTATTTTGTTATAAGATAGCACGTGAAAAATTTTATTACAATAATTGTGATATAAATTTTAATTGTAAATATTAATATTAAAGAAAAATAACAAAAAGTTATAATACAATTATAATAATATATAAAAGATACTTAATTTAGAAAAATAATATTAGATTTCATTCATTCAGGTACAATAATAATAATAATAATGAACGCTCTTGCATTTTGAGATGTGTGAGATGTATGATTAGTAGTATTATAATCGAAATAAATTTATTATTATAATTTGTTAACAAAATGTTCTAGCCTGATAGCCTTTTATTATAAATCTTATCTATACTAATATTATAAAGCGGAAGAGTTTGTTTGTTTGTTTGTTTGTTTGTTTGTTTAAACGCGCTAATCTCAGGATCTACTGGTCCGATTTGAAAAATTCTTTTTTCGTTGGATAGCCCATTTATCGAGGAAGGCTATAGGCTATATAACATCGCGCTACGACTAATAGGAGCGGAGAAGCGACGAGAAATGTTTCAAAAACGGGGAGAAATTACGCATACGAAGTTGCGCGGGACAGCTAGTCTACTAATAAAAAGTATTTATGTAGGAATAATTTATCAAAAAAACAATCTAACTTTCAAAAGCAGACGATCTTTGCTTTCATTAATTATGAAACCAACTTATTTACATTGAAAGGCGCCCGTGCATGGAATATTTGACCAAAAGCAGGTTTGTACACATTTGATGAGTCGCATCACATATTAAAGTTCTAGATTCTAGAATATTTTATAATTTATATCTCTTTTTCAACTACTCTGTATGAGATGTTAAAGTCATCGTGATTAATGATGAACGTCCGGTTACAAGATCGGATTGGTACGTACGTATATGTATAACAACCAGTAGCGGACTTATTGCATTGTTACGTAATGTATCATTAATGATACATGAGCCGTATTGTTAAAGAAATGTGTTATAAGGAAAAAGTTCCTATAATTATTGTTTTTAAAACTTTCGCGATTGTTTTACATATTAGATATATTTCGTGACTTAATCGCGTGAATTATTTAAAAGTACGATCCTTTTATTTACCCGACGATTCGATCGAATTGCACCGATCGTGGTCACGGGTCGACTGATTAAAAGTACACTCAATAAAAGGATCGACCTTTAAATAATTCACGCGATTAAGTCCCGAAATATATCTAATAGTTCCTATAATGTATGGTGATTTGCTTAACTTTTAATTTTTTTAAATACCGGGGAAAAGATAGATTTTTATTTGAAGTAGGTATCTTTTATAACAACCTAAATAAATATATATATATATTTCGGAAAATGCTTTTTCGTTTTTTTTTAAATCGTTACATCTATGAAGTAACAAAATTTAACGTAGAAGAACTGCATCGTAATCATAAAAAAACACAAACATCATAAGTTAATCAATCGTACGAAAGACGCGTCTCTCCGTCTGCGAACGAAGCCTCAAAAGCCAATAAATTTAGACGATAACATGATTCAAAGATCGCACCTTATGGTCCATTAGTGTCATGTTCTAGGTCACGGTTTACCAGCACTATAACAGTTTATTCTCCTCCCTTTACATAACTATTATAATTCATTAATAGCCAGTTTTTCTTCGAATGAATGTTAGAGGTTACCCAATTAGCTAATACCTACATAGTAGTCAGTGTTGCGTATGTCGAATCAATTTGTCTGGCGCTGTGTTGAGCAGATCTACTATGAAATTAAATAATGTTGTAATGACTTTTATCTTATAATTTATTAGTGTAATTTAGAGTGCATCCGTTAAAAATAGATACAATCACGAGGGTATTAAACAGTCTATTAAAGATACAATTTATTTAGAGGTGAATGACTTATCTTACCCTTTTTGATTAAGTACATGTTAATTATAGAGATAGAATGTTAATAAACTTAGTGGCTCGATTTTTATCTTACTTGATTAGGATGAAGTAGGAATTAAGCCTTATTGTAGTAAATTGGTAATGAAGTCATCAGTCAGTCGACTCATAAACTTATCATTTTTTCTCAAATAATCATAGTTGTTTCTTAAAAGAATATTCATATTATAAACACTGTTCATCTCTTCCATATTAATAAAGGTAGGTCTTTGACATAAATAAATATTATTTAAAGATAGAAAATAATATAATAAAAATTACTAGTGATAGTAATTTTTATTATATTATTTTCTTAAACGGTTCAAAAATATACACAAATAAGCTTTAATGTGAATTAAAGCTTATTTGTGTATATTTTTGAACCGTTTTTATTGTACCTGCGACCAGTCTGAGAGGAGATGCCGTGCAGCAATCGGGTTGCTGAGCCATTGTAAGCGATGCACCAATAAAAGATAACTACTGCCACGGCAACAATCATCCGTCAGGATGCTGTGGTCTATGACAATTTTTTTTTTATTATGGGTTTTTGAAAGAAAAAAAAGAAAGAAAGCTTAGTATAAATTTTAAAATATTCAATCGCAATAACTTCGGTTAAGTCATTGCCCTGTGTAAATATTTGTGCCGCTATCTCACTACACGACTCATCTCAGTTTATATTGACCGGCACTTACTTTCCATACATCACACAATAATGACATGCCCAAACACGTCGCACTAGGAACTTGCGAAAGTTTCACCATGTTATAAATATTCAGTATAAAAAACATCGTTTTCTTTTCGGGTCATCATTTTTGCGTAACAACCAAATTCGAGGAGAACAATTTTTGTGTATCCTTTTTGATACATGACTTAAATTGAACAAATGAATGAACGAAACTTTTTATTGTTTTTAATTTGGTTTTATGTAGTTCAATATATTTTTCGTATTGCCGTTAAAAGGGAAAATTCACTCAAATGTCAAGGTTTACGCAACGGCATTGTGTAGAACTGTAATAGGTGTATATTGCGCAATGAAATATTTAGCGAATCTCTCTTATTTTCTATATAGATGTTGCAAACAGCTTATTTCTGACTGCATTATGCAACAGAGGTCACAAGCTGTGGTGTCCCGCATTGCGCAAGAGTCGCCCACGCCGATGCGATGGAGAAAACATCACTTTCTACCTATACACCTGTTTATGTTTCATGTTAATGATATTGGTGTTTTAATATACATCTTGTGTTCTGTAGGCGAAGGGCTATTATGAATTTTTGAACGTGTTTAGACAACCTTGTGTTGTATACTCGAGTGAGATATGAATGAGAGCCATTTTGTTTGGGGCAATGAAAGTAAATATTAAGTTTATAACTTTTTTATGCAAAAATAAGAATTTTTATAATACAACTAAAATTATAGTACATTAAAATTACTATTTACATAAATACATTTAGGCACCGTAATTTTTTCTCTACTTATAACTAAGTTTGTCGCCGGCTGAGCAGATATCACAATTTCACGCGTTTGACGCGGCGCTTAGTAAGGACCGGACTGGCCAGGGGGTCCGTAGGCGGTGCTGACGCCGGATCCACCGTGACTGTGTCCACCGCCGATGCTACCGCCGGAGATGCCGTGACCGCCGCCGATGCTGCCGCCGGAGATGCCATGACCGCCTCCGATAGAACCACCAGAGATGCCGATGGAACCACCAGAGATGCCACCGCTAGAGATACCGCCACCAATGCTGCCGCCGCCGATTCCACCACCGATACCACCTCCAATACCGCCACCCTCCTTCTGGGTCTTGTACTTGATGAAGTAAACTTCGGGTTTGGAGGGCTGAGTGGGAGCGGCGGTGGGGATGGTGATGTCGGGCTGTTCGTCGGGTTTCTTGACCAACACGTAGACGAGGGTCTTCTCTTCGTTCTGAGCCTGAGCGGGGATGATGGGGGCAACTGGTGCGGGAGGAGCCGGTGCCTTAATGAAGATGATCTTGTAGTGCTTCTGGGGAACGGCACCGCCGCTGATCACTTGGGGACGGTGTTCTTCAGGTTCTGGGGGAGGAACGTGGACGTAGATGTGCTTCTGGACGATGGCGCCACCGCCGAAGCCAGCGCCGCCGCCGAAGCCGGCACCGCCGCCGAAGCCCGAACCGCCGCCGAATCCACCGCCGCTGCCGAAGCCAGATCCGCCTCCGGATGAGAATCCACCGCCGAAACCTGAGCCGCCGCCGGATGAGAAGCCACCGCCGAAGCTGCTGGAGCTCAGACCGCCGGAGGAGAAGCCTCCGCCGTGTCCGCCACCGCCGCCCAGGCTTATACCGCCCAGGCCGCCGTGGCCTCCGCCTAGGCCGCCTCCGTGGCCTCCACCCAAGCCGCCGCCTCCGGGCGCGTTGTAACTGTATCCCGCCTCGGGCCGAGCCGAGCCGAGTGCCGCGACGGCAGCTAATACCTGCAGCACAAATATTAACTCATAAACAACACTGTTACAAATTCATGTATCGATTGTTCGGCTTTATTGATCGTCGATCCTCGTTATCGATAAATGCACTGAACGTAATCACGATGAATAGAGCCGACCGATCGCACTAGAACAATCCGAGTAGGAAGCGCTAGTGAGCGCGGTCACAGGAGCGCAGGTCAAACACAGGTCACAAGTCACTTTCACTGCACACGAATACCTACCAAGAACGCTTTCATGTTGACTCACGGAGGTGTAGTGGTTGTGTGATGCTCTGTACCACCGACCGTTGGCTTATATACTAGTGGATCGTCGACGCCTCTCTCCCAGACTCTTCCTAAGATTCGGCCTTCGGGCCATGCGAGAATTATGATTTTAATGACACCCGTCCAATTCTTCTTTGGTGAAAACAATGTGGATCTTGTTCGTGTATTGGACACTTTCACAGTCTTATCTATCGGTAATAATTGATATGTCAACGGATTGATTTGACATTTTATTTATATTGTTCTATTGTTGTCTTAATGTTGGGATTTAACTACTTATTATAGTTGTAATGTAAGTTACTTTGAATTTGTCTAATGGTAAAGTTTTTCGTGCTCCGTTTCTTACATTTTGTTTTAGATGTTTTCGTATTAAAAAATGATTTAAAGTAATTTTTACTTTCACGTAATGTATTCAATATACTATTGAATTGCGTACCATAACAAGGAAATGGTACCATTTCATATAGGTAATAGTTAAATGTTAATAAAAATTGTTACTTAATTTTTTTACGTATTTTTTTTTGCTTCATATAAAAACATATGTGAAGCAGCAATTTATGTACTGGTAAACGATAAAATAATATTTCTGGAAAGTCACCCCCATTACAGGAGTTTTTTCCTTAATGCTTAAGTATTTGAATATATTGGTTTTACGAAAAATAAGACTGTAGAAATTCTTATTACGTTTATATAATGTGGGAACATTTACAAATGCCTACATAATAAAAATGTAATAAGGCGAATGTATGTACGAGAAGATAGAATTTATTACCTATGTTGTACAGTTTTTAGATTGAAGTTTTCTTGGTATTAGAATTCAGGCATAATTGTTGTTTGTTGTAGTTTTTATAGAAGTTCATAAATATTTTACGTCCGATGTACTTCAAGGAATTTTTACATAATATAAAAGAGTATCTCTCTGTTGTCTGTGTCAATGCGTTTTGATCTTCTAAACTATGGGACGGATTTTAATGCGATTTCTAATAACATTTAGTTTTTGTTTTGGAGTAGTTTACATGTATGAATTTTATGTGTACTATGCCTATAAACTTTGTCATCTGTATGTAAATATAATATACTAGCTGCCTGCCTCGGCTTCACACGAGTGTCATATCGTAGCTTTTTATACCTTGAGTTAAATTATTGTAATTTTCGTAGGGATCTCTATTTTTTTGACAATAAAATACAAATAGCCTATATTGCTTCCCTATAATGCAGCTTTCTAATGGTGAAAGAATTTTTAAAATTGGTCCACTAGTTTTGGAGCTTATTCAATGCAAATAAACAATCAAATCTTTCCTCTTTACAATATTACTACAGAATACGAGTAAGTAGAGTTCAATTTTTTTATTCTTCAAAATGAGTCATACCTAATTTTGGAAAAAAACAAAATAGATAGTTTAAGGAACATTGCTTTAAGGTAGAAACTGCTGAACCAAATGAAGTAAAACTTTCATTAACGATACGATCTTAATGCCATAGGTCAGCTCGCTCTACAAGACTATGACATAAGAGCGGTATAACAATAAACAACTATCTCTATGGTCTAACGTACATAATATTTTTGCCGTTATGTTTTTATTTAAACCAGCTTGACTGTGGGTTAGTTTATATAAAAAAAACAAGGCAAGTGCATGTCTGGCCATGCACAATATAGGGTTCCGTAATTATCCAGCACAATAATGCGGTGTAAGAAGTGGGTTTTCTGTTATTTTTGTTTCAACGAGAAAAAAAACGTAGGTGAAAAAAAAAATTGTTCGAGCACTTTGTCGGCGTAACTAATATGTACATATATCCATGCCAAATTCCAGCTTTCTAGTACTAAGGGTCTTTGAGCTAAACAGAGAGACAGATGGACGGACGGAGGGACGAATGGACATGGCGAAACTATAAGCATTCCGTTTAGCCATTTTGGCTACGGAACCTTAAAAATGGTGTTTTAAAGCCTCTTAATCGGTCTGTGGTTGTATTTCAGTTAGTTAGTGACTAATTCCATGTCAGCTGGGATTTTCCTTGTTCCTAGTAGTTCAATGTGAACGGGATTACCCAGTCATTTAGATTGGATACTACGTTGTAACCTTTTCTATGTTAAGAATTAGCAAATATAGGAAACGAAACGGTGTTAGCTATTAAAGTAATTGCTAATAGATATTTCGTTGTTACGCTATTCACACCTACTTCCCTACTAATATTATAAATGTGAAAGCATTGAGAAACTCTGCCTGTCGGTCTTATTTTTAAAGCTTAACCGTTGATCTGATTTTTAAGGAAATTGATGGGGAGTTAGCGTTAAGGCTAGCGTACATATGTAGAGTATAATAAAAAAATAAATGTCATAAATCGAAAAACAGGCTGACTAGTACCTATATATGTAGAGTTAAAAAAAAAATATATAAATCGTAAAACCCGCCTGCTTGAAAAAAGATGGACGCCAGATAACCTTAAATTGGGTAGTTGACTACACTAAAAGTAAATTATTTTATACTAATCAGGTAATCTTAAAATGCTCTGAAAATAAGTGTTCTTTTACAATTTAACATGTTTTTGAATTTAAATACTAAAAGTAATGATTTGACGATAGGAACTTATGACGTCACACATTGTTATTCCATGTACATTTTTATAGAGCTTGTCGTTTTGACATTTCATAAAAAGAGACTGATTTGAATTGACAGTAAACATCAGTGTACTTATTAAAATGCTTTCGAGTGCATTATAGTTATACTTTTAGTTAATACTTTTTAGTAGTTGTAAGATGTATTAAAAATGTAAGTATGTGAAAATGGTTGGTAACAAACTTTAAATCGTTATATATCGTATACGGTCATTCTAAGTGAAAAATTATTAAAGAAACTTAACTAATAAGAAAATAAACTAACTTATATAATGATACCCCAATTTGTTGACTTTATTATTTTTCTCTATCACAATATGGCGTCTGGCTGTCGCCATTTTGAATTTTGATTCCTATCATGTCTTTAGTGACACTCGCAAGATTAATATGAATCGATTGACGCATGAATCATCAAAATCGGCTCACGCCTTTGGTCTTTATAGGAACATACATACACGCGTAAAACACATAACCCTCCTACGCAGTCGGGCAAAAAATGGAAACGCAGTCAGCCTTCTGGGCACAATGCCGGTGGGCACCGATTTGGAACAAGTTTACTATTTACCATACCATACCAACCCATATGATGGCCCACTGCTGGGCACGGGTCTCCCCATTAGAACCTACTAGTATGTAGATCCTGGGGGTAATTGCCATAATCGCCACGCTTGGCGAGCGGGTTGGCGATCGCAGTAAGGCTTTAAGTACGCAGAGGACGCTGCTGCCCGTCCTCCGGTGTGAAATCCCTTAGTCGCCTTGACGACACCCACGGGAAGAGATGGGGTGGTACTATTCTTAAGCCGGTACCACACGGCAGTTTACTATTTAAAGCTTTTAAACTTACGCGTTGCAGTATATACCTACACAATTTGAAACGGGAATAAACGCGTTTAAAATAGGTAAAGTATTTACCTTAAGCTTGAAGGTCGACTTACAGAATAGGGACACGGTTAGTGTTGTGTACTCCAAGTACCCGTGTACTTGGAAGACACAAAAAAATGTGGGGGTGGATGAAGAAACGTCCGCCGCACACACGGAGTCGTGGCGCCCGCCTCCCCAGTCAGCTTGAGACCACGGCCGGTGTAACACGGTCGAAAGGTAAAGCCTATGGTAACTACTTCAGTTTAAACGTGTTTATTCTCGTGGCAAATTGTGTAGGTTTACTATTTGTAATCCTTTATCTATAATGTCGTTGTTTTTAATACGCTTTTATTAGTTAAATACATATGTTAATATGTAATGGAATCTTTGAACGTGTTTTTCACCCACTTCAGAATGTCATCTTTGAAAATTCATCCCCTAAGAGGGTAAAATAGTAGTTGTAAGTTTATATGAAACTCCGCCAGTTTTAAAGTTTAATGTTTGGAATTTCGTATTTGGCTTATTGGAGTAAACTAAAGAAAACATGTTTCGGCGTTTTTGAAAAATCAACCCCTAAACCCCAACCTCTGTTAGTTTTAAAGTAAGATCTGTGAAATTTCCTATTTGGCTGTCTGTTTGAAAACAATTAAAAAACAAATAAATCAATATCGTCACAAGCGGGATGCTTGTGACGATATTGATTTATTTGTTTTTCTGGGTACATAAAAATGAAATTTGAAAGTATCTAGATACTGCCCATGAGTGTTTGTTTTGAGTTCTGTACCTGTTTTAATATTAAATTACCTTTATGAGAGCAACAATAACAAAAAAAAAAAAACTGTAGTACCTCCCACGTAGTTGGCTAGGCTCTGATGTGATTGGCCGCCGTAATTGATATCAGTTAGGAGACTATTATTAATAGAAACCTCGTGATTCTGACATTCACGCGGGCAAAAGCTACCCAGGATAAATTTAACACCATATATACCATACCATGGATGCATCGCTTATTCATTATTTTAATTTTAGATTTAGCCAAAAGACTACGTTTATTTGACATACCAATCTCTTCTATGAATATTACTTTCAATAGTCCTCTGACACGTATGGCGCGGTTGTATAATGATATATCTATTGTAACAAACAACACTATTGATATATTTACAATGAAATTCCCATCATACAGGCACTTCCTGATACAGAGTTACCAATAAAACCTATCATAAGTACAATTATATTTAATATTTTTTAGAATTAGAATATATTTTGTCTATTATACGAGTGTCATGCATACCTGAAATTTGTATAGTTACCTAAACTGATATACAAAAATGTTATATACTCGTATATATATAAGTTATGTGTGTAATTATGCTGTTGATGTGCTTAATAAATAAATTAATACCAACATTTCAAAGTCGGAGTAGTTTATAATCCTTCATAAATCAACAGATTTTCAAACATTTTTTAAATAAACATATCAAATTTTGTTCAGCTATTTAGTAAGTGTACTCTGGCAGTGACTTTCGCGTTTACAATATTAGTATAATTAGCATATAGGAGCTAGTGAAGTATATAAGAGAGATCTGCACTTAGCAGTAACTTGAGTTTATTTGAATATGATGGTGATATAACTGCTTGTGCCAGTACGTAGTGCCGTGAAGATGTAATGACCTGGCCTTTCTAAGGCTCTCTTGATGTTATGTATTCCGGTAATGTGTTACGATGTTTGTACATAAACACTACATTCTTATGACTGATATAGAAGTATTTTGTTATATACCTACGCTAAAATCGGCGTTGTCGTCTTACTGTTCTTGAAAAACGATTTTTATGGTGCAATGTCATCTTGGCGCGGTGGGAGTGTATCCGACTCGTAGGTTCGATCCCCACCCAGGATAAAACTTTGTGTGATGAGCATGATGGTTTATTCTGTGTCTGGGTGTTATTTATCTATAATGTATGTATTTAGAAATATATAAGTATGTTTATCAGTTGTCTGGTTTCCATAGTACAAGCTCTGCTTAGTTTGGGATCAGATAACGTTGTGTGAGTTGTCCCAAGATATTATTAGATATTATTATTATCATCAGAAGGTTCTATCGGTCCACTGATTCACAGGCCTTTCCTCATATATGTAAGCGGTGATAGCGGTAGCGGTAGCGGTGGTTAAGGCATCGGACTCGCAATTGTGAGGTCCCGGGTTCGAATCCTACCCATTATACTACCGACGTGAACCCACTCCTAACACAAGCCATTGAGCTTAGCTGGAGGGGTTAACAGGATTGTTAGTAATGTGGGACGGAAATCCCACATAGCTAGTTATCTTTAAAAAAAAAAAAATTGAAGTCGCGGGTTAAAATTTAACGTATTATACTACCGACGTAGAGCGACTCCTAATACAAGCAATTTAGTTCAAATGCGCCATTTCGCACGGCCTTTTCACGACAACGTAGTGTAACGTAACGAAAATATAGTGAACTAGCTGTCCAGCGCAACTTCGTATGCGTAAATTTTTCCCGTTTTCGCAACATTTCTCGTCGCTGCTCCGCTCCTATTAGTCGTAGCGCGATGTTATATAGCCTATAGCGTTCCTCGATAAATGGGCTATCCAACAAAAAAAGAATTATTAAAATCGGTCCAGTACTTTTTGAGTTTATTCGTTACATACAAAAATACAAATCTTTCCTCTTTATAATATTAGTGTAGAAGTGTAGATGTAGTTAAGGACCCTGCTCTGGATTAAATTCACGTTCTTTTTTTTTCGTTTTCCCGGCAAGCCCATGCGACGAAAAGAACGCGACCTTGTAGGCCTAGAAACTTCGTTTTCGTTGAATTAGAGTAGGCATCCTGTTCTATATAATGCATAAATTAGTACCTATTTTACGTGTTTCTTCACAACGTACGTACTTGTAATATATCTATATAATCTAAATATCGAACCGATCTTGCAATTCGGTCGAAACGTCGGGTAAATAAAAGGTTCGTATTTTTAAATAATAATAATAATAATGTCTTGGGACAACTCACACAACGCTATCTGAAACTAAGCATATCCCAAATGGAAACCAGACAACTGATAAACTTACTTATATATTTCTAAATACATACATAGGTATTATAGATATTTAACACCCAGACACAGAATAAACCACCGTGCTTATCACACAAAGTTTTATCCTGGGTGGGGAGCAGTCGGTCACACTCCCACCGCGCCACAGAGGCAGTCACAGTTCACACGATTAAGTCCCGAAATATCTATACTAATATTATAAAGCGGAAGAGTTTGTTTTTTGTTTGTTTGTTTGTTTGTTTAAACGCGCTAATCTCAGGAACTACTGGTCCGATTTAAAAAAATCTTTATTTGTTGGATAGCCCATTTATCGAGGAAGGCTATAGGCGAGGCGAGGAAGGATATATAACATCACGCTACGACTAATAGGAGCGGAGTAGCGACGAGAAATGATGCAAAAACGGGGAAAATTTACGCATACGAAGTTGCGCGGGACAGCTAGTATCTAATATGTATAGAAATCGCCAAAGTTTAAAAACAATAGTAATATAAATACGTGAAGACTACAGATTGTCTCATTAACCAATCTATTATGACTTATTTAGCCATAAGTCTTCAATGTTAATTAAATAAAATTAAAAAAAAATGATTGATGCTTTTAGCCGCAATATTTTTTACTTTTTTTTTACAAATAATGCGTGTAATAATACGAAAAACTTCAAGTCATTTCGTTTAGCACCACATTCAATGATGCAAAAAAAAACGGCTGTAATATGCGTCGCTAATTATAATTACCAGTAGATATTCTTGTTAACCTTTTTAATTAAGATAAACGCTTGGGTTACGAGTAGGTTCAAATCTGTGGTTTAATTGTTTGGATGTGAACATCGGTATTGCAGTGAGTCTTAACCAACGGCTTATTAATAGAGTAATCGCCAAATTGATGTTTAAATTGTAAGATGTTGCATGACTATAATTTAGGCTATTGCACTGGCCTATTGGTCTAGTGGTTAGTGACCCTGACTGCTAAGCTAGAAGTTAGAGGCCGTAGGTTCGATTTCTGCCCAGGATAAATCTTTGTGTATATATAACTAAGTACGATTGTGTTGTTGTATTAAAAATATAGGTATATAAGTGGTCTAGTTAGTTACTATAGTAGGTACAGGCTGTGGTAGGCTAGTTTGGGATCAGATAACCGTGTGTGAGTTGTCCCATGATATTATTTGTTGGATTCTAAAACAAATGTAAAAAAAAAAAAAAAGTGTCCAATACAGGGACAGGGCTCTCTAAGAGATGGAGCGGCCTGTGGTACGGGCTGTGCTGGCTCCAGTGTAGAAATCTGACATGACTGGAGAAGGATTATTCGCAGGATTGACCGCTTAACAAGATTTCTGAGGCATAGAATGTGACATTTTTAAAATACTTATCTAAACCTATTATCACAAAATATCAGTTACTTATAAAACCATACATCTCTCGCCATCACAGAATTTCGGAACGCCTTCCGAACAAAGTGGTTCGAAGTGCGCTAACATTGCTCAAGTAAGTATCTCTAATCGACTCCTAACTCATCAGAGACTAGCTAACTACGCCAGATATATTACATTGCACAAGTGTATGCGCAAACACAAGTGCAATCTCTATTCCCTCACTCTCATAGCCCGATGGGACGGAAATTCGACACGACCGGAGAGAGATTGGGCGCAGGATCGACGGCTTAACTTGCTCTTCGAGGCTCGAAAATGAATGATATATTCTGTGTTCTCTATATTTTATACAAGTACTTCCTAAAGCGGTTTAACGCTATGGCAATATTCACATAACATACAAATATAAAAAGCATAGAGCACAATACACATGTATTCAACTACCCTATAATAGTGTTAATAAGAATAACCAAAACCTTTGGAAACCAATCCTTTATAAACACTTCTATATAACGTAATGGCACATAATTAGAAGCCATTGTTTATGACCCCCATTAATAATTCTATTGTCAATGGTCTTTGTAAGAAGACTTACAACTTTCACTAAAGCTTCTTAGGAAATATCGATTTTAAGTGATATGACCGGTATCTGAATGATTACTCGATTAAATTTTATTAATCGATGCAGTAACTGCGTTATTAGAATTGAATTAACGCTTAAGACAGTCTTAATATAAGCGCTAATTCAACTCCACGAATCTCAATATAAGCGCTAATTCGATTTAACGAAAATTTTGTTACTTCTCTTAAGATCAGCTGTTACTCGTAAACTTCTAAAGCCTTCTTAACTGTGATAGTTTTCCTTTTAATTTCACTTCATATACTACTACCGTGAATTTTTTGACATACTCAACATCAACCATTTAGCTAGCAGGGGGGGGGGGGGAACCCTTAACTCAAACAAGGGGAAATTGCCCCGTTCCTCCCTCGCTTTGAATTCGCGCCTGTTATGGGGAATAAGGGCGAACATATGCCAGTAAAACAGATCAGTAGCGTGCATGCTAGTTTCATGCAAGTAAATCAAGATGAAGACACGCTAGCTAGTTAGCATATAGTTACACATCGTAATAGGGATGATGGCATTAATAAAAATAAATTGAGGGACTCTGGCTCATACATCAATCCGTGCCTTGGATAGCACGTTAAGCCCTCGGTCCTGCGCCCAGTCTCTCTTCCGTCCCCTCGGGCTATGAGAGTGATAGAATAGAGAATGCACTTGTCTCTGCACACATACTTGAACATTATAGTACCTCCTGCGTAGACGGCTAGTCTCAGACATGCCAGTTAGCGTATACACATAATTATATCTAGGGCGAAAATACACATGCAAGTAGCTAGCACATTTCCATTACAGTTCCTTGTACGTGCTACCTAAATTGCATTACGATTACTGGCATGACACTAGCATGCAATTTTGTATGGAGGTCACTTGAATCTTGAGGAAGGACATTAGCGATAAGGAAAGAGCTAATTGCCCATAAAAGTGAAAGCAATATGCATTTGTCATTCAATTTTATCTGAATCACATAATAGATTAGAAATAGCATAGGTACTAAGTATAAATAGTATAGGTAAGTAACTATCTTGGGATATTAAACACTCTGGAAATCGAATACTATGACACAAGGCAAGACAACTAATATGAGCTTTAGTACAAAAAGTAAGTGGTTGTAAGTAGATGCTCCTACTATATTGTACCTACTAAGGCTGATTTTGGTTTATCTCATGTTTCAACTTTTTGATAATACAATTTGCATCAGTCCTTTAACATGGTGTATAGTATATTAGTCGCAGCACCTTACCCCCATATCAAGTTTATAAACATTCAAACATTGTAAAATTGGCAATTTGAAAAGAGTGGCCGCGAGTTTTTATTGCCAGGTTCTTTTCTTCGGCTTCACCTATTGTTTGCGAACTTGGCATTACATGTAGATCTAAAATCGCGACCTATCAAAAGAGTTGTTTTGCATTCTAAGTGAATAAAGAATTTTGAATTTGAATTTGAAAATTTACTAGATACATAAAAACGAAAGTACTGAATCACTCCTTTAATCATCAAAGTCCAACCCAAACCCTTGGAATATAAAATACAAAAATTTTACTGATATGTTTATTACGAGATGTAGGTTAGGGATTGAAAAAGATTTCCAGAACCCGAGTTGTGAGGGCGTCAAGCAAGCAGCCACTATTTAAAAAAAATCATTCACTTATTCGGTTTGCTAAAAATGAAAATAGAATTGTTTTGCCAACTTTTCCAATTGAATTCTGTTCTTGGTTCCAAGTCAGTTTGGCTGTTCATCAGATTTTGTTGGCATGGAATAAATACTAGTTACATCAAAGCGGTGAACTTATACGCATTAAATTGATTTGCCCGAATTAATTTGTCGCAGCCGGCTTTATTTATTTATTCAAAACTTTATACACAAAGTTGTTCAGAGTCGGGCTTAATGCTAACAGCGTTCTCTGCCAGTCTACCTTAGGGTGATGTAGAAATGGAATGTGTAGGTGCAGTAAACTAATTGGAAATAGTGGCTTTAGGTGTTTTTTATTGACATAACTAATATTCAAGGAGCAATTAATAGTTTATACATACTTCTGTACTTAAAATAAGTATAAAATAATGCTTCGACGAAACGAATGTCATCAAACTTTTAGGTAGGTAGTAGTCTCCTAGCTATGGTCTCCTAACCGATGTCGGTTACGGTCGCAAATCTTATTAGAAACTAGCCAACTACACAGGAGATGTTATAGTGCTCAAGTGTATGCGCAGACACAAGTGCACTCTCTATTCCCTCACTCTCATAGTCCGATGGCATGGAAAATCCGACACGACGGGAGAAAGATTAGGCGCAGGACTGATGGCCGACAGGGTAACGTTGTTTAACCTCGTAGATCTCAATCTCCTCGGTCGCTATTGAGTCAGGGCGATCAACCAGTTTGAGATATATGACTGCTCGTAACAGATACCTACCTACTTACCTTATAAGGTACCAACTTCTAGAGCGCGTGAAAAAGTCCGCACAACGCTATGCCCAGAATGCAATTTTATAGCATGGTATGGCGCGGAGAGAGTATTTAAAATTTAGACTAATAACACAAAAGCAAATATTTTCTCACGTTATACGACACTAGGTTACTTTGCCACTATTTTCACAAATAAAACTAGGCTAGAAGGGCAAGTGACATCTCAGGATGCTTTCTCTAATTCAACGAAAAACGAAGTTTCGAACTGAAACTTAATCATTTCAAACCATTCGTTCACGAAAGTACTTCTTGGATTTACCAAAAAATATTTAGTTACTACTAAAGTTGTGTGATTATAAATATTAGTATTTTAATTTAAAGACAAATTTAGATGATAAAATCCAGAGCTAGCAATCAATTCGTTCACGATAATAGTATCTGCAAATGAAGGCAATCTAAAACTGTGAAAGTTGACCAAGTTAAATACGTTTCGGGAAAGAAAGACCTAAGGAGCAACTTAATTTAGAACTACATATGAAAGTTTAACGAAGTTTCATTACGAGAAAGAAATACCTAAACAGTTACGTAGACTGTCTAATCCTACTTAATCATCATCATAAATTATTATGATTAACTAGCTGACCCGCGCTACTTCGTATGCGTAAATTTTCCCCGTTTTTACAACATTTTTCATTGCTGCTCCGCTCCTATTAATCGTAGCGTGACGTTATATAGCCTATAGCCTTCCTCGATAAATGGGCTACCCAACAGAAACATATTTTTTACAATTCGGACCCGTAGTTCCTGAGATTTCCGCGTTTAAACAAACAAACAAACTCTTCTGCTTTATAATATTAGTATAGATTTAATGAGCGAGCGTAGTCGGTTTGAGCTATCTAATAATAAGTAAGTGAGCAAGTGTTTAGGTATGATTTATTTAATTACATTATCAATAGATCTAAGATTTCTAGACAGGGAAATGGCGATCGTGGATTGGTGGCATGTCAATCGGTGTTGTCATAAATCGTCCATGTGAGAGGGGTGATGTAACAGTCGACCTCGCGCGGTAGAATTAAAAGAGAATGCGATTATGATTTGATAAAACCGCAAGATTTGCACTACAACGTTACGAAACATAACAATTTGAAGAATACTAAGTGTGAGAATAAATAAAAAGAAATTTATTAGTTAGCTCCATTCTGAGTGCAGCGGGTGTCGGTGGTACACCGATTATATTTTATTTTTACCTACATATTGAAATATTAAAAAAAAAATTAGCAAAAAAAACTATTTTCCTACTTCATACAATAATTGAATTTTTGAAAGATAGAAAAAAATTGATATAGACCCAGGAATCGGACTTCCGTATGCCAAACCGGCGGCGGCGCCGGAATCGAACCACCTATCTGGACTATGTTACTAGACCTAAAATTTTCCCAGTTTGTTAGTTACAAAACGGGTTCTGTAATATTTAGCAAAGAGTATTAGAATCAAGATATCTTTAGAGCCTTCTAAAGTAGCTACTAATTAGTACCTAGGTACCACTATCTATATCCTAGCTCCATTTAAATTTATGATAATCGTCAAAATAAACCAAAAAGTGTATTTTGTCTTTGCTTGCCAAGTTCTTTTCTCACGGCTTCACTCTTGCGAACTTGGTATTAAATATAGAATCATTCTATTCCAAATTAAGTCTGTCGTTCTTAAGCGTTGCTTTTTGTAACATAAGTGAATAAATCACTTTAACTTTGGCTTTTCATAAACTATACCGTGCTTTATGGTAGTTTACTTGTCTATTAATATAATCTGACGGGGCTTCTCCCGCTTCACTTTGATTTTAATAGCAATTTGAAAACTACGTTTCACGCCTTAAAGGGATGATTTTTCAAAAAACATTTTTTAAATATGCCGATAATAACTATCTAAGTATCTATGTGGTAAATTTTTAGTCAATTTGTGCTATGGTTTAAGTGGATATATTATTACCTAGTTATAGTCTAGTTTTTATGATAAACACTAAGATCTCTTTCAGATTAATATAAGTACGCTTTATACATGTTGTCTCGAAACGCGAAACGCACGTCTTGCGCAAGATACGAGAGAACGCTAATCTAAACTGCATAATATTGTCTAACTGTCTTATAACTACGGAACATTGAACGATGACGTCATTAACTGCGTTCAGAATTTATCACTTACGTGGGCTTTCTCACGGCATTTCCCTTCACTATATGTGTCAGTTACAACGAGTGGATTAACTCGGTGTAAACTGTAAAAGCATGGTGTAAACGCGTATAAATAAATCGATTATACTCGTATTAAATTATGCCTTGCTAGTTTGTAGGACGATGTATGACCGCGGAAGAAATAAATCTAAATTAATATTATAAAGCTGAAGAGTTTAATTGTTTGTTTGAACGCGAAAATGTCAGGAATTACTGGTTCGAATTGAAAAAATATTTTATTGTTGGACAGCCCATTTATCGAGAAAGGCTATAGGCTATATAACATCACGCTACGACCAATAGAAGCGGAGCAGCAATAAAAAATGTTGCGGAAACGAGGAAACTTTATGCAGACGAAGTTGCGCGGTACAGCTAGTTAATATTATAAAGCTGAAGAGTTTGATTATTAGTTTGAATGCAATAATCTCAGGACCTACAGGTTCGAATAAAAAAACATATTTTATTGTTGGATTGCCCATTTTTCGAGGAAGGCTATAGGAACGCTACGACCAAGAGGAGCGAAGCAGCAATGAAAAATATAGCAAAAACGGGGATAAATTACGCAGACGAAGCTACGCGAGTCAGCCTAGTCTGCGTAATTTTTCCCCGTTTTTGCTATATTTTTCATTGCTGCTTCGCTCCTCTTGGTCGTAGCGTTCCTATAGCCTTTCTTTCTGAGTATGTGAGTGTGTATGTTTGTTACTTCTTCACGTCTAAACGACTGGAGCGATTTTAATAAAATTTGGTATAGAGTTAGCTGACACCCTGGATTAACACATAGGCTATTACCGCGGGTAACACCGCGGGGCACAGCTAGTATATTATATTCGTGAATGTTTCGTCTTTATTATTATACATTTTTGCAGATATATTATACATTTTCTATAAAATGTTACTATTTATTTTGACTTATAAGGTATGTAGGTAGATATGTATTACGAGCAGTCATATTTCTCGAACTACTCGGTCGCCCAGACTCAATTTCGACCGAGGAGATCGAGATCTACGAGGTTAAACAACGTTAACTCTGTCGGCCATCAGTCCTGCGCCTAATCTTTCTCCGGTCGTGTCGAATTTTCCATGTCATCGGACTATGAGAGTGAGGGAATAGAGCGTGCACTTGTGTCTGCGCGTACACTTGAGCACTATAACATCTCTTGCGTATTTGGCTAGTCTTTAATAAGATTGGCGACCGTAACGGACATTGGTTAGGAGATCATAGCTAGCAGACACACTCGCACAGAGCTATAGTCATGCCATCAAGCAGGAAATACGTAAATATGACCTTTGTCATTTTGTCATTTGTCAATGTCTAAATATAACTTAAACTTACTTCAGAAGTTGTAAGTTACAATAAAACGGATATATTTAATCATTCAAGTAGTGTCTTCTGACATCTAACATACTTGGATGTCTTATGTCTAGGCTCTTTAGTAATAACTCCTTCAAAACGCTAAACACTTATGAGTACAAACAGTATTGCAGCTACTGAAAACAAATAACTACAAGACAGGTTTGCGTCATACTTTATCAATAGGGATTATTTCTGTAAGTATACGTAATACCCAACTACAGCAGTTTTCCCTACGAACTGTGTTGTTATATTACGATCTTGTATACTAAGTTTAGAAGAAGAAGAAGAAATTATTTATTGTCACAGATATGTGACATTTACAGTGGTTACACTTTTTTTTTTTATGAAAAGATATCAATATGGGATTGTGGTCCCACATTACTAGCAATCCTGTTAACCCTTCCAGCTAAGCTCTATGGCTTGTGTTAGGAATGGGTTCACGTAGGTAGTATAATGGCCAGGATTCGAACCCACGACCTCACGATTGCGAGACCGATGCTTTAGCCATTAGGCTACCGCCGCTTCAAAATTTATATTAAGTAGGTAAGTACATGTGATTAATTATTGCACGTCATATCTGTGGCAACGAGGCTTCCACTCAGCATAAAGCTATGTTGCAGCATGAGCCGCAACACTGCGCTGATTTTCAGTGAAGCCCCGGGTGACGTCCGAAATAGTTAAATGACAAAAATTACAATTAAATTAACTAATACTACTTATACTACTATAATATAACGACTTATAACTAATCTCAAATCTTATCTTAAACAACGAAATAGGAATCGATCGTGAACAACTTTATTTTACCACTTTACGAGATGAGTTTAAAAAAATCCTTTTGCTGCAGCTGTTTGCCACTCCAGTGACCCACTACGAAATTTAATGGACTGGAATATCCATTAAATTCGTCACCTTATCCATTGCAAGCTTCACAAAAGTAGGGACAATATTTTTAACCCCGGAATGGTAATAAGTATTATGTGATGTGAAGGAACACAGATATATTATCATAATTTATTCAGAAAGGCTTCAAGATTACCAAAATAAGGTTAAAAGTTCATGACAGACCAGTAACAATGACCTTACTTTCATTGTTCTAGTTACCAAGTTTAAGACTTCTTATATTTTGTTTTCGTGAAAAAACCGGTAAGTTCAAAATATTTTGTTTTTATAAAAGAAGATCATCTTGAGGTCGTATGGTACCGGCTTAATAATAGTACCACCTCATCTCTTCCTGGATTATTCCCAGTAGTTTCGTGGAAGAAGTTTCGCGATGGAACTAGTGGGATTTTTTTCCCAATAGTTCCGTCAACGGGACTTATGGACTGTGGGTATGGCTGTGGTCAAGGCGACTAAGGGATGTCACATTGGAGGCGATTGCGAACCCGCTCGCCAAGCGTGGCGGTTACGGCAATTACCCCCAGGATCTATAATAAGTAGGTTCTACTAGGGAGACCCGTGCCTAGCTGTGGGACATCATATGGGATGTTATGAGAATCATCTTGTTATCCCATTGAACTACTGGTATTGCTAGCATTGTTTCATATGGGTAAATATAACAATGGTCTCCTAACCTATGTTGGTTACGGTCGCCAATCTGATTAAAGGCTAGCCAACTACGCAGGAGGCATTATAGTGCACAAGTGTATGCGCAGACACAAGTGCACTCTCTATTAACTCACTCTCATAGTCCAATGGGACGGAAATCCGACACGACCGGATAGAGGTTAGGCGCAGGGCCAACGGCTTAACGTGCTCTTCGAGGCATGGCACTGTGTGTCAATGTTCGAAAACGGTCAACCGTATGTGGCCAGTGGTATTAATGTTTATTTTTTTTTATTTTAAATTATATTAATGTTTATATTATCCTTCTAGAAAATTTGGTCATCTAATGAAAAAAATTGAGTCGCCAAACTGTGAAATATGTGGAGTACTAGATGATGTCCAACATATATTAAAAGATTGTAGAAAATATCAGAGTCAGCGGGAGTTATTCGTGCGAGAATTTAATTTAAATATGATAGATATGGGCGTATTCGTAACTGTTTTGGCAAACCCTACATCAGATGCCGCATGATCTATATAAGATGTTCGCGTATTCGTGATTCCCTAAGACTCATATTATTATTTGTATTGAATGTATAGGTTAAGCCTTACGGGGCTGACATGTTCCTAGATTAAAAGCCCCAAAAATAAAAGATTATAAAAAAAAAAACAAGTATATAACTTGCTTCGAAGGTGCATTATTGTCTACACAAGTTCTTATTATCCTAAGGTAGATTGGTAGAGAACGCAGTTGAAAGTAAAAATATGTGGGTACTGTAAAAGACCCCCACTGACAATGCATTCATCAATCCAAATAGATGTACTGATAGGGTCATCTAAATATAATAATAATAATAATATAATATATCTTGGGACAACTCACATAATGCTATCAGATCCTAAACTTAGCAGAGCTATGGAAGCCAGACAACTTATAAACATACTTATATATTTCTAAATACATACATATTATAGATAAATAACTCCCAGACACAGAATAAACCATCGTGCTCATCACACAAAGTTTTATCCTGCGAGGGGATCGAACCCACGACCTCTTGTGTAGCCGTCGGATACACTCCCACACGCCACAAAGGCAGTCGCCAAATGGTTCGTAGTTATAATTGGATCTAATAAGTGGGATGGTCTCAACTCATACAACGTTATCTGTCTGTCTGTCTCTCATCCCAAACTTGGTAGAGCCTGTACTATGGCAACCAAACCTAACTAACTGAGAAAAATACTTACTTAATTAATGTGTATTTTGAAACACATAATTATATATTATAGATAAATTATCATGTATAAACCGTCACACAAAGTTTTATCCTGGGTGGGGATCGAACCCACGACCTACGGCTTCAGTCAAGGTCACTAACTACTAGACTAACAGTAAGTAAATGATATTCAAGCTCATCGCAGTTCAACCGTTTCGGGGTGGGTGGGGGGGGGGGGGGGCGAAACGGTTTAATGTCACTTGGACCGAATAATGCGGCATAAGATGTTTGATGCTATTTAATAATAATTTTCAATGGAATTAGTACGGAAATTTCGTTACTTTTCATTTGATCAGCTGTTAGGTACTTGTAACCCTATAAAGCCTACTTAACTGTGATAGTTTTCCTTTCAATTTCTCTATTTGTACTACTACTGTGATTTATTTTACATAGGTACCCAATAACATCTTACTCAAACAAAAATTTGCATTTTAAAGCTTAATATTTCACAAACGGAACCCTAAATTTAAAAATAGTCTTCACAACACACGTTTTTTTATTTATTGGAAAGAAGAAAGAATATATCTTTTTTAGGTATTTTCAATTATTTAGTTATATTTTATAGGCTTCATTAACACAAAAGGGCAACAAAAAATAATGACTCTAATTAAAATTAATCCTTACAAAAGTTCTCATAGCGATAATACGCCAACTTTTAATTAAACATTGATTCTTGGATTTACACGTTGTAATTAATGTTTTGGAAGTCAAAATAATGTCTGCTATTTATAAACAGTTATAATTTGTTTGGTGTATTCACGTCTGAATATGTCAAAACATCATGTATAAGTAGTCCCAATTTTAGATATAAATATTTTATTTTATTTTAATATTTTATTTCCAATTGTCGCTGCAATAGCCAAAACATTGATGATATTGTAATAAACAACTATTCCTGTGACAGCTTTAGTGGACCCACAGTCAATAACGTGATAACTTACTTACTTAGCAACCACGTCACACTTTTTAGTGCGTGCACCCGGTCATCAATTTATAAGACGTTATAACACTTAGTCGGTTTGTGTTAGTTATGAGGGTATTTAATAAGGTGTGTTTTTAAATTTTCTAATTACTTCCTCATGATCAACACCATACCGTACTAGAACCAAATCGTCCTGTACAGAATATTTGACGCCCATTACACCACACATGGTGGGTTCACATGCTAGTGTTCAAAGCGACATTCAACGGGCACGAATACTAGCGCGAGCGTGCGTTTAGACGCATGGCAAGCAACCCGACAAGCAGTTTAACAAGCAGCACCACACGGGTCGGCGGTGGTACAAAAAACTGTTCACAAACAGCTGAGCAGCATAATCACGCCTATTCACACGCTCGCGCTTTTGTTCATGCCTATTGAATGTCGCTTTAAACGCGAGTGTGTAAACCCACCATTATGTTTCAAAGCCGTCCCACAGGCGCGTTGCTCGTACTTAAAATATACATTCACAAATAAAAACATGACAACAAAAATCACATTATCGTCTTTTTACCCGACTGCGGAGGAGTTTGACGCGCATGTGTATGTGTCCTTCTAATGTTTCTATGTCCGCTCATACCTCCTCAAGGGCTCAACAGATTATTATAATTTATTTTGTGCGCTGAAAATGAGGTGCTGGCTGAAGAAAAGAAACTTGTAGGGTCCTCGATTGGAAACATGGATATTAAAGAGATTTAAAAATTTATACAATAGAAAAGAGTGACAAATTATAAATTTCGTCCGTCTATCTATACTAATATTATAAAGCTAAAGAGTTTTTTTTGTTTGTTTGAACGCGGTATTCTCAGGAACTACTGGTTCGAATTCAAAAACTATTTTTGTTGGGTAGCCCATTTATCGAGGAAGGCTATAGGCTATATAACATCCCGCTAGGACCAATAGGAGCGGAGCAGCAATGAAAAATGTTGCAAAAACGTGGAAAATTTACGCATACGAAGTTGCGCGGGACAGCTAGTGGCACTATATAGCTACGGTGTTATACTAAGAGACCTCTACAAGTAATATTTATTACTACTGACGTAATATTAGTTCTGACATTCAAAGAATTTTCCATACAAATAGAAGTAAGCATAATATGTGTAAATATTAAGATTTATTACCTGAGCAATCTGAATGGTCGTATTACGTGGTATTACTTACATAACATATAAAGAGATCACATATACAGAGCTCATTACATTGAATGAAATGAGACACCTTATCGATCAGAATAATATTTTCTTACATCTATTTTCAGAACCCATTTCGAAATGGGAATGAATAAATAATATGGTTTATTTAATATTGAGATATATTATGTTTATTTTTATTTGTTAAAGTCATCTGCCTGTTCTCCATTCAAGAAGGTACAAAGTGAGGTTGTGTAAAACAAGATAAGGCGAGGTAAAGAAAGGTGGGGCAAGACAAAGAAAAGAAGGCAAGATGAGCCAAAGAAAGAAAAGTAAAAGGCAAGTAAGGAAAGATAGATCAAGACAACATAAACAAAAATAAAAGATACCTTTAACTATTTCACTCGATTAAATCCCGATAATATTCTAATATATTATATTTTTTTTATGTGTAAACATCGCGAAAGTTTAAAAACAATTAACATAACGCAAGGTCAAATGACCACAATCATAAAAAGTAAGATGATAACAACGAATTGATTGAAGCGGCGGTAGCCTAATGTAATTTTTATAGGCATTTCTTGCCAAAGACTTTACAAATACAATAATTTTGCATTTTTGAAAGATATAAAAATTTGAATCCAGACTCAGGAATCGAACCCGAGACTTCCGTAGCCAAACAGGGGCCAGAAGCGAACCACCTATCACCTAGAATTTGATATCTAGTAACATAGTCCAGATAGGTGGTTCGCTTCTGGCCCCGGTTTGGCTACGGAAGTCTCGGGTTCGATTCCTGAGTCTGGATTAAAATTTTTATATCTTTCAAAAATGCAATTATTGTATTTGCAACAAGCAAACAAACAAACTCTTCCGCTTTATAATATTAGTATAGACTAGCTGTCCCGCGCAACTTCGTATGCGTAATTTTTCCCCGTTTTTAAAACATTTCTCGTCGCTTCTCCGCTCCTATTAGTCGTAGCGCAATGTTATATAGCCTATAGCCTTCCTCGATAATGATAATGGGCTATCCAACAAAAAAAGAATTTTTCAAATCGGACCAGTAAATCCTGAGATTAGCGCGTTTAAACAAACAAACAAACAAACTCTTTCGCTTTATAATATTAGTATAGATTAGTATAGATAATCTGTATTTGTGTTAGGATCAATAACAGACAAGGGTATATATTTTTAGACCGGATGTTAGACCACTTCTTCTCTATCTGGGTAATTGACGTTGGGCAAAGGAACTCATAGTTTCGTTCTCTTTGTTTCAAGCTGTAGAGGTTATACATTGTTGATAAACTTTTGCCATTTGTACACATTATAAAATGATTTAAATTATTCACACGATTAAGACCCGTAGTATATATAATTTTCTAAGGTTATACTTCATCCTTTTCACGAGCTTTTGAGATTTCAGTCAGAATTATCCATAGTAAAAGTAAAAGTATCAGGAATAAAACAGTTAAGTTTCCCAATGATTGCTGTAAGTTGTGTTTAACAGTTTGTTTATTTAAATTTGATGCAGATGCGACAGTAACCTGTTTAATAAACAGCATTTTACTACTGTGATCAATTTCGTTCGGAGCAAATGGATTTGAACTCTGATTGTTATTAGAATTAATCACAGTTATCTACAGCGACTGTGTTAAAGAACAAGATCACCGTAAATAATGATGACGATAGAATATACGTTTGAATCAGGCAAATTACAAAATTCGTAAGGTAAAAAGCTGATAACTTGAGATTGTTTTTTTAATTATTTTTTTAAAATGTAATTATTGCAATCTATCTATCTTGCAGACACTCAGCAATATGTGTAAATTTAAAAAAAAATAGATGAACATATTATTTATAAATAAGGTTAAATAAAAACTGCAATTAGGTGTGTCAATGGGGATGTTGACTATCAAGTCAAATCAGTCTTTTTTTATGAAATGTCAAAACGACAAGCTCTATAGAAATGTGTATGAAATAACAACCTGTGACGTCACAAGTTCCTATCGTCAAATCATTACTTTTAGTATTCGTTTTCATGATTTGAAATTCAAAAACATGTTAAATTGTGAAAAAAACACAAGAACATTTTCAAAGCATTTTAAGACCTATTATTGCCTAATTTGTATAAAATAATATTTTTTTCTTGTAGTTACCCAATTCGTTTGTGTACGAGGTCACCGACAGATACACACGTTAGGTACCTTCGACTCAAAATTTAACGATTAAAAAATAAAAAACGTCATGTCAAAAAAGAACAATTTGACATTACGTTTTATATTTTTTTGGCAAATAACAATAGTTCAATACCTACTTACTTGTGGCTAATTAAATCGCACACTTAGTGCAAGATCGTTATAATGAAAAAGTACTAATTTTATAGGAGGAATTTAAAACTTTTGAATTTGATATATTTCGCAAAAATATAACACAAACACGTAAAGCACTATTAACCAACGCAAACATTCCAAAAAGGTTTAACCTGTATTTTGCATTATGTGAGCGAGAAATCACTTCACTTTTTGAAGTTGGTTAAAAATGTTGGTGATATTACGGCCATTATTTGTCCCTTTTATTTATAAAAGCGAAAGTTTGTGTGTGTGTGAGTGTGTATGTTTGTTACTTCTTCACGTGTAAACGGCTGGAGCGATTCTAATAAAATTTGGTATGGAGTTAGCTGACATTCTGGATTAGCACATACTACATACACAATACGCTAATAAACCGCGGGTAACACCGCAGGGCACAGCTAGTAGGTATGCCAATATATGTAAAAATTCTGTCATTCAAATGCTTTTAATGACCAGAGATTTTCATTTGATTTGTTCATTAGAGGGTAATGATGACTTATGATATTTATTCGTGACGGCCGGACGGTATGTATAAATGCGTTTGGGGTAAAAGACGCGTCTGTCTGTGTGTCGGTTACCATTTCTCTCGAAAACGGGAAGGCTGATTGTGAAACGATTTGTTTTAGTCTTATTTCTAAACATGTCCTTAGCTCAGTTTTAATGTTACAAACCACCAGAGGGTGGTACAGTAGACATATTTTTCTAAAACTGTCGTCTAATTTTAACGTGATAACGGGGTGCACGCACAAAAAAGTGTCACATAGCAACGGCTGCGTAGCAACGGTCACGTTATAGATTGGTTGCTCAGCGATGCGTATGGTGATTTCCACTGCTGATAGGTTGAAGTATTGTGGCCGTCCCGTCGCCCGGGTCCACTAAAGCTGTCACTTATGCCTTGTCATCAAAGTTTTCTTATGACGTTATCACATTATCAGAAAACTTAGATATCATATCACGTTATTATCGTCCGTAAACCGACTTAACAGACAACCATATTTTTCATTGAAATTTCATGTGCATGTCATGGGTTTTTTCTTTTTTTCTCGATTCTATGACCTTTGCCTCCTTATATTGAGTTTTACTAATCTTTATTAAATACCAAACCGCGGTCGTTACGAGAGTAGCCCCAAAAATGTTGATTGCGTAATTAGACAACGAAAAATTTGAGTATTGCTATGGCTTATGTAAATTTGCAAATACTCAGGTATGGAATACCGATTAAGTAAAGAATGACAAAATAGTCATAATGTGTAACCTATTTCTAGATCTTTTCATAGACGTATCGACCTGGACCGCGTCGTACCTTTCAATGAAAAAGTAAATATTGACTGCAAAGAGAGAGAAAAAACTCGTGCGGCTTGGTCTCTTTGACAGGTATTGTGCACAAAGTAGCGTTCTCTTTCTAGAGAGTGGTCAATTTTGTGAGGTTATGGCGCAGTCCAGGTCTATACATTTAAGCGGCGGTAGCCTAATGGTGAATGCATCTCGCAACCGTGAGGTCGAATCCTACCCATTATACTACCGACGTGAGACCCACTCCTAATCCAAGCCATAGAGCTTAGCTGGAGGGGTTAACAGGATTGCTAGTAATGTGGAACCACAATCCCAGATTGCTAGCCATCTTAAAAAAAATACATTTTCTACCAGTCAACCGTAGAGCTGTGTAAGGTAGGTACATAATCAACTTTTATTTCATAACACCATGAAAGTGGGGAGTGGGTTCATAATTTCGGGTGGGGGGGGGGGGGGGTCAACTCCAAATCATCCCCCCTGGGTACGTACCTAGAGGAGCGATTCAGCTTGGCCGTCCATGCTAGCGTGGAGCGCAAGTAAGGCTATTTTGTTCATCTTAAATTTTCTTTTTCGTAACTTTTTTCCCAGAGGTTTCGAAAGAGAAAATTACAGAAAATATTGTGTATTAAGTTTATTTGTAACTTTATAATAATCCTCCAAATACTGGCTCTGAATATTCTATTTAACATCCAGTATAATTTCCATGTACAAATTTCTGGAAGATTAATTAAATATCATAAAACAACTCATTAATTTTGAAATGTATTGAAACCAATACAATTTAGCATAACCGTCGCGTGGGATGATTCAAACTAAACTGAACATAATTAGTCCCTGTTGGGTTTTTACACAAAACATCGAGAGTACAAAAAGCAACCTTCATACGGACTACACTCGAGCAATGCACATATAGACATCGTTCACGGACACAGAATTACAGGCCACTTCACGGGGCTCATACAATGCCATACTCCCTATAAGTAAGTACTAAAGACTGTGGAAGGAAAAAAATGTATACATTTGACATTAAGTTTACAAATGTCATCTTGGTGGGTCCACAACAGTGTCAGTTGTTTTTTTTTTCCTCTTCCCTCCAATATTAATCGGTAGAGATTATGGCTCGCACATGATGTGCATACGCCAGTTTCAAGTATAATTTCTTTCTAGTTTTCTTCTTTCAATCACAAAGTCACGTTCTTGTCCAGTTATTACGTATTTCAAGTATATTTTACACTGTTTTACACTTTAAACGCGGAGCTGTAAAAATAGCGACATGTCAGTTTTGCCGCCATTTTTACAACTCCGTGCCAGTTGTTCTTCCATGAAATAGTAATGATAACTTACCACTAGGTTAGGTAGCAAATGTAATTACTAATGTCTCAAATAGATTCAGATCTTTGCTAAACAAGGATTTGGGTGTCACTGGTAATGTAATGGACATGACGCTTAGAAATCGGGCGCATGACCTACTTGTCTCTTCATTTCGTTGTATAAAAAACCGGGCAAGTGCATGTCGGGCTAAACACAATGTAGGGTTCCGTAGCCCCGCCCCCATTAGAATAATGCTGCTTAAGAAGTGAGTTTTCTGTTGTTTTTGTTTCATACTTACAAGGTTATACCTACTCAATAATAATTTGAAATTAAATTTGTACGAAAATTTAGTTAGTTCTCATTTGATCAGTTGTTTCTCGTAAACTTGTAAAGCCCACTGCTGTGATAGTTTACCTTTTTATTTTACTATATGTACTACAATATTTTTTTTACCTTTAGCTGTCGCGGGGGGGGGGGGACGCTTGACTATAACAAAAATGTGAAAGCTTAATATTTCACAAACGAATCCATAAATCTAAAAATGGTCTTCAACCAGTTACAAAAACGTGTTTAAAAGACCTATCTAGTGATAGGTCCCCACATTCATATCTATTAAAAAAAAATTGTGATGAGGTACCTAGGTGAGAAAAAAAAATCACATCGCCAACTTGACATATACCCTCGTACCTAGGTAGTACCCTCAAATATATGTTTTTCAAGATGTTATTCTTTCACTTTATCGGCGTAAGTAATATGTATATCCATGCAAAATTACCGCCTTCTAGCACTAACAGTCTCTGAGCTAAGCTGCGGACGAACCATAAGGGTTCCATTTTGCCATTTTGGCTTCGGGACCCTAAATAATCTGAGTGAAAACATCTTTGAACTGAATGTGAGATCCATACAGTTTCTACTTTTTCGCATGCGTTACTGCTTATAGATACATGGAACTTGTCTAGAGTTCCAGACCACTTGATTTCGTGTCCGTGCATGTACCTTCTGCACTCTCGGTATTATGTGTTTCTTGCTTCTAAACTTCTATTCATAGTTGATGATTGCACGCAATCTGCCATATAAAGAGGATTGTGTTATATAAATGAATAAATAAGTAAGTAATATGGATTCACAAAGAGTTTGAAGGCTATGCTTTGGGCAGTACTTGAGAATCAACAAGTCATTGCCTATTTCGTAAGAGTGTTTCGGCGGTGTACGATTTAGCTTTTGAGTTTGAATTGTAGCTAATTTTAGTTAAATTTTGAAGTTATATGATTGTCAATGGACTTTACACGTAAATGGAACTTCTTCTTGTAATGTTAAATAGGTATGTTTAAAACCATAAGCGTCTTGAAAAGGTCAAAGGTGAAATATAAGTTTTTATATTGTTTTTAAACTTTCGCGATTTTTATACATATTAGATATATTTCGGGACTTAATCGCGTGAATTATTTAAAGGTACGAATCTTTTATTTACCCGGCGCGGCGTTTCAATCGAATTGCACCGATCGTGGTCACGGGTCGACCCGTGACCGCGATCCCCGATCACGGGTCCCGAAATATATCTAAGAAGTTTTTATACTTTAGAACTAGTGGAAAAATAAGCTGTCATTTAACAATTGAAATACCAGGACTCTTATAGAGTTGACGCTGAGTATATTATATGTAAATTAAATTTACTTATTGTAACTTTTAAAGAATTTTTATGATAATTTTAAACATATTTGAATGTATGGAGTTGGTAACGGCTTAGGGCCGCTATATATGGACCCTAAGGTCGCGGGTTCAAGTCCCGCTAAAGACGAATTTTTCATTCATACATTTATACACATGTATAGACTTGCTGTCCCGCGCAACTTCGTCTGCGTAAATTTTCCCCGTTTTTGCAACATTCTTCATTGCAGCTCTGCTCCTATTGGTCGTAGCGTGATAGCTGTAAGCTATAGGGTATATATATAACAATATACCTTATAGCCTTCCTCGATAAATGGGCTATCCAACAGTGAAAGATTTTTTAATTCGGATCAGTAGTTCCTGAGATTACCACGTTCAAACAAACAAACAAACTCTTCAGCTTTATAATATTAGTATAGATTAAATTTTTAGGATTTAACCTGAAAATAAAATTTAACTCAGGCGTTTAGCATTTTAATAATACCTAATAAAAAAATACTCATGCATTTTTTACAACATTCAAAAACCATTAGGTATTTATAGAGCACTGTATATTATTAATTTATTATTTTATTTTAAAGTTTATTCAAGTGAGAATTAAAATAACTAACTATTAAGTTGATTCGGATATTTTACGTTATTACTTTTTACATATTATTGTAGACAATCAGACGCTAGTGAAAATGTATAAAATTTATACAATGAAATACGACGAAAGCTATTGTGGCGACACATTGTTATATTTTGCTTAGCGAGCTTATTTAGGGCTCGCTTCGCCACCGCTCCGTGGAGTGCCAGTCGTTACCGTAGTACAACACGATAGACCCGCGTCTGAATTTTATGTACGCGTTTATCATAAATAAACCAGTTTTATTGTGTTAAATTGTAGTTATTATTTATTACTTCCAACTAGACAGCTACACTAAATTCAATAGTATATCTAACCAATAGTAAAAGACTAAGTAGTTAAACTATGAATATGAACAAAAAAAAGCAGTATATTTCTGTATTATTCATAAGTTTTGCAGGTGTAAGTAGTTGGTGAGTTCTTTTATTTTTCAAGTATCACATTTTTTTTTTAAAGAAAACTTGCAATGGGGTATTGTGGTCCCACATTTCTAGCAATCCTGTTAACCCCTCCAGCTAAGCTCACAGGTTTGTGTTGGGTTCACGTCGGTAGTATTATACTACCGACATGAACCCACTCCTAACACAGGGTAGGATTAATATTTTTTTTTTAGTTGATAAAATATGCTGTACAATAGCTTTACCGCGGCAGTCCCCGAGTGCCACACTTTTTTTTTTTTTTTTGTAATTCTGAATGTTGTTCCCCATTGTAATTACAATGTAGTCTACAGAGACTAATAAGTAATTTGAGTTTGACGTAAACCACTAAAAATATTATTTTAAGTTCATGTCCATTAACACTATTCTTATTGTTACTATTAACATGAAGATACTTTGTTCTTGTGTTCTTTAATTACACTGCACTGCACTGTTACACTATATTATGGTCACTACACTAACTCAAAAGGTTTGGTCCTTTTCAGTCTTGTCACCATGTACCTACGTGTTGTCGAGGAGCTGGATAGCCTCAATATTCACATGGTGATAAAGTCGGTGTTCATGGGCTTCGGCTATTTTTTTTATAGTGTTGGCGACGAGGTCCAATTTAAGGTCCCGATGGAGATCAGAATATACCATTCTAATCTACCAGGGCGTGTTTACGACGCCTCTGAGTACTTTATTTTGGAAGCCTTGAATCATCTGCGAGTTGCTCTGTATGGTACATCCCCACAATTGGATACCATATATATTATTATGCCAGTATGGACCATACTGGCATAAGGACTTTTTTTGGAACGAAGTTCCATATCGCGCGTTGTGAAAGGGGGCTAGACGGATAAAATGTCACGAAAAGTTGTAACGACACTTTTTGACACACACAAGCCGTGCGGCGTGCGCGTAAGATATGAACATCTAATTTGACGACGAAGTCACCTGTCGATTTGGTCTAGAGGCATAAATTCGGTACACAGTATTGGTGACAATTGTGTAGTTGTGGGTTCGAGCCTTCGGTATACAATCGTCTTTTTGTAAGTTATTTTCGTTTCGTCTTTCTATTTTGCATTGAACAGTGTGGTGTTGCGATGATTATAAAAAAAAAAATTAAGATAAGAACTTCGTTCCATCCGGGTGTCCCTTGACACCTCTCAAGTTTTTTTTATTGCCTATGGTTGGCAGACGAGCCAGCGGCCCACCTGATGGTAAGCGGTAACCGCCGCTCATGGACTACAAGAATATCAGGGACCAAGCCGCTGCCTACCGTGGAGTGAAAACTCTCTTTAAACCTCGTTTGAAGAAAGACATGTTGTAGCGCTCGGGAAACACCGCAGCAGGTAGTTCATTTCAGAGTCTACACGTACGTGGAAGAAAAATAACGCCGGAATCCGTAGGACCGTATTGTTTCCAGGTGGAATGGATGAACCCTACTACGATGTCGAGTGGTGCGGTGGTAGAAAGGTGACGGTGGCATCATGTCAAACAGTTCCTCAGAGCACTTGTTTGTACAAAAGTATTTTTAGCGTCACTTAAGCGTACAAGTTACTTGCATAGGAAACATGTTCATACCATCAACAACAAAACACTATCGATTTCTAACCTTTTGTACGAGTTCGAATACCTCATACAAGTAGTAACTTGTATACAAGTTGTATGCAATTTGCAACAAGTTACTTAACTTGCTTATTGGAATAGCGCCTTAACTACATACAGTATTTGTGAAGGACATTTAGAAGTGAATTGTAATAAGTGTCAAAGAAGTAATTAGGTACCTACTCTTTTTTTAAGTGTCACACATGAAAAGTACTCGTACGTGAAAAAATGTAAAAACCTGCCTGCAAAAAAATGGAAACAATATACCTACAGTTGGATCAACATAACTAGGCCGGACTGAAGTAGGCGACAAGTGGTTGCGCAGATGCATTTTTTGGAAGTAAATGGTGACAGGAAGCGGGGGGCAGGGGCGGTAAATAAACCAAGAGAGTTAGAGATGCGATTACGCATTACATTGTCATAATTAGTTAGTAACTCATGTTTTTTTGTGATTATTTTCGTAAAGAAATTGTTTTTCAAAGTTTCTTTAGTATTTACTGTAACTGTTCTAAATTTAAACTTTTATAAACTCATTTAAATAGTGTTTTTATATTGTTCAATTAAAATGTTGTTAGTATTTTTAATCGATTAAACATAATTAATCGTTTTCGTAAGCAATTTTAGGGTCGCATCTCTATGACATGCGCGAAAGTGATAAAAACCTAACTTCAATCCGGTCAAGTTACGTTGATCGTACTGTGCCATTCACATTTAATATCATGCAGTAGAACTGTTGAACTTAAAAATTGTGCGGCGGGTTTTTAATTACCTTATTATTTATTTTCTTAATTTTTTTTAATTTTTAAAGTACCTGCGTCACTTTCACAACTAAGACGAATCTAACGACACCTCTCAAGCTAAAATCCATCAAGCTGTTTAGGCTCTAGGGCGTGCCAAAGAAATATTCATACATACACGCTAAAAACATAAATTCTTGCGCAGTCGGGTAAAAATCCTATTTACACACGTCATAAAGCGTTAAGCTCTTCTATAATGTGAATTTTACTAATGACAACAAGGTCAGATGACCATAACAGATTAAGTATTAACCAATTCTAGTCAAATGGACGCACTTTAATGTGCAGTGGGTGGAATTTATAAGAGTAACATAGCTAAGACCGATGCCATACATGTATCGTTTGTATAACATTAGGCCCCGTTTTACTGACATAACGTCAATCTCGATTTAACCGATGTCCAAATGTTAAATTTAGACTACGTTCAAATTAGTTCTAAATTTAAATCTTGCTGATGTAAGTGGGTCAGTTTTTCACGCGTAATACCTTGTTTACAGTTGTCTCAATGTAACTCGGCTGGAGTGAAGTTAGGTTCATAACACTTTCGCGCATGTCTTAAAGATGCGACCCCAAAATTACTTACGAAAACGAAGAATGTTTAATCGATTAAAAATACTAACAAAATTTTAATTCAATAATATAAAAAATACAAAAGTTTAAATTAAGAACAGTTATAGTAAATACAAAAAGAAGTTTGAAAAAAAAAACTTTGCGAAAATGATCACAAAAAATTTAAGATATAGTGTGGCCATTAGTGCTGTGCACTCCCTGAGGTATGCACGGCGAGGTGGGGGGCGAAGAAAAAAGTGCATGAGTTCACATGAGGTCGATACATGTCGGACAGATCTTACGATATCAGTTTGCATTTCTAAGGCAAGACTTGTGGCGGGACGTTGCGTTGGTCGGAGGCTATCTATCTGTAATATATACTTACTTTGTTGATTAAAATGTAACCCAAATATACTCATATTTTATTAAAAATATGCAGGTGATAAATAAGAATTGAAAGTTATAATTCACAACAGGACTTGTTTTATTAAACATTTTTTATATTTACAAACAATTATATATTCTAACGAAAGTTATTCTGACATAGATTCTGTTTCAACTTCATCTTCCATTTCGTCATCATCTTCATCTTCCTCTTCGCCACCGGAACTTGAATCAGAGTCTTGCAAATTTATTATGAATGAATCGATAACATTATCGAACCTACTATCGCGACTCCAGTAATCATTTTCATTTTTCTGGACATGATCGTCGCATTTCTGCCATTTTTCCGCCGTGAATTCCGAAAACAATTTATCCAATAAGATTATCTTTTCGTCTAGAGAAGAATTAATATAGTTTTGGGCTATGTTGTTTTTAATATCAGCCCAGACCAACTCGATTGGATTTAAATCTGGATGGTACGGAGGTAAACGCAGAACAGTGTGTCCACTGGCTTTCAGGAGTTCGTCAATTCTATACACGGGTTCTTTTTGTGTATTTTTGATAAGAAGTAGCAGTTGAGCCTTTGACATGGTTCCTGAAAATTCTACATTATGGCGTAGCAACCAGTTCTGCATTTCACTTTTGAGGCTTGATATAGTTGGTTTCTTCTCAATCTGAACGCTGTGGTAAGACGCGTTGTCCATTACAACCACAGAATTCGGCAGCAACTTATCTTTTAACTTTTCATCTACCCACTTATAAAAAGTAGGTCCGCTCATATCTCCATGATAGTCACCGGTTCTAGCATCGGATTTGAATATAGTCAATGTATCATCCACTAAGCCATTTCGACACCCAGCGTGGAGTATTACTAGTCGCCGTCCTTTCCCAATATCAGCATGAATACCGGGTTCTGACGATGATTGCCAACATTTGCTGGCATGGTGACTGGCGTTGATGTATGTTTCATCAAGAAAATATATGTTTCGGTTTTCCGTTCTGTAATTTCTGATTTGTGTAAGATATTTTTTCCGCCACACTGTAATATTAGGCTGCTCTATAAGGAGATGTCTCTTTGATTTGCATTTTTTGTAACGGTAGCCCATTTTGTGTAAAAGCTGTCTTAAATATTCCCGTCCACAATTCAATATGCCATCCTGTCTCAAACTTGATAGTAACTTACGGACACTTGGTATTTTTTTTTCAACTTCGTAAAACTGATGAATTTTTCTTCTGATAACTCCAAGGTCAAAATCATCCACAACGTGTTTTTTCTTTAGAACTTTTGGTTTTTTTGGCGATTGAAATTTTAATTGGCTTGAATTTTCAATTGATAAATAGCCCGCAGAAATCACATTATGTACGGTTCTTTTGCTGTATCCCGTAGCCTCCGCAACGATTTTAGCAATATTCACGTCATTTTTAAATTCAAAGCTTTCTTTGTCTGCTTTTCTTTTCTTAAAATATTCAGCCACCTTAAAAATGACAGTCTTCATATCACGAGATAACGCACGACCCATCTTTGAATATTTATCTCGTGTGCGTCTGACATAGACAGTCCGATACAAATAACACTACCTGCCGTCACAAGCGTTGACGGCGCACTGACAGCGCAGCAGCCGATTCTAACCCCCCCGTCTCACCGCGCGCATACCTCAGGGAGTGCACAGCACTAATGGTCATACTATAGTAATACTAATCATGACAATATAATGAGCAATCGCATCTCTAATTTTCTTGATTTAGTTACTGCCCCTGCACCTCGCTTCCTGTCACCATTTACTTCCAAAAATGCATCTGCGCAACCACTTGTCGCCAACTTCAACCCGGCCAAGTTACGTTGAGAGAACTGTACATTGTCTTTTTTGTACAAATAGCTATCGAGTATAGTAGCGCATTCTGAAACCTATGAACGCTGGCAATACCATATTTTTTTTGTAATGATGTTGTTAATTATACTTATAAATAAACTGTAAAATACGAAGAAGTAATTGAAGATTTAGATTTAGGGTATGTCACCCCGATTGCTCATCTGATAAGAGCCATACGAACTGCGTACAGATAATTGCGGGTTAACTATCGAAGTTTTAAATTTCGTTCGTTTACAAAGACACGTATTTCGTTCGAATAAGCACAAAATGGATTAATTTTTTTGGAGACTTAGTTTTTCGTAGAATCAGAATTAAATGAAACTGCTCTTATAACATTGTTTCCTATTACGTTACCTTAATAATAACGCACACAGAATGATATGACATGATTAATTTCTCGCACAAAACAATATGAATAAGTATACTTTGCATGTTCGTTAAACAATGGTTCCCATCGTATAGACCGTGAAAAAATATTATGCATGGTTATATAATGTGATGAAAATGTATTCAAATGTATATGTTTTATACCTTGTTATGCATTCTTCATGTTTACATAGTTCAGTAAAAATATAGTATTGAAAAACCTTCGGTGTGTGAGATAATAAGTTAAAATTTATCTTACTCGGCCGGATTGTAGTTAGGTTCATATCACTTTCGCGCATGTCATAGAGATGCGACCCTAAAATTAGTAACGAAAACGATTAATTATGTTTAATCGATTAAAAATATTAACAAAATTTTAATTCAACAATATAAAAATACTATTTATACGAGTTCATAAAAGTTTCAATTTATAAGTTACAGTAAATACTAAGGATAGTTTGAAAAACTATTTCTTTACGAAATAATCGTAAAAAAAACATGAGTTAGTAATACTAATTATGACAATGTAATGCGTAATCGCATCTCTAATTATCTTGGTTTAGTTACTGCCCCCGCCTCCGCTTCCTGTTACCATTTACTTACTTCCAAAAAATGCATCTGCGCAACCACTTGTCACCAACTTCGATTCGGCCTAGTTACGTTGATCCTACTGTATCTAAATCCGTCTATTCGAGCGATATTGAGTTTAGACCATGACCAGGGGCGTAGCTATCGCCATATCAGCCGATAATATATATTTTTTAACTAATTTGTAGAAATTCTGTTAGCTGGAATAATTAACTTTTTATCTCCCGTTGCCGTCAATATATTGCTCAAACGGGGGCAGTTTGCTTGCCGCTAATTTTTGCGAAGAGTCAAAGCATCGTTTATAAATGTGTTATTGATAAATATAACAATCGAGGGTTATTATTGGGTTGGATATCTATTCAAAAGTCTAAATTCAATTCGTTATGAAAGCGATAGGACGCAAGGGACGGAGCATTGTTCGCAGATAGGTGAATAGAATTGCTATACCTACATAGGTACAGGAAATGTAGGACCAAGTTTGTAAACCATATAATGGTCTGGTATTATTTGAACTGAAATATCAACCTCATTCTGTTCTGAGATAGGTACCAACAATCAGAAATAAATGGCTATTACATGTTATACAAACTAACCCCCTTATTCACATCATAACAAACTAATAAATTAGCATACGCTTTAAGAGCATTTAAACTACCGAGCTTCTATTCAATTAAAAATGGAATGAAATAAAATGCTCTTAAAACGTCTGCTAATTCATTTGTTTAATAAGAAGAAGGGGGTTAACTACACAGTAATAACGTAATAACGTTTCGTATTCATGGCTAAATTTTTGAGTCTGGTAAAATTTGGTTGATGAGCATAAACACAGAGCATGAATAACTGACGACCACATGGACGAGGCCGTCGGAAATATAGGATAGCAAACTTTACTGATGAATACAAAGAAGACCAATTATACATTACCACTTAAAACGTAGTTTGCCTAAAGAAAACAAACCCATAAACCTAATTCCCGCCTCAATTTCCCCTGCGATTACGACTTCTAACGTAACAATGGTTAAAATTCAGCATAAGTAACGAATTAATTTGATCTCGAACAAGCGTGTGATTTGAATAGCGAAGCACGTATGATGAGTGCGCGAACGCATAGAAAACTAGTTGAAAAAGGATCTATAAATAAAAAAGGCATAGAAAGAAGTCATGGCGGGATTACGTAATGGTATTAGGTATCTTTGTAAAAAAGTTTATGACTCAGTGGCGACTAAGCGATTGCGATTAAGCAATAGTACCTACTTCTGACGATTTTTTACCCGACTGCGGAGGGTAATGTGTTTGACGTGCATGTATGTATGTGTGTTCCTTTGTGGCACTATTTAGACCAAACGCGTGGGCCGATTTTGATGATTCATACGACAGTCGATTCGTATTAGTCTTTGGATCGTCACTAAATACATGACAGCAATCAAAATTCAAAATGGCGACAGCCAGACACCATATTGTAATAGAGAAAAAAAATAAAGTCAACAAACTATATTATGTGGGATATTATCGTGAGATATTTTAAAATCATAACTTTACTTAAATCAAATTTCATTTAAAATAACCGTTTAGGATAAATAGCGATTTAAATTTTTGGTAGTTACAGTTAATTACGTCTTACAACAGACTAAGCACTAAAAAGTATTAAATAAAAAAATGCCTGCTTAAAAAAAGATGAAAACAAGATACTTAACCTTATATCAAGCAGGCGGGTTTTTTGATTTATAAAATTTATTTTTTTATTGACTTAGATGGGTGAGCGTATGGTACCGGCTGAAGAATAGTACCATCCCATCTCTTCCCGTGGATGTCGACTAAGGGTTTTTACCGGAGGATGGGCAGCAGCGACCTATACGAACTTTAAAAGCCCAACTGCGATCGCCAACCTGCTCGTCAAGCGTGGCGATCATGACAATTACTCCCAGGATCTATCTCTCTACATTGTATCGGATTTACCTCGAGGTGCCTTTTTTGTGCACTACAATTCTGCTGGAATTAATGCTTCAATGTAATGGAATGGAATGGAAAACATATTTTGGTCATCCGGCGTACAAACGTTGGCAAATTTGAAAGGGCGCTAAACTCAAAATCAAAGCACTTCATTCACTTAGGTTATAAAATGCAACGCTTATGAACGTCAGACAAAATTTGGAATAGAATGATTCTACATTTAATGCCAAGTTCGCAAGAGTAAAGCCGTGAGAAAAGAACTTGACAATAAAAACTCATGGCCACTTATTTTAAATGCCCATTTCTAGAATATATTTGTAAATATACAGTTATGCCAGTAGTGTCGTTCATCGGTAACAAATGTGCCTACCCTCGACAGGATAGCAAAATTTGTATATAACGTGGTATTTTTTTTTTCTGGTGGCAATAACCAGCTATACCTTTTCTTCCAAATCGAACCAATTGTAATTGCCTTATGACGACTATTAGCACTATTTAAAACTTCTAGGAATATGGTATTATATTATCCACGGCAAGACGTTTAAAAATATTTATTTATATGTTGGGAAACCTATATAGAACATATGGACTACAACTCTGAGGAACTGCATCGAAATCAAACATAGCCATTCTGCAAAGTTCCAGTCTAAAGTATTAAGAATAATAAATAATGCACCCTGGTATGTCACAAATGACAATCTTCACAAAGACCTCAGCATCACCTCTGTAGAAGAGGAAATATCTGAAAGGACCAGAAGTTACAAGGACCGAATAAGCAAACATCTAAACTCACTAGCATTAAGCCTGATGAATACACCGGCAACCACTAGAAGGATGAAGAAAAGGCTTCCTCAAGACCTCGATGATTGAGAACTTGATAGAAACGGATGAGTTGATAAATAAAATCCGTACGAGACATATCCACATACACAACAATTGCTGAATATCTCAAATGATAGATTGCAATAAAGAACAGGAAAAAAACAATTTGGGAAACAAACCGCTTGTCTGATTACTGTTAGGCAAAATTACGCTATTTACAACATATGCCTCTTAAAGTTCCCACTAGATACAATAAGTTTTTAGCTGTAGGCATGCAACAAAGTAGCATAAGAATAATGCTTACCACTACAACTTTAACATTAAAGCAATAATAAAAAATACACTGACGGACTCATAAACTGCATCAAAGTTCAGGTTTACTCTAAAAGGATTTTTTTATAATAAGTATGCAAACTTTTTAGATTAAATTATATAAATATGGAAAGACTGGCTCTTAATCTTAAAAAAAAATTAAATTTAAAAATAGAACTGCGGTAAAACAAATGAATATAGCCGGGAAAAGAAAATTTACTCGTAGTATCAGATTTGCGTGTTATTTATAGCAAAGTTTTAAATTAATTCTCATTGATTTTTTTTGTTTGGTCAATTGAATTATTGTTACCAGCATAATTGTTGGGTTAGTTTTTTAACACTATGATACTTCGTCCGAACAAGCGGCACAAATTGTAGCATTGGTGCGGGAGGGCTTGGATCAACGAACGATTGGTAGAAATTTAAATTTAAACCAGTCTACGGTTTGTAGAATATACAGAAGGTTTGTAGAGACAGGTTCTTACAGGAGGAGACGTGGTACAGGCAGAACTCGAGCAACCACAGGTCGTGATGACCGATTTATTGTTACAACTTCCCTGCGAAATCGTTTCCTCACGTCAGTTAACATCAAAACCGAGCTTAATGAAGTGCGTGGAAAAAACGTGTGTGCACGAACAATAAGAAGAAGGTTAAAGGAAGCGGCTATCACCCCTTTTAGACCAGCAAATGGTCCAAAGTTGTCTGCAGCTCACAGACAAGCTCGCTTAAGATTTGCGCGTCATCACCTGAATTGGACAGAAGAGCAGTGGGCCTCTGTATTGTTCACGGACGAGTGTAGGACATGTTTATATGGTGCAGATGGTCGCAGAAGAGTCTATCGTCGACGTGGGGAGCGATATGCTCAAAGTTGCATTGAGGAGCGTGTTCCTTTTGGAGGCGGTTCATGTATGGTCTGGTGTGGCATATCGATGAACGGGCGAACAGAACTTGTGTTCATAGACATGGTCCGTCAAAACGGTAATAGAGGGGGTTTGACAGCACATCGCTACATAACAGAGATATTAGAAGATCACGTGGTGCCTTACATGGGATTCATAGGCGAAAATTTTACTTTAATGCAGGATAATGCCCGGCCGCATGCAGCTGCACAAGTTCAACATTATTGCGAAGAGGTTGGGATACGTACAATGAATTGGCCAGCACGCAGCCCGGATCTTAATCCCATCGAGCATGTTTGGGACAATTTAAAAAGAGCTGTATATGCGAGAAACCCTTCGCCTACGACAGTGGCAGCACTAAGAACAGCACTTTCAGAAGAATGGGACAATATTCCGCAAGATCTTTTAAAAACCCTTATAAAATCTATGCGGAACCGATTAGAATCCGTAATAAGGGCACGTGGGGGTAATACACCTTATTAAAACACAAATAAACCCTTGCATAAAATTTGTGTCTATTGTTAAAACCAATTTTTTAATTAAACAATTTTTCCTTAAACTTCTGTTTTTTCTTCAAAAAAGGTCTTAAGGTCCTTTCCAGTACATAAACTTAAACTTAAAGATATGATCCTACGCTGTTTTAAAGTTCACGAACCAATCTAGAGGTTTCAATTTAAATCTGTATAGAAAGTTTGCATACTTGGTTAAAATATTTATTTCAAAGTCGTCTATTACTTTGATGCAGTTTATAAGTCCGTCAGTGTAGTTTAAACAATAGATTAAAAATAGGTATAAAAACATTAATATTACCTTAGTACACAATATAATAATTATTTTTGCGAAAAACATCTATCTTTAAGGAAATATTCAAAGTTGTTAAGTAGTTACTATGTACGCCAAATTCAATGTATAGTTGTTATTACGTTTCAGAACTTTGAAATAGGTCAACTCTCAAGAGAAATTTTACTCGAGAGCAAGAACTAAACTAATAAAACTTTACAACTAAGCATATAGATTAAAAGCAGTCAAGTGCCTTTTGGTTTTATTCAACGTTGTTTCTAAAGCAAAATATTTTAAGTAGGTACCTACTTAAATACCATAAAGGTTCATTTCCGTGCATCGCGGCCGATCGGGAGCCGCGAGCGGCTTACGATAAGCGTCTGACGCGCGCGGCTGATGCAACACCTGCTAAAGCTAAATCGATTTATCGCCCCCGAAACCCTCTTCATACAACATTTTATGAAAATCGTTGGAGCCGTTGCCGAGATTCAGATTATATATATACAAATACAAGAATTGCTCGTTTAAAGGTTAGAAGAAAAAAAAAAGAGAAATATTGGATCTACCTAATCTTTAAACATCTTTACAGCTAGAAAGCCTGCGAAACTTAAGGTAACTAAACGAAGCGAGATAGTGTACAGTGACGCACTCGTGTCACCTCGCGAGGGTAAGCGAGAATCTGACTCGCGCACAAAAACCGACTCGGAACGAAGAGCAGGCGAGGCGAGGGGAGTGAAGCATGTACACTCGTCACTCGTCCTGCCTCGCGCTCCCTCGTGGATAGTGAACAGCCGCCATTACATTATCATTACGTAAGTTACTGGTAGGTACTTTAATATTCTCAATGCGTAGGCTCACTGGGACTGTAAGCAAAAGACTGGAGGAAAGGAAGTACTTAAAATATATTACCGACTTTATTTTGAGAACTCTTTCAGGCATTCTTAAATTGGGGAATTATTAATCGTGTGAATACATAATATATTGGGCGAAAAAAAAATCTAAGTGGAGGAAAATAAAACGGATCGAATGATTGTGATCCGTAACATACTGCTTACAATGTAATACACTAAATCGATTCCTTTAGGTTAGAACTGTGAACCCTGTGACGCGAGCGTTCCACGGCAGCGGCCGCCGAGTGCTTTTTGCCCACTTAGTATTTCAGTAGGTACGCCATAATCAATAATTTAAACATCCATAGTTTGAATTTATTTTCGTTTGTTTAAATACTACCCTTTTTATTTATTGTACCTAAGTATGTACTTACTTTTAAATGTTGGAATGAAATTTCAAACGTCAATATTTTTTTAACTACTGAATAAAATATTAAATACAAATTGATAGCCTCAGAATTATTATTAAATATGAAAAAAACAACCTTTAATTTAAATTCTCTATTAGATTTTTTTTTTTTTTATATTAAAACAAATCCATAAATTTGTTACATTATACCATATATATCACCATATGGTTTACATGATCGACTGCCTCTGTGGCGCGGTGGGAGTGTGTCCGACTGCGCTAAAGGTCATGCGTTCGATTCCCACACAAACTGTTGTTCCGAGTCTGGGTGTACTTCGTGTCCGTGACTTTATGTTTGTAAAGTCCCCCGCGACACAGGGCTTGTACACTATTGCGGGAGTCACCTTTAAAAAAAAATCTTATCACTCTCTCTGATGTCTGATAAAACTTTAAATACAATTCGCAACTATTAACTAGTTTAAATCTACAATGACATAATAACGGAATACGTAGTTCACGAGAAAAAAACAGCTTCAAGCAAGTATTTTAATCCAAACATGGACAACGGAACATTTCAGTTGCGCAACTGTTGGGCTTCTATCTATTAGATTGCACACGAGCAACGACTGATTGTAATTGCTATCTAATTTGGAATTGCTTAGGCAATATATGTATTTATTTGACACATGAATTGTACAACTCCAAAAGGCTTATTGGTATACTAGCTTTCGCCCAGAGCTTCCGCCCGCGTGGATATCGGTTAAAGTGTTAAATATCATCCTAAGTCCTTTCCAGGAGCTTAAACTGTCATACAGGGGTTTCCATAGTATAGACTCCAGTCTCTCACAGACATCATCATCATCATCATCATCAGCCTATCGCAGTGCACTGCTGGACATAGGCCTCTCCAAATGCACGCTACTTTGTTCTATCTTCGGCTTCTAGCATCCAGCTCCTGCCAGCCGTTTTGCGTAAATCATCACTCCACCTGGCCTGAGGGCGTCCTACACTACGTTTGCCGAGACGCAGTCTTCACTCAAGAACTCGTTTAACCCAACTGTTGTCGGTTCTTCGGCTAATATAGCCAGCCCAATGCCACTTCAGCTTGCTAATCCGGTGGGCTATGGCGCACACAGGGGATCATAGACATGTAATTTGGTGATAGTCACCCTACTTCTATGAACCTTTGTGATGAGATAATAATATTTTGGGACAACTCACACAACGTCATCTGATCCCAAACTTGCACTATGCAGGGCTTGTACTATGGTAACCAGACAACTCATAAACATACTTAAATATTTCTAAATACATATATACTATAGATAAATTACACCCAGACACAGAATAAACCATCGTGCTCATCGCACAAAGTTTTATCCTGGGTGGGGATCGAACCCACGACCTACGGCTTAGCAGTCAGGGTTACTTACGACTAGACCAACAGGCCAGTCTATATAAATAAACATATAACTAAATAAACTATATTTCCATATCAAGTTTAATCTAAATCGGTTAAGCGGTTTAAGCGTAAAAACGTAAGAGACAGAGTTACTATCACATACATACACATTAGTTTAGTTACCTACATAGGTAGGTACTGTGGTGTATGTGTTGTGTTGTCGAACATCACGCATGCAACCTCGAAGGTAGTTGTAAACTATTTGGTTTGACATTCCTTTTTTTATTTTTGATTATTTTTTAAATACAATATTACAATAAGAAAATAACAGAGCCGACAGGGGTGAGAGGCTTGAATGTCGTATTGATTTGAAGTTTACTCTTATTACCAAGTAGTCTCTATTTAAACAGCAGTAAATGTTAGTTCATGTTGCTCTTTTTGTAATATACAGGATGATTTTTAATACTATAATAATAATAATAATAATAATAATAATAATAAATATTTATTTAGGTACTTAAATGAGATTGTAGGTTTACATAATGTTCATAATTATGTTAGGCTTATGGTACTATTTTAAAATCTACAATAGTGATGTGGTTGAGTACTGATCTCCCAGATAGGCTACAGGATAGCCTGTGGTAGGGATAAACAGTCCCGTCCCTCGGAATGGTTTGGTTTACAATAGCACATGGTGTGAATTGGACGATTGTGAGATTTGGGTTTAAGTGTATTGTTTTTTTTTTTTTTTTTTAAGTTTAGGTTATTGTAAGATACTAGTGTGTGTCATGTGTTATGTGTAAATGTATGAGTAATGGATGTATGTTTGGTTGTGTGAGTAGTGTGTGTATGTGAAGAGTTGCCGCTGATTTGTATACCTACTAGTGAAGTTAAACAACCAAAATACTACTAATACTAATAACCTCTTGCTCTTAGCTTCTTTACATTACACCAAATAACTTCGTAATATATTTTTTTTAAATTAACTGTAAATTACAGATTAACTTCACCACCTAGCGCCCACTTTTGTCACATAAACATTTGCTTACCACACATCTGAGAGACCTCGAAGTAAAATCGATGGTTCGACGAAATATCGACAGCAGAGCAGGTAAGCTTCATACGTAGGTACTTTGCTCGAACCACGCACACATAGATATACATAAACATCGTTCACGGACAAGAATCTCAGACCACTTTATTCTGAAGGCGTTCCGAGGTTCCATGTCCTATTTTTTAATACAACGAAATAAAGATAGCTTGCTACCACGCTAGCCCATAACAGCATCAACACCACCCAAATCCCTGTTTCGCAAAGATTTGAATGTACCGCGTTCTTAATTGGAGATATTAGTTTATTAATCTCATTTGCCCAGTAATTACACTTGCTACAGAACCCTTCAACCGAAACACTATGATGCGTTAACAGAATAACTGATACTATTCTGGTACCGACCAAGACGACCCATGTCTTAGAGCTACCATTCTATGTTTCTATGAAGGTTATTTTCTGTATGTGTCAAAACCGAAATACCTATTGGTTTTATGGTTTTATTCAACAAGCTTAATCTGTACTCTATGGTGTAACATTTGTTTAATTGTATCAGATGAATGACATCATGGCCATAGAGCCCTTGCGCTTAAATTATCTATGTTTAGATTATTGCACAAAATAAACTCAATAAGAATAAGTATCCACCTACACACCAATTTAAAAAAAAAACGGCTTCTCTATAACTACACTCATGTAATTGACAGTTGATGATTGATTAAGATGTTTCGTTGATCTTCAACAGTCGATGATAAAATTTAAATAGTAAAGAATGTGAGTAATAATAAGAACCAATCAGTTTTTGACATGATAACGTCTTAGAAATCGATGACCGAGTGTCAGACGAAACGTGTTACGTTATTGATTTGCTTAGCAACGGTCACGTTTTTTTTTTTTTTTTTATTATGGCAACTCTACGGATGTCGACAATTCTGCCAATGTCAGATGTGCGATGGAGGAACCGAACGGTCACGTTAATGATGCTAAGCAATAGTCCTGTGCACTCGGTTGTCAAATGTCAACTGAATTGGCATTACTGGCCTAATGTTCAAGAGGAAAATTTAGATCGCAACTTCGTCTGTGTTATTAAAATATATATATTACGGGTCTTAATCGCGTGAATAATTTAAGGTAAAATACCGTGACCACGGCCGTTGCAATACGGTCGAAACGTCGGGCAATAAACAAGGTATTTTACCTTAAATTATTCACGCGATTAAGACCCGTAATATATATATTTTAATAATGTGTACAAATCGCGAAAGTTTATCAACATTCGTCTGTGTTATTATCTCCCGTTTTTGCATTTTTTTTCATTGATGCTCCGCTCCTATTTGTTGTAGTATAGTAGTTCCTCTTTAAATGGGCTATCCAAAACTGAAACATTTTTTCTTTTGAACCAGTAGTTCCTGAGATTATCGCGTTCAACCAAACTTACAAATTCTTTAGATTTAAAATATTATTATAGATTGTTTATGGTAACGAGGTATTTATAGAAAATAATAATTTAGAAATGTTTACCAAGTTTGTCAAATATTGAAGCAATGTTGTAAAATCCCAGCGTAAATTACCCGTTATTGCGGAACCCCAGTATGAATACCTATCTCTTTCAAAAAGTATCTTAGTCATTTAAATTCTGCCCGGAACAAATATGTTAAAATTCCCGTCATGCCGGGAATTATTTTATTCAGTGTTCTGGCAACCCTCATCGCGGTTCGTGTTCAACCTGTCAATGTGTCGTATAAAATCAATTAAAAAGCCAAAAGGTCACAAGAAAGGTGTGCCATTAATCAATCTTATTCACTCACACCCACGTTAATGTGCCTGTGTGTAAACAGTGCACTGTCTAATTAATTACGTCAGTTGCGATCATATTACTAAATAGGGATAATTCGTCAGTTCCGGTATCTTTGAACTTTTAATAATTTAATATACCTAGACTACTTGTAAGGACTGACTACTCCAAAGACAATATAAAACTTCGTAACAGACATTGACGTAGAGACCAGCGGTTCAATTCACGTATTTAAAACAGTGCAGTTGCAGTTCAGTTGCAGTGAAGTATCGATTAAAATGGCCATTTTCATATTCTTGTAATTTTGGGATCGATCTTAAAAACGCTAGCGCAAAAAAAAAAAGAAGCGTATTTGAGATCGATCCCAAAGTTACAAGAATACAAAAATGACCGTTTTAATCGAAACTTAAATACTACTGTATTCCTTAAATACCCCCCAGGGCTGTGCCATAACCTCACAAAATTGACCACTCTCTAGGAAGAGACAACGCTACTCTATGGACAATACCTGTCAAAGGCCGAATTGGATGAGTTTTTTCTCTCTTACGCTTTGTAGTCAATATTTACTTTGTAATTAAATGGGTTGGCGCGGTCCAGGTCTATATGTCAATGATAGTACTAGACTACTAGCACGCTGGACTGAGTCCCTTGTACAGTCGGGGAATGAAAATGTTCGTCACCTTAAAGTCCATTTTTGCTTGAGCCGAGTCAAGGAACATGTCAATGTTGTCAAAACAATATTAAGGTTTTACTGAGATCAAAAACTAAATAATAATAATATCTTTGGACAACTCACACAACGCTATCTGATCCCAAACTAAGCAGAGCTTGTACTATGGAAACCAGACAACTAATAAACATACTTATATATTTCTAAATACATACATATTATAGATAAATAACACCCAGACACAGAATAAACCATCGTGCTCATGACACAAAGTTTTATCCTGGGTGGGGATCGAACCCACGACCTCTTGCGTAGCAGTCGGATACACTCCCACCGCGCCACAGAGGCAGGCAAATACATGGAATCTTGAAATAAAATACTTTTTCGTAAAGAAAGTATACATAAACTACATGCAAAAAAGGGGTATACAGGTGTCTGGTATGATACATAGTTTGAAAAGGTAACATGTGCTTGCAAAGTGTTAAATGAGTATATTTGAAAACTGACGAACATTTCCATTCCGCGACTGTACAAAGTGACAGCAATTTCAAATGGCGAAACAATTTCTGTCCTGGGGGCTCAGACAAATGACACACGCTTCTATTTCCACACACGCTAACGCGAAAAAAAGTGTGCATTTGACATAAGGTTGACAAAACGTCACGCGACTGTTGCTGAATTTGTAAACAAAAACCAACAGTAGCGTGTGCGGAAAAAGAAGTGTGTGGCATTTGTCTAAGCCCCCTGTGAACTTATTTGACACGTATGGCTACACGTTATCCTTGTTACAGCATGGACCGTAGTCCTAGAGTGGAGACCACGACTCGGTAAACGCGTAGGACGACCTCCAGCCAGATGGACTGACGACTTAAATAAAGTCGCTGGAATGAATTGGATGCGGTAGGCGGAAGACCGGATACTGTGGCTTAAGTTATGAGAGGCAACAATCAATCAGCCTTTATGATTGATTGAACTTACCGTCGAAATGTCAAAATCAAATGGAATTATTTTTGATGTTGACGGTAGCCAGCGTACTAGTATTTAAGATGTCAGTGTCAAATATTTAAACGTCACGCGGTTTTTGGCGGTACGGTACAGTTTTGACCACGTAAATTTACTTGCTCGCGCTGTCACTCAAAGGTGAATAGAACCTATAGGATAATCTAATATATAAAATTCTCGTGTCACAGTTTTCGTTGCCATACTCCTCCGAAACGGCTTGACCGATTTTGATGAAATTTTGTGTGCATATTGAGTAGGTCTGAGAATCGGACAACATCAATTTTTCATATCCCTAAGAGTTTGTTTGTTTGTTTGAACGCGATAATCTCAGGAACTACTGGGCTGCACTGAAAAAATATTTTACTGTTGGATAGAGCCGATTTATTGAGAAAGGCTATAGGCTATATAACATCACGCTACAACATATAGGAGCTGAGCAGCAATGATAAATGTTGCAAAAACGGGTAAAATTTACGCATACGAAGTTGCGCGGGTCAGCTAGTATTAAATATAGTATATTAACTGTCCGCAACTTCGTTCGCGTGAAAACTTTGAAAACAAAATAGATTCCGCAAGAATCGTACATTTTTCCGCAATAAAACATAACTTAAGTAGATATGTGTTATTTCAGACTACAATCTCTCTCTGTGGCAAATATTTTATCCAGATTCGTTCAGTCATTCTAGCGTGATTGAGTAAGAAACATTCATCCAAACATTCACATGCAACAACAAACATCAATGGGTACTAACCCATTTAGCGACTGAAACGGAGAATGAGTACGAATCGAATAATTACCGTTTGAGCATTCGGAAGATAATGTATAGGGTGCAATTTATAAGTTCTTGTAATCAGGCGGGGATGGAACCAGACTTGTCTTTTTTGTTCTTTTAAAAAAACCCCTCCAGCTAAGCTCAAAGGCTTGTGTTTGGAGTGGGTTTGTGGAGGGCAAGGTGTTATGTCCCTCCAACACAAAGGGAGGATCCTCCGACCTGGCGAGGTGATCATGCCTGGCGGGCCGCAGCCCAGAATGAACTTTTTTGGGGAATTTGAGAATTTTGACACTGGATCGGGGTGTTCAGGCAGGCAATTGCCCCCCCCCTCGGTGGTGGATATGGTGTACCGGCGATAAATCAAAGGCACCCATGCGAGTGACTCAGACTTGACCGGTCGAGTCAAATGTTGCCCCCCCAGAACCAAGTTCTCGATCCACGCCTGCTTGTAACGGATGTAATCTTCGATTTATTTATTCATGACGACAATATATTTTGCTGTATAGATTATTCTGACTGATTCTGATATCTGTAAATCTCACTTTCAGATTTATTTAACAAATGAGATCGATTATCATTAATGTAATTATTATTTCTAGCTTGTAAATGTATATGCGCTAGGTAAGCCCACAGCCAGCTTATATCCATAGGAAGGAAGACTATGCCTAACCATTTCTGATAAAAAGTACCGCCTACTTAAAAATCGTATTAAAATAGGACCATCCTTTTAGGAACTACGAGTACTTAAACTGGCACAAGCAGAAACAATGACATTGCGAAACTTGACTTTCAAAAAACACCGAAACTAAAAGAAAAAGCATTACGAATATTTCTCACAAGCTCCATTTGTTTCTTTAAAAAATACATTGTAAGTAAAGTTACCTTGAAATCGCAAGCCTTCAATATCAACTTTCCCGTAATCAGAATCAAGTTAAAGGTTCAAAGATTCTTTTGAATCTTTGCTAACATAACAATACTTAGTGAGATTCCACTGAAATGTCCCTAATTTGGGGAAAATTATTAATGGAGGTAAAAGGTTTTTGCAGGGTTGCCAACATGCCAGAGATAACATCGTACGCAGTGCTCGAAATTCAATTAAAAACTGTTACAACTTGTCTAACAATTAAATTGGTGACTGTTGAAAGGATTTGCGATTTAAATGTTTGTTGATAATTCATTATTTAGTCCACCATTTTAAATTGATTAACGTTGTTAAAAATATATTTTTAATAATAAAATTAGTAATGGTAGATTATTATAATTGACTTTTGTTTATCTAAACTCCTTTGAAATGTGAACCTAAATACCTACTCATTTTATGTTTAAGTACTTTACCTATACTATAGTATACCTATATATACAAGTAGTATATAAAAATAAATATATATGTAGTATGTCTATATATTTTATACTAGCTGTCCCGCGCATCTACGTCTACGTAAATTTTCCCCGTTTTTGCAACATTTCTGTAGCGTAATGTTATACCGCCTACAAAAGATGTTTTTAATTCTGACCAGTAGTTCCTGAGATCATCGCGTTTAAACAAACAAACAAACTCTTCAGCTTTATAATATTAGTATATGTATATTAGATATATATTTCGGAACTTAATTGCGTGAATTACTTAAAGGTTTCCTTTTATTTACCCGACGTTTCGATCGATTAAGTCCCGAAATATGTATCTAATATGTATAAAAATCGAGAAATAGACAACGCTAGTTCGTGGCCAATACCTGTCAAAGGCCGCATGAATTTTTCTTTCTCTCACGCTTTACAGTCAATATGTACTTTTTTTATTCTCTTTCCGCCAATATTACTCGGTAGGGAATAGGGCTCGCACATTCACCGCCAGTTTCAAGTTTATATTCTTTGAGTTTCAAGTTTGTATTCTTTCAAGTTTTCTTCTTTGAATTATACAGTTTCATTCTTATTCAGTTAACATGTATTTCAAGTATATTTTGCACTTGTAAGTATATTTGTTTTGTGTTTTTACACGTTAAACGCGAAGCCGTAAATATAGCGACATGTTAGTTTGCCGCCATTTTTACAACTCAAATATTTACTTTTTATTTAAAAGGGGTGGCACGGTCCAAGTCTATACGTCAATAGTGCTCGAGGCTGAAGTACAGTCGACCAAGAAAATGGTCTATCTGGACCCCTAGACAAATGGCATTCTATTCGATTATAGCTTAAGCTAATCGAATAGAATGATGTCGTTGAGCGAAATTATAAGATTAGCAGTAGTGCGTGCGCCACGACGTCATTCTATTCGATTAGCGTAAACTCTAACCGAATACCTAGAATGCCATTTGTCTAGGGGCCCAGTTTTGACAAAGCTTCCATTGTAATCAAATATTGAGTTAAGGTTGAAATTAGTAACTGTCGGAATATTATTGCAAGGGAAAATCGACCTTGTTGTTTATGATGTGCAAATGAATTTCAACCGTATGGTGACAGACCATATTTTTGGCGACTGTACATCTAATAGTTAAGTTTTAATCCTTTTCGATAAACTAATGTAAAGATTTTCAAGTACCACTAATTTAAACTAATAATATAAAGCTTAAGTGTTTGTTTGTTTGAACGCGGTAATCTCAGGAACTACTGGTCCGAATTGAAAAATCTTTTACTGTTGAATAGCCCATGTATCGAGGAAGGTTATAGGCTATATAACATCAGACTACGACCAATAGGAGCAGAGCAGCAATGAGAAATATTGCAAAAACGGTGAAAATTTACGCAGACGAAGACAGCTAGTCTCTTATAAAACCTTTAAAACATATTTATTTTGTAACAAAATACGCAAATCAAGTAAATTAAATTAATCGAAGTTATCAAGTATTGCAAATTCAATACTCCTCCTATAATAGTGGATGATTACAGACATCGTAATGGTTTCCTCAATCTACTATCTAGAGATCAATGCAATTTATGCACAAATTGCTACCATACAAATACACTTTTCATAACAGTAGAAAGAGACAACTTATGATATCTATGATTATCTAAAATAAGTTTTATATGCTGGAGCAAACTGAATAAAAATGAGTTTTAAATTCAATGGCTGGCCTGTTGGTCTGGTGCTTAGTGACCCTGTTTTACATTTGAAGTGATTTTTATAGGCATTTCTTGCCAATTACTTTACAAATACAATAATTGCATTTTTGAAAGATAGAAAAAATTGAAGTCCAGACCCAGGAATTGAACCCGAGACTTCCGTAGCCAAACCGGGGTCAGAAGCGAACCACCTATCTGCACTATGTTACTAGACCTCAATTTTTTCTATCCCTTGATGCTCGCGAGTTGGGCCCTCGCATGCGCCATCTAGTCGGTAGTTAATTCCTGGATCTGGACTTCAATTTTTTCTATCTTTTAAATATGCAATTATTGTATTTGCTTTACATTTGTCTACACAGCATAATAAGGTCTCGTTTGTAGGCAAAGTTATATAGAGACTTAATGTTATAAGATTGTTGTGATGCTGCTTGCTCCAAATTTTCATGTTATTTATTACAAATTGAAATTCTGTTTTCCGTTAAAACTTACGAGGATGAGATGATACTCATCAACATTTTAAAAGAGAATGATTCATATGACTCAAAAACTCAAAACTATTAGAAGTTTATTAAATTTTCTAGGCCGCTTAGCTCTTTCCAGCTCATTATTACTATTTCGCGGTGGAAACCCGGTTGAGTACTTCTTATAACATAGCCGATAGGGATGGTCAGTTTAATGAAAAAGCTTTCAATGATTGACAGAAGATATATCGAAATATCCTATGTGTAATAAATATCCCTGTTTACCTTTTGTTTATCCTTATTTACTACGAGTATTGACCGCGGCCTGATCGGGTATTAGAGAGTCCTCTCAATTTTATGCCAACAATATTTCATTTCGATGTATCCACTTTCAAACACAAGTTTGCCTAGTTTAGGCATAAGTACCTATTATAACATAATATTTGTAGTAATTGTTATATTTTGTTAACTTATGAATAGGTTTAGAATAAATAAATTGAAATTGAGAATTCAATTTTTGGACAAATGAAGAGTTTATTTGTTTGAACGCGATTCTCTTCTTTCTCAGTCCGAATTGAAAATTTATTTATTATTTATTTACTGTTGGATAGCCCATTTATCGAGAGAGACTACAGGCTATATATCATCACGATACAACCAATAGAAGCGGAGCAGCAATGAAAAATATTGCAAAAACGGGGAAAATGTACGCAGACGTAGTTGAGCGGGTCAGCTAGTTAATTATAATAATAATTAAGTACTTACTTATAGCATTGATTATTGCTATTATTAATCTAAATGCCAATTATGTCTAATTTCATGCATCTTCACGGAAATAAAAATTATAGTTTTTGTGGTTTTCAAGCAGATATAGTGTATGCAGTGAGTTCGATCATCACTCTGATGCTGGTGTATGTTATGATACACCTAAAGGATTTTTTCCGTGAGAGATCGCGAGATTGGTTCGTTAATCCTGATAGAACTGTTGAAACAATTTGGATGTGGCTTAATAACCAGGGTCCTTACTATGTTTTTTTTAATCAAAATCTATTCACTAACTTTTCCTCCAGGGTTCTCATCCACTATCTTTTTTTCGATTTCCCGGTGCGCGGTGGGCTTAAAGATGTCCGCATGCACGTGCGAGCATGTCTAAGTGCAGCTTTCTATAAATTATTACCACAAGATTTTGACAGTTAAAAGCGCTGGTTTGACGCGAAAACGAAAAAAAAGATAGTGAATAAGGACCCAGGAGGAAAAGTTAGTGAATGGATTTTGATAATTTTTCAGTAATACTCTTACTAATATTATGAATGTTAAAGTAACTATGTCTGTCTATTACCTTTTCCAGCTTAAATCCCTAAACCGATATAGATCAAATTACGTTTTAGCGTTTTTTCATCTATATGAAAAACCCGTCGTTTTTGCGTCGTGGGTTAAAAACGTGTACCCCGCGTGATCTGCACGCGCGGTGTCGCAGATCTCGCGCCTACGTGCGGGGATCACGCGCCCTCTGACGTTTTATTCTTATTATCTATACTAATATTATAAAGCGGAAGAGTTTGTTTGTTTGTCTGTTTGTTTGTTTAAACGCGCTAATCTCAGGATCTATTGGTACGATTTGAAAAATTCTTTTTTTGTTGGATAGCCCATTTATCGAGGAAGGCTATAGGCTATATAACATCGCGCTACGACTAATAGGAGCGGAGTAGCGACGTGAAATGTTGCAAAAACGGGGAAAATTTACGCATACGAAGTTGCGCGGGACAGCTAGTGATAGATATAGAGATAGATCCCACAGCGTAGAGCGTTTCAGTGTGTCAATATCCTAAGAAAGAACGACATAAGAGTGTAAGGTTAGATGCCATCTGCTAATAGACCCTTCACAACACATGACTATTTCACTTGTTCTTCTACTTGCAATGCGGTTACGAACCAATCTTGCGATTTCTTATGCAAAAATTCCTTAAGGTATATCATAACACTAGCTGTCCCGCGCAACTTCGTATCCGGTCGCTCCCCTGTTTTTGCAACATTTTTCATCACTGCTCCGCTCTTATTGGTCGTAGCGTGATAGCCTATAGTCTTCCTCGATAATTGGGCTACCCAACAGAAAAATATTTTTTCAATTCGGTCCAGTAGTTCCTGAGATAATCGCGTTCAAACAAACACATTCTTCAGCTTTATAATATTAGTATAGCTTAATTAACTATCAAACCAAGTACCTAGCGGCTATGCTCCAAATTGTATCAATTTTCATTGTAAAGTTTTTGAGTATAATGCCTGTGACATACGGACGGACATCCCGACTCTACGGTTCCGTTGTTGAAATTTTGGCTACGGAACCCTAAAAACGGCATTTTAAAGTTTGTATGACATAGGTTATAATTTTTAATACGCATAAATTAGCTTCATTTGTAACTAACTAACATTATAGTGGAAATATATATTACAAGACCCGTAATATATATATTTCCACCATATTGTTAGTTAGTTAGTTAGTTACAAATGAAGCTATTTTAAGAGTCTACCGGTCGGCCGTGGTCACGGGTAGACTCGAGAGTCTACCCGTGACCACGGCCGTTGCAATACGGTCGAAACGTCGGGCAATAAACAAGGTATTTTATCTTAAATTATGCACGCGATTGAGACCCGTAATATATATAATGTGTACAAATCGCGAAAGTTTATCAACATTATTATGGTGGAATCTTGGAAGTCAACGTTAACCTATTTCGAATTATTGTATCGCAATGAAATTTTGCATCTGAATGTAGTTTGGAAGACAACACAATAATTTTGATCTGACCATGAAGTGAATGGGATTTATAGGTTTTGACGATCATTAATCTACTTCTAATTATGGTGTATAATTGCTGGCTTGCCATGTGGTACCGGCTTAAGAATAATACCAGCCCATCACTTCCTGTGGGTGTCGTCAAGGCGACTAAGGGATGACACACCGGAGGACGGGCAGCAGCGTCCTCTGCGTACTTTGAAGCCTTACGCGTTCATCAATCCGCTTGCCAAGCGTCGCGATTATGGTAATTACCCCCAGGTTCTATAATAAATAGGTTCTCCTGGTGAGACCCGTGGCCAGCAGTGGGACAACATATAGGTTGATATGATATGATATGAAGCGTGTTTTAGTCTATATCGGTCCACTGCTGGACATAGGCCTTTCCTAACTTACGCCACAACATCCGGTCTTCCGCCTTCCGCATCCAATTCATCCCAGCGACTTTCTTTAAGTCGTCAGTCCATCTGGCTGGGGGTCGTCCTACCTTACGTTTACCAAGTCGCGGTCTCCACTCTAGGACTAGTTTGCTCCATCGGCCATCGGTCCTTCGGCAAATGTTGCCAGCCCATTGCCACTTCAGCGTGGTTAACCTGCGTGCTATGTCAGTAACATTGGTTCTTTGTCGACTGCTATTTTATTATATTCATTTTAAAGTGAAACTTTTATTACATTGTCTCAAACTTTTCCGTCTGTGTGTTGCATGTCGCGTGACGGTCGGCCGCGGAGTAGGTTACTTGTTGGAGACTTGAGTCTACTTTTATCATTCAAATTTTCCAAGTATAAAATTAAGATTGATAAAGCGATTTTTACATCATCATCAGCCTATCGCAGTCCACTGCTGGACATAGGCCTCTCCAATTGCACGCCACTTTGTTCTATCTTCGGCTTCTCGCATCCAGCTCCTGCCAGCCGTTTTGCGTATGTCATCACTCCACCTGGCCTGAGGGCGTCCTACACTAGGGGAACCTGGGGCAATGCGGGCACCTTAAGCAAATTATTTCATAGAAATCAAATAAAAAGTCTGGAAGTTTCAAATCAATGTATTTTTATTAGGAACATTATCAGTCTTCAAAGTAAACGTAAATTAATCATCATAGTAGCTTTAATTCTTTGGTTACACCAATTCTTAAAAAAAAAAGATTATGCTCGTAATGCCCCGGGTGTGGGGCACAATAGGCATACCCGGGTCATAATGGGCACTCATTAAAAACGACTGCAAAATATGCAGATGTGGAGGGATTCTTTGTTGTTATCCTCTTCCCCGGCACAAGAGCAGTGAGCCCATCTTTGACATGCACGGCAAGCCACCCAACCTTCAATAGACTGCGAATACCATTCTCCACAGTACAGACATTCTACGTCTTCCTCGGACTCATTTTCTTTATCTGCCGCTATTTTCTTCTTTTTCGTCTTTTTGTGCGCCTGCTTTGACTGAGCCCCACTACTTTTATTTTGGACAGTTTTTGAGTGACTTTGCTCTAACTCATTTTTATACGGCGAACTTGTAATAATTGCAGTCTTGCCTCGCTTTCTTGTGGTCCTTTTTTGGAGGGTAGCTTTCGGTGTTGGTAAAATTTCAGAGGGAGATTTCATTTGGAAAGACGAAGACGTTCCAGGAGGTGGTGTTGCTGGTGGCTGTATGCTTGTTAATGGGCTTGGAGATGGAGACTTAGACAAATTCTGTTCTGTAGCTGGAACTGGAAGTTCTGATCTTAATTGTGTCTCAGAAACAGGTAAAGACGATCGCACTTCTTCGGTGATATCTGTAGTTTGAGAAGCTAGGTAGTCATCATCTCCAAAAACATTCGGATTTAAGGGCCATATGCCTGTTTTACGAAAGCCATTTACAGCAACGAGCATAGTTGCAGCTCTCAAAAATGCGTTACAAAATAGACTAGCTACTTGAAAATGAGTCACCACTCTTCCTGGATTTGTTCGCAGCCACTTCTTGACCTCATCACCGTAATAGGTGCTCAGAGGCTTCATGAAACTGACATCCAGGGGCTGAAGCTTATGTGTGCAATGGGGCGGGAAGCATAGAATGTTTACACCGTTAACTCTTGCTGTATTGATCACCTCTAAATTTTTTACATGGCTTGCATGTCCATCTAATAAGAGCAAAACGGGTTTGTCCTTGGAAGCCCCTGACCAAGACACAAACTTTCGAAACCATCGAGCAAATATCTCCTGGGTTATCCAACCTTTTTCATTGCATTCAGCCCAAGAATTAGTCGGAGCTCCATCCATCAACTCCGGTTTTAGTCTTTGCCGAGGAAATATAAACATCGGTGGCATAAAAGACCCAGTAGCACTCATACAAATTTCAACAGTGAACAGTTGTCCTCTCTCCGCTGATGATAAAGACCCTACTTGTTTCCTTCCTTTTGTTGCAATAACCTTTCCTACACTCTTAGATACAGTGGTCATTCCTGTCTCATCCACATTGTACAGTTTGTCCGGAGTAATCTTATACTTGTCTATGATATCGGTTAGCAACTTAAAAAACGCATTAACGGCTTCTCGATTAAAACCCATAGCCCGTGCGGCGGAAGTTGCTTCCGGTTTACGGAGTGATAAGGATGGGTTACGTTTCAGAAAGCCTGCTAACCAGTCTTCTCCGGCAGTCTTAGTAGTTATATCAAAGTTATGTGGAATTTGGTTTATATCAGCTAATTGATAGGCTAGTTGTCGCACTTCTTTTGGAGACAAACCAAACAAACGACCTTCCATATCTTTTATATAACTAACTAACTCTGTTTCTTGGTCTATTGTAAAAACCGGTTTAAAATTACCCAAACGTTTTGGTTGAAGTGTGAGTTTATCCTTAAATTCTGCCACTTTTCTCTGGAGGGTCGAACGTGGTACTTGGTACGTAATTGAAGCTTTTTTGCAGCTTAATTTATTGCTTAATACGTCCCGAACTGCTGCTTCCATTTGAATCATGTCCCATCCTCCACGATCAGTCGTTCGCTTGTAGTTTCGCACCATGGTGCTCCTAAAAAGAACATAAATATTCAGATTAATATCCGGGGCAGCATGGGCCCTATGCCCATTTTACCCCGACCGTAATGCCCCAATTGATATTCGAACGAAAGTTTGCTAAAACTATTTATTTAAGTTTCATAATTACGTGAGTTTAGTTCTAAATTTATTTGCGATCAGATTAAGTATAATGTAAAATATAGTGCACAGTATTTGAATAAGTCATATTACATACAAATATGTGGCAAAAAAACAAAAAATATATATAAAACTGGTGAACTTACGTATTTTACGTCTGGCGGCGTGAAGCACGCACTCTCAATGACTATACTACACGCCACGCATGCGCGAGGCCTACTGAACAGTATACGATCGAGACGAGCTGTGAGCGCGGTAAGGTGAGGGGAGCGGAAAGGGTGCCTGTATTACCCCGGATGCCCGTTATGCCCCGGTTTCCCCTACGTTTGCCAAGCCGCGGTCTCCACTCAAGAACTCGTTTACCCCAACGGTTGTCGGTTCTTCGGCTAATATGGCCAGCCCACTGCCACTTCAACTTGCTAATCCGGTGGGCAATGTCGATAACTTTGGTTCTCAGCCGGATCACCTCTTTTCTGATTTTGTCCCTAAGAGAAACTCCGAGCATAGCCCGTTACATAGCCCGCTGAGCGACTTTGAACTTGTGAACCAGCCGTACCGTCAGTGTCCACGTTTCGGCTCCGTATGTCATGACGGGTAGGACGCACTGATTAAAGACTTTAGTCTTTAGACATTGTGGGATCGATTTTTACATATTTAATGGAATATTATTTTAAATTTTTAGTTAAATGTCTATAATGTAAAAAAATGAGAAAAAAAGTTTTACTTTTACCGTGGTTTCATAAAACTACACAATCCTTTTTTGAATTGATAAACATCTCCTACCTTTTACGTTCTAGTACCTATGTACCTACGTTTAAAATACCTGCTCACCCCTAGCCCCTTTATAGGAAATCGGAGAGAACCTCTTGACAATACTTGAATCAATATCAGTATTCAACGAATTTAATTTTAATGAACTTTTCGAAGAAATATAAATATACCATCCAAATCAGTCCTTTGCAATATTATGAAGAGCCAATGTCTATTGTCTGATTTTAATAGAAACAGTCTTCATTTCAAGGCTTTCTTAATTATTTAATACATAACCTTGTCACTCACGACACCAAAGCTAACGAGTGTTAAAGGATCCATCTTAGCAACCCACCGCGGAATCATTACCTCCTCGCCAATAAATTACTTAATTGGATTCCAGCGCCTTCAATAAATATACCTATATATAACTAGCTGAACCCGCGCAACTTCGTATGCGTAAACTTTCCCCATTTTTGCAACATTTTTCATTGCTGCTCCGCTCCTATTGATCTTAGCGCGATGTTATATAGCCTATAGCCTTCCTCAATAAATGGGCTATCCAACAGTGAAATAATTTTTCAATTCGAACTAGTAGTTTCTGAGATTACCGCGTTCAAACAAACAAACAAACTCTTCAGCTTTATAATATTAGTATAGAATAGCTGTCCCGCGCAACTTTGCATGCGTAATATTTTCCCGTTTTTGCAACAATTCTCATCGCTGCTTCGCTTCTTTTAGTCGTAGCGTGATGTTACATAGCCTATTGCCTTTCTCGATACATGGGCTATCCAACAGTGAAAGATTTTTTTAATACGGATCAGTAGTTCTTGAGATTACTGCGTTCAAACAAACAAACAAACCAACAAACTCTTCAGCTTTATAATATTAGAATAGATGATAAGTTAAACATAAAAAAAATCAATATCAAAACAATCTAAGAATTTTAACACATATCTTATACAATATTTGTGTAGCACTTTTGTGGCTTTGCTCTTTCAATAAAAAGGTTTCAAGAAAATGACACCACAGTGGAAACACGAAGTACGGTCTGCAAAAAATAGCTTAAGAGTTTTTATTTTCAAAATAGCTCAATTTTAAAGTGTGCCTCTTTTTTCATTCTCGTCTCATAACATCTTTATATTAACATTGGTTTCTGCTTTTAGCCTGCGGCTCTGACCGTTCGAGTTTTATGTTATCTGCAACCTGGTTTTTAAGTCATTCAAATTACACGAACAATAATGTCTAAATTTTAGGCACGCTGAACGTTTTTTTCGCCTCCTTTTAATTTACATTTTTGGTGTTAGACCTCTTTTCGCTAGAGGCACAGATTTATGACTGAATAAACGCTAATCAGATTGATGGCTCCATTTACTCACATATTGTCGTAATTTAAAAGTATGCACCTAGTGGCGATAGAGCCCCTAAACGATTATTAAGTGCCTAAACATGACGCTTTGCCAATTGAATGGAATAACGTCGTTGCGCTTGCAAAATCGCAAATATGTTTTTTTAATTGAAGTAATTTTTATATGCATTTACTTTATAAATACAATAATTGCATTTTTTAGATTGCTCATTTCACAGAAATTGCACTTTCAAAAATGCAATTATTGTATGTTTTTATAATATATGAGAATGAAGGTTTTTCGCGAGCAATTCGACGTCATTATATTCGATTGGCGTTAATGCCACTCGTCTAAGGGCTCAGTAATACTTTTGATTACGACTGAAATTTGAGTCATTATTTCCTGCCTTTATGTGGGGTCTGCGCAATATGTTTTAATATTTTCCTATCAGACGTCATCATGCTCCGTCGCTTTTTACGTCGCAATCATCCGTGGTGATGATGAACACTTGATCCACGACTGAAAGTAAAGCATCGATTGAGTGTTCGTGGGTTAGCGACATTGTTGCTGACGGTACATATCTGTTGCGTAACTGTACGGTTGGCTTGTTCAAGTGTATGCGAGAGGTCCCACGCGCCTCGGTAGCCGTAAATTAAATATTTTGTAACGAATTCACTAGGAATCGTAGGAACTTGAGTTTGTAATCTTTCGGTGGTGTTAACAACTATAATGGTTCCGTTTTGGCATTTTGGCTACGAATTATATTATCCTGAACATTAAAAAAAAAAAAAGTCTTAAGTCTTCGTGTTAGGTTTTTTTTTTAAACCACCCAAAAGTAGGAGCCCCGCGAAGCGGGGCTCCGTCGAGTTTAGTAAGTAGGCGCCATATGAGGTTTAGTTTCAGGTTTAATTGTAAATAAAAAATCTGTGTCGTATAATCATTTATTAATCAACATAATTCAAGTATAGATAAGTAATAAAAAAAAAATTCTGAAAGTAACATTATTTTAAATTTAAGTTATATTATCTTTATTTATATTATGGTAAATAAAAGTTATGGAAAATGGTATTATTGAAAACGAAAATTATAGCAAATACATTTATGGATTTAAATTATTATGACACTTGATCGATTATGACCAATGGAATTAGTGAAAGTCATTTTATGTCATTTCACGATTATGGCAACTGAAGCGTTATTTCTAATGAAATTATGGCAAATACCGGTATGGCATGTGAAATTATGGCATTTTAAATTATGACAAACATTAGTAAACCATATTATAGATAAATAACACCCAGACACAGAATAAACCATCGAGCTCATCACACAAAGTTTTATCCTGGGTGGGGATCGAACCCACGACCTCTTGCGTAGCAGTCGGATACATTCCCACCGCGCCACAGAGGCAGTCAAATTACTAGCGGCCCGCTCCGGCTTCGCGCGGGTATAAAATATATGGATGTTATTATACATATAAACCTTCCTCTTCAATCACTCTATCTATTAAAAAAAACCGCATCAAAATCCGTTGCGTAGTTTTAAAGATTTAAGCATACCTACATAGAGATATAGGGGACAGGGAAAGCGACTTTGTTTTATTCTATGTAGTGAAGTCCGGGAAAGGTTCTTATGAAGAGAATAATGGAAAAATTGCCTGGAAAAACATACAAAACATTTTATTTGCACTCCGAACTATTTCTAGCATTTTAATGAAATATTGCTGAAATGTTCAAAATTCATTGCTGCTCCGCTCCTATTAGTCGTAGCGTGATGTTATATAGCCTATAGCCTTCCCAGATAAATGGGCTATCCAACAGTATTTTTTGTTTTATATTCGGATAAGTAGTTCCTGAGATTCTCGCGTTTAGACAAATAAACTCTTCAGCTTTATAACCCTTCAGTATAGATGTATCGCTACTTTGGCGACGTCATCTCGTTCTCGTTGATGTCCCGATGACGATTGCGGTTGTCAAACGCCATAAGGCGAGTGAAATGGCGGGAAAAAGCTACTTGGTTATAAACGACGATTTAATAATTCTTGACTTAAGTGTAGCAAATAATATATTTGGCTGGCCTTTTGGTCTAGTGGTTAGTGATCCTGACTACTAAGCCAGAGGTCGTGGGCTCGATTACCAGTCAGGGTCCTTGGACCGTGTCCGGTGGACATCTTTGAACGCACCGCGCATGCGCCAGTTTGCACGGCCTTTTTACGACATCGAAATAAAGATAGTGAATAGGATAAAACTTTGTGTGATGAGCACGATGGTTTATTCCGTTTAGGTTCATAATGTCCAAATCCCAAAATGTCCAGTGGTTGCAAAACGTCCATATCCCAGAATGTCCATATCCCTAAATGTCCATATCCCAGAATGTCCATATCCCAAAATGTCCATATCCCAGAATGTCCATGTCCCAAAATGTCCAAATCCCATAATGTCCATGTCCCAGAATGACCATATCCCAGAGTGTGTCTGTATGTAATATACCTATAAATTTATGTATTTAAAAATATTATAAATGTCTTTATCAGTTGCCTGATTGCCATAGTACTGGCTCGAGATAATTTGAGATCTGATGGCGTTGTGTTCATTTAATTGTCGTAAGATTTTATAAATATTGTAAGTAGTGTATTCATAATTGTATACCAAAAAACTTAATATTGCCACAAGTTTGTAAAGGAAACAGCTTATTTGAGAACAATTAAGCTAGTCTATTTTTGTTAAGAAAACTTTATAAGTAAAGTCAAAGTGAGGGAACGTGTCTTCAACTTATATAATATTCATCACATAATTTTGCTAAGATGAAGCGAACTTTCTCGAAGAAATAACCACAAGTATTATGACTTTGTCCAGAGAGTGACCTTCTAAGTTTGAAGTTGAATTGTCCACATCATTCAATAATAAGCCGCGGTAGATTGAGCTTAGCTGGAGGGGTTAACAGGATTGCTAGCAAAGTGAGGTCGACTATCCCACATAGCTAGTTATCTTTCAAAAAACTCGTTAAATAATCATATTATTATCTATATCTATACTTATAATAAAACTGTAAATTTCACGTGTCTGTACATGGCCGAACTTAGTGAAAAAAAATATTAGGAAATGTTCGAAAAGAGTATTCAAACACTTTGCTGCATTTTTAGAAATGTCTGTCTGTCTGTCTGTCTGTCTGTCTGTCTGTCTGTCTGTCTGTCTGTTTGTTTGAACACGCATCACGCAAAAACTACCGTACAGATTCGGTTGAAATTTTGCACGTGCAATCTAATAGATGCAGATTAACACTTAGGCTATAAATTATCACGCGTTTTCCCATAGGAGCTAAGCAGTAAGGGATAATGTCTGTAGCTATTTTTAGTTATAAAACAGTAACTACTAGACGGATCTTTATGAAAATTTGCAGTTTTATAGTAAATACTATAGGACATTATTTACACTATGAATCATTACGCTAACGTCTATGGGGAACGAGTAGCAACGTATTTTTTGTCGCACCATAATGGTTTATCACAAAATTTTCCACAATTAGACATTATCTATAATTGTAACCCATGGAATACATAACTTCACGCTAAAACTAAAAGGAGCTAAACACAACATTGTTTAGTTTCATAAGAACAGTTATTTTGACGTGGCAAGTAGCGAACAGTATGGCCTCGAAGCTATGCTATCGGACTTTGGCGACGAAGTCCCGGGCTCGAATCCGCTGTCTGATTATGTTCTTTTTGTATTTTTTTAAATTGTCTTTATCCTTTTTTAATATTTTTCTCAATGTTTTAGTTATTTTTTCGATCGTAAGTAACTTATTTACTTTGGTTATTATTTTTTTATATTAAAAATCAAGTAAATTATGCACGTAGGTAAGTTATTTATAGGTATTGCATGCACTGCTGAGAGTTATTAATTAATCGTAGTAGAAATGAAAAACAATATTACATTATAATTAAAAAGTATTCGACATTTTCCAGAAATGATGTGTTCGTCTAAAAAAAAGACATTACACACATAAAAAAAAACATGTAGCGCCATCTATGAAATCAAATTGTTCACCGTGATCAAATAATTCCTTATTTGTGAAAACATTTATTAGGGTATAGGTGCTTGAGATGCTGAGTGGCAACATTCTTGAAAGTAGATGGCGTTGTATTCAATAACGTTCTATACTTAGTAAAAGAAGTTTTAAAAGAAACATTGCTGTGATTTTTAGAAATGTTTGTCTGTCTGTCCGTTTGTTTGACCACGCATCACACAGGTGCATCATGTTTTGGGGTTATGGTTGGAGATTACGTGTTCATCAATTCAACGTTAATGAATGGCTCAACATCGGTCAAGTGTGAGTAGTTCGGGTGACGGGAGGAGGGGGGTCGTTGTTTGTCAACCGTACCTTTAGGGATATCTGACATTTTCGCGGGCATGACACACATGACACGCTCTGTGTTTGCTTACTAAAGTGTTACAGCAGTTTTATTATTAGTATTGCGTTGTAACACTATATGAAATACACCCCATTTTTAGCCAAAATGGCAAAACAGAACCCTTATAGTTCCCTTAAGACCGTCCGTCCGCAGCTTAGCTCAGAGACTGTTAGTGCTAGAAGGTTGCAACTTTTGCATGAATAAATTACTAACGCCGATAAAGTGAAAGAACAAAATCTTGAAAATCATTATTTTTTTAAGGGTACCTCTCTTATATGTAAAGTGGGGATGTGATTTTTTTCTCACCTACCTACCCCATCGTGTGTGGTATCATTAGATAGGTCTTTTAAAAAGCGTTTAGGGTTTGTGAAGACTATTTTTAGATTTAAGGATTCCTTTGTGTATAATATTAGGCTTTATAGTGAACATTTTTGTTAGAGTCAAGTGTCCCCCTGCCAGCTAAATGGTTGATGTTGGGTATGTGAAAAAATTCAGGGTAGTAGTATAAACACTACAATTATAAAGAAAACTATCACAGTTAAGTACTTAGGCTTTACAAGTTTACGATCACATGAGAAGTAACAACATTTTCGTACAAATTCTATTAAAAATTATTAGGTAATAAGTAGGTATAACGTTAAAAGAATAAAACAAAAACAACAGAAAACCCACTTCTTAAGCGGCACACCAAACTAACTATCTAAAAGAATAGAACAGATCGATTTTTATTTAGTAAGTATTTAGTCAACAGGACTGTTTCCAACATATTTACACAGAAGTTATTTCGTTACCTAAACTACCTTAATTTAAACCCGACTTTCACGCGAACGAAGTCGCGGGCACAGCTATTATGAATATATATATATTACGGGTCTTAATCGCGTGAATAATTTTAGGTTAAATACCTTGCTTACCTACGTTTAATATGCATGATAGTTTAAGTATAATTTAATTTAAAGTCATCAAGTATTAAAATAAACTTATCCAGTTTTGAAAATAGATGGCGTTTAAATACAAATGAAACAGAATCAGGTAAATTGATTTAAAAAATAAATCTGAAATACGTAGAGGGATATGAATTTATGATGATCTTAATTAACGACAGGTTCATCATCATCAACATCATCAGCCTATCGCAGTCCACTGCTGGACATAGGCCTCTCTAATTGCACGCCACTTTGTTCTATCCTCGGCTACGACAGGTTGACACACCTATTTTTTAATTCACCAATGTAGACATTATAAAGAAATAAGTTTAGTATTTAAACTAAACGTTTCTAAAAGATATACTAATTCAGTATATCTTTTAGAAACGTTTGAATATTGTCTGTTTGTTTGAACACGCATCACAGTACCGCGGGAATGCAATGTTTTAAAAACAGGATATTTTTTTAAAAACTTATCTCACACTAGCCCTATTTCGCGCGAGTACTTGGGCGGTTTCGGGCTTCATTTAACCCGAAACCGATAATAGTAATATTTGATGTGATGCAAATCATTTTGGTAAAATACTATTATAATTTGTCTTCTAACCGTCTGCGCCATAAACTTTGTCGCCCTTCATTTTGCTGCACTGGGCATTTGCTTGGCTTGCCTTGCCATAGGTCGGGCCCTGATTAGCGGGCGGTGGCTGTTCGGGCAGGGGGTTCGGTGCCCCTGTCCGAGGAGCTACACGCTTGGCGCGGTGAGGCCCACCGGGCAATCATGGCCCGGTGGCAGGGCCGGCTGGAGGCTCCACGCGCAGGTGTTCGAACCGTGGAGGCGCTCCAGCCGGTCCTGGAGGAGTGGGCAGGGCGGCAGCACGGGACCCTTTCCTTCCGGCTGGTGCAGGTCTTTTTCGGGCACGGGTGCTTCGGGAAGTACCTGCACGCGGTCGCTAGGAGGGAACCGAGTCCCGCCTGCCATCACTGGTACTGCGGTGAGGACTCGGCGCAGCATACCCTCCAGCATTGTCCAGCTTGGGAGGGGCAACGTCGAGTTCTCACCGCAGTGGTCTGAAGTGACCTCTCGCTGCCGGCCGTGGTTCTGTCCATGCTCCGGAGCGAGGGGTCGTGGAATGCGGTCGCATCCTTCTGTGAGGACATCATCTCGCAGAAGGAGGCGGCGGAGCGCGTCAGGGAAGAGAGCTCCCTGGCGGATCCGCTCCGTCGCCGGCGAACCGGGCGGCGTCGGCGCGCATATCTGCGCCTGATGCCGCCTTAGGTGGGGCTGCGGGCGGGCGTACGGGGTAATCTGCCCCGCCCGCGGCCTTCCGTGGAGGCGCGGCGCCCTGTGTATATCCAGGACCCGCGTAGGTGTGAAATGCCCGGAACGCTACAACATCGCGTCCGGGCATTGCCACTGGGCGGGCCGCCGACGGTATAACAAATTCCGGCGGCCCGTCCGCGAAGGTGGCGAGCGATACACGGCGGGTTTTTCACACTACCTCCACCGTCTTCTCCGGACGGTGGGGGTGTTCGTGTGGAATTTTTCCCGCCAGACCAAAAAAAAAAAAAAAAAAAAAGGTCCCTGATTAGACCTAGGCCCTAATATCCATAGATGCCACAGAGCATTGTGGAGCATGTTTCCAATATGTTTTACACAGAAGTTAAATTGTAATATAAACTACCTTAATATAAACCCAACTTCCACGCGAACGAAGTCGCGGGCACAGCTAAAATTAAAATAAAAAAGCCTTTTATTTCACATTTGATATTTTATATAAATGAACTTCTATTTTTTTTATTACTTAAATTTTGCTTTAAAGTACTTTAAAAGTGTTTTTAAAATGTTGCTAATTGCAAGAACCCCTCTTTAGGTGAAGGCCTCCTTCAAAGAATTCCATTTGGTTCGGTCACAGATAATATAATACTATACTAGTAGTTCGCTCTTGTGCTGTCTGCATCCAATGTGGACCGACCGTTTCTCTAATATCGTCTTCCCACCTTTTTGGCGTTTCCCTGCTGGCCATTCCATGATGTGACTCTTATGGTCCATCTGTCATCTCTTAGTCTCGCTACGTGTCCCGCCCATTTCCATTTGAGCTTTTTTGCATAATTTAGAGCGTCCGTGACTTTTGATATGCTTCTGATTTTTGTGTGTCGATTTTTTTGTTTTTTTCTATTTTTTATCATACTGCGCTCTAGTCCGCGTTGGCATGTGTTTATTTTATTTTTGGTTTTGGAAGTACCTATATCTCCAGGTTTGACACGCATATGTAAGGCACGGCAGCAGACAGGAATTCATGACTCTGCTTTTAATTTCTGTTGACATATTGCTTTTAAAGATCTTCTTGAGGCTCCAATATTTGTTCCAGGTGAGTTGTATTCGCCTTTCAACTTCCAGTTAGTTACTTACATATCTTTATATATATATTTCTTGTGTGCGTGTGTATGTCACTGAACTCCTCCTAGACGGCTAGACCGATTTTGATGAATTTTTTTGTGTGAGTTCAAGGGGATTCGAGGATGGTTTAGATTAGAAGCAGTGGCTTAAACATGACACACAAAGTCATAACAACCCTCTTTATGAAAAGGAGTTAAAAATATGCTAAACTAAATAGTACTCAAATGTTACTGTAACATTAATATCGTAAGAATTTGTTATTGTCGATACTATCGCGTATTGCGATATCATAATCTAATAATATTACACTTGGCGAGAAGTAAAAGTAGGTATATTATGTGTTAAGAAATATGTATTTCTGTATCTAATACATGTTAATTATAATTGACTTTGTCTTTACGCAGTTTGCATTTTGGTTGTGAAGTTACATATTTGGCAAACTTTGAAGCGGCTGGCGGTAGCCTAATCGTTCAAGTCATTGGACTCGCAATCATGAGGTCGCGCGCGCGTTTTCGAATCCTGCCCATTATTTAAAAAAGCGGCGGTAGCTTAATGGCTAAGGCATCGGTCTCGCAATCGTGAGGTCGTGGGTTCGAATCCTACCCATTATACTACCGACGTGAACCCACTCCTAACACAAGCCTATGAGCTTAGATGGAGGGGTTAACAAGATTGCTAGTAATCAATCTCACATTGCTAGTTATCTTTTAATAAAAAATATATATATTTATATAACTCCTAAAAAAATAAACCTCACGATTGCGAGACCGATGTCTTAGCCATTAGGCTACTACCCATGTGAACCCACTCCTAACACAAGTATTCATAATCGGATCAATTCGATTGTAACGTGAGGTAAATAGGTATAGGTTCAAATATTTCCATGATTAAGTCCCGAGATAATAATCTATTTTTTTAAAAGGTAAAGTCGGTTTCCGGACGATAATTTTACGTGATAACGTCATAAGAAAACATTTATTAAAACATTTATAAAGCTTACAGACTAATTGTTACATATACATTTTAATAATATGGATATTAATGTTGCTATTTATAAGCTTCCGCATTGATGACATTGTAATAAACAACCTGGGACGGCTTCAGTGGACCCGGGCGTATGCGGTTGACGGCCACAATACTTTAGCCTATCAGCAGGGGGAACCGTGACGGACCGTGACACTTTTTCGTGCGTGCACCTGATCATTGATTTATAAGACGTTGTCACGTCAAACTTCACCCCGGAGGACGGGCTGCAGCGTCCTCTGCGTATTTAAAGCCTTACTGCGATCGCCAACCCGCTCGCCAAGCGTGGCGATTATGGCAATTACCCCCAGGATCTATATACTTGTAGGTTCTACTGGGGAGACCCGTGCCCAGCAGTGGGCCATAATATGGGTTGATATGTATGTATGTATGTCACGTCAAAAAATGTCTTTAACTGCCAAATCTGTCTGTCTGTGTTGTTTTCTACTCTTAAGCATTTAATAAATTGAACCCTAGTTCATTTGTACCCATTATCCTCTACCTAACATCATCTAAATATTAAAAAAAAAAAAACGAAAAAGTAACCATCATTTCTTCAACTTGTATTAGGATACGGTTCAAAGAGCTAATAATATGATAAGAAATTCTGCTTGTGTTTGTGTGTGGATAAAGTTAATACACCTAGAGAATTGGGAATACCGGTTTATGTACCTAACTACTATCAAAGCAAAGAGTAGCTTGAATTTCTCTCGTGTCACATTTACTGCGTTGCTTCTGTGTTCTAACAGTCCATATTAAATGTAAGAAGGAAATTTCGTCTCAGGCGGGATACGAACCTGCGATCTGTCACCGAGACCACACCTGAGAAAGTGTTCAGTTGCCAACATCGCAGTTTTTGTGGCGATATTCATATTGGTAACCCTTTGATTTAAATACACGCAACCTTTATCGAGCAGGTCATCAGCAGCAGTAGCAACATCGTTGTCATCTTCGCCAGAGTTGCAGTCATTCCCTCACCCACAGCTATGCAGCAGTAATCAAGTCGCAGTCATCTAGTCGCAGCCAGCCAGCATCTAACCTCGTTTTACATTGGTCGGCCTGACCCTTTCCCTTTGTCAGGAACTTGTACACGAAACGATATTACAACTTACATTTCGAAAAAATAAAAATCCTTTTGTTTTAAACACCGTTAAATCGAAACTACACCAAACAAAAACCTCTAAACTATACACGAAAAACCAGATTAAATGACAAACCCCCCAAATTTCTCCCGCCAGAAACTTTTGGACCGCACTGGTATAATCTGGGACCACGATTTATACATTGACGTAGAGACCAGGACTGCGCCATAACCTCACAAAATTGACCACTCTCTAGAAAGAGGCAAGACTACTTTGTGAACAATACCTGTCAAATTCCGCACGATTTTTTTTCTCTTTCGCGCTTTGCAGTAAATATTTACTTTTTAATTGAAAGGGACGGCAAGGTCCAGGTTTATACGTCAATGGTCAGACACAACACAAACATCAGCACCAAAGAGAATATAATACTTCGTTTAATCAGCATTTTCACCACATCGTCCAGGAATTAGATTTGTATATTAGCGCCATAGTCACTTTTTCTTGACATTTAGGTTGGAACCGAATAGGATTCAAAAAACGTTCTATCTGTCTGCAACGAGATCCGAGACTCGCCAAAAGTGCCAAGTAAGTAGTTTTGTTTTTTGTTTGGCTCAGCTTAAGTTCGAGACTATTCCAGAACAAATCATCAAATTCATACGTAATGTGTTTTATTTTTAAAATGTGGAAAAACCAATTAGGTACAGGTAAATTTCTTTTGTGGATTTCCCAGGAATAATATATAAAAATGATATTGTATTCTAATAAAAGAGTTCTGTGAAATACCAAGAAAAAAAGGAAGCCTCTCTATGTAGTAGAAAATTTGAAAAGAGCCTATTTGATGAAGCCGAATATGAATAGGAGATATTTATCTTTATTTTATCTCACATTTTTTAAACTTTTTGTTTTTGATTTGGCTCTGATGCTTTTGTTGTTTTAAAAAACACGTTTATAATGCATTCACCAACTGTAACTAATGGATCTAGCTAGACCCTTAAAAGGTTGGACCAAAAAAGTTAAATTTTGTAGTTGACCTTTTCAGGCTATTCGATGCCACATTTAAGCCAGAACCAAGTTACCCGGTTTTATCGGTTCCTTCGATTCTTAAGACAATTCTGTTAAAAAGTACATACCTATCGATTTTCCTTGTATTTATCCGTATATTTTGCAATAATTGAAACTTTAAAAGTTATTTAGATAATGACTTTTGGAGTATTTTTAGTAAAATAGTTTATGCCTGCGCTTCATAAGCTTGTTTTAGATTTTGTAAGCTCTTATATCTGTTTTATAATCAATTTATTGATCGATGCAAAAAACTAAATTATAAACCTTAATGATAAACTGTTAATAACAAGAGAGATTATTATTTTATACACCATCGTTATTTATCTATAATTATTATGTATGTATTTAAAAATATTTAAGTATGTTTATCAGTTGTCTGGTTTCCATAGTACAAGTTCTGCTTTGTTTGGGATCAGATGGCGTTGTGTGAGTTGTCCCAAGATATTTATAGTTTGTTCCATTATTATTATTATATAGCTAAGAATAAAAAGTTATAAGAAATTTAAACATCGCTCGTGTTTTATAATTTACACTGGTAACTAACACAGAGCTGTTCATTCTTATATATATATATTTAAAATAGTCTTAATTAATGTGGCCTTTATTATAATATTCATATTGACCCGAATTTGACTCTAATCACGCGTGACGACAACCAATTGTTTAAAAAATGATTTAGTTTCATGACGATTTTAACAAGATCAACTAAATCTAATCAGTGATTCAAAAAGTAGGCACTCGAGAACGGCTAATGATATATTTTTTCCTAAATATTTATTGAGGTTCTAGCCAGGTTCTTACAAAGTCAAGAATTGCTCAGAAGAAGCAAAAGCCCTATTTTTCTTCGCGCTATCCAGTTAAAATGTTTTTTAATTTAAAGGATTTTTTTTCAAGAATTAGAGAATATACGGATAAATCAATGGACACGCACTTTTTAACTAATTTCCCTTCGGAACCGAAAGAACCGGGTTCCGCAATTTTAGAACCGGTTCTTTTTCAGACCCTCACTACCGGGAATTCCCGATTCTTTTGGAACGGGTAAAATCCGGTACCGATGCCCTACTTATCATACTTAGGAAAGAATATCACGCTTGCGGAGTCACAAGCAAAAGCTACTTTTGATATAATGTTATGCACCGTGTTAGGTTTAAGTCATAGGCCGTCTTGGTTGGTACCACAGTGTGATTATTCTGCCGTAAAATAGTGATGTTAACACATCACTGTGTTTCGGTTAAAGGGCACTGTAGCATGTGCAATTGGGCAAATGAAGCTTGAGAACTAATGTCACAAATGAGATTCAGATTCCTGCTAAATAAGGATTTGGGTGGCACTGATACTCTTATAGGCTAGCATGACGCTTACCAGGCGCACATCTTTGTCTTCATTACATGGTATAAAAAAAAAACTTGATATTCTGCTCTGCCTTTTCTAAAAAATGTATCGCCATACGGATAGAAAGATATCTTGCCATAACATTGCATAAAATGAAGTAAGCTCTTACTTTCATAAGGAAATACAAACAAAGACGTGTAATAAGTCCCGTAGTAACTAATTCCAGCGATCAGCCGATGATCGAGTGAGCAATGAACATCGAGGAAGTTCCACTCACCTCTACTAACCTCCTATTACGATGCATCATGAGTCTCGACAACCATAAACAACAAATTACCGACAGTACAGAAGGTTACCTTATACAGTAGAGGAATGAACAGGTTCGTCACCAGAGCAGTAACGTAAACATGACAATTATGTCAAACTAATAATAAGGTTTTAAATCAACTATTTATAGTTTTTAAACTTTCGCGATTTTTATACTAAATAGGTATATTTCGGGACTTAATCGCGTGAATTATTTAAAGGTAAGGTCTCGGGTCATGATCGGTGCAATTCGATCGAAACGTCGGGTAAATAAAAGGTTCGTACCTATACAGTTCACGTGATTAAGTCCCGAAATATATCTAACAACTATTTATAGTAAAGGCATATTGGACTAAATTAATTTTAAAATTAACTCTGTTGTCAAATATAATTTACAACATACGACTATACAATAATACAATAAATGGTTTAAAAATATATAATTTAATATTTGCAATTTAACGAACATAGATAGTTTAGGAGTATCGATAGTATCGACACTATCGATAGTATAATTCACTTCAATACTATTGACATGCATCAATAGTATCGATACTATCGAAGCTCTTAAAAATCATATTATCGATAGTATTGTTTTTCTGAGCTTTTATTGTATCGATAGTCATACTATCGATAGACTATCGTACTGCTATCGATAATTGACAATCGATCGGCAACACTAGTTCCGAGTAACTGTGTCCGTGAGCTATGTCTATAGGTATGTGCGTGTGTACATCGCGAGTTCTATGGAGAAAACCTTTTGTACTGTAGCTATTATGTGCATAAACTTTCTAAAATCACAAAAACTTAAGTCATTTCCATTTCTCATTGCACCACTCTATATGCGTGTTCGATTTTTATAAAAATTACTCGATTATTACCTGCCTCAATTTAAATTAGATTAAACTTGTCTATGATGGCAAAAAATATCTGCCAGTAACTATGATTTAGTTTTTTTATAATTTGAATTTCGAACCGACGGCGACGGATCATTGCATTTGACGTTGAATTGTTGTTTGTACACGATCAGTTTAGTGTTTGTTGATTGTAAACGGCTTTTACTTTTTGTATAGAGCTTAATAAAGACCTGCCTGCGGGTATTTAAAATGAATATACTATTATAGAGTTGATTTATATCGGGTTAATAGTGCTTTTGTTTCTTGCTTGGAGCAAAAGTGAGGTGTAATGTCTCACAATACAAACACAAAGCTTGCTTAGATTATGAAGTTATAAAACCAGATGCTGCCTATGATAACCTGTATTAGGTATAGGTGTCTGGTAGACACCATCAGACAATAATGAATAAAAAATATTTATTCAATCAAAAAAGTTTATAAGAAACCTCAAAATGTTTTTAAAATACCTTTTGAATGATGTGCCCACATTGATATTTGCTGAAAACATTTTTTTTAAGCTTCTATTACATGTTTGGAATTCCCCCTAAAAATAATTAATATTATTATTTAGCTATCAAATTGTAGCGGCTACGAAAAGGTGTCATGTACCTTTTTGTCTAATTTCATCAAGATTCATTGAGTAATATTTAAGTAAAAAGCCTTTGACATACGGACGGACAGACAGATGGACATGACGAAACTATAAGGGTTCAGTTTTTGCCATTTTGGCTACGGAACCCTTAAAACATAAATTTGTGGATATAAATCTGCTTCTTCAATATTATCATACCTATTGCAGTGCCTTGTTCTTAATTGAATTGTTCATTCATATTTATGTATCTATAAACGAACAATATAATTTAATAAACCTATCTATATTTAAATATATTAGATAATATATGTACATATATGAATATCAATTAATGCACATTATGCACTTTCGAAACTAGAAATAAAGTATCATTTAATAATGAACAAGAAATCTAATAGTTGGTTAGCAAAATTTGTATTAAGTAAGTATTTAAATTAATAGTTTTATCCTTTCACTTATTGTAACATAATTTGTTAGTCACCAATACATAATATTATAGATCTTACTACATAATTAAATATGTAGGTTTGTTGGTTGTTTTGTCCTTCTTTTACGAGGTAAATAACAACATAGATATAGTTGGAGGTTATAAAATTGTATGCAATAATATTATGTAACACAAACAGCGTTATAATGTTCCTACAGCAGAGGCACTGGCTTCCTTTCTGATAGAGGATACGAGCTGCAATCATAGACATAGAGACTGGACTGCGACTTACCTTTCAGGTACGTATAAAGTAAATAAAAGATATAATAAATAAAAAGGCCTACTTTTTTTACGACTTTTCCTAACTTTCATCGGCAAATCTATAAAAGGAAAGACCTACTCTGCCGACTTGCTTTTTCTTTTGGGTTTAATAGAGTACACCCAGGTTTTGTCACCTCTCACGATATTATAATCAGCCAATGACTGCAACTTCAGATGCACATATGAAATGTTTGGCACTTGCAGTTTCAATAAGTTGTCGTACGGTGACAATATTAGAGTCTGAAACCGCCGGCCAACCTTCACGTACCTCGTCATGGAAATGATCACGTCTAAGTCTGAATTCTCCAAATCATGAATCACCAAATGCCAATTGAAGTCTCTGGAAACTTACTTGGTGACTTAGGTAAGCCAATAAAAAAAACTGTGGCACTCGCGGACTGCCGCGGAAAAGCAATTGCATAGCATTTTTTATCAACTAAAAAACCAACAAAAAAAAATATATTCTATTTTTTTTTTTAATAAAAAAATATATTTAAAACAAAAAAATAATTATTTAAGTAAAATAATAAAAAAAAACTAAAAAGTATCACCGCTGTGCCGGTTGGATTGGGGGGTGTTAGGTTATTTTCGTTACGGAATTTCTGGATTCGGTCTCCACGCTCAAAGCCCGCGATAGAAGCTATGCAATAGCTTAAAAAAATATTGAACGAAAATGTACACGAGTTAAATTCACTCAATTTTTGAAAGGACGCCACAATGAAAAAACAAATGACAGTCTCGCAAATTAAAAAGTAACATGTTCCCAAAGAGTTCCATTTTCGAATATCATAATTGCTTTTTCATGCTTTTATTGTAAGTGGCCAGCTCCAGAAACTTTCAGTACGCCCCACGTATAACGTTTAGTAGTATTTGGCTTATTTGACCTGCGCTTTATATCGTGTTTCGTTCGAACACGTGATTGACGTTCCATAAACGCTTGTCAAATACATACACCGAATCTGTAGCCGCTCATATTACATATTAAAAAAAAAATATTTATTAGCTTATTTTAGCCTAGTCTAGTTCCTGTTTCAAAGTTGTAAATCCAAAAAATATATTAGATAAGCTCATCTATGTAAGTAGGACCTACCGATAAATCACCTAGCTGTCAAGTTTTAGTTTCGTATGTCAAGAGATTCGAGATTTCGTGTTTCGTGAGTGAGTGATCTTTCGCTTTTATATATTAAATATATTCTTATCACAAAAGTTTATAACCTGTTTTGGGAGAATGTATGGTCTGCATAATGCAGTAAGTTAATTTATGGTACTAAAAAATCGTTTTCACAAAATTCTTTAGTGTTCAAATTTCGAATCACGTTGCAAGCTTCTCAAATAAGGTAATGTAGTTTGAAAGATCCGAACTACACTCGAGAGCAAAGATTTTTTTTTACTTTAAAAAGAGGATGATAGGTGAGAAATCTTAAACTTAGAGCTATAGCTTAGTTTAAAAAGAAATAGACTAAAAGTGGTAACAGACTATTCGATTTCAAAGAAAATTAAAAGTGCTAACAAATTATTTAATTTGGTTTATTCCATTCGTGTTTCTCGACTAATGCTCAAAAATACGTGAACACGGGATCGATCGGGCAGACCAAATGACAAGCTTGCTAGCGAGCGTACGAGTATAGTCGAAGACGATTTTCTTGCTTTCTGTTATTTTATTTAAGTCCAGGAAGTGAAATTATGTGAAATACGTGCCTTCAATTTGTAAAAGGACCAAAACTAAATGTATCAGCCATTCAGTTTCGGTCCTTTTTTATATTAGCATACAAATAAAGAATATTAATCAGTGTTTTAAAAAGTTGAGTCAAATTTGAAACTTAGTAGTAGCCTTGGCAAATAAAAACTTCTTCAATCATTCAGTATTTTTTACCGTCCCTGTTGATATTAAGACAGTTTTTGATTCAGTGGTACTTAACGGATGATCCGCCAACATTTAATTACACTGTAATTAATATGAGATATTATTAGATTAAAGTTAAGCTTGATCGACACTTCAGCATTTTTTCTTGTTTATTATGATATCCAACTACTAGACAGAGAATTTATTTTAATCCCTATATTTGTTTAACGAATTGTTGACCGTCATTGATATTCGAAATTCCAAAAGTAGATGATACTATTTGTAATTATGACTACAAATAAATACAACGCAAAAAACCGTTTTCAAATCGGCCTAGCCGTTTTCGATAATACACACGCAAACACCTCTTAAGTACTTTAAACACATATTATACTTCTCCGTGGCCGTCACGGGTAAAAATCACAGTGTCAGGAATAAAAATCAAGTGACAACATTAGGTAAACAAATTATTTTGTTAAAAACTGTAACGCTACAAGATGCAGTTGCATATTTTAATATTATATCGTTTTTTTAAAGCGTACTATTTAATTAATGCGTATATGTATAATTCTCTAGGTACTACTTTTACCTTGCTTACCTCATTTTTCAGTTTCACGATAAAAATGTTTTACTCTTTTTTGACTATTCAGTGTGAGTCCCAGCGACTCACACAGAACAGTCAATTGCATTTTTTTAAAAGATAACTAGCAATGTGGGATTGGGTCCCACATTACTAGCAATCTTGTTAAACCCCCCAACTAAGCTTAAGGGTTCACGTCGGTAGAATAATGGGTAGGATTTGAACTCGCGACCTCACGATTGCGAGGCCGATCCCTTAGCCATTAGGCTGCCGCCACTTCACGCTTTTTAGCCTACCCTATCCTACTACCCTATCTTAACAATAAATAGTGTAGTACCAGCTTTAAAAATTGTATGTACTTAGTGTTATGTATACCTGATCAAGGCCAATTTGTATCAAGTCTGTATTTAAAACCTTCTTGCAATATTATTTGCATTTACATACAACATTTCAAGGCAAAAAAAATCACACACTTTAAAGCAAAATAAATATTACTTACTTACTTGAACGTTTGTTTACTTTGTAAGTATGTCTATTAGTTAAGTTAATCTTTGAGATAGAAAGTTATTATAGCTATAAGTATTGGAAGCAATACGGTTTCTCTTTTTGCATAATATTAATAAATGTATAAAAATATTTCACTTAAATATTGTTACATAAGTATCATAATTAATTATTTTATTACTAAAACTATTAGTTGAAAATATAATAAGGTAAATGCCAAACGGATTCTCATATTTCTACATTATGTAAGCAACATAATAAATTCACTTATAATTTAATTTGATTCCATGAATCGGAGTCCAATAGACACAATTTCGTATTAGATTTCAATGTCTCTCAGACTGTAATATCCTGCAATATTAAATGTCGTTAAGTGTGCCTAGGTAGCCGGCGACCAGGTACGGCGCCGGATGGAAACGTATGAAAAGAACCTTACTGTGTACTTATTGATATCGGCTGGTGGACCAACTTTTTTATTGGATTTTGACGTCTGTCAGACTACATTACAATCCCTGTGAGCTGACTCTGAATAATAGTTATGTACTAACAGTACGTAATTACTATTCATTATAAATAACAATTTATATTGCAAGTAAAACATTTCTGCAATAACGCGTTCGTTTATTTCATAATGAACTAGTGATAAACTAAAAACTAGAAATTTCTTATGATATTGGTATTGATTGATTAATAAATTAAATGAACAATATAATTATTTTTATATTATCTATGGCACAGAATTGCAAATTACATGTTGGATTTCCTTCTTTTTATAATTTAATGAATGCCGATTATAAAACGGAATGAGCGAATGTTCACTTATTAATATAATGACGTACTAGCATCGCTAATTGATTTCGTATATTTAACAAGCCCGAGGCTTACATTCTATACTCCCTCACAGCGCTGAAATATTATTCAAGACGAAGCATGTACATGGATCTACATGAATTTGGTTTCAAAAAGTATACATCGAGTTGTATTGGCCTCGCTCGCCTGTTTTGGGGCTTAGGAATTGAAAATGTACTTGCTTTCGGTAAGTATGTTGTGATAAAAATAGCTTAGGTGACTGCTTTAAGGCTTTAAGCTACGTTTACACTAAACTTTAATTAAAATTAGTTCTGAAGTTTATGGAATAGGAGCCAGGCAGACAGTCACAGAGTTAATTTAAATGGATACGCAAGTGCTATTAAAGTTTCTTGAATAGACAACTTCTGCGTTAGCTACCAAACGCATTATGTATTTATGTTAATATTTATTAGTCAGAGAGTTATTAAATCGCTAATAGATTTTCGTTGACTTAACATCTGTTTTGATTTAATAGAGGGTGTATTGACTAATTTAAATATGGCTTTCGTTAGGTGGCGTGACATTCATTTGACCTTACCGTTATGAAGTGCCGAGAGTGGGGCAGTCAGTCTTAGTCGAGCGGTCGTAGCGACAACACGTCTTCCGGTAGGCGTTAGTGTGGTTGTAGTGTCAGTGATGCAGTGGCATTTGTGTAATCGAAACGATTAGAACTGTTAGCGGACTTTGCCTTGCTCGAGGTACCCGCGTTCATATGATCGATTACCATAATGTTAATGTGAATATTGAGTGGCTAATAGCACCCTGGCGCTACGGCATATTTATTAGTTTGAAAGTAATTAAACTTTTTCAATTTGAACTTGTAGTTTTTGAGGTTATCGCCTTCAACTAAACAAACAAACAAACTCTTAAGCTTTATAATATTAGTATAGATTAGTCAACTAGCTAACAAGCGTAACCAAGTCTCCGTCAATTTCCCCGGTTTTTGCAACATTTTTCATTGGTGCTCCGCTCCTATTGGTCATAACGTGATATTATAAAGACTATATCTAGTCTTCGCCAGTAAATGGACTAACTTAGCTAGTTCTTGAGCTTACCGCTTTCAACTTATTTACTTAGGAAGCAAAATACGATTGTAGTGAAAAGTCGATTCTAATTTCAAATGTAATGCCTGTTCATAAACAATAGAAAAAGGAGAAAAGAACGTGGCAGGGTTCTTATTCACTATCTTTATTTCGAAGTCGTGTCAAGCCCGTGCGAACTGGCGCATGCGCGGTGCGCTCAAAGATGTCCACCGCGCATGCGCGTTGATGCATTTCTAAGCGCAGCTCTCTACCGCGCAGGCGCGGCGGCCATATTTGAGCGCACCGCGCATGTCAATTTGCACTGGCTTGTCGCGATAACGAAATAAAGATAGTGAATAAGTACCCAGTAGTCAATATAAATAGGTTATTTGGTATGTTCTTTTCTCAGTCGATCAAATGTTGTTTACAAATTCACCGTCGTCGTTAGATCAGGATAATCTCGTCTAAAAAAGTAACAAACAGTACAAACATAAGATAAACGCCGAATGTAATTTTATATCTGACCCGAAACTTCCTAAACATATCAATTTGTAAAACTTTCGCGTATACATCAGATGTCACTGTGGGCGGTTGCTTAGTAACGGACGATTATTCCGACTTATCGATTACCTGAGCTACTATAGAAGGATTTGCAGTTTTGAAAGACTAGAAGAAAATATAAGTCATTTATTTTTTACTCACTATTATACTACTATTATCACTGCTTTTTAGGGTTAAATTCAGAGGTCGCCATATCTTTACTAATCTATAATAATACGAGTATATCTATACTAATATTATAAAGCTGAAGAGTTTATGTCTTTGAACGAGGTAATCTCAGGAACTACTGGTCCGAATTGAAAAATTATTGTTGGGTAGCCCAATCTTCTGATTGTTATTACTAGTAGGCTCTACATTAACACTTTTTTGTTTGCACAGAAAGTTTTGTCAAAACTGTTACTCGTGTCATTACTGTAACCTAATATCATTAGTCTTTTTAAGTAGCTTTGGGACCGTAGGTATGTCGCATTGGTTTTTATTTTTAGGCCAGATATTAACAGATATTACCGAAATTAAAAAAAAAACAAGCTTTATATTTTCGTAGTTCAAAAGGTTCGTTTCGTATCAAAGTCAAATACATAGCCGCTCTGCCTAGTAGGTTTTACAAAATGTCCTCTCGTAACATAGTTAATTGAATACCAATAATTTTTTTTGAGTAAAATAAATTTGCAGGTATCTGTTTAGGGTACCTACCTACTGGTAAGTCAACACATCATACACAAATATCGAATATTTATGGATCCACTAGCTATCGCCTGCACCTTCGTCAGCGTGAAAACTTTGATCATATTTCCGGGATAAAAAGTAGCCTATGTGCTATTACAGACTATAATCTATCTCTGTGCCAATTTCACCCAAATCAGATTACCCGTTGTGACGTGATTGAATCACAAACATCCATCCATTACATTCAAAACTTACCTTACAACTTTCCTGGTTTTTGTTTTTCGCATTCTATTTTGTTTTGTTTTATCGATTTTCATACATTAACTACTAGCTAACCCGCGCAACTTCGTATGCGTCAATTTTCCCCGTTTTTGCAACATTTCTCATTGCTGCTCCACTCCTATTGGTTGTAGCGTGATGTTATACAGCCTGTAACCTTCCTCGATAAATGGGATATCCAACAGTGAAAGAATTTTTCAATTCGCATGAGGAGTTCCTGAGATTACCGCGTTTAAACAAACAAACTCTTTAGCTTTATAATGTTTGTATAGACTAGCTGACCCCCCCGTTTTGGCAACATTTTTCATTGCTGCTCCGCTCTTATTGGTCATAGCGTGATGTTATATAGCCTATAGCCTTTTTCGATATATGGGCTACACATAGAAAAATATTTTTTTCAATTCGGGCCCTTAGTTTCTGTGATTACCGCGTTCAAACATACAAACTCTTCAGCTTTATTTATTACTAGCTGTCTCGCGCAACTTCGTCTGCGTAAATTATCCCCGTTTTTCAAACATTTCTCATTGCTGCTCCGCTCCTATTAGTCGTAGCGCGATGTTATATAGCCAATAGCCTTCCTCGATAAATGGGCAAACCAACAAAAAAAGATTTTTTCAAATCGGACCAGTAGTTCCTGAGATTAGCGCATTTAAACAAACATGCAAAAAAACAAACAAACTCTTCCGCTTTATAATCTAATATATAAAATTCTCGTGTCACAGTTTTCGTTGCCATACTCCTCCGAAACGGCTTGACCGATTTTGATGAAATTTTTTGTGCTTATCCGGTATCTATGAGAATCGGCCAACATCTATTTTTCATACCCCTAAGAGTTTGTTTGTTTGTTTGAATGCGATAATCTCAGGAACTACTGGGCTGCACTGAAAAAAATATTTTATTGTTGGATAGCCCATTTATCGAGGAAGGTTATAGGTTATAACATCACGCTACGACCAATAGGAGCGGAGCAGCAATGAAAAATGTTATAAAAAAAAGGAAGAAAAAAGGGAAAATTACAATCTATTATTCATGCCCCTAAGTGATAAGGGTTATCCACCCCTAACATTTATAACTATACTATAATATTAGAAGAGAGAGAAGAGTTTGTTTGTTTGTTTGAACGCGATAATCTCAGAAACTACGGGTCCAAATTGAAAAAAATATTTTACTTTTAGATAGCCCATTTATCGAGGAATGCTATAGGCTATAAAACATCGCGCTACAAATAATGGGAGCGGAGCAGCAAGTAAAAATGTTTGCAAAAATGGGGAAAATTTACGCAGACGAAATTGCGCGGGTCAGCTAGTATTAGTATAGATTAGTACCTATAGATACTCAGAAGTAAGATACAATTCTTAAGGCGCTATTTAATTAGGCAAGTCTTGCATATAAGTATGACGTCACATATGCGTACAAATTTCTTGCATTGGAAACATATTCATACCATCAACAACAAAACACTATTGATTTATACTTTTGTAGAAGTTTGAATACCTCATACAAGTTGTAACTTGTATACAAGTTGTATGCAAAGTACCACCCCACCTCTTCTATAACAAAAGCGGACTAAGGGATGACACACCGGAGGACGGGCAGCAGCGTCCTCTGCGATCGCCAACCCACTCGCCAAGTGTGGTGATTAAGGCAATTACCCCCAGGATTGTATATAAGTAGGTTCTACTGGGGAGATCAGTGCCCAGCAGTGGGCCATCATATGTGTTATAAAATTATATATACTACGGGTCTTAATCGCGTGAATAATTTAAGGTAAAATACCTTGTTTATTGCCCGACGTTTCGACCGTATTGCAACGGCCGTGGTACCACGGGTAGTCTAGTATACGGTTTTAATTATTCACGCGATTATGACCCGTAGTATATATAATTTTATAATCCTAGGTGTTGTTATGAGATACAAGTAACTTGCCTAATTGTATAGCGCCTTAAATCTTTCTCATCTCAAAATACAAGGTAACTTAAAAGCACTTACTAGTTTAACCTTACAGTTGAAATATTTGTTAAAGTTGCGGTTTGTGGTCAACGTATCGTATAACTTAAATAGTTAAGTAAATTATAATCAAAGAAGATAATTACGCAACATTAAACAAATTCACAATTTGCTAAACAATTACATTCAGTAAATCCATTCCATTACACATTAAGCAATATGTTTAAACGCTCTCTATTTCAAAATTTCAAAGCATATATTTTTGCTTTTACATTAAGTTACAATCCTACTGCAATTTGTACTTAATGTCTTCGCCATAACGTTACTTTTACAATATATCTTTAACATGCTATAAATTAAAACAATGTATTAATGATTTCAATCAATACTCTGCAGTGAATGAATAGTTTGCTACATAGGAACTGCAATAAAATCTTTAACCTTTGACTGCCCTGTTCTAGTGAACAAGCAGACATGTGACGCAAGCCAGAAGAGCTGTTAGCTGAAAACATCGTCGAAAAGACACGTGCTTATATGGCATTAGCTGTGGGTCGCAGCTTCGGCCAAGTGGATGATTTTAGCCCCTGAAGGGTTGATTTTCCAGAAATGCTGGGACACGTATTTCTTTATTTAAAAACAATGAGCCATAAAACATTTCAAATAAGTATATGTAACTTCAAAACTGACGCAGCTTCAACCTCTTCGCATACACAAGTATACATAATACACACTACAAACTACAACCCCTATTTGATCCCCTTAGGCTAGTAATTTTCAAAAATCCTTCCTTACATAAAAGGCGTGTATTAACAAGTTTGTGGCTTTAGCGGTTTCGGCTCTGCGTTAATGAATCAGTCAGTCAATCACTCACAACAAGTGCTTATTACACATATACATATATATAAATATATAAAAATGAATGTTTGTCTGTCTGTATGATGAAATATGGCAGGGTGTTCTGGGGACATGGGTGTGAATGTTTCTGGCTAAAAAAAAGGCACAGAGAAGCGTTATTCTGACCAAAACTCATTCGTCTTGTACATGATAAATGAGACATTACAACAGGCTCAAGTGAAGATGCAGGGACGAATTGGAGACTAGCAGAATGGCTGGTCAATTTTTTTAAATGGTCAAAAACATTATAACTATTATGAGTTGAATTTATTTGGTTTGAGTAAAGAAAAAATCCATATTTTCATGTTATTGGATACTTATTTGAATCTACTTTAAGTAGTTGTAGTAGTTCTATGTTAATTATTTGGTTACTCAATGTATCCAATTAGGTATACGGAGGATTTTTTAAGAAGAGAGATCTCCGCTTGTAAAACTCACGATAGCACTTCATTACGCAATGAAGCAGAATTTGAGATGACGAGAGTTGGAGGACCTTTACTTTGCGGCAAACCATAGACTAATAACAAGATTTTCGATAACACCATTTTCAACTGTGACGATGGCAATCTTAACTGTGGTAACAAAGGCAAATAAAATAGTTATAAAAATCAACGGTTTTAATGTGATTATTTTTATTTTAAAGATAGATAGCCATGTGTGATTCTGGGTCCCACATTACTAGCAATCCTGTTAAGCCCTCCAACTAAGCTCAATGGCTTGTGTTAGGAGTGGGTACACTTAATCTGCCCCGCCCGCGGCCTTCCGTGGAGGCCAGGTGTCGCGTAGGTGTGAAATGCCCGGAATGCAATAACATCGCTTCCGGGCATTGCCACTGGGCGGGCCGCCGACGGTATTACAAATTCCAGCGGCCCGTTTGCGAAGGTGGCGGGAGATACATGACGGGTTTTTTTTCTCCGGATGGTGGGGTTGTTCGTAAGGATTTTTTCCCGCCACAACAAAAAAAAAGGAGTTGGTGGTACACGTCGGTAGTATAATGGGTAGGATTCGAAATCGCTACCTCAATTTTTTTAAATGGTCGACTACGTGCTCGTTTCCGAAATGGATTGCATACGGAGTGTCTGGAAGATGCGATGTCTAGGAGATAATGTGCTTGATGATATTGTGAAAGGTGATTGTGAATCCTAAACAGAGCACAGTAAGGCTCAACTTATTCGTAAATTAAAGCAGAGTCGAAGCGATTTTCCATAGAATAATGTTCAAATTCGTAGAATACGTGAGGATTTTCGAGATAACGTGCGAATTTATCAAGCGTTCCACGAATTTGTACACTACTTTGTAGAAAATATAAGTCAATATTTCTTAAAAGATCTTTGACTTTGTGAGAAATTAGGTCGAGCCTAGATTCTCTTTCAGGTATGTCCTAGATATTTTTAGAATGCTTATGAGTATTAAGTAACTGCAATTGTCTACGATCATATGTTTTGGTCGGTCGTTTTGAGTCATTTTTAAGGATACCGTAGTAAACTACCCTTAGCTATATCTGTCCGTCCGTCCGCAGCTTAACTCTGAGACTCCTTATACTAGCAAGCTGTAATTTGGCATGGATGTGGAATATTAGTCACTCTGATAAATTGGTAAAATAATTTAAAAACCATCGGACTATGTTCAGTGTAGGGTTCCGGAGCCGTTGCCGTATGAAAAAATCCGATTTTAAATAATTGCACCAGCAGAAAAGCGAATGTTCATGGCACTGACACAAATACTCAATATCCAATCATATCCGAAATAGTTTTAGTTTAAAGTATTTGTTATGACCTGTCGAATGATGTGCCCCCTAAAAATGTTTATTTATATTATTTAGTTATCAAATTAAGTAGCGGCTACTACAAGACACTTTTTCACCAATTTTAGTCAATATTCTTTGTGTAGTCTTTCAGTAAAATGTCTGTTACATACGTACGGACAGACAGACACTATAAGGTTTCCTTGTTTGCAATTTTCGTAGTGAAAATTGCAAACAAGACAACCCTAAAAACAGACAAAAATAAGCAGTTTTAGAAATAAACAGCCTGACTGAAGATCGTCCCTGAACGGCTTGCTTAAATATGTATGGAATTGTGGATAGACCATAATTCAGTTGTTATTCTCTAACCGCTTGCTTTGTTTAAACAAAGTAAATATTTCAAGAAAGGCGGATATTGTCCGGCGGGCGTGGCTTTAGAAAGTTAGGTTTCTTTAAGATCTAAGATTGGTTTTGAAATTCCTTGAACATTATTATGTCTGTTAAAATTTCACTGCTAATGAATATTCAACTACTATTTAGGTTAAAACTTAAACTATAAACGTTAAGTAAGTTTAAGAATTTTTGATAGTGTTATTATATAGGGTTATTAAGTACATAGCTTTTGTTTTCAGGTTTGTACTAATTTTAGTTTAGTTTTGAGTGACACTACTCAATACATCTGAAAAACAATTAGAAAACTGCGTGATGAATAAAGTCCATTCTTTTCTTTCATTTGATATCAGAATTAATATTTTATATTTAATAATTCGTTACCAGTACTTTCAACAATATTTTAGCGTAGGTACTATGTAGTTTTTCCCTTGTTGTAAGTAGATGCTCCTAGTATACTCCCACTAATATAAACATTCAAACATTGTAAAATTGGCAATTTGAAAAGAAAGGCCGCGTGTTTTATTGCCATGTTCTTTTCTCCGGCTTTACCTATTGTTTACGAACTTGGCATTACATGTGCATGTAGAATCCCGACGTATCAAAATTGTTGTTTTGCATCCTAAGTGAATAAAGAATTTTGAGTTTTTGTTTTCAAAACTCCAATATCTATGGACCAACGGTAGTAACGTTGCTTATGGTTCGGTCGCTACTGAGTCACATACCCCTTCTGATGGGGATAGTTACTAAGCTAGCGGGCCCCTATTGAAGGGTCCCAGACTCAGCGGCAACCGTGCAAATCCTGGTATCTGCAAGGTTATGCAACGTTACCACTGTCGGCCCATAGATAGATGACCGTTTTCAAAAAATAAATCACACTGTTCCGTGCCTCGGAGAGCACATTAAGGCGCTTCCCCGTGCAAAACGCGCTTGCCGTTTTTTTATACACTTTTGTGGAGCTATCTGCTCTTTATCTTAAAAGAAAAATGAACTAAAAAAAATACATTAAATTTCTACATAATTTTGACTCCAAATTGGTAGATTTTGTTTTGGTTAAAGGAGTATAATGTTTATTTAATCTTCTCACAAAGAAACCATAAAATGAGAAATAATTATTGATAAAATGCATCTCCTCGTAAAGTACAATTTTCTTTGATTTGCTACTTACACTAATGGATAGGTAATTTAAAAAAAACATGATAAAAACATTTTTTTCTAACGACAAAAATTTTATTTTATAAAGATTTTATTCCAAAAACTGAGCGCATTTGCTACGGTGCGGCGAAGAGGGAACGAATGCTCAAGGTTATTTGGTCAGGGTACCGCCTTAAGCCGTCGGTCCTGCGCCATTTTGGATTTCTGTTTCATCAGGCTAAGAAAATGAGAGAAACAGAGTACACTTGTGTCTGCGCATACACTCGTGCACTTTGTTATCTCTCGCTCTTGTAAAGAATATCGGTTAGGAGTTACGAGATCATTTTACCGACGAGTCATATTTACGTCTGTATAAAATGTGTTGTAAACATTCACACAGTAAAATGTGTACATACACAAATTCACAAAATGAAAGGGAAACAAAGATTGTCAAAAGGTCAACGTTAAGTTGGTGACCTCTGACATCATATTGTAACAGTCATAGATTGAGAAATCAAGGTTACAATAATTGTGTTAATAAGGTGTTAATAGAATTGTTATTTAGACTTGTTAATTAACTTGGTGTTTTGTTTGGTAGATGAAATCGAGCAATGAGGTTGGTGTATTATTAATCTCGATAATGTTACATGACAGTACCAATAACGACCGAGTTTATCGAGAAATCGCTTAATTCGAGAAATCGGCCAATATTTAAGCACATATCGTTTTTACATTGTAAGTGGATGCTCCTACCATGTTGTACTCATTGAGGATGATATATAGAATTTAATGTACTCTTCTTTTAATATTTTTATCTCTTGTTTTTGCATCAGTCCTCTTATATGGTGTACAATCTATACTAATGTTATAAAGCTAAAAAGTTGGTTTGTTTTTTTGTTTGAACGAGATAATCTCAGGAACTACTGGTCACTGAAATTCTTTCACTGTTGGATAGCCCATTTATCGAGGAAGGCTATAGGCTATAAAACATCACGCTACGACCAATAGGAGCGGATCAGCAATGAGAAATATTGCAAAAACGGGAAAAATTTACGCAGACGAAGTTGCGCGGGACAGCTAGTATAATATAATAGTGGCAGCACCTTACCTGCATATACAGTTTACAAACAAAGAAACATTGTAAACATTGGCAATTTGAAAATAGTGGTAACATAGGCGCGCGGGCGATTGCGTAGGTACGAATGCCGGCGATCGTCTTAAAATACGTTACCGCCCGCCAAGCGTCGCGATTATGGCAGATACCCCCAGGATATATAGGTTATGATTAAGTAGCTTCTACTGGGGAGACCCGTTCCCAGCAGTGGGACATCATTTGGGAGTGTATCCGACTGCTACGCAAGAGGTCGTGGGTTCGATTCCCACACGGGACACCACTTTGTGTGATCCACAAATTGTTGTTCCGGGTCTGTGTGTACTTTGTGTCCGTGACTTGTATGTTTGTAAAGTCCCCCGCAACACAGGGCTACAAGCCCTGTGTCGCGGGGGACTTTACGCATTAGTGCAGGAGCCGTCGTTTAAAAAAAAAAATATGATGCATGGATCTATTTAGGTATAATATATGTAAACAAAGTGTGTGACACTTCATTTAGTTTGTACAGTTTGAATTTGCCGCGTAATAACTTTGAGGTCTCTGATTATATTAATGTCTAGATGGAGCATTTCCTCAGTAAGACTATAAAAAAAAATGAAGCTACTATTTTTGACGTTTGACACTCGTTGAAAATGGCGCGCTAGAATAACTATGGCTAAGGAGTTGTAAAAATGGCGGCAAACTAACCGGCCATTATTTTTACAGCTCCGAGTTTAACTTGTAAAAAATGATTTGAATACGTATCTAATAATTGAGTAAAAACGAGACTTTGTGCATGTAATAAGCGCTTTAATACTTGACACTGCCAGAAATTAGCCGTTAAAACGGCTAGATTGCCATAAACTCAAAAATGATGAAGAAGAACTATGGCTAAAACATCTGACACAATTCTTCTTACCTGTCAAAAAGTACGTCCATTTAAACGTACTTTTTGACAGATCTTTGCTTCAATTTTAGATGCCGGATTAGGAATCTAGACATTAAATAAATCAAAGTTTGAGGTATAATTTATCTGTGACAACTGACAAGTCCACATGTTAAAGAGGTTATGTTACGTTTTACTAGTGAGAATTAAATTGTAATTTGAATATTTAAATTATACTGATTACCTAATAAGAACTGGTGAAACAATAGTTTTAAATGTTGTTTCTTTTTTAAGGTAAAATTTATGATTAATTAATGTTAAAGAATGTTTTGTAAGAGTGTTAAAACTATTATAAGTAATAAAATAAAATTTACTCTTTTCAGAGGAACTCAATTTTTGTTATAGTTTTTACTAGGATATTTATAGATTGACACATTATATTTTTATAACACATTTGCTCGTAAAGGGTCTCTTATTTCACCTATTTCAATTTCATCTCATTACGTACTTGTGATGTAAAACGCACGGTTTATCAAGATGCTTCGTCTAAATCGAACGGTATTTTTTCAAATTTCAGCAAAGTGTTTTTAAGTCAGAAAAGATAGTCATTATGAATAAAATTAACTTTGGGAGATATTAGATAGATAATTTAATTTAATTAATTTTGATCATAAATTACAACCATTTCCAATCCATCTATAATTTATACTTACACAAAAACATTAATTTACTTTAATAATAATACTGGCTGTTTTTGTGCCGTTGCCTTAAAAAAGCTCTGATGCGCGCGGATTTCTAATTTGTGAACAAGTAAAAATTATTCCGCGCGCTTTTTCTTTTCGCTGTATTGTTTTTTTATTTATTTCCTCGCAAATATGTTATAAAAAGTCGGATGACATACGTGCGCTTTGATAATTACAGACTTTGCTTTCTTATAGCAATATCGCCTCGGCTTTAGTTTTCAACTTACCGCACTAATATCTTATTGTACTATTATTGCCTTAGCGTATAGTTCTCTTTAAAGTATTGTTGTTCTACAGAAAAAGAAAGTTGAACATACGAAGGCATTTATTCGAGTGATCAATTTGTCACTGGTTTCATTTGACCAACATTCACCTGAATTTCACTTGATCTTTAAAACGAAAGCGGCGAAATAACATACGAGCAGAGGTTGAACGAATGTTAAAAGGTTAATATACCTTCTCGAAATACTATTCACTCGAACACTGAGAATGTAGACATTAGTATGTATGTATGAAGCGGCGGTAGTCTAATGGCTAAGGCATCGGTCTCGCAATCGTGAGGTCGCGGGTTCGAATCCTACCCATTATACTACCGACGTGAACCCACTCCTAACACAAGTCTTTGAGCTTAGCTGGAGGGGTTAACAAGATTGCTAGTAATGTGGGACTCAATCCCACATTGCTAGTTATCTTTCTTAAAAAAAAAAAGTACAAGTATTTTGGAGTACAATATAATTAACTTGATTTTGTTTGAGACGTGGTTCACTTGGATTAACAGTCTGCCCTGATAAGCAAAAGAGCAATATCTCCATTAGAGAGTTTAAAAAAATATATTTTTTTGTAAATTATAGGTACAGTATGTTTATTTAATCCCTGTCCGACCCGTTAATGTGTAGGGAGGTTAATACCTAACAACACATTAACAGGTAAAAGAATGACATAAATCTGTTTGTCAATATTGATTTCATAAAAACTTTCCCAATTGACATATTGCTCAGGATGGCAGAAGTAGTTCCATGAGTTTTAAAAATAGCAGCAAATTAAGCTGTCATAATTTTTACAACTTCATGTTTAACATGAAAATGCTGTCGTTATAGACGTTAACGTGATGGTAAAAGAAACCTAAGTTACTCATTAAATTATAAGCTGTTTGACAGTGAAAGTCTTGTCAAAATCCGTCCAGCCGTTTCGGAGATTAGCCGGAACAAACAGACAGAGACAGACAGATGAAAAAAATAAAAACTTCGTTTTTGTTAAAAGTCATATATACAAGATGTAACAGAAAGGTACGGTCATATTCAAGGGTTGGTATGTGCCCATGATACTGAGTACACATACCTAATTTTATCAAAATCGGAGTAGGTACCCTAAAAAAATATTTATCACTTTTTCATTCCTTTATTTATGAATGAAAAAGTTATGAATTAAAAAAAGTTTGACTTAAAAAGTTCTATGCCATAATAATCCTATAGACTTTTGTACCAGGGGAGGTATAATTCTTATGCCTTACGCCTTTTACTACTGAATTTTGACAAAAAGAACTAGCTGTAACTACGTAATAATAATGCAACCAGCTATGGCACCATGGTAGATGAAATACTTTTTTTTTTTTTGAAATAAATAAAATTTATTCGAAACCTACCCATTTTACATTTTTGTAAGCCTAACATACCTTATCCGCTGCTGAAATTAGACCACACCTTTCTGTTACACCCTGACTGACTGACATATCAACGCTGGGTTTATGCTATAAGTGTTAGAAACTTGAAATTTTGCACAGGGGTTGCTTATATAAAGTAGGGGAGCACTGAGAAAGGATTTTTGAAAATCCACCCCCTACGGGGTTAAAACGGGGGTGCAAAGCAACCTATGAAACGTTGCCGTTAAAATATTTTGGTAACAATTTGGCATCCACGCAGGCGAAACCATGGGCATAAGCTACTACCATAGATATCTGTTATTTTGACATTACAAACAGCCAGATTTCATACTTACATAGACTTATAGCTTTTGCCAAACTACTTGGCAATATATGATTAGGTATAAATGAGACAAAAGATGTAGTATAGTCTGGTTATAATTATCTAAAGGTGCATCTTATATACTAACGACTTCGTGTTGATAACAGATAGTGGAAACATTTAATAGATACTGAACGTGCGATAAGGAACATAAGATTGTGATGTAGATTGTAGATACAGCACAAAGATATTGTACTGTAACAGTACACCCCCCTTTAAAAAAAAAAAAAATATGGTAATCGTGTTTACAATATAAATTTGACCTAGACCTTACTAGTTATTTGCTGATGTATATAAATAATAATGCTATTGTACGCGGTGGAATTTGATGACGCCTGTTGTGGTGTGATTTGCTGACGTCTGTAATTTTGACTTAGCTGTTGCACGAGTGTTTATTATTTTTTTCCGTTAAACTCTTCATTCTTCTGTCCAGTGTTTTCATTATGCCGTAAATTAGGATCACGCCGATTGTTAAAATAATCTGTCCCATTGCAACATTTCTTGTCCACCGTAAGTCCTCCTGGATCAGGTTACGGAGTTGGTCCGCTTCGTTTTGATTGAGGCAATTGTCCGTATTGTATGTTATCTGGTCCTTAGAACTTTGATTTCCCATTTTAGATGTCTTGTTGTTACGAGTAGTTGTGAATTAATGGTATATGTTAAGATCTATGTTAATATATATACGAATAGCTTGCTTATATCAGCGATTTTTTATAGACGTACTACTGGCTTTACTTTACGTCCCGATCGTGTAGTGTACGTGTGTGAATGCCTGTCGCAATCCTTTGAATCTGGCACGTAGTTTGATTCGTCATTGATCATGAAAGCTGGTTTCAATCTATCAATTGATATCACTGTCTCTTTATCCCTAATTCTAATGCAAAATGTTTTATCTGTTTTACTAATTACTGGGTAGGGTCCTTCATACGGCGGTGTCAGGGCTTTCTTAATTCTATCACACCGAACAAATACATGTGAGCATTCTTTGAGTTCGGGATGCACAAATATAGCTTGATTGTGTTTTTTTCTTTTCGGAATTGATGTCATTTGTGTGATGTCCTTTTGAATTTGTTTTACAAACTCTTCGTACGTTGATAACTGTGCTGCTGATGACTCAAAAAATCCTCCAGGGAGTCGTATTGGCGTTCCATATGTCATCTCTGCTGAACTATAACCTGTGTCTTCTCGCAAGCTACTCCGCAACCCGAGTAAAACTGTTGGAATTTCTTTTAACCAATTTTCGTTGGATTCTCTTGTCATTAACGCCGCCTTTAAAGTTCTATGAAATCTCTCTATCATTCCATTGGATTGTGGATGATAAGGTGTTGTCCTAATTTTATGTATTCCCAAAAATTGTGAGAGTGACTCAAATATTCTTGATTCAAACTGTCGGCCTTGATCCGTAGTAATGCGCAATGGACATCCAAAACGAGTAATCCATCCCTCGAAAAGTGTCTTGGCTACTGTTTCTGCAGTTATATCTTCTACCGGAAATATTTCGGGCCATGACGTACAACGATCTATGATTGTGATTAAATATCTCTTCCCTTGTGAAATCGGAAGTGGTCCGACGATGTCAATATGTAAATGTTCAAAACGTTGCGCTGTCATAAATGTACCAGGAGGTGATATCGTATGTCGTTGTATTTTTGATTTTTGGCAGGCTATACATGATCTACACCAGTTATTGATATCTTTGTTCATATACGGCCATAAATACCTTTGGGTTATCATTTTTCTCGTAGTTCTTTTTCCTGGATGGCTCATACCATGAATGGTATCGAAAATTTGTTTGCGAAAATGCTTTGGTAAGTAGGGGCGGCTTTTTCCAGTAGAGGTGTCGCAGGTGATGTTTATTGTGGAACCCGGAAGCGTAATGTTTTTGAATTTTAATCTTTTATTGTCATGTAATTTACTTAGTTCATTATCTGTTGATTGACATTTTTCCAATTCAGCGTAATCGATAGGTGATGGCACGTATATTTCCTCTATTCGAGATAAGGCATCGGCGGTAATATTGTCACGTCCGCTTATGTGTTGAATGTTGGTACTGTATTGTGAAATGAAATCTAACTGCCGGACCCGTCGCGGTGTATCGTTTGATGATGGTTTTTGGGAGAATGCGTATGTCAAAGGTCGGTGATCCGTAAATATTGTAAATTCTCTTCCCTCGATTAATCTGTGAAAATGTTTGACGGCCATGTATATTCCTAACAGCTCTCTGTCAAACGTAGAATATTTTTGTTGAGTTTCGCTCAATTTTTGTGAAAAAAATCCTAATGGTTCCCAATTGCGTCCGGATTTTTGTTGTAAAACTCCACCAACGCAAGTAGCACTAGCGTCGGTCATGAGCGCTAGTGATGCGTTGCGGGAAGGATGCGCTGTTAACACTGCGTTTTTCATGCTTTCCTTGCATTTTTCGTAAGCTTTGTCTGCTTCCGTTGTCCAAGGAACAGGTGAATTATCGTTCTTTTTTGAACCATGTAGATATTCGTTTAAAATTCTTTGATTTTCCGCTGCGCATGGAATATTACTTCTGTAGAAATTGACCATGCCCAAAAATCTTCTTAATTCTTGAATTGTTTTCGGTTTGGGAAATTCCATGATTGCTTTGTAATTTTCTTCGGTAGGGAGTATTCCTTGGCTCGTTATATGATAACCTAAGAAATCTATTTCCCTTCTGAGAAATTCGCATTTTTCGAGATTAATGGTTATTCCATTCTCGTGTAAACGTTTGAAAACCGTTTCTAAATGCTGATAATGCAAATCTTCGTTGTCCGATGCAATGAGACAGTCGTCTACAAATATAAATACGTAGTTTAAATCTCTAAATAAGGAATCCATGAATCGTTGAAATGTTTGTGCCGCATTGCGTAATCCGAAAGGCATTCTTAAGTACTCAAAAAGTCCAAAAGGTGTGATGATGGCTGTTTTTTCTATATCTTTAACAGGAATACAATGGTATGCTTTACGTATATCTATCTTGCTTAGTATCTTCTTATTTTCTAATATGTATGTAAAGTCAGTTAATCTTGGTAGTGGGTATTTGTCCGGTACTGTCGTGCTATTGAGCATTCGATAGTCTCCGCATGGTCTCCATTCGCCATTTTTCTTTTTTACCATATGTAATGGGCTTGCCCATGGGCTATCTGACGGTCGGCAAATTCCGAGTTCTATCATATTTTGAAATTCCTTTTTGGCTATGTCGTATTTTTCTGGAGGTAATGGTCTTGCCCGAGCTGCGACGGGTGGTCCTGTAGTGATAATGTGATGTTCAATCTTATGTTTGGGCGCATTGCGGAGAGAGGACCCTTTCGTGATGTCTTCGTATTTGTTTAAAAGTTGCGTAATACGTGGATTCGTTCCCACTGCGATATTACGAATTGTTTGTTGTGTCGCTTTTTCCGAAGTTACATGCGTTGTCAGCTCTGTAACTTTGTCGATAAGTTTGCGACCTGCTATGTCGACTAATAGTTTATAGTGCTCTAGAAAATCTGCTCCAATTATTGGTTGTGTAACATCGGCGATTACAAAATTCCATTTATAACATCGTTGTAGTCCTAAATTCAAGGTAAGCGTCTTCTCGCCGTAAGTCCTAATTTTAGTCCCATTTGCAGCGTATAGTGTGTATTGTTCATTTTGTAAAACTGAATGTCTCTGTTGCTTGCTAATGACTGAAATATTTGCGCCCGTGTCAATCAAAAACTTCATACCACTTTTTCGGTCGGTAATGGTGAGGCGATTGGATGGGTGGATTGCACAGAGTTTCGCCGTTGTCTGTGCTCTTATTCGTTTCCCTGGTTCCGTACGTAAGTCATTGGTTTCCAACTGCATGGTTTAATGCAGTTCTTTGCATATTTTCCGAATCTTTCGTGGTAGTAACAAAATCGATTTGCTCCTCTATAGTTTGTTCTCGGCCTCATAATCGGGAATTGTTGACGTTTCTTGAAATGATTGTGCGTGTTGGGTCGATAGCCATATTGACCTTGCTGAATTGCGTCAATATCTATCTGTAATTTTGCTAGCTGGGCTAAAATGCATGCTGTATTGTTGTCGTTTGAAGTGTCGTTGCTAACAGCTGATATTTCGGTTACTTTTGAATTCATTATTATTTTGTCTGCAATTTGGCTCAGTTTGTCAATTTCCATGTCTTCCGTAACTGCTAGAACCGTAGTAACTGATGTTGGTAAAAGCCTGAACCATAGTAGTTTAATTGTTTCGTCACTGATTTTTCCTCTCCCGAGGACTCGCATTTGACGTAATAACTGCGAAGGTTTTTGATCACCGAGTTCTGTCTCTGATATTAATTTTTGAAACTGTCGCTGTTCTGTTTCTTCGTAACAATCAATTAAACGTTCCTTGATGTTTTTGTATTTATCTGTAGTCGGTGGTGAAGTGATTAGGTCACTAACCTGTAGTATTTCTTCCTTGGATAACTTTGCTATTACTGTACAGTATTTGTATTCGTCTCCTTGCTTCTGTGGTGCTAATATGGCTTCTAGTTGCGTGAACCATAATCTTGGTTGGTCTTTCCAAAATTCCGGAATGCGGGATAAAACCGAGGTGCCAGCAGCTACTTCAAGTGTTCCTTGCTGATTTATGTTCGCCTTGCACGGTGATTGTGCCATGTTTCTTGCTGCGTATTCGTTCGTCGGGGTCACCAATTTGCCAAACTACTTGGCAATATATGATTAGGTATAAATGAGACAAAAGATGTAGTATAGTCTGGTTATAATTATCTAAAGGTGCATCTTATATACTAACGACTTCGTGTTGATAACAGATAGTGGAAACATTTAATAGATACTGAACGTGCGATAAGGAACATAAGATTGTGATGTAGATTGTAGATACAGCACAAAGATATTGTACTGTAACATAGCTCAACAAGTCATAACAGATCGCTTAGTGAGATAGTCTGCTAGTCAATTACAAGTTTTCACGCAAAGAGACCATACTGTGTTACAGCTACTAAAGAAACATGTAACAAACCTAGTGATTTACCTAATAAGTAGAATGGAGTAAACGACAGTGTTGTCTGTTTTCGTCAGGCAGTTAAAGCGGGTTCCTTCACCTAATTTCTGCCAATATGAAGAATATAAAAAACAAAATTAAAAGTTTTGGAAAAACCCACGACTGGCGTAAGAAAGAAACTAAAAAAATACTATATAATTAATCACGACCAAGATAATATATACCAAAAATGATACGACTAACAGGAGGTAAGTAACCCAGGAAAATCGACAGGGTTTGCCATTTACTGCTCAAATTGAACTCATTTCTGCATGTGACGGGTCAGTGAATGGGAGACCCCAATAGATTTTCAGGCCATGTTCAGGAATGAGACTTATACGGAGCACAAAACCGTTCCCAAATCGTCCTAGCCGTATAACCGTTTTTTTTTCAGAAATTAAGGACTGTAGCGCCCGCTGGCGGTGTAGAACATTAAAACTTATTTAAGAACATACGCGAGAATGAGACCACACACACACACACACACACACACAAATCGGGTAAATAAAAGGTACCGTACCTTTAAATAATTTACGCGATTAAGTCCCGAAATATATGTAATAGAAATAATAATAGCTTTAATATACTTAAAAAAAAAAACAAAAGATAACTAGAAATGTATCCCACATTGCTAGTTATCTTTTTTTTTTTTTAAAGTATATTTTTATATTTGGGTCCACATTACTAGCAATCCTGTTAACCCCTCCAGCTAAGCTCCATGTTTTGCGTTAGGAGTGAGTTCACGTCGGTAGTATAATGGGCAGGATTCGATCCCACGACCTCACAATTGCGAGACCGATGGCTTAGCCATTAGGCTACCGCCGCTTCACTTACTATACTTGAACTGTCAGAAATTAGCTCAAAAATCGTCATAAATTACTATCATGCCTACTCAGGCATGATAGTCATTTATGACGATTTTCGAGCTTGATACTGAAATGATACTGTCTCTATCTCCATAGACTCCTATGGAGATAGAGACAGTATCATTGAGATACCCTGCATGTAATTTCTAAAGGTAATTGGCTTACTTAGCCACGTACCTAACAACTCTGATTAAAAAATAAGGCAGTGAAGCCGAAAAACAAAAGTTTCCTTGACCACAAATTACCTCAAAATATGCGCGAATATGTTTTTGTAATAGACCTTGCAAGTTGTCATCTATGCATTTTCAAGGTCAATGTTAATTAATGATAAAAAAAAACAAGCTGCGTAACAAACAAAATTCGAAATTTGAAACAAAACGACTTCATAAATAAAGAACTAAAGCCTACTTTGACCATCGATCATTACCAAAGACTAGCAAAGAGGTTTATTACGTCACAGTGTTTTTTTTTCTCACCAGTTAGTTGGCCAACGGATAGATAATCGTGGTAGGTACTCAGTGCAATTGCAGTGTTGCTACAAAACAGTCCTCGACGGCTCCTTAAAACGTGCGAAAACATACCCACACACATATAAATAAACACGTACACAGATCTCGGTCGAATTTCAACCAAGACCTCGCACGTTTGAGATCGCCGTACGCGAATCTATGTGTTTGTATACTCTTTGTTGATTTGTGAGCCGACTTTCTCTACCTATGTATTTGTGTTATTGCGCTACCTTCATATTAAGTGTGAAATATCTTATTGTGATGTGAACAGTGCGCTAATGCATTAGACGAACGATGCATTTGCATTCGTACTGACCTTTTTGTTATAGTTTTGCATTTTTAGGTCATTAAAAAGGGTAATAACAGAGCAAAGAATAATGGTTCATTTACGTACCAAAAATTGAATAAATATTTTGGCGTTGATAGTTTCTGTGTAAGTCAGTCCAAATATTTTATCAATAAATCTTTTATTTTGCAGACCGATGCAGTTAAAATCTCATTATACAGAGAGATTTCAATATCAATGTATCAATAACCTCGTGGTTTCTTTGCATAAAACTAAAAAACTTCGTCATATCAGTTTTGAAAAATATTTAATACTGTCCCGCGCAACTTTGTATGTGTCAATTTTCCCCGTTTTTGCAACATTTTTCATTGCTGCTCAGGTTTTATTGGCCGTAGCGTGATGTTAAATAGCCTATAGCCTTCCTCGTTAAATGGGCTATCCAACAGTGAAAGAGTTTTTTAATTGGGATCAGTAGTTCCTGAGATTACTGCGTTCAAACAAACAAACTCTTCAGCTTTAAAATATTAGTATAGATTTGAACCCTTAACCCTTCTGTTTTTGGAGTTATGACCTCAACCACCTACAGACAATCTTACTGGAGTAAAATCATTATTATTTGTGATGATATTACAAATCACCCTATATAATGAGTATTCCAAATTAAAACGGCGGCGGTAGCCTAATAGTAGCGACTGCCTCTGTGGCGCGGCGTGTGAGTTTGACTGCTATGCAAGAGGTCGTGGGTTCGATTCCTACACGGGACACCACTTTGTGTGATCCACAAATTGTTGTTTCGAGTCTTTGTTAAGTCCCCCGTGACACTGGTCTTTTACCCTAATGCGGGAGTCGTCTTTAAAAGAAAAATCTGTAAAAAAACAAATTAAGGCATCGGACTAACAATCGTGAGGTTACGGGCCGAATACTACCCATTATACTACCGACGTGAACCCACTCCTAACACAAGCCATTAGGCTTACCTGAAGCCATTGGGCTTACCTGGAAGGCTTAGCAGGATTGTTAGTTCCATGGATGGATCCAATCCTACATCGCGATGATGGTTGATGACGTTTATCTTAAGTGTAGCCACGACTTTACGCGATAATTTGACAACGGCATACACATTGCCGTTTGACAAAAATGGGCATTGACGTTGACCGTTCAAGTGTGGCCACTCTATTTAACGCGTTATTAATTAACGCCATATTTATCTATCGTGAAAATGGACATTGACGTTTCCGTTGACGTTGATGTTAGTGTGGCCCCAGCATATCAGATAATATTATGATTTGATACTCAGATATGACGTCATAAGTGTCTATTTCATACATTTTTTTACAGAGCATATCGTTTTGGAGGCTTAAGAAAAGTACCACCCCATCACTTCCTGTGGGTGTCGTCAAGGCGATTAAGGGATTTCACTCCGGAGGACGTGCAGCTGCGTATATTTAAGCGTGGCGATTACTGCAATTACCCCCAGGATCTATAATAAGTAAGTTCTAAAAAAAGTACCACCCCATCACTTCCTGTGGGTGTCGTCAAGGCGATTAAGGAATTTCACTCCGGAGGACGGGCAGCTGCGTATATTTAAGCGTGGCGATTACTGCAATTACCCCCAGGATCTATAATAAGTAAGTTCTAAGAAAAGTACCATCCCATCACTTCCTGTGGGTGTCGTCAAGGCGATTAAGGAATTTCACTCCAGAGGACGGGCAGCTGCGTATATTTAAGCGTGGCGATTACTGCAATTACCCCCAGGATCTATAATAAGTAGGTTCTACTGGGGAGACCCGTGCCCAGCAGTGGGGCATCATGTGGGTTGATATAGAAAGGTGTGGTCAAATTTTAGCAGCGGATAGGGTATGAATATCAGTATTGCACCTACCATGGTGCCATAGCTGATTGTATTATTGTTACATAGCTATAGCAGATTCTTTTTGTCAAAATTCAGTAGTGAAAGGCGTATGGCAAAAGAATTATACCTCCCCTGGTATACAATTCGATTGGATTATTATGGCATAGAACTTTTCAACTCATACTTTTTTTAATTAATAACTTTTTCACTCATAAATTAAAAATAATAAATTTTCTTTTAGGGCACTCCGATTTTGATAAAATTAGATATGTGCACTTAGTATCATGGGCACATACCAACCCTTGAATTTGACCATACCTTTCTGTTACACCTTGTATATGTATATAGTTTTGACATTTCTTAATTTTTTAAAGATTTTAAATTACAGTCATCTATTGAATTATAAGAACCAATCATTATCTATGTTTACTAGCACTAGTACACATAAACAATTAGGGAGGTATCATATCACTTGTAGTTTTAAAAGCAGTCATAAAAGACTCCCCATAACACAATTCCCACGCTATGCAACTTAATAGAGCAAGCACTTTTATAAGTTAGAGTACCGTGACGAAACATTACGCACTTAATAAGTGCGACCTTTTTAAAAGTGCTAAGTAAAAAGGGGAGTGGTCATCAAGTGTCAATTCCCGCCAATTTAAGTGCACATCAAGTGTACATCTTCGAATACTTGACTTTAGGCTTACTTAAGAATGCCTCAAGGCACTTTCAATTATTGAACAAGTGTTGAATAATATATCAACAATAAAAATTAATATCCAATTTATACCTTCGTATAGACTTCGTACGGATTTTTTTTCTACCATAAATACGACTGAGCTCTAATACTAGTCATGAACTGGCAACCCCGAAAAAATTACAGCAATTTCAAAAGCTGAATCGAAAGACCATCGGAGTTGTAAAAATGGCGGCAAACTGACCGGCCATTATTTTTACAGCTCCGAGTTTAACTTGTAAATAATGATTTGAATACGTGATAATTGACTAACGGCCGGTCTCAATAATCTAACTATCGATGGATTTGGCTACTAGAGTTAAAATTTTGACATATTTTGTATTGAACTTACGTCAAATAAATAGCTCTAGTAGCCAAATCCATCGTTAGATAGATTATTAACACCGGCTGTTAGAACGAGACTATGTGCATGTAATAAATGCATAAATACTTGACACTGGCAGAAATTAGCCGTTAAAACGGCTAGATTGCCATAAACTCAAAGAAGAAGAAGAATCAGAATATGTCCATTTGTAATTGCTTACAATATTACATCCTAGGAAATTAGTACATAACAAAGTTTTCGTACAAATTCCATTGAAAAATATTATGTAGATATAACGTTGTAAGTATGAAATAAAAACAACAGAAAAACCACTTCTTAAGTTACATTATTCGGATCACTACGGAACCCTACATTGTGTGTGGCCCGACATGCACTTGCCCGGTTTTAACCCTGTAAGTAAAAGGAGGGGTGTGTTATAAGTGTGACATAATGACAGACAGCTGTAACATCGTAGTGTCCAAACAGGTAAATATAATTGGATCTTATTAGAAAGGTAATTTAAAGTAAAAGCACACTGATCAACTCAGAAAGGGATCGGCACCGTATCAACTTGTCCCTTCTTGTTTACCCGACTGTAAGGCATTAATGAATCTCAATGAACTTAGTAAAGTGCCTCCGACTGCATGAAATTATATAATTATGTAGAGGATCTTGTTTCCATCTTTTTTGTGCAGGCGGGTTTTTTATTTTATATTTTTATTGTATAAAACTCCCTACTGCACACTAATTGGATAAACACAAAAAAAACATTTGTTTTTAAATATTTTTTTTTTTAATGCATAAGTCAAATATATATTTTTTTTCTTTCATTACTTTTCGGAGCAGCCCGTCTCGATCCGTGCGAGCGTCGTACAGTCGTACCATATACATATACGTTAAGCGAACGCTCGGCCGAATGGTAGGCGGAGTGGGGTTTGTTAGGTTTTATTTTCGTTACGAAATTTCTTGATTCGGTCGCCGCGCTCAAAGCCCGAGATAAAATGCTTGCCTGTAAAGTCGATTTACGGACGATGAAATTGTAATAAATAACCATGCCTGTGACAGCTTTTTTATTCCAATTGTATCGTATGTCGCTGCAATCGCCAATTCATTGATGACATTGTTATAAACAACCATGTCAGTGACAGCCTTAGTGAACCCGGGCGCATGCGCCCGACGGCCACCATACTTCAGGCGGAACGTGACCGTGACACTTTTTTGTGCGTGCTTAGATTTATAAGACGTTATCACGCCAACAAAGATAACTAGGAATGCGGGTCGCAAACTACTAGCAATCATCTTCCAGTTAAGCTAAATTGTTAGTGTTGGGAGTGGGTTCACATCAGTGCTGCGTAACCGTTGCTTTAACCACTAGGCCACCCAGCACCACTTCTTAATAGTAAACTATTAATGTACATTACTATTAACACTACCTAGCTATTAACGTATAATCACAAGTATGATAAGATAACTATAGATTATAGTGCTAGATAATAATGTACCTAGTTTACTTATTTATGTGGAAATTCAGCTTTTTATACAATGGAAATATTACTTAAGAATACTGTGCAATCAACCTACGTTCTGATAGAAATAACAAACTCTAAACCAAACACAAAATTTCACAACATTGAATACAGGTAAAAATATTTGCTAGAATAAAAGTAGAAACTTTTGAAGGCAAAAACGAGGATTTTTATTATGGCGTTCGTAATCTAACTAACGAATATTCGACTTTATTTTGTCCTGCGCTCCTGCGCACTGTGAAGTAATGGTGGTGTTCTGGAGAGCGAGGCGGGCCTCACCGCGGTTAAAATTTGACAATTTGTTAAGCATGTCATCTACCCTAACAAGACGACCGCGACCACTCTGCCGAGAATGTAACGACGAAGAAGAAAAAGATGAGAGAAAAGAAAAATCTTTTTAATTTCAGCCAGTATGAAGTTTTGGTTGAGATTATTTAGGTTAGAGTGTGTTTGTATCTGTTTCATTGAAACGATATGATTTTCTGTTTTTGCTGCAATCTGCATTCAATTGTTCTTAAAAAAATCGGGCAAGAGCATGTCGGACCATGCTCATTGTAGTTGCATAATTGCATCAGCAGAAGATTTCATGATTTCATGGCATTTTTACTAAGAAACGGAGTTTTTCGGCCATAACTCAATGACGGTATATCCGATCATGTTCGAAATAATTTTTGTCTGTTACATGTATGGGATGCCCCCCCAATAAAATGCCTGTGACATACGGACGGACAGACGGACAGACGGACATGACGAAACTATAAGTTTTCCGTTTTTGCCATTTTGGCTACGGAACCTTAAAAATGAAACGCCTGCAAGAAAAAAAAAATATCAAGCACATCACCGATTGCAATTTTCGCTGACTCACTCCTATGTTTTAGTCTATATATATGGTGTTTTATAAGCTAGGCCAAAGTTTTATACACTAAAACCTTCCCAGAGAAATATGCAATCGAATAGTGAAAACCACATCTAAATCAGTTAACACACATGCATACATTTATACGGATCAAACAGAGAACCATCTCTTCTGAAGACGGTTAAAAATTACATTCGTGCTTTGCATAAAAGTGACGACAACTCAGTTGACCGCCATTTTCACAACTTACGTCTAGATTTATTCAGCGTGTTTAAATAGCTAATTTATTTGGATAATATGATGTAGGTACTTGTCTATACGGTTGCGCAAATTCCAATTAAATGTTAGGTAATGTCTTTGTTTAGGCGTATATTCAGAACATCATTGATCTGTGACCATAGCGGGTGAAATACAGTCGAAATTAATTGAAACGAAAAAGCTTATAACATAATATATAAAGGTTTTAACATAGATTTATATTTACGCGATTCAAACCCTTTATAATGCAACTTAATGGTGCTGTCTTGGCGCAGCGGGAGTGTATGACCACAGTGCAAGCTGTCGTGTGTTCGATTCCCGCACGAGACATAATTTATGTGGTCCTAAACACCCCACCTCTAGGTGCAGTGTATTTCCGAGTAGCACTTTATAGCCAATAATTCTATATTATAAAGCCATCTGTGACACAGGCTTTGTACCCTAAAGCGAGTACAGTCGGCGACAGATCGATATGGCAATCGATATATAGGGTTAGACAGGGAAACCACACAAGGGAAAACCAAGACGGTACACGTCAGTCCTACACCTGGGCAGCAATCGTCACATCTCCCCAGTTTCCATCGGCTGGAATAATTATAACTTTATTTTGCAATATTATGTAATGAAAATTTCGAATAATGTCATGTCGACATAGGGTTGCCAACATTTTTTAACGAAATATTCAGACTATAACTTACTTTACCGACAACCATTTTTATATTAGATATGTTTCGGGACTTAATCGCGTGGATTATTTAAAGGTACGAACCTTTTATTTAAATATGATCGAAACGTCGGGCAAATAAAAGGTTCGTAGGTACCTTCAAATAATTCACGCGATTAATTCCCGAAATATATTTAAGTAATATAAAAAATGGTTGTCGGTAAAGTCGGTTTACGGTCGATAATTTTACGTTAAAAAAAAACATCCATTCGCGTTGCTTAGCAACCAGCAAATAACGTGACACTGTATAGAAAACATTAATGACATATCGCCATTCGCGTTGCTTAGTAACGTGAGTTTAAAAACAATAACCATTTTTTAATAGAACCTATGTCGACCCGTCGCGAAATATACCACCTGTGTCATTTAGTGATTGTAGTTTGAATAATACCAACCAAATTTCATCATAGTTGTGATTTAGCAAGACATCGCAACAAACAGAGTATGAGATATGTGCAAATAAAATTGGTAATTGTCAGAATTTGCAACTAGCTATTTAAATATGCAGATTTATGTATAAGACTCATTGATTAATACATGTTAATTAATGGCCTGTTGGTCTAGTGGTTAGTGACTCTGAGTGCTAAGCCGTAGGTCCTAGGTTCGATCCCCAGGAAAAAACTTTGTATGATGAGGACGATGGTTTATTCTGTGTCTGGGTGTAATTTATCTACAATATGTACCTATATTTATCAGTTGTCTGGTTACCATAGTACAGGTTCTGCTTAGTTTAGGATCAGATAGAGTTGTGTGAGTTGTCCCAAGATATTATTATATATCAATGTAAGTAAGTAAGTACTTACTTACATTTGTTTATGCTTGTGTAGTTATATTTACGGATTTCATGGTTGGTGGAGCTATCGAACCAACAAATATATCCCTTTAATTTGATATAAGCCCTTTCATTTGATACCCAAACATGGCACGATTCAGAACTTATATTTTAATAGTTTATGTCCTCTAGAGGGAGTCATGTTGAATGTTATATTACGTTATACAGTGGGCTTTTAACCGCTTGTAATGATTAACAGCCGGTCTTAATACTCTAACTATCGATGGATTTGGCTACAGGAGTTATATATCTATACTAATATTATAAAGCTGAAGAGTTAGTTTGATTGTTTGTTTGAACGCGGTAATCACAGGAACTATGGGTTCGAATTGAAATATTCTTTATCTGTTGGGTAGCCCAGTTGGCAGAGAAAGGCTATAGGCTATACAACATCACGCTACGGCCAATAGGTGCGGAGCAGCAACGAAAAATGCTGCAAAAACGGGGAAAATTGACGCATACAAAGTTGCGCGGGTCAGCTAGTTTGACAAAATATGTCAAAATTTTACCTCTAGTAGCCAAATCCATCGATAGGTAGATTATTGAAATCGGCCGTAAGACCAGTAGTTAAAAGGTTACGTGGGAACCGATGAAGGCCAAAATTGTAACTGTTTTTGGCTTCTTCCTTAGTCGGATAAATATGGGTTAGTGTCATCCATCAAATCATTGCGTGATTTACAAATATACTGCTCCTGAATAATTCACATTAAGGCAAAAACAATCTTTTGAAACCTACATCGAACCTTGAACTCTTTCATAAATATTTTCAGACATTGAACCTCTGCATGTATTAATTGAGTAATCCCCGTTGTTACATGAAGGCTGCTTCTTGTTCATTAATAGCTCTTTTACGAAATATTACCTCAAACAGTCTATCAGATTATCAGAAAATAGTTTTTGAATTAGAATCGCGTTATTTTTAACTCAAATTCAAAATATTTCTAAAGCTTGCTGACCCGCAACTTCTCTCTGTCTTCTCTTCTCGTCTGCGTCAATTTTCCCCGTTTTTTGCATCATTTTTCGTTGCTGCTTCGCTCATATTGGTCGTAGCGCGATGTTATATAACCTATAGCTTTCCTCTATAACTGGGTTATCCAACAGTAAAATAATTTTCAATTCGAACTAGTAGTTCCTGAGATTTTTGCTTTCAAACAAACAAATAAGTTTCGATGTTTTAGATTTAAAAAAATGTCTATGTATAATGAAAATTTGTTAGCCGTTTTCATGGTTTTTTATTACCTACGTATGTCGGGGTCTTTTACGTGTTACAATTTCAGTGGTTCAATAGCAATAAGGTATCTGTTAAATCGTAGCAGAAAATAAAACGAAATTGCTTTCCTCACTAAAACATTACAAGTAGGTATATTACTAAAAAATAAATACTAGTAACGTACTTTATAAGCGAGTACGCGTATGTGAGCGTAGTGTCAGCTAATGACACTTATAATGGCTGTCTTCACTTAGCAAATTAGTGAGGTCCTTGGCTTCGCAACAGCCGAATTGTTGTCGCTATTTGCCATAATTATCTTGACCTTGTAATATATATCATCGGGGCGAAATTAGGTGAATGTCGATAGTCTTTAATTATACGATAAACATATAAATACCTACTCGTATAATTGCTTTTCACACGCTTAATTAGTACCACATACTGGATGCCGATTTAGTTAACCGAATCTCCGCGAGAGGGGGATCACATTATAATACTTAATCTAAGTAGGTAGTATAGTAAATATCAGTAGTCTTTGATGACAGATTTATGTACTCTTTTAGGGGCGATAAATGGGCGGCATTGGACTTAAGGTGTTTGTAAATTTAAATGTGTTTTTCGGCGTATCTAACTGACAGTAACCGATGTGGGTATCTAAATTGAATCTTTTTGAAATCAGTTTCCGTCCACTTCTTAGCTATTTTGTTTAATTTAACTAAATAGGTAAATATTACTAGATCGATGTTTACATAATTTGGTGAGATGGCTCGAAGTTCAAGAAAGATTTAGCGACGCGTCGTATTCAGGATCAACTTTAATATAGTAATTTTATAGGTAACATACATTATTTTTACGAGAACTGTTAAAAGTAAAATAAAAAGGAGAATGTCTGGATTCGCAACGTTGCAGTATAAAAAACCTATGCCACCAAATCCTAATATTTTAAAATACCTGTTCCAAATACCTATTCCTTTATTCTACAGCATACCTATTCCATTCGATACTTGGTTCATTCGAGACAATTCATTCCATCCGTAAGGTTTATATTGAAAGCAGAAGGACGTACAGATTAATATATAAGTTGTGTAGTGAAAGGCGTATGTAGAGATTTTATCTCCGGTGTACGGACCGAGAATACAAATCATTTCCGGTGAACCATCTATTTTAAGATGAACGCTATTGCAATCTTGAAATGTGGGTAACAATTTACGCTATTAGAGAGTTATTTTTGGCTCAAGCTAACGGCTCCTATATCGACCTTCGAAGTTTAAAATACTGACCAGGTATAAACATATCTGCTGTAGAAGTGATGGCCATGCCACTGGTTCAAACGAGTTCTGAGACCATAGACATGTGACGAATAGAATGACGTCGTCGTGCGAAACATATTTGTTTTTTTTTTTTGAGACGATATTCTCGATATGCGTAATAACGTTAATATAGGCTTCATTCCGACGTCATTCTATTCGATTAGCGATTGTGCCACTTGTGATTGTTGCTGTTGATTCGATAAACATGACATAATACCTACTTAACACCCAATTGGATGGACAGATTATTGGGAGAGAATAGATGCGCAAGGCGGAGAACCAGGTGTCGTGGTGCACATGACAACCGGTTATTAATCAACCGGCGTGTGAACGACTCACACTCGACCGATGTTGGACCAATTGCACCCCACGTGGTTCAAGATTCACACTCGTGTGAAAATTGTAGAGATTTTATTGGTAGGGGATGGTGAATAGTGGATGGAGGGGGGTTAGTCTAAAACCTCACCCCGTATCACCAGGGGAGAGGGGGGGGGGCAAAAAGTGGCTGAAAACATCACGTCATTAATCAAGGCTTGCGAGTTTGCAAGCCCTAATTAATGACAGATGTTATTGTATAAACCTTCTACTACAATACAATTCAAAAGGGAATCAGGGCTTGCAAACTCATTGTACAAACTTTTTACTTCAATAAAGATTTATTATTATTATTATTAAGTACTACAATGTTAATGTTTGCTAAAACAAATAGAGATACCCCTACTATATCATTTGGATGTCTTTGTAAAATAAGTATTGTAAAAAAAAAATAATGGACGACCCCCCCTTAGCTATGCCCAAGTGTGCGTTGCTGGAACGCGCATTGTATGAAGCTTTTCATACAAATCCAACAGTGGACTGATGAAGACTGATGATGTAAAAGTAAATCGATATTACAATCGATACAAAACCAATCGAATACGAATGTCAAACACATCACTTGTAGTTTCATCATTTCGTATTCCAAAGAGCTCTCTGTCCACATTAAGAGCATGACTACCGTTGGATTCCACTCTTGTGCCACCGATTGTTGCATAAAGCCTCTTGAATTGTATGTATGCCGTCATCGAATCATATAGATCTCGTTATGTAGGTGTTACAAATCGATTTAGAGATAGACTTGACGTTACGATAGTATCTTTGCGATGTTACATAGCCGTGTCTGCGCTAAATCTTTGGTACTTAACATATGATGGTCTCCTAACCGATTTTGATCATGGCAGTCAATCTGATTAGAAGATTAGCCAACTACGTAGGAGATATAGAAACATAAGTATGTTCGCTATTACTCATTGCCACATATATATCACAAGTGTGTTCGCTATTATCATTTCCATAAAACCCACCCGACCGGAGAGCGCACCGGTTACCGGTTAAGCGCATAAACCGGGGCTTAAAGTACTACTTAAGGCACGGAGAGGTTTACCTAACTTTTTAGAAAACGACCGGTCCTACGCTACCCGCGTCTAGTGGAGTCCAGCAAGCAATGAGTGTGTTCAAACGCACCGGACACCGACCCGGTGATACTGTATTTTTTACCTGATTGCGCCAAAAGGAGGTTAATGTTTTTTTACCGTATGTGTTTAAAAATACGTAAATATATATATTTACTTGTATATACTTACAGTATGGAACATATTATGCATGTATGTTCATTTCTTCGGTACCTACGGTGTCGTCAAATTCGTACCTATACTGACATAGGCTTTATTGCCAAGTTGTTTTCTCACGGCTTTACTCTTGCGAACTTAGCATTAAATGTACAATCATTCTATTCCAAATTTTGTCTGATGTTCATAAGCGTTGCATTTGTAACCTAAATGAATAAAGTATTTTAACTTTGACTTTACCAATCATTTTTGGTTAGTAATTTTTTCACTGTCGGGTTTTTGTTTTTATTTACATTATGTTGATAATATTAAAAAAAAAAGTAAATACTCAATAGTTTCTCAATCTGAACTCTATATTCCTTATAAGGTGGTCTAAAGATACAGGATATAAAAGTTTAAATTCGTGACCAAAGCATAAACTGAAGGCAGAAGCGGAGAGCATAATCGTCAGCTAATTTTGTTTACGGCTCAATCTATCTGTTTAAACTGATTGTCGTGACTAACGATATCGGTCCTAGCCAGTCCTATCTTAGTTTTGTTATAGGAAGAGCTTAGCGGTTTAGTGTATAGAAACTTTCGCTATATGTTAAAACATAATTTCGACTGCCTCTGTGGCGTGGTGGGAGTGTATCCGACTGCTACGCAAGAGGTCGTGGGTTCGATCCCCACCCAGGATAAACCTTTGTGTGATGAGCATGATGGTTTATTCTGTGTCTGGGTGTTATTTTTCTATAATATGTATTTATTTAGAAATATATAAGTACCTATGTTTATCAGTTGTCTGGTTTCCATAGTACAAGCTCTGCTTAGTTTGGGATCAGACGACGTTGTGTGAGTTGTCCAAAAAAAAAAAATGCATCTTCATTCATACGACCGGGTTTGGGTGTACTTTGTTTCTGTGATTTATGTTGTGATGAACTGCACCACCAATCCTCACACTCTGACTCCGCTCTGTCAGATAGCTCTGCCACTCGGAGGATGAAACTCTTACTCCTATATTAGACATTTTCTTTTGGAGTATCGGAACGGTAATTGTGTCAAAGGCTTTGGCCAGGTCAAGGAACATACCGATACATCATTGTTTATTATCAAGCCTAGAAGCCAATATTGACGTAAGCAGGGCTTAAGGTCCATTTCCGTGCATCGCGGCCGGTTGCGAGCCGCGCGCGGCTTACAATGAGCGGCTGACGCGCGCGGCCGATGCGACAATGGTCAAAGTGCGCGCGCAGCCTTCGTCAGTCGTCGGCCGCGCACGTCTGTCGCAGATCTCGGAAACAGCGCCATACATTCTCATAACCTGACTACTGTCGCATCAGACGCGCGCGTCAGCCGCTTGTTGTAAGTCGCGCGCGGCTCGCAATCGGCCGCGATGCACGGAAATGAACCTTAAGCCCTGCTTACGTAAATAGTGGCTTCTGGTCGCGATGCACGGAAATTAAACTTAAGGGTACGCAACAGTGAAGGTTTATCCTTCTTATTGTAGCAATTAGGGTTTAGAATTGAATAATTTTGATCAAGCGCAGTTGTCAAGTTACAGTACTCAGATAAATTGTACAAAAGAAAAAATTGAACGAAACCAATTTTTTTGATAAAAGGTGTGGTGGCAGCCTTAAGCTTGGAGCGGGTAAAGACAGCTGTTTTGTTGCCATTGCTCATAGAAATATGACTAGTCACAAACAAACATTTCTAAATATATTTTTTAATCAGCATCAATTGATTTACTAGGTCAATTGCGGTCATATGTAATGACAATACAGATTTCTCACACAATTCATAGAGAAAGGTGACTTCAAATGATTGTCAAATAAAAACCTGTTTCGATTAAAGTAAGAAGCTGTTTCGCGATAAACATTAACTTTCTTTTTTTTGTACCCTATGTCATAATTCAAGTAGGTATATGTAATCTATACTAATATTATTAAGCTGAAGATTTTGTTTGTTTGAACTAACAGTCCAAATTGAAAAAATATTTTACTGTTGGATAGCTCATTTATCGAGGAAGGTTATAGGCTATATAACGTCACGCTATGACCTGACATTGGTAGGAGTGGAGCAGCAATGTAAAATGTTGCAAAAACGGGGAAAAATTACGCAGACCCAGTTGCGCGAGTCAGCTAGTCTTGGATATTCTAATGCCTACTAGAACATACGGCAGAAAAATTTTTAGTATTACAAAGTTGAAATACAATTCCTCAAACCTTTTTCTGATAATTACGAGCAGAGATATAAGTATGTTCGTGAACTTTCACGATTTGACGGCCGTGGTCACGGGTGGTCTCCCCGTGACCACGGCCGTTGTAATATGGTCGAAACGTCGGGCCATAAAACCAAAGGTAATAATAATAATATCTTGGGACAACTCACACAACGCTATCTGATAACAAACTAAGCAGAGCTTGTACTATGGAAACCAGACAACTGATAAACATAGTTATATATTTCTAAATACATACTTACTTATTATACATAAAAAACACCCAGACACATAATAAAACATCGTGCTCATCACACAAAGTTTTATCCTCTTGCGTAGCAGGCGTACACTCCACCGCGCCACAGAGGCAGTTAGTAGTTTAGCCTTAAAATAAAATATTTACGCAATTAAGACCCGTAAGCTTATAAATTTTTATAGTATGAAGACATGAGTCTGAATATGACTAAGATATAGCACATACAGGTTATAGTTTCTATTCCTATATTATGTATATATTTTATATAGATCCATACGATACTCGTATATATATATATATATATATATATATATATATATATATATATATATATATATATATATATATATATATATATATATATATATCCTCACAAACTTTCTAGTAAGGATATAATATTAGTAGGATATATTATAATGTTATTAGAATTAACACAATGGTAATTACTTGGATATCCTTTAAGTTATGGTTTAGGGATATCCCAGTAATTAATATTCTGTCAACACTTTCAATTATTCATTTGCTGATACAATTAGATATTAGGTTTTGTATTGCTATTCTCGTCTTTTTTTAACATTCAGATGGGAATGTGACTGAATATTTTAATAAATTCTTTATGGAGATCAAAACAAAAGATGTAGATACTTACTTCAGACATTTAATTGATACTCAGTACAGGCGTAATAATAACATCATATGAAATGAATACGTCGAGTGTGTCCGAGGGCGCACTCGATATTAGATAGACACCGATGGCTAGCTCCCTACAATAAACGAAATAGGCTCACGCAAACATAGACACAGATATCTGTCGAATCGTCAATTGAGACCATAAGCATTGAAAATTTGAAATTCGTCGTACGTGCGAGTGGATTTGGACATGAATGTGTGAGAGGATTTCTTGTTGACTTGTAAGCTGCTTTCCTAAACAAGTAGCATCAACGCTAATCAAATAGAAAGACGTCACAATGACGTCGTTGCGAGTGAAAAACCGCGAATGGTCTTTAGCTAATTTTCATATTCGCGGTTTATGCCACTTGTCTAGGGGACCTTCTACAGGGTGATATTTAATATACTAATAACCTCCCGCTCTTGGCTTCTTTACATTACACCAAATAACTTTGTAATACTTATAATTATTTTTTTTTATACATTAAATTTAAAAAAAAATTGCTTAAGTAAAATAATATATATATTTTTTTCTTTTCTTTTCATTACATTTCGGAGCAGCTCTCTCGATCCGTGCGAGCTTCGTACAGTCGTACCATATACAAAAGGCCGAGCTACATGGTAGGCGGAGTGGGTGTTAGGTTTTATTTTCGTTACGGAATTTCTTGATTCGGTCGCCGCTCTCAAAGCCCGCGATAAAAGCTATGCAATTAACTTTTTACCACCTACTTGTATCACACAACCATTTACCACACATCTGAGAGACCCCAGAGCAAAATCGATGTTTCTTTGTCAAGTTTAGGGCCATGATTTTACTCCAGTAAAATAGTATGTAGGTGATTAAGGTCATAACTCAAAAACAAGTGGTGGTTTAACCCTTAATCACCTAAGGGTTTAATATATCAAATATTTTCCAAAACTGATAATACAAATGTTGTTTTTGAACTTTCGTGAGTTTTATACATATTAGATACTAGCTTTGACCCGCGGCTCCGCCCGAAAACTATCCTATGTCCTTCCACGGGACTCAAACTATCTCCATACCAAATTTAATCTAAATCGGTTTAGCTGTTCGAGCGTGAAAGCGTAACAGACAGACAGACACAGTTACTTTCACATTTATAATATTAGTATGGATATTTCGGAAACTTTAAATACACACATCAAAAGTGTCTAGGGATCAACATATATTTTTGCAATAACTTTTCTCCTGATTGATTTTTTTTTTTATTTCTTTAAGGATTCATCAAATAAAGTGTTTTCGTTTGTCACAGTAACGATAAACCAAGTCACCTTTGCATTAATAAAGAAATTTGCCATTTTCCTAATAAAGGGATTTTTGACATTTGAACCACTAACATTAAAGTTCGAAAAAAAGACTGAAATAACAGTTTTCTTTAAAATTTTATTGGGTAACTTAAACAATTAATAATCCGTGTTTCTACCGCGAACACTAACAACACAAGAACATCGGTTTGGCATACTCAAAATGAGTTCATCCAAATCACGCTGTGGAATGGCCGCCCATGTTCGTTGCAACAACAAAAAAAGGTCTTCTTGCGACTGGATACCCTCCATATTCGGCAGAGCTCTTCTCTGTAGCATATCCCATGCATGCTCAATCGGGTTCAAGTCTGGCGACTGAGCAGGCCAGGGCAGGACATTGATGTTAGCTGCGGCGAGAGTCTGTCTTACAACTCTTGCGGTGTGCGGTCGTGCATTATCATGCATTAACTGAAATAAGGGACCGATTTGCACTTGTAGAGGAACGATGACGTCTGATACAATCGTCTCAGCATAAATTTGAGCGTTGAGGTTGCCTCTGATCCAAATCAACTCAGTTCTTCCGCCGATCCAAATACCCGCCCATACCATGATGGTTCCACCACTATAAGGATGGACTTCCTGGCAGGATTTTAATCGCTGTTGGCGTCCAGGGGTTCTCCAGTGTCGTATACGTCTTGTATCCGGTCTCATACCAAAACGAGACTCATCAGAAAAGCACACGAAACGCCATTGTTCTTCTGCCCAATTTCTGTGTTCAAGAGCCCATTGATATCGAATCCTACGATTGTGCATTGCTATAGGTGGTACCCGTAGCGGTCTTCGGGAATGAAGGTTCACTTCATGCAAGCGGTTTCTGACTGTTTGGTCGCTAATTAAGTTCCCTGAAGAGTGATGAAGCCTCACGGCTAACATCATGGCGGTTATTGTTGGACCTCTTCGAGTTAAGATTTGAATGTATCGGTCTTGTCTCCGTGTGGTGCAGCGATACCGTCCTCCATGGCGCTCAGCCACGGTACCAGTGCTTCGGTAACGTGTCCAAAGTCGACTGATAACACTCTGACTTGTATTCAGAGCTAAAGCCACAGTACGTTGCCGGGAACCAGCTTCTATCATTCCCACGGCTCTGAGCATTTCTTCCCTGCTTAAATGACGTCGCCGCTCCATAATAACGTTGGTTTTAATCAGTAGTAGGGAAACAGTAGCACTAATAATGTCTTCAATGCGTTGTATGTTTTTATAGGGAAAATATTGACAGCTGATTTTCATCTTTTACTCGAATTTGATTCACAGTTCCTGATTCAAATTATGAAATGCACCAAAAAGGATCCATATAAATTTATAAAATCATAAATTTATTACAAAGCCACATCTCAATCTCAAGAAATCCGCATAAAAATGCTTGATCCCTAGACACTTTTGATGTGTGTAATTTACGCGATTATGTCCCGAAATATATCTACCTAATATGATATAACAAAGTTATTTAGTGTTATATAAAGAAGCCACGGGCGGGAGATTATTAGTATATTACAAATCACCCTGTATATGTATGTAATTTGTGCTGAGGGTGTGCGATAACCTTGACTCTTGTAATTATGTTTATTAGATTTGTTCAACGGAACCAGTTTGTGACGGTCAAGTACAAGGTGTGAGATTAATGAGTATGGGAGTGTGACCACATAGTGTGTTAATTAGTGTGTTAGTTTATGAGTTAGTGGTACTTCTGGGTTTTTTTTTAAGTTTTTATAGCGTTTAACTAAGTCTTACGAGTCAGTTTACTTATTATCCTCTTAGTTTTCTTCTACTTAAAGTTTTATGGATACTCGGTTGGAACGTTCCTTTTGCTATATATTTTTTGTGTTTGTATTAACTAATGATTTCAAGAAAAATTTGGAAAATCGTAACATTTAAAAAATGGTACTATTTCAAATTGAGATTTTTCACATAGCCAGTTGGACATAGGTTAAATAAACAACCTATTTAACACAACTTATTTATTCTAGCTTCACAAAATCATAAATAAGAGATTTTTGATCGATGTCAAAATGAAACATTATATGTTATATTATTATTATAATTCCGTCTAGCCTCAAAAGAAAATCGATGAAGAACGATAAGAACGGCTCCTGAAAACTCATTTGATTCAAACGATTATGCAGTTTTTTTTAAACTATTGGAATTGTCAGAACAAGATCAGTACCTATAGAAGAAAACGTTATGAAAAATCAGGGGGATCGAAATGTGACTTGTATGGCTTGATTAGTTTTAGTGACTAGATTTTAATTAGTAAATTGGACGTATTAAGTTATTCAAGAAGTCAACATTTTCTTCTACTTATATTTTCAGCTCTTACATGCGAAGATGCGAGGTAGTCCCAATACAAGTATTGTTATAACTTACTGTGGTCTATTAATTACTGTTATGTAGTACGATGAGACACTAAACAATTTTCAATTTCGTTTTTTTTTTGTAATTTGTTACACAATAATCAAGGATTATAAAATTCACGTGAGCGTAAATCCTCCGTGAGATCCGTCAGATTGCCACTATTTCTGTGCCATCTCCATCTAGATCTTAATATTGCATGTTTTATAAAAGGTTACACAAATCTGATAATTATCTGTTAATCTATCAACATGAAATAAAACCACAAAATACCGAGAGTACAGAAGGCAACCTTCATACGTACCTCACTCAAGCCACTCACATATCGAAACCGTTCACGCAAACATACACATTTTTTTAAAGACAACTCCCGCACTAGAATACTAGCCCTTTCCCCTCAATAGTGGTGGATGGTGTACCAGTCTTGAATCAAATGCACCCCCCCCCCCCAAGTCATGCAAGCGACTCTACATTGACTGGTTGACTGGTTGAGTAAAATGTTGACCCCCCTAGACCTAAGCTCAGGATTCGCACCTGCTGTGGCTTAGCAGTCATAGTCACTAACTATTACGCTAACAGGCCTGCAGACATCGTTCACGCACACAAATATTGTTCACCGTCACGGAACTAAAGACTACTCAAGACCACTCTGTCTATATGCAGATCACAAAATAAATCATTTCATTTCATTTCAATCATTTTATTTAATTTCATTTAATCACGCCGTCAGTTGGCGAGACAGCGAGCGGGCTGGCGGGTGAAGCGAAATGAGGGAAACGATATAAACTAAGCAAAGCTTTTGCGAGCTAAACTATGTTGGTTCACACCGAAAACTATGGACGGGCTAACAGTACAGCATCGTTTCACCTCTTTTCATACATCAAAGTACCTACAGAGCTAAGCTACGCTAACGAGGTGAACGAATAACTTCGCTGGAATCGTCGCATATTTCGTTCTGATCAGCGATTATTAATTCAGCGATTTAAATTGCTGACGTAGCTTATTCTGTAGTTCGCAGTGTGAGCCCAAATATGAAAAGGGGTGAGACGCTGCTCGCCCGCTTGCTCGCCAGCTGGCGGTACCAAGGTTACTTTCTGTACTCCCCTTATTTTGTGCTAAAATTGAATCTGTGTTAGATGAGATTGCAATCGGTATAGATCTAAGTCAAGTCGTGGGTCGTGGTGGCCTTGTTGATTGTGGAATTATGTTTTCCTATGTTGCATGAAGAGTGACAAGTGACAGCAAGTGTTGTACAAATTACTTGGTAAATCACTTGTGTGAATTTCAAAGTCAAAGTACTTAATTCACTTAGGTTACAAAATGCAATTCTTACGTCTGACAAGTTTGAATAGAATCATTTTACATTTAATACCGTGTTTGCAAAAGGTGTTAGTTACGAACCACGATTAGTTCAATTCGATCGTAAAGTACCCTACTGACTAACGTTACGCGGTGTAATGTAACATGTTAGAAAACGCGCATTTGCGCAGTTAGTACGTGTAAACACAGACGAATACGCGTAGATAGCCGGGTCCCCGCCAGGCGCACACGCTCGCGAGGCAGCATTCAGTTGTTTCACATCGCACAGCACAGCACAGTTCGCGAGGCTGCCTCGGGAAATGTGCGGTGTGGACTCTAATATTCGAGTGCTGCGCTACTGCTTGCTTTGTTTAATATGTAACATTACACCGCGTAACGTTGGTCAGTGGTATCCTTAATGTCATCGAGTTAAAAAGAGGTTCGTACCTTTAAATGATTCACGCAATTAAGTCTCAATACATGTCTAATATGTAGGTATAGAAAAAGTTAAAGAACAATAATTGCAAAAGGTAGTTCGTTATGTCAGCAAGAAAAGAACTTAGTAATAAAAGCTCGTGGCCACTTTTTTCTAATGCCAACGAACTCAGAGGGTGATTTAGGGAGTTCAAACTCCTCTAATAATAAATTAAAAGGTATCTTGGAATAACCCCATCTATCCCCCCTAAAAATAAATCGGCATCAATTACAAGAACAAACAAAACTATTAATAAGAATCTTTTAACTGCTATACTAATATTATCTAAAAGCCTATTTCATTGTTAAACTTTTAAAGATCCATTTAAAATGTTACCCACTTACAGAAAAAGGTTCAAAACAAATATAAGTAGGTACTCAAAGCAAATATCCTCCAATAGAACCTGGTATACCACAAATACTTTTACAAGAATATCTCGGTTCATTTTGGGCTGGTCTTTCAAATACTTATGGACCAATTACCTACCCAAAACCTTTCGTATTACGTACTTATTAGACCTATTGTTATACGTCGCTTTGTGTTTCGGTACAAATAGTCCTGATTAATAAGGGAAAATTTTAATACGATTGATTTTGTATTGAAGAATTTCTGTCTTCATTATAATTTGGACAGAATTCAACATGATTGTATTTTTAGACTAATGGTGAATTAGTAGTATCATAATTACAAGTGCACTTGTAATTATGATACTTAGATGGGTCCAGTTTAGTGTGGTCTCCTTGAAGAATTGTATAAATTCGCATATCATAAGCAGACAGCCTTGTACAACATTTGCTGAATAGCCAACATTTCTATGACTATCCTGAAGTCATATTAGTAGCATTAAAGAAAGAGCCGTCAATAACAAGATTAACTTAAAATTATTTTCTTTTAAATCATTTTCTTTAAAAAAAAAGACGACTCACGAATTTGGGTACAGGTCGCGGGGGACTTTACAAACAAACAAGTCACGGACACAAAGTACACCACACCCAGACTCGGGACAACAATTTGTGGATCACACAAAGTGGTGTCCCGTGTGGAAATCGAACCCACGACCTCTTGCGTAGCAGTCGGACATACTCCCACCGCGCCACAGAGGCAGTCGAATATAAAGTGTGTGTGGCGATACCACGTTATCGAACTAAACTAATAAAATACCTAATTCTAAATCGCGCAAGCAACGTTTTAACAGTTGCTAACGAGACGTTACAAGTTGTCAACGTCGACGTTAATCATTGGGCCGTGGAGGGCCTTGACCTACCGGAAGATCGCAAGACACCTTGTCCTCTACAGGTTTTTGAGAATAACATTTACGGTTTAAAAATAACACCTGGGAATTTCATGAAAAACATAAATTGCCATTATAAGTCCTTCAGCATACTTAAAACAATTGGTGAGCATAAATATGATACGCGTGGGACGAATTAAATATTATTTTTTGAACGAAAATAGGTCGACATTTAAACACATTTATGTCAGAGTTTGGTACTCTGGAATAACTAATACAAACGGCCAAAATAGTTTTCTTCGATAGTGTACTATCCAATTGAGTTCGAGAGAGTTTGATAGATTCGATTGGACAAAGAACGACACGGGAATGTCAATTAGAGTTGGCAAAGTTGACTAGAATGAAAATAATTTATTCTATAGTAATCAGATAATTTAAGTACTTCTGAATTGCTCACTAAAAACTAAAATTAAAAATTATGAAAAAATCCACCACGGGCGTAAAAAGAGATTCAAATAATATTTAAGCACATAAAGTTTTTACCTTTGTTGTAAGTAGATGCTCCTACTGTATTGTACCCACTAAGGCTGATTTTGGTTTCTCATGTTTCAACTTTTTGATAATACAATTTGCATCAGTCTTTTATCATGGTGTATTAGTCGCAGCACCTTACCCTCATATCAAGTTTATAAACATTCAAACATTGTAAAATTGGCAATTTGAAAAGAGTGGCCGCGAGTTTTTATTGCCAGGTTCTTTTCTCCGGCTTTACCTATTATTTGCGAACTTGGCATTTCATGTACATGTAGAATCCCGACGTATCACAAGAGTTCTTTTGCATCCTAAGTGAATAAAGAATTTTGTTTGTTTTTTTTTTATTTTCAACCCTCAGACTAACAGGAGGTTAGTAACCGAAGAAAATCTGTCGGGGTCTACCATTTACTACTACGAATTGAACTCAATTATTTTTGTACATGTGACAGACCAGTGAATGATAATATTAGTTTGCTAGGCAGACTTCCCGGTACAAAGTGACAGCAATTTGAAATGCCAAATTAAAAAATAATTAGTATTTAGGTCCCTGACTCAGAGGCGACCGAGCAGATCGAGATATCTGCGAGGTAAAGCAACGTTAAGAGTAACGGTCCATAGATGGGCGACCGTTTTTGAAATATGTCTGACCAAATAACCTTGAGCATTCGTTTCCTATTCGCCGCCGCCGCACCGTTACGAATGCGCTCAGTTTTTGGAGTCAAATCTTTATAAAATAAAATGTTGGTCGTTTGAAAAAAATGTTTCTAGCATAATGTATTTTATTAAATTGCCTATCCATTAGTGTAAGTAGCAAATCAAAGAAAATGATACTTTACGAAAAGATGCATTTTATCAATAATTATTTCTCATTTCTGTGGTTTCTTTGTGAGGAGATTAAATAATCATACCCCTTTAAAAAAAACAAAATCCACCATTTTGGAGTCAAAACTATGTATAAATTTAATGTATTTTTATTAGTTGATATTTCTTTTTGGATAAAGAGCAGATAGCTCCACAAAAGTGCACAACAAACGTCTAGTGCTAGGTTTTACACGGTGAAGTGCCATAAGCCGTCGATCCTGCGCCCAATCTCTCTCTCCAGCCGTGTCGGATTTCCGTCCCATAGGACTCTACACTTGTGACTGCGCATACACTTGTGCACTATAATACCTCCTGCATAGTTCACTAATCTCTGATAATATAGGCAGCTGTAACCGATATTGGTTATAAGACTATTATTTTAGAAACGAAAGTCTAAATGGAACCGTCTGTATTTGTGTAATAAAAATAATAGGTTTACTCACGGTCTTAATTTCGTCAACACTCTTTGTTCTAGCAGAGAAGATAGATAGTCTTGAATAAGAACAACAGTATTAAGACCAAGAAAGTAAACTAAGTATACAACTAAACGCAATTTATTCCTTTGTTAACTCAAGCTCTAAATTGTCAAAAATTAACACTAGACGCTTTAGACAATGCGCATCTGCAACGAGACAACTACCTAGACATAAATGTGGATAAACTTTCGCATTTTGTACACATTATGAAAATATATGTACTACGGGTCTTAATCGCGTGAATAATTTATGGTAAAATATCTTGTTTATTGCCAGACGTTAATAGTGAGTGATAAAAATCAAGCGAGGGTAGTTTCCGATACCCGCCCTTCACGGAGGTGACACTGAGCTTGACCAGTCTACCCGTGACCACAGCCGTTGCAATACAGTTGAACCGTCGGGCTATAAACAAGGTATTTTACCTTAAATTATTCATCAGATTATGACCCGTAGTATATATATTTTTATAATACGTAGACATCATTTTCCTATCCAAATATTTTTTTTTATTTACAGAAGCTTACAGATTATATTAATCTAATGGATAATGTACTGGTTATTTAAGATTGCTAATTACAAGCTTCCACATATAGTTTGTATATTAAATATAACGTAGGTACAAAATAAAAGTGACAGTTGTACATGAAAACACTACTGACTTATTAACTAAATAACTCTTCCAAACCGAAGATTTTTTTTTTGCATTTTGCGTATGAGTATGTTTTTCAACACTTTTTTATTACTTACTAGTCTTTGCCACTAAAGTACTCTGTGGTAATATTTTTGTACAATTGGGTATTTGACTACTATCAAAATAAAATATTTTAAAATAACCAGGTAAAAATATGTCATAAAGTGTTCTAAAAAATATGTTCATATATTAATTTAATGTGTTACTTAATTTATAATCATAAAGAGAAACACTGAAAGTAAATAATTTGACCATAGAAAACGTGACGTCATATGCTAGCATTCCATACAAATTTGTACAGTGCGGGTCGTTTTCGACGTTTCTTAAAAAGAGGCTGTTTTGACTTTAGTCAAATACCGTATTTAAATCTAAGTTTTGACCGATTATTTTCAATTTACCTAGTATTTTTCTATTTTTTCATGCTAGAAAAATGTATTGTCTAACATCTGTGTTAGACTGACAATAAATGGTATAATGGTATTACGTATTAATTTGATAAATAATTATGCCCTGAGCTTTTACCTACTCAAGTTCATTTTGCGGGGTTTTCGTAATGTCGTATGGGGCTTTTAAATGCAATTCACTACTCAAAATGTGTACTGTATACCTACTTTTTTGCAATTTCTGAAGGGGGGGGGGGACAAAACACCTAAATACCAATCTGGATATGCCCATGCCTGAACTGATTAGGTTTATACTTCAACAGAAAACGGCTTAGTATCAAAAAAGTAAGTCTACTTTTCAAACAGTTCAATTAGTCGCGTCAGGTTGGTATACCCTACGACTTATCATAGGTTTATATAGCTGACCCGCGCAATTTCGTCTAAGTATTTTTTTCCCGTTTTTGCAACATTTTTTATTGCTGCTGCGCTCCTATCGGTCTTAGCGTGATGTTATATAGCCTATAGCCCTCCTCAATAAATGGGCTATCCAACAGTTTAATTATTTTTTAATTCGAACCAGTAGTTCCAGAGATTATCGCGTTCAAACAAACAATCTCTTCAGTTTTATAATATGGTATAGATGAATACTTAATGTAGCTATGTACCTACTTTCTCTTTGTTGACGACGAAGTGTAGACAAAAATAGAATAAGTACAACTACCCTACGAGTAGAATATTGATGAAGGTTCGCTGTCGCCGTCTGAAAAACCCCTAGTGGGCCATTCACACATCCACGAATTGTGATTGTTTTATAAATCGTGATATAATAACTATGTCAATCGTTATTATTTTACTATGTAGCACATAACCTAAGTTTGATCGTACTAACACGCCATCATCGTATTCAGCACATCGTTAGTCGCGTTAATCATTGCTTGATGTATAATTCTTAAACAAATTTATAATCACAATCGGCTCCGAAGAATTGCGGAAAAAGATATTAATCACTTTGATGAACTATGTTTAATTGCTGATTGATTGTTCGATGGGATCATTTTCACGACTTTTGAGTTTTTGACGATTGATTTTAATTAAAAGACCACTCTCACAGCATGATACAAACCCAATGTCGCATGTCGTGGAATTTACATACATCAACAAAAATTCATGAAAGAATCGTTTTTAAACTTTAGCGATTTTTATACATTTATGAGATATTTCGGGACTTAATTGCGTGAATTATTTAAAGGTTTACCTTTTATTTATTGCACGTTTCGATCGAATTGCACCGATCGTTGTGACTACGATCGGTGCAATTCGGTAAAAGATTAGTACCTTTAAATAATTCACTAGATTAAGTCACGAAATATACCTAATATTTAAGAAAGAATAATCAAGGACATAAATCACACTTAGAACAACAGTTATTAGATCACAACCACATGACAAGATTCGTCTTTCACGAAAGATCAGTAATTACGAAACCGTGAATGTCAGATCTAAGTGTAAACGGACTGTAAATTGAGTTGAAGAGATACTCTCAGAATGAGGTTACCCAATGACCTTGTTCCCTTTCGCAGTTGGAGATAAACAGAACAATTTGGAATTAATGTCAAGTGGGCGATGATCCTAACCACATTAATTACCAATTTGGACAAAGGACTGTTGGAAATGTGATCGCAAAAATTACGTCTTGTGTGTATACAACCTTTGATTACATAATGTCTAGATTCCTAATCCGGCATCTTAAACTGAAGCAGAAAATATGCCTGCCTACGCCTTTTGACAGGTAAAGAGTCACACAGCCATCATTTATGTTCTAGCCATGGTTCTAGCCCTAGTTTTATTTTTTTTATTTTTTTAAAGATAACTAGCATTTTCGGATTGAGTCCCACATTACTAGCAATCTTGTTGACCCCTCCAGCTAAGCTCAAAGGCTCGTGTTAGGAGTGGGTTCACGTCGGTAATATAATGGGTTCGATTCGAAACAGCGACCTCACAATTGCGAGACCGATGCCTTAATCATTAGGCTATCGCCGCTTCAAAATAAGTATTTAATAGGTATTCTACCGCGCCATTTTGTTCAGTGGTGCCATTACATTATAATTTAATATTCTACTATTTCGTGAACTGCATTGACGTATAGAACAAGACAATTGCGCTAGTCAGCTAGTCCGAAATATTTATAAAAAGAAATATTTAGCATTATTTTAGTTTAAGTAAATTCAATTTTATATTGTTCTACTAATATTCTGATACTGTTAACTCAATTTTAATATTTGAACTAAGTATACTAAATGAAAAATAAAAAGCCTTCTTTCTTACTTGTAGTCGTAACAATTTTCCCACCTTAACAGGGATAAAATAGAACTAGCAATAATTGTACGGATCAACACTTTTTTTAATCCAACTTAATGTCAAATTTAGCGTCTATTTAGTTTAGTTTTAGCGTGTTTATTGGAGTTTTTTTGCGTGATTACTCCTATGTAGTTTTTATCCATACTAATATTATAAAGCGGAAGAGTTTGTTTGTTTGTTTGTTTGTTTAAACGCGCTAATCTCAGGAACTACTGGTCCGATTTGAAAAAATCTTTTTTTGTAGGATAGCCCATTTATCGAGGCTATAGGCTATATAACATCACGCTACGACTAATAGGAGCGGAGTAGCGACGAGAAATGTTGCAAAAACGGGGAAAATTTACGCATACGAAGTTGCGCGGGACAGCTAGTTGTAAATAAAATTTCCTAATTTAACTTTTTCATTATTTTTTTATTATACACATCAATCCTTTCACGACGACCCACATGTAGAAAATCCGTGTTGTTATGAATGCATAAGAACAATACTACTGCATCACAAAAATCGCAATTTCTTGCTTCAACTGAATAGCTTAGATTTGGCTCAGATAGTTAAGATTACTCATCATTACATCACGAACTATTTCACCTAGATTCAAAGACATCCGCCGGTATAAGGCCAAACCAACAATTGTGAAAATCATAATGCACAATCCTTTCACCGGCATGTGATTCGGGACACAAAAAGTTAACACCTCTTTGGCCAAAACTGGCAGTTTTTGTCTAATCAACCGCACGCTACGAAATCTCGTACGAAAAATACCGAAGATGTATTAGACAAATTGTTTGTTGCCGACTGTTTGTTTTGTTAGTTACTGCATTTTGAAGCAAATATAAAATGGTTACATTCTGTATATCACTGTGATAGTTTTTGTCGTATTTTCGAAAGGGGGCCTTATTTTATTAAAGTACACAGAAACTGCAGGGAATAGAATAACTGATTTTGTTGTCCGTTACAATACTTATTAGGTATTATTAAAAAAAAAGAAGTGTTCAACGTCATTCAGATTCTTCGTATTTGATGAAGTGGAACACCCTTAGTATAAAATCATAAAATAATATAAGCAATTTGTATTGTCCCAGACATCTACGCGCCTGAGCATCTACGCATCTACCGTATTTGAGGACGATTCTATACATTTATATGTGTAAGTATTTAATTATAAATGTAATAAGCATGCCTAGTGGAGTTTTTAGATGTCCGTGTGTGACTTAATCTATACTAATATTATAAAGCTGAAGAGTTTGTTTGTTTGAACGCGTTAATCTCAGGAACTACTGATCCGACTGGAAAAATACTTTCACTGTTGGATAGCCCATTTATCGAGGAAGGCTATAGGCTATATAACATCACGCTACAACTAATAGGAGCGGAGCAGCAATGAAAAATGTTGCAAAAACGGGAAAATTTACGCAGACGTAGTTGCGCGGGACAGCTAGTTATTTATATACGGTGAATCTATGACCACGCGTACAATGAGTCTCAAATTGATTGCCAAGTATGATAACACAAATATAAAGTGACGACATTGAACGTTGATTAACACAGAAAGTATTGCTGAGGTTTTAAAATGTTTTAGACATTGAGAGTGTTTGTTTTCAAATTAGTTACAGTATTGGGTATGTTTATAGCCCTTGACGGATGTTGCGACTACGGTCTAATCTTTACCAATAATTTGAATTTGAAGGTGTGTTTACCAGGCCTACTGTTGATAAATAATAATATAAATATAAAAATAAAATTTATAAAAATATATGTATTAGGGTAAAATACCTTGTATATAGGTCTACCCGTAACCACGGCCGTTGCAATACGGTCGAAACGTAGGGCAAGAAACAAGGTATTTTACCTTAAATTATTCACGCAATTAAGACCCGTAATGTACCTAGTCTAGCCATAAATATTGTTACGAAGAAAAAACATTTTTTTTTATTGCAAATAATATTTATTACTTTTACAGTGTGTTAGTTTAATACATAAATAAAAAACAATTCAAAATATAAAAAGCTTATTCGAAGTGGTCTCCATTGGCTGCAACACAGTCCTTTAAACGTTGAGGCCAGTTATCAATAGAAGCACGCACTCTTTCCATGGGAAAATTCTTCACTGCCAATCGTATGGATTGTTTTAGGGACTCCAAATTATCATGGCGTTTAGAGCAAGCCATACTCTCTAAAACTGACCATAAATCATAATCCAGCGGATTAAGATCGGGACTAGACGACGGCCAGTCTTCAGCTCTGATGAAGTCCGAAACGTTCACTTCCAACCAAGACTGCGTGGACCGAGCTTTATGACCCGGCGCTGAGTCTTGTTGGAAGGACCATACTTGGTTATTGAACATAGTGTTGTTAAGGGGTTTAACTACCTTCTCAAGAATGGTATCTTGATACACTTGTGCCGATGTTTTGATACCTTTTTCACAAAAATATGGCTCAGTCACTCCTTCATAGCTAACACCCCACCAAACCATCACTGAAGTCGGATAATGCCCACGTTGCACTCTGTCGACTAATTGGGAAGCTTCCTTAGAGCTTTGAGCATAAATACGGTCATTTTGTTTGTTAAAATGTTGCTCAACTGTAAAGATTTTCTCATCCGTAAACAAAATTTTTCTGTGACCTCCCTTTGCGTACCGCTTCAGTAGTTGCTTCGATTTTACCACCCTATTCTTTTTTAAATTATCAGTTAAAAAATGACCAGTGCGTCTCTTATAGGCTGCAAGTCCTAAGTCATCTTTTAAAATGCGTGACATGGTTCTGGGTGCTATCTTCATCTCCCGAGATAAAATCTTTTGCTTTCGGACAGGATTTCTTCGAATTCTTTCCCTTACTGCTTTGACCACCATTTTCGTACGAACACTACGTGGACGGCCAGATCTTTTTCTGTCACAAACAGAGAAGGTCTCATTGTACCTATTAATAGCCCGGTACACAAACATTTGACTAATACCAAGCGTATGGAGAGTTTTAAAAATTACATTCGGCTCCATACCAACTTTGTGTAATGCAATCACAGCGATTCGGTTTTCTTTATCACCCCACTCCATTTTAATATAGCAAAATATTGTACAATGTATTGGCGCCAAAATTAGAAAATACAATGAACAATCGTATAAAAATGACAGATTCCAAATTCAAATGTAATATCTTTCTTATTTTTAATTGTAACAGTATTTATGGCCAGACTAGGTATATATTTTCATAATGTGTATATATCGCGAAAGTTTATCAACATAAGCAGAGCTTATACAACTGATAAACATACTTATATATTTCTAAATACATACAAATTATAGATAAATCCAGACGCAGAATAAACCATCGTATTCATTACACAAAGTTTTATCCTGGGCGGGGATCGAACCCACGACCTCTTGCGTAGCAGTCGGATACACTCCCACCGCACAACAGAAGCAGTCAATGTGTTTTTAGTTTTAGTTTTCCGTCCATCTGTACGTCTGTCCGTTTATCTTTCCATCCGTCTTAGTACTAGGAAAACTATAATTTTATTTTTACCTTTTACTAATCTATACTTATATTATAATGCTGAAGAGTTTGTTTGTTTGTTTGAACGCTAAAATCTCAGGAATTACTGATCCAAATTGAAAAATATTTTACTGTTAGATAGCGGATTTATCGAGGAAGGCTATAGGCTACATAACATCACGCTATGACTAATAGGAGCGCAGCAGCAATAAAAAATGTTGCAAAAACGGGGAAAATTGACGCATATGAAGTTGCGCGGGTCAGCTAGAATTCTATACACATAGAAAAATGTTAACTAGCCAATATCTGTGTCAAATACGTAGGAGGTATTCAAGAAAAAATATATTGTGAGGAAGTTTTATAACAGCGGTAGAAGCCACATTTTTTCAACCTCTGAAAGTCGTGCGCACTACATAATATATAATACAATCCCAGAAAATGCACGATTCCTTTGAAAAATTAAAGCAGGCAGAGCCATGGGCGCACACATAGATACACAATAGTGGGAAATTAATATTGAGAAATGTAAAGTGATAGTAGAAATATCTACTATCGCTTTACATTTCTCAATATTTATCGGTCGATTGCATTTGGCATTTGACTGACCTAACAAAATGAAAGGTATTAAGTTCATTATTTTAAATCAAACTTAACATGATGTCATCCCATGACCTATCCGGAGTGTCTGTAGTCAGAATTCTTCTTCTACCACAACTGCAAATAAAAAATAAATAAAAAATCCCGCTTGCTTTAAAAGTTGCGCGGGTCAGCTAGTAATTTATATGAAGCTATGATGTATTTCATTTGTAGCCGCTGACCTCTATACTGCTAGTACGCAGGACTGGACCATGGTCTACATTATCTCAATGAGCTGGACAGGCTATCGCCGACAACAGAAAACTTTCATTAGATGATGACATTACGGACGGAATTAAATGGAAGTATATACTTGTGTAACAAGGATAGCAACAAAATACGATGCAAAATACCGTCCTGTGAATCCATCTATTCGGCATTTAAATTGTTTGGACTTGAACCAAATAAGGCCGTTGTTGCACAAATTACACAAATTAAATCGAAATGGGTGAATGGTGAAAGATTGGGGAGGGGGGGTGGAGAGGTTGAGCCCCCTAGCCCCCCCTTAGATCTACCAATGAGTATGACACAGCCATTGCATGGTAGTTGTAGTTGTGTGCTGGTAGCAAGTAAACACCGTTTCAAACACGGTTCTAGAACAAATAAGAAGTGAAATTTTACGTTGACGGAAACGGATGCACCATCACAATTATCTACTTTAGTTGGCTGACTGAGCTTCGCTCGGTGTTTTTAGGGTAGAACTGAGTAGACACAATTCAAATCTTTACTAAAATTATAATGCTGAAGAGTTTATTTGTTTGTTTGAACGCGATGATGTCAGAAACGACTGGTCCGCATTATTTAAAGTTGGATAGTTGATTTATCGAGGAAGGCTATAAGCTATATAACATCACGCTACGACCAATAGGAGAGAAGCAGCAAAAAATGTTGCAAAAACGGGAAAAATTTACGCAGACCGATCGGTAATAGTCTGATTCGGTAAAATCGAGTTTTTATCAGGTAAATTAAAAAATATAGAAAATAATACATTTACATTATAGCCACAATTAATCAAAATCGTTTTCTAAATGTTTCGCGTACCAACATTACAAGATTTTTTCGTGTAAACACTTAAGCAGCAAACACAAAAACTTTACATAACGTTACAGCACCCATGAAAGAATAATTTTAACATGACTTTATAACATAACGCAACAAGTCAAAATATTCACGGAAACAACTACTTTGTGGGTATCTGTATTCATTTTGTTCGCAAAACGAAACTCTTACCGGCACTAATGTGTAAAACTAATGTGAGTTTCTGTTAGTACAAATAGTAGAAACAATGTAGCACAGTTCATTATGTAATAACTTTAAAATAAAAGGCCGTTGAGTATAATTTGCGGCGGTGTACAAATATTTGAATAAAAGTTTTGTTACTAAACATTTGAAATGTACAAGAGACAAAAAGTTTGCTATCTTGAAACTGTTTCCTCATTTCGTTTAATTTCGTCTGAGGCAGGACTTGATTCTGCGATCTTCCCGTCCCGGCTCTAAGCCGTTACCAACTCCGGCTTGGAGACGTGTCGAAAGTCAAAGTCGAATTTATCCTCCTTAATATGATATGATTTAACGGTAATCGTTAGGTACGACATCTAACGTGTATCTGAGGAGCTTGTAGGGCTCCGTGGGTTTTGTTGCAGAAACCATTTAAACACAGGTAGGTATTTGATGACGTTAAGCCTGGCCACTTTTTGTAATTTTGAAGCATTTATATACTAATTTTAGACATTTTATAATGTAGGTATGGAGCTTTAATCTATACTAAAATTATAAAGAGGAAAGATTTGATTGTTTGTTTGAATTGAATAGGCTCCGAAACTACTGGACGGATTTGAAAAATTCTTTCATCGTTGTGAAGCTACACTAACCCCGGGTGACATAGGCTATTTTTTATCCCTGTATTCCCACGGGAACGAGAACTACGCGGGTGAAACCGCGAGGCGTCCGCTAATACAAATTAAAGTTAAGAAACTAGCTTTTTAATAAAAATGCACCCAATTCCGTTCAAAAGTTTGGGCGATAGATGGACACACAAATACACATGTCACTAAACTAAACACATAAGACAATGATTTTAGAATAAAAAGGGAATACAAATATGTAGATACAATTGCCTGAATCAGGGGGTCATCTGGTAGAAATCACAAATTAAATACATTTTAAATTGATTTTGTTAAAAAGGGAACCTCCCGCTTACGCTCGATTTCTGAATCTAAACGATTAAAGTAGTAAGGGAACAGTGAGGGTTTTTACGAAAATTTACGCCACTTGTTGGCGGTACTTTGACAAGAGGTCCTGCGCGCTGTCTAAACATAGTTTCTGCACAGTTGCACTATTTGTTTTTCAGTGTTTAATTTAAAAAAAAAACTACCTAATTCAATTCAATTCGTTTATTAGCAGATAACATAGATCCATATTGTTAGTAAAATGCTTATATCTAATGATAGTAAATGTTAGTAATAAGCGACGTTATAAAAGAAGAGTTGATACTCTCCGCTATAGTTAATAATTCAATAATGTTAGTAATAAGCGACGTTATAATGTGTGTATAAAATTGTTTAATTAAAAATAAAAATTATTTACTAGCGTAAACCGATCTCCACGAATGGCTACCAGCTATTGTTTTAAACGTATTTTATCTTTAGGAAATTTATCCCTTTTTTACTTTTTTAACACATAGGAACTGCAAAACATTGTGGCATTTCGATTTTGAGAGAATGTTTATTGTACTTATTTAATTTTATTAAAAATGCAAAAGAATTAGAGCATAAATATTTGAGCTCTGACGCTTTTGTTTCTGGACCTGACGTCTTAGTACTGCCGCCTAGTGGGCCGCCTCAGTTGAAAAAAGATGAATAACATCAACAGCAACAAAGCCTCTTTCACTAATTTTATTTGTTGCAGGTGTAGTGCAACACACCAGCAACAAATAAAATTAAAAGACACCAAGACCCCTTTTTTCTTAAGAATGAGAGATAAACACCTTAAATTTTAGATACATTAATTATTTAAGTTCTACGGTTCCTTGGAGTTGTAAAAAACAAACCTCGATTTTGACGCAATAGAACGATACGGTCAAGGGATCAAATATTCCGCATATTTTGCCATTCGCAAATAATATTTTATATCATATAGGGTATTTTCCGTTAACCTAGAATAGCGAATTGACGCAACGTCTCACGAACCAGCACAAGTTCAGTTTTATTTTATAGGTACCTTTCTTTCTTATTAATAATTTTAAAAAAACTACATTTAAATCTAGCACAAGCACTAAACTTCTACTAATATTAGAAAATCAAAAGTTTTTAAGGATCATTAGATGTTTATTGCCCTTTCACGCAAAACCATTGTCACGGTTTTGATAACATTTTACAGTAATGTAGTTTGAGTATGTTAAGAAGACAGCCATACTGAACCTGTGGCCCGCCGCCGCGCCTGCGTTTTGGGTGGCTCACCTGGTGGTACTTTATTTTCATCCATTTTGATTTAGTTGCGCCCATTAGAAAAACTGACCGTACCACGCCGAGGTATTTTATATTATTGATACGGTATTTGCCGTACCTAATACATACCTACGCCATTTTTTTTTAATATTCAGTGAACGTCCGATTATTTGACTTACTGTTTAAATTCTACTGACATTCTTAGGGTCTACGTAACGTACGTTTTCTTAAAATAAAATACAAGAGTTTTTACAGAAACAAAGTTACAGACTCCAATCTGGTTGATAAAATACGGCTAGCATATCAAACCAGGTCTAGAAAAGTGTTAAGAAAGTATTCTATTTGTCTATTAAACATTTTATCAAAATTTGAATGGGGGTGTTAACTTCGCTGAACATTGGTTATGTAGGTATGTAGCTCGGGGCAGGGGGGTAGGGGGTGCAATTCAACTTTTGCGGCCCGCGACACCATGAGTAACATGTATTTGCGGCCGCTATAAAATCAGGGTTGAGTATGGCTGATCTAATACAATAATAATATAATATCTTGGGACAACTCACACAATGTCATCTCATTCCAAACTAAGCAGAGCTTGTACTACGGTAACCAGACAACTGATAAATATACTTATATATTTCTAAATACATACAATACATATTATAGATAAATTGAACCCAGACACAGAATTAACCATCGTGCTCATCACACAAACTTTTATCCTGTGTGGAAATTGAACCCACGACCAGTTGCGTAGCAGTCAGATACAATCCCACCGCGCCACAGAGGCAGTCCTTATGCCATATATAATACATAGAATAGCACACATCGCAAGGCAAGCCGAGAAAAGATAGTACCTATAGTAGTTCAATTAATCAATCAGCCCGTATCGGTCCACTGCTGGACATAGATCTCTCCTAATTAACGCCACAGCTCCCGGTCTTTCCACATCCAATTTATCTCAGCGGACCTTGTTTAGGTCGTGGGTCCATCTGGCTGGGGGTCATCTCCTTACGTCTACCGAGTTGGTCCATCTGGCTGGGGGTCGTCTACCGAGTCGCTGTCTCTACTCTAGGACCTAGTCAATAAATGTAATCCAGATTTGCCCTAACCTTATTGTCTTATGTTATTTTATACAATCCAACAAGTGGTTAAGCTACATCATAGCATACATACAACTCAAGCGTATTTGTACATAGGATGTATGATTCAATTTCCCTTTCGTATAAAGACTTGTTGAACGATTATTTGAATGTTGTTATTATAAAGACAGCTAAAGACTATCGCAGACGATGTAATCTGTCTGGACCGGATTGACAGTTAGGTTAACATTCGCCGACGATTATGTGCTGCCATGAAGTGAGCGGAAAGCTTGCCTAGGCTATAATTCTACAGCAGCAAAGAATAAAAATACATCAGTGTTATTTACTTAGCTTAATCTTTATCTAGCATGAGACGTTTTCATCAAAATAGGGATTTCCCGAGAGCCGCAACAGTCGGCTATCTTAAGTTTCAAAAAGCGAAAATTTTGACCTTACATTTCGTTTTCAACCCCGGAAAAAGGGAAGTGTTATAAGTTTGAGGCCTGTGTGTGTGTCTGTGATATTGTAGCGCCAAAACGGAACGATAGCTTTCGTGTATTTTTGTTAGGAAGTAGGCGAAATAGCTATGGTTTTAAATTTGATGAAAAGACAAAAAAATAATATCAGTTTTAAATTTCACATGTATGTAGGTGTATTTTTACGGGCTCGTTTCTTTACGACTTTATATTGTTTGACTTGTTTTTGGCTGTACTTGGAAGTGAATAAAAAGCTTATTTATTTGTTCGTTGGGAGCTTTGATTGAATACTTGTTTGGTACAATGTAATTTATTTTGACACATTTTTTTGCGATATTTTTATTCCAACTATTTATCCAAAACATAATCATTTCAGTTAAAGCTTCTAAATCAATAATAAACAAAGCAAATTTCAATTAAATTCAATTTATCAAAGTGTACTTTTACTTTTGTTGTGCTTCTATAGATTTACCTGAAAATTAAAACAACCCGCTCAACTAGTGGCCTCAAAATAACGGGTTTCGTCTATTACATCACGCTATTACGGGCGTGAGCCTTATGAGGTAATGACCCATTCACGTAAATAAAATTTGCAAGTTAGAGTTAAGGAAATTTCGAGTTATTACAGTTTTAACTTTAATTTTACATTAATGTCATGCTCGTTTAATTTGTTAATATTTGTTCTGTAATGTCATGAACCAGATAACTTTTTTTTACTGGTTTGGCCCAGAAGAAGGGTTATGTTTTCCCACTCTGCTCTGTCGTTAGATTCCAAATCGTGTTAATGACATAAAAGGCTATACATTTTGTCAGTTTATTATTTTTAAGAAGTTTTTTGTTTTCCCTATAAAATTACTTTATCATAGACCTGGAGGGATTAAGATTTACCAAGTCGTCATGCTCGTGAACGGGTAATAGAGTACCTAAGGGTTAATAAAACTTTATGAAGTTTTGTAGAAAGTAATTTCTAAGAGCAAGTAAAAGTATTTCTCGTAATACTTAATAGTCACAATATAAATGAATGTTGTTATTTATTGCGTATCATCATAATTTTCTATAATCCGTCTAAATGTCGGAGTCATTGCAGTATGCCCTTCTCATTCTGACACGGACCTTTCAAGCTTATTTGTGAACTTTCACCTTGTCAATCTCTGAATGATTTGTAGGCGTGATTGTGCGCTAATATTATTGTGACAGGTTTTTTGCATTCTTTTGCCTTAATACCAATCATTTGCAGTTTATAAATGATGTGTAGTTTAGCCGCTAGGCCACTCTTGCATCATACTCGGGAACGGATGTTAAATGTATTGTGATGACAGGCGCCGTGTAATTGACCGCATGATTTTTAAAAAGCTATTAAATAAATATTACAAAGTAAATGTTGATAAACTTTCTCGATTTGTACACATTATGAAAATATATCGCGTGAATAATTAAAGATAAAATACCTTGTTTATTGCCCGACGTTTCAACCGTATTGCAACGGCCGTGGATTAAGACCCATAATATATATATTTTCATAATTACAAAGTAAAGTTAATTTTTTCTTATACATATTTTTCAAACATTTTTGACGTGATATTTTCTTTGACCTTTAGTAGGTTAATGCTCTTTTTATCACACAGCAGGTGGCACTAAGCACTAATCAATTGACTTTCATTAATGTCTATTATTGTTGACATGTGTTAGAAATTGAGTGTTAGTAATGAAATCATCGTTAATCATCGTTAATTTTCAACATGAGACTTGACAACTTTGTAGGTACCTACTTTACTTTTTTCTATGTTTGCCTATTGCTTTTTGACGTGATGACGTCTTATAAATCGATGCGATGGTGCACAAATGAAAAAGTGTCACGGCTCGTCACGTTCTGAAGTATTGTGGCCATCGGGCGCATGCTCCCTCCACTAAAGCTGTCACAAGTATGACTGTTTATTACAATGTCATCATTATTTTGGCGATTGCAGTGGGATACAATAGGAAATTTAAAAAAAAGAATAAAAAAAAATTAAAAACAAAAATAATAAAAATACAAATAAAACCTCACACACATGGTTGTTTATTACAATGTTATCCATGTTTTCTTAAGACGTTATCATGTAGAATTATCGTCCGTAAACCTGAAGTCGGTATAACATTATTTATTTTCAGCATACAGAAAGCTATGTGCCGAGAATAAATAAATTTATTGGATTTTAATTTCATATTAGGTATAATGTCCTCGGGCTAGAGCTTCGTTGACTTTGCTTCTACCTTGTTCAAACTATTCTAAATACAGAAGCAAAGAAAATATAGGCTAGGATACGTTTTCTTTAGAAATTCTATTTTTAGTTAAAGCTTCGTTTTAACTTTGTGACCTTTATGTAGTTCTAAAAGTAAAGCTTTGATCTAATCCGATAAGACTTTCGTATGAAATATTAAATGAGAAGATTTTCCTATAGATGTACATGATAATATCAGCTTTATCTTCACCAGATCAGCGTCTATTTATACTCGTCTATATTCCTTGGCTTACTTGTGACCACAGCCGTGGCAATACGGTGGAAACGTCTAGCAATTAATATGTATAAGTAGGGTAAACCGTGTGGTGCCGGCTGTGCCGTGTGGTGCCGGCTTAAGAATAGTACCACCCCATCTCTTCCCGTGGGTGTCGTCAAGGCGACTAAGGGATTTCACTCCGGAGGACGGGCAGCAGCGTCCTCTGCGTACTTAAAGCCTTACTGCGATCGCCAACCCGCTCGCCAAGCGTGGCGATTATGGCAATTACCCCCAGGATCTACTGGGGAGACCCGTGCCCAGCAGTGGGCCATCATATGGGTTGATATGAGGGTAAACCACCCAATCGTTGGCACCCCTTCAATTATTGGTACTTTAAATTTTAGTTGGATAAAAACAAGAAAACTATTGATTAAGTTCGGTAGGCATTAGAAAGTAAAATTGCATTATTTTCCGGTTAATAATTAGCAACACTATACCAATAACCGATATAGGAATTTAGGGGTGTGTTGTGATATGCACTGGAGCACTATAAGGTGTGACGTTAATTTGGTATACTACGAAGCCGTTCCGTTATAGTTAGCTATGCTGGTTACCATTTAAAACATCCACCCGGTACCAAACGACAACACGAAATTTTATCAACATTTAATACCTAGTGGGATTATTAAAATATATATATTACGGCCGTGGTCACGGGAAGACTCGTCTTCTCAGTCTTCCCGTGACCACGGCCGTTGCAATACGGTCGAAACGTCGGGCAATAAACAAGGTATTTTACCTTAAATTATTCACGCGATTAAGACCCGTAATATATATATTTTAATAATGTGTACAAATCGCGAAAGTTTATCAACTAGTGGGATTATGTGGTTAGTTACTTATAAACTCGTATAAATACTCGTAGTGTCGATCGTATTCGAAAATTTGTAGACAACATTTGGTACACGTGCCGACTCAACTTGATTTAATTAAATACCTACAGAAAACTTCGTAATTGGCTAGGACTTTATAAAGGCTCCTAGGTTTTGTATAAAATATTTAATAAAAACGAATATTTCATTTCAAAAGGTGGTAGGTGCTTTGAAATTTAAATACTTACTTAATATTGTTGAAGAATCCAGTAGATAGGTATCTACCTATTTTATTAAAATGATAATTTACAGTGCTATTAAATACATTACGCTAGATTACCCTACGATTAACTATGTAGGTATATTAAAAACTAGCTGTCCCGCGCAACTTCGTCTGCGTAAATTTTCCCCGTTTTTGCAACATTTCTCATTGCTGCTCCGCTCCTATTGGTCTTAGCGTGATGTTATACACCTACCTATTTATAGCCTTTCTCGATAAATGTAAATTAAAACTAACAATTTGCAATTCGGATCAGTATATAAATGAGATGCGATATCTCTTAAATCATAGGTATACTGATCCGAATTAAAACATTCAAACAAACAAACTCTTCCGCTTTATAATATTAGTATAGATTTAAAGTATAGATCAAATAAAATAAACCTAAATTTAACGGTACCTATTACGTTTTAGTTAGTTGGATGAAAAATTTGAAATGGTATTTATTATTATTATTATTAATTATACTTCCCCTGGTACATAATTCGATTGGATTATTATGGTTTAGAACTTTTTAAGTCATACTTTTTTTAATTAATATTTTTTCCACTCATATACAGGGTGTAACAAAAAGGTGTGGTCAAATTTCAGCATCAGATAGGGTATGTTATCAGTATTGCACCTACCATGGTGCCATAGCTGGTTGCATTATTATTACATAGTTATAGCATATTCTTTTTGTCAAAATTCAGTAGTGAAAGGCGTATGGCATAAGAATTATACCTTCCTTGGCACAAAATTCGATTGGATTAATATGGCATAGAACTTTTTAAGTCATACTTTTTTTAATGAATAACTTTTTCATTCATATATAAACGAATGAAAAAATAATAAATATTTTTTTAGGGTACTCAGATTTTGATAAAATTAGGTATGTGCACTCAGTATCATGGGCACATACCAACCCTTGAATATGACCACACCTTTCTGTTACACCCTGTATAAAACAAGAAATGAACTTTACGACTTAGCCGACAGCCAATTAAATATTTTATGTATGTGTACAAGATACCTATCATTGAAAGAAGTGAAGAAAAACATTTAGAATTGTGTGAAATACATTTAAAAAGTCATAATCTAATCGTATGGGAACATTTTTGTAGAAAGTGACTCGAAATTAGTTTGGCATACATTTTGTAAACAAACAATAAAATCGGCCGGGGAAGCGAACCCGCACATCGAACAATGGACTGATCGTTTCCGTTGAGCCAATGCGATTCTTATCTAATTATATAATGTACAGAAAGAGAGTTAGAATCATGAAACAGCTTTACGGAAGAGCGGAGGCTTCTTTGTGCTTTCATTGTTTTTAATAGTATCTTCATCCACAATTATTTTTATGTCACAGATGTTTCAGATTGGCTTTTTCAAGTAAGAGTGCTAACGATCAAATATTATTAGTCTACAACAGGTCCGGTTCACATGTCAATTTTTGAATTCGTTTATAACATAAAAAACAAAAATAAATTGAGGTAAAATTTATCTACATTATTGTTATAAAGCTAAAAAGTTTCTTGGTTTGTTTGGTTGAACGTGATAATCTCAGAAAGTACTGATTCGAATTAAAGAATATTCTTTATTGTAGCCCATTTATCGGGAAAGGCTATAGGCTAGAGAACATCACGCTAAGACCAATAGGAGCTGAGCATCAATAAAAAATGTTGCAAAAACGGGGAAAAATTACGCAGATGAAGTTGCGCGGGTGAGCCATAACAATTTTTTGGTGGAGACGCGTGCTACGCAGGTGTAGGAAGCTTAGCGTATTTGTCTTTACCGTCTAACCTCAGACCTTCCTATCCCAAACGCGATGTGACCTGCTACTGACCTTAGAAGCGTTTTACACTCTTGATGGCACAACGTATCGCTTTGACACATGAATCTGTCTAACAACTTTAATTTCACTTAGTTTGGTAAACTTAAACAAACTTTTTGATAGTAGTTTTAATAAATCCTAAAAATATAATGGCTGGTGATTTTTCTACTTTTTATAGAACTAGAACAGGGGTGTCCAACACAATTTTGAAGAGGGCCAGGTTTAATAATTTGTTACCGTAGCGGGCCAAAACAAATGCATATTTCATTTATTTCCTGGGTAAAATAATATGTAACGGTATTTTTCATATTTCAAATCATTTATTAAGAAAGAAAGTTTCAGTTTTACAATTATTTCACTGATAGATATAATGCTTACACTGTTTGACATATTGTTTACTTGCTTAAATGTCAGCAAATATTTTAGAAGTGGCTATACGTAAAATGCCTGTAAGATGGCTGTCTGATAAAGATGATCTGTTCGCAAGTAAATATACCTACTGTCAAATAAAGAAATTTGTTTAAAGAGCCAATTTGGTAAGGTTTGGGTATTAGTTGGGGTTAATTCTTGTTAAATTCAATTAGTTCGTTCGAAAGGCAATCATTGTATGCCATTTTTAAATTTACCTACAAATTATTTAATTATATTTTTAAAGTTTTAACCAGGTCGCGGGCCGAATGAAGGACTTACGCGGGCCGCATGGTGGCCCGGGGGCCGTATGTTGGTCGGGCCTGAACTAGAACTTGTGATTGACGTCATAGAAGAACAGGAGAAATCTCCATTCTATAAATATCTTCACTATTATAATGCTTTTATTTGCCAATCGTATTGGCGGCCAATATTTGTCATACAAATTATTCGTCATAAATTGAGCTAATGTTTGTATTAAATTTCTCCCGGCATATGAATCGTTTGAAATAGGTAAAACATTAAATAAAGTAAAACATCAAAAGTCAATTATAAAACTGTCATTCAACCTCGAGGGTTGGGGTTCCTATATTACGAGTATGAAAGAAACTTAGACTTCATTAAACGATTTGAATAAAAGTTTCCTAGTCAAATTGTTTAATATAGACATTTTGCGATTATAGAAGTCATCAGTAGACCGACTATATCATTTAGTAGACTTAATTCACCCAGGTGAATTAGCGCTGGGTGAATAGACTATTATACAGGGTGATTGTTAGTATACTAATAACCTTCCGCTGGTGGCTTCTTCACATGACATCAACTTTGGAATATCAGTTTTAAAAATATAAACATAAATTTACCCTTAACCACCCACCACCTACTTTTGTCACATAACTACCTACCACACGTCTGTGAGACCACAGAATATTTTTTTTTAGGTTTAGTGCCTAAACTTTAAAATAAACAACGATTGTAGATACTCCGGTAACATAGTCTGTAGGTGGTTAAGACCATAAATTAAAAAACTGGGCCGTTATTCACGTTCTTTTTTTCTAAGCGCGGCTGTCTATCCCCTCTCTATCCTCTCTATCCCTTATGACAAGATTTTGACAGTTCGCGTGACCTTGCCGCGGAAACGAAAAAACGAACTTGAATATGAAACCGTGATGGTGGTTAAATGGTAAATATTTTTAAAACTGATATTACAAAGTTATTTGGTGTAATGTAAAGAAGCCAGTATATTAAAAATAACTAGACCGTCATTTTCAGTCCCCAAAGGCACCTGTCCCACCAACAACGATGAGCGAGAAGCGAGTAGCGATTTGTCGCTAAAGAAACGTACAATAGATGTATTTTGTGTAAATGAACGGTCAGCGTCCAACTGTTAATATCTGTATCTCTTTTGTTTACACGGAATCTACATAAGTACTCGTATGTACATTTCTTGAGCGATAAAATCGCTACTCGCTTTCTCGCCGTTGGTGGGACAGGTGCCAAAAGCAGAGGTGTTGTAAAGTAGTCCAAAGAGATGGACGGATGTAGGTGCAGTTTTATTGTATTAGAAATTTAATCAGGGTGGTTCTTAGCTTTGTTTGATAAAGATACATTTAGCCTTTAAAAGATAATATTTATTTATTTTTTAAAGGCTTTTATGAAATTTCGGGGGTGTTGACAAAGACTTAGGTACTATGTATGTACTAACACTGGACTGGACACGGGGGAAAGTACTATAAATGAAAGCATTTTATAAAGGCTGTTTTTTTTTATTTACGTCACATTAGTTGAGATATTTTTTTTCATTTTTTTTAAATGTTATACCAACTAGCGCTTATAATTATTTTCTAGATACTACGAATTCCCGAAAGTGGATAAAACCGTTTATTAAAGTAGAAACAACGGATCCCTAAAACCGTTCTGTGTTCAACTTTTCGCAATTTGATTTAGAAGTTATTTCCTCGTAACACAAAATTGTGTGATGTGACGGTATTTCAGTCCCTGATATCAACTACAGTAGGTATAATCCAATATAATGTAAATAGGTAGGTATAGGATGCCTACGTAAGTCTATTAATTTTTTCAGGATTACTTACAGACGTAGGTATTACCTACAACTTTTATGGACATGACGAAAGCATGTCAAAATGTCTGAATGTACTAAAAAGTTGATTGGAAACTCCGACGCAAAATTATGAGATGATTACTCGTTTACCTAAGTATTTTTTTTCTTTTTTTGTTAATGTTATTAAACATGCATCTTAAATACATACAATATCATTGTCCCTTTCTTTTTACACAGTTTGTCTGTGGGATCTAATAAGTCTCAATTTTTTTTTACTTGTCTCATTTTATATGAGTAGGTAGTACATAGAAAAGTTTCAAATTACATATTTGTAACATATTTTGTGTTTTTTGTTTGGTTAGTTCCTTCCAAAACAGGTGAGTTTTAAAAAATAGGTTCTTAAAACCCAAAAAAATAGCTGAAAAATCAAATAATTCCTGGTAATTTGGAAAGCTTTTTTCGAGGTATGATTTACAAATGACAAAAGTTAAAACAAAGTTCAATAAGAACTTTACCAGCTTCGCTAATTAATTAAATTTGTATTTTTTTCCTTATTTTGTTCCTTCTCCTCTGTTTGATAATGGTTCTGTAATAGCTAATGTCTACGTGTATAAAAAGTTGTAAATTTCATTAGTTTGTACAAAGTAAGTAGATTCAACTTTTGATAAATATTACAAAATTATAAGATACTAGATGTCTGTCCCGGCTTCGCACGGGGTATCGTAGTTTTTTATACCTTGAGTTACATTATTGCACTTTTTGACAATAAAATGCAGCATATGTTACTCCCCGATAATGTAGCTTTCGAATGGTAAAAGAATTTTTGAAAAGGTAAAAAAAAAACATTTAAAAAAATTCTTTCTTTATGTACTTTTTAAGTTTAAAATTAAAAAGGAAAGGAGGATTTGCATTTTTGTATGTAACGAATTACATAAAAAATGCAAATCTTTCCTTTTTAATATTATTATTATTTTTAAGTACCTATAGATATAAAAGTATACTTAGATATAGATTATTTAATTGAAAGTTTTGTAAATTTGGTGAAGCTGCCAGCAATACGTAGTCATGTCAATTCTTGAGTTCAGATTTTTACCGCCCGTTTAATATTTGCAGGTATATTACGAGGGGCGATGATGATATTATGAAGGGCAGTTAGCGTATTTACTTAAATCAAATGCAAAGTTATTACTCGACTACCACCAGAGCTGATAGGCGGATAAGCGGTTTATCAGATAATTATTAAATTTAATAAAATAGATGTGATACGAAATATATAATCGTCACCAAGGGAAACACTAGTTTAATTATACGACGTAAAACTTCCTGGTACTGCGTCCCCCAAAGCAATTGATGACATTACCAGCAGTGCTGTAGCCGTTGGTACTGGACATTACAGTACCTACTAGAGTCACCGCGTTGAGCTAATTCTATAAATCAACGCAGAATACCTTTGCAAATAAACGTTTGGAATTAAATAAGGTATCCTTTATAAAACCATTACTCTATTAAAGTGACAATTTGTAGAACGAGCCTACTGTACAAATAAACGTTAATTTGATTACATCTAAAACTAACTTTAAACCTTCCTTACAATCAAATTACGCAGCGCTTTGTATCTGTTGTTTCAATTTCAATGTTTCACGGTATCACCCAGTATTTGATAGTAAAATGAGGTTAGGGGTTTGTGTGGTCGGCCGTTTTTATTTGCTTGATTTGGCGGCGTTTCCGTCATAGTCATAGTCATAGTCATTTATTAATTAACAAATTACGTTGTATTTGAATGTTACAAAATTATAAAATAAGAATAATAATTGACATTAAATAATAGGAAAATATAAAATTAACTAACAAATTACAATTCTCTGGTTGGTAACTCTGCTTGGTAACGCGGACAATGTTTTATTATCTCGAATTGGTAGTGATAGGAGGTCCTTTCGTCGAGTTTCTTCCCTCTTTTATCTTTCGTCAGGTGTTTCAATCTCTTACAAGTACTTTGAAAAATTACTTAACATTACTAGAATATAGAGACTAGGTACCGTTAATATGTTCGTCTAATCATTAATGGAGAACAATCCTTATTAATTTATTAATACACTTTTCATGCTCATTAGCTTGACCTGTGTGTAACCACGAATCTAATGAATCAACCGTCGACCCATCCATCCACTGGCCTAACCCACCAGTGGGTGCAAGGGTACCCACTACATAAATGTTGCAATTTAATTTTCGCAAATTGACGCGGTAATCTTCTATACTAATATTATAATAATAATAATATAATATAATATCTTGGGACAACTCACACAACGCTATCTGATCCGAAACTAAGCAGAGCTTGTACTATGGAAACTAGACAACTTATAAACATACCTATATATTTCTAAATACATACATATTTTAGATAATTAACACCCAGACACAGAATAAACCATCGTGCTCATCACACAAAGTTTTATCCTGGGTGGGGATCGAACCCACGACCTCTTGCGTAGCAGTCGGTCACACTCCCACCACGCCACAGAGGCAGTCAAAAATATTATCTTATTGTAATTTGATATTCTAAACTGTTTAGCGATATTCCAGTCTATTGCCCTTTTACAGTGAAAATATGGCCTGAGGTAGTCTGTGTATGACGCAAAACTCCATAATAGGTATAAGTAGTAGAGAAAGTATCAAGTTTACACAACTTTTTACCATCACCTACATAATTATGACCTGCCTTCGTAGTTCCAGTGTCAGTCGCGGCGGCTCACCCGCCCCTATTGGCCAACATGTCATCAGGACTCGTGTAGGGTATATCATTATGTTGGGCAATCTAATGTTAGCAGATAAACTGGCTTATGCAAGGAAAAAGTGACTTTAATCGTTTGTGTTAAGGTGGTTTTTGCCTAAAGATCTACGATGTATTATACGTTCGTCTTGTTTTACCCCACTATTCATTAGGAGTGTTAAAATGCGTCAAAAATATTTATATAAGAAATCTGTATGATAAAATGTGGCCTATTAGACATACGGTTGAAATTCGTTCGAGTCTTTGAAAACAATAAGTTCGATTTTTCCTTGAAATTACATTCTGACAGTAGCTAATCTCAACTTTAAAGCTATTTTGGTTGCACAGAACATTTTTTTAAAGGTGGTGCACCACTTTTATGGCATTTCTCCGTGCTTTTTGACAATGAAACTGCAATTAGGTTCAAACTTAAAAAGTAGTCGAGTTTAAACCTCTATACTTTAGACGCCTGCTAGTATTATTAAATGAGCAGCATACTACCTTTCCGAATAAGGGCATATTATTATGCATACTCTGGTTATGTCTTCTACACCAGATAAATAGAATTTAAACAACAGATACACTTAGTATGCAAAAAGCGTAAAATACTAAAACCTTACGATCTCTTAGGTTATTTTACGTAATAGTGAATCATATTGCACTGTTAAGAATACTAATGTGGAAGTAATGAGGAAGGAAAGTAGTCAGGGATTACTGTTATGCACGTATGACTTAGGATGAAGTAGAACCCATGTCGAAAGGCGTGTTTAGTGTTGCTCGGACTGCTACACTAGAGGTCGTGGGTTCAATTTCCACACGGGACAAAACATTAAGCCAGCCATACATTTTGTTCCGAGTCTTTGTACTTTGGCAACACAGGGCTTGCACCTTAGTGCCGAATTTGTCTTTAAATATGACCCAAGCCAAGACCCAATTTTTTAGTCGAGATTGTAGAAAATTTACAATTTATATACAGTAAAAAATATTAGAATGACCGATATGTCTATTTATTCTTTATATATATTGTAAATATAATTTAAATTGAAAGACATAGATTCAGCAATAATTTAACTACTTACAAAACAAAATTACGAAAAAACTCTTGAAATAATCTTTAACGTCCTTGAATTTCTGACTGTATATGAAAGTACCTACCAGCTTTTTAATATGTTCTTTGTATTTAAGTTTTAGACCGTACCTATCTATTATTTTAATAAATATTATGGAACTAAGTCTGTAGAGATTCCTTTTCGTGCACCGTAGCCGATCGCGGCCGATCGCGGCCACGCGCGGCTGATGGGAAAATAATCAGAGCGCGCGCAGACTACGACAGTCATTGCGCGCGTCTGTCGCAGACCTCAGAAACGGCACTATACATTTTCAGACTGACCATTGTCGCATCAGCTGCGCGAATCAGCCGCACGCGATCAAACGTGCGCGGCTGATATCGGCCGCGCACTATCGTGCGCGTGCGGCGTGTTTTAATAGATTAATTTAAATTAATTAATTTTTAATGAATTAATGTGAAAAATGTATATGACTGTTTTTTTTTCTAAATAAAATAAAATAAGTGCAATTTATACAAAAATATTGTTTGTAGGATGGGGTCCAGCTTTTAGACCTAACGGTTACAGCTGTTGATATTATATAGATTAGCCAATTAATCATTATCTAAACGTATTTAGTATCTAGATTAACGGAAGCGGATGTTTGTGACGAACAATAAATAATGTTTTATTGATTTATTTTTAACGACAGTGGTCAAATCAAGTCTTGTATAAGCAATTAATCGCATGCATAAGATTGCACGGTTTTTACTCCATCCGACTCGATATTTCTTACTATTTCTTTGACTATTTTTGACATGATAACGTCTTATAAATCGATGACTAGATGCACGCACGAAAAAGTGTCACAGTCACGTTCCGCCTGCTGATAGGCTGATATATTGTTGCCGTCGGGTCGCTAATGCTGTCACAGGTATGGTTGCTAAGCAACAGCATTGTTTATTGCAATCTCATCAATGTTTTCTTAATACGTTATCGCGTAAAATATTATTATCGTCCGTAAACCGACTTTACAGACAACCATTTTTTTCTCAACGGCTCTAACGATTTTGAACAAGTTTTGTATTATAGCTTAACCTATAGGTATGTAGAGCTTTGCTTTCTAAGTTTAGTAACAATTAAACCCTTGAGCGCTCCCTTCAGGAAAACAGTTTTTGGTCAAAATTCACCCGTCTCTCGCATCTCTCGGTTATATAATGAATGCAGTGAATCAACTGATATACACAATGTTACACTTCACAAGTTTAGCAAAACAATCAAACAAAGTGTCATCAATAAAAACATTTAAATAAAAACTATAATTAACTGTTACAAATAGCTATTGTATTAGTGCCATAGTATAGGATTTCTCTTTATTTACTAAATTTACTTTCTTAACGTTAACTATGTCTATTTTGCATGCGGTGTTTGCCGGTAATAGGTTATGCATTTAGCTTGTAAGTCTTGACTTGTATAATAATTCTTTATAAAATGTAATAACTGTTGGCAATCCTTATAAATAAATAAATAAATAAATAAATAAGTTATTCTATTTTTTTGTTTTCAACTTAATTACAACGTTATCCCGTATGTCGTAAATCTTACAACTAAGTATTTGCATTGTTTCTATTCTTCAATCCAAAAACAGCTCGGAAGGTCGGCTAACCCAGCTAGTATATTGTTAAAGTAACAATGTTTTGTTGACTGCCTCTGTGGCGCGGTGGGAGTGTATCCGACTGCTACGCAAGAGGTTGTGGGTTCGATTCCCACCCAGGATAAAACTTTGTGTGATGAGCACGATGGTTTATTCTGTGTCTGGGTATTATTTATCTATAATATGTATGTATTTAGAAATATATAAGTATGTTTATCAGTTGTCTGGTTTCCATAATACAAGCTCTGCTTGGTTTGGGATCAGATAGCGTTGTGTGACTTGTCCAAAGATATTATTATTATTATTATATTGTTACTAAAATGCGACAACGTTCATCACAGTAAGTAATTGATTATTAATTCGAATCGTCGACCAGTCTAATAAATATTATATATTGTACGAATAAAGATGGTTTCAACGATTTCTAATATATGAATGTTAATAACAAACCCGACTACTATCACTGTATCTAATAGATATGCAAATAAGAAAAAGATCGTAACCTCTCACAAAATCTGCAAATTATTACTTCTTAGCTTCTGCCCATTTGACCTAGGTTACTGACTTACCGAAATTTGAAATATCTTTGACTTGTATTTGCATCTATTTATATAAAAAATAATATTTGTCTGTAGTCCTATGCATTCTAAAACCATTGATCAGATTATGATAAAACTTTGGCAGGGTTCTGGGAATGACCGCAAGGGTTCTTGAATCAAAAAATTATAGCGAACCATGACCGGGTTCAGCTAGTATGTTAATAAAAATATAAGATATTTCAAAAATTATTCCTACATTTAATACAAAAACCGCAGTAGAGTTTTAACAAAAACATCATATAAAATAGGTACGGGTGATAAAAAAATCCCCATAAAAAGAAAATATTTCACTTTATATTTAACGAAAAAAGTGCCAACCCTAATAACCTCAAGCACGTCAATAAAACTGAATTTTCATTAGGTATTTTAAAAGAAGGTGAGACTCATCGGTAAGGTAACAATTCGATCGAAACGTCGGGTAAATACAAGGTTTGTTCCTTTAAATACTTCATGCCATTAAATCCCGATAATATTCTAATATAACAATTTATTGCCGATAGATGAGAATTTGCGACCATTTAGGTGTGGCTGAAAAATCTTATCTCTCCCCGTGGGTATCATCAAGACGACTAAGGGACTTCCCACCGGAGAACTGGCAGCAGCGTCCTCTGCGTACTTAAAGCCTTACTGCGATCGCCAACCCGCTCCTAGATCTGTAATAAGTAGGCTCTATTGGGGGAGATCCGTGCCCAGTTGATATGATATGATATAGCTAAAGAAAAGAAGCGAACGTTCCTCGAGCGCTCTTATATGAAGTGTAGGTACCTTTTGTACCTGTTCTCGGTGTTCTGTGGTTTAATCCTAAGGACTAATAAATCGTATCGGATTATACTAATGTCATTTACCGAATGATAGTTGTTTGTTACCATAGAAGTGATTATACTCGTATATACGCGTGATTTTACCGCTTAGGTGTCGTAATGGAACGTGGGAATTGTGAATGGTGTGCGATTCGGCAGTCATGCAAATGGCAAAATCATAATGTTACTCTATCACAGACCATTAGGTAAGAGAGGTCTCTAACCGATTTCGGCCACAACGGCCAATCACATCAGAGACTAGGCAACTACACTGGAGATATAATAGTGCAAAAGTGTGTGCGCAGACACAAGTGCTCCCTCATCTTACTCATCTCTTTTCCTGGAGAATGGAAATCTGACACGACCGTACCGATTAGGCACAGGAACGATAGCGTAACGTGCTCACCGAAAGGAAGAGGCTTATTGAAAAAAGGTCATCCATATTTTTTTTCTTTATAAAAGAAGATTCCCACAGTAGGATACAAGCCCTGTGTCGCGGGGGACTTTACAAACATACAATTCACAGACACAAAGTAGCAGTTGCGTAGCAGTCGGACACACTCCCACCGCGCCACAGAGACAGTGTACCATGTACGTATGGGCCGGCAGTGGTAACATTGCTTAATCTCTGTTTCCGTCACCACTGCATGACGATACCAAAGATATAAAGCCTTTTTATACCCATATTAATATTACAAAGAAGATATGTTTGTTAGGGGATAAAAATATGTCTGAAACTACTTTGGGGGCCGTCCATAAATTAGGTGTGGCGATTGTGACCCTCTCTAGTAAGATATCGTGAGATTTGGCTGGGATGGTGGGTGTCACTCACCTCTATTCCCTAATCTCACGTAAGGTTTCACATTTGTCTCAACACTGGTCTGGTGTGGCTCGCATGAATATCAAAACCCGTCATAAATAAAACAACAGAATTTTTGCAAAAAAAATGCGTGAAACTTGCCAAGAACTCTATACCACGTGCGATTGGGTGAGGTTCGGTTCGTCTTCTTCGGCTTTATTTTAAAAGATATTTATTTTCAAAACAGCTAAATCTATTTTATTACACACACCAGAAAACAATTACTTTTATAAAATCCACACACCACTGACCTCTTTATGTAATACTTGCTATAGAAGTCAATGCTACACACACATCACATCAGATACACTTTTTTTTTTACTTAAAATGTACTATTCTACCTAGTGCTGGATAAAGGAGACACCTTTATCCATATATCATACGCTTCCAAACCTCCCTCTATGGAGCTTTCTCTTACATTTTTTCAAAGCCATCTAGATCGTTACGCCGGCGCGCGGCTTTCCCAAGGCCTAACTCGACGGTGATGTCCATCATCAAATGTCTACTGCGTGATGATCTGTGCCTATCTGTCATCGAGCGCATTCTACACTCCTGCCCACTCCCACTTCAGTTTGGCTGACTTGTGGCTTACATCAGCAGCAGCTACATCAGTTGCTGCACGTAAAACTTAGTTTTGTATCTGATCTTGTAGTTTAATATTCAGTATGCTGCGCGCGCTCTTTTGTTGGAAAAAAATCGATCGGAAAATGTAAACAGTAGATATATGATGTACTTAATAAATAAATAAAATAGAGTGGGATCGAACAACTTCCCAATTAACCTGTCAGAATCGCTAAATGTCAAATATGAGGTCAGCAGTAAAATATAGGTCATCGAAACTTTTTGGGTTCAATCGTAAACATATCCTCGTAATATCATCAAAACTAATATTATAAATATAATAGTAACTCTGTATGTTACGTTTTCATGCTTAAATTTGGTGTGAAGATAGTTTAAGTGCCGGTAAAGGACATGAAATAGTTTTTATCGCGATTACCTACATCCATACGGGTCTTAACCGCAAGTGAAAGCTGGGCTGAAATAACGCGTGTTTTGCTTTTAAAATTTCTTACACCTATGTAACAGGCGGTAGGTTATGAAAATGCAAACGCGCGTTCAGCATTCATAAACTGAACGTATGCTTAACTGCGTCTCAAAACTGAGGCTGAAATCCATAGAGCCTACTTAGACTTAGCTTACGCTTAAAGCATATGCTGACTGTTGTAATTATTGGTCATAGTGCAAGCTTAGCATAATTTTCATCATCATCACCCGGAAAACATCCACTGCTAAACATATGCCGCTCCCAAGGACTTCCACAACGACCGATGTTCCTGCTACCTTAATCAGGTCGTCAGTACATCTTGTGGGGGGCTGTAAGGTACTGTTTTTTCCAGGTCGTGGTCGCCACTCCAGAATCTTTCGTATCCATCTATCATCCATTTCCGAGCGATGTGACCTGCCCACAGACCATTGATACATACTAGAGGGCCTGCCCATTGCCATTTCAACTCGTGCTTTGTTAAGTTTTTTGTATTGTTTTACTTAAGCAGCTTGAGCTTCGCCAATTATGCTCTATAGGTTTAAGCCGTAAGGTTCATTTCCGTGCATAGAGGCCGATCGCGGCCGACGACGTGCGGCTTGGTGCGGCTGACGCGAGCGGCCGACGACTGGCATAGGCTACGTGCGCACGCTTACTATTGTCGCATGGGCTGCGCGCATCAGCCGCGCGCGGCCGCGATCTGCTACGATGCATAGAAATTTACCTTTAGTGACTTTTGAGTACCTAGGTACTCTAGTCAAGATGGAGTTCCGCCATGTGACGCCTGGTCCAATTAGTTTTTTAACTTAAAAGTATCAGTTATTTCGTTAGATAAAACCAAATTTACAGTCATCTCTCCATACCTACTAGTTTAGAAATAGATACAAAAGGTTATGAAGTTAAATAATTGGCGGGTTAATTATAGTCTGTGTGAAACATTAATCAAGTTGATTGGTGATTAATTGATATGTGTACATACAAACCACTGTTATTAGAGACACGCTGTTATTTATGTATGTACTTATGTATGAGTGTAGGGTACATTCAAGTCACGGTCATGGTCTCACTAAGATGTGTCTATGGTTTTATTGAACTTATGTAAGTGCATATCTTTAAGCGGGTTTAGATAAAAAAATCTACTTTCAAATTTTGGTCATAATTATACAGAGTGTCCCAAAACTGGAATGGAAACCAACATGGAAGAAAAGTACCTTAAATATAGTAGCTAGAACATTTTACTGAAAGAAGACTTCATTTTGATTTAAAAAATAATTCAAACTGCAATCTTTGATTTTTCGATTCTATGCTGTACCCACTGAAGCTGAATTTATTTTATCCGATGATCCAATTTTTTGCTATAAGTAGGTTAGTAAAATTGGCCTCAGTCCTCTAACATGGTGTATAATATATATTAGTGGCAGCACCTTACCTTATCAAGTTTATAAGCATTCAAACATTGTAAAGTTTTTTATTAGCTTGTTCTTTTCTCCGGCGTTACCTATTGTTTGCGAACTTATGTTACTTATGTACTTGTAGAATCCCGACATATCACAAGAGTTGTTTTGATTTTTTGATTTACAGACGTCTCCGCTTAAATAATATGGTAACTTCCCTTTCAGGTACTTAAGAAATAAATGCAGGTGACAAAGCGTGAGAGAAGAAAAACACTCGTGCGACCAGTAGTTGTTAAAAAATATTGACATAAATTGGCATTATCATTACAGACCCACAGAAAAGAAACAGGTATTGGCCGCACCGTTGCGTTGTGTCTTTCTAGATAGTGGTGAATTTTGGTGAGGTTATGGCGGAGTCCAGTTTGTACGTCTATGGCACATCAGGGCGGAGTGGTAGATATCAAAATATGTCTTCTAATTGATGTATCTTTCCAGTGTGCCTGCCTCTGTGGCGCGGTGGGAGTGTATCCGACTGCTACGCAAGAGGTCGTGGGTTCGATCCCCACCCAGGATAAAACTTTGTGTGATGAGCATGATGGTTTATTCTGTGTCTGGGTGTGATTTATCTATAATATGTATGTATTTAGAAATATTTAAGTATGTTTATCGGTTGTCTGGTTTCCATAGTACAAGCTCTGCTTAGTTTGGGATCAGATAGCTTTGTGTGAGTTGTCCCAAGATATTATTATTATTAGTGTCCTTACTCACGATCTTTATTTCATTGTCTTGAAACGCCGTGCGGACGAGGGCATGAGCGGTGGCTCAAAGATGTCCGCCGCCCATGCGCGTTGATGCATTTCTATGCGCAGCTCTTTGTTTACCATTATGACAAGATTTTAACATCGCATGGGCTTACAGCGGACATAGAAAAAAGAACGTGCTTAAGGAACCAGTATGTTCACCAGGGTGTCCATAGACTACATTAGTGTCGTTTTATTAGCCGGGAATATAATTACCTAGGTTCATAGGCGACTTTATTCAAATTTATTAAGTCATTACCTATAATCACATTTAAAAAAAAAAGGATAAGCTTACATTTTCAGATAGATTAGGTAAATTGATATTTCAGTTAATTTTTGAGACATAGTCAGCTTGATTTACGTTTCCAAGTTTATTTATTTAAACAAAAAATAGCCCTGCTATTTTTTTTTTTGTTGTTGAACAATACCGGCCATAGGATATAAGACGTGTGCCGAGGAAAAAAACTGAACTCGGAGTAACAATCTGAGTCAATCATGCACCACCGAGGCAATCAGTTTCATCAAGCTACAAAGGCTCCATCTAAGACAACACAAAGTCATGCAATCGTATGACCCAAGAATGAAGTAAACCTCGTTACATAATGGGTCGTCAATACTCCATAGATAATAATTATAATTATAAGGTACTGTACACTTACAGTTAAAGCACCTACTGAACAATGGTTGGGAATAAATCATGAATTCTAAAGATTTATTTAGGTACTTGATTTATGAGCGAAACTATTGAAATGTCAGAGATACGACGACGTCCCCAAGATGGCTGCCCTTTTAGTTTTTTAATCAACATAACAATACTGGTATTACGCTTATAGGTTAACGTATTGCCCAAGAGCGTAACTAGAGGGTTAATGATTTGGGGGTTGAAACCCCCCTGAAACTGAAACCCCTCAATCTCAAAAAAATATCCTGGGTGGTATTACCATAAGTGTAATAAGTACATATTACATATTATTATTCCTATTACTATGGAATCAGGTACCCACATTCAGTGCTGTATCTGTATCCCAATGCCAGTAATGCGGCCGGTGCGAGCTTACATAACTGGGCCCTTGGTATTGGTTCAGATGGCAATTTCTGCGCCCCTTCAGGGTCTGCGAGCTATGCATGGGCACCGCTGGTCCCTAGTTACGGCACAGCCTACATTAGAATGTTTATAGTATGTGTTGCGAGAAGAACGTATCAGTGTAATTTATTTTTATTTTAAGTAGTTGAATACTATCATGGGCTGATTCAACGTAGTTCTATTTAAAATGGTAATGAAATAAATAAAGTTAGTAATTTAGTTAGTAAGTAAAATTAAAGTGGTCTGTGTCCCGCAAATGATTAATTTCATGTATGCAGATATTTTCAAGTGAAAAGTACATACGTGATTTATCACATAATAATTTTTATTATGTATCTGTGCCTAATTTAGGCATTAGGGTACCTATGTATAATATTAAATGCGGTTTCATGTTTTATTGAGAACGCCTGTCGGCTTTATTAATATTCTGCCGACAACGCTAGTTGCTATAATTAATTCAAAAGGCGCTTTCATCTTTATTATGTAAACCTAATAAGCTATGAATAGTAATAAAAGAGGATTTTATTGGCGCTCATTGAATATGATCTATGTACCTACTTATAGTTTAATTTGAAAGCACTTTAAGACGGCTAAGTACCTGCATGTGTTTATTCGCTAGCTTAATTTTGACAGCCCGAAGGGGCAGTAGGTACCTACATATACATACCTGGCTTGCCTATAGGTGCCTTATAACGTAGATTGGATATAGAATACTCTCTGACATTCCTCATTCGATAGTAAAAACTGTTTCACTTTTAGTTGGTTATAAACTATAGAAACCTAAGATACAGACCACACCTAATAATCGCAAAGATTAGTACCTACCTATTAGTTTACCTTTTTAAGGTTAAGTACCTCAAAGGAAAAATATGGAACCCATATAGGACCAATTTGTTGTCCTTTCTTTCGTCCGTCCGTCTGTCTTTCAAGATCCTATAACTCGAAAACACATGAGGGGACCTATCTAGTTGAAATTTAAACCATATAAGTACTCAGTACTCAGGTCTCCAGTCTTTGACAGTCTTCTAAGTTGTAACCAAAAAAATAAACACACGCCTGCACAAAAAAGATGGAAGAAAGATCTCCTACAATATCATGCAGTTAGAGGCTTTATTGGACCTCGATGAACTTAGTATAGGGCCTCCGTAGTATATTTCAACATTCGCTGGGAAATCAATATTTATAGAGTACTTTCCATTGACCTAGATCTATGAAATTTGGTATGTAATACCGTCTTATACTACAAGTATAGGGAAAATTCTGAAAACTATACATTTGTAATTAAATCATAAAAATATAGTCGTTAAAAAACAGAGAGACTTGATTCCTGAAAAAATTTGTACGGACTCGCACCTGTCCGGTTTTTGTCGTGACTACTCTTTGTTATGTCTCTATAGTAGGTACTTAAACCACGGCTTTCACAGTAAGGATAAAATGTCAAATCTGCGCGATTAAGTCCGCTAGGCTATACCCATACCTCCCTCAATTGTTTAATCTTTCAGCGATACAATAAGTACCTTATTGTGAAGTAATAATAATAATATCTTGGAACTACTCACACAACGCTATCTAATCCCAAACTAAGCAAAGCTTGTACTATGGAAACCAGACAACTGATAAACATACTTATATATTTCTAAATACATACATATTATAGATAAATAATACCCAGACACAGAATAAACCATCGTGCTCATCACACAAAGTTTTATCCTGGGTGGGGACCGAACCCACGACCTCCGGCTTAGCAGTCAGGGTCACTAACCACTAGACCAACAGGCCAGTCAAAACAACGTATAACATAGTAACCTTTTACGAAGTAAAACATAGTATGTACTTTATATAGGGACTTTTGACAAAACGAAATAGCCTCTTAAATTATGTATATCCGGTCTTCGTTTTATCTACACAGGATTTTAGTAAAAGGGCTTAGAAAATTACTGGCGTAACCGGATATGAATAAGTAATTAATTTTAATAATCACAAGCTGTTTAAGGACATTGGGTTTGATAATGTTTCAGTTGAATGTTATTTACTTTTAAGCCGAATCGTTTCTACTTACACTTGTTTGTAATTATGCCCATTAACATGTATTCTGTCGTCATTTTGTTTCGTTGTTGTCTTTAATTCTTGGTAATGACTTAATGAAACACTTTGTAGCAATATAGAGAAGACGTGACCTATTTAGCATGGCAACACACTAATGGTAGAACTTTTATTAATTATATTCGTTACTCCTCATTCTTCAGTTACTTTGTTAGTAATTTGTACTTACATAAAAACAATAGTTCATGATAATGGCAACCAAAAAAACACGAGTTGAGGACTGACTGTCTCTGTCTTAGGCGGCTATTACATTACCCTAAATCAGGGTCCTAAATCGAGTTGACCTTGAAAAAATTGTTAGAGAATTAGGGTCCTCACTCTTATTACACCTCTCTTTTTAAGGGCTTAGGGTCCCTGATTTAGCGTAGTGTAGTAAGCGCATTTCCCCAGACTGCTTAGTGACAAGCCATTTGACTTGATAGGACCGCAATAGGTCCCGATGGTCTGACCACAGTAACGCGCAGATATATATCTCTATATTGTAATTTTAATAGAGAGAGATATAGATCTGCACTCCTGCAAAAACGTGTGTGTCTCCGTCGCCACGCACCCTGTAGCATAGTACGTGGCAGTATGCCAATCCCCTAATAATGCAAAATAAGCATAGGTAGGTAGATATTTAATCAAAACTTTCGCTTCGCATGGGTGGAAAATTTCAGTTGGATTTAAAAGATAACTACCTACATAGTACACTTTGTAATTTTTTTTTAAATTTAGTTATATGTATAGATTAAGTAGGTACCTACTTATAACAATTGTAAAAAGAACGGTCTTGCAATCGTGAGGATTGAATCCTAAGCTACCCATACACCTAACACAGGTTATTGAGGTTAGCTGGAGGGATTAGCAGGATTGCTAGTAATGTGAACCTAAAATCCCACATTGCTAGTAATCTTTAAAAAACATTACTTTTTAAAAAACATTAATAAGACACTTGCCTTATTAGTATTGCGGGTATATAACCACGTAAATGCGAAAAGTTTTCAATTTAGTAATAATAAAAAAAATATTTGCAAAAAATATATCTACACTGCCAAAAGTTACCGGATGTTGGCTCATAAATACATTTGTTTGGGGGAATCCCCACACAGTGTATCAAAGGAGTTATCGTCCAATGAAATGCGCTCAAAAGCTCTCTCAGATACCATATCTTCAAAGCTTTTACTTCAATGCATTTGATAGCCCACACAGTAGTACTTTATCATAATCCTACGAATTTAACAAATATTCACTTTAGCACTGAATGCATATTTAAAGTATCAAAATAATATTATTCTTCTTTTTATTATTCTGAAATAGTTCAGACAAGGACATGAAAATGTATTGCCTTGGAACGGTTGTTCATTTGAGTACACCCTAAAAATAAGAAAAACCCTGTAACCTTGGGGTGAATAACGACCCAAGTAGATCTCCGATAGGATGGACGGGTCTCATTAGAATCGAGACCACTTTTACACGAGGAAATAGTTCCAAAAATAACAGAATGACGTGTATATCATATACACACACACACATATATACAGTGTCATACATTCAAATGCATATATAATATTTAGTAGAGACGTAGGCATTTTCATGCCTACGTCTTATGTAGATATAGTGTTCACTATATACCTAAAATATAGTATTAACATTTTTTTTTGCGTATCTTCATGAAATATGACAAAACATTGTTAGGCACGTGTGTACCGCGTGTTACCATGATACCAGGGTCCTTATTCACTATCTTTATTTCGTTGTCGTGAAAAGGCAGTGCAAACTATAACGCATGCGCGGTGCGCTCAAAGATGTCCACCGCGCATGCGCGTTGATGCATTTCTAAGCGCAGCTCTCTACCGCATGCGCCAGTTCGCAGGCTCTTATCATGACATCGAAATAAAGATAGTGAATAAGAAACCAGGCGCGGATTTTTTTGTTATATTATTATCAGGCAATTTAAAGAGCGGCGGTTACCTAATGGCTAAGGCATCGGACTCGCCATCGTGAGGTCGAATCCTACCCATTATACTACCGACGTGAATCCACTCCTAACATAAGCCTTTGAGCTTAGCTGGAGGTGTTAACAAGATTGCTAGTTATGTGGTCCCAAGTCCACATTGTTAGTTATCTTTAAAAAAAAAACCTTCCTCCTCCTACCCACCCCTTCGACGGTGGTGCCTAGTGTACTCGTGTAGAATCAGATGCCCCGTCCCCCAGTCATACGAGTGACTCACTCTTGACGGCAAATGTTGCTCCACTCAACAATGTCCTGGATCCGCGCCTGCATGGTACCATGAAGTCTTTTAACTAAATCATTTTAAAAAGTAAACTGTTCTGCTATTTCATACCGAATGCCTGTTAAAAAGCAATAGAGTTGGTGTTCACGTTGCTTAAACTGGCAAGAGACCACGTTACTAGATACGAGTAGATCAGCAGCTCGCCTGCATTTGATATGCATGGGCTTTTGATAGGAACGTACGTTATACCAAAGCTGAACCTTAAGACAAGTGTCATACGTGTGGTGAGTGGTTCTCTTCGGATAAACCCTTAGCAATATCGTCTGCAAATACGGGCGATATGCAAGCCCTTTATAATACCAAGCCAAACAGGGGCAATGAGACCGAGTTTAACAAAAAGAGGAAAACCAAAGGATAGCAACAATGAAGAGAAAGATGACAGTGAAGAAATGTCACTCGATTGATCTTTGCTTTTGTTTATTTATTCGCAAGTTAAAGTGTTTGTAAACTTGTGAAGTTATAATGTTTGTTTTCTTAAGAGATTCGTAAACATTTTTTCAATATAAGACGTTTCTTTCCTTTCAAATATTATAACTCGCCAGTAGTAGATTCCTTTTTTAGTTCCTACTCAAATCTTGAATCTACTACTGGCCAGTTGGGAACAGAATGAACGGACCAAGTGGGGTGACTTCCTAGTCACCCCACTTGGTCCGTTCAGCCCTCATCCTGGATCGCCTACTGTGGCGAGTCATATTGAACTTTTAACGCCCTCAGCACAATGATCTTGATCATCACTTATTTTCGATGCTGTCACGGGCAACAGGTGATTACGCGTGGCACAGAAGTGTCATAAGGAAAAGTTTTTTCCGACTAGACACCACTGACAGTGTCATTAGACACTACATTCATGGGTAAAATAGGTTTTAACACTAATGTCTCTCGTACGATTTTTGTATCACGACAGTGGCCAGCAGGTATACGACCCGCCTGATGGCAAGCGGTTAAGGCAGCATATGAACGCCTGCAATAATACATCTTCGTCGATTCTCATCTCTTGAAGTACCAAGTTACGTTATTCCTAATGGAGAAACAATTGTTAATAAATAATGAACTTATGGTCTAGTACTCACGTACGAAGCTGTAGCGGGAACCACGCGGGCCGCCGGCTTGCTGTCTCAAGCTGGGCGGAGACAGGAGCAGAACGGAACGACTTCAACACATTCTTGACTACGCGAGCGCTTAGCACGAACACTGCGCCCAAGACCCATGCGCTGGCGAGTCCCACTAAGATTGCCTGTACAAAAAATACATTAGGAAACTGTACTCGTGTCTGTCATATGATTATCTCATAGCAGTATATTTCCACAAAACGGCACGGCACTAGGAGTTTTAATATGTGGTGGATAGCTGCGTAGTTCATGATGGTGAAAACGCCACTCGATGAGCAACACGTACTCGGTTATGTATAGGCGAACAACCATATCAACCTCCACATCATTCGCCTACTCAATAATCGTATTGAATGTAACAGTATCTTCTGGGAACCCTAATTAAAAAAAAAATGGACCGAAGAATATGGAATTTTGGGTATTTTTATGGACGTGCGTAATCTAATTTAATAACACCTCGAGTTAAGGACTAAAGAGAACAGAAATGTCTACGACTCTCAAACTCATAACGCTTTGAATTTTGAAAAATTATAAGATTAAATAAAGAACTAAGTTTGCCACTTTGAAGAGTTGTTTGATCAAAAATGATAGAGTACGAGTTTATAGAGCTTTAGGTTGATATTCTGTTCTATGATATATACTTAATTCTAGGTAAGCACCTAATAAATGTAATTAAGTACTTACGTATGTCCCAAAGGATAATTTACTGGATTCTTTCTCAGCCGGATCTGGGGAAAATAAAGATACTTTAGAATTTCACCAAGAGAGGGCAAAATCAAATATTGTAAGATGTGTTTGTAACAGCTTCTTCAAAGGTATTCATCTCGATACTGATGATACTTCAGCGCAATGAAGTTACATTATTGGCGTAACCAAAATCATTTTCCATGAAGCTTTTCTTGTGTACTCTCAGTATTTCGTGGTCCTGTTCTTCTGTTTCCTTATATTTTCAAGAACTATTTATTATAATATTGTTTAGTCATAAAAATTGGCGGGCTTAAAGTCATGTCCAAACATTGAGTGGCAATTGCACGCGCATGCCGCGCGCGAACGTTTCTGTCTGTCTGCCGCACACGAACATTTTAGTAAAAATCCGTCAGTAGTTATTTGTGTTTGAACGTGTTCCTGTGGCGCAAACATTCGTCGGTCTAGTCCTAACTAGGGCAGGGCAGAAATGTGTCTTGCAAACGCCGCGTGCTGCCGCGCTCTTGCTCTCAACGTTCAACGGCTTAAGGAGCTGTCAATTTAACAATCACAGTGCTCGCAATCGTACCCAATATTATTTCGAACACCCCGCTCTGGGTCAGCGGACACGTACCCCCTAGACCCCAATTTAAAATGCCAAACACTTTTTTTATGGCCACGTTGCCGATGTCGACAATTCTGCCAATGTCAAATACTTACTAAATGCGGTAGCATTTCCAACAGGTCCCAAGCATCCTCTGTCATCCACCAAATTCACTCTTGCAAGCAGCTTCACTTCAGGCAGGCTACTCTTCATTCGCTTGTCTCGCCTCTCTCCACTCCGTTCGCCGCTCTTATCTCCGTTCCGCTCAACCCCTCGCTCGCGAATGGGCAGCAGTAACGAACGGGGGCTGTCTCCAATGAAGACCAAACCGTCTGCGTCTACTTGCTTCGATATGATGTTTAGGTAGACGGCCGATACCATTTGTTTGGCGAGACTGTGATGCGAGAAATTTGATTAACAGTTAGTAAAAGAGTTGCTACTTACGTGTTGCTACCGGTAATTATCATTACGTGTAAGTAGACGAATGCTCGGCTTTGCCGTTCAACAAAAACTGCCTAAACACAAATGAACTACCCGATCAGCACTAGTTAATGAATGAACATAGTTGCTTCGGGTCGGCTTTGTTGTTCGGCAAATACTACCGAACCGAAAGTGCCGACACGATTAAATGTGTAGCAATCATAATAAAGTACTTAATAAGCCAAGTAAATTGAAAATAAATTTCCTATTTTTTAACCATGGGTACGTATTCTCTTTTCCGTGACTATGATATTGCAATGCTCAATTGCACTCGATTGGAAATCTATTTATTTTTACTTATTTGCCGCAAAAAATAATTATTTCAAAGTTCAGAGCACGTTAAGCTATCAGTCCTGCGCCTAATCTCTTTTCGGATCTATCTGGTTTCCGTTCCATTGGACTGTGATAGTATGAGAATAGAAAATGTCTCCCAAAAAAAATCCCATACCTCAAGATGGGTGTAATATAACCATGGTATGCAGTTTAAATAGTAGACAGGTTTGCTGTTTGAAATAATACTTAAGAAAATTGCTAAAGTTTTGTGCATACTGACTCAACATGCAGCGACCAGCTTAAACCAGAATCTAAATTTATTCCTATAAATGTAATAGTATTCACATTTTTAAGTTTATGATCAAACTCATGTATGTCCATCTTTATCAGTCTATTCGTTGTACTTCTAAATCACACTAATATTTTAAAGGCGAAAGTTTGTGAGTGTGTATGATTTTAATAAAATTTGGTATGAAGTTATCTGATACCCTGGATTAACACATAGGCTAATAAACCGCGGGTAATACCGCGGGGCACAGCTAGTGTCATATAATTATAAGACACTAGCTGACCCGCGCAACTTCGTCTGCGTAAATTTTCCCTTTTTTTTTTACAACATTTTTCATTGCTGCTCCGCTCCTATTGGTCGTAGCGTGATGTTTATTATTAACCTATAGCCTACTCGATAAATGGGCTATCCAACAATAAAATATATTTTCAATGCGGCCCAGTAGTTCCTGAGATTATCGCGTTCAAACAAACAAACAAACTCTTAGGGGGATGAAAAATAGATATTGTCCGATTCTCAGACCCACCCAAAATGCACACAAAATTTCATCAAAATCGGTCAAGCCGTTTCGGAGGAGTATGGCAACGAAAACTGTGACACGAGAATTTTAAATATTAGATGATTCATTTTCAGATTATTAGATGTCAAACATTCAATTACATTGGATAAAAGTTTTATTTGATTCTTTCATTATCTACAACGTTATTCTTGGTATAGTGCAAACCTGAAAGTAGTTTGCTCAGAATCAGTAACACAATCCAATAGGGTAGCTTTTGATCCATGTAGTATTTTTTTATCAATTAATTAATCAATCATTTATTTTAATTCAATAATAAGTTTAACAGATTTCTGTTCACAACGTGATGTAAAATGTAATCATCACTTATGTTTTAATAATAACCATGGATGAGATACTCCAGGACACTATTGGCACGATGGCGCGAAGAACAATAAATAACTTAAATGGCATATGAGGCAAGTTTTAAATTTGCTATTATCTTTTTATATGATTTCTTGAAATAAGAATCTTGTTGAGGTGTCTAAGCTTTTCTTATTGTTCATATGACTGACGGATCAATGCACAATCTAAACACTGATTGTAGAGGCGTGAAATTTTAACGCGGGCGAAGCCTCGGGGAAATCTGATATTACATAAACACAGTGATTTATCGATCTAAGTAGGTCTATTGTATTACAGGGAATCATTAACGAAGCATCAACTAATTAACGTGTTTTTAACGTAAACAGTAGTGAATACCTTTCAGGTAATCTGGTAAGTGAATCATTTGCTTTAGTACCTATAGCTGCATTAGCAGGATTGGGCAGGTTAATGTACCCCTTAATTGCAATTACTATTGAGACCAGTGACCCCACCGAAAAACAAGGTAGTATGGCTGCCTCAGAGGCGCGTTGGGAGTGTGTCCGACTGCTACGCAAGAGGTCGTGGGTTCGATTCCCATACGGGACACCACTTTGTATGATCCACAAATTTTTGTTCCTAGTCTGGGTGTACTTTGTGCCCGTGACTTGTAAGTTTGTAAAGTCCCCCGCAACACAGGGCTTGTAGCCTAATGCGGATGTCGTCTCATACAAGTCACGGACACAAAGTACACCCAGCCTCGGAACAACAGCTTGTGGATCACACAAAGTGGTGTCCCGTGTGGAAATCGAACCCACGACCTCATGCTTAGCAGTCCGACACTCTCCCACCACGTCACACTTATAGAAATAAGCCTATGCATACAATTATATAGATAACAATTAGTACGTTGACTTAATAAATAATATAGTAGTAGGCACATAAGCAGCGGATCAAAGCTTACAAAACCGATACCCTTCTTTTCATTATGTACTCGTGTATCCGGCAGAATATATGATTGATTAATGAAGATACATTATAGAACAAAGTTTCCATCCATCGACCTTTTCATTTCTACGTATACAAAATTTAATATAAATGTTATTAGGGACCGTCTCCACGGGCAAAAGAATCCCGGCGATTGCACTTTACTATCGTCGTAGCGATTATTCCGCCAGCGTATCGTAGCGATTTGTAACAGTATCGAAGCGTGTCCGCGCCTTTTTCGAGGCGGGACGCCTGCGTCTGACACGCGTTCCACGGCGAGCGGCAATACGTTGTCGTTTCTTTCGCACTCAACCACTCGCCGCAATACCGCGATGACAGCGCCGTGACGAGACACTTTCTAAGAGAGTGTATAGAAATAGGTGCATGACGATACTATCGCCGCGATTCTCTCGCCCGTGGTGTCGGGCTCTTAATGTTCATGCTACATTTTTAGGTTCCGTGTAAGTGCATAGAATGTTTAAGATAAAAATTTAAGTAGATATCAAAACAAATACAACAAGACTTTAGTCTTGACGAGGTCTAAAGCGGACCTTACACGGTCAATATTATTGTGTCAATGTATAAGTATATTGATCAGTATTATTGAGTCGTTTGAGGGCATATTATATTGAGTCAATAGTGTTGCTTTAATAATATTGAACGTGTAAGGTCCGCTTATGGGCCTATGCTAATGGCGTATTTTGATCGTGCCGACGACGCACGTTATACAAACGCGCCCTTACGTCGCTGTAGATGACTAAACAGCAGATTCTTTGGAGCAGATTATCCCATTTGTATCGATTCAAACGTAACAATCGACACCAACGCGAGAGAGAAGCGCATTCAAAGCTCGTCTTAATCGCGTTTCAGTCGGTATACATTTTCGTATAACAATATATATGCGCGACTCCAGCGCGACTGTATCGCCGCTTGTTCGTATCGAAACATATCCGCGTTTACGGCTCAATTTGATTTAACGTGTGCAAATGTGTACTGTCTGCGTCTGAATTTCGTTTGAAGCCCGTTAGAGGGCATTATCGGCACGTTTGGCGCGTTATAAATACGACATGTGTATAAGTCCTTATTCTTTAATTAAGTTGTGGTTGAGAATTCAGTTGGTCAAACGAAAACATAAATAAATAGATACTTACCTCACGACATAACTCTTTTTCCTCAACCCTGATGGCAGTCGCTGTGGATACTGCGGAAGTGGCAGGTTCCATGTAATGTTGGCGAAGGTCTCATCATGGATGACCACGGTCTGCGCAGTCACAGTCGGCGTTGGGAGACGCGGGGAGTGTGCGCAGGAGCATACATTCGAAACACATTCTAAGGACAAAAAAAACAAAAATCAGAAAACTGAGTCACATAATTTACATTAGGTAATTGTTTTCAGTAGATTTTTCCTTTTGCTTCACTTGATTTTTTTAAACTTATTGCTTTACTTAAAATTTGGGTCTTGAGTATGGAATTTTCAAAAATCCTGTCTTAGCGGATGCCAACCGTCCGAACAGTGTTTTATCTGAATTCTAAATAAAATGAAGTTGAAAGAGGACATACATGACGCCCTAGGAAGAACCATTAAATGGCTCGAAAATAATAGCCTAAAAATAAATATAAATAAAACAAACATAATTAAGTTTGAAATTACCTGCACAAACACAACGAAATTTAATATAAACTATAATAAAGAGCCTTTACTATTTAGTAAAAGATATGTATTTATTATTGCATATTTCTTGGTATTACGATTGACAAACACTGCAACTGGAAGCCACACATAGAAAAAATCCTCAACAAAATTGACAAATACGTATATATCTATCTATACGTATATTATAAAGCTGAAGACTTTGTTTGTTTGTTTGTTTGTTTGAACGCGGTAATCTCAGGAACTTCTGATCTAAATTGCAAAATTCTTCTACTGTTGGATAGCCCATTCATCGAGGACGGCTATAAACCTATATAACATCACGCTACGACCAATAAGAGCGGAGCAGCAATGAGAAATGTTACAAAAACGAGGAAAAGTTTGCACAGACGAACTTGCGGGGGACATAATGAGAGAGATCGTAGATACACAAACCGCTGTAATTGTGTATTACACTTATGTGGCCTCCTTCCTTCGTTAAGGAATCATTGTATGGGGGTAATTTTGTATATACCATTATAATAATAATTTAATAATAATAATTTATTCATGAAAGTAAAGGTACAATAAACTTATATAAAGGTATAATAACAAATAGCACAATTAAGTATTTGCCTGAACTAGGTTGAAACCTGTGTTTCAGGCTAGAAAGTAAAAAGTATTTTAATAAGTACTTTCCGAAACTAAAACTATACTTAATAACTAAAAACAAGAACTGTTAAACTAGAAAACATAGACTAATAAATTAACATTTACAAAAAAATAGGTAATTATAAGAGATGTTACAACAATTGGTCTTATTTATTTTAGTACAAGTAATAAGTCCTCCGTCTGTTCGTATGACATATCTTGTAATTGGGAACTTACAGCTTTTTTACAATTAAAATAATTTAGGTGGTATATATTAACAATTCGATTTAATCTATTATACAAAAAAGGGCCTATGAAATTAAAAAATCGGTTTGAGAACATATATCTTGAGGTGGAATCAGATGTGCAGACTATATCTTTTCGTCTCTTATTAGTTAAGCCAGTATTAAAAGTAAGTAGCTCGTGTTGTTTTAAAATTATATTTACTATAAAAAGCTGACGGACAGTCAATACCTTACAGCATTTATACAGGAGGAAGGTGGGAAAAAGGAAATGTCGAAAAGTAGCTACTTTTAGAACGGCTCTCTGTGCTCTTTCAAGTGGCAACATAACAGTTTTTAGTGCTCCTCCCCATGAAGTGATGCAATACTGAATGATGGACTGACACAGGGCCTTATATACTTGTATAATTAATTTCGTATCGGCAATAGAACGCAGTTTTTTAAAGACATATATTAGTTTTCGCACTCTAGTCACTAAAATTTCTATGTGTTTCTTGAATGACAGTGTGTTGTCTATATTAATGCCGAGATATTTTATGTTGCTAGTGCTATGTATAATAGGACAGTTACAGGTATTTTCTAATGTGTTATTACAATAGTGTGCAAATAAATGTGGGTCATCGTCGCTGTGGTATGACTGTCGCATAGAAAAGCGGATATATTTTGTCTTATCAGCGTTTAATGTTAGCAAATTATGACTAAGCCAATTATTTATGAAATTAAAACCTTGCTGAGCGTTTTTAAATAGGTCGTTCTTGGTTTTGGCCGTAAATATAATAGCTGTGTCATCAGCATAGGATATTATCTTACCATGATCGATATTCATATTGCAAAGGTCATTTATGTAAATAAGAAATAAAGTAGGGCCTAAAATACTGCCCTGAGGAATACCAAAACCGGAACATTTTTGATCTTCACTAGTAATGTTATCTATTTTGATACATTGGTATCTTTCATTTAAATAGTCTGCCAAAAGTTTTAGTTGTTTACCTCTTATGCCCAGAGACTCCAACTTGTTTAGCAGAATGGGAACAGAAATTGTGTCAAAAGCTTTAGCAAGGTCAAGGAAGATGCCCAGGACTTGGTTCCCTTTGCTGAGCTCTTGTGAAATATAATCAGTCAAAGTGTGAGTCGCGTCGGCTGTAGACAATTTAGCTCTAAAACCATATTGTGTAGGGGATAGAAAGTGGTTGTTTTCTAGGTAATTAATTAATCTAATATTTATAATTTTTTCGAGTATTTTCAAAGAGGTCAGAGTTTCTGAAGGAAGGAGATCTATATATAGCAATAATCGCTGTATCTGAACCAATGTTAAGGATCAAACCATTGCAGTCTTGAAGAGTTGGCTCCTCGACTGTGATCTCTAATGTTTTTTTAGCATATACCACGACACCATCATTTTGATTGTGATTTGTAGCGGTATAGTATACATTGTACCCCGGTATTATTGGGAGGCGACCGTGCCGGTTTATTAACCAACACTCGGTTAGAATGATTATATCACAGTGAACATTAAGCCTATGTAGAAAAACATGTAAACTATCTATATTTTTATGAATACTGCGAATATTCTGAGTAAGTATGGTTAGTGATTTTTGGTATCCGATAAGATATTGTCTGCAATCTTCAACCTCACAAAATCTTGATTCCGATAGGAAACTATTATCTAATTGCTTAATTAAATTTAAATCCATTTATGTAACTTAAATCTACCCTTAGTTCTTAAATACACGCGAGTATGTGGCGCTCTTAGGCGCCTTCATAATCAATTGAGTTAATGTACCTGAGTTCGGCTGCTTTTTTTGCAGGGCAGTCATTGTCACCCGTCTTGTGATTGTTCGGCTTTTTGAAACGCAAGCATGTTGCACATTTAGGCGCCTCTGATTTTGATTTGCAGTCTTGAATAGAATGGCCATCTTGACCGCAATGTCCACATGTAGAGTTAGGTGTTTTGCATGTTTTGGCTGCATGTCCGTACTGCTGGCATTTGTAGCATCTAGTCACTAGTGTAAAATCTCGCACAGGACAGGACGTCCAATTGATAAAAACTCTTTCTTGAATTAGCAGGGCTTTACGTATGACTGCTGATACTTCCAGTATATAATTGCAGGTTACTGCGTCTTTCTTCCCAGATTTGTGGCTGAGTCTAATTGAGGTCAAAAATGAATCTTTAGTTAAAGAGGGCATTTTTTCTACCAGGTTTTGTTCGTATACACATTTAAAAACCTCATTATCACTCATTTGTGTCGGGACTCCTACGATAGTAATGCGGGGTTTGCGTTTTTGGGTTTCGTCGATGGTAAGACCTGACTTGGCAAGTTGTACAGATTGTTTGAGTTTTTCTAGGTCATTTTTAGACTCTGTGCTGATAATGACGCCTCCGTTTTTCGTGTTTCTGACTCCGCGGACTTTGAGTTTTATATCTTCAGGGCAGACGATTTTCTGGACCAAGGTTTTGGTTTCGTCGCTGGTTTTTGACCTGTCACTAGGGTAAATGGTCACGGAACTCAGGGGCGTTGGTCGAACGAAACTATTTGTCCTCTTCTTCACCATGTCAGCAAAAGATGAATTTGGCAATGCTTGTTTGGAATAGGACTCCTTAATCGTCTGTTTTATCTCAGATAAATCGTTTGCCAGATCTAGTAGGGCAGATTGGTTTTGCAAAGATACATGGGATTGGACTGCTCTATGTTTGATTGACTGATATTGGACAGCCAATTGTGAAACCCCACTTCCAACTTTCCGGCAGAGGTTGGAAACTCTTAACTTCTGTTCCGAGTTCAGTTTACCTTCGGCTGAAATAGTGCATATTTCATTTAAGTATTGTTGGATAGATCCCATCCATTGCTGTAACTCAGGTGTTGATATGACTTCAAATTTCTCACTTTGTGACGTCGGCGGCCCTGGACTACCTTCCATTTTTGAGGCCAAATGCACTAATAATAAATGTTCATAGTAAAACTAAACACGCATAACACACAAAGTCGGTAAACTAGGTCACTATTTATGCAATTGTCAATTTATTATTTTTAATAATTATGCGCACGTCTGTATGGAACGATGAAAATTACACTATTGCAAGCGCAAAAAAAGGTGTATAAGAGCAATTTGTGGAGCAAATTACCTTGATAGCTGTAAGCCATTGTTCAAAAAATATAACATACATACTACCATTACCCTTCCTATATATTTTCGAAGGTTAGAATTACGTCAAAAAACCCTGACCTGTTTGACAAACTTGGACAACTAAAAGGCGGCAGAACTAGGCACAAAGATAGATTGCAGCTGCCTTCAATAAGGCTGAGAGTTTTTAGAAGAAATGCGTATTGTATGTCCATAAAACTGTACAACCACCTACCTGATGACCTCACTAAACTTCCTTCTACATTATTTAAAGGTAAATATTTAATATTACTAATAGAGAAAAGGAATTACTCCATAACTGAATATTTTGATGACAAAATTTTATTATGAAAACAAATATCCTTGTTGCTATAAACGAATACTAGTTGTCCCGCGCAACTTCGTATGCGTCAATTTTGCTCGTTTTTGCAACATTTTTATCGCTGCTCCGCTCCTATTAGTGGTAGCGTGATGTTATATAGCCTATAGCCTTCCTCGAAAAATGGGCTACCCAACAAAAACATACATTTTCAATTCGATCAGTACCTAGTTCCTGAGATTACCGCGTTTAAACAAAGAAACAGACTCTTCAGCTTTATAATATTAGTATAAATACCTATTGTTAAATATATGAATTGATTAATTAATTAATACGAAACTATGTAATTTCATATGATTCCTTATGTTCAATGTACCTATTCATTACCTATATAAATGTTGCACGCCACATGTGGTGGAATATGCGGTACCTACCTTACACCCCACAACCTGTAATAACTACCACTAATGTAGCAAATAAAGATTTTTTTATTATTATTGCCATTATTTATTTCTTTAGCTTATTTTTTACATTTTTAAATAGACAACATAACATATAAATTTAAAAATATAAAAAATAGTGTCCCACCGTCATCGGGTACAGGGACCAAGCTACCAGTGGTTAGGGCTCCAGGGAGAGGAACTGCCTCACGATACCTGCCGTGTCGAGTATTACTGCCTTTTTCATCTGACCCTTGACCCAGCTACCTAACGTGAGCTTCTGCAGATTGGTCAAGGCTGTTGGCGATTACTCCATGGGCAGAAACAACTATCGGCACAATGACCACTGAATCCACATCCCACATGTCAACAATTTTGCGGGCTAAGTTCAGATATTTTATTTCTATAACTTTTTCTGCCTTCACGAGATTATTTTAACGCGGGATGGTGATGTCAACAATCATTGCGCGGGGCTCTAATCGATCTACCATCACTATGTCAGGCTTATTGGCGACACACTGTCAGTGATGATAGATCGATCTCAGTATAATGTGGCCCGACCATTTTTGAGAACTGGATCGGGTGCATACCTGTAATACGGTACCTCTGTTTCCACAAGGTTGTACTTTAAAGCAAGTTGCTGATGGACAATTCTGGCTACTTGGTTGTGTCTATGCAAGTACTCCCTATGCTAATAGGGAGAGAACAACCGCAACACAATCGCATGCCCGACAGATGTCAACCGTTCCATCCCTCATTATATATTTCCGGTATTTATTCGTCTTGATAACTTCATCCATAATTGCAAAGACAAAACCCTCGGTTTCCCCAAATAGTCGTCGCAACGTAGCCAGGACACGGATGATGTTGTGTCTACACCGGGCCCATACAAAGCCAGATAAAAACGTCCATGCAGTTCCTTACTCATCCACACCTCCTTGCGGTCATCAGTACTGAGTATTACAGGTTTGTGCCAGTTCTCTTTACCCAGACCGGGCGGGGTAAGACCGTTGTCCACGGCCACCACATCACGGTACATACCCGGGTCCACGTGAAGGAAATATTCTCTGACGTTGCATATCTCGCGGTTGTAGAGGGTTTTAGCATTTAAAAAGCCACGACCTCTACACTTCCGCGGGATATACAACCTCATCACTGACGAATGCGGACGATGCATTCGGTATGTGAAAATAAATAACACCTAGACACAGAATAAACCATCGTGCTCATAACACAAAGTTTTATCCTGAGAGGGGATCGAACCCACGACCTCCGGCTTCAGTCTCCTTGTAACACGTCTAAAAAAGCTTAGTTACTATTTCAAAGACGACGAACGCTAGTTATACTTGCACTAGCTGACCCGCGCAACTACGTCTCCGTAAATTTTCCCCGTTTTTGCAACATTTTTCATTGCAGCTCCGCTCCTTTTGGTCGTAGCGTATGTTGTATAGCTTATAGATTTTCTCGTTAAATGGGCTATCCAACAGTAAAATATTTTTTTCAATTCGGACCAGTAGTTCCTGAGATTAAACAAACAAACAAACTCATCAGCTTTATAATATTAGTATAGATTTTATGTACTTTACACTTCTTGGTGTTGCTTAGGCCAATTTCAAGGTATTAAAGTCTGATCAAATGCTAGAACCGATCGTAAGTAAGTAAAATAGTAAAATGTATAACAAAATCAATGTTTATCGGTACATTTATCGCCACATCAAAGCATGTAATATCTTTGTCTACAAAAGGCTGGCGCGGATACAAGGGGTAACAACAGGGGCAATTGCCCCTCCCAGATTCGACTGAATAACCTTTTTTTTTGAGAAACTTGATAATTTTGACACTGGATCGGAGTGTCAAGACAGGCAATTGCCCATCCTCCCTCGGTGGTAGTGGGTATGGTGTACCGGTGTTGAATCAACCGACTCACACTTGACCGTTTGAGTCAAATGTTGCTCCTCCCCAGCACAAAGTTCTGGATTCATGCCTGCCAATAGTACTGCTTGTAAGGCCTGCCAGATGTAGTAGTGTAATAATAAAAATACAAATTTTCAATAAATTTCCAATTTGCTGGTGCGGTTAAAAGTCATTTGGGAACGGATATTATCTGTCTTCGCGTCAATCTTAGAGCAGTCAGGATGATATCTATAATATTAAGAAAATAACTATTTTACTCGATAACTTCTGCTATAAGTAACTTCATATTACCTACCTATTAAAATAAATAAAAAAATGGCATTTAAAAAAAGTGGTCATGAGTTTTTATGGCCAATTTCTTCTTTCACGGCTTTACTCTTGCGAACTTGGCATTAAATGTAGATTCATTCTATTCCAAATTTTGTCTGACGTTCATAAGCGTTGCATTTGTAACCTAAATGAATAAAGTATTTTGACTTTTTTTTTTATGCTAAGCTATGTAGCAGGGCGAGTACGATATTTAAGGACGAGTGAAATGTGTGCGATGTATGTGTATATTTTTACCCGCCCCGTACTGTGTTTGCACATAGCTACACCACTCGCGACAATCCATAGCACGCCTTCACAGCACGCATCCTTCCATATAATAAACATAGCTTAGTTGAACCCGTTTTCACCAGTGCAAATGGACCAATGTATACAATTGGTGGATGTCAAACGCATCCTTAGCAACTAGCATAGAACATCTCTGATGAAAAAGCACCCGAAAGGCCTTGTTACGGCACTGCTAGACGAAGTTTTGCGTAAAGTCGTTTCGGCCCGATACCGCAGTAAGTAGATAGATTCTATGAAACAGTGAGGGAGAGGAAGAGTCAGCTACTTTCCAGTCGAAAGTACAGTCTGTCAGCTGCTGGATTTTGTTGGAGATCAACCTCGGTGTCATCAAGCCATTCGGCTAAATCATACTTACCGTCCAACTCGACCAACAGATTGGCAGAAGTATGTCCGTCCCAGGGGTGAGGGGTCAAACGCACCATGTAAGTGCACCCCGGACGAACCGCGCACGTCTCGGCCACAGTGCTGGAGACCGCTGGTATTAACCACCACGTATTTTCCTGGACAAAAACATGCACAATTCTGAACAATACAATACAAAAAATTTGGTTAACGGCAACTCAAACGGCACACAGTTTTGAGACATTGTTAATTTGCATGCTGGCACTGTCACTTAAAGTGGCGTACACATGGCAGTATTCCAAGATCCCTGGCGTGTCAGATATATTTTATTTTCTGAGAGATAAAATGTGGGGCTTCAAGTAGTTTTTATGTGTACCTACACTCAATGCTAGCATACCAGCTAAGTTGTATGGACGGCCAATTTTCAGGTACCAGGTGAGAACGGTTAGAAAAAACCGGACTAAGTTATGTTATGGTGTAAAATACTATAAAAAATATTAGATATTCAGCTCCAGACACTTCCCGCCGGTCGTAGCTTCCGCTAGACACTTTAAAGTTGCCAAAAAAGGTAACAACTTATCTTATTTTCTGAGTCATGATTCTTATATTATCTGTTACTTAGGGGAATATTTGGAACATTTATTTGCTCAGCCAGACAAATTGTATGAGCCAAACTTTCTCCCAGATATCAAAAATAATCAGCCGTATTATGATCGTGAATGTGTTATAATATTCTAACACTTACGGAATATACAGAATGACTTTCAGAGTATAGTATTATATTATGTAAGCTTTCAGTCAGATTCAGTCGACAAACTTTAGGGTATAAACCCGCGTGTATACAAGATAATAAAAAATAAAATGTTTATACCTAACAATTGTTATACGAATAAAAAATATGCACTATAACTTTATGCGATAAAAAGTTAGATCAAATGAATATAGCCTAAATTATATTTATGCCTACTGAAACATTATGCCAAAATTTCAATACATGAAAGTATCGTTAACCCTTTAACAGTTATGCTAAACTCGTTATGCGAAAATATATGTTTTAGGATAAAAAAATGTGAATAAAAGATATCCCAACAGCTACATTTGAAATAAGTCGTTGACGTAATTCTTAATTTATAATACTTTTGTAAAATTCGCAAGTAAGTAGATAAGCCTAAAAGAACAAAGCAATAAAAACGCTCAAATACTGTTTTCAAACTGCCAAATTTTTGTTTATAAACTGCATTTTCAAGCAAGATGCTAACACTAATGTATAATAAATCATGACAGAGGGAAAATGTCTTAGACGATATCAAATATTTTCCAATAAATATTTGAAATATCGACATGTTACAGACATAAGATGTGCATCTTGGTTATAAGCTTCTTGTGTGCATAAAAGTAATATATTCACGCCACAGCAAGCTGACAGATAAACAACACTAAGCAAAGGTGTTTTTAAACAGCCTGGACCAAATAACTGGGCATTTATCCAAATCTAACATTAACGAATGAGTAAATAACACATCCTACTCGATCATTTGCAGTTATCGCGACCACGACACAAGTATAATCCGTCGTGGGTGCAATTGTAAACAGATCGCAAACGTACGCGAACGAATAAACATCATCCAAGGCAAATATTTATCTATCGTCGGCAGAGGAGTACAGAATCGAGAGCGCTCAAACGATTTATCGTTAGATAAATCGCGCTTTTTTTTCCTTAAAGGCTTGTTCAGAGATTTTACGAATGATGTAAATGTTACATCCAAGTCTTTTGTTAATAATGTTCTTTTATGTTCTTCTCATTGTTGTTGCCATCTTTTTAAAAGACGATGTAGTAAGTATCTCCAATTTTCTCATAAGTAGACTAAAGACGACGGAAAGTAGTTGTCTTATTTAAAACTTTTAAAAGACTGCCTCTGTGGTGCGGTGGGAATGTATCCGACTGCTACGCAAGAGGTCGTGGGTTCGATCCCCACCCAGGATAAAACTTTGTGTGATGAGCACGATGGTTTATTCTGTGTCTGGGTGTTATTTATCTATAATATGTATGTATTTAGAAATATATAAGTATGTTTATCAGTTGTCTGGTTTCCATAGTACAAGCACTGCTTAGTTTGGGATCAGATAGCGTTGTGTGAGTTGTCCCAAGATATTAAGATATATTAAGACTGTAACTTAAAACTACCACGACTTGATTATGTTCGCAGCACCGTCATAGCCGATTGTCTTCAAATAAAGTTTATAAAAGTGGCTATTGACCAACGTTATGAGGCGTATTGTAACATAACTATTTAAAAAACGAGCATTCGTGCTGTCAGTACGTGCAAACGAGCAACGAGCCGCTCGTTGTATGAGTGCTCCACCCGCTGTTGGTTTTTTGGCGAATCCATTGAGTGTTACGCGGTTTAGTCCCAACACACCTCGTCGTCAGACAAATATAAAGGGTCGTCTAAACGAGCCATTTTTTACGGCAATTTGTGGCGGTAATGCTGTGGCCCTATTTTGTGTGGTACTATTTTTTTTTAAAGATAACTAGCAATGTCGGATTGAGCCCCACATTACTAGCAATCTTGTTAACCTCTCCAGCTAAGCTCAAAGGCTTGTGTTACGAGAGGGTTCACGTCAGTAGTATAATGGGTAGGATTCAAAACCGCGACCTCACGATTGCGAGACCGGTGCCTTAGCCGCCGCTTTGATTTTTGATTGATTTGATGGTTGCCGGACGATCGCTGAGCGATCCATTTTCCGCAATGTTGCCCGGCCAATTTTTTTGTTGTTTCAGTAGCTCTCTATTTTATTATTGCCGGGTTGTGTAGTCAATTTAGGAGACTGGATCATGCTCTATACAATGTAGACATATTGCCATTATTGGCCGAGCAATTAGTTGCCAATAGGACCGCCACAAATTGCCGTAAAAAATGGCCCGTTTAAACGCCCCTTTAAGCACGGGCCAGCAACGAGCATGTTTACACGGTTATTTATCACACGGCGTAACGTAATGCTTGCTGCAAATAGTACCTTACTGCCCCTAACACCCGGTTAGAACCCACCTTTATACTCGTAGTAGCATTAAATCCAGTACGATTTCCTAACAGCGGATTATGTCATCCACATATTAAAAACAACAGGCGAAATATCATGATAATTCCATCAAAGGTTCATTCAACTACGACTTATAAGACACGTAAAATTTGATAACGACGTTGACAGTGACACACCTGTTACAGATTTGATAACAAAATAACAACAAAAACTTACTCCTGGAATATTGTATTCATAGCACATAGGTGTCTGACAGTCGTCTGTGTCTGTCATACTCCGGACCTCTAGAGAGTAGTCCCTCGCTGGTGACCCTGTTGAAGAAAATAAAATGAGATAATTAATGTCACTTTCTCAAATAAAAATCTAACTACGTAAAAAGTAAACTTAAGAACAGAGATGGGAACTAGATAACTTTCTCTTTTCAATGCCACTGTACCATAGCTATCGTACCTTAATGATAATTTAAGTTATTGCATGATATATATATATATATATATAAATACGCGCGAAAAATACTAACCTATATAGAACCTATAGATAAAAGATAGTTACTGTGGAGGGCAATGTAATACCGTCCCTCTAACACAAAGACAGGATTTAAGTGAGGTGATCGTGCCTGGGGGGCCGCGGAATATCGAGTCAGGATTTGACGCGAGCTGTCATGTGTCAATTTATTTTTTATTATTTTATGTGGATACCGCCACAGTTACAATCTACAGTGCCCTGTAGACGATCAAATTGTTTGTCAAATTTAACGTGTTTGTCAAATAATTTGATAGTCTACCACTTTGTTTGAAGTGTTTGTCGAATAATTTACATGTTTGATGTTTTTGATAAAAAATTGGATTGACGTCATGTTTGATGGGTGTTTGACAAACATATTTGCTGGTTGGTTTGAACGTTTTAGCTATTGTTTGATGAAAACGTGAAGATTGACAAATATGTTTGTCAAATATATTTGATCGTTTACAGGGCCCATAGCTTAGTTTTCATGATCAAATTAATCAAATAAAAGGCACCTAAATACATCGAAATGAGAAAGAATGGATGAAAATAAAATGAATCTTTCGATCGAAACATTCAGAAAACTATACATAAATGAGTCAGTGCTATCTAGCATCATCGAGTTTATACATATACCCATTACATGAAACATTTCATAGTACAGGAATGTTTTAAAAGTAGTTTTATTTTTTAGACTAGTTCATTTACACTGTATTTTTCGGTGAACTAATTTTAGTGTTCAATTTGTTATGCTTCTTCGTAAATACATTTGGTATTACGATAACAAACTGTAGGTTAGGGCTACTGATACAACGAAAAACTAGAATATTTCTTCTTATTATTAAAAAAAATTGAAAGTATAGTTTAAACTGGTGCATTCTCTTCTCATTAGCCCAATCCCTTGGATCTAGGTAAAATTGAAATTTTGCAGGGTACCTTGTTTATTTTCTGATACACTTGCAGACAAGGTAGAATGATTTCTGCCCTAAGAAGCCTGTTCACTCCTTAAGGCCTTTAAAAAGACGCAACCGCAGTAAAAAAAAACTTTTATGCCACTTGTATAGGGGCACTAGGCTAATCGAATAGAATGATATCGTAGACGAGCAAAACTTCGTAGAGTTTAAGCTATTTGACTAGACTAGAAGAGCTCTGGTAATTAGAAACAAAAGGGGAGCCACACAAATGCGACTACGGCAGATAGTTCAGCGCAGTTTAACGCGTTTCTGTCACTTGGAATTTCTAATACCTCGTCAGACAAAATTTGAAAAAATGATTCTACATTTAATGCCAAGTTCGCAAGAGTAAAGCCGTGAGAAAAGAACTCGGCATTGAAAACTCATGGCCACTTTATTTTAAATGCCATTTTTTACAATATATCTGTATATATACGTACTTAGAAATTTCAACATGACAAAATATTTAACTTTATTGTTTGTTGTGTATAATGACCTCGTATCGATAATTTTTATATGTAAAAATATTTTACTTAAGCTTTGTCTATATGTACAAACTTAAAAGTTATGATAAGAAGAAATGAAAACGTATTTACCTAAGTCAAAAACGTACTCTTAGAAGTAAAATAATAATTTTCAAAATCTGTTAACATCTTATAACAATTTTAAAGAAAAAAATTACACACGTATTGACAACCTCTACTACTTATTCATAAATCTTAAACAGGCGAGGTTAACAATATTGTTTAAAAATACCCGTAATATTCCTTTTACTTTACAGTACTGGATCCTTCTTCACTATGCTTTTTTTCGATTTCGCGGCAAGCCCGCGCGTTTTAGCGCATGCGCGGTGCGCTCAAAAATGGCCGCGAGCATGCGCGATACATTTCTAAGCGCAGCTTTCTATAGACCATTATGTCAAGATTTTGACAGTTAAAAATGCGGGCTTGACGCGAAAACGAAAAAAAGATAGTGAATACCGACCCTAGCCAACCGTTACCAAGTTCCGTCATGTGCAAATTCCTTGGGAACGTGATGTATGACGTCACGATTGTCATAAAATCGTAACAGAGGATAAATTCCATTGTGTCAGGCATATCTCGATGCGGGGGAGTTGGTACTAGCTAATAGTAGTAGGGAGTTGGTTCAAGTCCCGCCTGAGACGATTTTTTTTCCGCCATACATTTAACCTGTAATATTTTTTTGCAAATTTTTACATTTAGCGAATCAGTCAACCCTGCAAGCATCCACGTTACTCTGAATGACGGGCATTCTAAACGATGGTAATGAATGATTTCTCAAATGTACTTAGTGCTAACTACGAGTAAAATATTACTGTTATTGATAGACGAGAAACTACATCGAACCATTGGATTCCTGTAATGAGATCATGTTGTAGTTATGTAAAGTATTTTATTTTCACTCTATACCTTTGTACCATGTTTGTTTCTATTAACCCAGTATAAATATAATTGAATTATCTATACTAATATTATAAAGCTGAAGAGTTTGTTTGTTTGAACGCAGTAATTTCAGAAAGTACTTGTCTGAATTGAAAAAATATTTCACTGTTGGATAGCCCATTTATCGAGGAAGGCTATAGGCTATATAACATCATGCTACGACCAATAGGAGCGGAGCAGCAGTTTGAAATGTAGCAAAAACGGGGAAAATTTCCGCAGACGAAGTTGCGCAAGAGCCCGACGTATGATGTCATTAAGGCTAGCGTGTCGTGATATGCGGCCTGCGCTCCTGCTGCATGATAGACCATGAAGCCCAAGGCTGTGTACGGCTTCTCCACAGTGGAGATTATATATTATATGCATATCCCCACTAATATATAAATGTGAATGTAAGTTCGTTTGTTACGCTTTCACGCGAAAACTACTCAACCGATCATCATGAAACTTTGTACACATATTCTTGGAGGTATTAGAAGTAACATAGGATTATAAAAAAAAGGGGAAAATTTACGCAGACGCGCACGAAGTTGCGCGGGACAGCTAGTAATATATAAGTATGTTTATCAGTTGTCTGGTTGCCATAGTACAGGCCATCTGAACCCAAACTAGGCAAGTTTGTGATCATGGGGTGGCGTTGTGTAAGTATACGCAAGATATATAGTCTATTAATATGTCGCCATTGTTGGTCTCCTAACGGATGTCGGTCACGACGATAAATCTCATAAAAGACAACTGAAGTGAAAATTGTTACAGTACACAAGTGTGAGCGCAAATACTGATGCTCTCTCTACTTCCTCATCCTCGTAGAATGATGGGACGGAAATTCGACAAGACCGAATAGAAATTAGGCACAGGACCGACGCCTTAATCTGCTCTCCAAAGCACGAAGGAATGTGGCATTGGAGTGATTGAATGGCCTGTTGGTCTAGAGGTTAGTGACTCTAACTGCAAAAACTGGAGGGCGTGGGTTCGATCCCCACCCAGGATAAAACTTTGTATGATGAGCACAATGGTTTATCGTGTGTATGGGTGTTATTTATCTATAATATGTATGTATTTACAAATATTTAAGTATATTAATCTGTTGTCTGGTTTCCATAGTACAAGCTCTGCTTAGTTTGGGATCAGATAGCATTGTGTGAGTTGTCCCAAGATATTATTATAATTATTTTTCACCCATCTGTGGTCCGATTATCGCAGATTTCTCAATCTGCTTTGGTGCCATTTTTTAAAAGGATACATTTGTTCTCAGAATAACTCTAACTCCGTTATCCTGTTTGGTAGTTAGGTTATTACTATAATGTTGATTTGATTTGCTTTATCTATACCAATATTATAAAGAGGAAAGATTTGATTGTTTGTTTGTATTGAATAGGCTCCAAAACTACTGGACGGATTTGAAAAATTCCTTCATCGTTGTGAAGCTACACTAACCCTGGGTGACATAGGCTATTTTTTATCCCTGTATTCTTACGGGAACGGGGATTACGCGGGTGAAACCGCGAGGCGTCCGCTTGTTATCTATAATTATGTTATCTGTGCTAGAATCGTGAGCTTAATTCATAAAAGTGGTCTTTGCAGAACTCCTTGCCAAGGAAAACAGGAAATTGCAGATGCAGTTGCGTTTTATGACTTAGGTGTGGGTTTTAGTAGTTAGGTTAGTACAAAATTAGCACAAAAAGCAAATGAAATGGGACTTGAAGAATCCAAAGTACCACAATATTTATTAATTACCTATTTATTAATTCAGTAAATTATTAAAACTGTTTAAATAATCTTTATGATTCAAAATGTTGTTATCTGTAATTATAGTAATACAAGCCTTCGCCCGCGGCTCCGCCCGCGTGGATGTCGGTTATCTCGATAAAAACTATCCTATGTCCTTGCCCGGGACTCAAACTATCTCCATACCAAATTTTATCTAAATCGGTTTAGCTGTTTGAGCGTAACAGACAGACAGAAGTTACTTTCACATTTATAATATTATATATAGTAATATAGTATATAGTATGGATTGTAAATCTGTTCATAATATTAAACTGTATACCAAAAACTGTAATTTTGTTTGTGGTGAAATAAATCCCAAGTACCCTCGGTACTTGGCACCCGGCGTGAATCGGTTTCCGACCTCCTTACGCCGCCACTGCTACCATTTCCGTTGTAATTTATACATAATATTACATTGGCTTTAGGCAAAGGCAGCCTAAACAATAGACATAGGTATAATGAATATTCATCATAACAGGCGGGTGGGTTTTTTAGGGGTGAATCTGGATAACTAATTTCAGGGATTGGGTTTCCAATTAGCAAACAATAAGTTGGAAAAAGGTCGGTTAGATGCTTATGGTGGGTTTACACGCTCGCGTTCAAAGCGACATACAACGGGCACGAACAAGTACGAGAAGATAATCGCGATCGCGACAACTTCATTTTGTACTTGTCAAAATTGTACCCCTAGCAACAAAAACTCCCAAGTAAGTATGTATGTGTATGGTAATCGAATGGATTATTAGATAGATAAATAAGTACCTATACTATAACTTATCTGTTAAATAAGTTATGTTACTAGCGTTTTGTAGTAATAGCACTAGCACTCTTTTTTTTACGCTAATAAATGGTGATTACGAACTTTAAGTCTATAAAGCGTTTTGAAGCAGCGGTAGCCGGACGACAGAAGACATCGGTCTCGCAATCGTGAGGTCGCAGGTTCGAATCCTACCCATTATACTACCGGTGTGAACCCACTCCTAATACAGGCCATTTAGCTTAGCTGGAAGGGTTAACAGGATTGCTAGTAATACGGAACCACAATCCCACATTGCTAGTTTAATCTTTAAAAAAAAAAAAAAACAGCCGTATATCTCTTGGTGTTACTTAATATGTTTATTGCAGACAGTACTACGTTTATAAATCTAACACTTTTGTCTAAGTACCTATCCTCTTAACTGAAGATTTTTTATATGTAGTTACCTAAACATCAAAAGGTTTTAAAAAAAAAGTCAAGAATGTTTAGGCTTTAAAAGTTGTTTCATTTGAAAGGAATTTAGTCTATTTACAAATTTAGTAAAAAAAAATCCCCTTCAGGGCGTTTGTTACCTATTATGATTTTTTTGCTGTCTGCTCCTATCTTTAGGATACTCGCTTAAAGATATTTGAAAAATGGTATAAAATTATGAAAATGAAACGATTAAAACATACTAATGCAATACTTTAGAACGTCTTTCTTCGAAATAAGTCAAAAAATAAAAGACATTTTGAAAAAATAATTTAAAATGATGAAATTAGAAGAATTTAAACAATCCAAACGTGTAATTTAGTTTAGTTTGTTTGAATGCTATTTTTTCAAAGAAACGATTTTGCACGTTTGTTTGATAGGTACTAGGTTAATTTATATTTTGTGTAACCCACGATGCAAAATGAGGGGTTTTATAAGTTTGACCGCTATGTATGTGTATTTGTCTGTGGCACCGTAGCTCTTAAACGGGTGAACCAGATACAGGCTTTATAGCAGTGGTTCTTAGACATGTTTTATCAAAATTGGTTTAGCAGTTTCAAGGTCATTGTTAGCTGCGGTAGGGATCTTAGACGCAAAAGTAGTGTGCTTTAAATAGGCATTACCAGGTGAATGTGCCCAAGAGACGTTGAAGCTCAGCTCGTGGTCGGAGTTCTCCAAAGGTAGAGGGTAGACCGCCAACTGGAGCGGCAGTCCCGCGTGTCTGACTGGGTAGTGTCGGTCTGGGGGCTCTGGCTCTTGTCCCTGGAACAATGAGGGGTTGAAGGTCATTATATGTTTAACACGGCTTCAAAATTTGACAGACCTTTTAGAAGAAAAACATTAGAATGGAATAGAATAAAAAGATTTTATTTAGTACACAGAAGACACAGACATTATCTATCTTTCTATCTATAATATATATTATTATACCTTTAAACGAGCAATTAGGTATTTGACTACTATCAAAATGAAACATTTTATAATAACCATGTAAAAATATGTCATAAAGTGTTCTGAAAAATATGTTCATTTAATAATTTAACGTGTTTATTAATTTGTAATCTTAAAGAGAAACACCAAAAGTAAATGATTTGAATATAGAAAAAGTGACGTCATATACTAGCATTCCATACAAATTTATACGGAGCAGGTCGTTTTTGACATTTCTTAAAAAGATACTGATTTGACTTCAGTCAAATACCCTATTCTTGCATATATGGATATCAGAGGCGAAGGGTTACAATTTTTCTGAGGTAACCCGATACAAAAATATATCGTTTGTACCTATAATACTAAGTAACTACAATCCAAAGGGAAGCCGAAAGTAATGCTGTTCTAAGGATGTGATCCGCCACTGATGTATATATGTATATAATCTGAATCACGGCAACGGCATCAATAATTTTCATGAAATTTAGTATTTTTTTTTTGTTTCGGGGGCGACAAATCGATTTAGCTAAGTTTCATTTTTATAAAACGTCGTTTAAAAAAAAAATACCGAGCGAAGCCCGGTCATCCAGGTACTTATAATTTAACATGGAAACTTGTACATAAGATAAACAAAACAAAAAAGAACAGAAAAATAACAAAAAAGAAAGCAGAAACAACACAAATCAGTACAGGGAACTTAAGCAATAAACAGAATCTATACACAGTCAAACCATCGAGATAATACGTACATAGTACAATAATACTCATACCTCAATGAGTCAAACATCAATTTAACATTAGCTGCGTATCATGTGTCACAAAGTATACCAAATAGGACCCAACTCAGGTTCCGTCAGACACCGAAAAAGGTCTGACACTGACATTCTGCTGGGCCCTTGGCCACGTTTCGGATGCTCAATATGTCCGTGTGTCTATACAGGGTGTAACAGAAAGGTATGGTCATATTCAAGAGGTTTGTGCCCATGATACTGAGTGCACATACCTAATTTTATCAAAATCGGAGTACCCTAAAAACATATTTGTTATTTTTTAATTCGTTTATTTATGAATGAAAAAGTTATTAATAAAAAAAAAAAACATGACTTAAAAAGTTCTATGCCATAATAATCCAATCGAATTTTGTACCAGGGGAGGTATAATTCTTATGCCATACGCCTTTCACAACTGAATTTGACAAAAAGAATATGCTATAACTATGTAATAATAATGCAACCAGCTATGGCACCACGGTACGTACCTACAATACTGATAACATACCCAACCCGCTGCTGAAATTTGACCACACCTTTCTGTTACACCCTGCAAATGTGTGTGTGTCTAGGTGAGTGTGTTTTAACTCATTAACTGGGTTGATCGATCTTCGCTGGGTGTTTTTATGGTTTGAGAAAAGAAACAATGCCTGGCTACCATCAAAACGACATCTACTAAGTTTTACGACCTGTTCTATTAATAAAAACCGGGCAAGTGCATGTCGGGCCACGCACAATGTAGGGTTCCGTAGTCGTCGTCCCTCCCCCCCCATCCGAATAATGTGGCTTAAGAAGTGGGTTTTCTGTTGTTTTTGTTTCATACTTACAACGTTAATAATAATTTTAATGGAATTTGTACGACATTTTGTTACTTCTCACTTGGTCTGTTACTCGTTAAGTTGTAAAGCTACTTAGCTGTGATAGGTTTCCTTTTAATTTCACTTTATATACTATTACCGTGATTTTTTTCACATACCCAGCATCAACCATTTAGCTAGCAGGGGGGGGGACACTTGACTCAAACAAAAATTCGCACTTTAAAGCTTAATATTTCACAAACGAATCCCTATATTTAAAAATAATCTTCACAACCCTTAAACGATCTTAAAATACCAATCTAATGATACTCCACACGATGGGATAGGTGATAAAAAAATCACTTCCCTTCTTTACACATAGGGGAGGTCCCTACCCTAAAAAAAAATGTTCCTTAAGATCCATGCAAAATTACAGTCTTCTAGCACTAACAGTCTCTGAGCTAACGGACGGACGGATTTAGCGAAACTATAAGGGTTCCGTTTTGCCATTTTGGCTACGGAACCCTAAAAATCGAACGTTTATAAAAAATGTTAATACATACCAACCCATATGATGGCCCACTGCTGGGCACGGGTCTCCCCAGTAGAACCTACTAGTGTGTAGATCCTGGGGGTAATTGCCATAATCGCCACGCTTGGCGAGCGGGTTGGCGATCGCAGTAAGACTTTAAATACGCAGAGGACGCTGCAGCCCGTCCTCCGGTGTGAAATCCCTTAGTCGCCTTGACGACACCCACGGGTAGAGATGGGGTGGTACTATTCGATTCCAAAAAAATCGAAGGTCTCATTACTCGTTTAAATATTTGAGGTTTCGGTACTGTCGACATATTTTTTGGTAAGGAATCCGCTCTTGCCATTAAGCTAATTACGGAGTAAAAAATAAATGTCTAAAACCGCAGCCTACTATGACGAAGAAGCCCAGTACCAAATTGACCCAGTAAACTACTGAACTTGGTAGATAAAACGACAAATAAGAGCTCGTCAAAAATAACTAGAACATGTTATCTATGCCATCAGCAAGTGACGTCATAGTGTTATATTCTACATGCGTAATCTGACGCGCTATCAGAAACGTTGAGTGTTTAATCACTGCGATGAATATCCATTGGCATGTGATTTGTGTGTAATCCTCAGATTTATCGCGTATTGCCTCCGCTAAGGGTTATTCAAAGTTGAAGTAATTTTTATAGGCATTTCTTGCCAATTACTTTACAAATACAATTGCATTTTTAAAAGATAGAAAAATTTTAAGACCCAGGAATCGAACCCGAGACTTCCGTAGCCAAACCGGGGCCAGAAGCGAACCACCTATCTGGACTATGTTACTAGACATAAAAAATTTCTATCCCTTGATACTCGCGAGTTTAGGCCCTCGCATGCGCCATCTAGTCGGTAGTTAAAGAACTATCACGGCTTTTGTTATTGCTTCGTTACAGAGAGCATTTTAACAAATGATGATGTCGCAGGCCGAATATATACGGAAGTCTCGGGTTCGATTCCTGGGTCTGGACTTCAAATTCAAAAATGCAATTATTCAAAGTTTGGCACATTGAAAATGAATGTTGCCTACTACTAAGAAGATAATGTCACGTCTTATTGTTTCATTGTGATAGATAAAAATTGGCCAGCTTACTCCGAAACCATGAGCGTACGCAGGGGAATTTGGGAGCGAGGCAGCTTGGATCCCTCCTTACCTTTTATAAATGAATACCTACCAAATAAGATTAAATAAAAAGCGAGCAAATGCCCGGTCTTCATTTATTTGCATCGGTTACCCCCCCCCCCCCCCCAATTAAAACAGTACTAAAACTATAAAGCCTCATTCGCGCGAGCGTAATTATAACGCATGTCATAAATCCGGCGACCCTACTGTGATTATATGATCTATTCCCAACAACCAGGGTTGAAAATACAAAAATACGTAGCGTTGCTTCGTATGCGTCAATTTTCCTCGTTTTTGCAACATTTTTCATTTCTGCTCCGGTCCTATTAGTCGTAGCGTGATGTTATATAGCCTATAACCTTCCTCGATAAATGGGCTATCCAACAGTGAAAGAATTTTTTAATTCGGATAAGTAGTTTCTGAGATTACTTACCGTGTTCTAACAAACAAACTCTTCAGCTTTATAATATTAGTATAGATTTACAAAATATACACAACACGTAAAGAGATCTACAAAACACTTATTAAAATGTTTAATTAACATTTCTCCCAACCTCTAGAAAATTGGTATTAATAGTTTAAGTTTAACGATAATAAACCAGTCATTTACCAACAGAACTCCTCGTCAAATCTTTGATTCAAAATAAATATAGCAACACGCTATAAGTGCCTATAATTCCATTAATTTTTATGAACCTTATCGTACCATAGACAAATAGACGCACGGCATATCATCGTTCCATGCAACGGAAACTGAGTGGGGATATACTATTTATCTATTTTGGAAGGAAAAGATGAATGCTTATGCTTACTGAATGAATAGCAGTTGACAGGACAAGCGCCCTGCCTTCTCATCTGACTGACTGGTTAGATAAGGAGATTTTAGGGGAAACATTTTTTTGGTGGAAAACAAGTTATGAAATGTCTGTTTGTGTTTGTCTGCCTTGGCGGTGTAGTGGGAATGAGTACGACTGCTGTGCAAGAGGTTGTGGGTTCGACTTTCAAACGGGAAATTACTTTGTGTGATAAACACTTATTTAACCAACATCGACAAATAATTTCTTTAAGTTATTTTAATTAAAAAAAAATATTCATCATAATCTATATTATTATTATAAAGCTGAAGTTGGTTTGTTTGAACGCGATAATCTCAGGAACTACTGGTCCGAAAAAAATAATTATTTTACTGTTAGATATCCCAATTAATGAGAAAGACGCTTAAGTTACGACTAATAGGAGTGAAAACGGGGAAAATTTACGCAGACGAAGTTGCGCGGGTCAGCTAGTAACATTACAAAATGTTAAAGTTTATATGTTTAGATGTTTGTTTCTCAATCACGCAAAAACGACTTGACGAATTTTGACGTGTTTTGGCATACGGATAGTCTATAAATAAGATACTTTTATCACTATAGCCAATATTCAGCAACGGAAGGTAGGCATCGGGCGAAGATAGTATCCAATATGGCGAATGTATTTTTTACTGCCGTTTTATTGTTTTAGTTATGGGTATTGGTATGGATTTATTACAAGGTGGAATAAAACCGATGTGGGCGAGACTGTAATAGATGATTCGATTTAGGTTTGTTGTGATCGATACCAGAAAACACACTCTCGATGCTTTGTAGTGTCGGTAAGAAAGAAGTATACATACTTACATCACTCGAGCAACGCATACTTAGACACGAACTAGTCCGAGCTTCACACAAAATGTATTGTAATTAATTAAAAAAATCTATACTAATCTATACTAATATTATAAAGCGGAAGAGTTTGTTTGTTTGCTTTGTTTGTTTGTTTAAACGCTCTAATCTCAGAAACTACTGGTCCGATTTGAAAAATTATTTTTTTGTTGGACAGCCCATTTATCGAGGAAGGCTATAGGCTATATAACATTGCGCTATGACTGATAGGAGCGGAGCAGCGACGAGAAATGTTGCAAAAATGGGGAAAATTTACGCATACGAAGTTGCGCGGGCCAGCTAGTAAATAAAAACTCGCCTGCACAAAAAAGATGGAAACAAGATCCCCTACATAATCATATAATTTCATGCAGTCGGAGGCATTAATGAATCTCGATGAACTTAGTAAAGTGCCTCCGACTTAATACTTTTTAGTGTTTATGGGATATAACCGACGTAACAACTAACTTTCATCACAGCTATTGTCAAGTATTAAAAATTGAAAAATTAATGGTTGCTAACTAACTTTTTTAGTATTACAGTTATAATCATATTATACCTTTTTGAAATGCTTAAGATGAGCCCTTTAATTTGATACCCATATTGCAGTGTTCAAAACGAGTTTTTTTCACAACTCTTTATTTTGACATCTCACAGCCGCCATGTTTGTTTTTTTTTCAAACGTCACTTAACTAAAAACACTTGGGCGATCAAGACAAATCTAACGACGTCTTAATTGTATAAATCCGTTCAGTGGATTGTGAGATATCAGGCAATAAAGAATATTACATACATACATACAAGATACGCGCGAAAACATAACCCTTCTTTACAACCCGACTGTAAAAAAGCCGAAAAAAAAGTATATCCACACTTTATGTATTAAAAACCTTAATTTTGAGGAGTTCCGTAGCCAAAATGACAAAACGGAACCCTTATAGTTTCGCCTTGTCAGTCCGTCGGTCCATCCGTCCGGCCCTTAGCTCAGAGACGGTTATTGCTAGAATGCTGTAATTTTGCATGGATACACATATTACTTACACCGACAGTGGAGGGAGGTACCTTAATTTTGAGGGGTTCCGTAGCCAAAATGGCAAAACGGAAGCCTTATAGTTTCCCCATGTCCGTCGTCCATCCGTCCGGCCCTTAGCTCAGAGACTGTTAGTGCTAGAAGGCTGTAGTTTTGCTTGATTACTTACGCCGACAAAGTGAAAAAATAAAATCTTGAAAAATATTTTTTTTGAGGGTACCTTTAAATAAAGTGTGAATGTGACTTTTTTCTCACCTACTCCATCGTGTGGAGTATCATTAGATAGGTATTTTAAAACGTCTAGGGTTTGTGAAGATCAATTTTCGATTTAGGGATCTGTTTATGAAATATTAACCATTGAAGTGGATTTTTTTGTCAAGTGTCCCCCTCCTCCTGCCAGTTAAATGGTTGGTTTAAGTAGTAGTATATATAGTGAAATTAAAAGGAAAACTATCACAACTTAGCAGACTTTACAAGCTTACGAGTAACATCTGCTTTTTTTTTTAAAAAAGATAACGAGCAATGTCAGATTTTACTAGCAATTCTGTTGTTGTTGTGTTAGGAGTGGGTTCACGTCGGTAGTATAATGGGTAGGATTCGAATTTTCGATGCCTTAGCCATTAGGCTACCATCGCTTCATTTGATTAAATGAGAAGTAACAAAATTTTTGTAGAAATTCCATTGAAAATTATTATCAAGTAGCGTTAAGTTAACGTTGTAAGTATGAAACAAAAACAACAGAAAACCCACTTCTTAAGCCGCATTATACGGATGGAAGGGAGGGGGGGAGGGAATACGGAACCCGACATTGTGCATGCACTTGCCTGATTTTTATTTATGTTTATTATACCACTTTTTCGGCGTAACTATTAGCATATTCATAGTAAATTACAGCTGTTTATTAATAACGGTCTCTGGGTTAACCTGCGGACAGACAGACATGACCAAACTATACTTAAAAAATAACTAAAAAAATTGCTGTTCTTACGTGTTGGGGAATTTTTAGTGGTAAGTAACGTTATCTTGTTAAACTTTGCTATAATAGGAAGACATAGGTTTACCTTTAGCCAAACAAAGACGAGTTTAATATGATTGTCTCCGTAATAATTAATATTATGAAAAAGAGACCAAAGAAAGTAGCGATACCTGTCCATTATAATGCTATCAACCTTAAAACAAAAAGTATCAATTAAATAGAATATCAAAAGAGTTTTGTTATGTAGCCAAGTAAAGCTTCTATCACAATATACTCAGAATATAGAAGGTTCATGCCTACAGTCGACTATAAATATGGGTCCTTATTCACGTAAATTTTTCCGTTTTCGCGGGAAGCCCGAGCGAACTGTCATAATTTATACTAATATTATAAAGCTGAAGAGTTTGTTTGTTTGTTTGTTTGAACGCGGTAATCTCAGGAACGTGTGGTCCGAATTGAAAAATTCTTTTACTGTTGGATAGCCAATTTATCCAGGAAGGCTATAGGCTATTTAACATCACGCTACGACCAAAAGGAGCGGAGTAGCAATGAGAAATGTTGCAAAAACGGGGAAAGTTTACGCAAACAAAGTTGTGCGGGGCAGCTAGTGGTAAATATAGAGCTGCGCTTAGAAATGCATGAACGGAAATGCGTGGCGGACATATTTGAGCGCACGGGCTTGCCGCGAAAACGGAAAAACGAATGTAAATAAGGACCATGATGGTCTATCACCCTACGGTTGAAATTAATTTGCACATCATAAAAAACAAGTTTGATTTTCTCTTACATTAATCTATACTAATATTATTAAGCTGAAGAGTTTGTTTGTTTATTTGAACGCGGTAATCTCAGAAACTACTGAACCGAATTGGAAAATTCTTTCACTGTAGGATAGCCCATTTATCGAGGAGGGTTGTATAACATCACGCTACGATCAATAGGAGCGGAGTAGCAATGAGATATGTTGCAAAAACGGGAAAAATTTACGCAGACGAAGTTGCGCGGGACAGCAACTATAGACTATACATATAATAATAGACGGTTACTAATTTCAACCTTAACTCTATTTTGGTTACAAAGGAAGCTTTATCAAAAGAGATCAATTTCTTGGCCGACGGTACCCACTTTGCTGGAGCCAACAATTAACAGTTTTTAAGGTACCATCCCCTCTCTTCACATTATAATCAGAGGTGTAGCTACCACCATATAAGCCGTATAAATAGGCTATAGGGCCGCGAAAGAGCGTTAAGAGTTGCACCCCCCCCCCCCTCTACCCGTGCCAACGAGCCTTCCCCCAATCGCAAATTTTGGGGGAGGATCTCACAAAGGACCCCCAACACATTTTAATATAGGAGCCGTTCTGATAGCCAAAATGTTAGAGTATGCGTTGTTGGCATGTGGTAGACAGCCGTTTCATGGGAGAGAATAGATACCTACACACTACAGAGTTGGGAAAGAATACCTATATTTACCTATACCTATATTTGTGCTTTTTCGGAAGGCGTACCGAGATTTTGTGATACCTACACACTATAGAGTTGAGAAAGAATAGATACCTACATTTGTGCTTTTTCGGAAGGCGTACCTAGATTTTGTGTCCGTGGGCGATGCCTTATGTGCGCTTTGTTTATAGGCTACATTCTGTACTCTCGATACTTTGTGCTTCTATTGTATTTTTATTTCTTACTAAACGGACGCGACCTTTTACTTTCTTTGACAACGTAAATTATTAAATTAAAAGGACCGAAGCAGGAAATGTTTTAATGTAAAGTTTAATTTACCGCTACACAAAGTAGCGGTCGATTTACTTGGCTTGTCATTGTATTTATTTGGCGTTGGTAACTAAGATGACGGTAACAAATCATGATAGGACAGATTACTCAACATAACGTATAGATATAAAACGCCTATTACACTACCCTGAATCAGGGCCCTAAATCGAGGTGGCCTTGAAATTACGTTAGAGAATTACGGCTCTAACTCTTATTACACATCTCTTTTTAAGAGTTTAGGGTTCCTGATTTAGTGTAGTGTACTGAGCGCGTTTAAGCTTCATACAAAACCCTCTTGACGCACGCACACAAAGATATCCATGTGTACATGTCACAGACGCTGAGTCTCAACCTCTTAAGACGCGTGAAACTAGAGACATAGCGATTGACACGCTTGCGATTCGGATGCTCGTTTTGATCGCGCGTAAATCATGTGTAATTGATATGTTACTATAATTTTTATGTAGGTAAGTGGGGGTTTAAAAACAACTTTAAACTAATTTTTTAGATTGTCTTGAACTTGGTGATTATGGTCAGTGTCGATCCCAGGCCAGATTTAGGGTGCTGCGAGATCTAATTTTAGCGCCCCTATATCGGTCAAGTGTGAGTCGATAGCATTAGGGGTGGCAATTTTTGAAAAGTGTAATGAAATAATAGATTAGATAGGATTAGGGGCTTTAGACAGAAGATTATAGTTACAGCCAACCGTATAAAAGAGGGTTAAGAGACTTAAACACTACAATTTAATTTATGACCAGAACTTACAATCACTACTTATTAAAAAACAAAGTCGCTTTCTCTGTCCCTATATCCCTATGTATGCTTATATATATATATATATATATCAACCCATATGATGGCCCACTGCTGGGCACGGGTCTCCCCAGTAGATCCTGGGGGTAATTGCCATAATCGCCACGCTTGGCGAGCGGGTTGGCGATCGCAGTAAGGCTTTAAGTACGCAGAGGACGCTGCTATGTATGCTTAAATCTTTAAAACTACGCAACGGATTTTGATTCGGTTTTTTTTAATAGATAGAGTGATTGAAGAGGAAGGTTTATATGTATAATAACATCCATATATTTTATTCCCGTGCGAAGCCGGAGCGGGCCGCTAGTTGCTAATAAGAGAGGGCTCGGACTACGAATACTTGTTAAGTGGTAGTTCAGATTGGTATGCAACTGCTATAGCGGTGCAACCTCATAATGCAACGTCGATACGTCGAACTCAGAATACACCGCCAATATCATTTATCGGTGCTGCATTCTGAGGTTGCACCGCTACAGCAACTACAATACTTATCGGCGTTTTGGCGATGTATTCTGAGTTCGGCGTATCTATACAAAGTTTCAGGCGTCTGAACCAATTTTCGAAACATTTGTTCCAGTCCGCCGCAGACTACAGCCTCTTCTACGGCCCTCTCAAGCGCTGGTAGCGCATCTTCCGCCGTTGAAAACTGTATCCCTTTCAACCGTTTTTTTTTATTTTGGGAAATGAAATGAAGTCACACTGTGCCAGACCAAGGCTTAGAGTCCTGAGTCACCGTGTCTGAGAGCCTCTGAACAGCAAAGCTACACCTTTTGGCCACGGTGTAGGGTCTGCAGAGCACTTAGGACTAGGAGTCACGCAGAACGCAAAACTTACTTTATGATGAGAATTAGACATGGTGAGGGCGTGTAGAGTTAGGAGGTTGGCTTTCTATAAGATCTGATAACTTTTTTGAAGTGATAGCAAAGTGTTCTTACTTGTCTTGACCAGTTAATTCATTTTGCTATCACTTCAAAAAAATTATCAGATCTTTCAAAAAAGTTATAGAAACAATTTAAAAATGTTTTTGGTGACATTTTTATATTCTACATTGCACACAACTTTTTGTCTAGGTCAGAGTCGACAGCCCTAGCGCGACCGCGAAGTCTGATTTATGTACTCTCCTTATTTAGATGCGTGTAAGCATTCTTTTGGCAACATTTAAAAATATTAGTTTGTAGTTTTGGCTGAAGTAGATACATTAAATTACGAATCCATTTTCCACCAGATGTGTCAACCAGACAAATCATCAAAGCGGGCACAAACAAACCATTTATAAGCTGATATGAGAGCTCTGTTGTTTTTAGGTAGGTAATGAATATTTAAATTACACTAAACGCGCAGCCGTCAAAAGTTGTGAAAATGCCGACAAACTGAAATATTGATTTACACAGCTCCGTGTTTCACATGTAATGATGAGTTTACACGCTCGCGTTCACAGCGATGTTCAACGGGCACGAACATGGGTGCAAGCGTATGCAACGCGTCTGAACGCACCATAATAATACATGAAATACGTGTTTAATCCTTAAGACCGATTCTTTATGCAGTTAAAGTGCTTACTTTCATTATAGGTACAGGATGTCCCAAAACTATGCCACACGAAGGGTAAGTAAATTTTGTAGATAGTATAAGTATATATTGACCTTATATATTGTAGATAGATCATTTTACTGAAAGAAGACTTCATTTTGATTTCAAAAATAAATCCAACCGAGTTCAAAGTTTTTTAAATAATCGCCTGTCTGAACCGGGAATCGAACATGCGGTGTGTGAAAATCTATACCTACCTATATTTTTATGACACCAATCTAAAGGGATTACTTTTCTAAATAACATGAAATTTTACTTAACAAAATACAGTTTGTAGAGTTAAACACGACGCTAGGTCCAGCTATTGCATTTTTTTACAGTGTTTGTACTTCTATTTATGATGATTACAAGTTATAAACTGAACTTAATCGTATTATCTTTCATACATTCATACTTTACCTCAGTGCGCTAATTTGCGTATTACAAAGTAGAAAACGCTTTGAGCATTTGTCATGTTAAATTTATTGTTAGTTGCAGTTCGGTGTAATTATTTTAACTTCATGTATAATGTCATATTTTCCTTCCATTTAAGATACTATATTATTTATAAAAAAATCCTCATGATTGACCCTTTCGATTGTTATCGTAAAAACATTGATTGTTTCTTTTTTTGCGGGGTCGATTCCCTGTCCAGACCTAATTTTTTTTTTTTTTTTAATAAAAATACCCGATCCGATAAATTAGAATTCAGAAATATTTTGTATGAAGCTTATGTCAAATATATACCTCTAGTAGCCAAATGCATCGATAGCTAGATTATTGAGACCAGACGTTAGCCGTTTGTTTTCTTGTCCAAAACCTAGTCCGGTCGCAGATGCACGCGCTTGCAGCTGAAGCCGAGCTAAGTGCCCACTCCTTGTCCAAGCCGGCTTCATCGGACCATCTGTGCACACCTATTATACTTGCAACACTAAGAATCTCTCTAAACTGAACTTTTTTTATATATATTCTACTATAAAATGTAACGTTTCCCTTATTTAATTGCTCTAACTCTACTTTAAACTAGTAAATCGCTACAGTGATAACCGACATCCATGCGGGCGAAGCCGCGGGCGAAAGCTAGTCCCACATAACAACAGAAGGATTATTTCATAAGGTGAAAGATGTCTATTTATATACAGAGCATTGTCTAAATCCTTTTGAATTTGGTTTGGGAAGACTAACAAGCAGCTTGTTACTACAGAGTTATTTTAAATTGAGCTGCAAAGCCTTATATAGTGTAACAATCGGATCTGGGAAAATTTCGTTTCAAGTTTCGGGACTAATTTTAATCTTCCGGCCATAGTTTCATTTTAACGGTAACCTTTTATAATGATTGATGTGGCTTGCCGAGGACTATGTATACCTATGTCACGGCCAGATGATAAAATTAATCACTGCATGGTGTGACCGACCATATCATGAAATGTTGACGTATGATTTTTTTTATTGGTTTTCCAAACTGAATACAATCATGGATTTACATAAATATGAGAGACAAACTGTAGCATATCTTGATTATACCCTACTTGATGTAAACACAACTTGCTATGTAAGCTTTAAATTATATTACTTACACATTATTTATAGTAGTATGATATTATACTCAGTGTTTGATGATATGGCCAACTACACGCACGACTACTTCATGAAATAGTCAAGTAATTATTAATGACCATATCGTAAAATAGTAGCGACAACCATTTTATGATAAAAACTTATAATATAATGAGGAAATGGAAGACTAAACTGCAGTGAAGTTATCGTTATGACACCTAGAGTTACTTGAATTTGTTGAAACTCATTCGAAAATTAGCAATTACACTTAATATAAGTATATAAAACAACTTCACAACAACATCAAACGTTAACGTTTATGTGTTATGTTTTTAGTGAACTATGACTGCTGCGCAAGAGGTCGTGGGTTTGATTCCCACACAGCTTTGTGTGATTCACAAATTGCAGTTGTGAGTGTGGGTGTAACTTGTGTCTGTGATTGATATAGTCAGCCACTTTATGAAGAGATCAATTCTACGATTATAAAGTTGATAAAATTTCTCATCATGAACACATTATAAAATTATATATACTATGGGTGTTATATAATCACGTGAATTATTTAAGGTAAAATACCTAATTTATTGCCCGACTTTTCCACCGTATTTATAGTTTATGGCATAGACTATCCGCTGAAGTATGTTCTGTGTAATAGGTACTTAAGGGGCGTCTAAACGGGCCATTTTTTACGGAAATTGGTGGCGGCAATTGGTGGCGGCAATATTGGCAACTAATTGCTCGGCCAATAATGGCAATACGTCTACAATTGTATGGCGCATGACCCAATCTCCTAAACGGGCTACGCAACCCGGCAACAATAAAATAGAGGGCGACTGAAACAACAACAAAATTGTCCGGGCAACATTGATCATAATACACAATAGATTGCTCAGCGATCGTCCGGCAATCATCAAATCAATATTGGAGAGTACTGCAATGTTGCCGGCCACACCATTGCTGTCACAAATTGCCGTAAAAAATGGCCCGTTTAGACGCCCCTTTATGGCATAGACTATATGCCATAAGTATTACACCTGCCATAATGTCATATCATAGAATTGGCATGAGTATTTCACCTTCCGTTACGTATAACTTGATAACCTTGATTTGGCCTTTCATTGATAATTATTTCAATTGAAAACGTTTTAATTGATAAATAGATGACTGATTAAAATGCTTACCTAGATCTTGATAAAATTAGGCTAGAAATTAGCATTCAGTATCATGTGTACGTGACATTTGAATTTGACCACACCTATTTGCCTCATTCCTAGTATTATGGTATCTTGTACCTGTGTACAAGACACCAACAGACCACACATATGGTGAATGGAGTACCACAATATAATATTAATGGTTTCCTAACCAATATCGGTCACGGCTAGGGTTGCCAGCCATACTTTATAATAACGTATCCTACTTTATTTTGGGTAATTATACTTTATATTTTTGCATACAAATAAAGTATATGAAAATACTTTATTTTCAACCTTTACTGTGATGCGTAAGACAAAACTTACTTAACTATTTAACGGTACACGTAAGTTAAAAGGGATGATGGAAAAGATTTTTACTGAACGAAATGTTAGATGTCACATGTGATGTGAATGTGACAAGACAAGTGACATTCTGACATTTGTCACAGATGTTATTATCGAATTTTCGATATTCGACGGCCACAATACTTCTGCCAATCAGCAGGCGGAACGTGATAGACCGTGACGGTCCGTGACTGTGACACTTTTTCGTGCGTGCACCCGGTCATTGATTTATAAGACGTTATCACGTCAAAAATTGTGGACTATTTGGCATACGGAAGTCTCAGGCTCGATTCCTGGGCCTGGACTTAATTTTTTTCTATATTTTAAAAATGGAATTTTTGTATGAATAAATTAATTGGCAAGAAATGCCTATAAAAATTACTAATCTACTTTTTTAACTAATGCGCTTATTGCGCTATACAGAATTAGGGACTCTAAACCCTTAAAAAGAGAGGTACTTATCTCTTATAAGCGTTAGGTCCCTAATTTCATAACTCGTTTTCAGGGCACTTGTTATATTACACTGAATTGATACCGACTAAATCAATATACATTGTTGGCTTGATGTTACTTCCATCCAATACCCTTACTAAAGCCAGCAATTTATATCGAATTAGTCATTTAGCCTGGCTGAATACAGTTTAGTGTAATAATCACTTTTGATTTGGGGTCCTGATTCAAGGTAGTGTAATAGCCATTTAAATCTCAAAGAACTGCAGAAGCGATATTTTAGTCCACTAGTGTATGCTTAGAAACAAGTCCCTTACTCTCATAGAACGATGGGACAGAAATCCGATATGACTGGGAAGAGATTGGGTGCAGGACCGACGGATTAATATACCCACCGAAGTGTGACATTGGTCCTTTTTTTTTTTTTTTTTTTTAACAAGATAACTAGCATATAGGGATTGAGTCCCACATTACTAGCAATTTTGTTAACTCCTCCAGCTAAGCTCAAAGGCTTGTGTTAGGAGTGGGTTCACGTCGGTAGTATAATGGATAGGATTCGAACCCGCGACTTCACGATTGCGAGACCGATGCCTTACCCACTAAGCTACCGCCGCTTAATTTTTTCCCGTTTCCTTTTTCGCGGCAAGCCCGTGCGAACTGTCAAAATCTTGTTATAATGGTGCGCTCAAAGATGTCCGCTGTCCATGCACGTTAATGCATTTCTAAACGCCGATCTCTATTTACCATTAAAACTAAGGCTTACCGCGAAAACGGAATTTATACAATGTTCTTGTTACTTCTTACTTCGTCGGTTGTTAGGTACTCGTAAACTTGTAAAGTACTACTTACTTAGCTGTGATAGTTTTCATTTTAATTTCATGATATATACTACTTCCCTGATTTTTTCACATGTCCAAAAACAACATATGACAGGGGAGGGACACTCGTCCCTAACAAAAATTAACACTTTTATCTTAATATTTCAAAGGGATTCCTAAATCAAAACACGATACACGACCCCTTTTAAATATTTTTAAAAGACCTATCTTATGATATTCCACACGGTACGTGAAAAAGGTACCCATTTTTTTTTCAACGTTTTATTTTACCAATTTGTCGGCGTAAGTAATATGTACATCCATGCAAAACTACAGCTTTCTAGTAACAACAGTATCTGAGTTAAGCTGCTAACGGATGAACGGACGGACATGGCGAAACTATAAGGGTACTGTTTTACCATTTCGTCTACGGAACCCTAAAAAAGGTAACACGGATGGAAAACATGCCACATTTTTATTATGTTTGTTGTTTTACGAACAATGTCTTCATCAAATTATGATTTTCGTCAGACAAGGTGGAAATAAAAGGGGATATAAACGAAGGGGTGAATCGCAACTGCGATCTGATTGACATTAAGGTCGTCTCTGCTAAAGAAAAGTTGGAAATAGTGTTGGAACCTCGATTTGGCGACAAATTGTTTCATTGGGGGTGTAAGTTAAAAAATATAAGTTGATGGTTTATATTGTAGTTTGCCGAAGCATCACCCAGTCACTCAGAAAATGATCGAAGAACTAAAGAAGGTCGCTAAGATGGACTGGATGTGTTAAAAAAAAACTTTCATCTAAGCCCGTCCATAACTTTAGAGTACTATTAGCGGCCCGTCCCGGCTTCGCACGGGTGGATAAGGATCCCTACTTTTTCTAGTAATAAATGTAGCCCATGTTACTCAGGGACAATGTAGTATACTAATGGTGAAAGAATTTTTTTAAATTCCGTCTCGTAATTTTTGAGTAAATTTACAAATCTTCGCGTAGTTCCTGTTCCTGTGGGACTATTGGAATAAAAAGTAGCCTATGGCACCCGGCGAACTTTCCCAACGGTGAAAGAATTTTTAAAATCGGTCGATTAGTTTTTTATTTTATTCGTTACATACAAACATACAAATCTTTCCTCTTTCTTTCTCTTTTTAAATAACGGAACATAAAAATTCACAGATACACATATTAAACTTAGTACCTGGATGACCAAGCTTTGCTTAGTTTTTTTTTAAACGACGTTTTTAAAAAATTAAACCTAGCTGGATCGATTTATCGCACCCGAAACTCCCTGCATACAAGAATTGCTCGTTTAAAGCTATGTAAGGTAGGTAAGGTTTCATAGTACCTGGATGACCGAGCTTCGCTCGATATTTTTTTTGACGACGTTTTCTAAAAATGAAACCCAGCTAGATCGATTTATCGCCCCCGAAACCCTCTGCATACTAAATTTCATGAAAATCGCTGGAGCCGTTGCCGAGATTCAGATTATATATAGCTATATATTTATACAAGAATTACTCGTTTAAAGGTATAATATATTTAAGATAAGATAACAGCTTCTCTGGGCTTAAAAAAATCTCCCTCACACACACAAAAAACACTTGTGATACAAATCTATTTGTTTGTATAGGATTTTAATCTTTATCAGTTGTTATCAACTGCTGGACAGTTTTATTAAATTATAGCTATCGATACGATAAACTTAAATTGAATCCGTAAACAATACCATTGCTTAATTAACCATTTGAATTTAATTATTTAATTAATATTTTATATTATTTTGTCCTCTTCAAAAGCGTCAAGCTACCTTTATATCAAGCTATCTTCGGCTTCGCCCGCGTTAAATTTAATTTCGATACAATTTTGGACCCCTGTTTCACCCCTTTTGGGGTATGAATTTTCCAAAATCCGTTGTAGCGGAAACCTACGTCATGTACCTACGTATGCTAAATCCAAATCGTAATGATTTAAACGTTGCAATAATAAAATACATTACATACTAGCGTGCCAAACATTCATATCTTTAAAAACAAATTACATCTGCTTCTCATTAAATAACTCTTCGCAACACAATTCTACTTTTGAAGTAAGAATTCATAATTGTAGTGAACTTCAAAACACAAGCTGTTAGTGCCCTACTTACTATTAATAAAGTAAACACAGTCAAATACTTAGGCATAAATATTGAATACAGATTAGGTATCGTCGTGATCACACCTAGGTTTGTTAAATACAAGAATAAGAAAATTAAATGAGTGTTTAAAGTTTAAAAAACATAGCGTCATATTACAACTAAGGATATACTTAATAAAATATACACTACTACAGCTCAATCTATATTAATGTACTGTATTCCAGAACGGGAACATTAAAAACAACAATTTTTAGAACTTGAAATTTTAAGATAATATATTATAAGATTTCTATTTAAAGTTTTGCATTTTAAGCCATACTCCTTCCCCATCACAGAGTTATATATGCTAAATATATATATTTAGCAATGTGCTCCCTGTTAGAAAAAAAAAATATATTACACGCCTTACTGGAATTGCAGCACGCTGAAGGTAAATCACGATTCACTCAATAAAAGACGTAGTTCGCAGTTGGCTCCTTGCTAACTGATCAAAACTACACTTGGACGCCAACAAGACACCAGGCAATCTGCTTACCTTTACAATAAAATAAATAATCACATCACACTTATATCACACTAATATTATAAAGGCGAAAGTTTGTGAGTATGTGAGTGTGTATGTTTGTTACTTCTTCACGCCTAAACGGCTGAAACGATTTTAATAAAATTTGGTATGGAGTTAGCTGACACCCTGGATTAACACATAGGCTAATAAACCGCGGGTAACACCGCGGGGCACAGCTAGTATATATATATATATACCTATAATATATAATCTGAATCTCGGCAACGACTCCAGCGATTTTCAAATTTAGTATGCAGGGGGTTTCGGGGGCGATAAATCGATCTAGCTAGGTTTCATTATTAGAAAACATCGTTTAAAAATACCGAGCAAAACCCAGTCATCTAGGTACCTCATCTAGGTACGTCATCTCTCGCTCGAGAACTTAGTATCATCGATGGTACAAAGCGAGAGTGCGTGGAATGCCCTGGCGGCTTTCTGCGAGGAAGTGATAGCAAGAAAAGAGGCTGCGGAAAGAGAAAGGGAGAGGACCAGCATTGTTCCATCCCGCAGAAGCCGCACCGCTCGACAAAGGGCAGAAAACGATCTTCACCCCCCCTGATATCGTTGGCTTGAGAACGACGGGCAGGGCAGCCTGTCGTTTTCAAACTTGAGACGCGATTCGCGACCGACGAAACAAAGCAGCTAATTGAGAAAGCAATGGATGGGGCGATATACTTGGCCAAGGTCCGCCGGAGGTGAAGGAAACTATTCCGTAAGGGACACCCTTATCTCCGGCAATGAATCTACGAGACGTAAGAACGTGTGATTTTTTAGTCGGTTCGAGTCCGACATACCCACCTGTCGTGCCCTCGATGGGTTGGGATCCGTGGGGATTTTGACACACGCTAAAAAAAAAAAAAAAAAAAAAAAAAAAAAAAAAAAAAAAAAAAAAAAAAAAGTCATCTAGGTACCTACATAAGGCCATAAAAGCCATTTCGCAAATTTGACATTTGTGCATCGTAATTTATTAAAATTCGGATTATTTAATATTTTTGTTGTTAGGTCTGAATAAATGAGATAATAATAAATAAAATAACATAATTTTATTAATTGAAGGTTAAAGCGTATTTTGTCATTTAATTTTATTTGTTAATACATTTTTTTTTAATTGGGACAACTCACACAAAGCTATCTGATCCCAAACTAAGCAGAGCTTGTACTATGGAAACCAGACAACCGGTAAACATACTTTATACATATTATAGATAAATAACACCCAGACACAGAATAAACCATCATGCTCATCACACTACGTTTTATCCTGGGTGGGGATCGAACCCACGACCTCTTGCATAGCAGTCGGATACACTCCCACCGCGCCACAGAGGCAGCCAATTTTATTCAATACGAAAATCATTGTATAATGGTGACATTTATTATTTCACAATTTAATGTAATGATTTGTAATGTGGTACATTATGTGTCAACAAATTTATATATCTGATATTTTGGTATTATTTTACGGAATATTTAAAGAGGTTTAATGAAAGAATTAGCGCTTTGAAAATATTTAAACGGGTTGTGGGAAATTAATCACTATAAAAGAAACAAAGCAATATTTGTAAATGGTACATTAAGATTGGTATATTTGTAACATGTATTTGATAGATAAGAATGCAAATTAGGCGCTTGAAAATGCAGATTGACAGAGACATGTAAATGCGAAATGCCTCTTAAAATGTTTACGCGATTAAGACCTGTAGCTTATAAAATTCTACAATGAAGGAAATGGATCTGACATTGAGAATTGACCTATCGATCTGCTTGTAAAATACAGCGCATCACAATTTCCCGAACTACTCTGCCATATCTAGATAACGTAATCCTGCCAGTAGCCAGAGTCTAACTTAATTTGACGTAGGTACCTACCTATTGAATCATCCTTACTATCTGTTTGCTATTAGGATTACAGAGTAGCATTTCAATGCACATTTCATTCATACATTAAACCGTCTTCCAGATGGTTGGAAACAAGCCTCCCCGCCAAGGTGACCTTGCTGGTTTCCAACAGTGTAGACGGCTGTTGTAAACTAAATTACTTGGTACTTGGTATGCAACAGCCGTCTACACTGTTGGGAAAAAGCAAGGTCACCTAGGTTTGTTTCCAACCGTCTGGAAGATGCTTAAGTCAACCATAGGCTTACTCATGATTAGGCTTATTTTTCGAAGAGAGAATCAGTCCAGAGTCCTTATTCAGGTTATTTTTCCTGTTTTCGCGGCAAACCCGAGTGAACTGGCGCTTGCGCGGTGCGCTCAAAGTTGTGCGCCGCTATCTATTTACCATTATGACAAGATTTTGACAGTTCGCACGGGCTTGCCGCGACAACGAAAAAAAGAACGTGAATATGGACCCAGGAGTGAAAGCTGACGGTCATGGCCAAGTATGGGTCAGATTCACTTGAAGAGGAAGCGGGGAGCAAGTGCGAGTGCGCACATGATGACTTTTTTTAGTTTTTTCCTCCAACCCCCCCCCCACTCCCCCCTGGGTGGGGTTAATAACTGCACAGATAATATAATACTATACTAGTAAGAAGATAACATAAGAATTGAATGGTAGATAATTCTTATCTTCTCTCTTTCTTAGCTCTTAGCTCTAGAACTCAAATTCAGTCAGTAGTTTCTGCAAAGTTAATAATGTCGCTGACCGCATGTCTACATCATAAACGTACCCTGGGTTATTTGTTTTCAGTCCAGTACATTAAAATCGGTGCGAAACCGCTTTGAAGAGGGTGAAGAGGATTGTTGATTATGTGACGTCACTCCACTGTTTATCAGATTAAATGTCGAGTTCAACGGTCTCTGCCAGCATGTGATTATTGTAGGTTTTTTAGGGTTCCGTAGGAAAATGGCTGGTTTTTGCATGGATCAACATATTACTTACGCCGACAAAGTGAAAGAATAAAATTATGAAAAACATTTTTTTAGGGTACCTTCTCTTCTCTTCTTCTCTTTTTTTTCATCTATCCCATCCTGTGGCATATCTATATTTTAGATTTTATTTATATATAGTTTAGGGTTTGTTAAGACCCTTTTTCGATTAGGGGATCCGTTTGTGAAATATTTAGCTTGAAAGTGCAATTTTTTGATATAGTCAAGTCCCCCACCCCCCTCTGCCAGCTAAATGGTTGATTTTGGGTGTGTAAAAAAATCACAGTAATTAAATTAAAAGTAAAACTATCACAGCTAAGTAAACTTTACAAGTTTACGAGTAACGGCTGATCAAATGAAATGTCCAAATTGTCGTACTAATTCCATTGAAAATTATTATTAAGTAGGTAGGTATAACATTGTGAGTATAAACCAAACAAAAGAAAAGAAAGAGGGAAGGGACTACGGAACCCTACATTGTGTGTGGCCTGAAATGCACTTGCCTAGTATTTTTTTCTACATACTAACTGCACGCGCTCGGTTTTGTTCTCAACGGCTAAACACATATTGGAAATAAATCAGATTGCTGATTCTATAACAACTTCGGGGGAATATATTAGCAGATATACGCATCTTGAAGTCTTCACGTGTGTACACTATGTTTTATTATCAGTTTTTAGTTTACCTAATATATTTTTGTTAAACGTATTACGTAGTTTATTTGTTTATCCATTGATATTGGCCTTCGTCCGTGAGTCACGAAGCCAAGGTTGCCAGCTGGAAATCAAAGCTGGGTCTCACTTAACTTATGATGAGGTGGTGACATAACTTTTTAAGCTAAACATTTTGTTGCTTTTATATCTTAGTACTCATCACCTTGTGGTGTTCTAATAACTCACACTCACCTAATCAGTGACCTTAAATTATCATTCATAGCTCTAAGTTCTGATTGTATTTAGTCTATGGTCGACGCGCATCACTAGTTGAGTTTGGAATTCAATAAACAGCGCGCGCGACCCCATCACTAATTGGCTCTCATACCAAGAAACAACAAGTGTGAAACGACGAGTTATTGCATCGTCTCTTGCATTTCATTCACAACTTGGACGAAATCATTGTAGAAGATAATCTCTGACTGTAACCACTCCGTATTGTTATTGTGCTAAAGTGCTAAAGCAAATTATAACCTGTGTAAACATCGGACTGCGTTTCACTTTGATCTTCATCACCTCACTTCAAGAAGCGAACGATAGGAACCACAGTGCGCTTCAACGACATTCCTGGTCCCAAAGCCTCATCATTCCCCTGGCATATTCCCTATTTGGGGTCAGCCCTCATGATACTTGATCACTATATGTTAAGGTATTGAGTTATCGCAGACGTTAGACCTAGCGTTCTCATGTCTTTGGATATGGTTTGAGTCCTCTGTCTCTACTGTCATCATCCATCACTCTACTTGTCATGTGGTCTCTATCCCTTGCGTTAATATGACCAAACTATCGCAGTCTGTCTTTGCATCTTAAAACGTTAATAACTTTGAAGGTGCCTCGAATATCCTTTTAACGGATTTCGAATGACCTTAGAAGTACAAAAACAGGTAATACTTAGTCATATTTATGAATAGTGTGGGAAATAAATGGTACATCTGCTGCAGAATTTATTGTCGATAGAAATCATACAGCCAGCCATGTACTATCATGTGTAGTACATACACAAATCATAAATTAATATTGAATAATAAACAATTCAATACAATAATAAACGAAGACTGTAAAATAATAAAGAGCGTGAAGTGTGTTCGTGTTATATGTGCGTGTGTGTCGTCTCAGCTTATAAAATCGAAAAGGGTACATATTTTTTTTGCTTTTATTGTATTTTTAATCAACTTCAAAAAGGAGGAGGTTCTCAATTCGTATTAAATATAAGTAAGTAAATTGTATTTTGGCTGTATGTGGTTTTTTTGAATTGAAGGCTTATTTAGCGGCGTTGTGCACTTATTTGGTATGAGTAAAAAATGCTAAACTCGCGTCAGGATCACGTGACCGTGTTCGAAAATTCGTAAATTTTCGAACAAGGTCAACAGCAATGAAAAAGTACTAAATCATTAGAATACGAAGGTAAATTCGCCACCATCTACAATGTTAATATAGCTCCGATGGGAAATCGGGTGGTCCAGAAACCATAAGACTCCAGTTCGAGTCCGAGTAACGATTATTTTACCCCTTTTTAGGGTTCCGTAGCCAAAATGGCAACACGGAACCCTTATAGTTTCGCCATGTCTGTCCGTCCATCCGCACCTTTTCTCAGAGACTGTTAGTAGGTTAGGAGTTAGGAGGCTGTAATTTTGCATGGATACACAAATTACTTACGCCGACAAAGTGAAAGAATAAAAGCTTGAATTTTTTTTATTTTAGGATAGCTATACATATGTAAAGTCGGCGTGTGATTATTTTTCCTTACCTACCCCATCGTGTAGGAAAACATTAGATAGGTCTTTTAAAAACGTTAAGGTTTTGGCAGACGATTTTTAGATTTAGGGATCCGTTTGTGTGTGATCTTTAAAGTGCAAATTTTTGTTAGAGTCAAGTGTCCCCCCCCCCCCTGGCCAGCTAAATGGTTGATGTTGGGTATGGGAAAAAATCACGGCTGTAGTATATATAGTGAAATTAAAAGGAAAACTATCACAGCTAAGTAGGCTTTACAAGTTTACGAGTAACAGAGAACATCAAATGAGAAGTAACAAAAAAAAAATTGGTACAACATTGAAAAATATTATTTAGAAGTTAAAACGTTGTAATTATGAAACAAAGCCACATTATTCAAATGGGGGGGGGGAACGACTACGGAACCCTACATTATGCTTGGCCTGACATTTTTTGTAAAAAAAAATTTTGCCTTTTTTTTCAAACCCTCCTATTGGGTTTGGGGTTGTTAGCATGTCATATAGATAATTTAGGTACCTAAGGTAGCGTAACCTATACTTACTAATATTATAAAGCTAAAGAGTTTCTTTGTTGGTTATTCATAATAATAATTTCAAAAACTACTGGTCCGAATTGAAAAAATATTTTACTGTTGTATAGCCCTCTTATCGAGGAAGGCTATATACTATATAACATCACGCTACGACTAATAGGAGCGGAGCAGCAACGAAAGATGTTGCAAAACGAGGAAAATTTACGCAGACGAAGTTGCGCGGGTCAGCTATTAAACATATAAAGTTACCAGAAATGAGCCTTTATTGCCTTGTTCGATGTAAAAAATGATTTTGAAAATAAAATAAACTACGGCGCCTCTGCTTCGATTACCCTAATGTACCGGAAAAATAAAATCTATTATGTAGCTAGTGAGTAACCAACCATCATGAATACATGTAATAACTAATAATAGGATGAAGTCAGTATCTACGTTACTTACCATATTATAATAAGTTATATCTATATCACGTATGGCCAATACGATACCATCTGTCTGTGTACACTAAACACCTCGTAATACCAAGTTTACGTTGGTGTTATATTGTACTCACACAAATACACAGACCTTGAACAAACATTTGTGTACAAATATTTGGCTCGAGGAACGGTCGTGACCACGAACTTTACACAAAGGGTTAGAGCTAAAGTCACTTTGGTACAGCGGAAGATATAGGTAATCTATATTAATTGAAGTGTACAGATAACCAGGGCCTGATCTAGGGGGGAGGGGATCTCTCTCCGGTCGTGTCGTGTCCGTCACTGTGTGGCTATGACAGTAAAGGAATGTCTGCGCATACATATATGCGAATGATGTGCCACACATTGAAAAAAAAGAATCAGTGTCCCACTAAAAATGTTTATGTTTATTATTTAGCTATTAAACAAAGTAGCGTGTACAACAAAACACCTTTTTACCAAATTTCATCAATATTCATTGAGTAGTCTTTGAGTAAACCAACGGACAGACAGACAGGCGGACATGACGAAACTATAAGGGTTCCGTTTTTGACATTTAGGCTAAGGAACCCTAAAAATATGTTTATCTGTAACTACCTGCCTGTCTTGACTTCGCACGGGTGACCTCGAGTTACAAGTACATTATTGTAATTTTCGTAGGGATCAGGTTTATGTAGGACAATAAAATATAGTCTATGTTACTCCCCATTAATGTAGCTTTCTAATGGTGAAAGATTTTTTTAAATCGGTCCAGTAGTTTCGGAGCCTATTCAATGCAACTAAAAAACTTTATAATATTAGTATAGATTTAATAATTTTAATTGCTTTTTTGGCCATAAAAAACGTGACGTCACATGCTAGCATTATTTATAAACTTGTAAGGAACGAGTCGTATTTGACGTTTGTTAAAACAGATGCTGATTTTATTTCGATCAAATATCTTACTAAGTGAGATGACAAGGGTAGGTGTCATTTTTCTTTAATCGCAGTGCGTTCTAAAGCCTACATATCACAATCAATATAATTGTGTCAATATCGATCAATTTATTGTAGTTGTAATGATTATATTAATCAGTATTATTGAGTCGTTTGAGGGCATATTATGTCATATCATATAAAGTCAATAATATGTCATATCATACTCGTATATGTCAACTCATATGATGGTCCCACTGACACAGGTCTCCCCAGCAGAACCTACTAATTGTAGATCCTGAGGGTATTTCCCATAATCCCCAAGCTTGGCGAGCGGGTTGACGATCAGTGAAGGTTCATTTCCGTGCATCGCGGCCGATCGCGAGTCGCGCGCGCCTTACGACAAGCGACTGACGCGCGCGGCCGATGCGACAATAGTCAGAGTGCGCGCGCAGCCTACGACAGTCGTCGGCCGCGCGCGTCTGTCGCAGACCTCGGAAACGGCGCCGTACATTCTCATACTCTGAGTAAAGTCGCATCGGCCGCGCGCGTCAGTCGCTTGTCATAAGCCGCGCGCGACTCGCGATCGGCCGCGATGCACAGAAATGAACCTTAAGGCTTTAAAGTACGCAGAGGACGCTGCTGCTCGTCCTCCGGTGAAGAGATGGGATGGTACTATTCTCAAGCTGGTACCACACCAGTCAATAGCATTGCTCTAATAATATTAAGAAGTAGAAGTAATAAAGCTTAAACAAATAGTAACAATGAAATATAGCTTTTCAGCAGTCTACGTAAATAGCTGACTGTAGAAGGCACCTGCCCCCCTAACGGCGAGAAAGCGAGTAGCGATTTTTAACCAACTTCAAAAAGGAGGAGGTTTTATGTTAGTTTGTATGTATGTTTATTTTTATCGCTCAAGAAATGTACATACTGTTGATCCCGTGTAAATAAAAGAGTTACAGATATTAATAGTTGATCGCTGACCGTTCACACTGCTGGCGAGTACTATTTATACTGCATCTCTTTTGCTTACACCGACTACAAGATCTACAACATACATCTATTGCGCATTTCTTGAGAGATAAAATCGTTAATCGGTTCTCGCTCATCGCCGTTCATATGACAGGTGCCCAAAACAGTAATTTCTGATGTAAATGAAAAAGTTATTCTATATACAATGCACAAAGTACATAATTGAGTTGCGTCATCGGTGCAGCACCAAGCCTTGAGACGCCGAGGCGCCTTACACGTGTAGGTATTAAGGTATTTATTATACGAAAACGTCATCGTAATATCATATCTGATCCATTACATAAGTTCGGATAAACATGACTGCCTCTATAGCGCAGTGGAAGTGCGTACGATTGCTGAGCAAGATCTTGTGCATTCGATTCCTATACAAGAACACACACAATTCACAAGTTGTTGTTCCGAGTCCAGGGTCCTTATTCACTATATTTGTTTTCGTTTTCGCGTCAAAATCTTGTCATAATGGTATATAGAGAGCGGACATGTTTGAGCGCAACGCGCATGCGCCTTATCGCGCGGGCTTGCCGCGAAAAAGACAAAAAACTTAGTGAATACGGACCTAGGTGTATTTTGTCACTGAGATATATATGGGTGTAAAGATACAGGGTTAGCAACTTTTTAAGAAACATGTTACAACTAATTGATAAATTTAATCCATCTGGACAAATTCATGACTACTATTATGTGGCCTAGTTAAAAAGCCGTAGATAAAGTAAAATAATTATTATTGTCATTATTTAATAGACGAAAATTACAGAGAGGTGATAACCCTACACAATGCTTTGTTATTAAACACTAGCTGATCCGCGCAACTTTGAAACTTTTTTCATTGCTGCTCCGCTCCTATTGGTCGCAGCGTGATGTTATATAGCCTTCAACCTTCCTCGATAAATGGGCTATCTAACAGTAAAACAATTTTTCAATTTGGACTCGTAGTTTCTTAGATTTTCGCGTTCAAACAAACAAACTCTTTATAATATTAGTATAGAATATAGATATATCTAGGCTTAAGTATAATTTCAAAAACAACTAATATACGCGAAACCCCAGAGTTAATAATTAGCTAAAGCTACATTAATTTGAATGAAACTTGACGGCATATCATAATATTTTGCTAAATTGTGGAGTATACATACGTACTGCCTTCATTTATTTCAGCTATGTTTCCGTAGGTTTGTTTATACTGCGCATTATTAATAGGATCATGCATAATTTAATAAGTACGTTCATTTAAAATGTTATTGTAGAGTTGTTGGGAATTTATTATATGTTAGTACTTCATTATGTTTTCTTTGAAATCATGTAGGAATTATAGATTGTTATTCGAGATACAATATAAACAGAATTAGTGTTTATCGCGTGTGATATTTTATGCCGACGAATCGGGTGTACACTGTTTACACAAAAACGGCCAAAACGGACGTAGAATACGTCCAGCACATCCGCGCGCATAATACATGAATATCACACGCTTTAAGCACTAATTCTTAATCTAATTTTACTTAGTATCTCGAATAACAATCTACGAACACATACAGCCTTTGTTTGGTTACCTACTCTCTCAATTTGTACCAGCTCATTATAATCTTTAGTGAAAAGAATTAATAAAAAAAAATATAGAGTTCAATGACTTATTAGGTAGTAGGTAATGTAGGAATTATTTACAAATATTGAAGCTGAGTCGCTATGTCACGGATAGTAGATCAGATTTAGTAATCTTATAAAAAAAAAGTGTCTTTTTTTTGTTGATTTAGTAATCTTATAAAAAAAAGTGTCTTTGTTGATTTAGTAATCTTATAAAAAAAGTGTCTTTTTTTTGTTAAAATACGACTCCCGCAGTAGGGTACAAGCCCTGTATCGCGGGGACTTTACAAACATATAAGTCACGGTCACAAAGTAGATACACCCAGACTCGGAACACAAAGGGGTGCCCCGTGTGGGATTCGAACCCACAACCTCTTGCGTAGCAATCGGACACACTCCCACAGCGCCACAAAGATAGTCTAAAAACAGAAATACAATATTACCAATCAAAAGAAGGGTATAGGTATAGTTGTGTAATTACGCCTCGTTGATTAATCAACGAGGCGTAATTACACAACTAAAATACACTAGCTGTCCCGCGCAACTTCGTCTGCGTAAATTTTCCCCGTTTTTGCAACATTTCTCATTTCTGCTCCGCTCCTATTGGTCGTAGCGTGATGTTATATAGCCTATAGCCTTCCTCGATAAATGGGCTATCTAACAGAGAAATATTTTTTTAATTCGAACCAGTAGTTCCTGAGATTACCGCGTTCAAACAAACTAACTCTTCAGCTTTATAATATTAGTATAAAATAAACTTATCTAATTAAGAAAATAATTGGCTAGTACATAAGATAACACGTTTTCAACGTCGATTTCCGAGAATTGTGTCTAGGGAGGCAACTAATATTTATTTTGATGAACCATAATATTATATTTAAAACACAAATATTACATTATCATGTGGGATTCAATTCTCATAGACGAGTACGTGGGAATCGAATTTTGTCTTTTCATATTTGTTAGAAACTATACATGGAGACCTTATTTTAATACTAGGTGTTGCCCACAACTTTGTTCGGGTAGACATTTTGAAAAAAAAATCTATCCTATGGGAACCGTATTACAGATTATCTATCTCCGTACAAAATTTAATCTAGATCCGTTCAGCCGTTCCGATGTGATTAAGTAACATAGGTCTATTATTTTAAACATTTGCATTTATAAATATTATTAGCAGGAATCAATTGCAACATTCACAACTATGTCGTGGGTTCGATCCCCACCCAGAAAAAAAACTTTGTGTGATGAGCACGGTTTATTCTGTATCTGACTGTAATTTATCTATAATATGCATGTATTTAGAAATATTTAAGTATGTATATCAGTTGTCTGGTTTCCATAGTACAAGCTCTGCTTAGTTTGGGATCAGATAGCGTTGTGTGAGTTGTCTCAAGACATTATTATTATTATTATGTGTACCTATAGCCTCTGCAAGGTCTAACATAGAGGACGAATTAAAACCTTATTATACTTGGCATATTAGTGAGTGTGCCTTATCTACTAGGCACCGATTCAATGACCATACAGATGGTTGTTGCACCGATTTAATCAGTCGGATTCCCAAGGGAGGGGATTACACCATAATATTCTACCAAAATCAATAAAAAAAAAATACATTCATTTATTTATAAACCTCATTGACCACATTGTCTCTGCGCGTTGTCTTTGAATTCGAAAAATAATTTAAAAAAGGAAATGAAAAAGGTATTTTTTGTTTTATAGATTTCAGTAAAGTCTCCCGCGGGGTTTTGACTAACTAATTCCATAGTCATATTAATTTTTGTTTGGTCCTGAATTATAATGATAATAGTTTATGATCACGCTCATCGTAAAGAAAAGATCGGTTTTGCCCTTGAAACACGTGATCGTTACGCCGTCGCGTCAACGTCAATATATCCTCTGAAATGATTTGTGTGAAAATACATGCATCGCTGATACAAGGAGCAAATACCTTAATAGGTACCAATTATTTGTAATTGATTTTCTTAACAGTTTATTTTCAATTTTAATTTATGCTATTATTTTTTTTTATAAAAAACTACTCCCTCATTAGGGTACAAGCCCTGTGTCGCGGGGGACTTTAAAAACATACAAGTCATGGACACAATGTACACCCAGACTCGGAACAACAATTTGTGAATAACACAAAGTGGTGTCCCGTGTGGGAATCAAACTCACGAGCTCTTGCGTAGCAGTCGGACGCACTCCCACAACGCCACAAAGGCAGTCTGTGGCGCGATATACGAACGTTAATGAAAACTCAAATATATCATATGCATGTATAATACAAATGTAGAAACGGAAAAACAAACAATTAGTATGTCTATGTAGATACCACTGTTTTTACAAATTCCCGCCAAAAACAGACCGTAATCTACTCATCCGCATACCACGGTTTGTTTATGCACAAGTTTGTGTATTTCTTGCTCGAAACACTAAACACCGAGACTATAGAAGGATAGCTGTACACAAACAAGCTCGAGCTAGCCTACCTACTAATATTAAACATCCGAAAGTTTATGAGGATGTAATCTTGCCTAACATGGATTCTATGATGTTTTTTGCTTTTTCATGCAAAACTACTGAATAGATTTTGATGTAACTTAGCAGTAATGTAGTTTAGACATTAGAATAGTGTAGGTGTAGGCTACAAAAATTAAACAACAAAACTCTTGGCCTCAATGTCAACATCATGTCCCAACGCCATTCATCCAACATGTGGATCTAGAAAATAGCATTAGCACCAACATTGGGAGAAGCGTAATTCTAGATCCACACGTTGGACAAGTGGCGTTGGGGCCAATAATTAATACAACCAAATCCATTATTAAAATCGTTAATTTTGAAAAAAATAATGTGAAGTATCAAAGACATACAAATACAATGAATGAGGAACGCACACATTGCCTTCGCTCACGGAGACGGAATCTTGGATCACCTCTCATTCCATCACTTCGATTCCAAGGTGTTCCAAGGTTCAGTATCCGTGGAAGGGTCCCTATTTCAGCGGCGACATGACAGATCGAGATAAACGTTACCACTATCGGTCCATAGACCATTTTGGAACATTGTCACACCCCTCAGTGCCTCGAAAAGTACGTTAAGCCATTACTTCTGGGCCTAATCTCTCTCCAGTCGTTTCGGATGTCCTTCCCATCGGATTATGAGAGTGAAGGAATAGGGAGTGTACTTGTGTCTCCGCATACACTTGTACACTAAAATATATCTTGCGTAGTCGACTAGTCTCGCTAACCGACAGCGGTCAGGAGACCATTATCCGTAACAGTGACTTTCCTTCTTTACTCTCAGAGTTATTATATCAATGTTTGGAATACTAATCGTAAATATTCATTAATTTTCCACTTACGTAGTCAGTGTTTAGACCGGATTCGTGAGGCATTTCATGAACGTGGTCGTTGTTAGGCATTTTCGGCAAATTTTCAACAGGAATGTTAAATTGCAATTCCGCACATGAACATACACTTAGAACAACAAATAAAGAACTTAACACACAATTTGCGTACATATTTAAAACTATAAAGTTACTCTAGACACTTTTAAACATAAGAAAGACCACTTATAGATCGGATTATAGGATCATTCCAAGAATCTACTAAGCCAGTAAAAAATGCAGACAATAAGAAAGGTGATTGTCATGCAATTCGACTAACATATACTATCACGAAGCATAATAAAATACAAAATTAAATGAATCGTTATGCGATAATGATATCAATTTTTGCCCAATCTATTGATATCTATGGTACCTGACGCTCTACGCTGGTTGATATGATAAGATAAAATATAACACGTAGTATTTTTTTTGTTCTATTTTGTATGTAAACACTTTAATCCCTGTTCTAAATTCGCCATGGGCTGGATTAAGTGGGCAAGGCACACATCGCCGGCTTATGTATTTCATAATACGTCAACAGTACTTATTATATCATCTAGTGTAACTGTATGCGCTTACTCAAATCCGTTCTGTAGTTCGGCGTATTTGAGTAAGTAAAGGTAATGAATAGGTACGGTAGAAGACTACTTAGTTCCCACTTGTAACCATAGAACAATAATATTAGAACGCATTGGATAAAATTTACGTCGACAATTCATCGTCAGGAAACGGACATAGGAATCTGAAAGGTTATGATAAGTAAAAGTTTTGTGTCAGAGACTAAAGTGGACTAGAAGGCACTTAAATTACTAAAATATCATAAGGAAATTAGTAAATTTATCGTCATTCATAGATGTGATACTCTTTGTGACTTCAGGTGGTGATTTAATTACACAGATAATACACGTGGGAAATGATACCCAAGCAGGCAGAACCACAGTCAAAGATACAGTAGTATTATGTAAAATAAATGTCAATATTTTGTTAAGTCAGATCCTATTCATAAAAAATTGAGAATGTTATCAAAGGAATTATCTTATTTAGAAAGATATAAATCAAAAACAGCACATAATGACTTTTGTACATGATATTTATCTGTAAGTGCTGATATTTTTTGTTGTTTAAATTTGATAAGTTACTGTTGGCAGTGTGTATTGATCTTGCAAGAGATTTACAATGTTTAAGATATTCAGTAAATCTTAAGCAATAAAAATCCAGCAGATAACGTCCTTCGGCAGACCTGATTCTACTTTCTACTATTAATAAAAATGCGAAAGTTTGTTATTTTTCATGCAAAAACTACTGAATGGGTTTTGATGAAACTTTACACGAATATAGTTTATATGTTACTGCGAATGTCCAACGGCTAGAAGTATTTCTTTCACAATACCTTCTGGCGTAATAATCCAGATACAGACATATATTTTAATTAGTGTAATTTCCGTATTCTTTTTTAGACATTAACTCATAACCGATGACATCTACACTTGATAGAGTTTAGTTAGTTTCATTATTTTTTTTGACATTATAATCTCACATTTTATTTTGTTTAATTGATTTTTTTTAATAACATATTTGATGATTTATTTTATTTTAATTTGAAACTATAATTTGACATTTTATCTATAAATTGATTTGTAATTTTGAAATTATTTCTAGGTACATATTGATTGTGATCTGACATTTTAATTAATATAATAATTTAAAATTTGGTAGATAATAATCAAAACTGTTAAAAGCATCTGTAAGTTTGTACTGCACATCAATATGAATAAATGTTTATGTGTAGTGTATGTCGACATTCACCAATAACAATCGTATCGTAGTAGTATCTCCGATATTTTTACTATTGTATACTTGATTCGGAAATTCACAGTTAACACCAGAATAGCTAATCTTTATGTATAAAATTCTTTATCCTGACTGAGTGATGGATCAACGCACAGTCAAACCACTGTTCGTGGAGACGTGAAATTTTAAGGACATAGGTATTCCTTATATGTACACATTTATGATATAGGCATCTGAAAAGAGTTGATTATTGAAAATGCAACCCTTTAGGGGATGAAAAGGGTTGTCAAAGTTTGTATGAAACTGAGTTTTGAAGTTAGATCTATGAAATGTTTGGTTTGTATTTGGCTCTTTGGTTGTAAATAAAATAACACGTGTTTCAGCGTTTTGATTGAAAGCAAAAATGAAGCTATAACAAGGACAACTAGTAGGCTATAAAAATCAAATATGCCGTGGAGAAATAGCTAATTTTAAATAATTGGAATCTCGCTACCTACCGGATCCAACTATATAGGAAATCTTCAAAGTCAGTCAAGCCGTTTTAGAAGAAAAGAATTACGAACACATGTCATACACTGGAATAAATACTAGATGTAGTTTATGTGTTCATCAAGATTCATAGAAGTCAAACGAAAAAAAAACATGTCATGACAAAGAACGACATAAATAAGCAATAAGTCGTCCAATATATACAAAATGTACGTTCTTAGGGCCACATTGTTGGGTCATCGCCCGTTATATTTATATCCTACCTTGGCTACGATTTGTTTTTCCGTGAGAGATAATCAGTTTAGTTACCGCTGTTATTGTTCACAAATGCGTACGAAAACAAGTAGTAATCTATTTCCTCACTCTAATTGTCCGATACAACCGGAAGATTAGGCTCAGCATTTATGGCTTCTTCCTAGTCGTCTTCTCACTGTTGTGTATCCGTTTTTTACAATAAGCTACCTGTTCATATTCTGAATTTACAATTTTAATCATTCAAATCTAAAATTAATAACGACCTCATTCAGAAACTTATTATTGTATAGATGATTACTTAAACGATAAAAAACATGGTAGTAATGCTTTCATGAGAGCTATTAATTTTATTTTGTTTAATTTAGAATTTTTGAATTTTCTAACTTGTTTTTCATCCTTTTTTTTAATTGTATAACCTGGTTATTTGAGTGATGTAAAATTCATGGTCGAGGTAGATATCAAAATACAGAATAATGTATTTGTGTTAAATATTGAAATGATGTTTGCATTGTATATTCACAGAGTACTTATAATTGAAATTGTTAATAACGGTAACTAGCGATCGTACTTCATTTTAAGGTTATTTTCGTTTCTATGAGATGTAATGTCAGGCATCGTCATGCTCACCAAAATGTCATTGCTGGTGGTGGCGGTGTGGGTTGGGTCGTCTTCCTTCCCTCCAATATGGCGAAGGGGATGATGCGTACCCATGCGTCAAACTCGTGAACGGGTGCTACTTACGGTGACTCGTCGGCTTTGTCATTATCATCTTATAGACTTTTTTTAATTAGTGTTTCATAAATATTTGTATAATAAGTAGTTTTCCTTTTAATAATCGAATCGCATGTTGCCCTCTTCTGTAATTCTTGTAAGTGATGCTCCCATCCACACCATAGTAGGCTAATTCATTTAAGACTTGATTAAACCTCTGACTGCCTCTGTGGCGCAGTGGGAGCGTGTCCGACTGCTACGTAAGAGGTCGTGGGTTCGATTCCCACACGGGACACTACTTTGTGTGATCCACAAATTGTTGTTCCGGGTCTGGGCGTACTTTGTGTCCGTGACTTGTATGTTTGTAAAGTCCCCCGCGACACAGGGCTTGGACCCTACTGCGGGAGACGTCTTTTTAAAAAAAAAAAAAAACCTACTTTACTAACTTTGGTTATTGCTTGCGTGAGTTTCATGGTGTAATGGCTGCAGCACCTTACTCGCATAACTGTATATATACGAATATATTGTAGAAATTGACATTTAAAAAAGTGTTAAGTGCAAGTTCTTTTTTCACGGCTTTACTCTTACGTACTTGGCATTAAATGTAGAATCATTCTATTCCAAATCTTGTAACCTAAGTTTATAAAGTACTTTGACTTTGTAGAATATCATAACTGCTGTCTCCGTCGACTGCGTTTCTTTGCTTGTGTAGTGCGGCCTTTTCCCTTCAATTTTTCTGTCACCATCAATCCTCCCAGGTTACCCCACACCTCCGTATTTATGGTTTAACATGGCCTTTATGGAACTGACGTGAGTGACGTATTCAGAAAACGGTCACCGATGCCATGATCGGCACAGCGCCCCGTGCCATTTTAGTCTACCAGTTTCCGTAGGATAAAAAAAATAAAACAGATATGTTTTTTTTTTTTAAATTTATTACCGAATCATTAAAACATACAATTTACAAATAATCATAGCACAAATAAACCACTGAGGTTTGTCCTTATGCTACGGAAGTCGGATCTCAATACAATTGTTGACGCTTAAATCTAAATGTAGGTATTTAACAATATCGGTAAATCTAATTGATTACTACAATACCTACAATAATGTAGTCGCACTGTGAATCGGTAAGTACATCATTAAGTATAATTCTCGAAGTTGTTTAAAATATGATTTTTGAAAACCGTTTTATAATTATTGTTTATTCACTTACTTTAGGAAGCAAAAGTGATGCTTGTGATAGATAAGTCATGATGATTCTATATGTACATGTAATGCCAAGTTCGCAAAGCAATAGATAAAGCTGGTAAGTACCTACTAAATATAGATATACTACCTACTTACTAGCAATACCATTATACGTATGTGACACTAAATAAACTTGACTAGAAACCTCATCTCTGCTTAATTATAAATTCTAATTGTAAGTTTCTAAGCAACCCTATACTCATTGAATTATGTTTTGTGGTGCGTTTGTATGTTTGTGTATAAAACAACGTACCGTAAAGGATACTCAAAATGTAAACATTTTTGGCTCCTTTCAAAGAGTAATTTAATTACATAAACAGGGATGCGTATCAGAAAAAACAAACATTGCGGTGAAAAACATACCTACCTATGTACAAATTGTAAGGCTAATAATAATAATAGTAATATCTTGGGACAACTAACACAATGCCATTTGATCCCAAACTAAGCAGAGCTTGTACTATGGAAACAAGTCAACCTATAAACATACTTATATATTTATTTCACCGCGCCACAGAGGCAGTCAAGCTGAAGCGTTTGTTTATTTGAACGTGATAATCCCAGGAACTACTGGTTCGAATTGAAAAAAAAAATCAGTGTTGGATAGCCCATTTATCGAGGAACGATATTGGCTATTTAACATCACGCTATGACCAATAAGAGCGAAGCATCAATGAAAAATGTTGCAAAGACGGGGAAAATTGCACGGGTCAACTAGTACATACTCGTTATATTACTAGCTGACCCGCGCAATTTCGTCTGCTTAAATTTTCCCCGTTTTTGAAACATTTCTCATTGCTCGTCCGCTCCTATTGGTCGTAACGTGACATTATAAATAGCCTATAGCCTTCCTCGATAAATGGGCTATCCAACAGTAAAAGAATCTTTCAATTTGGATCAGTAGTTCCTGAGTTTACAGCACTCAAAGAAACAAACTCTTCAGCTTTATAATACACACATCAAAAGTGTCTAGGGATCAACATATATTTTTGCAATAACTTTTCTCCTGATTGATTTTTTTTTTTTTATTTCTTTAAGGATTCATCAAATAAAGTGTTTTCGTTTGTCACAGTAACGATAAACCAAGTCACCTTTGCATTAATAAAGAAATTTGCCATTTTCCTAATAAAGGGATTTTTGACATTTGAACCACTAACATTAAAGTTCGAAAAAAAGACTGAAATAACAGTTTTCTTTAAAATTTTATTGGGTAACTTAAACAATTAATAATCCGTGTTTCTACCGCGAACACTAACAACACAAGAACATCGGTTTGGCATACTCAAAATGAGTTCATCCAAATCACGCTGTGGAATGGCCGCCCATGTTCGTTGCAACAACAAAAAAAGGTCTTCTTGCGACTGGATACCCTCCATATTCGGCAGAGCTCTTCTCTGTAGCATATCACATGCATGCTCAATCGGGTTCAAGTCTGGCGACTGAGCAGGCCAGGGCAGGACATTGATGTTAGCTGCGGCGAGAGTCTGTCTTACAACTCTTGCGGTGTGCGGTCGTGCATTATCATGCATTAACTGAAATAAGGGACCGATTTGCACTTGTAGAGGAACGATGACGTCTGATACAATCGTCTCAGCATAAATTTGAGCGTTGAGGTTGCCTCTGATCCAAATCAACTCAGTTCTTCCGCCGATCCAAATACCCGCCCATACCATGATGGTTCCACCACTATAAGGATGGACTTCCTGGCAGGATTTTAATCGCTGTTGGCGTCCAGGGGTTCTCCAGTGTCGTATACGTCTTGTATCCGGTCTCATACCAAAACGAGACTCATCAGAAAAGCACACGAAACGCCATTGTTCTTCTGCCCAATTTCTGTGTTCAAGAGCCCATTGATATCGAATCCTACGATTGTGCATTGCTATAGGTGGTACCCGTAGCGGTCTTCGGGAATGAAGGTTCACTTCATGCAAGCGGTTTCTGACTGTTTGGTCGCTAATTAAGTTCCCTGAAGAGTGATGAAGCCTCACGGCTAACATCATGGCGGTTATTGTTGGACCTCTTCGAGTTAAGATTTGAATGTATCGGTCTTGTCTCCGTGTGGTGCAGCGATACCGTCCTCCATGGCGCTCAGCCACGGTACCAGTGCTTCGGTAACGTGTCCAAAGTCGACTGATAACACTCTGACTTGTATTCAGAGCTAAAGCCACAGTACGTTGCCGGGAACCAGCTTCTATCATTCCCACGGCTCTGAGCATTTCTTCCCTGCTTAAATGACGTCGCCGCTCCATAATAACGTTGGTTTTAATCAGTAGTAGGGAAACAGTAGCACTAATAATGTCTTCAATGCGTTGTATGTTTTTATAGGGAAAATATTGACAGCTGATTTTCATCTTTTACTCGAATTTGATTCACAGTTCCTGATTCAAATTATGAAATGCACCAAAAAGGATCCACATAAATTTATAAAATCATAAATTTATTACAAAGCCACATCTCAATCTCAAGAAATCCGCATAAAAATGCTTGATCCCTAGACACTTTTGATGTGTGTATTTAGTATAGAGTAGTATAAATAAAAGTATATTTTAGAGTATTTTTCTCACACTCAGTCGACTTTTCGTAGGACCGTTTACCGATTCGAACCGTTTCAAAACGGATTTGTTTGTTTGTTTTGATTTTATTTTGTCGAATGTTTTGTGTGACATCATATTTTTTTTATCTGCGTTGGTATGTTGGATTTCTATATTTTATGTGTTATTAGTTATTTACTTTCACAATTACTATGATAGGTATAAGTATACCCCCTCATAACATGACTAATATCAATCCGAGATACAGCCCTCCTCTGTGAATGAGAAAAGGGGATACGTATGGACAGGAGCGGATCCAGGAATTGATTCTGGGGGAGGGCACGAAAGGCAAATAGCAGTGCCGGATCAAGCGTGCTTACGATGGGGGGGGGGGGGTACATTATCCAGTACACAATACAACTCTGGGGGGGCACGTGCGCCACCAGACGGTTGGTGTATGTTACTATCATAAGTGTGGAATTTGGCGAACAGTTAATACTTATGAATATATATATTACGGGTCTTAATCGCGTGAATAATTTATGGTAAAACGTTGCAATACGGTCGAAACGTCGGGCAATAAACAAGGTATTTTACCTTAAATTATTCACGCGATTAAGATCCGTAATATATATATTTTCATAATGTGTACAAATCGCGAAAATTTATTAACAGTTAATACTTATCCTGGATTGACACATAGATACTCGTTACCACAATAACTATTACCCATCAAAGGGGAATCCGTTTCTACTCAGTATGGCAATATCCGGGGTCTACAAAGCCCACCCCACTCGTTGTTTACAATACCTACGCTTTGGGGGTCGGCTATTGTAACACATCGACAAGTGTCTGAGCTCACACTGTTTGGGGGGGGGGGCTGTCCAGGGTTAGTATTATAAATAGAGGTCAGTGCACCCAAAGGAAGCTGCGGAGGAAATCTTTTTTTTTTACTTTTTTAGAAAAAAAAGATAACTAGCAATGTGGCATTGAGTCCTACATTACTAGCAATCTTGTTAACCCCTCCAGCTAAGCTCAAAGGCTTGTGTTAGGAGTGGGTTCACGTCGGTAGTATAATGGGTAGGATTCGAACCCGCAACCTCACGATTGCCAGACCGATACCTTAGCCATTAGGCTACCGGCGCTTCATTAGAAAAGTTTATGCAATAAAGTAAAAACGACATCAGCAAAAAAAGTTTCCATACCATTTAAAATACTTAAAATAGGACTGCGGAGAAAATGCGTAATAAATAACGAACCAAAAACTCTTTCCAAGTTAAGATACTAAAAAAGATTTTCAGTTTGTCTCTTAATGCTTCGAAGTTGAGTCATGTTAAATTAATGTATCCGTTATTCAACGCACAAACAGCACAAAAGGCTGACGAAAAACAGATTTCCTTTTAAATTTATGGCAAATGAGCCACAGTAAATGTCGGAAAAACTCTGGCCGATTAAAAACAAGTTTGATCGATATAACGTCGCGATAGCATTGGCAGCGACTTCCTGAAAAAAATGTCCAACTCGCATGCGCGTTGATGCATTTCTAAGCCCAGCTCTCTACCGCGCATGCGCGGTGGACATATTTGAGCGCATTGCGCATACGCCAGTTCGCACGGCCTTTTCACGACAGCGAAATAAAGATAGTGAATAGGGACCCTGCTTCTACGGTGTTGCAGGCAACTTTACACTTGGAAATCGAACCAACAACTTCTTGTATAGCAGTCGTACGCACTCACACTGGGCCATCTAAGTCTGAAAATACCGCCTTTGTCATGTTTGCCGAATCGTTGGTCGCAAAACAAAAGTGCTTAGGAGATTGTCGTCTTATTTCTGGATTACAATGTAAAAATCGATTTCGATCTCATTAGGGACTAGCCAACTGCGCTGGCGATCATTAATAATAATAATATCTCGGGACAACTCACACAACGCTATCTGATCCCAAACTAAGCAGAGCTGGACATGGAATCTAGACAACTGATAAACATACTTATATATTTCTAAATACATACATATTATAGATAAATAACACCCAGACACAGAATAAACCATCGTGCTCATCACGCAAAGTTTTATCCTGGGTGGGGATCGAGCCCACGACCTTTTGCGTAGCAGTCGGATACACACCTCACTTTTATTGATCAATGGGACAGAAATCCGACACGACATAGAAAAATATTAGGCGCAGAATCGACAACGGTTCAACGCATTCTCCAAGGCACATATTGCTATTTTTTTCGAAAATAGTCACCCATCTATGGATCGATAGCGGTTACATAGTTTAACCTATATTTCGATCTACTTAGTCACGAATCTAAAATAAATAGGGAAAGAAAGAAAGAAAGAAAGAAAAATCGTTTATTTGCCACAGATACAATACGCTTCATAGAAACAAATAAAATTACAAATGAGTTTGTGTTTGCACGTCGTATCTGCGACAAACGAGGTTTCCACTCAGCTTAAATGCCATATTGTGGCATGAGCCACAACACAGCGCTGGTTTTCAGTGTGAACCCCAAGTGACGTCCGAAACCATTAAAGTATATCCATAATCAAAGAAATAATATGTAGGTATAATACATTGCAATAAATATGTTAGTAAATTATAATAAACATTTTTTGTAATAATTGTAAATAGATGATAAACATATAAAGGCACAGAACATAAAATGATATTACATTTAAATATATAAATACATGACTACAGTCTTTGTACTCATCTCCTACGGAACGAAAACTAGGCATCCGTAATGGCTTTCGACTATCAATGATACAATGCCGTGCGTGACCTACTTATGTGCGAAATAGCGCTCTGTCTTACTCCCACACGGGGTTCGCAATGCGCTTGCACAGGTTGCGTCGCAATAATAATAAATTAGTGTCGAGATCGATAAATAGGGCATTATTAATTCGCGATTTTTACAAAAGCACCAAAAAATACTCACAGGTAACAGCCGCAATGTATCACTTGTAACACCATCTCCCAACTGAACATCAGTTGAAGTAACAGCAACCTCAGTTGTCGTAGTACTTGGCCTCTTTGTTGTCACCCCAAACACGGTCCTGCCAGGCAATAGACCCATCTCCTGAGTCCTGAAGTTGTCCGAAGGAGTGAAACACATGAGCACACACCACACTGTCACATCGCTCCTCATTTTTCCTTCACATTGTAAACACTACGATTTTAATTTTAACACTGGTCACTTTCCACATAATTGTGTTCGAATTTTAAAATTAGAAACATGGGTAAATAGGTACTTTAGGAGGCACACAGCTGGCTGGTTCTAGGATAACAACTAAAAAAAATAAGATTTTTGACGTGATAACGTGTTATAAATCGATGATCGCACGTACGAAAAAGTGTCTAAAAAAGTCACGTTATTGATTGGTTGCTAAGCAACAGTGTATGGCGATTGCAGCGACATGCGATAAAATTTAAACTAACGTTATTGACTGGTTGCTAAACAACGGCAATGGTGATATGTTATCATTGTTTCTTTTAGCGTTATCACGTAAAATTATCGTCCGTAAACCGACTTTATAGACAACCATTTTTCTCAAAAATTTGTTTAGTATCATGTGCTGATCATCCTCTTGTAGGGATTCGACTGACTTAATCGGCACCCTGAATGTTCCGCAATTGCTATCTGCAACAAAAACAGTTGGTACCATAAGTGAAATAGTAACACGGGAGAGCGAACTAACGTTGTTATTTTATATTTAACTAGCTGACTCGCGCAACTTCATATCCGTATTTTTTTCCCTTTTTTGTAACATCTTTCATTGCTGTTCCGCTCCTATTGGTCGTAGCGTGATGTTTTATAGCCTATAGCCTTCCTCGATAAATGGGCTATCCAACAGTAAAATATTTTTTCAATTCGAACCCGTAGTTCCTGAGATTATCGCGTTCAAACAAACAAACTCTTCAGCTTTATAATATTAGTATAGATGTACAAAAATTACAGTGACCAACCCTACAATTTGGATTGTTTGTAAACATTTCACATCGTGTGCAGCTTTATTATAGCTAGAGTGACACCTAAAGAAATCTTGCTGGATAAACCAAGAAAATAGTGTAATCAATAAGGAAATCATTACTTTAATTTCTACTAACAGATATTATAGTCAGACGTTTTCACAAACAGCTACACAACAATTGATATGATTTACAAATTAGGGGAGACCGGGAATGGTTGACTAAGTTTCAGCTTATTGGCTTATATTTTTTATTGTTTCAAAGTATATCAGATACATTATTAAGCTTTGGAAAAATAACAAAGCAGTCTAATAATAACTCAAAATATAGCGATTTTACAGAACATGCCTGGTGTTGGTTGACTTATCACCTTGGGTAAGTTGACTAATGACCTAATTAAGAACAATACTGTAAGAACTAGAAGAATACTATAATAACTAGAAGAATACTGTAAGACCTTCAATAATTTTCTTTATTGAAACTTATCTATTTTTTATTTCTTTGTTGTCCAATTTGACTTTGGGGTATGGTATACTTTCTGTATCCGTCTATTTTAGAATTAGGGATCCGTTTGTAAAGTATTAAGCTTTAAAGTGCATTTTTTTGTAAGACTCAAATGTTCCTCCCCCTGCCAGCTACATGGTTGAGTTGGATATGTGAAAAAAATCACGGTAGCGGCATATATAGTGAAGTTAAAAGGAAAACTGTCATAGCTAAGCAGGATTCACAAGTTAAAGAGTAACAGCTAATCAAATAAGAAGTAACAACATTTTCGTACAAATTCCATTGAAAATTATAGTAAGTCGATATAACATTGTACAAATGAAACGAAAACAACAGGAAAACCACTTCTTAAGCCGTATTATTCGGATGGAGCTACATGCTACAGAACCCTACATTGTGCGTGGCTCGACATGCACTTGGTTTTACATACGGTGTAATCAAACTACTTTGTGGAAATTAAACAAAGCTATATGTTACAAAAAAAGTAACACTAGTATATTTAAACTTCTCGAAATCGAAAAAGAAAAACACAAAAAACATGGCGAAGAAAACCACCAACGATTTAGGTGTATTGTTTTTTGTTATTACGCTCTGTCTGCAAAACGGTGTGCGCTCGTACCGCTGCGTTTTCGACAAATGTGCGGCAACTCGTGAATGTTGCAATACTTTTTTTTTTAAGACGAATCCGTTGTAGGATGTAAAGTCCCCTACGTCGCGGGGGACTTTACAAACATACAAGTCACGGACACAAAGTACACTCAGACTCGGAACAACAATTTGTGGATCACACAAAGTGGTGTCCCGTGTGGGGATCGATCCCACGACCTCCACCGACCACGACCAATCGGACACACTCCCACCGCGCCACAGAGGCAGTCGAAAACAATCGAAGTCGATTTTAAATTTTGGCGAGTTTTTTACATTTAGTCTACCTGCCCCAATAGTCAACCATTCCCGGTCTACCCTACAATGCCTCATAACTCATCATAATTTATCTACAAATATAGGATTGAGCTTCGGCAATGAAAGGGACGAAGAAAAAATACATCCCACGCACACTTACGAATGTTATCTTTTGAAATACTTAGTTACATAAAAACATTTGTGGGATATTTATTATCGTGTATTATCGTAAGGGATATAAATATAAAATAAACGTCCATATATACAAATGAAAACGTACAACATCGCAATTTCATAATGTATGTACGATGTACGTTAAAATAGAACAGAATTTTCTGGGTTATATTTAGATGAAGAGTAGATGAAAACCCATTGATATGTCTTAAAAAATATTACGTTTGCTGAATGTTGATTCAAAATTCAAAAGGGATGCCTAAAAGAAGATAGTGATAATAACGTCTTCTATTCGTTGTTTGAAGCGGTGGGCCTAATGATTAAAGCATCGATCTCGCAATCGTGAGGTCGCGGTTTCGAATCCTGCCCATTATACTACCGACGTGAACCCACTCTTAATACACACCATTGAGCTTAGCTGGAGGTATTAACAGGATTGCTAGTAATGTGGGACTTCCATTGCTAGTTGTCTTAAAAAAATATATATATATTTAAATAAATATATATTTAGAATTACAATTTAAGTAACATCTGTTTTGGCCACTTTTAACCACTTGAATCATTTTTATAAAATAACTATGAGATGGTTTTGACATTTTTTTTTTAATTTTAATAAAAGACCTAGTACCTAGCAATCATTTGGGTCGCACATTAGTAGCAATCCTGTTAACCCCTCCAACTAAGCTCAATGGCTTGAGTTACTCGTGTCAACGTGTGGATCTAGAAAATAGCATTGGCGCCAACGTTGGGACGAGCGTTATGTACGGTGTCGACCAACCGGACGACGCAGGAGCCCAGCACAGCGCGTTTCTCTTACTCTAGATCAATATTATAAGGTTTTGCTATAGTATCACCGAAATAGCTATTACTTTATTTCGATTTAAGTTAAAACATCGGTAGTGTGCCTAGATAAGTCAATAGTTCCTTGTAAGGCTGATAAAAAATTGACGGTTGGCCTTGCTAGGGCACATGGGTCTTACTAGGAACATCTATGTTGTTCATGTATCTTTCTACAAAGAACTATGTGCCATTAAAAAAAAATGTAGTTAAAGTACTTAGTCTATAATATCTGATTATTTTGTTGAATTAAAAAAGACATGTCATGAACACTTTGGCCTTACAAGAAACGGACCCATAAGAAGGCCATTTTACGTCAGTATTATTTTCTTATAATTATAAATTTTATTAGAAATTTATTTAATGTCGATATAATACTCATTAGTATTATTTTTAAAACATTTCCACGAATACATCCTTAGTTGCACGATTGTGTTCAAGTAATGTTCGTTGAGTATTTTATAAGTGATAATATTATGCTAAGCATTTAATGTTTCGTTTTAATAAAATACCTTTTTATATTGTTTAAGTTTAACTTAAAACTAACGTTGTGACTACTTGTGACAGTCAAAATACCCGTATTTTGACTGTCACAAGCAGTCACAATGTTAGTTTTAAGTTAAACGATTGATATTTTATATTGGTCTTGTTCCCAGCAAGGCCGTTTGGAAGAGTTTAATAAACCTTAAGTGTAATAAATATTTATTAAATCTACAATAAAATAAAGTATTTTATTTGTTACATAATGATACAAAGTGTTAGTTAATAATTTGTTTGTTTCATTTCTCCAGTAAATAAACGATTAATAAATGTTTATTCGTTATAGTGGCCTTCCATGGTCCACCGACCTTATATCGGGCCGATATTTTAATTTAACGAAACTCGAAAATTTGAAAATTAATTCGTTCGTTCAATAAAATTGTCAGTGGAGACAAAATTTTTCGTGCTTATACAAAAATAAATCATAATAGTCTCTGTAAATCAAGGAAATTAAAATTCACAAAAGTTTCGCTTTCGGAACGGGAGTAGTAAGCCTATCGATTCTGAATGTACGAGGACAATATTTTAAACGACTTTGCTTTTAATACTCGATATTAATGAGATTGTCTATTTTTTACTTTGCAAGACTCAATTAAATTTAAGGATTTACCGATCTCAGGCTAGAAATACCTTTTTGTTGTTAGATTTTGCTACTTAATGTTTACACAAAAAAAACGAAAATAGCAAAACAACCGATTGTTGCTATTTTTCATGTTTTTTTTTCATGTAACAAAATGTGTAGAATCAAAATTGGGAGGAATTTATCCATTGATACATAGTCTATCATAAGTAAATAATCTAAAAGTGCCTAAAACTTAGCATGTTTCTTAAAATTTCAATGTGAAGTTTGATTACGTAATTTTTATCCATTTTAGAGATGAATAATAACTCCTTTAGTTATTGAGATCGCAATGACATCACCATTCCGATTGAATGGGATTGTCTATAACATTTAATAAAATTAAAATTAATGGTATGGCCAGGGGTACGGTGGGTTTGAAGTGGTACAGACTAGGTACTACAGCTGGCCTTCGCAACTTCGTCTGTGCCAATTTCTCCCGTCTTTACAATTCATACAATAATACTAAAATAGCGTTTAACAAAAATAGTTTCCGACCTATTCTCATACCTACCAAAGACACAAAAAATACTTAAAATCGGTTGAGCCGTTTCGAAGGAGTTCGACCACAAACACTGTGACACGAGATTTTAGTATACCAGAAGAATTAATAATGTCTATCCAATGTAATAGGATGAAGAGAAAAAATTAACAGTTACTCCCATTAAAATTTAACGGTAAAAGTCCTTGACAATTTATTGTTAGCTTCCATAATTCTTTTCAAATTTAAATTATTTCGCCTTGCCTCGGTGGAGCATCGGAAGTATGAATGACTCCTACGCAAAAGGGAATGGGTTCGTCTTCGTTTCCCACACGGGACGTCACTTGGTATCCACTAATTGTTTTTCCGAGCCTGAGTATACTTTATAACCAACAACTGTATGTCCGTAAAGTCAGAGAACTTTTTAAAATACTTAATCCAAACTAATACCTATTATAAATGTGAAAAAAACTCAGTCTCTCTGTTATGTTTTCCCAGTCTAAATCGGTTCCGAAGATTAATCTGCGGAACCGAATTAGATGACATTTGGTATGGAGATAAGTGAACATCGAAAGGTAGTAAAAATATATAATGTCAATGTCAACCACATAAGTCTACGGTACCGCTACGAATCTGCTACGAGAATTTTACACAGATTTATATCAATATACATAATCAATTATATTTCAATATTATTATATTTCAATATCCATTATATTTTCCTTTCTTATAAAATTTGTAGGTTAAACTTTTGTTTTCATTGATTACACGAGTTTTTAATTAACGTTATCCAAATTTATTAAAACATCGTATTGTACCGCTTATTACATTTTGTAGCTATTCCTACAATAGCGGCTAGACCCGGCTTCGGATAATTTGTAAAATTTCGATTACGAACTTTCTATGAATATATTAAACATGTACTTCATAATATTATATAAACATTCCAAAAATAGATACACGTAATGATAATGAAAGTCGTATCAAATTCGTTGTGGAATTTATGCAAACTACATACACACACACGCACAAATTCCCTATGCGGCTTGTAGAGAAAAGCCGCATAGTGGGTTGCTAGTAAATTACGAAACCCATAATCATATTAATTACCTATTTAATTAATATAGCAATCATAATTGTTGTGGCAATTAATTTAGTATCAAATTTTCCTCAGATACTGATTTAACCTTCCATAATATATTTCCTTTACAAGAGATTTTAGAGGGTAATTAGAAATTAATTACTATCTTTAAATAACTGAGCTCGGTAGTTGGTTGAAAAGAATTCTTCAGAGACTAACCAACTACGCAGTAGATATTATAGTGCTTGGGCGTATTCGCTCATTTTCATAGCTTGATGGGATGGAAATCCGTCACGACCGAAGAGAGATTGGGCGTAGGACTCACTGCTGCAGCTCTCCGAGGCACGGAAGGGTGTGACATTTTCGAAAACGGTCACCCATTTATGGAACGGCAGTGGTAGCGTTGCTCTATCTCTATCTGTTTGGTGGCCACTAAGTCAGTACATTGGTAGGTATTAGTAATAACCTCAATAGAGGTACGTAAGCTGACGATTACTATTTTTTTTTAAACTATTTTAACATGACATAGGTATAATTAGGTATATTTAACTACTATGTCAAAAAATGATATTATGTCTTTAAATAGTTTACAAATTTTATCTCATTTTAGTATCCAGTACCTGGATGACTGAGCTTGGCTAGGTTTTTTTTAATCGACGTTTTTTAAAAGTGAAACCTAGCTAGATAGATTTATCGCCCCCGAAACCCCCTGCTGGCTGAGCCATTGCCGAAATTCAGATTATTTATATAGGTATATACTTATATATATACAAGAATTGCTCGTTTAAGGTATAAGATTTTGAGTGGTGTTTAAGTATTTTATGTATTACTTATTAAACTAACTTAGCATAACGTAAAAATTCGCTCGGTTCGCTCGCTTCGGGACTCGAACCCGAGATCATTAGAGTACTGTTTTTACAGGGTCAACCTATCCGGCACCAAGTCTCGCCTGTAGTTGTAATATTTCCTTCCTGCTGTTCTTTTTTTACTATTATTTGACCTATTCTGTCGGACTTAATAACTATCAAAACGATCATGTAGATAGAACTATATGTAAAAATCACAAACACTTATTTAAAACAAAAATAGCTTACATAAGCCTACATTTTAAATTAGTAGGTATGGCCATGGCTTTAGAGTCATGTGTACGTACCTGTATTTCAAATAGGTACCCATGAATTTGAGGCCAATTTTAATTAAGTTCTGGCTTTAGACCCTATTTATCTAGAGCCTTAACTTAGGAAGCCTCTCGATAAACTACCTAAGTGGCGCCCTTCAGTCTGGAAAATCGAGGAGTGTTAGTGAACAACTGTCTACCATGAATTAAAGTATAGGATTAATGGAACTAACATACCATGTATACAGATTAATAGATAAGTATATTAATCCCCATTCAAGCTTGGTCAGGTCCAATTTCACTGATAAAGAAATTCACTCAGTTTCTCGTCACCTTTACCTTTCAAGAATACATTAACATCTATCTGCCAACCAACAGTTGTTGATGTATGAAAAGCGCAACAAGTTGTTTTACTTCATTATTTCCTTGCCTCGATATTAATACTTACATAGCTAAGCTAGCCTAATATTAAAGGGTAAATATTAAATCAAAGAATAACATTTATCTACACACATTATTGTAATATAGATGTTACGTAAATATATGTAATTATTTGATCGTTTGAATGCCGGTCTTATGTACGTTACTATCCTAATATTTGAACGAAATTGAATTATTAAATTATTATTTTTAGCTAATATTGTAAGGACTATAGGAATTTGATGACGTATGTATCTATAACTACATATACATAAGAAAGTTTGTTTTTTTTTTTTTATATAATTGCAAAAAGTATTTTTTTTAATTTTTGACACTGTAATACTTTCACTGTAATTACTTTTTTTATTAAAAATGGTATGTAGCGAAGGTTTTGTACGGAACGTTTGGGCGGTGAGTTTGGGCGGGTCGCCCTCCCGGCAGTCACGGCAATACTGACGATAACGTCGCTCTGGCGACCCCTAACTACTACCATGGGCTATAAACTCACTGGATTATCATTTTAATGAGATTTGATGACTACGATTAAACATTTTTGTACAAATAATTATAATGAAGAATGGAAAGATTGATAGGATCATAAATTAATTTATTCTATACATTTATTTTTATTGTATAATTTTAAATTACCTTTTTTATGTGTACTCTCAATTTTATATAATTTATATTGTATTCTCTATTAATTTATACGTTATGGTAGAATGTGATAGCAGGTACTTTAAAACAATACCGAGATTAGACATCGCTCACCAACACTAATTTTTTTTTAAGAAAGATAACTAGCAACGTGGAATTATAGGTCCCACATTACTAGCAATGCTGTTACCTCTCTAGCTAAGCTCAATGGCTTGTGTTAGGAGTAGATTAGGCTACTGCTGCTTCAAACAAAGTGATCTGAAGTACTTACTTAATCTGTAATTCCGTATCGTTAATTCGTATACACTCCCAGTGCGCCACCGAGTTAGTCCGTCTGTATGACGGATTGCCCCTGTGCTCTCGATATTTTGTTATTTAGGCAAACCATGAGTGATGGTGAGGATCCTCAGTGGGGTCAAGCTCGTTGAAAAAAAAAACAAAAAAGAAACGCGTCACAACCTACAACTGAAATCCTGTGCCCTTATACATCACCAAAATAAGGAACTATCTAATGCACGTGCACCGTGCAGACTTCCAGTGATGCGAGGTGAAGAAAATGATTACAGTTCTAAAGAGACTGATATTAGTCAAGTAAAGGTAGTTTCCAACATCTCTGGACTAGCTATGTTTCCATAGCAGAAACAATCAGGTAGATCCGATTGATATTTATATGAGTATATAGAAAAATCTTTGTTCTGACTGATTGTAGAGACGTGAAATTTCGAAGACATATTCCTTATATAGTGTAGGCATCCTTTAAGAAGGGATTTTTGGGTATTCTTCCTCTAAGGGGGTAAAATTGTGGTTGTAAGTTTGTATGAAACTCCGTCAGTTTTCAAGCTAGATTTGTGAAAAATAATGAAATACGCGTTTCAGCGTTTTGGAAAATCGACCCCTAACAATAGGGGCGGCAATGTATATGAAACTCTGTAAGTTTTAAAGTTTGATCTGTGAAATTTCTTATTTGGCAACCACATACAGCAGTTACATAGAAAATTGCAAGTTTAGTTCAGTTTTAAAGTTAACACTGTGACAATTTGGCTTTCTGGATAAAGAAACACGTCTTTCAGCATTTGAAAGCGAAAATCTACCTTTAACGGGCTAAAGTCATACACGCGGGCGAAGCTGCGGACAACAGCTATTCTAATCTTATCTAATAATATAAATGCGAAAATGAGTATATTTGTTTGTTTGTTTGTTACGCTTTCACACCTAAAACACTGAACTGATTTTAAAAATTCTTTCACTAATAGAAAGCTACATTATCAGCGAGTAACATAGGATGTATTTTTGTTAATGTAGTGTTTTGTTAGTGTAAAAGTCATTATTTGACATGCGCTGCCATTTTGTTTTTGGTTACCAAAAACAAAATGGCAGCGCATGTCAAATAATGACTTTTAGAGGCAATTTTTTGATATCTACCTTGGGTTACATTATAGTAATTTTTCGTAAGGAAAAATACATCCTATGTTATGGAGATGATTTTGGAGAAGTGTGAGCTGTAACATATAAATGCGAAAAGATTAGTTTTTATTGCGATAACTGACAAAAACGCGGACGGAGAGCAAAAGTGTGTTAGTTAGTTTAGTGTGTTATAGATATTATTTTATATTTTTGGACTAAGTAGAGCACGACTAAAAAATGTACATGCATTTTCTAAAAGATGATTGTATAGATAATAAATATTAAGTCACGTAAAAAAATTTCCTGCCGTCAGTTAGTTGGCGTCCTTAGCATTTTTAAAACTAGATGCTAACACGCCTATCAAACGGTGAACCAAGCTAAACATTAATAAATTGCTACAGGTACTTATTTCAAAACATTTTATGTTGTATATCTATAATATGTATGTTTAAGTAAGTATATCAGTTGTCTGGTTTCCATAGTACAAGCTCTGCTTAGTTTGGGATAAGATAGCGTTGTGGGAGTTGTCCCTAGATATTAAGATATAACATTTACAATCGAGTTACTATAGTAGCAACCTTGACAACAATCCGCCAACTTTGCTAAATTCCCGGGAACATGAATGGCTCATTACACGTTTGTAATGGTTCAAATATCTGTTATCAGGTTTCACTCAAGTTCGATACTATACGCGTATTATCACATGCGTGAGTGTAAACTTTGCAGTTTCAATAAACAACACGTGTCACTAGGCTAATATGGACAAGTAGGTTTAAATATAGCTAAGCATATAAGTATCTCATTACGTACTTGTGCGATATTGTAATGTAAAACGCACGAGTTTCTTTTCAATTAGGGAAAATCAAGATGCTCCGTCCAAAACGAACGGTACTTTTTAAAATCTTAGCAAAGAGTTTTTATGTCAGAAAAGTGGTCAACATTTTATGAATAAAATTAACTTTGGGAGATAAAATTGAATAAATAAACATTTAATTGTTTAATTCTTTAAAACAGGTAAAAATTATTCCACGCGCTTTTTCTTTTTGCTGTATTTCCTCGCAAATATGTTATAAAACGTCGTATGACACACGTGCGCTTTGATAATTACAGCATCTGCTTTCTTGTAGCAATATCGCCTCGCCTGTAATTTTCAACTTACCGCACTGTTAACATAATGTAGGTACTATTACCTAACTACGTTAAAGAGCTACGAGTTTATAATACCTATACAAAATGCTGTTATTAACGTATCTTTACATGTTCCCAGTGACGATGTGGAATGGATGGAAGTGGATAAATTAAACATATTAAATTACCACCAGGACCAAAGGAATAGGCCAAATTTTAAAGAATTAAAGTATTACCGATTGGATTTTTTTTTTTTTTAAAGGAAAAGGTAGCATTGTAGGATTGGGTCCCTCATTTATTTTATATTATTAGCAATCTTAATATCTTAATTAACTCCTCCAGCTAAACTCAAAGACTTGTGTTAGGAGTGGGTTCACGTCGGTAGTTTAATAGGTAGGTAGGATTGAAGAGCCACTATTCATATCTTAATGAAAATTACTTAGTGAGTTTAAAGATTTTGTAGGATCCTTTCTAGATTTTGTAGTATAATACTTCAAAAGTTACATGAACACAAAGGTGGCACCTCTATCTAAACGTTTGGATTAAGGAGCCACGCCACTTGGAACGTCATGGATGAATATTTAACATAATTTAGTATGATTTTGTTGCTTTTGAGAGTTAGTAGACAAAATCTGAGCTCGGTAGTAGTAAAATACCATAAATTTTACTACTACTTTGTTATATAACGAAATGCCACAAGAGTTAAGATTAGAGAAAAACAAAAATCAATTTTCTAAATGTTATAAGACGTATTTGCTGGACACATATAACGTAAACGACTAATGTAGGTACATATTAATGTTGATAAACTTTCGCGATTTGTACACATTATTAAAATATATATATTACGGGTCTTAATCGCGTGAATAATTTAATGGCCGTGGTCACGGGAAGACTGTCTTCCCGTGACCACGGCCGTTGCAATACGGTCAAAACGAACCAAAACGAACGGTCAAAACGTCGGGCAATAAACAAGGTATTTTACCTTAAATTATTCACGCGATTAAGACCCGTAATATATATATTTTAATAATGTACATATTTGTTAAATGTGCAGCCAACCTGTATGTAACATACTTAATTATAAAACCACATAGTTACTATGTTATGCCTAAGACATTTTGTAAGTAGGTAACCTGAGTGCAATGTATTTCCACAGACAAACCGATTATTTGGTTTTTGTGGAGTTATGCTAAAATGTATGTATGGTTTTTAATAAAGTTTTTTATCTATCTATCTATCTATATATGTGGCTCCTCAGACCATACCTATAAAATAATAATAATAATATTTATTAACCAAAAACACTATTTAACAAATTATATATCAGATTGTAACTATATTACAAGTACCTACCTAGGTATATACACAGTACCTATGTGTTCAACTGATAGGTAACTAGGTATGTTTAAACGTGCGTCTCAAAAGAGATGCATCATGGCTATAGTTGGTATTCCTCCGTTTGTATCCTGTAAACCATATTTTAAAAACCTTAGAATATTGCCTGTACCTGGAATGTATATATTTTGAAATATGTGTTTTCGTTAAAACTCACTTAGATCTTTTTTATAAAGCCAATGATATATACCCTAGAAACACACGGCGTGGACAACGACTGGTTTTAGATATAGCTCCTAGAACTACCATGTTTCAAAAAAAATGTTACATGTGCATTAAAGTCTATAATAAAGTTCCAACTGCTATACAGGAGCAACCATTACAATTATTTAAACGGAAGTTAAAAATTATAATAATGGAAAAAATGTTTTATAATGTAAGTGAATGGTTGAATTGAATTTTTAATTGTATGTAATAACTAATTGACATGCGAGATCGTTTATGATAAATATATGACTATTTACTGACAATATGAATTAATTCAAATTTCAATAATGTATTTTATCAATGTAATTCCTAGTTTTGTAAGTTTATTTCAATTTGCACACCTATTCAGGTAGTATATGGTTAAATGAATATTGTTAAATTTAAGAACCCTTGTAAACCCTTATTTTAAGCAAATAAATGAATTTGTATTTGTAACGTTGCCAGCCGTACTAGGGTAGTACTATTACTTATTCTGTGGTCTAGTACCACAGAATAAGTAATTGTCTGAGGTCTAGTAAGTATGAACTAAATTATTCTATTCTGTATGATTACTATATGCTTCGTTATTTTTAAAAGAAGCAGTCAGTTCATTCGTCATTCATCATTTACGGCCGGTCTCAATAATCTATCTATCGATTGATTTGGCTACTAAAGGTAGAATTTTGACATATTTTGTATGGACCTTATGTCAAATAAATAGCTCTAGTAGCCAAATCCATCGATAGGTAGATTATTGAGACCGGCCGTTAGTAGTAAGTACCTATGTACCTATATACGATTTGTAGAACAAGAATCAGTCATTAAAAATGAATGAATTGGAAGATATTGGACATTTTAACTGGCTCCTCAATTGAGATACTGTGGTAAATAGATTTGCCTCTAATCTACTTATGACGAAATTTGCAAAAAAAGCCATCTATATTTGTATAAATTTCTACTAATTGTTTGTATAATCCTGCCCTAAAAAAAGTACATATCTACGAAGTTATCAGCTATTCTATAATTTTCTAACAAATTGCTGTGTGGGGGGGGGTGTCTATGAATAAAATATATACATTTTGCTTACCATTAATATTTAACTAGTAACCTGACGTTTCATTAGCGGTGAAGCTCATTTGTTTGCGCAAACATTTATGTAAAAATTTGTTTAATATATTATATTTTATATTATTACAGTTCTATTTCTGATGTAGCTTATTCTACCTATAATTATGTCATAATTGTTGACTTTTTTTTATTTTAAAGTTGTGTCGCGGGGGACTTTACAAACATACAAGTCTCGGACACTAAGGACTCGGAACAACAAATTGTGGATCACACAAAGTGGTATTCCGTGTGGGAATCGAACCCACGACCTCTTGCGTAGTAGTTGGATACACTCCCACCGCGCCACAGAGGTAGCCTTGTGGGGATACTTTTGAATTCTACTATTTACTATATCTATATACTATTCGAAATTGACTAGGTACTTATAATACCTAAAACATAAGAAACCAGAATCTAATCTCCTATGTACTCGTAAGTACACACCTGCTTAAATTTCGGTATATTCGATTAGTTAAAAAATGAATTTAAAAAATAATCATCCTGGTTTCATTCATATAACATAGTCACCATTAATAGCGAATTCTTAAGGAATATTGAAAATGATTTCTTTTTCAGACACCTAATATATAAAATGTTGATCTGTAGGTACATATACCTATGTTACAGACATTTGTAGGTACTAAATGTAAGTGTCTCTGGTTTTTGATTCCGTTATGCTCTCTGGAAGGTATTTTACAGAACATCAGGAGGCCAATTCACGTATTTAAAGCAGTACAGTTGCAGTTAAGTTTCGGTTAAATTTTGGCCATTTTTGTATTCTTGTAACTTTGTGATCGATCTCAAATAAGCCTGCGTCAAGTACCTGTATCGAGAATGCAATACGGTGCGCAAGCGTTTTTGAGATCGATCCCAAAGTTACAAGAATACAAAAATGGCCGTTTTAATCGAAACTTAACTGCAACCACACTACTTTAAATACGTGAATTGCACCCCAGGATTGAGGAGTCAAATAAAATGCGTATATTTACTAAATTTACTCAGTTTTATTTCTTTGTGGACAGGCTACGAATTCGAACACACTGACTACTAAATGTTTTTGGAGTGTTATGTTAATTGAACAACTACTTTCATGGAAATTCACGCTCTTATGTAGGAAAAGATTTTTTTTTTTAACATACAATATTTTTAATGTGCCTCCTCAATCTAGACTCAGATTTATAGTAGACACTAAATACAACTACTATACTTGTACGGTACTAAACGATGCGAAATTTTAAAAAAAATCATTGAGTATTTCCGTGTTCGATGTGGCTCCTCCGTATACCTACTATAAAATATAGTATACCAATTATAAAAAAAAAAAAAAATGTGATAGGACAGATTAGCGACTTATTAGAGCAAAACCATTTAATCTCGGACACACACGGGTTTAGGCGCAGCCGCAGCATTGCGACAGCACTATCATATTTTGCTGAGGACATACTTAGAAGTTCGGACCAGGGCCACCAGGTGTTGGCGCTATTTATTTATTGAAAACCAACAGCGTAATAGCGTAATAATAAACATACACAAGTATTGTATATCAAAAGAGTAAGGCTAACGACAGATGTTCCTTAATTTTACTTATAAGTATATTTTGGCTTAAGAACGGAAACATTTTTTTCAAAATTTGATAGGAAGTAAATTAATAAGATACGAGTAGAAAAAAATATTTTATTTTAAACTAAGTCATAAAAAAAAGTATTAGGTCTATGTCCAAATTTCATTTAGTTGTTTGTTTTTCAGAGTACGTATTAATTGTGATTTGAAAGATTGTTTAGAACGGGAAAATATATATAGATCGCTAAACGTATTGTTATGTGTTCGAGCCATTCGTATAATGACATTATTTGGAAAAAGATAATTTATTGTCAAATATTACACCTAGATCACGGATAGTATTGACTTTAGTTATGGTAGTTCCATTGAAGTTATATGCGAAGTTAATAAGATGTATTTTACGAGAGTAAGTAATATATTGTATTGTAAGTAATATATAGTCAGTTATTTTATAATAATTACTTAGACTATCTAGATCTGTTTGAAGAGCTTCGCTGTCAGCAATGTTTTTAATTTTCATCGTGTGCGTACGTTAAGTGTTCAAAATATCTAAAAGAATCACTAATGTCAAATAAGTATGCATTGTAAATAGGGGTCCTGGGTGCGAACCTTGTGGTACACCGCTGGGAACAGTGATAAAGTTTGACCGATAGACGCCTATGACGACTCCTTGAGACCTCTTGTACAGGTATGATTCGATCCATCGCAATAGGTCGCCTCGAATGCCCAGTCTAAATAACTGGTTCAGAAGGATGACGTGATTCACACGATCAAAGGCTTTTTCGAAATCAGTGTAGATCACGTCAACCTGTCCACCATAATCAACATTGTTCAGAAGGTAGTCTGAAAAAGAAGCAACATTCGACGTAGTTGATCGTCTTTGGAAAAAACCATGTTGCGTATTTGGTACACTAGAAACAATTTGTGGTGTTGTTGTATTTATAAATAGATTATAAAACGGCGTTTGATACTCTGGACCATAAGGCACTACTGCAGGCTATGTCGGAGTGCGGTATCAGGGGGTCGACGAATGATTGGCTCAGGAACTACCTCAGTGGCAGGACTCTGCAGACCAGTGTTGCAGGTGTGGTAGGACGAGACACAGCCGTAACCATGGGTGTGCCGACCTAGCCGGCTAGGTATACGGCCCAATCGGCTTCATCTTGCACGTAAACAGAGACGACATATGTCTTCTGTACCTACTCCTCTAAGAATGCACAAGAAGCCAGAGCTGGCTTGCTGGCAGACTTTGATAACATCCCGCGTGGGTATAATATTAAACACCAACAAAACGAAGGTAATGCATGTATACTCTCCGAATAATCTTGTGGCGAAGAGTATTCAGAGCTCGGGTATAAGTATTGTGGGTCATATGTATACCTGTCTGAACGCAAGGATGGTCAACTGTGCCTGTCAGGAGTTACTGTAGCTGTACTTAACTGTACCTGTAGACAACTATTATGACGAAAGAACCAAGAAGTACTTGATTCCAACAATATTTAATAAAATAGCCTGACTTAGGGATGATAAAGACAAATTTTATTTTATTTTATAATTTAAATGTTTCTTGTGAAAATATTATAAAAAATATTAATAGAAAATTAGATACAAGTTAACATACGGTCTCCTCGATACAGGCCTAGTGAAAAGACCAACAGTAATACAGCAGTAAATGTCCACCTAGCTTTAGATTATGAATGACTAGCTGTCCCGCGCAAATTCGTATGCGTAAATTTTCCCCGTTTTTGCAACATTTCTCGTCGCTGCTCCGCTCCTATTAGTCGTAGCGCGATGTTATATAGCCTATAGCCTTCCTCGTTAAATGGGCTATCCAACAAAAAAAGAATTTTTCAAATCGGACCAGTAGTTCCTGAGATTAGCGCGTTTAAACAAACAAACAAATAAACTCTTCCGCTTTATAATATTAGTATAGATTGTACGAGGGTGGATTGAAAAGTTCGCGGCCTCAGCAAGAAAACAATATAAAATATAAACAAAAGTAATTTTATTTTTCCACGTAATCTCCACTTAACTCAATGCACTTCTTCCATCTGGTTTCCAACGCCTGTATGCCGGTCATAAAAAAAGTTTCTTCAAGGCCTTCAAAAAAGTCACCCACCGCGGTTTCAACCTCCTCATTTGATGAAAATTTTTGACCTCCAAGGTGTTTTTTAAGGTTTGGGAATAAATGAAAGTCCGAAGGTGCCAAATCAGGGGAATAGGCGGCAGTAATTCAAAGCCACAATCACGAATTTGAGCCATTGATTCAACAGACGTGTGAACGCTTGCATTATCCTGATGGAACAACACTTTCTTGCTGAGTAGTCCTGGCCTTTTCTCTTTGATCGTTTCACGCAAATGACGTAAAAGGGTGCAGTAATAAGCAGAGTTTATAGTCTCACCTTTTGCAAGGTAGTCCACCATGATGACACCCTTAGCATCCCAAAAAACTGACGCCATCACCTTGCCAGCTGACAAAATTGTTTTGGCTTTTTTTGGAGTCGGTTCATCAGGTTTTTTCCACTGCTTGGATTGCTGTTTTGACTCTGGGGTGTAGTGGTGTACCCAGGTTTCATCCATTGTAACAAATCTGTCCAAAAAATCTTGTGGATCAGTCTCAAACATTTCCAAACTGTCGCGAGAAATCGTGAGCCGTATTCGTTTTTGTTCAACTGAAAGCAATCTGGGGACCCACCGCGCAGAAACCTTAGAAAATCCAAGTTCATTGACTATGATGTTTTGTGTTCGTTCATATGAGATGCCAATAGTGTCAGCAATCTCCCTGATGGTCAATCTCCGATCTGCCAATATCAGATCACAGATTTTCCCAATGTTTTCTTCAGTCGTAGACGTCGTAGGCCGGCCGGAGCGAGGGTCATCTTCAATACTCTCTCGTCCGCGTTTAAATTCTGTAACCCACTTTTTCACAGTCGTATACGATGGAGCAGATTCCCCCAATGTTGTTGACATATCTTCGTGAATCTCTTTTGGAGTCAGTTTTTTTTTAAACAGGTATTTGATGACCGCACGTTGCTCAATTTTCTCCATTCTTTAAAAACGCTGCACTTAGGCTCACAAAATTCAGTCTAATTTAAAAACAGATAATGCTATTGTGACAGAATTTTACAATGTGACAACCAGAGAGTAAACAAATCGAATGAGGTCAGTTACATTAAAATAAGTTAAGTATTTATGTGGTAGGCCGCGAATATTTCGATCCACCCTCGTATTTTTGCATTTTATGCAATACTGTATCTATTGCTGCTATAAATATTTTTTCAATTGAGTAAATATTGCTTAAAAAATAAATAGCGATTTTTTTTACTGTGCGAGTTCGGCAATATGTAATAATTATGGAAAAGTTGTTTGTTAGTAACTTGAGGTTGTATTGAACCTACTAGTATATTTATTTTTTAATTTAGTAAGTATTATGGTACTAGTTACAAGGTATGAAACAAGCGCTAATCCCACCGACAAACTGTCAGTCTGGCGAGCTAAATGTTTCCGTAGTTATTATTATTAAAATCAAGGACTGTACCTACAATTTATTTAAACTTACTACTTAATGATATATTATTTTTATTATGATGCGTAAAGTGGCTCCTTAATCCAAATGGACACAACTAAGTTGAAACTTATTTTGTGGGACAGAGGCGATCCTTTCCATCCACTGACCTCTATCAGTGTTCCTATCTCATTTATTAGTACCTACCTAGTACCTAGAAAAGTTTCTTGCTTTAAAAAGGTCGTAACTACGCAAAAATGACACTTAAGCACGAAGCCTAAAATTGATTTTAGTCCTTACTTTATGTCTAAAAAAGACTTCTATAGGATTAAATGTATGGAGGAAAAATTCCTCACAGGCGACTTGAACTCGCGACTTGAACTCGCGCCCCTTAGGTGTACCGGCCGTTAGCCAACTCCAGCACCGTGACATGTCCGCCAAAGTTCGTCTCGACATCCGTGTCCCTTTAGGATTGTTACGGATTCTTCATCATAATTACAGTAGGTATACCTCAGCTTTATTAAGGCAATTATGGAAGTTCGGTCTCTTGCTAGATTTTACGCAATAAATATTTTAAATTTTTTATCTGGCAACTTTCGATAACATTTTATTGAAATTAATAAAAATGGACATTTTTATAACTTAAGTACCTATTTAATAGTCATAATAACATAATCACGCTTAAATTGTTCCCACTTGTGGGACGTACTTAGGCCTAGGGACCGTAAGCCACGCGGACTCAACGTGGATCGGTAAGTACTTAATAAAAAGTCACAATATTGAATCAATAAAATTTTATTTGACATAAAATAAAACGCACAGCACTTCATATACATCACAAAGTAGAAAACATTACAATGTTACATTACATTAGAAGGATATCCACCAGCCACCACAAAGCACCGAGAGTTCAAATTAACTTCATACAACGCGCGATTGAGCAACACACATATAAGCATCGCCTATGGACTGCCCAGAGCACTTTGCTTTGAATGTGTTCCTAGTTTCTGACTGGACTGTTGATCTACCCCCTTATTCATAATAAATTTAGGAGCATTTTATCTTCTATTCAATTTTGAAAATGGAAAGAAAAACAAAGACAAAACATTCGCTAGTTAAAATGCTCTTAAAACGTCTGCTTATTTATTATGTCAGTGATGGACTGCTAAGCAAGAGGTCTTGGGTGCCATGGAAAAATCTTTGTTTGATAAGCAAGATTGTTTAATGTCTCTGGGTGTAGTTTATCTACAATATGTATGTAGCTGTCCGGTTAGCACAGTACTGGTTCTGTCTATATTACTGTCGAAATGGATGAAATTTTAAAACAAAGTTTAGCAACCATTTAATACTTTTGTAAAAGGTTGCTAAGCAACTTTGTTTTTAAATCCATTTCGGCTTTAGTATCATCATCATCATCATCATCATCAGCCTATCGCAGTCCACTGCTGGACATAGGCCTCTCCAATTGCACGCCACTTTGTTCTATCTTCGGCTTCTCGCATCCAGCTCCTGCCGGCTTTAGTATAGTAGTAGTATAATGATGTGAGCGTTGTCTATATGGTCGTTGCTCGACTGCGTTGTATGAAGCATTCCTTCTGTACTCTCACTGTTTTGTGTTTACATTACAGTAGATACGGCACTCTTTCTACAAATTAATTGAACGTTACAACACTTATTACTACGTCAGTCATTCACGCGTACGTAAAATATTTAATACTAATCTATTTATTAATTCTGATTAGTATTTCGCTTTTCACTCTTATGAGTTTAGTATTAAGACAAACTTAAATAAGTTAGTGATACCGAAAATTTTCATTCGTATAAAAAAACGTGTTTTATTGAGACTACCCGCATTTTATGTGCACAAAAGTCACACAATAAGTATATAATCTACGAGTCACACTGTGATGTGAACACACACGACTGACTTTTTTAGGACTGATTTTCGGAGCGATTCAGATTTGTTTTAGTTTGCTGATTATTCAGATTTGTTTTAGTTTGTTATTTTTATTTGATTGTGGCGGAATATTTGTTGGATATCGGCGTTTAAAAGTATCTATGTATATCTCATTCTCCGACAAAAAAAAATGTAGCACTCGGGGACTGTCGCGGTAAAGCTATTGCATAGCATTTTTTATCAACTTATGCAAATATAATTATTTTTTTTCATTACATTTCGGAGCAGCTCGTATCGGTCCGTGCGAGCTTCGTACAGTCGTACCATATACATATACGTTAAGCGAACGCTCGGCCGAGCTACATGGTAGGCGGAGTGGGGTGTGCTAGGTTTTATTTTGTTACGGAATTTCTTGATTCGGTCGCCGCGCTCAAGGCCCGCGTTGAAAGCTATGCAATAGCTTAAAAAACGGACATTGCAACCATGATTATGAAGGGTGTGAAGGTGTCTTGCGAAGGCCCTGTGCAACAGCTCGCAAGCCTCTATTATGCTCTTTTAATTTTGTCTCAATTTTCACATGTATATAACAAAATCAAGTAATCTTCTGTATAACATAATAACATACTGTACTAAAATTGTTAAATGTAATATTGGGACACTATTTCATATAAACTTTGAAACTACAGGGTGTAGAAAAAAAATAAAACAATTTTATTGTTGTATTCATTTTTTTGTCGATTTTTATGGAAAGTTATTACAACTTGACTGCTCAAAAAGCAACGATAATTTATTTTTGTAATATTATGTTAATTTATACATATCAAAAATCGACTCAAACGAGTCTGGAACCCATGAACATTGGAGATTGAATAAAAAAATAATTACACTTTTATTAGAAAATCACTATTTCGAAAGTTGTATATGACATAGATCCCCAACAAACTGGTTGTTAGTAAGTAAATAAAGCCTTTTTACATAGCAATAAATTAAAAACATATATTAATATTTTTTTACTTACGAAATTATTTAAATCTATTTTAAAGAAATTACAAATATATTCACAAAAAGTGATAGTAGTAAAATTAAAAGAATAATAAACAAAATAATAAATTTTCTGTAAAAACATTAAGAAATGCAAACATACTTGTGCGAATATTATGATAGAATTTGGGCATTTTCTTCTAAAATGATCACTTGACAATAAAATTGTACAGTAGGTGGCAAACAACTTGAATTAAAATATAAATTTATTTGTATTTTTGCCCTAAAATTGCTTTATATTAAAATTCAATGTACAGGACCTAATGAAGAAAGAATAATCTTATATTACCTATATTTTGGAATTGACTAAAATATAAGGAAAAAAATATATATATTTACAAGTTAAATTTGAACGGGTACCTATAGTAGATGATCTCCGAAATTATAAAGTCGATTTCGATGCCATCATTTAAAATTACTTGAAATTGTACGACAGCCTACATCCACGTAGCCATAGGAAATGAATGGCTCTAGCACAAAAAATAAATAAATACATTTTATTTGAAGTTATTTGCCGACTATAGTGCGACCGCTGATACAAGGGAGCTAGAGTAGGACATAAAATAAATCCTACCGCCTGTTCTTCTATAACACCACAGGCAAGGACTGAATTAAGTCACAAAACATTGAGAGGACATAATGGAAAGCTTAGAATGCTCGCATAGACATCTCGCACGGACATGGGATCTCTGTTCTCTGTTCAAGATTGTGTCGGCACATTCGGTTCGGCAATGCCGGCCCGAAGTGCCGATCAGCAAAGCCCAGCTGCATTTTCCCCGAATGTTCATCCACATATACCGTTCGGCATGCCTCAATGATTCCGGTCCGAACATGTGTCGACGGTCAAACAAAGTAGATTTAGTCAGTCGAATTCTTGCAAGGTAGTCATCGGACTATCATTTTATTTTTATTTATTTAATTTATTTAAAAAAAAGACGACTCCCGCACTAGGGTACAAGCCCCGTGTCGCGGGGGACTTTACAAACATACAAGTCACGGACACAAAGTACACCCAGACTCGGAACAACAATTTGTGGATCACACAAAGTGGTGTCCCGTGTGGGAATCGAACCCTCTTGGGTAGCAGTCGGACACACTCCCACCGCGCCACAGAGGCATCATGATGAACCAATTTAAAAAAAAAAAAAACTTTTTTTTTAATATAAATTATATGGGTTTGAGATAAATACCTATTAAGTAAGTCTTTTTCGGTCCTGCTAAATGAATCTTTTAAGATTTTTTTTTAATTAGGTAGGTACTTTTTTTTTCTAAAATTTCGATTTTGTATCATGGTCTGAAAATGACCCTGCAAGCATTCGACTGACTAAATCGGCCCCTGTATAAGGTTTTCTTTTTATATTTTCTAAATTTTGTAGTTAAGGCGGTCGCACTATGGTTTATGAGGTTTTGAACTTAAATGTTACATAATATATACATACCTATATCTATACACACTATTAATTACATTATGGCAATCTTATAGGCACAGTTTTATGAGCCATACATTCAGATACATTAGTATAAAGGTACATCAGACACAGTTTGATATGTTCACTTCAATTACTCGTGAATATGTCTCAAATTGCTCATAGTTCAATACGAGTTATAGAAAGTATTATTTGTCAATATATGCGTCAATTCAATATCGACCTTACGAACTTTGATTTAGAGTTGTAGATTGTATGCAGAAGCAATAGATGACTACAAAAGTACTACGGCTGTTTCTTGTATATTATTTGAAACTCTTTTTAGATAAGGACCATATTTAATTATAATCGGATTAGGTAGTTTGAATTGATGTTTTCAAAAATGTCCGACATATTTGCTAAACTTATTTGTGTCTGAATTGAAACATATTTAAAAACATGTCGCTCTTAATGATGGGAATTTCTCAAAAATTAATGCATAAATAAAATCTTAATTTTACTAAGGATTTCATTTTAATCGATCATTTTACGATTTACATTTCGTTTTCACTGTAAAAATATTTTTTGTATTATTGATTACGTATTCGGGGACATCGTTATACTTAATTTAATTCTATAATTACTTACACACAATTTTGGGCCCCTAACGTATTTTATAGAGCACTAAGGGATTGCAACTTTTATACCTAATATCGTGTACTTATTGGGTTTTGGCGAAACACACCAATGAACACAAGATACAACATTTTCAGTAAAATATGTATCATTAAAAAAAATTACGTTTATTTTTACAAATGGCACAAGGAAAGAAGCCGTACTTATTATATTTGGTAATGACAGACGTTACAATTTAAAATACACAACGTAGTAGCCATAAATATACAACGCATTTTAAACTTTTATACGCATCATATGAACTAAACTAATGGCAGAAATATATAGACGCAGAAAGTGACTACATAAAATAAGTAGTGAGACTTTCAATAAACATCTCTGCCTATGCGACCATAGAAATTTAGTCTTTAATGACGCAATTATGTTGTAAAAGAAATAAAAAGTTGAATTAAGAACGTTTGTTTATTGCGTCAAATTTCATTGTATCAAAAAGAGAATCGAGAGTGCTTAAAGTAATTATGGAAATTTAATTAAATGATGAGAAATACAACGCTTTGTACATTGCCTACAGTCTGTCATTACGATTATAAAGTAATGCATAGAAGATTAACATTATCGTGAAACGTAGCGAGGTTGATCATACTGAATCAAAACTTTGTTTCATCGAAAATCTAACTTGTCATACGTACATTAAAATACGTATAATATAAATCTGTGACAGGAATAGGTAGGTAGACATAAAAAAAACAGAAGCGTTCGAAGGGTATTATGAACCATAGATGAACTTTTGCCAGGTGCACCAATACACAAGAAAAGTTTTGTATGTTATTCACTTTACTTTTCTTTTTAAAGTGTGATCTTTATAGCACACATTTTCTTGTGAGAGGTCAAAGGTCATATATGCTACCTTCTTCAAGAGTCATGGAACATTAATATACATTCTTGTGAAAGGTTAAGTCACCTAGCGCTTCAGGATTTATATTCAAGGTCAAAGGTCACCTAACACTAGCTATCCCGATCACCGAACATAACAAATAAATACAATACACAAAACCATAATATTATTAAATTCGTTGAAAAGGCAAGACCTATATATAAATTACAATATCATTGTGTAGCGAAAAATCACAGCGAGTGTTAGACAAAATTAAAAACTAAAATAAATAATAAATATTAAAATAAATTTATCTTATTAACATTGATATGTGCCTACGATTATTCGAGTTAGCCGACTAATCGATAACATTCTGAAACAAAACTTTTATAAAATATATAAATTAACAATTAAGGCGCATTTCCACAGACGAGGTGTCGCTAAAATTTCATTGTAAATTGTATAAAACTCACAGGCGAGTAATTAATGTCAAAGTAGACATAGGCCTAAGAGTCCATCCAATCCTCGTCTCATCAGTGGCGATGCACCTTTATACAAAACACTGGTCGAAATTACCAGAATTAAAAATTACAAATGAATAATATTCATAGAAAATTATTTATTGTAGTCATAATAGTTTGAAGATAGAGTGAACCACGTTTTGCAATGGATTTATAAAATTACACTTTTGGCTTTGTACACAAACGACAATATTTTTTTTTTTTTTAATTATAACAGTGCCGATGTTAATAATTCTGCCAAGAGAGACTCGTGTAATTGGGTTTTTAGAAAAGTAATATAGAAAGAAGAGGTATTTTCAACGGTGAACTACTTTTAAAAAACCACACTCTCAAACAGATTTTTTAGAAATAAATAAATAAATTATGTTATGAAACCTATTAATTGAGATTAAGGCGAATGTGAACACAAATGGGGATGTGGTCTATCAAGTCAGATCACATATTTTAATGAAATGTCAAAACGACACTCTCTTTTTGTATGAAATACTGAGGCGTGACGTCACAACTCAGGATTGACGATCCTTTGCTGTGGTGTCAATCATTACTTTTGTGATGAATATAAATTCCCACAGACGTTAAATTATGGAATAACACATTTATTCAGATCTCGTTAAGACGTGCTATTACTGAAAGTTAATTTAATTTTACTGTAGTGATCATCCCAATCATCGTATGTTAAAAATAAACTCTTCTTCGAAAATATTGTTTACAATAAACGTATGGTATACTTGACATATACATATACCTCCTTGACAAAAACTATAATCATATGTATCGCATTTGTTTTAAATAGCACTGATATACAAGTTTCATAATTTTAAACTATATTAATTCAATTTTAACTCATTTCTGACATTACAATTTTATGAATTTGAAAAATTTACTGAATTACCACTGATATCGATTAAAAACAGTTGATTTACACAGTAGGGTCCACAATACCTTACATTGACTATTCAATGATATTTTACCTGTATATTTTAACCTTATTATTATACTGACTATACAGCGTTTTACTTCATGTAAATAGATTGTTAGAAACTTCTTGAAATCATGAACACACTGTAATTTTTACTCACAATATCGACGACAGAGACCAAATTTCTTTTAATTTTTACTCAAATGGTTGGTTAAAAATTGACATCATTTCATCTTAAAAATAGTTCGTCTGTAAAGACAATGCATTGTATGTCATGAATGAATAAATAAAATAAATAATAGTGTTATATTGGTGTACAGTATTTGTTGATACTTATTTAGTTTATTATTCTAAATAAATGAGCTCATTATTTAATAAACTAAATGTGCAATAATATCCATCCTTAAAAATAGACCCTGTGTAAGATGTAAAAAGCTCATCATACGCGGAATTAAAAGAGAACCTAGAAAAGTACTTGGCAGGTAGTAAGAAATTCAGATTATTAGTAATTACACTCTAAGGCAGGTGCCTTAGAGTGGAATTACTAGTTACTACTAATTAGGAGTCCAACCAACGGCGGGAAAGCGAGTAGCGATTTTATCGTATCGAAACGTACATACTTATGTAGATCCCGTGTAAACAAAAGAGTTACAGATATTAATAGTTAATGATTGTCCGTTTACACTGCCGGCGAGTACTCGCTCTATAATGCATCTCTTTTTACACGGACGGGATCTACAATATACATCTTATTGTACGTGTCTTTAGCGATAAAATCGCTTCTCGGTTATCGCCGTTGGTGGGAAAGGTGCCTTAGGAGGGCCAAATAGTAGGTCAAAGTTTGTTTAACAAATACACAGGGAACGACCAGAATTTCTAATATATTATACTATTTAAAATAAAATTAGGTATCCATCGTCGATATATTATTCTTACACGATCAGTCGGGGGTCTTAAAAGGACTGTACAATAATACATTAGCAAGGGAACTTACAATCAATTCGAACCGTTTTCTGATGAAGGCTTGGCTAATCCTTGCGCGTACGCCATTTGTATACTCTCGCATACGAACTTGTATTGGCTCTGAAAGATAAAAGGATTTAAGTTTAGGTTTAGGTTATATTTTTACTAGTATTTGTAGTTGGCTTTTATGGCCAAGATTTTGCTATTCGTGAAATTTTGTTCACAAAATTTCACTTAAATTTAATTACCGACATAGCACGCAGGTTAGGAACGTTGAAGTGGCAATGGGCTGACAACATTTGCCGAAGAACCGATGGCCGATGGAGCAAACGAGTCCTAGAGTGGAGACTGCGACTCGGTAAACGTAAGGTAGGACGACCCCCAGCCAGATGGACAGACGACTTAAAGAAAGTAGCTGGAATTAATCAGATGCGAAAGGCCAGACCAGATGTCGTGGCGTAAGTTAGTCCAGCAGTGGACCGATTTGATAGGTACAAAGAATCATGTCCAGCAAGACATATTGTTGTATGGGGTTACCTTAGAAAAAAAATGAACCCGTGCTATACTCACAGCGTTCTGTATGCACATGGGCCTCTGCGCGCGCATGGCGCGCACGAGGTCGAGCGGGTAGAGCGGCTGGCGGCGCGCCAGCAGCGCCAGCGCCAGCTCGCACAGCACCAGCGCGCCCGTGCGCCCCACGCCCGCCGAGCAGTGCACCACCATGGGCGGGTCCAGCACTTGCGAGCCGTCCTCCTGCTCCGGGTCCACCACCGTGGGTATCACTGTAAATAACGTTCCCGGTTTTAGCTGTCACTCTACACAGGATGCCTATTCAGTTAGTTGCAACCTCGTATTGATTAAACCAGTTCAACCGAAATATACAAAAAAAAAAATGTGTGGCACTCGGGGACTGCCGCGGTGAAACTATTGCATAGTATTTTTTATCAACTTATTATAATTATTTATTTATTTTTTATTAATGCAGTCTTTTTTTTTTCTTTCATTACATTTCGGAGCAGCTCGTCTCGATCCGTGCGAGCTTCGTACAGTCGTACCATATACGAACGCTCGACCGAGCTCCATGGTAGACGGAGTGAGAGTGTTAGGTATTATTTTCGTTACGGAATTTCTTGATTCGGTCGCCGCGCTCAAAGCCCGCGATTAAAGCTATGCAATAGCATAAAAACTATAAGAAAAAATAAATTAATACCCATAGATAATGTTACCTATAGGTATAAATTTATATTTTCTCGGTCTTCATTTTAAGATTTTAGTTAAATACCATTATCTGATCACCAAAAATCTAAGAATATTACAATCGGCGTTTTTAGGTATAGGACAATCGCCTTATATTTAAATACTAGCTGTCCCGCGCAACAAAATAAAAAAAAAATTCGCCGCGCAAAAAAATTTCGTATGCGTAAATTTTTCCCGTTTTTGCAACATTTCTCGTCGCTGCTCCGCTCCTATTAGTCGTAGCGTAATGTTATATAGCCTATAGCCTTCCTCAAGAAATAGGCTATCCAACAAAAAAAGATTTTTTCAAATCGGACCAGTAGTTACCTGAGATTAGCGCGTTTAAACAAACAAACAAACAAACTCTTCCGCTTTATAATATTAGTATAGATTTATCGAATACAAACAATCCAAATTTAAATTCTTTATTCACTGATGAAACAAAAGCGACGCTTGTAATAAATCATAATACTACTCTACATGTACATGTCAAGTTCGCAAACCAAATAGGTCAAAGTTATGTCCTGTCAGAGGCTTTCCGTTCACAAGTATCAAAGACGTAGCTTAATACCAATCTTCGCAGTTTAATTGATTAATATTATTTTTGTACTCCGAATCTATATATTTCGAATCAGACAAGTCTTACAAAAGGTTATGTATTAGGCGTACTACCATGATAGATTTATCTAAAGCTTTTGACTGCGTTCTGCATGATACTTTAATCAGGAAATTACACAGTTACATTTAAAACTTAGCTGTGCTTCTGACTTCCTATTAGAGTAGTAGGGTCCAGAAAGTTAATGTTAAAGGTGAACGTTCTTTGGGGTCTGTGTGAAAAAAGGACTTCCACAGGGTTCCATTCTCGGTCCGATATTATTTATGATTAACATAAATCACTTCCCACAATTAGTATCGCGGGATAGTCCTATTTTCGGATGACACCTCACTCTTATTTCGAATAAATCACCGATGTGAATATGGCTATTTCAAAAGTGATTTACAGGCTGGACGTTAACAATTTACTCTTAAATGAGGGCAAGACTAAATGTATTAAGGGTTCTGGCCCTGTTCTCTTATAACAGGCTTGCTCTTATAACGTTAAAGCTCCTGTTACATGCGAATGCCTTACCTAAAAATATTAATTTTTATTATTTAGATATCAAACTATGTAGCGGCTACTACATGACACCTTTTCGCCAAATTTAATAATTATTCATTGGGTAGTCTTTGAGTGAAATGCCTGTGACATATTTATGGACAGACAGACGAACAGGACGAAACGATAAGGGTTCCGTTTTTACTATTGTGTTATCTAATCCTAAGGCCGACACAAGCAACAATAAAGTAGAGGTAGTATACTCACATGCCCGATGGTTCCTAAGGTTAGCACAGAGTTGCGTAAAGCCAATGAAAGCGTTCGCATCGTCCGGTACGCCGTGGTCGGGCCACGCCGTGTATTGCAGCTGAGTTACATTACGACAACCACCACCTGTTTCCTAGAAAATAACATAAATAAATATTAGGCCTTAAATTAGTTTTAATAGTAGGTAACGATTACGAACCTTGTAATTAAAATATATTTAAAAAAAATAGGTATACGTATTAAGAGCTACCTAACCCTATTAATAAAGCAGATAGAAGGACGGACAGGCAGTGAGTGGTCTCTGCCTATATGTCCATCTCTTTCGTCTCTCTTTCTGTCACAAGGGTGCCACTTATAAACCGTTATCGCTAAGAACTATTTTTTTTTCATACACATATAATATAACCTGCATTGTTTAGTCAAGTTGATGATATTGTAACAAACAACCATGCCTGTGACAGCTTTAGTGGACGGCCACAATACATCAGCCTATCAGCAGGCGGAACGTGAGCGGTGACGTCACCGGAACGTGAGCAGTGAGATCACACATTTTCGTGAGTGCAGCCGGTCATCGATTTATAACGAACAATAAAGTTGTTTATTTTTTAACATAAATGAATGTTAACAGTAACACAAACCTTCATAGTCATTTCTCTTCTAACATAATGTCCATGATTCTGTTCACTGTTCGTATGTATGGTTAGCGTGTTGGTAGCCTTCAACGGCGTGGTGCCAACCTTGGGCCAATATTGGTGGCACTTGGTCCGACCTCGCTCCGTCAATACTGTTAACATTACTACCAAACTGCTTTCTGACTCCCAAACCATTTGCCAGAAGTCGCCAACTGTTGATGGCAGGGGTCCTGAAAGAAAGATTTTTATTCTTTTATTATTAGAATTAGTATTTTTTATTAGTCTGCATTTCAGACCAACCGCAATCTGCTACTATGTTCTCATGGATTTAGGAAACAAGTTTTTAACATGGCATACTGAATATTTTCGTAATTTTCACAAACTTAGCCCGTATTTGTACCATACTGTACCTTGTGAAGTCAGTTTTAACACAATGGCAATTCATCAAAATAGGTCTAGTCGTTACAGGACAAACAGGTAGATTGGTATAGATAATTATGTTTTTAGTCTTAGCAAGATGTAATATAATTTGCTACTTATATTTTATTTAAATTAATATTGTTATTTATTAATAGGACATCAAATGTTATGTGATTATTAGTATTATTATAGATTTTAGATTTCATTGATTTTATTATATTGACTTTTTTTTTAACTTTATAACAATTTGTACACCTGTTTAGGTATTATAACGATAATGGACGATGTATATGTATTTAAGACTCCATTACACCCTTATTTTATACAAATAAATGATTATTAGGATTATAATTATGATTATAATTAAAACAAATTTGATAAAAAAAGGAAAACTTAGAAATTTGAAAACTAAAAACTAAAAACTAACTAAAAATATTTTATTAAACGTCACGACAACATTTTGTTTATAGCTTGGTGTAAAATAATGTTAAACTAACCTTGTGTAGCAATATACGTGAGTACAGTATCAGAGTTGGGAATCTCCATGTTTATGTACGAAGCATTGATGTAGTCCCCTGTTGGTCCGTTTTTCAATATCACTCTTGTTGAATCGTCTGTAAGTAAACATTTCAAATATTGTTACAGATGTGCGATTTTCATGAAATTTTGTATGTAGGGGGTTTTGGGGGCGATAAATCGATGCCGGTATTAGGGTTAAATTGCCATAATTCCGTTATAAAAATTTAAATTAGGCATCTTTCTGACAAAAGAATCTTAGAGCAGATTTGAAAAAAATTACTAAATCGAAATATTAAAAAGGAAAGACGACTAATAAGAAACATTTCGTATGGTAAGCATATTGGTAATTTTTTTCTGGGTTAGGTTTGAGATTAATTAATGCCACGTAATTATACAATTATTCGACAATAGTCGCTTTCCGTTCGGCGTTATAAGTCACCTCAATATTTTGAATAGTGCTGTTATTGGCTGATAAAATTATAAGATGAATAGTCGTGTTTGGTCCCTAATAAAAGTAAATTATTTTATACTAGCTGACCCGCGCAATTTTGTCTGCGTAAATTTTCCCAGTTTTTGCAACATTTCTCATTACTGCTCCGCTCCTATCGGTCGTAGCGTGATGTTATATAGCCTATAGCCTTCCTCGATAAATGGACTATTCAACAGTGAATTTAAAAAAAAATTCAATTCGGATCAGTAACAAACTCTTCAGCTTTATAATATTAGTATAGATTAATCAGGTGGATCATTCAAATGATAGATCTTAAAATGCTCTAAAAATAACTGTTCTTTTACATTTTAACATGTTTTTGAATTTAAAAGCACGAAAATGAATAATAAAGTAATGATTTGACGATAGGAACTTATGACGTCACAGGTTGTTATTCCATAGTTTATCGTTTTGACATGTCATAAAAAGAGACCGATTAGACTTGACAGTCAACATCCCTATCATCGTTTGCACCGTTGTTAATCCCACAGAGCACCCAATCAGCCAATACTCACAAGGCGCTATATCCCTGTACCGGTTCTTGTTGAGGTTGTGCGGCAGGCGCGCGGCGGCGGCGGGCTCGTCGGCGCGGCGCCGCAGCAGCGTGTCGTACTGGCGCAGCGCCGCGCCGCTCGCCAGCCCGTCGCCCAGCAGCAGCATCGACTGCTCCAGCGCAGACCCGTAGAAGTGCTCCGAGAACGGCACGAACACCGCTGTCGGCTCCTCGGGACCGTCTTCTGGCTCGTACACGGCTGGGGAATATAACATTTTTAAGCTTTGAGCGCGAGCAAGAAATTCCGTAACGAAAATAAGACCTAACACCCCCGACTACGCCTCCCATGTAGCTCGGCCGAGCGTTCGCTTAACGTATATGTATATGATACGACTGTACGAAGCTCGCACGAATCGAGACGAGCTGCTTCGAAATGTAATGAAAAGAAAAAAAAAATGCATAAATAAATAATTATAATTGCATAAGTTGATAAAAAATGCGCAACAGTCCCCGAGTGCCACACATTATTTTTTCTTTTATTTACCACGAAAGTAGAGACGGGCAGTTCGTGCAACTGGTGGTAAGCGTCGTGCATCGCCTATAAGTACAAATGAACCCCAAATCTTTATTTCGGAAAGATCATTTAAAACAAGTCCGTAAGTCTTATTTATACAGTAATATACCTCGCTATATTAATTATTATTATTATAGTACCCTTCAACCGAAACATTGTGACGTGTTAACATGTGGAGTGATGATTTACGCAAAACGGCTGTCAGGAACTGAATGCGAGAAGCCGAAGATAGAACAAAGTGGCGTGCAATTGGAGAGGCCTATGTCCAACAGTGGACTGCGATAGGCTGATAATGATGAATCAAATGTTTCAGCTTTTAATGTAGCCTACTTATTTCTTAAAGCTAATTTACACGTAGCAAGTATGCATATACTACAACACTATACTGCACTAACACTAAAATTAAAATACATATAAACAAACTCACCATTCGGCTTCACTATTAACGTCAATACACCTCTCGTATTTCTTATCATATTTACAATTTGTTCGTGCGTCAGCTCTTCTACATCTGTACCATTTATTGACATAACCTGTAACGAAAGAAAAGTAACATAATTTTATTATTGTTTTTAAACTTTCGCGATTTTTATACATATTAGATATATTTCGGGACTTAATCGCGTGAATTATTTAAAGGGTTCCTTTTATTTACCCGACGTTTCGATCGAATTGCACCAGTCGACCCGTGACCAAACGTCGGTTAAATAAAAGGTTCGTACCTTTAAATAATTCACGCGATTAAGTCTCAAAATATATCTAATAATTGTATTAAATTAGAAATATTAAAGAATAGGTAAAAAGTGATTATTACTATAGTTCTTCCCTGTGTATCTTACCTATGATCCCTGTTTTTCTTCAAAACTTAACTACCTTTAAAATTAATATCGCAGAGATAGATTATAATTTAGAATACCCCTTAATCTATTTAAATTATATACTGCCTCTGTGGCGCGGTAGGAGTGTGTCCGACTCCTACGCTCTTGCTGCGTAGCGGTCGGACACACGCGGCTAATCCACAAATTGTTGTTCCGAGTCTGGGTATACTTTATGTTCGTGACTTGTATGTTTATAAAGTCCCCCGCGACACAGGGCTTGTAATATACAGTGTAAAATTTCTACGCGAACAAAGCTGCAGGCAACAGCTAGTGCTGTCTACAGGGTGTCACGGTCATGACACGCTGAGGGAAAGTACCTTAAATACTGTAGATTTATAAAATAATTCTAACTGTATTTAAAGCTTTTTATTTAATCGCCCTTCTGAACGGGGAATCGAAACTACAAATGTTATTGAATGTAATTATTTAAAGACTCACTTCTATCTACAATACAGGGTGTTTGGAGGGTGAGTAGCCATAGGAAAATGGTTGATAGGTAACGCTGTTGGTTACTTGTTGCGCCTAATTAAATAACATTTTGCCCTACGTTAGGCGAGTTATAATTTTTTTTCTATTTTTTCAAGAAAATCCCCATTTTTTTTATAAATGGCTTAATTTTTTTTAAATTAATGATCAAGGTGTCAATTAAATGATTTATTTTTATTGTTTAGTGATGTCTTATTCAGATTTAATCATAATTTCATACAAACAATGAAACAAAAACATAACATACCCTCTCAAACATCCATAACCCAAGAAGAAAAAATGTGATGTCCACTTTACAAGGTAAATTAAAAAAAAAATTATAAAGTGTGGGATTTTAAAATGCTTTTAAAAACTACCCTAGTTAATACTCTTTGTAACGGTATGTAACATGTACCATAAATACTCGGATAACTCAACAAAAAACCGGTTTGTCTGAAAGAATGCCTTAAAAGGGTGACGACCAAACTAGTCAATTGAGCAGGTAAAATCCTTTTGTTACAGATAACATAACGAAAAAGTGCAATAGGTTTAGCTATGGCTATGTGTTAGATAAGTTAATGAATAAATTACATTAATTTATCTACATTAAATTAATGTAGATAAATTAATTTACATTAAATGTATTGCAATTTTTCTACTTTATGACGGGCTGATAAAAAAAAAGCAATTCAATTTTTAAATAATTTATTGTAAATCTTGTTCAAATTGTTGTCCATTATTTCTAATACATGCGTAACATCTCTTTCTTATTTCCGTTGTGGTATGGCTTAGCCTAATTTCTTGCTTCATTATCAGAAATGCATTATTTATTTTTTCTATTAACTGTTCTCTTGTGTCAATGGTTTCCGTATACACAAGATCTTTAGCACGGCCCCAGACATAAAAATCCAGAGGTGTCAAGTCCGGCGATCTTGCAGGCCATGGGATAGGGCCATTTCTGCCAATCCAAGCGTTGGGAAATGTATCGTCTAAGTATTCCCGGACTGCTAATGTCCAGTGCGCCGGGCAGCCATCTTGTTGATAAACAATTGGCTCTTGATTCTCGACATTTGGAACTCCATCCATGAGCTCGGGCAAATCATTTATCAAAAAATCTAGATAAATAACGCCATTCAAATTGTCTGGTAGATAATGTGGGCCAATTAGTGTATTACCAATTAGCCCTGCCCAAACGTTTACCGCAAACTTCCTTTGAAAGGCCACCGCTCTTTTCTTTTTTGGGTTTTGATCCTTTGGGGCCCAATGATGCAAATTATGAAAATTTGTAATGCCTTCCCTTGTAAATTTTGATTCATCTGTCCACAGGATACTTTTTAAGAAGTCGTGGTTATCAAGATCCATGTGTAGCAAGAGGCGACAAAACTGAACCCGTCTTTGGTAGTCATTTTCTTCGAGACCTTGCACGGGGGTGAAATGAAAAGGATACTTTCCATTCGCACGAAGAACAGACCACACTTTCCATGCGCTGAGATTTAGCGTTGCAGCTACAGTGCGGATACTTGTTGTGGGGTCTTCTTCAAAAGCATCCAGAATACGTTCTTCATCAGCAACATTACGTTGTCTGGCAACTCCAGGTTCACGGCGATTTAAATTGCCAGTTTCCCTTAAGCGTCTAAAGGTCGTCTCAAAAGTATGACGATTAGGTTGACGTCTATTGGGAAAACGCTCTTCGTAAATTCTTTTTGCTTCTCGTCCATTTCCATCAGCTTTCCCGTATGCCATCAGCATATCGGCGTATTCTTCGTTAGTAAAAGCAGCCATTAAAAACAGCAGCAATAACAAAATAACAAAACTTAACAGAAGAAAACGCAAACAATGCGCGGAGCGGAGTTAAAAACACGTGAGGTAGCAGAGAACGACAAGTCTCGACTGGTCTCGACACATGCACGACAGGGACACAGAGCGCGGGGGGGCCGATGGGTGTATTGTTAACCGATGAAAGAGATAGCACGCTATTTTAGCTTTGTTAGAATGAGACAAAAGGATTTTACCTGCTCAATTGACTAGTTTGGTCGTTAAGGCATTCTTTCAGACAAACCGGTTTTTTGGTAGGTTATTCGAGTATTTATGGTACATGTTACATACCGTTACAAAGAGTATTAACTAGGGTAGTTTTTAAAAGCATTTTAAAATCTCACACTTTATAATTTTTTTTTTAATTTACCTTGTAAAGTGGACATAACACTTTTTCTTTTTGGGTTATGGATGTTTGAGAGGGTATGTTATGTTTTTGTTTCATTGTTTGTATGAAATTATGATTAAATCTGAATAAGACATCACTAAACAATAAAAATAAATCATTTAATTGACACCTTGATCATTAATTTTAAAAAAATTAAGCCATTTATAAAAAAAATGGGGATTTTCTTGAAAAAATAGAAAAAAAATTATAACTCGCCTAACGTAGGGCAAAATGTTATTTAATTAGGCGCAACAAGTAACCAACAGCGTTACCTATCAACCATTTTCCTATGGCTACTCACCCTCCAAACACCCTGTATAAGGTACTTTCTTTTCGTGTGGCATAGCACTCTGTATACCTTTAACATTGACGTAGAGACCAGGACTGCGCCATAACCTCACAAATTTGACCACTCTCTAGAAAGAGACAACGCTACTTTGTGGACAATACCTGTCAAAGGCCGCACGAGATTTTTCACTCTTTCACGCTTTGCAGTGAACATTTACTTTTTAACTGAAAGGGATGGGGCGGTCCAGGTATATACATATATGTCTATGAGCTTTAAATTGTAGAAAAGAAACAGGCTTCTTACCTGATCACCTTCTTGTAAATGCAACTTAGTTCTACTTGCAACTCTTGACACTAATACCGGCATGCCACCTCCCCCTCGTACATTGAACCCGAACAGTCCGTCCGAGCCGGCCGCCAGTCGCACTCGGACCCCGGCTGAGCCCGGGACCGACTCGGCCTCGGACGCAGACTCGGACTCGTCTACGTATGAGAGGGGAATGCGGAGTACGCGTTCTAGCATGTCACTACCGTCACTGTAAACGGAAAATTACAGATGAAAGCGATTTTACAATTAGACACGAAATTCTCAGGTATAGGTTAGCCAAGGTCCCCCCAGACACGGATCTAGGAAGATGTCCAAAGGGGGAACTGCCCCCTGACCCAAATATCTTTATTAATTTAAAAAAAATTGGCAAGGTGTCACACAATTGTGGTAATGTTGAGAATTAATCTCTCCCCCCCCCCCCCCCCCCAACTAAATCCGCGCGGCGTCTCCCCAGACTACACACTACCACCACTGTAGCACTAAATGTACAGAAGGTATACGTTCGGCGAACAGGGAAAAGAACTCCCTGGCAACCGAACAGATCGAGATAACTGCGAGGTTAAGCAACATTACTACTGTTGCTCTATAAATAGATGACTTTTAAAAAAAAAATGTCACAGCCCTCCGTGCCTAGGACAGCAAGTCAAGCCGTCGGTCTTGCGATGAATTTATCTCCGGTCATGTCGGATTTCCGTCCCATCGGGTTAAATGCCCCGTTAGGAGAGCACAATACGTACGGTACGTGCGTGTCCATGTTCGCGGCGTCCCCCCAGGCGGGGCGCGGGGGCGGCTCGCTGTTGGCCGTGACGCGCGACGTGCGCAGCGCGCCCCCCGCCGGGGACGCGCCCGCCGAGCGCTCGCGGGCCAGCGACGCGCTACGTCTGCGAACATTATTGTACACTTTTAAACTTTCGCGATCTTTTTAAATTATTTATCAGACCGTAACAAAAAAAAACTTTTAAAGCACTTTAAAAAAAAAAAAGAAAATTCCTAAAAGATTTCGACTGACTAAATCGGCACCCTGTATATCACGACGCGCGTCAAAATTGACACATCGACTTTTAAACTTTATATTCTGAACCAAAATAAACATTCTCCATTAGCCTACATTTCTTCTTTGTCTCAATAAATCAATAATTATACGTGAAAATATTTAAAAAAGAAACAATTAAAAAATCTCTACATAATTTTAAATAACAAAAAATATATAATAAAGTGAAATAATAACTAACCTGACAAAACTACGATTCGTTGACCTAGATCTTCTCGCATCTTCCAAAGCCATAGTCTCAGTTCTAGGCACAGTGGGGGCAGCTAATCCCGCTAGGGCGCCTAAAGCTGACAGTATAGCTCGTCGCCTAGGCGCCCTCAATCTGAAGAACCCGTGACGTTCTACGCTACAACGCCAAAGGGCTTTAGCAGCTCGGCCTGATCGCATGTTGAAGCCTAATACCGTGTCGTAAGTTTCAGACTGGAATATAACAAAAATGTATTAGACATTAATATTAAAATAAAATATATTACGCACTATAGAATTTTATAAACTACGGGTCTTAATCGCGTAAATATTTTATTTTAAGGCTTAATACCTTTGTTGCGTAACTGTAACGGCCACGGTCACGGGTAGTTTACCCGTGACTACGGCCGTTGCAATACGGTCGAAACGTCGGGCAATAAACAAAGGTATTTAGCTTTAAAACAAAATATTTACGCGATTAAGACCCGTAGCTTATAAAATTCTATAATGTGTACAAATCGCGAAAGTTTACGAACATAATATTATGCACTAGTTTTTACTTAGAAGTGCTTAGAAACTTTGTACGACTACGTAAGAGCTATAATATATTTGCAATATATGTTCGTAAACTTTCGCGATGTGTACACATTACAGAATTTTATAAGCTACGGATCTTAAGCGCGTAAATGAATGCCTCTGTGTCGCGGAGGGAGTGTATCCGCGACACAGGGCTTGTACCCTAGTGCGGGAGTCGTCTTTAAAAAAAAAGAAAAAAAATATTAACGCGATTAAGGCGATTAAGCTTATAAAATTCTATAAAGCTAATATATTTTTCTAGATTCACACAAGGCAATGAAAATCAACATTGAGGCAACGTTTGAAGCCGAATCTGACTTTAACGGATTTATAGATGAAACCTCATCTGTTTAGTTTAGTTGTAGTAACGGATATTCCTGTATCTTTCCATACGATTTATTACGATTTTTTTAAGTCGAATGCAATCTTTCTTCTCATTCTAACATCTGAGCGGCGAAAAGGACGGGTATATGAAAATAAGTCAATCATGACGAAGAACAAAAAGAGACAATAAAAGTACTCACAGGTTCCCTCTTCAACTGTATAAAGAATTGCTTCTTCTTGAATGAAATCTTGACGATTTTGCTCCAAGAGAAAGTGTTCACTCTTATATTGTTCTGGAATACGACTATACCTATTGACGTCACGCCAATAAATATGTCCTTACCGTTGTAATCCTGGAAAAAGAAAATCCTATATGTATATAAAATTCTCGTGTCACAATGTTAGTCACCATACTCCTCCGAAACCGAATTGAAAAAATATTTTACTGTTGGGTAGCCCATTTATCGAGGAAGGCTACAGGCTATATAACATCACGCTACGACCAATAGGAGCGGAGCAGCAATGAAAAATGATGCAAAAACGGGGAACATTTACGCAAACGAAGTTGCGCGGGACAGCTAGTTGATATACAGTCGTAGATTACATTGTGAGGTACTAACCTTAGCTGGGTGTGACTCAACCCCGTAACAATCCAATCGTTTCGCGTGCTCCAAGAAATTCGCCTCGGCGTCGGCAGGGGATTGTCCTTTGTGTAATTTGTGGAGCTCTCTGATACGACGCTCGTCTTCTGCGTTCTGTTTCGGTAATAGACAGAGCTCGGAGAGATAGTTAGGTGGGTGCTCGGATACGTTATAGTCGCCTAGTTCAGCTGTTAACAAAAATACAATATATAATAAGATTTTGTTGGAATGGTATGGTAGCCTAAGGACTCACAATCGTTAGGTCGCGGATTCGAATCCTACCTGTTATACTATCAACGTGAAACCACTCCTAACTTTAGAGGGGTTAACAGGATTGCTAGTAAAATGAGACCGACGATTCCACCTTGCTAGTTATTTTATTTATAAAAAATAAAGAAATAAATCTAAACCTGTTGGTCTGGTTGGCCTGTTGGTCTAGTGGTTAATGACCCTGACTGCTAACACAGAAGTCGTGGGTTCGATCCACCCCCAGGATAAAACTTTGTGTGATGTGGACGATAGTTTATTTTGTCTGATGGCGCTGTGTGAGTTGTCCCAAGGTATTATAATTGTATATTAATTCATCCTTCGCGTTTATAATATCTGTAGAATTTTCTATCACATAAATTAATAGAAAACGAGGTTATGAACGCTATTCTACAAATATGCCGATTACTTATTTACGTCATCGACATAATGTGTACCTAATGCATATAAATTTATTCAATAATATAAATTACTGTTTACCCTATAGGAAACCATATCAATTTATTTAAAAATAAACTATGAATGTACCTAAATAAGCTCGTAATCGTAATATGTAATACATATAATTATCATGTATGTAACATGGAAATTACATGGATTATTATTAGCCATATATCCATACATAGTATAAACCTGTATGCTTAGATCTTCTAAACGAGGCAACAAATTTTGACAATTAAATTTATAAAAAAAACCGGGCAAATGCATGTCGGGCCACACACAATGTAGGATTCCGTAGTCATTGGTTAAGTATACCTAACTGTAGATATAGCTTGATCTCCGTTTCACTAGCCGCACTATACATAAGAAGGCTCTAGTAAAATGGTTGCACCGTCATCCACGCGAGAGCAGCCGCGAGGCTGTGAGCATTTGTGAGAAAGGATGGATGTTTATCGCTCCTCCACGCAAAAACTACTGAACAGATTTTGATGAAACTTTAGTTTGTACATCAAAATAGCACATTTCGGTACATTTTACAGTTTTATTACAAAAAAGGTAAAATTATGAGGAACGCCGCAAATAAAATTTGTGCGGTTTACGGACCTAATGCGGTATCAATCAATACGAGTAGCACAAATGTGGTTCAAGCGTTTCAAGTCTGGAAATTTTAGTGTGAAGAATGAGGCTCGCTCTGGACGCCCACACGTCACAGATAAAATCAGTGCCATCTTTGAAAAATTAGAGCAAGATCGATATATTAGTAGTTACGATATTGCTGAAGAACTGGATGTTGATCACAAAACAGTTTTACGTCATTTACAAGTCTGGGTACAAGAAAAAACTTGATGTTTGGGTACCACATGATCTCACTGAGAGAAACTTAATGCAATGTGTTTCCATTTGAGATCCTTTTTTTTTTTCATTTTTTAAACGGTTGATTACGGGTGATGAAACATGGGTCACTTACGATAAGAACGTCTGAAAAAGGTCGTGGCAAAGCCCAGCTTGACTCGGAACAAAGTAGTGCTGTGTGTATGGTGGGATTGGAAAGGAATCGTCCACTATGAGCTTTTTCCGCCGGGTAAAATTATCGATTCTGACCTCTACTGTCAGCAACTGATGAGGTTAAGAGAAGCCATTGAGAAAAACAGGTGTGAAACCGGATCTGGTGAACAGGAAGGGCGTGGTGTTCCATCATGACAACGCCAGAGCGCACTCATCTATAGCCTCAGCAAAAATTGAGAGAGCTTGGCTGGGATGTATCCTCCATATAGCCCTGATCTTGACTTCAGAACTCTTTAGGAAGCATAAAATTAACCCCAAAAGAACACTGTGAAAACTACTTGTCAGATTCTTTGATCAAAAATCTATTTTTTTTTACAGTAATGGGATCAGGACACTACCCACAAGATGGCAACAAGTCATCGATTAAAATGGCACACACATATTACAAATAAATAAAAAAATATATACCAAAATTTTTTTTTTTTTTACTTTGTATGAAAAATACGAAAGTATTTTTGCCCCGACCTTATATTAAACCTATAGGTACATACCTTGAACAGTAAAAGACGCCAACAACAAAGCAGTGTTCTTAGGCGCAGCCATTCTTCCATCAAGCAACAACTTCCTCAATTGCAAGCAGAGGAGATACCTTGTGAACTCTTCAGCCAAGCGCGATGGTTCCGGCGGATAAAACCGAATTGCTAACCAAAATTGTGCGTTAGTTCCGACTTGCTTCTTTACTGACTTCGAACTGTCCAGCCAACGCTGAAAATAAAATAAAAGTAGTTTTAGAAATCAAACTCACACATTTTTACTTTAAAGCAGGTTATAGACAACAAAGAAAAGAAATAATGCCCGGACTTAGATCTGCTTTTTATAAATAATCTGCAAAACCATAGGACTTGCCACAGATATTAGCTAAAATTCAAAATTTGCAGTAGGATCAACGTAACTAGACCGGATTGAAGTTGGCGAAAAGTGGTTGCGCAGATGCATTTTTTAGTACCTAGTAAATGGTGACAGGAAGCGGGGGGCGGGGGCGGTAACTAAACCAAGAGAATTAGAGATGCGATTACGCATTACATAGTCATAATTAGTATTACTAACTCATGTTTTTGTGATTTTTTTTCGTAAAGCAATTGTTTTTCAAACTTTCTTTAGTATTTATTGTAACTGTTCTAAATTTAAACTTTTATGAACTCATATTTATAGTATTTTTATATTGTTGAATTAAAATTTTGTTAGTATTTTTAATCAAATAAACATAATTAATCGTTTTCCTAAGTAATTTTAGCATCGCGTCTTTATGACATGCGCGAAAGTGATAAGAACCTAACTTCAATCCGGTTAAGTTACGTTGATCCAACTGTAAGTATACATATTTAAAGGAATATAAACCTTCCAGAATAAGTTCTTTAAAAGTTACTAAAAATTAAAGAGACGAGAGTGCTTGATGAACGAATACAAACAGACGCTAAAGGCAACTGTGAAATCTATGTGTAAATAAAAATATATAATGTATATATAAATATAAGTGTAAGTAGGTAATGATGATAATAAGTAGGTAATGTGACTCAATAAAGGTGCGTTTGTTTCTAAATGTTTAAACATTGATAAAACTGCGCTAGGCAATCGATACCTATTCATGACTCATGGAGTCATGAACAATTTTTTTCTTCAGTTTGTGTAATTTGTAATTGATGTTTAATTTGATTTAACTGCCTCTGTGGCGCACTATTACTTATTCTGTGGTGGCGCGGTGGGAGTCTGTCCGACTACTACGTAAGAGGTCGTGGGTTCGATTCCCACACGGGACACCCCTTTGTGCTATCCACAAATTATTGTTTTTACTTTGCTTACTTTCGCGATTTTTATACATATTATATATATTTCGGGACTTGACGTACGACCCGTGACCACGATCGATGCAATTCGATCGAAACGTCGGGTAAAAAAATATATATCTAATAGTGAGTCTGGTTGTACTTTGTGTCCGTGACTAGTATGTTTGTAAAGTCCCCCGCGACACAGAACCTATAGCCTACTGCGGGAGTCGTTTTTAAAAAAAATGTGTAATTTAGTTATTGACTATAAATTATTTCTTAGACATAAAAGTACATCCTAAAATGTCTTCGTCCATAATTTTACATATGTGTCTAACTAATTCCCCATGGATCCCACCAGTATGCCTAGTACTACTTTGTTTACGTTAACGCGACCGAAACCTTTACCGCGTTTGGCTCTTTTATTGGTTAAGATATTGGAGCGGGCATATCGGAGTGCCAGACGTCTTAAACGTGTCGGTCGCGTTAACGTAAAACAAACTTGCACTAGGCTCAGTTTTGAGGGCAGTAGGGCACGACGATGTTAGTATTTGAAGTAAGTAGGTATCTCTGACATCAAACAACTAATGAGTATATTACACTACACTTAATCAGGGACCCTAAATCCTTAAAAAGAGCGGTGTAATAAGAGTTAAGGCCCTAATTTTCTAACAAACTTTCAAGACTACCTCGATTTAAGGCCCTGATTCAGGGTAGTGTAATAGCCGTTTAAAAAATAAACACGATATGCCTTTCCTGTGAAGGGAAGATGAGAGTAGAGGTGAAGGTGTTCCTTGTAGAATTGTTTCTTCACCTCTACTTTCGCCATCTGTATTGGTTCACCCATACGTGTTTAACAATTTCCATAATAATCAAAACAAGTAGGTACCAAAACTGAATAAACTAAATGATGAATGAATGATGACGACTGGAAACGAAATCTTCCCCATTACGAACAGAAGTACCTATAGGGCATATCATAGACCACAACTTTTACTCAGCAATGTATAAAGTCGAGAAATGAATGATTATGTCGATGAAACAGGTGGCACGGGTTTCCGTGAATAATTAACTTAAACAACACTTTTCCTCGTTATAATATGTAGGATTACTTGCACAAGGTTAGGCAATTGAATTTCAAATTTTAATATTCATTATCCTTATGACCGGATATGTACACTTGTTACAACGTGTTTGAAATTTAGAAACTGAATTCGATGAAGATTTTTCAGACATAACATAACGCGGTTAATACACGAATCGAATAGTCAGTAGTCTGTTTTTAAACAGAGGTTATTACGGACAACACAAGTGGACTTGAATATCTAAAGACGTAGCGTCCATTCAATTAGATCTGGTTATTAGGTCACCTTGACGGGTATAGGCTTAGTGCAGCCAGAATTACATCCTAACCGTTTCACTGTGTAAAAACGGACTGCTCTACTTCAATCGTTTAAGTAGATATCTGTATTTTTGTGACTCATATGAATGGAATCTGCCCCTTTAAAAACACAATATAAAGTCTAGGATTCTGTACTAGGATTTCAATAATAAAATATGACAATACTTGCTGCCTATCAGGTGTCGATAAATCGATGAATCAAATCAAATTGTGAAAGTCATTGACGTCGAGATAATCTTTGGAAGGCCATTGCGACTGTTATCATAGTGTCTGGGTGCATATACTTTATGAGTGACTAGCTGTCCCGCGCAACTTCGTATGCGTAATTTTTTCCCGTTTTTGCAACATTTCTCGTCGCTGCTCCGCTCCTATTAGTCGTAGCGCGATGTTATATAGCCTATAGCCTTGCTCGATAAATGGGCTATCCAACAAAAAAAGATTTTTTCAAATCGGACCAGTACTTCCTGAGATTAACGCGTTTAAACGAAAACAAACAAACAAACTCTTCCGCTTTATAACATTAGTATAGATATGCTGCGACAATGACATTGACTATTGACGTTACTGTCCACTGTTAAGTAGAGAGAACAATATAATCAAATGCATATTACACAGACACCAATGCCTTAGGGTAAAATGTTAACGAGAATGCATCATCTAATGCCTTTTTTTACATTATATATTATGACCTCCCGACTAAAAACTCCCCAGTCCTGTCCAGTGCTGTGTTGTTTTCTGACAAAAAGTATTGTAAGTACCTTGACTCTTGGATTCAGATAAGCCTATGAGTCAAGGTCACTAGTATCGTAAGAACAATCACAATTCCAAGCGTGAAAATCACATCAGGAGAGAGAGCCCGCAGACAGAAAACTTTGCGTTTTTTTTTTACTAGTTACAAGCCTTGTATCGCGGGGTAGCTTGACTGAGTTACAGTTGGATCAACGTAACTAGGCCGGACTGAAGTAGGCGACAAGTGGTTGCGCAGATGCATTTATTGGAAGTAAATGGTGACAGGAAGCGGGGGGCGGGGCGGTAACTAAACCAAGAGAATTAGAGATGCGATTACGCATTACATTGTCATAATTAGTATTACTAACTCATGTTTTTTTGTGATTATTTTCGTAAAGAAATTGTTTTTCAAAGTTTCTTTAGTATTTACTGTAACTGTTCTAATTTTAAACTTTTATGAACTCATTTAAATAGTGTTTTTATATTGTTGAATTAAAATGTTGTTAGTATTTTTTCGTTAGTAATTTTAGGGTCGCATCTCTATGACATGCGCGAAAGTGATAAAAACCTAACTTCAATCCGGTCAAGTTACGTTGATCGTACTGTATATTACTAAGGTAGGTACCACTATTGAATCTTCAACCATGCAAAGATAAATTTACAAAACAGTCATACAACTGTTAAAAAGATCGTCACGAACTACTTGAAATAAAACACCACTACAATGACTCATGGAATGACGCAATAAAATATTAAAAAGTATAATCTCTGATAACTTGAAAGGATAAAAGTTTAAATTAGTGTCTACAGTACAACTCATTAACATTGTGACTCATTGTTCGGTCAACGACATATTCGCTTAACAGATGCAATTTTTCAAAAGCGCAAGATCATGTGACCTTGTGGAACAATCGGTGGAGATATTTTATAGGACAAAGATTTTAAAATTTTAACTATAATGAGCGTAGAATAAGAAGCATTTTGTTGGAATTTATAAACTTCTAAACCACTCATCTAATTTCGAAGAATGAGGTGTGAATAGATTCGTTGTTGCGGTCTGTGTGTTAATATTTTTTTTCCGCTATGACAGCCACATGACTTATGGTACAGTATTATTATTTTTTTAGTTTTAAATATGCCGTATTAGGTATCAAATTAATGGGTTCGGTGAGCATATTTCAAAAATATTACCAGTTTTTGTTAGCATTCACTTGATAAAATTGGGTATGTAAATTTTCAATCAAAATCTAGCTAGAGCAGAAAATTGCAGTCCCAAAAGACTGTTATAGTTGGTTAAGTGTTTGGCAAAACCTCAGCTTGATAAAAAGGTAATAAAGTGAAAAGTTACCACTCGTCGTTCGCTCTATTGTCAGTCCAGCAGGAACTTTCCCATGAGCTCCGGCGACCTTACTCACTCGCGGAAACACAACATAAAGTTATACAGTTTCATAGATTACGGATCTAAATAGCGTTCATATTTTAAGGTGAAATGCCTTTAATTTATTACCCGACGTTTCGACCATACCGCAAGTACCGTGATCACGGGTTGACATTAAAGTTATTATGCACTTAAAATGATAGAGATAGGTACAAGTGTACTACCCAAGTCGAGCTACTTAATTTTAGTGCCCAACAGACTGTGTCCTAAATGTACCACATTAGCAATTACCAAGGAATTTTAAATTACCTAATTGCAGTAGATATTGTTATGTTATCGACACAATTAGAAAGTAATGACCGAGTGCAGTACAAATCAGTCTTATTCAGAATACAATTGTACTGTCTTATGGTTCATTGATCAAATTATATCCGGATTAGAAAAAATACAAGGAATGCTCCTGGAATGACATGTATTTGTTTCTTGTGCCTATACAATATTAGGATTTACATGTTTCCTGTCAAAATTCAATGCAGTCAACTATCGTCTTAACAATGTTTAATAATGCATCAACTTCCGACAGTTTAACTGTTTACACGTAATCAAAAAACAATAATTTATGTTTCTATCGATTTTAAACGTTTAACAACGATTTTTAATCGATTATTATTTTCAGATAATATATACATGCACGCAATCTCGATACTATCCTCGCGCGATTAGTTTGTATGAGTATCAGTTTGAGCTACTACCCCGATGCAATCATAATTTGAAATCGAACCTATTATTGCATTTTAACCAACACAATAGCAGCATAAAGAATAGAACAAGGAGTTCTGGCCGTAAAATGTGTTGTTATCATTTTCACAGATTCGCATATAACGTGTGAAAATACAAGAAATACGTGCAGAATTCGTAAGCCCTCATACGCACGAGCGATTTTTTTACGTGCGTTAAAAATCCGGCGACCTAGTCTCTCTATGTGATTATGTGATCTATTTCCAACGCCCAAGGTTGCAAATACAACACTACGCGATAAAAATACGTCGCGTTGCCGTGTGAACGTGTACTTGGGACTGCATTTGTTCTATTTGAGCGTTTTTTTACGCGCGTTATAAATACGCTGGTGCCAATGAGGCCTAAGACCGAGTGTTTGCAGTCCCAAGAAATCGGCCAAATTACCAATAACTCCAGAATAAGAAGAAGAATGGAACAGCCATCATTTTAGAAAACGGCATAAGCACAGTTGTATAGTAAAGATCTATTTTATTCTATCGTGAGACATTGATTTTATTTATGATCTAAATAAATCGATCTCTCTAGAACGTTTTGTTAATAAGTAAATAAAATAACCGAAACAAATGGTTATAAATTGGAACTCCTCAGTTTATGAAATAATTTATTTTTTCTCTCTATTATATGGAAATTAATAGAAATTTAAGTTAAGAATTGGGTTGTTCGTTTACGAAGTTTCTATTAGGGAATATATACGAACTGTATTAGTCTCTTTTCCCTAAACGAAACATCGTAAACGAACGACCCTACTCTAAATTTCATATACAACTAGAATTTAAAAAGTTTCCCAATAGCTCCATGTAAGTATATCAATACCTACATGGAACTATGACAAAGCTATACCCTTAGCTAGCCCAGAAACGACCATGACGTCCGGTTTTGCCCAGTACCTATCTATATAAAAACCCCAATAGGTACTAATTTGTCCTGTGGAGCGATAAGCCAATTAATATTTTTTCATGTATATAATAATGGGGAAAATCACAATCTAGTGAGGTATATCCCACAGAATTTGGGTAATTATGGTTATCAAATCAATTAATATCATATAGAATTTTCTTTACTTTATATAAAAATAATATTGTAGGTATTACCCATTCTATACTTTTGAAAGAAATTGTCTAAATATTATACTCATACTCCCATATTACTCACTCTGCTCAGTTATATTCTACCTACACCTATTCCTATTCTACCTTTATATTCTGAGGCCAATTATGTTTATTCAAAACGAAACTTCGTAAACTTCCGTAGTTTTAAATTTCTTGTTAAAATATAAAATTTATTTAATTTACTTTATTAGAATTTATTTTAGTTTGATTCAATTGAGAACAAATGTATTGAATTAATGTTCCTATACAATTTTGTTTGAATTTCCTTTTCCGGTCAATCAGAGTAGCCTTCTGAAATGGAACGAGGCAATCAAATGATACTCTACATAGATAGACCTATTTATAGTGTGAATACTCTCAATTGTGTCATACAATGTATGTATTAACTAGGACACCCAATTATAGCAGTGACAAAATTATTATTATAACTATTTGCTTTGTTAATACTGACATATACTATGAAACAAATTTTAATTTGCTTTTCACCAAAATTTATAGAATTTCTTCTAAAAGTTTTATAATTAAAGTAACTTCCTTGACTGCGTCTTTTGACTGTTCTGATTAGATTTATAATGGAGTAATTTCTAACTTACTCCAGCTCCACCAGTCTATGGAAATGTTTTGTTAATTTGCTATTTTCTGGCATATTAATCTTACCGGGTGGTCAACAGGTTAAATGGTAAACAAAAATCTTGTATAAACATGTCACATTCATGTCCACACCTTTTTGATGGCCCAGGTTATGATATAAGTAATACTCACAGTTATTTCAGTATTAGTGGCACTGGGTGGAGTACCATTTTCAGTGAATTGAAGTCCAAAGTAATCCTTCTCTACCAAGTCTATATGACGATACACTTGTTCCAACAGTATGCTGCCTTTCGCTTTTTTCTGTAATTATTAATATTAAACCATTTATATAATACGAAATGTTGATTGTTTTGTTTGGGTTCTTGTTACTTAAGTATTAATCAAATTTAATTAAGCCAATTTGAAATATTTTTGAAAATTAAAATCATGTAAGAGTGTAGGCAACTTCCATCATCTTTGGTCAAACATTTTATTTTCCACAGGTGTTAATGTTCTAGTTCCAATCAAGTTTAAGTTCAAATGTTATTGAACTTAAACTTCATTGGAACTAGTACATTAACTAGGCTCCATGGTTGCCGATCACAAACTTAAACTGAGAATGAGAACTGAGAAAAACTGAGAGAAATGCTATACTAGCAGCATAGCTCATCTGTTTGGTTTCGCTAGATTTACGCTTTAAGAAGCCCTGAGCTTGATGGCCATGCTGAACATTTAATTGTTACACACAATGATTTAATCATATGGCTATGTGAGGTTCAATATTTCGCCATATTCAAATACTTAATGCTGCTACAATGTACTTATTTACAATAGACGAACATGATTTATGAAGTCTAAACAAAATAAAAGGCTTTTTATAACATTATTAAAATCAAACAACACATAAATACACTCACAACACATATGCATATCAGTCCACAAACATTATACTACAGAAATGAATATTTACTGAAATGAATAATACTTCAGAATACACATACTGTGAACACTTTTATCAGTACACTAAACATATAAGCGCTTTTATCACTTTCTTGTATGTTACTGATATACCTACATTTCCAGTTTTACACACTTACTAGCATTTGAAACTAATTGTCACTGTATTTAAACAAAAAAAAAATATGTTGAGGATTACTAATCATTGATAGAACCTTGTGAGGATTATGATAACAATGTAGTAGATATTATAGTAAGTAAATAATGTAGTAATAAAGATTATTTACCTCGATTTGAAACGACTGTTGGGTGTCATCCAAAAACTGCACAGTAACATTTAAGATGTTGAGCTTGCGTTCCCGCGCGAGCTCCGAAGCTCGCACATTGTACGTTCCACTAGAACTGCTAAAAGCACGTCTTGAGACGCTCTCGATCATCTCATCGATTAGTCACACTCGCTTCTACCGGATTCCTCTCGGACGAGTCAACGCCCGATGAAGGCGAAATTTTATCGTGTAACAGCGCTTCCTTGCCGAGCAATTACGTATTATCGAAGAACATCAATTAACTTCGTGAATCATTGTGAACCAACAGCACGACATGCACCTCTACACTGCTCAAATGGTATTCCCGACACATGAGGTCGCCGTGACGTAATATTCTAAGCAATTTTTCGCTCTGAACGCTTCACAAACATAATTCCCATGTTTATTATTATTGTCAGATGTTCGATTGATGTTAGTACAATTTTTATGCACTATTAATTAAAAATGAATAACATAGGCACGACCTTAGGCTGTAAACGTCCTTCTTATTCTTAAAATAGTTTGTCCTTGTTTTATAAATCTATTTTTATATTACTATTTTAGACAAATATTTCATAAATCCACTGTATAGCTGATAAGAAATTCCGCCATATTGGTGTCAGTTTTTTTTTTACAAGTCAATGAGGTTAATAGTGATGTGTTAATCATGTTATTTCAGAAGACAGCCCAATCTACACAAGTATTATATTATCTGTGACACAAATAAGCTTAAAATATGTCAAGTTTTTTTTACTTTTGAGTTGATGGCAATCGCAATAAATTTTACCCGACTCCATCAGAAGAAGGACAATGTTTTTAGCTAAGTTCTGAAAGTGTCAATACACCACTTCAACTGCACAAAGACTTCATTTTACGGCTTTTGCATGTATTTCATGTTTTTTCACCACAAATCACTAATATTATTTTTAATCTTTCGCGATTTTTATACGTATAATAGATATATTTCGGGACTTAATCGCGTGAATTATTTATAGGTACGAACCTTTTATTTACCCGACGTTTCGGGACCACGATCGGTACAATTGGATCGAAACGGGTAAATAAAAGGTTCGCACCTTTAATAATTCACGCGATTAAGTCCCGAAATACTCTACGAGTTTCCGACGCTAAATGCTGAGTAGTGATAATGGATCACTATCACAGTTCATCATCATCATTGAGTTTGTCATTTTCATTGCCTCTGTGGCGCGGTGGGAGTGTGTCCGACTGCTACGCAAGAGGTTGTGGGTTCGATTCCCACACGGGACACCACTTTGTGTGATCCACAAATTGTTGTTCCGAGTCTGGGTGTACTTCGTGTCCGTGACTTGTATGTTTGTAAAGTCCCCCGCGACACAGGGCTTGTACCCTAGTGCGGGAGTCGTCTTTTAAAAAAAAAAAAAACTCACAGTATATACTGTTTTTGACTATTTATTTAATTTCAGATAGTAATTTAGGCCCAGTAGGAGGCATTACGCCGAGTGTTTCCAAAAATAAATATTCATTTAGCGCTACGCACATAGCGACATCACCATCCGCCTCACTCTCACGTACACAACCATTATTTCACAGTGCGCATTAGTGCAGGACCAAATAAAGTCGAATATTCGTTTGGACATTAAGTAAGATTACGAACGCCATAATTATTACAATGCGACTAATCCCCGTTTAATGCATTTTTTCGTAACTTCTAGATTTTTTACTACGAGTTCGAGTTCCACCTTAGACGATTAATCCTTCATAGATTTAATATGTATAAATAAGCATAAAAATGCTTTAAAATCCCAAGATTGGTTAAAATATTATTAAAAATAGAAGAAATTAGTTTAATTTGATGATTTGAGCTACTAAAGTCAGGTTGATTGACTTTCTGCTCAGCTTGACATAACAACGAATTTCAAATAGACTTTTTTTTTTTCTGATATTTATAAGATCACGCTCGCAGTAGGGTATAAACCCTGTGTCTCAGGAGTCTTTACAAACATTTAATTTACGGACACAAAGTACAAGTACAGCCAAACTATGAACAACAAATCGTGGATCACACAAAGTAGTGCGCCATGTGGGAATCCAACCCACAACCTCTTGCGCAGCAGTCGTATCTACACACTTCCACTGCACCACCGAGGCAGCCAAATAGTCAACTTAGAAAATGAGTTATCAAATAGGGGGCAATCATTTATTACGTAAACCGATTAAGGGGGAGGGTGATCAATAATGTCTTCTTTTTCTTAGGTGATCTCAATATTTCTCGATAATTCATCAAAAAATCATCAGCCTATCGCAGTCCACTGCTGGACATAGGCCTCTCCAATTGCACGCCACTTTGTTCTATCTTCGGCTTCTCGCATCCAGCTCCTGCCAGCCGTTTTTTTTGTAAAACTCGATAATTATATATACTCTAATTTTTCTCAATAGTTCTTACGGAAGATCACAATAATGACGTCATAAGAAAACATTGATGAATGTCATCAATGTTTTCTTATGACGTCATTATTGTGATTTAGTAATAAGCCTGTAAGAGCTTTTTTATTTTAGGTCATTTTCGAACAATTATTGGTTTCATTAACTGTTATAAAATTACCTAAAAAACAAAAGGATAAAATAAAATTATAATTTTTATATAATCATCGCAGCATCAGCATTGTTTCCATGGTTTGGCAATTCCACCAGTAGTTTTTTCGTGATGCTAGTTCAAACAAACAGTCGTTCTAGTAAGCCCGAACACAATATATCTGCTGTAAGTTGCTAAGAAGTTGAGTATACCGAGACGACATGATGCTGCAGCATCAGATCAAAGTTATCATGTTTTGGAATCTTACTGAAGTGACAGGAATCCAAATTTCAAAACAATCGGACTTTTGAAGGTTTACATTTTTGTATGTCTGATTGATTGGAATTTTAAGATCCCTTTGTTAAGTGCGAAACGAGCTGATGATCTTCATTTACTTGGACAGATCTTCTTAAATTATTGCTAAGGATCATCCAGTATCAGCTTCAAAACAGAAAAAAACCCGCACTCAAAATCAGTTCATTCGTATTTATAAGAGTTACAATGGCTCAAACAGACACACAGATACACCTGTTAAACTTGTAACACCCCTCATTTTGCGTCGGGGGCTAAAATGAATCCAAACACAACACAACCGCTGTTATATCCATAATTTTGTATAGTTATATTACATTATATGCACTAATAAATAATACAACACTATATATTGTTAAAATTTTTAAATTTGTCAAAAATGTTTGTTTTGTCAACATTTTGTCAAAATTTTTAAATTTTGACAAATTGTTGACAAAACAAAAAAAATGATGTCAATATTGAGGAAAAATTTGTGTCAATATTTTTAAACGCCTATATCGCACTAGTAATTAATACAATACTGTTTTAACTCAAAGTATTACTTTTTCAAAACCAACGTAAAACATGTTTGGTTTGATTTAAAAAATGCAAACTTTATTGATTTTATTGATAAAATTACAACTTATTTAAACATAACTGGTAAAAAAACAAAATATTAACTTAACTATAATAACTCAAGAACAACTCACGCAACGCAATCTGATCCCAAACTAAGCAGAGCTTGTATTATGGCAACCAAACTATTATTAAACATACTTAAATATTTCTAAATATATAGATAAATAACACCCAGACACAGAATAAACCATTGTGCTCATCACACAAAGTTTAATCCAGGGTGGGGATCGAACCCACGACCTCTTGCGTAGCAGTCGGATACACTCCCAACGCGCCACAGACCCAGTCAACTATTATGTCCTTATTGCTTAAAACAAAGTTTTCAAAAATATTGATTATTTTGCCATATATTATCTTAATTGTTTTTGGTCGATTTCATGTTAGATTAGCTGATCCGCGCAACTTCGTATGCGTCAATTTTCCCCGTTTTTGCAACATTTTTCATTGCTACTCTGCGCCTATAGTCTTCCTCGATAAATGGACTATCCAACAGTAAAAAGTTTTTTTAATTCAATCCCGTAGTTACTCAGATTATCGCATTCAAACAAACAAACTCTTTAGTTTTATAATAATAGTGTACACAATATCAATAAATGCTTTGAGTTTCATTCAAAAATATTAAGGGACCCAATTTATTAACTCCTTATATAGATTTATCTCTAATTAGATTAGATTTGTCTCAATAAATCATCAGATAGTTATATGATAACTAGATTTTTTTTTATTGACGTTTATTTGTTCTAATTTACTTTTAATCATCAAAACCAAGCATGGTACGGAACATCACTAAAGATTTGCGTTTAGTTATGGCTACTCCAACAGTTTTTTAAAGCTATTTGTTTAATTATAATGTCTTCTTCTTTTATTATATAAATTAGACATAGACATAGTAAGTATTGATATTTAACTATTGATAATTAGTGTATAGTAAAAGGCAATAGAGAAATTATAAATATCTACTTTCGTTTTCTTAATTGGATTAAGCATTAATAACTAAACGTACTATTCGGATGGGCAGTCATGGCGGGAATTATGAGATGACTTCGCCGTTTGGCAAAGATTTATGTTTTTTTTAATTTATTTTATGTGTGATTTATTAAGTCGATATCATAATATTGTGTATTTTATCACTAGCAGTGGTAGTTCTTTTGAGTTTTGTGATTTCTAAGACCCCCCGGAGAGTACAAACTTTTCGCCGGCCGATAGATAATTGTGAGCATATTGTATGGAAGCGCGCACGGTAAGTACACCGATTTGGTATCAGCTGACTAAAAACCTTGATAAACGACTGAAATAACGGTCGACTGCCTAGTACGGTCCTCTCTATGCGTGCGTGAATAATATAAATCTGTGAATATTTCAAGAGTCTGTCTGTTGCCGTTATCAATATCGAATAAAACGAGTTTAAAAAATCCGTTTGCTGTATAGGAGCCCCTTTAAATATTTATTTTATTCGGTTTTTAGTACTTATTCGTTGTTATAGCGGCAACAGAAATATCTGTGAAAATTTCAACTGTCTAACTATCACGGTTCATGAGATACAGCCTGGTGACAGACGGACAGACGGACTTTGGGTATGAATCCTAAAAAATATATACCTGCTTTGCCCAACCGAGTGTTTCTTTAAAACAGAAGAGATAACGTTTAACTTACAATTGTAAGTGGCTAACTGTTTTCATAGAATAATCCTACAAATAATAATACCTGCGCATCTAACATAGGTACGCAGTTTTCAAGTATTCTTTTTTTAAAAATATTTAAATATTTAGAACATTAAATAAAAAGTTTTTTGTCATGCATTTAAAACCTTCAACGTTAGGAAAATGAGTCAACTGTGACTGACACAAATTGGTCGAAATGAAAACATACTTTTAGCATATACACACATCAAAAGTGTCTAGGGATCAAGCATTTTTATGCGGATTTCTTGAGATTGAGATGTGGCTTTGTAATAAATTTATGATTTTATAAATTTATATGGATCCTTTTTGGTGCATTTCATAATTTGAATCAGGAACTGTGAATCAAATTCGAGTAAAAGATGAAAATCAGCTGTCAATATTTTCCCTATAAAAACATACAACGCATTGAAGACATTATTAGTGCTACTGTTTCCCTACTACTGATTAAAACCAACGTTATTATGGAGCGGCGACGTCATTTAAGCAGGGAAGAAATGCTCAGAGCCGTGGGAATGATAGAAGCTGGTTCCCGGCAACGTACTGTGGCTTTAGCTCTGAATACAAGTCAGAGTGTTATCAGTCGACTTTGGACACGTTACCGAAGCACTGGTACCGTGGCTGAGCGCCATGGAGGACGGTATCGCTGCACCACACGGAGACAAGACCGATACATTCAAATCTTAACTCGAAGAGGTCCAACAATAACCGCCATGATGTTAGCCGTGAGGCTTCATCACTCTTCAGGGAACTTAATTAGCGACCAAACAGTCAGAAACCGCTTGCATGAAGTGAACCTTCATTCCCGAAGACCGCTACGGGTACCACCTATAGCAATGCACAATCGTAGGATTCGATATCAATGGGCTCTTGAACACAGAAATTGGGCAGAAGAACAATGGCGTTTCGTGTGCTTTTCTGATGAGTCTCGTTTTGGTATGAGACCGGATACAAGACGTATACGACACTGGAGAACCCCTGGACGCCAACAGCGATTAAAATCCTGCCAGGAAGTCCATCCTTATAGTGGTGGAACCATCATGGTATGGGCGGGTATTTGGATCGGCGGAAGAACTGAGTTGATTTGGATCAGAGGCAACCTCAACGCTCAAATTTATGCTGAGACGATTGTATCAGACGTCATCGTTCCTCTACAAGTGCAAATCGGTCCCTTATTTCAGTTAATGCATGATAATGCACGACCGCACACCGCAAGAGTTGTAAGACAGACTCTCGCCGCAGCTAACATCAATGTCCTGCCCTGGCCTGCTCAGTCGCCAGACTTGAACCCGATTGAGCATGCATGGGATATGCTACAGAGAAGAGCTCTGCCGAATATGGAGGGTATCCAGTCGCAAGAAGACCTTTTTTTGTTGTTGCAACGAACATGGGCGGCCATTCCACAGCGTGATTTGGATGAACTCATTTTGAGTATGCCAAACCGATGTTCTTGTGTTGTCAGTGTTCGCGGTAGAAACACGGATTATTAATTGTTTAAGTTACCCAATAAAATTTTAAAGAAAACTGTTATTTCAGTCTTTTTTTCGAACTTTAATGTTAGTGGTTCAAATGTCAAAAATCCCTTTATTAGGAAAATGGCAAATTTCTTTATTAATGCAAAGGTGACTTGGTTTATCGTTACTGTGACAAACGAAAACACTTTATTTGATGAATCCTTAAAGAAATAAAAAAAAAAAATCAATCAGGAGAAAAGTTATTGCAAAAATATATGTTGATCCCTAGACACTTTTGATGTGTGTATTATAAAGCTGAAGAGTTTGTTTGTTTGTTTGAACGCGGTAATCTCAGGAAGTAGTGGTCCGAGTTGAAAAATTCTTTCACTGCTGGATAGTCCATTTACCGAGGAAGGCTATAGGCTATATAACATTACGCTTCGACCAATAGGAGCGGATCAGCAATGAGAAATGTTGCATAAACGGGCAAAATTTACGCAGACGACGTTGCGCGGGACAGCTAGTGTAGATATTGTTTAACCATTTAAGTATAAAACAGGGATATAATCATGTGAAATAGAATAAAACAAGCAATCAAACAGTTATCTGCCTTTATTCTGCTTCTCTTCATAAACCAGCAGCCATAATCATTCGTTCGGTACCATTATAGGAAGAAAAAATTAATACACTATTACATATTACTGTTACAGTTTGGTTTGAATATGTGTTACAGCTGAAATTATGTGTAGACTTTTATAATTGTATTACTATTATTATTATAGATACATGTGAATCATGAAAACCAGGGTGCAACGCGATCTTGCCTTGTAATTATTATTTTAATTATACCTTTAACGGGACTAGCAGTTTTATCGTTAAATTATATCATTTGTACTTAGCATTCTATGCTCGATCTATTACGCTAATGTTTGATGGGAGTCCGATTTTTCATTGCTTAAAAATTAAATAAAGATTTATACAATAATAGGATGTATGGAAGAATTCCTAAGCTATTACATCGTGTGGGGTTTTGTAACAGTTAAAGTTCTTTTTTTAAATTTAACTGTTACAAAAAGTTTATGTTTTATAGTTTATACTACAGGTAAATTAATTGGAATATCTGTTGTAGATTTTTTAATGAGAAACCTGACTCCTTTTTATAAGTACAGAGAGATTACGTGCAATACCGCATCGCACAATTTTAAGTCACTGTTTACCGTACTGCTTTTGCATGTGTAGTGGTGTGTGTAAGTCGATAAAATTATCCGTTCCTAGAATGTGATTTTTTTAGTTTATGGCCAAACATTCCTTTTTAAATACACTTTTTTGCATTTGTAATATTTTTGAAAATATAAATTTTGATAATATTTTTCCTTTTGTTCCTAAATATTAATCCAAATAGTTTTATTATCCTTAATATTGTATTTACAATTTTTCAACAGCCGAAAAATATGTTCAATTTTTATAATATTATTTTTAACGACTCTTGTTAAGTAGTAGGTAACAGTACAAATATTAATGATCACAAGTTGGTTTTCATTGGTCATTAACATACAATATTACATTATAATCTTATTACTATTGGTAATACAGTTAACAGCAGGTCTTTATTTGAAAACTATCTAACTAAATTATTTACATAGGTACGTAATATTCCGTGAGAGGTAAGGTATTGGAAGTATAATGTTATACAAAGTTAATTTTCAAAATCCAAAATGCCATCAAAACGGTAAAGAAAAGGTTTGTTTTTGAATTTGTTTGTTCCGAACTATCGATAAGGCACCTGTCTCCACAGACTTGGTGATATATATTATATAAATATTAAATTATAATAGTGATGCAAATGTGTCGATGTAATACAAACGGTATTACATCGTTAAGATGTTTTTAGTATACTAATGTTTTTTACGTGAATGTGATTTATACTAAGACACAATGCGATTCTAAACATTTTATATTGGGCATATTTCTCGCTCATGGTTATCTCTTAAAACATAATTATATATAACGTCAAATTTTAGTATTTTTGGAAAATCTACATTTCATAAGTATATTCTCAAAATCTACATTTCCAAATGCGAGGCAATTTTATTAGTTTAACATTTTCACTGTTCGAGAAATATGCACAGTAAAATCAACTACTTTTAAATTGCAAGACCCCCTGTTAATGTATTTTCTATGAAAAGGTGAACGCTAATTATATTCCAATAAACTAACTGCTGGATGAAATTTAAAACGAATCGTTAAAACGCCACAAAATCCAACTTGAATACTGCCTAATTACAATAAACTTTTTTAAAAAGCTATGAAATTATACTTAATACATAAAACTAATAATACATTTCATTAAAATCAAATTACGGAAACAATATTTACAGTTTACGGCAATATTAGATAATTATATTTAATTATTCTATACATATCGTTTTATACCTATCTATCAACAAAAACCTACTATAGATTAATAAAAAATTCTTAGTAGGTTACTAAGATTGACGACACATTTTAACTACTTTCATAATATCGATATTAATCTTATAACTATAAAGTGCAACATTCGCTAAGTAGAACGAAACAACTCAGAGTATTTTAATAAATTAATGTATCAGCTACATTATATTGTTATTGACGAAAATTAATCATATTGTACTTATTTACAAAATGCAATAATATCTTTACATAAAAAAAAACAAACTGAAAGTCTGGAACTTCTAGTTTATTTAAACATGAAAACGTAGTTGCCCTTTTGTGATTTTGTTAGGCCGTTCCTGTTATGAAAAGCGTAAAAAGTTTTTTTATATTGTTAGCAATGGTTGTTTCTATCATTTTTTATTCCTTTATTTATTTAAAAAATACAAAAACGGGAATGGAAACTTTGAAATGCAAGAGAAAGTGTATTTTGACAATTCAATTTTTTATTACTTTGTACTAGTAAACACCTACATTAATCGCTACGACATTCCATTCATATTATTGTAAACTACATCGAGACGAATATTTCAGTCGAAATTTGTTATATAATACATTTACGTTACACTTAATACTATTTACCTACTTCCACGTTTTATATTGGCTGGAATCGCATAAAGATTTGCGGTTAAGGCCAGACTTTTCATACTTAAAAAACAAAAAGAAAAACTCGCCTTTTATAAATAAGACACTATCGATGCAAATAATAATTTTAATATCGAGACGAGATCACAAATCTACGTGCAGATCGTAAAGCGAAACCATCGATATCGATTATAACATTGTCGCATCTCATCACTAAACATTGTCGTCTTTTTTAACGCGCCATAGATATTAACGGACAAGGTTTTTATTTTTAAATTTAGACCATGCCTTTAGACATCATTCTGACGGTGTTCTTGAGCGCCTGTCGCTTGTTGCAGAACCATATTCTGATGACCTCGCGTTCATAGCCCAACTGATGCGCAAGACCAGTGATTTCCGTTCCTGAAATTAAACATAATTTTCCAATTTATTTTGGCGGTAATTTGTGTAATTAGGTTTAATTTGCTAATAAGTTGTTGTGTAATTATTTGAATATTTTAATTTGACTAAGTACCTCCCTACCTACATATAGGTTTTTTTTATAAATTTGGATACATTTAATGTACGTAACGGTATTACGGTAAGTATCAGAAAATGGGCAGGTCACTTAAATAAGTTACCGTTTTTTGTGGCTCGTAAACCAACTGATAAGAAGGCAGGGCATGAAGGCCATTTAGAAGATGGGTGGATGTAATAAGGATGGTAGCATGAAGAGGTTGGACAACAACTGCCAAGGACAGAGGGAAGTGGAGTCAGTACAGTTGGGGAAGTCTTTGCCAATAAATGGGAAACAGGCACAAACTCTACACAGAGCACTAATCTTAATCATTAATTAAAATAATAGGGTACTTTCGGTAGTGAACAATAAATTATGAAATTCGATAAAAAACTAAATTTATGAAGAAATAAACATAGATATTCTGATTTCGAGTCATAAATTAGCATGATTGTTTTATTAAATTTAAATTAAAAGTTGGTATTTTTGATCAGTCAGTTTTTCACGTGACATGAAACACGAGCCGCCATCGTGAGACGTAATATAGACAAAACCCAATTCGCTGACATCTGTCAGTTGTCACTTCTGTCTCTGAAACTGTCAGCGAAAGAAATGCGCATAGAAAGTGGCGCCACCTAGTGTTCTCGGAATCTAAACAATGGTTTCGTTGCCGTATAAGCAAGCATAGATGGCATTGCTGACACTGTCTTTGACTCCGACTAGCACCAATCTGATCGATCTATGCCGATATGACGTTATAAACAAGGCAGACAGCATTTTCGCGGCAATAAAAATGTTTAAATTTTAAAAGAAAACGTGTTTATTTTGCCGAAATATTTTTTTTTGTTGCTTTTTATTATAGAAACTAACATTTTAAGCTATTATTTTAAATAGAGTAGAATATTCTACTCTCAGTAATTGTTATTTATTTCGTTAACTATTGATTGTATAATTTTATGTGTCTACTTAAAGGCTGTTATTGTTATTATTATTACTTAATGTAGGTACAATTACGCCACAGGACGTAGGTACTGACTGAATAAAAGTCTGCGTAATAAGCATAAACTTTCGTCCTAAATAGGATCTGATTAACATTCTTTTAAGACTGTTACACGCTTTACCTAATGCTGAAAAAAGAGTAACAGAAAGTTACAGTACCTAATCTAATAGAGGGGAAGACTTGATCACACCTTTTTGCTAAGGGCCTTTACACACGGCGTCTTTTTATGCGCTGACGACGCGCGTAGAACGCAATGAAGACGCTCAGCAAACGCAAGACTGAAGTCACGTTGTTAGCTTTGCACACGATCCTTGTGTTTGTATCGCTACAAACGCGCTGATATATCGATACAGAATTACAATCGCAGTGTAAAGCTATTGTTTGTAGCTTTTTGCTTTTTGTACGACTAAGAATAGAACAGAAACAGTGGTTGCACCAACAAGGGTACAAACGCGTTAAGTGCGCGTTTGAATCGATACAAACGCGCGTTTCATTTGCGTTTCTATCGATACAAAAGTCTAAAATCTGCTAAATCGTTTTGATAACACACAGAGGACGCGCTAATCAAAAACGCGCGACGTCAGCGCTTAAAAAAACGTGGTGTGTAAAGGCTCTAAGTCATCTTTGCTGAGGCTCATTTCATTCATTGAGGCTCAACATAAAATTATACAATCAATAGTTAATGGAATAAATAACAATTACTAAGAGTAGAATATTCTACTCTATTTAAAATAATAATTTAAAATGTTAGTTTTTTTAATAAAAAGCCACAAAAACAAATATTTCGACAAAATAAACACGTTTTTTTACTATATCATGCCTTCATGATTAGAGTACGTATCCTCAGAAGAAAGATAAAACCTATTGAATGAATTTAATGTCTTAAAAACATGAAGCTAAGCCAAGGGGGTGAGTTACTCAGCGGCTTCATAACAAAAACATACCTAATAAGGTAGGTATGTCAGAAAGTCGATCTTTTGCGCAGAGCTATGGACGGTGTGGTGAATTCTTCCCTTCTATTCCGTCGCGATAGTGAGTTTTTAATTTAGATTGAATTATAAGTAACCTTCGAAAACATTTATCTAACTTTGAGTCGCATTTCTGCCGTTACTATTCATCTATAAGTGACAGAGACAGTATGATAGTTGATGGTATCTCATATGCCCATTGAAATTGGACTGAGCAAAATTGACTACTCTCTAAAAAAGACAACGCGACTGTGCGACCAATACCTGTCTCTTTTCTGTAGGTCTGTAATGACAACTGACATTGTTATACATTAGACACTTCATGACTACCTGCTGGCCGCACAAATGTTTTGTCTCTCTCCCGCTTTGTAGCTTGTATTTATTCGTACATGGAAGGGACCGCTAGGTCCAGTCTCTATGTCTCAAAACTGAGGGTTGTTTGAGTATTGGGCCGTAATTTTATTGTTTAAATGGATTAAACCCTCAAAATACTAACCAGAAGGATGAGTGTTGCGTTCAAAATGCGCGTTCAGTAGTTCCAAAGCCTGAGGTGTGAATGAAGTTCGTCGTTTTCTCTTCTTGCTCGGTTCCATCCCAATGAAGTCAGTCAGATGATTTTGACCGGACGCGTACCTGTAATAACCGGAATTTTCGAACTTAAAACTCATCGGAATAAGGTTGAATTTTAATTGACGCTGCCTTAGAATTTATTCGACCGGTCCTCTATGCGATTAGTCTTTGTTTATGAAGTTTGCAGGCTATGAAAATATTTTGTTAGTAGAGTTATGGTGTGATAATAAGTACATTGTTTGAAGGTTACAAATTCTACAAACTATTATTGAAAGTAAGGTATGAGCTCCAGTTTTGATCATTAACCGTTTTGTTTTGATTTATGTAAACGTAGATATTAAATATGGACATATTTAAATACGATAGGACTATAACAACAAACAAAAGTGTTTTTATTTTTAAGTATAAGTTCATCAAAAATTCTCGGTGGCCGAACTGAGCTTAACGCGGGCAATCCTGTGCTTCTGCCATAATACATATATTTTTATTTGAATAGGTAGGTTAATCTCTTATTGTTATATTTTTTAAAATGTTTACTGATTTGTTTAAGTGACCGTGAACATTATTTGATGTCGACGTAGTCTGTCAGAAGTTCAAAAAGTAGAAAACATTGTTTATGTGTAGAAAGTAAAAATGATTTTTTTTGTTTTGTAAATTTTAATCCATAATAACATTTACTTTTATACAGAACGTCCGATGGTAATAATAAGCCTTGCTCTGGTTTCATAATTGTAGTCATTTGAATTCCCTTCCATAAATACATTTCTATTAAGTATTTGTATCTTAGAATCTATTAATAGTAGATACTTATTCAAACAGATTAAAATAAACTCAATATGTAGAGTTGAAACGGTTTATATTCTTAAACCTTTTTTGTAACTGCCGACTTTAGTGTTCACTTTTGGTTAGGATTCATTTTTTTAATTCATGAGCTACGTTCTTGTCGGTAGAACAATCTCCGCACTTATCTATCTTCTCCTGTCTTTTTAAATACGGAATACCTTTTAATATGTATTACTAGCTGATCCGCGCAAGTTCGTATGCAATTTTCCCCGTTTTTGCATCATTTTTCATTGTTGCTCTGCCCCTACTGGTCGTAGCATGATGTTATATATCCCTCCTCGATCAATGGACTATCCAACACAAAAATATTTTTTCAATTTGAACCAGTAGTTCCTAAGATTATCGCGTTCAAACAAACAAACCTTTAAGCTTTATAATATTAGTTTTTTTTTTCTTAAAAAAAATTGTTCTTCCAATTTTATTATTAAACCTCATTTAGTAACACTGAGAGACTAAAACGAAGGCAACAAAGTTTGGGAAGCATAACTTTATGGACTAAGAACTCTTGAAAGATATGTTATAATACTGTACGCATAATACCTATGTTTAACACGCTTTTAAATTAATTAACTTGATGGATTACAAAACGGTGCACTCGCACACATAAAAGAGGGACCGGTAAAGATGGCAGATACCTACTAAACAAACACAACAATAAACTTTCGAGGAAAAAAAAAGTAGTTTAAGGTACTAGACAGGACAGCTTGGAAGTACATGGAGACTCTTTGCCAGCTGTCTAGATTAAAATAAATAGTAAGTTCGGTCATTTGTAAAGGTAAAGAAATTAATTCTGTCATATCTCTATTTGAGAACAATGTTTCAGAAACGTAGTGATCGTCCATACTCACGAAACATCCAGTTTTGAAACAAATGTTTCGAAACTGCATGTTTCACTTGCTTGGGGGCTTGGCTGGCATGGGGGCTAGCATGGGAAAAGAAAACAATCTGTGAAACACACAGGGCAAGAAAATCAAATATTGCAGAAATATATTGTCTGAAGCAGTGTTTATAAACAATCGATTCCCGTGAATATATGTCTTTACTAAGACCATTGGCCCTAAATATCAAAGTCTCACAAAGACATTATTTATATAAACTATGTACTACATGAACTTACTAATAAATTAACGAGATCCCCGAAGTTACTACATTAATTCAAGGACTATTACGAACAGAGGCGGTCGTTAAAAATTACCACCAAGAGGGACCGATTGCAAATTCAATGCTATTTGCAATGTTAAACTGTGCTGTTGCAACCAGATAATGCATTTTAATGATGCAAAATGTCGAATCGATGGGTTCTCGTACATCTTACATTGAAACGAGGTACTTAAGTGACACCTGGTTTAGTTTTAAATATTTTAGAGGTAACGGTTTTAAAAATATTGAGTTTTTCATGTACCTCAGTATTCTGAACTCATCTTGCATGCTTTGTTAACAATAAGTACTTTCAGGTGTCCATCCTTTAATAAGGTAGTTTCAAGCAAAAGATTAAGAACAATTACCTTCTCTAGAAGCATGATTTGTTAATATTCTTAGAATTATTTGGTTAAAAGATCCAGATTTTGGGGGTAGTCATTTTAACTATATAAAGTTATAATATTTCGTGTCGAGATTTGAAACTTTAAACGATGTTTTAAGAAGCCCGTCGCTTCTCAGAACAATTACAATTTAACAATTTCTTGACCTTCATAAAATATCAATAAATTAGACTATTTAGAATAACATAAAGCTGACAATACACAAATCACACACGGTATCTATATCTAGGTGAATTACAATGATGATAATGATTGTGATGTGAGTGAAAGTAAAATAAAAAGAGCAGTGTAATATTGTAACAGTGTATGTCTTAAAACTAAACACATTAATACTAATGACGATTGCTAATGATAGTCAATAACCACAACACCTATAGATATAAGTAAATATATAAATATTATAAACGCCATAAAATTATAACCGCCCCATATCAGTAAAACATGCATCGAATACCTAACGCCTTGTAAAGCACCGAAACTAGGAACAACCGATTTCCAAAATAGACGAGAAAGAAATTAGTTATTCCTAAACTTCGGTAACGTGAGTGTTAGATGTTAGTCGTATTGCGGATACAAATAAACATAAAGCCTAGTCCGTAAAAGCATTAGTTAGTCCAGATTTGAGAAATGTCTTTCACAACGTTGCTAAGCATTATAGGCCAAATGTTTCACGAACACGGTGTAGCACATAACCACGAACATATTCACTCAAACAAATATTTACCTCTCTTCGGCTTCCTTCATCCAACGTTCGAGCACCGGTTTGATTTTCTGCGCACTTTTTGGTGTTATATCCAATTTCTCAAATCTGTATCGAACATAAATGTAATGTTAGATTCTTGCTATGCGAGCACCGGTCAAATGAAAATCTAACGCGAAGCACGTTTTACATAACGCGGTGTGACTCTTTACCCGATCCAAATTAACAGAGGCATAAACACAGGACATTGACATGGCGTTAACGATTTAGAAAGAGAGAAAAAAACAATAGGCAATTTAGTCTACCGAGGTAATCAGTTTGATTAATACCGAACGAGGTAACAATAAAACAACGATTTCGGTTAGAAACGAAAGGTAACGTATGCCAATGCCCTGGCTTTGAATTGCGCAAAATGAATATTAATAAAAATAAGAGTAATGAAAATAATACATCATGCTATATTAGATGGAAAGTTAGATATTACTCATCGAGATGTTACAAATAATAAAAGTGATAAAGTTCTCACAGCGATTACTCATAGTGTCGAATCGACATGGTTTGGTAGCCGGCACATTAGTGTAGCGCGTTTGTCTTAACATCAAAATGTAAGTCGGCCGTATGATGTATGGCGCCTTAGCTGTAATTACCCGAATGCAAATACCGTACACGTGTGAAAAGGAAAAGAAAGAACGTCAAAACCGGTAATTACAAATAATTATATACGGCATACATTCAAAAGGTATGCACGGATCGCCGATCGAGATAAGATTACATTAAACAGCGTTGAAACATTTTGATTTAAAGACATTCTGCGTGTGGACTCGGCTGATATAAGTGAGCCAAAGCGTGTACTTAATGTATGTTAAGTATCTTCGAATTTATCTCCACTATCTCAGCTCCTTAATGAAAGCTACTAAGTGTAAAATGTGGACGCAGGATTAGATGAAGATAAATTTGGAGATAGTGTGTGTAGGGGTAAAAAAAACAAAACACATACATGTTTTGTTGTTGTGAAGACAGCTGAGCTGCTAGCATCTGCGAAGCCAGGGCACTGGGGACGGTAACAAATAATATGTTAGATTTGTCGTATCCAGTGAGGGTGACGGTACTCCAGCGGAGGTCGCCAGGAGCAACATCACTCAAAAAATCTAAAAGGATAGGAACAAAGTCGCACGCTCTACGATAACAAATATTCAATTCGATAAGATTTTCGGTTCAGTAAAGTGTTTTGTTACGTAAAAATTCAAATAGAATTTAAATAAGGTGCAATTGGGATATACCATATTAAGGACATTGACGTGTTATGTATTGGTTACTTAGTTTTAATGCTATGCTTGAATAAGATATCCTGCCTGACGCATTGAGCTTCATATGAAATTATAATGCACTTGGGCCGGGTTAATGATTAATTCAGTATTTTGTTATTGACATCGTTCCAAGTGGCAATGACCATGCGCCTGATTGTTTTCAAAACATATTGAAATATGATGGATATTCTGTGACACCTTTTGTATTCGATTCTGAATTGAAATATGAATGAAGCACGAGTACTACATAATTTTTGTTTATGAGAGTTAGCTTGTCGAACGTCTTCAATTTACGAAAATGATTAAAAACCATTGTGATGACTGTGAAGTCGGCAACAAAAAGCGTCAGTGACGCAGAACGGGAAACACTAATGGAATTCTTTTCTTAAAAACAATAATATGTTTTAATTAAAATGCAAATTAATTAAGTCCAGTATAATGAAAGGGGTAACTACCATGTAGCGACGTCACGACACCAAATTGGAGGGAGACGAAAGAAAAATTAATGGGAAATGAAATCACGACAGAACAAAGACAGGGGAATTCTACTCTTTTTAATTACACGAAAAAAGTAATTACGGCAAGATAATTAATTAACTGGAACAGAAGTAACGATTAATGATTTTATTATACGAAGGAGGTCGTCTAGGGGGTGGCTTGGAATTGAAATTTCCTTCGGCTTGTGCCGGTCGCATTCCGTTTTGCATCGAAATTCGATTTGTTCACGGGCAACGTTGTTTCGAGTGATTTGATTCAATTAAACATTATGAGCGTAAAGCTGTGTTGAAGCGTGATTAATTTGTCGATTTACGTAGTATAGGTAACGTAAGAAAAAAATATCATTTCAACTTTGAACGGCCATTATACCTGTATAATTGTAGTTGAAGCAATTTGAAAAAAATCTATCATTTGGTAGATGTGATGTAATTGCAACAAATATGAATATCGATTAAGAAAGCCTGAAATCCTACATATCGAGTTTAGTTGAAGATATAAAATAATTGTATTCACTTTATCGATTACTCGTTTAAAAATATTGAATGGCAAGAACAATAAAAGTAATAGAGTGTGAAATTTGAGCTAGGTGCTTCGTGATGTTATTTATTGAGAAATTGTAGAAACTCATTTCATTACCCAAATTCTCAAGTTTCAATTCACTGAAAATGTTCTTATATCACCGTTGAAATAAATAAGTTAGAAACATATCGATTCTAAATTATGAAAAGAAAAAATAATTAGAAGACACGCGTCCGCGCCTAGCCCAGTAAAAAATGGTGTAAGCCACGACACAGCGAGCCGGAACGGAAGCCCCGAATGGTAATTAATTAAACGAATTGTAAGCAATGAAAGGAGTCATGCTGTTTTACAAATCACTTCAATTAACGATATTAAAAAGTTGGAAATGATAACCGAGAGCCGGCCTGCGTGACGACATTTATAAAAATGATTCTTGAACCGTTTTTTGTCAGCCCTACGATGTTGCCAGCAAACGGTCACATTATTTTGACAAGCGTGCGACTTTATCTCCCTCGGTTACAAGTAAGATATCATCAGATCGTTTTTTACATTTTTCCTTCTTGTTTGACAAATTAGATACTGTATTAACAACAACAATTAAGTGGCAACATTTATTATTAAGCTGTGGTCGTGTAGTCTATAGAATTTCAAATTTGGATTTAACGGATATTCATTTGATATTTCAAATTAAATGTAAGTATTACGAGTATGTCCGTTATTCAAAATTCATCAACTCGTTCATTTGTTTCTTAATTTTAATGAAAAACAAATGAAGGGATATTATGTGTTTTTCTTACGTATGTTGCTGGATATTTTAGTTTTATAAGAAGATAAATTCAAACAACCATTTTGGTAGAGTCTCAAAAAGCTGTGCAGGTAAATAACAGATTAAGTGTAGTTACCTAAGCCCTCATTCCCGAGCGATTTTTTTATGCCCGTTAAATAATCCGGCGACCCGGCCTCTTGATATGATTAAATGATTTATTCCCAAATAATCTGCGTGATAAAAATACGTCGCATTGCCGTATGAACGTGTACTTGGGAATGATGTTTTTTATACGCGCGTTAAAAAATCGCTCGTGCGAATGAGGTCTTTTGATTTGACTTTTTGATTGCTGACTTAGGGCCTTTGTATTAACCCAGCAACATATGTATAGTATTGATGTAGGTACAAAACAACTGGAACAAGACGAACTGTAAAGATGACTATCATTGCAAAATAGACGAACTAATAATAGACGTTACCTGCAAATCGCGCTTTGACTGTATGCAGGGCCTTCGGTGACAGACAAGGCCTGGCCGACCTGGGTCTGAGTTAGACCGAGGCCAAGCCGCCGAAGTTTGAAGGCCTTGGCGAATTCTTTGATGTCTTCCAAGTTGATGCCGTCGACAACGTTGCTAGATGACTGACTGATGGTTGGCTGATCTGTTTGGCAAAGAAATATGTTATTTGTGGTGAAGGTTGTTTAACGTTTGTTGTTGTAATTGTAATCATTGTTGACAACATTTTTTTTTATCAGTATTGATTCTTAGCAGTAAAGGTCCGACTACTTAAATCGTATAAAATTTTGCTTTAGTGTCCAGTTTCAAATGGACGATTTTTTATTGCGATATTTTTGTCATAGACAGTTTTAAACATCATTATTCTATTTTATGTGTTTTATAGAGTTATATTGTGTTTGGTGTATGTAAAGTTAAGTTCGTAAATATAGCCGAGCACAAACACGATAAAAGCATATTTCATAGAAACCTAATTATCTTCAGTCAGTTTTACGAACCTTTTATAGAACTAGAGTTCATAGACTGATAACGAACTTTAATATATAGGTACTACGTATTTGTGAATCTGTACATCACATTGTAATAATTTTAACCAGTCCGTACCAACTCTCAAGCAGTTACCCCGTTTAAACGCGAAGCAAAATTATAGCCAAGTTTAGTGGGCAATTTATGTAATTAGTAGATGGTGGCGGTTCCTAATTATGCGGGATGTCATTAGTGTGGAGACGTGCTACCTCCGCGGAGGTTGCCCCGCGAGTGTCTCCCCCCACCATGCTTAGCTAACCGATGACAAATTACTTTCGCTATCTACCCCCGTTAGTTTAAGGAGTAGTCTGCGTCAATTAAGACAGGGTAGGGTTGGTAAATTGGCAATCGTTTCACCATTTACCGGTGTTCGTAGACGATTTCTAATTTCGTTTTGTTATGTACGTGAACATAGTGTTGTTCGAGTAATCTTATTTTTGAGAGTAATGAGGTTATGGGGTGATTTTTAGGGGAGCTAATGTAATATAATGCACATCCGATGTTATGATTGTTTTTCTTTGTGTACCTACTGTTAATGGACTTATTGGGTTGTACCTATGCACGATCATCAACTAGTTAATAATGCCAGTTAAATATGAACTATATTAGTAAAACCTCATCCACAAAATTGAAAAAAATATTCACAAAAAATCTATACTAATATATTGGTTTGTTTGTTTAAACGCGCTAATCTCAGGAACTACTAGTCCGATTTGAAAAAATCTTATTTTGTTGCATAGCCCATTTATCGAGGAAGGCTATAGGCTATATAACATCGCGCTACAACTAATAGGAGCGGAGCAGCGACGAGAAATGTTCCAAAAACAGGGAAAATTTACGCATACGAAGTTGCGCGGGACAGCTAGATTTTGTGTGTGTTTAGTGATACCCCTGGATTTTATTGCAATCCTATAAAGCAGGCATGTCAAACTAGCAGCCCACGGGCCGCTTGCGGCCCACTGTTCATTTTCTCTGGCCCGTATCAATTTTAAAAACTGCTAGAAGATGCAGTCAGCGAGCGTGTTAAAAACGTAAAACGGACGCACATTTGGCCGCAGTTTTAAAAGTTACTATCAGTGACTTTGAGTATAACATGGCTGCTCTAAAGGCTATCAATATGTAATTAAGTAGGTAGTTAAAAGAGATGCACCTCTAAATCTCTGTGGAGCGGTCCGACTGCTACGCAAGAGGGTTCGATTCCTACACGGGACACCACTTTGTGTGATCCACAAATTGTTTTTCGAAGTTTGGGTGTACTTTATGACCGTGATTTGTATGTTTGTAAAGTCCCCCGCGATACAGGGCTTGTGAACTACTGCGGGAGTCGTCTTTAAAAAAAATATATATCTGTTATTTACGCAGTGTAGTGTTAGTTCAGAAGGGTTTTGTGTAATGCGCCCCGCCTCTTTGTGTTAAGAAAAAATCTTTTCTATCATTGTCGTCATGATTATTTCAGACTTCGGATATAGGCCGCTCTACGATGAGATAGCATGTCCGCCTAACTGCAACCCAATGGATCGCTGAGCGCTCTTAGCGTTGCGTTCATAGTCATGGACATGTTATCTCGGAACACTTTGTTTCGTATAACTGCGAAAATCCGAGTCCGAAAACTATGTAGTACTTTATATACGGTATATATTATGCGCGTTGCTAGAGCAAAGCTTTTGTACTCTCAACGTTTTGTTACATGGTCATGACAACGAGAAATAAGTCACTCTTAAAACTTAGATAGAACTTAATATTATTTGAAACGAGTCACACGACAATGATCATAGTTGCTATAATTTCCGCGTTATCTCCAATCAGTCGGATCCTTTTTGTGAAATGGAAAGTAATAACGATATGACGTTTGTTTTCGACGTCCAATTAGAACATCGCGTGATGAGTACTTCCATTAATTACCTACAAAGATAAGTCAATTGGGCAAGGAGTCTCCTTAACTATGGTACGATGGCGTCCTGAATTCGATAACAATACATCAAGATAACGCTTAATTGTTTAATACATGTAATAAATTAATTAGCAACAATTAAAGTATGCGTGTCTGTGTGTGTCCAGTTACGTGGGTCTGCCATTTCTTTACAAATTCGTTAAGGCTATTAAGTATTGCTTTCTATTCTCGTAATCATTCTAGTGGTTTTCATGTAGGGTTATTATCAGTTAACTGTTAGTAGTTTTTGTCATCTCTGTCACACGGTTCGGTAATTTGTTGTAATTATGTTTCGGACGAGTACTTACTGGCATGTTTTAAGTTACGCGTGTCTTCTTTTTAAATGGTTTGTGAGTTAGTAATCGGTGAATGTTTTTTTTGTGTAAATTTTAAGGAATGCCTACCCTTTCTTGATGGGAGGTCTTATCTGGGGTACATGGTGTTCTGTCGTAAGGATTCACTGCAAAAGTACTGAAAACTAGTGAAAAGAGTTTCAATCAACGTTTGTATAATGGAAACATGATAATCATGTTTCCATTAAACAAACGTTATTGAAACATACCGAACTAAATAGCCAATATTTATACCTATGTATTTTAAAACTGTACCCCAATGCAGCTTAGGTATCTACATTTGTAGGGCCTAAATGAATCGATGCTAGTGTTTAGCTTTGTGGGTCAGCAGTTGACGTGTTCGACAAGTGGTATTCGGTTAGTAGACATTAATCGCGATCACACTAAGTGAGATTGGCGTGTCCAGAGTTATGCGAATGCCAAGATACTCATGCCTAGAATTAATAAGCATTTTATTTATACTTTGGGCGGAAAAATCAAGTTTAAATGATAGAACCATGCAATATGCATACCGAGTTTAAGCAACGAGATTAATTATGACTATACTTTTTCGGAAAATAACTTATGCCCTCGTCATTACGTGAATGGACTGGCAGACAAAAAGACAGATATACCCACTTCAGGATTTGAATAAGCACGTTTAATAACAAATAATTAAGTAGATATTGTATTCTGTGATGTTAGTATTGTTTAATTGTATGTCACCCGTAGTCTTTTGATCTAATTAATTTTTGGTTTAATTAGAATTTAGCCAACTGGTATGAAGAAGATAACAATGTTTATAGTTTTTACCTCATTATGTACCTACATGACTACATCAGTGATGGTCATGTGGTGGCAATTTTAGAATTATTTTTTAGTATATAAATGCAGGCAAAAACTGCGATGCTATATGACCACGTTACGGTTCACAAATCCCGCGAAATGTCACTACATACGCCGATCACTACTCATGTTCTAATTCCCATGTCGACCAGACGTAGCAACTATCACTAATTATAATTCCATTCCATTTAAGTACCATGATATATACCTACTATTTGCAAACAAAGGCGTTACTTTAACTTACTTTAAACCATAAAAAATATCAGCATCTTAATTAGGTGAGTAACATAATTATACCTAAAGTAATTATTGTAATTTGCGGCTTAATTATTCCGTGCAACATTTAAATGTATTTTCCACTTAATAATCAACAACCTTAATTTAAAACATTCTAGATTATTCCACAAAGATTAAGACCGAATATCGCAAACTAATTTTGTCCGACATTATTCAAGACTTGATTTATTCAACAGCTATTTATTTCATTGTTTACCAAATTTCTCTTATCGTACTACTCTGTAATCGTTTCCTAAAGAAAATGATCCTTTAATATCAGATTTGCGTTTGCTTAGATTGTTAATGTGGCTCTCTCATGCCAACTATATGCAAATTGAAAAGAAAACTACAAGACTGTTGTGTTTTAAAAGTTTCTAATATTGCAGTAATTGGACCTGTCTGGATTTTGATATTCAAATAATATTCTTGGAAAATATTTAAGGGAGGTAGAGCTAGGGGATTTAGTCGAATTGTAGGTACAGCCTAGTTTTTGTAGAATTATTTAGAACGATAAATAATTCGATCTTAAAGATATATTTAAAGTTACTTTAGTTAGGTATATTTCTAACTACAAGGACTATAAAAATTATATAACGTAATAAAAGAAATAACCTATTACATTGAAAGCACTAAACTTCAGCGAAGATAATGCGGCATCACTATGAAAAATTCGACATAGCTAATAATCGAATCGGGCCGCTATTCCGGACATTCTACATTCAACGCTACATTACTTTTAATGAAAAATATCGAGTGATTAGATGTATCATGTACACATAAAGATATTATTTTCACATCAATTTCGAATAACGACTCTATGTGTCAATGACATAAGAAATAGAATTGTATAAATACCATGTCGGGACACGCAAATTATAAATTTGTGAGCTCATGTAATGGGTGAAATTATGCGCGCCGAATCGTCTCGATTCATGTTACGATTACGATGTAGAATCGAATACGTTATCGATTATAATTAACGCGTATTATTAAAGTAACTGTTGTAAGCACTTTTGAACAAGTTTCTTTAAGAATTTAAGCGTTGTTCGGTAAAAGTTTGAGCTTTTCTTTAATATCAACGAGGGCTTTTCATTTGCTTGTCCTGTTATTAAAAACTCATTTTGTAAAAGATATTAAGTGTACCTTGACAATTAAGTAAATAGGTATTGGGGCTTCTAAATTCGGTTTAATATTACCTTTAAATTATACAATAATGGATAGCTATTATTTATTATTACTTCCAAATCGTAGCGATGAAACATGGCGAGTATAAGGTACCTAATGAATACAGCACGTTAAAAATCTTTAAGATTTTTTGTGATACATTTTGAACCTACTTTTAAATAATTATTCTGATCATAAACATAATCTTTACCTTCCTTTTATTATTACAAATGCAATAGTAACTATTGTATCTCCATTCTTTGGTTAGTTAGATATCACCAGATTTTAATGAAATTTAATGGACAATGAGTATTTTTTACAATGAAAAACGATGGTGGCTCCACGAGCAACGGCTAGTACATTTGAATATTAATCTGTAGGTATGAAAAATAGCTAACTATCAGCAGCATATAAAATTAAAACTCAACTTTCAAGTTCATTATCGTGATTTTTTCGCTACGCGTTTCAGCACATTAGTTCCACAATACATTCATATCACGTAAATGGCGCCACAGTGTTGAATCAACAGGTCATGCGACCAGTGACTAAATAAATATTAAAATGTGCTACTAATAGTGTGGGGAGTTTATAGCCAGTTGCACTCGCCACTCAATGAGGTTGTGCATTTTCGGCGTGGATAAACTATCGGTCTCTATTAATTGATTATTCTGGTGGAATATCTTCTTTTTAGACAGTATTCGTTGAGTTGGAAATTAGTAGGTAGGTAACAGAATTAAGAAAACAAAATGAGAAAGGAAATATCAGGTAAGTGTTTTTTGATTACGGCGCTATTCTCAATAAACACAAATAGCAAAGACAGTGCACTTATGCGTTATTAGTGCATTTGTTATTATTCTATGACGTTAAGTATATTATAATATACTTTATTATTGCAGTTTGTTTTAACTACTGTCCTCGGCAAAATGTCGGCCCACACAACATTTATTATCAAGCGCAAGCTTGCCAAAAAGCCAAACAAAACAGACCTATCCCTCAGTGGGTTAGAATGCGTACTGGGAATACCATCAGATATAACACTAAGAGGCTTAAATTCACAATTGAAACCGATTCACAAAAAAAGAGGCGGTATGAAGTCGCCGGGACAGCTAGTATTATGTATAATGTCATTGCTATCTCTTATTGTCCATATGGGATGAAAATCATAAGGACGAATGACCATAGAGACCTCAGGATCTGGGCTCATGAACGACGGCTTAAGGTTCTTTCTAACTTTTCCAAGACATCATGGTATGGGTCATGATGAATCTAACAGTGACAAAGTTGCTTATTTTCGCTTGAACTCTGAAAAGTCACGTAGCTATCGGATTGGTGCGAAATCCGCTTGTTGGCGCTCTAAAGTTGCTGGAAAAGCAGTCGTATTGCCAATTGGCTCTAGCTTACAATATAGGTAGGTATATGTTCGAAGTCACACAAAATCAAGTGGTAATGCGATTTTTTGTAAGGTAGCTTATGGTAGGATGTAAGAAGGTACTCTTTGGTCTACCTAATAATAATAATATATCTTTTTATCGGATCAAATATGGTGTGCCGTGTGGTGCCGGCTTAAGAATAGTACCACCCCATCTCTTCCCGTGGGTGTCGTCAAGGCGACTAAGGGATTTCACCCCGGAGGACGGGCAGCAGCGTCCTCTGCGAACTTAAAGCCTTACTGCGATCGCCAACGCGCTCGCCAAGCGTGGCGATTATGGCAATTACCCCCAGGATCTACATACCAGTAGGTTCTACTGGGGAGACCCGTGCCCAGCAGTGGGCCATCATATGGGTTGATATGTAAATATGGTACATACATAGGTCTTAAAAGCAGTGTCTGAGTTCCACAGATTTGGCTAACTTGAGCATGCAATAATATTAGGTTATTAATAAAAAAGTGCCTATCTAGAAAATCGAAGTTGTAATAATTAATTCTTATTTTCGAGAAATTCTTTAAGAGTGTAAAAAGTGTGATGTATCAACCATTTTTTTAACTCCCTTCTCATTTTTATTATTGGTAGTTCACGAATAGGCTTGGGCACTATAATGAACACGTTTATGCACATTACATAGCAATACTTGTTAAATAGGGAGTAAAACAAAACACATTACATAGCAATACTTGTTAAAGTGGGAGCAATACTGTCTTACAGGCAGGCATTATAAACCTAGAGGGATCTCTTTTACTAACTACTTTCGTTTTGGGATGTCACTAGGTACTAACACAATGAGGTTGCATAATTGGAGCCACATGTCTCACAACATTTTCATAAAGAGTTTGATACCACATGGCATTCGTAGTTTTACTTTGTAATAAAAAGGGCACGTCAAACGAACACAATAAAATAATAAGTCTCTCCACATTTTCTGCTAATGCCAATTAATTGCAAAGTTCACTTATTTATCGGAGCGTTGAGTCTAGCTACTCGGCGGCCCAACTCTTTGTTTTCGTTTACGATATCGATTGCGTTCAATTTTATCGACGACGTTAATTATTTGTAATGGATTTTAATTAGTTAATTAATTAATTTAGTTCAGTACGCCGGCTGGCACGGTCGTTAGTCGGTTTCTTTGATGCCAACGGTAACTTCCTTTATTTTAGCCCAACTCTTTGTATTGTACATTTTAGTGTCATTAGCCAGTATATTTACTGGGAATTATGTGTAATTATGAATTAATAACTCGTTTGTACTTATAAAGAATTGTTCTTTATCGCTACCACAAGCTAAGACCATGGTGTGTTGCAATTAAGTATACTAAATTGTCTTTTCCTTTTGTATAAGGATTGTACCTACTAGGGAATTTACCGCCTGATTGTGATTATATAAAATACTAACTTTGTCTGCGTAAATTTTCCCCTCTTTTTTTTTACTAATTCTATGTTACTTCTAATACCTCCAAGAATATGTGTACAAAGTTTCATGATGATCGGTTGAGTAGTTTTCCTGTGAAAGCGTAACAAACAAACTTACAATCACATTTATATATTAGTATTGATTTCTGTGTTTATACTACACTTTCAGTACAGAAAAACGTAGACTACTACTAAATAGATACCTAATATATAGTTTTATAGAAATTCGTGCAGACAAAACCGCGAGCATGAGCTAACGAGAAATAAAACTACACAGACATCTTGCCCTTCCCAAATTAATCGAAACTAATCACTTAGATTGATATCAGGGTACATTAGTAGTAGTCGAACAGTATTGACTGTAAATTATCGTATAATTGAAAGAGGGGAGTTGATGACGTCATGCAGGCGGTAATCACATCTGTTGCAATAGATCTCGCGATTAAAAAGTTAACCTCGTATGATCCGGATCTATTTTATTGTAGAGCAAAAATATGTTCCGTTATTAGAATCCATAGCGCTACGCGGATTGAAGAAATGAGTAACAAATTAAGCGGCGCGGGCGTTAAGGCATCGGATATGAAATCGAGAAGTTGTAGTTTTGAATCTCATTGGTTCCTAATAAATGCATGTTAGCTTAGCTGGAATTGTCAGCAAGATTGTTAGTAATAATAATAATAAAATTAACTTGGGACAACTCACACAACACTATCTGATTTCCAACTAAGCAGAGCTCGGGAAACTAGACAACTTGTAGACATATTTATATATTTCTAGATATATAACACCCAGACACACAATAAACCATCTTGCTCATCTCACAAAGTTTTATCTTAGTTGGGATCGAACCTCCGACCTCTTGCATAGCAGTCGGATGCACTCCCCCCGCGCCACAGAGGCATTAATGAATGTGTCATAGCAAAAAATGTCCGAGCGTCAAATTAGATACAGAAACTCCGCTCTAGGGGGCACGCAGAGCCGCGGACTATATCTAGTAAAATATAATTTAGCAAATGGCAAGCATATTTACCTACACCGAAAATACATAATAGGTTTATAGCTAGAGATGGTTAGTACGAACCATCGTAGAGAGGAACTGAGTAATTTAGTAATTGTATCCACTAACAAAGAATTAAATAGTAATCAATAGAACTGGGGCTACGGCACGAACCGCCTGACGTACCTACTGCCGTAGGTACGTCACTATTTAGTTGGCATGGTGCGGATGCGATACGATTCTAGCCGTCACTTGGGGTTTATTGGAGTGCGGCCGATCGCAAGACTACGAGGCGCACCGCACTCCATAATAATATAAATAAGGCATATGGCGCGGCGCAACCTGTCTTTGCGGCTACGTTGTACAACGATAACTAAAGTAAATAGACCGCAAATTATATTTGTAATTATAAACAGACGAAATCTACGTAAAATTATTGCTAGTCGTAAAGTCTCCCTTGGCCTTTGATACAGGGTTTGACCCTACAGCAGATGTTGTTTGTTATTTAAAAAAAAGTTTCCTCGTTTAACCATCTGCTTTCATCATCAAACTGTTGTAACCAAGTATAGGGACTTGTTGAAGCAAAGACTTCCGAGTCCAAGCCGACCAAATTAATGAACGAAACGAACTGAACAAAAATCAGCTTGGTGACTTTATTGACATCAAAATATTGTTCGAATCACCTACTACCTACGAAAAAGAAAAATTATATGGAGATCGGAATTAGCTTTCATCACTGTATTATGCAAAGTGAAGCTTGTTAAAAACAAACATCAATTCAGAATCCACATTATATTATGAGAATTCTCATTAGCTTATGAGAGATTAGAGATTAAGGCGAATCCACTGCGCTGCATCCGCGGTTACAGTCGCCTAGATGAGTTTCTTTAATGAAATTAATGGTGTGACAATGTAAGCCCACGAAGACTTTAGTAATAAGATAATACTTAGGTAGGTACTTTAATTTTTTGTTGAATTTGAGACGGTTACTGTAGGTACACTACGCATTAATAAAGGTAAAAGTCATGGTCATAAAATCACTGAATTTCGATAAAATTTTGATTAAGTTTGAGATATATGTATGTAAAGCTAATTTTATAACAGTAGCTGATTGGATTAAAAGCAGGTCGTTGTCGCTGGCCAAGACTGAATGTGGGGAAACAGAGTGTTGGGAAAATTAGGAGAGGCCATGATAGTTAGATGTCCAGCAATGTACCGAAAAGGGAACATGATGATGAACTGTTCGATTAGTAGAAGAGAACGGGGAGTAGGAGGAGTCCGGGAGAGTAGAGCCCTCCATCAAAATACCCATATTTCTCCAAACCCATCCCAATCTGTTTGTTGTTTATTTTTTTAGAAAAATCTACGTCACATTCATAAAAACTGTATACCGTAATTGTAACTAGGATAAATACACTTGCCATTTATACAAGTTATTTCTATGACTACAATATAACACCAATGCAACTATAATTTTATTGATAGCACCACTTACGACGAGAAAATACATTATCACTTCGCAATTTTAAACCAAACTGCCGAATGCAACGGTTTCTTGGGAAAGAGGCAAGGAGAGCATATTGTGACATCTAAGAAGTGCTCCTACGTCGCAATACACAGTGACACTAAGATTTTATAAACAGGGCTATTGTCCCCCCCTGGTAAACACTCCCGGCCTCCCCCTACCGAACCTTGGCAACTTATAATGGCCACTTCGTCTGAGTAAATTTTTCATGTTTTTGCAAGATGTTTCATCGCTGCTTTGCTCCTATTGGTCGTAGCGTGATGTTGTAAAGCCTATAGCCTTCCTTGATAAATGCGCTATCTAACAGTAAAATATATATTTTTATCACGTTCAAACAAACACACTTTTCAGCTTTATAAATATAAGTATAGATGACTGATATTAATATATTATTGTTACTTATATACCAAATACTAAAAAATAATCTATGTTTTATTTGGTTCAATATATTTGTTGTGGCTATTGAATGTAACATCTTTGAATCTTCTATACTCCAATCTAGTATAATCTATACTAATATTATAAAGCTGAAGAGTTTGTTTGTTTGTTTAAACGCGGCAATCTCAGAAACTACTGGTCCGAATTGAAAAAATCTTTTTCTGTTGGGTAGCCCATTTATCTAGGAAGGCTATATAACATCACGCTTCGACCAATAGGAGCGGAGCAGCAATGAAAAATATTGCAAAAACGGGGAAAATTAACGCAAACGAAGTTGCGCGGGTCAGCTAGACTTTCATACATAGATACAACTACGCCACAACACAGGATACTCAAATCTGATAATATAAACGCTACACATAGATATGCGAGGCTATTGTTTTAAATGGGTACTTACGCTTAAAGTTTGGGGCCTAATTTCGCGTGTATAGGTTTATGTTGCCCTTAGTAGATGTATTGTCATACCTTTGCCTTTACGTAATAGTGCGGCATAGTTACTAACTGTCTTTAAACGACTTATTGGCCTATATTTTGCCTTAATAAAATGTTTCGATTTATTCCGATAAATAAGGAAATTAAGGCCCTCTAAGAAAATTAAGCCATTGTAAATAATATCCAAGTTATTAAGTATTCGAGCTTTTAAATGCTACAGTTCCCATTACTCATCTATACTTATATTATAAAGCTGAAGAGTTTGTTTGTTTGAACGCGCTAATCTCAGGAACTACTGATCAGCAGAATTTTTCAATTCGGAGGCTATAGGCTATATAACATAATGGTACGATTAATAGAAGTGGAGCAGCAATGAGAAATGTGGCAAAAACGGGGAAATTAACGCAGGAAAGTTGCGCGGGACAGCTCCAATCCTTTATTAGTTACTACTAATAAAGGATTAGTACCTACGGTACCCGTACGATTTGTACGGGTGGAAGTTGGCAGATGTATCATACTTCTATCCATCCATCTTCGAATTGTCTCTTATAAATATGTTAGTTTCTTGCTGCGTTTGGTTTTAGTAAGCGCAAAGGATCCTTCTGGAGAACCAGCAACATATACTTTTATTGATAAGAATATAGCAATAACTAGAACTTCACGATAGGTTAGTAGGAGATCTTTGACTCGTGAATTGACTTGTTTATCAAGAATAGCACATCATGAAACACAGTATTATACAACTAACTCGCCACTAACATGCCATTAGTAACAGAGGCGCTAAATACTAGCTAATAATCTTGTTTGGAGAGCTCATTGTAATTAATAGGAATATCTACATAATGTATGTAATACCGTTTGGTGTTGCCCAAAGTATACCTAGGTAGCTAGGTACTTATATTAGCTTTAGGTACACCAAGTTTCCAAAAGGTTTATTATCAAAGTAATACGATAATGTAAATAAAAAAATATTTTTTTATGACAAAAATGAACAGGTTTCAATTGAAAACCAAGGAAAAAATCATCGATTAATGCAAAATTTTACTGATTTAGGTACTCTTATGTTTTAGTCTATAGCTCTAGTGTCTTTTAACTAGGATAAAGTTTTAACCAATGAAACCTTTCTAGAAAAAAATGCAGTCGAATAGCAAAAGCTTCATCCATATCGGATCAGTAGTTTTTGAGAAAACCCCGAGAAACCTTTATTGAAGACGGATAAAAAACCCCAAAATGTAAGGATATAGTCTTAAACGACTAAAAGGATTTTCATCAACTATAGCTAAGAACCATTTTGATTAAACTAGCTTTCTATCCATCTGTCCATTATAGACTCACTACAGACAAGTAAGTTGCATTACATGTGAGTGTGTGATTTTGTACCTCCACACAAACAACCCCATATACGTATAAACTTTACAAACACACACATGTTGAAACATTAAACACTACTCCTTTTGCGTCGGATGCTTAAAATCTACACTAGCTGCCCCCCGCCTTTTTGTAACGTTTTTCATTGATTCTCTGCTCCTATTGGTCATAGCGTGATGTTATATAGCTTATAGCCTTCCTTGATAAATGGGCTATCCAATAATAAAATATTTTTTCGATTTGAGCCTGTTGTTTCCGAGATTATCGCTTTCAAACAAACCAAAAAACAAACAAACTCTTCACCTTTCAAAAAAACGTGAATCATGTAAAGAGCGATAAAATGAAACTCTATTTTCATATGGCAATTTTCATTTTGTGGAAGGAGACAACATCTCCACCTATTCTTAAATCAACGTTATGTCATTTTTTTATATAGATAGGAAACAATCCTCTAATTAGATATATTTCGGGACTTAATCGCTTGAATTATTTTAAGGTACGAACCCTTTATTTACCCGACGTTTCGATCGAATTGCACCGATCGTGGTCACGAGTCGACTAGATCGATCGGTGCAATTAAAAATAAAAAGTTCGTACCTTTAAATAATTCACGCGATTATATCCCGAAATATATCTAATATGTATAAAAATCGCGACAGTTTAAAAACAATAATCCTCTAATTTTAAAGCGTCTAGACAAAGCTTTCGTTTTGAAACCATATTTCTGTAGCTGGCTAGTTGATTGTAACTTTGATATACCTACATATTAAAAATAATTGACAATTCCAAAAGTCACAATGTTAATGCAGTCTACCTTCAAAAACTTTAATAGTGGCTATCACTTTCATTTGCCAATATTACAAAACAATTACCAGTTTACAATGGGTCGGCTCGTTCAGAAATAGCGAAGAATCGATGGACTCATTACTAGACAATTAACTGAGTAGGTCGTGTCTGTAGGTACTCTAACTCAGACAGTGCATTAAGTATCTACCTAAGTATTTTATTATTAGGAGGTACCTAATAGGTTATATGTTTATCGGTTGAAATGAACAAGTAGATTAGATTATATAAAGCACGCTTTCTTGAGCTGTTAATACGTGAATAAGAGTAATCTTGAGATGATGAGATAGTGTAGTGGGTAGTGGACCTGACTGCGAAGCCGAAGGTCGTAGGTTCGATCCCCACCCAAGATAAAACATTGTGTGATGAGCACGATGGTTTATTCTCTGTGCGGCTGTAGCTGTTTTAGCTATAATATATGTATTTTTAAAAGGACTCCCGCTGTCCCTACTGCTATAAGCCCTGTGTCGCGGGGGACTTTACAAACAAACAAGTCACGGACACAAAGTAAACACAGACTCGGAACAACAATTTGTGGATCACACAAAGTGGTGTCCCGTGTGGGAATCGAACCCACGACCTCTTGTGTAGCAGTCGGACGCACTCCCACATATATGTATGTCTTTAAATATATTTATGTATATTTATCAGTTGTCTGGTTACCATAGTACTCTCTCTCTGGAGGCTCTGCATAGTTTTGGATCAGATGGTGTTGTGTGAGTTGTCCCAAGATATTATTATTATTATACACGATTTTCCGCCGTTCTAAAACGTAGTGCATGATCTTTTTTAACGCAATATAACTTAATTATAAACGTTAAGCGTAACTTTATTATTTTACAAACGAAAATATTTCATTGTTCATTCGGCAAAATTATGTAAACAACACTAATTCTAATGTCTAGATCCCGGAATAAGCTGAATAAAATTAGTCCAGACTTTCCCTTTATAATATTAGACGACGGAAGGAGGTCGCGTTTCCACTAAGTACAGCCAACGCCAAAAATATCTAGTCTAGGTTAGAGAAACTTGGTAGATACATATAAAAATCATTCGTTCATTCGTTCTAAAAGTGAATGAAATGGGCCAATAAAAATAACTTTGTCTTAAATAAATTGGCTCCGTCTGCTTGGGCGGATAGCGAAATTAGTTTCAATTAACTTGTGTGTTTAAGAGAAGTTGTATTGAATGCTATTGGATTAAAAACGTCTATTGTCTGCTAAGTTTCGCTAAATCTGTGAAAATTGGTGTCGAATTAAATAGATCGAATGTAATGTAATAAGAGTGATCCGGTGTTTTTAAGCTTATGCTATTTTACAAGATTTTTGTAACTAGTAATCTTTGTGTGTTCGGCACGAATCTTGGAAGCTAAATTAGAAGCACTTCCCGGTATCCGAGTGGTGAACATGTAATATGTAAGGTCATGATACAAATTTTTAGTGACATGGTGCTGTTCTGATGATGGAGCCGGAAAACGGCCACAGGAACTTCTTAATTAAATAAGATAACCCATCGAGTTTGGGCATGATTGGTTCGTCTTGAAGAATATTTTTTTTAACAGCAAATCTACACGTAATAGCTTGTTTTAAAATATTTTTTTTTACAATTAACTTATTTACTTAGGTAGGTATATTTGTCCAGCAGTGGACCGATACGGACAGGTTGTGATTACAGCTGACATAGTAAATTACAAAAAAAAGTTAGGCACTTATTCGTATATTATTTAACAAACATTCGCATCTAAATGAGTTCAAGTAGTTAAGTGTACACCATTTAATTAATCCCTAGCCAATAGAAAGCGGACATTAGCTTTGAACTAATGAAATGTAGAGAAACTTATTACTATTAAAATATACAATAACGACTGTAAATTATATTATCTTTTGCTAGCTTTTGCACGTGAAGGCCGATTGTAACGACCATTCTTCTTGAGCTCTCTCAAGTATAGCGCGGCTACAAAACCGGAGATCAAGCTGTATATACCGATTTTGATGATAATTGTGGCAATATTTCAGTTAATATAAAATTTCATTAAAGTATTCAAAATATATTTACGAAATTACAAACGAATAATTATTATAATCAGACATGAAAAGAACAAAACAGATTTTCGAGTTTCAAAACTGATACTATTAGTTGTTTTTTTTTTCTTTTTTTAAATAGATCACTATAGTTCGTAAAATATAGCTTGATACCTGTGACTTTAGAGACTACGTTTAAAAGACTGCTACAATAAATTTGTTGTTGGAAAAGTTTTAATTTTTTAAATATTAATAAGACATTTGTATAGAAATCTAGAACACTTTTTTCAAATAGAACTTGTTATCAAGGAGATACTAGTATAAACAAAGGTAATTTAAAATATTTATTATATTTTATTATTTATATTTTTTTGTTAGCTTACTTCGTAAACTCTTTTCGCAGCCTGGTAGGGATGTGTAATCGACTGGCCAGCGAATATCGATAAAATAAATGTATGACAATTTCATTAATATAAATTGTATATATGATTATATCTAATCGTTTTTTCACAACGAATTCGTATTTTTTTAGTCTTGCAATACCTACTGCTTTCGCATGCAGCGATCAAGCGGGCGCCATCTTTTCTGAGTCAGTACGAGTGCCCACGCCTTGTATACGCTACCGCTACGTGATTAATATTGTTTTGTCGTTATTACTGTTGCTTTGTTAAGTTTTGTTGTTATTTCTAGTTATTTGTTTTTTTTTGCACCACAATGCCGAAAAGAACAAAAAAAACTGTTTTGAATAGCGAAAGTCGCGAGTTTGTGATTCGTTTGCGTGAGTATTTTGAGCGCGAGAATTTAAATGGCGGACCGCTACTACCGTTGGAGCAAGTGTGCAATAGAGTTGCTGACGCTCTTGGTATCGGACGAGCTACAGTGTCTCGAATTAGCAAAGAAAAGTATGGAGAATCGTCAAAGGAGATGGTGGCCGAAGATGAGGGAGGTAAAATATTATCGACTCCTAATAAAAAAAGGAAGAGAGTTTCGCCAGTCACCGAAATTGACGACTTTGATGCTGCCGCAATTCGAAATCATATATATGCGTATTACGCACGTGGTGAATTTCCCACGTTAAAAAAAGTATCCGTTTCGCTTAAAGACGCGGATTTATTTAAAGGAAGTCCACCATCGTTGTCCAAAATATTGAAAAAAATCGGCTTTGCTTATAAGAAAAGCGATAAAAGAAAAATTTTAATGGAGCGAACAGACATTGCTTTGACCCGAATTGACTTTTTGCGCAAAGTCAAAAATATAACAGATTGGAATAAAGTGGTTTTTCTTGATGAAACATGGCTCAACGCAAACCACACTGTTTCAAGATCGTGGACAGACGATAAAGCGGAGTCTACCACCAAGGTGCCCGAAGGCAAAGGACAAAGATTAATAATTACTCATGCGGGGACATCGTCTGGTTTTGTGCCCAATTGTTTACTGGCGTTTAAATCAGTAAAAACAACAGAGTACCATGAAGAAATGGATTTTACAAAATTTAAGGAGTGGTTTCTAACTCTTCTAAATAATTTGAGTGAACCACATTTTATTCTGATGGACAACGCTCCGTATCATTCAGTACAAAAAGATAAGGCGCCTACGACAAGCAATCGTAAAATTGAAATTATTACTTGGCTGCAAAACAAAGGAGTAAAAGCCGACAACAGCATGCTCAAGAAAGAATTGCTAAGATTAGTAAGCATTCATAAGCCCCCCACTCCAAGATATATTATAGACGAAATTGCAAAGGAAATGGGCCACACCGTCATCCGTTTACCACCATATCATTGCCATTACAATGCAATAGAACTAATCTGGGCTCAAGTCAAAGGTTCGTATAATCTAAAAAAACATATATAAAAAGCTTACAAAGAATGTAGTAGGTTTTTTGTTTGATCGAATACCTTTTTTTTCTAGGTTACGCTGCCAGACATAATGTAGCACCGCCTTTCACAGCGAACAAAATGTTGACATTACTACATGAAGCTTGTGTACATGTAAATGCTGATGATTGGAAAAAGGTAGTTGAGAAGACAAAAATGTGATTCAAAAAGATTGGGAGCGCGATATTCAATTTGACAACATATGCGATCAAGAATTAATTATTAATCTACAGGACTGCTCCAGTGATGAATCAGAATTCGACTTGGAAGTTGATCTCGGCTGTACACCATTTGACAATTAAACTTTTAAATACCTTCAAATTCATCTTTCATTTCCTTTTTTCTTTCTTTCAATATCGTTAAAATGTATTTTTTTTAATAAACTCATTCCATATAAATATCGATAAAATACGAAAGACGTCCCATACCTATTACATGTCATTCTGACAAACGTCACAGGTATCAAGCTATATTTTACGAACTATAGAAAAAAAACAATAAAAATAGTTGATTTATATAGGTTTTTTAAATCATCAATGAATACAAACACAGCTACTTTACAATTATATAATAATAGAGATAAGCTTAAGTAAAGATACTTAAGCTTATCTCTACTATATACTCTCTCTACTATAGTTACTGTAAAAAAAAATACTATTACGTACTGCTCGTAATAGTATTTTTAACAGAAACTTAATATCACCAAACGTGTAACCGATTTATATTAAAACTAACGCAACATTATTGAGTAAAATCATGTTTAAACGCTACGTTGAACATATAATTAGATTTGTTCAAGTTAAAAATCAAATTAAACAAACCTCTTTTTGAAACGCAACCAAATTAACTTTACAATGTAGTTGATAAGATCTCGAAGTGCCCGCTCGCCTACGCCGAACAGAGCACAAACGCTGGACTACTTTGAGCTAATCAACTTAGCCGGACTGTCACCGAACGCACTCCGAACTTCTAAACATCGGACGGACAGACTACAACAACTCTTTATAGTATTAGGTAAAATAACTCCTAGGACACTGTTAGACTTCGCACAGGCTAATGGATCGCCTCTATGCTTAGAACGTAGAACTTTTATGGATAAGTAGAATCGAGTTAGAAGTTAAGTTGAAAATAGCGTTTAAGTTGCCGGTTAGTTTTGCTTTTGTTGTGTTGAAATGGTGAATGTGAGTTTGTCAAAATGCTTTGTAAGTCGGTTACAATGGTGATTTAGTTTTACAATAAATTGACTTGGTATATTGTTTTGTTGAGTGTCTGCTTCATTAATTTATTATAAAAGTAAGTAACAGTAAAAATATTAATAAAACCTAAGAGCATCATCATACTGAATTTAAAGTAGTTTATTTTTGATTGGAAACTTTAAATTTAAGTCTTTGTTAAAATAACCATTAAGTTAAAGTTAACTTTGCCGAAATTTCCAAAATTGGATATTTGACTACTATAACAATAAATTATTTTACTATAACCATGCCTTATGCCGTGTGGTGCCGGCTTAAGAATAGTACCACCCCATCTCTACCCGTGGGTGTCGTCAAGGCGACTAAGGGATTTCACCCCAGAGGACGGGCTGCAGCGTCCTTTGCGTATTTAAAGCCTTACTGCGATCGCCAACCCGCTCGCCAAGCGTGGCGATTATGGCAATTACCCCCAGGATCTACATACTTGTAGGTTCTACTGGGGAGACCCGTGCCCAGCAGTGGGCCATCATATGGGTTGATATGAACCATGCCTTAGTTAGTAAGTGTTAAATGTTATGGAAAAATATATTCGTTCATTGTCAGTAGAAATTGTAAATAAGAAACTAATTTGAATCGACAGTCAAAATGTAGGATCAATTTAATATCTAGTTAATTTTATGTACCCATTTTGAATATTACAGGTACTTAATATTGACAGAAACATCAAAAAATAAAAAAAATAATATGGCAGCACTTACTTGGTGAATCAGCAAGCAGGTCGCTATCGTCATGCGAGGGAGACTTGACAGATCCTGGCGACATTTTGACAGGTGGATGAGGTGACGGAATCGGGCCGGATCCGGCGCTGCCTGCGCTACTTGCTGGGCCGGCGTTAGCGTTGTGGGACGTCGTGATTGTTATCTCACCATTCGACGCTGCGAGCCTGTGTAACATAAGTATTACGGTCAATAACATTTAAATAAGGTGATAGAATGCATGTGATATAATATCATTTGTATAATAATAGTTATGGTGTTCTAGTGGAGTTTTGATAAATTGTGTGTTTATAGCTTGGTGAGTATAATTACTGTAAATATTCACAAAGTTGATGGGTAATCTACTATAGTAGTATTATAAGTACGAAAGTTTGTGATGTTGAATGCAGGGAAGTTTGTAATTTTCACGCTATAACTGCTAAACGGATTTTGATGAAACTACAGTACAGCACAGTTTATAGGTACATTAGAATAGCATAAATAATAAGATTTCTAAGTTGCAACCGTCTAGTTTTCATTTTCATAGCAGGAATGGTTACCTACTTTCTGTTATTGTTATTGACAGTGCTTGCAAGAATCAATAAAGCTGTTAACGATTCGTGTACTACGGAAGAGAAAGTTTCATTTATTGTTTTAAATCTCCATTCATAGAATATTTCACAGTTTCACCGTACACATTTGCATGTATCGAATTAGATTCGAAACCGGTCGCTAGTCTGAAGTTGTTCGGTTGTATCGTGACAGGCTGTGTTTTTGCATTCGGCGTAGCGAGGCCGCACCGTAATGTAACTTAAGGTAATCTTAGACTAATGTTGGATAAAGTCAATTAGATGTTGGTATTTTTATCTAAGATTTATTTAAATGTAAGTATAAATAAGTTTATCGTATTCAAATTGTGTTACATTTAATGTGTTTGGAGAGTTTCGCCAATATTTATTTAATTGCAAGTCGTTTAATATTATAATACAATTGTATTTCGGATACGAGCTAGTAAATCTATACTATGTAATATTATAAAGCGGAAGAGTTTGTTTGTTTGTTTGTTTAAACGCGCTAATCTCAGGATCTACTGGTCCGATTTGAAAAATATTTTTTTTGTTGGATAGCCCATTTATCGAGGAAGGCTATAGGCTATATAACATCGCGCTACGACTAATAGGAGAGGAGAAGCGACGAGAAATGTTTCAAAAATTACGCATACGAAGTTGCGCGAGACAGCTAGTCATTCATAAAAGTACAAAATCACGCTGTCATAATCTCAACATAAACACTTACACCGGATCTATACGTTATGGGCTAGTAGGTACTTATACTGGCTTGTTGGTCTAGTGGGTTCGATCCCCAACCAGGATAAAACTTTGTGTGATGAACACGATGGTATATTTTGTCTCTGGGTGTTATTTAACTATAATATGAACTAGCTGACCCGCTCCTATTGGTCGTAGAGTGATGTTATATAGCCTATAGCCTTCCTCGATAAATGGGCTAACCAACAGTAAAAAAATAAAATCGGACCAGTAGTTCCTGAGATCATCGCGTTCAAACAAACAAACAAATAATCTCTACAGCTTTATAATATTAAGTAGAGATTTAGAAATATATAAGTGTTTTAGTTTATCAGTTGTCTGGTTTTTATAGTACAAGCTTACTTATGTACTTTGGGATCGTAGTGGTGAGTTGTCCCAAGATATTATTAAAAAAAAGTCAACGATTATATTAGCAATTTCCTACACGTTATATCTAGTTTAAAGGCTAATCTAGAAAACAATTAAAACTGAAAGATACAATGTAGTAATACAGACACGACATTGGTGACTGTCGCCGAGAACAATGGTATCTAATTTTTCTCAATCGCTCATGATGGGTGCCGAGATAAGGTAAATGTTTTCTTGACTCATGATTGGAAAATTACTCTTATTTGTTTTGTGAGTTTATCCCAAATTGTTTTGTAACTTTCTAAGCACGTTGTTTTAAAAATATACAGTATTGTTTTAGGGAAAAAATAGAAGTTAGTTATATTTTTAGAATATTAACACACGGAACACGGTGAATGGTTTAAGAATATCATTAATTTTGTAAAATCTTTACATGTAACACAATTCAAGCAAATTAACGATTATGATTAGGTATAGGTGAGCTATAGGTGGACGCCCTCAGGCCAGGTGGAGTGATGATTTACGCAAAATGGCTGGCAGGAGCTGGATGCGAGAAGCCGAAGATAGAACAAAGTGGCGTACAATTGGTGAGGCTATGTCCAGCAGTGGACTGCGATAGGCTGATGATGATGATGATGATAAGTGTAAAAGAAAATATCGTTATGAGTATTTTTAATTCTCAAAAACTGAGACAGGAGGGAGAAAGAAGCAGCAATGGACAACTAAGATTGCAATTTTGATTTCTTTTCATTGAAATGTAAGACTATTGCAAAGTCCACAAACTTTAAAACCTACTTTAATATCTACAATTACTTATTAATATTCGTTACATGTTTATGATTTGCTTCATTATGTGCGTTCCGCATTTGCAAGGGCACTTAATCAACGAAAACATCATAATTAACTTAATATGTAGATTTAGTGAGTTCTTTACAGTATAACCTTACGCCAACGTAAGCGTAGGGAAGCGGCTGGATACAAGGCAAGTGCTATCGTTAATAGAATTTCGGTAAGTTTGAAAACCACATTTAGAGCTGATACCGAGCAATGGCAAGCCGAGGCAAATTGTATGTACGTACAATGATAATTTCCTTCACTCGGCAAGTCAAAATAATCAAATAGAAGCGTAAGACAAGCTTCATTTAGGATCGATTCACATGAAAGCATTGCATTGCAGCGTAGCAACGCATTGCTACGGTGATGCTGAGCGTTACGTTTCAATAAGTTGTCTCGCAAAGTGGTCTATCGCCGTAGCGTAATGGGACCGAGTAAGTTACTGCGGGAATTTTGAAAATAGTGACAAACTTAGCTATCATTTTTTTTCACGGCTCTACATTTAATAGAAATTCGTGCACAATTCGTCTGTTTTCCAGAAATTGACTAGAAAATCAGCTAGATTACCACCAACTCAAAAACAAGGAGACAAGCCAACTTGCTACATCTCTAGAGGATATTTATTAAATTTAAATTTTAATGTTGAATAACGCAAGTTTCTGTGTTGCATAGGGAAAAGCAAAGTGATTTTGCGGTGCGCTAACGCATTTTGTGATCCACAAAGTAAAAATGTAAAGTAGTTTGGTTCTGGCAGCTCTACAATAATCAAGTAAAAAATTTGAGTACCTATTTTATGCTATCAAGAAGGAGGATACGTGATCATCAAAATGTCACATTCAGTCCGTCCTTGCCTCGAAGTGTAGTTAAGTCGTTGGTCCACTCCACTCTGTTTCTTCTCTCTTATAGTCCAATGAACGATGAGAGAGAAGGAACAGCGAGTGTAATAATGTGGAGCCATAACAGTAATCCGAGAACATTTTTTGTACTACCAAGTCAAATTTACCTAGGTTTTATGAATTTCTACTAGGTAATTTGTCGTGTAAAACGCGGTAAACTCGTATCATACAACAATGGAGTTCGCGAGTGTCTCTCGCAAGTGCGGCGCGGTGTACAAATGAGGTGCTCGCTTCATTAAGTGCGCGCGGCATTAGCGGTAATTGCCGGCTAATTAGGGCCTCATCCGTTGCAACAAACGCACACATGCACACTTTTATTGTATGTCAAGAGCTGATACGGTGGAATGGTGACTCGTTTTGATATTTTTCATGTCTAGTTTTTTAAAAATAAATAGATTAGCTACCTATTTGCAGATTATGCCTATGTGTCTTTTTACTAGGGCAGAGACTACTTCAGTAGATGACTTATTTTTTTTAAATATTTTACTTTAAACATGCGTAACAGTACGTTTTATCTTTAAAACGTAGTAGAGCTTGCTCTGAATAAATAATGTCCATCCACAATTCCACGTGTTTATGAATTTGTAGGTAATCATTAAACCAAAAACTAAAAGTAAATGATACGACGACCCTCAGTTATGACGTCGTACTCCAGATACAACTACAACTGTGTATATCAGACGAATTTGTTCATAAAGTTTTGACGGGAGTTGTAAAAATGGCGGCAAACTGCCATGTCGCTATTTTTACAGCTCCGCGTTTAAAGTGTAAAACAGTGTAAAATATACTTGAAATACGTGATAACTGAATAAGAACGAGACTTTGTGATTGAAAGAAGAAAACTAGAAAGAAATTATACTTGAAACTGGCGTATGCACATAATGTGCGAGCCATAATCTCTACCGATTAATATTGGAGGGAATAGGAAAAAAAAAAAAGTTTTGACGTTTCTCAAAAAGATACATTGTTAGTTTCTGTCAAATGTTCACTACAGATCACTACAAAGCTTATTTAGCTGATGGTTAAAAGTGCTAGTAAACGATTCAATTCGGTATTGCATATTTATCATTTTGGGACCCGTCTACGGGTCAAACCGTAGTGTATGTATATTGTATATACTTATATATACATATATGACGCCCGCGCATCCCACGACCAAGACCGATTATTGTCGATAATTGCCGAAGGCACCTAATGCACTGACGTTATTGCTCTATTTAATAGCATATAAGATTAACTATTCCAAATACCTTTGAAAAAGTACAGCGTAGTCTATTTCAATGACTAGGCTGTACTACTACAGCAATTCCTTTTATTGATTAGATAATTAGCAATGTGGGATTGTAGGTCCCAAATTAGTAGCAATCCTGTTAACCCCTCCAGCTAAGCTCATTCAAGCTAAGGTTTGTGTTAGGAGTGGGTTCACGTCGGTAGCATAATGGGTAGGATTCGTACCCGCTCACGATTGCGAGACCGATTTTATATCCATTTTTATTTAATAGTACCCATGTACTTATATAACATAATTACCTTATACTTACTTATTCAAAGGAAGGAATATTTCTAAAACAAGCGTTAATCGTATGTGATATATTAGTCTATTTTGGCGAAGTGTAATTATGGGTTATAAGGGATGCGTTAATTTATTTACCTTTTCTTAGTAAATCAATTAATATGTAAATTAAACTAGCACCCTCGCTACGATAAATACTGCACGCATATGTCGTGGAACGATAATAACGCACACATAGACTTACATCAAGTATAAACATACCCACACATTCATACATTCATACATACATTGTGTGAATGTGTACTCATACATACAAAGAAGTCATTAATTGTTCCTTCAAATTTATCAGAGGTACTCCGACATCGAAACTACGCCTTTTCAAGATAATTATTTTTTAAAAATAATTATTGTCCGGTTGCAAATTTAATTACAATCTTATTTTCTTGTCATTCGCATGTGACCTTTTACGTAAATTAAAAGGGTGATCTCAATAATGATACGGTAAGTAAGAGTTGAGATTTATTTGTATTACAAACTCTTATGTAATTCTTCTGAGAATGCTTTATTATTCAGCAGTAAAAGAAATACGAAAATAACTAAGTATGCGTGTTAAATTGTATTTTTTGACGTGATAACGTCTAATAAATCAATGACCGGCTGCACTCACGAAAAAGTGTCACGACACCTTGTTGACTTGTTTGCTAAGCAACGCGAATGGCGATATATGTCATCAATGTTTTTTTATAACTTTATCACGTAAAATTATCGTCCGTAAACCGACTTTACAGACAACCATTTTTTTTTGTAATACTAAAGTGTTAAATAAGTGCGGGGCTAGACTGATGACAAGTACATAAGTAAATATTTGCAGTAGCTTAATCAATTACTTTTTTCTTCTTGATAGATTACGTAGTTGAGTCAATAAGGTATATTAAGTGCCTACCTAAGACTCCACTTAAAAAATCGAACATAAACATTCTTAAGACAATAAAAAAATTAGGTCTAATTACTGCAACTAAAAGAGTTTATAATTAAAATAACAGTAGCATCTTACACCTTCTTAACGAAACCAGCCCTTTAATAAATTTAAAAATGGAATTGTTTAACCCGAACGCCGCCGAGTGAAATAATGCCTGCCTAAAGGTACGATTATAAAAATACGAAATGTTTTATTAAGGTCAATAATTGCTTTTTAATACACTTATATCGTCTTTTTTTTAAGGGTACAGTGTTGCCAGTTACATTCAGTGTTGCCAGTAATAATTATGTTGCATAGCTGGTATCATTCTGGCATGTTTATGGTGATAATAATGGAAGAAATTTTGTGAAATTATGATGGGTTGTATGACATTATTATTAAATTCTCAACATGTGCAAAGGTGTTATCTACTTTTAAAAGTTTTTGAATAAATGTATAAACGTATTATCTTTATATTAAACTAGCGTAAAAGTGAGGGACATGATGGCGTAAAATTCAATTCAGCATTATAATGTCTGATGTCAAAATAAAATAACACTAATTTTTGATAGGGATCTCATACCTAGTACATAAAAAAATCTTAAGTAAATAAAGTATTTCTGATGATTTTACTTTATCTATCATATTTTAGTACTTATAAACATTAGTGCCATTTTATTAAAATATAGTCAAAATTAACGTAGAAAAAACGTCGGGTAATAAACAAAGGTAATTAGCCTTAAAACAAAATATTTTCGCAATTAAGACCCGTAGCTTATAAAATTTTATAATAGAAAAAAGACATCAACGCGTTTGATTAAATGTCATATTAAGTTACTTTGAACTTGAATTATAGTTTATAGTTCTATCTCCCTTAATCAATACTGTCCGTCTGATTTGACATTAGTCTGTTCAAAACTCTTCAAATTAGTGCGTTTTATGTCAGTCTCGAATGCCGTCACGGTGTGACATTTCATTTGCACCCAAAAGAATAAGATGCGATCAAAATGATGGAACTGTGAAAATGTACTTACAGTAATCAAGCCAGGTTTTAATGCTTTTCAAAGGTTCTAGTTTCCATTGCCCTATTTTCGAAGTGTTTTAAAAATAACTCAATACTATAAATATTTAAACCGTGAATCAGTAGTGTTAAGAAAAAAAGAATCATGTAAAAAAGTTGGCACTGATTTCTTAGAGCTATAGAGACGACTCTACGTTATTAATACGTGAATACTTTGAACAAGTATTGCTACAATACAAAATTGACTTTATTGGCGTAGCTATTCTTCTAAAATGGAATTAAACATATGGCAGTTATGCATAAATCCACATCCATGACATGCAAGTGCTGGATACTATATCATTATTACAAAAACATAAAAAATACACCCTAATACTACTTATTACGCTTCATTATTTATGTTCTTTATTTATGATATATAGTAACATTTCACGATTTCAATTTTAAACAATGGCAATATTTTAACCGCCGGATGACAACATTGAATAAGAATAATAGTATAGTCAGCAACGTAAGTCGCTTAATGATTTCCTATTTTCAAAACGGTATAAGATTAAACATGATTTTGTTATTTTACATAATAATACATGATAGGTTTAAATCTTGAATTGTGAAAGTGAAGTTCTCTTAAAATCTCGCAAAAGCTATTCATATTAGGTATATTCAACCGCGCCGGGCCAGGAACGATCACTTCACCTGGCCGGAGGATTATCTCTTTATGTTGGAAGGATAAGTTGTGCTCCATAACAATATTGAACAATAGTAACAATTTTGTTATACCAGATCGGTTTTTTTTTAGAAAGATAACTAGCAATGTCATTTAGGTCCCACATTACTAACAATCCTGTTAACCCCTCCAGCTAAACTCAATGGCTTGTGTGAGGAGTGGGTTCACGTCGGTAGTATAATGGGTAGGATTCGAACCAGAGACCTCACGATTGCGAGTCTGATGCCTTAGGCATTATGCTACCGCCGCTTAACATTTTGGGACGATTTGGCAGGAGATAACCATGCAAAAGTATTTGGGATATTTGTAAGTATTAAACTAATTATATTGCAGACTATACATAGCGTACGATGTCATTTTATTTGTAAAGGTCATTCATAAGTGCGTGTCTATTCTTTAACATGAACAAAGTGTGACCACACCATGACAAATGCTACCACGCGATTAAGTTTCTTCAAGCAAATAATGTAAATAAATATTAGTTATTAAATATAGGTGCAGAAAATTCAATTAATATTTCTTGTGGTTTTTGTTCAATATGTGAGTTATTCAATGAATTTTTGCTAAAGTGGGTGTGTCATGAATTCATGATTGTATGTCACGTACAAACTTAATAAATATCTTTAACAACTTGTAAATATTTATTTGTGAATGTAATATTATGTATGTTGTAAAATTTATATAATGAATTTCATACATCACAACCTTAAGTTCTGAATATTTTATTCGTACTAGGGTTGCCATCTTTAAGAGATAAAACAAAATAAGGTTGCTCTATTTTACAAACTCTCAAGTGTATTTATATTATTACTAATACATTCTCGATGTTAAATTAAAATGTTTATAATTTTTTAAATGATATATAAACCGTTAAAGTCGTCAAAGTCAATGCTTCCACTACTTAATAATTTATAAGGAAAATAGTGGCCAATCAGTTTATAACATAAGTCCTACTTAATAATGAATGTAAAATGGCACAGCCTTGAAAACGAGATACTCTATTAAACTCCATATAAAACTGTCTATCTATACAATGATTTACAATTTTAATGTAACTTTAATAGACGTCAAACGACTGACAATATTTATCTAGATTGTAGGCCAACAGAAATGAGGTATTAAACTTAATTATGGATGCGAGAATTAATGCTCCCAACCAGTAATTATGAGGTGGCATTAACTTAATGTCTTTGACTATACACGGAGCACGCACACATATACACACTAACTGTGTAAGACTGTATCATGTTATTTGGATTTTATAGAACAATGTAACAAGTACAAATTATAGTTTTATTCACTACTGCGATGTTTGCTTACGTTGATTTTGAGTTGTAGCTATTTTAGACTAAAAAGTAATTTTAAGTAGTCTAATATTTAACCTAATTTACATGATGAAAAAGGGTATATTATGTCGGTATGTGTGAAAATGAAAAGGCATGCATTGCGTAGTGTGGCTATTTTTTTTTCAAATATTTGTAGAAGTTTGAGGAAGTTACATAAGAAGAGAAAAGTTACCCGAAATTACGCTAAAACTTTGGGTTGTGAAAATAATAAAAATTGCTATCGAATACGCGAGTAAAAGGAGCTTATAATTGTAACTGTAATCGTTGGAGTTACATAGGTTTGTTCGTCTAGATAACAGGTTACAAAATATTGACGAATGGCTGACTTCAAAATTTGAAAGTGTGTTAACTCGAAGGAGACATTGAACTAATGCTTCTATATAATTAGGTACGGTTCCCATTAAGTATTCCTGCCTATAATTACTGCTGCGCCCGTGACGCGTCTAATCCGCCAAGTAATGGTGATAAATAGATCCTATGCGGGGATATCGCAATGAATATATTAGCTTAGCGTTTAGAAGATTACTGTATGGAGTAAACAAACGCGTGCAATAGAGCTGTTTTATCTCGTCCCATTGTGTAGAAGAAGTGTTAATGAGAGTTCATTCCAGTGAAAAGTAAAATATATTATAATGAAATAAAACACGATTAAAAATATCAACATTCGTAGTTGTCACAGTATAAAGGTTACTCGTTACAGTATAAGTAAATAAAGTTTTGTTAAATCTGAATTTAGAGTTCAAAAATTTAATATAAAAGTGAAACAATTGTAAGAGTGTTTTACAATAATAGTGAAACATCTTTAAGGGTGTCTATTTTTGAAATAGGAAATATCAACTTTGAAGAATGCTGAAAAAATCTAGAAAGTACCAAATTATCTATAATATGTATGCATTTAGAAAATATATAACTATGTTTATCAATTGTCTGGTTTCCATAGTACAAGCTCTGCTTAGTTTGGGATCAGATAGCGTTGTGTGAGTTGTCCCAAGATATCATTATTATAATTATATTATTAAATGTACAAAATGTACCTAACATTAAAAAATGTTCCCAAGTAAAACTATTCCAATTTTAAAACTTACTATAGAGGATTTATATATGTAATCAAATTAAAAACCATAATAAACTTTAGGTGCAAATCGATACATCGATTTTAATTTCGATAGATCACCATCATAATAATTGTAATAAGCCTCTTTATTACCTCAAAATTCTCTCTAAATTCTACCAAAAACAAACGACCCAAGTAGCTGTACCATACCTATTAAAAGCACACATTGTGCCACAAGAAAATCTAACATGTACGGACAAATACCCAAAGCGGTTCGCGTCGCAATGCAAAAGCAATTATACATTAACTACTCTACACTATATTACGTCTGTATGTATGTATGTGTGTGTGTGTGTGCGACCAGACCCGACCAGAATGCTCTACTTGTTTTTAATCAAGACATTTATTAACTGTTGATTTTCCCGTTCTTTTAATATAATATCTAATCGTATTTGTGTAAAGTATATTTGCATATCTTGTAGAATCATTATAGATAAATACTTAACTTCTAGTAGGTAGGACAACATTGTCTACTTTGCTATGCAGATTAGTTATGGCAAAAATTGTTGTATTTCTTGTAAAATGGTAAGTTTGTTTAAAGTTTTCCTATTGTTATTAATGTAATGTGTTACCTACAAGCTTCTCCCTGCGACTTTGCCCACCTTAAATTTGATTTTATATTAGCCGAAGAACCGATAACCGTTGGGGTAAACGAGTTCTTGAGTGGAGACCGCGTCTCGGCAAACGTAGTGTAGGACGCCCTCAGGCCAGGTGGAGTGATGATCTACGCAAAACGGCTGGCTGGAGCTGGATGCGAGAAGCCGAGGATAGAACAAAGTGGCGTGCAATTGGAGAGGCCTATGTCCAGCAGTGGACTGCGATAGGCTGATGATGATGATGAAATTTGATTTTTACAACCTATGTTCTATTTTAACGTTGTAAAGCGTCATTAAGATCCGGCCAGGGGTCATACCATGAACTCTTAAAGCCGGTCAATTGTAGACCAAACATAAACTGTCCTGCTAATTTCGTACCATAATCCTGCCAAAAAGCAGGCGAGTTAGTGATGACGTCATCAAACCGGCTAGCGACCTGTTGTCTATTTGTACTTTGCACTTGACAGCAGTTCAGGGACTGGTTCAAACATGACGTTGAACATGCACTTGACAAATCATTTAAATGTTCATGGTACGGCCCCAGTAGTTGTTGCGTGAAGGAATAACATCCTCATAAAGTTTACCCTTTATAATATTAGTAGGATGTAAGTGACTGCCCCCCGGCATTTCAATCACGTGGAATTCTATTTTGGAAATTTAATTTTTTTTCACGGCATCCTAACTACTCTAACTAGTCTACCCGTGACCACGGCCGTAGCAATACGGTCGAAACGTCGGGCAATAAAAAAAAGGTATTTAGCCCTAAAATAAAATATTTACGCGATTAAGACCCGTAGCTTTTAAAATTCTATAATGTGTACAAATTGCTAAAGTTTACGAATATTATACTCTAACTAGTCTTAGCCTGAAATTAGTTCAAAGAAAATAAAGGATCTAAAAACTCGACTCGGCAAAAAGTGGACTAAAATGAGACATGAGATGCAAACAAAATAGGTATCCCTGCACTATATCCTACTATAAACAATACTAAACAGTCATATGCATTTTACTAAATTGATAGGAATTATTATTTAAATTTCTACTTTCAAAGACACGCAAACTATAATTGTAATACCAAGTAATATAACTGACTTTATTATTACACCTCTATTTTATAATTATGTCATAAAAGTATATGGAACAATGCATAACAAAATCAAATCCGGCGAACGTTGTCGTAAGGTGAAACTATTTTTTATTATTTTTCCGCACTGCCAACACCAGAAAATTGTTTATAAAGTGCGTGAACATGGCATTATTTATGTAATTATATCGGCAACTACGAGTTACATTACATCCTGTACATAATTAACATTAAATACCTCATTAAATAGATAATAGTCTGATGGGTGCCTGTTTTCCTCATTACAAGAACGTACTAGATTATCTTAAAACTTATATAGCTATACCATGTAGGTTCTATGATTTTCTAAGAATTATGGTTTGTAAACAATTTTAAGGTTCATTTTGTATGCTTCAAGTGTTTTTTTGTGTCTAAACTTTGTTTCGTTATTTATTTGTTTTAAACCAAGATTCTTCTATGAAGCTTTTGACACGGTGTTTAGGAGTGATTAATTTATAGTTTTATGTAAGAGTAATTAGTTGAAGGTCAAACTAACTTTGTTCTAAGATATGGCGTCTTCTTTATTTATGAATTCGATATCTACTACTAATAAATATACTAATTGGATAAGTAACTTTTTCCCATAAAATATTATTAGTGCCATTATTATCCAAGATAGAAATGAAATATCTACGGTATTTTTTCACGAATACTGTAGAGCTCATCCTAGAGCTAACATTGTCATAGACTGGTACTTTTAATCTTATATATTGCACGCCTTAACTGTAACATAAATTTTAATAGAAAAATAAGTAGGTACGTTTTGATATTATATCACCTTATTTGTAGGTACTGCCTCGCACTCTCGAGTAAAATAAACTTGAAATACAAGTGGACAGACGTCAAAAGTTAACTTAAAAGTTCTGTTTTACTTTCAGAGGTGCGTAACTCTAAAAATTCAACTTTTGTCTTTGTAAAATACTAAGTACTTTTACTTAGTATAAAGATCCTATATTAGTACTAAGTAATACGTAGTTTCTACTAGATACTCGTACATGTTCCATGAGTGATGGAGAACTAAGCTGGACATCAATGCAACACGTAATGGTGACAATTGATACAGAAATAGATGGATAAAGTCGACACAAGATGTACTACAGTCCGGTCTAATTGGCAATCACAGAATTACATAGTGTACTGTAATGAAAGGGTCTTTCGAGTTAGTTTTAGACCCATGCTAACTTAAGTATTCGAGTAAATTATAATAAATGGGAAAGTTTGCAAGAATTAATGTTTGGCATTACAAAACTACGGGACGGATTTTTACAAATTTTGACAATAATAAAAGAAAACCTAACATCCTAACATTCAAAGACACTTAGTTATTTTTTTTAGCTTTCGCTGTCGTAATTAAAATATACATCCGTTTCTGCAATTTATAGCAAAATAACTTTTATATAAACCTATAATTATTTCCTTCCGTTTTACAACCAGGAATTACACCCTATAATATCTTTTACTTTATAAATATCTCCTCATTCAATAAAACTTTTAATACTCTATTGTTTGAGTCGTCTCTACCTATCGTATGCACTTAGTGCATAATTACGTGTAATAAAGGACATTACCCCTTACAGATAGGATCTTTTTACAGCTTTTGTGTTAACAGTAATATTTGCGTGATAACCTCACGTGAGCCACATTAGTCATCGTATTAATTAACATACGTACTAATTAAAAAAAATTAAAAGTGAATTCACTTTAAATGATAACACTATTATTTTCCACGAAAACAAAAAAGTTGGGGTGGTTTTCGTAATTTCATGACGTTATGTGTAATTTGAAGTATTTTTAATAATTTGGTGTTATACCGTAATGCCTCCCTAAACGTTGAATTAAGGTTAGTTAAGTAAATGTTTACAAATTGCTTCATAATAAGTGCCTACACAAGCATAAACTACTACATTTTTCGTAGAAACGAGCTACTTTTTTATGCTTACTCTTGGATAGGATACCTTTTTATTTTGTAGTTAGGGTACATTTCAATGGTGCTAGGTACATAGTTTTTTATTTTTTTATACAATGAAATGTAGAAGACTTGCTCGTCAGTCTTGCGACTAATGGTAAGCGTCACGCTAGCCCATAACAGAATCAGTGCTAAATCCTTGTTTGGCAAAGATGGTGCCATTCAGGTCTTTGCATCGCGCTTCTCATTAGAGACATTAAGTTCATAAATCTCATTTACCCAGCAATTACACTAGCTACAGTGTCCTTTAACGGAACACAGTGATGGGTTAACATTAGGTACTATTTCACGGAAGAATAACTGACACTATTGTGGTACCAATCAAGACGGGCTACGGCTTAGAGATGCCACTCCTATCATAAATATATTGTTCGGGATATGTAGGTATCACTATGTCGAATTCAATTCGATTATGAATCGATTAAATTTCTCGATACGAGTCAATTGTTAAAAACGTTGGATCACTGAGCACATGAATGAATAATTATCTAAATTGTAGGTGCGATCAGAATATTTTTGGGTTTATTTGCTTTTGATTTTGCCAGTTCGTACTGGTGATATAGATTTGTAGAAAAATAACTTTACGCTAGTTATTTTGTGAAAAAAAAACAATTGTACGAAGTTTTGGTAAAGCTGAAATTGAGCCAACTCGAAAGTACAGTTTACTTCTCTTATATGCGGTTTTTAATTATTTAATACCTACTTAAATTAGTAATTTATTAAGGAAAGTATATTTATGTGTTAGTTACGGGGGAATACCAAAGGAAAAAACTATGGTACTTTAGGTATCACTGAGTTAATCTGAGATAGCTTATTACGTAAATACAAAAACCCATGTCATTTTAACGGTTCTTATATCTAATTAAATTGTTGTTTTGTATTAGTTACTTTCCTCTTAAAATACATTTAAGTATATCCTTATTGACTTGTGTAAGTCTTCCCTGTATTTATTTGAAAAAAACAGCAAAAGTATCGAGTAAAACTTATAACTAGAAACTTAATTATGGATTTAGCGTAAAAATATTCCTAACAAAACAAAACGTTAATTAGTAATTCACTCACACGCTTACAAGATCTGTGTAGTGGCGGCACAGAGTAATTACATTCATTGTCGCATAATTACTGGCAACACTTGTCGCTGCACCCACGCTACCAACCTTCTACATGCACTCCACATCAACCCTCCACACTACTCCATAAAGTCTAATATCCAATGACCGGACAGCTTTATAATTTAGTTTGCAAGACTGAACAATGTTAGACTTAGACAATTATGACGTAATTGATTTTTTTAAAGGATTGTAAACTGAATTATCAGTAGAGCTGCTTATCAGCAGAAGGAAATTGATTGATTCACAAAACTTGATGGTAAAAAAACTAAGCTCACCTGTTGATGCTGTTTAGTGCGACGCTTCCAGCATTTTCTCTCTCGCTTCTTTCTCTGGATCCTCCAACAAACCTTTCGAAGTTTTCTCTCTCTTTATAATGCCTATCAGGTCTAGGAGAAGACGACCGTCTGCCTGGCATTTGCTGCGGCATGCTATTCTGCTGCACTGTCTGCAGCAGGTTATGGTTCCCTTGCGGCTGTTGCTGTAACGCTTGCAACAATTCTTGCGCATTGGTCGCGCCGTTCGACAAAAAGTTTGGCAAGCCTGGGTTTAAGAGAGCATTCGACAATGTTGGATTTAGCATGTTTGGCCGAATGTTGGAAGGCTGTTGGGGATTGGAGTTCAGCAGTTGGTGGGGTTGGGCCATCGCTTGTAGGTTGGCAAGAGATGTTGAGACGACTTGGCCGTTGTTTAGCGCTAGGTTTACCATTTGGTCGTTTGAGTTCACGTGGTTGACTGGTATCGTGAGGATTGTCTGCGTTGCTATGCCTGTTAGGAAAAATAATAAAATACTACTCAGATATTTTGTTTATTTTCTATTAGTAATTAGTATGAGAAGCATTTGGTCTATAGCTGATAGGAAACTAAATAGTGTATCTGTTACTTTTATAATGACATTACCAGAAATTACACTAGCATAATTTAAATTTTTTTTAATCATTTTTGACGTGCGTTTAATTTTTTTTTTTGCATGTTCAAGCATGGTTGCTTATATCGAATATGTGTGGTACTTATCATATTAATGATATCTTTTAATACGTTTTAGATATGATACTACATACCTTGCGAAGTAGGGATGAGTAGCTGAGCGCCTTGTATGCCCTGCACTAGCTGCCCTGATGCTAAGATGAGCTGCGGCATTGGAGACGGCATTGCTGGAGGTAGCATGTTATTATTAGCCACCGGATTCGGTGAACCCATACCTTCGAAAAAGAAAATATGACAATAATTGATTTGTCTGTTGGTCCAGAGGTCGTGGGTTCGATTACCAACCAGGATATTTTTTGTGTGTTCAACACGATTGTTGATTCTGTATCTGGGTGTAATTTTCTATCTTAAGTATTAAGATCTATATAAGTTGTTGTGTTAACAGTTGTCTGGTTGCCATAGGGCACATGCTTTGCTTAGTTTGGGATCAGATGTCCATGTACGAGTTCTAATATTTGTATTTAATCAAAAATTTGCTGTTGCTTTTAGAACAATGTTTTTAGCTTATATCATCAACAGCTGTTTTTATTCTTGAGTTAACGACTGTGCAGTCTTGTTGCCTTCAAGGTAATTATCATTGAATAAATGCAGTCATCTTTTACTTCGGAGTTTGATCGTTTCAACAACTTCTCTCATTAAGATTCAATGAATAAGTGGGACAAAGTGTGTGGTCTGCACTTAGTAAACACAAGTTCACAAAACAGGGCCATCTATGATTCCACTAATGACATCATCAACATTTTCCTAAATCAATTCTTTGGCGATTTTTAGCTGAGTTTTTGGCAATATTATTGGATATCCACATTCGCCATTTTGTTACCTACAAAATTATGTATTTAACAATACATCCGTATCATTTTGTAAGCTTTAGTCACGTATTATAATCGTGGAATATTAACATTGTTAATGCATATTTTAGGAACAAAACTGAGCAAATGCGCGTTCATAATTTGACACGATGTTTTTATAAGCAATTCATACCAAATCGATGAACATGAACACTCATAAAATATGTTGTTTTTATCATATCTTATAATATAAAAATTAGACTTGGTAAATAAAACATGTAATTATTGATAATTGAAGTAACATCATGTTAGTACATCGGTCATGGTGGCAACCGGTGACGAACTGGCAATGCACGTATCACCCGACAACTTTCTACTTAAGTAATTAAACAATAAAATTGTATTGTAATTAACCCATACCCAGACATTCGAGTCTAACCGATGATAAAGCAACGATAGAAAATTACACAAAACCCATAGGCAACCGACCAAAACTAATTCACTGCGAACAAAACGGCTCTAAAGAAAATCTAAAACATTATCTGCCATGCCTTACATGCCCGTTAAGCTCGACATTAACATAACGTATTCATTTAAACCATGACATTTCACATTTTGTAATAAATGCTCTTTCCTACGGCGCATCAATTAAGAACCGAAAAAAATGTATAATTAGCTCTATTAAGACAATAAAACTCTTAATGATACCGCAACAGTCGTAATATCCGTGCGTTCGTGAAAAAAATATGTAATTATACTCATTATTTAAATAGGTTTTTTCGTCCATTACGGCATAGCTTTAATGGGCGGGCGAGTGAAGCCGCTATCTTGAATTCATTAAATCGATTGGATTCGGTAATCACCTAATTACGGTTCACGTGATTTCCAAGTTAAGAGTTTTAATGCGCGAACCGTGTATTTCTGATTATCCCAATCTGTCTAATTCACTCTAATTAGTGGCATACCCTCTGTAGAAGAATAACAGACGTTTTTAATTGTAATATCCTGAAAACTGTTAATAAAGATACGACCCTAACGGTGTCAGACTGTATCGCATAATATTAGCTTGAATGGAAAATCTTTTCTAAGTTCATTGCTTGCGAATTAACGTGAGCTCCATTATTTCTCTGTCAACATAGTTTACCTAGTTTGAGTGTTTGTTTTATCTTGCTGCGATGATGATGCAAAATGCAATCTATGAATCTAAATTTGCATGATATGGCAGAAAGTTGAGAACTAGAAGCTCAATGAATAATATATCAAACAACCGCGTTGATTGTGTATTTATACGAAGCTGTCAAAAGTGATTGCGGGGGGGTTATTTTCCTACTAGTTACAGAAATTATCTGTTAACTCTTTAAAAGATGTTAAGAAAAATTGATTAACGTGTGGATGGCTATCTCTCTAAGCCTAGATTGACTAGTTATAGTGTATAAACTGAAAATGATGGTTTAGGTAAGCGAAGTACCCGACGTGACAGATAATATTCTTTTTTAATTACAGTAATGTTTTTAATGAATAAATTAAACCTTTACAAATACCAGTTGTTGCTCGCGCGTTATTTACTTAAGCTATCGATAGAAGTATTCCCTATCCTTAAAATACTTTGGATGGAAAATATACGACTCTATAGATCAGGTTCGAACTTGGCTTAGAATTAAATATGTAAGATAACTCTCACATCGTCTTAAACCGACAATACTTAATAGGTATTAGAAACAATCAAACAATTCGGGAAGACTCAGGAACAGTTTTTTAGAATGATTTCTGCAGAAAGTTTCGAAAGAAACTTAGGAGGTTAGCCGTTGATGACACAGATGCGTTGGCCTATTTTCTTTGTTAGCCAGAAACCACATAAATGAAGCTACAAAGGTGGTACGACATCGCTATTGTTATACATCAGGTATTATTAGTCCTTTCTTGACAAGACGACGCATTGGTGACTGAGCAAATCGATACATTATCGAGGTACGAGTAATAATCGAATAGGGAGTGCAACTCTATTCTTACAATACCTATTATCTCGCCTGCGATTAGTCTCTTTTGCGATACTCTCTGAGATTGAATAGATGTTTTAAGGACCCTTGCCAATTTCACAGTTGTTTGAGTTCTTAGTACCTACACTCTTTGTAAGTCTGTGATAAATTCTGGCGTCATTTCATCTCTGATTTCGTCGTCAGAACTTTATGGAGTCATCTGGTAGTTTTACCGAGTAAATATCCTGCGTCCTAACTACCTGCCTGCTTATTTGTAAAGTTGCCTTCCACATTTGTCTGATGTGTGTTTAGTTCGTATATGAACGACGAGGATTTCTCTTCTTTCTTTCTTTTCACTATAATCTACAGGATTTCTTTGAAAAGTATATTGTCGGCATCCAGTATAGTAAGTGAAAAAAAACAAGTTTCTATAAGTTGCTTGGTAACTTAATAAAGAATACCAACCTGGAGCACTAACGCTTAAATTCAATGGAGAGTTGATAACAGGGTTGCTCGGCATGGACGTTAACCCCTGAAGGTTGGCAGCGAGCTGCGACATTTGTTGCGACATCTGTTGCTGCAACTGCTGCGACATTGGAGGCATGTTCTGCTGCATGTTAGCTAGGTTCTGCAGGTTTTGGAACATCGACGCCACTGTGGACAAAGAAATTGACAGTTAATTTATTAGTCATTAGAATAGTTTTGCGAATTTTTTCGTACCGCTATTTTGATTTTTGTAACTGCTAATTTGGATTTACTTTTATAGGGTGATTTAATTTACTTGTAATACGAGGACAAAATATTTAGCAGATATTATGGATAGGTACCTAATGAAACCGGTATTAATATTTAAAAATAAAGCATTTTATTTATTAGGTACATTGTAAGTGACGATAATTTAATACTAAAAAAAGTACTTTGCTAACAAAAATCGTATACAAATTATCGAAATTCTTTGTCCAAATGTTTTAATTAACCAAAAATCCTTACATCATAAAGTAAACAGTATTATCGCTACAATATCATCCAAATCCAAAACTTTAGTAATAAAATATTATGACGTCATTACACTTAGAATATATCGTCTATCTCTCTATCGATGTTATCTCCATGAATTTCGTAATATAAACCTATTGGTGTTTAAAATTTAATAGAATTTGGTCTTTCACTTTGATTCGAGTTCAATGTGTGGTCGCAATTATATACGGCTTGAAGATAGACATTAAGATGTTAACGAAAATAATTATTTTAAGGAATATTGTTATGGGAACGATTTAGATAACTTTGATGTTTATGATAAGAGGAATACCTACACAACTGGTATAGCCACAAAATACTGAGGTGATATGAGGTATACCCAGCCCCCCCCCTCGTCTAAAATTGCAATTAGGTAGGTACACAGTACACATTTGATCTAAACCTAAGCCCAACCTAAACCTCAAAAAAAACACTCCCGAAAAATCCTTAGTAGGCCCATGACTGCGAGTACAGAACTTTCATTCGTAGCACATCGCTCGAGCAGTGCACACACAGACATCATTCACAGACAAGAATCTCAGACCAGTTCAGACCATTTCATTCGGAGGTTGTTCTGAGTTTCCTTGTCTTTGTGTGTCTGCGTGGAGCGTGGTTACCTCCCGCCCTATGGAAGTGGTATAAACGTTAACGAATAGAATCATACTCGAATAGAATGACGTCGGAATGACGCCGTGGCGCGTGCAAAACCGCGAATCTTATATTTAAAAAAAAACATAAGCGTGGTGTTACGCGCGTTACGACGGCACTTAAATACTTTTTGACGATATTACTCTCTTTTCACAAAACAATGTTCTAACGTAGTAGAACTTTAATAACCTGATTATGTATAACATTATGTTGATTTTAAAGATATGGCGTGCTTTTCGGTGGTTTGTGTTTATAGCAGTATTTTACACGTGATTATTGTTAACGTTGTATGCTTATTTTACTACAATTTTGTAACTTTCTACTCATATAACAATCTTGATTGTAATCTTTGATTTATCTTGAGTGATCTCAGTAATATTACGAGAGGGAACTTTATTTGTTTGTTAAAGACAGTGTGTTAAAATTACATATGAATATAGTTTGCCTAGTTTGATTATATCATCATAGTAATATGCAATCTTATAGGAAAGTTGTACTGAAAGACAGATAAGGTATAAGCGTAAGCGATTGACTGTATGTGATCATGCAGATTGGTAAATGTCATACTGTTTTGGTTATGATTTCGGCCGATTTCCTCGCCGATATTTCAACGGTGATTGAATCACTCTATTTAGTAATAATGGTCTTCTAACCGATTTCGGTTATGGCGGTCAATCTCATTAAAGGCTAGCAAGCTACGCAGTAGATATTATAGTGCACAAGTGTATGCGCAGACACAAGTACACACTCTATTCCCTCACTCTCATAGTCTGATGGGACGGAAATCCTACGTGGATGGAGAGCCATTAGGCGCAGGACGACGGCTTAACGCGCGCTCCTAGGTACAAAGGGGTTTGACAAGAATCGAAAACGGTCAGCCGTCAATAGACCGACAGTGGTAACGTTGTTTAACCTCGCAGATATCTCGATCTGCGTGGTCGCCGCTGAGTCAGGGATCCCTCTAAATTTAGTGAACCAACTGTTATTTAGTAAAATTTCTACAGGAACGAAATTTCGAAAAACAAATCTATTTCACAGGAACCCTACATTTTTCTGGAATAAAAAGTAGATTATGTGCTGTTCCAGAAATCTGTCTCCCTTGCCAATTTATCCAGATCCATTTACCCATTCTTACGTGATTTAGAAACATCATTCCAGCCATCCAAACTTTCACATTTAAAAAATTGGTACGTAAGACTGCCGAACCTCGAGTTTTCTATGAACAGAGAAATATGGTGATCCAGTACTTGAGATCATATTGATGGAAGTCATTCTGTTTTGGTGGATTTGTTTATTTTTATATAGAATCTTATTATAATAAATAGTGAATGAATGTAGTACGAACTCACTGGAGCCATTCAGATGTGGCTGCTGATGCTGCGGCGTGCGGGCGCGCGGCGAGGGGGTCCGCGGCTCGGCTAGCTGCGCGCGCGACGCACCCCCCTCCGGCGAGCTCGCGCCGCTCTCCCGATCTGACTCCGCCTGTCGACAATACAAAACACCATTAGTTATATTAAAATAATCACCAAAACCTAAAAGATACTTGCATTAACTCACATCCAAACTCCAAGACGTTTCCTCAAGAATTCTTCGACTCGACTAAATCACATTTAAACAAAATCATATTCTTTATTACAAAAAACTCTTCCACTTAATCCTAGTCCAAACCTTTTCTCACTTGACGTGAGGAAACATTGTGAAACTCAAACGTCAGGAACGACCTCAAGCCTTAGTAAAGTACCTATGAGTCAAGGAATTGTGAAGGAAACGTCTTAGAATATGGTTGTCAGTGGCGACCGAGCAGATTAAGATGTCTATGAGGTTAAGCAATGTTATCACTGTCGGTCCATAGATGGGTGACCGTTTTGGTAAAATGTCACCTCGGCGTGCACGTTAAGCCGTGGATCCTGCACCAAAACTCCCACCGGTCTTATCGGATTATGAAAGGGAGCCAATAGAGAGTTGGTATGCTTGCTTTTAACATTGGAGTTTTATAGTCTACGATTGGTAGAGCGAATATACATATTTTTTGTTTACCTACTAAGCTCAAAAGTTTTGATTGTGTAGAACTACGTAGCCATAATTTCTTATCGTCATGAATCTGGGCAATATATAAAAAAATAATATAAAACAGATTGATTGCGTCCCGTAGTGTCTACTAGCAAATAATTTCCGCAATTTATCAATACTTAAACCGTTTATAAACAAGAAGTCGTCGTCTCCTTTCATGCTCGTTAGACAGAGATATCATGTAGTACAAGTTTTTAGTATTAGTAGACACTCTGTTTAACATTTTGCGATGAATATAATATGAAAATGAAGTTGCAGATTTGGACCATATCATTACTTATTGATATGGTCTCAATCTCCAGCTTCATTTTCATATTTTTGAATAAATAAATATACTTATTAACTTTAATAAGTATATTTATTTATTCAAAAATTATCTATGTTTATAATTTTTACCAATAATTAATTGGTTTTTGTTTATCGCAATCAAAAGGGGGTTAAATAAATTTGTCGCATTTCCATTTTGCCTGTATATTTAAACCTAGGAGATAAACGGTTTTGAATGCATGAGTTTAATGGGTTTTGTTGTATGAAAGCTAATTCATCGCATGGTTTTTAGAATCTTAGATGAGAGGCGTGTTATGTTTTGCCTTGTAGGTGTTTTTCAACTGATATTTTGCAGAGGTATATTGGTGATGTAGTAGACAAGGGATAACTGGTTAGATACTTAATAAGCAGTATCCGTTGCTTCTAAACGCTTTTTTAATATTTAAAAGTTATGTGGGTATAAAATATAAATTCGTTTACATTATTAAGAACTGAAGTAGAATATAATATTAATAATTAATAAGTATACGTACGTATTTCAAATTTAACTAAGGTATTATTATTGGGCACTTATAAATTGGGTAGTTTACTTGTTAAATCATTGTTCCAACATGCCCACATGCACAGATAAATCGATTATTCTTATAAAGTTTTATTACATAAAAATTAAAAACTTTTATTATATAGCACAATGAAGTACGCTATTATTATTTTAATTACGGAAACCATCTTTTATTCGATTCATACAACAATTATACAGCCTGTAAAGTAATAAAGTATTTATATTGCAATTATTATAAGTAAAAATGAAGGTCACCCTACTTGACTTTTAATTATTAAGTCCTATTAAAATATAACTGTAAGGAAACGCCTTGAACGGTTAATTTGTAATAATTATACTCGCTTCGGGCTTACTTGATACATTTTCTTACAATAATGTCATAAATTCTTCACTATTAAAAATGTTTATAACTTTATAAATTTGCATTTAAATTATAGAGTCCCGGTCGCAATAAGGTGTGGGTTATTCTTTGTGATTAACAAGAAAACTAGATATAATTATATTTTTTAATAATAAAAAGTATAAATTATGTTCGTTTTATGTACTTGCAAGGTCTAATTAAACTTAATGAATAAAAACATGTAGGTACCTACACATATTTATTAATTTTAAATGAACTGTGAAAAATTTATAAGTTATACTTCATTATATTTTGGAGTGAGTCTCATTTTATTTTATTAATAAACCTATTTATATCATAATTATTTTATCGGGTAAAAAAATACTACACGATATAAATAATATAAGAAATAATAAGTACCTTTGTAATACTCACAAAAGATAATGTCATTCTATCCACGCCTGATAATTTCACTGTCACTGTGTCTATAATATCATAGCTTGACGAAAACCTTTAAAAAAACAATCCGTTCAAAAATCCGGGCTTCTTTAAAACTTTGAGAAAACTTCGAAGAACTTCAAACGGCCGACGACTACGTAGCGATCTCACAAAATTTAAAACATTTTATCCACATACGATATCCGAACGCGCGTAAAACTTTTCTTTACTATAAAAAGTTGTATTTAGAACGGAAAAATAGAGCATAGATAACGCCGCGAAAAAGAAACGCCGCGCACTATCGACAAAGCGTTCACGTTTTTTTTTTTAATTTATTTATCAACGGCCGGTAACACATACAGCCGCGCGGCCAAGTTGCACAGCGCGGAATGAAAGCGCGTCATCAGTTTAAAAAATCAACCCCTTTGGTGGTGGGCGGAAAAAATGCGGCCCCGCGGGGTGTCGGGCGGTCCCTCCGAAATCCTTGCCAAAGCGATCGGCATCGGCCCGACTTGTCACTTGTCGAATAAGCATGATAATTAAAGTTTTCGATTAGTTTTTTTTATTCGTTTAGAGGAACTTTTAGCACGTGTTTCGTCTAAATTCGCTTTTAGTTAACTCGATCAGAATTTTATTCGATAACACATTGATTTGTGATTAAATCTTGCTTTGGTAGATTTCTTTCATTTTTATGGAAATTCGTTATAGTTTTTTAGTGTTTATCTTGTTAATCAGAAATTATCTTTTAGTTATTATACCGTAACATTATTTAGGTATTTATTTTGATTTTATAGATGGTCAAAGCTGTCATGTGTAGGAAATGCTATGGATTGTGAAATAGTTAGTTATTTTGAGAGAGGGTTCTTCTGCAAAGCCGTTATGTGTTGAGATATATTCACAAAGTACATTTCTCTGAATATGTTACGTGTTAGGCACTTCAGAAGCTTTCAGGTAGCTTTTACGTTATAAGCGGCCCGCAGTTGTTTGAATTAGAAAGTATGGATGAATATTTATTTTATACATATCGGGCACATAAACATTCCGAACAAATTGAATACAAAAAAAGCTTAAAAGCACAATCAAAACTCCGCCGGGCGCTGACTAATGAAAAAAGTTGAAAAAAAAAATTATCATCAACAAGTAACATTCGGAATAATCAGCGGTACACGGAAAAAATCAGTAATTATTCAGATGAAGTTGGACGAACGAAGGGGGTAAGGGGGCAAGGGCCGGCCAAAATAAAAACGGCGTTGCGTAGGGGTGACACCCGCCCCCCCCGTGCCTCTACAAATGTTATCTAACTGCGTTCGTTTCGCGTCGCGGCGCCGTTTCGCTCTGAATTAGCGCCCGAACCGGCGAAATTTCAATTTGTACTCCATTTTTTTCTCGGATAGTTGGTCCTAATGGAAAAGACTAGACGATCACGGATTCTCTCTGAAGCGGGGTAAAACGATCTCGCTATGGTTTTCTACTCGCCCGAGGCGGTCTAGTGAAATGTGCACAAACATTTGGCGCGAGCCGCGGACCGCGATCGGCGGAAGAAGCGTGTGATTGTACGGCGTCCTCATTTGGGCGGCAAAGCGCGGTCATTATCGGGCGTTCGCGCACACACGCGTCACATTGTCCGCTCGACTGTGTGTGTAGATTTTTACTCATTAATTTTAAAACGCTCCGGATTTTTTTCAGGGCGGGTGCTAGGGGGCCAGCAGGGGACGAGGGGGCGAAAATTGGCGATGGCCGCCGGGTGGGGTGTCACCGACGGGGGTTATTAAATAGATTGGTCCGCGGCCGAACGGAGCCGCCGATCTGCACTTGTACCTCGCGTCATTAACGGGTTGAGAACCGATTTTAAATCGTGAAATAACAGCCTGTTACAGGAAAAGTTGAGCGCGGCTTATCGGCCTCTCCTGCCCGTGTTCTACAAGCTTAATTGCATTAAAAGTGTATTTTTATTACGACAATTTTTCTATTCATTACTTGCGAGACGTAGATTGTCTTGTTTAATAAGAAGAAGCATTCTTTGTCGTGGCGTCGCAGTGTGCGTTGTTGATTCATTTGTAGTGGGAACAATACACTGTCATGTAGAGACACACACGCGTGAAGCGTTTTTTCCGCGGCCGTTCGGCAGTGGGTGAATAGGGGTGTCGTGGGGGGACGAAATGTGAAAAATACTCGAAAAAAGGCGAAATTGTAGCAGATATATAATTAAAGTCCAACGTACAGCAACAGCGTACAGCGATGTATTATGCAGACGCGTTCTCGGGTGTCGCGAGTGGCCAATACACGGTGTACTGTGTCGAACACAGCGGCCACAGCGCCGCGACTCTACTATTGTTCTTTTATAATTTAGTCAGATGCTTTGCTAGCTTTTGTTAGGGATTTTTGTCAACGTTATTAAGCAGATGTTGTGCTTGTTCTACGGCGAGTTTGTAAGATTGCTATGTCTTGACTAATCAGTTTATCCTTGATTTTAATGAAATGGGTTATTTTATTGATGTATCTACTAAGTAATGATATTTGTTTCATTCTACTCAATCTTATACGATAACTTGGTTTTCTTCGCGGCCCGCGTTCGGTTAATTTTGATTGAAATTTTGAACCCCTGTTTCACACCTTCAGGGGGTGAATTTTCAAAAATGTGTTCATAACGGACTTGCGTTATAATAACTATCTGTTTTCTTTTAATCTGTTCAGTAGTTTGAGCTTACGTTGATTGAAAAACTAGTCACGGTTGTCTCTTGTAGTTTTATTATATGTTTAGACAACTAATAGTAGGTATAAAGAAGTAGACTTTGTTTGTTTGAAAGCGCTAATCTCCGAAGTCTTAGTAATCGGTCTTAGTACGAAGACAGTCTTAAATAGACTATCTTCGTAACAAATTTCTTCTAAAGTGGGCAGATTTAAATGGTTGTATTTGTATGAGATTAAATTAAATTTATATAGAAGTAGCTTGAAACTTGGTCTGTTTCAAACTTATCAAATTTTAAGAAAGTGCAATGGAGTGCTCTTATTTATAAAATTAGTTTGAACTACTTATAATAAGCCAGAGTACCTACAATTGCTTGTTAGCCTTAAAGAATATGCGTCGTAAGTACTCACACATAAATATCACATTATATGCTTGAATTTAAAAAAAATGCGAGAATGTGAAATATTGTATAAATGCAGTATATTTTTCCTTAAAATTTAAATCTAAATTCGTGCTTAAAACTTAATTTTCATGACCAAATTACCTAACCATCATAACAGTCTCTAAACAATTTCAAATCTTTGTAGAACACTCAAAACACAAAAGCACTCAATAACAAAATAATCGAATTCATTGTAACATCGAGTGTATATCTCGAAAATAAAACGGTTCGATGGGGGGTTCATACGACAGATGGTTAGGAGGGGGGCTCACGATTAATTTAACATTAAATTCAATAATAACCTTCCCATTTATTGCGTAATTTCCTTTCAATTACCTTTCATTTATAGCTCTGTAACTGAATTACGAATGTGATGAACGATTGAACGGTTTGTGTCTAGTTCCATGTTTGGTTACTTTTTGGATTTAACCCTATTTAGGGTTAATACATAATATGAATTTACTAGTTTTTCATCGCGGCTTCGGCTGCGTTTTGTAAGGTTTTTATAGTCTGTGTGCTATTCTGATTACATTACTTTAAAGTTGTATCAAAATTTAGTAGTTTTTGTGAGAAATCACACATCACTAACTTTCTTTTTTCTGCTTTTAGTTTTATTAAAGATTGTGAACTCTTTCTCTCTTTTTCGTCTCTCTTTTCGTTATGCGGCGGTAGCCTAATGGTTCGAATTCTAGCCATTATACTACCGACGTCAACCCATTTCTAACACAAGCCATTGAGCTTAGCTGGAGGGTTTAACAGGATTGCTAGTAATGTGGGACCCACAATCCCGCATTGCTAGTTATCTTTTTTTTTTAATATCCATTTTTGACGAAACCATATTGAGTTAAAAAATGGCGGGAATTTCAGCGAACATAAAAGCAGTACGCTATTATTGTGTGTTTTTTTTTTTTGAATGATAACTAAAAATGTTGGATTGTGGGTCCTACATTACTAGCAATCCAGTTAATCCCTCCAGCTAAGCTCAATGACTTGTGTTAGGAGTGGGTTCACGTCGGTAGTATTATGGGTAGGATTCGTACCCGCGACCACACGATTGTAAGTCCGATGCTTTAACCATTATATTACCGCCGATAGAGTCGATAATACCGATCTAAAAAAAACAATTTCAAATAGAAATGATATTTATAGCTTCATCTTCTGTACAATTTTCGGAATTAGTGGAATATCCCCTAGTTCGGGAAATATATTTCACCTAATAATGGTAAATGAAAATACGTGTAGGTATTTCTAAGAAACAACTGACGTACGTGAAAATGTGTTAACAGTAGTAAAACTACTATAGTTTCCGAGAAAACACGATTCCGTAAGAAGTCTACGTAGGGAGAGTTCGTCATTAGTGATACTTATAATCTACTAGCTTACACCAGCGGCTCCGCCCGCGTGGATTTCTTAAGTATCCTATGTCCTTCTCCGGACTATCTCCGTGCCAAATTTTATCTAAACCAGTTCGGTGGTTTAAGCGTGAAAACGTAACAGACAGACAGAGTTGCTGTCACAATTATAATATAAGCTTGGATGGTACAACAAATAGTCACAAAACATTAAGAGTACAGAAGGTAACCTGCATACAATATGCACTAGAACAACGCACACATCCCTCACATACATTTCGGACCATTTTGTTCTGAAGATTACTGAGAATATAGAAGGTAGGTAAATATACAACGTATGCTCGGAAACGAAATCTAAGACCACTTTGGACCACTTTATTATGAAGCTTATCGTGAGTATTAAACTCATATAACAAAACCAACGAAAAAAAGATAGTTTAATTTGTACCACAAAATCATAAGAAAAATACCTATGTATTTTTCAAAATACAATTATTATAAATAATAAATTAGCAGCACAACTGAGGCTCCTATGTCAGCTATTGTTGAAAAGTTTAATACAACGATGACATAGACAGAGATCGTAGTGACGCCCACATAGACATAGCTCACGGACACGGATTTTTGACTGGCCTGTTGGTCTAGTGGTTAATGACCCTGACTGATAAACTCAAAAATCACCCAAAAAAAAACTCAAAGGAAATTGTTCTGAAACTGTTTCGAGATATCGCGGCTATTGTTTGCGTTACCGACTGTAGTTTATTTATGTATAAAACTTGCCTTCTGCACTTTCGGTATTCTGTTGAATAGTTGCTATTAAATAGTCGATTTGTTATTCGATGTTATCAAAATTGATATATTTCGGCTATCAACATATCCGGTAATTGTATAAAATGATTTTATTTGATGAATTTGGTCATTTATATTTTCGGGTAGGTAATGATATTAGTAATTTATTCTAGGCGCTATCAAGAATAACCATTAGTAGAGTTATATTTTAAATAGGGTTAAATTGAAAAAAACTTATGAAATTATTTAGCTTTGGCTAAAAGACAAAATTCTGCATTTCTAGTTAGTAATTACCGTTTTTTTTTTCTATTAGGATAGGATGTACCTGCACCATATTTGATAAAAAATACAGAATTTAAATTACGAATATTTAGCATTAGATAAGAAATTAATACCTGGATATCACGACCCACACAAATTGAACGGCATTTTATCCGTTTTTATTCTACCTAGTTTACCACTACGAAGCCCAACAAAACGTACGCAATTGTTATATAATTACAGTCCAATATAAACCCAGTGTTTATTTTTTCACACAATACTCATAACCCTCAGGTTTACGACACTCTACTGACGTCATAGGGATACCGATATTGAATCAACCCCCGGTGGCGCGGCGCGTGGGCACTCGACTCGAATACTCACTCGATTGTTCTGACATAATCGACTAAATTCAAATTTTACATTTTCCATTGTGTTCTTTATTTAAAATGTTGATCGACGATGCAATTAACGTATACGTTTGTAATTAAGATTCTTTTGTAATGTACCTACAAAAGAAATTCGATTTCATTCTTTTTTTTAACTTAATTTTAAAACAGGTAGCTAAGTGTTAAGAGTCATGTTACAAATAAGTTTTGTAACAAGCCTAATAATTTCACCACAGTTATTATTTAAGTGGATAAAGATCAACTTTTCTAGACTACGGAATTAATTGAGGGCCTAAATAAATGCGGTTTGATTATCGATGTATAGCTATTAAAATCGAATCAACATTCGAATCGATGTAAATAGTCAACAGCCGAAACTCACTAAGTACACCTGTCCAATCAACATTCAGCCGGGTCTGCAGTAGTTTTTCAAATATGCAATTTACTGATTTAAAAAAAGAAGGCAGAGAGCCCGTGGGCCGTCGCCCGGTGGGGCCATGGAAAATGGCGTAAAAACGGAACGAAAAAAAACCATGAAAATAGTAGGCCCACGTATGGTAAATAGCGTCGAACCTCCCTCTCTGCCCTCCCATATTAATTCGTAACTCTACGTCCTGCGTTAGCTATGTTGTCTCATAAGTGAATTTAAGATAAAAAGTCTTAGGTAGGTACATTACTTTTGTGGTCACTTGAAACGTTTTGTAGTTGAAGTTACATTCGTAGTGATACTTTGAATAAATTAATGTCAATAATGCTTCCTTTCGCTAAGCAGCTAGGCATAATAGGGGACTTTACAAAACTAATAATTTATGTATCTTAGTTGACTTTTGGCCTATATATATATTTTCTCGCATACTTTGTTTAAAGGAACGGTTTCAGATGTGTTCAGTACAACACAACGCAGCGCTACCGCAACGCACTGCCATCCCCGGATGCTTTAGCGCCTGAACGCGCGCTATTTGAGGAAGGTTATTCTGTACAAAAACGCAATTTGCTTAAAAACAATAAGTTTTATAACTTGTAGCCCTTCGTATAGGGTGTATAAAGCATTGACGTAGAGACCAGAACTTCGCTCACGAAATTGACCACTCACTAGAAAGTGACAACGCTACTTTGTGGACAATACCTGTCAAAGGCCGCTCGAGTTTTTTCTCTCTTTCACGCTTTGCAGTCAATATTTACTTTTTAATTGAAAGGGATGGCGCAGTCCTGGTCTCTACATCAATGGTATAAAGACAAAGCAAAGCAACAATTCTTAATTCAAAAATCTAGTATACCATAAACAAAATCGAAACTACGTAAACTAGACAAAGTTGCCAAGTTACTATGATCCACTTTTTTTTTAAATTAAAAGAAAAACTTGTACTAGACGAAAGCCTTTTGAGCCAAGTAGTCGGTAATGTTCACAATACACCAACGTAACCTAATGGACATAAGTAATAAAGGCGCTATTATCATTAGCCGTAATTGCCAGGCTAGTTATACGATATAGCAAGTCGTTGGTAAGCAAATTAAACTCTTTTTTTAAGTTCAGAGGGTGTGCAATGAACTTTGCCGTGGGGGAAAAGGACAGCTATATAATTAAGTGCATCTCTTTTTAGGCGATTATTGCCGATCGATTGTTTGCGCGTCTATTAGTAACGTTGATTAGTGTTGTTATTATCTGCTAATGGTGTTTTTATTTTTTTTAGACAGCTAGTGTTGTAATTAATTGTTTGTTTGTTTGACGTGCCGATGTAGAATTAAGTTTTTTTTAGTTTCTTGCACTGACCTTTGGGTATAGAACAAAAGTCCCTTGTGAGCCACAATCGTGTTACTTTATTAGAAAAAAGACCATAAATAAAGTAACACAATTTCTACTACTAAATAAATCAAATGAATACTGCTATATGTAACTTAACCTGTAACAGATACGCTAAAATGTTGTCAAAAGTTGCACAAAGTTACTGTGGCTATATTAAAAACTTAATAGTAGGTAGCACTTAAACACAGAAACTTGGCACCGAGTTTGCGAAGTTAACTTTTTTTTTATAAAAGGACATCACTATTTTCCCGAACAAAATTACCAGGCAATTTACAATGTAATTAACATAGACTATAGCAACTAATTCACAATGCAAAAATAAGTTTGTTTGCTTTTTGGTAGTGTAATTAAACCGTTATAATTTACATAATTATAATGACTTTGTTTTTTTGAAAGTTGCAGAAAGGTATATTGATACAAAACGCCAGGGAAAGTTAATATGATCAGTTATGGTAGGCTAGCTAATTTGACAATGATGAGAAAAATTACCATATTTTTTCACTGTTGCTCATTGATTTAGTATAGTGCAAGGAATAGATCTCGCAGCCGAATACTCAACCATGTTACCTACTCACTTTGGAAATGGCCAAGCCCGTTACTAACTCTTACAGAATATTTGCGACAGAAAGATAAAAAGGAAAAAAGAGACCGTCAAATAAAAAAAATCTGTTGAAGGTTTTTCCTGCCATACTGCGAGATTTTACAAAAAAAGAGTGACTTTTTGGTATATTTGTAATACTTTTGGAAGACAAAATGGAGATATCGAAAGATACAAGTTCGAAGTAGTGCAAAATGGCACAAGTTGAAGCCAACACAACGCTGACTTCGTGTCGATGTAGACAAGGGTACTATTCTCAAAATAGACAGCTTTGAGCGCAGCGCTGTAGCTGCGATTAAACGTCAATTTCTTTTCTACGATGTGCAGATATTTCATGGCTGGGAAAGCTGAGTGTTTAAAGAATAGCACCCCAGTAAGTACATTCAACTTTCAACAATGTGGCAAAGGAAACTAGCATGACAAAACGAAACACTTATAATTAGCATACATTATAATTATCAAAGTATCAGGAGACCGCGTTAAAGCAGGCTATTACGTACCATTATGCTGTATTAAGTTTTTTTGATTAGCCCTAATTAAGTATGGGTAAATTGCGACCAAAACATAGAATTTATTTGCTCCGTACTAATTGTCTGATAGGTGTGACATCCATTATTTTAATTGCAAACTGAGGCTTATATTGAAGTATACTTTTCTTTTCATATATTTGTAATAGTGATGTGTAATGACGGACCTCCCTACTGTCATTATCGTGACTTGCAGTGCTATTAGGGGTACTCGTATTTTCTCATTTCTGTTTGTTTCCTTTATTATGTAGATTGAAGTGATTTGGAAAATAATTAATTACCAATTTGAATTTTGAGGTTACGGCATTACCTTTTGGAAAACAGTTAGTCATCAATTTATTTATTTTATATTTTTGAAATAAAATAAAGAGTAATAATTATTTTGCAACAAATAGGTAATGCGCTATTTGACTACATAAACTTATAAAAATAGATGGGTTGATATTAAACTCTTTAATAAAGATACACCAACCTTTTTTAAATACCTAATAATAACACAATGACGACTTTGTCTTCATTTATAAAAAAGTCGGATATGCAAAAGCAATGTTTTGATGTTTGCCTTGCCGATTGAACCCTTTGAAACTTATTTAACAATGGACTAAACAGGTACCTATCAAAATTTATAAACACAAGTGTTAGTATTATTTTCGATTTGATTAATTAATTTCACGCATGTTCATAGTTAATTTCGATAAAACACAATATTTTCTTGTTAACAAATTTTATACAAACCATTTAATTAATGATCACATTTTTTTCATAACCTAAAAATGTATTGTTAGTTTTATAACCCAACTTATTGAAACAAATTGGGTAGTTGACTACAATAAAAGTATTAAATTATTTTATACATATCAACCCATGTGATGGCCCACTGCTGGGCACGGGTCTCCCCAGTAGAACCTACTGGTATGTAGATCCTGGGGGTAATTGCCATAATCGCCACGCTTGGCGAGCGGGTTGGCGATCGCAGTAAGGCTTTAAATACGCAGAGGACGCTGCAGCCCGTCCTCCGGGGTGAAATCCCTTAGTCGCCTTGACGACACCCACGGGTAGAGATGGGGTGGTACTATTCTTAAGCCGGCACCACACGGCACTTATTTTATACTAATCAGGTAATAGTAAATCTTAAAATGCCCTGAAAATAACTGTTATTTTACATCATGTTTTAAATTTAAAAGCATGAAAACGAATACTAAAAGTAATGATGCCACGATAGGAACTCATGACTTCATAGGTTGCTATTCCATACACATTTCTATATAGCTTGTCGTTTTGACATTTCATAAAAAGATACTAATTTGACTTGACAGTCAACATCCCTATTGGTGATAATCACAATTGGTGGTGCGCAATCACAATTCTATTTTTAAATGCTAAGCTTTTAAAAAAAATAACTGTAATGTTCGAATAAGGTTACCAAACCCTACTTTTTTTAATAATCGAAATAGGCAATTTCTTTCGAGTAAAAGTTCTAATGGGGAAATAATTGGGCTTTCCACTTATGTAGGTATTAGTCGACAGTGTATAAGGCGCCTAACACACTATGATTAGAATGTGATAAGTGACATTTTACTGTGAGCGATAATTAAGTATGTACTTACATAATTCTATTTTGTTACTTTTTCTTACTTATGGAGGTTGGAAATATACGAAAATATCTAATGATACTTAAAAGTTTGACCATATAGTGCGGACTCTTTTAATTGGCTGACTGGCAGAATATTAAAACGGAGCTAAAAAATATTCTAAGATTACGATAAAAAATCAAAGACCTATCTAATGATACCAACACTGCAGACGGACATGTTGAAACTATAAGGGTTCCGTTTTGCCATGTTGACTACGGAACCCTAAAAAGGTTGGTTGATGGTACTTTTTATTTTTTTAATAAGATAACTAACAATATGGGATTGTGGTCCGACATTACTAGCAATCCTGTTAACCCACGTGGGTACACGTCAATAGTACTTATAATAAGTAGGATTCGAACCCGCGACCTCCCTATTGCGAGTCCAATACCTTAGCCATTAGGCTACCGCTGCTCATTTGATTTTGTTAAGTAGTTAAATTTGTTGGCAACACAGTTAAATTACTTAGAGTAACAGCTTTCTCCCCTATTCCGACTATAAATGTATTTATTGGTAAAACTGTAATTATAGCATACTGACCACTAAGTAACGTAAGACGTTTTGACAGCTCGTTCTGTAATACCCTATTTATTTAATACGGCTATCAAGAAAGTTGTTGAACGGAAAACTTGATGGAAAATGACATGTGCTTATTGTCTATGACTTCGTTTGTTCGCAATAGTTCATTTGCATGTCAATAACGTAACGTATAATTATTGGGAAATTGAATTAACAAATAGTTGCAGTTTCAAAAATAACATGTCATTTTCTATTTAATAAGTTGCCTAGTAGACGCGCATACCTATTAATAAATCTACGCAAAATTGAAATCAAAGGAAATAATTATAGTGATACGTAATAATAATAGTTATATTTAGCTATAATTAATTATTAATCATAAATGATTACAAGAATCTAGGTAATAATTATACTGTTTGTAATTTTTTTCCGGCTCTATGAACAACATAATCGGCATATTTAAAAAAAATTCAAAAGTTCCTTATTATCTCCGTATTTTATAAGAAAATTATAAGAGTGATATATAAATATAATAAAAATGACAATTTATTTTTAAGTTTAAACGCTAATCATTTCATACCTGATATTGAAATTAGTCGCTCATTAGAAGTACTTAAATAAATAAAGCAAAACTTTTTAAAGTAAACTCTTTACATGAAAACGCTGCTTGTGTGTACAAAGTTATTACATTAAACACTAACTTGCTGTGTCGTAATAGTGTCTGAGTAGAGGACCGGACTACTCCATTAAGGAGGGGAAATTAGTGCATTATTGACTGATTTCCCTTTTCAACTAGTTGATAGACGCCAGTTCGCGTCAGCATTTCGATTTAAAATACTCGCTGGCTGAATGTTTGCTGCATTAGCTTTGATCGATTACATTTGTATGTTTAGTTTTTTATGACTAAGCTGTAATGTTTTGTGTAAGGGTGATTTTAAAATGTATTATTGCTATTTGTTGGATTACAGGATATTGTTGCCATACTCTATCGTCATTATTTTAACGCTTCAAGCTTATTTTGACTTCAGACATGGCATGGCAGAGTTTTGTGAAAAAGATTTACTTAAAAAATTCAATGCGCTGTGTCTGAAGTTGATTATGATTAATTCACGTTCTACGATTGACTGGAGAGGTATTAACAAAAGTCGAAGTTATCGAAAATCGGAGTGAACTGGTTCTCGCGGCTCACCCTCGCGACACAACGATCGTAGGGTCTCCAATTAGTTTTTATGGTACGCTTCATTACAGCCAGTGTTAATTATTATTGTGCTGACGAACGCCCTGTTCTCACTCGACGACCTAATTAGAACGGGTGCCGAGTTTTTTCCTTTTTTGTTTTCTTGTCAGCAAATTATGAGCATTGGGGTGTGTGCTGCGCTTTGTGTAGGTACGTGTATAGGGGACACTTATGTGCGCACCGTCGCGCCACATTCGCGCGGGAATTTTAAATTTGAATCGCATAGAATAGCCACTCGGAATTTGAATTTTTTTTCTTAAAATACCATCATTGATTTTAATCCGTTCTGTTTTCAAATTTATTAGTTGTCATTAATTTATCCGTTAATAAGTCACTCTATATTTTAATAGCTGACTATAAATTGTACCTCAGTATATATTAAACCAGTATCGTAATAATAATGATCTTACGCAAATATCTCTATACGTGAAGACTTATAATTGACTAGCCTGGTATATATCTCACTAACCGATTTATTTATTAAGACTTGTTTAACTGTAAGTCGTTCGTTAAATTAAATAAATAGTTAATCCATAGTCAGCTGATGACAGAAATATTTATAAATAGAATTTCTCATGTGTAAATTAACATTGAATCGTTTTTTTTTTTAATTCGAAGAGGCGACAGCATCTTGTCAGCGGATCGAAGTCTCGCGACTTTTTTACACATTAACAGCGAGAATAATAGCTCAATTGCGTTACATTGTAAAAATAAGAATAAAAAGTGTTTCCTCACGCAGTCTCCGAGTGCTCTTGTAAACTTGTAACCCGTACCGCCTCGGTTGTTATAAGTGAAACCATAAATTCACCTAATTGGCACGATTAGAAAATTTTAATCATTTTATAGATTTCTTTTGTAATTTTATCGAGTTCTTTATAGCCGTCCGATTAGTTTTCAACATAATAGTTAGTTAAAATTGATTGTTAACATGTTATTTTAGTCGATTTCACCAATTAAGATTTTTTTTTTCTAAACGATTATTAAAAACTTATCGTGTGCTTTATAATTACAAATTGTTATGAAAAGTAGGTTAGTTAGGCAGTAGGTGGGTGCTTATTTAGACTTTTTTTGTTTAAATAGTGATTGTAGTATAGCGCCATATAATCATGGAATAATATTCTACGTGGGTGATATATTATTTTGTTTGTTTTTACTACAAAGTCGTCAAAATTGACGGTGTAAGTACATAATTATTATGTCAAACAGCTTTTGTTTTTATCGAGTGTCTATAATTTGTGTACGAATTGATAGTTTGTATTATTCAAATGGTTATATAAAGTCGGAAGTACATTGAGACAATGCTCAAACGCAAAGGAAAACGAAGAAAACTATCCCATAGTTGACGAGCAATCGTTTGTGTGCAATTTTCGCATTGAGCGATAGATTTACACCGTTTTCCTTCTTATGATGTCCAAAGTTTTGGTTTACTGTCACTTTTTGCGGTAGACCTAGTCGGCTGTATCCAGTGTGCCTCTCGCTTTAGTTTCACGCGATTAAACGAACAACTTAAGAAATTAAGCCCGATTTACATGATTTGACCTTTAACAAAGTGATTGTGATTATGAGCAACTACAGTACTAACCGATTAATTACTTGTTTCGCCTTTTTGTAATCACGTTTCGCCAAAAGCTGTCCAGATAATCTAGATAATGTATTTAATTCGACAGCAACATTTTATCGAAGTCGATAAAACAATAAAATCTGTGACGCGAACTTTTTGAAGTACCTACTTAACCTGTTTATGTGTGTCGAAGTGGTTTGATAATAAAACTGTAGGTAGGTACTACTATTTTGCTTAATTTGATTTTGTGTGCCTATTACACTACACTAAATCAGGGACCCTAAATCTTTAAAAAGAGCGGTGTAATAAGAGTTAGGGCCCTAATTCTCTAACAATTTTTCAAGGCCACCTCGATTTAGGGTCCTGATTCAGGGTAGTGTAATAGCCGTTTAAGTATTGGGTACCTCATGGCGCTACGCCACGCCAGGTGCTAGGAAGATTTGACCCCCAGGGGGAAGGGGGTTAAATCTTAACCCCCAGCCCAAGTATTCGAGTCTTCTCTCTTGTAGGTTATGTCTGCTATTTACCCGACTGCGCAAGATGCGATGGCTTGATGGACTTAAGTTCGTGAGGTATCGTTAGATTCATCTCAGATGTGAGAGTAACACAGGTACATTAAAATTAGAAAAAAATAGAAAGGCAGATTTTTGGAGCCAAAATAGTTTATTTATTAAATTTTTGCAATGAGGTTTTTTGTTTTGTAATTATTTAGCTTGTTAGTGTTAGGGTTCGGATTGATAAAATATTGCCAACTCTTAAATACTACCATTTCTCAGACTACTATACATCATACTTTCAAACCTTGAAGTGACGAAGTGACAGATAAAAGGTAGCTTAGTGACATCTCCGTCCCGGTTGCTTTGACCAGGAGGCCAATTCACGTATTTATAGCAGTGCAGTTGCTGTTAAGTTTCCATTAAAACAGCCATTTTCGTATTATTGTAACTTTGTGATCAATCTCAAAGTTTACGCAAGCGTATTTGAGATCGATCCCAAAGTTACGTGAATACGAAAATGGCCGTTTTAATCGAAACTTAATTGCAACTGTACTGCTTTAAATATGTGAATTAACCCCCAGATCGTCAGTCCATCTGATAAAACAGTGCGTTTTCCGAATCGTGGTTGACACTATTCATAAGTTTTTCCCCCACCTTGAATTTATTTCACCAAAAATATTTGATGTATCAAATATGATAGGTACATTTACAAAATGGACTTGCATCATTAATAAATATCTTCGTTAAACCTGTACTGTAGTCCTGTGGTTTTAGTTAATTATTCAAAGTAAAGCGGTATTCTAATATTAACATGGCATAAGTTGCACATATGCGCCTCTTCGTGTCTAGAAAATGTATTGATCGGGACATAGATTTTGTATTATTCAATACTTTAGTTAGTAGGTAGGTACATAAAGAATGTTACGGCCTGTTTATGTGCATGCTAACTTATAAGTCTCTTTCCTGTATTCCCTTTGGTTTTCCTTAAAGCATTTAGCATCTTAAAAAAAGTAGGGTTTGGTAACCTTATTCGAACATTATAGTTCTTGTTTTAAAAGTTGAGCATTTAAAAATAGAACAGTGATTGCGCACCAATAGGGATGTTTACTGTCAAGTTGAATCAGCCTCTTTTTGTGAAATGTCAAAACGACAAGCTCTATAGAAATGTGTATGGAATAACACCTGTGACGCTATAAGTTCCTATCGTCAAATCATTACTTTTAGCATTCGTTTTCATGCTTTCAAATTTAAAAATATGTTAAAATGTGAAAGATAATTTGTTAAAATGCTCTCTGTAACGAAGCAATAACAAAAGCCGTGATAGTTCTTTAATTAGCGGCTAGATGTCGCAAGCGAGGGCTCAACTAGCTTGCAAGAAAGGATAGAGAAATTTGAGGTCTTAACATAGTCCAGATAGGTGGTTCGATTCCGGCCCCGGTTTGGCATATGGGTATCTAGGGTTCGATTCCTAAGTCTGGACTTCAAATTATTTTATGATCTTTTTACCTGATTAGTATAAAATATGTAATTTACTTTTATTGTAGTCAACTGCCCAATTATCCGTTAGGAGACGTTACGTTCAAACCAACCATTCAGTTATAATAATAGAGCAGAAGTACTTCTATAACACTGTTTTTTTGTACATAGCTTCCTACGTGTTATGTTGGCATCTTTGCCGCGAAAAATGATTAAAAGTAATCTATAAATCGGGTTGTATAGAGTTAAAGTTTGAGATCAATCTTTGCAAACTTTATGAGTATTTTAAGCGCATACTGTACATTCAACATCGTAAAGTAACTCCAAAGCCTGTTACACAATATATCCCTAGAGGTCATTTATAGGCTATACTCGTATTTTAGATTTAAAGATTTTAAAGCATATGCCCTTGAGAACTGAAATTTACTTAATGCAAACATAGGAAAATGCCAGTAACATCAAGATAAGAATCAAGCAATCATTTAAGATGTATTAGTGTTAGTCATGATATTAAAGGAAAATAGGTAATATTTATTTTTATAAATAATTATACTTTTGTAATTACTCATGATTATATGATTTAATAACTATACGTCAAGGGTTTTTCCCGTGATATAGGTAATTACATACATTATTAAGTATTGTAAACATATTAAGTTATAAATATAATTAGTTCTACGTACAACGCAGAACCTTAAACACCATGTTAGAAATTATGAATAAGTGTGTTTTAAAATGCAGTAGATAGCAATGTAGGTACTACAGGCGATAAATTTATGTAATTAGTTGTCCCGTGCAAGTTCGTCTTCGTAAATTTTCCCCGTTGTTGCAACATTTCTCATTTCTGCTTCGCTCCTAATTGTCGTAGCGTGATATTATGTAGCCTATAGCCCTCCTCTATAAATGCGCTATCCAACAGTAAAATATTTTTTTAATTCGGATCAGTAGTTTCTGAGATTACCGCGTTCAAACAAACAAACACACAAACAAACTCTTCAGTTTATTTGGCCAATAATGAAACCACATCTCAAAGTTTAGTATCGTTTGAGTATTCGGGAGACGTTGCTCGATTGATTAGTCGCTTTTTCGACTACATATCTGCCTTACTTATGTCTTTTAGATATATTTCTTTTAACGACTCGTTTGAAGAATTTAAAAACGTTAATACGTAGGGCAGATATTTAATCGAAAAATCGCCCAATCAATCGAGCAACTGGTACTTAAATTAGAAGCTGTTGTATGCATTTTTGGGCTTTTCAGGCCTGGCAGTTGTAGGGTGTTCATGTTCATATGACAGCGGAAACCAACAATCCGACGCACGGTAGGCTCAGCTCTAGACATGATAATCCGTTTGGTAGATGATTTTTGTATCATACCACACAAGTTTTTTAAATTGCTTTTAAATTGAACTTTTAAGTTTTTTTTAATAATATGTTTACAAATAGATTGAAACGTTTTGAGAGGCAAATAAAAGTACCTACGCCTGGTGTACTCTGGGCATTTTTCACCGTACTGGTATTTTTTTTTTCTGTAGGATTATAAAGAGTATTGTTGATAGGAAGAAAAAGAAGGCTGAATGAGCAAAGAAAAATATGCTCCAGAAAAAAATATTGTCCAAATACTTATGTAAAGTTGCAAACTCCGTCAGAAATCACGACCTCATGTGGTCAACTAATTCAGTTTTATTCAGACCGATCAACCTTTAACAGACTCTATCTGATACCAAACTAGGCAGAGCTTGTACTATAGCAACCAGACAACCGATAAACATACTTATATAATTCTAAATACATACATATTGTAGATAAAATTACACCCAGACACAGAATAAACTATCGTGCTCATCACACAAAGTTTTATCCTAAGTGGGGATCGAACCTACGACCTCTTGCGTAGCAGTCGGATACACTCCCACCGCGCCACAAAGGTAGTCAAAGTCATAATAGTAAAATAATAATCTTATCATCATTTATAAACGTGCAATAGATCTTAATAGGCAGTTAACTAAGCAGTCGCATAAGGATATCAATAACAGGTACTTATATCAATCATGTATTCTCACAAGCTTGCGATTTAATGATCTCAAATATAAAACGTAATGATATAGCCGGCCTTAACAGATTCTAACATAACCTGACCTCTTTGCCACACAATAATATACCTTAAAACAAAAAGCTTAAGGGTTATGTGATATCTTAGTAATTCATGAGATCATACTCAGTACATGATTTATTCCTTTTAACCGTCTTGACCCACATTCATGTATTGCCTTTAATTGTTAATAAGCATAATTAAAATGCGTGTTAAACATTATACGAGTATGTTGGTGTTAAACTATGTGATCGTAGAGTTTTGATATGGTATCATTATGAGCTAATTATGGTTAAGTATCACATTGATATCCTTGGGCTAACTTTGGCACCAATATACAAATGTTGGTTATAACTTTATACGTTTAAGTGGCTGATTAAAGTTTTTTAAATATATAATTTTATTTGTTATTTCTCAGGATACTGTTGATTTAATGGTAGTTGCTGGATTGTTGATTGTTCGAGAAGTTTGACTTGCATTTAATTGCGTTTATGCTGTCCACCTGGTTCTCATAAGACGCGACAGATGGATGTACGGACGGAAATGGCGAAACTATAAAGGTGCCTTGTTTACTTCAGAACCCTAAAAACTAGTATCTTCATCAGTAGATACAATTAAAAATAGTATTACCTAGTCTTTAAAAGATTGAGAAAGAAGTCAAGCTAAATTTGACTATATTTTAAAAAGAAGCAGCAAGCGGGCAAGTGTAAGTCGGGGGAAATGTAGGGTTCCGTAGCTGCCCAGTAGTATAGCATATTTTAAAATACTTATCAAATGGCACTCCACGCGAGGGGGTAGTTGAGAAAAAAACACACCCACACACTTTACGTGTAAGCGAGGTGGTACCGAAAAAATAAATTACACTTTTCACGGCGTAACCATTATCCATGCAAAATGATAGCTTTCTAGTACTAAGGGTTTTTGAACTAAAGCGGGGACAGACAGATAGACATATAGACGGACGGACAGAGCGAAACTATAAGGTTTTAATTTTCGAATCCTAAAAATAAACACCAACGACTGTTTAATAATACTGTGTATAAACTAACATGTGTAGTTTATAAAATGAATGTGCTTGTAATCCGGTACATATTCAAACGATTATAACTTAACCTAGATTATTATTCAAACACCTACAGCTATTATAACTAAAGGAAAACATAATTATCAATAATTATTGAAATTACTAGACATTGTAATGTACCTACGATAAAGTATAATTATAATTGAGTTTGACTGAATATGAAATCAATATGTAATTTAGTCCCGACCTTAGTTTGACCATTAATTTTATTTAACAATTCACGATTATGGCATTCAAATTGCAAATTATGTGTTTTTTTATAATCGTTCTGCAATTATGTCTAATTATGGAAGTGTGCTAATTAGATATATAATTAGTATGTGGGAAGTTGTTTGCAATTAAAAGTTTTAATCTCGCACCGTACCTACATGTATTGCAATTATCATTAATGATTGGAAAAATTATGGTCTGATCTCATTCCCAACTACTAATGAAATTATATTTTATGACTGAGAAATTCGCAATCTTTAGTCTGAATACTATAAAAGGAAAAACCACTCATCGTTGAGACTCAAAACTTGACATTTGCGTGCATACGAAACTAGGTTAATTCTAATAAAAATATATCGAAATACAACCTATTATAGTATGAAATCTTAGTTAGTAGATGTTTAGAACTGGTTAGAGGTGTTAGGCATTACATTTAAGAGCACATGCCGCATGCCACGTGTTATAAAGATCACTAAACGAAGATCATGTTTTACTATGAATGATTCATTGATCATTGCCTCTTCGGCGCGGTGGGAGTGTATCCGACTGCTACGCAAGAGGTCATGGGTTCGATCCCCACCCAGGATAAAACTTTGTATGATGAGCACGATGGTTTATTCTGTGTCTGGGTGCTATTTATCTATAATATGTTTATGTGTTGTCTGGTTTCCATAGTACAAGCTCTGCTTAGTTTGAGATCAGATAGTTTTGTGTGAGTTGTCCCAAGATATTATTATTGCAGATGATAAATAGAGCGCAAAACTTTGTCTAATTACTGCTATATTTATAAATAGGTTTAAGGTTTAAAGTCTCGAGGAGGTTGCACCAACCAATGCTGATAGAGTTGGTTCTCGTGTCGAATTGTTTAGGCATATCATACAACGCGAAAGTTTTTATACTGATGAATTTTCTATTTTCATGAGGTCTATTATGTTTAGAAACCTTTAGTTTAAAGTAATAAGTAGGTACCTATATAATTGTTGTATGTCTGCCCCTTACAGTGTTATGCAAAGTGATTATTGCATAACTGCCAACGTCAACAATGATTATAATATGTTCTGAGTAGGTTACAAACAATTATCTTCAGCTCAATCACGAAATAATAAGATGTTCCAGTTCCTGGAAAGGTATTGTAAATGTACATAATGATTTACTTTCACTTTGTATTACTAATTATATGTAGCTAACTAGCTGATACGCGTAACTTTGTATGCATCAATTTTTCATTGCTGCTCTGCTCCTATTAGCCATTGCCTGATGTTGTATAGCCTTCTTCGATAAATGGGCTATCCAACAGTAACATTTTTTTTAATTCGACGCCGTAGTTCCTGAGATATATATTATTATATTATATTAATATTTAATATTATATATTATCTTGTTCAAACAAATAAACAATACATTTTAATATTAGTATAGATTGTGTGAATAAATTGTATCTGTTTTTCTTCACACGTGAAAAACGTAGTTAGAGTATATTTATTATTTACAAAACTGTTTTCTAATATTGTTAAACCTAGTTTTGAGGCATTCTGTTTTAAACTTCTGACATAAAAACATTGCTTTCTCTTTTTGACTTTGCCGTAGACTGATAAAAAGAGGAGTGTCACAAGTTTGATGCCTATATCTGTCAGTCTGTGTATATGGCATCACAGTTTTCGAACTTGAATGCGGATTTTCAGAAAGTTCAACGAGAATTTGTTTCTTGAATTGCATTGTACGAAATTCTATGTCGATATGAAAACCACAACAGATGTGTTTAGTTTTACTACAAAAGTAAGCACGTAGTCAGATAAAAACGTGTTTATAAAAAAAATAGTTTTAGGTTAAACATGATTTAGGTCTTTTGTTGTAAGACTATTTATTTTTAATTACACATTAATAAGCAACGTTTAAGAATAACATAAGTACTTACAAAATAATACAAAAAAGAACACCAGTAGACACAAAAAATAAGTTGATAAATTATAAAAGTAATTAAAAAACCTGCTTGCAAGTTACAATTTCGTCACACTAAAAACATAAATTTTAATGCTTGTATAAAGTTGTTCCACGACATTGGCACAGTAATTAATGAACTAAAGGCGATTCTAGTAACCAATAATGTATGACTTACTAAGAAATCTATCAATAGGTAATAAATTAATAACTCTGTTGCAATAATTATTGTTAAGTATCCTGCGTGTTGAGGATATCCTAATTGAACTCGTGTTTTGTTTGTTACTTTATGAGCCTATTTATACCTTAATGATAAACGGAATTGAAGGCAATATTTTGTACAATACTTCTTGGCATTGTTTACGTTCTCCTGTTTGAAGATAATTAGCTGTTTATCTTTTAAATGTTATAGTATGAACATATCTTAATTTCATTTTTTCATCAGAAGTCTGTTTAAAATCATCATGGTTCTAATTATATAATAAAATTAGCTCTCAATGAGTGCAGACGTATTGTTCATTTAGTAAAATTAATAAATGATTAATTGCTGAATCGTGTCCTAGTTTCAAGTAATAACGTAATCTGTACATATGTGCTAAGTGTTAAATATCGGACCAATGTTTAGTGTGCAATACACTGCAATATAATGGATGATAGTCCATTAAACTGGGGCGGCAGGACGGCTTGCTCCCCTTCTCCTGCACCTGCGCCGGCATCCCGATCACTGGAAGTCATCTCGACACCGGAAATTCAAAACTGGATGACAGGGATAGAACAACAACTTAATGAGATATGCGCTATTTCGTCGGAAGGAAAATTGAACAACGAGCAGAAATTAAGGATCAGTAATTTATGTCGGAAGGTGAGTCATGGCACATCGCAGTTAGTAGTGCAGTATCAATCTGTCAAGGCGAAAGCAATCCAAGCCCACACTTACATAAATACTCTACGCGACCAACTCGACCTGTCCCAAGACCTAAAAGACCTTAAAACGAGCATTGAAGATTCTCCAAAACTGACTACGACAGGCTCTTTCGCTGACATGGTCAAAAAAGGAGTCAACAACTTTGTGCAGCCAATGAACCTGAGCTCAGTGGCTATCTACCCTAATGACAAGATGAAGTCCAGTGAGGAGACAAAAACACTTGTTCAAAAAATTATCTGCCCTGAACAAATGAGACTGCAGGTTAGAGGTGTGCGCGGGACAAAGAATGGCGGTGTTATAATCAGCACAGACACTAAGGCAGACATCGACAAACTAAAACAATCGGTGCAAATAAAGGATTCAGGCCTTAGGATCGACGAGCCACTTAAACGGAAGCCGAGAGTTGTAGTCATCGGAGTGCCCTCATCTATGCAAGAAAAGGAAGTTTTTACTTGCTTATACCACCAGAATCTTGCCGATAAACTGCACGATATGAAACTGGAGAAGTTTATGACATCCATCAGACTAAGTCATAAGTCAGGAAAAAAGGACTCCGATTCTTGCAACTACATTATAGAAGTGACAACAGACGTACGTAAAGCCCTCATAACGAAAGACAGAGTCTTTGTGAATTGGTCTTCTTGCCCTGTAAGAGACTTTACCTTAGTCACACGCTGCTATAAATGTCAGCAGTACGGTCATGCAGCCAAGTCATGTCGGGAGCCAACCTATATCTGTGGCCACTGTGGCGATCAAGGACACTCAATAAAGGACTGCACGAAGAAGACAGAGGAGTCAAAATGCGCTACATGCTTTCATTTTAAAAAACCTAGCAACCATAAGACCGGTGCCGCTGATTGCCCTGCAAAAATAATGGCTGAAAGGAGGTATATTAACTCTATTGACTATGGAGGCGCCTAAGAGCGCCGTTAACTGTGAGTTTATTTGACCTGTAATTTATTTATTTTTTAGTCTATATTTTAGTTTTACTGATAGTTTAATGAATACTTTTATTAGCGAATTAGATAATTTCTCGGTATCTGAGTCCAAAATCTGTGACGTTGAAAACTGCAAACAGCTTATCTCCTCCCACAGCAATCCACTAACAATACTAACACAAAATATACGCAGTGTTTATAAGAATTTTGACGATTTCATTATTTTTCAACAAAGACTTAACTTAAATTGTGATATTATAGTTTTAACAGAATGTTGGCTTGCTCAGCAATATAATTTACCGCAATTAGCGCAATACAATATACACAAGAGCGATACAATTTATAATCAAAACGACGGGCTAATAGTTTATACAAAAAATCTCCTTAATGTATCCGTCGAAGAACCTAATATTCAAGATTGTAACAAATTATTACTTAAAATCGGATTGGAATTTGCAATACTAGCAATATACAGGCCTCCTTCTTTTAGAAACATTAGCAGTTTTATTAATTCTTTAAATACGACCTTACAAAGTTTATCATCCTACAAAAATATAATTTTGATTGGAGACATTAATATAAATATCCATCCAGAAAGCTTAGACACCACCGCGCAGGAGTACCTCAATTTATGTTCCTTTCATGGCATGCTACCCGCACATACGCTACCTACACACCAAAGCGGTTCTTGCTTAGACCATATCATAGTTAAATCAAATTTTCCTTCAATCGCACTTGTTACTAATTCCACAATAACCGATCACAATGCTGCCCTACTTAGCTTAGATTGTAAATTACCTAAGCAAAATATCGCACGTACAATTTGTAAATTAAATATGAAAAAATTTGAAGACGATTTATGCAACGTCAGCTTTGACCCAGTCTACAATTCCGACGACCCGCAATCATGTATGTTATATGTAATTGAAAAAGTGCAAAATGCTATGCAGAAAAATACTTCGTATATTCGATTGTGCAACAAAAATTACAACTTAAAACCATGGATAACAACAGGTCTTATTCGCTGCATGAAACACCGAGATAAACTGCATCAAAGGTCTAAAGCCCATCCAGATAATTTTATGTTGCAAGTTTCATACAAAAGATATCGGAACTTTTGTAACGATCTTTTAAAAAAACTTAAGATAAACTACAACAAAAACGCACTAGAAAAGGCAAGTAACAACAGTAAAAAAATCTGGCAGCATATTAAAAACGTAACACATACACAAAAACAACATAAGTCGTCTTTAGATTTATTACAAGCACAGTCATCACATTTAACTTCTGCCAATATTGCAAATAACTTCTTTGTGAACATCGGCAAATGTTTGGCCGAGAAAGTTCAAGTTCAATCATATTACGATACAAGGGCATGTGCTTCGGATAATACTACTTTAGAGTCTTTTGTATTATTAGATACTGACGAACAGGAGGTAGATACTATAATAATGGGCCTTAAAGAAGACTGTGCAGTCGGTTGGGACAATATATCAAATAAAATTATTAAACAGTTCAAGCATATTTTGGTGCCTCCATTGACCTATATTTTCCGCTTATGTTTATCCACAGGACATTTTCCCAAGTGTCTTAAAAAAGCTGTTGTCGTTCCTGTCCATAAATCAGGTAGCAAAAGTCTAGTCACAAATTACAGACCTATTTCTCTACTACCTTGTATGTCCAAAATATTGGAAAAGATAATGAACAAAAGACTAATACATTATTTGGAAAATAAATCCATTCTGGCAAAAACACAGTTTGGATTTAGAGCTAAAATGTCGACTGCCGATGCCGTACATCACCTGACTGACCATCTAGCACAAGAACTTGACAAGGGTAACCACACAGTGGGAATTTTCCTGGACCTCGCGAAAGCTTTTGACACAGTTTCCATCCCGATCCTATTGCGTAAGCTTGAAAGTATAGGTATAAGAGGCGTTCAACTTAAACTTTTTACTAGTTATTTAAAAGAGCGGACTCAATGCGTGAGGATTGGTAATATATTGAGTAATGATGAGAATAATACGGCTTTTGGAGTTCCCCAAGGAAGTATTTTAGGCCCTAGCCTTTTCTTAATTTATATAAATGACTTGTGTAACCTGAAGTTAGACCATGGCATAATCGTATCGTATGCTGACGACACAGCTCTTCTTTTTTCAGCTAGCTCTGAAAACAAAGCTTACATGCATGCGCAATATGGGTTTAACAGAGTTAACGAATGGCTTCAGCACAATTTACTAACACTAAATGCGGAAAAAACAAATTTTATCTGTTTTTCAATGCGCAAAGTCCCGAAAACACAAACTACCCCAACATTATTTGCTCATTATTGCAGAATCACCACTGAGACTGAATGCACTTGTCCCGCCATTAAAAGTACAAATAAAATAAAATACCTGGGTGTTATTTTAGATGAAACCCTTACATTTAAATACCACATAGAAGCTTTAAATAACAGAATCCGTAAGTTAATATTTGTTTTTAAAAAGTTGCGTTATATTGCAGATTCTCAACTAACTAAGCAAGTTTATTTTGCCCTATGCCAGTCACTATTAACTTACTGTATTACCACTTGGGGTGGCGCTGGTAAAACATTGTTATTAACAATTGAGAGAGCACAGAGAGCTATCCTCAAAGTTTCTACGTTCCGCCCTTTTCTTTATCCCACTAACCTACTCTACCAATCTTGTGAAGTACTAACAGTTCGACAATTATTTATTATGGACATAGTAACAAAGCAGCACACTTGTCTCCCCTTCAGCACTGCATACATTAATAAACGAAGAAAAGATATAGTTTGCAATAGAGAAATAGCAATAAAACATGCTTTCACTGCCAAGTTCTTCATCTTCCTAGGACCGCTTCTTTATAATAGGCTAAATGCGATTGCAAATATTTATTCCATGACCCTAGGAAATTGTAAGAAGAAGCTTAAGGAAGTCCTCCAAAATATGTCTTACGAAGATACAGAGAAATTATTAATTGTACTCAAATAAATATAGTTTTTATTATATTAATATTAATTAATTTAATTAAGAAACTAATTATTTACAGCTTTCGTTTCATTGATTTATATGTACATATAGTGTTGTCTAAATATTATATCTTTATTCTTTAAAACTCACTCATAGTTAATTTTTACTTTTAAATGTTTTAAAATGTGATTATAGTTGTTTTTAGGCACTAATCGCCTGAAACACAGGTTTTCCTAGTTCAGGCATAAGTATTAAGCTAGATATTTAAGTAAACATTTGTAATAATTGTAATATCTTGTTATCTTCTGTATATGGAATAAATAAATTGAATTGAATTGAAATTGAATTGAATTGAATTAAATAAATTGAATTGAAATTGAATTGAATTGTTTTTTTGTTAAAATCTTTTTATAAATTTTAAAGGCAATTCGTTTATTATATTGAGTGGCCTGTTGGTCTAGTGGTTAGTAACCCTGACTGCTAAGCCGGAGATCGTGGGTTTGATCTCCATCCAGGATAAAACTTTGTGTGATGAGCACGATGGTTTATTCTGTGTCTGGGTGTTATTTATCTATAATATGTGTGTATTTAGAAATATATATGTAAGTTTATGAGTTGTCTGGTTTCCATAGTACAAGCTCTGCTTAGTTTGCGATCAGATAGAGTTGTCCCAAGATATTATTATTATTATAAAATGTGCTTGTTTAGTATGTACACACTTATTAGGTACTGATAGCAAAGTTGCTACTAGTATAATTTAAGTAGTACAAACTTGCATTAATTCTAAATTAGTCAACAATCTACTACAAGAATTTGTCCGTTTATACCTGAGAGACACTTAAGTTATAATATCGATTGCAAAAGGTAATTAGGTATTTAGACATTATATAAACCGGTTGGGTATGCTAAATGAGATAATTATCTATTGGGAAAACAGATATGAAAGATTTATTAACGATAACGTAGGCGAACTAAATGACGCTGGGTTTATAGTTGCGCAAGAGTGATGGATATGTTTGTATCACGATATGTGGTGCTTTTAGTCTATGTACCTACCTATTCAGTCATCTAGATTCTGTAACTAGAACATATAGTTTGCGTTACAAACACGCTGATGGAGCGCGACTATTTTTGAAATGTCGTCGGTATAGAAAAGCCGTCCAATTGTGAGTTGGACTCGCGCATAAAGGATTCCGTACCATTATCTATACAACATTAGGTAGCCTCATTAGTCTACAGTTTTTTAGTATTTGTTGTTATAGCGCCAACAGAAATACGTCATCTGTGAAAATTTCTACGGTCTAGCTATCACGGTTCATGATGCCTGGCGACAGACGGACGGACAGTGGAGTCTTGGTAATAGGGATGTGCGTTCGTCTGTCTTTTTGCCCTTTGGGTACGGAAGCCTAAAGACAATCTCGACCACGTAAGAAGAAACAAAAACGCAGTTCTAAACCGATATTAGGAAATAGCAGTCCCAGTCGAGATCCCTGCAGTACACCCTACAATATCTCTCATCAGATTGCCAATTACCAATTTTTGACCTCTATAGCATAAGATCTTATAAAGTATTGAAATAGTACTAATCATTAAACATTTTCTTGACTAGTAAATTATGAGGTGTGTATAGGTAGATTAGGTATATAAATCTATACTTACCTCAGTCTAAGGCTTAGCTTTGAACGATGTACTATTTTCGCAGCTAGTCTTTCCATTCCTATTGAAACCATACACAATGTACATACAAGTTTTCGATCGCGGCGCATGCATTATCAGCTAATTACCTTTCGATTATGATCGCGCCGAGGCGTTGCATATTTTATCGCGCGTGTATTGTTTCGCCTCGCTCGCGGTATGCACTAGCCTTTGCGTTTAAAGCTTTAATGATGTGGAGCTGGTTTGTTTTGTGTTGCCAATACTTGTAAATGTGAATTGTTTTACACACTCGTGTCGTTGTTTGTGTTTAGTTTGGTAATGGAGTAATGGCAGCCTTTAAGACGTGTTGTGTAGATGCGTGGATGGGATGAGGAGTTGTCGTATAATACCAAGGATTTGTATTAGGTATATTTACTACTTTTATATATTAGACTCCATATATAAAACCAGATCCTTTTAATTTATCGCTGTTTTCTATCTATTCAAATTCTTTGATACCTTATGTGTAGATACTATATCAATTATCTATGAATGTCTACGATACTATACCACTACTGAGGACAGATACCCTGGTCAGTCAGCTTTGCCAATGACTGATTCCACACAGATGAATTCGCCGGCAATAGTTAATATTACCTATATCATCCATAACAGCCAACTAGTCGATTCCAATCCCCTAACCACTGAACATATGCCACTTCTGCTTACTATAGTTAAGTACTTTTAATTTAACCTGTTTATACTTAACAGAGTTGGAAAAACAGGTTTAAATTAAAATAAAACTAATTAAAGCCAACTTAGAGCAAACTTATCAAACCAATATCTTATTAACCGAAAAACATAACCACAAACATAAAATTACGCAACAAAACAACAACATTAATGCCAAACGAACACATGCACACATACAAACAAATTTACACACACATAGACATTACGAGGCTCACCACGAGGCTAATTATACATCATTATTACTAATTGTACACACAACTAAGAAGTATTCGCGACTATTAATGACAAAAGCAATTAAGGTGCACGCACACATATTACTCAAGGCGATATCGAGATAGTGTGAGTGACTAATGCAATATTATAACAGCATTATAATATTTGTGATTTTTTTAGTGTAACTGAGAATGTTAATTTGGTTTTAATAGTGTCTGTGATTATTTTGGTACAGATCGCATTTATTATAGGTTTATAAAAATCAGTTGTCAATTTTTTTTATTAGGTTTTAGAAAAATGTATTGACACATATTAAAAAACAGTGCCAAAGGCTAATTGCTCATTGCTTAAGAATATTCGTAAGATGAAAGTCCCGATGACCTGATTGTAATCGTAGACAAAAACATAATTAATCTTATAAATAACATTTCCATTGCTGTTTCTGCTAAATAATATAGGGGTATTGGGTTCAGTCCGAAGAGGATCCATGTTCCCTTCCTTTCTTAGAGAGCTAGAGTAACAGAAAAAGATATATATGTTCTGTGATCAAAAAGCTGTAACCTTGTGTCCTCTTATTTGTTTGTGAGGTTGTAGGGAGTAATCTCAGGATTTTGAAATTTCTTAAACTAATAGCCAGGTTATTTGCGAATGTCAGGCTATATAACATCACGCTACGACCAATAGGAGCGGAGCATCAATTGTAATGTTGCAAAAACAGGAAAAAATTATCCAAAACTAGTTCCCAATAAGATGCAGTAATTTTGGAAAGTATCGACCAAAGTCTTAGCACAGAAAAAAAAAACAATTAGATATGGAAATGACAATGTTAGTTCTGCAATGTTTATGTTCCCTGAATACTTGCACGGATAATTAAGTTCCAAGTCTCGTCTTTTTGATATTTCACAGCAGTTGCAGTGATTTGTCATGGTAGTCTGTACAAGTGCACAATATAATGTATAAACTTATTATTATGGTATAAGGTGTATGAGAGTGTACATCACAACTCTCATTAGTCGAATGGTTAATGGTCCTAAGTATGCGGGCGAGATCGCCGCGTCAGACCAAGTGGTATTGTAGATGCAGCCGCATTGTCAGGAACGGCACGAGAATATCGTGGTGAAGTCTCCGATGAGGCTCTTATTAAGATACTGGCTTTTTGAGTTCATTGACTGAAGTTGTTTGTATCCACAACAAAAAATAGTGTTATGGTATTTGTTTGTTTATCGTTTCGTAACTACACCATGTCAATTCTGTCAGCAGAGCTGTCCTTGGACAGTGGATAAAATAATGTTTTTTTTTTACAGATTGTTTTAGTGACCTTCGCTCTTGGGTTACTTTACTTACTGGAAATTTATTCATGGGTTTCGTGGAAATAGTTTCAAAAATGATTTTAAGGAATTACTAGATTATAAATGAGTTGGGCCAAGACCAAAGAAAAAGAACTTAACTGAGTAAAAAGATTTGGAAGAAGTCTTCAAAAAAAAAAATTGTTGGTTGGTTGACATACGAATTTGATTTTAAATATTACTTAAGTAGTCTACAATAATTCGTAAACTACTTTCTTATTGGCATTATGATGCGTCCCTATCTACAATGTTAACTAGTTAAAATAAGCACCATAAATAAAATTGATAAGTATTTTCAATATCGTACCGTTTGTAACATTGAAAACTACCATTAATTCGGAGGTGCCAGCCATCGCCCGCTCCTTGCGGGGCGGCGTTAATGACAATAACTTGCTATTAACCAGCCAAAGCGACCAATTCATGATGTCTTCACCACCGTACGGCCACCACCTCGTGCCAACCCTACACAATTCAGCTTGGTTATACCAAGAATGCTCGCTTATTAAGAATTTGTATCGGTTAGTACAGGATAAATATGTATTAGTGATTATAGGTTCGACAAAATGTTTGCCTTCAGACTATGATAAACTTATTTGAACACAGTTTATTATTTATATTTGTAGTACTGTTGAGTTTCCTGGTATATTGATGTCCTTATTCTAGTATTTTCTTGTATTTTTAAGATGAAAGCGGTTTTTTTAAATGAGCACGAGCAATTAGTATTTATATTATCAAAATATAAATCGGTTCGTTAGTTGTGTTGATTCATTTGTCAAGTTTTATTAATATCTTATACATTTAAACGAGCCATTCTTGTATATATACATATATTATATAAATACCTATAGCTATAGCGATTTTCATGAAATTTAGGTTTCAAGGGCGAAAAATCCATCTAGCTAGGTTTCCTTTTTACAAAATTAAAAAAATAAAAACCGAACAAAGCTCGGTCATCCGGGTACTAATACTTTATAGGAGAAATATAGAAAATGTCACGTATCTACGCTTAATAGAATAGGCTAAAGCAAAGAGCATTACAGTCATGAAACATTTATTTGCTAGTCATGTTTAGAAATGAAAACAAATGACGACATCTAATGCAAATGCGAAAGTATGTGTAATTGTAATAATGTGTAAATATTCAGATGTTGTTTTTGACGTGATAACGTCTTATAAATCGATGACCGGGTGCACGCACGAAAAAGCATCACAGTCCGTCACATTGCGCCTGCTGATACGCCGAAGTATTGAGGCCGTCCGTCGTGCGCCCGGGTCCACTAAAGCTGTCACAGGCATGGTTGTTTATTACAATGTCATCAATGTTTTCTTATAACCTTATCACGTAAAATTATTTATCGTCCGTAAACCGATTTTACAGACAACCCTCATAAGGTATAGAAAAAAATTTAAATATCCAGTGGTAGGTCTAAGACATAGGCCGTCTTGATGGGTATCACAACAATGACAGTTATTCTTCCGTAAAATAGTAATGTTGACTCATCACTGTGTTTCGGTTGAAGAGTAATTAACTGGGCCAATGAGGAGCGCGGTGCGGTGACATTCAGATCTTTGCCAAACAAGGGTTTGGGTAGCACTGATACTGTTATGGGCTAGCGTGACGCGCGACCATCAGGCGCATGGCCAGCTCATCTCTTCATTCAGTAGTTTAGTAAAGACCACACACAACACGGTGAGTAATACCGAATATAGCAAGTATTTTTTTTTTCGAAAAAAGATAACTACCAATGTGGGATTGAGTCCCACATTACTAGGAATCTTGTTAACTCTTCCAGCTAAGCTCAAGGCTTGTGTTAGGAGTGGGTTCACGTCCGTAGTATAATGGGCTACCGTCGCTTCAAATTCAGCATAATGCTAACAGAAGAGAGATGCCTGACGCTATTTTTCAACTAGACAGAAGTAGGTAGAATACCCGGTTCTAAATAAAGACAAGAATCATTTATTTGAGTGAATTGTGACAAAGTACCTATTATATTCATTCATGTTTAATAGTAAAACCGTGTCATTAATAATGTACCTATTTAGTAGTAGTGTCATCTTGGCTTGGTTATATTAGTCACATTTTCCTAGAACTGTTGTGCAGTTCTCATATTTTAATGCATATATCGTCTATTTTAATTGTATTGTCCTTATTATTAAATTGCATGATTTTCCTTTTAAGGAACTAATTGTATAATTGGTACAGGAACGGGAAGGAAGAGTCATTAAGGACATTCAAAATATAGGACACGTGGTGAGAACAAATCAATGTTTTTCCTGACAGACAACGGACATAGAAACTGGAGGCCTACTCTAATTCAATGAAAACAAAGTTACGGTCAAAAATGAGGTGGTATATACAGAACTAGTAACATCTATTTAATCCACTCCTGGAAAATAGTCTATGGGTTCAAATTTCTAGTGCTCAACCAAAAATTTATTTGAATAATCCCCGTAAATTTAAGGAATGATATGTAAGTTAACGAAAATTCATGAATTTCGATTTAAAGATAGATAGTAGGCCTACTGGTTTTCTTAAGCTGTGTCTGTGTCGTAGAGACACAGACATGAGTTTTTATTGCCAAGTTCTTTTCTCACGGCTATACTCTTGCGAACTTGGCATTAAATGTAGAATCATTCTATTTCAAATTTTGTCTGACGTTTATAAGTGTTGCATTCTGTAACCAAAATGAATAAAGTACTTTTGACTTTGACTTTGTAGTCTAGTTTTTGGTGATCAATGTAGGGAAAATTTTACTGAGATAAATAAATTTAATGTTTGTCTGTATGTGTTACGAACCATTGATCAGATTGTGATAAAACTTGAGCAGAATGTTCTGGGAAGGCCGTCTCAGTGTTCCTGGCTATAAAAGCCACAGCGAAGCGTGGCCGAGTTAAGCTAGTTATCTATAAAAAAATGGTATTTTTGTATGTAACGAATAAATTTAATAACAACCCAACCAATTTAAAAAAATCTTTCACGGTTGGGAAGCTACGCCATCCCCGGGTGACATAGGCTACTTTTTATCCCTGAATTCCCACGGGAACAGGAACTATCCGCGTGAAACCGCGAGGCGTCCGCTAGTTGTTCAATAAAATGTACATTCGATTTTGATAGTTTCTATTTATGGTTACAATTTAGCTGTATATCCATAATATTCTATTAATCTTATGGTTGGTCTCTTAGCCTGATTACACCAAAGTGACCGATTTCCCTAACTTAATACTCAAACGCAGGAAGACCCTAACCCCCCAGTTTTCCTCACAACTACATACGAATAATGACGTCAGAGTCCATTACTCGTAAGCACACGTCTGTATTACCACCCACACAATCAAAGCTTAAAAAGCCTAATCAACGGCGGATTTTTCGTTTCGCAATCAAGCGGACGAATTTCCACCAACGAACGGAGCAATTGGAAAAATATAATTACGAACATAATCCTCGGCAAATTGGATTAAAAAATGATGAAAAAAAAAGAAAGTGTTTTAGGGGTGCGTCATTATTTTTGCGCTGGGAAAGGGATCGGCTAATTACGACAGATGGATGGTTGTACAGTATGTAATAACGCTAATTAATCGATTGCCGTAAGAGGAGTTTTTTTTAGAAATTCGAGTGGGCTCGGCGGCGAATTATCGATATTCGTTCGTTATGCGGCGCGGAGAGTGTTGTAGATGATCAATTGAAGTGATGTTAACACATGGAGGTAATTTATTAATTTAATGTTTAAGTTTTAAATTCTATAGATACTTTTTTATTTTACTTATTAATCTTTGCTACTTGTTACAGCGTCTAATTTATATCGTAGTCTGTCTTCCTCAATTCCTTCCCAATTCAATGGTTTGATTGCCCCTTTTTGAACCGTTTCTCAACAAAATATCTATCACTCAGTCGTATCCATACTAATATTATTGTGAATGTAACACTGTCTGTCTGTCTCTTACGTTTTCACGTTTAATCAGCTGAAATGATTTAGATGAAATTTAGTATGAAGAAAGTTTGGGTCCCGAGGAAGTACATAAATTTTTTTGATAATCGACATCTACGCAGACAGCATCGCGGCCGAAAGTTAGTAACCTATATTTTCAAGACTAAACCGCTGAATGATTTTCAACTAAGATTTGAAACTTGGGCAAGTATAATAATAGCACCGCATATGTAGGTGCATAGTATATTGCACACCATAGTATATTTTTGTAGTCTAATTCTAAAAGAATTTTGGTAATGAACACATTGTTAGAAGTTGCAGCCAAAAACGCGATAGAAAATAAGTTTGAGCTATTATTCAACACTTTCGCGTTATGTGATTATGATCGCGTTAATTCCCGTGTCGTATTACATTTGTACAGTGAAGTCTATGTTAACGTTAACTCTCACTCTTGTTTAGAAGGTGAAAAAACATGGTCCTAGGAATTTGGAACTAAAATTTTGGCAAGTTTAATCAATCGCAGATATTACCTTCAACTGTAACACATAGGTATTAAAAAAGCCTACTGATAAGATTAAATGTTGGCTCACAGATATTTTGACGTAAACATGCACTAAAAACGAGTTTTTGAAAATTCAACCCCTAGGTGAAGTACGGGTTCCAAATTTCAATCATCATTAAACTTAGTGCGATAAACACCATGAGAAAAGCTAGACTATAAAGCTATTGGTTGATTTAATCAGTTGCAAAAGACCAAGTAATAGTCTGCCAGTACTTTTATTACATAATGCAAAAAGCAAGCAAATTGAAATCGGTTCACAATTGGAGTACCTATATACAGCGTGACTTGAAAAAAAACCTCCTCAATTTTTGAACCCAGTTAAAAATTATCATCGCCGAAGTATGAAGTGGCTAAAGCATGACTCCACAGCAAGTAGTGGCGAGGGGTACACGAATAGAGCCACTTAATATCACCCTCTACCCTTCATTATAATCAGAGACTCACACAAGCGCAATATCGATCCAAGCCTTGTACGTACACGCCGCGTTTATACAAGTGATTAGTGTATTTAATTTGAAAATGCTAAGTAGTTGCCTTGTTTTATACCGTTAGTTTGTGTGTGTGTTTGTGTGTGCGTGTGTAATTATATATCGTAGGGTGGGCTAACCCTTTCTGTTCATATCGCGCGAGTCGCGAACTGATCGCAATCCCAATGTTTCGATTAATGCCTTAGTTTGTTGTTAGAGCTATTTTTAATTGTGATATTGGACTTTCCTTTTATATTACTGTGTTGATTATACGACTTATTGTAGACTATGAGTATTAATCGTGTTGATATTTTTAGGTTAAGTAGGTGCCTTTGATTTAGTCCCCGGCGTTTTGCAATAACCGTGGTCAATGGGTTGACATAATTATTTAGAAAATTAGGATTTGTCAATAAAATTGTATATGTTGTTATGCTGGGAGTCTCTCTGCAAGATAGGAATCGTAATGAAGGAATCCGAAGATCTACATAAGTGACCGATATAGCGCTGAGAATTAGCAAGCTGAAATGGCAGACCACATCGCTCGAAGAACCGATAATTGATGGGGAAAAAAGGTTCTCGAGTGGATGGACCTTCCAGTAGATGGACCGCCCATCATGTCAAAGCAGCTGGGACCCAGTGGCGCAGGATCGTCAGGAGTGGAAATGTTAGGGAAGGCCTTTGCTCAACAATGGACGTCTGCAGGCAGAAGAAAAAAAATAAACAGTTTAAGATAGATATACAACTACCTATACTGCGTTGAGTTTTCTGTATTTATGAGTTAACTAACTACGTACTAACTTTTGCCCGCTTAGTCCAGATGGTTGCCAGTTATCGTGGTATAAAAGTAGCCTTTTTTCTCCTAGCACTCATACTAAACTGTTAACTTGCTTGTTTGTTTTTTTCACTTCACGAATAGACAGGAGGCCTAATACAATTTAGTTAATGTCTGATATATCTCCAGTCTAAGCCAATAAAAATATGTGTCCATTTTTGCGGCAAATATGCAAATAGATTAGGTGTCATGTAACTTCAAATATGGAGGCACCTGAAGCTTAAGAAAGGTTGATGTTTTTAAAACCATACTCACAAGGGCAAAGTTCTAGCCCAAAGATAGTTTTAAGCAATAAGCTTCCCACAGACAACATCGTATACATCAAACATCTTTAACAGTTTATTTCAACAGGCAAAAAAAAGTCACACTCTATTCTATTTCCACATAATACGTATACATTGTACCCATTAGACTTTTGTCCCAAAACAGTAATAGAAGTTAAAGTAACGATTAATTTGTGTGTGTAAAACTGTGAAAGCACAACATTAGCAATTCGCAACAACACTTACACAGGAGTAATGACTCGTCTGTCCATATAATCATAGAGCAGCCATTACTCCCTAAGCGTATGATCACCATAAATCAACTATTTTAAGGACAATGTATCTTATTTCAAATGTCAAAAATAAATTTAAGTAATGGAAATGGAGGCCTGGAGTTCTAAAATATAGGCCTAGGCTAAGTTTAGACTCCAGATCTCCCACAAATTGCAAAATGATGTATGTCCATTATGTCAACTGTGTATCTTCTGAGAACTATTGAATAAAACAAAATAAACTTATTTTTACGCTTTTTTCTTTATTATGTAATAACTTCTCGCCCAGCTGTAATTTTTCCAGCACGGGTGTAATTTTTACTTACATTTCATTTTAATTTCTTTCACACGGACTTTGTCCTAACGAACACAACGGAACAAGAATTTATTCTTTTTTTTGCAGTTGTTTTGAAGTTATGCTTGTATTTGTTAATTTATTTATATGTATGTCCACTATAGAGCGAAGACTTTTCTACTCTCTCTCCACTTTTCTCTGTCAAGTGCGGTATGCGGTCAATATTTATGGAAAGATTCGAACTCACCTCGCCATCTGCGACGAGGCCTTCCGCGTTGTTAATTCATTTTCCCCACAACCTACTAATATTATCTACTAGTTTTTTAATAAATTTAAATATACACAGCTGCAATGCATGAGCTAAATATGGCCGTTTACAATAAACACAACTAAAACTTAATTATTTTTTATGAATCAGATAAGACACTGAGACTGCTCAAACATTACAGTAAAGATTATGAGGTACAAAACTGTAATTAAATCCTAAAGAAAAAAAGAATGTTCGTGAGTAATTTATATCAGTCCAGATTGTTCAATTAAATCTTTCAGACGCAGATATTTAATAAATAAAAAATGAACACCTGAATCAAGTCATTCCGCATTATAAATTACGTTCAAGAATATTCAATACAGAGTAGCATGAAAGAAAACTTGGAAATTAAAAACGGCCGATCGTAAACAGTCATTAAAATTGACACCATGATAAAACTTAATAAGTTTGCAAACGGGACTTGTACCGAGAAGTAATCGCGAGATGGCCACCTCACACCGGGGGTGGGGCCTTCACGACATTAATTTCGTGAAATGAACCTAATTTACATTTAAATAAGGACTCGCCTTAGTCGGGATAAGTTGCGAAACTAGCGGCCAGAGGCGCTCGCAAGCCCAAAGCAACCGGCTATTTCATTACTATAATTCAATTCGAACATTCAGCATATATTTAGGTGGATTTTGATGAGTTAACATGAGTATGGAGCTATTGGTACATCTTGACGGTTTTTTCATAAAATTACTTATTCATATTGTGAGATTTTGTGTATTTTTATTGTAACACCTTCGAGATAAAAGAACGAGTCAGGCTTACATTGTAGTATTCTTGTAAGAATGCACAAAAGCCCTTTAACTCCAATCAAGGTTTACAAAACATTCAATGAAGCATCAACAGTCTTTTTAATTAATTGTTTCACAAAATATGTTTATTTCATTTTCCATATAATTTTTATAAACAAATTATAGAGCATCTAGAAGATTAAATACTAATATACCTAATGTGAGTGTATGACGCACTATGCTTATTTTGAATATGCACTCTAACAAAAACGAGAAATTGATTAAAATAAACAAGCAAATTTTCTGGATAACCAGAGCTTTCAAGTTGGTACAAAAAAGTTTTCAACAAGGCACAATTCAATCCATCCGCAAAAGAGGGTCATCAATAACAAAATTAAAAATTCTCCAATTTAAATTTTAATTGCGCGCGATTATAATCAAGTCGAACGCAAATTCGGGAGCCCTTCGTACCGTCCGATTTTTTAATTCGAAGAATCATCTTAAATAATTCATCTTTCGAACTCGTTCAAACTAGTTATGTCTGGATCCAACCAGACCGGAGAGGGGGTGTAAGTTTAATCCTTATAAATTTCCTTTTTACACAAAGCAATATAAGTAATTAGCATAATTTCGTTGAGTAAATGAAATATGGTAATGAGGGGGGTGTTAACCCCTTCTTGAGGGGGTCTGAAGTCGTCGTGGGGGGTCAGGGGTGGTCCCTTCTAGTCGCATCTCGTTGATACTCGTCACAGGCCGATGTAGTGATGATTACAATTAAATTATACGCCATTCAGGGTGCTCCGGCCATTTTGTTCTGATTTAATGCTTTTATACCCCCTTTGTGCGATCTGTGTTGTTGTTTTGGTATGATGTAGTTTTTTGACCTATATTTTGTACCACGAGAAAATATGATATTGTGGAAAAGCTTGTCTTTTTGTTAAGGTTTGTAATAATAAAATGAACAGTAATGCTGAAGGCTCTTTGCAAATGCTCACATATTCTGTACTAGTGATTCTCTACAATGTTGTAAGACTGTCAGGGTGGCGTGGCGCAGCGGTATTGGGTACCTACGACTGTTTTACCGGTAGTTGTGGGTTCGATTCCTACTCCGGACAAAACTTAGTAAAATCCATAAATAACAATTGTTGCGACTTTAGGTGTACCGAATGAATTGTAAATGCAAATCTTCCAATAAAACATAAATACTTTCAACATACGAAAAAACTTTGCATAGTTCTAGTAGAAAAACGAAACAAACAAAATTAAAAATCACAAGCGGCTAATATATAATACTTGGCTAACTTTTTCCCGTGACGTTTTAAACGTTTCCCTTTCAACGCGTAGAGTAAATAAGTCTTTGACATTTCCCAGACAGTGGATACAGACTAAAGACTACAGGACTACTACTAATTTTCATAGAAATTTTACCAAAAATTGGTGCACCAATCCAACAGATATGTGAAGGAGTTATATTTTCGTACACTTTCTAAATGTAGACTTCAATATGTTAGTAAATACTCTACATAGAGTAACTTTGTAAACTTCTTAAACTCTGTACTAAAGTTAAAAGTAGCTTAGACGTTAGCTTTTAAAGTTTATTAGCTCTATTTTAAACTGTCTATACACCAAGTTCTTTATCCTTTTTTTATTTTTTTATATAGAGGAAGAAAAAGCGGCGGTAGCTTAAGGATTAAGGCAAGGGACTTTGCATAATCGTGAGGTCCCGGGTTTGAATCATAGGGCTACCTATGATTCAAACCCGCGACCTCACGATTGCGAGTCCCACGACAAAATCATAGGTACCCATTATACTACCAACGTAAAACCACTCCTAACGCACGCCATTGAGCTTAGCTGGAGGGGTTAACAGGATTGCTAGTAATGTGGGACCCTCAAACCCACATTCCTAAGTATCTTTTTAGAAAAAAAGATAGCTAGCAATGTAGGTTGCCTATTACTAGCAATCTTGTTGACCCCTCCATCTAAGCTTGTGTTAGGAACGGGTTCTCGACGGAAGTATAATGGCGGGGATACAAAACTACGACCCTCGATTGCGAGTCCAATGCCTTTACCACTAAGCTATCGCCGTTTATAATTAACTAGCTGACCCTGCGCAACTTCGTATGCGTCAATTTTCCCTGTTTTGGCAACATTTTTCATTGCTGCTCCGCTCCTGTTGGTTGTAGCGTGATGTTATAAAGCTTATAGCCTTCCTCGATAAATGAGCTATCCAATAGTATTTTTTTTTTTAATTCGGACCTGTAGTTCCTGAGATTATCACGTTCAAGTATAGATTATCCAATGATGCTTGTTTATCTGTTTGCAATTATTTTAATATTTTTCTTTACTAATTAAATTATGCTTAAGTACCCTTGTCTATTCTCCAACGCAATTAATGAAAATCAACCACCAATAAGTAGCATACTTAAAAAAAATGGAATGCCAATTAAAATCTGAGGACTAATAAAATCGTATTGGAATCGAACTAACGACTACTCTACTTCGTGAAATGCCTCGTGATAAAAGGTCTTCGAAAACACAATACCGCGTCTACCCTCCTTTGCGTCAGACAGAGACGGATGTACACAAGATATAGTGAGTTAGAAAGAGATAACGTCCAATTGGAATTAATTAATTATAATTAAGTTTTAAGTTGACGCGCCGGTTACGGGTACGCGTAGACTTTCATTTACTATGTTTGTGTGTGTTAATAGTTTGTATGTGTTCGTAGTTAGTATCGATTGAGACTATGGGCGAGAGATAATGAGCTGGGTAGGGCGGATTGTAATAAGTTTTTGAGGTCGATTTAGTTCAGAATGCTACCCGACTAGATAATAACAGTAGCCGTCCACATAACTTTGTAAACCAATCTGGTCATTCCCAATTCGGTCGGTTGTCATTTTTTTCGGTTAAAAAGTGGTATCGTTTCATATCATTATAAGCAGTTTGTTATGACAGTATAATTAATTTTGATTGATTAATAATCCTTAATTATAATAATAGTTCTGTTATAATAAAGTTGTGATGGACCTTTATTAGAATTTATAATGCTAGCAGTATTTAAACTTAATTAAAATCGAAAAATTTTAAGGACAACTAGGTAGGTCTTTATTAGTGACCTTCATAATAAAATAGGTGGCCCTAGTTTATCAATCTTTAATAAAGATTAACTTATTGCATTAAATATACATTTTTTTAATCAACGAAATAAAAAAGTAGCGGAAGTAAGTCAGTTTATAAAATCGTCCATATTTATTCACTAATTATGCTCGCAAAATTTGAATAGAATCTATCCAGCAATTTTTGTGCCGAACAAACAAATCAACAAACAAAGAAATAAACAGACACAAAAAACTAAGCATAGTTATGGATTCAGAAAGCCTTAATTAGTCGATCTAGGTTAGTTTTTTTTTAATATTTCCAATGTACAGACACAGCTACTTTACAATTTTATACCTAGAATAGCCTAAGAGAGGTGGAACAGCGACTTGTACCCATCTGACAACTAGATGAGACAAATATTTTATCAAATTTCATTGATATATAAACACGCCTGTGATAGTATGATAGCTTGCTATCAAAAGTGTTCATGGCTATTTATTTTTATTTTTCATAACCCTCACTCATTTAATAACCGAACAAATTTAGTTGCACCAAAAAAGTTTTGATAGATACTTTTTACGTGGTAGGTTTGTCAACTTATTAATGCTACCTGGCGAGGTATGAACAGGTAGGTAAGTCGATATAGGTAACTACACTGATCTGATAACCAATAAAAAAATGTATCGGAAGAAAGATAATTTAATTACGAAAATAATCACATAAGGTTGCCTGCAAAAATCTGTTCATGGAATATTATTGCCATGCTTCGAAGTTTTAAAATCGAAAAAAAATATAGCCATCAACACTTTTCCATTGCCAAGCTATCATAGCCGTGTTTATAAATCAATATGCCCCATCTGGTTAATAGGTAGGTGAAAGTTGATGTTCCACGTCTCCCGTAGTTTTAATTCCTAATTTTGGATACCTACCAAAAATATTTTCTTAAACGAAACCAAAAGCGGCTAAGTGTGAGTCGTAATTGCACACCGAGGATTCCGCATTAACTTGTTTTTGTGATATAATTACAAATTGCCGGTTTTCAGACGTTCCCTTTATTTGTGCTGTACCTAAGTCATTCTTCTTGACAAATTTCATGATTCTAGGTTAACGGTATATGCTATAGGATTTGATTCCTATTCCTAAACACAGACCAATTGGTCATATCTGCTGATTGTTTTTTCAGTTCCAAGGAATTTGAGATATGAATATCAATTTTATACTTGTACGCGCTCCTGAGAAAAAGGGTGTTGACAGACAGACGGACAAAGATATTCTATAAGGGTTCCTTTTTTACTTTAACTATTAAAAAGTAGTTGGCGTAAAGTTTGCAATTTCTAAAAAAAAATATTTACATATTTAATCGAATTGATGGAGATGCTGTTATTTTGAATAACGAGTATAAACAGGTACTCAATAATTTATACTAAATGTTCTTTCTAGTGTTCTGAAATACAAGTAAAATAATTAAAAATAAATAGTTAATTAACTTCTTCAACAAAGTTAAAGTTCTAATAAACTACAAAAAAAAAAACACTTCCTAATTTATACATAAACCAAAAGTTCTAAAAATGTAAAACTACCATTATCGTATTATAAAAACAAATAACAAACTTAAACAAACAATATTCAAATTTAAACAACAGAAATTGCAACGTAAAACGTTGGACCAAAACAAAGGCCGAATAAGAGGCTGCAACGCAAGGTTATCGGCCATTGTTATTAAGCCCTGCATGTCTCCAGTCCAGTTTCTCATCCAAAATCGATACCACCCGAGGGGTGCGCCCCTGTTGTTATATCTAGAGACGGACCGCTCTAATTCCAAGCGCACGTATGCCGATCTTTCTCTGCATACAAGCCAGGTGTTGAATGAACACGTTAAAGAAATAGTGTAATTAACCTCTTTTTGGGTCAAACACGGTCACTTACATTGCAAAAAATGTCAACAAAAATGTGATGAATTTAAAAACAAAAAAATAAAATCAAACACTTAAGGCAGTGGTTGTTTCAAAAAATATGTACAATCGATTTAAAATAAAATCGAATAAATTCTGTCAGAAATCAATATTGTATTTTTCGGATTTGTTTGTGATGTTTTAATTTATATATTTTTGTTGGTTTATTCGAATAGACAATCTATAAAAGGTATAATCGATTTGGTTGTCTAGACGGTTTGTAAAAATAGTTCTATCTTAAATCTTAATAAAAATTGTTGAGATAATATAAGTAGAGATCTATTTAGATTCACAACGTGGTCTTCTTTGTTCTGTTGGGATAAATTTAAGTCTACTATGTTTTTATGAAAATATTCCAAGTGATGTGAAGCATTTATTTTTTTATTGTATTATTTTCGTAGCCATGTATGAGTAAAAGTGAAGAATATTTCAGTATTTTAATTAATATTTATGTAGGCACGTCTAAATTTATGACATTTAATTGTCTATATATTTTGCAATACTTACTGTAGAGCCCGTGGTCCATGTTTTTTACGATAGTCTACGACGAAATAAGCAAATATATATCTGTCATACGAATACGAATGCTTCGGTGGCGTAGTAGGAGTGTGTACGGCTGATGAGCAAGGGGCTGTAGGCTCGATTCCCATTTGGGGCAGAGCTTTTGTGTCGTTAATTCACAACTAGTATTTCATAATACAGGGCTTACAAATGAAAATGAGTGCCGGAGTGGTCTTATTAAACAAAGGTATCTACTTACAGTATTTATTTGTACAATAATTGTGCCCACAGTGTCCATTATAGGTACTTGATGAGTATGTTTGATTTCATGTCACATCTTACATTCTTTTAATGTACTAGAATACTTTTTTATACAGATCTCGTTACAGATGGCAAGCCGAGTTACATTTATCATTTATTGAAAGGTTGGCTTCACATTTCATATACAAAGATGGCGGCCAAGGCACCTTCACCTTATCTCCATTTTGGAGATAAAGCAGTCTTGTATTGTTTTAGTGCAACAGGCCTGCAGTGATACAATACAGGCTGATAATAAACTTTATTCTAAATTCAAATTCAAAAATTCTACATTCTTTCTTACTTGATTGTACCGTAACAATAAATCACATAATTTGTCCAAACACCCGCGTTATCCTCCACAGTGGTTGAAACATCCACTGTCTAGATAAAGCCGGTTGTAAGTGGCGCCCCAGGCGTCTAACGTTCGCGCCCAAGTAAATAAAATGGAAAAAAATCCGGTAAAGTGCGGAGGGAAATGCAAAGGATTCCGTCGAGGGTCCCGCCGGCCAGCCAGATCGCACCTACGCCAGTTAGGGATGTTGACTTTAGATTAACAAAGGCACGTTTAGTGTTATTTCAGTGAGTGTAGCTAATAATTGTACGAGTATGTTGTACTTAGGTATCTTTGGTAGACAAGTATTATACTAAATATGAGGCATTTAAGAGTAGAAAATGTAGAGTTTGTTTAATTTTCTTATTATTTGTTGATTTTTATACACAGCAAGCAAGTAGCTGAAGTAGCTTGTTTTTAAACCATTTCCTGGAAGTGGTTGTGTTATTATTCAGTACGTTATTTAAAAAATCTAAAATCATAAAAGTAATTTTAATAATCTTTAATTAAATACATCAAAAGATTCATAGTTATATCGATTGTTTCGTTCCTGTGTGTTTATTTATTTTCTAAGAGAAATACCTATAAGATTTTATATTTATTAGATGCTTTAGGTTGTAAAACATCTCCATCAAATAAACTCATGAAGCCAAACAAACATCAAATGCATAGTCCATCTTCCATGAAACTGGTTAAAAAAGAAAAAGAATAGCATCAAAATGTTAAACTAACACAAAATCAGCGTGGCCGTGTAAACCTCCGTTAAGCTTCAGTTAAGCCGCGGTGCAGGCAACCGGCCCGTCGGCAAAGCACATATTTGTTCGCGCCCCGACGTTTTTGACATTCCTACCTCGCCTCAACTTTTCTTAGGGTTGTTACACGAACTTTACACCTGATTAGGGGTGCCGAAGTTGCTTTTGAGAATTATTTCAATAATTTTTAAGATTGTTGATGGTCGTAATTAATTGAAATGATTTTGAAGTTAAAAGTGAGTTGATGTACCTACTTATCTACTTTTTCTTCATTTTAGGGTGCCTGCAGGTAGATATTTTTTGTTCTTTTTTACTTATATTTTTATTATCCCGTTTCACTAATAGTGCTATGCTAAGTTACATTTGACTTGCATTATGACTTCTTCCTCTAAAATGTAGACCGTAACGCCTCTTTGTCACCAAATCCTAATGTTGCGCGTGATTGGTGATCTTTCAAAAAGTTTTTATTTAATCATAATCCTTATCGGGTACTGCTGTATGTCTACTGATTCAGTTCAGTTCTTGCATGTTTATAGCTCTCTTAAAAGGTGATGCATTTTTACATATTTTCTTATCCTAAACCTAACGATATACGGTATGTTTTTATTTAGAACATCTAATAAAAGAATATCAAGTATGCGTACAGTTTATAAAATGTGTCGGAATAACAACTAGTTTATTTCACCCAAACTAATATTTCAAATTTGCATAAAATGAAAGCACCCAACACAAGAGAAAAAGTAAAAACACGAACAGTAGCAACCATAAAGAGACATCAACAAGAAACAAAGTTAACAACTCGAGCGGCAACCCTAGCCGAGGCAATGAAAAGTCGGTTAAGCTAATGTTATCGAGAAATAAAAATGTATAATAAAATACAAACACGCGGAGCGAGGAAACAATTTGCCGCGGGAGACGCAAGATTTCATGCCATCGACGCCAACGCCGACAAGAAAAAACGAACCTTACAACCATGGCATACGTCTGAAAATCAAACAACTATGTTGTGTAGAAAATTCCTTAAATTTCCCCAGGATATGCTAAGCGATTTCAACTCTAGACGGCATGTATTAAAGTGTGTTTTTGCTTGTAGGGTTTATGCGGTAATTCAGGAAGAAAAGAGAGTTTTCCGGCTCGTCGGGGCGCCGTGACATTTGTGTTAAGCGGGGCCGAGGGAGCCCGCCATTCATAAAGGAATGAACCAACCTACTACTTGTTTCGAAGTAAACTTTTTGGATATACGCTTTTTGGCTGAACAGAAGTCTGCTTTGTTACGTGTTTTGTTTTGATAGAGTGAGCTTTGTTAACTTTTTACAGCTTTTTTGTTAAGATGTAATGTGGAGTTAAACGGCGATTAAGGGTATTGTACAACTTTACCCACAGTATGAGAACATATGCAGGATGGTAATTAGAAAATAATGTACTTTAATTACGCAATATTCTAGATATTAATAGTTACTTCAATAAAAAAAATGCAATTATCTAAGTTCTGGAAATAATTAGAGGGTAAAACCGCTATTAATTTATCCTAGTAACATTGGTATAAAATAGGAAATCGTAGGTACTTTGTAAGTTATGATGGTCATGATCTTGATTAGATTCTGCTTCTACTTGTTAATGAATATACTGCTCTACTTTTGAATTGCAAGCTACTATATCACGCCTAAGTAATCTCTACTATAATTTAGTTCAGTTACATATTGCTATAAGATGATAAACTATAAATGCTACCTACGACCTTGAAAGCTGCCTTGATTCCATATTCAAATGAGCCCAATCAATCAACAAGTTTATTCCAACCGCTATCAAAACGACAACAAATCAAAAAGCATTCTTAAAAAAAAGTAAAACAACCAAAGAAGTTCGAGCGCACACTTTTTTTTCTAATCCGCGCGCAAGGACACACTCACGGCGCCACCTGTTGAACGGGGTCACGTGACTTTTTTGCTCCAAGGACGCAATCCTCCTTCGTTCATTCACGGGCGGGCCGCCCCCCGCTCCTTACGCGGGGGTTAGGGGTTTTTTTGTTCCCCTACGTGAACTCCCGAGGGCTTTCACCTACGTGCATTTTCGAGGTCACGTCGGGAATGTTTTGAGGTTATGTTTTGAAGTGTTTGCCCGCGAGGGTATGTTCTGTTTTTGAAATTAGGTGAATCATTTCTTCTGGAGATTGTATTGAGGCATTTGAACTTGAAAACGATTAGATTATTTATATATCTATAATCGTTTTGGGTAATGCATCCAATTATAATAAGTTCTTAACTATAAAACTATGCAAAGGATTAACTCGTTTCTATTTCTTGTGCTTCATTCAATTAACTTTGTTGAAGCTAAATCGATATAAATTTACATTTCGCCTACGAAATTTAGTTTCTGCTAATGTAGGGTGACAGACCCAAATGTCTACTTGCCAAAATAATTATTTTAATTGCCTACTACTACTTTTTTCTAAACTCGACCATTCTTTAGTCAACATAAGAGCGACTTTGCTAAACACTATAGAATTATTAGACTTAACCGGATTCTAATTAAACCCTGTCCCTGATAGTGCACCGTGGAGCTGTAGACTGCGTAATTTACATTAATCCAATAATTGCATGGAGGTTTCCTAGTTAGAAATTCAAATGAGATGATGTACAGCCAGAGGGGGAGGGGGGGGTGTGGCGGGCCGGTCTTCGGGGAGACGTACGAGACGCGGGCAAACGCTACGGGTGGCACGCTGCGATTATTGGCCGACGATACTTTGTACTGAATGTATGCAAGCTCTAGGACTGACTGGCCGAAAAGCTTTTGCGAGCAAGATTTCAAATTTTGAAAATGGAATGATTTTTAATTTGAAATACATTCTATTTTATAACGTTTTTGTAGGTTGTCCGATGCATAAGGGCGATAGAAATTGTTAGTGGCCATTTGAAAAGCCTGACCTGAATTCATCATGGCTGTTTCAAAATGTTTACATCTCGTAACAAATTTATGATTTTTTTAAATAAAATTAAAAGGTTTATTTGAAATGACCTATCAATACTGTTCCAACATTAACTAAATTAAGCTAATAATATTGTTTACAATTTTTCAGACATTCTTCAGATTCATAGGTATATATTATTATAAGTACATTAGGTAGTTCGATATCTAAAACAAAGTTTCCTTATAAATATATTTCCTTTATAACCCAAAAGTCGTCTTATTACCAGACATAATGAGAATCATATTATACCTTAGTCTGGTGTAATAGCAGCTACGTATCTTGCCGTGGAGTGGGTCTTGATTAATTAAATTGTTATGCTAATGTTAGGCGGGATTTTTGGTCGATATGACTACGTTCTAGTTACGTCACCGTCCCTACCGGCAACTATTGGGTTAGATACCTTATTTGTTACACGACTGTAGACATAACAGATTGTATAAATTATTTTAATTCTTGTTATTATAATTTCTGTGTTATGAAATTAAATTGATAAAATGTTGAAATTTGCCTAAATTATAATGATTATGATAATAACGTGCTGACTGATTTTTGTGTCTTTTGCTTAATTTTAAATTAATGGCAATCTAGGCGATTTTTATCCAATATCTGCCAGTATGAAGTATTTAATGTACATTTCAACTGAACAAAGATTCCGGTTGTTGCACTCCTTTAGATTTTGTACTTATTTTACGTAATATTCATACTTTAAATGTGCAAATGACTGCTCAGTTTGCCGCCATTTTCATATTTCGATGTTTGCATTACCTACTTGTCATTCAAATTTTAAATTCAACTTTGAAGTAAAAACGCTGTTTAATTTTAAACAACAGTCATTTTAACGTTTGAATCTACCTAGTAATCATTATAGTACACGTCAGTCATTACTCATATAAACAAAAGTTAATAAAATAAATTGCACCGTGCATTTAAATTTACCTATAGGGTGACGGTACCAATGACTGACCGTCTAACCGAAACGCAAGGAACAGGGGCGGTTGGAATGAGCGGGCGGCGTCGACGCCTTAGTAATTTCCGAAATCGCTTGTCGACAATCAGAATAGTGCTGTGCCAGCTCGAGCCGAATCCGAATAATTAGATCTCGATCTGCATCTAATTGATATGACTGGTAAGTCCTTATATCATGCAGCCCAGAATTATATAAGACTAAAGTGGTTTTAATGGATTTGATATAATTTTGATAAAGTGTTCGTTTCATCAATTAAGAAACGAATTAGGAATAGTTAGATATTTCTATTTTTTTTTCGCGTAGAAATAGTAAAATGGGTACCTACCTAACAATAAAAGTATCGCTTTCAAATCATGATGCAGGCTTATTTTTTTCAAAATATTTATATAACATAGTCGAGTTGTTAATATGAGCTTTTTATGAGCATGAACTTTTGAAAAATAAAAAAAAAACATTTCTTCTTGGAATCTATATATTTCAATAGTTTGTTAGTTTCTCCTCTCTTAATTTCTGGAAAATATTCGAAGAATTACGTAACAACAACTGGCCACACAAAAATGACATCAAATTCCCACTTAACACAGTGACATAACAATAGGAACAGATAATTCTACGACCATAAATCACAAAACAGTAATTAGACTAATAATCCTCAATGGCGTATCACGTTACGAAGTTTCTAGAAATGACGTACGCGTTGTAAATCACAACATGATACAAGGACTCAAGCAGTACGTCGTCACTAGCCCAATCAGAAATATAATTAGATTGAGACCGGCGCCTAATTGTGATGGTCTCAAGTTCCGAGCCCCTAGGTGCGGGAGTCTGCGGGCGTGTGCCAAAATCAATAGTTGACCTAGCGTCCCCTTAAGGATTTCACTATACAAATATGATTAATATTTAATTATGTTCTGTAAGAATCACTCAAGCAAAATGTGTACAAAAACTTCAGTAGATCGCACAGAAACCAACAATCTTGAAGTTTGAAAAGTTTTTATTCCAACTCAAAGTTCAATACGACTTTTTCTTAAAGAATTAGGGAAAAATGTATAAAGGGTCAACGATAATTGAATTTCATTGAAGTTGATTGAAATAATTACACTGTAATCTATTGTATTGGTTCAGTATGCATGACTAGGTATTTCGCCGCTCTACTTAACTTTGTTAGAAGTTAGTAACACAATGCAATAAGTTCCCATAAACGTCGGGCCGTTAAATAAAATACGCGGGTCGAGGAACCGATAACTGTTCTTTCAACCGCTAATCACCCCATGAATTCCGCAGAAACCTACGGACAGTCCGTCATAATTTCCAACTTCAAAAGTAATACCATCAACTCGGTGTTAACTTAATTTGACTCACTTTAACAAGTCCAATTAAAGGAATTTGTGTTTCTCTTATCTTCAATATAACATTGAGCATAATTTCAAATTATATTTCAAACTTTCCGATAATGAAGGGTGGATGGGAGCGGGTTGGGGCGGGTCGCGGGGCGCGGGGGAGCGGCACTTCGCTTATTTCATTAGTTACATAAATTCTCCTATTGAGGATGGCTGGCAGAAAGGGGACGGTTTACCCTTATTACGAGAGTCTCCTTATCAATACAATTATTAATATAATAATATTATTATTGTAATAATTTGGGAGCGGAGTGGAAAGAGGAGTCGTAGCTTAACTTCGCCAGCAATAAAGGGTGGTGAGAGATAATGGAATGGAAAACAGTTTGAAGTTTTATTGGAAAATTGGTACCGGCTAATTGGCAGCATTATCGATCTGTTGGCGACTCAAGGAGCTCGAGTAAATAACATTTTTAACGAAAGCGTTTCGCCTATTGGCGAACGTTTAAAGCCAAAATTTTGATCTCTAACTCCGTTAATGGAGTCTAATCAAAGAAGTTTTTAATAGAGGGCACTCTTTAAAGTGCTTCAAGATTTGTTTCATAATATAATTTGGAATCTTAGAAAAGCAATTTTGGATTATTAGCAACCAGAAAATGTGCGTACTAAAAACTTTTCTTACTATTTTTTTAACCATAAGCATCTAAAAATATTTACACATACTTCTTGGCGATAAAAACTAGCATGGAATAGAAAATCGTAAATTTCTAAGTTAAAATCAAAACAGTAGCATCAATTTAAAACGTTGAGATATGATATTATCAACCTCATCTACCGAAACCTCTCATATATAGAAATTGAAACTAGGTTGGGGTTAATCCCGACCCCAGAGATCCACAAGTATAGCCATAATTCCTTAGGGCCACGTCTCATTATAACACTAATACAAGACTCATCCCGAAGTTACGGTGAATACATTAAAGGGTTCAATCCTTACTGATGAGACATCGGTCGGGGTGGGAGGGCACCCCACCCGGCGTGGAGGCGCTCCGGGCACTGGCCTGGCTGAGGGGGAAATAAGGCAGGCATTATAGGAGATAGCGTTCATTTACATTGTCCAATAACTCCAAGTAGTGTCCGAGCGAATATTAGTTTATGGCATGCGGTGTTTCCAACAATATGTATGTGCCGATTTTATGTACGTTTACCCTACAGACATCTTACTCACTATACTTTTAAGATCAAAGTGGGTGGAATAATTTTCGCTCTGTAATTAATTCGATTTGGTTTTAATTAACGGGACGCCAATTTCAATAAAAAATTGAAGTCTCTAAAGGATTTCTGATTAGAAAATGTTCGACCGGCAAAAATTAAAACGAATTTGTAAATTCATTCTATTTGCTTTCTTGATTTTGTTCTGAGGAATGGTCCGACAGTGAAAATTTTGAACGATATGTTAACGTTTAAAATTTTCAGTGTCGGACTATTCCCATTAGGGTTTGTTACGTATGTAATTGCGGTTCTAAGTTGTACATTAATGAGTGTTTAAGCGGTCCGGTCCAGCTAGACGTAATAAGACAGGGTGGTACACGCACAGACCGAAATATACGACATTACTATCGGAGAGTGGCATGCAGAGGACGTGCCCCCACGTTGTACGGCACACATAAATACACAGAATCAAGATGCATGCATAAACGTACACACACATGCGCCTATATGTGTACAAGGGGTCTTCTCTCACACCAGTACAAAGGGTAGGCTTTATTCTCATTCGGTAAACGGAGATGCACTACCCTAATTATTGAGAGGCTGAAGCAACCAGTTCGAATAGTATTGTTGACGTACGTTTGCAACCAATAATAATTGCTTTGTTGTTTACTTCGATATGTTTCTTTGGGTGATATTCTTGAGGTAAGATAGTGGGGTTCTTGAGATACTTATTTATGTTTTTATACGTAGAATAATGACGTGGTGATAAAATTAAACGTAAAAAAAATAGTTTTGTCATTTATTTAGGATTTGGGAATTTTTTTTTTGATTCTAATGTTGGATTGTTTGATCACGTTAAAATCCTCTTTTTATCTAAAGGGTCTTTCAAATAGAGCGGGTCGATATTAATAATCTGTGGCGGCCATTTTGATTTGGCGGCATCTGTCAAATCTGTTTTTTCTTATTCAGTCACTGATGCCAAATCACCATGGCAAGTTACACGGTTGAGCAGCATGTGCAAATGATAAAACTTTATTATCAAAATGAGTGTTCGTTAGTGAAAACGTTGCGCGCATTGCGCCCATTTTACGGCAGACGCGGTGGCCCTTCAAAGTCTACTCTCCAACGATTGGTGACTAAATTCGAGACGACCGGTTCGGTAAACAACCAACCAACACCTTTACGTCAAAGGAACGCCAGATCGGCCGAGAACATCGCCGCTGTACGTGAGAGTGTTCAGGAGACTCCGAAGCAGTCGATTTCTCGCCGTGCACAAGAACTCGGCCTTTCGCAGACTTCAACTTGGAGAATTTTGCGTCGGGACTTGGGTCTGCATCCATACAAGATCCAACTGACCCAGGAGCTCAAAGTTAATGACCATAGACAACGCCGTGTGTTCGCTGATTGGGCGTCGGAACGCTTGGAAGAGGACCCCGATTTTGGCCAAAAAATAATCTTTAGCGACGAGGCACATTTTTGGATGAATGGTTTTGTTAATAAGCAAAATTGCCGTATATGGGATGACCACAACCCACATGAGGTTCACCAGATAGCAATGCATCCAACATAACGCAGGCCATCGCTCAGATTCAGCCGGATCTATGCAGCAGAGTCATTAAAAATTGGACCTCTCGGATTTGTGCCACCATGCGAAGCCGCGGCGGACATTTGAACGATGTCATATTTCATGCATAATGGCATAAACGGGCCTTTCAAATAAAAAATAAATTTCGTTAATATCTCACACACATCTAGTTTTATTCAATTTTAACATCGACCCGTCTTTGTTGAAAGACCCTTTAGTATACATATATATAATATATATATACTAGATAAAAAGAGGATTTTATATATCTGAATCTCGGCAACGGCTTCAATGATTTTTATGAAATTTTGTATGCAGGGGGTTTTGGGGACGATAAACCGATCAATCTAGGTTTCAAAAATACCAAGCGAAGCTCGGTCATCCCGATACTTTATTTTAATTTGTTCATATCTACATGGTTATTTTAGAAGACAATTTATAGCAGGTATATACCTAAACTTCTTTGACTGTCAACATACAATACTATTCTAATATCCACCGAGTCGTTGAAATGACGATCTTCGAACTTCAAAATTGTCCATTACAAGAAATTACCTATTCTATTACTTTTTTTTTTTTGGAATGTCATATATTTAATTCAAAAGGTAGAGCATGAGCTCTATATTATTTAATCAGGCTTTCCCTTATATTTTAAATCATTTTTGGCTATTTTTTACCCGACTGCGTAAGAAGGAGGGTTATGTTTTGTTTGTATATATGTATGTACGAGTATGTATGTACATTTCTTTGGCACGGCCCAGAGCCTAAACGGCTTGATGTATTTTAGCTTGAGAGATGTCACTGGGTAATTTAAAATTTTAAAAATGGCAAAGAGCATAATATGGCGCCATTTTAAACTTATTTATAAAAAATATATCTTCAAAACCTATCGAGTGGGGTATCAAAACAAAGGATTTTAAGAGCTGATAACAAATATATAAAGACTGAACTGATAATAAATGTATGTTAAATTAAGAAATGCTAAAAATCAATGAAAAAAATAATTATTTAAGAATTATTAAAAACCCGCCTGCAAAATATATCCTTAAATATAGAATATATAATAAAATGAATCCTGTTGAACTTAAAATTTGTACCTCCGACTGCATGATATTAAATGTGAAGGGTATCTTATTTCCGACTTTTCGTAGGCGGGTTTTTTATAATTTAAGTAGACTGATACCTATTTCTATCGTTTAAATACCAATAGACTACCGTATGAAATAAGCCATACAATTGTTTGTAACTAGCCCGCTAATTTTAATAAGTACGATGCTTAACTTAAAGACGCTCTCAACAATATTTTTGTCGCTACTTTTCACCTTAAAGTGACAAAGACAGCATAAGACTCAACGTAGTCACAAAATGATATTAGTTTGAGTATTCAGCCGTTACTGACAAAAATAATATTTATAATAATATCTTGGGACAACTCACACAAAGCTATCTGATCCCTAACTAAGCAACTTGTACTATGGAAACCAGACAACCGATAAACATACTTATATATTTCTAAATACATACATATTATAAATAAATAACACCCAGACACAGAATAAACCATCGTGATCCTCACACAAAGTTTTATCCTGGATGGGGATCGAACCCACGACCTCTTGCGTAGCAGTCGGATACACTCCCACCGATACAAAGGCAGTGTATTTGCTACGTAATTATTTTTAAATAAAATAATTCCATTAGTTTTAGTGAGCTCATTAAACGTTGGCTGTTCCCATATTATGGGGTTTATACACTCTACGTCCCTGATTATCATATATCCGTTATAGGATTAGATATTCCGCCTACTTGGCTAACGTGGAAGTTTTGTATTGCATTATGTAGAGTTTATAACTTAATACTCTAACTATTTATTATTTTTTTTATATATTTATTATCAACTAAGTATTATACAGCTTATAACAGAGAGGTGTAGTAAATCTCAAGGGTTATTATTTACCCATTATACTGAGTGCATATTATATACCTAATTTATTTTATCTAAATATATATAATTAACTAGTAGTGCCGCGCAACTTCTGCGTAAATTTTCCCTGTTTTTGCAACATTTTTCATTGTTTCTCGGCTCCTATTGGTCGTAGCGTGATATTATTTAGTCTATAGCCTTCCTCGATAAATGGGCTATTCAACAGTGAAAGATTTTTTTTCAATACGGATTAGTAGTTCCTGAGATTACCGCGTTCAAACAAAGAAACTCTTTTGCTTTATAATGTAAGTATAGATTTATTAATTTAAAAAATATCAATTAAAAAAATCATGATTTTAAAACGTTTTATGCCATAATTATGCCAAATTTTATACCTGGAAACATACTACGTTCACTACGGAAATTTGACAATAAGAAAACTATGCCATAATAATTTAATCGGATAAGGCACTACAGTAACCGCAAATGAAATTAGACCACACATTTCTGTTGCACGATGTAGTATTAAATACATTAAATATGTGAAGCAAAATCTTTAGATCCCATTTAATAATATTGCGTCCACAGAGGAGTGTGGACATTTCGCACAGTTTAAGTTTAAAAAGAGACGACGAACAAGGTACCTATAATACAGTTTCGCATTAAGAAATCTTTAATGAGTTGATCTAAGTTAGTTTAATTAATATTAAGGATTTCTTAATCCGAAAATATATCCGTTTGTGTCACTGGTGCACAAATTCAATTTATAAAAACTAACAATTCTTTGATGATCAAATACAGCACCATTATTATTGTCGTATATTATAATTCCGAAATTTACCTCAGTAAGTAGGCACTTCAAAAACTACCTTCTTACCAAACTACCAATGTACACGATACGACAAGTACCTACCTACAATACGTCATACAATTTGTAAAAAACATCAAACAAAGACGAGAATTTATTCTAAAAAATGTAACCGAGTTCACAAAGCGTCAAAGTGAACTTGAGTCTATTTTGCATGTGGTATCTTTTTTCAAAGATTTTTTTGACTTTATTAAACACTTTTTGGGAAAACTATTTCGCTAGTCACATTTTTAACAACAAGAGGAGAACGTCACTAGTATTTGGGTACTGCAGTAATTTGTTTTATCAAAGGAAAATGTTTAAATTTCAGACATTTGCATGCGACGTATCGAGCGGCGATCCGATATATCTTCGATCATAATTCCATATTCGGACGTCGTCTAAACATAAATTCATACGTGGTCGCACGCACGCATCGTACCGTCAAATAAACTGGCAGTTTAATCAAAGCCATTAGACAAGTGAGCCAAGCACCTAAGACCAGTATAAAGTGAGCCGTCGCCGCCGTCTCGCCGCCCCTCCTTGACTGGTAACAGTTGACCTGGCAGGGGGGTGAGGAGGTCTATCGTTAGTGGTGGGTGGTGTAGCTGATGCCTTTAACGCCTTGCTGGCTGTTGACCAACGCCAGGAGGCGGGTGGCCATGCGTTCTTAATAAAGATGGCGGAAACAAGCCCGTTTTGGCGGTGCGAGGACGTTGGTAAACTGATTATGTATATGTAGCACTTGGTATATACAAGGTTATGTGATTTTAATCTAGAAATCTTGAGGTACAAAATGGGTACAAATTCATACATCTATTGTATGTAAAGTTTACATAAATAATAACAATAAGGTCACGTCTTTACGTTCTTTTTACTTCACATTGATGACGTCGAACGTCCAATAACGTTTTATAAATGTGAATATTGAATAGACGTGTATATAAAGACGGTACTTGAGAGACATAAGTGACAAGTACGATCAGGCCTAAGGCGATCTACCAAGTAATAGTCATGTACCTACTGTGATGTTACAACGACCACCAAGTCACTTGCCAAGCGTGATACCTACCGAATAGAAAGTATTATATCGTAAATATCGAGAAAAAGAAGAAGCAAAATGTTAAAACACGTATTCTGAGCCACCCTCTTGAACAGAATTCAGGCGCGAAGCCCTCAAAACAACAATACATACTCAGATGTAAAGGCAGGGGCACACGAGCGAAACTCAGCCGCTCTATTCGTACCTACGGACAGCATTTATCAAACGGGACGCAACATACATTATAGTGGCCGATACAACTACACAGTATAATGAGAGTCCGAGCTATATAACTCATCTCCCGAGCTTCCATTTAAATTATTCAAGGGAGGGTAATCTTATTACATTTACATATTAATCAACGGATTTTAATTATACCTCCCCCCCTTCTAGGTTGATAATTTGCTTTCGAAATGCGACTTGCCTTGATTGGAGGCGTGTTTGTGTGGGTGACGGTAACGTTCGTTAAATAGTTTGTTTGTGGTATCATAATTTTATATGTGAATAGGAAACATGTTGTGTTAACTTACTGCTGATGTGGGTGCGTAGTACTTTACCTGAAACAAAGGGATACAAACGTTAGAAACATATTGAAAATATACCTACTGTAAGAATTTTCGTTATTGTAAGTTCTACGAGTGACTCAAGTTCTTTACAATAGACACATAAGTGTCTATAAAAGTTGTAGCTTAATGTTATTACCGCCGACAAGTACAAATTACCGGATTAAAATAAAACATTGAATACTAACATAATTGTGCGATATACGTTTCATCTTGAAAACATAAATAAAAAAATGGAACCCTTTTCAATTATTGCTGTAAATTGGTACCTACATCAAACACAGCAATATTTTATAATTAACATTTACCTTTAAAAAATAATTTTACGTTTTAGTTTTAACATTTACCACTCAAACACGATAAGCTGAGATAAATGTAGCATAAGAAATCAATTGTCACCTCACGCATTAGCGACAACATTAATAATCGCAATCAACTTGAACATAAAATAAGTAAACTTATAAAAGCAAACAAAAAATGTAGAATACTGCACACGAGTTTAATCAGCATACTCATTTGTCTGAGGACTCTGGCAACGCATTAATGTCTGCAAGTTGGACGCGTTGGGCGGAGCCGTGCACTCGTAAACCATTGAAGAAATATTATAAAGCTACCAGTGTACCCCGGGGGCAGCAATTAATAAGTATGTTAATACCGTCGGGAATGAAGAAAGCAGTATTTATATACTCGATATTATACTTGAATGCCGAGTACGGTTCGCAAGTGTGAACGCGGGTTAATAGAGGATAAAAATACGCGGTATTAGCTGCATCTGCTTGTGTAATTGTTGATGTATTTTTCAGTTTGAGTCTTGAATTAGTGTTAAAACATAAAAATATTTTATATTACTGCGTTTTGGTTTTATTCTTTAGTAATACAAGAAGGCTGGCTTTATCGTTTTAGTTATGTTGTTTTTAGAGAATAAAGGTTGGACTCACGTGCCATTTTTGACTTGAATATTTCCTATGACACCTTGTTCTTTCTTAAAGGATATCTTCAAATATCTGACTGTCACGTCCACTATGAGCCTTGGTAGAGCGGAGGAAATTCACTACCTTTCACTCGCGAAATTTTTTAAGGGAATTTCTTCCACATATTTTGGGAATCCGATGTAGTATGTACAGACATTCATATAAAGGTGAAAAAATGGACAAATGCTGCTCACTGATAAAGTCATAGGCTAGAACTGAACAAAAAACACATCTTTTAGACATTTTAAGAGCATTTAAACTATGGAGTATCTATTGAATTTTGAAAATGGAATCAAATAAAATACCATTGAAACGTCTGCTAATTTATTTGTTTAAAAAGAATAAGGGGGTATTTTTTTAGGTATTTTTAGCATTTTCAATATTTAGATATGAGAGGAAGTTCAATTTATTCGTTATTACGGTCCGGGTGACATTGAGCAAATTTTCCCGTAGTCGGTTTTAGATTTATAGTTATGCTGAGATTGTCATAACAAAGGTGAAGAGTTAACAAGTAAAAAGGGCTTTAGTATAACAAAAACGAACTAGTGAACGTAATGACAGAGTTCAAAAATTCTAATCAGCAATACAAAATCACAAAGTTGCTTCTATAAAACGGTTTTAATTTTTTCTGATTGCCTCCATTGTCCGAGTTGTTGCTGACTTTATCTTTCAACCCTTTTAACATTTTTTTCCATACTTTATATAACTTTTCGGGTTAGTTAGTATCTAGACGTTTATTTTAACAAATTGAATTTCTAATGAAAATGACTTTGTATTCTTTTTGTATTGATTTATTTTTAGGGAAATTTTTACGTAATTTGAAATTGTGTAACCGTTGAACAAAAGATCTTTTGGAATGTTTTTAATTGTAATTTTAAGAAGGAGGTTGACTTAAAAATACTTTTGTATTTTTTTTCCTTTTACAATCGTGACGAGTCGTAATTGAAACTTGGTATAAATTCAAATTTATTTTCTCGCTTAAACAACTTGGTTGGCAATGAACGAACTGTGTGTTGGTCAGTCAGCACAATTACTTTAGATCCATCGTAAGACTGACATCCGAATATCGGGCCCGAAATCGAAACGATACGAAATTTTTAGAAAATTTTTATCGAATTTGTTTTGCAACCATTTTCTTGACGATTGTAGCCCGAAAAATGATACTTATCAGTACCTACCAGATTAGTTAGGTACTAATAAGTAATTGTCGCATAGTAGTTATAATTTCATAAATGTTACATAAATTTCAAATGAATTAATTTCCCTATAAGGGAGATTTACTACTTAAATCTACGTGTATTCATATGTTAGCAGTTACTTCGTAGAACTAGTTGAAGAGTTACTGCAATGTTCACTCACGATAAACTGCTTGTCTAACACGACATAAGTAATTAGTAGCTGCGGTATATTTTTAATACCGACTTAAAATAAGGTAGTTATAAGTTTGAGGCCTTTATCTAACTGTTCATGAAGTTTATTTTTAAAAGCATTAAAATATAGCTTTTGTTTTTTCTCGACCCACTAGCTATCTCCAAGATTACGTGTTATCAAAATTGACATCGCTTTTCGGCATGAAAACAAAAAAAAACAGACAAACAAAGTCACAAATATAATACAATTTTTGAAATATCGACACGGGAAAAAACACAGGCAAAATCTAGTGTGAAATAATTATAAGAAACTTTTAATAAGACCGTTTTCTAGACCCATAAAATGCATTTCTGAAAGCACTATCATAAAATTATAGGTTGAATATTTCGCAATAATTATTACCGATAATTGCATAACGATTACACAATTGGTTGCACAACTAGTCGAGTCTAATACAAGAAAACAAGATACCGAATTAACGTTACGTTTTACGCATAATCTAAATGAGGTCTTGTTTTAATAATCAAGGAGCAGGGCAAACAGATTGATGCTCAGATTATTATTCAAATTAGGGGAGCCTGGGCCCATATGGACGCGTGAAATACTAATATTATTAGTCAATGAGATTGTTTGTTGTTATTGCTTAATATCCAGTTTAAGACTTAATCGAGTTGCGATAGATTTCTAGGTTATTTCTTTAGAGTCAGTATTTAATATTTAATTTGGAGATTAAACTTTTTAAAGACAACTTCCGCATTATGTTACAAGTCCTGTGTCGCGGGGGATTTTACAAACATACAAATCACGGACACAAAGTACATCCAGGCTCGGAACAACAATTTGTAAATTATATAAAGTGGTATCCCGTGTGAAAATCGAACCCACAGTCTCCTTAGAAGTCAGAACCACTAACCACTACACCAACAGGCCAGTCACTACTGACTATACGATACTTGCGCATTTAAATACTTTTATTCGTTCGTTATATTGTTTAATCTATACGTTTATTCATAATATTATGTTAATAACACCATTATAACTAGCGAATTTCTTCTCTATATTTTTGATTCTAATTTACCACTAGAATATTGTTAATAACGTAAGATGTATGAGATTCGTTCATATGGCAACCCACTGTAGACTTGCAGCTAAACAAGTCATTATAAATCGGTTCTTAGGATAATCTTCTAGCCAAGTCTTCAATAATAGGGATAGTATCTGTATTACAACTAATGAAGAAATACATGACACACTGATATACTAAATAAATTTTTAATAATTCTATTTTGGTTTCGGGACTATGAATATCATTTATTTACGACCGGTCTCAATAATCTATCTATTGATGGATTTGGCTACTATAGGTAGAATTTCGACATATTTTGTATGGAGCTTATATCAAATATAAAGCTCTAGTAGCCAAATTCATCGAAAGATAGATTATTGAGACCGGCCGTTTATTGTTTGAATTAGCTTTATAAGTTTTCCAGCCCTTACATTTGTAAAATGATAAGTTAAGATTAACTTATAATTTAATAAATTTAAGGACCGTAGTTAGTTGCCATGTAAGTTTAAAAAACCCAACATTTGCTCGGGCATTCGATTAGACTTAAATACTACACAATTTGCTGACCAATATGTAATTACACCCTTCTTTATTCAATTCATACTATAACCCCCTTATTCATAATATGTTAATAACAGTATTTTATTTTGCGAATGCTTGGTTTCTTCGATACTATTTAAAAAGAAAATGAAAAGAACATAGAATGAAATATAATTACGTTAATATGATGTTATTAACGTATAATGAATAGGGGGGTAAGAGTTTAAAATGGTTATGTTTATTTTGAAAAATTTAGGGTCTTAAAGTAGAAATATGGCCAAGGAAACATAACAAGGTGAAGAGCTTTGATATCTTAAATTGTTTACCTTATTATGGCGGTCTATGAATAAAAATAAAGAAATTCAGAAAAAAATCTTTATATATAGATACGAATCATAACCTAGTATAATCCAAATTCAAAATAATAACCTACAATAATTTCAATTTACAATTAAAGTCAAAACATACAACATATTTCGGTTTCTATTCTAAACATAATTCAAGGAAAACAAAATCAAATTGTAAAATTTCACACATCACAAATTGCGATGAATGCCCGGAGGTGTTGTGCGAAAAAAACACCAATCCTAATTTCCCGCGCGATGAATTATCGTCCACTCAGCCTGTTGTCCGAATTCCCCCTACTTCCCTCAAACGCAATCCCCATAATGGTGCCTCGGCCTTATTAAACGCTTGGATCATGCAAAGATAAATGCATCTCGAAATTAATTAATAAAATTGCATTCATAAGTGTTGTCTGATATGATCCAGTCAAAAATAATAAACCAAAAATTTTGAATCCTTGATTGGGCAGCCATTTTATTTTCTTTAATCATTAATCACGTGTGTTGGTTAATGAAGTAAAATATTCATCTGTTTTTACTTTTAATTGTGATTTATGTTTATTACTTGTAAGAGGGATTTGCTGTTTGTACTTTGTGGGTTTACTGGTCGCTAATCCAGTAGCATATTGTGTTACTTAATTTTTTTTTAAGTTTCTTGCGTGTCCCGCGGTGCAGATTCTTCTTCAAAGTCAAAAATCTATGTCAAAGTACTTTATTCACTTAAGTTAGAGAATGCAACGCTTATGAACGTCAAACAACATTTGGAATAAAAATGTGAGTATGCACTTGAGTAAAAAATTATCTACCGATAACTGTCTGTTAAATGGCTGGCTCTAAATAGCAAAACCCGATAGGTTTTCTAAATATCGAGAACACAAATTAATTAAATCCGAAAGACCAAATATTTGAGCATTTACGGCTGTTCTCTATTAAGAACAGCCGCAAATACTCAAAGACTTGGTTTTTCGGATTTCATTAATTTGACACTTTAAATGCGAAACTATGAAAATGATGACAGCTCAATTCGCCGCCATTTTCACAACTCGCGATATAGATTAAACCCTAGTGCTTAATTTGCCTTTTTAAAAAAAGAACAAAATCAGGTGACATTGTTTTTTTTACTTTCTTAAGCGACTCTAACAATATTCTCTGACCTGTGGACCTAGCTACGTAACACAGTAATGTATGGTGATTGCTGATCTGGTTGCTAAGCGTGGTAATTATGGCAAACCCTCCTTAATTGTGTAGAGGTCTGTTCCTAGTTGCAAAACGTTTATGATTATGAATATGGTGAGATAATAATATCGTGAATTAATCCTGACAATATTTAAAGATTCGATACGATACTTTTATTGATTAGTTTTTAACTCGATCAGTTGGCGTACCTACAGCTAGCGTAACTGTTAGAATTGTTAGATTAAACATAAAACAAAGATTATCTGAGTATCTTCTATACAAATAAATACAATTGAAGTGTCTGTGGCATTATTATTAACAAAAATATCTGTCTGTCTGTCTCTCGATCTGTCTGTCTGTTTGTTCCGGCTAATCTCCGAAACAGCTAGATGGATTTTGTCGGGACTTTCACTGCCCGACAGCTGAAAATGTAAAGAGTAACCTAGGCTTTAATTTTGATCATCACGCTGACGTTTATAGAAAGAGAGAACTTCAACTCACTTTTAACCAACTTTGACGAAATCGCGGGCACCTAGTTTTAAATAAAAGTAATATGCTCGTTTGCTTGCTGAAGCAGAGGCATGCTGAAGTTTCAACAGTGACAGATTATTTGTAACGGTAACCTCGGGGAACAGCTAGTCTTAAACATGTCTTGAAATATCCAAAATTTAAAACTGACTTCTAATATGAACATGTTACCTATATGGAAATCGATACGATAATGAATAATGGATAACATTGTAAATATTCTTAAACTGTCAACTGCCTAATTCATTTATGAACAAAATAGTTAGGTACTTCTATTTATTATAAAGCAGATGATTTAAAATATTGCTTTTGTTAAGCTGATTATGTAGCTGACTATACATGTGTAGCATTACAGTTGAAATAAAAAGACCTATGATTGAACTCAACAATCACAAACCCTTAAACAATCTCCATCTACATATTTACGACTACTCTAAAGAAAAACTGATCAGTTTATAACTGAGGCACTAAGAGATATTCGCGTAATGTAACATTAATCGCGCATTTAATTAAACAAAGAGCGGGTATTTCGCGGACGCACGCGAGCCCGTATCGGCACTTTGCATATTGATTAGAATCGGCGATCGCGAGTTGTGTTCGCAACTGCTACCGGTTGCTCGATGTTGATATGCGGTGGCGCTAATCTCGTAAGAATTTGTGATATAAAGGCGTGGAGCCTATCAATGTGAACATGGTTCCCATAAAAATAAAATCAATTCGAAAAATATGTGTAGTCTCAGATATTTGCAATTCCAACTATAATAAACTGTCGCACTTCTCTTATGAAAATAAAAATAGGTCTCAAGATCTATTACTGTCAAGATCCCACCAAACTTTGAGCTTTAAGCCTCAATATAGTTTTTAAGCTATTGCATTGCTTTTATCGCGGGCTTTGAGCGCGACGACCGAATCAAGATATTCCGTAACGAAAATAAAACCTAACACTCTACCTACTCCTACTCCGCCTATCACGCAGCTCGGCCGAGCGTTCGCTTAACGTAGGTATATGTATATGGTACGACTGTACGAAGCTCGCACGGATTACGGAGACGAGCTGCTCCGAAATGTAACGAAAGAAAAAAATATATATATTATTTAACTTATGCGATTAATTTTTTTAATCTTTTTTTTTTAATATTAATATTATAATTTAAAAAAAAATAGTTTTGTTTGTTCATAAAAAATGCTATGCAATTTTTTTTGAACAAACAAAACTTTTTTTGTAACTTTATATGTAATCGATCAGCAAATTAATAAGTAGAAGGAATAAAAAAAACTAAACTTAACTAACTTTAGATTAATCTTTAGTTTATACAAAGTACATATTTAACGTTTTTATCGGCCAATCGTTCTCTACTTATCATTAAAAGTATTAAGAATAAACTAAAAACCAAAGAAAAAGCATAAAGACAACTTTACGATGCGTCTACGCAACTCTGTGGGAAATAAATCCGCGTGAAAATTACGTGCATCGTCGCGTGTCGCGTGAAACAGAAGCTATGTATGGCGCCTTAAACAATTTATGTAAGGAACGCATTTTCTGCGTCGGCGCACAACACTCCGTACCTCTCGCACACGGGCAAATACCTTAGTTAGAAAGAGATGCAAAAACCTGATTGCCGTTTCATGAGATTACATTCTAGTTTCGGCATAATTAGATTAAATTGCTTGTACCATGCTGTGATGTGGTAGGTTTTATTTTGATTATTTGCTTCCTACTGTGTCATTAAGACTAGTTGCGATTTATTGTGTTGTCAGCGGTTTAGATGCATTAAGATATTGATACACTGGCACAATTATTTATAATGAGCTGTTTATTGTCGACAAACTCTTAATTTGAAGTGGTCGATATCTAGTCATATAGTATGAAAGCCTCTGTGGCGCGGTGGGAGTGTGTCCGACTGCTACGCAAGAGTTCGTGGGTTCGATCTCCACCCAAGATAAAACTTTGTGTGATGAGCACGATGGTTTATTCTGTGTGTGGGTGTTATTTATCTATAATATGTATATATTTAGAAATATATAAATATGTTTATCAGTTGTCTGGTTTCCATAGTACAAGCTCAGCTTAGTTTGGGATCAGATAGCAGTATGATACATCTCTTCTCGTGGGTGTCGTCAAGGCGACTAAGGGATTTTCCACTAGAGAACGGGCAGCAGCGTCCTCTGCGTATTTTACAGCCTTACTGCGATCGCCAACCCGCTCGCCAAGCGTGGCGATTATGGCAATTACCCCCAGGATCTCTATTAATTAGATTCTACCGGGGAGACCCGCGCCAACAGTGGAACATTATATAGGTTGATATATATTTTTATAGTATATTACTAGCTGTGCCCCGCGGTGTTACCCGCGTTTCATTATCCTATGTGTTAGTCCAGGGTGTCAGCTAACTCCATACCAAATTTTATTAAAATCGCTCCAGCCGTTTAGACGTGAAGAAGTAACAAACATACACACTCACATACTCACAAACTTTCGCCTTTATAATATTAGTGTGATATTAGACTTAATTATTTAGTTAAAGTGCTATTACTCGGTATATCTATACTATCTAGTATTATGAATAAAAGGGTAAGTATTTACTCATTAAGTTAGATGAAATAAACCATTCTGTAGGTACTAAATAATAAAATGCCGCAGTGATTAAAATAACTAATTAAGGTAAGTATACTGAGCAATCTAACTAGGTATACACATTAAACCATATTTGTACCTATATAATTTTATATAACGACAGCCATTATACATAATATTTACATAACAAGGAAGTAATCGAGTCTGTTAATAAAATCATTCATTATTACTTGTAATAATTACATTGTTAATATTGTAATGTAAGGTAAGGTACATACATAAACCTTTAGATAGGTTTATGTATGTACCTTACCGATTGCGCTGCGGTATTCAGTTACCTAAGTATTACTAGTTTTTTATTTTACCTTCATTTAAAGAGTTTATTAAAATACAATGTAAAATTGCGTTGCTCGTTATAAGTTTACTAGAATTGTTTCTTTTAAAATAAACGTCTTAAACCAGAAGCATTAATCCGTTTACACAACGATTTAATAATAGGTCGTCGATCCATCTACTCATCTATACTAATATTATAAAGCTGAAGAGTTTGTTTGTTTGAACGCGATAATCTACGGAACTACTAGTCCGAATTGAAAAATTCTTTTACCAACAGATAGCCTAATAATCGAGAAAGGCTATAGGCTATATAACATTACGCTACAACTAATAAGAGCGGAGCAGCAATGAAAAATGTTGCAAAAACGGGGAAAACTGACGCATACGAAGTTGCGCGTGTCGGCTAGTCTTATATATAAATAAAAATGAATTCCTATTTTCCTTGGTCACGAGTTATCTAGAGAACAACTTTTCCGATTTAATTCTTTTTTTTTTTAAGTTTTTTAATACTCCATAGAAGGTTCTTATGTAAAAAAAAGATAATAACGAAAAAAAAATAACAGGGTGGTACAAAGTTCGCCGGGACCACTAGTTTATATAAATAACAATGAATTGTCAAATGTATCGCTGATTGCAAAACTACCTACTTAGACCAATTCTATTAGGTACCTATCAATATTTTTTTCGAATATTATCGATGCAGTCTAAGGAAACCATCCTTAGGCTGCAACACTCTTAGGAAGAAATGGTTGGAAAAACTTAAAAACACATGTTTTTCTCCTCATCAAAGCAGGTGTTCGAAATTTCAATATAAGGCGAATCAATTTTTTTTAAGGAGTTTCTGACTTAGTGGCAACCGAGCAGATCGATATATCTGCCAGGTTAATCAACATTATCACTGGCGGTCTATAGATAGGTGACCATTCAAAATATGTCACACCTCTCCATGCCTCGGTGACCACGTTAAGCTGTCGGTTCTGCGCCGAATCTCTATCAGGTCGTGTCGGATTTCCGTCCCATCGGTTTATGAGAGAATAGAGAGTGCACTTGTGTCTGCGCATACACTTGTACACTATAATATCTCCTGTCTCTGATGAGATAGGCCAGTAACCAACATCGGTTAGGGCGAAACCACAGGAAAAATGTAGTTTATAATAGAAATTATTATGTCGTATCTAAATTTACTTTTTTTTATCATTTGCGTTTTACCGATCCCGTATAAATAACATTAACCGTGTTGTTCTCACCTGTCGGGCACATGTAAACAGATACCAGTTTACTTCGGTAGGGGGCGCTTTTAATACCTTACAGATATCATTGAAGATTTATCGTTGTTTGTATGCAATTTATGTGTGAACAAAAAATATTACCTAATAACATATGCAAAGGGTTATAATAACATAGTAATAAAGTTAAGTCAAGTTTTGGCGTCTGAATATTTTGAGCTTATATAGTTCATATGCATATATTTTACAGGGTGATTGTAATCTATACTAATATTATAAAGCTGACGAATTTGTTTGTTTGAAGGCAGTAATCTCAGGAACTACTGATCCGAATTGAAAAATTCTCTCACTGTTGGATATCCCATTAATCGAGGAAGGCTGTAGGCTATTTAATATAACGCTACGACCAATAGGAACGGAGCAGCAATGAGAAGTGTTGCAAAAACGGGGAAAATTTTCGCAGATGAAGTTACGCGGGACAGCTAGTATATTAATAATCTACCGCTCATGGCTTCTTTACATCACACTAAAAAAACTTTGTTATATTAGTTTTGAAAAATCTTTAATTTATTAACCACCTACCATCTGTTTTTGGAGTTATGACCTTAACAGCCTACAGACTATTTTATCGGAGTAAAATCGGTATTTATTGTGAGGTTACGCTCTAAGCCTGACATAAAACAATGATTTTACTTCGAGGTCTGTAAGATCTCTGAGAAAATCATTGTGTCAAAAGCAACTAGTAGGTGGTTAAGGGTTAATAGGTAATCTTTTTTTTCAAAATTTAAAGTACAAACTTATTTGGTGTTTTGTAAATAAGCCACGAGCAGTAGGTTATTAGTTACAAATCATTCTGTATATATCTGTATATATTACAAAATTAGAAGAGAATTTTCAATCGCAAGTGTGTGAAATAAAAATGAAATTAAACGGAACGGAAAAAAGCGAAAAGTCTCATGCTGACTGAATGCGAAATATTTGAGATCACATTGCCTAAGAGGATAAAGTATAGTTTCTACAAAAGGCCCGTCGACTTAGAATTATTATTTGAAAATGCACTAATATGAGGCAGAAAAAGGCAGACTAAGTTTATATGGTAGAATAGATATATCTCTATCATACATTATATGGTAACTATAGATTTTCCCCGCGGCCTGGTTTGGCCAAATTTTATATTCTGAATAATCTTCCTCTGACTTCAATGAATACCTATTTGAAAAAAAAATAGTGCAATTGGAACAACCGTTTTCAGTTGTATGCTTAACAAAACATTTGGCGATTCAATTAAAATTTATTGAAATAATAATTATCTGTGACAAAAAAATTATGAATTGGATAAATGAAACCTACGTGATCGAGTCAGAAATTTAGAAGTCTCAAATAGACACTTAATCGCAATGATCATATCGATCGATTAATTTAATCATAATGATCGAATCGCAAGCGCCAGTATAATGTGCATAAGTCCTAATGCGAAGTATAAAACAGGCTTCATTAACCGTTCTTATGCTATTGAGAAACATTCACCACAGTGCATTTAATCTCATTTAGTGACAGGAAACCTAGTAATAGAACTACAATTATAGGTAGAGAGCGTGTCTACTATAATACCTATGATAATTCATTTAGATTAATTTACCATAATATCTGTTTATGTCATGAGGAAATTATATCAGAATGTATACAATTATAATACGCTTTATGGAGTATAATAATTGACTTTTAATTTGTGATATAATTTTCCGATGTTGCATGTTTAACACAATTTTCAGAAACCTTTAGTAGAGTTTGTTTAATGCTTTTTCTTCTCGTAAATGATATATATTCTATCTACAGTTACCTTGTATATAAAAAGACAATCATGTCTTTCCTAACTGTTATATTTTCGCAAAACCTTTCCATTGTAGCTAATCACGAAATTGGGCCCCACGAAGGAAAGATTTTTTGAAGTTTTACCACTATGGGTTTTTTTTGCATTTTCTAACGAGTGCAAAACAAAGTACTGCAAATGTACGAATTATACGATCTCCGCGCACAACTTTTATGACGAAGAACCTACTGCATGTACGAATACGTAGGTACGTTATTCGCACATGTCATCATTTTATATCAGCCAAAATTTTCAAGTCTAGCTGTAATATTTCCATGATTTAAATGTTTATAAATTCCTACATGATGCATGATTTTCTTAACCAAAAGTTGTGTTTTAAAAAAAAAGCTGTATAAATACATAGATATATTTACTAAACCAGTGCCTGCGTTCGCCTTATTTTGGGTTCAAATTTAATATTTCCAACAATAAACGCTTCTTAACAGTCCAACATAAAAAATAAGACTATAATTTCTAGAGAGTGTTTTACTAACATTCAACTATTATATATTAGAGCATTCAACATTCTAATCAAAGCCGTTTCAACCAGCAATAAGTCCTCTAGAACTTCAAAACTAAACCAATACTCTATATTTAAAACTGTATATTAAATTAAACTGGATATTAACAATCAAAAGCGGGCAGCTCCCGGTCTACCATCGAGCGGAGGCCGCGCAACAATCTTACTTTAATTGCGTGCAACATAAATTATACCGACTTATTACAATCCGCTCCCGATACTGGCCCCGAGGTGGTATTATGTACCGACATGTCGTACGACACGATATTTCGACGTCGGATAACTTTAATATCTATACAATAGCTCGATTTTTTAAAAAAAGGTTCATTTTAGTTTAACCGCCTCTTTTTACCCGGCCGGTCTCAATAATCTACCTATCGATGGATTTGGCTACTAGAGGTAGAATTTTGACAGATATTGTATGGAGCTTATGTCAAATATATACCTCTAGTAGCCAAATCCATCGATAGTTAGATTATTGAGACCGGCCGTAAGACCTAAATGTTGATAAACTTACGCGATTTGTACACATTATGAAAATATATATAAATTACGGATCTTAATCGCGTGGATAATTTAGGGTAAAATACCTTGTTTATTGCCCGAAGTTTCGACCGTATTGCAACGGCCGTTGTCACGGGTAGACTACCCGGGTAGACTAAAACCTAAACTTTACATATAGCTATATCTGTAAAGCTCGTCCCAACGTTGGCGCCAATGCTATTTTTTAGTTTCTGGCGCAAGTACCAACGTTGGGGCCAACATGTGGAGCCAACGTAAAACTAACTCGCTTACTGTAAGTTTAGATCTTCTAAAATTCGCAACGAATTTTGATACGGTTCCCACGATAAAGAGATTTTATTGTCAACCAAAAACTACAAAATTATTTTGACGTCTCTACTATTTCATCTTTATAAATACAATTCTTCTATGCGTGTATATTTCACTGAAATCTTCACAAACGGCTGGACCGATTTTAATGATTTTTTTTTGTATGTGTTCTAGTGGATTTGAGAATGGTTTAGATTGATAATTGAACCCGCCGGGACAGCTAGTAGAGTTTGTGCAAACAAAACTAGCAGTAAGCTTGGTATCGAAGTAATTAAGCCCTTTCATTTGACACCAAATACTGCATGCTTAAAAACAATTAGTAAGTATACCTTATACCTATACATGCTTACTCTACGCTATGTGGTCATAAAAGAAAATGTAGCATATAACGGATCGATTGACACTTCATTCATCGAAATCGAATGAGTAGTTTAGGCCCTACGGTGTACAATACGTAAATACACACATATATAGACTGGTAAAAATAAAACCATCCTTTTTGGCTTCGCCGTAGTCGGGTAAAAACAAGCATACAAAGCAACAGACTTTCACATTTAATTTAGTATGGGTACATAATTATTATAATTCCACGATACAGCCTGCCCCAAGGTATATTGTAATAATGTAATGTTAAACACGCTATTTAAATGTCATAACTCTTAATTATAAAAGAGAGATTAACAATTATACCAGTATACGGTATAAGTAATCTTCGGATAAATGTATCCAAATAACTCTATATGGGAATATAGAGTTTTGTTTTAGTTCCGTGGAAGAAGTTCCATGGCGGAATTAGTGGGGCATTTTTTCCAATAGTTCCATCAACGAAACTTATGGGAAATCTGGTTTCTCATTAAACCTATTATCCACGAACTAACCTACCCAGGATCATTTTTCGGGTAGGGCTTTTCGTAGTTTCCGGACTAAACCTCAACTGGTTTTAGTTTGGTACAATTGACTAAACAGAAATAAAAAAAATTAAAAACGGATAATATTTACAATTTTGAGAGAGGGGAGATCAACCCCCTACTCCCCCCCTCCCAGGGTACGTCTATAAGCGATTATCATGTTTATCATGCACACTTCCTTGTTAGTTGGCAATTAGGTCTCGACTGAACGGGGGCAGAATCTCTTTCAAAGGTAGGTTGGTAGCAACCATATTCAATTGCAACAGTAAAAAAAATCATTTTTTTTTAAAAACCCCCGACGGACGTAAAAAACAACTAAATAAAATTAAAACCCCTTCACTAAATCGAAGAAAACCCGTCGGGGTCACACGGAACGATGTCAGAAAAATGTCCTTATCTCCCCATATTTATGCGTTTTGCATCTGAAGATATAGTACGTTTTTATTAACACTAATATCGTTGACTATGGATGCAACATCTTTGTTATGTATATTTTCGTTACAAAGCACGATTTAAAGTAGTATGTCGTGGTAACAAAATACAGCCTAAGGGCTGCGTGAATCGGCGGGAGCGAAATGTAATAAGACTCTGTAATTTATTGAACGATATCATTGATATTGGTCGGCTTCTCGTGAACACAAACTGGCATTGGGTTAAATTTGATTAATACAATTATGGCGATGTCTTGAAAATAAACGTAATAGTATATTTGATGACCACTTCGATAGCGCAATAGGTTTACGTGCGAATAAAGCGTAAAAAGCGAGGGTTCGATTTTTGCGTAGGACTCTGTCGTACTTCGTGAGATCTATAAATAAGGGACCCAAGTCTGGCAACACAGGGCGTGTTAGCTATTGCATGTAATGTATTTAAAAAAATAATTACAACGCCAGCAAAAGTTAATATTTTCAATTTTTTATTTGTATTAATATTAGAAACAGAGTTTGCTTGCACTCGAATATCGCTTAAACTAGGACAGATTTTGTTGTCATTTTACATTTTATAAGCGCAAAAATTTATTTCACGCTATCGTCTACGTAGAGGATTTAATTCAGTACAATGTGAGAATTTTAGCTGTTACTTTAAAATCTTAAATCCCCAGTTGATTTCAATCGGCCGAACCACCTAATGCTAGAGGCAAACATTCAGTGGGCGTTTCTACCAGTAATAATGTCTGATCAACTTAGTAAAATATCATGATTAGTAGTTAGAATTAAGAGATATGCGGTCCAAATATCTGTTGTGCGTAATATAACTTATGGCTTCCGTTCAGAAGATGGTATCAGTTCACGTATCGTATATTATAGATACAGTTTCGATAAAGATTGTACGATACTTAGAACTTGTAATTAAATTATAAATATAAGTGTGGGATGTGTAATATAGTATTTAGTATTGACGCCCATTTTTTTGGTTTTCCCGTTGCAGAAAACGGCAGTTAAATAATATAAAGTAAACTAGTTTAAGCTTATTGGAGATTGTTGGTGTATTATCTATACTAATATTATAAAATTGAAGAGTTTGTTTGTTTAAACGCGGTAATCTTAGAAATTACTGCTCCGAATTGAAAAAATCTTTCACTGTTGGATAGCCCATTTATCGAGGAATGCTATAGGTTATATCAAATACTGGGAGTATTTATAATGAAAGGTTCTACTGGGGAGACTCGTGCCCAGCAGTGGGATATCATATGGGTTATGGAATTTTATAAGCTACGGGTCTCAATTGCGTATTTTTTTTATTTTAAGGCTAAATACCTTTGTTTTATTGCCCGACGTTTCGACCGTATTACATGCAGTTATGTCGATTTATCGAAAAACGCCAGTCAAGTAATGCAATGCAATAGTAAAATTAATAGTTTGAAGAAAGGGGCGGAGTTTAGAGTCATAATATTGATTTCCATTTATATTGTTTTAATAATTATTACATACATTATGTATCTAAATGTGCTGTCTTATTTTATAGTAAAAAAACATTATATTTATGATTTCCGGATGTGGTATACACAGACGTCAAACACTTAGGTGGTTATTTTAATAAGTACCTAGTAACTGATATGCAATATTCGCTTCTTAAAAGTTTTTTATTGTGGCAATATACTTGTAATGAATACTCGTTGCACCCTTTTTTCTGGATCAATTTTGCCTTAATAACATAAAATTCATACAGGCAATAAAAGTGTAAAGAAATTGTTATTTAAAAGTCGTATTAACTATGAAAGAAGACTTAGAAATAAACATTTCCTGTTTTAATAATTGTATATAATCGATATAAACATAAGCACTATCTTTACATTTTTATCAAATCGATTATCGATACGATTTAATCGCTAACAGAATATGGCTCCTGCGCAAATTATTCATAGCCTGATTATCATAAAATTAACCGATAATAAATCATAGGTGTTCCAATTATGCGCTTGTTAGAGATCAAATTGACGTACTCAGCAAATTAAAAAATCCTTCTAAAGTTAATTAGGCAACGGATAATAACTTGCCTGCATAAAAGTTATAGACTTTTCACACTTTTCATAAATATTCTAGGGATGTGTTGTGTATAATTGCAATTTCAAAATCCATTGCATGTCAGAAGAGAATTCTCTTTCAGACAATACTCATTTTTTTTAAAATATAACACTCACACCAGGTTACAAGCGGGGTACTTTACATATCAATTTCGAACACAACGTATAATAATAATAATAATAAATATTATAAAACCCTTTATTTCAGGCATCAATGGCCCATATAAATATATACCTTACAGACTAACATACATACTATGTTAATATATATATATCTTTGGGCATTCTTTTGCACCTGTCCACGGAAGCGACAGAAAACTAAACCCTCCAACCGAAGTCTTCAGGCGACGAAACGATGAAAACGAAGTTTCGATCACAAATGAGGTGGTAAAATACGGAGCCAGGAACATCTATTTAATCCACTCGTTCCAGAAAAACGTCCATGGATTCGAACTTCTTGTGCTTATCCGAAAATTAATCAGAATAGTCCCCGTAAACTTAAGAAATTGAAGGAAACAAAAATTCATGAATTTCGTTTTAAAGAAAGACAGTAGGCCTTCTGTAACGGATATTCTGGCGCACGTACGCCGACATTATACCCACACCTACTCGGAACAACAATTGCCCGTTCCGTTCTAGGTTTGATGCCAGTGTCCACGTGGGCATCAAACCTAGAACCTCTTGCGAAGCAGCCTTTGAAGCGAATCTTTGCACTGCACCACCGAGCCATTGAAGATTCTTCCAGAAGGATGGAAACAAGCCTTCCCGCCAAGGTGACCTTGCTGGTTTCCAACAGTGTGGCGTCTAGAAGACGCTTTAAGATAAGGAAACCAAATCAGAGCACTATAATTTCTATTAAAGCACGCAGCTTTTACTTGATCTGTCGACTTGTTGTATTGATAAGCTTAATTTTATTATCTTTGCAATCATTTCCCTTATAAGTGGTAGTACCGGCTTAGACTTTCTAAGATTAATAACAAAGTACATAGCGCTTTCAGTTTGCAGTTTGTATATGGGCTGTGGTAGTTGATGGTGACCCTTTGTTAGTACTCGTACAACTAAAAGAATATTTTCATTTCACGTCGTTTCGTTACTTTTCGTAATTTTTAAAGCATTTTTATTCATATTTAAATGTATGGCAGAAGTCCCGCTTGATACGAATTTGTTCTTCATACATTTAAATAACTGTTACATCAGTCACAGTACATGCAATTTCTTTTGATTTAGAAATAAATTAATAAATATCAATTCTATAATTTAAGGAAATATGTCCCTATGATGTTCAGTTCAAGAATTAAAGGATTGAAGCATTTTTTTCTTTCAGCTGATTTTTCAGACCGGGAAAATGACTTGTTGACTTGGATTTACTAATAATATATGTATTTACATAAATATACCTACGTATCAGTTGCCATAGCACAGGCTCTGCCTAGTTTGGAATCAGATGGTGCGAGTTGTCTGAAGATATTATTATTATTTGCCCTTTATTGACATCTTTCATTAAATTTTTTTCATACCTATACATAGCTGGAGGATTCAGTAAGCTTATCTAAAAAATGAAGTCTCTATTATATAGAAGACTTTGACAGAGTGAATCTGTCAAAATTCACTTCCGCACTTGACAGGTAAACGGCTTCCATTTGGTACTACACTAAGAATCTACATTTTATATTGAAAGATTGACAGATTACAAAATCCGAAAACCACTTCCTAAAACATCGTAAGTAAAAAACTTTCGAAACTTGATTTTATAGAAAAAATAAGGCGTCCACAAGATAGTTTCCGCAGCCGGGCACGCGGGAACAGGATCCGGCAATGATCTAATTACATTGATTAATGATACACATTTATATCCCCAGTAAATGTACACTTACCGGCCCTTCTAGAGTGTTCCATATTAGCTAGGAGAATATTCATTGATCCTTTTAACTGCTGACGTAAAAATGGGGTTATAATTTTTAAGACACTACTACTTACACTACACTTTTACACCCTTATTCATAATACGTATTTGATATTTATTTTTCAAAGTATTATTATTTTATGTAAAGATTGTTTTGTCTCTGTTTTTCATTCCATTTTCAAAACTTAGGCTGCCTGTCCATCCATAAAGTGGAGTGAGGCTGAGGAGCGGAGAAACGGAGAAATATTAACTAATAGAATTGTATAAAATCTCCGCTTCGTTCCTGTGGACGGGGATTGCAATCCTATTGGTTATTTGGTAAACATATCAACCCATATAGCATATGTCATGTCCCACTGCTGGGCACGGGTCTCGCCTATAGAACCTGATTATTGTAGACCCTGGGGGTAATTGCCATAATCGTCACGCTTGGGGAGCGGGTTGGCGATCGCAGTAAGGCTTTAAAGTACGCAGAGGACGCTGCTACCCGTCCTCCGGTGTGACATCCCTTAGTCGCCTTGACGACACCCACAGGAAGAGATGGGGTGGTACTATTCTTAAGCCGGTACCACGTGGTTAATATTTCTCCGTTTTTCTGCTCCACAGCCCCGCTCTACTTCAATAGTGAAGCAGCCTTAAGCGTTATAAAATGTCTCTTACGTAAAAAACTATTGAGCTGTATTAAACTTTTTCAGTTTTTTTCTCAATTAATAAAGGGTTAAGATATTATTCCTTATTTATTGGCAATCCTTTTAAACTAAGACAATCGAATCGACCAATGATTTTGGTAAAAACAAAAGTAATTAACCCTGAAGTATCGCTGAAGTTTTTATTCACAAATAGAAATAGAGAGTAAAGATTTTCACAGTCCTTTTCTAACACGCTATGAAAGAAAAAGACAAGTTAGTATTTTTAGACTAATATTGGTTTAGCAAGCTGTTTAACAATATTACAAACAGAATCCAATCTTTCGATCTTATTCGTCCTAATAATTACTGATTATAAGGCACTTTCATACAGTCATTAATAAACTTCATGCTACTTTGTTTTAAGTGATATTATCTACGAAACGATTTCTTTGTGGCCACTCTCTAATTATACAAAGTAAGTGTGCATTTTAATTATATAGAAGGGTGCAGAAAACTGGCGCTGCCTTAGGCCACAAATTGGATAGATACAGATGACCGGGTCCCTACAACGAGAGCAAACAGGCTCACACACACATAGATGCACATGTACACACATCTTGGTTAAACTCGGTCGAATTGTAAACCGAGACAGCGCACATTGAGACTGATGATTATGTGTGTGTGAATTTCTTGTTGAGCTGTGAGCCGGCTTATATCTATGTAATGCTAAGGCGTCTCGTTCGGTTCGCTAAGAAAGCTATGGAGTTGGAACTTAGTAGCACTTATCAGGTGCAAACTGGTTTATGATACTACTGTTAAGATACTCGGCTTTGGCGTATTAGATTATTATTGAATACTAGTTTTTATTTGCGGTTTACTGTATTTATTCCACAAGCTATACTTCGTAAATGCTTTTATAAGTAGAATGACTTAATATCGGAACATATGGAGATGGTTCACGACAAGATAAGTAGCGGTTTTGAGTCGATTTTTTATTTGTATAAGAAACCCCCAAAGTTACAAAAAGGAAGCGCCGCGAAATTCGACGTAATAGATTCGCAATTGGAGTACCTACTAAGAATTTGAATTAAGGATTTCGTACCTCACATTATATTTTACTTAACTGTGTTGTAAAAAAAACAGGAAGAAAAAGAAAACAAGATAGCGTATGTACCTATAGTTTATTAACTGGATAAATTCGCTAAAACAAAAAAAATATGCTACTGACCTTTTTCCATAAGTTTTATTTTTTGTTACCTATTCAAAACTAAACCTTTTAGACTTCAACGAATATTTAAAAAAAAATGGCACATAGTTTTCGAGTGACATTTTGGCGATACATTTTTATTTAAATATATTATTATTATTATTAACTTGGGACAATTCACACAACGTCATCTGATCCCAAACTAAGCAGAACTTGTACTATGGCAACCAGACAACTGATAAACTTACTTATATTTCTAAATACATACATATTATAGATTATATAGAATTTAAATGCATAATATAAAGAGTAGTCTTAAATGTAATAAATACCAACAAAAGAAATAACCCGTAACTTATAAAATTCTATTATGTGTACAAATCGCGAAATATTACGAACATATATTGCAAAAGGAATAAAATTAAAAAAATAATTTTACTTCAAGAAAAGTTTTTATTTTAATACACATTTATTTACCTTTTCAGTACCTACATACCAATCAGAAAAGAGGACACCGGACCATCTTCACTCCGCCGGCAATTCTACAAAAACAACACAATATTTTCTCCACAATTACCCAAGCCTATAATTTTAAGACAGTCTCTAGTATACAGGGTGTCACTATAACTTCTTGTGATTAGTACTTGCCGGTTAATAATCGTCTTGGAGATATTTATTGCCGTAGCTCGCTAATTATCAAGGAATTTTGATACTTGAATTATCGGTCTCCTTGCTAGCCAGTTAATTATAAATAATTTTAATACTGTTATAATTGATCGGTCCGATAGTTTCGTAATAGCTGTCCTGGACATTTGCTAGTTTAGGATTTGTTGAAGTTGTTTCTTATATTGTGTACTTTTAATTTCAAGTTATGAAAGTCTAGAATATGGCATTTACTTCTACATAGGTACATGATGTTGTTAGATAAATAAATAAACATATTTTCTATTTTCGTTATAGCTAATTTCAGACTTGAAGTTACCATCTTTATTTGCTACGTAGATCAAACATAGTGAAGAACTTACAGATAGTAGGTACAAGTGTAGAGTATCTCTTTAAAAAAACTTTATCCCAAAACTTTTTACTAGTTAGCCGAGGGTACTGTGATACCGTCTCCTTTTGGCATGGTTCGTTCCTATTTCTTGTTACGTTTAAGAAAAAAGATCTTAATTTCGGCCATCCCGCTTACGTCGCTTGGGCAATAGTAGATACTATGGAGAACCTAAGCCCGTGTTTCTATTTTACACAAAAATTTAATTTCCTGCGTTCACGTGTCACGAGCCTCAAAAACTATTGCGCATCGCTCAACCGGTAATACAAAGCAATCTAAATTGGAAAATAGGCAATGCGCAGTGTGTGCTTACCAAAAACGACCATTCTGAATGCGACGCGATTAAAAAAAGAAGTCTGATGCCGATCGCGCCGCGGGAGGGTGTGGGAACCCCGTTCTCCCCCTTTTTTCCTATTTTTTTCCTTTTTTTTCGGGAGGTGGGCGAGGTACGGGTGCATGCGCCAGGCACCCACCTTTGTTTCGCATAAACAAATTAATTTCGGACGCTGTTTTTGATGGTTAATATGTTCGAAAATTGGGATTTTTTTCGCGTGACGCCGATTGGGCGGAAAGAAAACTTTGTTACCATCATTACGTTATACTCGACTGGCTTGTAATAATATTCTACTTGTGCCCCATACGCATAACATGGAACTTTGGAAATGCTTCTTTGTAGACGCTTCGACTGGTAGACCTCTCTATTTAAACTCTTTTCACAACCATATATGAAGCATTTAACTTATAGTAGTTTTGTAGGTTGAAACTTAAATTTCCTGTGACATTATTTTCTATAGCTAAGTATCATTTGTGATTAATATAATCTTTTGGCATAAAGAAAACGGAAGACTAATGTATAGACTGAAGACTAATATATATGATTAGAGGTATGTTAGAGGCTAGTTTATTACAAGAAATAATTACTTAATACTCGATAACTGATAGCGATAATCACTCTTCTAACAACAAATTAAAAGTGTAGAAGCTGATATGAAAACGTTTGCGAAAAAATAGAAGAAAACGTTGAACCACAATCAACTGATTTTAACAACCATTCAGTGTAACGATACTTAGAAACTTGGTACCCTGTATTTGAATAGAAGGCCAGAGTGCGACCTATTTACTGGCGGCAATTGACGCAGATGGAATCAGGTGATAATCAGCCACTTCAGACACACGTTGCGCGTACAGAGGGGTGTCCATTTCTCCCGCACCCTCTCATTAAGGGGGGGTGGCGGCGAGGACAATGCATGTTTGTACTGCTTTTTGCCCATTTTTTTCATTATTTCATTTCATTTCGCCCACCGCCCACACGTCCGCGCTCGCGATTGTGCGCCTCCGCTTTTTTATAATTCGTTACCTTTTTTATCGGTCGCTCCATTTTCAGAGGATGGGTGGAGAGCTGTAGTTGCAGACGGGCGTTTAAAACGACGCGTTTTAAACGTTCGATATTTAAAACGTAACAGTGAAACGCGCTGACCTTTCGAAGGATGTTGCTATAATTAATATAGTTTACCATCAAAGTCACTTCCTTTTTAAATTAAATACCATCCTAAGCTTGTGTGCGTTTTTATTACACATAATCAGGCGTTTTCACCATCGCAAGGAATTTGTTATTTAAGAACGGATATTAAATTAAAATATTTCACACAATTTTAGTTTTAAAACAATTTCACAGTCGTTTTATTTTAATAATAATCGAATTAAAAACTCAAATACAATTATTAATTAGTGATCGGCTGTCAAAAATTTTGTCTTAACGAACATTTATGATTCACGGTTTCAATTAAGTAAATCGAAGATTAGTTTTATTTTGCTTTAATTTTTAACGAGTCTGCAATCGTAAATACAATGACCACACCAATCCAGTAACAGTCTTATGCTCTTTAAATTAAAGACTCATATCGAATGTTTATTTCCGTGGATAATTTCGAGCGTTTCGGCCGCTGATGAACGGCCCGTCTGTTCTCAAGGCTTCATATATCAGATAGCCACTCGATCTAAGTTGTGCATTACTCATATTGTTAATAGGTTCTTTGTTGGGTGCGATAGGTGAAATGCATTGTTTCTGACCAGTCTCGGTCGATCGGAGATGTCCTATTGCTCAATGCATTGATGATTGTAACACTTTTGTAGCTCGTTTTTATTTTTTTATAGCAGACTTTGTAATTTATATCTTTCTGCAAATGCAATCAAGGCATCGATGTGGTATCTACGTGTGGCTAAATGTTTTGAGTTTTGTGTCTAATAGGACTGAAATTCGTTATAAATATTCTATTTAGAATATATAATAAAATTTAGAATGTTTCTAATATTAATAATAGTATTCGGTTCGATGTTTTTAAATATGTGTGGGTGTGTAAAAATAATTACACGTTCAGAAATGAAATGTATTTTACAGTAGCGATATCATTTTTATCTGTAGCATTCAATAAAAATGAAAATTGTAAATAAATACAGGATTAGAACCGACCATTAAACAGTGTTTCCATTAATTTTAATGTGGACCGCCACCATTATGGAACAAAAAGCGGTAGAGACTCCTAAACACTAAATATATTAAACACTTTTTTAAACACAAATACCATAAGCTATTAAAATAAACGATTTGAAAATATTACTTTATAATTTAATTAAACTTACAAACGCACCGTTATAACAATTTTAATTAAAAAAACCGATGATACACACGATCCAACAGTTACTTTAGCAAACACGAAATAAAAAACAATTAAAAATGTGAATAATAGAATTGAGAATCGAGACACTCCACGCTTTGCGCTGTGCGAATTTATAAGTGTATTGAAAAAAAAATCGAAACCTGTTGTAATGTACGTGATTTCGCATTTTAATTCGTCTGTAATGTTGGGACATCTCCCTTTTTAAATGTTTATTGCTTTTTTTTCCTTGCGCATTATTTAGGAGCAGGCGCGCACGGCTGCATGCATACCTTCAGTCACTTTGCATCGTGTGTCCGCCTCATACCCACTGATAGACAGATATAACATTAAATTAATACTATTGTGCCATTATTTGATCGATGCGTCGCTTGTCGTAAACTGCTTTGAATATTCATTTTTAGTTAATTGGATTTCTGTTATTAAGATCGTAAAAGTGTTGTGAATTTATTTATTCGGTTGGAATTTTTGTTTATTATGGATTTAATGGCTAATGTGTGCCTGTTTGCGCATGGGTTTCCGGATGCACAGATTTGAGAAGTTCACAAAATATAGGAAAAAGGGATTTAAACTTTTTGCCATGGACGGCCTTTTTTAATTTTCTATCTATCGATTGATTTGGCACCAATAGATATACCTATATTTGACATAAGATTCATACAAAATATGTCAAAATTCCATCTTTAGTAGCAAATATAAATTGATTATTAAAAATGGTCGTTAGACGTTTCCGTTTATGTGGATTTTCATGAAACGGATGACATAGTATTTAAACAGAGATCTCTTAAAATATTTGACGTTTAAAGTTCCATCCATCGCTTTCTTTCGGCTGGTCTCAATAATCTATCTATCGATGGATTTAGCTACTAGAGCTAATTCATCAACAAAAGTTCCATACAAAATATGTCAAAAATTTACCTCTAGTAGCTAAATACATCTATAGATAGATTATTGAGAACGGCCGTAAAACAGCAACACAGAAATAGATAAATCTCCAAAAAAAAAACAATATAATGTTGACTTCCAGTTGGTAATCGTAGTGTGAAACTGTGGACTTTATAATAAATAAGTCCAAATAAAAAGCAAAAAACAGTTTGAGCTTTTTGACGTTTCCAAGAAACACATTGCCCAATGAGTCTGGAGTTGTGAAAATGGCGGCAAATTGAGCTGCATCATTTCCACAGCTTCGCATGTGAAAATTAAACATGATTTATGTGAAAATCAATAAGTTTGAGTATTTATGCAGTTAAAATATACAATAAAAACTTGACAATTGCAGAAATTAGCTGAAGAACCAGCTAGATTGTAATAAAGTTTTAGAAATGATGAATTTACCATAGCAACTAATAAGTATTATTAGTTTTTTTTTAAATAAAGAACATTATTGGAGTTACAAAACTTTTTTTCTGCGCGCACTGTAAAGTAAGTTAGAGTGAACAGATTCATTTACATTACCTCACAAATTACCTTATTTTTTTAGGACCTTATGTCGGATAGGTCGTAATGTCGGATTGTTTCAAGACCGATCTGTTTTTGATTTGATTTTGTAGGGCCTACTTTTAAGTGGTGTATTTTTTTTTTTAAATAATAAATTCTTTATTTGCACAAAAGTTGGTACATCTGTGGTCTTTTATATTATTTACTCGTAGTTCCTACAACTTCAGTCAATAGTGAGTATTATTATACTCTAAACTGTAATATATTTTACTATTTATTACCAATCTTATATTACCTTTTTGTAACAATTAACATCAATTGTATGACATAGCGATCACCTAGTTCTGTTTCTTGGAATCTTCTTTCTATTGTTGGAATCTGTCATTCATCTACTAAACTACAGAAGTTGACATTATAGAATTTTATAAGTTACGGGTCTTAATCGCGTGGTCACGGGTAGACTAATCTACCCGTGACCACGGCTGTTGCAATACAGTCGAAACGTCGGGCAATAAACAAAGGTATTTAGCCTTAAAATAAAATATTTACGCATTTAAGACCCGTAGCTTATAAAATTCTATAATGTGTACAAATCGCGAAAGTTTACAAACATATATTACAGAAGTTTAGTTTTAGTAAACGAGACTTCAACGGTTTGAAAATTCCTTATTTTACAGATATTTATTATGATTTATTTTATTATCCTTTAAACGAATTTTATGCTCTCGATTATTTCAAATTCATTTTTTTCAAGTCCTCCTGAAAGTGCTACCGTAACGAACCATTAAGTCACGGACCTACAAATTAAAATAGACTGACACCAAGTTAGAAGCTAGCCTTTTTGTTAAGAAGTACCTAGTCTCTACCGTAGAGGTATCCGAGACCGCCTGAGGTCCACAAATGGAGACAGTTAAGCGAGGTTAAGCAACGTTACTGCCTTCGCTCCATAAACAGATACCTCCGTACTCTGAAGACCACGTCAGTCATCGGTCTTGCACCAAATTTCGAAGTAGGATTCGATCGAAAAACAGTTTTACCTACGCTACACTTGTGCACTATAGGTATCTTCTGTGTAGTAAGCTACAGTACGATCAACGTATCTTGACCGGATTGAAGTTAGGTTTTTAACACTTTCGCGCATGTCATAGAGATGCGATCCTAAAATTATTTAAGAAAACTATTAATCGATTAAAAATATTAACAACATTTTAATTCAACAATATAAAAACACTATTTAAATGAGTTCATTAAAGTTTAAATTTAGAACAGTTACAGTAAATAATAAAGAAACTTTGAAAAAAAATTTCTTTACCAAACTAATCACAAAAAAACATGAATTAGTAATACTAATTATGCGTACAATGCAATGCGTAATCGCATTTCTAATCCTCTTGGTTTAGTTACCGCCCCCGACCCCGCTTCCTGTCACCATTTACTTCCAAAAAATGCATCTGTGCAACCACTTGTCGCCTACTTCAGTCCGGCCTAGTTACGTTGATCCAACTGTACTCTCTAGTGAGATTGGCCGCTGTGACCGAAATCGGTTAGGAGATATTATTCCACCTACACAACTAAACATAAGAAAGGATTAATTGCACTGTTCGTCATCATGATTCGTCTGTACGTTATGGTCATTACAATGCTTATTATCTGTTTATATGCAGGCACACAGTCTCGTCATTAAACATATAATGCACCATCAATATCATGATGTTCGTTTTACTTAATAACTTCTTTATAATAATTTATTACTAATATTTTATTGATGGTTTCATGACTGAATACTCTTGAATTTTATTTTCGACTTTGAAGATTAGAGCTTAAGGTTGATTTTAAGGTATAGATGTATTTATTAATAGGTAGGTATCAAGTCATTTATGTGATAATAAGAATAATTTTAAAAGAACATTAGTGATTAAGCTGTGTAGGTCCTTCGCCCTTAAGGCAACCATAATGCATGAAGAAAGTATTAAATAAAACCTTTGTTATATTTTTTTCTACGTTCAACGTTTCAAAACAAATATGTTTCCATGGCAACGGCATTCCATAATTAAAACCAAATTCGTGCATTAGACGCCCAGAATCATGTGCTAATTGCACAGGGCTACCACCAGTCGCGACGCGAGCCTGACAAACGACTTTGATCAATCACGTCCGTCCTCCGTGGGCAGCCCTGGCCGCGGCTGCGACGCCCGAGATTTATATTTGTAGCAACCCTAGCTCCGGAGGCGCTACATTGTATTTACCGTTGTCAATATTAATTTTGATTCAATTTTGAACTTTATTTCGGTTAGATAAGGATTATATGTTTTATGTTTGGCGTGTGAGATGTTTTTGCAGAGTTCCTGGATAACCATTTGGTGAGAAGCCGATGGGTTTATGCGTAGGATATTATTTTATGACGTGCGAAGTGCTGCATAATCTAATCCTGTTTGCTGAGCTTACAGTCCTAGGAAGAAACATTAAATGTTGTGCACCGGTAAAGTTTAAGTGAAGGAATTTAGATTTATAGTTCTAGATTATAATCAATTGAATAATGTGCTTACAAAAGTGCTACAAAAAACTTAACCTATACCTACCACTTATAGAAATGTCATGTCTAGTTTCCGTCTTCAGCTGCCCATTTTGAATTAAAAAAGCGTTATTAGAAAGAAGAACAAAATCATCGATACATTTTTTTACACCTACCATTCATACACTGGAAACATTTATTCATGCCTTAACTTAATGATTTGTATTTTTTTTTATTTTTAATCGACGTGAAATAAGAGGAGGTTCTATGTATGTATGTTTTTTTCATGTACGTTCACCGCCTCCCTACGCGAAGACGGCTAGACCGATTTGAAAAATTCGTTTTGTGTAACTATTTATTATCCGGGAATTAACGCGCATTGTTTACCTTAAAATTGTCACAAGCAGTCCGCTTGTGACCACGGCCGGTGCAACCTGGTCGAAACGTCAAGCAATTTTAAGGTAAACAATGCGCGTTAATTCCCGTATAATAAATAGTTATAATCATGCAACGCGAAAATTTAAATGTTCTTTTTGTGTGTTTCAAAGTATATACTTCCAAGTTGGTCCCTTTGTTCTCAGATCAGGATCTGATTATAGGATCCTGGAAGAATTGATGGAACTCTTTAAAAGCTTACCTACAGTGATTTAAGTAGGGGAGACTGCCTCTGTGGCGCGTTGGGAGTGTGTCTGACTGCTACGCAAGAGGTCGTTGGTTCGATTCCCACACGGAACACCACTTCGTGTGATTCACAAATTGTTGTTCTGAGTGGGTGTTTGTGTCCGTGACTTGTATGTTTGTGAAGTCCCCTGCGACACAGGGCTTGTACCCTAATGCGGGAGTCGTCTTTTTAAATAAAAAAAAAGATAGGGAAGGAATGGGCACTTTCCTACATAACTGTAATTTTTTTATGAAGTCGGTACTTTATTGCGAATATAACACGTTCATATAAACAGTAAGTATTAAGAAGAACAGTAAGTATTCGTTTTGTTAGAAACTTACACTTAACAAGTAATTGCTATGTTAATTTCCTCCAAATTATTACCAAAATATTAACTTTCGCACGTAAGAAATCGATAACCTTTTGTGACTTTAACAACTAAACGAAACAAGAACTAATATTTAGATAAGCGGTGCTGTCAGTAGCTAGGCTATAGTCCTATAGTAGAAAACGGAAAAAATCTATTGTATATTTCAAGTAAAGAGGGGGTGCCTGAACCTCTCAACTATATAGTACATTGTGGTTTGTGTATTTACTTTCAAAAAGCACCAATTGGTGAAGTGGAACTGATGATGAAGACCATATGCGATGCGATTCGATTATCTAGCACTTTATGCTCGTTATACTACTATTACAGCATGTAATAGAGCTAATAGTGAAGTATCATGTTAACTCCTCAACGCTTAACGACCCTGCATCGGAGAAAGCAATATTTTGTAAAAGTAAATGAGCAGTTGCAGAGCAGCTGCCGTGTGGTGCCGGCTTAAGAATAGTACCACCCCATCTCTTCCCATGGGTGTCGTCAAGGCGACTAAGGGATTTCACCCCGGAGGACGGGCAGCAGCGTCCTCTGCGTATCTACTTAAAGCCTTACTGCGATCGCCAACCCGCTCGCCAAGCGTGGCGATTATGGCAATTACCCCCAGGATCTACATACTAGTAGGTTCTACTGGGGAGACCCGTGCCCAGCAGTGGGCCATCATATGGGTTGATATGTATGTATATGTAAATGAGCAGTTGACATTATAAATACAAACCAACCCACTAAAAAGTGAAAAATAATAACATTATACAAAAAAATATTAAACCTATTTAAAAAATAAATACAAGGTAACAAAGCGTGAAATAATATAGATTGGTGTCTAAAACATAAAAACTTAATTTCCTGGCATCAACTTAACGTTTGTTAAAAAAGTTTTTATACTTCAGGTTATAGATTTTCTATTTTAATAAACAAGTTACATCTAGATTTTAATAAAATACATTTAAATAAATTCAAACTGGCCATCCGTTTAAGAGCTATAATTACACAGCAGAACCATACACATCAAATTTGCGCCAACCCTATTTACACAGATTATAAACTTTACCAAAAGAACTCGACCGCGATCAGAAAATCGAAATACAATCGAGATCACCTTTCACGAACTGAAATACTCCGCTCATAACTTATTTAATCAGGCGGAACTTATTTCCATAGTAATACATTTCACCTTGGGTAAGCGACAAAATTTAAAACCGCATAATGACACCGAAAAAACGTTTCCAACGTTTTCACTATAACTTTTGTAATTTACAAGCCAATTAAAATAAAAAATGGGATGCACCCCCGGCCACCCCTTTAATTATGATTTTTTGCATTTTTTAATGATAATAAATTTGCTTGACTGCAGCGTTGGCGTAGTTGTTTTACGTTCAGGACATACATTACTTAGTCTTATTATACGTCTGATTAAGTCTTGAATTTATTAATATTGATTGTTTTATAACAAGACTGGAGTTAGGTAGGTATATAGTTGTTAATGAAGTATGGAAGTATAGCCGCCAGAAATGATAGAGAAACTGATACATTGAATGACTGAGACCGATGAAGAGTGATCCCATATTACCGTGTTATCAGTTACTTTAATCTTAGCACCTACTTAAGTTAATAATTGTCCCCCGTTGACATGATAACGTCTAAATTGATGACCGGCTGTACTCACGAAAAAGTGTCTCGTTGTCAAGTGTCAAAAGTGCGATTTTGTCATCAATGTTTTTTTATGACGTTTTCACGTAAAATTATCACTATTTATTATACGGAATTAACGTGCATAATTTACATTAAAATTGCTTGACGTTTCGACCAGGTTGCACCGGTCGTAGTCACAAGCGAGTTCGCTTGTTACCACGGCCGGTGTATCATGCAACGCGAAAGTTTAAATGTTAGTACGTAAAATGATCGTCTTTAAAGTGACTTTACAGACAACCTTTTTTTTTTCATTTTCAAAGTGTAATAGAAGAAGACAAAAAAATTGCTGTTACCTTTTCTATTATACTAGGATTGGCCCGCAAATGTTTTTTCCCAGAGGTTAAGGTAAACCTAATGAAATTATTTTGTTTAACAAAAATTAGTTTCCTTTAAAATATAGTTGAAAGTCCCGGTTTTCTGGTGACGACACATTTCTTAGCTCTCCCTTTATTGGAATCAGAAATGAAATTACCTGAGTTTTACGCGGGAATATGAAATACTCGTATAAAAACCGTGCAAGAGCATGTCAAACCATGCTCAATGTAAGGTTCCGGAGCCGTTGCCGTATAAAAAATCCTTTTGATTTGAATAATTGCACCAGCAGAAGAGCGCATATTCATAGTACTTACGCCCTTTTGTTGAGAAACACAGTATTCCTTTTCGTCTTCCCTTTGAATTAATATTATTGGTGTAAAGAACAGTGTCCAGCAATAAATATTATTGTATTGAGTTACCTCAAGAAAATTTTAATCCTTCGCCTCTGCTGCCTATTATATTTTATAACATGTAGGTATTACAGATTTTCCAATCATACAGTTTGAGTTTCTAATTGTGTCTTTGTGGGCGAGTCCGAAACTACACCTAATGTTTTACCTATGTAGGTATATCAATAATTCAATTCACAATGAAAATTTGTTGGAATTGGGTGGAGAGACAAAAAAAAATGTTTTGATTCTTAAAGTTCTGGACAATTATGGGCGTTTGTGAAATAAATTAAAAAAAAATATATTATTGCCCAGATATTGTTGATAATATATTAATTACATTTTATATATAGTTGATAATATATTAATTGTACTTATGTTTATTATATTTAATACCTGCTATTTGCTTAAAATACTTAACGTTCCAGTTTATTTATTGAATTTCCAAAACAGTACTTTCTGTTCATAACATTAAAGCTTCATACAATTATATAAGGTGTCGACATCGTATTAGTTGAATATTCTTATCACGTCTGCAAAACAGAACTGTGGTTGAGGATTCCAATTGTCCCGGGATTCCTGTCGCACTAAAGAAATTAGTCGTCGCGATTTTTCTTTTGTACCTATATGTAGTCATTGCATTTGTTTGTCGCTAGTGATTTAATCTACAGGTATTTTTTACCTATCCAAATACCGATAAGGGTTAGACATATTGTTTGAGACTTTTATTAACTATCAAAAATGGTATCTGTCCCCAAGCCTAAAAAATACGATTTTCTACAGTTTTGTTTTTATTTTGTTTCTTCATTCTACTAAATTTATTCCGTTATCTATTTCTATACTTCCTTTTATTATCTTTTGAATAGCAATCAAGAATACCCCTTCACCGAAAAAATGTTGTTGCTTTGTGAAATTTCGGTGTGCAGCGGGATAGCGAGCGAGTATGTTCGATTAGACGGAATCGAGTTCGTAGGGACGTATTTTTATAGATATTTTTCTGATCCACTAGTATTTTATACTCAGTATAGGTAAGTATCCTTGTACATGAATGTGATGTAGAAAATGGTTCCAATTTCATATTAATCCTCAAAGGTTATCAAACTGCGTGTTCATTGAGGACGTACTCGAATCAGGTTCTCGAAAAATATTAATTGAAACTAAAAAAGTACGGGAAGCACTCCGGTTACCTGCTCAAAGGAACCAGATACAAATTGAACGGTATCCTACGGTGGCCAGCCGACAGCGAACCTCACAAAAAGTCGAATGGTTAATGAAAAAACTACACGCAGTCAATATTTGATGAGAGCCAATTTAAATGTTCGTCCACTTGTAGACATCGCATAGTTCGATTCTGGTGGGCTCGACCGCCCCGCATGTGTGGGGAGGCCGGCCCCGCCGATTTCCCGAAAAAAGAAAAAAGGAAGAAAAAAATAAAAATGGCGTGCGCGCGCCTCTGTGTGCGTGAAAAAAATGCAGATATAATGCAAGTAATAATAATAATAATAGGCGATCGGCGGCCGCGCGCTGCCACCCCTACACCACCCAATTTTCATTCAAATGTGCTCGGCGATTTTTTTAAACTATTTTTTTTCACCGCCAATATTTTTTCGGGATTTTCCATTAGCAACGCGACTGTCCGAATAGTCCGTGTTGTCCGGTGAATAAGTACTTCGTCCGGTCTTTTTGTGCAATGCTCGGTTAGATAGTAGATTTCATTAAAAGTTAAACGGAGCTAGCGTCTGCATTATCGTTGTAAACATCATACATTAGTTTTAATATAATTCTCGCCCATTGTGACGAGACTAGGACAGTAATTAAACAGAAACCTACTGAGCTAAACTTATGTGGTTACGACGAGAACTGATGTCATCCAATATATTTTTGGCTTGAAGATTTTACCTTCAGCCTAATAATAAGAAAGGCCATACTCAGGCTTGGCTTAGGTTGTACATAACAATAAACGGACAAAGCACGTGCTGACCGTTGACTTTGGGGAAATAATCTTCTAAGATAATGCTAAGCTTACTCTATGACTAATAATTTTAACAAATGCTTTGTTAAATTTTCTTCAAGTTCGACTTTTAGTAGTTAGTAGTTTTTTTTAATATTAAGACGACTCCCGCAGTAGGGTACAAGCCCTGTGTCACAGGGGACTTTACAAACATACAAGTCACGTTAACAATATGTGGATCTCACAAAGTGGTTTCCTCTGTGGGAATCGAACTCACGACCTCTTGAGTAGCAGTCGAATACACTCCCGTCCCGCCACTGGGGCAGTCTTTACTTAAGTTTGAGTTAAGCCAAAGTACGCTCCATAGATCTTCAAAGTCATATTTCTTCTAATAGATCTTACAATTTCAAAGAGAAGTAAAATTGAACTATATCCGACTTGAAAAGTAAGTAGAAGAGATTACTAGTGCACACACAGTCTTCCCACATGTACTTAGTTAGTGAAAATAAAAGTTATTCTAGCTACCGGCGTTTAGCAGACTATCGAGTAACTATTAACAGTTTTACTCTCCAACTAATAGAGTCGATTTTTGTTTAAACCTAATAATGTAATGCCATCGAGACCGCGTGTACGGGCCGAAAGTTGCCAATCGACTTTTGTTCAAAATTCGCTACGAACAATGTACGGCTTGTCTAAATTTCGACATGTACGATTATTAATTTAGCGCGAACAGAGAGAAAAAATTAAAATTATACCGTACATATATGAAACGGAATAGAAAAGCAAAAGCGTGCGTTTCCACGACACGACGACACGACGTCGCGACGGACGCGTACGACATGACATTCAATTTAAACTCGGACGACGGACCACGCGTTCAATAATTAACATAATGTACTTTTTCTCCGTTTTTTCACTTCCCGTTTGACACTCCATCACTCATGGAAATTCCATTTTCAATGCTGCTATATGAGGGGTGAGGCGAGAGGGGTGGTCTTTGCATCCGCGCAATGGACATGGCGGTTTTGGGGAGAGCGGGTGGACGAAAAAAAGATTGTTAAAAAGGCTGGCCCCGCCGCGGCGGTGTGTGAGTGCGTATGGGTAAAAAAGCGCTCACTAATCGATACTATAGATTCTGAAGCAAGTAGGTTGCGCCAGTACCGGGCCGATTGGTCGGCGTCGAATCGCATAGCGATTTTTTCGCGGGGGCACTAACGAAGCGGTGAATGTTTAGTCTTTGCGAGGACCTTTTGAGCTGGGTTGCGTCGTCTTTTTGGCGAGCTACCGGAGCGGCCGCCACTTGAGGATCGAGCGCGTTTATTCGCACTCAACTTTGTCCGCGTTTTCAATTTTAACGGCCACGTGTTAGTTAAGTAGCGGCGGTAAGCTTAACTCTTTGTTTTTTATAACACTCTCGGTATGAAACTCGGTGAAGGAAATTAAAATGAGAGGCTTTTTGTATCTAAATACCAATAAAAATATATTTAATTTTAAGACATCTCAGACTTCTTGTTACAATCAAAACAGCAATGAAGCGAATTAATGAACTTTATATTATACAAGCTGTGCCCCGCGGTGTTTCCCGCGGCTTATTAGCCTATGTGTTAATCCAGGGTGTCAGTTAACTCCATACCAAAGAAGAAGTAACAAACATACACATGGGGAAAATTTACACACTCACAAACTTTCGCCTTTATAATATTAGTGTGACTAGCTGTCTCGGCAAACTACGTACCGTCCCGTTTTTTTTTCGTTATTTTTTTTTAGGTAGAAACCTTCTACGGTACTATTAGAAAATTTTAAAAAAAATGAATTAAATCTGTAAAGTCGGTTTCTAGTTATCTCGTCACCAAGGGAAAAAGGAATTCATTTTTAAATAGGTATAAAAAATCTTATTTTTATTGGAAGCACAAATAACTATTCCAAAATAGAAACCTATACTTTCACTTCAAGATAAGTCAAAGTAATTTATCGAAAATATTTTTTTAAAGAGTTAAAACCCCCGCATTTAGGCCAAAGTTTACCATAGTTGACCACCGCGGTAAACTTTAGCCTAAAGAGAAGTTAGGTTACTGAGAGAAGACTCGTGCTCAGTTGCAGTACAGTTTACAAACGAGGACTGATGTTATTAAGTGAAGACGACTGTAAGTCACTTAGTATCTATGTCACTAGGTCAGCCCTAATATGGATGCTTTGCATAACATAACAATCAAGTCTTTATTCTATTGTAGCTTGATCAACAAGGGATTTTAGTGTAATTAGGCATGACAAGGCCAATTTCCAATCGCTCTCAATATTACAATAAAGACTTAAGAAAATGCCGATAAATATAATTGTACTTACTTTCGTAGCTTCGCATTTTAATCTATACTAATATTATAAAGCTGAAGAAATTGTTTGTTTGAACGCGGTAATCTCAGTAACTACTGATCAGAATTAAAAATTTTTTTTCACTGTTGGATAGCCCATTTATCGAGGAAGGCTATAGGCTATTTAAAATCACGCTACGACCAACAAGAGCGGAGCAGCAATGAGAAATGTTGCATAAACGGGAAAAATTTACGCAGACGAAGTTGCGCGAGACAGCTAGTGTAGATATATAGGTGACTATAATTTAAAGGTGCTTGCCATATAAAAAGTTAACACAACCCATTAAGATACATTTCCTGGGACACATACTAAATTCCCAAAAGGTAAAAGAAGTAACAGCACAATAACAATTCTATGCCTATTCAAAAACTTAAATAGTAATATTTTATAGGTTGACGTATGCCCCACTATCACTCACTGTGCACTGTGATGAATAAAGTGGACCTTACACGGTCTATATTATTGGAGCAATACTATTGACTCAATAATATAATATGCCGTCAAACGACTCAATAAATTCTTACACGTAGTTACAGTATATTGATCGATCAACATTGATATTGACATGTTTTTAGTGCAAAACGAAGGTACACGCATATAAAAAAGAAAGCTAATTTTTATTTTTTAAACTTCGAAACTGCAAACGGCAAACGTAGTGTAGGACGCCCTCAGGCCAGGTGGAGTGATGATTTACGCAAAACGGCTGGCAGGAGCTGGATGCGAGAAGCCGAAGATAGAACAAAGTGGCGTGCAGTTGGAGAGGCCTATGTCCAGCAGTGGACTACGATAGGCTGATGATGAAACTTCGAAAACATTTTTTTTTATTTACTACAAGTGGTTTCATTTGTTATAACAACATGAGGTGGCATAAGTCTCTAAACAAGGTTCACCACGAAGAAACACGCTTGCCAAAAGGAAACCTATTTTCATAATTCGAACACACTTTAAATAAACTAGCTATGTTGCCAGTACTCAAAAATATTCTACTTGACACAACAATGACAACCTCATTTAGTAAGAACTAAGAACACGTAAGAGTGTATAAAATAAAAGTTGCACTCACCTCATTCTTGAGGTTGATGGGCTCTTGCTGCGGCCGGGGCGGCGAGTGCCGTCCCACCTCCGCGCCCTCCAACATATCAGCCTCGCATCCCGACTCGTCTGGAGACAAAAAAAGATTTTTAATGACATAAAATACAGACACAGCTATTTTTAAATCAATTCTTAAAAAACGTAAACAATATTAAATTTATTTAATTGCCTGGTTTTAGTTAAGTCTACATACAGATTGAAGACATTTGTTTTGTCAAAGTTGAGGTAGGCTTTGACAGCCAAATTAAGGTCTAAAGTCAACTACATTATAATGGTTTTACAGATAGCCGTATTTATAATATTTTCCTCGTAAACGACGCAAATTTAGTATGTAGATAGTTAGATACTTAGTAGCAAAACATTTAAAAAAAAACATACAATAACTGTTTTTAAACTTATTAGAATTATTTAAAGGTACTAGACCGAGAAGATGGGTACCGGCTCTCACCATCTTGGAACCCTGTTATCAGCAAATGCAATCGTAGCCGTAATGACACCGCGCTTCAGTGTAAAGACGTTGTAAGTGTAGTGTGTAATAGTACCGACAGTACAAATTATCAAGACCAGGAGATGTAGTTGAAAAACCCCGCGCCTCAGTCGATCCGTGACCACGATCGGTGCAATTCGATCGAAACGTCGGGTAATAATTCACGTGATTAAGTCCCGAAATATATGTAATATCATACAATAAATTAATATCAGTCAAAATCTTGTTAAAAGCCTTACCGAACTAACTCTCTATTTAGACAATATAATTAAAACTATCATGATTAATTACAATCTAAATTGTCACAGTTTTTCGTTTGTGTCATCAAAAATCAAAGCAAAACTTATAAGTAAGATTATCCCATATATCTCACAATAATTATAATCAATTAATTACTCCGACACAAGCCCGGCAAATTATTCTAATACGTTAAAGTATCGTTGATAAAATGTATATTAATGTAGACATGACATGAAGACAGCTTGTAAACATAATAAGAATACGTAAAACCTCCACCTCTTCAGTAGGTGAGACGTCCTCGCAAGTAAACACCGACCTACACCAATGCGACGACACAAATAGGTCAAGACACGTGTCCCGACTCGGCCCGTCTCCTTTGTTCCTACTTTCGTTCATACCCTTCCCATAAACACAAACATCAACCTTGAATCCAAGCATGAAGGTTTAATTTTGAATGGAGGAAAACTAGATTGGCTAAAGGAAGAATTGTTCCAATACTTTCGCACATTTTTTATCCTGTTTTACAAATATCTACTCTGTGTATTAAAGTTGTGGGTCGGGAATTGAATGGTGTGAAAGCGCGTTTGCGAAGGGAAGAAAAAGTATCAGCTGTTTGATCAGAAGTTAAGTCAATTGAAGGTCGGATTGCGGGACTTTGTAGTGAAATTGTTACGATGTATTGCGGTTCAATGGGAGTATTTTTGACGTGATATCGTCTTATAAATCTATGACCGGGTACGTAGGAAAGTGTCTAAATAAAAGTAACGTTATTTCATGATCGGTTGCTAAGCAACAGCGAATGGCAATTGCAGCGACATGCCATGCGATACAATTGGAACTAACGTTATTGATTGGTTGCTAAGCAACGCGAAAAGCGAAATGTCATCAATGTTTTCTGACGTTATCACATAAAATTATCGTCCGTAAATCGACTTTATAGACAACCATTTCTTTCCTATAAGGTATTGTTACCGACAAAGTAGGTTTTCTTAGATTCTTGTCAAATCGTATTTTGAACTAATTGCTTTTGACTTTTTTATATTTTTTTCCTAACACGTACATAACTAGCCTTTAAAGTAAATAACCGCGCGCGCGTTCATAGTGACTATCCGCTCGCTGTTTTTTGTTTTCTCATATCAAATAAAAGCGGTAACAAATAACGCCTTTCGTGATTGTTATATATCTGACATTCTGCATATAAAACAAGCTTTCCAGCGTGAGGGGTTCTATGCCGCGCCCATTCAGCTTCTATCTATCACTTTATCCAGATCATTATCCTGGACAAAGTAACAGATAGACCAGACACAAAGTGAATATGGCTTTAGTGGGTTTTTTCCAGCTTGCAGACAAACATTTCGTGGTTATTGGTCCAGAATGTTGGACCATCGTAAAGGCCGTCGCAAAGGGTCGACAACAGGCGGACCGCGGTCCGCACTCGGACCGTGGAGAGCCAAGCCTCGGACCGTCAAATTTAGAAACTTATCTACATAATACTAATTTAAATATTATTTTCTTAAAATAAGTTTATACTATACTTAACAAACCCTATATTCATTGAAACGACTGAAAATCACGTAGAATCTAACTTCCTCTTCTCCTTAGTTTTAGTAACTTCATGCAAATTAAAAAAATAGTATTTTATAATAATATAGGTACAGCCTTTGTGCCTCTGTGGTGCAGTGGAAGTGTGTCCAACTGCTACGCAAGAGGTCGTGGGTTCGATCCCCACCCAAGATAAAACTTTGTGATAAACACGAAGGTTTATTCTGTGGTATTATTTATCTATAATATGTATGTATTTAGAAATCCTATGTTTATCAGTTGTCTGTTTTCCATTGTACAAGCCCTGCTTAGTTTGGGATCAGATAGCGTTGTGTGAAATGTCCCAAGATATTATTATTATATTGTGTATTTTGGAACTCGATAAAATTTTGCAACGTTATCCTCCGACCCTATTTAAAACTACTTGCCGATCCTTGGTCCAGATCGTCATAGCCATCAGGAATAAAGGACCGCGGTCTCTTTAGCCGTTAGGTCAACCCAGCAGTCACAGATCAAATTCAAGTAAGTCAGAGGCAGTTGTCAGTAATACATACAACTCCTATAAGCAATTACATATAATGTGCAACGGATTTACGGATAACTAATAATGTAGTTCATATGCTGCATGCCGCCTGCTTTTTACGACTTCCATTAAATAAACCGTTTCAATAAAATGTATGTGCTACTTCTCTTAGATCAATATTTTAATGGTTATGAGAATTTGTGGTGAATTTACAGGAATATTTTGTATTTAACTGTGAAGAACTACTCATGTTAGGGGCTACGTAATTCATTCTTAGTAGAGTTTCTTACAAATTTTAAATAGTTTTTAAATTTACATGCTGTTTTTTATTTTCCACCTAATGGTTTAATTCAGAAAATGTTTTATCTTTATCATTCACATTTGTTCAACCGTTACCGTGATGTCTATATACTAATATTAATAAAAGTGAAGAGTGTGTTTGTTTGTTTGAACGCAATAATCTCAGGAACTACTGGTCGAATAAAAAAATATTTTACTGTTGGTTAGCCGATTTGTTGAGGAAGGCATTGTTTTGTCATTGCCTAAAACATCACTCTGCTAGGCAAAAGCAATGACAAATGTTGCAAAAACGGGGAAAATTTACGCAGAAAAAAAGTCGAAGTTGCAGGGTTAGCTAGTTGAGTAATAAACATCTAAATCTTACCTTTCTTTTTATCGTACTTTAACATTTTATTAATAACTACTGTTCCCGGATAAAAGTTAATTTACTCGTACCAATCACCTCCTCTAGGTTCCAAACTCCATTAGTATTAATTTTTTTCAAGTTGTCTTCTTAGTTTCGGAGATAGCCTCCTACATCCACCTTACCAATGTGACCTTAGTTCAAGACCTAGTCAATAGTATTTTATCTCCTTACGCTACACGTGGGTAGAGTCAAGTCTAGGGTTACCAACATTTATTAAAATATATAGAGTATATCTGATTTCAAAGGAGGTAAATAAAGAGCACGAACTTATAAAAAAAAGTATCATTATTTTTTTAAAAAAAAAGCTTGTTGAGTTGGAGATACCAGCATATTAACAGTAAATAATTGACCTTTTTGGTTACGATCATATTTATACATAACTGGCACTAGTATAATAAACATTGTGTTAAAAAAATATTTTAGCTTACTCTATTAGTGTTATAGATTATAGAGTACGCCTACATGATATAGAGTAAATATATAATACTCTATTTTAGAGTACCGTTAGCAACCCTAGTGTATCAAGTCAAATCAATGTATTTTTAGAAGATGTTAAAACGATACTTTTCTTACAAATTTGTATGGATATGTACTTAATCATAACATCGTAATTGAGTGTTGTTCAAATCAAATCATTTACTTTTTGTATTAGTTTTTCTGAGTATATATTTTTAAACACATTAAATTACAGAATACTACATTTATTTAGAGCTCTCTAGGACGTACTGCCTGATTAGTGGAAAATTATTTAGTTTAATTGTAGCCATCATTCCTATTCTAATTGAACAGAAGAAAACAGGAAACATTATAACAAGCCAGAAAATTCACACTACCTTTCAAATACAATAATTGCATTTTCGAAAGATAGAAAAATTTCAATTCTCGATAGGTGGTTCGATTCCGGCCCCGGTTTGGCTACGGAAGTCTCGAGTTTGATTCCTGGGTCTGGACTTCAAATTATTCTATCTTTAAAAAATGCATTTATTGTCTTGTAAAGTAATTGGCAAGAAATGCCTATAAAAAATACTTCAATTCAGACTACCTACTATCAAAATAGGTTGGATAACATTCAACCTTTGTCTTGACTTGTCGGTTGTTGGCACCTCACTAAGCAATCTACTTCAGTAGACGCATTGCTGTGTTTAGTTAGAACATCGTATACCAAGGTGTCACACGGCAAGAGTGTTATTGCACGGACGTTGTATGCCCGAACTAAGAGAACAGTCCTACCTGGATAAGAGCTGAATTAACCTTGCTGAGTACTCGGTAATCCAGTATTCTGGGTTGAAAAGCTTTCATATAGGCTTACACTGCAAAACTGGTAAGAGAATTTCTTAGGTTGGCAGGTGCTAGCTGGGTTTTCTCTATCCATTTCACCATAAATCTACCTATAACATAGGTATTTATTGGGTTTCGTATCGAATGTTTTCTGAGGTTCATTGAACAAGTCAATGTCCTCTTATCTCAGATTGTTGGAATTAGTAGAATCCAACTATTCAGTTCAGTTCTAGAGAAGTTGTTGATGACAGACGGAATTGCGAAGGTGAACAGCCAAGTTTATAAGCGAATCTAATCGATTCTTATGACTCGAGATGATCCTAAACATAGAATTTCTCGTAACAAAGTAATTAAACAACAATTGTATCTTTGAAAACTTATCAAAAATTGATGCCGAATAAAAATATAGTGGAGCTTGTCAAGCAAAAGTATACCTAAAGGACACTACAAACTAAGACACAACCAATCATTGTTCTACAAATAGCTGGCCGAGGCTAAGCAACACAGACCGATGCCAAAACCTAGCAGCCGTCGAATATGATTGCTCCTAATGCGCCGGGCGATCGAGGGGGTGAGGTTAGGCTGTAGGGTGTGTGGCGAGGGGTACGGAGTGAGGGGGTTACTGCGTCGCGCCGTGTTCCTGACCGAGCAGTAAGTCTGGCTTAATCCTATCGGAAACGCGGGCCCCCATTGAAGATCGGCAAAGGCTCAGCATGAGGTAGTAAAGCGACGACATGTCTGAAGATTTTGAAGATATTATCTCTTGTATGTGGACCAGTGTAGATAAACGACGATCTGTGGTATTTGTTACTATGGCTTGTATGCTAGAAGCAGTTAGACCGTGTTATTTAAATAGTTTGGAATACCAATGGAACAATCTTAGTTAGGTACTAAAATTGCTTTACATCCTATTGATTTGTACAAATATTATAAATAAGGAAAATTTAAGCACGAAAATCTGACTCTGACAAACCAAATCCTGAATTGATAATACAGTAGGTACAGACACGCCGCAAGAAAATGTAATATATTATTTTATGTCTAAAGTAAATCTAAAATTCCCTTTTAATACTAATTCAAAACGTAACACAACACATCAGCATACCATCCAAGACACAAGAAGAAAACGCCCAAACAAATCGAAAACCTTATCGACAAGTATTTCGACTTATCCCTCACTATATTCTCTCGTGCACCCCGCCTATGCATCTAGGCGGCCAGAGGGGGACATTACAAATTAATAGCACAAAGACCGGCCACAGATCGCCACTGCGAAAATTTACAGGCACCAGACACTTATAGCACTACACGATAAAGGCACTAGCTTTAGAGTGTGTAGATATTAACGATTTGTGATGTTGTCTGTTCGTGTACGTTCTAAGTTTAGGCGCTGAGGGAATTCCTTAGGGTTTCTTCTATTGGTAATTTATTGGGTATTCTATATTTGAGACTAGACTCAGGTAATGTTATTGATGATCAAACTACAGTTTCGGAGACCAACGTCTCCTAGGTCTGGCTAATTGGGATCAATTTTAATTTTCTTATTTCAAATATTTCTATCGCTTTTATTTTTTATTGACTGCCTCTGTGGCGCGGTGGGAGTGTGTCCGACTGCTACGCATGAGGTCGTGGGTTCGATCCCCACCCAGGATAAACCTTTGTGTGATGAGCACGTTGGTTTATTCTGTGTCTGGGTGTAATTTATCTATAATATGTATGTATTTAGAAATATATAAGTATATTTATCAGTTGTCTGGTTACCATAGTACCAGCTCTGCTTAGTTTGGAATCAGATGACGTTGTGTGAGTTGTCCCAAGATATTATTATTATTATATTATTCAGTTTTGAGTGACAGTGATAGCACGAGAGTAAAGGGTGACTTAAAACTGAGTGACCTGTGTTCAGCGGTTAGTACGTATACTCCATTACTATTTCTAACAAGGGTATTAGACACACAGTATAGCTCAACTCTATCGGATTTTTTAAAGATTTGTACCTAGATATTGTTTTATGTATTACTATAGAGAACGGTTTCTGGTATCATACAATCGAAATCGAATACATGAAACCCCTTTTTGTCTGGTTTTTTTTCTATTCCGATCCAATATCATTTGTGGAGGCTTTAACGACTGCCTCTCTACAAAAGTAAGCGGACAAATTGCTTCTAAAACAACAAAAGCCGACCGGAAAAATTCACAATCGTACCGAATCATTAATCTCAGAAACAAATGGAAATCGGCCGACATCTGCTATACTCGGCTCGAAAAAATGGCGGCCATAGTCGACAGTTGTCACGTTATTCTCGACGGGATTAATTAGAAATGCGATTAAAAGCAAACAAAACAGGGAATGGTGAACTTAAATTAATGAAAAATTACCACCCTCCGAGCACTCGTCAACTCTTTTTTTTTAACGGGGTCGCTCCCGCGCATTAAGCGGCTTTAATTTGAATTCGGAATTAGAATTACGCGCGCTTTATAATTATTGTTTTTTTTTTCGGCCAGTGACGGTTGATTTCTAATTCTAACGAGGGTTTATTCGGAAAGTCACTTATGATTTTTTTAGGTTATGAATATGCGAGATTGAATTTTGTTTTTATCAAAAGTGAAAATTTCAGTATCCTGTATAATTTAGGTAAGAATAATTTATAAAGTGCTCCATTTTTGTTGGGAAAATCAATGTACATTTGAGGGAGACACTCGACAACGAGTCTGAATAGGCAATAGACTTGACAAGAGAGTGCTTAAACATTCTTGAGTGAAGTGACCCAAATTGTATGCTCATATAACTAGATATATATTATAGCTACTATACAATTAAATTAAATAACCTGTTAAATGTTAACTTATTTTAAATAACCAGTCTCCCTCTATTGACAACTTTAAGCAAACCGTAGGAAGGTATTATAACAAAGTGTAACCGATTTAGGTCAAAGTCACTACTTATCCTAGTTCCGATTAACGCCTCGTTTGCTTAACAGATTTAGATGATATTTAGCATAGATGTATAATAGATAGATTGAATCACATCTGGGGATGCAGTAAGTCGCACAGGCAGTCACGCGGAACGGCGAGCAGCTTTCAAACTTCAAAATCTATACTAATATTATAAAGATGAAGAGTTTAAACGCGATAATCACAAGAACTACTGATCGGAATTGAAAAAATATTTTACTGTTGGATAGCCCATTTATCCAGAAAGGCTATAGACTACATAACATCACGCTATGACCAATAGGAGCGGAGCAGCAATGAAAAATGTTGCAAGAACGGGGAAAATTTACGCAATAGACGTTGCGTGGGTCAGCTAATCAATAATAAAAAACCTAGCGAAGTATCTAGTATGTAACCTACTTACGTCATTGTAATTACTTATTATTAGATTATGAATAAAATGTTAATATTATGGGTTTTTACGTGGGTTATTTTTTCCTATGTTTTGTTATTAAAACTTAATATTGTAGGTACATTTAATAAATAATTATTTTCCCTTATAAGTATTGCAAATATAATCAAACCTTGTTTCATATATGACTTAAATTAAAACATACAGCAGTTTATAAAACTGTGATCAAAGATAATGTAACTGTTTTATAAAGAGGTAAGTAAAGTTTGTCAGTTTTTGTTTTTGTGAGGTTGTAGGGGGTAATCCCTGGATTTACTGAACCGATTTTGAAAATTATTTTACCAATAGAAAGCCACGTTATTTGTAAGTGTCATAGGTCTATAACATCACTCTACAATCAATAGGAGCGGAGCAGCAATGAAAAATATTGTAGATACGGGGTATTTTCCCCCGTTTCGGCTCCGAAACTACAGGACGGATTAGAAAAATTCTTTCATCGTTGTGAAGCTACACTAACCCGGGTGACATAGGCTATTTTTTATCCCTGTATTCCCAAAGGAACGGGAACTACGCGGGTGAAACCGTGAGGCGTCCGCTAGTTATTTATAAAGTAACTTACAGGAAACCATTCACACGTCAATCATAGAATGCAGCTAGGAAATAAAATTACGATGAGTAGATGCGCGTAACACCTTGCCTAATATTTCGTTCATCACCGTTGCACCTTCACAAAGGCCTTAAGAAACTTCAGTCAAATATAACAATAATGAAAACCGCGAACAATGTGCTTATAACAATAATAAGAAGATAATAAGTGATCGGGGCCCACGCAAAGGAGTGAGTGCCATTGTGATGGGGAGGCACAAGCACCCTCTCAATAAGTATACACCTCCGGGGCATGTCATTTGTGAACTTTCTGAGGTACCTTAGATCTACTTGCATAAAGAAAGTATTGTTTGTTTAAGGGTTGGACAAGTTTTAGCCACCAAATTTAATAAAGATAAGGTACGTTTTTAACTTGAAGTCGTTAAAATTGTAGTAAGGAAAAGATTTAATAGTTAAATATTATGATTGATTACCGTCCAAACGTAACGTAATCAATAACTTATCTACCGTTAAGTGTCTGTTAAAAAGCGAAAAGAAATGTGCGGTAAAAAGTGTTTGTACGATATTTATTATCTTAAAAAAAATTAACAGCCTTCAAGAGAAAAAAATATCAAGCACATTACTGAATGCGCTCCAATGTTTTAGTATATATCTCAGGTGTTTTAAAAGCTAGGACAACGTTTTATACACTTGAACCTTCCCAAAAAAATATTCAATCGAATAGCAAAAACCACATCTAAATCAGACTACTAGCTTTCGAGAAAATCGCGAATATACATACGTATGGGCCAAACAAAAAAAGGTTGGTTCTCATCTTTTTTAAGGCGGTTAAAAATGATAAGGTTTAGGATTTAGGACTTACACATTAGAATAATTTACTTTTTATTAACCCCAGATCAGTATGAAATTAATTATATTTTCTACTCACGGTTTTGATTGAAGTGCGTAAACAGAGCGGTAAGCATCCAGGTATCTTTTGAGGGGTATGCACAATTGTACATGTTATATTGCGATTCTAAGTCCCTCTTATATCCATGCTGATCTGGGAACCAAAGAAAAACATCCAATATATCAGCTGCTTTATCCCATGTTAGATTTAGCTACTGAGAAGTGTGAATTAAAAGGATTTTTTGGATGAGCTAATAGATTACTACTAAGGGAGTGGATGAGATACATTTAACGTGAAATGGGCATATTTATATTGCATTGGAGAGTAAGATTCTTTGCAAGATATCATAAAATAACATGTCGTTTAATATTTCAAACAGCAAGTACCATATATTTTGTAGGTAGGTATACCTCGGGGATCACATCTGGGACCACAATAACTAGCAATCTTACTAACACAGCTACTAGATCAAATCGTCAATTTATTACATTTGTAAAACTATGATCGTTAAATCAAACGCGAACAAAATGTAAATGTGGCGTGTGACATCGAACGCCAGAGCTGAATAATATTGTCGGGTTGGATAATGTAAATGTTTTTGTACGATTCATTCACATAAAAAGTGTTTTTATATAATACGAAGCTTGTTACAACTTCAGATTTAGACGGCTCGTTTTCTCTTCATTTGACTACAAATTAATGATAAAATCAGTGTTCTATGCATTTAGACGTATATAGACGAAAAATACATTCGATACCGGATTTGTCTTAAGCCTTTGAGCCACTTTGTCACGGCACTCAATCAGAAAAGATGCGGCAAACACAAAGATCCTTAAAAGAAACAAAAAATCATGTAATCGCTTACGAGTAGTATAAAATGAAGCGTCGACACTAGTCCTTTGAACTGCAATATTAATAGCGGCATAGAAACAAGGGTTTATTGCTTACACATCACAGGCGAACAATCGTAATGGTCAAGGAAATGCAGCCAACGCGTAAAATTCTCTCTAATGTGTTATTTAGGGACGCACCATGCGCATAAATAACATTTTACATGTTATTGTTATAAACGGTGGCGGCTAGACAACTGAACTTAGACTTTTGTTTCATTTCTATAGTTTTTGAAGTTTGCAAATTAGACTTGATTATTTTTTGTAAAACATACTGTTAAAGGTAATCAAAGTAAAGTCGAAGTCGTGTCGGAATATTATACAAGACACATACCAAATTGACCAACCGCGACGATGTGATGGAATTAGTACACATACCTATATTTAATCCTAAAACAACGCATAATTCCAAGAGGGACATTCAGGTGTCACGTAGGCAAACATGCTGCAAAATGGTTGCTCATATAAATATTAGTATAAGTAAGTATTTTGTGAAGCCATTAAATCATCGTGAATCGGTAGTTAGGAATTTTAGCGGAAAGAAGATTCTGAACTTAAGCCTATACCTAGTACAAACCTACTACTCCTAGATCGAAATTACTAGAGACGTACGTGAAGATGGTTTCTCGGAAATCTACGTATAGACGGTTGTGGTTGCAAACAAGGTGAATGACAGCTGTGGATATTCTCTCGCATTCGGATAAGTTTTCGTATTTTCTCTAAACTCTATTTAACTTCAATGACCGAATTCATGTTGGTTGTTAGCACATTTGCTTGCGTTCTTAGCTAATAAAGGTCTGTATTTATAAGAGCACTACCTACTTATCCCAAACAGTTAATCAGATCAACCCAAAAACGCAGAAGTCAACAGGCTCGCTGAACGCATAAACATTCCGAGCGTATCACCCACTATATCGCCGAAAACACAAATTAACCGCGAACATTTACAAATATCGGTCAATTAAGTGCCGAGAGGGATAACAATTGAAAATGGTTTCGCTTTCAACGGCCCGGTATAACGCATTCGGTAAATATAATAATAGATGAAGAGATACATCAATGAATGTCCACTGCGTTTCGGTGCGCGCCACTTTCAATTTTCAGCGTACGCTCGGCGCCCATGATTTTGGCTTATTGGAATGTTATTGCAGCTTTATTTCGATCATTTTGCGTGTTTACTGATTGAGGTTTATTTTTATTTTGGTTTATTCTTATGTCAGTTTTATTGTAAATAAATTAATATTGGTAGATAATCTAAAATATATTGGAAACGCTATCTCGGCGAACTTCGTACCGACACGTTAAGATATTTTTCGTTATTTTCTAAATTATGTTACGTAAGTACCATCTACAGAGTATTAGAAACCTAACAAAAAAAGAATGAATCATTCGATTCATTATTTTTTTGCAAAGTAAAGTCGTTCTCTAGTTCATTCGTGACCAAATGAAATAGGGATTCATTTTTATATTTATAGATGAAAATTATAACTGTTAAGATAAACACAAATAAAAATATTTTAATATGACTTTTCTGTATTAAACTTTAGAAGACTAATCTGCTAATATGCCAAATATCATTTTCCTATCTTTGTCTATCAGTTAGTTCCTAACGCGAAGTCTTTATTTCAATAAATTTTCCTGTACATAATGCTACATAGTCCACAACAGGTCATTTCCTTTAGTATAATATCTGCACCAAAATCAATATATGTACTGAAATAACACCAGCGTATCGTGGTCACCTTATCGTTTGCGTTTCCTGCCAATCCCGCGTGATTGCCACTGACCACACGTTTGGAAAACATGGATAATTATTTAAATTTTATTATCATGTTATTTTAAGCGTGCTTGCAGTACGATTGCTATTTATTTCAGTTTCAAGGCCGAATGCCTATATGTAGGTAAAGTTCGTGGTAACCTTGCGTTATCCTGAGCACCACGGAATAGGCACGGTATAATAACGAATTAAATATAAACAAGCAATTATTGTGCTGTAACGGCTTTTATGATTTTTAAAAAGTGTTTCTATTCAGATTTCTTTATAACTTTTATTTTCCCGAAAAAACGAAAATACACCGGTCAAAACTCGGTCACTCTATTAGTATATTTTAGGGAGACATATAATCAATTTTTCATAAAGGGACAACATATAATGAAGCCTCTTAAATAAAATAAATTAACCTAACAATATCTTCAAATTTATGTTGATTAAATTCACAATTAAAAATCAATTCTTAACTATCTATCCATTGCAGCGACACTACCAACGGATATACACTGTATACATACTTGCGTACTTCTAATGTGTGAAAACATTGAAAACATTCCTTTATCATGAAGTAATATCAAAATAATAGTATTTTAATCGGATGAGTAACGAGGCAACCCTAGCACGACCGAAGCGAGAGCTAATATTTTCATTCATAAAAAAATAAATGTCAAGCCTTTGCGTATGTGATTTAAATCAAAATAATAATGTTATGAGCTAAAGTCGTGCCGTTGGTAGCGACCGAAGATTTTAACGATTTACTAAACAATAACTAAACATCTGTGCAGTACTGCACAATGGCACTACAATCATAAAAATTGCTCATCCATAAAATACTTTTAATAATAATATACATTAACGATCAATTCATATCAAAATTTGACTCTATTTTTTAGGATTTAAGGTTGAAATTTCTTTGTGTGTTTAGACTATTCATTAGTGACTCGAATCAAAGGGTTGGCAAATCCAAGTTCTATTGTTAATAGTCACGCGTTCAACTTAGTAGGTATTAAGTATACGTGTTTTTATATTTCCGTTGCTATAGAAATTAATGCTTTACATTTGAATAAGTACATATTTATAATAAGATAGGTATTTGTGACTATTATAATATATGATGTTTAATTGAGCACATTATTTGATATTCATGAATAAGATCCCGAGTGTAAAAATAGCTGTGAAATATTAATGTATGATGTGTCCAAAGACGGGCAAACTGTCTGGTATTTTGGGCAAATTGGGATTTATGCCCGATAACCCTTTGTTACTGAGGGCATAAATACTCATTTGCCCAAGAGGTTGGCTAGTTTGGTCATCTCTAGATTTGTTAGTAGCAATGTCACTTGAACCCATTAGAGTTAACTATGACGAGAAAGAAAGTAAGAAAGACAATTTAAAGGTTCATTGTTTATATGTTTGTTTTTATACTACTTATAACTATTTTATTTATTATTTTTCGTAACTTTTTAAATTATTACTACTTACATGAATCATATTACAAATTTAAGTAACTAATATTGTTATCAGAAATGGGAGAAGTGGATTTACCATTGACGTCATTCAAGAATTGTTTTACCTTAAAATAAAGTTTGTATTGGTATTTACTACCTTATCTTTAATAACACCATCATATTAATGGGTACAAAAATTCTATTCAAAAATGAATATTACTAAAATGACGATGAAAATCTACTTCATAATAATAGTCAAATCGCTGCAACACTTTTATGGTGTAAAGCACTTAACAATAAAATTACCCCAATGTAAAAAAACAGGCAAAATTCAAAAGTGTAAGCGTAGAATAAATAAACATTGCCTAAACTCAGGTACTCTGCTCAAAAAAAGCGGGCAAATTTAAATACTTTTTGTACTTATTAAATAGTTTGCCTGCTATTTGACCCACATAAATAATGAAATTGCTCGCTTGTCAATTTGGCATTTGGGCGCGGAATCGGTTAATAACTCCTACATTATATCCACATGTTAATTTACTAAAGTACATTCAAACCTTTTATGTGTAGTTAAAACTTGATTAAGTAAAAAAAAAAACACTTAAATATGCTTAATATTATATAAGTAGATAGTCTATTTTTAAGCTGAACTACGTACTCTACCTACAACAGGCAGAGTACGAATCCAAAAGCAGTTTAATCTTTTGGCACTTATCAAATTCATAACATTATTCACTTTGTAGGCATGTAGTGAAAGAAACTGTCAGAAAATAAACTCATGCATCGAGCACCTAATTTATTAACACTAAAGCGCCTACGGAGTAAAAAAGCGCGAACATCAAAGCACGAAAGTGATGGAAGAAAAGCTAAAAGTCATCTAAAACACGCCGTAAATGCTTTAAGCGAACAGAACCCTAATAATATTAAAAGCACAAACACCACTGGTGACATCTCGTAATTTCGATTCTAATTACGTTTAATGTCCACTGTTATTTTTTCGAGTTTTAATGCGCGCCCGCCATAAAAAGATAATCACAAAAATAATTGAAACGAAATAATAAAGGCTCTAAGGAAGGGAGGAGGGGGCGATTAATGACGGTGTGGGGGCGCGGGATAGTCGGCGCATTAAGGCCTAAATAATCAACATAATTACACTTTTTACCTTGGCATCCCATTTTCACCCTCTAATAAGTACCGTTGAAAAGATTCTCTATTTATATCGAAGAGTTTTTAATGAAAACGATAGTTGCACAGTTTCGCTTTCAGTGTTTAAATAATTAAAATTTACTAGGGATGTGCTAGTTCACTTTAAACGTAAACTGTCGTAAAACAAAACGTGCTTTTGGCACTTGGCGAGAATCTTGTTATAGTATCAGTGTAATGATTAGCAGAATATATGTTGGTGGTTAGACATTTTAATCGTTAAATGCTGTGCAATTTAAAGATGCTCTTATGTCTTTGGAAAGAGTTAATTTAATGAGTCTGGTAAACTGATACGAAGCCATAACGACGACAGCGGCAAGATAAATCTTAAGAATGAGAATTATGAAGGCGCAAATAAAAAATGTAATTTAAAAAATAAAATTAAGAATGCCACGATAATACAAATGCAGAAAGGGGTTAAGTAAATCAGTTTTGATAGAACAGATATTTTATTCAATTAATGAGGCTTTGTTTCACCTAGGTGAAATACACGAGTGGACTACGGGCCTTAAAAGCAATAACTTTGAGCTGTTGACTTTTTAGACTTATCACATATGCTGTACCTAATCAAAACGTTTAATTATCTCATATTATAGTTTTAGTCATATTATTGTTAACAAATGTAAATTACATTTGGTGATATATTTTAACTAATCCAACTGTTTTGGTGAAATATCAATAGGTATGCTGTTCTAGTCGTACTCTGTTATTGTAAACGAGATTGGACACTATATCGATGATGAAAGCTTGATATTCTATTTTAGAGTTGAGACTTTTTCACATTAGACATTTAAATTAAAAAATAAACATAATATAAAGTCTAGACATAGCGTTACTTCATTACTTTTTGTAATTTTTTAAAGCATTTTATGCCTATTTTATACATACAAAATTAAATCTATATAGGTTAATAAAATTCGTCTCAGGCGGGATTTGAACCCGAGACCTTAGCGGTACTGGCCCTAAGCCGTTCCTTACCTTCCTTCCTTCAGTAAGGCCATGAAAATATTATATCACGATTGTAATTCGTTCAAGGAGTAAAGAGAAAATGTTTTATAAACTATAGTCGGTGGTGGTCTCACACAATTTGACGAAACGAATTTAGAGTAAACAAAGATCAACAAACAGACAGCAAAACCAGAATATTTGAATATAAAACTAAATATATAGAGGTTTATAATTGGGAACAGAGCAATAAGTAAAGCGGGCACCCTTCTGCCGAAGAATCAGTATATAATTAAAGATAATGAGACGCTATTCAGATGTCCGTCTGGATCTTTTCGACGTTAAGAGCCGAGAATGGACGGATACGGCATTTTATTTATTTTGACGTTGGTAATACCTATTTATGAATTCTGTTAAAAACTATTGTAAATAACTAACCGCTATAATCGTCAATTATTAGGTACTGTTAAATGACAATTAATAGCGAATTAATAATAACAATAATATTTTGAGACAACTAACGCCAGCTGATCCCGAAATAGGCAGAGTAGACCAAAAGGCCTTTATAAAATTCTAAATAAACTTTATATTAGTGACTAGCTGACTCGCGCAACTTCGTCTGCGTAAATTTTCCCCGTTTTTGCAACATTTTTCATTGATGCTCCGCTCCTATTGGTCGTAGCGTGATGATATATAGCCTACAGCCTTCCTCGTTAAATGGGCTATCCAACACTAAAATATTTTTTTAATTTGAACCAGTAGTTCCGTTCAACCAAACAAACTCTTCAGCTTTATAATATTAGTATAGATATAATATACGTTTTCAAAATGTCTTTGAGTGAAAACCTGCATATTGTCCACATCTCAACAAATCAGTCCACACACCTTAGTCTCGTTAAACGAACAAAACAATAGAACGCATTCATCACTATACATTACTGGAAGATAAGTATTAATAATTTGAATGCATGCTTAATAGCAATTTGTGCGCGCTGAAGTGTGATGGATTCGATCTCCGCATAAAACAAAAAATGTGAGATAGACAAATTGTTATTCTTCTCTAAGTTTACGCCACGATATCCGGTCTACTGTCTACCGCATCCAGTCCATACTTTCTTTACGTCCAGTCCATCTGCCTAGGAATCATGGTCCATCCCCAAATCTACCCCAGGGGATACTACAGCCCTACATTTCCTGAGCCGCGATCTCCGATCGAGGACTCGTTGTTTGTTTGTACAAGGTGTCAGTGATTGAAAATCCTTATTTACAAAAACGATTGACAAATTATTATAAAAGAATAAACTGACGTAAAATGAATCAACAACATAACTCCTTGTAATGAAATATCGCAATATCTTCAAGCTCAATTTGATTTTATCTCGAAAATATATCTTCGTAGCTCCGAAATACATCCTTCACGAAATCACGACTGACGAAGACAGGGACTAAATGAAGGGGTTTTTAATTCAGTGAAATGGTAATTCTTACAAATCTAGAAGCCTTTCGTTAATCAGTGTATTGAATTGAGAATCGTGCTTACTCCATTTTGCCTTACCCAGAGTTTTATGTTGTTGCCAATTCATGTTGGTTGATTTCTGACCAATTTTGATAATACAATTTGCATCAGTCCTTTGACATGGTGTATAGTATATTAGTCGCAGCACCTTACCCCCATATCAAGTTTATAAACATTCAAACATTGGTATATTGGCAATTTGAAAAGAGTGGCCGCGAGTTTTTATTGCCAGGTTCTTTCCTCCGGCATTACCTATTGTTTGCGAACTTGGCATTACATGTACATGTCGAATCCTGACGTATCACAAGAGTTGTTTTGCATCCTAAGCGAATAAAGAATTTTGAATTTTGTCCATAATTACCTAAAAAAAATTGCAGAATAGAGCATCTTAAAAACAACTTCATTGAATGCTTGACAGAACTTCTAGTAACAACACAAAGCTGTGTGTGTTGTCTATGTATGTGCATATTTTTAACAAGTTATACTTCGTCTACACACGTGTCACAGAAAAGATTGCATAGGTATAGTATATCACACAAATTTCTTTGAGACTATTGCATTTTAGTATTAACATGGAAAATGATTAAACCAAGACAAATTCAATTTTATTTTGGCCTTTTTAAACATTTAAAGACTTCCAACTCCGAACTGGATTTTAGTATTTATTTTTCTACGTACGAATTCGCTCACTACTCTTCTTACGCCAATCTCAATGGACTTACACATAAATACATTGTATAATATCTACACAAGAGAAGCAAATTTAGAGTCTACTTAATCGCAAAAAGGTGCTGGCCTGCAGTTTACAAACACCTTCGAATACTCTCTAAAGAACTAATAATAACGATAATGACGTCAATAAAAAAACTTTTTTCAACGATTTCAGTCTTGACATCTCGTGTAATAAAGTTAATAAATTCAATTAAGTAGATCATTCACTTAAATTAAGAAAAAAACTTAATTTTATCGCACCAATAAACGACAACTGGGTTCGGACTTGTTTGTCAGTATATTTATGACATTTGATAGAGTTTAGAAGTTGTTTAGCTACTGTATGATGTTACTCCAGTTTTTAAGTCTAATCTAATTAACTTTTTATGGTTCGAGGTTTAGAAAAGCCCTTTGGTCACTTGCTATGAGGAAATGACCGTGATCACAGTCGAAGCGTTAGACCAATTACAGGTTATGACCGGCTTGTTGGTCGAGTGTTTAGCGACTCTGACTGCTAAACCAGAGGTCGTGGTACGATTCAAACCTAGGATATTTTTTTGTGTGATGAGTACGATTGTATACTTAAATATATGTATATATTTTACAATTACAATAATTGCATTTTTTTTTCACTTTTTTTTTTGTCTGGACTTAAATTTCTTCTTTTATTCGGTTATGTGCTTGATTTTTTTTTTCTACTGACTTAAAAAAGGAGGAGGTTCTCAATTCGCCTGAATTCGTCTTTTCTTTGTATGTTTGTTTACCGATTACGCAAAGACGGCTGCACCGATTTGTAAAATTCCAAGTGTATTTATTTTTATTATTCTAGATTATTATTTTTTGATTTTAGGTGCCTTGTTATTACCGACTTCAAAAACAATATTTTAAAGTCGGTAATATTTTTTTGTAAAAAGTTTTTTTAAGGCGTTTCAGATTTCTTAAAAAACGTTAAATACTATGTAAAAATATCAATTGATATACATGTCGATCGGAAGTCTGTTATAAAGCACAAATTTGACTCAAACCAGTCGCAGATGACATTGAAAGGGTTAAAAAAATAAAGTGGCGTAATGTAAACGCTCGAAACAATCGGTTGGCCGTCCACAGCTACCCCGCGCTCCCCTTTACAAAAAAATAAAATATAAAGGCAACCGTACACCGTCTAATTAAAATGATTAACTTAATGGTTTTCGTCATTAGCGATTTTAATTCAAATCGTCTATTTTTTCGTTCCGTTGAAATTATAACTTTGCTGGCATTTTTACGATACATTTACGAGCATTTGTAATGCGTGATATCGCTATTTTACACATATAAATGTATTTTTTAATTATAAAAATGAAGGAAGATTGAATTCTACTCATTAGTAGTCTGATTAAGCGTCATTATTTTGTATTATTTAACGCCTTTCATAAAAAAAGTATTTAAGAATCTATAGGCATTGTGTTAATTTATTGTTTTTTTATTGACTTTCTAAAGGTTACTAAATATAACTGCTAATCCAAAAGGAAATGAGTTTCCGATAAACAATTTCTTGTCTACGTTATGTACTTTGCGTAGGACGGCTAATGTTGATATTTAACCTTCTGATATTGACTTATACGTTCAATATTGTTTAAATCTAATTACAGGAGTTGTATTTATAACGGCATTATTCTTTCACGAATAGAATTTATTCGAAATTTGAAATATGTAAACCAGTTATTCTAACCTTAAAAGGGGTAGGTACGAACATGCTCTCACCTTTAACTATAGAATGGTGGTATAAACCAACAAACCTGCATAGTGTGCAGGGCCACACCACATCGAGAGTACAGAAGGCAAGCTATAGTGTGCGTTTCCACTGACGAAAAGCTGATCATCTATATTAATATTATAAAGCTGAAGTTTGTTTGTTTTGTTTTTTTTAAGATAACTAGCAATGTGGGATTGAGTCCCACGTTACTAGCAATCTTGTTAACCCCTCCAGCTAAGCTCAAAGGCTTGTGTTAGGAGTGGGTTCATGTCGGTAGTATAATGGGTAGGATTCGAACCCGCGACCTCACGATTGCGAGACCGATGCCTTAGCCATTAAGCTACCGCCGCTTTTAAAATTTGTTTGTTTGAACACAATCAATCTCAGTAATTACTGTTTGGAATTGAAAAAATCTTTTATATTGAGGAAGGCTATATAACATCACGCTATGACTAATACGAACGGAGCACAATGAAAAATGTTACAAAATCGAGGAAAATTGACGCAGACGAAGTTACGCGGGTCAGCTAGTGAGTTATAAATGACAGTGCTCGAAATAACGGTACGATTTGGAGCACTGATTGGTCAATTAGCGGTCTACTCCGCGTCAGTGGAAACGCACTCTTATCCAACGCGCGCTCGAGTTTATGGACACCAAATTCAAATTACTTCTGATAACTTTGTTCCGAAGGTGTTTGTGTCCGTGAACGATGTACCTATATGTACGTTCTTAGCGGTGCTCTGTCACTTTTGTATGAAGTGAATCTTCTGTATTTTCTCCTCTATTCTCAAATAATTCGATGCTTCATAGCCCTTTTACATGCAAGCTTACAGAAATAAGAGGTCACTTATTTGAAGATTCAGTCATGAATATCGTAGGCAGCCTTAAATTGTTTCGACTACTGCACCGTTGCCCACTTAGGGGTTTCCCACGGAATAGGGATTTTTAGAGATTTATTATCTTTACACCAGCAGAATTCTTCACACCAGCCACAGTCCACAACAAGTGGAAAATTGCAAACGCGCATTGGCAAAATGCGCTTTAAGCGCTTGTCATCTGATTATAGGCAAATTGTTGATTGTTGAGTCAATGGCGTTGGAACTTTGGTCAATAAATGTCCTTCTTTCTCAAACGCCTTCAGTTGGTTTATCCCCAGTTAGATTGGAAGCTTATTAATTACTAGCTCACCAAGGAAGGCTATAGGCTATATAACATCACGCTACAACCAATAGGAGTGGAGCAGCAATGCAAAATGTTGCAAAAACGGGGAAAATTGAAACAGGCGAAGTTGCGCGGAATAGCTATATCAGTATAGATTGTACCAAATTCGCTCATACCTACATTTAAGTTTAACTATTCGAAGATGTATTCATAAAACACAGCCGAGACACGCCCATAATTAAACCACCTTGAAAACATATCTGCGCTATCATTGAACTCATAAAACATTATTCTCATTTCGGCAGAGACATAAAACTTACATTACATAAACTAGTAATTATGTAAATGATTTGAAAATTATCATTACAAACAAAACCGCATGTACTAAGATGGCGGTTCATTCGTATGACGTCACGAAATGAGCTATTAATTCGGACAATATTAGGCCTTTATCGTGGTGTAAACAACTCCTAATTAAAAGGTACATCAAAGATCGTGAAATAATTACGACGCGCCAAACGTAATGAGTTTGTTTGCTCGTGGTTTTTAAAATACCTTATCATCAGAACCTATTAAAATGGTTTTTAAACAACGGTTAAGCGACAATTTAAATTTTCCATCATTCAATGGAATCGCACCCTTAAATCTGACTAAGTATCGTTCAATCGATTAAATCAGCAATGCGTTCTTGTAGCGATTAAATCGATCCATCGTCGATGTAATTGATTTTAAAATCGGATGACGTGTTAGCGCTTTTAGGCATCGAAACATCGCTGCTTTTCTCATCATCGATTGAAGATTTAGTAGCATTACGTTCAAATGTAGCGAATACCGAAGCGCATCGAAGCTATATCGTGCGATTTCTATACGGCAAAGAGACAAAAGTGATGCAGAATGATACTTAGGTATCATAATTGTAATGGGTTGCTTCTTTTTGAACATGCATAACCACGGCACGACATCTGATCCGGTACGGATTGTTTGATGTCTCCAGTCTTTAGGTCTTTCGTTTTTTTGCTTCTATCTAGAATATGCTGGTTACTTCAGGAAGATTTCCTTCATTCACCGTTATACACCAACGGAACCCTTATAGTTTCGCTATGTCCGTCTGTTTGTCTGCCTATATGTTTGTCCATGCTTTAGGTTAGAGACCCTTAGTACTAGAAAGCTGTAATTTTGCATGGATATATATTAGTTACATAGACAAAGTGGTAGAATAAAATGTAGAGAAATAGTTGTTTTCGGGTACCTCGGGTAAAGATTTTTTCCTCAGCTACCCCGTCGTGTAGGCTGTCGTTCAATAGGTCTTTTAAAAATATTTAAGGGTTGTAAATATCATTTTTTTAAATATTATATATTATGATTTTTTATATAATTTTAAAGTTTTATTTTTGTCCACGCTGAAAAATAAAAAAAAATCCCAAAGTGAAAATAAAAAAATTTGGAGACATGTGTGCCCCCCCCTGTCAGCTTAACGATTGTTTTTGAAGATGTCAACAAATTCAAAGTAAAGTAGTATATATAATGAAATTACAAAAAAAAAATATCAGAGCTAAGTAGGCTTTACAAGTTTACGAGTAACAGTACCCAAAGTGGGAAGTAGTAGTACAAAATTTTCGTACAAATTCCATTGAAAATTACTTATATGACGTTGTAAGTACTATGAAACAAAAACAACAGAAAACCCATTTCTTATACCACATTATTGTGTAGGACAGCTACGAAACCCTACATTATTCATGCCGATACATTATTCGTGCTACCGATTTATAGAGTTGATCAAGATGACGAACAGTGTGGTGTACTTCCACACTGTTCGTCGTCAACAGTTGTACCCCAAACTGTTGACGACGGACAGTGTGTTTTCTGCTCAATATGTACTTACGTAGTAAGCAGAGAAGTACCCCAAACTGTGTACTTACACTACACCCGAGGCTTCGTCCTCGTGAATTGGATCGCATTAACAAAATCTCAAGCTTCAAGTAACTCCAAAAGAAATTCCATCAAAACGACCGAGTGTCTTCGGAAAATGGAGCGTTCTAACAAACTATTTACCTTCATTAAACTAGTTTTGATATACTTAGATATATATAATAACTATGAGTTCTTACTAAATTGTGATATCCGATTGTCACTCTAAGGTAATCGAGCATGAAATAATGACATCATTATGAAGCTTGAAACGTCATCGTTACGAGAATCGATTTATATCGAACGCGTATGGGCATTGCTCCGGTCTTTATTTTCATCTCTATATCGTGGCATTTAGTACTTTACTTTCTTCAAATATTATTTTTTTCTTTTTTTTTAAAGACGGCTCCCGCACTAGGGTACTAGCCCTGTGTCGCGGGGGACTTTACAAACATACAAGTCACGGACACAAAGTACACCCAGACTCGGAACAGCAATTTGTGGATCACACAAAGTGGTGTCCCGCGCCACAGATGCAGTTTTGCTATTGAATTAAGTATCTAATATTTAAATTAAAGTCATTTTGTGACTAGCCGTCTAGCTGACCCACGCAATTTCATTTACGTAATTTTCCCTGTTTTTGCAACATTTGCTCTGCTCCTACTGGTCGTAGCGTGACGTTTTAAAGCATATAACCTTCCTCAATAAATGGACTATCTAACAATAAAACTACCTGGTAATTCCTGAGATTATCGCGTTCAAACAAATAAACTCTTCAACTGTATAATATTAGTATAGATTTCAGTCAAGGCGCCTTATCTAATCAGAAACTAGCGGATACTGGAGATATTGGATTCTCTATTCCTCAGTGGCGAAGGGTCCTTAGAACCCCATTACTTTCGGTTTCCCTTTGAATTGTAGTTACTTAGTATTCTAGGTACAAAGAACCATGTCCAGCAAGATATATTTTTGTATTGTACCTTTGAAAAATTTTAACACTTCGCCTCTGCTATTCCTTCATATTCATAGTTCAATAGGACCAAAATCTGTTACGAGTTCACGACTGGAGATATATTAGGCGCAAGACAGACGTCTTGACATGCTGTCTGAGGCACGAAAGGATGTGATTTTTTTCGGCAAAGGTCACCCATCTATCGACCTTATTCTTGCTGATATCTTGATCTGCTCTATCGTCCAATGACGATAATGAACTATAACTCTGAACTCAGTAGTCAAGAGTATCTTTATTGGTTTTACTATTACCAAGAAGTAGGAATCGAATCCATGTCTATTGAATAATTCCATCATAGAGTTATTATTAGAGGTCGGATAATCGGATGCATATTTACCTGAATGAACTACACGTTGTTGGGGTTGGTTATTATGGAAAGCGCTTTTTTATCGACTGAATCTTTCATTTCTTTTCCATGTATTTTTCATGTACAAAAATTATAAATATTTTGTAATATATACTAAACAAATAAATAAACAGTACTGAAGAGAATAAAAACAATACATGTAATCTATGTTTTTAATTATAAACGACGGTAACCTAATGGCTAAGGTATCGGACTCGCAATCGTGAGGTCGCGGGTTCCTCGGTTCATCGGAATCCTACCCATTATACTACCGACGTGAACCCACTCCTAATACAAGCATAGCTGGAGGGATTAACAGGATTGCTAGTAATGTGGGACCAACAATTCTACATTGCTGGTTATCTTTTTTATATAAAAAAAATACCACTGCACCTTTTCCTTCACACATACACACATATTTGAAAGGAGAGTTAAAATTTAATGTGGATATGTAGAATACAAGCCTAGTAAAGCAATCCCGGAAACTCGGGAGTTTATTTTTATTAAAAATATTTTCAGAAGCCGCTTCCATAATATGTTAGCTGAAAATTAACTTTAGGTAGATATGCATCTGATTATCCGATCTCTAATTATTATAGATAGAGTGGGGGAGATCTATTATATCTGCGTGTAAGTGGAAAGTGTTTTATTAATAGAAAGAGAAAAAACCGTAGTACCCTATCTATCTCTTTCTTGGTGCATGCGCAACAACCATAGAAAAAAGGAACTCAAGATTGTCAAGTTCCAAGGCCTCATGGCTAAAGCATCGGACACGCAATTATGAGGTTGCGAGTTCGAATCCTACCCATTTTACTACCGACGTGAACCCACTCGTAACACAGCCTTGGAGCTTAGCTGAAGGGGTTAACAAGATTGCTAGTAATGTAGGACTCAATCTCACATTGCTAGTTATCTTTAAAAAATCTGTCAATAATAATTAAAACAATGTGTTTCAATTTCAATTTTCAATTCAATTTTCTGCACTTACTACGCATGCGTAAGTAAAATTAGATAGATAAGTTACTACTGCGGTTTTCTTTCTCTTTCTACTAACTAGTGACTGTCACCCCTACTCTACCTGCAATAAATCTATGATTCCCATTGAATGTTCGGGTCTAAGCTTCAAAATATTTGACAAAATAGTCGTTTCTGCGCATGTCTATTCCAAAAAGGTGGTCGTACATTAATGAGGCGTAATATTTTCTTAATTAAGTTACGCATTGGGGAAACAACGTTGTAAACCTTGTGTAATCGAATTGTGGTCCATGTAAGGCTGTGGGTGTATTGCGAGCGGTGAATGATCTAGAAATTTTAGGCAAATTAAGTTTTTTTGAAGAACTTTACTTACGCGATTTAGTATTGTGGTAACTGTACAAGCTACATAAGTCGCTTAAATTTCAAAACATCAACGCTCAAAATTAATATAAACCATGCTGTTTGAATTGGTTTTAATATTTTCAAATATAAAAAGCGACTTATCTAGCTTGTTAACCGACTGGGTCAGAATGGGGGTTATTACATACGCTCGAAAAATTGTATGTTTGCTAACTGTATATTTGTTAACTTTACGAGTACAGGCTTGATGGTTTTCAATATGTGAGGTGTCGTTGGATTCATCTCAATCGTAAGAGATATAGGTTATTTAATTATTCAGTTAGTTAATTTTAAGCAGTCCGATTTTTGATTTTTATAACAATTTTAATTTGTTTTACAACCTTTTTAAAATAATAACTATATCTGTATAGACTATATTTTTGGTGTTCCTTTTTTCGTGAGAGAAGAGATCCGTTATTTACTTATAGTTTTTCTTCAAAGTGAAAATCAATCTTGCAATTTCTTAAACCTTTTTTTGATCTCTTCCGCTAGTAATATGGCCAACGCCTTACTATAAGATAAGCAAGCAATACAATTGATTACTGTACAGTTTCCTCAACGCTAATGAGTACTTCATTAATACTTAATTAGAATTGAACAATATTATTTGTAATTCATGGAAATAAGGAACAACATGTTTTGAAGATATTTTTTAATTGTTTAAGGAAAACAGTTTGTTAACGTTTTGTAAGATGGAATAGGGTATCTACCGGTAGTACAATAATAGAATCAAAACTAAAGATTCTTAACATAACTTTGATGTTTTAATAATATAGATCTACTAGTAACAAGCATTTACGTATAGACCTGGAAGGTGCCATCGCTTCAATTAAAAAGTAAATATTGACTGCAAAATGTGAAAGAGAGAAATAGCTCCAGCCTTTGACAGGTATTGTCCAGCGTTGGCTCTTTTTTAAAGAGTGGTTAATTTTGTGAAGTTATGGTGCAGTCCTGGTCTCTACGTCAATGGTAACAAAGATAACACAACGGCCATTTGTGCCAATTACTTTTTCTTTTTTTACTTTTTTCTCCGATATCATTCGGTAGGATTATGCCTCACACATTCTGTGCACGCCAGTTTCAAGTTTATTTTCTTTCTAGTTTTCTTCTTTCAATCATAATTCTTTGAATCTCGTTCTTATCCAGCTATCACATACGTCAAGTATATTTTACACTTTAAACGCGGAGCTATAAAAATGGCGACATGTCAGTTTGCCGCCATTTTTACAACTCCTAAAAAAAAGTTTTTTTTTGTTGTTTACGAACACATATAAAAAGATGGAGTGTTGTATAGATACATGAGGCGTCGGGGAATTGTGACCAGCCCCCCAAATACTGGCCTTCTTTGTAGAAGATTATAAAAAAGTTAACAGGACGGTAATTCGATTCGGCATTTGAAATCACTTTGTACGGGGTAGTCTGTCCAATGTATTATAGTACCTACTATAGAGGTTAATACGTCGTACAGTGCGATCACGTCTTATGACAAGTCAAGATCGTATCATAACCTAATTTCCACAAACCACGTGGTCAAACGAAATATTTTTTTTTGGACTGCCTCTGTGGCGCGGTGGGAGTGTATCCGACTGCTACACAAGAGGTCGTGGGTTCGATCCCCACCCAGGATAAAACTTTGTGTGATGAGCACGATGGTTTATTCTGTGTCTGGGTGTTATTTATCTATAATATGTATGTATTTAGAAATATATAAGTATGTTTATCAGTTATTTGGTTTCCATAGTACAAGCTCTGCTTAGTTTGGGATCAGGTAGCGTTGTGTGAGTTGTCCCAAGATATTATATTATAATTATTTATGAGAATTCGGATCTGAGAGTACATTATACATTACTGTACTATTATGTTTCCTGTTATTTATCAAAACTTTGTGAGTTAATTATTAGATTAAAGTAGGAAAATTTGTATTAAAATTTAAATGTAGTTACTTATACGCGTGGCGTATTAAAACAACCTATATTAATTAAATTTTATAGGTAAGTACACGTCTTTAGTTTGGTAATATGCGAGTAATTGGCTCAATGTACTGCCTATAGGTAAATACAATTAGGTACACATTACATTACATGGGCATGTTCAAAGATTGTAATCTGCTATTCCAGCTTACATTAAAATCGTGTCAGAATTGTTTCTCAATGGACATGAGCAAATCAAGGAATCAAAATTTATAGGGTATTTTCCGTTAACCTAAAACTATGAAATTTGGCAAGTAATATCGTCTTATACGACAAGTATTGAGGAAATTCTAAAAACTATACATTTGTATTTAAATAAAAAATATAGTGTTTAAAAACTGTGAGACTCGATTTCTGAACTTATTGTACGGAACCCCTTAGTGGGTGAGACCGACTCGCACTTGCCCGGTTTTTTTTTAAGAAACCGCCCGCACTGGGAAACAAGCTTTATGTGCCGGAAGACTTTGTAAGCATGCATTTAACAAACACAAAGTACACCAAGACCTGAAAAAGATTTATTTATGGATCATATATTTTTTTGTTCATCATTATTTGTGAGTAGCCGTCCCGCGCAACTTTGTATGCGTACATTTTCCCCGTTTTTGCAACATTTTTAAATACTGCTCCGCTCCTGTTGGTCGTAGCATGATGTTATATAGCCTCTAGCCTTCCTCGATGAACGGGCTACCCAACAAAAAATATTTTTTCAATTCGGACCAGTAGTTCCTGAGATTACCGCGTTCAAACAAACAAACTCTTCCGATTTATAATATTAGTATAGATTAAGTATCTTAACAACAGCATAACGCTACTACTAAGATAACTATGTACCTACCACTGACTTCTAAAAGTACCTACTAGTACGCATAGACATAGATACCAATCTCGTATGCCGAATAGAATGTCATTTTTGACATTTATGACAAAAATGGCCGTTATTATTATGTTTGGTACACAAATATAGACTTCCATTTGATTTTGTCCAAATTGAAATGGAAGTCTTGAAAATTTCGGCGATGGCCTGTCAGCGTACTATATACCATGTACCTACTACATATTTGTCATTACAAATTTAAGACATTATCAATCTATACTTCGAAGAGGTCACGTTTGTGAATTTGTGAGGTTGTAGGGGGGTAATCTCTGCATCTACTAAACCAATTTTGAAAATAATTTTCCCAATAGAAAGCCACGTTATTTGTGAGTGTCATATGCTAGATAACATCACGCTACGACCAATAGGAGCGAAGCATAAATTAAAAATGTTGCAAAAACTGGGAAATATGACGCAAAAAGTTGCGCAGGTCATCTAGTTTTATATAATTCAATAAACAAAGAACATTAAACATGTATCCCTCTTAGTGTGCAAAATATTTCCGCTAGTATTCCCCCTCGGAAGAAGGCACTTGATTTAAACAAGGTTATTATGCCGACTATTTGTCGAAACCATTTTAAACAATCATTATAAGTAGCTACATCCCTCTATAGACGATGCGTCTCTATATTGTACTGTGATTTTGTTTCTCTAACTATGTCTAATTTGTCTATAACATTAACATCTTATTAAAGTTAATTGACAAAGTATGGGTCCAGTGGTATGTTTCATACTTCAGAATGTTTCACTTAACGTTAGTTGTCTTGTAGATCCAAGTTTTCAATGTGAAAAAAACAAGAGCTGGAAAATTCGTTGAAGATCCACTACGAAGGCCAGAACTTTTCCAAACTACTATAAGAATTGCTGTAGACCAAAGTCTTGGATGCCAACATTTTATCATTTTCTCTTTAATTAATAGACTAAACAATATGATGACCTCAATAAGTTCGATAAAAGTTACATCAGTTTCAGACCGAGAAGCAATTAAAATCAGAAATATTTTTGTAGATGTATACTAATGGTATGATGATAGTTTATATCCTCTCGTAATTTACGTTGCAACTGCCGTTTTCCGCACCCAGTCTATCCCAGCTACATTTTTTAGGTCGTCAATTCATCTGACTACAGATCTTAGTAAACGTAAGGTTTTTACCTTACGTTTACTAAGTTACGGTCTCTACTTTAGGACTCATTTGCTCCAGCCTTCGACAGACATGGTCCATTTCAGCGTATTTAACCTGCGTGCTAAGTTGGCCATTTTGGCTTTTTGTCGGATAGCCTCGTGTCAAATTTTACCCTTCAAAGAAACTTCGAGCATACCGCGCTCCATAGCCCTCTGTGCAACTTTAATTTGTGGACTAACCCAACCATAATTGTTCATATCTTGAGACCGTTTAGGCCATGAATCATCTTAAAATTACAAAAAAGAAAGAATCGCATTATAATAATGCAATGGATTGAATGAATGGATGCCGGTCAGTATCGAGCGAAAGTGCCATTTAGTTTTTGTTGTCTTATAATATTCTCAGAAACATTTCAAGGACCCTTACCCACATAGGCAGGCACTTACATCATTTAAGTTAATTGGCAAAATATGAGCAAAAGTCATCGAATTACGAGATTGATGTTATGTTGCTCTGATGATAAATTTTGGTATTTTAATGGGCTGTTAACACAAATTAGTATGAATTTATTGCAATATTCGGTCTTATCTTTTGGGATATTTCATTTACATCCTTAATAGTTGTGTAACTAACTCTTTTATCGAACTTCTTCATTTTCATTCCTGACATTATGACTTTCCGTAATCTCTCAGACTTAGGAAAGTCTCATCTCTTCATCTTTCATTAATTCTCAGAAAAGTCAATGCCTGGAAAACCTTATACAAAATTAACGAAAGGGTAGAATTTTGACTTTTTCACTGAAAAAGGATCATCAAACCTCTCGAAATATAAGGCAAAGTATTGGAAGGTATCCATAAGTTTTCTAGCTAAACTACGTAATTGTTAAATTCAATAGCTAAGACATGTAGATTTGGAGAGCTGTGCAAATGGCGGTAAAAGGTAATCATTTTTACAACTCCGCATTTAACAACTCCGTGAAAACACATGAAATACTTGCAAAATTCGTAAGACTCAAGTCTTTGTGCAGTTAAAGTGTATAATAAATACTTGACACTAGTAGAAATTTATATTCGTTAACTTTCGCGATTTGAAGAATTTTTAAGGCTAAATACCTTTGTTTATTGCCCGACGTTTCAAACAAAGGTATTTAGCCTTAAAATAAAAGAAATATGCGATTAAGACCCTTATAAAATTCTATAAATAGTAAAAATTGGTTGGAAAATTGGCCAGATTTCCATAAACTCAAAAATAATAAGAAGAAGTAAGTGGCATTGCCACTGACCTCTGTAGTTCTAGTACCCTGGACAGGCTGTGCAGACAACAACAAGACTTTCATTTAATTTTGACATTTAGACGGTAATAAATGAAAGTATTTAATTGTGTAACAAGAATAACAACAACGGCCATTTGTCATATATGACAAAAAAGTTAACAGGACGGTCATTCGATTCGGCGTTTGAATTTGCTGTCACTTATAAGATGTAGCCAGTCCATAGTACTAGTACTGAGGACAGTGAACATTGCCATGTGCTTGTCGTCCATATACAGGCGTACATGACTAATAGATTTGATTTCCGCCAAGTAACACAATATAGTTCAAATAATTACATATAAAAAATACAGTTTATAAACGAAGAATCATTGTAAACATTGGCAATTTGAAATAAGAGGCCATGAGTTTTTAATGCCTCGTTCTTTTTTTCAGCTTTATCTATTGTTTGCTAACAGGCATTAGGTACATGTACATGTAGAACCAACTTTTCATAAGAGTAGTATTTTGCTTCCTAAGTGAATAATGTGACGTCTCTTAAAAAAAAAGTTGTAAAAACAACATAAAAATATATATATTTTTTTAATAAAAAAAAAATATAAAAAAAAACTAAAAAGTATCACCGCTGTGCCGGTCGGAGTGGGGGGTGTTTGTTTCGTTACGGAATATCTGGATTCGGTCTCCACGCTCAAGGCCCGTGATAGAAGCTATGCAATAGCTTAAAAATTGAAACGTAAAATTAAGAACGACCTTTTTCAGAAAGCTTTAGAGCTGATGCGATGACGTTCTTAAGCGTTGCATTCTGTAACCTAAATGAATACTTACAAAGTAATTTGACTTTGACTTACGAATGGATTGCTTTACCATTTCCAAGCCCTCAGGATTTTTTCCCGGAACCAAAATTATTGAATGTATACAAAGCTCACCAAATTTAAAATTATCCTCAACATGTATTACAATGAGAAGGTGTTTACTTCCTACTACTGGTTATAGGGAGATAAGAATTGTATGGAAACGATTCATTACGAATGCTATTAATAATATATTTCAAGGATAAAAATACAAAATATTGTAGCTATTTTGTATTATTATGGTTAGACCAAGGTAATGTAATTCAATAAATTTTAGGTCATTTTTATCCCGTTAGGAAAAAATGGATTAACATGCGTCATGAACAGTTTGCGAAATCAGCATTATTTATTTTAGAGTCTTCAACAATTGCCAGAGAAGATTATAGACAAATCTAAGTTACTGTAATTGAAGAAAACTAATCAGTTATTACAGAAGATTAGGCAGGTGAACTGTCAAATTTTTCGTATTTATTCTACCTTTTTGTTAATTTTGTAGGAAGGCAAAGCCAGCCACACCAAGGTATCGCTAAGCTATAATCGATTGATGCAATTCGTTTGAAACTTCGGGCAAACAAAAGATGTCATAGATTTGAATAGCTATACGAAAAGGTTGAAAAAAACTTAGTATAATAACCACTCGCAAAATCTCTAGTCTTACAGTAAAGAATATGAATGTTGACCTTAACTCATATAGAAGATACATGTTGATGATTCACTAGTTGATAAATTAGCAATTAACAAAGAAGTAAATTAACTAATAATATTTTGCTTGAGTGCCATATGGTCTCAATTCATTCACCATTTTGGAGGCTAACAAGTAACAATGAGTTTGTTATTATTAGAACAATTAAATGATTCATCTAGCACATCAATTATTATTTAGCCAAGTGCTAAGTCTTACAATTGTTTAAAAATAGAACCAGTTAATCCCAGTTGCGCAAAGGCTATTGGAGATTACAACATGCGCGTGCGCATCCTTGCCTAAGTTTGGCTTTTAAGAATAATTTGGCTAGCCAAATTCCAGGTCTATTGGTGTAGTGTTTAGCGACCCAGCCAGAAGTCGTGGGTTCAATTCCCACCCAGGATAAAACTTTGTGTGATGAGCACGATGGTTTATTCTGTGTATGGGTGTAATTTATCTTTATTATGTATGTATTTAGATGTGTATCAGTTGTCTGGTTGCCATAGTACAGGCTCTGCCTAGTTTGGGATCAGATAGCGTTGTGTAAGTTGTCCCAAGATATTAAGAGATAACAATGGCGAAGGATCCTATCCTTTTCGGTTTTCCTTTTAAATTGTAATAAATAGGTAATTACTTATTATTATATTTATGAAGAACCATGTCTAACCAGATCATTTTTTTTATGGAGTTACCTCACGAAAAATTTTACCCTTCGTCTCTGAGAGGTAAACAGTAGTACCTACGAGTACATCCAAAATTTTAGTTAGGGAGGGGTTTGACCGGACTGAGTCATTAAAGATTTTGTTTGGAATATGGGGAGAGCTCGAACCCACAGTAGTTTTTTTTTCAAAACAATGTTTAGAACCCATACACGCGAGGACCGAATTTAATTTACTTTAAATTCTAAATTTAATTAAAAATGTCATATTAAATTAAATGGATATATAAATTAGGAATACCATTTAATTTTTGAGGTAATGATATGAGCTGATGACAAAAATAATTTAGACGTTATTTTTGTTAAGTTTTAATAGAAATAAAATTGATTAAGTATAATATAATTAATGGGTAGGGGAAACTTGCCGAAATGGTACTTGCGCTAAAATCGTACCACATCATTGTTTCCGAACGAAGAGCAACAGTAGCAATACAAGGTACCAAAAAAAATAATTATTAGTCGACCATATTATCTCAGTAACAACGTTTTACTTCCCTTCTTTCAAGAAATATTAAAAAATAATAAAAGTACCATTTTCATGTATTATCTTTTGGTGTTCCTTATGCATTTTTATTAAAAAATAATGCCAACGATTAAATTAATAAGCATTGTATTAAATTATATATATATTTGCGAGTTACTTTTTAGATTTAGTTGGTCACCAACAAAATAGTATTTTTTTTCGTTTGCTAAAAATTTTAAATAAATTTTGGATCACATGCCTGATTCGTACTTCAGGCTTTGTATCAATACATAGCGGTACGAACGTTTGAATTGATGTACCACTATTGGATACATACGATATACACGAAACAATAAGAGCGGAGTCATATTGACCCTTCCAGATCCTCCTTGTATAAAATAATATTATAATATCTTAGGACAACATTACATTCAGATACAAAATAATCCAGTAGGTCAATAAAATAACTAGTAAGTTAGTAGTTTTCTGTGATTATAAGGTCGATAATACAAATTTGAACTCTAAGTACGATTAAGGCGCCCTGTGGTACGATTTAGGGACATTGTTCCTTAATCGTACCTTCTTCCATTTCTTTTAAATCACGTTTATCTAAAAAGTTTACAGCAATTAAGTTAAAGTTACCATTGTTGTTGATCTGTCATAAAATAAATATTCCTTTAATAATAGCTATAGTTTTTTTTTCTTACTTACATTTCCAAATATAAATGTTTGTTCTTAGGGGGTACGAAATATGAAAGTTTTCCTTACCTAATAATGGAGATTTATCGTTATAAATAACAGTAACTTATGGCTACTTGATCATATTTTGTATGGTACCAAAACAAAGAGAACTATTGTTAATGAAAAAGTTGATGAAAAATTTTAATGTTTTTCATTGTTTTGACACAAAAAAGACTAAAAAAAAACTTATACGAACTTCAATTATGTTTCTGTATTATAGGTACTAGGATATATACCTACTATTTCATAGGGAAAATAATATATGTTTTGAAATAAAACATCTACTAATTTTAGCTAGACGTTATTATTGTGTACTTCCTACTGCATTATTTCCTTCCTGCGTACCCTTTCAGAGATTTATTAATTAATTTATTAATAAATCTCTGAAAGGGTACGCGAAAACCTATTTTAATAAATTTCATCCAAGTCTGTTCAGCATTTGAGCGTAGTTGGCGCGATATCCAAGTTACTGCTAATCCAAAAAATAATGAAAATTGCATCTTTTGATTTTAATCACATTTAGTATTATTTAACCGGTTAAAAAAAGATGGTTCTTTGACATATAAACATACACAGACCAATATTTTTTTTTTTGTACAGAAGTACAGAAGAAGTTAACCTTATCATGTAGCCTAAAGTATATAATATTAAACCTTTATATTTTTCTAGTTTTGTAGAAAATACAACCTCCACAATTTTAATGAAATCAACGTTTAAAACAAGTTTGGAATACATAGAAATCTTCCATAACGTACATATTAATTCAATAAATACAATATAAATACAATATGTAGCAAACGCTGTCGAACCTGACGAGTTCACCACTCACACCATAGGAACATCCCACAAAATGTACATTACGAAAGGATTAAATCGATCCCATTAATCAACGTCAATACAAAAATACTATTTCCACACAAAATTAGGTGCTCACCTATACTTTGGACGATTTTGCGAACAATCGTATCCCGAACCTAATAACTACCTAAATGAAGGGTTGTAAGCTCTTCGAATTTTAATGAAATATTTGATTTATGCCCACCAAGAGCATCAGGTAGCTTATTATAAGAATATATCATTAAACATTACATATATAATTAAAGTCGAGGTTAGCCTCCAGCTACCCCAATTTGGAGCCGGTCTCTGCATTATAATTTTAATAAAATTGCCCGTTGTCCAATAAAAAGTAAAAAATAAAAAATAAAGTAATAATAAGAAAATTATAACACATCTGATTGATGTATTATTTGGTAATTTATTGGCTGTAATTACATCGTGTAATAATGGTCGATAATGCTGCGAGCGGAGCGAAGTGAGGGCACGATTTATTAGTATTTATTAAAGTATGAATTATTGTATAATTACTGGGATGGGTGCTTCCAAACTAAACAGAGCGGTTGTTTTAGGGCAGAATTTATGGGCAGTTCTCGGAGTCGATCTAATCGTGCTTGTTTGCGCTGTAATACGGGCGCCTCGTACTATAAAACTATATCGATGAATGTGTCGGTGAGTGGAGCTGAGCCGACTAAACCAGAGTAATGATAACTCAATTTTGATGTGAATCTGTTTTTGTATTGCTCCAATTTCTAGTTATAGTATTATGGTGAACAGATAATGGTTTTTGAAGATATTGTTTAAACCCTTCAGTGCGCTTGGTTCGATCGAATTGTACGATGAATCGAACAGTGCGATTTTTTTTAATATTTATGTTGCGATAGTTTGTAGCAGATTTATAAATCGTTTTATCTAACTACCTGGATGTACCTTTCAGTAGTTAGTAGGGTTAGATTGAAATTAACTTTAATCCATCATTTGGGTGAAAGTTAAATATGGATCACTACACAACATATTTTAGTTTTGTAAGTGACAAGATATGACAACTCTACTTGACTAATTTTTGTAACGTAGTTCTTAATCGCATGTTTTTGTTTGAGGGCTGAGAGGCTAGATGGAAGAAAGTGTTACATTTTGACATCGATCGAAAATCTGTTATTTATGATTATGTAAAGCTGGAATAAGGAGGTTGTGTTTAGGTTGTTTGTATTTTTGTAAAAGGTTTTAATGTTCATCTTACCTCTGTCAAACTGGCTGTGTGTGATGTGTGACATCGTGATATTGTAGTCGTTATGGAGCCGAAAATTTTATATGTGTAGAAAGTCTTTATTTTAAATAGGACAAATTTTAAAATGTTATGTTTTTGCAGTTTTTTTTTTAAATTATTATTTAATACAAACACAAAAAATAGATGGCAAAAGGAACTAAGTTCATACTAGGTGTGCATAAGACACCTATCTCTTTTTTATTAATTCGGATAGAATATTCACACTTGCTTGAAATAAATAGTGACTTTATTTTAAATGATTAAATTTATTAAAAATACGACAAAAATGTATTTGGATCATTTTTTATATTTTTGTTGTTTTTTTTATAAACATTGTAGTAGTAGCTAATAATTATTATGTTTTATAACTAATCATTTTATAATATATTCATCTTTAAAATTAACAACATTATCTGGTTAATTTTAATGTAGTAGATATACTTAATAGGTATTGCAAGAAAAATCAACGAACAAAAGAAAAAACTAAGGATTATAAACGACAAATAAAAAAAGCTCTGTGTGGTCGTGTCAGTAATCCCATAATTGATATTGACAAACAACTCACATCTTTCGATCGATAAAATTTAATCGATTCCATATGTCAAATGTTGCGCGCCATCACTCAGTGAACTAATTCAGTTTATCCCGATGTATCGATAAACAACGATATAACTCCGAAAGAATTAACTTTAGTTAAACAAACATTTTGTAGATTGTTAATAGTTTTTACTGCCCTTACAAGCAGTTACCGAGATCTTACTTAAGATTAAATAGTTTACAGATGCGTACAAAAGCTGTTATTACGCGCTTCACATAATTTATGCATTGACAATTTTAATTACTTCAACCGTATGCAAGTTGGTTTTTATAATTAAAGCGAATGAATAAAACTTTCACCTCACGTAATTATTATGTTTAAGATGAGTTTTGGATTCTCGGATGAAGTAGTTTATGCAGTGATGGGTTCTCGATTCATAATTCGAATAGTTCATAAATCTTTTCCTAACTTTTTTTTCTAATGTTCGAAATTTGAATTATACAGACCAGTTGTATAATAGATCTAAACCAAATAAGTATTTAAATTTAAAAATAGAAAATCCATCGAACATGTCAGCAGTGTTGTGCCTTTTATCCTTCAAAGAATTCCATATTAATGCTTTCGCAGAAATCTTCTTAGTATCCATCAAGTATAACGTGGTCTACAAATAAACTGCACCTAACTACAAGCTACGTACCGGAGCCACTGGCAAATAGGAAGTCCCTTTGTAGGGAAGACGTCTTCAAGTAGGGGTAAAACAGCTTGCTGCCGTCCTGAGACTGCCGCCGCAACTGTGCCAACAATAAGAAATTCATTTGAATTTAAAATTAAACAAGTAAACTAAAACTAAGTGTAAAATTAAGTCAAGTCGACGTAATAGACTTCAATATCCCGTCAGCCCGCATCTTCCCGCGCTGAGCGTTTCGTTTAGAAAGGACTCCTCAGGCGGGAGTCCTCGACGGAGGGTGACGCCGGGGGTGGAGGGGGAGGTATGCAAGGAACGCGCGGGGCCTGCGCGATTTTTCACCCAAGACCACGTGTTAGCCACGTGCATGAAAACTTTTTGGCGAAGTTTTTCTCCCGTGCACGCGTGACGCATTCCTTTTTTAAATCCGCCCGACTTCGGAACCTCCCATTTAACTGTTTTATTTCTTAGCGCGCTCTGTTTACGGATTAGATCGACTTGCTTTATAGAGTCTATTATTTCTGTTACGATACTTTTTATTGATGTGTAATCTGAGATATTGACGCGCGTCATTTTTGAATTTGTTCGAAACCGTTTTGTCGGTTTAAACAAAACAGTTTCAAATTCAAATTGTAGCCGTTTAAGTATCTATTCGGAAAGATTAGAACTTATGGATATTAAAAATTAAAATACGTCAATTAGTTCCAAATTTCGGAATGATCATTAATATTGATTGATACGAGCCGTGTCTAACACTCATAAAATTTATTGATTATCGACATCAGATTTCACCCACAGACAAGGGAATTAATAATAACGTAATACATAGTAATAAAAGCCGCTTTCTCAACACAATGCATCACTAGACTGAACCATTTTGCAATCAACATATCAACTAAACCGTGTCTAGAAAATTCTTAATTGAACTAATGAGAAGTAATTACAATTTTTATTGCGGCCATAATGATTACGATGCCTTAAAATAATAAAAGCAATTAGACATTGATGGGCGTAGCGGAGAAGTTTATGTTTGTCTCTGTCACTCCCAGGGTGATCGCTAGGTTCGAAGAGGACACCACGATCAGATGTAATTGTTTGAACGGTTATAAAAGTTGATGTCAGAGACGGTGTTCTGTTTGTCGTAAAATGGCGAGATGGTTCCATTTCCAGTATTTTAATGTTAAAAAAATAAGGTTACGTTGTTTCGTTTGGACGAAATAATACAAGTTATGTTCTAGCTTGTACAATCTAAATATTAATCAAAGCCACAGAATTTTAATGACTGCGTGGTACAATTAAAATGACTGATTCATAGCAACAAAGTTGGGATACAAATGAGTCACGTGGTACACTCTAATTAGGTACAATGGACTAAGAATTCAAAGGAATAAAATGATGTGATCACGTCTAAATACAACTGACGAATAGATTAGTTCGTGCCAATAAGCCTTTTGCTTGCCTAATATAGAGTGCGATAAATAAACACTTATCGAAATTAGGTGCATCATATATTTAGATTTTATTGTGTTAATACTTAATTTTAAAAATGGAATCTCATAGATACATAATTTACAAAAGTTTTTTTTTGATACAGAACGAAAATTTAATTTTAAATGGAACTACTTACATAAATTAAAATTGGTAAAAATATTTTTAAATAGAACTTAATTTTAATTAGAATTTTATTTAAAAATGGAACTTATTTTGAATTTGGAGTAGGTACCTAGAGTACCTATATTAAAATAGAATTTCGTTTAAAATATCACATTTTCCTCATTTAAAAACAGAAATAAATTGATAATTGTTATTTTTAAATTTGGATTGAATAGTGTGCCCTTTTTGCGATTTAATGTGGACAAAATATTTAGAAGAAACGTAGGTAGGTAAGTAAGTACCGACCTAATTTTCTGGCAATAACTTTTTTATTAACGTATGGAATTGGAACTGTGAATTCTTATTGGTTACTTATTATTTTGATGAATGCTCGATTGTTTCCATATATTATTCAATTAAGAATATTCGCTAGTTTCTAAATTGGTTTCTTCAAAATTGACTGTGTACTTTTAAAATCTACCTGTTTCGCCTGTTAACAATCAAACTGAAACTTTAATTTTAAAATGTATCTTTTATCTGTAGATCAAAGATACGTTAAGAAAGTGTTTCAGTTTAATTGATAACAGGTGAAATGAAGGTTTTGATATAATTTTTATCATAACTGAATACTGATTGAATAATATTTGGTAACATACCTACTTTACAATTTGTCTACTTTTTGGTGCTGATTCCGATAGATATTAGGATTTTCATATTTAGTTTAAAAGTTTTAGCAAAGTGCTTAAATGATGAGGATACGGTATTTAACAATGGCAAATGCCAAAAAAATTTAACTATTCAGGTACTTATTATAAAATAAAAACATTATTAGATAAATTTCTTTACCTAACGAGTAAATATTAAATTTAGTTAGAATTAAGTACAAATTAATTTCGAGCAGATATTCTTTAAAAAGCTCTTAAGGAATAGGTACTAGTTAGGTAATACATTAATTATTTTATTTTCCTTATGGTTGCCATGAAATTATGCAACCAATAGCGCATCTTCTTTTATATACACGTTTTAAAACTGATTGTGCATTTTTTATTGTCTTTAATAAAGATTTTATTTTACCTACCTCGTCAAAATGTAAAGTTATTTATTTTTATGCAGTTAAATGTTGTTTTTACAATTCTATTAGAAATTTTAGCTAAGTTTAATATATTTTTTTTTAACTCATTTCATGTTTTTTGTTTCTTACAGTTTATTACCTACATATATATTTTTTTAAATAAGTCATAGATTGATACTGAGATTTTGGTTTTTCTGAGAGCAGAATACACGAAATTTTACAAATGTTTTCTAGATATTAACATAAATAGGTACATGCGAAAATTTATTTAGTATAAACTTGAGGTTTTAGAAACTTTATTTTCTCTAAAGAATAATACAATATTCGCTTAAAAGAGAAAACTTAATAACTATATAGATAAATAAATCATTTTTTTGGAGCGAACTTTACGAACTTTACATATTTTTAAAACTTTTATTTAAGTAAAGCGGTGTAGTATTTCTTCCTTAATTGACTTTTATGTATGTGTGAAGTCATTATAAATCATTATGCAGCATGTTTATAAATATTAAAATTATGTAGGCACAACCGTGATTTTTATCAAAAAATAAGTAGGTGATAACAAATGATGTAAAGAATTATGACCCACTTAATATCATAATAATGAGAAAATTAATGATGTAGCAATAAATTCATGGTCTAACGATAATGCATCTCTTATCGCAACAATCAAATTACATTTCAAATTAGGCGTTGAGTTGTCAGAATAAATATTCATAACTTTATATTATTCAATTTAAAAAATGCATTCGAACTGAATAATTTGAAAAAAGAATATTCCAAAGATCATCGAAAAGTAAATAGATGAGTCTGGCCAAATTAAAAATCAATAGCGCCGACGAAAAAAGTTGACGGAAGAAAAGAATAAAAGTAAAAAAATACCTACAGAAAAACGCGACACATGTATTCGAACCAATCAGCTGTTTGTTGGCTTCGGTCGCCCCGCCCAACGGTAACTTTTCCTGTGCACGTCAAAAATATAACCATTCCATTATTTTCCCGATACGTGCCAGAATCTTTCATAGAGCATGCCATTATTTTTTTATCTGTCACGTTAACCATTGAATTTTATTTAAAAATCGCACTATCAAAATTTTGGACTACATAAAACTTATTTTTCTTAACTTTAACGTTTCTTAAAATAAAACTTTTAATTTCGCTAAAAATAAATAATTACAATTTATAACCATAAACAACTAAATTAACATTTAAAAGTTTTTTAACAATTTCAAAATAACGTAAAACAATCAAATAAGTAAAAAGAACATAAATTCAAAACTAAAATAAAGTTAGTAAAACTACAGAACATTTTTATACAAGAGCAAATTCAACACTTACAATATCCCAGAAGGTAAATGTCTGCAGTTAGAGCTTTAGATTTGTTTTCGTAGCAGTGACGTTGTTAATTAGCCGGCGCTCGCTGATTCATCACTTTATAGCGTCTCAGCGGCTAGTCCAAGCCAATAGTTAATTACTACACTGCAAACACGATACCAGTTTTCTTCAAATAAAATCCTACATAACCTTAAAACAACACTCAGTCCAATATCCAAACGCACTTAAAAGTTTGAATTCAGAATGACAGAAGACGCGCGAAACGTTTTTTTTTCTTCAACTGTCAAACGTGAACCGAACGAACGCAAATACGGCCGTCCACGTCAGTACTCTGACGTTCACTAGTCGCGACTCGGCGTAAGTCGAGGAGAAGAAGGCAGCGGTCTCGGCCAACACGCCTTTCGTTCGTCTCTCTCTCGCGCGGCTATGCCCGCCCGACCATTTTTACGGTTTAACCGACTCAATTCAATTCAACTCAACTCAATTGTCGTGGCGCGAATGCCTTCGCACTGGACGCTAGAGTGAGACGTATAGCTTTCGCCTTATTTCAGAGCCTGCGTTTTATTAAATACAATTTAATTGTTCAAGTTTAGTTAGCGTAATGTAGTATAACGGGTTTAAAATCTAGGATTCGAAATATTGACGTTACATGCGTTTGAACTAAGAATCTGCGTTCGGAAAAGCGGAATAGAGCCTTAATCTTAGTTTAAGACGCAGCTGTGGGCACGGATGTGTCCGTTTCGCTCGCGCCACTATCGTCCGGCGGGCGATCGGAGTGGGAGTGAGCGAGAAATCCGAGCATCGATAGGCGTTACCGTTTCCATCAGCTCTCACTTCTGGGTGTGTAAAGTTTTAGGCCGAAACATGTAAAAATGCATCTTGAAAAAAAGTTATGTATTAAAAAAAGAAGCTTAGTGCGAGGTAGGGGGGACATTAATGCTGGCGGGAGGTGGCGAGGATGGCTTTTTTCGCATGCTGTATTTTCGGGGGTGTTCGCGTAACTGGACAATGCATTATCGAGCACTGCCGGCGATCCGGACGCATCACCTTAGTGGCCCATTTGAACTCGAAAACAACTGGACTTGAATGGAATACAGCCAGTCCAATGATATAATGGCTTTGCCACATTTAGAGTATAGTCAGAAAATGTATCTGGATAAACATTACGTACAATGCAGTAAAAAAGTATCAAAAACATTAAACGCAATTAAAAATTTCACGGATTTCAAATATAAGTATCTCAAATGAGTTACAATCAATAAATACGCTATAAAATGATTGGAGTGTATCATTGGATTGATTTCTCGTTCTTAAAAAAAGGATGATTTAGTATTAGATACATCACAGGTGCAATGCACTTATAAAATTGAATTTCACGTGTCTATTGAATCTAGTGAATGGTCTAATATCAATTTTCTGAGGCTTTTTTTGCACATATATCCATCGAAACTTCCGCCGAATCGTTACTTTCAAAACATTTGATAAAATGAAATAAAATAAACCATTTTTTTTAAGGACGACTTCCGCAATAGGGTACACGCCCTGTATCGCGGGGGACTTTACAAATATACAAGTCAAGGACACAAAGTACACCCAGACTCGGAAAACAATTTGTGGATCACACAAAGGCGTGTCCCTCGAATCAAACCCTCTTGCGTAGCAGTCGATAATTGAAAGAACTTCGAAGAGAATTAATAGATAGATAAGTATACCTATTTATATTTATAAGATAGAAATACCACACCACAATAGGTATATATATTAGAAAGAATAAACGAGCCCCAGTGAGCAGATAGAAACATCAGCAAGGTCTGTGTTTCTTCACTGTTATGTGATTCTTTATTGGATCTCTAAACAGATCACTTTTCCTTCTTCTTCAGATTATAAGAGAAAGGAAATAGATAATGAACTGTTAGGAACAATATTTAAACATTTCCCAAATAGGTCTTATTGGAGACGGTTCTTTGTACCTATAATACTCTACAAAGAAATGCATTACATTGAGTTCGTATGGAAAATAAAATATAAGAATTTCGCAAACTCAAACATTCATAAAACCAAATCAATGATGGCTTGAAAAAGTAAGTTTGAAAAAAAAACGTTGAATTTCGTAAGAAAACCAGCAGTTCCAAGAGCCCATCTAAAAGCCCATAAGAAGGCGCTGCCAAAACACTCATAAGCCACTCTTCCTCCTATGTGAGAACAAGGCTACGTTTAAAAAAAACATATTCCCTCGCTCTACCTCCACCAAAAAAACTAAATGAACTATAATAATAGTTTACACAAATCGCGTGAAACTGTTAATCGGTGTGAATTAAAGTCAGACATTGATTACGGATTAATGCCGTAACATCGATCAAGCTCTATGAACTCAACATGACCCAACGAAATCACTAACGAAGTCATAAATGTAAGTATCTAACAATTTTTGAGTTCCATAGATAATTTTGTTCTTTTCTCCTTGTTCACACGAGATTTAAAATAAGTACCTATAGTTCAGTGAGAAATTGTTCGAACTGTAAGTCTACTAATCTATTCCTTGTCTAAAACTAAACTTTTAACTTTAGTAGTCTTAGATTTCCTAAGTTTATTCAAAGTGTATCTGGCGAAGGATCGATGGGCGTTGAAGCAAACGAGTCCTAGAGTGAAGACCGTGACTCGGTAAACATCGTAAGATAGGACGACTCTGCCAGATGGACCGACAACCTAAAGAAGGTCGTTGGGATTTACTGTTTTGGGGGGAATGCCGAGAGGCATAGATCCAACAGCAAACAGATACAGGTTGGTGTAACATAAAGGTACAGTCAAATTTTAGCAATGTGGTGAATTTCAGCATGATGGTATACTTATAGCGTTTTATTTTTGTTAAATTTCAACAGCAGACTGCAACCTCTTGAGGTGCAAAATTCGGTTGCATTATAATTTAATAATAATAATAAGTTTTATTGATCATTATAAATATTGTAATACATTGGTTGGTTAGGTACATAGTTTAAAAGTTTGAGATGTTTATTTTTTTCTACAATAGTATTAGGTAGGTACAGCTTTGCACTCCTAACTAGGTTACGGACTAACCTGTATGAAGGAGTTACAGTTCCGATCCCTCGTGTATTACATACATTGGTGATAAAAGGTTTATGTATTTAATTGAGCATTTTAATTATATTTTTTAAAACATGTGACTAAAAATATAACGAAATTTTGGCGCAGGTTGGTACTGTGGTGTATGTGTCAAGTGATCGAACATTTCACATGAAACCTTAATGTTAAATGTGAACTGTTTGCTTTGAAGTTCTTTGAAAAGCTAAAAGAGACAATTGGAAAAGGGAGAACCGTCATAGCGTAGTATACTCTTTGCGTCATAGCCCATGACCTGAAAAGCCGTGTTGAACGAACTAAAATAAAATGATTTTATTTAAGATATATTATATCAGTTTTATTGTCATATATCATCATCATATACCTACATGAATATATAAGGGGAAGTTGTCGTTTGATTTCTCACAAAATAAATACGATCCTGTTATTCAAATCTGGTACCAGATTTACGTCTGTACCAGCGCTACAGTAGCTATATTTGGTACAAGGACCCAGTAGGTGTACAATAATGTGACGATCCTGGAATTAGATCACACTAATTCGTCTATTCTTTCTTTCTGTTAGACTAGATAGAGACTTAAATAATTTATTGTTTTTAAACTTTCGCGATTTTTATACATATTAGTTATATTTCGGGACTTAATCGCGTGAATTATTTAAAGGTAGGATTTCACCGATCGTGGTCACGGGTCGACCCGTGACCACGATCGGTGAAATCGATCGAAACGTCGGGTAAATAAAAGGTTCGTACCGATCGTGGTCACGGGTCGACCCGACATTTCGATCGGTGCAATTCGATCGAAACGTCGGGTAAATAAAACGTTCGTACCTTTAAATAATTCACGCGATTAAGTCCCGAAATAAAACTTATTAAATAATTTATTTTAATAGAAGCACACGAAGTTCATTTCTATTCACTATTAATGTAAACGAATGGATTGAATAGATATTACCCACCATACAACATACAATTTATGAAATTTCGTTCAAATTTTGTTTAACTGGCCCTGAGCTGGCCGATTCATAATCAAAATAATTTATTTACTAAACCATTCTTAAATCATTATAAATTAACTTTTCTGTTAATTATTTACTAGCGGACACCTCGCGGTTTCACCGGCGTAGTTCCCGTTCCCTTGGGAATACAGGGATAAAAAAATAGCCTATGTCACCCGGGGTTAGTGTAGCTTCACAACGATGAAAGAATTTTTCAAATCCGTCTAGTAGTTTCGGAGCCTATTCAATACAAACAAACAATGAAATCTTTCCTCTTTATAATATTAGTATAGATATAGATATAGATGTAAACAGAATATAATAAGTAAGTTAATGTATATTTTTCGTAAACTTCATACTTGATCTTGTCATACGTCGGACCGGGCTCATATCGGTCCGGTATTGACAAATAACATGTGAGGGAGTGACACTAACGAAACAAAAAGCCTATAAGAAAATAATAAGCCCATTTTTAAAAAAGAAGACGACTCCCGCTGTAGGGTACAAGCCCTGTGTTGCTTCACAAACATACAATTCACGGACACAAAGTACACCCAGACTCAGAACAACAATTTGTGGATCACACAAAGTGTGTCCTCTTGCGTAGCAGTCGGACTCACTCCCACCGCGCCACAGAGGCAGTCCAAAAAAGTTTCGATTTTTTTTATTTTTTTTTATTTTAATTTTTTTATTATTTTTTGTTTGTATTTAATTTAATAATAAAAAAATAATTCCGATATTATTATTATTTTTTTCAACAATGTATTAAATTGTATGCCGGGAGGTACAGTGATACTTAACAATCTGTAATAACTTTTATACCTACCTGTATCTATGCAATCTGAAATAAATAAAAATTACAACAGTTTAAATTCCGTTTTTTCGATCAGTAATATCTTTACCAAGAAGTCACTGCAATGACAGCGACTAACGATTGTCGTACCTTCGTTGGTTTGCCTATACACCTGCAACTTTATCTACAAGATTTGCAAAGCAACTTTATCCTAAAACAAGATTTGTATTGACCGGCAACTTTATCCTAAAACAAGATTTATATTTAGAAGGTCTATAATTGCTTGCAATTAGGTTGTTTACCCTCTTACTCACGTATTTTTTAATGATAACTTTCGCATTAAAGTACGAGTACAACTTCTGTGTCGCACGCAACGTACGAGTTGACACCATACACTGTCCCGATCACTATACACACCTAACTTTGAACATTAATTTGTGGACCAAGCAAATTGGTGTCCCGAGTAGGAATCTAATCCACAACCTCTTACATAGCTAGTTAGTTACATAGCTAGCATAGTTTTAGACAAAAATGGTGGGATAGTTGCACTAGTACATGTTTCTTATATTTAAGACATACTAATTGCTTTACGCAATTTAATTATTTTTTCTGAGAATCGTGCGTGTTTTTGTAACAATAAAAAATAAAAGTACTAGTTCTAGTTTAAAAATTATATTAAGATAAATGAAAACCCATCTAAGGGTACTCACCAATTCATCAATCAATTCTGTAACACTGACGTAACTAAAACCGTAGCACAATATATTGTTTACAAGTATAACCTACCCTAAGCAATAAATATTGGAGCCAAGTAATGTTGCTGAACTCTATTCTAAATACGTAGTCCAGTCTGTAAGTAAACGACTTTTACGCGTTTTTGTGAGGTTGTTTTTTTATGTGCTTACGATGACAAAGAGGTATACAAATACAATAAATGCATTTTTGAAAGATAGAAAAATTTGAAATCCAGACTCAGGAATCGAACCCGAGACTTCCGTAGCCAAACCGGGGCCAGAAGCGAACCACCTATCTGGACTATGTTATTAGATTTCGAATTTTTCTATCTCTTGTTGCTCGCGAAATTTAGGCCTTCGCTGTGACATCTAGTCGTTAGTTAAGGAACTATCACGGCTTTTGTTATTGCTTCGTTACAGAGAGCATTTTAACAAATTATGATGTCGCAGGCCGAATATTGAAGTAATTTTTATAGGCATTTCTTGCCAATAACTTTACAAATACAATAAATGCATTTTTGAAAGATAGAAAAATTTGAAATCCAGACTCAGGAATCGAACCCGAGACTTCCGTAGCCAAACCGGGGCCAGAAGCGAACCACCTATCTGGACTATGTTATTAGATTTCGAATTTTTCTATCTCTTGTTGCTCGCGAAATTTAGGCCTTCGCTGTGACATCTAGTCGTTAGTTAAGGAACTATCACGGCTTTTGTTATTGCTTCGTTACAGAGAGCATTTTAACAAATTATGATGTCGCAGGCCGAATATTGAAGTAATTTTTATAGGCATTTCTTGCCAATAACTTTACAAATACAATAAATGCATTTTTGAAAGATAGAAAAATTTGAAATCCAGACTCAGGAATCGAACCCGAGACTTCCGTAGCCAAACCGGGGCCAGAAGCGAACCACCTATCTGGACTATGTTATTAGATTTCGAATTTTTCTATCTCTTGTTGTTCGCGAAATTTAGGCCTTCGCTGTGACATCTAGTCGTTAGTTAAGGAACTATCACGGCTTTTGTTATTGCTTCGTTACAGAGAGCATTTTAACAAATTATGATGTCGCAGGCCGAATATTGAAGTAATTTTTATAGGCATTTCTTGCCAATAACTTTACAAATACAATAAATGCATTTTTGAAAGATAGAAAAATTTGAAATCCAGACTCAGGAATCGAACCCGAGACTTCCGTAGCCAAACCGGGGCCAGAAGCGAACCACCTATCTGGACTATGTTATTAGATTTCGAATTTTTCTATCTCTTGTTGCTCGCGAAATTTAGGCCTTCGCTGTGACATCTAGTCGTTAGTTAAGGAACTATCACGGCTTTTGTTATTGCTTCGTTACAGAGAGCATTTTAACAAATTATGATGTCGCAGGCCGAATATTGAAGTAATTTTTATAGGCATTTCTTGCCAATAACTTTACAAATACAATAAATGCATTTTTGAAAGATAGAAAAATTTGAAATCCAGACTCAGGAATCGAACCCGAGACTTCCGTAGCCAAACCGGGGCCAGAAGCGAACCACCTATCTGGACTATGTTATTAGATTTCGAATTTTTCTATCTCTTGTTGCTCGCGAAATTTAGGCCTTCGCTGTGACATCTAGTCGTTAGTTAAGGAACTATCACGGCTTTTGTTATTGCTTCGTTACAGAGAGCATTTTAACAAATTATGATGTCGCAGGCCGAATATTGAAGTAATTTTTATAGGCATTTCTTGCCAATAACTTAGGCCAGATAGGTGGTTCGCTTCTGGCCCCGGTTTGGCTACGGAAGTCTCGGGTTCGATTCCTGAGTCTGGATTTCAAATTTTTCTATCTTTCAAAAATGCATTTATTGTATTTGTAAAGTTATTGGCAAGAAATGCCTATAAAAATTACTTCAATATTCGGCCTGCGACATCATAATTTGTTAAAATGCTCTCTGTAACGAAGCAATAACAAAAGCCGTGATAGTTCCTTAACTAACGACTAGATGTCACAGCGAAGGCCTAAATTTCGCGAGCAACAAGAGATAGAAAAATTCGAAATCTAATAACATAGTCCAGATAGGTGGTTCGCTTCTGGCCCCGGTTTGGCTACGGAAGTCTCGGGTTCGATTCCTGAGTCTGGATTTCAAATTTTTCTATCTTTCAAAAATGCATTTATTGTATTTGTAAAGTTATTGGCAAGAAATGCCTATAAAAATTACTTCAATATTCGGCCTGCGACATCATAATTTGTTAAAATGCTCTCTGTAACGAAGCAATAACAAAAGCCGTGATAGTTCCTTAACTAACGACTAGATGTCACAGCGAAGGCCTAAATTTCGCGAGCAACAAGAGATAGAAAAATTCGAAATCTAATAACATAGTCCAGATAGGTGGTTCGCTTCTGGCCCCGGTTTGGCTACGGAAGTCTCGGGTTCGATTCCTGAGTCTGGATTTCAAATTTTTCTATCTTTCAAAAATGCATTTATTGTATTTGTAAAGTTATTGGCAAGAAATGCCTATAAAAATTACTTCAATATTCGGCCTGCGACATCATAATTTGTTAAAATGCTCTCTGTAACGAAGCAATAACAAAAGCCGTGATAGTTCCTTAACTAACGACTAGATGTCACAGCGAAGGCCTAAATTTCGCGAGCAACAAGAGATAAAAAAATTCGAAATCTAATAACATAGTCCAGATAGGTGGTTCGCTTCTGGCCCCGGTTTGGCTACGGAAGTCTCGGGTTCGATTCCTGAGTCTGGATTTCAAATTTTTCTATCTTTCAAAAATGCATTTATTGTATTTGTAAAGTTATTGGCAAGAAATGCCTATAAAAATTACTTCAATATTCGGCCTGCGACATCATAATTTGTTAAAATGCTCTCTGTAACGAAGCAATAACAAAAGCCGTGATAGTTCCTTAACTAACGACTAGATGTCACAGCGAAGGCCTAAATTTCGCGAGCAACAAGAGATAGAAAAATTCGAAATCTAATAACATAGTCCAGATAGGTGGTTCGCTTCTGGCCCCGGTTTGGCTACGGAAGTCTCGGGTTCGATTCCTGAGTCTGGATTTCAAATTTTTCTATCTTTCAAAAATGCATTTATTGTATTTGTAAAGTTATTGGCAAGAAATGCCTATAAAAATTACTTCAATATTCGGCCTGCGACATCATAATTTGTTAAAATGCTCTCTGTAACGAAGCAATAACAAAAGCCGTGATAGTTCCTTAACTAACGACTAGATGTCACAGCGAAGGCCTAAATTTCGCGAGCAACAAGAGATAGAAAAATTCGAAATCTAATAACATAGTCCAGATAGGTGGTTCGCTTCTGGCCCCGGTTTGGCTACGGAAGTCTCGGGTTCGATTCCTGAGTCTGGATTTCAAATTTTTCTATCTTTCAAAAATGCATTTATTGTATTTGTAAAGTTATTGGCAAGAAATGCCTATAAAAATTACTTCAAAGAGGTATACAGTCTGCTAAACGAGAGAATTATAAGTTAACTATCTGAAGAAACTTCAAAGAAAACTAAACGTGAAATGAGATAAATCAATTCTGTAATACTAACGTTGCTAAAACCGTAGTACAATATGGTGTTTATAAGTGGTCTGTCTGAGGCTACCGTGCAAGGCCCAAAGGCCCTGCACGGTAACACATTCTGCGCACATTATCGAAGTAATTCAATCACTAACGTTCACTCATCGACTGAGCTGCCTAATGACATCAACTTGACCACTTACCTTACAGGATATTATGTTAAACCTCACAAAACTAAACTAAGTATATAATTATATTGGAGCCAAGTAAAATGGCTAACATCGATAGACAATACAGTTGTTTCTTGCTACTTTAGCTTTTATGGAACTAAGTACTGAACTGTGTGAACTTTTGTACTTAACTTAACTCAGAAACAATCAAACCTTATTTTGAGCAATAACTGCTTTATCATGAATGTTGAATGTTTTTTTTGGGCAACAAGGCACAATTCCTTCACATTGAGCATGTCATGCAGGTAAAAAGGCATAAAACACATCGTAATGTAGGTATACAAAACCAACACCCCTACATTAGGTACTAAAAACTTAAATCTCACTTCGTTGTCTAGTGTTTCCTGAAAGACTAATATCAATTCATTCTTACAATCGCATCATCATATTCATAAGTAAGTACTTACTTAAAATAATATGTCTTGAGTTTTAATATAAATCTATTATTAATATTATATATAAAAAATGTATGATATTAATACTTGCGAATATCGGGGGACTAATCAATAGCTTAAATATTTTATTATTATTATAGACTAATAATATAATGAGAAAATATTAGATTTTTTGTTTGTTGTAATGGATAAACTCTAACTACCAAATCGGTTAAGCTAAAAGTACCTATTTTATTTCAGAAATATGTACCTACTTTATCCAAGAGATCAATAAAATCAAATTTAACGCGGGCAAAGACGCGGGGATAAGTTAGACATAATATTAAACGATAATATATTTCAATTTCGTTAACTCGAACGTTTCGGTCAAATTACACCGATCGTGGGTCGAACGATGACAGCTTAGCGAAGCCTCCGTGAAACGCAGGTTTTGCCAATTATCCTTGGCTGATCAATTACCTTGCCTTGTCAGTACTTCGACACACTACACTTACTTCATGCTTACACTTTTAAAACGAAACTTTTACGGCATAAATTGTGTTTGGTATTGGCAGAATATTGACAATCGATATTCATCTTCACCACTGAAGTCATATTTCTTGACTTCAACCAGTGCCGATGGCAAGGCCGAATCTTAATCTTGTGAATAACACGATTAAATTACATTTCAACCCATAAGTGGGACATCCCCACTGCTGGGCACGGGTCTCCCCAGTAGAACCTACATAATAAAGATCCTGGGGGTATTTGCTATAACCGCCGCGCTTCGCAAGCGGGTTGATGATCGCAGTAAGGCTTTAAGTATGCAATGGACGCTGCTGCCCGTCATCCAGTGTGAAATCGAGATGAGATGTAATTTGATTATTATCTTTTGTAATATCAAGATCCTTTTATTGAGATGACATAATACTTTGATCCCTAATGAAATACAATAGGTATATCCTATGATTATTATTTGTTTCTAAACCAAAGGTTTGACCCGGGAATCGATTATAATATACACAGCATCAACCAATACAAAACACCAATACACCGAATCAGTTGGATGATGTACTTTTGTCGGTAAGTAATAATAATAATGTCTTGGGACTACTCATACAACGCTATCTGACCCCCGAACTAAACAGACAACTGATAAACAAACTTATATATTTCTAAATAAATACATATTATAGATAAATAACACCCGGACACAGAATAAACCATTATACTCATCACACAAAGTTTTATCCTGGGTGGGGATCGAACCCACGACCTCTTGCGTAGCAGTCGGATACAGTCCCACCGCGCCACAGAGGCAGTCAAAAGTAAGTTTTAGAGAGCACACCAGGGAATACGACTGCCTCGGTGGTGCCACCGAGGCAGTCGTATTCCCTGGTAGTAGTGTGATCAACTGTTGCTCATGAGGTCGTGCGTTCACTCCTATATCATCCACCAATAATTGTTGTTCCAAGTCTTATTGTGTCCGTGACATGTATGTTTGTAAAGTCCCCCGCGACACAGGGTTTGTACCCTACTGCGGGAGTTATCTTTAACAAAATACACAGATACAGGGCTTAGAACTACTAATTTCTGGTCTCAATAATCTAACTATTGAATTGTCTACTAGAGGTATATATTTGACATAAGCTCCATACAAAATATGGTAAAATTCTATCTTTAGTAGCCAAATCCATCGATAGGTAGTTTATTGAGACTAGCCGTAAGTCTGTACAATAAGAATAAAGACGTGTGAGGAGTGTTAAAAGTTCCTGTAAGGCCTTTTTTTCAAATTCTTCATAAAATATCACATTATTTGTAACTACAAATCAACGGATCTCGCATTTTTCTTTAATTTAGGGCCACGCCATTTCCTTTATTTGTGATGTTGCTTCTTGCCAAATTTTATTATTCTAGGTCAGCGAGCAGTATCTACCCTATAGGTTATAATTTATCTGAAAGTGTCAAAATATGCAGCATAATAAATAAACGGTTAATTTTCTTACAAAGTCAGGATATTTTTGTTTGTGTGGCACGCCATCTCTCGCTCGAAAACTTAGTATCATCGATGGTACTTAGCGAGAGTGCGTAGAATGCTCTTGTGGCTTTCTGCGAGGAAGCATGATAGCAAGAAATGAGGCTGCGGAAAGAGAAAGAGAGACGATCAACATTCTTCCATCCGTAGAAGCCGACTGCTCGACAAAGGGCACAAAACGATCTTCGTCCCCCTTGATCGTTGGCTAGAGAGCGACAGGTAAAGCAGCCTGTTGTTTTCAAACTAGAGACGCCGAAACAAAGCATCAAATAAAAACAATGAATGGGGCGACATACATGGCCAAGGTCCGCTGGAGGTGAAGGAAACTATTCCGCAAGGGACACCCTCATCTCCGGCTATGGACCTACAAGACGTAACAACGTGTGATTTTTTAGTCGAGTCCCACATACCCAGCTGTCGAGCCGTCGACGGGCTAGGATCCGTGGGGAATTTACACACGTAAAAAAATTATATTCTGTGCTTGATATTAGTTTATACCTTCAGTCCTTTTTGGTAAAAAAAAAACTTGAGAGGTGTCAAGGGACACCTGGATGGAACGAAGTTCTTATCTTATTTATTTTTTTATAATCTTCGCAACACCACACTGTTCGATGCGAAATAGAAAGACGAAACGAAAATAACTTACAAAAAGACGATTGTATACCGAAGGCTCGAACCCACAACTACACAATTGTCACCAATACTGTGTGCCGAATTTATGCCTCTAGACCAAATCGACAGGTGACTTCTTCGTCAAATTAGATGTTCATATCTTACGCGCACGCCGCACGGCTTGTGTGTGTCAAAAAGTGTCGTTACAACGTTTCGTGAGATTTTTTTCCGTCTAGCCCCCTTTCACAACGCGCGATAAGGAACTTCGTTCCAAAATATATTGGCCTTGATAGAGAGACAAACGTATCACAAAATGTTCCAGCAGAGATTATTTTTCCTTTTGAAGTGCAGACCTCTTAACAAGATCGAACGTAAGCTGTAAAATGCTTAACATTCACCAAAGTGTTAAATCGAAATTATCTGTACCTAAATGTGGACATACTAATATCCCCGTTGAAGCAATCCAAATATTAACCAATCATAGACCTGTTCTAAATGTAAACTAATCCAAATACGAAAAGCAAGACAAAACTCAAATAACTTGGCCTTAAAACACCGAAGACAAGATAGCCCACTCAATCTAAACTTGCTCAAATCGATACCAGATCAAATATAACACCGAGTTAAAGAATCGAGACATCTATCAAAGGTAACCACGTCACTTATACGTAAATAGCTGTGACGTCATGGTATCAAATCCGACCAACTTGCATCGGCCGAAAGTTGCCGATTCAGTTAATAATTGATACCGGTCGGCTGTTACGTGTACCGTTGTAATGATCGACCAATTGCTATTGCCTTAAGTTGGTGGGAACAAAGAAATTAATTGTTATATCAGCTGGTTGATTGTTGTTTCTTATTGCGTGTTGTAAAGTCTGTGTACCTGTTATTCTACGTCTGTTGTATAAACCTGAAAAGAAATTTTGCACTAAACCCAGAATAAATGCTAATTTATTGTCTGGTACTAAAAATTGGATGTGCGAATCGAATTTCTAATTAAGCATTCTGACAGGTTTCGATCATGTGAGATTTGTAAGAGCATCGTAGGATGAAAGACATAGCTATACTCTTGTAAAAAGGAACAAAGAAAAGATAAACAGGATGATACAGACCACTACGAAGCCTCATATAGCATGAAAAGAGAAAGTCTAAGTCAAGTTGTACCAACAGGTGACATAGAAGGTCAGGGCCGGATCTAGGAAGTCCAACCGGGCCCCGGGCGCCACGCTTAAGGGGCCCGGTCCCCCCCCCTCCCTGAACGTAAGCACGTTCTCCGCGCAGATAAAGGACACTATCATCATATTTTTGCCCTGCCTCGAAATAACCCTAGATCCGGCACTGAGAAGGTACAGTACAGAGAACTGGAGATATTTGTTCATCTTAAAGATAGTAAGCAAGGAGCACAATTTTTATTTAAATGAAAAAATAGCAATACTGGATCAGATAATATATTTGACGGTCTTCAAACGAAGAATTTTAAAATATAAAAATACAAAGACACGAAAGAATACAAACAGAAGGAATGTCACCGTTGTAATTTTTTTTTATTATTCTTTTTATTTGTATTTTTATTACATTTTTATAATTTTAACATTTTTTATTTTATTTTTGACATGTTTTATTTATATTTGATTTTTATAATTTTTATTTGATAAACATAATTTATTTTGCTACAAAATGTACAGAATGCATTTATTGTATTTGTAAATTAATTGGCAAGAAATGCCTATAAAAATTACTTCAAAATGTACGAGTTTTACAACAATTTCTACAAATTATACGGAATCTCCTTCATAAAATGTTGTAAACCCTGTCTCTTAAACTCGGGTAACCTGCATCTTAAGAGGCAGTGTTCGGTTCTAAGACTACTTACAAATAGATTTCACAGGTTGTAGACTATGTCGTTCTATCACTATATTTTATTGATATACGTGTACTTAATCGCGTAAAATCGTGAAATATAAGCTAAGGTGTTGAGATGTTTCGATCTTATTGCACTGTTGGTGCAATAAGATCGAAACATCTCGACTAATTTCGAGTAAATAAAGGGATAGAGAAATTTGAGGTCTAGTAACATAGTCCAGATAGGTGGTTCGCTTCTGGCCCCGGTTTGGCTACGGAAGTCTCGGGTTCAATTCCTGGGTCTGGACTTCAAAATTTTCTATCTTTCAAAAATGCAATTATTGTATTTGTAAACTTAAAAAATAATTCACTCGATTAAGTCCCGATATACATCTAACTAATACGAATAAACGAAGTCTATACAAAAACCTAAAAGATGTGTTGATTAGCCATGTTGAAAACTACATACACTGTATATTAATTGGTATTCACGCGATTACTTAACACAAATCAACGAATTAGCCAACGATCACGGATATTCGGTATTTATGAATTTTTCACGAGATAATGGCATCGTATTTTTTAATAACTTAATTTAAATGCATTTATTTATGTTTAGTGCAACAGCAACTTTATATTTATGTTCTTTCTGTAGGCTTCGGGCAATAAGAGGTGTTCCTAACATGGAAGGGTTATTATAGTTCTGCCTAGGTGTATAAAATACTATTAAATGTGTCTGTTTATTTATGTATATATGTTGTCCACCTATTACTCCATTTAGGTAGTTAGTTAAATTAAGGTTTCACCTTGGAATGATAGATAATACTCGTAGCTGTTGTGTACACTTTTTGTGTGATTCATTTGAGTGTTCTAAAAGTTGTCTCATAAAATTTCGTGTTTGCATCGTGAGTTATTTATGGTCAAGAGTCACAAAACATTTTTTCGCGATTATCTCTGTTTTTATAGCTCTTATTTTGTTCATAATATGAGACAGTCACCTCAAGATTTTCTGAATACCTTCGTCTCGTAGAGGATTTTGTTTTATACGTTTTGTGTATACATCTACCTATCTTTATATATATATATATATATATATATTTCTTGTGTGCGTGTGTATGTCACTGAACTTCTCCTAGACGGCTGGACCAATTTTGATGAAATTTTTTGTGTGAGTTCAAGGGGATTCGAGGATGGTTTAGATTCACAATTGAACCCAATTTACAAAAAAAAAAAAGAGTCGAGACGAAGTTCGCCGGGACAGCTAGTCTATATATATAAATAAATCTTTCCTAGGTTACGAGTTAACTAGAGAACGACTTTACCGATTTCATGCATACTTTTTTTTAGTTTTCTAACACTCTGGAGAAGGTTCTTACGTAAAAAAAAATAAAAAAATAAACGAAAAAAACAACGGGTTGATACGAAGTTGGCCGGGACAGATAGTCTTAAATAAAAATTATAGAGCAATAATAACAAGTTTTATAACTGCGGACTAGGCAGCCTGGCTGCAGCAACCAATGTAACGTATGGCACTGTACGGGAGCCCGCGCACTAGTAGGCAGCCACAAGAACGGGTCTGACTGCGGGCAACCAGAGTAAGTCAGATCGAATGTAGACTGCCGCCAGACGTATTTTTGTGTTCAGAACCAGACGGGAGTCAACACTATAAATTTGTTAACTAATTTCAGTTTATTTAACTTTCGAGGTAACCATGTTTTATGTACTTTATGGTTTTTTTTTCACACTCCCACCGCGCTTCAGAGGCAATCATTTAGGCCTCTAGTCTTCACTACAACTTCTGGGTTCGGAAACCAGTTGGCTGCTCAAATATTTCAAACCGTTTTTGAGACATAAGACGGAGAGCGCGCAGTTCTGAGCTATACATATTGTACCACAAGATTAACTGTGAATGATGTAGCACAGGTACTAAATTCTGTTAATTTCTATTTCATATTTTTTACGAAGCGTGTCGTTACAGTTTTACGATTGCTGGTGAAACTATGGTGTCGTTTTGATTCTCTAGAGGTGAGACCACTTCGTTTCTGGCCATGGACCAATGAGGGCACATTGTATTATTTTTTATCAGTACGATTCCGACATACCTACCTTTGTCGTGCTCTCAATGAGTTGGATTCTTGAGGATTTTAACACAACTAAAATAAAGGTTTCATTTTGATGCTTTAAGCAAAATATAAATTATTTGTCATTGCAGTTAATTGTACAATTGAATCCTAAACTGAAATCTCGATGACAACGGAATGCGTATTTATTAAATAAACCCCCCAATTATGCCGTAAGTGGATAACCAGTCCTGAATACATAATTAAAACAATAGTGTTTACTTATTTTTATTTTTTAAGGCAACCTACCAAATGCCCACTAATTATTCCAGCATCTGGTATACAATAACGAATTATAATAATTGGCAATTATTTATATTGATGGAAGTTGTGAAAATGGTGACATGTCACATTTTTTCCAACTTCGCCACACTATAATCATATGAAAATGCTTGTAATACGTTTGCAAAGATAATGGCTTCAAGTTCTTATAAAGTGGATAGTACTTACATGTCATTGGGAGAAATTACCTGATCGACTAGATTGTTATCAAGTCAAAAAAGAAATTAGGTATTTAATAATATCTCTATGGGTGTTTTCATAAAGATAAAATCTAAATGGTTGTCATGCTTTGAATACTTTGAAAATACCATCTATCTCCAACTACAACAAAATTTTGATTACTACAAAATAATAATAATACGCATGTATTTTTCCTTTAAATACAATTAAAGTTAGACTTGTGGTACACAAATAATAAATAAAAGATAAAAAGGCCCTGGACCAAGTATATAGTCAGAGGCATAAAACATGCCAACCAATGATATTTATTAAATACGTTTCCGGTTATATTTTTAAGCAAAAAATTTAAACCTATTGAGCAAATAAAGTTAACCATTTACATTTCATACATTTCCTTTCTATGAAAATACGTTAGCAGTTGTCCTTGTAGACATTTTATTCTTTGTATTGATTTCCTAAGGTTTTAATTATATTGACTCTGAACAATTACAAATGGATATATTCTGATTCTTATTAAATATGGATAAATAATTGACAAAAGGGAATCCCTGACCACGACTGACTTTTTTTTTAATTACATTAAAATAAGTGTGTAATATAATAATATAAAATCACATTTTAGGTAGGCTGAAACCTTTCAAAATCCATTGAACGCTTCAAAATAAGCCACTTATATCAATACGCTATACAGGATGAACTGAAATTTAAACGAGATCTACAATTCCTTGAACTATTTTCAATCTATTTTTATTCCTTGAACAAATTATTCATACGTAGGTACTAACATAGTAGAAGAAGCAACATGTAAACAACCTATAATAACCTGATACCTATTCATAACAAATAAAAGAAATCCATTCTATTCTGCGGGACAAAACGAGAGATAGACCATCAGTAACTAATATTTTGACTTCAAGTAGCTAGTCAGTACAATTAAATTTTTAAAGACGACGTGTGATCTTCCTTGGGGAAATGTCTGTGAAAAGGAGAAACACAATCGACAATTCTCATGAACAACATGACAATACTTTGGGAGTATGGGTCCAACCACTTGAAGATTTTGTTTCCTTAAAAATATCACACTCTTTATTCTCTCTGTATTGTATTGTATTGTATTCTCCTGTACCTCGAAGAGCACGATGAGCTTTTGTTGGTCCTGAGCCAAATTAGAGATTATGAAAATGAGGAAATACGTAGTTGCGTACTATATCAGCTCCCGACATTAACTAATCTCTATCTAGTCAGCGGTAGCCTAATGGCTAAGGCATCCGTCTCGCAATCGTGAGGTCGTGGGTTCGAATCCTAGCCATTATACTACCGACGTGAACCCACTTTCACGTGAACACATATTTTTTAGAAAAAACAAAATATGTTGCTAGACACAGTTCTTTGTGCTAATACTATTCTTCTTCTCAGCCGTTTTCAACGAGTTTGGTGTAGGCCTCCTTCAGATTTCGCTATCTAATCGGTCTTGTGTTACTTTCATCTATACAAATAAGTATATAAATAAGAATTATTACAGAAACCGAAAAGAATTGTGTACTAAGGATGGACCCTCCGCTACTATGGTGTAATACTCTTGTAAATGTGGGATAGTGTTATGTCTGCTCATGTAGCGCGGTGGAAGTGTGTTCGACTGCTACGTCGTGAGACGTGAAGAGGTCGTGGTTTTGATTCCCACACGGAACACCACTTTGTGTGATCCACAAATTGTTGTTCCGAGTCGAGACTTTTTGTCCGTGACTTGTACGTTTGTAAAGACTCCCGCGACACAGGGCTTGTACTCTTAAGCGGGAATCGTCATTAAAAATAATGTCGGCACGACAAAGACCCCCTATTTTTTGTAAGTATAGCAATAGCGATCTTCAATACGTAGTAGTCTTTAAGTTTTAGATCAATGTCTACTGTGTTCTGTGTTGCAGCGTCTGGGTCGAGCTAAAAATTAACTAGTCCGGTACAGGTGTAATGTTTTGATGTCAGCTGGATGTTTATTTGGTGTTTTAACCTGTAGTTGAACTTTTAATTGTTTATAGATTAAACAGTTTGTAGTTAGTAAGGTATAAATCACTTAAACAAATTTTTGATAAATCTCAAATCCATCAATTTATATAATCTATTTAATAATATAAGAACGAGTAATTCTTGTGTATAAATGTATTCTGAATCTCGGAAACAGGCAAAGCCGCGGGCGACAGCTAGGTACTAGTGAATAGGCCTTGAGTTTTGATTTTACAAACATACTAATTACGGACGGAATCGAAAAACACGAATGGAATATCCAAGACTTGAAATAACACTTTATTGATCACACAACGTGGGGCCCCGTGTGGTAACCGAAGCCCAACAATCGTCAATTCAAAGCAGGGTCCTGCCAGGAAATGTAGTTTTATGTTTTAGGCACCAACTTTAAAATGTTTAATTATTTTTTGTTGTTATACCTACATTATTATTTTGCTTTTTAGTTACCTTATATTTATTTTGGAAGTCGGTTTTAATTTTTTTGTAATAAAGTTTTTATATCTCACTTTTCAGTGTATTGGTTTGTATTTGATTTATGTTACAATAGCATAATCCAAACTGCTCATTTATTTTTACAAAATGTTGCGTTTTGCGATACATGGCTGTTGATCTTTAAGGAGTTCACCTGATACTAGACCATCAGTTCCATTACATGATTTGACGGAGGCGAAGAATCAGGTATCGAATACGGTACACAATATTGAATAGTTTCGCTGGTCATCTGTGGTCTTCATCATCTGTTCCATTTCACTCAATGGTGTTTTTTAAGAGTAAATGCACGAATTACAACAAAATATACCCAAATTACAAAAGGTGTGCCTTTAATATTTAAAGAGTTCCCTCGATTTTTCCAAGATCTCATCATCAGATCCAAACTTTGATGACAATGAGACCAATCTGGAAATATATCCCTTTCAAACACGAAAAAATCTTTATTTAAGAAGACTCTTCTGTTAAGTATCTTTTGTAGGCTGTTTTTTTTATTAAAGGCTGTTTATTTCTGTCATAATACGATTCTGCCAAATCCAATTTCTGCCTTATTACGAATCTGGCGAACACCGTACCTTGAGTTTGACAATATTGTTTCCTCACCTCAAATGTAATAGCAGGCTCGACAGGCAATAAGTCGAAAACATTTTTTTCATCAAAGAATTATAATATATTACAACAAAGAAGAATTATAGATTTTGTTTATGTGAGATTAAGTCAAGGTGAGAAATTTTCGAGGAAACGTCTTAGAGTATAGTTTACTCACAGTTTGCAGGAATCAGAAAACGGAAACATCGTGGGAAAACTGGCATGTCCTGAATCAAAGACTTCGTGGCAGATCTTAGCGGTTAGCCGTCTTACTCGGTACCACAACAATGTCAGTTATTCTTCCGCGAACTGTTAACACATCAACGTGTTTTGTTTAAAGGGCAAATGTAATTACTGGGCAAATGAGATTTACGAACTAATGTCTCAAATGATAAGCGCGGTGCGGTGACGTTCAGATCTTAGCCAAACAAAGATTTGGGTGGCATTGATACTGATAAGCTAGCGTAACATTTACCATTAGGCACATAATTTGTTGGTCACTTCATTTCGTTCTACAAAATTGGAAAAAATTTGGGAGCCAAAATAGCAACACTGATATTTTTTATAAACCATTAGAGGGAGGGGCGTGAGCCACCCGGCTGGAAATTGTCCGCCATTTCATGCAATTTTAGTCACAATGCATCGCTTCATAACAACGCATATTGTGTGTAAAGCAAATTTGCAAAAGTGATAATTTTTACGTCACTGCTCGCCGCCTATTTCGATCACATTACCCATTACCTATATATCTACACACGATATTATTAAATGATTAAGTATTAATTCAATTCAATTATGTGTTAAAAACTTCAAGGCAACCATTTATCTATCAATGACAATTAAACAGGCCATGACCACGGAGCAGGAGGAGCGAAGAGACCGTGGCGCAAGTAAACGAGTCTGTGCGGGACGAACCAATATTGTCTACGCGCAAACGTTCAGATGCTTTGGAATACCCCGAACAAGTTTGCATCGAATTTGAAACCAGAGATAAAACTGCAACTGTTTAAGATACAGTTGGTGCAAAAACTGAAAAAAAAATTATGTTTATGAAAAAACTTCGTCGATACGATGTTCAAGCGAGACGTAGCAATTTCGGAAAAAATATCTTTTCAGACGAAGCTCATTTCCACTTAAGTGGGTATATCAATAAACAGAATTGCTGATATTGGAATACAGAATACCCCAAATTAAAACATCAAAGACGTTTACATTCCCAAAAGTCACAGTTTGGGCGGCAATGTCCTCAAACGCTCCTACTTATTTGAAAATGCACCTGGTGATTCTGTGACTACAGTCACACTCAGGTTTCAGAAATGCCAGCGGCGTGATGGGGGCCATCGCTTATATTGAATGTATACAAGAACAGTAGGTACGCACAGGTTAGGACTGCTCGCGTATAGTTTCAAATGTAATAAGCATAACTGTTCTTAGAAACTATACATGGTTAATAATTTATACCTTATTTTCCAATAAGGTACGCTACAGTTTTGAGCGAAAAACATACGGCACTAGTTTCCGTTTCGAAATAATCGTGTATTACGTGTATATTTTCTAAGCGCAAGTAATGCAACGTTCTTAGAATCTAAATGCGACTAGTTTCAAGGTGGCAATTTTCATTTATTGCTTTCCCTTGTTTCCACAAGAAATTGTAGTATTTTTATTCTTTTCATAAATATTGCACCATCATTCGACACGATTGTAAGATATGTGCTTACTATCCTTTATAATAAGATCTATAACAACAGACCAGCAGGCACAGACTTTTATATTATTATACAATAATTAAAAAACTCGTTTTACCAACATCATTATGTTGATTATACTGTAATTAATTATGCTGCAACATTTTAACTAAAACAAACTCGGAAAAGATAGCATTCAATGTGTTACAAAACTAAAAAAATGCTATTTAATAAGTTTTTTTTTTATAATTTGACTAGCACCTTTTTATAGTAGTACACAAGTACGTAACATTTGTGTTTCTTTTATAATAAAAATATTTTTCTCTCACAAAGGAGTTTTTTATTTTAAAAGTTACCTTTGAATTACCCGATAAAGTAATAACTACATGATTAGTTGATTACTAATTGCTGCGTGTTTTTTTGTCATTATGACATTAAGTCACCTTCTGAGCTTGTATTTTTCCTTTACTAATTAGTACTTGTTACGCGTTTACATCCTAAATTCATACAATACAAAATTCAAACATTTTGCTTCTAGCTTTGTATAATCTCTTAACTAACTGAATCAGTGTCAGAAAGTATACGCGACGAGAAATCGCGTACATTTTCAGAAAAAAATATTTTGCCGCACATTCGGAAATCATACAGTGTAAGAACACTATGAATGCGTGTCGACCTTGTATACTTTCAATATACGCGGGAATTATGATAGACAAACCCACATGATCAAGTTATATCATGCGACCCGAGTACCTCAGCACCTTTGCCTCGCGTCGTTCTAACTCACACCGTCAGCGCTTCTGCCTCGTGTCGCTACAAGGTGACATCGTCAGCGCATCTGCCTCGTGTCGCTACCAGGAATGACGCAACCCATTGTTAATTTTAATAATTAATCTTTTTTATACTGCACTTCAGATCTAACATCGATCGTAGGCACTAGAATAATTAGCACATAGTTTTTGTAATTTCTTTATTTCAATTAAATAATTGAATTAATTATATTTCGTTTCTCATTCTATATTCCTTCGGCTGCTACATACGTAATTAGCGCAGTCGGTAGGATTCTCGCGGGTCGATTCGCGGTATTTAGGGATCTCTAATATCGTTATCCGCGTTCGCGAGTCGCCCGGGCGGCTACCAAGCCCCGGCACGAGGATCCAGGATCTACGAGAGCTGCAGCCACGTGAAGGAGGAGTATCCAGACATTGATACGCAGAGAAACGAGATGAAATTGTAAGTTGCACAGATTCTTTCTTGTGTTGCTATTTCCTTATCGTGTAATTCCCTTTACTCCAAAATTTTTTATCCAAGTAATTCCCGTACTAGCGAGTCTGCTTGGAGACAGACTCGCCGGCAGGTACAACTAGATAGGAGTAGAAATATAGAGTTAGACGATTTTAGTTTAGAATTAAATAGTTTATTTAGTGATAGCGAGATGGCAGTGAACTCTCCCGACACAATTTTTAAGGCTTTACGTGCCGTACCAGATTTCGATGGGAACCCAAACGTTCTCACGCGTTTTATTAAATTATGTGACCAGATGGTGCATACCTATCTCAGTTTGGAACCCGGTAGTGAGCTACCTAATCTATGCTTATTAAACGGAATACTTAACAAAATCACAGGTGCCGCCGCTAGTCTCATAAACGCGAATGGCATTCCCGATAATTGGTTAGATATTCGTAATGCACTTATTAATAACTTTGCCGACCAACGGGATGAAACCGCCCTGTACAACGACCTCTCTTTGGCCACTCAAGGACAAAAATCTCCACAGGAATTTTATGATCACTGTCAAACATTATTCAGTACAATCATGACTTATATTAGTCTTCATGAGACTCTAGCAACTACTATCGAAGCTAAACGCACTTTATATAGGAAATTAACTATGCAAGCTTTTGTTAGGGGCCTACAGGAACCTCTTGGTTCACGCATTAGGTGTATGAGACCTAATACGATCGAAAAAGCATTGGAATATGTTCAAGAGGAAATGAATATTTTATATTTGCAACAGCGCAACGATATAGCTACAAAATCACAGCCAACTATTAAGGCCACTCATTCTCCTCATGTACAAATCCCAAAACTTTCAAATAACTATAGCCCAACCGCAGCATTGTGGCCTGCCCCCGCTATGCAAAGGCCACATTCACACCCGCCGCAGCCGTTCAGGTTTGCGCCCCAGCAAGGATTTAAAAATAATCCTATGCATAATCAACCTTCAAATCAAGTACGTATGCCCACACGCACACAACACATGTTTAGTGCTAGGCCTCCCAATTACAATCCCCACAGTAATGTGTTCCGGTTGCCGTATAGGAATCAATCCAATCAGTCAGTTACCCCCAGACCAATGAGTGGAATACAACATTTTACCCCTAGGCCAATGCCACCCTCAGTCGGCCTCCGTGGACATGACTGGCGCGCCCAGGGTAATCCACCGCCAACGAATTATTTCAAATCTCGTGAGGTAAACTTAAACGAATGTTACGACGACAATTATTACTACGACTATCATTATGACCCCGACTATGACTATTTTTCACAAACTAACGACGAGACTTACGACTACACCTTACAGAATGATTATGACACGACTCCAATACAGTATCAATATCAGGATCTTCCTCTAGAATATCCTAACCATAACTCAAATGATAACTCTGCGAGTAGCAGTTCAAATTTTCAGAAGGATCATATATCACAAAAGCCAAAATAGAAATAAATTTGCAGACACAGAGACAGTTACCGTTCATTCAGATATCAAACCCACCTTTAAAATTACTTTTAGACACCGGTGCTAACCAATCTTTCTTAAGCCCGGAAGCTGTTCAAAATTATTTCCCCGATATCCCTTTAAATCTTGATCCATTTGAAGTATCTGACGTCCACGCTACTACTAGAAATAACTACTCCATAACATTACCATGCTTTACCGAATTTAACGATCCGGATGAAATACGTCTTTTTGTCTATAAATTTCATGACTATTTCGATGGTCTTATAGGACTCGACTTATTGACCAAATGGGAAGCAAAAATAGACCTTAAAGACAAGACTTTGACTACAAAATCTATGGTAAATCCTATCAAAATGTATAACTCTCGAAATTCAAATCTATACGAAGATATTATCCCCGCCAAAGGTTATAAGCTAGTTAGGCTACCGATAAACGCCCCGGATGGCGATGTGACTATTCCAGAACAGTTAATTTGTAACTGCATCATAGTAGAATGTATAACCACTGTAAGTGATAACCATGCGCTTCTAGAAATTTTTAACCCCACTGAAAATGACGTCATACTTTCACTGGACCACTCAATTAACGCAGACGTTTTTAACTTAGAATGCCGTACCAAAGCTTCTACGCGCGCTCATGACATAGTTTCGCGGTTACGAACCGATCATTTGAATGAAGAGGAGAAAGCTAATTTAACTTCCTTATGTACTCAATATTCAGATGTTTTTTATGTGGAAAATGAAGCCCTAACTTTTACTAATAGAGTAAAACACCGAATCAATACTACCGATGAAATACCAGTTTTTACAAAAAGTTACAGATATCCTTTTATCCACCGTCAGGAAGTTAAAGATCAGATTGAAAAGATGCTTTCACAAGGTATCATAAGACCATCAGAGTCAGCATGGAGCTCACCTATTTGGGTAGTACCCAAAAAGGCCGATGCCTCAGGCAAACAGAAATGGCGCCTCGTAGTAGATTTTAGAAAATTAAATGAAAAAACAGTTGACGATAAATACCCTATCCCGAACATATCTGATGTGTTAGATAAGCTAGGGAAGTGTCAATATTTCACCACATTAGATCTGGCTAGTGGCTTCTACCAAGTCGAAATGGACCCTAGGGATATACAAAAAACTGCGTTTAATGTAGAACACGGACACTTCGAGTTTTTTCGAATGCCGATGGGTTTGAAGAACTCACCATCCACGTTTCAACGTGTGATGGATAACATGCTTAAAGGCCTACAGAACCAGATATGCCTGGTTTACTTAGATGACATTATTGTATATAGCACCAGCCTCCAAGAACACATGATTAATCTCGAAAAAGTATTCCAAAGGCTTAGGGAATCCAATTTTAAAGTCCAAATGGACAAATCGGAATTTTTGAAACTAGAAACAGCATATCTAGGACACATTATCACGAGAGAAGGCGTTAAACCTAATCCCGAAAAGGTATCAACCATACAAAAATATCCCCTACCAAAAACAACCAAAGAAATAAAACAATTTTTAGGCCTACTAGGATATTATAGGAAATTTATTCCAGATTTCGCGAGAATCACCAAACCCATGACTCAATGCCTAAAAAAGAATAAGAGAATAAACTTAGACAGAGACTACATAGACTGCTTCGAAAGATGTAAAAAGCTATTGACTAATGACCCTATACTCCAATACCCTGACTTTAACAAGGAATTCATCTTAACGACAGACGCTTCGAACTTTGCGATAGGAGCTATTTTATCACAAGGACAGATTGGATCAGACAAGCCCATTTCTTACGCCTCTCGTACTCTTAACGAAAGTGAAACCAACTATAGTACCATTGAGAAGGAACTGTTAGCGATAGTATGGGCCACGAAATACTTTCGGCCTTACCTGTTTGGACGCAAATTTAAAATTCTAACCGACCATAAACCACTTCAATGGATGATGAGTCTTAAAGAACCCAACTCGCGCCTAACGCGATGGCGACTTAAACTCAGCGAGTATGACTTTACCGTTATATATAAGAAAGGTAAAAGTAATACTAACGCCGACGCCTTATCTAGAATTGAAATTCATAATGAAGAAATTAGTTCAATAATTGCTAATCCCACTGAGAAACCCTTCACTTCACATAATTCAACCACTAACACAGCTCATACAAGTCAGGAAAATCCAATTCTAGAAGTACCTATCACGGACGAACCTCTCAATAAATTCCACAGACAATTAGTTATAACTATTGTGAATGACCTTAAGCGACGACCCGTAGTAACAAAACCATTCGAGACGCACACCAGAGTGACAGTGCAAGTGACAGAAGACGACATTGAATCAGAATTAATAGACGTTATAAAAGAGCACGTAAACCCTAAAGTTAAGACTGGTATGCTAATTGTCCCCACTTTAGCTATGTACAAGGTCATACCCATAATTCAGGATAAATTCAGAAGTTCCTCAATGAACCTAGTATTAACCAAAACCGAACTAGAAAATGTAAAAGACTATATAAAACAGCAAGACATAATTAGACGTTACCACGACGGGAAAACGAATCACAGAGGAATAAACGAGTGTTATCTCGCACTATCCAAGAAATTTTATTGGCCCAAAATGAGGGAGCACATAACTAAACACATAAATGAATGTAGTATTTGCGGTCAAAGTAAATACGACAGAAACCCAGTTAAACCGCAGTTTAACATAGTTCCGCCAGCCACTAAGCCGTTAGAAATTATATACGCAGATCTATTTACCGTACAGTCAGAAAAGTATATCACATTTATAGACGTGTTCTCTAAATATGGCCAAGCCTACCATTTAAGAGATGGCACCGCCATAAGCATATTACAAGCCCTTCTTCTATTTTGTACTCATCACGGCCTTCCGCTGACAATAGTTACGGATAACGGAACTGAATTCACGAATCAACTCTTCGCCGAATTCCTTAGACTTCATAAAATAACCCACCATAAAACTTTACCTCATTCCCCTAACGATAATGGTAACATAGAACGTTTTCACTTGACATTACTAGAGCATCTCCGCATACTTAAATTACAAGATAAAGACGAGCCAATAACTAACCTTATGCCCTATGCTATAATAGGTTATAACAGTTCTATACATAGTTTCACGAAATGTAGACCCTGTGACATATTGAAAGGGCACTTTGACCCAAGAGACCCTATTGACATTGACGTAAATGAAAAATTACTCCAACAATATGTAGTGACTCATAAAGCACAGATGAAGACTGTCTATGACCTGATAAACGAAAACTCGTTGGCTGATCGGACAGCTCTTATAGAATCTCGTAATAAAGTTAGAGAACCAGAAATGGTGTACCAACCCGAACAACAAGTTTTTATTAAAAATCCTCTCGCTGAAAGGCAGAAAATTGCTCCTCGTTACACACAGGACAAAGTATTAGCAGACCTCCCTATCCACATATACACCTCTAAAAAACGTACCCCAGTAGCGAAATCCCGTCTTAAACGAACACCCAAGAATAAACAATTGTTACAGGATACTACTATTAAGCTTGATGCTGAACCCTCTTATGGTGCGACTTCAAGAGATAAGACTTGACAGCCTAGACGATGGACCTGGACTTCTACCATTTAGACTTGGACAAGTCAAAGTAACAACTCACTACCATACGTTTTTACAATATATAGAACTCGACAAAATAGAACATGGACTATCCACACTTAGAAGTGACCTACAAGACTATAAGGGTAAACTCACTAACGAAACCTATGTCTTATATGAACTACAGCTAGAATACCTAGATAATAAAATAACCAATATCCTAAATCATTTGAATAGTCTAGAACCCAGTAGGACAAAAAGAGGCCTAGTTGACGGGCTAGGATCTGTAATTAAAAGCATTACCGGAAATCTAGACTATCAGGATGCCCTTAATTACAATGAAGCGTTGAGAACCTTAAAAGAAAATCAGAATAAAATATTTTTAGAATTCAACAACCGCGCTAGTTTAAATAACGAATGGATAAAAGAACATGATAAAGTAGTCAATCAGCTTATCGATAATCAGAGTAGAATTAATAGTACGCTTCAAGTAATCCTGAATGAGGATGCTTACAGAACTAATAGTCTTATTAAATACGGGCAATTTGCTCAGTTGTTAGCTATTATTACGGAAAACACCGACGATTTATTAGATGAACTTATAAGAATCGAAAATATTCTAGCTTTTACTAAAACGATGACAACTCATCATTCTATGCTTAGCATTAACGTACTTAAGACTATGTTAGATAGGTTAAGAGTAGTGTATAGACAAGATCAATTAATAGACTTGGAACTTAGAGAATATTATAATATTATAAGATCAGGATCATATTTTGTACAAAAACAGATAGTAATAGTTTTCCAATTTCCCATAGTTTCCCCAAACATATACGAGTTATATAAATTATCCCTGGCACCTAATAAGTTTCACCAAGTCCTCATTCCTCCTCATCCATACATAGCAACCAACAGGAACGAATTCGTGTACATAGAGGCTGAATGCCCGAAGTTTGGAAGCCAATTCCTCTGCGACGAGAACTCTCACAAAAATCTCAAGAATCGACGTGACTGCATTCAAGATGTTATCTTGAGACAGACCATTGACCCAAATTGTAGTCTCTCAACTGTACACCTCACCACTGAAGCTATGGAACAGCTAGACGACCGCAGCTACGTGATAAGCTTCCCTCGACCAGAAAAGGTTCACCTGAACTGCGGCATCCAGACTTACAGCACCCTGAATGGCAGTTTTCTAGTGACGTTACCCAACCACTGTTCACTACACTCACCTGAACTCACTCTAACCAATGAAAATGATGTCGTACAAGGCCAGCCGCTGAAAATCATGAAGATCACCTACCCAGAGGAGATGAAGACCACATCATCACTGCATTTGAACATAAGCTCAATTAGCTTAAAATCACTGCATATCAGCCAGGACAAAATCATACACCAACCTCTACTGCACCCACAGAATAATCCTGAAACAATATACCATACGACCATACCTTTCTACGTAACCATATCAGGTGCAGCCATACTTGCTGCATTTGCACTGAGTCGCCGTATTCGTCAATGGAGATTTCAACGAAAAGAAGCCCCCTCGAGCACCCAGGAAGACGAACCCTCTGAAGGACCTGAAAGACATATCTACGCGAAACCATCCACACCAGCAATATTTTCACTGAAAGTTGGAAAATAGTTGCTTCTCTGAGGGTGGAGGAATTATGATAGACAAACCCACATGATCAAGTTATATCATGCGACCCGAGTACCTCAGCACCTTTGCCTCGCGTCGTTCTAACTCACACCGTCAGCGCTTCTGCCTCGTGTCGCTACAAGGTGACATCGTCAGCGCATCTGCCTCGTGTCGCTACCAGGAATGACGCAACCCATTGTTAATTTTAATAATTAATCTTTTTTATACTGCATTTCAGATCTAACATCGATCGTAGGCACTAGAATAATTAGCACATAGTTTTTGTAATTTCTTTATTTCAATTAAATAATTGAATTAATTATATTTCGTTTCTCATTCTATATTCCTTCGGCTGCTACATACGTAATTCGGGCCACTGCCTTATAAATTGTTTATTTTTAGGGTTCCGTACCCAATATAGCAAAACGGAACGCAGTTTTCCAACTCAAACACGCTTAGTTTTTTTTTTTACAATATATTTATAATTTATACAATATAATATAATATAATGTAATACCTTAGCACTAGAAAGCTGTAATTTGGCATAGAAATACATACTAGTTAGGTACACCGACAAAGTGATAGATTTTTTTTTCAGGTACTTTCCCTACACTTTTTTTCTTACCTACCCCATCGTGTGGGGTGTCGTTGGATAGGACTATAAAAATATTGAAGGGTTGTAAATTTGACTTTTCGATTTAGGGGTCCGTTTGTGAAATATTAAGCCAAAATGTGTCAATTTTTGTTAGACTGTCCCCCTTCCACCAGCTAAATGGTTGTTTTTGGAGATGTGAAAAAATTAAGAGTAGTAGTAAGTATATATCATAAAATTAAAAAGAAAACTATTACAGCTAAGAAGGCTTTACAAGTTTACGAGTAATAACCGACGAAGTAACAAAATGTTTATACAAATTCCATTGAAAAATACATAAATAACGTTGTTGAATACAAAACAACAGAAAACCCACTTATTTTACCGCATTATTGTGGTGGGCAGCTACGGAACCCTACGTTGTGGTTAATGAACATTTATTTCAATATATGCATTACCCAAATTTAACTAATCTTGGCAAGATATATCTTTCAGCACCTTCATCAGTGCTTGCTTTTCCTGAAGCTAGGTTTGTTTATGAAGTCAAGCAAACAGTTACTTCTCAGTGCAGAAATAATAGTATTCATTCACTATAATTTGCGCTTAGCGCAGTAAGAGTACAAATTGTCTAAGTTAAAAAATGGAAATTTTGTGATTACTGTTGGTATTTGTTAAGTGAAATAAATAAAGTCATCATCATCATATCAACCCATATGGTGCCTCACTGCTGGGCACGCGTCTCCCTAATAGAACCTTCTTATTAGATCCTGGCGGGTATTTCAATAAAGTACTTACACAAAATGTTATATTTCGTATTTTTAACTAACCGGTATCCGGCCGTATAGCTACTTCTTTTACGGTATTCGGCCAGATAGTAATTTTAGGCTGTTAATTTCATCTCCCCCTGAATTTAGAAGACTTAAATTTAGTAGATTGGTTTTTATTGTGATGTAAATCAGGAATAGGAAACTCTATCTTTAAGGGAGTGAAAAAACTTCAAGTGAATGAAAAGAAATAACATAAGCGAGAACATTTAAATCCACCTCATAAATTTTCTCCAAAAATGCAAAATCAAAAAAATCTTAGGACAACATTGAAACTTAAAAAAATTAAAGCAGTAATACAATAAAAATCGCGAACACAGAAAAAGAATTGGCAACCGCTAACCCAAAAATTTGTAAAATGGGGTGCAAAGGAATGAATAAATTATGAAAGACGTTTCAAAGGGAAACATCCCTTAAACAAGTGAACAAAACTTTTTTATTGGATCCTAGTATTTACAATGCGTAATTATTATTTAAAATTTATCTTAATACAATTTTACAGATTTACATAATATTTAAATTTACAAAGGAAAACAAAAATAAATAAATTTTGAGATTGGAAATGTTTTATTATTTTATTAACCGAATAGTATTAAAGACGTCAAAAACGGTGGGTAGGTACTGCAATTCAAAATTGTAAAATCGATCTCCCGCACACGACACGCACATCACATCAACACAGCAAATCTAATTAAGGTTGTAGAAAAGAACATAAAAACCACATTTTTCACCTGTGACCACACCTACAAAAGTACGTAGAAAAAAAAACAACATTGTTTTAAATATTTTTAATAAATAAATCTATACTAATATTATAAAGCGGAAGAGTTTGCTTGTTTGTTTGTTTGTTTAAACGCGCTAATCTCAGGAACTACTAGTCCGATTTGAAAAAATCTTTTTTTGTTGGTTAGCCCATTTCTCGAGGAAGGCTATAGGCTATATAACATCACGCTACGACTAATAGGAGCGGAGCAGCGACGAGAAATGTTCCAAAAACGGGGAAAATTTACGCATACGAAGTTGCGCGGGACAGCTAGTACATATAAAAGCTTGGGAGAACTTACACACGGTCATCTCATCGCATCCCTGATCAACCAAACAACAAATAAACTTATAAAATACCTAATTTTTGGAAAGTAGTTCCTTAGCGCATGTTATTATTTGTTTGCGGGCTGACAGGCTAGACGGAAAAAAGTGTAACAACGGAAACAAGAAGTGTATCACTGAAAACTATACCAAACACCAAAATCCGAGACGGTTTTCAAATCCAAGGATCTCAACAGGCTCTTTTTTCGTGTTGTTTTAAATTCTTTTTTGAGGCACTTCCTGATCACCTAGGCAAGTAAGACTTTCTTTAATCGATTCAGCTTGCCGTCAATTTCGAGAATATGCAAAATATTTTCAATTTATTAAATAAATATAAATAACCTTTTTTTATTTTAAAGGTAACTAGCAATGTGGGATTGTCGTCCCACATTACTAGCAATCCTGTTAACCCCTCCAGCTAAGCTCTATGGCTTGTGTTAGGAGTGGGTTCACGTTGGTAGTATAATGGCCAGGATTTGAACCCACGACCTCAAGATTGCGAGACCGATACCTTACCCATTAGGCTACCGCCGCTTCCTTACCTTTTTTTTGTTTCTTACTACAGAAACAAAAATTAACTACACGAACTTCGAAAGGAACTATGATCCAATTTGGTGTCTATAAGACACCTCCCCTGTTTTCTTGTGGCCCCATTTATGGGACCACGAGGGAGAACTGTTCGTGGTCCCATTGCTACTTACGATTGTCACCGTCAAAGTGATTATTTTTTTAGTTTTTATGAATAATCATTAGGCAATATGCGTAATAGATTTTTAGGCAAATTGATTATAAGGCTTCATTAAACATCTAGAGATTATATAAAGGTATCACTCTCTTCTTTTATTCATTAGGGAAACAAACTCTTTCATAAAACCAGATAATTGTTATTTAGCGACTACAAACCAATTATTATACTTTATTATTTACTAGCTGTCCCGTGCAACTTCGTACACGTAAATTTTCCCCGTTTTTGCTACATTTCTCATTGCTGCTCCGCTCCTATTAGTCGTAGCGTAATGTTATGGAGCTTATAGCCTTCCTCGATAAATGGGCTATCCAACAGTGAAAGAATTTTTAAATTCGGACCTACAACTCCCGAGATTACCGCGTTCAAACAAACAAATAAAGTCTTCAGCTTTATAATATTAGTATTGGTCATAACATAGTAGAAGCTTATAATACTAACTATTATTATGTTGTTGAAGTATATATTATCTAAGTATATTAAACAATTTAAACACAAACATTCTAATGTTTCTATATATCTAAGCTATAGGTACAAATTTGAACCAATTGGAAAAGACAAACCGAACGAGGTCTTTCTCATTCACTAGGCAGTTGAAAAAAATAATAAACGGAATATACCTAGATTGAAACTGCCGGCAACCAAATTAAGTTTTCTACTTTCGACGAAAACATATCGACTAGCGTGCGCTTTCAAACGTTACAGAAATTCGATTCAATGTATCGATACTTATTGATGGCTCAAAGGGCGTAACCTCTTTTGAATGCAATCTTACTTATTTTTTGCTCTATGGATCAGTATTTGCCTATATTTAATTAATTAAATAAATATAAATACCTGTATCACTACATCCCTATGTATGCTTACATCTTTAAAACTACGCAACGGATTTTGATGCGGTTTTTTTAATAGATAGAGTGATTAAAGAGGAAGGTTTATATGTATAATAACATCCATATATTTTATAACAGTGCGAAGCCGGAGCGGGCCGCTAGTTTAATTATAAATATATAAATACCTATATTTAATTTTATTAATATTTAAAATCCACAAATACGCAAAAAAAATTTGGTAACACACCCATTTTTCAATAACCATAAAATTTGGAATTTTTGGGACGCGACTGCATAGACTATTATATAAAAAAACCGGGCCAAACCGTGTCGGATCAATCTTAGTGTAGGATTCCGGAGCCGTTGCCGTATAAAATAATCCGTTTTGAATAATTGCACCAGCAGAAGAGCGTATGTTCAAGGCACTTACGCCCTTTTGTTGAGAAACGCAGTTTTTCATCATTTTAATTTAAAGTATTTGTTAAGCGCTACCATTGTGACTTTTTCATAATTTTTTGTGTCACAAGGTTCAAAAGATGAGGGGGTGGGCCACAATTTAGACAGACAAACAGACAGACATGAACACAAGGACATGAAGAAACTATAAGGGTTCCGTTTTTGCCATTTTGGCTGTGAAACCTTAAAAATGACAATTTCGATAAAAACCATCCTAGGTCCATCCCCGGCACTCAATCTATCTACATACAACATTTCAGCTATATCAGTTCAGTGGTTTAAGCTTGAAAACGTAACATACAGACATACAGAGTTACTTTCACATTTATAATATTAGTTTGATTATACTACATGCTATATTCGCAAAATAAGGGTGAGTGTACCTATATCGTTCCTATTTCAACCCCAATCAAACTCGTTACGATATCTCGCCTCACATTTATAGACCCGGAATAATCCTTCAAAAACGAAACAAACAAACTGAAACCATCCATCAAAATAAATAAGTTGAATTCGCGAAACATTCAGTTTAGGAAAATATAATACTTTTAAGCGCAACGGGGATCAGATAAAACTTGATTAATCTGCCAACAAAGTTTAGGTTCTTATTATAATAAACTAATTAATGATGGAGGCGAACAATTCATTATCGAAGCAAAACTGCCTTCCAAACAATAATGATAATGAGTGTAATTAATTATGGGAAGTTGGTTCAAGACGTACGTACCGCGGGGGTAAGGAGGTGCCGTGTTCTATGAATATTAGTTTTTGGAGAAGGCATGCACTAGTGTGTTTAGGGAATATACTTTGCTTGGGGCAAGTAAGAATTAACACAGATTGCTGTCAGTTTATAGTGTATCCGATTGGGAGGATTACCTTTAAAAATCTCGTCCAATGCGAGTTTTAATCATTCAGTATAATTTTAAAGAATAAAGGTGAAGCGTTCCTTATCCAATCTGAAGCGGTGGTAACCTTAATGGTCGTGGTTAATAGCTAAGGCATCGGACGCGCAATCCTGAGGTCGGAAGTTCGTATCCTACCGACGTAAAACCACTCCAAACACAAGCTATATAACTTGGCTGGAGGGGTTAACAGTATTGCTAGTTTACTAGCAATCCTTGTGAATCCCACAAGTATAATGGTAATTAGGTCTGGCATTAGTGCGACTCAAAACCCAAAAAATATATAAAAAAACACAAAACAGTTATTGCTCATAGTTCAATTATACAATTTAAATAAAGAAATATTCTTATATATATAAAAAAAGTACATAAAAGTTGAGCTAGTTACTTATAAAATATATTACTACTTACTTATAGAAAATGCAATACGTACCGGTCGGAACGGTGTTTTCGGAACTCGTTAACATAACTTAACGTAAAAGAAGCTTCTTTTTCAAGACAAGACAAGACTGATTGAAAACAAACCCAAATATGCCATATCCACGTATTCCCGTTCACAACTCCAAGTGACACAAATGGTGTGAGACGGTAGGTCAGCCCGTTGTCGCAGCGCTGATGGCTTTAATCATTATTACTTATAATTAAAATTTAGATGGGAATATCTATTGTGCACACAATATGGACGCCTTTTGAGAGTTCTTTGACCGATAAAGTTCCTTGCTTATACCAATAAGCAAGGAACTCGAAAATAAACCATTGTTAGTAGGTAGTAGGTACATTGGTTTACATTGTAATGAATATCTATCCGTCGTATGCTTTGCAACAGTTGGGTGGATAAAGTTACGAACTTAGAAGTTCTACATAGAATGCCAAAAATCTCGAGTTTATTCGGACTATTACATAGCAGAGGGTCACCTATCTCTAGTTCAGCGTGGCCAAACCCAAAGTGGCTCTCGCGGAACCTAGGGGTTCTGTAGAAAAGGCCAACAAGGACAACAAGAAAACATCTGTGGAAGCTTGTTATTTTTTAGATAACTGGTATTGTGGGATGGAGTCCCACATTACTAGCAATCTTGTCAACCCCTCCAGCTAAGCTCAAAGGCTTGTGTTAGGAGTGGGTTCACGTCGGTAGTATAATGGGTAGGATTCGAACCCGCGACCTCACGATTGCGAGACCGATGCCTTAGCCATTAAGCTACCGCTGCTTTTTTAATGTACTTTGTGAAACTATTTATACTATAGCTGTAAGCTCCCCATATAAAATAAAATAAAACACCATTCCAGTTACAATAGTTTTCATTACATTTGGATTTAGGTACCAAATGAACTGGACATTTGGTTTGTGGTGGATCTACTGGGATCTCTGTAAGATGAATTCCACCCTGAGGTGTGGGTGTTCCGTCATGTTAACAGTTTGGGAAGCTCTACTCTAGAGCATTATGATGGGCAAAGTACCAATAAGGTTGCAATATGGAAGATGGCCTGGCTCCAAAACATCAGAGTAGACAGGGATCAAGAATATAAAACTTCTGCCCCCCTAGGCAAATGGCATGAACTTTATTTGAATAGAATGATGGCGGATTGACGTCTATGCGCGCACAAAACTGCGAAACTCCTATCAAAATATCATATCGTATTCTTGGTATTGCGTGCGCAATGACATCTTTTTTTTTAAAGACGACTCTCGCAGTAGTGTACAAGCCCTGTGTTCGATTCCTAAACGGCACAACTTCGTGCGATTCACAAAAGTTTGGATATACTTTGTCATTTGTATATTTGTAAAATAATGATGATAAGATCATGAGGAGGAGTAGGAGACGTGTCTTTAAAAAAAACTGAAAAGACCTATACCAACTCGATTGTACTTCGATGATTATATGTATAATTTAATATTGTAGCTTTTTATACCTGGAGTTACATTATTGTAATTTTCTTAGGGATCTCCAATTTTTGATAATAAAATAAAGCCTATGTTACTTCCCGATAATGTAGCTTTCTAATGGTAAAAGGTTTTTTAAATCAGTCTAGTGGTTTTGGAGCCTATTCAATTAAAACAAACAATCAAATCTTTCCTCTTTATATTATTAGTATAGATGACTAAAGTAGATTTTTACATCATAAATATAAAAATGCACTAGTAACATAATATTTTTTTAAAGAAACTTGGTTATTTACGTTACATGAGAAGTAAAGAAAGACTAAACATAGGAAGGAATACAAAGAATAAGCCCAGGATATTTAAACACTCTACATTTCAACTTTAATTAAAAGAAAATGCGATACTGTACGTGAAATTAGAGCTAGTAAAACCAAAAAGAGTTCAGCCTAATTGTTAACTTTTTCGTAGAACCTATTTCGTATTAAGTTTAAAACAAATTCCAAACGACTTATCTTATAATATTTTGGGATAGATAATTTATACACGATCTTATCCCAAACTAGGCAAAGTCTTCAAAGTATGATAACCAGGTAACTAATAAACTTATTTATATATTTGGCTGGTCTCTTGTTTGCACAAAGAATTAGTATTGCCATCCAACGTGGCAATGCAGTCAGCCTTCTGGGAACGTTACCAATTGACATCGATGGGGAGGAATTCTTTGACGCTAGACGGTTTTGTATCCTCCCTTTTATATTTTCTTTTTGTTAATATCTTGTATATAATCATTATCATTCATCATCACTTTTAATTAGATTAATTCACTTTATATATTTCAGAATAAACAATCGTGATCATCACACAAAGATTTAGTCTAAGTATAAATGTTGATAAACTTTCGCGATTTGTACACATTATTAGTCTACCCGTGACCACGGCCGTTGCAATACGGTCGAAACGTCGGGCAATAAACAAGGTATTTTACCTTAAATTATTCACGCGATTAAGACCCGTAATATATATATTTTCATAATTAGTCTAAGTAGTCCCACGACCTTTGGCTTACCAAATAGGGCCACTAACCACTAGACCAATAGGCCATATTTATGGCTCGCACTGACTACAACACAGTTTTTTGTTATCCATTTTTTTATTATTTGTCCACACAAAGTCCATATACTATTGTAATGGATGCGTAATCTGTCTACATATTTGATTTCCACATGGTTAAAGGGGTAAGGCCTTTGCATAAAATATCTACAGTCAAAATATAACATAGACAGATGTGCACACCGTAGCCTGCTGCTAAAAATGCTTTAAAAATTGGACTATATAAACGATCTCTTTTATTATATTGTTTTGTGAATGTCGTTATACGAATGTGGTCTTTTGAGAATATGATATTCTGCGACAGAGTGCTAAAACCCACCCATGACTTCTTAAACACATAATGTGACTAAGAGGAATCTCTTCCGTGCCAGCCTTATCTTACCTACCTCTGGAACGTACTGATACATTATCTAACATATACTAACCAAATCTAAATACAAGTGTCGCGCAAAAAGCCATATTTTCGTTCATTAAATAATGATAATAATGATATCTTGGGACAGCTCACACAACGCTTTCTGATCCCAAACTTAGCAGAGCTTGTTCTATGGAAACCAGACAATCAATAAACATACTTTTATATTAACGGTTTGGCTACGGAAGTCTCGGGTTCGATTCCTGAGTCTGGATTCAAATTTTTCTATCTTTCAAAAATGCAATTATTGTATTTGTAAAATACTTTTATATTTTAAATACATACATATTATAGATAAATAACACCCAGACACAGAATAAACCATGGTGCACATCGCATAAAGTTTTATCCTGGGTGGGGATCGAACCCACGACCTCTGGCGTAGCAGTGGGATACACTTCCACCGCGCCACAGAGGCAGGTCCACCGTATCACCCGTTATTTAATAATGTAATACTAATACTGTTGCTACGAAACGCTGTACAAGTTGGACTCGATAACTTCTCCTCTAATCATAGAACACACCCCTGACATCTTCCAGATAAGTTACTAGACATAATATGACAAAGAGAAGTATATTCCGTACCAGCCCTATCTCACCTAACCCTATAACGCACCGATACATTATCTAACGTATCCTAACCAAATCTAAGTACAAGGGTCGCGCAAAGAGGCATACGTTCGCTCATTAGGTCCGCGGTATCGCCCATAAATACGTTATTGCGGGGCGAACGGGCCTGCTCGGGAGGGACCGGTGGGTTATCGAATTAAAACTTCACTAGCAATAGTTGAGTTGAACAGCGTATTAATACACCATGTATAATTCGTGCGCCCTGGACAAACTTAGGCGTTTTCCATTTGTGTCGACGGGTTTGTTGAAAATGATTTTTTTTTATTTTTCATTTCAATAGTTTGCTTAAGTTATTTCAACTTAGCAGCAAGTAATATGTTGTGAGATAGTGATGTTTTTAAAGTTTTGGTTACCTAATTCTTAGTACGCATTGTAAAAATATAAATTTAAACTCAATATAACAGATATATTATTAATAGTTATAATGTACAAGACTTTTCAACCAATTTTTTTATTGACATTTCTATTTTGCCTTTAGAAAAAACGAGAATGTAGTGCTACAAGGGTCTTATGGCGCGTGGCCAAAATCAGAACTAACGCCGCCATCATGTAAAGCGCCCTCATGTCAATGTCATTCAAGTGCCATAGGCTAATATTGTTAACTCATTGCATTGGCACGTGGCAGAAATCAGAACTAACACCGCCATCTTGTAAAGCGCCCTCATTTCAATGTCATCGAAGCGCCAAAAGATCCTTGTTGCACTTAAGCAAGAGTCTCAGGCCATATGGGAAGGTCTAGTTCAATATAAGAACTGGCCACAACACTAGTTTATTAAATGAAAGGGGAAAAAAAGGTATATTTGTTTTGAATGCAATGATGACAAAAACTATACCTGTAGGTATTGTTTTGTCTTAAATCGATTCCATATTCGAAATATCAAACTTTACAACCAATCATCTGATCTCTTACTCCTACTCATGAGACTACAGCTAAGTCAGAACACATCACACAGTAAATTAAAAATGCCGTCAGAGAGTGTGTTGTGGAGAGCGATCCGTGTGGGCGGGCGGTGGCGCTGGGCGGCGCGAAGGAGCGATCGAGGTAAGGGTACTGGCTACGTAATTAGATTTTCAAAGTCCGAATACACTGCTCGTACTTGTCTTCATAATAATGTGAAAGGATTGTGTAATCTTGGTACTTTATTTTTGGGAATAACTTTATTTTTAAAATGTCTTTAAACGCGATTTTTATACTATCCATACTAATATTATAAATATGAAAGTAACTCTGTCTGTCTGTCTGTTACATTTTCACGCTTAAACTGCAAACTGGTTTATATAAAATTTGAGTCCTGTAAAAGGACATAGGATAGTTTTATTTTATTGCGTTATCCGATATCCACGCGGGTGGAGCTGTGCGCGGAACTAGTTTGATATATATATCGCGATTAAGTCCCGATATATATCTAACATTTAGTACTTAAGTTTGTTTTCATAGATCAAATAGCTGTCGAGCTATAACTGTTTTTTATTGTTCTATGACTATTGGATTCACACTTTAGAAGAAGAATAGTTATAAATGAAGCGTTCTTCTCGATTTGTTTGACACATTGTAGCAATGAACTAGATGCCTTAGTTATAAATGTATAGCGTAAATCCTTTTAAGTCTTATATCTGTTACAAGCGTAATAACGGAGTCGACAAGGTACCCTGTATATGTTTTACTAGCTGTCCCGCGCAACTTCGTCTGAGTAAATTTTCACCGTTTTTGCAAAATTTCTCATTGCTGCTTCGGTCCTATTGATTGCAGCGTGATATTATATAGTCTATATACCTTCCTAAATAAATGGGCTATCTAACAGTGAAAGATTTTTTAATTCGGATCAGTACTTCCTGAGATTACCGCGCTCAAACAAACAAACACACTCTTCAGCTTTATAATATTAGTATAGATATGAATTGTTTGTAATACTCGTATACTAATAGCCTCCCACTCGTGGCTTCTTTTCACCAAATAACTTTATAATATTAGTTTTGAAAAAAATATATAATTTTGTTACACAACCATTTACCACATGTCTGTGAAACCCCGGAGTAAAATCGTTGTATTTTTATCATGGCCAAATGAACAACGGTTTTATTCCAGTAAAATAGTCAGAGTGTATTAAAACTTCAAAAAACAGGTGGTTAAGGGTTAAAATATTTAAGATTTGTACCTGCTCTTGTAAATACATTGCGATTGTACCTACCTAGGTACAATCGCAATGTATTTACAAGAGCGTGACTTAATAAATACAGATCAGATGCTCTTTATATTTTGCCTCGTTCATAGTCAGACACGACTATTCTAATCTATTATTTTTAGATTCATAATTATAGTAAACAACTTGCATAATGATAGAATTATCATCAAGAAAAATAAATTACTTTTCTCATTATGCGCATAAAATGTTATTACGGCAATCAAATTAATTATAATAATTAACATCAATTTATTATTCAAATGAAATCATAAATTAGACAAAAACAACTACTCAAATGATTGTATAGGTACTAAAAAACCAGTTTAATGGAAAAAGTAATTTATTCTAAACGTTATGAAGTTTTGAAAATAGCATTAAATAGATGTTGAATGCATCTGATGTTTAATGATAGCAAGGAACCCGAGACACAATGATTTAGATTTTCTGGAATATTTACCATTTTTAGCAACTAGCTGACCTGCGCAATTTCGTTTGCGTAATCTTTTCCCGTTTTTTTGCAACATTTTTATTCATTAATGTTCCGCTTCTATTGGTCGTATGACACTCACAAAGAACGTGGCTTTTTATAAGAATAAGAATTTTCAAAATCGGTACCACTACAACCTCACTAATTCATAAACTTTACCTCTATAAAAAAGGATAGTTTTGAGTCGCTCACCACAAACATCGCTTTTTTATTTGTTTTTTTTTATTTTTGTTTTCTGTTAAAAAAATAACTAGCTATGTGGGATTGTGGGTCCCACATTACTAGCAATCTTAATCCCTCCAGCTAAGCTAAATTTCTTGTGTAAGAAATGGGATCACATGGGCAGTAATATGAATAAACTCGTAGTCTCGACGATTGCGAGTCCCGATGTCGTAACCTAATAGTAGCATTATTCAAATAACTCTAATAACTAAAATAAACTGACAACTACAACGAGGAGATAAAATATAAAAATAGAGTTCACCAAAAGAGTGTATCAAGTATCAAAACTCATAGTTCAGCAGTCAACATCGAGGTATTGGATATTTAGTTTGCTTTGGGCCAGCGGGGCGCGCGGGGCGGGGTGCTTAAGTCCAACTATAAATTAGGTAGGGTACAGTTTCATTAATCACCCATACGCCGTTATTATTAATTAACCCCCTTTCGAAGTACTGACAGAATTAACTATCGACCGTACCCCTCGCCCCTGATGTCAACTTTTAAACTTGAGTTTGTAAAAATTTTAGTTTGGTTTTGCAATATTGATGTAACTAAGTTTATAGTTTTATAAGAAAGTTGGTGGGAGACATGTTTCTTTTTAGTAAAAATTGCTTAAGATGTGTTTTCATTTAAGGTCTTTAGTTCTCTACATACAATTACTGATTAATACAATTAAACGTGACGACACTAACCTACCCCCCCGACCCGATGGTCGGGCTAAGGCCAACAAGTCACCTTTGTCAAGTGTCTTTATGAAAAAAAACATCTCAATCCGCTCAACATTTTATACGTTACTAGCTGACCCACGCAACTTCGTCTGCGTAAATTTTATCCGTTTTTGCAACATTTATCATTGCTGCTCAGCTCCTATATGTCGTAGCGTGATGTTATATAGCCTATAGCCTTTCTCAATAAATCGGCTCTATCCGACAGTAAAATATTTTTTCAGTGCAGCCCAGTAGTTCCTGAGATTATCGCGTTCAAACAAACAAACAAACTCTTAGGGATATGAAAAATAGATGTTGTCCGATTCTCCGACCTACCCAATATGCACACAAAATTTCATCACAATCGGTCAAGCCGTTTCGGAGGAGTATGGCAACGAAAACTGTGACACGACAATTTTATATATTAGATAGTGTGAATGGCATTCAAAACTCGCAATGCACTTTATGTTGTAAATTTCATAAAATGTTCTTTGCAGAACGAAAACTAATGAAATTTTCCACACGTTATCACGATTGTTACCGGCAGCCACGAACCATCACGCTAATAGATTTGCAAACTAGAGAAAAGATTGTTAACGATAAACTTAATTTTATTTATGTACGTAGTAGAACTGCCTCCTTAGTATTGCTGTTAAATGATACCCAACGTCCAGAAGTTTTAACACGTTGCCACCTTAAAAGATATATTTAAGAAACACAAGCTTGTCGTTATTGTTTTTAAACTTTCGCGATTTTTATACATATTAGTTAAATTTCGGGACTTAATCGCGTGAATTATTTAAAGGTACGAAACGTCGGGTAAATAAAAGGTTCGTACCTTTAAATAATTCACGCGATTAAGTCCCGAAATATAACTAATACAAGCTTGTCGCTTAGAGACCTAATCTAGTTTTTTTTTTGTTTCGATCGAAATTAAGTAAAAGACCATTCATTTCCTTTTATGATGGTTCCGAGTACTTTGTGAACAATTTAGAAAAGTCTTCATAACGCAACAACATTTGAAACGTAATATATGGACGCCGACATATGCGATTCGACATGTCTTGGTGCCGGCTATTATACCTTTATGGTTGCGGGTTCGAGTCCCGCCTGAGACAATTTTTTTTCTCCATAGATTAAATAAACATTTGAAAGGTAACAAAGAATCGTTTTGAGAATACAGTGTAACCTATACGCCATGTGTTTTCATATCTAATACTAATATTATGAAGCTGAAGAGCTTATTTGTTTGAACGCGATAATCATAAGAACTACTAGATCCGAATTAAAAAATATATTTTGCTGTTGGATAGCATATTTATCGAGGAAGGCTGTAGGCTATATAACATCACGCTACAACCAATAGGAGCGGAGTAGCATGAAAAATTTGTAAAAACGAGCTATATTCTTGCAACAAGCAGCTATTTCTATATAAAAGCCCTCGGACTAGGTTCGTTATGCTAAATTAAAAAAATAATCACCATTTAAAATTTTTATTCAGTAATTACATACTAGTACAACTAACAAAGTATTTATTATACATTGTTTAATTTTAAATGATTTCTTGAAGATACGAGTATTCATGTATTTTTCTTATAACAAACATATTAACAGTCATAAAATTAACACAAGTACATGATTATGGTTAATTTATTATAATTATTCAGGCAATAGCAGGTAAGTAGATTTATTTTCAATGTTTCCATTTTCATACGTCACGTCATTGACGGTTTCCTATAATGACGTAAGTAGCTATAGGCACAACGTATAACAGTTAAGTGAGAATACATTTTAACTGTTTTATCTACTGATTGTACAGCTATCAAATAACATTATGTTATGGCAAAATTATAGCGTTTTCGTATTGTCAAATTTCGATAACGGACTCAACGGAACCCTTAAAGTTTCGCCATGTTCGTCCGTCCGTCCGTCCACAGCTTAGCTCAGAGATTGTTAGTGCTAAAAGACTGTAATTTTGCAGTCAAAGTGAAAGAATAAAATCTGGAAAAACTTTTTTTAGCATACTTCCCTTATGTGTATAGTGGGGATGTGATTTCTTTTTCTCATCTACCCCATCGTGTGAGATATCATTAGAGACTATTTTTTAAGATTTAGAGATCCGTTTGTGAAATATTAAGCTTTAAAGTGCAACAGTGGAAAAGAAAATGTTTACGGGTAACAGCTGATCAAATGTCTCGTCGCTCAAAATTTTCGAAAAACTACAGATAACCCACTTCTTTCTTTTTCTTCACCTGCATTATTCGCATGCGGGGTGGGGGACTACGGAACCCTACAAAATGCGTGGCCCGACATGCACTTGCCCGGTTTTAGGGTCTCGAGAGAAACGAATCTTACAATCAAGTCTTTATTTTCATTCCAACCTTCCTCTATCCGAAATTATTCTACTAATAATCATTCACAACTTTATTCATTTCCGTCCCTACATTCATCAGAGAGTTTGAATTACTATAACACGACTAGAACACTTTCTACCCAAAGGCACAGTCGCCGTATAGTCCGCCCGAGGGATCTGTTTACCTAACAACCCTAAAATGCTGGAGGCGGAACTCGTTGGCCTGTCTACGTGGCCGCGGACTCGAATTCTACACGAACCAATATTTACCATGATGCCCTTACAGGTGGCAGTATGGCCTTTTATCTATACACTTTAACCTGTACTTTTAGAAGTGTTCATTTGCAGTAGATGCTTACATATAGATGTGACTTGATTCTCTGGAGTCTACCATTTCATATCATCATAGAAGCTTGTTTAATCTGTACACGATAAAGAGGTTTATATATTAATACAACATATTGTTTTAAATACTCCCAAAGCAAAAATACTAGCTTTTGCTTGCCCGCGATTCTGCCTATGTGAAAGTTAGATATTATCGTGACAAAATGTAACAACAACTCCATCCATTCACTGTAAACTTACACATTTATAACATATCAGCATTTTTTGGTTTTGCTCGCGTGGGTATGAGAAATTGCTAAAATACTGTAAATCCAGATTCCCAAATTGTTGTACTATTCTACTTTTTTTCCATATCTAGAGACAACTTACCCAACACCATCTGAAACCACACTATCCGAGCTTGTACTATGGAAACCAGACAACTGATAAACATACTTATATATTTCTAAATACATACATATTAAAGATAAATTACACCCATACACAGAAAAAATCATCGTGCTCATCAAACAAAGTTTTATCCTGGGTGGGGATCGAACCACGACTGGCTTAGCAGTCAGGGTCACTAACCACTAGACCAACACGTCAGTCAAAGTTTTCGTGACAAACATGCACACAATTTATTAGACAAGAATAAAAAGATTAGTAGGATTGTTTTGTAAATTCCTTTCAATGGTTGGTGTTATTGACGTCATAGCGTACAAAAATAATATCTCACACGTTGGATAAATCGTCGTCAACACAATAGCGCCTTGCCCGGTGATGGATCGGCCCTCCCAATGATTTACACGGCTACGATGCCGACAAATCGCTAGCTACGGGACCCGGGATTCGATGACGGTGCTACAACTTTAGGGGCTACAACTATGCTATAGTATTATAGTAATGGGCTTTATAGGGTTAGAATGTTTTAGGGAAAAATATATATCTAGAAACAAGTTTGCGTTTTTCACAAACAACAACCTAAAGGTACCTTTATTGTTACAGTTTTATGTACCTACTACTCTAGCTTCTATAAATGCCCGTCGTGACCTGATTGAATATTGATGGACTATAAAATAAACTGAAACATTTTTTATTGAAAACTGACCCCGCGCTCCATGGAAGTCATTTATCAACAACAAATTTAATTTATTATATTTTTTATATCAATATAAAATCCGAATTTCCTACTTGGAAGAGTAGGAAATTCGTGTTTTTTTCAAAATCGTTATTTCATACAAACAATACTAATCACTGTAAGTTCAAACCAACTGGTTTAATTTGAATTAGCCAGTGATGAGTATTGTAGAACTGCAAAAACAAAATCTTGTAAAAAAAATCGTACGTCACTGAACAACGGAAACAATTATAATGAGACATTTACTTCCGTAATTAGATAGCCGTGAAATTAATATTGTACAATACGTAAAGTCGTAAAACTTTAATTATTTTATAAATTGTAAAAGTATTGAGTTCAGACCGACAAAAGATTATACCACTATAAAATTATATGGATATTGTTAATTGAAATTTTATGGGATATATGATGAGGAATGTAGATTGGAAGTAATTGGGCAGGTATACCACTGGCTACGAAGACACCGTGACGCCAAGATATGAAGTGTTTGCGGCTGGCTTTGAGCTTGTTAAACTTTTGATTGCTGATGAACTTATTATGGCAAGCGGATAAGTAGATAATGTTAGCGGTTCATACATTTGTTGCTCTATGAATGTTACAAATGTAAAAAATACAGAAATTGTGTTGCCAAGACTTTCAGGGTTTATTTTAAATGATTATGATATTACGGAATATGGGAATTCTGATTACTTGACGATTCCACTTGATAACAGATCGTAGTTATTCGGCCTACAGCAGAGCAAGCAACAGCTGCAGAGCAAGAGTTCTGCAACTTTTTGGTCGTTTTTCCAATATTTGTCTAAATCTCCATAAAAGTCTAAATCTCCAAAAGTAGTGGATTTCACAAACCGACTGTCCTTTTGCACTTGTGGTTAGTGACCCTAACTGTTAAGCCAGTTATCGTGGGATCGATTCCCATGAGCGACACCACTTTGTGTGATCCACAATTAGTTGTTTATAAAGTCCTTCGAGGCAGGGCTTCTTTTTAAAAAAATACCTACGTCGTGGGAGGAACCCACAGTATCTTGCATAACAGTCAGAACTGAAGCGGCGCACTATGGGACCAAAGCGTGTTTACCATCTCAAAAATGGTTACGATGAAAATCGTAATTTCAATGTTTTATTCATGGTTTCATACTCTCAGATAGATGATCTATCAGATATAAAGTTAAAAATTTGAAGTTATTTGGTTTTAGATATTAATAATCACTCACAAATATTGGACTTGGATATTTTTACATAAAAGAAATTACCGATATTGAAAGTTGAGCTCACGATTACTTTTAAGTTTTCCAAGAAAGTATATGTGTGTATATACATCAATAGATAGCTTAGAAACCCTAGTTTAGTAATACGTTATGTATTTATTGAAAATATTTTTTTTATTATTTTTTTTTATTTTTTTTGTAACATGACCAAAATTTTTGTTTTTTTAAATTTCAAATGGAGCTTTCCTATTTGCCGAAAGCTGCCGATGTCGAGTTAATATCATTTTTAGATGCCTTAACTACTCATAAATGTAAGCATTTAAAAAAAACCTGCGTCATTGGTGCGCGAAAATGAGCTGTTGACCAAAATGTAAATATAGGGAAGGAAAAAAAATCGCTTAAAATTACGACTTTTCTTTTTTCTGTTCATTAATTGAATTTTAACGTGATTACGGTTTTTTTTATAATTTGTAAGATATTAACATACATTAAAATAAATTATTAGGTACCTACTCATTTTTAATCAAAAAATATTTCCCATGGGACAATTGTTCGCAGTGATAACTTTAACCACGGGCATGAAGAACTTTATAGTTGAGGAAGTGTTTTATCTTTTGTGGTAATTTACGAGTATTACAATCAGTATTGGTTACACCAATACGGTGTGAACTGCAGATATCAATCGTGGCATGCACAATGTACTAATAGATGGGTCCTTTATACTTATACTCGTGTTTTCAGCATATTCGTTAAAGTGTTTTGGCTACTTCAACTCAGTAACAACTTATTGACAAAATATAAAAATGAGTGAATTCGTTTGTGTTCGACGCGATCTATGTAGTCAAATTATAAGTGGAAAAAGTACTTCGGATATTGAAAAATATTTGTTGGATAACTTTCAATTATCGCGCCGGCGATAGCCTAATGCCTAAATTATCGGACTCGCAATCGTGAGGTCGCGGGTTCAAATCCTACCCATTATACTATCGACGTGAATCCATTCCTAACACAAGCATATGAGCTTAGCTGTAGGGGTTAACCAGATTGCTAGTAGTGTGGTCTCAAACCTACAATGCTAGGTCTCTTTTATTAAAAAAAAAAATTGTCAAATTCTCGTATTAACAGAATGGCTCTTTAAACTTTAAAGGTCAGATGACAACGGCAAATGGTCCAATTTGTGCAGCACATTACTAGTTAACAACTATCTGCAAACTGTACCAACTTAGCTAAACGTTTGTACTGGGAATGCAGTCAAGTCGAGCTAACTGTAGATGGACTGAAAAGTGAGATGGTGATCTATTCACCGTAGAGGTAAAACTTTTTTGTGAAGCTTAAGACCAATGATACTCTTTAGTTTATAATATAATGTCTTAAAAATTGGCTACTTGTTGAATAGAGTTGTTATTTCTATGGTTTTTTTTAGATTTATAAATTTTATTTCATACAAGTATAACGCAAAAGCCGATTAACACATACATTTTTTTTTTAAAGACTATTCCAGTACGGCTACAAGCCCTGTGTCGTTGGGCCTATAAATATTTTGTGTCCACATGGATCCTCTTCGAAATGACGACTTGAATTAGTCTTATGTGTTAGACTAATGAGAACATAAATCTGCTAAGTCCAGTATTTAAAATTAAAAAATTGCCGATTAACACTTTTCTTATTGTCTCTGAAAAAGGGAAGAAAGACACTCTGTTCTTCTGTTCTTTGTAAATAACACTAACTTCACTGTATTACACTAATTTCACTAAACTAAGTCGGACAGCTTAGTCCTCTTTAGTCTTCTTACTATGTCCGTGACATAAAGGAACTGGATAACCTCAACGTTCACATGTTTAAGGAGTGGTCAGAGTCTAAGGAGTCGTAGAGTCAACAAGGTCTACCTTCAAGTCACGGTGGAAGTCCTCGTTCCTTATATACTAAGGAGTGTTAACAATATCCCTTCATACTTTATTTTGACATCTTTGTATTATTTCAGCATTGCTTTTTTGGTACATCCCCCACCTGAATACCATTTATATCCATACCGGCACGGGACCGCTATTGATTATCACATAACTCTATCCTGTGTGGGAATCGAACCTTCTTGCTTAGTGGTCGTACTTACTCACTTCACCACAGCAGCAGTCTTCAATGCAGAGTCAGACCATTAGTTCTGACTCTACATTAAAGACTGTTTTCTTATCCATGAAGATAAGAATTGACCTGATACTTTTTGTTTACATACTTGATCAATATTATAGTTTATAACTAGTAAGTCTACGTACATATTATTATTATTATAATTACATGACCCTCAAATTTCACTACGACACAATGTATTTTGAAAGAAATCGAACGTAAACATACAAGTCCTATATTAAGTAGAATAAATCAGCAACAAACATAAATCTTGACATGAATCTTATACCGGTTACGTAAGCTTCAGACAATCCTCTAAAATTATTTATAATTAATTAGTAGTACAGAGGAGCCGTAAACATGGCGAGTGCATTCCTAACTCGTCGACATCAATATTCAACTGAAGCGTTTATTATCATATCTCATTATACAAGTTAGTGCCCGTGCACGGAGATGCGGCCTCCTTAGGTTATGACCTGACGACTAAACACTCAATTCCTTTCACAACTACATTCAAAATCCAACTTTATCAACCGAAAATTACAGTGGAAAATTGATTGGTGGTGAACAGTTGTAAGGTCGAGATTCGGTTTCGAAATGCAATTTGGAAATGAGATCCGGAGGGTAGTACCCTTAAGGGGGTTGGGAGTACGGATGGGCGCCTTGCCACTATTATTTATAAGGGTGGGTCAGTCGACGATAGTCGGCTATGTACGTTTTGCTTAACTGCAACTGCTTACGCTTTAAGCTTATTCGCAGATTGTTTTGTTACATTAATTAGCATATCCTGTAGCGTCTCGATGCGACCAGTTTGTTTTTGATGGAACAACTGTTGGCATAATTGTTGAAATTAAACTTGGGTTACATTGAAATTAGATTTGGGTTTGAACTGATTTTGTAATTGAGGTCAATAGTGTCTTTAGATGAAGGCTCAAACAGACCAAGCTAAACATCTATGCTATCTTAATCTCTTTTGATTAATATCAACATCAATATAATCGGAATTACAAGTTACTATACCACTACGTGACGCGACTGCCTCTGTGGCGCGGTGGGAGTGTATCCGACTGCTACGCAAGAGGTCGTGGGTTCGATCCCCAAACAGTATAAAACATTATGTGATGAGCACGATGGTTTATTCTGTGTCGGGGTGTTATTTATCTATAATATGTATGTATTTAGAAATATACAAGTATGTTTATCAGTTGTCTGGTTTCCATAGTACAAGCTCTGCTTAGTTTGGGATCAGATAGCGTTGTGTGAGTGGTCCCAAGATATTATTATTATTATTGTTGTATATAAATAGGTATTCACGTAAGTAAGTATTCATATCATTCAAACATCAAATTCTCTAATCTAAGACTCTAAATATGACTACGTCAATATTCGATGACACAACTGTTTTGCCTTCAACGTTAACCTAAAACATTTCAATATCAATTTATGAATATTCTTCAAAGTGCAACATACAATCATCAATTACATTATAACAACCTGCTACATAGTTAAAATAATACTTAATTTACCGTTTAACAGCCAAAATAACAATTTGACATTTGTCTAACAAAAAGACATTAGATATTCGAAGGTATCATTTGGATAATCAATTTGTTGGTATATAAAATAAATGGCTGCGTGTAAAAGGTTTGTGTCATAGCGGCATCGTATCGAATCAACAAATGCCTCAATTCGTCCATCACATGTACGTGGGAATTGAGAAAACTTTGTACAGGTGTATGGGCAGGTGTATACTCGTATGTGATTACATATAAATAATTGTCTGTAGCCGCTTGTGAGTAATCTGTGAACTAAATAAGCTTGAATAAGGACTGAGATCAGCTGATACGTAAAGTGCCGCGAGAAAGTTCAGGAATTACATTTGACTATTCATATGAGATAACTATCTGTGCATTGAAAGTGTCCTAGCTGTCATGATTGACAATGACGTCAATGTATACCCACTTAGGTACTCGTGTTTTAAATATGTATGTGAACACTGCAATGGATTATTTACTTTTATTGAATAGATACTTACAAATAGACCATAATAAACTGAATTAACTTATAGACATACCTAAATAAGAACCCACAAAGTCTAAATAGGCCATCAAGATGTACGGTATCTCAGTAAAATAGGCTTGTCTAACCTATCTGGATATCGATATACTTACCATTTTAAAACCAGTCCCACACTAGGGAATAATTCATATCTGGTGTCCCTGTCGCAGGAACTTTACAAACATACAATATACTTATAGCACATCCAATTTTGGAACAACAATTTGTGGATCAGAGAAAGCGGTGTGTCCCATATTGAGTGAAATCCGCAATACTTTAGCAGAATATCGTTAGAGTCTAGGGTTTTAGTTGCTTTACCATCACTATGAACAAGAGCTCTATATCACCTATCTGCGACTTCAAAAGTCACGACTGCAAGACGGTTGCTGCGATTTCAGTATTTCGCGAGCAGTCGGCAGTATCTCTAGCTATCAGGGTCCATAATCACGATCTTTCTGTTCGTTTTCGCGACAAGCCCGCACTAACGCAAGCGCGGTGTGCTCAAAGATGTCCGCCGCGCTTGTACGCTGATGAATTTCTAAACGCAGCTCTCTATTTACCATTATGACAAGATTTTGACTGTTCGCACGGGCATGCCACGAAAATGGAAAAAGAACGTAAATTAGGACCCAGTGGTAGTTCAAACGTAACTATAAATGTTGAAAAACTTTCGCGATTTGTACAAATTATGAAAATATATAAATTACGGGTCTTAATCGCGTGAATAATTAAAGGTAAAATACCTTGTTTATTGCCCGACGTTTCGACCGTATTGCAACGGTCGTTGTCACGGGTAGACTCTAGTCTACCCGTGACCAAGGCTGTTGCAATACGGTCGAAACGTCGGGCAATAAACAAGGGATTAAACCTAACAAAGTCAAAGTCAAAGTCAAATATCTTTATTTCGTAAAATCAGGTTAATGATTATTTGAAAACGTCAAATTAAAACATACTAAAAATTTTATAAAATTATGAATGTTTGAAAAAAAAAACAAAATGAGGTTAGGTGGCAGTTCCAAGTGTAAAGCTCATGAGAAGAAGCTGCCAAGAAACTCATGTGCCACTCTTTTAAAATCATCAAATTTTTTCTTTACAAAAATAAATTTTACTGAATGAACCAGTGTGTCTGGTGAGTGTAATCGTTTATAAAATAAGGATATCTAAATAATAATACTATTAGTAACTCTAAAATGAGTATATATAAACGTATTCAGCAAACACAATACTTCACTTCTTACAAAGTAAATATGTATATATACATATAATCATAAAGTACATTTTAATAGCCTGTGAGAGAAAGCAGTTCAATCCCAAGCGTTTTTGTCTTCCATATAATCAATTATTGAGTAGTAACTTTTCATACACAATTTTTTCTTAATGTAAGAATGTCGCTGGGGATTTTATTGTAGAAACGTATACATTGGCCCCGAAATGATTTGTTTACTTTTTGTAACCTTGACGCTGGTACAACAAGTTTATGTTTGTTCCGCGTGTTAATATTATGTATGTCACATTTCTTACAGAAACTATCAATATTTTTGTGAACATATATAAGGTTTTCATAGATATACTGACATGCAACAGTCATGATATTGATTTCCTTAAATTTTTCTCTAAGTGAGTGTCTACTACTAAGATCGTAAATTGATCGAATAGCCCTCTTCTGCAGAACAAAAATGGTTTGAATGTCGGCAGCATTCCCCCACAGTAGAATACCGTACGACATTAAACTATGAAAGTAACTAAAATAAACTAATCGCGCTGTTTCAACGTCTGTTAGCTGACGAATTTTTCTAACTGCGTACGCTGCAGAACTGAGTCTATTAGACAATTCACTTATAAAGATTAAACACATATTATTTAGACTTTTAACTAATCTAAACACATATTATTTAGACAAATCTGTCAAGATTGATAATCATGAATTTATAGATAAATATTTACTTCTATTTTGTAAAAAGAATAATCTGAAGACGCAACATCTACTAATCCGCAGTGGTCCCGCGTGGTTGGTGATGACCCGAAAGCCCCTTTTCTCTGAGAGGCGGCCTGGGACACAGGCCGCCTCTCAGAGAACACAATGAATACGTCAGAAGCTAGTTAAGTGAAGACTTTTCATATAGTAGGTTGGTACTGCTTCACTGGCCCAATTGCGACAAACCATTGGTAGTACAATCATTTCGCCAACTATAATTACATTTGTAATAATTGTCGTCTATGACGCCATTAATTAGTATGGTAGTATAACAGCTCGTATGTGAGTCACCCGCCGTGTTCAGTACAATTATAGAGCCTCGCCTAGTACTTATGACAATTAATCGTTACGACTTATTTGTCGAGCTGAGACAATACGTTAGAATATACAAAGATGTATGTTTAGATAGTTTGTCTAGTATATTACTGACCTTGCTCTATTTTTCAACCCCCGATGAAAACATGGGTGTTATAAAGAAATATGTATGACACCTGTATGTGTCCATCTGTCTGGGACATCGTAGCACTCAAACGTATGAACGAATTTAGATGCGATTGCAGTTTTATATTTCAGAAAACTAATTTATTTGTGATGGTTCTTAAGCTTTGTTTAATGAAAATCCTTAAAGCCGTTTTAAAAATAGTCAACTTTTATGTCGAGGTTTTTTTATTATTAATAATAATATCTTGGGACAACTCACACAACGTTATCTGGTCCCAAACTAAGCAGAGCTTGTACTAAGGAAACCAGACAACTGATAAATATACTTATATATTTCTAAATACATACATATTATAGATAAATAACACCCAGACACAGAATAAACCATCGTGCTCATCACACAAAGTTTTATCCTGGGTGGGGATCGAACCCACGAGCAGTCGGACACAATTCCACCGCGCCACAGAGGCAGTCAAAAGTCAAATTAATAGGTATTTATATTTGGACAACTCACACAACACCATCTGATCTCAAATTTGGCTAAACTTGTACTATGATAACCAGACAACTAAACTAAATATTATATTAGTATGAAACTTTGCCCTTAAAATATTTTGGTAACAATCTGGCATCCACGATAATGGTTAATGGTTATGATAATAATGTTTCTTTGTAAACTATATTACATTAACAGTTTATAAATACAATGAGTCTGAGGTAGATACATCAATTTTTATATTAAAATACTTAATTTTGTAAAGCTCTCACTCGCAGTTTCTATGGCCGTGCACAAATTGCAATAGAAACAATAGAGCGAGCAATTAATACTTTTATGGTGGCGCCTAAACACCTCGACAGCCTTTGTAGAGCCTATTTAGGGATGCCAGGAATTATACTGATTCAGAGGTGACGCTCTGAGTCAGCATTATAATTTGATGTAGTGTATATAGGGTTGATAGAGTCCTTGTTGGTAGAGATGACGAAATGATGATGAATAGAATGTTATGTACTCCTACTCATCTGTTTGTATGGGTATTACGTTTAACCTTTGACTAGTCCCTGATTCAAATTAGGAGGGTAGGTATGTGGAAGTTTTTTTTAAGGTTCCATAGCCAAAATGGCAAAAGGGATGCCATGTCCGTCCGTCCACAGCTTAGCTCACACTTGACTGAGAAAGTGAAAAATCTTGAATAATTTTTTTTGGTATGTAAAGTGGGGATGATTTTTTCTCACCTATCCCCTATTAGATAGATCTTATAAAAACGTTTAGGAGTTTGTTATGAACATTTTTAGATTTAGGAATTCGTTTGTGAAATATTAAGCTAAAGTGGTTTTTTTTTAGTGCCCCCCTCTGCTAGCTAAATAGTTGATGTTGGGTATGTGATAAAAATCACAGTAGTAGTATATATAGAGACATTAAAAGGAAAACTATCACAGATAAGAAAGCTTTACGAGTTTATAAGTAACAGTCGATCAAATGAGAAGTAACAAAATTTTCTAACAAATTTCATTGAAAATTATTATTAGGTAGGTATAACGTTGTGAGTATGAAACAAAAACAAATGAAAACCTACTTCTTAAGCCACATTATTCGGATGGGGGGGAGTACGGAACCCTAAATTGTGCGTGGCCCGACATGCACATGCCCGGTATAATTTTCACAAATTATTGTGTATACAAAGACGTGCGTACAAGAAAGAAGTTGATAAATATACCACACAAACCATCGTGAGTTTATCAGTAGTATATTAGACAGATCGTTGGAGTATAGAATATAAAAATGTAGGTACTATACTAAAACCAAATTGGCGAGTTATTTACTAGCTACTAGAGGACAATAAATATCCTATCAGTATTGATTTACAGTGTTTTGCGTTTATAGATTAACTCATTTCGATAGGTAAAGCTATTCATGATTGATGGTAGCTTAAACTCCCATGTCTGCTGCCCCTATACATTATTATATTTAGCTGTCTTTTAAACTGGCAGATATGGCAAACATCGTAATCAACTTGGCCTTACATTTAAGACTAAATTAGCGAGGCTATAATATTCCTCGCTCAACACACACCCGTATTTTATCGAAAACACTTAATATCTGACAGTACTTAACAAACCAACTTTGTCATCTTAGTTCTCCCTACCTATTTCATTTCTTTTGTTTCAAAGTAAACAAACCAACTTCGTCATCATCTTAGTTCTCCCTACCTATTTAATTTTTTTATTTCAAAGTATGTAAAAAAATAAACATCTACTTGATTATGTAGTGTGTGTTATTTATACTCAGCCAATAAATAAGATTTTTTTTATGTCTTTCCTTATAATTAGGTATAAGTTGTACTTATACTTTCCCCAAATGAATAACTGGTGGTAACTGGATCTTTATTCACGTTATTTTCTTCCGTTTTCGCGGCAAGCCTGTGCGATCTGTCAAAATCTTGTCATAATGGTAAACAGAGAGCTGCGCTAAGAAGTGCATCAACGCGCATGCACGGCGGACATCTTTGAGCGCATCGCGCATGCGCCAGTTCGCACGGTCTTGTCACGAAAACGGAAAAAACAGCGTGAATAAGGACTTTATACGAGCCTGTACTCCTAATACTCCGCCGTGCATGCGCGTTGATGCACTTCTTAGCGCAGCTCTCTGTTTACCATTATGACAAGATTTTGACAGTTTGCACGGTCTTGTCACGAAAACGGAAAAAAGAGCGTGAATAAGGACTTTATACGAGCCTGTACTCCTAATACTCTACGTAAAACATAGTTCTTGTGAAATAAATATTTATATGTCTATGATATCTTGCTGTTCGTTCTACGCCGCCCCTCCCGTGAAAAAGTGGGTAACCTACAAACGATGTCAGTATTTCCACGAATGGAAATACAAAATAAAAATAATGGGTATTTTGTATTTCTATTGATAGAAATACTGGGATCGTTTGTCTCACTATTTTCATTGTTTTCGCGACACGTTTGTCGCACAAGGATTTAAAGCCAAAGTACACTGGAATCATGCATTAATATCCATAAATATAATAATATCTTGGGACAACTCATACAACGCTATCTAATCCCAAACTAAGCAGAGCTTGTACTATGGAAACTAGACAACTGATAAACATACTTATATATTTCTAAATATATACATATCTATACTAATATTATAAAGCGGAAGAGTTTGTTTGTTTGTTTAAACGCGCTAATCTCAGGAACTACTGGTCCGATTTGAAAAATTCTTTTTTTGTTGGATAGCCCATTTATTGAAGAAGGATATATATAACATCGCGCTACGACTAATAGGAGCAGAGTAGCGACGAGAAATGTTGCAAAAACGGGAAAAATTTACGCATACGAAGTTGCACGGGACAGCTAGTTAAAGATAAATAACACCCAGACACAGAATAAACATCATGCTCATCACACAAAGTTTTATCCTTGGTGGGGATCGAACCCAAGACCTCTTGCGTAGCAGTCGGATACACTCCCACCGTGCCACAGAGCCAGTCAAAATGGTAATGGCAATCAAAATGGTAGTGATATTAGTTCCTTACTTGATTAAAATTTACATTGTCTCACGATTTGCGATTTGCCGTTTGATTCTGGTTTGATTGTTTGTTTGCATTGATTAGGCTCCGAAACTACTGGACCGATTAAAAAAATTCTTTCACCATTAGATAGCTACATTATTGGGAAGTAAAATAGGATATATTTTATTGTTAAAAAAATTTAGATTCCTACTAAAATTACATTTATGTAACTCAAGGTACAAAAAGCTACGAAATTACTCCTGTGCGGGCGAGGCCGGAACAGGCAGCTAGTGGGATATAATTGGAGAAAAACGCTACACTAACACAGCCTACAATTTCCATGGAAAAGATACACCCAAAAAAGTTCGACCAATTTCGATAGAAATTTGGACCCACGTTTTTAGGTAAAAAAAAATCAAAAATCTGTTTATAGTTTTTTCAGTTCCAATTCTGGGTGTGCTTAGAAAGCACACTCAGACTCTCACCCACTCCTTTATATTTTATATGTTTGTAAATTACTCAGCGGCACAGATACTATTTATTCCCTACGAAAGTTGTTTTCATTTTAGGGTTCCGTAGCCAAAATGGAAAAACGGAACCCGCAGCTTACCTCAGAGACTGTTAGTGCAAGAAAGCTCTAATTTTGCATGGATACACAAATTACTTCTGCCGACAAAGTGAAAGAATTACATTTTGAAAAAAAATATTTTTAGTGTACTTCCCTTAAGGTTAATTTCCGTGCATCCCCAAACGATGGGGTAGGTAAGAAAAAAAATCACATCCATAAAGGTTTATTTCCGTGCATCGCGGCCTATCGCGAACCGCGCGCGGATTACGACAAGCGGCTGACGCGCGAGATAAGTAACGCGAATAAGTCTATAAAAGCAGTCTCCATATACCTACATTCATGACATAGACAAACTAACAAGTCTTTATGATCTGAGTTAAAGCAAACAAAGTGTATCATTTGTTTAATCATTTCGCGCAAATCGTCGTGCTCAATTGTGGCAAATCAGTTGATCTAATGTAAGGAGTATAGCGTAGGCTCCAGATCTAACAGGCCAAGTTATTACTACATTGTAGTCTAGTCCAGCGTTTCCTAAAGTAGGTAGCGTTCTTAAAGTTATCAGGGTGCCGCGAATTATGTTTTTACAAAATGAAAAAAAAATGTGTTTACATTTTATAAATGTACTGAGATCTTTGTCAGATGAATTTAATTTTAAAATTGCACATGTTTATGAATTACTGATAATAGAAGAGCGGAATCTCCTACTACAAGCTATTCCTTGCTAAAAAGGCGATTTCCTATGTAATCTAGATGAGTCAAACAGTGTGATGATAATAAAGATTTTCACATTAATGCAATTTTCGTAAAATCTATTTTTTTTTTACAATAAAATATAGTCTATGTTACTCCCCGATAATGTAGCTTTCTAATGGTGAAAGAATTTTTGGATTTAAAAAAAAAAAAAAAAAATGAAAATAAAATTTAAGGGCTAGTAGTTTTTAAGTTTATTCGTTACATACAAAAATACAAAATTTTCTCTTTATAATATTTGTATAGATATGGATAGTATAGAAGTAAGTATAGTTTGTTTGGATTACCTTAGAAACCTACTCCATACAATAAATTCGTAGACAACAATTGCTCAAACAGACACCACGATAGCCCTTATAGCGGCTAGACGAATAATTTACAGTAATTGAACAAATAAAGCGATGTTAGCGTGTCGTATCGCTTTGTTGCCAAAAACATCGAATGTTATAGTTTTTGTTCGCGAGACGTCTGATTCGAACAATTAAGCGATTCGGGCGCTGCTTACAGCTATAACCTCTCGTAAAATCTGCATAAGAAGCCAGCCTTAAGGCGGACGACTTGTGGTATCCGTTCCACAATGACCACAAAATTTATTTAATTAAAAACTCCACTGTGCCTCTAAAAATCTTTCAATGTGACATTTACTAAAATGATCTCGGAAGTATAATAATTAGTACGTTAGTATGGCAAGTTTCAGTGGCGAAGGGTCCTTAGAACACCATTACTTTCGGTTTCCCTTTGGATTGTAGTTACTGAGTAATTTTTATACGAAGTTATTGGCGGAATCATCACAATTATAGTAATCTATGGCTATATATGTATATTATGTATGTATTTGTATCGTTATGAGTACGTATTATGTATGTAAATGTATGTATTGGTATGTTGTGTGTGTATGTATGTGTATTTATATATTTATATGTATGGTATTGTTTTTATAATTATTTATTTATTATTATTACTTTTTTTAATCACTTTCTTGCTTAATTAGCATTAGAAATATAAGTCAATTAAGCACCCACCTCAAACAGTTCTCTGCATCACCCTAAGGTTGACTGGTAGATAATGCCTAAGGCATTAAGTCCGCCTTTGTACAAATTTTGTGTGCAAGAAGTTGAATAAATAAAAAAATAAATTATAGGTACAAAGAACTATATCCAGCAAGATATGTCATTGTAACGGGTTACCTCGGACAAGTTTTAACCCTTCGCCTCTGGTAAGTTTACAAAGGGTAAAATAGTAGTAAAATTATTGTAAGCTTTTTCTTATTTCAAGTGGTAAAGGATAAAAGTTTGTCACAAATTTCTTTTAATAATATTGTTCTCGTATGTAATTGACATGTAAATGTTTCCAATTACAGAATAAAGATATATTAAACTGAAAATTAGATCGAGATAATAATGAAGTCTTACCTATATAAGCCTATATAGCCAACTTCATTATTATCTCGATCTAATTTGTAAAAAAGGCTAAGGGGTAAATTAGAATCTGTCACATATATCTTATCACATAAAATACATATAGGTACATCTATTTACACACGCACACATACACATACAGTTATCTAAGATACAGGCCTCTCGGGCTAGTTTAGGAGACAGGGTTTACTTATTATATCTAATTTTATCACCAAAAATTGTAAAATTGTTAAATCTAAAAACCTTTCTGTATGTGAAATAAATAAATTTATTATTTAATATTATGTCTACGAGAAAAAATGTATTCTGCCTTTTCTGTGACCATCTTTCCATAGTATAAAAAAAAACTTGAGAGGTGTCAAGGGACACCCGGATGGAACGAAGTTCTTAACTTATTTTTTTCGCAACACCACACTGTTCATTGCGAAATAGAAAGACGAAACGAAAATAACTTACAAAAAGACGATTGTATGCCGAAGCTTTAATATTATGGCACTAGTAGACTTTTTTAATACTTTTTTTTTATTAAAGGCGACTACTTAATACTTTTGTTTTTATTAACTGTGACTCCCGCAGTAGGGTTACAAGCTCAAGGTCACGAGGGACTTTACAAACACGGACTTGCAAAGTCACGGACACAAATTACAACCAGACTCGGAACAATAATATATGGATCACACAAAGTACTGTCCCTTGTGGGAATCGAACCCACGACCTCTTGCGTAGCAGTCCGACACACTCCTACCTAAACTTTTTTACTCCATTACTACTAATAATGAAAAACCAACCAAATATTTTAAATATGATAATCTAAAGATACTTACTACATTCCAAATAATAAAGGATTACAATAAAACGGTCGCGGTCATTGTGCACGGATCTTTGGCTCGTCGACTCATTACTACGGTTCCAGATTATTGTTTCAAGTCCACACAATGGGATGGGACACAAGTTCGCGCCCCGTCTACGTCGCTCCCAATGGTGTCGACACAACATTTATATTCATACTTGACCAAAGCGTAAATAAATAAATTTTTCATTCGGATTTTTTAGGTAAATTAACTCATGTCACATACTACTAACTTTTCTATGTTGCAGAAAATTGCTTAGATTTTATTTTAAACTAATAATCTATACTAATATTATAAAGCTGAAGAGTTTGTTTGTTTGAAAGCGATTATCTCAGAAACTACAGGTCTGAATTTAAAAAAAATCTTTAACTGTTGGATAGCCCATTTATTGAGGAAGGCTATAGGCTATATAACATCACGCTACGGCTAATAGGAGCTAGGCAGCAATGAAAAATGTTGCAAAAACGGGGGAAATTCAAGCAGACAAAGTTGCGCGGGACAGCTAGTATTATAATAAGACAAGCATTACCACTGCCCGTCTTATACCTAGTAGGGAAGTGGTTACCCAGAGTATCAATGAACCAATGTAGAGTGGACCAATACAGGCTAATGATATAAGTAAAGCTGTATTTGAATCATTATTTGCAGATATAATTATGTTATAGACTGTTTACCATAGTATCCAAGCAAAAGAATGTGACTTATTGAAGAATAAACCCGCATACGTTGCCACATTTTGTAATTTTTATGCCACAGATTTATTACCTGCATTATCAATACAGCAAGACAACAAAACTTTCGCGTTACATGATAACAAACACAAAAAAGGATTGTGTGGTTTTATGAAACCACGGTAAAAGTGAAACTTTTTTTCACATTTTTTCACATTATAGACATTTAACTAAAAATTTTTGGAATAATATTCCATTAAGGGTATAAAAATCGCTTTGTCAATCTTAATTTTATACTTGGAAAATGGGAGTAATAAAAGTAGAGTCAAGTCTTCAACAAGTAACCTACTCCGCGGCCGACCGTCACGCGACATGCAACACACAGACGAAAAAGTTTGAGACGATGTAATAAAAGTTTCACTTTAAATAATATCCCAAACAAAATTATTTGATTGACATTTCGATCGGGTTGCACCTGGCTGTGGTCCTAAGCGGACCTTTGTAATCCACGTGAATCAGTTTTTTTTAAATGTATTTGTAACAAAACTTCAGTATCGCGTGTCGTACAAAGTGGAAAACCTCAAACTATTCGCTGATGCGCTATTTGGCGACAGTAAGTAATTTACGGCTAAAGCTACATTGTGTCTGTACGAGAGTAATGTGTCGGTTTATTACGTATCTCGCCTTTAATGAGGTCCGTTGTTTTATTGTAATAATAACTACCATCCGTGTTCTTGGACGGTATATGTGCAAACAGGAAATTTCAACACGTCTCTTTAATGTTGTGCGTTGTAGGTAATGAAGTTGTAATTTTACTATCAAAATGTATTGTTTAAAGTTAACTATAGCCATTTTAGCCGAAGAACCGACAACTTTGGGGTAAACGAGTTCTTGAGTGGAGACCGCGGCTCGGCAAACGTAGTGTAGGACGCCCTCGGGTCAGGTGGAGTGATGATTTACGCAAAACGGCTGGCAGGAGCTGGATGCGAGAAGCCGAAGATAGAACAAAGTGGCGTGCAATTGGAGAGGCCTATATCCAGCAGTGGACCGCGACTGAGGCTAATCATGTCATGTCAAAGTTAACTGAGAACTTAACAGAGTATCTACGTCCACAAGAGCTTCAAATTACACATTAATCTCTATAGAATATATTGCAATAATCTTTGGTAAATTTATTTCCAATATGTATCACTAACTGCTGCTGTGAAAATTTTAGCTTTATCGGGGATCAATGAGAAAAAGAAAATTCTAGACTAAGGTAGGTGTACCTAATAAGAGCCGGCACCTAATAAGGTCCATGTATTCAAACTTCGCACACCTTAATGCTAAAAGAAAAAGATTAACGTGCGTTCCCTCCCTATTGATGAATCGTAAAAGGACATCAACGTTCATTGCTTTCGCGCCAGCCGTTTTGACAATGACTCTAAAAAACCACAGCGGCGATCGACGTGACTCAATGTATAAATAGTTATTTAATTTTGGTTGATTTCAAAAATAATTTACTATTATAATGATAAAATACTTTCTAAAAGTAAATTGAAAGGGTAAGTTATCTAAATTACTGTATTTTAACTTAATTTTGTTTAGTTTTTTTTAGGACATTTCTAAATGCCCAACAAGGTCCACTTCGTTGTCACTTAATAAGGGCTGGACCTTAATAGGAACACGAAATTTGAAATAGGCAATTAAATGATTTCGATAGTGTGAATAAGCAGGTGTCTTTGCAACGCTTTCATTTATCAATTGATACATCGCAAAGAAGAAAACGTGGCTCAGGATGGTCTGAAAATGATCCACAGAAAATTTTATTTAAATCTGCTATTAAAAAATACTCTATTAAGTCCAGAGACTTATGTCTAAAAAGGCCAAGACTGAAAAAATACTGATTAGTTACATTTTGTGATTTTCATTTATTAGAGTTAATACAAATCATAGAACTACAATTTATTTGGTTTTTTTTTAAATTTTACATAGTATACATTTTCTAAGACTTTTTAAGGGCCACGACTCGAATAGTATGAAGATTTAGTATAATTATTCAAAAACCACTAACGTAATAGGTACTAGTTTAGCGCTACCGCGATGTAAAGGCAACATTTTTTTGACATCAAATGCATAAAAAACATTCAGTTCAAATATGAACCATCGACAAGGTTTTAAAAAACTTTTTTGTAACTGGCCATTAATGCATTATTTTTGTACAATAGTTTCGCTTCCAATAAAAACGGTTTATTTGCTCGTAATATTTTACTAATTAAAACATTTTCTAAAATAGATTTACAATGATTTCCAAAAACTCATCCCATATAAGATACCTACGCTTAGTTTATCTCTGTGCTTAATTTCACCCAGATCTGTTCAGCCGTTTTGCTGTAATTGAGTAACAAAAATCTATTCATCCAATAGTAAGTAGAAATCTAAAAAGAAAGACATAGACTGACTGATTACGGATCAAGATGCTACTTCATACAAATTCTTTCTTTCTTTCAATTATTTTCTTCTTGTAGTCGAAACCACTAGCCAACTATTCTTTAAATAACCAATAAACTAATCTAATTTACACAAAATAACACACTCTTAAACCAAATACTTGAACAAGACAAAGGCACCGCATTCCTCGAGCAACAAGCGTCAACGAAGCAACGAACGGCAACACAAACAGCAACACAGCAACAATAAACAAGTAGGAGCTATCATCGGCGCGTTAACTATAAAAGACTGGAAGTGGCGCCTACGGAGCGCGTGATGTGTGGGACCACCGGACTTACGCCGCCCGCCCTAACTGTGGAATTATATACAGCTGATAATATTCAACTATTATTTTTTTTTTTTTTTTTTTAATATATTATAATGTAGTAACTACTAGGCCACAGACTTGCTGGGTTGTATAAATTATTAGGTACTATAGATAAATGCTTACTAGACATTCATAAAAAAAAATGTTTGTAAAATCGGCTTACGGACGTTAATTATACGTGATAATATCATAAGAAAACATTGATAACATTGTAACTTTAGTGGAACTTGGCGCATGCACCTGACGCCCACAATATTTCAACCTATCAGCAGGCGGAACTTGACGGCCCGTGACACTTTATCGTGCGTGCACCTGGTCATTGATTTAAAAGACAATAAATGTAGGCTACTAGAACTGAAGTAACAATCAAATAAAAGCAGGTTTTTGGAATGCTAACCTCATCTGAGATTAGCTAACTGCACAATGCACAAGTGTGTATGCAGACACAAATTGACGATCTAGTCCCTTAGCTGGGTGTGACGGAAAATCATATACAACCCACAGCTTAACGTGCTGTTCGAGCCAAGAAGAGGGGTGTTATATTTTCAGTAAACGGTTACAGATTTTGGCCCAATAGTGATTTACTTATCCTCAATCTCGGTCGTTCGTTGCTAGATCTATTATCTTTGTTCGTTACCGCTTTTTTGTATGCCTCCATAAACTTCCAATATTCATAATTAATTAATTACAAGGATCTAATCGAACAGCTCCATATAAATCCTTGCAGTTTTCTCCCAAACACGTTTTTATTTGGTCCGTGTAAGTGAGTGGCCGTTATACATCGTTGTTTGTGCCTGTCTTTGTGCCCTGACCTTAACCTCGACTTGTTTTGTGCGGTCTTATTTCTCTTGTTGTGCCTTTGTTATTCTTGTTTCGTAGAGTGGGTATTATGTATTGCATTGATGGTAGTTTGGATTGGCTGAAGATTGTGTTGCGTTTGCTTATGATCGGGTAGGTAGCTACAGTTTTTTTTTTAGAAAATTATAGTTTTGAATTTGAGGCTGTTTGAATTGGCTAAAGATTGTTTCCTTTGCCTGTACCTAATTTTTTTTAGATATATTAATTTCGAATTTGAGTTTGTCCTCCTTGTGAATAGATTGCATTTATAGTACCTACTTGGGTTTGGTTGAAGATTGTGTTCTTTGCATATGATTACATTATCTATACTGGTTTTTTGAGAACTTAAAGTAGTACCTTTGCCAATAACTACTTTTTTTTAAGAAATAATACTTTTAAATTTGGGTTTATGCATTGTCGTATAGACCTAGACCGCGCCATCCCTTTCAATTAAAAAGTAAATATTTGACTGCAAAGCGTGAAAGAGAGAAAAAACTCGTGCCGCCTTTGACAGGTATTGGCCACAAAGTAGCGTTGTCTCTTTCGAGAGAGTGGTCAATTTTGTGAGGTTATGGCGCAGACCAGGTCTATACATTGATTACATTTATGGTAGAATGGATTCGCTAAGGGTTCATGCTTAATTAGTGCTTTTGCTTGCTCGTTGTTTGTTTTGTGAATGTGACAAATATTTTTTTAAACATGTTACAGTTTTGAATTTGAGTATTGTCCTCGTTGCGAATGGATTACATTGATGATAGTTGAAGATTTTTTGACTGATGATTTGACTTTTTTTCTATAGATATTTAGTTTTTATACGTCGTCGAATAGATTGCATTGGTATTTTAGGTGGGGTAAAGATTGTTGCCTTTGTCTTTAACTACTGTTTATTTATTATAGTTTTGAATATGAGTGAATGTCCACCTACTACTACATTTATTAGCATTTCCATATAATTATATCCGGCAATGCTGTCACTTTTTAAACGAAAGTGTCTCCCCTTCCATGGTAGTATGACTAGGCTAAAGATTGTTGCCTTTGCCTACTATTAGTGGTTTTTTTTAGCCGTGACGGTCACGGTCACTGTATATTTACCCGATGGCCACGGAGGCGACATATAAGTGTCATTCTTGAGCTTAATAAGTAAGTTAAGTTTTAACATTACAAACCGCCAGGGGGCGCTACAGTACACGCGTTTATATCTCCAATAGAGTCAAGTTCATATTTTTATTATTAAAACGTATAATATTTATGTTACAATTAAATGTTTAGATACTTTTAAAATTAATAAGTACTTATTATACCTACTTATTTTGTAAAATTTCTCCAAAAGAAATGTAAAACACAATATAAAAAATTTAAAAACCCATGCGGGCGTAAAAAAGAATGAAATTAAATTCCAAAAACCCCCCGACTAACATGAGTAGAGTAGTAAGTAGCCGAATAAAAACCGTCGGGGTCTGCCATTTACTGCCCTGAATTGAACTCAAATATTTTTGTACTTCAGACAGACCAGCGTCAACTAAAAAATGTCAGGGTGTTTGTGGTCAAATTCTGCAAATGGGAAAATTGACCTAGGCTAAGTTGCGTGGGTCTGTTAGCAAATTAAAACTCCTCATATTACGATGAGGGTTAAAAACGAAGTAGAACAATCTAGATCGTAATATTAATGTCTGTCGTCTTATATACTTTTATTATCATACTGACACGCTATGCAAGAGTGAGCCAATAAAGTATTGTCTTTTGTGTCGTTTTGTTTCAAACGAGTTCAGTTCTAATTTAAGATATTGAACACAATGTAACCTCTACATGAAAATACAGCAAAAATTGTAGGTATATAGTTCGGTAGGTAGGTAGGTTCGATTCCCACACGGGACATCACTTTGTGTGATCCACAAATTGTTGTTCTGAGTCTGGGTGTACTTTGTGTCCGTGACTTGTATGTTTGTAAAGTTCACTAGTCGTCTTAAAAAAATATATATATATATATATATACACTGACGGACTTATAAACTGCATCAAAGTAATAGACGACTTTGAAATAAATATTTTAACCAAGTATGCAAACTTTCTATACAGATTTAAATTGAAACCTCTAGATTGGTTCGTGAACTTTAAAACAGCGTAGGATCATATCTTTAAGTTTAAGTTTATGTACTGGAAAGGACCTTAAAACCTTTTTTGAAGAAAAAACAGAAGTTTAAGGAAAAATTGTTTAATTAAAAAATTGGTTTTAACAATAGACACAAACTTTATGCAAGGGTTTATTTGTGTTTTAATAAGGTGTATTACCCCCACGTGCCCTTATTACGGATTCTAATCGGTTCCGCATAGATTTTATAAGGGTTTTTAAAAGATCTTGCGGAATATTGTCCCATTCTTCTGAAAGTGCTGTTCTTAGTGCTGCCACTGTCGTAGGCGAAGGGTTTCTCGCATATACAGCTCTTTTTAAATTGTCCCAAACATGCTCGATGGGATTAAGATCCGGGCTGCGTGCTGGCCAATTCATTGTACGTATCCCAACCTCTTCGCAATAATGTTGAACTTGTGCAGCTGCATGCGGCCGGGCATTATCCTGCATTAAAGTAAAATTTTCGCCTATGAATCCCATGTAAGGCACCACGTGATCTTCTAATATCTCTGTTATGTAGCGATGTGCTGTCAAACCCCCTCTATTACCGTTTTGACGGACCATGTCTATGAACACAAGTTCTGTTCGCCCGTTCATCGATATGCCACCCCAGACCATACATGAACCGCCTCCAAAAGGAACACGCTCCTCAATGCAACTTTGAGCATATCGCTCCCCACGTCGACGATAGACTCTTCTGCGACCATCTGCACCATATAAACATGTCCTACACTCGTCCGTGAACAATACAGAGGCCCACTGCTCTTCTGTCCAATTCAGGTGATGACGCGCAAATCTTAAGCGAGCTTGTCTGTGAGCTGCAGACAACTTTGGACCATTTGCTGGTCTAAAAGGGGTGATAGCCGCTTCCTTTAACCTTCTTCTTATTGTTCGTGCACACACGTTTTTTCCACGCACTTCATTAAGCTCGGTTTTGATGTTAACTGACGTGAGGAAACGATTTCGCAGGGAAGTTGTAACAATAAATCGGTCATCACGACCTGTGGTTGCTCGAGTTCTGCCTGTACCACGTCTCCTCCTGTAAGAACCTGTCTCTACAAACCTTCTGTATATTCTACAAACCGTAGACTGGTTTAAATTTAAATTTCTACCAATCGTTCGTTGATCCAAGCCCTCCCGCACCAATGCTACAATTTGTGCCGCTTGTTCGGACGAAGTATCCATATTATGGTTCAAAAACTCTCGATGTGTTAAAAAACTAACCCAACAATTATGCTGGTAACAATAATTCAATTGACCAAACAAAAAAAATCAATGAGAATTAATTTAAAACTTTGCTATAAATAACACGCAAATCTGATACTACGAGTAAATTTTCTTTTCCCGGCTATATTCATTTGTTTTACCGCAGTTCTATTTTTAAATTTAATTTTTTTTTAAGATTAAGAGCCAGTCTTTCCATATTTATATAATTTAATCTAAAAAGTTTGCATACTTATTATAAAAAAATCCTTTTAGAGTAAACCTGAACTTTGATGCAGTTTATGAGTCCGTCAGTGTATATATACAGGGTGTATTTTTGAAACGGGTCAGTAAGGGCAAGTACCTTAACCGTTGCAGTTACAGCAAAACGTTCTTAGAAGACCTTCCCTAACTTTTTGACATACTTTGAACTGCATTCACAGATTTTGTAAAAAACTTACAGTTGGCAAAAAAAATGCAAAAAGTCCAAAAAAATTTTTTTTATGCCAATCGATTCTATTTTATGTGGGGATCAAAAAACTCTATGAAACCATTTTAGCTTTCAGTACTAGAAAAGACAGAAATCTCCAAAAACGTTTCCCATACATTTCCTACGGAAATATGATAAATCAACTCGAAACTCATAGGACAGGTAAAATTTTAAACTTTTTTAAATAAAAAAAATCATTTAAACATTTTAGAAATTGGTTTATGAAATAAATTGCTCAAAATGATTTCCATTTTCACGAATACATAAGTCTATCCTTTTTTGCACTGAACGAATGGCGGCTAATAATGTTCTGGGATGAATATTACGTAAAATGGTCATTAATGCATCCTTGAGCTCTTGAACACTGGCGTACGTCGTCTTATACACCTCGTTTTTCACGAAGCCCCATAAAAAAAAATCAAGTGGTGTTAGATCGGGGCTACGAGGTGGCCACTGTGTTGGACCATGTGTACCTATCCACTGTGTACCGAATAGGCGGCTCAAATTGGAACGTGAAAGGTGACTGTTATGTGGCGGAGCACCATCTTGTTGAAAATGAACTTTTCGCAATTCCGACAGGGGCCATTCGTCCATCTCGTTTTCAAGATGGTGTAAAATGACTTCATTATACATGGCAGAATTCAGTTTCCCTTCATAAAATTCCACCATTATAACTCGATTGGACATTATACCACACCAACAGTTGAATGAGAAGCGAACCTGATTATGACTTGCCGTAACTCTTAGTGGATTTTCTTTGGACCAATAGTGGTGATTTTTTCTGTTGTACATACCGTTATTGGAAAAATTCGTTTCGTCTGACCACAGTATGTAATTTAAAAATTCATGATCTCTGCTTATTTTTCCTCTTAGCCACCTGCAAAAAGTAAGCCTTCGAACATCATCACCCGGATGTAACACTTGAACTATGCGCCCATATCGATAGCACTTGTAGCCGTATTTCTTCCATATCTTTATCACAAGGGAGTGGGATACACCTACTTCAAAGGCGACATGCCTGGACGATACCTCTGGATATGCTTCGACATAAGTCAGAACCGCAATCTCCGTGTCCATGTCCACACGAGGCTGCCGCTTTCTTTTGAAAGAACCCTGCAATTCCAGGTTTTTCAAAAGATTTCTAATAACCTTTCTTGTTGGCACATGTCGCAACGGATACTTATTGCGGTACCACACTAATGCAGCTCCCGCATTTCGATTATTGACAAAATACGCTTCTAATAAGTCAATTTTTTCACGATTAGAAGACATTTTAGCGAAAATCCTTAATTAATAATAACTCATACGAAGTTTCTCAGCTGACACACAGATTTTCGAATGAAATTCGAAATTTGAAGGTAAAAATTATTTTTATTTACTTTACAGTCAATTCTACCCACTTCCTGGCCATAACAAAAAGTTCGACCATCGTAGAAATTTGTTTCTGTTGCCGAAATGTATGGGAAACGTTTTTGGCGATTTCTGTCTTTTCTAGTACTGAAAGCTAAAATGGTTTCATAGAGTTTTTTGATCCCCACATGAAATAGAATCGATTGGCATAAAAAAAAATTTTTTGGACTTTTTGCATTTTTTTTGCCAACTGTAAGTTTTTTACAAAATCTGTGAATGCAGTTCAAAGTATGTCAAAAAGTTAGGGAAGGTCTTCTAAGAACGTTTTGCTGTAACTGCAACGGTTAAGGTACTTGCCCTTACTGACCCGTTTCAAAAATACACCCTGTATATAGGTACTAGCTGTCCCGGCGAACTTCGTCTCGACTCTTTTTTTTTGTAAATCGGGTTCAGTTGTGAATCTAAACCATCCTCGAATCCCTTGAACTCACACAAAACATTTCATCAAAATCGGTCCAGTCGTCTAAGAGGAGTTCAGTAACATACACACGCAAACAAGAAATATATATAAAAAGATATATTATCTCAATTGCTGTTAAAACGTCGGTAACAATACAGACACACATATTGATTTAAAAAAATTTTTTTTGTTTTCTTAGCACAAAATAAAGAGAGTCTGAAGTTCACCGGGTCAGCTAGTTACCGTATATGTTTTGATAAATAGCAAACATGGAGATGAAGGTACCTATTACGAGAAATAAAAAACTTAATACTTCTAAATGATATAGAACTTCACTGACCTACTGGTCTAATGATTAGTGACCCTGGCTACTAAGCCAAACACGACTTCTGGGTTCGATTCCCACACGGGACATCACTTTTTGTGATCCACAAATTGTTGCTCCGAACTATTTACAAAAAATATGAAATCGACTTTAAAAAAAAATACGAGGTAACTACAAAACATAAAATAATATTTTTGAAATTGGTCCCAATAAATGTAGTTGTTATATTTTAGACACCAACTTTAAAATATTTATTGTTTTTTTTTTTAATAAGGATAATTATGGGTTTCAGGAAACTCGAGCTCTAAGGGGAGGGCATACACAAAGTTACCGCGAGTCGCACACCAAAAACACAAGCGAACCACACAATCTCGAAAATAATGCAAAGCCAGACTGAAAAGACAACCAATACTATTTGGACACAATTAATTACTGCTGCTATATTTATTTTTGTGAATGACATCAAAACCCACACATCCTATGCCAATACACAAAATATTTGATTCTAAATCCCGTCTCATTGAACAAACCTCTCAAAACAACAAAACAGGCCGTACGAAAATAACTTACAAGAACAATAAGACAATAAAAGCTCACTTCCTATAGCCGCTATTAAATCTAGACGAACAGATTGCAACTAACTATAATTCACGGTCAGTCTCACGTTACAATTTGCACTAAATTTATCATACTATAACGTTTGTATCAGAAAATTATTATTCAAATCAAACCGCATTAATCAATGTGCTGATAAAAGAAAATGCGAACGACGATGCTTCGGCGCACAATTAGGGATGTAATAAAATCGATGGAAAGGATGATCGATATATTTTATCGATACACTTTTACTTAAATGTAAAGCATCAATCAAATTGGTAAGGTAATCAATATCTATAGGTATAATTAAAAATCAATTGTCGAATTTATGTAAGCGCGTCGCATAAAATCGTTTGCACCTGTTTGTATAATTTATTTTTCTTTGTGTTTGGAGTTATTAAGACAAGGTTGTACAAAAGAAAATGTTAAAAAAGAGAAAATAGGTACTTATTTGTTTCATTACATGGTGTCATATTGCAAAGGGAAGATTTGGTCTTATTTTCTTCATAAATACCATACGTGCGAAGCCAATCCAGCAGCTAGTATCAATTACTTCTGTTTTATTACTGGAGATAGACAGCGGCGGAACACTGAGTGTTGTGGTGTAAATTAGGAAAAGCATAAGTAGACTGATACAAGCTGATAATGATGATGAGACAGCGGTTTTAAAAATAAAATTAAGGAGTTACTGCTGTGTCGGTAACTGAAAGAGTTTAAAGCCCAACATGGTACCGGTACACCAGCTAATTTAGGACATAGTGAGTGTGACCATTCCAAAAGCTTCTGATATCTGCCATCTGTCACCAATATGACTTGATGTAGTTTAAAAGTATTTGATTATTTAAAATTACGCAATAAAACTGATTGAGTTTTTTTGCATAATTTTATTAATCTGTATCATCATCAGCTTGTATCGGCCCACTGCTGGACATAGGCCTTTACTATTTTTTGCCACAACATCCGGTCCAATGCCTTCCGTATCTAGTCCTTCCCTGCGACCTTCCTTAGGTCGTCGGTCCACCTGGCCGGGGGCTGTACCACCTTATGTTTACGAAGTTGCAGACTCCACTCTAGAACTCGTTTGCTCCAGTGGCCGTCGGTTCTTCGGCAGATATGGCCAGCACATTGCCACTTCAGCGTGCTTAATCTGCGTGCCATGTCGGTTACTTAATATCCTTCAAAGAAACCCCAACCATAGCTGGCTACATAGCTGCGCAAATTTAAAAAATTGTGAACTAGCCTAACCGTAAGCTCGTCTCGGTAGCGTAGGTTGGTCAAACACCTTGGTCTTCAGGCATTGCGGTAGAGGCGAAGTGAAAACTTGACGAGGTTTACTAAACGCTACCCAACCCATTTGGATCCTTATGTCGACTTCTTTCTCGAAGTTGTTTCTACCAAGATGAATTTGTATCACAGGATGAAAACGATATGATGTATATACCTTAATGACGAAAAGGCAGATGAGACACTTGCGTGAACACTGACTGATTGATTAAATTTAATCAACATATCGTATATTTTAATTCAATTAAAGTATGTTATATTTTAATTAGATGTCATGATATCGATCAGTGAATATTAACTAGATCCTTAATCGATATCGATCAATAATCCCATCACTACAAAACTCGATGCGCCTGATCGCGAGAACATGCGTCGGTGTGCGTGCGCCGAAGATAATGAACTATCCGCACTAATATATTATAAAGTTCATTATAAACAATTATTTATTGTTAGCGCATGTTTATTAATAAGCCGCTCAATACTCGCTACTGTGTATGTGTTTGTGGATCTCAGGGTTGGCACATAAGGTAAAAATTGTGACAGATCGTAAGACAAATTACAGACTGTAGACTTACGGCCGTTTTCAATAATCTAATACTATATAAAGAATTTTGACTTTTTTTATATGGAGCTTATGTCAAATTACAGCATGATTTGTAATATACTAATAACCTCCCGCTCGTGTCTTCTTTACATAACACTATATAACTTTGTTATATCAGTTTTGGAAAATATTTCATATATTAACCCTTAATCTCCTACCACTTGTTTTTGAAGTCATGACCATAACTACTTACAGACTATTTTATTGGAGTAAAATCGTTGTTTATTGTAAACTTTAGGCTCTAAACCTGACCAAGAAACATCGCTTTTACTCTGGGGTCCCACAGATGTGTTATAAAAGGTTGTGTGAGAAAAGTAGATGGTAGGTGGTGAAGGGTAATTTTTTTTTTTTATTTACATTACGAAGATAATTGGTGTAGTAGTAGGTTTTGATTCGATTTATTTATTCATAAACAATTTTTACATTGTATTTGAATATACATGATATTTGGAAGATGACACTTAATATGCCTATTGAAAAATATTCTTATCTACGAGTATACATATTGTGATTTCGTGTCGAAATTGTGTATCACACTCATTCAGTATTTAGAACTGGATGTCATTTGATAAACACAACAAAAAAAAAATCGCAATAACAATCACACTTAGAGAATTTGTGTAAAGATCGATCTGAAAGGCCACTGTTTCAAGTCATTGGCAACCCTAGCCCGCCCTTTGGCTGTCAATGCAGCGAATATGAAAGTAAGCACAAAAGCCGTTGGGTTAGATTGTGCTACTCAGATTGCATGCTGTTTGTGAGCCGCAAATAAAATGTCGTACAATGCGTATTTTGATTGAATGCGAATGGATACGGGCGCGTGTTTGCAACAACTGTTGTACAACCAAAGGTTCTAGGAATTTGGGTAGTTTTTGTTGATCTTTGTTTGATGAATTTTCATATAGATTGTGTAATATGAAGTATTAGTAAATGTGACGCAGTAGTATAGCGTCTTCGGTATGTATCCCATCCACTGACCTCTATGGTACCTAGATTCCTACTAGTACTATAGAGGTCAGTGAACCCATCCCATACGTTTATTTTAAACTAGCTGTCCCGCGCAACTTCGTATGCGTAAATTTTCCCCGTTTTTGCAACATTTCTCGTCGCTGCTTCGTTCCTATTAGTCGTAGCGCGATGTTATATAGCCTATAGCCTTCCTCGATAAATGGGCTATCCAACAAAAAAAGAATTATTAAAATCGGTCTAGTACTTTTTGAGTTTATTCGTTACATACAAAAATACAAATCTTTCCTCTTTATAATATTAGTGTAGATGTAGATTGAGAATCTTGTTATACTCATGGTCCCACCTAAGGACTATGACTTCCCTACAATGACGGAAATAGTCATGAAAATATATATATGTGAGTGAGGTTCCTAAATGTGATATATTTGGACGTGGGAAATATAAGACCGATCTGAAGTCCATAAATAGGTTAACTATAAGTTTAGCCCCTTTTTAACTATCTTATGTCCTAAGTAGATACCTAAAGTAGGTACATAGTTTTGAATGAATCTAGAGCTTTTACCAACTATTCTATCTAATATTCTCATTTAATATGATGAAGAATTTTTAACATTTTTTTACAAAGAAATAGATATATAGAAAACCGCAGCCTAAATTTATTAAAAAAAATAGTAATTACAAACGTTATAACATCAAAATGGCGGCATAAAAATGTCGATAGTCTACACAAAGCGTAGTTTTCGTTATACAGACAGTTTAACCCTACATTGAAGTGGTCCATTCGCAGCGTTCGATAAAAAAATAAGTCCAAAAACGCACACACCACCCCTAGGCTCGGGAAAAAAAGCAGATAAAAATGTGCCGGCCCCGTAATTTAAGCGTCGTACCAGTGGTCGATAACCGGTGGCACAAATCTGTAAAAATATTCACAATTCACATGATTACAATCATTCGGATTCGTTCTTTTAATTTGGTCGGTTGTAATGTGGAACACAAAACGTTTTGATTTTAGAAATGATCTAATTTTATGTCTCTCTCTTTCTCTGTGGGTGTATGCAGTGGTAAATCTAGCTATTGCTATGATGTCCCTGAACTAAATAATTAAAGAAATTTACCCCTTTTTTGCCGTATACTGGACACTAAAGCATTTTAGAACTTTCCTGATTAATTAGGTTAAATGTTGATAAACTTTCGCGATGTGTACACATTATGAAATTATATATACTACGGGTTTTAATCGCGTGAATAATTTAAGGTAAAATACTTTGTTTATTGCCCGACGTTTCGACCGTATTGCAGACCACGGCAGTTGCAATACGGTCGAAACGTCAGGCAATAAACAAAGTATTTTATCATAATTAGGTTAATTATTAGGTTAATTTTTATATATTTCATAATTAGGTTAAGTTTTACTTTTAAGTCTTCTTTTTTTATATCAGCTACAATTTGTACATAATACATCCAGAACCATCGTTCATTGCTGCTTGAAGAAAGGAGAAACAAAACAGCAAGCCAGTTAGCACAGCACAGTATATATTATGAGTTAAGAGCTAGGTACACTTATTAAACTATATTTTTTGTCAAAAGCTAATTTTGATCCGACGAATACAAGACTAACTCTGCAAAGCAGGTGAATAAATTTTTGTAAAAACAGATATTAATCATCTTCAAAAAAATCACATTTAAAGCCGTAAATCCGTTTTTGCGCTACGATACCACATACAGACATCAAACTTATAACATTGCCTTTTTTTGTAAAAAAATCGCGAAAAAATCACAAATAGTGAAACGAGTTGTATAGTAATACAATTTCCTATTTAGCACTATAACAAAAAAAGGTTGGCGATGGAGCAACTACAGCCCAAATAATTTATAGAGGAGTATCTTTTTACCTCGCGTACTAGACGAGGCATTTTGACAATTCGTGAAAGCAAATTGATTGTATAATACAATTTGTCTGGTACTCTAATCAGATCGGGTTTAAGTAGCTAAAAGGTAGAATCTTTCACGCAATCTTTCCATTACTTCATGGGACATCTTAGAAACAAGTAGCTACGACCTACGACTAAGAAATAAACTGACCTTTGGGCTAGTAGTTAGTAATCCGTACTTATAAGTTAGCGATCTAGAGACGTGGTTCTATTCCCATAAACGATAAACCTTTGTGTAATTAGTACGATTATTTACGCAGTGTCTGGGTGTCCGGATATAATGACTGGCCTGTTGGTTTAGTGGTAGTGACACTGACGGCTAAGCCGGAGGTCGTGGGTTCGATCCTCATCCAGGAAAATTTTTTGTGTGATGAACACGATGGTTTATTCTGTAACTGGGTGTAATGTATTTATAATATGTCGTTGTCCTAGGACAAGCTCTGCTGAGTTTGGGATCAGATGACGTTGTGTAAGTTGTCTCAAGATATTATTATTTTATAATTTAACTAAAAAATATGCACCAATGTATTCTCTTGGAAGGTAAGCAGGTATATGGCAACCATACAACTAAATATTACTGACTGGTTGCAACAAAAACTAAGTAATACTGAGGCTTCGCCTTATTTAGAATCAGATTGAAAGCCCATTTGTGAGTGTTCCAAAATAAGATTAATTATTATATTTGACTAGCTGATCCGTACTACTTCGTCTGTGTAAATTTTCCCCGTTTTCGCAACATTTTCCATTGCTGCTCCGCTCCTATTGATCATATCGTGATGTTATATAGCCTATAACCTTCCTAGATAAATGGGCTATCCAACAGTAAAATAGTTTTACAATTCGGACCAGTAGTTTCTGAGCTTATTGCGTTCAAACAAACAAACTCTTCAGCTTTATAATATTAGTAAAGGTTACCCAATGAATATAAAATATTCTAAATCAAACCCACTTTTCCCACATCAAAACGTTCAACATTCAATATGCAAAATCTTCCACGCCAAACCTGATCTAATACAGCGATTACCTTATAAAGATTCGCATATAACGACCCAATGAACTATAATACATGGCAATAAGTGGACGAAATAGAGTCAGGAGCACCTATCCTGGCATTATATGCAGGATCTCTAAACATAGTCACAATGGGTTGTCATCATTCAATTGTGCCAGTGGAAATGGCCCGTTTATCTACAATAGAACGATCATTTTATCATTTCATTGCATTTCTTTAAGTTTCATACATTATGTATGGGGACAGATGGAGTGCTACTGTTTTGGTAGCAACGGAATTGTGGTCAGAAAATTGGTCGTCCCAAACAAAGTGGTCTTGAGATTCGTGATGTTACTAGCAACGAATCAATCGTGGAATTATGATCGTTTAGGACAAAATGTTATTACAGAGAAATGTACATTCTAATCAAAGACTAAGTGTAGTTAGTCTTTGATTAGACTAAGTTAGTAATAGTAATCTGCGGCAAAAAAACATTGAGACTTGATGCGGAAGGCAGAAGACTGGTTGTTGTGGCGAAAATTAGGAAAAGCCTATGTCCAGCAGTAGACCGACAAGGGCTGATGATGAATCTATTTTTTCTTTTTTTTTTTCAAACGACTCTCGCATTAGGGCACTAGCCCTGTGTCGCGGGTAACTTCACAAACATACAAGTCACAGAAACAAAGTACACCCAGACTTGGAACAACACTTTGTGGATCACACAAAGTGGTGTCCCGTGTGGGACTCGAAACCACTACCTCTTGCGTAGCAGTCGGACACACTCCCACCGCGCCATAGAGGCAGTCTCTAGAAAGTCAGTATTTAGAAATATCTTGTAAATATTTTTGAATCAGAATAGAATATTAAAAACTTAGTCGTTTCCGACTTGGATTAGATTAATTAGTGCTACTTGAAATAATAAAAACGGAAACCATCCTTATGCTTAGCAAGTCAGTCCTAATTACTTTATATACGACTGACATGACTGGCCTGTTGGTCTAGTGGTTCGTGACACTGACTGCTAAGCCGGAGGTTGTGGGTTCGATCCCCGCACAGAATAAAACTTTATGTGATGAGCACGATGGTTTATTCTGTGTCTGTATTATTTATCTATAATATGTATGTTTTTGAAAATATATAAGTATGTTTATCAATTGTCTAGTTTGCATAATACAAGCTCTGCTTAGTTTGGGATCAGATAGCGTAGTGTGAGTTGCCTCAAGATATTAGAAAAAAAAAAAATTTAATGTTTTTGTTGAAACGCTAAGAAGAAGAAGAAGAAATCCTTAAAACTTTTGTATCACGAAAGCTCAACTGAAGAAGCAGTCACAACTAGCATAACCAAACACGCATTATTTGCAGACCTAGTGGCCTAACGTGGAGGTAAAATACCCAACAAAATCACAACAGCCTAACCAGTAATATACCTTGTTCTATGCCAGAAAGAGACAACGCATCCGACCACTTAACTGCATCACGAGCACTCCCGAGCTACCGCGAAGGTCACTGAGAAAATCACGCGACCTTTACCATCAGTTGTGATCTATTCGCCGCATCCTTAAGAAGAGGTGCATATATTAACATGTATAGGAGCTAATAGAAAGATTGGAAGACGTTAACGCTTGGAGAATTGATAATGGTACCGCCGTTGTATGAATATATGAATTTGCTTTGTACCTCGTAAAATGGTTGGATTTTCGTGCATGCTCAGCAAAACTTGTCGATTATAATGATGCTTACTGAAATACAATAAATTCTTACTGTTTTTAAAAGTTAGCTTCTCATTATAGAGCAAAGCATACAAATATATAGTAGTAAGTATATAGTTTCAAAAATTGACTATCTCATACAACTAAAAAAGTTTAAATATCTACATATATAACACTAGCGGACGCCCCGCGGTTTTACCCGCGTAGTTCCTATTCCCGTGGGAATACAGGGATAAAAAATAGCCTATGTCACTCGGGGTTAGTGTAGCTTCACAACGATGAAAGAATTTTTCAAATCCGTCTAATAGTTTTGGAGCCTATTTAATACAAACAAACAGTTCAGTCTGCTTGTGACCACGGCCGGTGCAACCTGGTCGAAACGTCAAGCAATTTTAAGGTAAACAATGCGCGTTAATTCCCGTATAATAAATAGTTATAATCATGCAACGTGAAAGTTTAAATGTTAGTACAAATAAACAATTAAACAAACAATCAAATCTTTCCTCTTTATAATATTATATATAGTATAGATATAGAAGTTTAGACAAAAACAAAGGTTTGTGCAATTTTAAAGCTTTGAAAAGTCTTTATTATATTGACTGTACATTATAATATAGTTACAGGAAGGAGGTAGTGAATTTATCCAGTGGATTATTGTGAAATAGGCCTTTTTACCCGACTGCGGAGAGTAATGTGTTTGACGTGTACATACGAGTATGCATGTGTGTTCCTTTGTGGCACTATATAGACAAAACGCGTCGGCCGATTTTGATGATTCATACGTCAATCGATTCGTATTAATCTTGCAATTGTTACTTAAGACATGGCAGCAGTTAAAATTCAAAATGGCGACAACCAAACGTCAAATTGTGATACAGAAAAAAAATAAAGTCAACAAACTACGTCATGTGGGGTACCATCGTGTAGGTATTTTTAAATCATGAATAGGTTTCTTAAATCATTTTACACTTAAAATAACCGTTTAGGATAAATAGCGTTTTAAAGTTTGTTACTAACTATTTTCACTCAAATTTTCAGTAGTTACAGGTATTACGCTACACTACACTAAAAAGTTTTAAATAAAAAAAATTAAATTAAAAAATCAAAAACCTGCCTGCTTAAAAAAGATTGGAACAAAAAGATTAAATCATGCAGTCGGAAGCATTTTAGTAATTTCACTGTAATTGTAATTACAAAACCTGTAATAATATGTAGGTTCTGATGGGTTTTATGCTAAACATTTATGCCCATCATCGACAATTATATGTTACATTTTAGCATCTAAGTAGTTTGTACAATCAAATGTATGTATTTTTTCTTTGTTTTCCGAAATAAATGATGTTTTCTTTAATTTATTTTTTATGTGACGTTTTTGTTTAGTTTCAACCGCGTTTGTTTTAATATCGGGCATCATAGAAAGATAGTATGCTATGTTTGGAGGAAAGCTATCTGTGTGTTAAGTTTCAATCAAATGAATTATACTTCTATCTTAAAATAATAGACTAAAAGCCAGTTTCTGAGTTGAAAATTTGAAGTTGAGAACGTGTCAAACTCGACTTAAGTATGACTTACTTAAATGATTTTCCGCTTCTGAATTGTTTTTCTTGTAACTATAATCAAAATTTTAGTAAGTATGGAATATTTACTCAAATATGATGATATATATTATTATATATATTACTAAGTTATGACAATTTGTAACAGGTACTTATACTACACATTTGCAAGAGTATAACAGCAATTAGCCATATAAGCAAAATATGACACAAGTACATAGAGAAAAATAGAGTGGATGGTGAATATTAATTCACTGCAATTTATGGCGTATGCCAAATACCTATTAATAACAGTACCAAGATTTATACAGATTGCAGTGACTCAAACATATTCAGTGAGACAATATATCACTTCTTTGAACCATAGAATGAGTAACACTAAAGATAAATTAAACTTTTAGAACGGATAAGACAGAATCAACAGCTTTCATTCATTCGTTACTATGGGCTTTGATTATTATAATGTCTAGATGGAGCCTTCCCTCAGTAAGCCTATTAAAAAAAAATCTACTATTTTTGACGTTTGACACTTGTTGAAAATGGCGCACTAGATTAACTATGGCTAGAACATCTGATAGGAGTTTTCTTTCCAAAAACCGTAAAGCGCCAAAAAAACCCCACAACTTTCAGCCATTATCACTTTATAATCCTAAGACACATTTATAATACTCCAACATGCACACACTTGAACTAAAACCACTGATGATCTATTAACGGTTTGATCAATTTTGATGAACAATATCTATATCTAAGAACGACCGCAAGGAAGTCATATTCAAATCAGTTCAACCGTTTAAGCTACAACACACACTTCAATCTTAATGGTTCACCTTTGGCGGCAGAGGCTTAAAAACGAGTTAAGTAGATACGTCAAAAAATATAATTAAACGGTTAATGTATTCGAAATAATTACTTACCATTATTTAAATTGAGATCTACATCGTATTGTTTAAAAAAAAAACAAATACAAAATTACCAAAAACACAGGTAGAGGTGCGAAAAAATTCAAGTAACATTTAATATGATAAATGACCCGATTACCAACTCGTTCTGCACTCGTACATCGAAACATTCGCTACATAATCGAGAATTTTATCGCCCCCTATCATTTCGTTTCCAAATAAGTCTCATTTATAACTCGGGGGATGAACAAAACAAAAATTTGAATAAGGAGGGCATTATTTATCGCCGCCCCAATGAAGGCCGTTAATGTGATTTTTTTTTAATAAAAAAATGTACACGAGCGAGCCAAACGAGGATCATGTATCATCGCTTTTTTCGGACAGTCATTGTCCTCAAAAAAATTATATATATTTTTTTATTTATTTACAATCCACGGTCACGGGAAACGGTGAAAGTATACATCAAATTAATTACTCTGTAAATATTATCTATGTGGTCGCTTCTTTTTTCCAATTGAGAGTAGTTTGTATTATGTTTTTTTTCAAAGGCACAGGCCTCCGATAAACAGCCTACAAAAATATTGTCTATGGTTTTAGTCTCGTAAATTTTCGCAACCGAGAAGTGAGCTATCAAAAATGTTAATAACGGCCTCGATCAAAGAGTAAAGAGAAGCAAAGCTGATTTATTAAAATGCACAGTAATGTATGTATTCATAATATTTTTAGAAACACAACCTATAACCGGATTCATAACAACAAAATAATAAAACGGGAACAAAAACAAAACACCGAACTCAACCCTTCGTGTGCCTAATTAAAAAAATTAAAAAAAAATCGCTCCCTCAGAACGCGCGTTGTCACGTTCCATATTCGCGCGTTAATTACACGTCATTCTTTTTTCAAAAAGCGCGCCAATGACGCGCGCAATTAAAGCCGTGTACAGACAACGGGAAGACGCGACATAAAGCCGGCACACACAATGCGTCCTCGGCGAAATTCGCCGCAGGGCTAGTGAAATTAACAAGGCGATTTACACTTGACACTAGGCGCCTGTTTTTCACTACTTTTCACAGCGCTGCAGCCGGTGCTCGTCGACATTTAAGCAACCTATTTTTCAAATCTGTGCAAGTAAAAAGAAGACATACTGAAAGTATTGGTGAACTGACGAGAGCTACATTTCTTTGGTTGGTTTATTTTACGCTGTGGCGTGTTTGTGTGATAGAGTCGCTAATTGTGGCTGTTCACCGGTTCGTCTCCTCCACATATCGCTGTAATTGTGTGAAATAAAGAGCTTTGTATCATTATTTTTCTGTTTTTTTCTTTTCGCACTAAGAGTTGTTGAACGTGTTGTTCATAGAGTCATTATTTTTTTTCTCAACAAGTATCGTGTTGTTAATAACTTTGTTAACAGAAAATGAAGTTTTATTTTGTAACTTAAATTGGTATCGGTTTAAAAAAAGTATTAATCATATTCTAACATAGCGTTTAGTAAACGAGTCATTGTCTTAGCAAAGTGTACGCAATACTACTCATACCTGCGTTCAGGTTCCCACCTAATTACCATGTAGGTATTATGTCTATGTAATTTAGAATGACGCCATATTCATTTATTTAAATACTTTGATACTAAATTTAATATCAAGGAGTCATATTAAAGACTAGCTGTCCCGCGCGACTTCGTCTGCTTAAATTTTCCACATTTTTGCAAGATTTCCCATTGCTGCTCCACTCCTATTAGTCGTAGCATGATGTTATATAGCCTATAGCCTTCCTCGATAAATGGGCTATCACGATACGACTAATAGGAGCGGAGCAGCGACGAGAAATGTTGCAAAAACGGGGAAAATTTACGCATACGAAGTTGTGCGGGACAGCTAGTTTAATATAAGATTTGACCTCGTCATACTAACGATTGCGATCTTATTGGTCAACTTGAATTGCAGTAGGATCATTTAAACAATAATAAACAAGAAGATAACCTATTTCAAAAATGAATTAATCACATCTGACCGCAGCCATATTGCTTTTTCTGAAAAATAAATCTTAACAATACTTCAATTGTATAAATCGCTTTAGGCGTTTTGAAGTTATAGTAAAATAAAGAAACTCATATAAATACTGTACTTAGAGTCTGAAAAAACATATCACCTCTTTTTTGGGGGCATTTATGAAAAAAGGAACTATTTTGTATGAACACAAAGCGTTAGTAAACTGTAGGTACTGATGCCGTCACATCTCTAGTTCAACTTAAATGAATGAAGGAAAGAACAAAAGAGTCTGAAATAGCCAAAGGCGATAGCTGCCTCTCTACTTTCTTTACTAGTCTTTAGCGTTCATGATTTATTCCTGTATCCTCACAATGGACACTAGTTGATGTCACAAAGCATTTGTGTCAAGAACTAACACATCTATACTTCTATTCATACTAATATATACTTATACTTACTAATATTATAAAGAGGAAAGATTTGATTGTTTGTTTATATTGAATAGGCTCCGAAACTACTGGACGGATTTAAAAAAATCTTTCATCGTTGTAAAGCTACACTAACCCCGGGTGACATAGGCTATTTTTTATCACTGTATTCCCACGGGAACGGGAACTACGCGGGTGAAACCGTGAGGCGTCCGCTAGTATTAGATATACTTATAAGTACCGTTCTAGGTTGTTGCTAACAATGACGTCAGTCAAGATATTATATGAGGGAGAATATACTATTCGCTCAATTATGGCAAGATTGTCATAACGAAAAAATGATAATTTTACAGGAGGCTAATTTGAACTTTAAATCTATATTAATATAATAAAGCTGAAGAGTTTGTTTGTTTGTTTGAACGAGGTAATATCAGGAACTACTATCACGCTACGATTAATGGGAGCGGAGCAGCAATGAGAAATGTTGCATAAACGGGTAAAATTTACGCAGACGAAGTTGTGCGGGACAGCTAGTATGATATGTTTCACAAAATAAATAATGTAAACGGGTTAAACCTTTTGAATGTTTTTGTTGGTTAATAGTGCTTAAAATCAGAGCATCAAATTATGTTATACTAGCTGCCTGCCCCGGCTTTACATGGGTGTCAATGTCATATCGCAGTTTTTTCATACCTTGACTTTCATTATTGTAATTTTCGTAGGAATCTTTAATTTTTTGACAATAAAATATATATATATATAGCCTATGTTACTCCCTGTTAATGTAGCTTTCTAATGATGAAAGATTTTTTAAAATTGGTACAGTAGTTTTTAAGTTTATTCGTAACAAATCTTTCCTCTTTTCAATATTAGTATAGATATTTACTATTCTTAAACGCAAGTGGGTTCTCAGCGAATACTTTTGCGCCACTGCACTGAGATAGAACTATATTCAAATGTACACATATATTGCCCAGCAACAGCGTGTCATTACGACACTTATCGCCATCTAGCGACCACAAGTGACATACGCACTTGTCAAGCATTGTATTTTTCATATTTTCACAAAAAATCAAGATTTTGAATTATGACGGTCTTGCAATAAGTGAGCTATATCCGAGCTATGTCCGAAGCGGCGGTAGCCTAATGGCTAAGGCATCGGTCTCGCAATCGCGAGGTCGTGGGTTTGAATCCTGGCCAATATACTACCGACGTGAACCCATTCCTAACACAAGCCATAGAGCTTAGCTGGAGGGGTTAACAGGATTGCTAGTAATGTGGGTTTAAAAAAAATAAAATATGTAAGGGTGCACAACCGATCTATATTACCAACTAACGGCCGGTCTCAATAACGCATCTACCGTCATCTCTCTGTTAAAATAACTAACTGTAGTAACAAAACTGTCATTTGTACTGATTGATCAATCGTCATCAGCCTATCGCAGTCCACAGCTGGACATAGGCCTCTCCAATTGCACACCACTTTGTTCTATCCTCGGCTTCTCGCATCCAGCTCCTGCCAGCCGTTTTGCGTAGATCATTGATCAATCACGGTGCTCAAAATCTCCGGCCCACATCAATGGAAACAGTGTAGTGGAGAGAAATGAAATTAAGCGGACTTTCCAATAAAAAAAAAATGAACACGAGCCCCCGAGCCAGACAGAACAGAGTCGAGTGGAGAGCAGAAGTGAGGAACGAAGCGGAGTGGGGTGAGAGGTAAATGAAATAGTGGTTAACGGTAATGGGGGCAATTTACCCCAGACTCATGACTCATGAGTCAGGGGTAAATTGATGACGGAAATGCCTTCATTTTGTCCAATGCGTAAATTTCTGTTACAATGGTAAAAATCTACAAAAAAAATTATATTCGCCAAATTATTTTTCTATTTAATATTAAAATTCCAATTTTAGTACCTACTCAATTTTGTCGAAATGTGTACATTTTCAAGATTTTTTTATGAAAATTATTTGTATACTTTCTTACATTTCTTTGCAATAAAAACAATCTTTTCCGCCTCCTCATGTTTTCCTATATGACTTCCGTCAAGAAAATAAAACTAAGTTTCAAAAACTTTCAAAACTTTTATTCATGAACAATTTTTACATTGTGTTTGAATACATAATACATACTTTAAGGAATAGAGGTAAACTTAATAATAATATTCCAATGCCATGACATCATAAAAAAATACAAATCAAATAATTAGCACACCATTACAAACATACAAGTCAAGAAAATATAATAAAATAATACAGTGGTCAACAAAAAAAATTTAGAATTGAATATAAGCATATGGTAAAATAATAATGTAACAATGTCAAAAGAAAATAGGTATATATCTAATAATAATACTTAATGAATTAAATAATTATGATAAAAAATAAAATAAAAATTATTGTAATAATTAATGTTTTTCCTCGTCACGATAAGTACACTTTTGCATGTCATCGAGAGAATATAAACACCCTTCCAGCAAAAACATTCTAAGTTTGCATTTAAAATTACGTTTATATAGCAAGCTCTTCAAACCAATGGGTAACCTATTAAACATTTTGATAGCATTATAATAACTGCTATGCTTTACTATATTCAGGCGAGATATATTTTTGCACTGAAAATCTTTTCTACGTGTGTTTTCCCTTAGTTGGCGTTCTTCATCGGTTTCGTAGTTATGAACGCATTTTGCAAAATTTGTTAACAAGACTAGTATGTATAGACTCGGCACCGTTAAAATTTCGAGCTTCACAAAATGCGGTCTACAAGATACGTCTTGTTTTATACCTACAATTGTTCTGATAGCCCTTTTTTGTAAAATGAAAGCTCTGGAAATGTTATAATTGTAACTACCTCCCCAGAATAATATGCTATATCTTAATTTGGATTCAATCAAAGCATAATATACCATTTTTAAATATTTAATGCCAACTTCATCCCTCAGACTTCTTAGCACATAACAAGCAGAACTGATTGCACTGTCCAAACTTGTGAGTTCGTTTTTCCAGTTCAGATACTCATCCACGTGGACTCCCAGAAATTTAGTACTTGTTACAGTATTTACTACTTCACCATTTAAAACACAATTTAGTTTGTCATTATTATTGGCCGTTGAACGAAACAACATGATATTAGTTTTATTGGTGTTTAATTTTAGACTATTTATAGAGAACCAATTATGAAAAATGTGTAATGCCTCATTAACTTTTGAATTCAAGCCGTCTATGTTTTCTGCTGATATGATAGCATTGGTGTCATCAGCAAACATAATTGGTTGAATATCTCCCATTGAAATGTTTGTAACAAAGTGTATTAAGTCATTAATAAATGTAATAAAGAATATAGGGCCGAGTATTGAACCTTGCGGAACGCCTGTTATTATTGGAGTCGTTTTTGACTTAAATGTTTCCTCACAACAATATTTTCCATTCAAACCATTACTGTCAGCTACTGCATTAATTTGAACAAACATTTTTCTATTTTGGAGATATGATTGAAATAATCTCCACGCGTTACCCCTAACACCATAGTGATCTAGTTTTTTCAGAAGCAGTTCATGGTTGACCGTATCAAAAGCAGCACTTAAATCCAAAAAGAGTCCTGCCACTTTCTTTTTCTGGTTCATTCGGTTTACAACGTCACTGACTAGTAACTCAATGGCGTCTTGAGTGCCGACTCCGCTTATATACCCAAATTGTCGATGATGTAATACTTTGTTTAAATTCAGATGTTTAATCAACCTAACTCTTATAACTTTTTCAAAAATTTTTGACACTGTCGGTAATAACGAAATGGGCCTATACATAGAGGGATCTGACTTGACTCCCTTTTTATATATAGGTAATATCTTGGCTATTTTAAATTGATCTGGAAAAGTACCTTGCTCTAGACAATCATTAAACATTATGGTTAGAGGCTCTGCAAGAATATCAATATTTTCTTTAATTGCTGATATGGGTAGTTCATCGTAGCCACATGAGGATTTATTTTCCATGTGGGCAACCAATTTGAAAATTTCATCAGATGTGACTGCATCCCATATAATCTGGTTTTCGACTCTACTAGTATTTTTTTGTAGGAAGGTAATTGCCATTTGCGAGTAATCTTGTGCATGACTGAATTTCCGCCCAAATTCTTCTGCGAAAATATTAACAATTTCTGACGGATTAGACACAACTTTGTTACCAGATCTAAGAATAATCTTATCTTTTACGATTTGCTTTTTATTTCTGTGCTGATTGATAATCTTCCAGATATCTTTAGACAAATTTTTAAACTTAGCTATTTCTCTTTGGATTGCCAACCTCTTAGCCATTTTAATTACCCTTCTGTACACTACAATATATTTTTGTCTGTAATTGGTAATTCTTAAATCGTTATGGTTCCCTTTACCTACCATCAGAAAACGTTTCATTTGGCTAGAAGTTTTAATTCCTTTTGAAACCCAGCGCAAATTTGTTAGAGCATTTAACCGTATTTGCCTTTTTTGTTTTTTAAAGCTCTGTTTATATTCAGTTTGAAGCGTGCTAATGAAAGTATTGAGACCCACATTATTCCAGTCATAACTTAATAGCCTTTGCCTGAATCTGATTTTATTTTTTATACTAAGCCTCCTTTTTGTTACATAGAAAACTTTGTTTCTATTTAATTTGTTACATAATAATGATAAGTTACAAAACAGACCGGCATGTCCGTCAGCTACACCATTATGGTCAATATCTATTTTTACAATGCCATTTGTCGGTATATTAGTCAAAAAATTATCAATGCAGGACGAAGAGTCATTGCGTATAAAAGTAATTGTGTCAATAAGCGGTTTAAAATTATAACATGTCAATAAACTAATGAAATCTCGGCATTTTTTACTATCTGTTAATAGGTCAATGTTAAAATCTCCACATATGCAACTGCTGCTGCCGTGAAGGTGTTCTAACAGAGCTTCCAATTTATTCATAAATGTACTTATATTAGTATCATAAGGGTTACGATAGCAGCAACATACACAGGCACCAGTAATTTTATCCTTAATAGCACATATCTCAAATGCCTCAATTGTATACAATTTTTTTGCAATAGGTATTTCCTCACACTCCCTATCATTTCTTGCTAGTATAACTGTGCCTCCTCTTTTTTTATTACTTCTAGTGTTATAGGAAACCACTTTATAGTTAGTAAAATTTAATAAACTTATTAATTTATCATTAAGAAAGTGCTCACTAATGCAAAGGTAATCCATAGAATTATGTAAGCTTTCTATGTAGATCTCAAACTCATTTTTTTTATTGTTTAGACCACAAACATTTTGGTGAAAAATATTTAAATTTACAAAATTTATATTATTGTTGTGTTTAGTTACATTCATCGAGCTATTTTTATTCTGATGGGGGGCGAAAACAAATCGTATCAGGGTGTGATGAAGAACACTGGTTAGCCACCATAGTAGGTACTGTCATGGTGGGTAAGGCGCCATCACTAGGGCAAGAAATATCGTCAGTTTGCGTGCTTACAGTAGTGCTTTTTATGATCTTAACCAATTCACATTGTGTGTGTTTTGATGTAACATAATAATTATTATAATTTATTTTATATGTGGCATTCAATATGGTTCTACACAACCATCTACAAGCGATAACACTATTGAAATTTTTTCTACCATTATAGTTATTATCTAAGGAAACAAACATTGTGTTATTTTTAAAATTAGAGCAAGTATGTTGCAACAATTGATTCAGTTTATATTCATTTAAATAGTTATTTTTGTAGACTTTACCAATCAGAATATTAGTGTATTGCATTCTGTAAAGAAAATTATAAAGAAAAGATTGAAATTTTAACACATTTTTGTCATTTGTACCACTCAGAAGTATTATATAATCTGTGTTAGTGAAGCTCTTACAAAAAGATTCGCATGCATTTACAACTTGGTCTATCTGTGCATATGGTTTAATGTAACAAGTTACAGTGTAATCATACCCCAGCAACTCTTGTAATTTTTGGCGTATCCCATGTCCTGTTTGGTCAGCAAATATTGCTACTCTGTGTGTAGGGGATCTCTTCTCAAAGCTAGTCGCATTTAGAGCCTGATTCTTCTTTATAGCTTTTTTTGTCGTAGATTGCTGCTCTGAAATACCTGTACCCTGTATTTGATCATCTATAAGGGTAACAATACCAGGTACTGTTGACGTCTGACTATTTTTTATTTGAGGTTCCTGGTGAGTGTGACGGTTTTCTCTGGAGTCATTAGGTTGCGCTTTAGCTTCTTTCGGCGATCTACCAGTTGTATGTAGTGTATTATCTTTATACGGCGCCTCATCTACTTTTTTTCCGCTGTTGTAGGGTTGCAGTGCGGCTGTTGGTTCTAAATTTCCTTTTTCTTCATCAGGGTTAATGCTGCTACAGTGTGTAGGTAATGTTGTTGTACTTGCATTCATTGTGGTTTCCTCTTGAGACGAAGGATCCTTGTTGAAAGTTGTTGTCGAGATACACATTGTGTCCTTGTCCTTTGTTGACGATTGGTTTGCACGATTTAATTTTTTTTTGGTTTGATGTCAATTTATCTTGTATATTCAACTTTTTTAATTTTGGTTTTTTCCTTAATCTAGGTGTAGTTGCAGTGGTAACTTTTTTATAGGTATCTACTATTTTTGTTTGTTGTTCTAATTGGGTACTCAGTGACTCGTTTTGTGAACACAGATTTTCAATTTCTTGATGGGCAGAATTTAGTTGAGCTTCCAAAGTTTCAATTTTAGTTTTTAGTTCTAGATACATGACGCTATCTTCTCTGCTATTCAGACTTAACATGGTCAAATCGAGTATTGATGTATTGGATAATTCATTTAGAGAGCTGGTCCTTAGTGGTTTACGGAAGGTTACATTGTCGGTTTCCATTATGCCAATCAGTAATTTGTGTCTTTATTGTTATAATATAACAAAAAACTTTCTATTTATTTTTAGTTGTTTGATTTGTAGTGTTTTTCTTTATAAATATTTATGATTTTCCATTGAAGTGATAATTTGGACCAAATACGATTGTTTTTTTTACTATGGTATCATTTTATATCGATTTATACAATGGCAACACTATACTTAGTGTCAGGAAATGTCTAGGAGCTGAATATATGTCAATTTTCGTACTCCTACTCTCCACTAGATGGCGCTGTAAACAATTTCCGACTACCTAGAGCTATTTTTAGTACAGCAACCCTAGCACTAGTGTCAGCTAATGTCAAATTTGTATTTCTACTCGCCACCGTGGGCGCTAGTCGTAGGGCAAATGTCACTTTTCAAATATTAGCACTGTATTGCAACGGTGTTTTATAAGATTGATTTGAGAAATCACACTAGTTCATGTATTTAGACTGCACAATTGTTATGAAAAATGTTCTTCAAAGTATGACACGTAGTTATGTAGTGTTCAATTATGTTACTTACTGTGTATTTACACAAATTTATGAAACATAGTCATTGATGTTTACAACTGTTTTTATTCTGTTTCCAATTGTTCATATAAGTCACTAACACTGTCACTGATTTAGAGAGATATTAGCACTATATTTCACTGTTGTGTACGTTGTTTTAAGCAAACATTGTTTATTTATGATTTTTAATACGAGTATAATGCACACATGCATGACAGGTGTCAAACGAATCCCACGAGTCCACGATATCCCGAGCATCTTCCTCCAACACTACATCTCTAGAGCGTCTAGCTTCTCCCTTTCTAATTCGCGCACTGTCCACGTCTCTGCCGCGTAAAGAAAAATTGGGAATACCAGTGTTCGTATCAACCTGATTTTGGTGGCTTTGGTAATGTTGCGATTTCACTATAATCTCTTTATCATCTCCATCGCAGTTCTAATTACGGCTATACGTCATTTTACTTCATCTACGCAGCCGCCATTGTTTGCTATTACAGCCCAAGGTACACGTAGGTCTGGACCACGTTGCGGCAAACTGTTATTAGCGCGGTCCACGATCTTATCTTACGCGCTCCATTTTGAGAATTAATTCCTTCATAAGGTCCACATTAGATACTCGCAAATAAGGTGGTGTCATCAGCGTACCGTAAGTTCGTAATTTTGTATCCACCAACAGCAATACCATCTGTCCAGTCTTCGAGAGTGTTTCGCATTATAAGCTCGGTGTATACGTTAAACAGAAAAGGTGATATTATACATCTCTGTCGTATGCCCGCTCTGGGGTGGAAACTGTTTAAGATGAGTTATTTTATTCGTCATTAAAAAATAGATACATAAATCGAATGGGAATATCTTAACTAACAACACATTAACAGATCGGACAGAGATTAAATATACACCCTGTATTCAAAATTACGACTACTAAGAATGAATTTGACTGATCGGAACATGACTTAATGCAGCCCCAATCCGCTTAGCTCAGCTCCGCTCCGCCCTGCTCCACCCCGCTCCACTCCAGTAGAAACATTTGCCACTTTTCACTACTCTTTTTCGCTTCGCTCCACTCCGCTCCGCGTCCAATGGAAACGCACCCTAATCACACCATACATATTTCCTTAGAGCAACGCATAAATAGACATCGTTCACAGACACAGCATCTGGGAACACTGTTCGAAAGGTGTTCCGGGAATGTCTAACTTTCTTTCTGTATTTTCTGTGCTTACGTTATTACTAGGTAATTACCTATTTAACCCCAAATGAGTAGAAACATTATGGACCTACCGAACTCATTTAATTGCGTCTGTCTACCCCCATTACCGAAAAACATGGCTGCTGCAATAGACGAAATCGTTAGTGTACACATAAACAGAACTTACACAATTATGTAAATTTTATGTTTACCCTAATTGCTAACTTATTTAAAGAACTTTGCGTTAATACCCTTAAGTGGGGGAGAAAAAATACTTTTTTTTAAAACCTCATGTAAATGTTGTTAGGGATCCGATGGGGTTGGGACGACGCAATAAAAATTTAATTAACTTTGATTTAAACTTTAAACAAAGAATTTCGGAGTTTTCTTTAACGGTTTTAGGTAAAACAGACAATTTTAGTAAGTCTACATGTAGACTTATCCAAATTGTCCGTTTTACTTCATTCATTTTTACAAAATGAAACAATAACCTATAAGGATGTAACAACAAATTACACAGTCCCATTTACTCGAAACTCAAAATTATCATAATTTTCAGAGTTCCATGTTTAAAACTGTTTATTAAAATACTTAACACTTTCAAAAATTAATTGAATATCGTTTAAATCGCTATTAAATTTTTAAAAAAGTCCAATGTGTTATGACCATCGACGTATAGGCCTGGACCGTGCCATCCCTTTCAATTAAAAAGTAAATATTGACTGCAAAGCGTGTAAGAGAGAAAAAGTTTGTGCGGCCCTGTCACTTTGACAGGTATTGTCCACAAATTAGCGTTGTCGCTTTCTAGAGGCTCTGACCACGTTACTCAGTTTCATATACCTACCTAACTCCAAGAAGTTCCAATGTTTCTCGTGAAGTACCTACTTCTTCAATGAGATTGTTAAATACAAGCAAGAAACCTTGAAAAATCACAATCTCTGTCGCAAGTTATTAATCACTTTTCAACTAAGTTTATCAATATCACAATATAACATCACTTTATATAATTTTATAGACAGAGTATAAAAATGGCAGCAAATTGAGCTGTCATAAATTGTCCTTTAATTTTAAATCCATATGCCCAAGCTTTTGTGTAATACAAAAATAAATGTAAAATAAATACTAGACACTGGTAGAAAAGATTTAGTTCGACTAGATCGCCGTTAATTAAAAAATAAATAGAAAACCTCCATTCAGAAAAAAAGCCACAAAATAATGACATCATAATTCAAAAATCGAACATCAAATTCGTCGGTACGAAAATTCAAACTATCGAATTAACCGAAGGGAGGGCGCTGTAAGGTCAGGGGTACACCACCCTACACCCCGCTTGATCATTTATAATGCCAAAATGTTTTAATTAAGATGCTGTAAAATGTAATTTACATGCAAATTCGGTTTATGTTAATGTGCCGCGTATATCTGTTTGGGTGCGTGCTTGCTATCTAATTTTGCGACAGTGTGTACCGTCATTATCTTGGCTCTAATGAGAAATCTGGCGACGGCTTGATGTTTGCATAATTAAACTTGCGGTTGGGAACGTACGTTTTGATTGTCGCAGTGATAAAACACACGCCTCTAATACCTACTTATAATGCGTGAAATAGATGTGTTGCATTGCTGTTTTGGACTTATTTGGTAGTTTAAAGTATTTAAAAATATGAATAGCATGAGAATCAGTAAAAATGTTAAAAGATAACGATTAAGAGTACAAATTCTGTGATTTGCAAAGATATTCAGTGTTGCTAGCGCTAACGGAGTAACAAAATATAGTATATAAAATGTACATAGTATAATAAATGTACGTAGTTACTGACGTGATAACGTCTTATAAATGGATGACCGGCTGCACTCACGAAAATGTTGCTATAATAAAATTCACGTTATTGATTGGTTGCTAAGCAACAACGAATGGCGATTGCAGCGATATGACATGCGATACAATTGGAACTTGTTATTGATTGGTTGCTAAGCAACGCGAATGGCGATATGTCATCAATGTTTTCTTATGACGTCATCACTTAAAATTATCGTCCGTAAACAGAATTTACAGAAAACTATTTTTTTATCTTCAAAACTACTGAACGTATTTTCATCAAACAAAGCTTAAACTATCTAGATAAAACCAGCTTTCGAATACAAGAAGCCGCATCAAAACACACACAGACACATCCTGATGAGAGATGAACCTCAGGTTTGTTTGGTGAAAATCTGTTTAGCAGTTTTTAATGCCGTGTAGGTTATCTATATCTATACTTCTATACTAATATTATATAGAGGAAAGATTTGATTGTTTGTTTGTATCGAATAGGCTCTGAAACTACTGGACGGATTTGAAAAAAATCTTTAATCATTGTGAAGCTACACTAACCCCGGTTGACATAGGCAATTTTTTATCCCTGTACTCCCACGGGAACGGGAACTACGCGGGTGAAACCGCGAGGCGTCCACTAGTCAAGAATAAACATAAAGAAACTCGACAAGAAGATAAATGAAAACATAATATACTCACTGTGACACGCAAAAAAATAAACTTAACACTATTAAGGTTTGATTACAGAAATAAGCACAAAAGCTATCTCTAAATAATTCAACACACAATACGATTTTACATTTAATTTCAATTATATTTGTTAATTACTAATAATAATAACGACAGATCGATAAACAGTTTCAAAGTTAAACCAATAAAATGAACTATAAATTGTTCGAGTTCTCATTAAAATCAATTAATTAGAGACGAAATTCAACGAAAGACATCGGTCTTTGGTCACAAAATTGGTACAGACGGCCGGCTTACGGCTTAAAAAAAAAATCACACACACATAAACACACAATTCTGCACTTAAAAAACGGTCTTTACTCTTCTTTCCACCATTACAGATTAATGATTTAATAATATAATAATAATATTCTAAAAGCTGATTAAATTTACAATACACGAATGATAAGTCTTAGGTCAATCTGACTGATAATAATATCTTTGGACAACTCACACAACGCTATCTGATCCCAAACTTATCATAGCTTGTACTATGAAAACCAGACAACTGAAACATACTTATATATTTCTAAATACATACATTTTACAGATCAATAACACCCAGACACAGAATAAACCATCGTTCTCATCACATAAAGTTTTATCCTGGGTGGGGATCGAAACCGCGACCTCTTGCGTAGCAGTCGGATACACTCCCACCGCGCCACAGAAGCAGTCTAGATATATATTGAGTTAGATAAGTGAAAAAAGTGACCCTACTTTGCATAGTTTCGCTTAACGTTTGACCGAGTTCGACCGAGATCTGTGTACGTGTGAATCTATGCGTGTATGAACATGTTTTCTCTCGTTGTAGGAAGCCGTTCTGTAGCTATGTATATTGTACATCGGTCCACAAGACATTCATTAGCACGAACAGAACGCAATTCCGCTAATTTATTCAAAGAAAAAGGTATAACAGCCCTTCCAAGTCACCCCTTTTCATATTTAGGGTTGAAGACAAAGCTGTGAAAGAAATTAATGCTTTGCTTCGATTTTAGAAAGATGTGAGTCGGTGAAGGGTTAAGAAAATTTGATTTATACAAAGTGTAACAGAAAGGTATGATTTCAAATTTAGAAATAATGTTATGTACTGTATGATACTAAGTTCTTATATCTATTTTGAAAATATATATATTACGGGTGTAATTTAAGGTAAAATACCTTGTTTATTGCCCGACGTTTCGACCGTATTGCAACGGCAATCGCGAAAGTTTATCAATATTTTTTTATCTAAATTTGAACGGGACCAAAAACTTTCCCTCTTTTTTTTATATATATTTTTTTTAAAGATAAACTAGCAATGTGGGATTGAGTCCTACATTACTAGCAATCTTGTTAACCCCTCCAGCTAAGCTCAAAGGCTTGTGTTAGGAATGGGTCCACGTCGGTAGTATAATGGTCAGGATTAGAACCTACGACTTCACGATTGCGGGACCGATGCCTTAGCCATTAGGCTACCGCCGCTTCAAATTAAAAAAAATATTGAATTAATTAAAAAAATATGAAATCAAAAAGCCTATGTGTATTAAGTGCGAAACTTAAGGCTAATTGAGGAAACTTCCTGTCATTCATTTAGTAATTCTAGTATCCATGTTTGGTCGCCATCCAATCCACGGAACAAAAGTTTTCCGAATCGAAGTCCACCCTTGACAGTGCCTAGTGTTAGTAAAAGACTAATAAAAAAAAAGGAGTTGTAAAAATGGCGGCAAACTGACATGTCGCTATTGTTACAGCTCCACGTTTAAAGTACAAAACAGTGTAAAATATACTTGAAATACGTGATAACTGGACAAGAACGAGACTATGTGATTGAAAGAAGAAAACTATAAATAAATTATACTTGAAACTGGCGTATGCACATAATGTGTGCCATAATCTCTACCGATTAATATTGGAGGGAAGAGAAAAAAAATAATACACTCGAATTGAGAACCTCCTCTTTTTTGAGGTCGCTTGAAAAAGGTACATAACAAACCATTTCAATTTGACCTCTAAGACCCATTGATTATAAAAATATTAGATTTCACTTTTTTATGACTTAAAATACATGTTATTTCTATTCACAAACTTTGTGATTTCCTGTATTTGTAATTTATAACTCACTAGCTGTCCCGCGCAACTTCGTATGCGTAATTTTTCCCCGTTTTTAAAACATTTCTCGTCGCTTCTCCGCTTCTATTAGTCGTAGCGCGATGTTATATAGCCTATAGCCTTCCTCGATAAATGGGCTATCCAACAAAAAAAGAATTTTTCAAATCGGACCAGTAGATCCTGAGATTAGCGCGTTTAAACAAACAAACAAACAAACAATCAAACAAACAAACTCTTCCGCTTTATAATATTAGTATCACACTAATATTATAAAGGTGAAAGTTTGTGAGTATGTGAGTGTGTATATTTGTTACTTCTTCACGTCTCAACGGCTGGAGCGATTTTAACAAAATTTGGTATGGAGTTGGCTGACACCCTGGATTAACATATAGGCTAATAAACCGCGGGTAACACTGCGGGGTACTGCTAGTAGATAATATTTTCTTTCACACACCAAACCTTTTTCACTTAACACCATTATTGCATCAACTTATAACAAACCGTTATTACCTACATACATTACCATATCAAAAAACTCCAACAAAACTCTACGGTTAAATAAAGCATAGTACAGGGCGTATTGTTTTTACCGCTGCAATTTTTCTACGGGCAACCCTTCTTCGAGATTGAATTCGGCTAAATAAACTGAATTATATGCTACTTAAATGAGTGTCAAGTCCGGCGCGCCCGGCGACCCCTAGCGTCGCGAAGGCTCACTTCAACCTCACCCCGAGATTCTTCTCAGATTGCCACCCTACATCAAAAATGATATAACCAAAAAAAATGAATATTTGGCTTGATTTATTTAATATCCCACTTTTGTAGACGTTATTATAAAAGATGCATTACTTATCAATCTCGACTTATATTAATGCTGTGTTACCATACATTATGTCAAATTTTTTTTCTTTCTCTATTGAGGATTGAGGACAATTCCAGCACTAAGGAATAAGCCCCGTTTCGTGAGGAACTTTACAAACATGACATTAAGTCGCAATATATTGTATTATAGACACAAAGTACACCAAGAATCGGAATATTAACTGTGTGTGTGGGAAATCTGATTTGAAATACTATATTTTTTACAATTTAATTATAAATGTATAGGTTTCAGTCTTTTTCCTATACTTGTAGTTTTGGACGGTATTACTTGCCAAATTTCATAGGTCTAGTAATCTAGGTCAACGGTAAATACCCTATAAATTTGAGTGAAAGGTTTAAAAGTATTATTAGTATTAGTATTAGTAGTATATTTTTTACAATTTAATTATAAATGTATAGGTTTCAGTCTTTTTCCTATACTTGTAGTTTTGGACGGTATTACTTGCCAAATTTCATAGGTCTAGTAATCTAGGTCAACGGTAAATACCCTATAAATTTGAGTGAAAGGTTTAAAAGGTCAGTGTCGAAATTCACATTTTTGCGACCTAAACGGCCGTACCTTTTTCTTAGAAGTTTGATTTTTTCACAGCTTCAAGAAACTGGAGACTTAAATATATGGTTTTAATTCCAACTCTATACATTTACGGTTCCCGAGATAATGGGTCTTGATAGACGGACGGACGGACATTAAAGTGGTCCTATAAGGGTTCCGTTTTTCTTCCTTTTAAGATACGGTACCCTAAAAATTTGTTATTTTTATTATTTATTCTTCTCAGAGCAGCAAACTGTTTAATTGAACACCTGCCATACACCCCGCTCAATAACGCATTCAAAACATTAATACTGCATGTCTCGAGTATTGACACAAAATAGACCGTTAAACTACCGAAATATAGTATTAACGGTCTTTTGACAAATCATTCTCAAAACAGAATCAGAACACAAGCAACCTTAATCAAAAACATTACCCTTTCTTTTTGGCTTCGCCGTAGGTACCTACTCGGGTAAATTTTCCAAAAAACTTAACTAACCTAACGTAACGCAGCCGTATTAAAAAATACTAAACACATTTATCCTGAATTTAAATGTAAAAGAAGAAATAAGTATATTTTATTTTCTTTCCTTTGTTTTTAATAAAATAAAGAAAATATTAAAACGTAACTTATCTACTTTGTGTTAGTGGTACCGAGTCGAAAGTAGGCGGGCGCCCTCACTGAAACGAATAGGCCGGGGCGGCGAGCTTTTCTCACTCTCTTAAACGCTCTCGCTAAATGTAGCGCGGGAAAACATATTTGATACTTTGGAAAGTCAATTAAGTTTCTATTCTAAAGAATGATATAATTAGTGAATAAAATAATTTAAACCAAACCTTCAAATAAATTCTAAGACACTCCTACAGCATACTCGTATTCCAAATGTTGTCTGACGTTCATAAGCGTTGCATTTTGTAATCTAATTGAACTTTTGACTTTGACTTTTAAGTGAGCCCAAAAAAAACTCCTATTCAAAAGAACTACGATTCGGATAAGCCGCAAACTCGTAGCGGTTTTTTAAAAAGTTTATATTAAAAAAATACTTCCACATAATCGTTAGAATATTATTATCAGCATGTCTAGGATACCAAGATAAATCATATGTTTGATAATCTAATGCGCTTGTTACATTTTACATGGCGGTCGTAGTGAGTTGTAGTAAAATATATAAGCTTTATTTGTGGAAGTTCTGCGACTCTTCTCGTGGACGTACTACGACTCATTGTAGAACTACATTTACTACTATGTCAGGATATTTGAATCATCTATTCAATCAGTTGCAATCTAACCTGATCAATCAGTTTAGTATCAATAGTTAGGAGGCAATAGAATAAATCAGACAGGTAATAAACAAAAGTAAAAAACAGCTGAAAAGAAATAAAAAAAATCTAAAATTGTTGTTTTGTAAAAAAATTATGTAATGTCGGTTTACGGACGAGAATTTTACGTGATAACGTCATAAAAAAACATTGATGACATATCGCCATTCACGTTGCTTAGCAACCAATCAAGACAGTGACTTTTTTTTTGACACTTTTTCGTGAGTGCAGCCGGTCATCGATTTATTAGACATCACGTCAAAACATTCGCTTTTAGAATACGAAGCTCACCGGGTCGGCCAAAAGATATATAATACTATAATACATATAACAAAAAATATCATCGCTGATACTAAAAGTTTGTGCGTTGCTGGCACTAAGAAAATATATTTTGAACCAATTATGCTAGTAATTAATAGACACGAGAGAAACATTCTCAGACAATAAAATATAGGTACAAAGGGAGGCTACCACCAGGGTGATTAGCCATTTCTCATTTTGAACCTCGTCGATCTTTCTATATTGACCAACCATAACTGAGTGTGTCCGACTGCTACGCAAGCGGTTATAGGTTTGATTCCCACACGGGACACCACTTTGAGTGATGCACAAAACTGATTAGGCAACCCCCTCGCTATTCTATATATATTTCATGCATCATAATTAAAAGTATCAAAACTATAAATCCGCACAAGAGCGACAAGTGTCTTTGGAGTAGTAGTCGGCCGACATTGTTACAGCGTGTATAGAGCTAATATAATAATTCTTATATATACCACTTTCATTATGTTACCTGCATGACATCTCAAAGGTGAAAATTGACCTCATTTTGTTTAACAAAGAGTTTTTATATTTACTTTTTGTTGTTTGACCTCTTTACTGTATACAGACTGTTTTGAACACATACTAATAGTACAGGATGTTCTAAATACTGTAATATGTTGAAGAAGTCCGGGACTCAGTGGCGACCAACCAGAGCTACGTTGGGTAGTTGATGATGGCCCAAACATAGGTGTAGAGTGTGACATCAATCCGTCGCCTAATCTCTCTCTCTCTCTCTGATTGTTTATTTCCATCCCATTCCAATATAAGAGCAAGAGTAAAGAATAATAATATCTCCTGTTAAAATTCTTCTCCTAGTTTGAAAGTCTCTGTTGAGTTGACAATATTTGATCAATGTGGTAAAGCCACTTGTTACTTGCATTAAGGCTATCGGAACTACTTACTATGAGAACGCCGTAAGTTTTATTCGGCACGTTAGTGTGTATACTGATTTACAGTGAATAATTGTGTTTTAATAGATTTGATTTATTAAACTTTCCATGGAATGCGTAATAACAGAACTGCGCTAGCCTAAAAATTTACAATCGTGTGTACCAGAGCTTACAGAGAATAATGCGTAAAGACCTTATAACCACAACCTATTTAAAATACAAGAAAAAAAATCACGGAGTCTTCACATCGGTAAACAGAGCCAACCCTTCAATAGGCAAATGATTCAAAATTACAGTTAAAAAAAGAGAATAAAAAGCTCCGAACTCCATTAGAAACAAAAATAAATTGAATTACAACTCGATCGACATTTTCGATTTGGAGGCCTAACTCAATTAGACGGGAGCGGTGATGGAAAAATAAAATAAATACGAGGAACAAAAAAAAAATTAAAACAAAAAGAGTCCAGATATAATTTGAAATATCTCCGTAAATGCAAAGTGTGAGTGCTGTTATTTTATTCAAATGAGGGCGAACTTTTTTTTCAACCCTTTCTCGTCGCGCCATCAAAGTGGCCTGATATTCAATTAAAAAAAGAAGAGCCGGGCCCGCGACTGAAAATTAATCAGAAAAAATGCTTTTAACTAGATCTACATTTTAATGAAATTATTATTGACGAGTATTATATAAATGGGAGTGCTCGGCCCTTTGTACAGATTGTGTTGTTAATGTTCTATAGTGCTTGTACAAATGTTGATATACTTTAGTTTAGAAATATTCTTTATATTGTAAGTGTTAACTTAACTATTTGTTCTAAGTATTTACAGTTAGGTTAGATCATTTTTATTCATAGTACATTAGCCAATTTCGCCACTACCTTGTATAAGTAAGCTAGCTGACCCGCGCAACTTCGTATGCGTCGATTTTCCCCGTTTTTGCAACATTTTTCATTGGTGCTCCGCTCCTATCGGTATAGGATAGCGTGATAGCATATAGCCTTTAACCTTTCTCGATAAATGGGCTGTCCAACAATTTTTTAGTTCGAACCAGTAGTTCCTGAGATTATCGCATTCAAACAAACAAAATCTTCAGCTTTATAATATTAGTATGGATATGCATGTATTACCCGTACTAATATTATAAATATGAAAGTAACTCTGACTGCTAAACCAATTTACATGAATTTGGTATGGAGATAGTTTGAGTCTGAAGGACATAGGATAGTTTTTATCGCGATAACCGGTATCTCAGGCATTACTAAATAAAATCTCCAAATGACAGTAAAAACTGTATCCAAATCCGTAGTTTTGTTTAGAAGATAGAGACACAAACAGATCAAAACCGCGACTTTGACGGATCTTCTAGAGAAGAGATTAGCTAAGAAATCAAGTTAGTTAAACACCATGGCTCCCAATGGCTTCAATTTCAAGATTAAAGTTCGGTTTACGGTTACCCGATAGGTTGAACCTTAACGTTAGCTACTTAAATAATTACCTAGTACCTAGATGACCGAGCTTATCTCGGGTTTTTTTAACGACGATGAAATTTGAAATTTGGCACAGATATACTCAGATTATAATTTGGAATAACACATGAGCTACTTTTTATACCGGAAAATGTAGCAGTGGTTAATAAATGTTTTTTTTTAATTTTCAAGTAAACGCAGTCGCTAGTAAGTTTCAGATATAGCTATAATTAAATGTACCTAATGTACTTAATTATTTAGCAAATGAGACTTGCGACCTTATGTCTCAGAGTGAGGAGCGCAGTGCAATGACACTCAGGTGTTTGCTAAACAAGAATTTGAGTGGCACTATGGCTGTTATGGGCTAGCGTGACGCTTCCTCTCAGGTTCACTGTCAGGATCTGCTTGTCTCTTCATTTAATTGCACAAACCTTAGAAAATGTTTTAAATAGAGAGGTTTAACAGATTATTTTAAGGAACTCTTGCTCTAAAGGGGTGAATAAACGAAATCGCTGGCGTTGATTAAAGTTACTAGATACAAAAGACAGGGCAATAATACTAATAAACTAAACTAAGATATTATCTGAATAATGAATCAAAATCTAAATATTAATACTGTATTAGAAAATTCCCACATATTGTGTTATTTCACAAAAATAACTCGTATTTAGTTGACAGCGGCCTAGCTCTGATTGCATATCCTAAATATATTCTAAGCGTAATCATAGAGCATAATTTCAATATGCATATGAGGTCATGAAAAGTGCTTTTCCGGATACAGAGATAGGAATTAATTGTTGATCTCCATAACTCAGAATGACTATTACACAGAAGTGTAATTAATTTACAAGCGATATTCACTAGCCTGTTGTATAATATGCATGTATTAGGAAATATATATCGGAGAGTTTATTAGGTTGCTAAATAGCAAGTCTATTGACTCATTTAAACCATGTCCGCCATGATGGCGTGACATTTGTTTGACGTTTACATTTGATGTCCCGTAGTGGGGCAGTTGGTCTTATTCGGTCAGTCTTCATCGAGCGATCGTAGCGACAACACGACTTCCGATAGAAGTCGCTATTTTATATTCGTGTGAGTAAAGTGTAATAAAAAAAAAACAGACATGTTCAATCAGTTTGCGGACTTTACCTTGCCATATTTTGTATTATTTAGTAGTATTACCAAAATGTTAATTTGAATATTGAACCACTAATAGCTCATAAGGCGACCCTGGCACTACGACATATATAAAAAAGTAGGTATGTTTATAATTTGTCTGGTTGCCATAGTTCAGGCTCTGCATAATTTGGGTTTAGATAGACGTGTGTGTGTTGTAAAAGATATATCAAAATATTTTCTTAGAATCTTGAGAAATTCTGTTTAGTAAAAGGTTTAAGACATTTATTTCTCTAAAAGAATTCACTATCTTTTACTCAAAATCTGAAAATTACCAACGTGCAACGAAATGCTTTAATTTAGAAACGAAGATCGGATGTGGTGTCATTCACCAGTTATAATGTGTGGGACACGGGAGTGTCATACATTGCAATTGGTGATAAAGATGGGCGATGAATGCAAGCGATTGGATGCCCTATTAACTAATTTCAATTCAAAAAGTGTTTAGGTACATAGATAGAAGCTTTATGAGGACTTAATCTCGATGTGACTAGATTGCTTCATCGCCAGGCGGGCCGCGACTCAAAGGATAACGTGTGGAACTTATATATCTAGCAGCTTGAGAACTTGGATATCGCGATTCTAGATTGAAAGCTACCTTGTATTGTATGTGGGTTTTATTATTTAATACAACCAAATGAAGAAACGAGCAGGTCGTGCGCATCGGTAAGCGTCACGCTAGCCCATAACAGTATCAGTACCACACAAATCGTTGTTTTGCAAAGATCTGAATGTCATCGCACTGCGCTCCTCATTTGAGACAATAACTAGTTCGTAAATCTCACACTTGCTACAGTGCCCTTCAACCGAAACACAGTTCTAGTACGGACCAAGACAACGTCGAAACCCTCTAATCATTACACCACTGTGTGACAGACGGCCGCTGTAATTCGAGAGTAGACTTATCCGTACATTATTATTCACCGTCGGAACGAAATGAATTCGTTTTTATTCAAACGGCAGAATGATATAATTAAAATTTGAATACAAGATTAACTCGAGAAAAATTCAATATCGAATTTGTTCAGTTTTTGCTTTAGCAGGCTTTCGAAGGGTTATATGGAGTTCTACAAGAATAAAACGAACATATTAATGAGTTCCTAGAAAAACAATAACTTGTCTACGTGCTGGTAGAATAAGTACCAAAAATACAAATTCAATGAAATCATTTTCATCATAATCATTCTTGCATGGGGTGGCAATGGTTGTTCTGGCTTTACTGGAAATAGATACCTGAAAGGGCCTGAAGGTATAAGTTTAAGCTCCAGGTTTTGTATTTTTTATATCTAAGATACTAGGTAATATACTATTAAATATTTTACCTATTTATGACCTTTATAATTAAAGTCAGCAACTGCAGTTGGGACTCCACACGTAAAATAAACATAGGTACACGAGAAACCATTTTGGTAGCTCTCCTTTGCGTACCTAAACCTCAATTTGTTATTCCAAAGATAAATACTTTAACATAGAAACATAAAGACCTGCATTCGTAAACTGGCATACCTGATAGAATTACTTTTAATTACAACTTCTAGAAATGACCTCGCGGGGGATTTTATGAATATTCAAACAGCGGACAGAAAGTACCCACACTCGTAATAATATTTATGGATTTTACATTTTTTTCCCGAGTTGGAATCGAATCCACGACCGCATAGCAGTTTTATATACTACTGTTAAGAAAGCATTTTGCATTACCGAAGAAGATTTATCTGCCTTGGAAACAGAAACGTCGCTTTAATAGTCCTATTGTAAACACGACCCGATAAGCAATCTAAAAGTAAACCAAGTGATCGCGTTTCGTCTAGTATAGTTTTCTCTAGTATATTCACCATCACCATCATAGTGAAAAGGAAATGTTAGCAACACGGAACACCTTCAAATAATAATCTTATGAAACAGACTGCATCCGCCTTACATAGTTTATCGATCTCAATTCGAGCTACATGCTATAAATGATCAAATATACACTGAATATCCTTCCTCCGTATTTACGTAGTACATACCCAACACAAAACACCCACCTTGTACGTTGAGACTAGAAATCTATGCCTACAGAGAGGCTAGGCCGAAAATTATTGGGGGTTCGCCTCACTCCCTTAGAGAGGGTGAGGCCAGCCGTCGCCGGCCTGATATGTGACCGGAGAGTCTTGTTCAACAAACGATGACGATGATTTAAGCTCAGGCGTTTTAAGTGTATTACTGGGAGAAATCCGGCTTTTGGGCTTAGGCTTAGATTTGAGTGAGCCTGCTATTATGGGGGGAGGCTTCTCGATTTATGTGTGCCTGTCCATTTGACGGCGAGGCCGTTAGAGTCGGGAGTCGGGACGTCATTTAGTTAGTACTAGCCTTTATGAAAAAGCCTTTATTACGTTGTCTAGCAGCCTTTGTTCGGATAGACAGGCTTTTTTTTATTAACCTATTTTTTTTTATAATTTTTGTTGCAAGCTTCTATAATAATTATAATCGATGAAATAGCGCATGACTAAACTAATTTAGATAACTGTAGACCTACGTAGATAACTGTACCTACGTAGACTAGTTAGTGTACGTAGACTAGATAGTGTACTACGTACACTAACTAGTCTACGTAGTACACTAACTAGTCGTACAATCTACTCGTACAGTCTGCAAGAAAGTGCCTGTCTTCTTAAAACAGTGAATTCCTGTTCGACAGCAAAGCTACGCATACTGTACCCGACACGTTCACACAATTCTGTCACTGTGTTCTTAATGCTAGGACTTATAATAGGCTACCTATATTCTAATTTCCATGGTCTTCCTACACTGTTTCATAGCTGTAAGTTCTCCATATTTAGTAGGTAAATATGACCAATAAGTTTATTTTTTTAAAGATAACCAGCAATTGGGGATTGGGTTCCATAACTATCTTGTTAACCCCTCGAGTTAAGCTCAGAGGCTTGTGTTATGATTGGGTTCACGTCGATAGTATAACAGGATTCGATCGCGCGACCTTCACGATTGCGATACCGATGCCTTAGCCATTAGCGAATTTAGCCTGCTTTAGCCTTAGCCAATTTCAGAGTCAAGTGTCACCCCCCCCCCCCCCCTGCTAGCTAAATGGTTGATATTGGGTATGTGAAAAAAACACGGCAGTAGTATATATACTGAAATTAAAAGAAAAACTAAGTAGGCTATATAAGTTTACGAGTAACAGCTGATCAAATGAGAAGTAAAAAAAGTAAAAATACCAGAAAGACCACTGTGGCGCGGCGGGAGGGTGTCCGACTGCTACGCAACGCAAGAGGTTGTTCGTTCGATTCCCACACGGTACACCACTTTGTGTGATCCACAAATTTTTGAGTCTTGATATACTTTGTGTCCGTGTCTTGTATGTTTGTAAAGTCCTCCACAAAACAGGGTTTATTCTTACTGCGGGAGACGTATTCTTAAAAAAATAAAAAATAATGGCAAGGAATTATTTGATACATTTTATAGTGATAACCGACATTCACACGGGTGAAGCTACGGACTAAACCTAGCACTAAATATAGAACTTAAAACTAACCATGAAAAACCTAACCTCAATTACAAAATATCAAAATTTAATTACTATAATTTCGCTGACGCAAACAGTCAGAATTTAAATTAAAAATAATAAAGACTAAATGATGCGATTCAAATTGAATGTTATCACTAATAGCGTTGATTGTGTAATAATTTCGTGTTGATACATAATAAAGTATTGGTATGGTGCGTGCGCGCAAGCCGATGGGGAGTCGCGAACGATTTATGTTAGAAATTCGCGTGCGGCCAGCTCCATTTTTGTGCGGAACTGGATTTTGTAGGGCTGTCACGGGTACCCTTAACGTAGTTCATTCTACATTTATTTATTAAAGCAAAAATATAGCAAAAACAGCAGATTGTGGAGGATACCTAATTTTAATAATAATAAGCAATATATTAAATGCATTTTTGAAAGATAGAAAAATTTGAAGTCCAGACGCAGGAATCGAACCCGAGACTTCCGTTGCCAAACCGGGGCCGAAATCGAACCGCCTGGACTATGTTACAAGACCTCAATAATAATAGAAAAATTTGAGGTCTAGTAACATAGTCCAGATAGGTGGTTTGATTCCGGTTTGGCTACAGAAGTCTCGGGTTTGATTCTTGGGTCTGGACTTCAGATTTTTCTATCTTTCAAAAATGCAATTATTGTATTTGTAAAGTAATTGGCAAGAAATGCCTATAAAAATTACTTTAATAAGAAATATATTTTTAAATATATCTGTTTTTTTGTTGTATTTAAAAATTTAATTTACAAGGTTTTAAAATTTATAAAGAGCATAATAATATTATTTTTAAAATAGTAAAAATACCTACAAAAAAAAGTTAAAATACCTACAAATAAAATTGGGTAATACCTATTCTCTAGAATCTAAAAACAGCAGATCGTAGAAGTTATCCAATTTTATTTGTAGGTGTTTTAACTTTTTTTTTTTAAATATTAAGTAGGTACGTCACCGAAAAAGTATTTACTTTGATTAATTTCATAAGTTTGTATACGTTTAAATTCCCGCAAGTGAAAAGGAGACAGTGCAAATCCGTTATTAAACTTTTGAAATACATGTCACCGAAAACATATTTACTAAATTATTAGTTACTAGCTTTCGCCCGCGGCTCCGCCCGCGTGGATTTCGGTTATCGCGATAAAAACTATCCTATGTCCTTCCCCGGGACTCAATCTATCTCCATACCAAATTTCATCTAAATCGGTTTAGCTGTTTGAGCGTGAAAACGTAACAGACAGACAGACAGAGTTACATTTACATCTATACTAATATTATAAAGCGGAAGAGTTTGTTTGTTTGTTTGTTAGTTTGTTTAAACGCGCTAATCTCAGGAACCACTGGTCCGATTTGTAAAAAAAATATTTTTTGATTGGATAGCCCATTTATCGAGGAAGGCTATAGGCTATATAACATCACGCTACGACTAATTGGAGCAGAGTAGCGACGAGAAATGTTGCAAAAACGGGGAAAATTTACGCATACGTAGATGCGCGGGACAGCTAGTTTATAATATTAGTATGGATTTTATTTATTACCTACAAGTTTTTCAAACCCACCAGTGGGTGACAGTGCCAATCTGTTATGAAATTCTAGAGAAACAATAACATGCGACAAGCCTGTATGAATACAATCTATTTCAGAAAATATATTTTAAAAATACATTGAAACCTACGGGTTGTCAACCTACTCCTTTTATAAAAACCGAAAAAAAATAAACGAACACTAGATTTTTCTGCTAAAAATAAAGGATTTTCTCCCCTTTCGCTCGTACACAACATTGTACAAACCAACATGATGCAATATTTTCAATACCGAACATTTCCTGCTACTGAATGTATAAACCGTTCCCGCAACTTCATAGAAGATTCATTCACGCAGGTGTTACATTTATGAACAGGCTTATATGTAAGTAGAGGTAGTGGTTGTACTACCAATACTCTAAAACAGAACAATGGTCCTATAAATATGAAACACTAGGTTACCCGCGCAACTTCGTATGCGTCAACTTTCTCCGTTTTTTTTGCTGCGCCGCTGAAAATAAGGATTCTACATACATATCAACCCATATGATGGCCCACTGCTGGGCACGGGTCTCCCCAGTAGATCCTGGGGGTAATTGCCATAATCGCCACGCTTGGCGAGCGGGTTGGCGATCGCAGTAAGGCATTAAGTACGCAGAGGACGCTGCTGCCCGTCCTCCGGAGTGAAATCCCTTAGTCGCCTTGACGACACCCACGGGAAGAGATGGGGTGGTACTATTCTTAAGCCGGCACCACACGGCAATTCTACATCAGTATACAAAATAAAGATTTCTGCAGATTACTGACATTTAAAGGAAAATGCTACCTTATTCATAATTATTCTTTAAGTTGACTGGCTCTGTGGCGCGGTGGAACTGTTTTCGACTGCTACGCAAGACGTTGTGGGTTCGATCCCCACCCAGGATAAAACTTTGTGTGATGAGCATGATGTTTTATTCTGTGTCTGGGTGTTATTTATCTATAATATGTATGTATTTAAAAATATATAAGTATATTTATCAGTTGTCTGGTTGCCATAGTACAAGCTCTACTTAGTTTGGGATCTCAGTAATATTTCAAATAGCATTGTGTGAGTTGTCCCCAGATATTATTATTATTACCTTAGTAACAGAATTTTAACGGGTCTTTGGTAGTTTCACACCACGAGTTGCTCAAACCGTGGTTCGAATAGCCCGAGTACTATTTTTGAATGAGACCATTCACACCGCAGAGGTAGTAGCGGTTAATATCTCTGGTGTTGTATAAGCTAAGAACAAACAGCCGAATATCGAAAACTCCATTTAAATCGATCACAGGCTTTAAAAAAAAAACAGAAACATACATACATACATACGGGTCAAACAGAGATCCACCTTTTTTGATAGCGGTTAAAAATACATAAGTACATACATTCTTTGTCCGAATTCACCCATCCAAAAAGAGAAGTTTCCCTCGTTCTGGGTTTTTGTCCATATATTTTGAGTTCAGTTTTTGTTCTTATGATCGATGTGCTTAGATTGAATGCATCAGAAGAAAAAAATAAGCTCAGAAAAGTGTATTTTTTAATTTAAATTGTAATGCCGTTCAGCGGGTCAATTCACGTATTTAAAGCAGTGCAGTTGCAGTTAAGTTTCGATTAAAACGGCCTGTGTTATTTTTTACCCGACTGCACAAGAAGGAAGGTTCTGTTTTTCGTTTGTATGTATGTATATTTCTTTGGCATGGCCTAAACGGCTTGATGGATTTTAGCTTGAGAGGTGTCGTTACATTCGTCTTAGTTGTGAGAGTGACACTAGGTACTTTTAAATTAAAAAAAAAAATAAAGGATCAAAATGAAGGATTTTAAAAGCTGATAACAAATATAAATTACTTATATATTTAAATGTCATTTAGATTAACAAAATCTAAAAAAACAATGGAAATAAAAAATTAAATGATAAAATTATAAAAACCCGCCTGCAAAAAGGTGGAACCAAGATACCCTACGCACGGTTTTTGAGTTCAACAGGATTCATTAAGATTACCTCCAACTGCATGATATATAAATTGAAGGATATCATGTTTCCATCTTTTTGCAGGCGGGTTTTTTTTAAATTTAATTCTTTTCTAGTCAGTTTGCTCTATCTATATTAACACTATGATTTCACATTCGAGAGAAGTTTTTAAGATGTGACCTGATGAGTATTTTTTTTTTATACTTATACGGTTAAAAGGTGTAGCCATAACTTTAAACTGTATCTTTCAATAAACTCATTGGAACATGATATATCTGACACAGCCCTGTTGTGCAGTGGCCGAGTCCTATCGACGCTAGATTTATTCCCGCAGCGTCGTGATTTGCGAGACATTATGATAAGTGGGCGAACGGCACCCGAGCAATTAGAACACCGCATATACAGAGCTGCAAATTAAATAAATTAACGAATAGACGACGCGACAAAGTTACTGCGTTCAGATCTGCGGTGGCGTGATACCGAGCTGCGATTTGACCGAAACAGAATTATGATTTTGTAATTAAATGTGATATTATGTTGAACTAGGATTTCCCTAGGCTTTTGCCCGGGTTTTGATTGATTTAATAGCCTAATAGCTCGCTGCTTCATCCGCATGGATGTCGATTATCGCGATAAAAAATATTCTGTGTGCTTCCCCGGGACTCAAACTATCTCCATACCAAATTGCATCTAAATCCATTCAGCCGTTTAAAGGTATAGTTCGTGAGAATCTTTATGACCATTCTGAGCGTTGCGCAAGTCGCTGCGCAGTAGCGTATTATATGACGATCGCGGGCATTCGTACCAGCTCAATCGCCCGCGCGCCTATTTTCAGAATTTTCATATAGATTCTCACGAACTTTAACAGACAAATAGACGGACAGACAGCGTTACTATCACATTTATAATAATACTAGCTGTCCCGGCGAACTTCGTCTAGACTCTTTTTTTTTGTAAATCGGGTTCAATTGTGAATCTAAACCATCCTCGAATCCCCTTGAACTCACACAAAAAACTTCATCGAAATCGGTCCAGCCGTCTAGGAGGAGTTCAGTGACATACACACGCACACAAGAAATATATATATAAAGATATGAATGAACTATTCGGATGTATAAATTACATTACTGTAAAGTTTCATCAAAATCCGCTCAGTAAATGAGCAACAAAATCCCATACGGATGTAAGTATGTGTTTTTGTGACATACAGCCATCCATACATCCATTCATACATGCATCCAACCATACATCCTCATAAACTTTCGGATTTATAATATTAATAGGAATGAATTATAGGTTTAATTGTAATAGGAGATTGCTTAATGGCTTACCAGCTGCGGCATTATTACCTACACAGTAAATTGCAATGGCATTCAACAAGGCAATCACAATTATGAACATTTAAATATAGTAAGTATTCATTTACAAGATTTGAAGATATCTGTCATAGTAGAAATCGTTAGTTAAATTACTATAATACCTACCTGAATATTAATAGTTTTTTTAGCCTTTATTAGCCTGGGATGGGCTATTATTAAATTAATATTATTTTTAGTAAATTTCGTACCACATACCAAGGTTAGTGCGTACATTTTAGTCACAGGTGTGCCTGTCAACAAAGCCAGATAAAATTAAAATGGAAGGTATCTTCAATTTCCTATCACAATGCTGTAATATTTGAAAAGCAGTTGTCTCAATGTAACTCGGCCTGATTGAACGTGACGACAAGTGGTTGCGCAGATCCATTATTTTGTCATAATTATTATAACAAACCCATGTTTTTTGTGATTATTTTCGTAAAGAAATTGTTTTTCAAACTTTCTTTTATTGTAACTGTTCTAAATTTACACTTTTATGAACTACTGATCCGAATTGAAAAATTCTTCCCCTGTTGGATAGCCCATTTATCGAGGAAGGCTATAGGCTATATAACATTACGCTATGATCAACAGGAGCGAAGCAGCATTAAGAAATGTCGCAAAAACGGGGAAAATTTACGTGGACGAAGTTGCGAGGGACAGCTAGTTGTCTATAATTCTAGATGGAGCGTTCCCTTAGTAATCCTTTAAAAGAAGAATTAAGCCACTGTTAGGTAGAAGATTTTGACGGTCGGAAGTCACTGTAGGTATCGCGATAAAATTCGAATTAGGTGGACATTTGTGTCGGTCCCCGAGTTGGTAACCACGACCTTAGGGCCAGTTCGCGAATTCAAATCCCGCCACGAATTTTTCTTCTTTATTTCTTCCATACATTTAATATGTACCTATTTAAGGATAAAAACCGGACAAGTGCGAGTCGGACTTGCCTTCAACATGAGATGCTGGACAAGGAATTTAGACGATAATAGGTATACTTGTTTGACGTAAGAATCAAAAGGAACTTAATATTTATTTGTACCTATTTAAGGATAAAAACCGGACAAGTGCGAGTCGGACTTGCCTTCAACATGAGATGCTGGACAAGGAATTTAGACGATAATAGGTATACTTGTTTGACGTAAGAATCAAAAGGAACTTAATATTTATTTGTACCTATTTAAGGATAAAAACCGGACAAGTGCGAGTCGGACTTGCCTTCAACATGAGATGCTGGACAAGGAATTTAGACGATAATAGGTATACTTGTTTGACGTAAGAATCAAAAGGAACTTAATATTTATTTGTACCTATTTAAGGATAAAAACCGGACAAGTGCGAGTCGGACTTGCCTTCAACATGAGATGCTGGACAAGGAATTTAGACGATAATAGGTATACTTGTTTGACGTAAGAATCAAAAGGAACTTAATATTTATTTGTACCTATTTAAGGATAAAAACCGGACAAGTGCGAGTCGGACTTGCCTTCAACATGAGATGCTGGACAAGGAATTTAGACGATAATAGGTATACTTGTTTGACGTAAGAATCAAAAGGAACTTAATATTTATTTGTACCTATTTAAGGATAAAAACCGGACAAGTGCGAGTCGGACTTGCCTTCAACATGAGATGCTGGACAAGGAATTTAGACGATAATAGGTATACTTGTTTGACGTAAGAATCAAAAGGAACTTAATATTTATTTTACTTACCAAATGGCACGCCACGCCATCTACCGCTTCACCAAGGAACTATATATAGGTACTCTGTGAACTAAACAAAATTGCTTAAAAATCACAGAAAGAAAATCATCAAAAATCTCTGTTTAAATGGTTCTGCAACTAGGCACATTACACAACATCCATATATAACTCTACATAACAACAGATTTTCAATACACCTACATTGGTTCGTTCGAATCAAAGAAGCAGACATACATTATGCGGACATCAGTTGATTCATTACGGCGCAATTAAGGGCCCGATAAGCGTTGTAATTACGTATGCTAATCGCGAATTTAATTCGATGCACTTGTACTAAGATACTGGCGGACGCCTTGTAGGGGAACCATAACGCGAAATATTCGTGGGAAATTCCTGTTTCGACAATAAAAACTAAATGAATAGTTTTTAAATTTAGAAACAGGTTATTTCTTGCTTTTTATATCAACAGGGGCATGTATTTTTGCGGAATAAATGGTGCGGAATAAAACCTACTTTTATGTAAAACTTCAGGTCCATAAGTTGCTTTAAAGTTGCGTGCAAGATGAAAGAACTAACAAGCCTCTTTCTTTTCTTTCTTTCATATATAAACTCTAATAATATTATTTACAAGGATTCAAAATTATTGTAAATGTATATTTTAAGCCTTTAAGTCTGTATTGTGCCCTACCGCTTGGTTTTTAACCCAGTTGCACAATTAATAGGGTAGATGACTACCAAGTCAAATAAGTATCTTTTTAAGAAGTGTCAAAACGATGCACCTTTTACTAATTTATATGAAATACAAAACAATGACGTCATTCTTTTGTATGGCCCAATCATGTAGTTTCAATGTTTGTTTTAATGTTTATAAATTCATGACAACGTAAAATTGTAGAGAAACATTGTTTTTCAGAATATTTTTGCAAATGCTATTTCCTGCATAGTGTAAAATAATGTATTGTTATTGTAGTCATCTACCCAATTGTAGTGACAAGTAAGCAGAGTTTACATAATAGCAAGCCTGACCGTGTACGATATTAATTTTAAGTTCTCATTCTCTCAACACAATTAATACTTTAAAAGCTTATGTGCTAACCATTTCTTCAATCTTTGATAATGCCAAATGCAACCAAGTATCCGTGTTACTTGTCGTGCACTCCGACTGAAAATTTTGCTATACATTGGAACAAACAAGGTAATACGATCTAAAGTGCTTTCACCAATTTTCAATTAAGTTGAAATAACCGAGCTTAGTAAGAACGGACTCAGTCCAGAGGTACCTATTACCATGCATCTCCTACGACATAATGATACAAACGCGAGAGCTGTGAATATTGTCATTCAGTTCTGCCCGCTAAACTAACCAAACATCGGATGAAAATCGCACTAATTATTGTCAAACTTAACTGATTATTGAACAAATGAAGTATCTCTGTCTGTTTAATTTTTATCTCGATTTTAAAAAAGTATTTTTTTTTAAATCCTTTTAAAAGTTTAAGGTACCTAGCACCTACACACGAGTAGATAGTTGCAAGAAGTGATGAAAGAAATGATGATTGGTCATAGTCATTCCCTTTGCCCTTGAAACGCGATATTATACAAGAATCATTTTCTACGAAGGCAACTCGTTAATCTTGCATTATTTTAATTCTTCAACCCTAAAAAACACCAACCAAAGCCCGGTCACTCAGCTTGCCGTAACTTATTTGGGGTCAATATTTTATTTAGAGTGTTTCTTTCTTGTAACCCTGTCGTGTAGTTTTAAATAGTTACGATCATATTACAGTGATGTCAGATCCAGAGCCAGTGTATACAGAATAGTGAGACAGTGGGGTGATTTAATGATTTTATAATTATTAAGTAGGAAAGGTAAGTCTTTGATTTTGTAAAAGACATGCTGTAAGCCAAATGTAATTATAAGAATAGAATATGGTAAGCTTAGTCAATAAATGTAGCGTCAGAGCAAAAAAATGGTTTAAAAAATGCATATAAGTTGAAGAGGAGCATCAGTTATAGATGCACAGTAACATAAGACGTACAGTATATGACGAGTAGTTAAGACGAACATTTGTTGATATAAGACAGTCTCTGTAAATGTGTCAATGTCAAAACAATGTCTCAATAAAGAACTCACATATTCAGTTATAATAATCAATAGCATCGACAACCATCCTTTCGATACTACATCAATGATGTTCATTTCAATACTTTATTAATCTACTAGCTTTTACTCGCGGCTCTGCCTGCGTTGATGTCGGTTAACGCGATAAAAAATATCCCATGTTTTCCCATTTATCTAGATGTCACAGTTCAATCTTCCCCAAAGTCTGTCGGCAACAAAGGGATCTCCACAGTAAATGTCCGATATTATATAATATCATATGCACTCTACTCTGGCAGGTCGCCGATCGAGTTCTTGTTAGCATTACTGGATATTACCAATATATTATAATTAAATTAAAAGTGTATTTAGAGCTTGTATGTAAGAAGTAAGCAAATGTAATTGCTAGGTATTACTTAGCTGTAACCTAATTTATTAACAAGTCTGTTTCAAATGAGGTAAGCACCTAGGTGGTTTTGCTCTATTAAATGAGGTCTGACAGTTGAATTAAATACTCTTTCTGGTTTGTTTTTCTAAACTTGTACCTATTGTTAACCTGTCATGATTGTAATTTTTGTGGGTCAATAAATTATCATTAAAAGCGTTTTTTTTTTCTATTCCCTCCGATATTATTCGGTAGGGATTATGGCTCGCACTATGCATTCGCCAGTTACTAGTTTATTTTCTTTCTAGTTTTCTTCTTTGAATCACAAAGTCTCGTTCTAGTTTTACACGTTAAACGCGGAGTATAGTGACATGTCAGTTTACCGCCATTTTTATAACTCAAAGTGATTATTATATAAACCGTAGTGTAACAAAAATAGATGGTAGTTGGTTAAGGGTTAATGTATTAAAAAAAATTCAAAACTGTTAATACAAAGATATTTTGTGTAATGTAAAATAGGTTTGGTATATTACAAATCATATAGGGCACCTGTATATAGGGCAGCCGGATTATGCACTGTACGCTTCTGAAATTACAAAAAGAAAACTGCCTATGTCCCAATAATGATATAAGATACCGTACCTATACCATAGTCTATCTGCTGTTGAAATTTGGTATTCCTTTATGTTATAAGTTACACAATGCCACTACATCTAAATTTATACACTCAAAGTAAAGAAAATGTGTGAAACTTACTTCAAGCCATTTAATCAACACGTTCACCCTCTCACAATCGTACTCACACCGAAACCATTTATTTTTAAAACTCAACCATTTCATAATTAAATATTGATATCGAAGTCAACTAAATTGACAGGTGGAAAGTGTAAACTCGGCTTATTTCCCTTCCATACTGTCACCGCAAATTGTTCGTAGAAAAGGCTGTTATGAAACTATAGGATGTCCATTAAAAATTAGCTTCGGCAACGTATTAATACACCTCAAAAGCAACGATCAGTGGATGCCAAAAATAAATTGAACATCAAACTGGTTGAGCGTTTGCTGTATTAACGAATAGGGTACGTGACAATTTGGGAATACTATCGTATACACTTTTAATAATGTGCATCATTTTAATTTAAATAACCGAGCTTTTTGGTTTGTTTTACGTAAAATATACCGAATACAATTTTGAAACTAACCCGCTTATCCATACTAATATTATAAATGTGAAAGTAACTCTGTATGTCTGTCTGTCTGTTACGCTTTCACGCTCAAACTACTGAACCGATTTAGATGAAATTTGGTATGGAGATAGTTTGAGTCTCGGGGAAGGACATAGGATAGTTTTTATCGCGATAACCGACATCCACGCGGGCGGAGCCGCGGGCGAAAGCTAGTTCATAATAAATTAAAAGATATTTGTATTTTATTTAATTCCATTTTCAACATTGAATAGAAGCTAGTTTAAATACTCTTAAAACGTCCACTAATTTATTTTTAACTTGTTAAAAATCGAATAATGCAAGATGTTAAAAGCAGATTCTAAGGTATTTACAGAAATAAACACAAATACAATACTGCTTCTAACTACGTAAGAATGATGTTATTGTATCAACTAAAGGCAAACGAGCATACGCAACTAAGTAAATTGAAAACATGCAATTATTTGAATGAAAACTAAATTAAAATAAGTAAAAAACAAAAAATTATAAATCTTAAAGATGGAGAACAAGCATTACCAGATATTTTTTGGAACAAGAAGAGAATAAGGATCAGAGGCAAGTATTCAACGACATTCAATACAGTTAATATAATTAGTAAATTTTAGTTTTATTTTAAATTATTTTTAAAAAAGTTATTATGTAGGGTACCTAATCTAGTTTTAATGTGAATTGTAAAATATTTCAATAGTTCATAGACATAAGACATATTTTTTATTGTTGAATTAAAATTTTGTTAGTATTGTTAATGTAAAGGTTTTAATGGAGCAAGCCAATGACATATATTTTATACAACTGAAAGAGCGGTTTAATATATCGGAGCGCGCGGGGTAGTGGTGTATCGACCAAGATTACAGTACAATCAACGTAACTTGACCGGATTGAAGTTAGGTTTTTATCATTCTCGCGCATGTCATAGAGATGCGACCCTAAAATTACTAACGAAAAGGATTACCTAATTATGTTTAATTGATAAAAAATACGAACAACGTTTTAATTCAAAAATATAAAAACACTATTTAAATGAGTTCATAAAAGTTTAAATTTAGAACAGTTACAATAAATACTAAAGAAACTTTGAAAAACAATTTCTTTACGAAAATAATCACAAAAAAACATGAGTTAGTAATACTAATTATGACAATGTGATGCGTAATCGCATCTCTAATTCTCTTGGTTTAGTTACCGCCCCCGCCCCCCGCTTTCTGTCACCATTTACTTCCAAAAAATGCATCTGCGCAACCACTTGTCGCCTACTTCAGTCCGGCCTAGTTACGTTGATCGTACTGTAGTGCGCGCGGTCGACACTGCGGCAATGGCGGTGCTCGCACATCATGTGCGTGCCTCGGTGAGGTACACAGAAATTGATTTGTGCTAGGAGTGACGAGCTATAGGTATAACCACGTATGAGACGGAAGAAGTACATAATAAGGCAGGTATTACGGCGCATTGCTAACATTTGGTAGTCTTCCACTCCTATTATAAATAATTTCGGATATAGATGGGGGGATAGTAAAAATATTTTTTTATATATAAATATCTAATGAATGACTTCTGAATTTTATCGTTTTTTTTTTATTGGACGCAGGACCGACTGTTTACCGTACTCGCTTCGAGGCACGGAGAGGCTGGACATTTTTCGAAATCGGTCACCCATCTATGGCTCAATAGCGGCGTAAATATCGCCAATGAGTCAGGGATCCCTCAACTTATGAATAAGTAGGTATTTACAATACAAAACGGGGCATTTTCAAAAAAGACATCGCCTAATATTGCCTTTGGGCTTCTACGAGATGTGGGAGTAGGTACTAGAGGGGGGGGGGGGCTTCCGCCGCTTTTAACTTATTATATCTTCCGCAGTTTATTGTAGTTATGATTTTGCCCAGAATAAATCATTTAGCAATTTTCAACTTTCATTATACAAATGACAACCCTAATTTTCACACTTTCGACAATCGTTGAGTTGTAAAAATGGCGGCAAACTGACATGTCGCGTTTAACGTGATAAAGAAATAAACTCTACGAAATGCAGTGTTTTGTGAAATAAGATCCAAGCGACCAGATCATTAAACTATTTATTATACGGGAATTAACGCGTATTGCGCGTTAATTAAATTAAATAGGTGAACAAATAAATAACAAATCTACACAATTATTATTATGAACATTATTTTTATTTTGTATTCATTGTTATATCGACCAGGTTGCACCGGGCGTGGTCACAAGCGGACTGCCTTTTTGTGACTACGGCCGGTGCAACCTGGTCGAAACGTCAAGCAATTTTAAGGTTAACAATGCGCGTTAATTCCCGTATAACAAATAGTTATAATCAAGCAACGCGAAAGTTAAAATGTTAGGTTAGTGCAGGTCATTATAATCTAAAATTAAAAAAAATAACTGGTAATCGTTGCTAAGCAACGTTTTATTAAACTATACTAAACTATCTATTTAAAAACCTATGCCAATTGTATCCAAAATACATATATCTATATTACCTTAATAGGAAGACATGAACACTAAAAACACGTCAAAGCCAAAATCAACTATTTCACAAAACAAACCAACCACTCACTTAATTCACGAAACAAAACACATATTTACAAACGAGTTCATAATTTCACAGCATAACCGAAACTCATAGGCCTCCATTTAAAAAGTCCACTGCATTCATAAAAGCGGCAACGGTCATCGACCGCAAAAAACTATCGGGAGCTGAATAGAAAAAACACAGTGAAAAAAAAAAATTAAAAAATTGTGTACACTCAAAAAGAGCGCAGATTGTCGCGGTTTGAACCCAGTACCGTACGTTATTAATTCTTGGACAGTCGGCTCCGACGAACCGCAGTGCACAATCGAAAATAAAATAACTATCATTCATTTGTACGGAGGTCATATTTACAATTGTAGCTTCACTCTGATTAAATGTTTTATGTGTTTGAGGGTTGATGCATCATTTGTTTTTGTTGAAATAGTGACGTGTATTTGATTTACCTACTGATATTTTGATATTGGCTTACGATTTGTGAAACAATATTTGGACTCATTGTTGGTTTGTACGTAACACTAATTTTAATAAATGTTGATAAACTTTCGCGATTTGTACACATTTTTAAAATATATATATTACGGGTCTTAATCGCGTGAATAATTGACTTAATGACCGTATTGCAACGGCCGTGGTCACGGGAAGTCTTCCCGTGACCACGGCCGTTGCAATACGGTCGAAACGTCGGGCAATAAACAAGGTATTTTACCTTAAATTATTCACGCGATTAAGACCCGTAATATATATATTTTACTAATTTTAATTATTTTTGCGCGACGTGTATTGTGTTTTCCGATTATTTCGAGACATAGAAAGGTGTTAAAGGTTGCATGGCAAAGGTTGGATGGCCGTAATCTCTAAATTTTACTGTGGCATCATTGCTTTACCTTTTGAAGCAATTAGGTACAGTACGATCAACGTAACTTGACCGGATTGTAGTTAGGTTCTTATCACTTTCGCGCATGTCATAGAGATGCGACCTTAAAATTGCTTACGAAAACGATTAATTATGTTTAATCGATTAAAAATATTAACAAAATTTTAATTCAACAATATAAAAACATTATTTAAATGAGTTCATAAAAGTTTAAATTTAGAACAGTTACAGTAAATACTAAAGAAACTTTGAAAAACAATTTGTTTACGAAAATAATCACAAAAAACATGAGTTAGTAATACTAATTATGACAATGTAATGCGTAATCGCATCTCTAATTCTCTTGGTTTAGTTACCGCCCCCGCCCCCCGCTTCCTGTCACCATTTACTTCCAAAAAATGCATCTGCGCAACCACTTGTCGCCTACTTCAGTCCGGCCTAGTTACGTTGATCCAACTGTCGGTATATGCTCGCACAAATGTTTCTGATTTTTGAAGTGAAAACTTCTTTAGCAGCGGTGTGCACTTTGTTATGGTATGGGTAAAAAATAAAGATGTTAAACTTGCGTGACCCTGTTCGAAAATTCATAGATCACGTGATCCTCATGAAAAATTCGTAAGACGGAGGTAGGGCAATGAAAAACTGTTACAATATCATTGGAATACGAAGGTAAATTTCGCCACCATTTATGTTATTATAGCTCATGTTGGAAATCGGTATTCTTTCCCTTTTTTATTTTAATTTTTAATTTTGGTTTTTTGATTTGTTATTTATTATTTCATATTTTTTTATTATTTTGTCAGTAAGATCGAAAAATATTATTTAAATTACATCAGTATGTAATTTTCTCTGAGAGATAAACTTTTAAAATATCATGTCTTGTCATTGTCATTTTTTAAAGTTAGTTTTATAAATGCACAATGTTATTGTTCAAGTTTTCACGTCTGCCGGCACTCGTCTGACGTCTGACACACTCCCGGATTGCAACCCGTTTTTTTTGTGAGGGGTAGGTATGTGACTCAGTGATATCCAAACCAATCGAAAGATTATACAACGAAGGTACTAGTATAGTATTATTTTATCTGTGACGAAGGTAAGCAACAACAAATTAATTATATTATTATTGATACCACGGACCGCGGACCATAGGGCGGTGATTTAAGGAAATTAAATGTACGTACCTACGTAGTTACCTAGCCTCGTTAGATATTGGACGCGCCGTTACCGAAATCGATAGCAAAACATGTGTTTTTTATTTAGAGATATTAGATAACCCACGCAAATTCGTCTGCGTAAATTTTTCCCGTTCTCATAGCATAACATTTTTCCTTACAGCTCCGCACCTTCCTCGATAAATGGGCTATCTAACAGTAAAATAATTTTTAAATTCGGACTCGTACCTAGTTCTTAAGATTATCACGTTCAAACAAACAAACTCTTCAGCTTTATAATATTATAGTACAGTTATAAATGTTAGGGGTAGCTTATCACTTAGGGGTATGAAAATTGATGGTAGCCGATTGTCAGACCTACTGAATATGTACAATAATTGCATTTTTGAAAGATAGAAAAATTTGAATTCAGACTCAGGAATCGAACCCGAGACTTCCGTAGCGAAACCGGGGCCAGAAGCGAACCTCCTATCTGGACTATGTTACTAGATATCAAATTCTTCTATCTCTTAATGCTTACGGGTTAGGCCCCCGTAGCGACATCTAGTCGGTAGTAAAAGAACCATCACGGCTTTTGTTATTGCTTCGTTACAGAGAGCATTTTAACAAATTATGATGACGCAGGCCGAGTTTTGAAGTAATTTTTATAGGCATTTCTTGCCAAAGACTTTACAAATACAATAATTGCATTTTTGAAAGATAGAAAAATTTGAATCCAGACTGAGGAATCGAACCCGAGACTTCCGTAGCCAAACCGGGGCCAGAAGCGAACCACCTATCTGGACTATGTTACTAGATATCAAATTCTTCTATCTCTTGATGCTTACGGGTTAGGCCCCCGTAGCGACATCTAGTCGGTAGTACTACTGAATATGTATTTAAAATTTCATAATAATCGGTTAAGCCGTTTCGGAGGAGTATGGTAACTAACATTGTGACACAAGAATTTTATATATAAGATTACATTAGAACAATATATATATGTATTTTTTTTTTTTTTTAAAGACGACTCCCGCAGTATGTTACAAGCCCTGTGTCGCGGGGGACTTTACAAACATACAAGTCACGAACACAAATTACACCCAGACCCGGAACAACAATTTATGGATCACACAAAGTGATGTCCCGTGTGGGAATCGAACCCACGACCTCTTGCGTAGCAGTCGGACACACTCCCACCGCGCCACAGAGGCAGTCGTTACAAACCGGTTACAAACCGCTAATTACGTACATGCAAGCTACAGGACTCCCCAGTTCCCTATTAGATACTAACTTATAGCATAAAGTTGATCACAGCTTCTCCTAGAATCAAACCGGCAATGTCCGCATTTTGCACCCGCTGAACAATCATACGCTCATACTTTTTCACTGCTTTGTAAATAATTAAGCATAAACCAAAAAATGTCAATTCCAGTTGCGTTCGGTACTGAGTGGGGATCAGATTGATTACGATTTCGTAGGTAATAACATTGTACGTTAAAATCAATTTCGGTGTTTGTTTCATCTTTTCAAGTATCGATATCATTATTATACCATTATTACGTAAAGTTGGCAAGAAAAAAACAATAAATGCGTTAGAACGGAAGATTTGAAACTGAGGTATTGAGGTATTAGGTTTATTTTCCCCGTTTTTGCAACATTTCTCATTGCTGCTCCGCTCCTGTTGGTCGTAGCGTGATGTTATATAGGCTATAGCCTTCCTCGATAAATGGGCTATCCAACAGGGAAAGAATTTTTCAATTCGGACAATAGTTCCTGAGATTATTGCGTTCAAATAAACAAACAAACTCTTCTGCTTTATAATATTAGTAGTAGTAAACACAATACTTTTCTGTTTCCTCTTGTAGATATTCTAATTATTTAATAACATACTTACGACGTACGAAGAACCATGTCCAGCAAGATATATTTATGTATCGAATTACCTGAGGCAAGTGTTAAATATACGCCTCTGCGCGGCAGACTTCAGTCACTTGAACAAGCTCTGTTCAAGACCAATTTGTTACTAAGTATTATGTTTTTTTTATTAGATCATAGATGACATTGTTTGATTAAAATGCAAGATAACGTTTGTCGCAAACACCTGTTATAAAAATGTATGATTTAGAATATACAGGGTGTAACAGAAAGGTGTGGTCAAATTTCAGCAGCGGATAGGGTGTGATAACAGTATTGCACTTACCATGGTGCCATAGCTGGTTGCATTATTATTACATAGTTATAGCATATTCTTTTTGGCAAAATTCAGTAGTGAAAGGCGTATGGCATAAGAATTATACCTCCTCTGGTACAAAATAAGATTGGATTATTATGGCATAGAACTTTTTAAGTCATACTTTTTTAATTATAAACTTTTTCATTCATAAATAAAGGAATGAAAAAATAATAAATATTTTTTTAGGGTACTCCGATTTTGATACAATTAGGTATGTGCACTCAGTATCATGGGCACATACCAACCCTTGAATATGACCACACCTTTCTGTTACACCCTGTAGATTGTCGATCAAGTCACCAAGTTCAAAACACAGTTAGAGTTATAATGCAAGCCCTACATAGTGCTCCATCAGTACGGATCGGTGGACTAATCGTCCCTTAAACCAGCACCTTGCTAAGTACCTATACTAAGAAATGAAGAAAGTCGCACGAATACAAGTGATTGTTTATGGAAATAAATAATTATATTACTTGATTAACAAACAAGTAACACAAAGTGCTAACATAACAACTAAGCGTCGAAACATTACCTGTAATCACGACCGGAATAAATTTAGCATTAACGTTTGATAAAATAACGACAAGTTGCTAAATCTGAAATGTTTAGATAATTTTGTGTTACTTACCTACAATAAATTAGGTTAGGTTGTATATCTAGGTAGATATCTATTACAAAACCACCAGAATACCTACAAACGGCAAAACGACGAAGTGACAAAAGGTCCAGAATTTCTCACTTTAGCTCACGGACAAGACATCTAGGAACACCTTCGGAACACATTGGTTCGAGATTGTGTGTCTGTGTGTGCGTTGGTCGAGTGTGCGTTATATTTTGGTAGTCTTCGTGTTTTGAGTTTGAGTGGAAATCAATTTTCTCTGGAAAAAGCATTGGCACCGTCCGATTCGTCGTGGGTAGCCTCTGCCATAAGTGATCTGCCACATTGATCCAGAGTATGGGATTTCTGAGATAGAAGTTGGGGATTGTGATCTTTACAGTGATAAAGAGGTAGGCTTATTTTATCTGTTACTAGCTGTCCCGCGCAACTTCGTTTTAAAATTTTCCCCGTTTTTGCAACATTTCTTATTGCTGCTCCGCTCTTATTGGTCGTAGCGTGATGTTATATGATAAATGGGCTATCCAACAGTGAAAGAATTTTTCAATTCGGATGAGTAGTTTCTGAGATATTGTTTCTTTATAAAGCCCTTCCTTGATCAAGACTACTGACACTGCGACACAGTGCACTAGTGCGATCATTACCTTTTAGAAAATATAAAAAAATCGAGAGCTACATCGACGTAGGTATAATCTTCGAGAGCTATATTTCCTATGTTAAGCTAGAAGCCAACACTGAGTTTAGTACAGCCCAGATGCAGCATCAAATCAGCTCAATTCTAATTCTCCGGAAATATAGGTACTACATTATAAGACGACAACGCTGTACATTTACCACCGTCTGTACTTCCAAACACAATTACGAGTAATTCTATATAAAACGGGACTTGGTAAGTGCACTGATTATAATGAATAATTCAAACTGCGAATATTCAGTTCCCAGACCACTGTTACTTATGCCACTTATACTACTTATAGAGTACATTCGACACAGCGTGGGCCTTATTCAAATTCAACTTATTAAACTTATCTTTACTTTTGAATCCATTAGACTAACTATCGCTAATTAATTCGTAATGTATAGTTAATAAATGTAAGGGAATTTGTTGATTTCAATTCGTGTTTTGTTGTGAAAAGATTTTGTTTGAATACGAGTGGACTGGAGAATAAAGTTCGTACCTACCTAAATATGAAAGACTAAGTAAGTAGATAGGTAAGGTACATAATAATAAACTAATATTATAAAGCCGAAGAGTTTGTTTGTTTGTTTGAACGCGGTAATCTCAGGAATTACTGGTCCGAATTGAAAAATTCTTACATTTTTAGATAACCCATTTATCGAGGAAGGCTATAGGCTATACAACATCACGCTACGACCAAGGAGCTAAGCAGCAATGAAAAATAATAATATAAAAAAATGAACGGGGAACATTGACGCATATGAAGTTGCGCTGGTCAGCTAGTCCTTAATATAAATTTAGATGAAGACGACTTAGTAGAAGTCATATCTCATAGTCACTTTAAAAGGGAGCCACCATATTTGAAGCCGATTAATTGCTGCTGAAGAGAAAAGGCAAGATTTTTTGAATTCGTTTTGTTGACCGGTAGAACCATGAAGACACCAGCCGATGGCCCAAGGAAGCGGCAAGTTGATATAAATGGAGGATGAAGAAAGTACGGATAGAGAATGGATTTAGTGTTTTGGTTATTTTGCAGTTGTAAATTCCATATATGTCTAATAATCATAAAATCTTCATAAGCTGATCGAATAGACTAATTTAGTAAATTGTTCATAAATTAAGTATACCTATTGTCAATTGAAAAAGTCTAATTAACCAATTGATTGATCGAAGTTTTTGCATAAAGCTGAAGAGTTTGTTTGTTTGAACGCGGTAATCCCAGGAACTACTAATCCGAATTAAAAAAAACTTTCACTGTTGGATAGCCCATTTACCGAGGAAGGCTATAGGCTATATAACATTACGCTACGACTGATAGGAGTGGAGCAGCAATGTGAAATGTTGCAAAAATGGGAAAATTTACGCAGACGAAGTAGCGCGGGACCGCTAGTTCTTTAAAATTGGATTAACTGAAATTTGGAACAATCTACACGATTGAGTATAAATAGCCGCTAGTGAACTTGAATGTTAGTCAATCCGTGATATTAATTCATAAATCAATCACAACATAATACATAAATTTCGACAAAACATTTGCATCAGTATCGACAATACTTGCTAAAATATTCACATAACAAAATGAATATCCATTCTCAATATAATAACTCATTAAAATACTTCAAATGCCAGAGCTCCGGTTCTAAAAGCAATCATTTAATATATACCTATCTAGCCTCAACAAAAAAGCAAAATCGTGACTTATTCATACGTAGCAACAAACGAGGCTGAGGCTGTCAAGCAAATCTGTCACTTATTGCGAGAGAGACAACCGCTTTCGTTGCATTAACATTTTATTAACATTTCCCGTGCATCATTAGGGTTGAAATTTGAATATCTGCAGATCGGAAATGCACAAATTAAGCGAGTGATCTGTTGCCAGTAATGAGCTGAAAGGTACGTAATGATGGGGACGGAGGACGGAACAAAACAACACTCTTGCTTACCTCAGCGAGTTGGTAACGAACGGATAACACATTGTATGGAACACGCTTTTTGCTCTAATTTAAAAACGAGTTCGCGGGAGATTTATAACTGCTTAGTAAAATGTTATAGGTATTAAAAGATGATAACCTGATAGTTAAGGCCAACCGCTAGACGTTGGTTAAATCATCGTCTTGGTAATTAGGTCGTAGTGATTTAGACAGTTTATTCAAAGTCAACGTTTCTTTCAACACACACAACTCTTAGAATATCTTAAAGAATTTGGAACAGTATGATTATATTTGAACATCTGTAACATTTGCGATGATTAAAAATAAATTGATATAAGAATGATAATGAGCAAGTACCTTTGTCTGGTGTTTCTGTGAGTATGTAACTCGTATCTACAAAAATCAGGGATTGACGGTGGTGATTTACATTACATAGTCGTAGCCAGGGACAATCTAGGGGTAAATGGTTTAATGCCAGTTCTATTGTTAGAGTCAAGTCCGTTTTTTACATCTTGAACGATTTTAGAGTTCGTGTAGTGCAGACCTTCGTGTGCGAATCCGACTCACATCTATCCGGCTTTATACTTACAATCAAATGCTATAAATGTTTATAAACTTTCGCGATTTGTACTTATTATTGCAACGGCCGTGGTCACAGCAATACGGTCGAAACGTCGGGCAGTAAACAAGGTATTTGACCATAAATAAATATGTAGGTATATTTTCATAATTAAGTGCTTGTCCTCACTTTTTGACTGATACCCTCCGATTCATATACGGCTATGTTACACCTTTAGTTTATAAGTAGGTATTTAAGATAAGTTAAATGTAAGAATCAAAGCCGTCTCTATGCAAAGCAACCATCCAATACTCCTTATTAATAAGAAACGGTAGCTCTCGGTCGCACACAGACAGACGGACGGACACACGGACACGGCAAGCGACATTTGTAATGATACTAAATAGTTGCGCGCGGTAGGTGCCCTGCAAACGAGCAACGCGCTCTTTTCTAGTCTTGAAGGATGACTGTATGCAAAGATGAGTAATGACTTAGCGTTGACGTTTTGGAGCTGATTTTGAATGAAGTATATTATTAATTTAAACTAAACTAAAAGCTATGGTAGCCTAGTGGTTAAGGCTTTGGCCATAGTCCACCAGTGATCACAGGCGTAACAATAGACGGCAGGAAATAATTAAGTTCACGTTCCTAAGTATTTTTTTATATTGTGCTAAATACTTTATTTAGCAAAAATGGAACGTGAATAAGATTTGTGGCTTGTGGCTTCAAAATTGTAAGTTTTGAAGGCAAAATATAAGTTGTCACTGTCATTTCGTGGTCGTTTCTGAAAAGTTACATGTGCTACATTTTTTGCATATGATGGGTAGAAATTTATTGAGCTTCGAAGAATGACTTCTATGAGCAGATCAAATATGGTAGTAACTATTTTCTAAAAAGTATTTTAATTTGGTACTTTAAAGTTTTTTTTAGATAGATAACTAGAGATTGGATTGTGAGATTGGGTTCCACGTTACTAGCAATCCTGTTAACCCTTCCAGCTAAGCTTAGTAGCTTGTGTTAGGGGTGGATTAACATCGTTATCGTTAGTATAATGGGTAGGATTCGACCCCGCGACCTCACGATTGAGAGTCCTACCGCCACTTGACTTTTGAGTTACAGGAAACCTTACTAGGTAAGTGTGGTAAACTTTGAAAATGAAACTTAGTAACTAAATGTACACAGTTGATATCTAATGACAAGTCCACTACTTTCTATTTTTTATTATCATGTAGTTAATACAAAATTTCTGACAATGTAATAAACTTTAATTTGCAGGTTACCGAAACCTAATGTCAACAACAACTTATAAAAATTACGAAAGCTCAATTTGCCGCAATCAATGCAACTACTCGTATTAAAAAAAAAGTTCCAATTCAATTCTAACCGTCACCCGTCACATAGTGCGGTCCAGTCAATAAGTCAGAAGCACCTATCTGCGTAATGTCTCGACGAACATTTACATATTTTAATGAGGCCCGAAGGCCTATCTCCAACAGTACTGTATACCTAAGTGCATACTGTGGCAGCAAGCAGGTAGCCTAGATCTACGCTCTCACTTGCCTTTGTTTGATGGATGGTACTGATTCGCTTTTTGCAGAGCTTCGAGGAGTGACTTCTATGAGCAGATCGAATGATTACAGAGCTTAAGTAACGGTACTGTTTGGCAAATGATGGTGACTTCTTTCTAATTTTTTTACGTTTGAAAGCATGTAAACGACATCCTGTGATTAATTTCGTGTTTCTGTCCAGTTGGAGGGACGACGAGAGAATAGAGTACTTTTGTCCTTCACGGACGCAGTTGTACTTTACAAAATTTCTTGCATAGTTGATGAGCCACAGCTTCAGTGACAAACATTTTTTTTTGTTAAAAAGATAACTAGCAATGTGGGATTGTGGTTCCACATTACTAGCAATCCTGTTAACCCCTCCAGCTAAGCTCTATGGCTTGTGTTAGGAGTGGGTTCACGTCGGGAGTATAATGGGTAGGATTCGATCCCACGACCTCACGATTGCGAAACCGATGCCTTATCCATTAGGCTACCGCCGCCGCCGCCTCAAACATAAAACTGAACAGATAGGTAAGTATGAGCCGCAGTTACGGTTAGAAAGATATTAAATTAAGCTTTTTAAAAAAGTTAGACATTCAAGGATTTTGTTTGATAGATAATCGCCAGTTATGTGATTAGGAGGGTTTAATAAAATATAAATTAGGTAGGTACACACTTAGGTAGATACTTCGGTACCTACTCTTCTTTTGATATCAATCAAGTAATTTACTGCAAGTAGTGTACATAGTTACAGATGTTATATTTAAGGATAGATTACTTTACAAACTTAGCGCCTTTTTCAAACATTGCAATATAGAGAGCTGAACTTACAATGTATGTTACCTATTACATTATACTAGCTGTCCCGCGCAACTTCGTATGCGTAAATTTTCCCCGTTTCTGCAACATTTCTCATTGTTGCTCCACTCCTATTGGTCGTAGCGTGATGTAAATGGGCTACCCAACAGAGAAGAATTTTTCAATTCGGACCAATAGTTCCTGAGATTACCGCGTCCAAACAAACTCTTCAGCTTTATAATAATAGTATAGATTTACACACACAATAGTATAGGTAGATGTACGCTTTATTAATACTCAGGTGTATGAGATCTAGTGTTTTATACGTGATACACGTGTGGGGTGTAACCAAAACATTCACGTATGGGGGTGGCTGTAGTCATAGCTTTCACGTATGTGGGAGACAGTAGTCTAAACAACGCACGATATTTTCGCTAAAAATAATTTCATCATTGTCGCTACCCAACAATCGGACATCGCGGGCTCAGCAACACATAACTCATTTATACCTGTACCTAACTGATATATATGCTTACCCTACATGAAATTCATTAACAAAGCCGCCTAATAACTTCCCCCTCTGGCCAGGGGGGTCAGCGGTGAGTGGAGGGGTGTGGGGGGTTGACAAACAGCACCCTGTAATGTGCTACTGTTGAATTGCAAAAATCTCATTATGCTCTAACTGTCGTTATAGGAGTAATTAACTACCGTGGACAGTTCATGGAATGGAGTCGATAAGTGTTCATATTTCTATATTAACTTTATTATGTTAACTTTGATACCTGCAAAGCGAAACATTGTATTTTACTTAGTATTTTGTATAAAGGTGACATCGGACTTGAAATCGTGAGGTCGCGGGTTCGAATCCTACCCATTATACTATTGACATGAACCCACTCCTAACACCTCTTTGAGCTTAGCTAGAGAAGTTAACAGGATTGCTAGTAATGTGGAACCACAATCTTTTTGCATCGTCTGACTAGTTCTAGTCAGGACTTACCAATTTGGGACTAAGGGAATATTGATAGCATCAAACTGGACAGAATTTGGAGTCGGAATAGTATAGTGTAGTTTGGATAGTGGAACTCTTCAGTTGAATAATGAAGTTGTGATTGTAAGAATTCGATAGAACTTGTGCGGTAAAATCTTGAAAAACATTTTTTTTTTTGAGCGTAGGTACCTCCCCTATATCTAAAGTGGGGATATGATTTTTTTCTCACCTACCCCATCGTGTGGTACATCATTAGATAGGTTTTAAAAATAGTTTATAGGTCGTGAAGACCATTCTTTGATTTAGGGATCCGTTTGTGAAATATTATGCTTTAAACTTGATTTTCACAAAATTAGGTATGTGCACTCAGTATCATGGGCACATATATCAACCCTTGAATATGACCACACCTTTCTGTTACACTAGAAAACTATCACAGATAAGTAGGCTGTACCTACAAGTTTACGAGTAGCAGCTGATCAAATGAGAAGTAACAAAATTTTCGTACAAATTCCATTTAAAATAATTATTACTTATCAAGTACCTAGGTATAACGTTGTAAGTATGAAACAAAAACAACAGAAAACCTAATTTTTAAACCGCATTATTCGAATGGCGGGGGGTGGCCCGACATACACTTGCCCGTTTTTTCACCACCATTACAATATTCCACTACGAACCCTTGCAGCATAGTTATACTCATCAAAAAAATCCACAATACAGTTTATATCCCTACTCCACCCATTCCTTATTCCTATGGTAATTGTGTTTCGTTATAACGAGTTTTTTGGTGAGCACCAGCGCGACCCGCGGCGAACCTGTGTTTTGCTTTGCTCATTTCACTCCAGTAAGATTGCTGAATGGTTTGCTATGGTATTTATATCCAATACTTTTGACTATTACAACCTCGATTGTCTGGATAAAGCGTTCCCTCAGGAAGACTATGAAATAAAAGCGGGCAAGAGCATGTCGGACCATGCTCAGTATAGGGTTCCGCTAGAGCGTATGTTCACGGCACGCCCTTTTGTTGAGAAACGCAGTTTTTCGGTAATAATTCAGTGACGTTCAAAAGTTAAGGGGGGGGGGGCACGATTTAAGCAACTTTTAGAGCTATTATTTCCAAAAATATTCATTAAATCTAAAAAGTTTACTAGAAACCTGAAAATGTTTTTGAGAGACCTGTCGAATGATGTGCCACACGTTGATGTTTTTACTGAAAAAAGGGCTTCTGTTACATTGTGTATGGATTCCCCCCCCCTAAAAATATTTAATATTATTATTTAGCTATCAAACAAGACACCTTTTTACCAAATTTCATCAATATTCATTGAGGAGTCTTTGAGTAAAATGCCTGTAGCATACGGACAGACAGACGGACATGACGAAACATAAGGGTTCCGTTTCTGCCATTTTGGCTACGGAACCCTAAAATTTAAGCTTTTGTATGATAGAAGACTTTGACGTTTGACATTCGGATAGGTAATAAAAGAAAACTGATATGTCATGATTTTAATAGCTCCGCATTAACGTGAGAAAATACCTACATGAAATAAGTGCACAATTCCTTAGACCGAGTCTTTGAGCACGGTAGGTGGCTTTGTTAGTCCACGTGTTATAAGTTATAGTTTTATATTTCTCTGTCTGTCTGCCCATCTGAATTGCAACTTCCATATTAGATGACATGCCTATCTGGATTGCAACTTCCATATTGGATGACAAGATTTGAATACTCAATGGTTTTGAAATTAGATAGCTGTTTGAATAGTGTTAATTCTTAGCAATATTAGGTAGGTATATTATATTGCTAAGAGAGTTGAATTATAGAATAAGATGATGTTTTCTCCGCGTGTCTTGTTCTAGTAGTTCTTTAGAATAAGGAATGAACCATAGTATTTCAAAGAAGGAGTAGATAACTATAAATATTCGTAAACTTTCGCGATTTGTACACATTACACAATTTTATAAGCTACGGGTCATGATCGCGTAAATATTATATTGCTAAATACTTTTATTTTGTTGCCCGACGTTTCGACCGTATTGCAACGGCCGTGGTCACGAGTAGACGTCGGTCAATAAAATAAAGGTATTTAGCCTAAAAATATTGAAGCGATTAAGACCTATAGCATATAAAATTCTATAAGGAATAACTATAGTCCATGGCAGGTCAAATTGCAATCATGATATGAAGTTAGAAGGGGAAGACCAAGACGGTACTCTTCGGATCTCGATCCAGTCTGCTCCAATTCTTTACGGATGCAGTTATTAATTTTAATCTAGATTACGTTTTTGTCGACATTTATCTACTGAAAATGATTTTGAAAATTTTCGACCTGTTGCTGACTATAGACTATATATATATAGTCTATAGTCAGCAACAGGTCGAAAATTTATATATAGCAGAAGACATAAAGATTATTAAAAAAAATCTTATGTTTAAGTAAAGTTTAATCAAAAGTTAAATCAATTAAGTCATCAATAACCATTACATCATCTTTTTGTTTGATATCTGTATCCATTTTAACTTCTATTTTCGATGTCGAAGCTATTTCTGGTTCAACTGTCGAAAAAAGAGTTTCAGTCTCTTTTGGTTTTGAGAAAAGAGTTTCAGACTCCTTCTGTTTGGAGAAAATAGTTTCTGGTTCTTTCGATTTTGATGTTTGAAATTCTGATTCCTTGGCTTTCGGAGTTGGCGTCTCTGATTGTCGACCAGCTATAGTCTTCCGTTTCTTCTCTTTAAGAACAGGCGCAGCTGGTGACATGGCGTTCAAATGAGATTTCTGAAAAAAAGTTATTTTAATATTACTTGAATGGTAACCTACTTTTGACTTTCTATAGGCTTAATATTGACTTTGTGGATGAAGTGGAGAATAAATGGAGATGGAGAAACACAAGGGTTCCTTGCTTGTCTTAGAACAGGGCCTATGAAATAGTTTGTCGTATGTAGAATGACGCCATTAAAATGGCAGTACCTATGTATTGCAGAAATATCTTTGGAAGATAATTGATTTTGTTAGCTTACGATTATTTAGCTTAACTTTGTGACTTTCATGGCCCTGGAGCTCTATTTTAGGAAAGTCTTAGTCTAGAGTCATGGAAGTCAAGCCTTTCAATCTTTTTTTCTTTGTCTTCATTGCAAAAGAAACCTCTTTGCAATGTAGTTCATGGGCGTTAGCTGGGCGTTAAAGATCCAGGATGTTTATTTATAAATAAGCTGATCCGCGTAACTTCGTCTGCGTCATTTTCGCCCGTTTTTACAACATTTTTCATTGATGCTCAGCTCCTATTGGTCGTAGCGTGATGTTAAACATATGTCTAGCCAATAGCCTTCCTCGATAAATTGGCAACACAACACTAAAATAATTTTTCGATTCGTTACGAGAATGTTTCGAGATTACAGCGTTCAAACAAACAAACAAACTCTTCAACTTTTATAGTATTCCTTGTATAGTTTTCATTTTTTTTTTATGATTTTCCTTTTAATATATTTAGATTTATAAATTTCTTGGTTCTAATTTAGTTTTTAAATTGTTGGCCTCTAAGTAGGTACCTACCTAATAATTATATATCTATGATAAAACCTGAATATCAAATTATAGCACAAACAGTTCAGTAAAGGTCCACAAATAGTGATGTCGGCCGATTAGTTCGTCAACGGTACGTGTTGTAATTTGAAGTCAATTAGCCATATCATTTGGACGCGAAAACATCAATTGCATAAATAAACGGCTCCATCACACAGCTATTTAAAGATTCAGTATCGAATTTAAATTTAAAATCGTTGTTAAGATAACTGGAATCCGATTCATGGGTTTTGTGTGTTGGCTTTTTAGTGATTTATAAGTGTGATGTTTTAAATAATGAGGTGGTAGTGCGGTTTTGTTAGGGGTTAGGTACTTACTTAGGAAACAGGAAATATTTCGAGTGGCTTTTTACACACATATTAATTAATAGGGGCGGATCCAGGAATTTGATTCTGGGAGGGGAGGGGGGGGGGGATAAATAAAATTAATAACAAAGTCTTTGGCAAGAAATGCCTATAAAAATTACTTCAATATTCGGCCTGCGTCATCATAATTTGTTAAAATGCTCTCTGTAACGAAGCAATAACAAAAGCCGTGATAGTTCTTTAACTTCCGACTAGATGGCGCTACGGGGGCCTAACCCGTAAAAGCATTATAAGAGATAGAAGAATTTGATATCTAGTAGCATAGTCCAGATAGGTGGTTCGCTTCTGGCCCCGGTTTGGCTACGGAAGTCTCGGGTTCGATTCCTGAGTCTGGATTCAAATTTTTCTATCTTTCAAAAATGCAATTATTGTATTTGTAAAATTAATAACAGTTTTTTACTAAATGCATATGAAAGTATAATATATTGTAGCTAGGTCCTTAAAAACACTTTTATATTTTTTGGTCTTGTCTGTTTGTGCGGCTAATCTCCAAAACGGCTGGAGCGATTTTGACGGGACTGTCACTGTCTGACAGCTGAGGATGAGGATATAAGGAGTTACTTACTTTTTATCAACACGCTAACGTTTATAGGGAGAGAGCAGCACTGCAACTTCAGGCGGACAAAGTCGCGGGCACAGATAGAAAACAGTAATTCTAGTATAGTAATAATTATAGTATTCTGAATTCCGTAGTTGGGATGTAGGAAAGAAAACCTTCTAAAAAGTCTGAATTACAATGAAACCTTACCAAAGAAGGACATCGTCTCGCTAGAAGTTTCACGTCTTCAGTGGTGATTGTCGCCCGCTTTGCGTGTCTACAACATAATTTTTATTTTGTTAAAAACTTAAAAAAAAAATAATTTTAACAGGGAAGGGAATTACCTACATTATTGAGGAGCCCAAATGGATTAGTACTATTACAGTGCCTACCTACTGATACATTTGGATGTACTGATACCGTCCTCCTTAACATCAAAATGGTAGCCAGTTTAAAAAAAACTGTTATCTTATCTACAGATTGATAAAAGAAAATAAGAATTAAATTTCCATTAATACGAACTTTGCAAACGCTTCTAAGTCTGTTCCATAAACGGATAATTTCTTATAAACTAGTTCAGCTACAATTTCCATAGCGGGCTTTGAGATTTCCAGTCCAAGGAAATGACAGGTTTCCGTACAAATAGCCTGAACATCTCGATGCAAAGTGGCGCGAATTTTCTGAAAATAAAAACTTGATTAGAACGCCATCTATGAAGCAAACAAAAAACTATTATGAAAATTATCTTTTCTACGCTGTGCGGAATATTTTCAATAGATGGCGTGATTCGCTGATAACAAAGTAACAACAAACTTAAAGTCTAATAAATGATCTAATGTAGACGGTTTCAGAAATGTAATAGATAAATAAGGTTATTAAAGAGCCGCAACGATAAATAGCAAAAATACTCACTTGGGTAGACGTTAAATGATCAAATGCGGTCATTTTTGACCCAATAACTCACTTTCCAACCCTTCTTTTTTTATAAAGTAAGCTAGCCGGTTTTTTTATTAGATTTCTACGCAGCTGACACTTATTTATTAAAATTTATTCATAACAATTATTTAGAAAAAAAATTGACTGCACTCATTGACAGGTAACCTCACTTTGTAAAGTTGTAAACAAACGTTTACTTTTTAAAATGCGCGGTTTATTAAAGGGCAACGGTGTTCATTAACTCATCCTACTTGCTAGTAATTTGAGTTCATGCTTTTTGTATTTATTTCCAAAAGCATAAAATATTTAACTATAGGATCGTTGTAATAAAATGTCATGTTTAATAATTTAGTGAAATAAAAAATCAACAATTGTCTAAACTATAGGTGCATCCATTGACGTATAGACATGGACAGTGCTTTCAAATAAAGCGTGAAAGAGTGTAAAATCTCGTGCGGCCGCGGCCCTGTCTCATAATATCCCCAAAGTAGCGTTGTTTCTTTCTAGAGAGTACTCAATTTTCTGAGGTTATGGCGCAGTCCTACGATCTTCTGTGCAACATGCCGTTGAAATCTACGCAACTGTTTTTAAATTGAGCATCCCGACCATCCCGACTAAAAATATTACGCGATTATGATAATAGTTTTATAAATAAGAATAAGATTGATAGTTTTTCGTTGAAACGAGTTTTCTTAGATTTACTAAAAATGCGGCAGTATGTCGAGCTGATTTTTAACGACCAGGGCCCTGTTTAATAAAAGTTACAATCCGACAATTTTGTAAAAAACTTACATATTTGTAAAGTTTTATGACAAGTGTTGTTAAACCTTACAATTATGTAAAAAAGTTACACATAAAAATGTTACAAATATTGTAAGTATCAATGCTGTTTAATAAACGTTTACAACTGTAGAAAACGCCTGTAGACTTCGTTAACAATATTGTATCTACAAATTTGTAGTTGTAAGTTACAATTTACATAAAATGTAAGTTTTTGTTGGAGATTCATAGATTTAAATTAACGAGGGTAGGTTTAATTAAAAAACTTAGGTAAGTACCTACTATTTTAAAAGTAAAGAGTGATTTAGTTTCATATTAATTTGTACAATCCTTAACAAGTAAATCATGGAGCACCAAAATAAAATGACTGTCCTTTCTTTGATATACGAAAATAAAGATGTTTTATTTGGTCGGTTTAGTGAGCAACTAACTCACGATATGAAAATAACAAAGTGGAAATATATTGCGGATCAATTAAAGTCTTTGGGCATTTATAATAAAGACTGGAAATACTTACGTGACACTACATGGCAAAACTTTAGAAAAAGGACAATCGTAAGTATCTACCTATATTTTAAGTTTATGTTATGTTGTAATAATAATAAAAAGGTGTTAAAACCGGATAAAGTGTTTTGTAAACTTCATTCGTGTACAATAATAATAATACAAACTTTTAAACTAAATTATTATTATTGTTAATTTCAATACCTACTTGTTTCAATACTAAATTCAAATAATTTATTACAATGTTATACCTAACATTTAAAGAGTTTAATCTGTAACTGTTAGTTTGTTACCGAGAAGAAGTGAATTCACACTGCAAAAATACCTACCTTTATCATTATCATCATTACATATTATAAAACAAAGTAGCTTTTTCTGTCCCTATGTGGGCATAAGTACCTATATCTTTAAAACTACGCAACGGATTTTGATGTGGTTTTTTTTAATAGATAGAGTGATTCAAGAGGAAGGTTTATATATGTATAATAACATGTAGATATATTAAATAGTGGAGAAATACTGTTATTTTTAAGGTTTCTAATTGCACCCGTGCGAAGGCGGGGCGGGTCGCTAGTATAATAATTATATAGGTACTGTAGTGATACATAATGATAAATGGGAGTTAAGTTTAATTTGAGCTATAAAGTTACTAATAAGTATTTCAATATCTACAGGAAAAAAGGGACAATCGGCAGCAGACGGGATCGGGAGGAGGGAAGAAATGTAGATATGATGATGTTGATGAGCTAGTACTCAAAATAATCGGGAAAGATTCTCCTGTAATAGAAGGTCTTAGCGTGCCGGAATCATCTGGGTCAAACGTAACACAAGTACATGAACCAGAGTCGCGTGAGGCCACAATAAATACATCACCCGAAAACACTCCTAGGTACTCAATTTCCTCAAAGGCCAAGAAAAAAATCACAAAGTATTTCAATCTATGAATCAAATGTTCCGCAAAGGTATTTCGATTTAAAAACACAAAAAATGGAAGTAGAATTGAAATTAGCCAATGAAAAACTTGAAATTGCGAAACGTGAACGATACAAGCTTGATTTGGAAATACTAAAACTAGAAAAGGAATTGAAAATACAGCAACCATCTAATTTTACTTTACCATTTTATGTACAAAATGTTGTCATCGATCCTCCTTCTCCCATCGTTATTCATTCATCCGAGCCAAATCAAAACGGTGAAGATATTTTGGAGTTAGCAATAAAACACATAATATAGTTAATAAAATTATTTTGAACTAAACATGTCTTTAATTAATTCCTATCTAATAAAAAAAATTATTCAAACAATTGTATTAATGACTGTATTACTTCTACACCTTCCTGTTCAAATACTTCCTCCTCGTCATCATTGTTAGGAATTTCGTTATCATGTTCAATAGTTTGTTCTGAGTAGTTAGTATAATGCTGCGATCCTAAACGTTTTTCAATATTATGGAAAATTATTGTAGATAATATAATTTTGCTTGCAATAATTGGCTGTACTCTTAAATGATTCAGACATGGAAATTTTTCTTTTATTATGCCCAGTGCATTTTCAACCATTCTTCGTGTTGATTTAAAAGCACGTAAATATCTTTCTAGTGCTAACGTTCTGGGTATTTGTACCGGAATGTTAGGTGTCATTAGCCAATTTTTTAGGCCATAGCCACTGTCTCCTAATATTATGGCGTTAGGAAATGGCCTCCATCCATTTCCCCATTCACGTGCTAGCGAAGAGCATCTAAGTACTCTTGCATCATGAACAGAGCCTGGCCATCTTGCACTCGCGTAAAATATTTCCAAATTTGGTCCACACACTACCATAATATTCATGGAATGATTTCCATTTCGGTCTACATATGCGGATTCGTTTTGGCGAGGAGCATCCATTGGGATGAGCGAACCATCTACAATGCCTGCTATTCTGGGTATATTATATTTCATGAACAATCTAGGGATATCGAGACAATTAGTTGGCCAGCGGACTTCTTCTCCGAATAATTTACTGACAACGAACCTAGACACATTCTTTATACAGTTATGTATTGTTCCTTTAGTTACACCATGTGCATCCGCTATAACATGGTATTGTGAGCCACAGCCCATCCAGTGCAATGTACACAAAATTTGCTGAACTGGTGTAAGCGCTTTGTTTCTTATAGAATCGTATTTAAGATGTTGTCCAATTTTTGTTACCAAATATTCGACGGTAGTTTTACTAACACGAAATTTTTCGTTAAACGTAAAATCTGTCACATCCAAAGTAAAGTTTATCCTTTTACGAAAAATACGTTGTTGCCGTTCCCTTGTATTGTATTCATTATCACTACTGTCACTACTTTCACTACTTGTTGTTAAAACCATTTTTTTCACTAACCAACAACAACTACCAACATATGCGCAAAATTGTAAAATTTCTATGTAGGTGAATCTACCTGTCGGAATTGTACTACAATTTACAAAATATGTAAACTTGTAACTACAATTATGCGTTCAATAAAACCGTTTTCCCTACAAATATGTAAATTGTCACCTGTAGACAGAAAATCTTTATTAAACAGAAATTTGTAAAATTGTTGCTACAATCTTACAATTTTGTAAATTTTCCACCATGGTAAAATTGTAACTTGTAATCTTTATTAAACAGAAACTTGTAGACTTGTAGCCTGTAAAATACAATTACTATTTACAAATTGTAACTTTTATTAAACAGGGCCCAGAAGTAATAGATCCGGGAAGAAAATTAAATTTTGGAAGTTTGCTGTTAGATATTTTTAACAATGCGAAAACTAACATTCACTCACCCGGAGAGCACAAGATATATATGTATTTTGTTCGAGGAGTGAAGATATTGTTTTCTTAGCAGAAATTGATAATGTACCGTTAATATAAGTTTTTTTTCATGTTAAAAGCTATCTGACAATGTGGTCCCACATTACTAGCAATCTTGTTAACCCCTCCAGCTAAGCTCAATGGCTTGTGTTAGAAGTGGTTCACGTCGGTAGAGACTGATGCCTTCGCCATTATGCTACCGCTTCCAAATAAAATTAAACTGCTTCAACGAAAAAATATAACGATCAAGATTTGTTCAGCCCTAGTTAGTTTAGGCTTTACTTACCTCATTGACCACTCTCTAGAAAGAGACAACGGTACTCTACAATAACTGTCAAACCACAGATAATATAATACTATACTAGTAGTCAAACAGAGTTTTTTCTCTTTCACGCTTTGCAGTCAATAGTTACCTTTTATTTGAAAGGGATGGCGTGGTCCAGGTCTATACGTCTATCAATGACTTACCTTCTCAGATCAAAGTCAGAGCCACAGAGCTTACCTTAACCTTGTGTTACCATCTCCAAATTATAACTTCCCCAATTTTCATCAGATTCTGGTACACCTGTATGGACAAACTGATCCCATGTATGGAACGTATTATGCCATCTAGAACTCTTGAATTTATATAAAAGCATGTGGTGCGTGATAGCGTTGCGTATGGTATCGTTGAAGGCAAGTTTTTCAGTTAAACCAATTTTAAATTCACAAAATATCATGCAAATGTTCACGGTTAAGCTCAATCGTTGCAAAGTAAAACGCGGGAACCGTCGTAACATAGAGTAAACTTCGTAGTAAAATGACTGAAACATAATTATTTTTTAAACCAGCAACCTGGCTAAGTACTTGCATTCATCTATAAATAAATTTGCTTTTTTTAAAATATATAGAGATGCGTTCCATTTTTAGGGTTCCGCAGCAAAATGGCAAAAAAACGGAACCCTTAGTTTCGTCATGTCCGTTTGTCGGTTAGTCCGTATGTGACAGGTATTTTACATAAAGACTACTCAATGAATACTGATAAAAATAAATAAAGCTAAACAATAAAAATAAATAATTGGGGGGGGGGGGGGGGGATTTTTAACACATTTTTTTTAAAGAATCTGACGATTCTTTCAAAAACATATTAAGGTTTCAAATAAACTTTTTAAAAAATATGTAAATAATTACAAAGGTAGCGCTTAATAAATACTTACTTTAAAGTATAAATAAATAATTTTAGTTTAAACTAAAATTATTTTCTATTAAAATTATATTCTCAACAAAAGGGCGTAAGTTCCATGAACATACGCTCTTCTGCTGATGCCATTGTTCAAGGTTGTGGAACCCTACACTGAGCATGGACCGACATGCTTTTGTCCGGTTTTAAAATTCGTAATTTAAAATGGAACGCATCTGTATTATATCATCTTAAAACTATCGAGTGACCTTCGTATATATTAGATATATTTCGGGACTTAATCGCGTGAATTATTTAAAGGTTCGATCGTGGTCACGTCAGTCGACCCGTGACCACGATCGGTGCAATTCGATCGAAACGTCGGGTAAATAAAAGGTTCATACCTTTAAATAATTCACGCGATTAAGTCCCGAAATATATCTAATATGTATAAAAATCGCGAAAGTTTGAAAACAATGACCTTTGTATAGGCGCTATAGGATATTTAAAATTAAACACCATTTGATTTTAAATATAATTATAATGAGCATTCTGTACAACACAAGATAAACATCCCCGTTTATTGAAAAAAATAGCACAAATCTAGACTGGTCGGATTCACCTTATCTATTTAGGAACAATTTCATTACTAGATAATTATATTTTTAACAAACTATTGTAGTGCGTTGTTTGATATTTTATGTAGTAGGTAATCTACCTACACTTTATCTTATAATTAATTCAAACTTATAAATCCTGTTTAGCGAAACCCAGAAAAAATAGGTAGATACATAGGGGAGAGGGGGGCATAGTGGGGTAGCGGGGCATAGCGGGGAAGCAACAACATTCGTTAAAGAAACAGACGTTCGACGATTCAAATGACGCGCTGTGATTGGTGTTTAGTCGTCGTATGACCTTCGCTTACGTTACACGCAGTCGCGTCGCCGGTTAGAGCGCTCGCAGCCAAAGTAATAATAACGCGTATTTGTTAAATAAATGTTGTTAATCTTATGACGATACATTGATATGTTCTAGTAATATTTTGTTTTGGATTGTGTGCTCCATTTGGCTGTAAACTACAACTTAAATAAGTATACAAAAACAAATTGGATTAAAATAAAAGGTAAGACTTATGTGTTAATATTTTATTTTTTAATACACGTGGGGGCAATGTGGGGTATGCTAGATGGGGCATAGTGGGGTAGTCAATCGTCAAAGAGTTTTATGTCCTACATTACTCGTATTAATCTATAATTATCAAGGTTATTTAATCAAACATTTGATTGTTACAGTCACAATGGTTCGAACATATAAAAAGAAAACTATTCAACACTCTTGGTCTATGGAGGCTATGGAAAAAGCAGTACACTGTGTGGTGTCGGGAGAAATGGGCTACAAAAAAGCTGCACAGTCACACGGTGTACCACAAACTACACTTGAACGGTATGTGGCAAAATATAGGGCTAATCCAGACAACACTGTGTTTGTAAAGAAGTTAGGTCATTACACTACTGTATTTTCTCCTAATCAAGAAAAAGAACTTGTAAGTTATATTAAGATAATGGAAGAGAGATTTTACGGTCTTACATCACAGGAACTTAGAAAACTTGCCTTTTCATTAGCCGAAAAAAATAAAATTGAACACAGGTTTAATACACAGAACGGTTTGGCAGGAATAGACTGGCTTAAAGGTTTTTTAAAACGTCATCGAGATGTTAGCTACAGAAAGCCTGAACCTACCTCCGCAGCCAGAAGTATGGGATTCAACCGAGTAGCTGTTGGCAATTTTTTTGATCTTCTGGAGAATATTTACGACAAGTATAAATTAAATCCACAGCGTATTTATAATGTCGATGAAACAGGTGTTTCAACCGTACCTAAGAGCCATTCTAAAATTCTAGCATCGTGTGGCAAACGGCAAGTAGGAACTATTACTTCTGCAGAACGAGGTAAATTAATGACGACCATTGTTTGCTTCAATGCTGTCGGTAATTACATGCCTCCCATGTTTATTTTCCCGAGAAAGCGGATGAAACCAGAATTACTTGACGGGGCTCCAGCTGGATCTTGGGGAGAATGTCATGAATCAGGATGGATACAAAGCCATCTTTTTGTACTCTGGCTAAAGAGGTTTATAGAATGGTCACACGCTACTAAAGACGATCCAATACTTTTGCTATTAGATGGACATGCGACACATGTGAAATCCATAGAGGTGATAGATATGGCCCGCGAAAATGGAGTGATTTTATTATGTTTCCCACCACACTGTACTCATCGTCTGCAGCCATTAGACGTAGCTTTTATGAAGCCACTTAGCACTTACTACGGGAACGAAGTGAAAAAATGGTTAAGAAGCCACCCAGGTCGTGTAGTGACCCAATTCCAGACAGCAACATTATTCGGTCTAGCATTTGTAGCTGCATCCACGATGTCAACCGCGATAAATGCATTTAGAGCGACAGGAATCTGGCCTATGGATCGAAATGTTTTTACTGACGCAGATTTTGCACCAGCTGAAACCACAAATAATCCAGAAAATCCAGAGGTAAACCCATGCTTAACAGAGTTAACAGCATCTAATGATTCACAAAATGTCTCTCCGCCTACAGAGTCAACTACAAATCTCACGACCCAAGAACAAAGATCTCCAGAATCTAGACAGGATTGTCCACCGCCAGGATGTTCCTGGATGACTGATCCACCAATAAGTTCTTTTTTAACATCCCCTGAGCAAATTTTGCCTGTGCCGAAGGAAAACCGTACAACACAGAGGGTTGTAAGACGAAGAGGGAAAACAGCAATTCTCACAGAATCGCCTTATAAAAATGAGCTTATTGCACTGAAAGCTACCAAAGAGAGTAAGGAAATGAAAAGGAAAGTCAGCAAAACTATTGATTTAGACCCTAATAAACCAAAGAATAGAAAGAACAAATTAGTAAAAAAACAAAAAAAGGAAAAGGAAACCGTAGGAGATGAAGATGCTGAATGCATTTACTGTGGTTACTTATGGTCTCAGTCAACGGAGGGTTGGATAAGATGCATAAAGTGCAATCGTTGGGCACATTGCTCTTGCGCAGGAGAAGATGATGAGGATGACGAAACCACACATGTATGTGCCCTATGCATTGTTGATTAATGACCAGAAGGGTTTTTGATGTTTATTTGTTTTATGTTTTATAATTTTTAAGTAAAGATCTATAATTTTGGTTTATAAAAGATGTTAATTTAATTTTATGTTTTGACATTTTGATTTGATATGTTGATTTGATAATTATGTTGATTTTGAATGTTTGATTTTATTTTGCCAACTTATAAGAGTTAAAATATTATATTTTGATAACAAAAAGCATTGGTATATTTCAATTAAAATACCCCACTATGCCCCACCTGATACCCCACTTTGCCCCACTATACGGGGCAAAGTGGGGTAATCGTCACTTTGGAGTTATATCGTTTTATTAACTAAACTGTTACTACTAAAGAAGAAAATGGGGTGCCAAATAATGATAAACATGTCAATTAACCAAAAAAAGCCTTTGCAGTAAATATAACGTCACTATTAGCAGAAAAACTACACATAATATATTAGATACCCCACTATGCCCCCCTTTCCCCTATTACAAATAATATGTAGAAGACACAAGTGCGTTTAAATATAACTAACATTTGGGCAACAGGGTGTTTATGAAATTCTGATAGAACCTAAAACATTTTTTTTATAATTTCTCTATTCCCAAGATAGCGTTTGTGAAATTTCGGTTTCGTCAAAATCTGGTTTCGGCGAAACCAGAACTCAAAAACTTCAGAAATCTTTTTAGCTATACTTGCTGCCTTGCGCCGTCAATTATAATTTCTGTTTTATCCAATAACCAGTTATTGGAGTAATAAATCATATTTTATTGCTGCTAGTTTCACTGGACAGATTTGCCTGAATAAGTAATCCGCTGGCATAACCTAACAATCTTTGACTTATACTTGATTGGGACGTCTCATTTCATAACTGTCATGTAAAAAAAGATACATACGTAGGTACATAAAATCATATTATTTCTCGTTATTATGAAATTATTCAAGAAAGGCATTATGTCCGTAACTTTTGCTTATGTTAAGTAAATGCAAAAATAAAGAAAATGTTAGTATTAAAAACTCAGAACGAACATATATCCCCTAAATAGAATTTTCTTTTACAGCAATAACAAATTTTGAGTATCAGAAAAATAGACATATTTTATTACGGCAACTCAATAAAAAAAAAATGTTAATTTCTAGCCATTACTAAGATTTACAATTATTGTCGATCTGGGATAAGTTTGCTGTATTATGAAAATGTATATATTACGGCTTAATAGCGTGAATAATTTAAGGTAAAATACCTTGTTTATTGCCCGACGTTTCAACCGTATCGCAACGGCACACGGCCGTTTAACTTATCAGTTGACTACCCAACATAGAAATATATTATTAAATAAGCAATTTTTCCAGTACTCAAAATATTAAATGTGTATTTTATTCTTATTCGTTTCGCAAAAATATATATATTTGTATATATTGTTCAGTATACATTGGTAATGTTAGACTTTCTTGACAATTTGAACGACATCTTCGTCAGCCAGTACGTGTTCGATGCCAACCTTTTGCGGTTGGTGCTTCACGGATGATCCCCACACTAGGGCACTGTGAAAAACATGAGTGAATTAGTAAACGTATTAGACTTTGAACAATCAACATAGTTAACTGACAATTGACGCACAACTGTATCAAAAAAAAAACAAATAACGAACATATTACGAAATATTGAAAATAACAGATATAATATCAAATGCTGGTTTAAAGTAATATTGACAAATGTATTATGTTTTTCCAACTGTCTACACAGCCGTCAAGGACTATATTAAATAGTAGTATGTATTTAAATAATTTCGTTTGAGCCAATGATGTTTTAAGTAACGTACGAAATCAATCATCTTGCTCGGATTTTTAGGCGTTCGTACGAAAAAAACAATATGGATATTGAAATATTTATTAATTTGGTGTACAGATGCAAATATTGATAGGATCAAAGTGATAAAACAAATCACTTGACCATCAATACAACACTTGAAGGCATGGCAAGAATCTATACTAATATTATTAAGCGGAAAAGTTTGTTTCCTTGTTTGTTTAAACTCAGGAACCGGTCCGAATTGAAAAATTCGTTGGATAGCCCATTTATCGAGGAAGGCTATAGGCTATATAACATCGCGCTACGACTAATAGGAGCGGAGTAGCGACGAGAAATGTTGCAAAAACGGGGAAAATTTACGCATACGAAGTTGCGCGGGACAGCTAGTTTTGAATAAAATTATCTAGTAGATATAAATTGATTACGACGGTATTATGTTACCGGTTACAGGTGATAGTCACTACTGGCATTTCAAGGAAGAAAAACGCAACCAGCGTGCACGTTCAATTCGTACGTCCATAACATCCATATATAAAACACATATAACGTATGTTTACGTAGGTAAGTGCGGCCGGCCTTACGAGTTGAAAGACATTTGACTGCACAGAATCGCACTTTCCTATGCTTCGATCCTTTTCAAATGACGGTTATAAGAAAGTAATAGAAGTCCAGGAAAGTGGGGTTCGGTGCGGCCAGATGTAGTTCAACCCTTAGACATAAAAAACACCATTTCAAAATTTTAAGCCATGCATTACCACCTTGCTGAATCAATTGTATGTCGCCCGACATTAAAAAAGGAGCCTCATCTTTTCTAAAGGCTCGAGACAACTGCTACGCCTCTAGTGTCGCAGATGGGCAGCGTTAATCACTTGCCAGGTGAGCTGCTTGTTCATTTCGGCGCGAAAAATTCATGGACATAAGATAGCCCTTACGGACACGGAATATCGTACTAGGTACATTAGGAACAAAATCAAAATCCCGATTCCCAAGCTATGTAGGTATTATGTATGCGTTGTCCCATTGGGTTTATTAGTTTAGCTTTTCTTCTGTACTCTCGAAATTTCGAGAAATGATATCATATTTAATACTAAAACATTTGTTATGCTAATTTTATACAAGTGAATATGTTCCTCCATATTGTTTTCTTGATTACAATTGTTTAACTTACTCAAGCATATCATATACCTGTACAAATATTAAAGTTATATATATTTTGATGTCAATAGACCAATATGGGTAATAATTTAAGAAAAATGAATGTGTTAATACTAGCCGCGATTTTGGTACATTGCAATGGCATTTTTGTTGAAGCTATACTCGGTGAAGTAACTGATTGGAAGCACGTGGAAAAGATAAAGAATACTGCTAATATAGATGATTATCTCGATTCAGTAACATTTAATATATCCGAAGATGGCTTACTAGATTTCAAAGGACTTGTAGAAAAATATCTACCTTCACATTCCGTTTACTGAAGATGGGTATATACTGAAGCTATTTCATATACCAGGTGATATAAATAAAGCCGTACTGGTATCTCACGGACTTCTTGCTTCAGCAGGCGATTTTATATTGCGTGGTAAGAAGTCTTTGATCGGTATGCTTGCTAACGAAGATTTTGATGTTTGGGCGATTAATTACAGAGGAAACCGATATTCCAGAAGGCATACTACATTGATGCCAGAACTGCCAACATTTTGGGGCTACAGTATGCAAGAATACGGATACTACGACTTAGCTGCCGTTATAGACTTCATATATGACATGAATGATTCAAGACCATTGAGTATCGTTGGTCATTCAGAAGGTGGCGCAGCTGCATTCGTTTTACTATCACAGAAAGTAGAATATAACAGCAAAATAAAAGTTTTTATAGCTATGGCTCCAGCCTGTTATATAGCAAACAGTGGCGCATTTCTCAAAACATCTGTAGCACTAGGAAAAGTCTTTGGAGATATATTAGAAGCTTTTGGCATCCATGAAATATTAGGGCATAATAGTGTGAGTTCTAAAATACATACTATACTGTGTACTCAAGGTATTGCTGGACATAAATTGTGTGTTGATGGTTTGTTTGGTTCTTGGAGTGGACATGAAGATAATAACATAGAGGAAGGTTTTTTAAATACTGTAATGGGACATTTTGCAGCTGGGACAAGTAGAAAAAACTTAATGCATTTTATACAAATTGGTCAAAGTGATAGGTTTGCAAATTATGACTATGGAGACTTGAATCAAGTGAAATATGGATCAGATTTGCCTCCGGAGTATGATTTAAGTAAAGTGACATGTAAAGTCGCTTTGGTTGCAGCAAGAAATGACCAGACTATAACAATTAAAGATGTCACTCGATTGATAGATATGCTACCGAATGTTGTGAGTTATCACGAAGTCAGTTTTGATGAATTCACTCATTTAGATTATATGTGGGGTCGGAATGCTCATGAAGTTTTATATCCAGATGTTATTAAAGTATTAGACAAGTATTGGTAATTCTATAACACTAATATTTATGTGTTTAATAAATATTTTTAACTACATTTGTTTGCACTGCAACAGTATTGTTTTATTTTCAGCTTTTCAACCTTCACTTCTTTAAAAATAAATACAAGGCAACTAAAAAGCAAAAAATAATACCTATCTACCTAGAACAACAAAAACAAATTAACATTTTGAAGTTGGTGCCAAAAAAATAGTTGAATTCGGCACCAACTTCAAAATGTTAATTTGTTTTTGTTATAATTAATTTCTTTTCAGTACCTATCTTAATAGTCGCAATATCTTTTTCAACAGATATGACATGTTACATGCGACCATAAAGTAAAGTAAAGTAAGTGGGCGCAAGACTTCTACTTCCTCCTTATAGTACGCTGGAGATTCTACCGCCGACAACAAAAATATTTCAATTTGGTTTTGACATATGGACAGCCAATTGATAAAATCAAAATTAAATTCTATACTTGTGTTCGACATTTGAAATTGCAGTCACTTTGTATGGGGTAGTCAGTCCAGCATATTAGTGTTATAATATTAGAAGCGGCGGTAGCCTAATGGCTAAGACATCGGTCTCGCAATCGTGAGGTCGCGGCTTCGAATCCTACCCATTATACTACCGACGTGAACCCACTCCTAACACAAGCCATTGAGCTTAGCTGGAAGGGTTAACAGGATTGCTAGTTATGTGGGACGAAAATCCCTCATTGCTAGTTATCTTTTTTACAGGAAAAAAATAAAATTAGGATTCCTAAGTGGTGTCAAATCTTCACTTTCTCTCATAAATCAAGCTCCTAATTTCCTCGTTCGTTGGCGAGATCATACTTTCACCAAACCAAGTTTTCCCGCCACTCGTAACATGGTTATCTTCACAATTACAAAGCAATAAAAACAACTAATACTCACTATTTAAATTCCTTAACAATCGATCTATGCAGTTTATTACAGAAGTCTTCAACACTAGTTCTATCATCATGCAGTACCACAGGCGCATTGTAATCAGGCAGTTGCCCTTTAGGCTTTGTATATATCCGTATTAGTTTGAGATATTCCCACATTTTCTCCAATAAATCATCGAAGTTCCATTTGTGGTGGGCCGATATTGGCACACAATGGGGAATCTTGTAGATTACGTCCAATTCTTCTATGCTAATTTGGTCTGAAATTGATAATATTTTTGATGTTAGATGACAGAAGCGTCGGTAACCGAATGGCTAAGGCATCAGACCTTCCATAATCGAGAACGATGGCCATGGTTGTGCATAAGTGCATTTGCAATAATGAAAATGAGAGTAACAGCATACGAGCTAAAACTGAGTGTTGACATTTGAACGTTCAAGTAAAGTGTTACAGAATTGGCAAGTGCGGCCACTGACGAAGCATCTATCAATTCAAATGAAGAGGATGTCAAAAACTTATCGTGAATGTCAAAAATGGATGGTACATCACGCCACGCCATTCGGAAGGCGTGCGTATTGACAGTGAATGGGCAAATCAAGACGCTTATACCTTATTAAGAAGCGGCGGTAGTCTAATGGCTAAGGCATCGGACTCGCAATCGTAAGGTCATGGGAATCCTGACCATTATACTACCGACGTGAACCCACTCCTAACACAAGCCATAGAGCTTAGCTGGAGGGGTTAACAGGATTGCTAATAATGTGGGACCACAATCCCGCATTGCTATTTATATTAAAAAAAAAAAACTGTCTCGGTCGAGGAATCGGGAATGCATACGGCTGTTGCGCAAGAGATCGTAAGTTTGATTTTCACATGGAACACACTTACCACACGTGTAATAATAATAATAATATCTTGGCACAATAGACAAACAGATCCTGTACTATGGCAACCAGACAACTGATAAACATCCTTATATATTTCTAAATAATACATAAAAAAAGATAAATTACGCCCAGACACAATATGAAACCAACGTGGTTTCCGCGTTTCCGTGATCGAACCCACGCCCTCTGGCTAATCAGTCAGGGTAGTGATCATGACTGCTAAGCCCGAGGTCTTGGGGTTAGTGAACCACTAGACCAAAAGTCCAGTCAATCCACAAATTACATACAGTCCCAAGTCTGGATATACTTTGTGTATGTGATTTGTATGTTTGTAAAGTTCCCGGCAACAGAGCTTGTGGGAGGTGGCTTTTTAAACAAAATTAACAGCCGACGTTTAAGAAGAATAATGCATATGCATTGTAAGCCCCAAACGGATAGACAGATTTGGATACGGTCTTTATAATTATAAAGATAGTTTAATCGGGAAGTTTCTTAGCTTGGTGAAAATCTGTTCTGCCGTTTTGAAAATAATCAACTTTTTGTCTTGTGTGTTAGGGATTTATTTTCACTGCAGCAGTCTCGTTACATCAATATCTCAATAGATAAAAAGTTATCATTAATGTTATGAAAATATAATCTTATCAAAAAGACCTGATTTATTTTAATAATATTTAGGTACAAGGCCATTATAAGCTAAGTATCTAATTGCTATTTTTATGGTACAATAATCTTTAAGGAATAATTTAAAAAAAAATGTTTGTCTTTTTTTCTAAAGACGACTCCCGCAGTAAATTACAAGCCCTATCGCGGGGGACTTTACAAACATACAAATCCTACACCCAGACTCGTTACAACAATTTGTGGATCACACAAAGTGGCAGAGAGAGAGAGAGAGTGGCCCCAGAGGCAGTCATTAGTCTTACTATTAGTGTCATTATAGGTCACAAACGGAAGGGCCGATTTTGAAGTAGATTTATTGATAGAAAATTGTGAACTCAGTAGTCTATGTAGGTAGGTACCTATTGTATATATAGTGTGAAAATACATACCAATCTTATTAAGCAGATAGATGCATGGTACATAGAGCCTGTTGCCTTCGATGACGTCAATGAGGTCGTCACTGTTCGCGTCGTATCGAAGAGTAATATCAGCGTTGTGAATTTTGTACTCCGATAGTATAGTCTTTACTGTCTCTATGTCAAGCTCCGATTGTGGACACTAAATAAAAAAAAAGTCGTTTGTCTAGAAAAAAGTTTATACCACAAGTGATTATAAAAAATATTGATTGCGAAAACTATCAACAATTTCATAAAACCTGGGCAAACAACATGGATGAAGTACATAAGCATATCCACTCTGACCTCTATAGTACTAGCAGTATTGGACAAAATTTTGTTTGATTAAAGCGTCTTCCAGATGGTTGGAAACAAGTGTACAAACAAAGGTGACCTTTGCGGGAACTTTGTGTGACCCACCGTTTGTGTTTTCGGTTGTCACACGGTTGGAAACAAAACGCCAACACGCGCGACCTTAGCGGAAACTTTGTGTGGCCCATCAATTGTTTGTTGCAAACCACACAAGCACACGCTCCGCAAACAAACTCGTACTTCATTGTGCGAGTACAACTAATCAAATATTATTAGATAGTGTAACATAATTATTTCGTCAGTCTGTACTCCTGACATGTAAATTTTTAATAGGCAATACATTTAAAAGATTCATATTAATATTATCATATTTAATTACTAGCTGTCCCGTGCAACTTCGTATGTAATTTTTCCCCGTTTTTTAAACATTTCTCGTCGCTTCTCCACTCCTATTAGTCGTAGCGCGATTATATATAGCTTTCCTCGATAAATGGGCTATCCAACAAAAAAATAATTTTTCAAATCGGACCAGTAGATCCTGAGATTAGCGCGTTTAAACAAACAAACTCTTCCGCTTTATAATATTAGTATAGATTCTTGTGTGGTGGTTTGGTTTGTTGTTCGGTTGGGAACACAGACTACACGGCGACAAACCAACAGCAAACCGCGTGAGAGCGCTCCCACCCGCAAAGGACGTTGGAGGTCAAACCATAATTTGGTTTACAACATCCATCTACACTGTTGAAAACCAGCAAGGTCACCTTGGCCAAGGAGGCCTTGTTTCCAACCGTCTAAAAGGCGTTTTATAATAGGCATTTAATACATTCATAATAATTTTAACATATTTAATTATTGTTGTGTGGTGGTTTGGTTTGTTGTTCAGTTGGAAACGGCGACAAACCAACCGCAAACCACGTGGTGGTTAGATATTGATAGTGCTCCCACCCGCCAAGGACGTTGGAGGTCATAATATCATAATTTGGTTTACAACATCCGCCTACACTGTTTGAAACTAGCAAGGTCTCCTTGGTTTGTACGCTTGTTTTCAACCGTCTGGAAGACACTTGATGAATGAAAAACACACTACATTTTTAGTCATGAGTAAATGAGTGATAATAAAAAATTCAAACATGTTTTTTTTCCAAATCGATTAGTTAGAAAATCGATTAGTTTTAATTCCAAATTGTGAGTAAAGTCATAACGATTTTTTTATTTTAATGTTCTTGTGTAGTGTCTACCTAAGTGTAAGTCAATTTTAAGTTTTAGTTCTGATGTTGAAGTTAAATGAGAGGGCTGAGTTTGTTTATCTGAACTACTGGTCCAATTTAATTTGTACAACCCCGGCTGTGTCAGCCCAAGAGTGCGGGTGTGACCATTGGGTAGTCAGGCGCGGATCTAAGATCATTTTCTGGGGAGAGGGCACGTTGACTTAATACCCGCCAAGAGTGAGTAGTTTTGCCCGTCAACGCGGACCAAATGGCGAACACTTGAAAATTCATGAGTCTGAGGGGGCAATTGCCCCCCCCCCCCCTCTTGGATCCACGCCTGATGCAGTGGTGGAGGGGGGATGCCAAAGTAAGTAGAATATATGTGTGCTATCCCACTTAGATATCAACATTTAATCCGTACTACAACAAATTCATAAAACAATTTATTAATAATTAAAGCTATTTAGCATATAAAAATGGCCTAGGGCATCTGGTTACAGTATGTATGTATACCCAGTGTGCCAAAAAGGGACTGTCGGGCATGGCACTGATGGTTTTGAGAATACTGTTGTTACTGCCACAGGATCAGTTTAACATCAACGCTGTTCTTTTACGGATTACCGAATAGAAATCATTGATGTGCACAGTAGCAAACACCTGAGATGTGCTACATAACCGTGGCAATATCATCATCATCCTCAACCCATCGTTATATTGGACATGCAGAGCGTTGTAGGCTCTCTGCGTATACCTAATTCACAGGCTGCATGTTTACAAGGACTGACAATATGCTTTAAATAAATAACATCTTGCCCCAGTACTGCAGCACGCAAACCTGCAGGCAAGCATATTGCATATTACCACCAATGCCCAGTGCTCCCTGTCTATGTCAGCATCGTCAGATAGATCCTCTGTGACTATGTGTCTTAAACATTTCAATTGCTTAACTCAGGCTTAATAAGCGGCGGTAGCCTAATGGCTAAGGCATGAGTCTCGCAATGAGGTCGCGGGTTCGAATCCTACCCATTATACTACCGACGTGAACCTACTCCTAACACAAGCCATTGAGCTTAGCTGGAGGGTTAACAGGATTGCTAGTAATGTGGGACCAAAAATCCCTATGCTAGTCATCTTTAATTAAAAAAAAAAAAAAAGATAGAGAGATATCTTTCAAAGTCACCAGAGGCATGGTATCTAACAATTAATTCCTACATTTAAATATCATCAACTTAGATTTATTAACATTATAATATGAGTGGGATAATGAGTTGCTGCATATGTCTCACATGTTGGCAACATTATTCTTATGTTATGTCAACACATGTTTGGCTATATCCTTAATGTAAGGCATCTATATTATAAATAGTGTATTTGCTAAGTAGCTTTGTGTTGTAAGTGTAACAATATCTCACTGCACTTTTGTATTCGCTTTTGTAAGAACGTAATTGTCCATCGCCATGAAGTGCAAAACAAAGCATACCACATTATTGACAAATGGTTGATGAAGCGACTTTTATTCTATGTAAATAAAAGAAAGAAGAACATACTCCAACGTCACTTAAAAATTAATAGTGGACAAGAGACAGAAGAATTTTATAAGCTACGGGTCTTAATCGCGTAAATATTTTATTTTAAGGCTAAATACCTTTGTCTAAGAGTTTACCTGTGACCACGGCCGTTGCAATACGGTCGAAACGTCGGGCAATAAACAAAGGTATTTAGAATTAAAATAAAATATTTACGCGGATTAAAAGACAGAAATACTTTTGAACTCAAAGTTAAGTACAGTATAATTCAGAGGATAGCCTCTAGATTGGGTCATTGTAGCAGTGGTTGACAATGGAATTATATCATAGAGAGATTATAATAACTTACAGTAGTATTCAAATTAATTCCGCCCTTATCTTTTTTCCTAAAATGTATGTTTGGAGGTTGTTTGTTTAACCTCAGCCCGAAGCCTTCCAACTCGTGTTCTAGAAGTTTCTTATGCTGCAACGGTTTTAAGACGTCTAGCACTATGAAGATAAGACTGCAAGTTCTGGCGACGGCAATTACTTGACGACCACGACCTTTGCCATCCTTTGCGCCTTCGATAATTCCAGGTAGATCAAGCAACTGAAAAAGCAACAATATGTTATACACAAGGTGTTATATTGATCAACACAAGGGACTCTGAACAGGCGAGGTAATCATGACTCACAAGCCATATTGAAAATGAAGATAATTAAAAATCAAAACAAATAATAATGTGATGATAGGACTCTCCTAATATTCTCTCTAAGAGTGAGAGGCCTATCATAAAAATATGACTATCTTGAAAACATCTGTCGCTGATTTTAAAACATTAGCTATCTTTTAAGGTAATCTGTATCAAGCAGTGGTAGCTTAATGGCTAAGGCATCGGTCTCGGAATCGTGGGGTTGCGGGTTCGAGTCCTATTTATTATATTACTGATATGAACCCACTCCTAACACAAGACATTGAGCTTAGCTTTAACAGGATTGCTAGTAATGTGGGACCACAATCCAACATTTCTAGTTACCTATAAAAAAAGAAAAATAAAAAATGGTTCACATACGGTACCATGTGGCCCATACACACATTAAACCCCCCCCCTTTTTTGTAGTGGGGCAGAGTACTTGTCACAAAAATATCAATGAGTATTTTACCTGAATCTTAGCACCTTTATATTTAATACATCCCGGTACAGTGGTCAACGTAGTGAACTCATATGCTGCCACTTCGGAGTACACTCCTGCTAAATTAGATAGCAATGTAGACTTCCCCACAGAGGGGAACCCAACAAATCCTATACGAGCATCACCGGTTTTGGCGACATCGAAACCTGCAAGTGAAGTACAATGTTTTTAGCTCATAACCATTACATGGTACTAGCAAAAGAAATGTCTGGTATTATATAATACTAGTTGTAGCCCGCAACTTTGTTGATGTGAAAATTTTGAAAAGTAAATTTATACCACAGGAACATTCTTCTGGGATAAAAAGTAGCCTATGTGCTAATCCAGACTATAAACTATCTCTGTTTCAAATTTCATCTAGATCCGTTTACCCATTGTGGTGTGATTGAATAACAAACATTCATCCAAACAACAAAACTTTTGCATTTATAATAATAATATCTTAGGACAACTCACACAATGTCATCTGATCCCAAACTAAGCAGAGCTTATACTATGGGAAACAGACAACTGATAAACATACTTATATATTTCTAAATACATACATATTATAGATAAATTACACCCAGACACAGAATAAACCATCATGCTCATCACACAAAGTTCGACACGTCACAACCTCTTGCGTAGCAGTTGGATACATTCCCACCGCGCCACAAAGGCAGTCAGCAGAATATGTACAATGTATAAGTTGTTTATGTTATTTCAAAGAGTTTTTGCATTCTTTTATAAATCTACTAATGATAATATGCAATGAAAATTCTTAAGTTGTATAATTAATGCATATATTCTGAAAAGTATATAATAATATTAATTGTGCTTCTTCATGATTCAGGAGTAGATCTCTAAGAACTTTTTAAAGTTACTGTATGTACTAATAGCATTTACTGTACTAATGTGCCTAACATAACGTCGTCATAGCCTTTTCTGTGTATATTTCACAGTAATAATTGTGTAATTATGCAAACCATTTGTGTACTACTGAAATTGATGTAAGGGAACATTTAGTTAATTTACCTTCGCCGGTTGCACCGCCGCCACCCTTGGGAGTGATCAGTTCACGTCTCAGTTTAGCCAATCGAGCCTTTAGTATACCTAAATGGAGTGCAGTGGCCTTATTTTTTTGCGTACGAGCCATCTGTAACGGATAAGAAAATATTGTGTACCCATAACTAAATAAGGGCAAACATTGTTTGACCCAAGAAGTAAGCAGCCCCATGATGTATATTTTTTCATTAAAAGTGCATTATAATCCATATGTTTTTTTTTAATTCATATTATTTCAGAATATAACCTCATCTACCAACCTCGGACTCGATAGCCGCAATTTTTTCCAGTATTGTACTCATTTTTGCGGTTTCCCTTTTCTTAGTTCACTTATTACAACAGGAACAACAAATAAGTTATGGAATAAGTTATCGCGTTTTACAGTTAATACAAAAATAGAAGGAAAGCGTGTCAATCTCAGTTCGTGTACAATTTTCCAGAACTTAAAATTGACAGATGTTCGATCGTTCAACTTCATAAAATGACATTGGCGCGCATTGAAACTTGAGAAGGTTGAAAAATTTTCTGTTAAGTAAATATCATTAAAAATATTTTATTAATTTATTAAAGGTTCTTTATATCGATCATTTAAATTAAGCAAGAAAAGTCTAAAAATAAATATTTTATTAATTTATTCTTTACATCATACACTTGCGCCATCTATGTTTTTAGTAAAGAATCGCTTAACAGTTACATTTTGCTTTGTTGCTATTTAGTTATTACACCACTCACTAGATGTCACTCTATTCAATTTATTTTACGAAATTGAAACACGTGGAAATGCTTTTCCCGCAGGTTTGCGCATCGTAACTACGAAGGAAAGGAACAGTGGAAAACTGTTTGCAGGGTATGTTGGATACGTGCCTCAGTATTACCTTAGACGTCGCGACGTCCTGACGGCTCATTGGCTTGCGGACTGAGTTGTCTAAGTTCCGAACGTAAACTCAAGTCGGGAAAAATGTTTTCGACAATCGCTTGTGATTCTTAAATTTTCCATGTGATAGTATAGGCAGTCTCGCTCAGTTTATAAGTTTCTCGTGTATTATAGTACCTGTAAATTAATTGTTAGAGTTTTTGTGTGAAATAAAATTAATTAATTAGTTACTTAAGTACCTACCTACCTATTAATATTAAAGTAAATAAAGAGGATTTTAATGTAACGTAAACGCAATTCTTAGTAATTTTTTGGGTAAGTACTATGTAGACCTACATTATTTTTTATGTATCCCTTAGATACCTACCTAAAAGGGACCTATACCAAACTATATTTAAGTATCGATAGATATTAAATATGGTACTAATGTAGGTGTCCGTCTGGCTAATTAATTTTACAGATACACTACTATATTAGGAGGAAAGTGTTCGTAAAGGTACAATATTCCGTAGCTACCTACTTCTTCCTACTTAATTATTTACATATACATATATATTATTTTAATTAGATATTTATACCTACCTACTTAGTAGAACTGGCCTAGTTATAAATAGGTAAGTACCTAGATACTCCTAACAACCTGTAGATAACTTATAGGTAATTATTTTAATTACCTACACTGGTTCCCCGACAAGACATATTCAGGTACCTACCTATTTAATTGTAGTAGGTACTTATATATTTTAAGTATTCCTTACTTAAAATTGCTGGTTATTACAAAATGTTAATAGGAATAATAGTTACAATTAAACGACACTCGGTATCCTCACCCTATCGTCAGTTCATTTCTTACAAATAAAGTACGTACCTAATTCAAATTCAAAGTACCTACTTTATTCATTTAGGTTACAGAATGCAACGCTTATAAGATCGTCACACAAAATTTGGAATAAGTAGATTTATTCTACACTAGCTGTCCCGCGCAACTTCGTATGCGTAAATTTTCCCTGTTTTTGCAACATTTCTCGTCGCTACTCCGCTCCTATTAGTCGTAGCGTGATGTTATATAGCCTATAGCCTTCCTCGATAAATGGGCTATCCAACATAAAAATATTTTTTCAAATCGGACCAGTAGTTCCTGAGATTAGCGAGTTTAAACAAACAAACAAACAAACAAAGCAAACAAACAAACAAACTCTTCCGCTTTATAACATTAGTATAGATTTATTGCCAAGTTCGCAAGAGTACTTAAAGCCGTGAGAAAAGAACTTGGCAATAAAAACGAATGATCACTTATTTTTAAATGACAATTATTACTTAAATTTGTATATAGGTACATAGTTATTCCAGTAGGTAAGGTGCAACCATTAATATATGACATATAGGTACATAACCATAGGCTTATATATCAAGATATATAAATGTTCGAATAGGCTCCATTGCAATTTAATTTGTGCACATTAAACCCGGGCACATGAGATTAAAAGTTAATTATCTTCACAAATCACAATTTTAATCAGCTAAAAACGATTTTGCTTAAAGTAGTTTTCAAATGTAAAAAAGCCTCATCATTCGTCCACCCGTTTGGACGGAACAAAGTCACCAATAAATCGACAATGACGGTGTAAAACTTAATTGCAAATGGACATTTAAATCTATCCACAGAAGAAGTTAGGCCTTATATATTTTTTAGATTTTGAAGATTTAATCGAGTTATTTCTTTCTTATACCAAAAACTAATACCAATGGTATTTTTTTGTTTAGAAATTAATACCAATGTTTGGTATTTATTTTTAGTGTTATAAAGGAATACTTAGGTCATTTAAACAGAGGTTTCAACGGTTTCACCCACGTAGTTCCCGTTGGAATCCAGGGATAAAAAATAGCCTATGTCACCCGGGGTTAGTGTAGCATCACAACGATGAAAGAATTTTTCAAATCCGTCCAGTAGTTTCGGAGCCTATTCAATACAAACAAACAAACAATCAAATCTTTCCTCTTTATAATATATTACAGTATAGAAGTATAGATTCGCAACTTCGTTTAAGGCATTTTTACCCGTTTTTGCTACATTTTCATTGAAGCGCCGCCCCTATTGGTCGTAGCGTGATGTTATATAGCCTATGATACTCACAAATAACGTGGCTTTCTATTGGTAAAATAATTTTCTAAATCAGTTCAGTAGATCCAGAGATTTTCAGCTACAACCTAACAAACTCACAAACTTTACCTCCTTATAATATTAGTATAGATTTGCATTTTTAGGGTTCCGTTCCGCCAAAATCGCAAAAACGGAATCCGTTAAATGCAAATCTTTACTAATATTATATGTTTCGTTATGTCCGTCTGTACTGTATGTCTGTCCGTTCATAGGTATGTCACAGGCATTATACTCAAAGATTATTCAATGAATATTGATGAAATTTGGTGTAAAGGTGTCTTGTAGTAGCCGCTACTTAGTTTGATAGGTACCTAAATATTAATAAAAATAGTTTTAGAGGGCCACTCCATACGTGTAACAGAAGCTGATTCTTTTTTCAGCTAACATCAACGTTTGGCACATAATTCGACAGGTCTTTTAAAAACATTTCAAGGTACTAATCAACTTTTTTTAATAAGTGAATATTTTTAGAAATAATCGCTCTGAAAGTTTTGTGAAACCAAAAAATATTTGAAAAAAATCACAAAGTTAAATAAATTATTAATATATTCTTTAAATTAAAATTATTTTAGACATGATCGGATATACCGTCATTGAGTTATTTCGCTACTACACTCGGCAGGATGAAACCAAAATCAAAATTTTCAAGCGGCGGTAGCCTAATGGCTAAGGCATCTCTCTCTCGCAATCGTGAGGTCGCGGGTTCGAATCCTACCCATTATACTTACTATCGTCATGAACCCACTCCTAACACAAGCTATTGAGCTTAGCTGGAGGGGTTAATAGGATTACTAGTAATATGGGACGGACTCACAATCCCACATTGCTCACTCAATAAATGGGCTACCCGACGGAAAAATAATTTTGCAAATCGGACCAGTAGTTCCTGAGATTACCGCGTTCAAACAAACAAACAAACTCTTCAGATTTATAATATTAGTTTAAATGAAACATTCATATACTTTCGCATTTATATTACTAGTACTTAAGGAACTAATAATATAAATGCGAATGTGAATATATTATGTTTCTTAACCTGTCAAAACACGCCGCTATGTACCTACAGTGTCCAAATTCCCCAAAAAATTATTAGAGAAAGGGAGTAGTCCTGCTGACCTAATTGATTGATCAAATATTCGCCTGCAATTGACCGGAATATATTAAGTTTGAATATGTTACTTCTTATATTACCTATCGATAGATAATATCGATCTACCCGCATATTGTAATTACATTATCAATTCCTCAGTCATAAACACTGGTAGGTATTGTTTTGACAATGATTGATTATCGCTTGTTTTTACTAATTTCATTGGTTGACCGCTATCAGGAATTGGTGTAGAATTTTGAAGTGGTTTCATCGGATTTGCATCCGTTTTCCAGTTACCGCAACTCAGCTTTATATTTCAACTGAGGACTCGTTGTGGCTTTGTATAGACTTTTCGCTAAAAGTACGGTAATTGTAATGCACTAATTTAGGTGTATAAAAATTCGGAACTATAAAACTAAGGGATGCTTAAAAGCCTAGTTGTCTAAATTCGGCCGCAGTTCACTACATTTTTATGTAACAAATGTATTGCGGTTCTTTTAAGATTATCTCTCAAAGACTAGGCAGGTACTCCTCTAACAAATATTTTATTTTTATTTCTATTGGGTAACTTAAGTATCTTCAAAACGAAACTCAATCAGTCAGTTGTTCAAGTTACGTAGGTACTTAATTATTAATCTAAAAGTCTTTGTCATGTGCTTTGGTAGATTACTTCTTGACTTATAAATTCTAATTTCAGCCTAAAAGTAATAACCAAGACGTTTTTTAGGCAACTCGGTTACAAGCCCTGACTACCTGATCTCATAAAGCTCTGTCTCGTATTAATTAAACTCATAGCCTCTTACACATCGGTCATACGTACTCACCGAGACAATCCAAATAATAAGTGAGATTTAATAAAAATCGACAAATTTCAAAATGGTTAGTTCAAGATGATTAGTTCTTAAAAAAAAAAAGATAAAATAATATAAAAATAAACAAACCGACTGCTTAAACGAATTAAATGAAAAATATAGTTTTTTAAGCTATTGCATAGCTTTTATCGCGGGCTTTGAGCGCGGCGACCGAGACCTACAAATTCCGTAACGAAAAAAAAAGCCTAACAACCCCCACTCCGCCTACCATGTAGCTCGGCCGAGCGTTCGCTTAACGTATATGTATATGGTACGACTGTACGAAGCTCGCACGGATCGAGACGAGCTGCTTAGAAAGAAAAGAAAGAAAGAAATAATTTTATTAAAAGAAATAGCTTCGAAATGTAATGAAAAGAAAAATACTGCATAAACAAAAAATAAACACACGCTCGGAAACCATTACCTACCGTCCTTGTAAAGTTAGGTAAAAAGCTTTCTGGTCACAATCAAGCCCATCATTCTATCCTCACCTACGATGCTGTACCTACTCAACATCATCATTATCAAAATATCATAATTAAGTAGGTATAAATGTTGATAAACTTTTGCGATTTGTACAATATATGAAAATATAAGTATATATTACGGGTCTTAATCGCGTGAATAATTTATGGTAATATACCTTGTTTATTGCTCGATGTTTCGACCGTTATACCGCATTAATACGGTCGAAACGACACGCATTAAACAAAGTATTTTACCTTAAATTATTCACGCGATTAAGACCCGTAATATATAGATATATTTTCATAATAAGTAGGTACATTCTTCTATTAACCGCAATCATTTACTTTCCAAGTCAGTTCTTGATTATTTTTGACACCATTATCTCCAAAGTTCTTTCGACTGTCGCCGCTTAGTAAGAAAACATTTAGCGCCACTTTTCAAAGTATCGTCTCGATCGTATTACAATTTAACCTTGGTCCCTTCTTGTCTTTGTTCCAACTTCTTCTTCAAATAAGGTAGGTAAACGTCGTATACACAATGGAAGTTGTTTGGAAGGCGGAAGAAAATATTATTATCGGATTTTGTTATGAAATCTGTTTGAGATAAAGTCTGCTTATCTCTTGTTGGAAAAACAAGGTTTATTATACAGTTTGTGCTTGCAGCTCTTGACAATTTCAGGTGTTTGTTTACATGGCTATTTGTGGACTGGTTAACACCAAAATTGAGCAGAAACTGAAACTGAAACTGAACTGAAACTGCTCAAAATACGGCCAATACTTTGGTCTAGGGTGACTCATAGTATAAAACCGGGCAAATGTATGTCGGGCCACGCACGATGTAGGGTTCCATAGACCCCACTATCCCCATTTGAATAATGTGGCTTAAGAAATTGTTTTCGTTTCATACTAACAGCGTTATACCTACTTAATAATAGTTTTCAATGGAATTTGTACGATTTTTTTTTTCATAACCCCTAAACATTATTAAAAGACCTATTTAATTATACACCGATTCACAGACAATGGGTTAGGTGAGAAAAAAAATCACATCCACACTTTATCGCCTTGTACATGTTCTCGTTGACAAACAGGCCTTCTACAGCTTTTAGGGTTCCGTTCTGTTTTCTTTACATACCTATAGTTAAGGTACCTTAAAAAAATGTTTTTCAAGATTTTATTCTTTCAATTAGGCGGCGGCGTGAGTAGTATGTGTATCCATAGCCTTCTCAGCACTAACACTCTAAGTTAAGCAACGGACGTACGGATGGACGGACGGACATGGCGAAATGTTAAGGGTTCTGTTTTGTCATTTTGGCTACGGAACCCTAAAAGCTGTAGAAGGCCTGTTTGTCAACGAGAACATGTACTAGGCGATAATCGAATAAGATATATTATGGTTAAGTAGTACCTTCCCTTATTATTCTTACAGACCGATTCTGTCTTATTCTGTTTTTTTTTGCTCCACTTGTATAGAAATAAATTCGTAATTCGCCATGTTGACCTCTCGTAGATCATACTTTTTCGATTGAAGTTTACCAACGATTACTAGATACCTCTTAACTATTAAAAGATACCTCTTTTAATAGTTCGTAGATAGACTTCTTATTTTAAACTAGCTGTCCCGCGCAACTTCGTATGCGTAATTTTTCCCCGTTTTTGAAACATTTCTCGTCGCTTCTCCGCTCCTATTAGTCGTAGCGCGATGTTATATAGCCTATAGCCTTCCTCAATAAATGGGCTATCCAAATATTTTTTCAAATCGGACCAGTAGTTCCTGAGATTAGCACGTTTGAACAAACAAACAAACTCTTCCGCTTTATAATATTAGTATAGTTGTTATTAATTGACTGCGGGTGATCATTAATAAAGTGTTGACAGAAGAAAAGTATCTAATCAAATGCGTGAGTGATTGTAATTTAACATTAGCGTGATTACTTACAATTTATTTACTTTGAACTTATTTACACATTCAGTACCTACCTGTGTGTCACGGCATACAACATTGAAGGTTACAGCGAGTTACTTGCATATTCAAAAACATACAGTTTAATAAATGTTTGATGAAAAATGGCTCTGGCGGTTTTTTTTTTTCTTTATGAAAGACAACTCCCGCAGTAGGGTACCCCTGTGTCGCGGGGGACTTTACAAACATTCAAGTCACGGATACAAAATATACCCAGACTCAAAACAATAATTTGTGGATCACACAAAGTGGTGTCCCGTGCGGGAATCGAACCCACGACTTCTTGCGTAGCAGTCGGACGCAAAGGCAGTCAAATATTTCAACACGACATTTCATAGCGTTATAAAAAATTTAAAACTAAGTTTACAAAATTAGAATGAGATTATAACACCAAATAAAATTATCAACAAAAACTATGAAGCATTCAACAATTCATTCTCAAACATTTTAAATGAATGGTATGCCTCTACGCAAGATAAAATTAAAATCGATACACAAAATATTGGTTAACCAAGGGCATAAAAATATCCTGCAATTATAAAAGACTTTTGAAAATTTTGTCAATAAAATCCAATAATCCCATACACACCGTAAATGATTATCTAAATGACAAACAATTATCTAAATAGGTAATGAAAATACGTAGAAAGAAGCTACATAGATAAAATCCTCCTCTCTCCTAATTAGATTTAAATAACATTAATTATGTTATTTTGCTGTGCCACGATGATCTAATTTTAACCCTATCACCTAGGCATACATCGTGAAATGCAAATAAACGATTGAATTGAATTGATTTTTAGATATATTTCGGGACTTAATCGCGTGAATATTTAAAGGTACGAACCTTTTATTTGCCCTTTTAGTTCGTACCTTTAAGCAATTCACGCGATTAAGTCCCGAAATATATTTAATATGTATAAAAATCGCGAAAGTTTAAAAACAATGAATTGATTTTGTATAGATAAACAAGATACCATGCTGGCAGATCTGCGGGCGAAAGCTGTTTATACGCATTTTGAGACACCGAATAGATAACAATAACTTTAAGTACAACACAATTAATTTATGTACACAAAACACAAACCACACAACAACCCTATCATAATCTCTCACATCCTAAACTCCATCTCAAGGGTAGCATCATTCAATTAAGTGCCATTATAGAAGGGAAGGAATCATTAAATTCTGTGTTTGTTCGTGACACGAATCTCAAATAGTTTTGGTCCGAATGTCGCTTTGATGTATTGCCTATAGTGCCGGGGCTTTTGTAAAGGTATTTTTGTTCTAACATGTTATTGATGTTGGAAAAGGATTTAAACCTTTTTGATGTTAATAAAATGAAAAAAAAATTGAAATCATGATTAAGTCATGATTATTATTGCTTTGATTATTATTTAGATGGAGCGTTCTTTTAAAAAATAATCATTGTGTAATGGTAGACTGATGAGGGAACCAAACTGACACCAAATATGGTGTAAGTTTGACAGTGAACGACTTCAGTTTGAGGTGGCGGACTAGAAAATTAGTTTTTCTTTTTTTTTTTTAAAAGACGACTGCCTCACTATGGTACAAGCCCTGTGTCGCGGGGGACTTTACAAACATACAAGTCACGGACACAAAGTACACCAAGACTCTGAATAACAATTTGTGGATCACACAAAGTGGTGTCCCGTGTGGGAATCGAACCCACAACCTCTTGCCTTTGTGGCGCGGTGGGAGTGTGTCCGACTGCTACAGTCGGACACACTCCCACCGCGCCACAAAGGCAGTCATCATTATATAATTAAAGATTACAGATGGGTAGCTAATTATGCTCTTATAATTTTTACAGACTGTTGAGATTTGATGTCAAAAAAGTTCTCCTCAAGACGAACCAATCGATCTCAAACTCGGTGAGCTTATCTTGTTTAATTCAGAAGTTCTTATGGCCACCTTCCGACTTCATGATCGGAACAGCTCCATGGTACTATATCAATTGTATTGTCACCAAAGATACGTATGTACACTAAATCTAAACCCAATCGGACGCCGGGAAATAGTTCTAGTTTAGCTTCCAAGATTCGTGCCGAACACACAAACATTGCAAGTTAAATTAAAGCTTGTAAAATACTAATCAATAACACTTAAGTTTCGTATAGGTAAATCTATACTAATATTATAAAGCTAGAAGGTTTGTTTGTTTGTTTGAACGCGGTAATCTCAGGAACTACTGATCCGAATTGAATTGTTTTTTCTGTTGGATAGCCCATTTATTGAGGAAGGCTATAGGCTATATAACATCACGCTGCGACCAATAGGAGCGGAGCAGCAAATAAAAACGGGGAAAATATACGCAGACGAAGTTGCGCGGGACAGCTAGTCGTAGATAAAATAGCTATACCTATAACAAGATACTGGCAGAAATTACCTGAAATAAAAAACCTACTGTGCTCGTAGATTGCGAAAAACCAATATTTTTTTTCGCCAATAGAAAAACGATTCTTAAGACGGTTTCAGACTATTTTTTTTTCGGCCCGTTCACGGTCGTTTCGGCATATATAGACACTTACACGCGCTACATTACGCGCTTCAAAATTCCGGGATCGCGTACACGGGCATATTCCGGTCATATTCGGCCTTATATGCTAGTCAACGAATGTGCTAGTTGCGCGTATGGCATACGGCGCGCCTATACGCGCCTGCATGCGCTTCCAAAGCCGAATTCCGAGCTTAAGTCCGCGTATAAGACGCTAGTCTGAAACCGCCCTTAGTACCTACATAATCTATTATAATATTACATTACTTATAATAGAAACTAATTTAAATAAGTAGATATTCAGACATTTTAGCAACAAAATTCAACAAATTGTTACAATTTTAGAAATAAAGTTCTATCTAGAATCTAGATCAACCAATGCTATGAAAAGTTGAAAGCTTTTCTATTATTGCGAGTAAAAGTTATCGATTATCATAAATACTCGACTTTAAGTAATATTAAGTATACCTATTATAAGACTTATGATTCTAGAAAGTTCTTCACAGACTTCATTTTATTATAATCACTATTTCTTCTATAATATATTACTGCAAAATGTAAAGAGGCAAAAACATACTAAGTAGGTAGTTAGCTAGGTGTAGAAATGTATTTATCTATGCTAATACTAATACTAATATACTAATACTAATACAAATAATATTATAAAGAGGTAAGATTTGATTGTTTGTTTGATTGTTTGTTTGTATTGAATAGGTTCCGAAACTACTGGACAGATGTGAAAAATTCTTCATCGTTGTGATTCTACACTAACCCCGGGTGACATAGGCTATTTTTTATCCCTGTATTCCCACAGGAAACTTTTTTTAAATAAAAAGATAACTAGCAATGTTGATCTCGTTAATCCCTTCAGTTAAAAGCTACATTGCTTGTGTTAGGAGTGGGCTCATGTCGGTAGTATAAAGAGTAGGATTTGTACACGCGACCTTTCGATTGCGAGAGAATTTAAAAAACAAATATTCAAAATTCATATTAATTTTATTTTTTTTCTTGTTTCAGATTGTACTGGCTGTTTAGAGAATGTAGTGCTAATTACAAAATTAGAATACAGTAATCGTATTTAGAATATAGTTTATGGTGAATTAAATCGGTTTGAAAACAATGAAAGAAATGGAGATGATGAAATTAAAAAATAAAAGTGAAATTTTAAGTCCTTAATTTGAATTCAATTTAAAAATCGAATAATTATGTCGTCTGAAGTGTCGTTGGAGAGACGCGAGCGGCCAGGATTTATTCGGCGTGCGGCCGGTGGCTGCGCCCGGGCGGCATTTTCACAAATTGGCCTTGTGATCTTAGTGGTAATTTATGTACTCCTGGGAGCCGTACTCTTTGAGTACTTGGAGTCGGGGCCGGAGGTGCAAAAGAGGTCCGCAATACAGAGGTCAAGAGAGGAGTGCCTGAAAGAACTTTGGGCTATAACAGGTAAGAAATTCAATTAACCAGGTTCTTACTCTGTATTTATTTTAATTTTATTTCAAAGATGCTCATTTTTACATTCAAAAGAATTATCGTAGCTATAAAAATATTATCTAGAATAAGATTTACGTTTTGCGGCTTTTGCTCTTCACGATAAAAGGTATTTGTAAAAAACTACTGGTGCAAATAAAAACGAATCATTCGTATGACAGCGTGACCTTAAAGGTGACATCGAAACCAGCCAGTAATTTCCCCTGTGTAAATGGTACATTGGATACAACAAAGAAAATATGTCATTGAAAGGAATCAAATGGTATATATATTAAGGACTATTTTCGGATATTGCTTTTGGTTGAAAACGTTTGAGCTTTAGAACAGTTTACTTTTATATAGACGTGTTTCAAAAAATACTAAAATTCTTTCGCTTAGCTATCCAAAATGTAAGGAATTAAAATGAATATGTCATGCCGAGACCAATTTATGTCAAAGGATCGATGATCGAAGTTGTTCAAGAATATATCTACCTATTCAGCAACTTCGAGAAAGAAGTCGATAGGAGGATCCGATTGGGTTGAGCAGCATTTAGCAAACTTCGTCGGGTCCTTTCTTCGCCTCTACCGCAATGCCTGAAGACCAAGGTGACCAGTGCGTCCTACCTGTTATGACCTACGGTGCCGAGACGTGGACACTTACGGTTGGGCTAGTCCACAAATTCAAAGTCACGCAGCGGGCTATGGAGCGAGCTATGCTTGGAGTCTCTTTGTGTCACCAAAGTTCTTTGTCGGTTGTTAAGCAAGCTGAGGAGGCAATGGGCTGGCCACATTTACCGATAGCCGAAGGAGCAAATAAGTCCTAGAGTGGAGACCGCGACTTGATAAACGTAAGGTAGAACTACCCCCAGCCAGATGGACTGCCGACTTAAAGAAAGTTTCTGAAATGAATTGCATGCGGAAGGTGGACCGGATGTTGTGGCGTAAGTTAGGAGAGACGTATGTTCAACAGTGGACCGATACAGGCTGATTGATTGAATAAAAATCTGTGGAGATGGGCTACAACATTGTATGGTTGTACACTATTGAGAAAGATATAGATAGAGTATTTAACGAAAACTGACAATGAAAGAAACCAACTAGTATCTTCTACCATAAAGATTAGTTTCAAAATGCTACAAGCCGGTGCAATTGCCTAAGTCTTCCTTGGTTGAAAATTAATCAATAAAATAATGATTTTAGATTATTATGTATCTAAATAATTCACCCGTTTAAAAGGTCACCATCAAATTTCAAACATTTAGGCGGGATTCAAAAGTTGACTACATTCCTATTAAATTAAAAAGAAAAAGATAAAAACGTACCTATCTAATATCTACGGAAGAACCATTTTAAATGTGAAGGTCTTTAGAATATCATAAAGGTATCAGTGGCGGCATTGATCGGGTCGTTAAGCAATAATAGGCTCTTATTGGAACATGGCGACCGAAACGACGCTCGATAATGAACGTAAGAGGTTTAATACACAAAACAACGACAATACAGACGGTAGAGCGAGTTTCATGTGAACGAGTTTGTACAACACATACAGAGAAATCGTTTACTAACACGGAATGTCCGAAAGACGCTTCGTTTCGAAGGTGTCCAACTTAATATGAGGATCCTCCGACGAGGTGAGTTGATCGTGCCTGATGGGCCGCCGCCACTTATCTAATAAAGCTGAAGAGTTTATTTGTTTGAACGCGGTAATCTTAGGAACTACTGGTCCGAATTGAATTCCTTCAGTGTTGGATAGCCCATTTATCGAGGAAGCCTATAGGCTATATGACATTACGCTACAACTAATAGACTGCCAAGAAGCTGAGCAGCAATGAATTTTTTTTCAAAAACGGGGAAAATTTACGCATACGAGGTTGCGCGTGTCAGCTAGTCTATACATAAGTAGGTACGCTGACAAAGTGACAGCAATATGAAAATATATATATTAAGTACCTACGGGTCCGTAATAGTGAGTGATAAAAATCAAGCGAGGGTAGTTTCCGAAACCTGCGCTTCACGGAGGCGACGCTGAGCTGAACTAGTCTACCCGTGACCACAGCTGTTGCAATACGGTCGAAACGTCGGGCAATAAACAAGGTATTTTACCTTAAATTATTCACGCGATTAAGACCCGTAATATATATATTTTCATAATGAGTACAAATCGCGAAAGTCTATCAACATTTAGGTGGCAGCAATTTCAAATGCCTAATAGTAATGCCGTCCTGTGTTTTTTTTTGACATTTATGACAAATGGCCGATGTTGTCTAAGTCTATATTTGTTTTGTTATACAAGTACAAGTATAGACTTCCACTTGATTTTATCAAATGACATAAAGCGTATTAGTAAGAGGTCAGTGGTCGCGGCCCTTCGGTCACCGTTGGGAAGCGTTTATGATAGCAGCTGAGAGAACATCGTTTGCGCCATTAAAGATTTTAACCGATCTTATATTATTTATGTGAATACGGCACCGCCTCATACATTTGAAGCTTACTTTCTGTAACTTCGGTGTTATGCGTTTAATATCTGCATTTATATTATTTTTAAGGAGAAAAAACAATGAGATTTTAAATATTATTTGCGGGTAACTTCCCTGTTGGTGAATATTTTTAATCTTATTTCTTTTAATCTTTTTAGACAAGGGTTTCTTTGAACGAGGAAATCGATCGTTTATTGCGTAGACTTGTTTTAAAGATGTATATAGGTACTTCATTAGAATATGGGACAGTATCAAGAGAGTCTTTTTGAGGTCCGAATCCTTTCTCCTCCCTTGTCCCTTGGACTACTTGCGGACAGGCTTTTTAGACTAGGTCTAAGCTTACCTGAAAGCTGGTCTTTTATCATGGGAACGTGAGCTCTGCAATGTTGTAAGCGGTGGTAGCTTAATGGCTAAGGCATCGGTCTCGCAATCGTGAGGTCGCGGGTTCGAATCCTACCCCTTATATTACCGACGTGAACCCACTCCTAACACAAGCCTTTGAGCTTAGCTGGAGGGGTTAACAAGATTGCTAGTAATGTGGGACTCAATCCCACATTGCTAGTAACCTTTTATTTAAAATAAAAAAAAAAAAAGAAAATTACTCACTGAACAGGCCAAAGCCACCATGGCAGTATCTTTTTGGAATAAGGTGTAAAGTTTAGCTCAGAACATGAGATGACATAACTTAAACATAAGGCAACAAAAATGCTTACAGGACGCGGGGTAGGCAAAGGAATGTACACAAGAAAAGAGTGTAGTTCAGTTCGTTCTACTAATTTATTCAAACACATTCTGATGAATATAAATAGCCACCATCTTTGCACTAAATTTACAATTCAAGGAAATTAAAAGGTAGCCATATAATCAAAAAAGGTATCCTCTGTAGAATTAAGTACTATATTCCGATGGTAAAAGCCAGCGCTGGTTGTAATTTTTTATTAAAACCTTGACAACGGGGGCGCGTCGTAGCGTCGGGGACTTTAAAAGCAATTTCCTCGCCTATAATAAGGATTTTTAATATTCATATCGCATGTATGAGGATATTACAATACTATCAGTTTCGTCCGTACATTCTAAACCGTTACCGTTATAGTGGCCACTGACGAAACATCCATCTTGAAGACTTCCAAATGGATGCCTTCCGAATGGTTGTACGCATAGGACGTACGTCTTCCATTTAGTTTACGCAAGAAGGTTATTCTGAAGGCTGGTGTCAACATTATAAATTTGTTACTGAAGAAGTGATGAGAGCTTTAGATAAGAAGGTTATTCTAAGGACTGGTGTCAACAATATAAAGTTGTTACTGAAGAAATGAAGAGAACAAATTCGTGGTTATGGTAACCATGATTTGACATAAATAAAGAGAACGACATGGTAAACCCTAGACATAAGCACATTTTTTAAACTATTGCATAGCTTGTATCGCGGGCTTGGGCTTTGAGCACGGCGACCGAATCAAGAAATTCCATAACGAAAATAAAACCTAACACCCCCCACTCCGCCTACCATGTAGCTCGGCCGAGCGTTCGCTTTACGTATATTTATATGGTACGCCTGTACGAAGCTCGCACGGATCGAGATGAGCTGCTCCGAAATGTAATGGTTTTTTTTTATTTTTTTTTTCTTTAATTGCATAAGTTGATAAAAAATGCTATGCAATAGCTTTACCGCGGCAGTCCCTGAGGGCCCACAATCCCACGTTGCTAGTTATCATAAAAAAAAAAAATGTGTCGCACTCGGGGACTGCCGTTCTTGCATAGCATTTTTGTTTTTAAAGATAACTAGCAATGTGTATTGTGGGCCCACATTACTATAGGCCGACCGCTTAACTCGTATATCGCCTGCGCGGTGAGAAGGGAGCGCGGGGTGATGTTAACCCACCCGTTAACATCACCCCGCGCTCCCTTCCACCGCGCAGGCGATATACGAGTTAAGCGGTCGGCCTATAGCAATTCTGTTAACCCCTCCAGCTAAGCTCTATGTCTTGTTTTAGGAGGGGGTTCACGTCGTTAATATAATGGCCAGGATTCGAACCCACGACCTCACGATTGCGAGACCGATGCCTTAGCCATAAGACTACCGCCGCTTCTTAATAAGCTATAAGCGTCTTGACTTCCCCACTCACTGTCAATACGGACGTCTTCCAAATGGCGTGTCGTGATGTACATCCATTTTTGACATTCACGATAAGTTTTTTGACAGACCTCCTCTCCATATGAATTGATAGATGCTTCGTCTGTGGCCGCACTTACCAATTCTGTAACACTTTTACTCGAACGTTCAAATGTCAACACTCAGTTTTAGCTCCTATACTGTTATTCTCATTTTTAATATTGTTACGTACTTTATTCTCTTAGGTTGCAAAATCCAACACTTATGAACGTCAGACAACATTTGGAATAGAATTATTCTACATTTGATGCCAAGTTTTCAAGAGTAAAGCCGTGAGAAAAAAACTTGGCAATAAAAACTCAGGACCATTTTTTTTTAAATGCCAATTTTTACAATATATTTGAATAGTTTCATGTAATGGTTGCGACCTTATCATAAGGTGCTGAAACCATTACACCATGAAACTCACGCAAGCATTAATCATAGTACGTAAAATCGGTAATAATCAAGTTTTAAATGAATTTGCCTGCTGGGCTGCAGCTGATGGGAGCATCAATTCAATAGCGCTATCATATAGGTACCAGTATCCGAGTTCATAATAACACTTATTGATTATCGAGAGGAAGCAACCCTAGTAATAATTACTGGCAAGCTGCTTGGCAGGCAATTTTATGGTAGTAATATTTTATGTACCCTTACGGTATATGCTACCTTAGGTTGGCAGTTTCTGGTAGTAGTGCCAGGTGGATCGTAGTGACCGCTTTCTCAAATTCTATGAAAATTAATTGGTAGGTTAGAGCATAATCTATAGTAACTACCCGACTGCCAAGAAGGGTTATGTGTTCCCATTAAGCTTAATAAAACGCCTACATAATGCAGTATTCCGTTTTTGTCTTTTTAAGTTCACTTTTAATTAAGGGGGTTTTGATTATTAACATTTTTTTCGAGATTTTAGAGGACGCTCATTTTTAAGCCAAAACGAGAGTTTAGGTACTCTCGTTTTAGTATTAGAATGAGAGAAAAGATGCTAAACTGAAAGATCCCTTCATACACACGTCAGAATTACTATCATAACCCCTCATAGGCCCCAACGTCGGTCGCAATGCCACTAGTCCAACGCGTGGATCTACAATAACGCTCGTCTCAAAGTTGGCGCCAATTCTATTTTCCAGATCTACACGTTAGACGAGTGGCGTTTGAACCGATGTAGGGGCCAACGTGTGGAGCCAGCGTGACGCTTTGGAATTACATTTCGGAGGTTGCGGTTCCAACCCCACTTATTACAATACCGACATGAGGCACCTAAAATAAGCATTACATGAACCACCTAACAAGCATTTACGTTAATTGAAGGGGTTAACAAAATTGCTGTATGTGTACTCGCCGACATTGCTATGTAGCAATCAAAACAAAATACAATTTAAACATTTTGTACTCATCTACTTTTAAATACAAGTCGATATTCATATTGTACTGTGTTCCATCATTAACTTAGTCAGGTAAAAAACGTTTTTGCTCAAACATTATTTCCAAATGTTTTAATCATATCACAAAAATTATATGACAAACAAAGAATAAAAAAATACTTAGCTTACTAGTTGAATGAAATGAAAAAGCGGATTTTGTTGTCTATCAAACTATTTTGTGTGATCCTTAAATCATACAAGTGGTTTGTTGCGTGTCTGTATTTTTTTATCCTGTAAAAAGTGAGCTTCACAGCAGCGTTACTAATAATGGGATAACTCTAATTTTGACAGTATTACCCTAGTAATAACAATGACAGTGCTCGAAATAACTCGGGGTCATTGACGGTCCGCTTCGCTCGGGAGGTGAAGTGGTCCACCTCGTTTCAGATCAGTGAAAACGCAACGTTATACAGAAATGTGTTTGAATCACTTTTTAACAGAAGAAAAACTGATACTACATAATTATGCAGTTTATAAACCAGAAAAAAGTGGCCGCGAATGTTTATTGCCTCGTTCTTTTCTCCGGCTTTACTTAATGTTTCTAAACAGGCATTTCATGCACACGTAGAATAGACTTTTCACAAGTGTAGTTTATTATTATTATTATACTGCTTTAGCCCACCAAGATGGCATATGGCTACGATCTACCACAGGTGGAAAGTTGCGTGGAGAAAACGCGCGTGGAACCGTAAACAAAAACCGAGGCTCAATAATATAACAAAATGCATTTATTATTAAGTATAGTACAATACAAATGGCACAAACTGTCTTTGTCTTCAAAGTGCCTGCACAAAAGAACTTGGGCGTTTCACTTTGCCTGAAAGGAACATTTTTCACTTGACTAGAAGTGGTTATAATTCTACTCGGGGAATTTTTGCTCATATGTGAATGCCTACTCAATGTTATACAATGTGTTTGACTTTAAAGAGGTTGAGTTTTAAAGTATTTATTTTGTTCACATTTTAATTGTCTATAATTTGGGGCACGGATTCAGACGGGGCCTTCGGCTTCGGGCAAAGAGTTTGTTTTAGTTGGAACACTTTGTTTTAGTTCGGGGAAAACTCTCCGTTTATATCGTCATATGAGCCTAATGTGCATGGACGTGTATTTTGCTAACGCGCCTTTAAAATTTACCATGCGCGTTACCATGTGAATGCTTGTGGTACGCTTAGACGCGCGTCAAACAACCCGATACGGGTCACCGGTACTAACAAGAAATCCATAAACAGGCAAGCAACACATTCACGCCAATTCATACGCTCCCGATCGTGTTCGTGAGCATTGAATGTCGCTTTGAACGCGAGCATGTGAACCCAATATTAAAACATTAAGGAAGAAGCTGCAAACGTGCATCATCCTAACGCGCGTCAACTCGCGTCAGAGCCGAACCACACGGCGCAGTACGGCGACGGTGCAACGCCTCAGCGGTGCGCTGCGGTGTCCTGCATATAAAAATCTATGGTATGCCACACCGCGCATCACCGAGCCGCTCTCACGCCGGACCAAGTCGAGGCGGCGAGGGGTATAAGCGGAGCGGCTGCGGAACGGCACAACAAGTTGTTTGCGCGGCAGAAAGAAGGGCGAATTTTATTAACAGACTATATCCAACACTCTGCTGTTGCGCACCTCCAGTGTAAACGTCTTTGCGGCGAAAACGTATCGCGTCGTGTGGTTCGGCTCTCTTGATACGCTTGCCCAAAGCTAGATCGGTCGCAAATATCGCAAAACATGATTCTGCTTGTGTGTACATTTGACCTGCTTAATGCTTAGAATGAAATTGTACTCTTCGTTTAAAAGGGACTTCATGGCAACTAGAAAACGAATGTTTCCTAAAGCTATTTTGTTTTAGGCCTCTGAATAAATATAATTCATGCACTGGTTAATTATTAAAGTAGCATGGAGCTGAACAACGTGGCGGTTGTCTGAAGTTCAAAGGTTGCCCTTAAAATAAGTAATGTAGGTACCTATTTATTCTTGTAGTATTTTCCTCTACATGTACTGGTACGACTCTCTACAATGAGCAAAAACAGGTACACACACAAATAGATGCGCACGTATGCAGTTCTCGGTTGAACTTGGTCGAATGACAAACGAAACAGCGCAAGTTGAGGTATCGTCTGTGGAGGTACCCACATATAAAAATAAAAACAAACTGAAGCTCGACAGTTCGCATCAAATTCTTAATCGCGACAAGGATCATTTAGCGCGTGGCCAATTGACGAATAGATCTGGAATGCGCAATAACCTCATAAAATTGACCACTCTCTAGAAAGAAACAACGCTACTTTGTGGACAATACCTGTCAAAGAGACAGGGCCGTAGTTTTTCTCTCTTTCACGCCTTGCAGTCAATATTTACTTTTTATTTGAAAGGGATGGCGCGGTCAAGGTCTATACGTCAAAGGCGTGGCTGAACTCAGAAGTAAAACGCCCTTATGTCAATGTCATCCAAGTGCAATTGGTATGTGGCCGAAATCAGAACTAACACCGCCATCTTGTAAAACGCCCTCATGTCAATATCATCCAAGTGCAATTGGTATGTGGCCGAAATCAGAACTAACATCGCCATCTTGTAAAACGCCCTCATGTCAATGTCATCCAAGTGCAATTGACACGTGGCCGAAATCAGAACTAACATCGCCATCTTGTAAAGCGCCCTCATGTCAAAGTCATCCAAGTGCAATTGGCACGTGGCCGAAATCAGAACTAACACCGCCATCTTGTAAAACGCCCTCATGTCAATGTCATCCAAGTGCAATTGGCACGTGGCCGAAATCAGAACTAACACCGCCATCTTGTAAAACGCCCTCATGTCAATGTCATCCAAGTGTAATTGGCAGGTGGCCGAAATCAGAACTAACATCGCCATCTTGTAAAGCGCCCTCATGTCAATGTCATCCAAGTGCAATTGGCACGTGGCCGAAATCAGAACTAACACCGCCATCTTGTAAAACGCCCTCATGTCAATGTCATCCAAGTGCAATTGGCAGGTGGCCGAAATCAAAACTTGCAGCGCCAACTTGTAAAACGCCCTCATGTCAATGTCATACAAGCGCCAAATGATCCTTGTAGCACGGCGTTAAGGTTTTCGCAGCCAACGGTTACCTCGCCTGTTCGGAGGATCTTCATTTTGACGTTGGAGGGACGTAACACCTTCTTCTTTCACCCTCAACATCTTCCGTATGTGCGTTTCTGTGTGTCCGTAGATTTGTTCTAGACCTGTGAGCCGACCTTTCTGTATCTATGTACTACTGATATTTTTTTTGTATTTACCGTGAGAGTTCATAACCTATTGTTCTTCCAAAATATTCTTTAGTGTATTTAGATTTACTTTATAAGTACAACAAAAGGTATGAAAAATTACGTGTCAAACTACCTATATAATTTATTACCTAGGGCATATTATTCTTGGAAAAAATGTTTCAAGAATAAAGACACATGACTCGTCATAATTCGCGTTAAAAACCGCACTTTTGTATCTAAAATGAAATCTATTCACAAAATGTAACCTAAATTAGGTGTCAAAGAAAGTTAATTGCTTTGACAGATTTGTTGATGTTCTATTCTTTATGGGTGGCCTTAAAATGTTGTTAATTTTGAGTTAGAATAAAAGGTGTCTGGATATTCTGCCTGTTATGTCTCACACGACACATCACAAGCAAAATATTAAATTCTTATATCATGTTCCGACAGCCTTGCCGGAATCCTTATAGTTTCGGCATATCCGTCCGTCCGTATGTCCCAAGCATTTTTCCAAAAAACTACACATTGTATTAAGTATGTTCGTAAACTTTCGCGATTTGTACACATTATAGAATTTTATAAGCTACGGGTCTTAATCGCGTAAATATTTTATTTTAAGGCTAAATACCTTTGTTTATTGCCCGACGTTCTATATAGTAAATCGATTAAAAATAGTGACAAAATTTTATTTCAACTTTATAAAAATACTATTTACACGAGTACATAAAAGTTTAAATTTAGAACAGTTACAGTAAATACTAAAGAAAGTTTGTAAACAATTTCTTAACGAAAAGAAATCACAAAAAAACATGAGTTAGTAATACTAATTATGACAATGTAATGCGTAATCGCATCTCTAATTCTCTTGGTTTAGTTACCGCCCCCGCCCCCGCTTCCTGTCACCTTTTACTAATAAAAACGCATTTGCGCAACCACTTTTCGTCAACTTCAATCCGGTTAAGTTACGTTGATCCTACTGTAACTTTACGTTCATATATCCCAAACGAATCTAATTGAATATTAAAAAAATAATCTTAAATCTTTTTCTTTTCAAACAAAAAGTGTGCAAGCTTCGAAATCCTTGTATCGTTATTCCAAATTCAAATTAAATCACTAATTAAAAGTTCCCGACCCATTTATTCAATTACCATAATACAAAATTGGGTAATTAACAAAAATCGAAACCCAAACGCACACGAGAGCTATAAATCATCCCCAAAGGCCTCTTTTGGGGATACCCTGACGATATTTTAAGGTCGCCAAATAAGATTTTCTTCGGAAAACGACCGCCCTATGGGTAACAATTTAATCTGTTATATGTTTTATCGCTATAATCAATTGTAGATAGGAATTATTAAATTTATTTAAGGCCACTGTTTCGAATGAATCCACCCATTAAGCTAAGCTTAATGGGTGGATTCATTCAAGGAGTTGACAAGATTGTTAATAATGTGACTCATATTGCTAGTAATCTTAAAAATAAGAAAAATGTTATTCTAATCACAGCTTTTCGACATCTTGATGGAGACATTATTGATGACAATGAAGTTATCTATATCGGTCTTCAAGACCGCCACAGTTCTAAATTTAAATTGAATCCCTGAAAAGTGCCGCTTTAACAATTTATTAATGCTCTACGGCCAATCCAATATTCTATACGTACCTATTGATTTCTTTCATATTACGTTCATAAATTATATTATTCATGTAATGTTTAAGTAGGTAGGTACATAATATAATATTCTAACCACGTAGAAACAAATTTTTAGTTTCGTAACTTTTTACTTATTCGTTCGATTTCATGGGAGTGTCTGTTCAATTTCCTGTTACTTCCACATTTGTCGTGTATTCCATATTGATTCTTGAAGACTGTTGAAAGTACCTATTTCTCGAGGGATCAAACAAAGTTTGATGAGAGAAAAGACAGGGTAAAGTTGGTTTATTGTAAATATGTGTTTAGAGTTTTTTGTTATGCGAAATGTATGGAGAATACCTATATATCATTCAGTAGTTACGACATGTCAAAGTTGAATTATAGTGTAGGCGTATGTGACTGCTAAAAGTAAAACAATGTTTTCAAATAACGTTTACAAAGTTTGAAGAAAATTTATGAGAATTGATGGGAGGATCACAAAGTATGTTTTACTATAGGTGCTTATCAACAAATAATAGAAATGGGTTTCCATACCAATATTAAGTTTATTTCAACGATTATCGCTTGACATTATGATATATTAATAGTGAAAATATAGGGAGACAACTGAAAATTATCATTTACACAACTGCCCCAAAGGAATGTTTCTATGCGGTTGTTTTGCTGTAAATATTTACAAATCGATTATAATATTGCTTTAAATCTTGATATCTTCTGAGTATGGAATTAATAAATAGAAATTGAAAAAAAAGTGAAAATAACAGTTTTTTGCTAAATGCATAATTATGAATGTAACGTATATATGGTATGGTACAAAAAAACACGATTTTCATTTTATTTGTCTGTTTCGGACATACAAGACATGCCTGCACTCTCAACTAGCAACGACCTACATACGACGGAGCTGCAGACTCGGCGCCTCGTGTCGTCCCCGATCACGCCACGCCGAGATGACATAGATTCTAGATCTTACATACCACGGAGTTGCTGACTCGGCGCCTCGTGTCGTTGCCGAACACACCACGCCGAGATGACATAGATTCTAGATCTTTTAGCATAGGGCACTTCGGTACCACCATCGTCCGAGTCTAGACATACCTTTTAAATAATTGTAATTTCTAATATCGAAATTAATTAAATCTAGTATTACTTATACTCTGGTTTCTTTTATCTCCCGGCTGGCGTACTTACCCATAATTGGCGCAGTCGGTACTTCTTCGGGACAAATTCGCGGCGCGTATATTCCTAGAAATCGGATTTGGCTTGACTTCGCATAGTCGCCACCCGCGTTCGCTCCGAAGACAAGAATCTATCAACCTACGAATCTACACCGGCCGAGGGCGTATTCGAAAATCAATACGAGAACCAGACATGCAGATTTTTTATATGTAAGTACTTTGAAAGTTTTTCTTAGTGTTGCTTCCTTGTCCCTCCTTCAAAATTTTCCACCTACGGAAAACCGGAGAGACACCTGTCTCGAACCGGCAGGAACTTAGAAATAGGGATTTAGACAAACATAGACACTTAGATTTTAGTGATTTAGAGTTAGACGTATTCTTCAGTGAACAAAAAATGTCATTCACCGTAGATGAAATTTATAAGGCTGTTAGAGCGGTGCCAGAATTTGACGGCAACCCTAACGTCTTAACTAGATTTATTGCAATATGTGAGACCTTGATAGAGGCTTACATAAAAGATGACCCAAATTTTAGGTTAACTAATATTTGCTTAATTAATAGTATTTTAAATAAAATTACTGGCCCAGCCGCCGCGACGATAAACTCGAACGGCATTCCTAGTAGTTGGGCAGAGATACGTAAATTACTCGTAAATAATTTTGCCGATCAGAGGGATGAAACTGCCCTCTATAACGATATTGCTATGTCATTCCAAGGTAACAGCACACCGCAGGAATTTTACGACAGATGCCAGAACCTTTTTAGCATGGTAATGACGTATGTTACGTTACACGATAACGTGGCTACCACCGTACAAGCTAAACGCGAGTTGTATAAAAAATTAACATTAAAATCTTATATAAGAGGTCTAAGAGAACCTTTGGGCTCTCGTATTAGATGTATGAGACCCGATTCAATAGAAAAGGCTCTGGAATTTGTCAACGACGAACAAAATGTAATTTACCTACAGCGAAGAGGTGACCCAGTAAACGATAGGCACACCGCATACAGCGCGAATTACACGCCGCAATTAAATGGTGCAAAGTTTGCAGGTGAGGTTGCATCTACTTCACTTAGAGGTAATTTACCATATTTAGGTTCAAACGGGCATACGCCCACGCATATACATATCCCCCCGCAAACCTCGCAGTGGAAACCCGCGTTCAGGTTTGACCAGAAACAAGCTCACCAGCAGGGGCACTCGCAACCGCAGCTTGCCCCAGTTTCTGGGCCTAGCCGTACCCAACAGATGTTTCGCGCACCGCCACCGAACTATAACCCGCGTAGTAAGGTATTTAAGATACCACCTAGGAATGATCAACCATTCTCCTCAGGGCATAAGCCAATGAGCGGTGTCAGTCACTTTGTACCCAAATCCCTTCCACCGACAATGACAGGACATGATTGGCAAAGATCAGGGAACCCGCCATCTAACAATTATTTTAAATCGCGACAGGTAAACTTCAACGTGACAGCTGACCCTAATGACTCATATTACTATTGTGACTACGATAACGAGCACGGGGCCGAATGCACTGCGTATGACGTTAACTATACCGACCATTATAATGACTATAATTGCAATGAAGGCCAGCAGGAGTTTACTTATGAGACCGAAAACGATGACTCAAATTTTCGCGAGGCTATCCCGAATACCGAACCAAAATAGAATTAAATTTACAATCAAAAAGGGAACTTCGTTATGTACAGATAGCTAACCCTCCATTAAAATTACTTGTCGATACTGGGGCAAATCAATCCTTTATAAGCCCCGAAGCCGTCGAGAATTATTTTTCACATATACCTTTGAACTTTGACCCCTTCGAAGTAACTAATTCTCGTATGAGTAGTATACATAATTATTCTATTACGTTACAGAACTTTCCAGAGTTTTACAAAAGCAAATTAATTAAACTATTCATCTATAGATTCCATAATGATTTCGATGGGCTATTAGGGTTGGATATCTTGAATAATTGTCAAATAGATCTTAAGCATAACCTTTTAATTACGGAAAATGCTAGTATACCCATGCTACCTTACACTTGTAGAAACTTAAACTCTCAAGAAACAATACCCGCGCGCTCTAGTAAACTAGTAAAAATACAGATGTATAACTATGACGGCGACGTATACGTAACCGAACAGATCTTGTGCAATTGCATCGTGCACGAATGTATTACAAACGTTAGCGACGAAATAGCCATATTAGAGTTAGAGAACCCAACCGACACCGATATAATTATCCCGAACGAACGCTTAAACCATCCTTTCGAAGCGTATGCATTCAATACCGAGTGCAATAGCACTGAACAAGATCCTCAACGCGTAAGCCGAGTGTTGTCGCGCTTACGTACCGGTCATTTAAACGCCGAAGAAAAAACTAATTTAGAAACTTTATGCAGTCGTTATGCAGACATATTTTATTTAGATGACGAACCTCTTAGTTTTACTAATAAAATAAAACACCGCATTAGAACTATAGACGAAATACCGATTTATACCAAAAGTTATCGTTACCCCTTTGTGCACCGGAAAGAAGTTAAGGAACAAATCGCTAAAATGCTACGTCAAGGCATCATAAGACCCTCAGACTCCGCATGGAGCTCCCCTATATGGGTAGTGCCGAAGAAAATCGACGCGACTGGGGAACAAAAATGGAGACTCGTTGTGGACTACCGAAAATTAAATGACAAAACTATTAATGACAAATATCCTATCCCTAACATTACTGACGTCCTTGACAAGCTAGGAAGGTGTCAATACTTCACGACCTTGGACCTATTTTCGGGCTTCTACCAAATACAGACACATCCAGACGATATTTCTAAAACAGCGTTCTCTGTAGAGCACGGGCACTACGAATTCTTGCGTATGCCGATGGGACTCAAAAATTCCCCATCAACGTTTCAAAGGGTGATGGACGAGGTACTCCGCGGACTCCAAAACGAGATCTGCCTGGTATATCTCGACGATATTGTCGTATTCGGGACCAGTCTTCAAGAAATGATGGTAAATCTAGAGAAAGTATTTAATAGATTGCGTGACTCCAACTTTAAAATACAGTTGGACAAGTCTGAATTTTTGAGGTTGGAAACACCATATTTAGGTCATATCATTAGTGGGGAAGGTATAAAACCTAACCCCGATAAAGTTTTAGCTATTCAAAAATATCCACTTCCAAAGACCCCCAAAGAAATTAAACAATTTCTAGGACTCATGGGATATTATCGTAAATTCATACCCGACTTTGCTCGTATTACAAAACCTATGACGAAATGCTTAAAAAAATCAAAGAAAATAGTTTTAGATTCCGACTACATCGAATGTTTTGAAAAATGTAAATCCCTACTGACTAACGACCCCATACTACAATACCCTGACTTCTCAAAAGACTTTATACTGACGACGGATGCATCAAACGTCGCAATTGGTGCAGTCCTATCTCAAGGGACTGTAGGAGCGGACAAACCTATCTGCTACGCATCTAGGACTCTAAATGATAGTGAAGTTAATTACAGTACTATAGAGAAGGAGCTTTTGGCTATAGTATGGGCAACTCAATACTTCAGGCCCTATCTTTTCGGTCGTAAGTTCAAAATAATTACCGATCATCAACCACTTCAGTGGATAATGAACGTCAAGGAACCTAATTCAAGACTGACTAGGTGGCGCCTTAAACTTAGTGAATACGACTATACAATAGTATATAAAAAAGGCAAATCTAATACCAACGCAGACGCTCTATCACGAATTCAAATTAATAATCAGGAAACAGAGTCCTTGATAGTTCATCACACTGAAAAACCTTCATCTATATCGGACTCTACTACAGCTACCGCCCACACAAGTAATGAAAACCCCATCCTTGAGGTTCCCATAACCGAAGAACCCTTGAATAAATTTCACAAACAGATAAGTTTTACTATAGTAGGCAATATTAAAAGACGTCCAATCACTACAAGACCTTTTGACACGCATACGCACACCTCTATACAAGTGTCCGAATCGAACCTCGAGCAGGATGTAGTCAATGCAATTAAAGAACATGTCAATCCAAAAATTAGAACCGGCCTTAAAATTACACCACCACTAGGAATGTACTCTATAGTCCCTATTATACAGAATAATTTTAAAAATTCAAGCATGAACCTATCCCTTACTAAACACGAATTAGAGAATGTAAAAGAGTATTTAAGGCAGCAAGGAATTATTAGAAATTATCACGAGGGTAAAACTAATCATCGCGGCATAACCGAATGTTACCTAGCACTATCTCGCGTTTATTTTTGGCCTAAAATGAAAGAAGAGATAACTAAATATATTAATGCTTGCGCTATATGCGGACAATCGAAGTATGACCGTAACCCGATTAGGCCCCAATTGAATATCGTCCCGCCAGCAACTAAACCCTTAGAAAGAGTACACCTAGATATTTTTACGGTACAGAATGAAAAATATTTAACATTCATGGACGTTTTTTCCAAGTACGGGCAAGCTTACCACTTGAGAGATGGAACAGCCCTAAGTGTTTTACAAGCTGTAATAACTTATTGTACCCACCACGGATTGCCTCTAACTATTGTCACAGATAACGGGACAGAGTTTGCGAACCAACTCTTTGCTGAGTTCGTAAGACTTCACGGAATAATACACCATAAAACGTTAGCACACTCACCAAATGATAATGGAATAATTGAAAGATATCATTCAACATTGTTAGAGCATTTGCGCATACTACAATTACAACACAAAACTGAAACTATCGCTAATCTAATTCCCTATGCGTTATTAGCATATAACAGCTCAATACATAGCTTTACAAAATGTAGGCCCCATGATATAATTCGAGGTCATTTTGACCCACGCGATCCCCTAAATATAAACGTATCAGAGCACTTCATGCAACAATATATATTAAATCACCGGGAGCGAATGAAAATAGCATATAATCTAATTAATGAATCGTCGTTAGAAAATCGTACCAGCCTAATAGAAAATTGTAATAAGTCTCGTGAACCGGAAGTAAACTATGAACTAAATCAACAAGTTTTTGTTACTAACCCCCAAGCGAGTCGGCAAAAGACCGCAGCTCGTTATACGGAGGATATCGTACTAGCCAACCTACCAATACACATCTATACATCAAAAAAGAAAGGTCCCATTGCCAAAAATCGTCTGAAGCGTGTTCCTAAATCATCAAAATTGTTACAGATTACTGCTAACAACGACCGCCCACCTGACAATGACGCTCGAGATAAGACTTGATTACTTGGGTGACGGCCCCGGGTTGCTTCCCTTTGACCTTGGTCCAACTAAATTTATAACCCATTACCATCCATTTTTACATTACCTAAACCTGACTGACATCGAAAGTAGACTTAGTGCAGTAGAATCGCAACTAAACTTATTTGAGTCTAAACTGGATAGCGAAAAATTTCCATTGTATGAAGCTCAAATTAATTATATTTCTAATAAATTGGTAAAGATTCACGAGCAGATAGACAGTCTGGAATCACATCGCACCAAAAGAAGTCTCTTCGATGGCTTGGGTACAGTAATAAAAGAAATCACTGGAAATTTGGACTACAAAGACGCTCAAAAATATAATTCCGCCATTAAAATATTAGAAAATAATGAAAATACACTTTCTTCCGAACTAAAACAACATATAAGTCTCAATAAGGAATGGATGACACAAAACGATGTACTACTGTCGCAAATAACCGATAACCAACAAAAAATCAATAGTACTTTGGAGTCTGTCATCCACAGTAAAACTTATGACCAAAACTTATTAAAGTTTGTTAGGTTTAATCAACTTTTAACTATAATAAGCGAAAATGTGCAAGATTTAACGTCAGCATTAGTTAGAATAGAGGATAGTTTAGCTTTTATCCGTGCTTCCAGCACACATCATAGTATGATTAAATATGATATTTTAAAAGGTATGGTCAACCAATTAAAATCTTTATATAATGAAGAGCAGGTACTAAATATAGATTTAAGGGAATACTATAGAATTATAAAGCCAAGTTACTTCTACGCAGATAACAGAATAGTTTTTGTCTTTAAAGTCCCGGTCATTTCTCCTGGCACATCCAAATTGTATAAATTAGCAATCGTCCCTAATAAGTATTCTCAAAGTCCTATTCCACCATATCCTTATATAGCAACCGATGGGAAAGCATTCATGTACATAGAGGCTGAATGCCCGAAGTTCAATGAATTTCACATCTGTGAGGAAACTATCAACAATCGACCGAGAGAACAACGAGACTGCATGCAGAGCCTGATTGTGGACCAAGTCATCGACAAGACCTGTTCACCAACTAGGATAACCCTGAGCAAACAAGCCCTAGAACAACTGGACGACCAACATTATACTGTAGTGTTCCCGAAACCGGCAAAAGTAGAGCTACAATGTGACCGGCACGAGTATGTAATTCTCAATGGAAGCTATTTGGCAACTATACCAAAAACATGTCACCTTAGAACGGAGGAACTTACAATCGTCAACACGAATGACGTAGTAAAAGGACAGCCGCTCAAGATAACTGAAATACCCTACGCAACCTACGGCGACAACCAGTCTATAGCAATCCCGCACTTCAAGTTGAACACCATCAATCTGAAAAATCTGCACAGTATCGAGGATAAGATACTATTCCAGCATCCAATAGAGTTGCAACCTGTCGAGCAAACAGAAACATTGTACCATACGACCATACCTTTCTATGGAATATTAGTCGGTGCAGTCATACTCGTAACCGTCGTCGCAATCCGTCGCCATGTACTACGCACTAAGGTAGTAACAGTGCAATCACCACCCGAGAAGGTACTACGCACTAACGTAGTAACAGTGCAACCATCACCTGAAGATGCCAGATACTCTACACCAACGGCACTCAAACCAGAGAAGGATCCGGCAGCAACATTCTCGCTCAAAGTTCTCAAATAGTTGCTGTTCTAAGAGGGGAGGAATTACGAGCCATGCCTGCACTCTCAACTAGCAACGACCTACATACGACGGAGCTGCAGACTCGGCGCCTCGTGTCGTCCCCGATCACGCCACGCCGAGATGACATAGATTCTAGATCTTACATACCACGGAGTTGCTGACTCGGCGCCTCGTGTCGTTGCCGAACACACCACGCCGAGATGACATAGATTCTAGATCTTTTAGCATAGGGCACTTCGGTACCACCATCGTCCGAGTCTAGACATACCTTTTAAATAATTGTAATTTCTAATATCGAAATTAATTAAATCTAGTATTACTTATACTCTGGTTTCTTTTATCTCCCGGCTGGCGTACTTACCCATAATTACAGACAAACATACCAACAAACATGGTCTGTTTGTCTGTATGTCTGTTTGTTTCGGCTAATCTCCGAAACGGCACAATGAATTTTGACGGGACTTTCATTGTCAGACAGCTGATGATGTAAGGTGTAACTTAGGCTACTTTCATAGTCACGCTAATGAGTGAGCAGCACTGCAGTTGCAGTGCAAAGTCGCAGGCACAGCTAGTCACACTAATATTATAAAGGCGAAAGTTTGTGAGTGCGTATGTTTGTTACTTCTTCACGTCTAAACGGCTGGAGCGATTTTAATAAAATTTGGTATGGAGTTAGCTGACATCATTAACCGCGTACACCAGCAACACCGCGAGGCACAGCTAGTATACAATAAATGTGAGTTTTTTTAACCCTAAAATGATTGAACGCGAATTGCTCATCATCATTGGAATACTCCAATATTTTATTCCATTGTTACCATCAAGTGCAATTTATCATTTTTGTATCGACGGATGTGTTACAAAACAAAGAGTATTTATAATTGAAAATACGTTGAATTTTATCGTCATCCAAGTGAATTGTTGCCGGCTATAATGCGTTTTGGATATCATCTGCGGTGGGATAACGTATTGTTAATTATGACAAATTAGCTGGATATCGTAGAGGCTCATGTTCAACCGTTTTGTATTGGATATTATGGGTAACAAAATCCTTTTCAATTTAGTCTTGTTTGTTATGGGGTGAGGGCCGTCCTTGGCTCGAAGGACCAATGACTTGAAAATGCTGGCAGTGATAGGCAGGGCAGAAGATGGTCCACTAGTTACAGTGTGATTTTTTTATTTGATTGATTTAAGTTAAGGTACTAGCATATAATTTTATGGTCTTAATCGCGTAAATATTTTATTTTAAGGCCTTAATACCTTTGTTTTATTGCCCGACGTTTTAGTCATGGGTAGATTACGTACAAGTCTTGTAAATTTTCTATAAACGATTAAGACCCGTAGTTTATAAAATTGTATAATGTGTACAAAACGAAAAAGTTTTCAAACATATAAGGTACTAGAAATCTATAAGTCTGATAATGGCGGTGTTGTATCCAATTGCATAGTAGTTTTCTATTGTTATGCATCACCAGCTGATAGTGAGCCACAAAATCTGGTTGGTCCGGTTATTATAGTACTTAAGTTTTTACACAAACGAGAGATTACATATCCCTTCTGCGAAATTTTAGGATACTTAGATTTATATTTAAATAGATAAGTACAAACAAGTGGTTATAATACTTAGTATCAAGTGCACCTACTAATGTCTTACTGCACCTGACTACACCTTTTTGTTACACGTATACTTAGGCTTTATCGCGAGGTTAAGCACTATCGGTCGGCGGTAGGTCGGATCGGTCTTGCAATCGTGAGGTCACGGGTTCGAAACCTATCCATTATACTACCGACGTGAACCCACTCCTAACATAAGCCAGAGCATAGAGCTTGGCTGGAGGGGTTAACAGGATTGCTAGAAATGTGGGACCGCAATCCCACATTGCTAGTTATATTAAAAAAAAAACAAATAGATGATAGCTCATTTTCGTAAAATGTCATATTTTGCTGTGCTTCAAAGAACACGTTAAGCCGTCGGTCCTGCGCCTTATCTCTCTCCGTTCGCGTCGGATTTCCGTCCCATCGTGGTATGAGAGTGAGGGAATAGAGAGTGCACTTCTGTCTTGTACTTCATCTTGTTGGTTAGTCTCTGATGAGATGGGCCGCCGTAACCGACATCGGTTAATAGAGAACATTGCTTAGGCTTTATTTCTAGATAGATGGACTATCCTTTTATAATACTAGCTGTCCCGCGCAACTTCGTATGCGTACCGTTTTTGTAACATTTCTCGTCGCTACTCCACTTCTATTAGTCGTAGCGTCATGTTATATAGCCTATAGCCTTCCTCGATAAATGGGCTATCCAACAAAAAAAGAATTGTTTAAATCGGACCAGTAGTTCCTGAGATTAGGGCGTTTAAACAAACAAACAAACTCTTCCGCTTTATAATATTAGTATAGATTACTTTAGTTTTAATTTTAGTCTTATCGCTTAACGTTTTTTTCTTTTTTTACATTCCTTTTGACGTGACAACGTCTTATAATTCGATGGAGCCGGCTGAACGCACGAAAAAACATGACTCATGAGGCGTTACCTCGCTCTGAGGCGTTCCATTTAAGTGCAAGCGGGAGCGCGGAACGAGCGACAAAGAGGCACAATCGTCCTCCGCGTTCGGCAGCATTCGACATCTGTCTCTCTCCTACTTGAGTGAGCGATGCGTCCGCGTGGACAGCTACTATACAATAATACATTTACATGTTTTCGTAAAAACTGTACATTGTAAAAATAAATAAATAAAAATTGACATAATTGTATTTATGCGTACAAATAAATGTAACTTGATCAATTCAATTGTGATTTCCATTTACTTCCTTCTCTATATTTATACAAAATATCTATCAAACAAATAAAATTAAAATTTTCTTTTGAAAAATTAAACCATTCTATCAGCATTTTCTTATGACGTTGTCACGTTCAACTATCGTCAGTAAACCGACTTTATAGATAACCGATTTTATTTGTGAAGTTTAAACGTCATCGTAGTAATTATTAGTAAATGTTAGAGAGTGCAGGTTAATAAAGGCTCACAGAGTTTTTGAACTTCATTTCCCGTGTAATTGGATTTCCATTTTATGGAGATTAGATTGACCTTTTTATTTTAAAACGTGGCTGCTGTGAAAACTGTTGCTTAAAATTAATGAAAAATTTAAATTAACTATGTAGATTACTAAGTTATGAAGCAAGAGTTAAAATAAGTAACAAAATATTTAAAATCAGCACGACCAGGATTTGGCTGGTTTCGATCAATGAATAATACCATTAAATCCTCATGTTATAAAATATATATTGAAACAAGCTAAATTAAAGTAAAATAAAAAACCTGACAGCTTCAAATTAATAACCGAAATATTTATTTTTTTGTTGTAGGTTTCACTCTCACAACTGAGACGAATCTAACGGTACCTCTCAAGCTAAAATCTATCAAGCCATTAAGGCTCTAGAGCATGCCAAAAAACATAGATACATACACACAAACATACACTGGAAACCCTAACTCTCCTTCTTGCTTACTCAGATAAAAATACCGCAATGAGATTCAACTCGAAAAACAGAGGTAAAATAAAGTACCTATATTTTACCTCTGTTTTTAATAACAAACCAATCAACAACCATGGGAATTTTCATAATTAACACAAATATAGGCAAAAACTTAAAATTAATAAATATTTAATTTGACGGGGACAGGCGTAGACTGATGACTCTGGTGTAGGAGACCTGTCGTCTTGGTCTTACTTCCTCGTCTAACATATACATCAAGTCAATTCACCCGTAAAACTATGATTCATAGTACAAAAATTGGACCAAAGTAATCGTAATATTCCTGGATGCCGATTTAGTTTATCGAATCCCGCGGAAGGGGAAGCACACCACGATACTACATATATAAATTAAAAAAATAGTACCGTTTTCATAAAATTGTTACAATTATGTCAATCCGAAAACAATAGCGGGTTCGATCCCCACCCAGGATAAAACTTTGTGTGATGAGCACGATGGTTTATTCTGTCTGGGTGTAATTTATCTGTAATATGTATGTATTTAGAAATATATAAGTATGTTTATCAGTTGTCTGGTTACCATAGTACAAGCTCTAGTTGAGTTGTCCCAAGATATTTTTATTATTATATTATTATATCGGTAACTTATTCAATTACTTACTTTAGGAACATTGTAGCGTTAGCTAGATTAGCCACAAATATCATTCAATAGTAGCGGCGGTAGCCTAATGGCTAAGGCATTAGTTTCACAATCGGGAGGTCTCGGTTTCAAATCCTACCCATTAGACTACCGACGCGAACCCACTCCTAACACAAGTTTAGAGCTTAACTGGAGGAGTTAACATAATTGCTAGTAATGTAGGACCAAAATTCCACATTGCTAGTTATCTTTATAAAAAAAATAGTGTTGTTATTTCATCTTTGATCCTGTGTTTTTGTCGATGACTGTACTAACAAAAAAAATATCTGATTACACCTGACCCACGCGACTTGCAAAAACGGGGAAAAATACGCAGACAATTTTCCCCGCTTTTGCAACATTTTTCATTGTTGCCCCGCTCCTATTGGTCGTAGCGTGATGTTATATAGCCTATAGCATTTCTCGATAAATAGGCTATCCAACAATAAAATTATTTTTCAATTCGGACAAGTAGTTCCTGAGATTACCGCGTTCAAACAAACAAACAAACTCTTCAGCTTCATAATATAAGTAGGTATAGATCAGGTACTATTTTTTTAATGATTTCTGTAGAGTATCATGGTATGATTCCCCTCCTGCGGGGATTCGTGTAACTAAATCGGCATTCAGTATCATTATTACTTCTATGAATAGTCGCATATCTACTAGGTACGTCCGATCTCTTCGATCCGTCTTCATGGAACAACGCAATAGATTTCGTTCAGAGGCAATGCGAAATGACCTTCGAATTCGAGTCAATAGGGTTCTACTTTGACGAATTTGAATAGGAATGGGTCTATTTCCTACGCATCATTTGCACGAGTGTCAAGTCCACATTAGCCTTATATATTACACATGTAATATTTTAGTGAAATGACGACATCATATCGTGCAAGTCGACATATGGAAATATCAAATGTAAGTATTTTAACGGCTTCATTATAGTGTTGCCCAAATGCAAGAACAAGACGAGACTTAGCCAGTCTTGGTCTTGGTCTTGCGCCAATACACCTGGTCTTGGTCTTGGTCTTGGTCTTGCGCTCCCAGTCTTGGTCTTGGTCTTGGTCTTGCAGCAAGAGTCTTGCAAGTCTTGCAATTACCTATTAGTCTATTACTATTTATTAAAGTTTACTTTAAATCTTAGAAAAACGTATTAGAATTGGAACATTGTGAGCTTGAATTAACATAGCCATAGTAAAGATCAAGCAGATTAATAAGTAACTGAAGATTTGATAAGAAATTCGAAAAATCAACTGACCTATATGTCGTTTTCCATGGAAGTAACTGTTTCTTAATAAACATTTATGATTTATAAGCTTACATTTGCTAAAACATGTAAAAAAACAAATTAATTACAATAACTTGACTGTATTTTAAAGAACAATACTTATCTGTCTAGAAAGAGATTGAACCCTCAACTTATAAGAAATTTAATAAAAGAGTTTACGATTTATCATTTATTTGAATAAAAAATAAAATACAACACAAATCAACAGCTTTATCATTAGGTTATGATACTTTATATAATTTTTTTTGACCAAGAATTAATACAAAGTAACCATCTGGCTGACTCATCACTTAACCTATTTCTATGTTTTCTAATTACTAATGATGCTTTAGAAAATAACCTCTCAGCAGGTACTGAAGTTGCAGGTATTGAGAGAAAATCACGGGCCATTTTCGATAAAATCGGATACTCTGTCTCATGCGTCCTCCACCAATCTAAAATGTCTTCCGAGCTGGCAGTTCTTGGTTTTCTCAGGTACTCCTCCAACTCGTCTATCACTAAGCCTTGAAGACAAGATCCAGATGACGTCGAGGGACATTCATAGAGTTTATCAAAGTCTATTACGTCTTCATCTTCATCACATACTTTATTTTCTTTTTCTGGTAATTCCAGAGATTTGTTCAGTGAGTGTAGACTTTTATATTCTTCATAAAGTTCATTGAACTTGCGCAGACTTTCTGTTTTAAGTTGCTTCCCCCACATTGTCAGGTCAAAAGTCTGAGCCTTATGCCTTGGGTCTAAAATTAAAGAAGTACAATAAATCCAGTTGCTCTTCTTGTAATGTTTAAGCATTTTGTCTCGAGCTGCTTGGAAAGCTAGAATGAGCCTTTCATCCACTTCAGATCGATTAGGTTTCTCATCTAACTGTTTTACCATGGATTCAATTTTATCTAGCAAGAGATTGAATGATACAATGACTAGCGGTAATGTAACATATTTGTCTCCACCAAGTTTTGTACTTAAAAGTTTAAAGTTTATTAGAAATTTATGTAATTTTTCGAGTACCTGCCATTCATTAGCTGTGATTTGAAAATCATTTAATTCGGTGACAGAACTGCACAATATGTCAATGCCCGCTCTCACTTTTAAACCAAATCCAATCATATCATGTGTGGAATTCCATCTCGTTGGACAGTCAAGAATGGCATTTAGATTTGATGGCACGCCAGCTGCTTCACAAGCAGACTGAAACTTCTTCTTCACTATCTCACTTCTTTTTATTTTACTGGAAATACTGCGTAACTTTGTTACAGATGTACGCGAGTCAGCAATATTTGGTGCAGATTCTTCATCTTCCTCATCCTCAGTTTCGTCTGCATAGTCTTCGTACTGCTGATCTTGCGCGTTAGTGTCAGACTCACAGTGTAATGCTAAGGTCTTTAATAAATCTTGTACACCAAGGTTTAAAATGTGAGCAAAGCACCGGAAATGTTGATTGTCTGAATCAAAGTGTGGCGGCAGCTGTTTGCCCAGTTCATACATGAATTTGGTATTTGCAGTTGCGTTGTCGACCGTGATACCTTGTATTTTATCAATTATGCCATATTCCAATAAACATTCATGGAAAATCGTTGCAATATCTTCCCCAGTATGTCGACCGCGTGATGGTATAAAATCAAGAACTACAGATTGATACTTCCATGCGTTGTCTATATAATGAATAGTAACCCCGTAGTAACTCCTACCAGCAATTGACGTCCACCCATCAATGGTAAAAGACATTTTAGATGATAATTGTTGAAGTCGTTCCTTGAGATTCAATTGGAGCTCTTCAAATCGCTCTTTGACTTTCCTTCTAAGTGTAGACCTTTTAGGAAACACCATATTAGGGCAAATACGTCGAAAATATACTTGTGTAGCTTCGTCATCGAAAAATGAGAAGGGAAGATATTTTTTCACCACCCAATCAACTGTAGCTGTCGTGATGTTGTCACTGCTGTTTTCCGACTGAAACAAAACAATAAATCTTGTGTTATTAGGTTTGAGCGTATAAGAGGAGGAGGTTTGTTGTTGTTAAATCGAGAAAATCGTTAAATTGATATTTGTTATATTAAGGTTGCACTGTACTGTAATTTACCAAAATAAAGTACTTAGTTGTTACTGGCCGATTAACTGAAAATATGGGTGTTTATAAAAAATATTTAAGACGATAATTACATACTTAATATGTCGCACCCCTAGATGAAAACTGTGAAAACACCACTAACTCAAAAATACTTACGTAAGTTAATGGCGTTTTTGAAAGTATCGCATGAATAGCTACGCGGAGTTAAAATTCTTTTAACTGTTAAAAAAATATTCTTACCTGTCCACTTCCAGCGGTTACTAAAAAGCTTGTGATATCTCCACTTAATTTTGGTTTAACAGGAAGAAATATTTCTGATTCCTTTTTGTGGAAAGATATTAGATGTTTCCTTAAGCCTGAAGTGTTTCTGTTTTTCATTTTTATTTCAATCTTTTTATGTTGGCACAATTTACAGAAGGCAGTTTGGGATGCATGAATTATTTCGAAAAACTCCTCAAATTTGCTTTTGGGTCTTTTAGATCTGTGACTCAAACTCTCGTTACTCGGACTAGAATAATTTGAATCTTCGTCACTCATATTAAATTGTACACGTGATACGTTTTTAGAAAACAACGAGAATTAGTAAAAACAATTATCAAGTTAGACTCGAAGCACAGCTCAATTGGAAATGACTGGAATTAAAATAATTCCTTTATTTATAGTACGTTTCCTTGCTTTACCGCGCCGCCTCGCCACGTGCCGGCTCTATGAAAAGGATGCCGCCGCAAATCAAACAATGCCGCGTGCGGCGTACAAACACACACTAAATATTACCTACTTGTACAGACGCGACGCGTGAATAAAATAGAATTAGTGCCAATCACTATTCTTTACATATAAGTGAATGTTTTGGCGTACATCTATACTAATATTATAAAGCTGAAGAGTTCGTTTGTATGTTTGATGACAGAAGTTTTAAAATAAATAAATAAGTCCTGAACGTCACTATACCTCCAAAGTTACTATTCCTCGTGGACGAAGTCGCGGGCACAGCTAGTAAATACTTACTCTCATCATCTCTCTCAGAGATATTCGGGCTGGTAAGTAATACAAAACTCTTATCGCAGGCTTTTTATTTTATTAGTAGGTAAGTACCTACGCTTTTTATATTATTTTATTAGTTTTGTAGATTTTTTTTACACGTTTCAAGTATATTTAAAAGTGGCTACAATATTTATTAAACGGGTGATATTTGAACACTTTTTTGCTATTTTTTCTTGTAAAAACTTAAGAAATATAATGACTAAATGTACAATAATAGTACCTAAGTAATTAGTTTAAAACCATATAAGTAATCAATATTATAATATATACTTACTAGAATGAATTAATATGACATCTACTACCTATCCTTACCATTTTATCCTAATCATAATACTACTTGCGTGATCAGTATAATGTATTCATTTTCATTCTAAGCACTCTGAAACTTATTTATTCTTTGGAACACCTGTAGGTACTCTACTAGGAAATTATTTTGCATGAGTATACCTTCGCCCTATGGCGGCAATCAAATAGTGTCAAATGTTATGATTTCGGCGTGGCGGCAACGATTGTTTTAGATTTCAAAAGAAGCCGCCGGCGCGTGTATCATAACCATGTACTTCCGAAAAGCGGCAAATTTCTTTGAGAAGTAAGTACAAAACCTTTGATGCCGCATTATCAAAGTGCCGATGGTTAAAACATAACTATGCATGCACTCAGTTTGATTTTAATAGATATTTTTTTATTCGCTATGTTTATGGTATTAGTCGTAATGCGCATAGGTCCAGTTTTTCATATTCTTTGATACAGTTTTTTGCGTCTCATAGAATTCCTAAGCGTACCTACCTATACACCGAACTGTTACACCTAACTACTCAGTGAAATAGCGCTAAGTCCTAGCTGCAAGACGCAAGAGTCTTGCAGGCTATGTCTTGTTCTTGCTCAAGTCTTGCACGGTCAGTCTTGGTCTTGGTCTTGCTAAAAATACGCGGTCTTGTTCTTGGTCTTGGTCTTGCAAAAACGCAAGAACAAGACCAAGACTGCAAGACCAAGACTGAATTTGGGCAACACTACTTCATTATGCCTTATGAACAACTTTATTATGCCCGTGGTCATGCAGGTTTCTTTTTATATACTGCAAATGTTTCTGCTTTATGAGACGTGTTAAATAGTAGTAAAAAGTGTAATTATTGTTGGTTGTGTCTAAAAAGTTGTAGTTGAGTAGCAGTTTGTACTGTTTCCAATAATATGTGAGAGTGGGCTGTTTTTTTCGTGAGTAAAATCTCAACTATTTGGTTCACTTTGAAAGTGTTACAAGATGTGTATCTAATTAATGGATTTTATTAAATACAGTTTGTTTGTATAAGGTGTTCTGTGAAAGTGGCTTTTGGCTGAAAATCATGCTTCGTATTATTTGAAATAGCGATTCTACTTCAAAGTATTTTCTGTATGGATCCCAAGCCTAGCCAAAGACCTATAAAGTACCTAACATAGACCAGATTAAACGACGATTTTTATAATTAACTAGCTTTCACCCGCGGCTCCACCCACGTGAATGTCAGCTATTAGACACAGACAGACAGAGTTACTTTGACCTTTATTTATTAGTTTGTATTTGAATTCTTCATTAAGATTTATTACACAGTTTACGGCTATTTGGATGATTGCTTACCAAAAATATATATAAACGATTTCTGTCCTATTTTAATGATGATGTCCCTCGATAGGTAAATGTCAAATTTAAATAGGCCATAAAATAAGACTGAAATATGTGTAAGAACGTATTAAGGAGACAACACACATGTTCGATTCGGCACGTTCGGTTCGGCCGAATTTGCCGAACCAAAACTACTGTCTACTACACACGTTCGGCTTCATTATAACAAGTGCTGATCGGGTAATTCAAAAAGCTTTGTCGAGCGGCTGTTTTCCCGAACGTTAATCCACATATACCGCCCGGCCTGTGTCGAATGATGCCGAATCGATGTGTGTAGCAACTCTTACAGACACACTTGTATCACTACATTGTGAATAGCAAAGAAGGTACTTAATTTAATCAAAATTTTACTATGAATTAATACTTCTATGGTAATAGTCCTCCAGAATTCTATGATTCTATTCTTCATACCTTCTAACTCTTCTATAATCTGTGGTTCTACTCGTGTTTTGGATTCGGAACTGTACCGAATCAGCTATCAATCAATGTTGCCGTTATTTTTAGTGACGTTCGCGCTGAACCATCTGTTGTGGAGGGAACAATTATCATGGACGCCTGCTTGGGGTTCAGTGATTAATGGTTACGCTTACCTATAAGTAGGATCTATAATTCGGAGGAGTGATCGTGTATTGTAATACTAGCTATTGTCTGAGATTTCGGGGCTTGGAATAATATAAATAATGCTCAGTCAAATGGAAAAAAATGTTCACTTATTTAGCAGAGAAAAAGCTGTAAATGGGCAGTGATTTTACAAATATAATAATTGCATTTTTGAAAGATAGAAAAACTTGAAGTCCAGACCCGAGACTTGCGTAGCCAACCGGGGCCGGAATCGAACTGCCTATCTGGACTATGTTACTAGACCTCAAATTGTTCTATCCGTATTGAGTAGGTGAATACCTTAACCAGTCGTTGAGTGAAGTAATGTGTTAGTTAGTCAGTACCTAGTAGTATACGTATATTATATTAATAAAAAAATCTACTATACCTAAAATTCGTACAGTCTGCGACAATCCGATAAGTTCAAACTCAGTTTGCAACCACAAAAAAATACGAAAGCAAGATTCATTAATGATGACACAGGTTGTGAGTGGGCGTAGGGCACATTCCCGTACCTAGATAATCATGTTGAACTGTCACCGACTATTTCAGTAGTAGTGACACCGTACCACATCTAAACTTTTGCGTTGCATGATTATAACTATTTATTATACGGGAATTAACGCGCATTGTTCAATCGGGAAGAGCGCTTAAAACTATCCGTGACGTAGAATCCAGTGATTCGTAAATCACAACCTCGTATTAGTTCGCAGTCGGTAAACATGGAGACAATCAGTGTAGTGTGCAGTGGCCCTAACTTTTCGCGAAACAAAAAAGTAAGGGTAGATGAAGATTTATCAGCCTTACGAAGTCTTAACATCGCTGCGACAGTCCGCTTGTGATCACGGCCGGTGCAACCTGGTCGAAACGTCAAGCAATTTTAAGGTAAACAATGCGCGTTAATTCCCGTATAAATAGTTATAACCCTACCACATCGTTTTAAATTTTAGCCAACTAAGTATTAATAAGATAATTTATTCTAATTCGTGTTGATTAATGCGCAGCCCGTATCGCTATTATTACATCATTGTATATCGTGTGTAAAAACTTTTTGCACCTAGCAGCGCTATTTATCTTACTGAAACACATCGTGTATGGAATTATAAATAGGCTGTCTGCTGGTCACGCGAATTTTCATGACTTTAACGAGTCTAACATACTGGAGTTTATGTAAATATTGCTAATATTATGTTGGAAAAAGGTATAGACGTATCAAATGTTATCAGATCATGTTTTTGACGTGATAAACTCTTATAAATCGATGACCGGGTGCACGCACGAATAGTATCACGTTGCTGATTGGTTGCTAAGCAACAGTCACGTTATTTATTGGTTGCTAAACAACAGCGAATGGCGATTGCAGCGACATAACATACGATACAATTGGAACTAACGTTATAGATTGGTTGCTAAGCAACTCAAATGAATTTTCTTATGATGTTATCTTTCGAAAATCGACTTTACAGACCATTTTTTAACATTATTTTATGTAGGTATTGGTATAAGCCATATAAACTAATTCGTGGTGAAGCTAGGTAGTGGGAGTAACCAAATTATAAAATTGATTATTTATACTTTTCGGACTCACAATTGTGAGGTCACTGTTTCGAATCCTACCCGTTATACTACAGACGAGAACCCACTTCTAACATAAACCATTGAGCTTAACTGTAGGGGTCAATAGGATTGCTAGTAAAGTGGCGCCCTTAATCCCACATTGCTAGCAAACTTATATATAAAAAAAAATATAAAAGTACTAATTGATTTTTGTCAATGTCTATGTTATTTTGACTGCCTCTGTGGCGCGGTGGGAGTGTGTCCGACTGCTACGCAAGAGGTCGTGGGTTCGATCCCCACCCAGGATAAAACTTTGTGTGATGAGCACGATGGTTTATTCTGTGTCTGGGTGTTATTTATCTATAATATGTATGTATTTAGAAATATATAAGTAAGTTTATCAGTTGCCTGGTTTCCATAGTACAAGCTATGCTTAGTTTGGGATCAGATAGCGTTGTGTGAGTTGTCCCAAGATATTATTATTATTATTATTATTATTATTTTCGAGCATTTTTCTGTTAGAATTGCCTCGGAACATAAAATACCAAGGGTAGGTATAGAAAAAAACTTTATACAAATAGCTCACTGTGACGAAATCTCGGATCACTTTGTTCCGAAGTACCATATCAGTTAGCGAAGTGTATATTAAAATCTATACAGCGCCTAGGCTTAGCTCAAGTTTGACTTACGTAAAACATGCCAAAAATCTTGAAAAAGCGTATGTTTACTGTTAACATTATTGGTCTTAGAGCTCACCAACCAATAGTGTCAGTTATTGTTTTTACAAACAACTCCCGCAGTCCGTCCTAAATATGATGTGTGAAGGGCACTTTAACAAGTGAAATTACTGGTGTCATTAGATCTTTGCCAAACAAGGATTTGGATCGCACTCACAGAGCGTATATCTGTGGTGGCACTGATACTGTTTTGGACTAGCCTGTCAGGTGCTTGACCAGCTCGTCTATTTATTTCGTTGTTTTAAAAAAAACCTTTGATGCCGTGTGGTGCCGGCTTAAGAATAGCACCACCCCATCTCTTCCCGTGGGTGTCGTCAAGGCGACTCAGGGATTTCACTCCGGAGGACGGGCAGCAGCGTCCTCTGCGTACTTAAAGCCTTACTGCGATCGCCAACCCGCTCGCCAAGCGTGGCGATTATGGCAATTACCCTCAGGATCTACATACCAGTAGGTTCTACTGGGGAGACCAGTGCCCAGCAGTGGGCCATCATATGGGTTGATATGTATGTATGTAAAAAAACCTTTTACCTAAGCTGAGCATTACTTAAACCCAAACAAGCTCTCTTGCGTTGCTCGTACGCGTATTTTATGAAGTTACCATTCTGTAGTCTCGTAGTTTAATGTCCTTACTGTGCACATTCGCACGTAGCACGTAAAAAGGAAACGAGTAGCCATGTTTTGTGGCGTGTGCGGTTTGCACAATCGACTAGCAATTAGTGCAGCTAATCCACAAGTAGAAATCAATGCTATCTGATTCTGCACTGGGATGGAAAGGGAAAGTAATCATGTTATTTTGTTGTGAGAAAGAGATGGAGTTAGTGTTTCTTTTGTTTAGCAATCAACTGGTGACATCAGGAGATTGTTTACTTGTTGCCAAAGTTTTTATTTTTAACAAGTTTGTGTGGGAGTACTCGTAAAATACTAGCTACCTCTCGTTGGGGGTTTCATTTTATCACAGCCAGAAAAAAAATGTTCTATGACTTCTTATAAAACTAACTATTTTAAGAATCAAATGGTTGAGGTGTCAATGAAAAGTGCAACTGTAAATTTACGTTTACAGATTATTTACAAAATAGAAACAAACTCACAATCAAGGTAAAATATATTTACAAGATAACAAAATGAATTTAATGAATCGATTATTATGGGTCGTCTTGTTCTTTTTCTGTGTTTGTAATTGTTTTGCTTTTCTCCTAAATTGTATACTGTAATATTTTGTTTAAATTTCTACCAATACACCAGCGAGTTGGGGTGGTTTTCAATTTGAAACCTACTTACGTAAAAATAATATATAAACTTTAAATTTGTAATATATAACATTAATATTTATATTATATATATATTTATAGATATATATATATATTTTTATATTTGTATTATTATAAATATATTTTTAAAACTATCTTATTTTTTATGGATGATGTAGCTGATCTTAACGACAGCTTCTTCTCATGCTCTTCTTCTGATAACTTTGTTAGTGAGGACAGTTTTTCATAAATCATAAATCATAAATCATTTATTTATAAGAGTTTTACAATAGGGTTTCTGAATCCTCCTTTTAAGTTTACACCTGTATTAGGAGGGATTCGCTCAATCGTCGAGATCTTTATACAATTATAAATAAATTACCTGCATAGCAAAACAAAAGAGTATATTACATAATACTACGAGTAATACATTAATATATATATATATATATATTTTATGCTCAGCTATTACAGTTTATTTACATTGTGCTGTATAGGTACATTATTGTTATTCTTGAATGTTACGAGTAAATGTGTAATTCATAATATGTGTGAGTTAGAGTATGCGTGAATGAGTGTGTGTGTGGTTATGTGCGTGTGTGTGTGTGTGTGTGTGTGTGTGTGTGTGTGTGTGTGTGTGTGTGTGTGTGTGTGTGTGTGTGTGTGTGTGTGTGTGTGTGTGTGTGTGTGTGTGTGTATGTGTGTGAGTGTGTGTGTGTGTGTGTGTGAGTGTGTGAGAAACCAGACTAGCTTAAGAGAAGTTCTGTTTCTTCATAGTCCTTTGTTTTTAACCACTCGGTGACCAATTTGATACATTCATTGTAAGTACGTGTGTATATGTGTAGTGACCGGTTGATACAGTGACCCTTCTCCACCGCTTACTTTGCATGATAAACTCTTTTCTCTTTTTTCCAATGACCCTAAGAATCTGCATATAGCTCACATAAACGCTCAGAGTGTTCCTAGCCACTATTTTGATCTTCTGGCATCCTTTAGCAACGCTCACCTCGATGCCCTTTTGATATCAGAATCCTTTTTGAAACCTTCTCTTCTCTCTACTCAATTTTCTCTCCCTGGATTTGTGTTGATCCGAAACGATAGGACTGGGAAGGGCGGGGGTGGGGTTGCCATGTACTTACGTGCTGATTTACCCTACAAGGTGATCAGTGCATCGCCTTCACTGTACTCTGAGTCGGCTGAATATTTATTTATTGAAATTACTGTCCATCATACAAATATTTTGCTCGCAGTGTTCTACAGCCCTAATCTCCACATCGATTACTTTGAAACTTTTGACTCCATCCTCAGTAATCTTTGTCCTGTATACGAACATGTAATTATAATGGGGGATTTCAATACATGTTTGATTAAAAATGATTCTCGCTCATCTAAAATCCACTCACTCTTGTCTTCTTATAATCTTGATATTCTGCCTCTCTCTGCAACTCACAATTTTCCTAATTGCTCACCTTCTCTTCTAGACCTTATGATTGTCTCTTCACCTGATAATGTTTCCTACCATGGCCAACTAGCAGCTCCTTTTTCATATCATGATCTCATTTATCTATCTTATCGCATACGTGTTCCTCGGCGCAAGCCCCAGTTTCTTCTTCTTCGTAACTACAAAGGCATAGACCTGGAGGCATTGCGGCGTGATGCTGATGATCTTGACTGGTCTCCCCTGGTCGAGAGCAACAGCATCGACGACAAGATTGAGTATTTTAATACTTGTATTCTTAATCTATTTGACCAGCACGCGCCTGTCAGACGAGTTAAAGTAAGGCATGACCCTGCTCCATGGATATCGCCTCAGATTAAAGAGCTTATGGGATGCAGGTACAAAGCTAAAAGTAGGTATATACGTAGACCCTCGGAGCTTAACCTCGCCTATTACAAATCGCTGCGTAATCGCTGCAATCATCGGTGTCAAGATGCTAGGAGACGCTATTTCCACGACTCACTTAATAACCATAGTTCTTCTGATATATGGAAATTCCTTAAATCTCTGGGTATCGGTAAATCATCAGTTAACCAGTGTAAAGACGTGAACCTAAATGATCTCAATAGGCATTTTTCTCTTCTTCCTTTTTCTCTTGATCCAGGTGTCAAGGCTTCGACACTGGATAGTCTCTCTAGACTGCCGGTTCCACAATACTCTATTTTTAACCTGTGTGATGTTACTGAGGACGATGTTAAGAAATCTGTACTGGCGATTACTTCTTCAGCAGTCGGCAATGACAAGTTGTGCTCACGTATGATTACTCTCATTCTTCCTTCAATACTTCCTGTTATCACTCATATTTTCAATTACTCATTTACCTCTTGCTCCTTTCCTTCAGCTTGGAAACAGGCACACATTATACCTTTACCAAAAACTAATAATCCTACCTTATTAACTCACTTTAGACCTATTTCTATTCTTCCATTTCTTTCTAAAGTCTTTGAGCACATAGTACACAAACAACTATCATTTTTCTTAACATCGAACTCAATCATTTCCTCATTCCAATCAGGGTTTCGCGCTGGTCACAGTACAGTAACAGCACTTCTTAAAGTTACGGATGATATCCGCTGGGCAATGGAGAATAGATCCCTTACTGTTCTTGTACTGCTTGACTTTAGTAGCGCCTTCAACTCTGTAGATTTCGACATACTACTAGGTATTATTAAATCTATAAATTTCTCTTTTTCTGCTTTAACCTGGTTTAATTCATATCTTCGCGGACGCTCTCAGTGTGTTCGCCTTCAGGAGTCTCACTCTGACTGGTGTAACCTCACCGAGGGTGTTCCTCAGGGTAGCGTTCTCTCTCCTATTCTTTTTTCAGTATTCATTAACTCTGTTATTAAAGTTATCTCTTCGAGTTTCCATCTTTACGCAGATGACTTGCAGCTTTACCGGCATTTCCCTGTTGCTGATGCTAGTTCGGCTATTGCTGCAATGAATCATGACCTTGCTTGTGTGAGCGATTGGGCCAAGTCATTTGGTTTGCAAATAAACCCTGCTAAGTCACAGGCCATGATCATAGGCAGCAGATTTCTTCGTAATGCGGTGGATGTTACATCTTTGTCGCCATTATACCTTGATGGTATTCGCATCGACTATACCGAAACTGCTAAAGATCTGGGTGTAATTATTGACTCTAATCTTTCGTGGAGTACTCATGTCAGCGAGGTCAGTCGAAAGGTACATTTCTCTATGCACACATTAAGATGCCTTCAGAGTTTCTTGCCTTTGAAGACTAAAATTTGTTTGGCCCAGTCTCTTATTCAGCCGATTATAGACTATGCTGATGCCTGCTATTTGGATGCCACAGAGGAGCTACTAAACAAACTTGAGCGTTTGCAAAACCTGTGTATTCGTTTTGTTTTTGGTCTCCGAAAGTATGATCATGTCTCTCACCTTCGCAAAGAACTCAAGTGGCTCCCAATCCGACTTCGCAGGAACACTCGCATTCTCTGTCTCCTTTTCAACATCCTACATAACCCATCTTATCCTCCTTACTTGCGAGAGCGGTTTTCTTACGCTCGTACTAACGATGCACCATGCAGGTCGCATCTTAGATCCCTCCTTAAATTCCTTCCTCATAAAACCGACTATTATTCTTATTCCTTCTCTATTCATGCTGTAAGATTGTGGAACTCACTTCCGCCTAGCATACGCGACTTAAAAACTATTTCTCTCTTTAAGAAACGTGTAAAAGAGCATTACCTTTCCTTTTAATGGGTACGAGTACATTTTAAATATTTATGTATTAATATGTATTTAATTATAAGCATAAGCATTATGTATTTATATAAGTATATATTTAGATATTTGTATGTATATATAGTTATATTTCTTAGTTTAAGACGCTAGCATATTTATTACCTTCTTTTAACTCTCGCACACTATTAGTCTACATTATTCTTCTACACTTTTCCTTTCGCAGGTCTGCTGGCAGAAATTTCTTTAGAAATAAGCAGTACCTTTGTACTCAATTGTATTATGTCATTTATAATTGTTTTTACAGTGTGTACATAAATTATTAAATAAATAAATAAATAAATGAAATAACTAAACATAAAACCGGGCAAGTGCATGTCCAGCCACGCACAATGTAGGGTTCCATAGTCCCCCATAATGCGGCTTAAGAAGTGATGGACGGATGAACGGACAGATATGGCGAAACTAACAAGTCCAACCATAAATACTGTTACATAACAACTTTTCTTTTTTTCAACATTTAATTACTTTGAATTTGGAACACGTTTATTATTTTTAAAAGTTCTTTTGATTTCCCGCCATTTTACATACTTTTTCGTGTTTATTATCAAATTACAATATGGATTGGGGTGTTAAAGAAATAGCATTGCGGTGATCGCCTTGCACAAAGTGGGTAGAGAGCCGTCGGTCATATTCCAGATACTTCAAAAGCTTGCTATCAGCCGTATGTTGGTATATCGTACTATCAATAGACAATAACATTTCCTCTGTCGAAAACCATGAAAGATCGGGGCGGCCGCGTGCTGTTAGAACTACAAAGGCTGTTAATGCTGTTAAAGCCAGAATTCGTCGAAATCCCAATAGGAAGCAAGAAATGAAGATTCCCGCTAGGACTCTGTCATTTATTATAAAACAAGACCTGAAGCTTGGTGCTTATCGTCGATATACAGGACATGCCCTAAATCATTCTTTAAAATTAAAGAGAGTGGATTGATCAAATCGCCTTCTGTCGCGTGACGCAGGTGAAGTGCACAGAAATATACTCTTTACCGATAAAAAAAATCACAATTGAAGAGCACTACAGTAAGCAAAATGAATAAGTGTACGCTCACAGTTCTAAAGATGCTGCTCAAGTGGTCGAAAAAGTACAGCGTGGTCATCATCCTGCTTCAGTAATGGTTTGGCGGGGCGTGTCTTATCAAGGCGTCACAAAGTTAAATTTTTGTGAAAAAGGAGTGAAAACTTCAGCCAAAGTATATCAAGAGACAATCTTGGAACGTGTTGTGAAACCTCTCAGCAATACACTTTTTAAAAATGTACCGTGGACTTTCCAGCAGGACTCTACGAAACCCTAATAAGGCAAGATCCTTTTACACAAAATATACCTCTCCAACAACGTCTGTTAAGCCGATTTGAAATATCATTACAAAGTTAAAGTTTACAGTGTGTTCAAATATTGTAAAAACTTTGAAATGTTGAGTTTGGGCTTACGTAATTCGACTTCTATTCTCGCAAGGTCATTAAAAAAAGGTTTTCAAATCATAATCCTGGATTTAATACCTAGTACAAATACTTAAATTCACCAAATAACTTGTCACTCTAACAAATTGCAAACAAAATATCAGTGTAAGTATCTTTCACAGCTCTGACACCCGCTAGTGTAAAGAACTTGAGTAAATCTGAAGGTTTCTGTGAATAAATTTGAAATCGTTATACTGTAACGCGATATTACTCACTTCTGAACGAGATGTCTTTTGTAGAGGTGTCTGTCTTGAAAAATATTAAAATTTTGTGAAAGATCATTATATTGCTTCGCGTGACGTGTTATAATATTTCTCTATCATTCAATAAGGCATAGATGGCGGCAGCAAGGCGCAAACATTTGCACCCCCATGTCAAAGTCAAAGTCTAAATACTTTATTCATTTAGGTTACAAATGCAACGTTTATGAACGAGCCAAGTTCGCAAGAGTAAAGCCGTGAGAAAAGAATTTGGCAATAAAAACTCATGGCGACTTATTTTAAATGCCATTTCTTACAATATATTTACATATATACAATAAAGTCAGTAAGATGCTGCAACCATTACACCATGAAACTCACGCAAGCAATGACCTTAATACGTAAACAGGTATATTCAAGTTTTAAATGAATTAGCCTCCTACGGTGTGGATGGGAGCATCAACTTACAAAAATAGGACTATTACAGAAGAGGGTAAAGGCAACATGCGATTCGATTATTATAAGAAAAACTACTTATTTATGAACCACTAATTAAAAAAATAATAGAACTATAAAATGATAATGACAAGGCCGACCAGTCACCCCAAGTATCACCCGTTCACGAGTTTGACGCATGGGTCAGCCATTATCCCCTTCGCCATATTGGAGGGAAAGAAGACGACTCGACCCACATCGCCACCACAAGCAATGACATTTTAGTGAGCATGACGATCCCTGACATTACATATCATAGAAACGAAAATAACCTTAAATAATTTAATGAAGTACGATCGCCGCTAGTTACCGTTACTAACAATTTCAATTATCTAGGTACTCTGTGAATATACAATGCAAACAACATTTTAATATTTAACACAAATACCTACATTATTCTGCATTTTTACCTTTACGATCATGAAAAATGATATAAAATCATTCAAGTAACCAGTTTATACAATTAAAAAGAAAAAAAAAGAAGAAAAAAGAAAACCAAGATATAATTCATAATATACAAAATAAAATTCATAACTCCTGTTTGAGCATTACGACTATACGTTTTTGTCGTTTATATAATCATCTATACAATAATAAGCTTTCTGAATAAATTCGTTCTTAATTTTAGATTTGAATGAAATAAATGGTAAATTAAGAATATGAACAGGTAGCTTATTGTAAAAACGGATACGAAGACCCATAAATGAACTATGAACCTTTTGAAGGCGATGGTAAGGAACACACAATTTATGTATTTATGGAGTATTAGTATACTTTTATTTTTAGTATTGATGGAGTGTACATCACTATTTTTACTAAACTGTTGTATATTTTGGTGCAATTGTAATATATTGGTATATATATTTACATATATTGCCAGATAACAGTGCGTATATTTCCTATATATAATGCGTGCTAATTTGCGTGCGATATTTTATGATTTTAAATTTGGTTTAACTAAAAAGCTAGCCTTCAACGATTACAATCAGTGTAAAAAGAGTCTGCTCCATCTCAAACAATAGTTTTTAGATGTTTCAGTGAATTTAAATGGGGTAAAACAAACTTCAAAGATGACCATAGAAGTGGTCATCCACAAACGGCAGTAACTGAAGAAAATGTGTGGGCTACTGAAATGAGGGTGCGAGAAGACCCACGAATTTTTTTTCTAAAAAAAAACAAAAAACGAAAAAATTACTGGAACATCGAGAAGATTTATCTATTTATTATCGTTTGTTCGGGGAGCGTTGACCTTATTTTGCATCAGAATCTTGGAGTGAGGAAGCGATCCCGCATTTGCTCTCGGGCACTGAAAAACAGGTCCGTGTGGATTGGTGCCGCGATATGCGCCTACGATTTGGAATCGGAACATCACAGGCGACCAAACGTGGATTCATCAAAATGATCCGGAAAATAAGAGACAGTTTTAAGTATGGGTCTTTTCAGAAAGAAATTTGTCGATAAAACTGCAAAGCCTTCGTAACGATGGTGAAAAAGGTGGATAGTTTTTCTCAGAAAAAGTAGTAACCATTTTTTGACAACGAACAATGTTGGAAAATCAGAATTTTGTTAACTTGAAATAGTATACAACAATAGAATTGCTGATTTTTTTCCAAGCTCTGCGAAAGAGGAGACCAAAGACTGGGCTTTAGGAAATCATGCTGCATCACGACAACGCGTAGTCACACACGTCCCTCAGAACAAAGGCGTTTTTTGAGGAATCCGGTGTTGAATTCTCAAATTCCCCAAGAAAAGGTTACTTAGTCGAGTTTGGGGTAATTACCCCTGTTGCCCCCCCCCCCTTGTATCCGCGCCTGTGTAGATTAATATATAGTCTGCGTGGGTGCAGGATGTTTACCTTCTTGATCTTCCTCATCTAAATTCATATTCCGATGGCCTTGTCGTCTTCTCGGGGGCTATAGAAATATTATTAACACTTACAACTGAGTTAAATTGCTTTGCGTGTTTGGACTGGCTTCACATCGACTTCACGATGGTGAATCCACTACCTCAACCACTACCCCACCACCTGTTTAACATTTAAATAAAATTGAATACATGGCTTAAAACAAATCGAGTACAGACTCAGTCCACAACACCTCCATACAGTGCCGTAGGTACTCACCTTTGTTGTTTCGTAATTTAACACGAATCCTTTGTATAAAATAACAATAAAGACTTCGGTTACCTATCCAACCGGTCAGAAGCCATTTCCAGTACTAACCGAGCGACCGAAAAAGGTTAACACACGTTTAAAAAATGTAAAAAATACAAACAAACATGCGTCGTCAAAATGTAAATGTGAGAGACCTTCGTTTACACTTGTTGTGGTTCCGTAACATGTACCTATTACACAGAACATAGAATATCATGGTATTACCTACTGCATTTTCCGTTGTACGTATGTTTGCATACATTTGAGTGGCGGTCAGCGTATATAAAATGCAATATTATTCATATAATCGTCTGCGAAGTTATTTCAATGTATGGAATGTGTGACGAAACTGAAGACGTACACGAGAGAAAACGAAAAAGTTCGAGATCGCGTGTTATGACCTAGTTATAAAAAAAAAACAACAGGTTGCACTCCGGGAGTGCCGAAAGAAGTGAAAACTTGAACATTAGCGGTGTGCATTTTCGGATAGACATTGTGGGATTGATCCCTCGATCCCACAATGTCTAAAGACTAAAGTGTTTAATCAGTGCGTCCTACCCGTCATGACATATGGAGCCGAAACGTGGACACTGACGGTACGGCTGGTCCACAAGTTCAAAGTCGCTCAGCGGGCTATGGAAAGGGCTATGCTTGGAGTTTCTCTTAGGGACAAAATCAGAAATTAGGTGATCCGGCAGAGAACCAAAGTTATCGACATAGCCCACCGGATTAGCAAGTTGAAGTGGCAGTGGGCTGGCCATATTAGCCGAAGAACCGACAACCGTTGGGGTAAACGAGTTCTTGAGTGGAGACCGCGGCTTGGCAAACGTAGTCTAGGACGCCCTCAAGCCAGGTGGAGTGATGATATACGCAAAACGGCTGGCAGGAGCTGGATGTGAGAAGCCGAAGATAGAACAAACTGGCGTGCAATTGGAGAGGCCTATGTCCAGCAGTGGACTGCGATAGGCTGATGATGATTTTTGGATATTTTGGAATGGTTAGGGAAGAATTTCCCCATTTTTTTTTGTTGTAGTACTATTATTTATGTGGTTAATTACAATATTCACCTATTGCGCTATCGTGCACAAACAATTTAAAAATGACAATGACAACGACATAACAATTAAAAAGTTTATATCTCAGAAAAAATGACACGAAAACTCGCGCAACTCTGCGCTCACCCTCCGTCTTACGAATTTTCGATCAGTGTCACGTGATTCTGTCGCGAGTTTAAGATTTTTTACCCATCCCAAAAGTGCACAACGCCCTTCACTTCAAAATCTGACATTGATTGGAAAACGCGTATTTTGAGCAAGTACGGCATTTGAAAGACTATCAACGGTTACGACTGTCATTAGTGTACACAGGTACACATCGTGTTTACATAACATAGTAAGAATTACAATACATAGCTATTTGATTTGAGCTTCCAACGATGGTAATGTCTGCAATTTACAACTCATAATCAAATTTAACATTCTATTGACACGTGTCAATGTCGCAGACCACTCGTGGGGCCCGTCCGCAAATTCGCAAATAATGACTTCTTCTTCTTCAAACTCTTAAAGTCACTGACCCTTTCCAAAAGGCCATTCTAACTACTTTTCTCAGTTCTGTGCTTACACTGGTCGTGCGGTTCCGTAACGTGTATTAAGCCTTTAAATAAAACAGTCAGTACGAACGCCCGCCGTACATTTTTATTGTGAGATTTACTTTTTACTGAACTTAAAAAGTGTTTATTTTAAATGTGGATTTATATGTGGCTCTTGTGTACCGAGGGAACGGATAAGAGCACTCACTATGTGGAATTAACGGAGATACGAGACTGCAACGCGTTTCATTTTTGTGCAAACGTATTTAGAAATGATAGTGTAAATAAAAATAGTTCTAAATTAAAACTGATTTAGTACCATTTTTGTTTTCTAAAATTGAATAATGGGTTTTTAATAGTGAATAGCAAGAGTTTATGGTATACTCATCAAGTAATCTATATTACAAAGCTGAAATTTTCAGACAAACAACAGCAGACAGGTTACCTTTGTTATGTGGAGATTGGTTTAATTCAATACCTATTTCGTTTTCAATATAAATGTAGCGGTGGTGGCCTAATGGCAATAGTGAGGTCGCGGGTTCGAATCCTACCCATTATGCTATCGACGTGAAACTCCTAATACAAGCCATTGAGCTTAGCTTGAGGGATTAAGAGGATGGTTAGTAATGTGGGACCAACAATCCCACATTGCCTCTTTAAAAAAAAAAAAAAAAAAAATATATATATATATATATATATATATATATATATATAGGCAGCACAGGCACTAATGTACTGTACCTCCAGAATTTCAAAGTTTCATTCTCTGTTAAGTAGAATAATGTTTTACTATGTATATATGTATATGTACTGTACGTAATCTTTATAACAATAGTCAACAAATGTACATACATTCAACAAATTACTTCTAAAGCTCTCCCTGCTTCATTATTTTTCAATCCATTTACTTCCATCCTAACATTATTACACCACCTGTTTTATAACCCTCACAAAAATACCCAGTTACCGTAAAACGAGTAACAGTTGTTGAAAACTTGTTAACAGGGCATTCCAAAGGATACATCTTTAGAGAAAAAACAATCTTAATACTAAAACATAGAGTCTAATTTGAATAATGCATTTATTGGAATAATCCTTTTGCTATTTACAAAGGAACTTTAAGTAAGACATTGGAAGTAATGCGACTTGCTTGAAGTGATTTTTTCTAAATAAAGAGTTCAGTCTTTATTTAAAAACGACTGAATGACGAAACAGAAACAGACGAAGTAGGTAAATATCTTTGTGAACAAGTACAATAGAATAAGTAAATGTTTCTTCGAAGTCTTAAAATGATGGTATTCCTGACTTGAAAATGCTTTCTTGATGATATAGCAATTGAGATACGAGGTTAGACATGAAATACAAAGACCCGCGTAGTGCCCAGTTGGAGCAGTTCCCATCTAATACATTCATGGCTTTATTTTGATCAAATTATGTTTTTGCCAAAAAAATGGTTGAAAATTACCAACTTACGTTTTTGCCTAAAAATATATTTGAAAATTACCATGTTTACCTATCGTAAATCTTATGTGAACTACCGACTACTGTACACCGCCTAACAATGTGATAACGGCAAAAATAATTCCTTATCGAACGTTCCATCCTATCTATTGTAATAATTTCTTCTAATTGAAAAGAACAAGACCTTAAGGTTTTCATAATTAAGCAGGGCATTAAAGTCCATGCGCTCGAATCGAGCCAAGAGGACTTCAAAGTGGTTCTATTAACGAATTTTAGTACGGTACCCTAAAAACTGTAAACGTTCTATTTCAATAGCCACTTGAATTATAGATTTCAAACGAGAGCTTTCTACTTTCAAATTTAATAAACACCGGAAATAAGTCTCAATGACACAATTTCTTTCACAAAAAGACAGGATAACCTAATACAATTTAATTTTAGAATGAGAGTGCTCCAAAAGAACATGTACTTTAGTAATCCGAACCTCAATTTTAAAAGGAAAGGACATTTAAAATCAAATTCAATTCCGAATTTCGAGGGTAATCCTCAGGTCTTTTTGGTCGATAGAAATACGTGCAAAGCCCTTGTACAATTTCTGGCCGAACGTATAAGGAAACGAGGTATCCGTGACTCAGAATTCATTGATTGTTCCATGGGAAGTCGAGATGTCGTGGATTCCGTAAGAAATTTAATCAGAAGGAAAGATAGCAGGCGTAGGAAACACAGTTTCCAATTTCGAACGTTGGGAAAGACATTCGAATTTACATCTGAATGTAGTCACGTCGTGTAACCGTCATTGACCATTCAGACTTCTCAGTTACTGTGGGTAGTTTAACAAATAAAAGTTAACAGAGGGTAGAAACTAGGAGTTTGTAGATAAATTACAAATAAGAATCGATTGTTACCTACTCGAATGGATATATTTGATCAATAGCAAAAATGTATACCTATGTAGTATGTACCTACCTACTAGGTAATAAGAAATCCTCTCATTAGCTATTAACAAACAATTTGCAAACCTCGATCTAAATACATAGGCAGAAAAGTGTTTTTGAATTTGAATGGCTACCGTGTCCAACGAATACTGCTGAATTAAATGCGTTTTTTGTCATTAAACCTATTAAACACATTGAATCACACACACCTATTACACATACTGTACAACGCATGATGAAATGAGATATATAATTCTTCCATTTCATTTATTTATCTAAACTAATATTTTAAAGAGGAAACAATTGTATGTTTTAATTCTTCCATTTCATTTATTTATCTAAACTAATATTTTAAAGAGGAAACAATTATATGTTTTAATTCTTCAATTTCATTTATGTATCTAAACTAATATTTTAAAGAGGAAACAATTGTATGTTTGTATCTTTGTATGTAACGAATTAATTTAAAAACTACTAGACCCATTTTAAAAAATCTTCCACCGTTGGAAAGCTACAGTATCCCCGGGTGATATAGGCTACTTTTTACCTCTGTGTTCGCACGGGAACGGGAACTACGCGGATGAAACCGTGAGGCATCCGCTAGTAGTAAATAAAAAGCTATAAAAAACTCGACGTCCATGTTCTTTACCAATAATTAAAATATTTAGAACAAGGAAAATCAGTCTTTCAATGATACAAATTAAATAAAAACAGAAACGTAAACGCACCGTTACACACTGATCATTATTTCCAAAAGAATTTACATAAAAACAAAAGGAAACAAGCCGAGCGTAACCGCGAAAATTATTTCAGACCGTAAAAAATAAGCGGGGATTTCATATAAATCTTAGCCGAGTCTGTTCGGCTTCGGCATTGTTTTTTAGATTTCGGTCTCCGCATTATCCTGGATTTGTAGTTTATTGTCGACTTTAAGTTCTTATTTGCCGTTAGTTGTTTATGCATCAGTGGAGGCCCTTTTCATCGTTTGTTTTGGTATGAAATGACGTAGGTAGTATACCTAATTGTTTTATGTTTAGGGATAAAACTCACAGATATCTCAGATATAATAATTATATCTGAGATATCTGTGCGTGGTGGTGTGCTTGATTCCTAATTATTAGGAAGCAAGCACACTACCTTTGACTTAGCAGTCAGAATCATTAACTCCTAAGTCAACAGACAATTATTGTAAGTGAGTACGAGTAGTTTTAGTTTCGAGAACATTATAAATGTATATAAATACATTTATATATTTTTTATCCACATAATTATGATGATAATGATATTATGTTACATTCAAATTTCGTTACCTTCGACGCAGAATATTTTCTTTGGACCATTCACATTTCAGTTTAGTGTTCAATTTTCAACTCTATGCCAATTTTTTTAAGCTGTACTCGACATAGTTTCACCGGACTACATATCATTCACGTCTTTTGTGTCGTTTTCACTCTTGGCACCCATTACACGTTCAATCTAGATTGTAATCCGACCAAGGTCGCCGACTGATTGTAGCATTAGACAGTCAATCCAAATCATGTCAGTCCAGTGTTCGAAACCATCAGATAAAAACGTGTTCTCTGCTCTTGGATTTAGATTTGGGATGATGGCTTGGTATTATCGGATCGAGACAATTAAATTTTAAAAATCTAGATAATTGTTATCGGATGTCGCGATCCTTCAATCCAACACGTTACTCAGTCAAATTTACTTTAGAGGTTGAATTTCCAAAAATACCTTTTTATCGGATTCCATCATTTTGGAAGGAATACGTCCTGAAAATGTTAAGTTTATACAATCAACGCTTTAGGCTGTGCCTTTATCCATCAGTCAGTCAGTCCTGCAGGACTAAAAATTTTATATATGTCGAAGCACTGCTATGGGTACCTCATGGATACCTCGAGCAAGATAAAGTTCGCCAACTGTTCTAATAATTTCGATTACACAAATGCCATTGCCTCACAGTCCTTACACTAACACTTTGCACACACGTCTATAAAAATAGTGACAAATTTATCGGTAGACGTTGTCGCTTCGACCGCTCAATTCAGACTGCCGAATTAGACTCACTGTCCCACTACCGGCACTTCAAATGTAAACGTCAAACAAATGTCACGGCATCATGGCGGCCATGTTTAAAATGAGTCAATAGACTTTCAATTTAATAAAAACAGATAATAGATTAACGGAAACCAATTAGCGTTTTAAGAATTCTCCGACGTATGTTTATAGATTAATACTACTAGTTTTTGTTGTCTACTGGGCTGGAAATCTATAAACTTAGCTCAAGCTTGCCATTGGCAAGGCAAACATTGGTCATAATGTAAGTTTAGCATAATCTTACGTTAGAAATATTTGCTTTGTAAACGATATTTTATGTTTTAGATACGTTTAAATTGAGATAAACTTTCGCAAGCTTTAAAGACCTCACCCTACCCATGTTAGACTTCGGTAAACCCCTTAGGGGTACAGCCACGTAATATGCAAAATTTTAAGGTCCTGGACCTAATGGAATCAGTTTTAGCTTGATTTGTTTTCAGTCTACGGTTTATCTTTTGAGTTACTTCTTTTATACGCAGTTTCAGGTTTTATAGGTAAGCGTAACAGTAAGAGCATAAATACTTTAACCTTTGTAGATACATAAAAAAGTTTTTAGGAGACCTAATTTATTTTTTCATGAACAGATTTTTAAAATATACTAGCTTACGCCCACGGCTCTGCTCGCGTGGCAATATACGCTATTGCTCAGGTCCTAAGGAAAGTAGCGTGATAATGATACAGACATACGAGATTATGGTCATATTATTTCAATAGAATCTGTTTAGTTGTTTTTGGGCCAACCCCGAACAAACAAACAAACAGACTCGAAAAAAATCTGAGCTTGGAGATTCAGTCAGTTTTTTATATATATATATTCAATGCACAGATACAGCTATTTTACAATAGTGCAGGTGATTATTTCTCACAAAAACCTTTTTTAAACCACAATTTATGTTGGACACACAGGAGTGAACATTTATAGCACTTTCACAACCAAAGGCTCAGTATTCTAGTATATACTTCTCCTAATAGGTAGATGGCGTTGCTTTTACGTCTCCAGCGTTCTAATCAAGCCGAGTGAGGTCGGTCGGTCAGTTAGCTTGATGTATTCAAGAAACCTTTGAACATCCATTAGCGGTGTGTAAACCATATCGAATCTTCAAGGATTCGATGAATCCATCTTCAGTTACGAATGGATTCTTGTTTTTGTAAAAACATTTCATTTTAAGCACGTGATTTTTCATTTATTTACTTAACCTGTTATCTAGTTTGAGTGTTGTAAGCGAGCGAGTTTAATTTTTCAATGGTCAGGATCATTGAACAATTAAACTTTTGGAAGGTAATAAATTAAAGACAGCAATACATTTGATGCTACATACCTGATGGTATGTTGAAACCAGGAACTAGATTGTGAAAATATTTACGAAAGATTATGAATGAAAATGTAGGTACATGACTAAAAAAATATCGAATCGTTTTTTACAACACTACGAGTAAAAGATACAAGAAATGGGTCTGAAAGAATCTACGAAAGATATTACTACTGACTGAACACCAAAGACGTAAACAGTTCGAAAGCCCTTTGAAAAGTTCCAAACAAAGTTGATAAAACTAAATTATTTCTCAAAACTTTTGACAGCTAAATGTTGCCATTACAACTGCGTAAATAAACAGCGCGATTAACGTTGTCTGAAATTCTTAGAGTTGCCAACTACGGAAATATACGTCAACTTAAATCCTTATTTGACTCGAATAAATTAAACCTTCAGGTTTAATTTATTCGATTCGATTCTCCCTTCAGGGAGAGTACGGAAGTCTAAAAAACCTTTTATATTTATTGCAAAACTTTGAATGTGATTTGAATAATGATTTAAAATTTAAAACTGGCAACAATAATATTATGCATGGATTAAATAAATGAAATATAACCGTGGCAGGTCGAGATTAAAATGGTAGAAGTTTCAACGAGATTCCTCTTTAGTTTTTACTTTGTCAAAAGGCTTTAAGCTGGCAGTTTTAAATTAATTTTGTTAGTACCAAGTACCTAATTGATTTGATAGAGGACAAGGAAAAATTAAATATGCCTTTAGATTGTTCTTGTATATTTAAAGTCTTTTGAATTTATAAAAGAATAGTCCGCTCTTGGTGTTACTGAATAATTTAGATCATATTTCATTGTTGTAGTTTTAATTTAATCTTGCTGCACACTCGACTCTAACAAAAAATCCCTAAATCAAAAAAATTCCTTCATAACCCCTAAACGTTTTAAAAGACCTATCTTATGATGCCCCACAAGATAGGGTAGGTGAAAAAAAAAATCATATCCCCACTTTACATATAGGTTACTCTAAAAAAAAGCTTCAAGCTTTTATTCTTTCACTTTAACGGCGTAACTAATATGTGTATCCATGCAAAATTACAGTCTTCTAGTACTAACAGTCTCTGAGCTAAGCTGCGGACGGACGAATGGACATGGCCAAACTATAAGGGTTCCGTTGTGCCATTTTGGCTACAAACCCTAAAAAAGATAATATATTTATTTAGTATAACTATATTGTTTTCATATCCACGTTTTGCAAAGTTCATACTTTTGAAGGGTTAACCCATGCTTGACAAACGACAAGTTAACTCAAAAGTAGCAAAACAAAAACCAATCACACTTTTTGATTACGTCACGTACCCAATCCCGTGGGACACAAAGGGTGTTATGAACTTATGTCCCAGCCCTGTTATCCCACATGCACTACTGAGAACAGACACGAAAATACAATGAAAGAATGTCGGCCACACTCCCTTCCCTATAAATATAAGGAACCACGCAACGCACTCAAACTTAGACGGTAATGAGAACGCTTTAAATGACATACCTAACGACTTGCATGAAACTGTTGTGCAATCGAAGTTAAACCTTGTAATTGATGAACTAGAGCTCATGTTTGGCTAGATGAAAGTGTGTTATTTTGCATGCACTTGCAAATTAATAAAGTTAGTGTTCAGTTTGTTTTGATATTTTTGTAATATTGTAATGTTGGTATATCTAGTATTAATATGTGTATTAATCTGTGTTCAGGGTCAACTTAAACAAAAAAAAAACACAAAATAAAATTATTCCGAGTGTGTAGAATTTTTTACGATATTAATGTGCATTAGAATATTTATCCGGGCTTAGCCTTACGCAACGTTTTCTTTTATCTATCTAGGTCCTTATTCACTATCTTTATTTCGTTGTCGCGTATGCGCGTTGATGCATTTCTAAGCGCAGCTCTCTACCACGCATGCGCGGTGGACATATTTGAGCGCACCGCGCATGCGTCAGTTCACACGGGCTCACGACAACGAAATAAAGATAGTGATTATGGACCCTGTGATAAAAAAATCAAAGTATTTCGATTTAAATATTGGATTATAAATAAAAGATTCGTAGTTTTCAATATTTCACGCGATTAGGTTCAAAATTATATGTTTTGTTCTATCATACAAAATAGAAATACAAAATAATTACAAAACAAAAACCCGACTGCTTAAAATTAATATCTGAAATATTTTGGCGCCAAAATTCGCCATTTTATTTTTTCTAATTTAGACGTTAGATACGTCTCGCAACTTAGAAAATTCTAACGATACTTCTCAATCTAAAATTTATCAAGCCTTTTAGGCTCTTGAGCTTGCCAAAGAAAAAAACATACATACATTCGAAAAATGTAACCCTCATCATCCATGATTCACAAATTGTTGTCCCTAGTCTGGGTGTACTATGTGTCCGTGAATTGAATATTCGTTAAGTACTCCGCGACACAGGGCTTGTATACTGCGAGAGATTTTTAAGTACTTTTTCAAAATGTTGAAACAGGAAGCTAGGTATCAATTCCAAGACTGTAATGAATACACTAAATATGCCTGTACTTACATTCTTACTTAAATCGTTTCATAAAATCAAATATTTATACTAATTTATACCTAAATATATACTGCCCTGACTGTTAATGTAGCTCTCAGATTATACATATTAATGTGTGAGTGGGTTGCTCGAATATACATGTAATTTATCAAAACGTTAATGTGTTTTCCTTGTTTTCCATTTAAATATTTAACTTGTTTTTTTAGGCTTTTGTATTTTCAGAAGCCACTAGAAACTGGCAATAAACTTTTTCTTATTATTCAAAGATCGAAAATGAATGAGATAGAAAGAAAAGACGTAATAATCATCATCGTATCTATAAAACATAGTCTACGATTTTTGTCTACGAAGCTACGCCGTAGCACTTGCTACGTAGAACTGTAGTTCTACGTAGTACTCGTCTCATGAAAAGCGTTGAAGTCTACGTCAGGTATACCTGACGAGGACTTCAATGCTTTTTATGAGACGTCACGTAGACTTTTACTTAAATGCTATCAAAGAGTAACTCATCTACTACTAAGTAGGTACTTTAACATTCTTATGTAAAATTTATGTTTTTACGAATTTATATAAGATTACTAATTAAAATTTACAAAGGCTAGTACATCTTGAAGTAAATAAACAATTTTCTTACTCATCTGGGAATAAACAACCACAAATTCGTTTGCCTATCGTCCACAAGTTGTAAGAGCCAACCAAAGATACAAGTTTCTAGTGCACTTACTGGATTGCTTAGCAACTTGTAAAACTAACCGCTACTGCCGCAACCGCGTATAAGATATTGTAAGTATATATATAGAATGTTCTGGAATCTAACTGGCTGCTAATTTTGTTCACTAGTTTTGTTTGATGCAAATTTTGGTCCTTTTATTTAAATTTATGTTACCTAGTCTTATATAGGTAATTCAAAATTCTTTATTCACTTAGGATGCAAAGCAACTCTTGTGATACGTCGGGATTCTACATGTACATGTAATGTCAAGTTCGCAAAAAATAGGTAAAGCCGGGGAAAAGAACCTGCCAATAAAAACTGGCGGCCACTCTTTTCGAATTGCCAATTTTACAATGTTTGAATGTTTATAAACTTGATATGGGGGTAAGGTGCTCCGTCTAATACACTATATACCGTGTTATAGGACTGATGCAAATTGTATTATTATTTCTTATTAAGGTACGGTAAGGTACTATTTTTGATGTTCTTATATTTTATTGATTTTGATTGTATAGATCTCGATTGTAATGATTTCAATGCTATTGCTTTAGATTTTAATTAATAATTTAATTTAATTTTAATCCTTTAATTAATCTTTGCAACTCGTATATGTTCTTTTTATTAAAAAAAAAATTAATGAAAAAGACGAAGTAGTCCTAAGCATAAAGCTGTTTGTAAACATGACACAGGCTTCGACTAGTGGGTCTATTATAGGTTTAACTGTATTAAGTAATTGGGACCATAAATAAACGTTATTATTATTACTACTTTACAAAAAAATAAAATTAGTGGATCTGGACTAGGAACCAAATAGGGAAAGTCAAATAATAATAATATCTTGGGACAACTCACACAACGCTATCTGATCCCAAACTAAGCAGAGCTTGTACTATGGAAATTAGACAACTGATAAACATACTTATATATTTCTAAATACAGACATATTATAGATAAATAACGCCCAGACAGAGAATAAACCATCGTGCTCATCACACAAAGTTTTATCCTGGGTGGGGATCATCAAAAGCTCTGACCTATTATGAGATTAGCATGCACAACATTGATGTCTAATACTAGTACGCTGGACAAGCTACCGTCGACGATAAGACTTTCATTTGATTTAGACATTTGAACAGTCATTTCACAAAATGAAATGGAAATCTATACTTGTGTAACAAGGATAGCAACAACGGCCATTTGACATAAGTGTCAAAAAAGTTTACAGAACGGTCATTTGATTCCACATTTGAAATTGCTGTCATTACGTACGGCGCAGTTAGACCAGGCGTAGTAGTACTATAAAGTATACGCATTACAACTAAGGTTTATTTCTTACTAGCTTTGGCCCGCGGCTCCGCCCAGCCGATCGGCTGTCGCGATAAAAACTATTCTATGTCCTTCCTCGGGACTCAAACTATCTCCATACCAATTTTCATCTAAATCGGTTTAGTTGTTCGAGCGTGAAAGCATAACAGACAGACAGACAGAGTTACTGTCACATTATTAAAATAAATAAAGCACACTACACTACCGCATTAGGGAGTAAATTTACCCTGTAATATTTTTTGTAAGGGACATCTATATCTACACTTAATATTAAAAAGAGGCAAGGTATGATTGCTTGTTATCAAACTCTTGTTTGTTTGTATTGAATAGGCTCAAAAACTACTGGACGGATTTGAAAAATTCGTTGTGAAGCTACACTAACCCCGGGTGACATAGGGTATTTTTTATCCCTGTATTCCCACGGGAACGGGAAATGCGCAGGTGAAACCGCGAGGCGTCCGCTAGTTATAAATAAATAAATAATTCTGGCACAATTTCAATTCGACTGAAATAGTAAACTATACGCTTCTAACTAAGAAATACTATGTTTTATCGAAACTCGTGTCTAAGGGATGATTTCCACCAAACGGCTCGCATCGCATCAGATCGCAAAGGATATGAACTGATGCGATGACAGCCGATCGCGTCCGAAAGGATGTAGACATATACCGAGGGGGCTCAGACAGCCGTACTAAGCGTTCATAAAAAAAAATGTCTATGGTCTCCACTGCAAATTCTATACTTATAGAATATGCCTATAATTCTTTATAGATTTTTTTAAGCTATGGGTCTTAATCGCGTAAATATTTTATTTTAAGGCTAAATACCTTTGTTTGTTGCCCGATGTTTTGCAGCGGCCGTGGTCACGGATAGACTGTTAGTCTATCAGTCAGTCTAGTTATAAAAATCTATAATGTGTACAAATCGCGAAAGTTTATGAACCATAACTTTTTGTCTAGGCCTTCAGGCTCGCAAACGTATCCGTTTCTGCGCCTAGTCAAATAGTTCCATCTCACAGATCCAATCAGATACGACGACAGGCAAACGGACACGTACGCGCGTCTTAGCATACTTTTGGCAACAATTGCTACATACTACACCCAATAATACACCCGGAGTTTACTTGCTGTAGATGGCTTGGTAATATTGACTTTGAATATCGTGTATACGATTTAATATCGTTAAAGATTTCTACTTCCGTAAAAGTTCTATACTTGGCAATTTGCCACAATTCTATAGTTATTTTATTCCTGCAATACTAATAAAAATATTGTATTGTTTCAGGTATACCAGTATTTCAAAGGCATTGCAGGTAAATTACGTCAGTTACGTCAAACTGAAACTAAATGAGTTCGGTTTTGTTGCACTGCTGTTTGAATAGTGAATAAACAAATAATAAATCTACAGACGGTTAGTTGACGGCTAGGGATGTGAATGTTATCGATTTTTAATTACTTTTTTAGACATCTTTTTACTTTTTTTCAAACACAAACTAAATTTCTTTTAACTTAAGAAGCAAAATGAAACAATTTTACATTTGGTCATATAAGTTCTTTAAGTTATTATTTGGATTTTTAGCTGTGGTTTTTCGATAGCAGTTTAAGTGAAAAATCTTTTTTGTTAGTCATTTTCGTGCAAAAAATAGGTTTGTTGTACCTACACGTGAGATGATGATTTTAGTGGCATTCTTTTAATATTGGGTAACTTATTAGAATGATATAAGTACGTTTATCAGTTTTTCGTTGCCGTTGATCGTTTGGAATTAGATGGCTGTGTTTGAATTATTTCAAGATAATATGGGTAGGTACGTAGGGTACCTAAAGTTTACATTTTTTGCTTTTTTTAAATTACTCTTCATATTTATCGATGGCTGAGGGCCAGCAAACGGCAGTATAAAAATCTTTTATCGATTTCGTCGTGAAAAAATCGATAAAAAACGGTGTACAAATCACGTCACTAGACAGACATTATTTAACAATATTAGTGGCAGTAAATCACGAATGCGGTCCATTTATTTTGTTAAATTTATGATAATATAGCCAATATATGCAACATCATTGCATGACTACAACGTATTTACAAGCTCGTAAAACGCAACGTGATTAACAAAATTAAATGACCACTCATTGGTTTTGACAGAAAAAAAGTTGAATAAGGTCATTTACGAGTACGACTTTGGTTTTGCCCGCGTAGATCCCGTTCCCGTGTGAATACAGGGATAAAAGTAGCGGCATAATAACGGTGAAAGAATTTTTGAAATTGGTCCAGTAGTTTTAAAAATTATTCGTTACATACTATACACTACTTTAAAGAGGAAAAAATTGTATTTTTACAAATCTTTCCTCTTTATAATATTAGTGCAGATAAAAATTGTTTTAGAAAACATGTTGTTGGATATAAAAGCAACTGCAAAAATGAATATTTTAAGTTGGTGCTTTAAAAAAAAAAAAGTAGTTTTAATGTTTAATTTGGCACCAACTTCTAGAAAAAGCTAGAAAGAAAAAAAATATTTTTAACAAAACAGAAAAAAACAGTAATTAGAAACAATATGTAAAGTTATAAACAGTGTTATAACGCTGAATAATATGAGCTAGTTCATGCAAGGCTCTAAATGTTTTAGAATATATTTCTAACATACTTTTGTTTACAAAGTAAATGTAAATATCATGCGTCTACATATTTAAGTGTGTAGATTAAAGAATGGTAACCAAAATTCATATACGCAGAGTATAATTATTTCTGATGACAAAAATATCTCCTAACATCAGTAATACTGCCCCGGCTTTATGGATGATTGATACACAAATATTGATCAAGAACGAACTTATGAAAGTCAAGCCTCTTAGTTAATGGATCACTATCTGATAGACTGATAGGGGCCGAGATGTTCCATCGGGTGCATTAAGATAGTTAGTGGCAGCGTACAATACATCCAAGTAAATTCACGACTGAATAAACAAAAGCAACTCAATTAAATGTTATTAAGTGGCGGTAGCCTAACGGCTAAGGCATCAGGTTCGAATCCTACCCATTATGCTACTGACGTGAACCCACTCCTATAACAAGCCTTTGAGCTTAGCTGGAGGGGTTAACAAGATTGCTTAAAATTGCTTAATCCCACATCGCTAGTTATCTTTTTTTATTAAAAAAAAATATGTAGTCATTTTGTATCCATTTCTTGCCAATTCCTTTATTATTACAATAATTGCATTTTTGGATCTGGACAAAACTTTAAGTCCAGATCCAGGAATCTAAACCGAAATTCCCGTTTACCAAACCGGGGCCTACATTTATGCATCTTGATTTCGTCATCATAAAACAAGAAAACACATGAATAAAAAATATATCAGGCCGTTTGATTGTCACTTCTAGTGTCATCATCAATTCTCTTGAGATTTAGATCGCAGTAAGCATTAAACCTGCATAAGTGCATTTCCAAACAAAATATAACAGCCAAAAAAATTATAATTTAGAACTTAAATCTTAAGCAGTAAAACTGCACGTGGGTTTCAAGTTTCTGTGTGCGTGGTGGGAGTGTGTCCGTCTGCTACGCAAGAGGTCGGGGGATCGATTCCCACACGGGATACCACTTTGTGTGATACACAAATTGTTGTGCCGGGTCTGGGTGTACTTGTGTGTCTGTGACTTGTATGTTTGTAAAGTCCCCCGTGACACAGGGCTTGTACCCTACTGCGGGAGTCATCTTAAAATATGTATATGTGTGTATATATATATATATATATATATATATATATTTGTTTTTTAACTCAGTTTCTGAAACATTTGCAAATACACAGTTGGTATTAAGTTAAAAAAATATTTTTTTAGTTGATAAACTTTCGCGATTTCTACACATTATGAAAACATTTATATATTACGTATTGCTGTAATTCTTATCTGGAAACGATAAGTTCAATATTTGTTTAATTTTTGACATGTCCTGTCAAAAAATATTTGACGTGACGACTTTATAAACTTTTAGGTACTATCACATCATTGTAATTTATTTGTGCTAATACATTTATTTGGTTATACGAATTTAAAAAGCTTAATTAATAATACCTATAAACGGTGTCTATCTATATATTTAAATAAATCTATATTTGTTTGTATGTCCTCTATGCATTCCGAAATCATCAGATTGTGATGAAATTTTAGCAGAATGTTCTGGGAAGGCCGGCGAGTGTTCCTGGCTTTAAAAGCCACAGCAAAACGTAGCCGAGTTGAGCTAGTTGTCTATATTTTTGATCTCATAAACATTCGAATTTAGAAGGTCTACGCGTCTAAAAATAAATACTTTAAAAATATTACACAAGGCGTCAAAGCTCTACTGTAAAAACCTTTTCCAATTTCGAATTTAAAATTAAAACAATTCGAAGGTTTATTTTTATTCCAAATTCAAATTGAAATAAAAACCAGAAAGAAACTTGGTACTTATACTTTTTTCACACAATAGCATTCCATACAATGGCAGGAGCCTTACAGCCATTTTGAAATAAAATCCTGTCGAAAATTGGGGAAGTCATTACGGTGCTCACAGAGCGAGCAATTAAGAAACTAGGACAGAGTAGGACGGAAAATAATTTACCACAATGTACGACCACAATATGTGTTGCAGTGTAGCCATAATATTTAAGTTAAATTAAAAAGTTAATTTCTCTTTTTTTTCTTTATTGCATGCATGTATATTGGGCAATGACGACTCTGCCAGCATATGCAATTAATTTCATAATGGCTTATTTAGGTGCTTTGGAAATAGATTTATTCCATCAATTTAAATGAACAAGGAAGAATGCAACTGATTTTTATATAATGAAGCGTTTTTTTGCCTATTCTGAAACAGTGGTAGTCGATAAATTGTCGCGTATGTTATAAATGTGTTTATTTGGCATGTTATTAGTAGATAAACCTAATAAAAGGTCACTGGGCACCATAGTATGAAATTCATACTATGGTACAATATATATATATATATATATATATATATATATCTAATATATAAAATTCTCGTGTCACAGTTTTCGTTGCCATACTCCTCCGAAACGGCTTGACCGATTTTGATGAAATTTTTTGTGCTTATCCGGTATCAATGAGAATCGGCCAACATCTATTTTTCATACGCCTAAGAGTTTGTTTGTTTGTTTGAACGCGATAATCTCAGGAACTACTGGGCCGCATTGAAAAAATATTTTATTGTTGGATAGCCCATTTATCTAGAAAGGCTATAGGTTATAACATCGCGCTACGACCAATAGGAGCAGAGCAGCAATGAAAAATGTTGTAAAAAAGGAAGAAAAATGGGAAAATTTACGCAGACGAAGTTGCGCGGGTCAGCTAGTATATATATATATATGTCTCTAGATATGGGTCGCATTATTATGGCTACTGTCTGGCTAGTTCAAATTTTCGTTCTTTTTAGTTCTTATTGAATTTAACACACATATATATCCAACATGTTATTGCCCGGTGTTTTATTAATTGAATATATTTTAACCCCACGGTTTAAAAAAAAATGCTAAGAAAATGAATTATTCGCCTTGCGCAAGGGTATGGTGATGCAGAGAAAGCGGAAGTATTTATGGAACATCTACAAGAAGTTTTCAAGCCCAATCCAGATATCGGTTCTAAGAATATTGAAATGGTTTCAGAAATTCTAGAACAAATACACCAACTAGAGCTACCAATTGAAAAATTCAACAAAGCCGAAATCAAATCAGCCATCCAAAAATTGGTAGTAGAGAAAACACCAGGCTACGACTTAATAACAGCGACTGCACTGAGTGGGTATTAGGATTTTAACACAGCTGTATAATGCCATTATAAGGAGAGAATTTGTGCCACCACAGTGGAAAGTGGCAAAAATCATTTGATACCTGACCATCAGTTCGGCTTTAGAAGAAACCACAGCACAATCGAACAAATACACAGATTAGTTGAGGGAATTGCCAAAACATTCGAACAGAAAGGTTACTGTACAGCCTCATTCCTTGACATATCCCAGGCGTTTGATTGAGTCTGGCATGATGGTCTACTATATAAAATAAAAAAGTCATTGCCCATCAAATTATACAACTTCATCAGATCCTATCTGATTGGTAGACACTTCTTTGTCAGTCAAGGAGAAGCAACAACAGAACTAAAAGAAATACAAGCAGGAGTGCCGCAAGGCAGTATAATGGGACCTACTCTGTACCTTCTTTATACAGCAGATTTACTAATACCGGACAATGTTATCATAGGGACATTTGCAGATGACACAGCTATTATGGCTTCTGACAATTCACCAAATCAAGCATCTTGTAAATTGCAGGACAGCTTAGACAAAATAACAGATTGGCTGAAAGACTGGCGCATTAAGGCGAATGAAACAAAATCTGTTCAAGTCACATTTACCACCCGTAGACAAATGTGCCCGCCAGTAACACTAAATGGTATACAGATTCCACAAGCAGAAGAGGCGAAGTACTTTGGAATGTATCTAGACCGTCGTTTGACCTGGAGGAAACACATCTTCACTAAACGCCTTGCAATGGGTCAACAAGTACGCAAGTTGTACTGGTTAATCAATAAAAACAGTCCACTGTCAATGGAAAATAAACTACTACTATATAAGGCTATAATAAAACCAATATGGACATATGGTATACAACTTTGGGGCACAACCGCCAACTCAAACCTAGAAATCTTACAAAGGTTTCAATCAAAAATATTAAGAATGATAGTTGATGCACCATGGTATGTCACAAACGAGAGACTTCACCACGACCTCGGTATAAAATCTGTGAAGGAAGAAATAAAAGCCAAAATTAAAACTTATAAAGAGAGATTACAGATACACCCAAATGAACTAGCACATCATCTTATGAACAATATATTCCCCCATGTTCGAAGACTGAAGAGAAGAGTACCCCAGGACTTACTCTATAATGATAGTTAAGGAAACGTCATAGGATATTTGCCTGGCAAAACTGAAAATATTGACACAAATATTGCTGAATGTCTCCTAGACAGATTGCAATACGAATAATAATAATAAAAAAAAAAAAAAATGAAAAGTGGGCTACAATTTAACAATAGGGTACTTCAGTAGTGATTTTTTTTTTTTTTTTTTTTCTATTAATGAAAAAGAAATGATGAAATTCGATAAAAATCTAAATTTATACAGCAATAAACATAAACATTTTAATTTTGAGCCATAAATGTACATAATTGATTTATTAAATTAAAATTAAAAGTTGATTTTTTCTTTAATTACGGGACCTAAAACACGGGTCGTCATGTTGTGGCGTAGTATTGGTATAATTTATTACATTAAAAACTAGATGTTGTAGTTGGCGTCCTGTTTATTTAAGACTAGCTGTCCCGAAGAGACGAAGAAGCCGCAGGTGTGATTTTTGATCGATTGTCAAAAGGTTGTAAACCCCTGTGTTATGAGGACACAGAGGTTCAAAGTTTTTGGCAGTTTTCCATTAATTATTTGTGTAAACAAAATTATGTCGACGGCCGGTGGAGTTTGTTGACACTGTGTTATGAATAAATTAAAGTGCATGACATTTGGATAGATCGTTTTGTTACTTACCTCATTCATACAAATAATATAAATGTTAAAGTTTATAAATGTTTAGATTAAAGTTTTCTTCACTGAACCATCGCGCTAATATTTATTAAATATTAGCTGAACCGCGCTACTTAAATTTTCCCCTTTTTGCAACATTTCTCATTGCTGATCCGCTCCTATTGGTCGTAGCTCGATAAATGGGCTATCCAACAGTGAAAGAATTTTTCAATCAGTATTAGTAGTTCCTAAGATTGCCGCGTTTAAACAAACAAACAATCAAACTTTTCAGCTTTATAATATTAGTATAAATACTCGTAAGTCAGTTTTGTTTACATTCGAAACGTCGGTCAAACCGTCTTACCGCTAGGACGTCATGGCACGTCATGGCAAGCAACGTTTTTGCGGGAATAAAAATGTTTAAACTTTAATATAATTTAATGGCAAGAAAACATTTATTTTACAGAAATATTTTTTTTGTAGCTTTTTATTAGCAAATCAATATTTTATGGTCCTCTTTCAAATAATAGAATACCCTATTACAACCTAATTTGGTTATTGTACGGAATTTTTCATTGACCGGACTAGTTTTCGCCCAATGACTTTTGATTAATATACTTTAAGAACTGAAAATAAAGTTCGTATGTACGTGTATGTACCTTTAAACTTACCTATATTCGGCACATGTAAGTACTCGTAAATATACAAGATTGGGAAGATTACTCTCAGATTAATTTGATAAGTTATCGTGTTAGACGGCATGATTCCGCCGAACTTTGGTATATCGGAAGGCTTAGGTAAACTTTAGGTAAATTTATTAGAGACAGCATAGCTATTATAGGTTTCGGTTAGCTTAAGTACGGTAACCTATAGATACATTACCTTACCTTAAAGATTAACTGGCACTGTCATGTTAAAGAACTTTTCATCATCATCATCATCATCAGCCTATCGCAGTCCACTGCTGGACATAGGCTTCTCCAATTGCACGCCACTTTGTTCTATCCTCTACTTCTCGCATCCAGCTCCTGCCAGCCGTTTTGCGTCGATCATCACTCCACCTGGCCTGAGGCCGTCCTACAATACGTTTTCCGAGACGCGGTCTCCACTCAAGAACTCGTTTACCCCAACGGTTGTCGGTTTTACGGCTAATATGGCCAGCCCACTGCCACTTCAGCTTGCTAATCCTGTAGGCTATGTCGATAACTTTGGTTCTCTGCCGAATCACCTCATTTCTGATTTTGTCCCTAAGAGAAACTCCGAGCATAGCCCTTTCCATAGCCCGCTGAACGACTTTGAACTTGTGGACAAGCCGTACCGTCAGTGTCCACGTTTCGGCTCCGTATGTCATGACGGGTAGGACGCACTGATTGAAGACTTTAGTCTTAAGGCATTGTGGGATCGACGATGAGAAAACTTGACGTAACTTCCCAAACGCTGCCAAAGAACTTTTATACCTACCTATTTTATAACATATTATGCAAGTGACCAAACATTAATCTGATTGGCTATGTAAAATTACGAAAAAAATAATTTCAAAGTAATTTACAAGAAATGCTATGCAATGTGGTTATTAGTTCAGCTTAAAAACATCGGGTTGCACTCCAGGAGTGGCGGCAAAAGTGAAAACTTGAACATTAACGTTGTGCATTTTCAATCGACTTCAAAAAGGAGGAGGTTCTCAATTCGACTGTATGTTTTTTTTTTTAGTATGTTTGTTCACCGATTACGCAAAGACGGCTGGACCGATTTGAAAAATTCTTTTTGAAGGAGTATACTTTCAAGTTGGTCCCATTGTCATCAGATCACGATCTGATGATGGGATCCTGGAGAAATCGAGGGAACTCTTACAATATTAAAGGCGAATCTACAGTGATTTAGGTATATTTCATAGTGATTCGTGCATTTACTCTTATAAAGCGCCAATGAATGAAGTGGAATTGATTAGTAAGACCACGAATGACGAGCGGACCTATTCAATATTTCACAGTTTGTGATTTAGTTACTTTAATATGGTATTGAGTAGCACTTTATTCTCGTCATATTACTATGACACAATGTAACAGAGCTGATAGTGAACTCCTCAACAATTAACGGCACTGTATCGGGGCAAGCAATATTTTGTAATAGGATTTGAGCAGTTGACATAAACCTATTGTAACTTATGTGAATTACAAAGCAGCCCACTACAAAGTGAGAAATAAAAACTTATTATAAAAAAATATAACCGACTTCAAAAATAAATACCTACAAGGCAACTAAAAAATAATATACATAGAATAACAAAAACCAATAAACATTTTGAAGTTGATGCCGAATAAAAAATTAAGACTTATATTTCATGAAACCAACTTTCGTTTGAATAATTAGAGGGTTATTTATTTATTTAAAAATAATATACAATATTAATTCAAGTAAAGCCCAAGTAAACTATTGTACTTACTTGAATGTTCTCAGTGTTGTAGCGTGACTTTACTGATGTTATCTCGTACCGTTCTACGGTACTCTCGTGACCTGAACTCGACAGAATCATGATTAACTCTTGTTATTACAAACTTATGGCCGCGCTCTATTAACACCGGTAATCTGATGTTTAGAGATTATTGTAAGCCGATAAACTGCTTTGTTGGTAAAAATAAGCAATTTATGTTAGGTAGGTAAGTTTTTAAATTTACATAAGAGTTAAAAACATAAATATCAATCAAAATTTAACTATGATAAGAAGTAAAGACTTGACGGCATGCAATTCGAGTCTAAAATGGTGAAATATAATTAATAATTTTACACCAAACATACCAATATTAATAAATATATATACCTACCAATTTTTCACGTACTATACGTGTAAAATTGGTAGGTATGTAAAATCAGGCGGTAGCCTAATGGCTAAGGCATTGGTGAAGTCTCAGTTTCGAATCCTACTTATTATACTACCGACGTGAACCCACTCCTATCACAAACTATTGAACTTAGCTAGAGTGGTTAACAGGATTGTTAGTAATGTGGGACCAAGTTCCCACATTATTAGTTATCTTTAAAAAAAAACGTATAAATATCAGTCAATCGAAAGTACTCACTAAAGACTAATTGTAAATGAACTTCGACACTCATAAACTTAAGAATTTTATTATAATAATTAATATTATTAGTAAAAGGTTGTGTTATCCTCACGATCTAACTTCGTTGACTATATTTATACGCCATCGGAAATACGAGTATTTTTAATGAGTTAATATGGAACAATTTCTAACCCCTGGTCATTGAACAAGAAATGAAAATTATTTATTACATAGTTCTTCTTTTCTCTGTAACTGTTACCTGTCCTTGTAAACATTTACGTCTTTGTATATACATATTTTCAAAAATAAAATATTATATTAAAAATGTACATAATTTTGAATCGTTTGGTTATTGAGTGGTTTAGTCACATCCTTAGCAACATTAATGATGAATTGTCAGAAATGTAAACTTTATGTTTATTTTACCTATCAAAAATATTGATTTGAAATTGGACAATTTTTAAATGTTATGTACTTCCAGTTTTTTAGGATTCCGTACGTAAAGGGTAAAACCGCTGTCCGTTTGTCACCAGGCTGTATATCGTAAACCGTGATAGTTAAACAGTTAAATTTTCACAGATGATGTATTTCTGTTGCCGCTATAACAACCAATAAAAACCAACTAAAAAACAGAATATAATAAATATTTATGGGGGCTCCCATACAGCAAACGTGATCTTTTTGCCGTTTTAATAGATAGTACGGAACCATTCGTGCGCGAGTCCGACTCGCACTTGGCCAGTTTTATTTTAATCATTGGTTATACAAACACAAAAATATATAGCAAAAGGAACTACGTACCAACCAGGTGTCCATAAGACACAACTCTCTTTTATTTATTTTCACGATTTCTCGACTATGACTACGATATCGTTTTAAGAGTTCCGTAGCCAAAATGGCAATGCGGAACCCTTATAGTTTCGCCATGTCCGTCCGTCCGTCCGCACTTTTGCTCAGAGACTGTTAGTGCTAGGAAGCTGTAATTTTGCATGGTTACACATATTACTTACGCCACAAAGAGAAAGAATAAAATCTTGAAAAAAATACCTTACATATAGAGGTGGTATCCTAAAAAAAATTGGTGTGATTTTTTTTTCTCATCTACCCCATTGTGTGGGGTATCATTAGATAGATTTTTTAAAAATGTTTAGGGGTAAGAAGACGATTTTTAGATTTAGGGATCCGTTTGTAAAATATTAAGCTTTAAAGTGAAAAATTTTGTTAGAGTCAAGTGTGTGTAAAAAAAATCACGGTAGTATGTAGTATTTATAGTGAAATTAAAAGGAAAACTATACAGCTAAGTAGGCTTTACAAGTTTACGAGAAACAGCTTATCAAATAAAAAGTAACACAATTTTCGTACAAATTCCATTAAAACATTTATTAATTAGATATAATCTTGTATGTATGAAACAAAAACAACAGAAAACCCACTTCTTAAGCCACATGATTCGGATTTCGGATTTGGGGGGACTGCGGAACCCTACATTGTGCGTGGCCCGACATGCACTTGCCCGGTTTTTTATTAGTTCGATTCACGTTTACACACACAAATAAAGACAAAATAAATATCAATTTCAATTTTTATTCTTTTGTTGTACGATGCTTTAATTTTACACTGTATTTTGAACCAATAAAATTTATACCGGAAAATCGGCTCAACATCGCATCGTTGGGCACGAAATAGTAATTTTCTTCCATCAAAATTAAGCTTACGTTGAGTGCTGTTTGCGTGCAATATTTGCATAATAAATATTTTGTTATATGTATCTATATTACTATTATATATCTATGTGAAAGTTTGGATGTATTAATGGATGTTTGTTATTCAATCACACTACAACGGGTAATCGGATCTGGATGAAGTTTGACGCAGAGGTAGATTAAAGTCTAAAATAGTACAGTAGTATATACACTCTATAGTATATCAATTTTCACGTGAACGAAGTCGTTAGCAATAACTAGTATTTAAATAAAAAGTGAAATCGATTAAATGTAATCAAACTTTATGGATAAGTGCAAAATTTTATTCTGGCACTAGCTGACTCGCGCAACTTCGTATGCGTCAATTTTCCCGTTTTTGCAATATTTTTCATTGCTGCTCCGCTCCTATTGATCGTAGCGTAATGTTATATAGTTATATAGCCTTCCTCGATAAATGGGCTACCCAACAAAAAAAATATTTTTTCAATTCGGACCCGTAGTTCCTGAGATTGCCTAAATATTAGGACACGAAAATAATTGTGTCACTAGTCAAAGAGTTTTTCTAGTAGTTGATATAAAGAAATTTAAGGATATGTCTTAAAATGATCGCGCAAATAAATCATGAAGTTGCGGAAAAATGCAAAAACGAGATCGTGATGTATTGATTGTGTGCGGAAGAGCGAGGCCGGCGATCGTGTCGCTGTGTACGTAGCGCTAAATACATAATTCCCTCAGTGTAATGCCCCCTTAACAAGAGCAATTCAATTCGTAAAAGGATTTCGATTGATAAAGCTATTTGGCATGAAAAAAAAAAAATAGTTTTTGTTTCATGGACAAATAACTAAATTTGAAACCTGTTACACGAATTTTCATTAAATAAGGTCAAAGAACTATCTCGATTAAATTAGCTTAATGAAGGATATAAAAAAAACTACTATAATAATAATATCTTGCTCACACAACGCTAACTGATCCCAAACTAAGTAGAGCTTGTACTATGGAAACCAGACAACTGATAAACATACTTAGTTTATCGAGATTCATTATTGCCTCCGACTGCCAGGTATGTGCTATCCTGATGATGTAGGTATAAACTACATACAAGTTGATTGACTGACCTGTTGGTCTAGTGGTTAGTGACCCTGACTGCAAAACCGGAGGTCGTGGATTCGATCCCCACGCAGTATAAAACTTTGTGTGATGAGCACGATGGCTTATTCTGTGTCTGGGTGTTATTTATCTAAATATTATTTATCTAAATATTATTTAGATAAATAACACCCAGACACAGAATAAGCCATCGTGCTCATCACACAAAGTTTTATACTGCGTGGGGATCTGTCATGTCTGGGTGTTATTTATCTAAATATTATTTATCTAAATATTATTTATCTAAATATTATTTAGATAAATAACACCCAGACACAGAATAAGCCATCGTGCTCATCACACAAAGTTTTATACTGCGTGGGGATCGAATCCACGACCTCCGGTTTTGCAGTCAGGGTCACTAACCACTAGACCAACAGGTCAGTCAATCAACTTGTATGTAGTTTATACCTACATCATCAGGATAGCACATACCTGGCAGTCGGAGGCAATAATGAATCTCGATAAACTTAGTAAAGTGCCTTCGACTGCATGAAATTATATAATGGATCTTGTTTCCATCTTTTTTGTGCAGGCGGGTTTTTTTATTTTTGTAATTTGGTTTTTTATTTAATACTTTTTAGTGGTTGTAGGACGTAACCGATGTAACAAGTAACTTTTATCATAGTTATTGTCACGTATTGAAAATTGAAAAAAGACTGGTTGCTAACTATTTTTTTTAGTATTACAGTCATAATCATGTTATACCTTTTTGAAATCCCTAAGATGAGCCCTTTAATGTGATACCTATATTGCAGTATTCAAAATATGTTTTTTTTCACAACTCTTTATTTTGACATCTAACAGCCGCCATGTTTGTTTTTTCTCTAACGTCACATAATTATATAAGAACACTTGCCCAAGTGTGTAATTTTGATCGCCCGATCAAGATGAATCTAACGACGTCTTAATTGTATAAATCTGTTTAGTGGATTGTGAGATATCAGGTAATAAAGAATATTACATACATACATACAAGAAACGGGCGAAAAATAACTACTACTGCAGTCAAGGTCATAAATACCTTTTCGGTATTTTGTATTAATGTTTTCCTATAAAAGTAATTACCACTTATTTACAATCTTTCACAGGTATTTTTTATCAATAAATAATATCTCTGTATAATCTACCTTCTAAGATAGGTATAAAACAAAAATAGCTATTTGGTATTTTAAATGAAATATTACCTAACATTATCACAATCGCTTCAAAACGTGAAACTTCCTTTTAGAATCAAAGGATTATTTATAGCAACTCAACTTTAGATAAATGATAAAATCAGAATATATAGGTACAGAAGGCCGGCTCAATACAATCAGTGACAACAAACCTGGTCGTATCTTCAACCGAGACGGCTCACATTGAGATCTTGCGGAAGGCGGGTCTTTGCGTCCGTGGATATTTTGTTAAGCTACTAGCCAACTACTAGCTACTTCGTCTCCGTCAAATTTTCCACATTTTAACAATCGTTATAAAAAATTACGACCTAAGCTCATCGCTATAAATATACAAAAAAAACCATTAAAATTGGTCGAGCCGCTTCGAAGTTTTTCGACCATAAACACTGTGACACATAAATGAATGTGAATATATGTTCGTAAACTTTCGCGATTTGTATACATTATAGTATTTTATAAGCTACGGATCTTATGGGCGTAAATATTTTATTTTAAGGCTAAATACCTTTGTTTTATGGCCCGACATTTTGATCGTATTGCAACGGCCGTAGTCACGGGTAGGCTTCAGTCTATCCGTGTCGACAACCGTTGCAATACGGTTTGCAATTTTGGTTCTTCGTTTGCAATTCTGTGAAACGTCGGGCAATAAAACAAAGGTAAAATAAAATATTTACGCGATTAAGACCCGTAGCTCAATTCTATAAACTGAAATATAAATAGGTATCAAAGTTCAGTGAAATCGTTGAAATTAAATGTAACTAAGCGGAAAGATTTATTTTCTATTCTGTTCATAAAACCGTTTGACTGATTACGACAAATAATTCTATTTATAACTTTTTTAGGAATTCGTAGCCAATTAAAGTAAGTTTTAACGCTTAACATTCATCGTCACTCATCTATTCGCTTAACTCACATTTTAATTCAATAAAAAAATAATAATTTGGGAATCACATCATCATAACAATAGGAAATATCCATATTGTTGTGCTGGGATGATATTAATGTTAATGTCTCCGATTAGAACCACATTCTTATAGCTACTCAAAGATGCAAGTACGTTTTCTAAACCATATAAAAAATTGTCAATATTACGGTTACAAGGTGGGCGATACAGGGCAACTATAGCAAGATTTAAAGGCTCAATTTTGCAAATTAGGCAATTTGCGTCCTGTATGTGCGACTCTATGACAATGTGTTTAATTGATGTCTTTACAAAAATAATAACACCATCATTTTGATTAATATTCTTAGCCGTATGATAACCAACATAACCGCTTAAAGTTGGATTCGTAGTCGCCTTGCTCAGTCAACATTCGGATAAAACTATTATTTCCGGAAGGATAGATAAATTACTCAAGATATAGAAAATTCATCAAAATTACGGTTCACGCTACGTATATTAACATGCAAAATGTTCATTGATTTAAAATATTTTTTTAGAAGCCCGACACATTGTTCTGGTTTACATACGCACGACTGTGTTGTACCTATAGAATCTAATTCGTCTGTTATAGTGTTTAAATCGAACGTTTATAAGGTAAAAGAAAGCAATAATAGGTACAGCAACTACATGGCCAGACATATCATGTGCCTGATTATAAAACAATAGCAACCATTTTTTGTAACTACTTTTGCTTCTACTGCATTTCAGATTAGGTTTTCTGTAGTCTCTGCCTACCCCAGAGCGAAGCAGGAGTAGATATATATGTGTATGTAGTAACCATTTCTTATAACCATTATTGTTTCTACTGTATTTTAGATTAAGATTTGGATGTAATTTATAAAACTTGTTACTTAGGGCATGAAATGACAAAAAAGTAATGAAATAAAACTGATAATCGCGTGCAACTATGGCTAATCCTATAGATACATTCGTCACAACTATAATGTTTAGTTCATGTAATAAATAGGACCACAGTGTACATAAATACTTGTGTAGGTGTTTATGTGTTTTTTTATATTGTATTAATGATGTTCTGTGTAGTAAATGATAGTGTATATGAGTGTAAAGTATTCGTAAGTTTCTATTATACATAATTTTAAAAGTATTAACAACGTAAGACATAAAAATAAACATTATGAAATATTTTTTAAAATAAAGCTTCACAAAAAATAGTAACTTAATGAAACTTGGGCAAATTATTAAGACATGCCAGAGATTTAATAATGATTGAAGGCATACCCTCATCTTTTCGAAGAAAAATCTTATTGTTCTGTGACCAGCAGAACTTGTAACTATTATCGCTGGCGTATTTGCGTGCTTCAAAAAATAATTGTCTAAGGCTACTGGAAAGATGGTCCGCTATATAGATGGGTTTAGCGTCTCCTGATATGCCAATATGACTCGTATTTAACTTCTCGATCGATGTTCGCCCTTTATTGTACATTCGTGCTGCCTGCAATACCCGGTTCTTTTGAGTAACAGTTACAAGTTCAGTGACTATAGGTCTATTTAATCCCTTTTTTCCTGGCATACGATATATGTCCCGTAGATCCGTCCGTTTAACAGGGATTTCGAGTTTATTGCACGTTTGCAATACGATAGAAGTGAGGTCGTCGATAGACTCCTTTTCCGTTTGTGGAATATTTCTAATTTCAAAACTAGATGATCGCGAATTTTGTTGTAGGTCCAAGACTTTTTTTTCTAACTCCATTATATATAAACGCTGTTCTACTCGTTCCTTTTCTAATTTTTCCACGGTGTTTTTCATTGTCTCGTATGCCCGGTTCATAAATTCAATAGACTTTTCAATTTCTGTGTTTGTTTTATGTATTTCTCTGTTTTGTGTTTTTACCTCATTGATATCGGTTGTTATTCTATTTAGTACAGCGTCTTGCTCCTGTTTCCATGTCGTAAGCAAATTCATGATTTTATTTTCAAACGTATTGGACTTGCTGTTTGATTTTTCAACCTCTGATTCAACATTGGATATGTCAGGGGAACATATAGCGTGCAGTGTTGACACAACAGATTTTGCTGGCGGCTGGCGTTGCATTCGCGGCATTTTTGCAATGTAATTATGTGTTTAATACAAAGCAATCTCAGCGTAACGGGTGAGCGTTACCAGTTGTCAAACCGGTCGGCAGATGCGTCAGCGATGAAGCGGTGCGCTGGAGCGAGCGCCGGCCACTGTCAATCCGTGTTCTTTCCTTCGCAGAAGTCCGATTGAGATATCACTAGTTAGGTAATTTCATCAGCTTCACAATGATGTATAGCACTAACAAGATTAATAACTTTTAACTACTTTATCAGCAATTTAACACGGAGAGGTGATTACGTGAATCTAGAATAAGGAGATTGGTTACATACATATTCCATATTGTCGTTAGAGAGTCTTTCTAAAGTAGGAATACTCACTCACATGATACTTTAAGTCGGGACGATACCTTAGGTATGTTCCAGTGACATTAATATGAAACATGGTTTTGCTTATAGAGCGTGCTAAAGAACATACTTATTTTATACAAGTTCGCAACATATTGCCTCTTATGACAAACATACTTACAAATGTTCAAAAAAATTACCTTCGTTCTTCAGCAATCGCGTAAAAAGTTATAATAGCGGTCAGCGTGGCCACCGCCATCATAATAAAACTGGACAATCACGATAAAAACGATAAAATTGTTAATTTATTTCCAAGTTAATAACCCAATTAATAAAGTTATTAATTGTTGGCAACTTTATTACTTTATTTTTGATTTATTTTAATAATTGAGAAGGTTAAGCTTTTTGTAAATTGGTTACATAAGAAAATTGGTTAGATTAAATATTTTATATTAAGTTCCGAAACGCAAGACTATGTTTATATTTTCAATCGACTTCAAAAAGGAGGAGGTTATCAATTCATCTTTAAGTTTTTTTTTTGAATGTTTGTTCACCGATTACGCAAAGACGGCTGAACCGATTTGAAAAATTGTTTTTGTGTTTGAAAGGGTATACTTACAAGTTGGTCACATTGTCATCACATCACGATCTGATGATGGGATCCTGGAGAAATCGAGGGAACTCTTAAATATTAAAGGCAAACCAACAGTGATTTTGGTATATTTCATAGTGATTCGTGCAGTTCTTCTTAAAAATCACCAATTGGTGAAGTGGAATTGATGATGAAGACCACGAATGACGAGCAGACCTATTCAATATTTCACAGTTTGCGATTCAGTTACTTTAATATGATATAGAGTAGAACTTTATTTTCGATAAACTATTATTAAACAATATAATAGAGCTGATAGTGAACTCCTCAACAATTAACGGCCCTGCATCGGGGTAAGCAATATTTTGTAAAAGGATTTGAGCAGTTGACATAAGCCTATTGTAACTTGAGCAAATTACAAACCAACCCACTAAAAAGTGAGAAATAAAAAACTTTTTTACAAAAAAATATTACCGACTTCTAAAATAAATACAAGGCAACTAAAAAGCAATAAAGAGGTCGGTAATATTTTTTGTAAAAAAGTTTTTTTAGGACAACAACTTACAACGAACGTGAGATGAGTTTAAGATGGTGACGAATCATAATTATCTAAGAAGTAGCAATAAGAATAGCTTTATTTTTTTAAAACACATATAAATAGTTTCTTCCGTTTAAGAGTTATAAAGCCACGAGCATACACAGAGATTCTCAAACAATAAAATATTATAACAGTCCTCTTACGTTGGGGATTAAATGATATTATCAATTAATAGCTACACAATAACACAGGAACTAAGATTAAACTAAATTAAATCTACGAGTAAGAGAGAGCGCTACTATAAATACTTAATTTATGTTTAAAAATTATGTAGGTTAGGTACACAAATTATGTTAAAAGATCTTATTAAAAACTCCTTATTATGAAAGAAACAAACAGTATTTCAACTAGAGATATTCATAATGTATTAAACTTTGACTGCCTTATTAAAGTTCTTTGAAATCAGCTTTGGATAAGGCTATGTTATTGAATTAACGAGTCCTCTAAAAGTTTTGAATTGTTCTAGATTTTGACGGACACGGCCTAGTACTGTCACTCTTCTAAAATTTTGTTCTAAAGTTTGCACTTATTAGATAGATCTGGAATGTTTTCGGTTATACTCAAAACTAAAACTAAATATGCGGGGCTTATAATTGGAAATAAGACGTAGAATGAAGATGTAGTTTCCTTAATTATTACCGTATCCGGAAAAAGTACCTAAATTGTAAATTTTGCAGCCCTGGTTTTACCTGACTGTAAGGAAGAGTTATTTTTTTCGCGCGTATCTTGTATGTATGTATGGATGTATGGACCTATGTATGTAAGATTCTTTATAACCTCATATCTTACAAACCACTAGACGGATTTATACAATTAATACGTCGTTGGACTTGTCTTAATTGCTCAAGTGTTCTAAGATAAGTGCCATTTGAAAAATAACAAACATGGCGGCTGTGATGTGTCAAAATAAAGAGGTGTGAAATAAAAGGCTTGTCGTAAGTATTTCAAAAAGGTTTAAGTATCATGATTATGACCGTAATACTAAAAAAAGTTAGTTAGCAATCCTTTTTTTAAATTTTCAGTACTTGGCAATCGCTGTGATTAAAGTTAATAGCTACATCCTACAACCAAACCAACTGAAAAGTATTAAATAAAAAATAAATTAAAAAATCAAAATACCCGCCTGAGATCAATTAATGCCTCCGACTGCATGACATTATATCTTGTAGATCTTGTTTCCATCTTTTTGTGCAGGCGGGTATTTTGATTGTATTGTTTATATTTTATTTTTATATTTTTGCATGTAGGTAGGTACTTTTTGGAGATGTAATAAAACGTATTTTATAAGTAATACTTAAATACAAAAAGAACATTGTGTACATTTTCTTCTTTATATTATTAGGTACTTAGCAGTAGTACCTACATAAACAATGATAATAAATTAACTCAAACACATTATTTCCATTTTAAAGACCCAGGAATCCAACCCTAAATTACCGTATGCCATGCTGGGCGGGAGTCAAACCATATAAAAAAAAATCCTACTAAAAATTAATATAAATATTACAATACAATATATTTATTTGTTTGAATCTGGTCATACAAGATGTTACAATTATATTAAGAATCGTCATATTCTACTAGTTGTGGCGTGGAAATTAAGGAGGTACTATAAATTAATTACGTCAAAATATATTTTAACATTAAAAAAAAAATAGAAATACATATCAAAGCGTTGTATCATTAAAAAAATCATTAATATTATGACAACATTTAAAAATCAACATCTCTCTTTTGTTTTAAAATAAAGTAGCAGGTAAGTCTTTGTAATTATTCGGTAAATTCTTCCCGTTTTTGTTTTGATGTTATATAGCTTATACCCTACCTCGATATATGGGCTATCCAACAGTGAAAGATTTTTTTAATTCGAATCAGTAGTTCCCGAGATTACCGCGTTCAAACAAACAAACTCTTCAGCTCTGTAATATTAGTATAGATATTGGGGGCCATGCATAATACCTACACTTTTCCACATTATGCTGTTCTGGGCTGCGTATACACAGTCTAGTGCTGTTCCGTCAGTTGCGATCAACAACATCTTTATGTTAAAAACCAAATCAATGATTGGTTAAAAAACCGGGCAATAGTATGTCGAACTATGCTCTATGTAGGGTTCCGCAGCCTTGAATAATTGCATCAACAGAAAAGCCGATGTTCATGGTGCTTACGCCCTTTTGTTGAGAAACGCGGTTTTGGTAATAATTCAATGACGGTATATCCGATCATGTTCGAAATAATTTTAGGGTAAAGTTTATATTTAAGCGCTACCTTTGTGATTTTTTTCATATTTTTTTGTTACACAGTTCAAAAGTTAAGGGGGGGGGGGGGCACAATTTGTTTAACTTTCGAAGTGATTATTTCTAAAAGTACTCACTCAATCAAAAAAGTTTATTAGAAACCTCAAAGTGTTTTTAAAAGACCTGTCGAATGATGTGCTAAACGTTTATTATTGCACTAAGTAGCGGCTGCTGCAAGACACCTTTTCAAACAAATTTCATCAATATTCATTGAGTAGTCTTAGAGTAAAATGGCTGTGACATACGGACGGACAAACAAACAGACAGAGACGGATATAACGAGACTATAAGGGTTCCGTTTTTGTCATTTTGGCTACGGAAACCTAAAAATGACGACAATCACTAGTTAGGTAGAGCATATTTGGAAAATGCTATTATAAAACTCACGGGCTACTCTTTCCGATCCATGAGGTAAATTTAAATAATCAAATTACTTCACTCCATTCTCTTCCTCATAAATTCAATTAATACAATATTTCTAGGTTAGTTCAACTTCCTCGTTTAAAAACAACACGAAATATAGGTCAATAGCAGCCAATTTCGACATTAAAACATATTAAGCAAATTTACATTCATAACAGTTTGTGTATTTTCATGAAATTCCTTATCATTATTGCTTGAAAGCCGTAAAATTGTATTTGAACGACTGTTTGAATATTTACGGTAGCGGTTAAACTACAGACCGCCCGTCCGTTGTATGGAATGTTTAAGTATTTTATTCTATGAACACCTTTGTATTGGTGTGTTTTATGAGATGGTGTATTCCATTAAAAAAGCTTGTAAAAATTTAAGTATTTAAGAAAGTCAGGCCTGTTTCTCGTAGGTTTGTAGGTGCAACATACCTTCATAGAATTTCAGTTTTATGGTGCCAATATAGATCGTTAGAGGCAACGTACAGTCAAAGACCTAAGATGGTTAACAAGGTCTAGGTAATTGTAAAGGTGGATGACATAGTATATTAGTAGTAGTATTTTTTGATATGACAAAAGCTTTTAATTTTGTATCACATAAAATTTTGCTAAATAAGCTAGAACAATACGGTGTACGTGGTACTGCTTTGTCATGGCTAAAAACATATTTAGAGAACAGGAAACAATGTGTTGAGATAAGCACTCAAAATGATAAGATAGGTAAAATTGGAGAGCTAGAAGTAACTTATTCTAATTGCGAAATTAATAATTCTGGGGTGCCGCAAGGTAGTGTTCTGGGTCCCCTACTATTTCTGTTGTATGTTAATGACCTCCCAGATGTAACTACATATTCATGCACTCTGTTTGCGGATGACATTTCAATAATTATTACATCTAAAACTAGTGACATTCAAAAATATGCCCCGATCTCTAATAAATACACACATCAAAAGTGTCTAGGGATCAAGCATTTTTATGCGGATTTCTTGAGATTGAGATGTGGCTTTGTAATAAATTTATGATTTTATAAATTTATATGGATCCTTTTTGGTGCATTTCATAATTTGAATCAGGAACTGTGAATCAAATTCGAGTAAAAGATGAAAATCAGCTGTCAATATTTTCCCTATAAAAACATACAACGCATTGAAGACATTATTAGTGCTACTGTTTCCCTACTACTGATTAAAACCAACGTTATTATGGAGCGGCGACGTCATTTAAGCAGGGAAGAAATGCTCAGAGCCGTGGGAATGATAGAAGCTGGTTCCCGGCAACGTACTGTGGCTTTAGCTCTGAATACAAGTCAGAGTGTTATCAGTCGACTTTGGACACGTTACCGAAGCACTGGTACCGTGGCTGAGCGCCATGGAGGACGGTATCGCTGCACCACACGGAGACAAGACCGATACATTCAAATCTTAACTCGAAGAGGTCCAACAATAACCGCCATGATGTTAGCCGTGAGGCTTCATCACTCTTCAGGGAACTTAATTAGCGACCAAACAGTCAGAAACCGCTTGCATGAAGTGAACCTTCATTCCCGAAGACCGCTACGGGTACCACCTATAGCAATGCACAATCGTAGGATTCGATACCAATGGGCTCTTGAACACAGAAATTGGGCAGAAGAACAATGGCGTTTCGTGTGCTTTTCTGATGAGTCTCGTTTTGGTATGAGACCGGATACAAGACGTATACGACACTGGAGAACCCCTGGACGCCAACAGCGATTAAAATCCTGCCAGGAAGTCCATCCTTGTAGTGGTGGAACCATCATGGTATGGGCGGGTATTTGGATCGGCGGAAGAACTGAGTTGATTTGGATCAGAGGCAACCTCAACGCTCAAATTTATGCTGAGACGATTGTATCAGACGTCATCGTTCCTCTACAAGTGCAAATCGGTCCCTTATTTCAGTTAATGCATGATAATGCACGACCGCACACCGCAAGAGTTGTAAGACAGACTCTCGCCGCAGCTAACATCAATGTCCTGCCCTGGCCTGCTCAGTCGCCAGACTTGAACCCGATTGAGCATGCATGGGATATGCTACAGAGAAGAGCTCTGCCGAATATGGAGGGTATCCAGTCGCAAGAAGACCTTTTTTGTTGTTGCAACGAACATGGGCGGCCATTCCACAGCGTGATTTGGATGAACTCATTTTGAGTATGCCAAACCGATGTTCTTGTGTTGTTAGTGTTCGCGGTAGAAACACGGATTATTAATTGTTTAAGTTACCCAATAAAAATTTAAAGAAAACTGTTATTTCAGTCTTTTTTTCGAACTTTAATGTTAGTGGTTCAAATGTCAAAAATCCCTTTATTAGGAAAATGGCAAATTTCTTTATTAATGCAAAGGTGACTTGGTTTATCGTTACTGTGACAAACGAAAACACTTTATTTGATGAATCCTTGAAGAAATAAAAAAAAAAAAATCAATCAGGAGAAAAGTTATTGCAAAAATATATGTTGATCCCTAGACACTTTTGATGTGTGTATAATACTGACATTGGTTATAATAATACTGACATTGATAATAATACTGACATTTATAATAATACTGACATTTATAATAATGCTGACCTTGATAATATTGAACTATATAATTCTGATATCAATAAATCTATTAAATCTGTTGTGAATTGGATGGATGATAATAATTTAAATGTTAATCTTACAAAAACTAAATATATTCAATTTACCACATACGGGCGTAAACCCAAAAAAATGAACGTAATGCATAATGACTTTGTTATTCAGGAAGTGGATCATACAATGTTTTTGGGTATAGTTTTAGACAAAAATATTAATTGGAAGTTACATGTAGCCAAAGTGTGTCATAAAGTAAATAGTTTTGTGTATGTCTTAGCTAAATTAAGAAGAATTTCATCTGAAAATACGGTCATGAGTGCATACCATGGTTATGTCGCCTCTGTACTTAATTATGGTTTGATTCTGTGGGGCAATTCTACCGAAGTAAACAGCGCGTTTATAGCTCAAAAAAAATGCATAAGATCAATTTGCGGGGTAGCACCTTGGATATCCTGCAAACCTCTTTTTAAAAAGTTACGGGTACTTACATTGCCAAGCATGTATATATTTGAAATTGCCAAATTTACAAAACTAAACAAAGATCTGTTTATAAAAGCCAAAGACATGTACTTGAGAAATACTAGAAATCCAGACAGAATTGTTTTGCCCAAAATTCCTAGAACTGAGCTTTACAAAAAGAACTGTTTTGCAATGTGTGGAGTTATATTTAATCGCATACCTAACAATATAAAGGACCTGCCCTATAATAAATTTGTAAAAAGCCTCAAGACTTGGCTAATAGATAGAGGTTTCTATACTGTAAAAGAATTTCTTAAATAATAAATAGGCAGATTAGGTAAATGCTTCAAAACACTAGTTTCTTTAACGTATATTTTCTGTTGACATTTGCATGCCCGATTTAGGCAGAACATGATGTACACATTTAATTTTAAGACGACCTTCCATCTTTGTAACAATGTTCTTGCAAATAAAGATTATTATTATTATATTATTATTATTATAAGGTCGCTTTTGTTAAGCTCTAAACGAAATTTGGTGTTACTAGTTAAGGCAACGGCCTTGCAATCGTGGGGTCAAGAGTTGGAATCCTTCCCAAGAATCATAATAATTCAACGCAAAGTTAAATAAATGCACCTTGGTATATCTGCAAAAAACGATCTTCACCGGAACCTACAAGTAGAATTCGTAGACGAGAAGAGAAGTCATTAAAAAAATCACAGAAGCTAATAATAAAATACTACATACATGCCATGTCAATCTTGGGGCTATTCAACTCCTCGATTGTACAGATTTAAAACGAAGACCCAAAAGAATTAAGTCATTTGAGTTAGTGTAGTGTTAAGTGAAGAAAAAAGTGACAGTGCTTTATATTTAAAACATAAGAACAAAGCGTTATCAAAAAATTACTCATTATCTCTCCTATCACATTGTACCTAATATCTTAAAAAGTAATTCATTTATTCTATATACAAAACACGGTTGTCCGTATAGTCATTTTACGGACAATAATTTTACGTGATAATGTCATAAGAAAACATGCAAACAAGCATGCCTGTGACAGCTTTAGTGGACCCGGCCGCATGCCAGGCTACAGCTACAGTAAATAAAGTGATTATATATTGCTATTCGTGTAGCACATTACACTTTTTCGTGCGTACCCGGTTATCAATTTATAAGACGTTATCACGTCAAAAAGAAAACGTACTATTATTTATAACATTACAAATGTCATAAGGCTTGTATCGCAGATTAAACAGTGACTCTAAGGCTAATATCTATGGAGCGTGCTTAAAGCTAATTTAAGCCAAGCCCTTACAAAAACTTGATTTAATACACATATCGTCTAAAATTACGCTAAACTTGCCCTAAAACCAATAATTTAATTCTGCTTTGTCAAGTTTTTTTTCTTTTCAATTATGATAACTAGTAATGTGGGATTGTTGGTCCCACATTACTTAACTATCCTCTCAAAGAATTGTGTTATGAGTGGGTTCACGTCGGTATGTTAACCGGTAGGATGCGAACCCGCGAACTCAGGATTGCGAGCCCGATGCGAGCTACCGCCGATTAGTTTTAGGTAAACTTTCGGCCCGGTTCGCCTGCGACAGAGCGGATCCGCCAGGGTGCTCTCTTCACTGACGCACTCCGCCTCCTTCTGCTAGATGACGTTCTCGCAAAAGGATGCAACTGCATTCCACGACCTCTCGCATCGGACCATAGACAGAACCACGGCCGGCAACGAGAGGTCACTTCCGAGCACTGCGATGAAAACCCGACGTTGCCCCAGCGTCTCCCAAGCTGCACAATGCTGGAGGGTGTGCTACGCCGAGTCCACAGCGCAGTTGCAGTGGTGGCAGGTGGGACTCGATTCCCTCTTAGTGACCGTGTGCAGGAACTTCCCGAAGAACCCGTGCCCGGAAACGACCTGCACAGCCGAAAGGAAAGGGTCCCGTGCTGAGGTAAACTTTTATCTAAGCTAACCCTAAAAGCACGATCTATAAATTTCACCCCTAATCAGCTCAACTCCGACGTATCTACTCAAGACAAATATGAACCAACTAAAACCTTTTTTGGATTTGTATTTCTGGAGCCCTATCAAATACGGCCAGGTAAATCTGCCTATTTTAAATTCCAAAAAGGTGTTTTTAATTAAAATTAAAAATGTGTAATATACTAACACAGAAAAAATACTAGTCCTTTATTAAAATACTTTGAATGTGTTGCCAAATTTTAGAAATAACCGAAAAATAAGGAAAAAAATGACTACAAAGGCGGGATTTAAAAAATAGGGACTCTTATTTTACATTTGGGGATGCGGTTGCTTTCACGCGTCCACATTTATTTTGTCGTCACCCTGCTTTCAGGAGTGTATCACACAAATAAGTCCAGTTTATTTTTATTTAAATCTGTAAAATGGGTAACATAATTAATTACAAAGTACATTTATTAGAACAAAGCTTGTCACTGTGTGTAATATTATACTTTCCTTTTGTCACCTGAAAAAATGATTAATGGGGATATCAATGTCATTATAATAATATAACAATTTAATTGGAATAGCGAATGCTTCATATTTTTAGGGTTCCGTACCTCAAAAGGAGAAAAAAGTGAACCCTTAGAGGATCACTTTGTTGCCCGTCCGTCCAGGGTCTTGACAGACAGACGGAGAAGACCCTTTATCTAGTGAACGCGTGGTTGTATCGAGTTGAAATTAAAACCATATACGCAGGCCTACAGTCCCTTGAAGATGTGACAAAATTAAACTTTTAAGTTAATGTCAAAAAAAAGATACGCCCGTTTAAGCCGCAAAAACGTATATTTCGAGACTCGATTCCTGAAGTGGTTTTCTTCAATCTTGATCTGAATTTGGTAGGCGACTCGCACTTGTCCGGTTTTTAAAGTTTACAAACGAAATTACTTTTTGTACTTTTTAAACCATTTTTATGCTAATTTTATACATTTAAATTTAAACGTATGGACCCTATCATTCATTTTTACTGGCCCTAAGCCATTATTAACTCCGGCACAGAAATATATCCGCCAAAGTCGAATTTATCCTCCACATGATACGATGACCAAGATACGGGGCCGGTACCCCTAAGGTCGCGGGTTCTAGTCCCGCTGAGATGATTTTTTCTTTTAATAAAGGAAAATCTAATGAGTTATTGTAATATAAATACTGAGGATTGCGCGTAGTAAGATAGATTACTATGCAACTTTGTAGTAATTATATTATAATCTGTTTTCGCCTGCGTTGATATTGGTTATTGCGATAAAAAGTATCATAATAATCTATTAACATATTCTCACTCAACTTGTGACCACGCTCGGTATTGACGTTTTGATTGGTTTACCCGATCGAAACGTCAAGCAATCTATACATTATTCCTGGGTCGAATTGGGTAGATGACTATAATAACAATAAATTATTTTAAAATTATTCAGGAAATAGCATTTGCAAAACTGTTCTGAAAAACAATGTTTCTCCACAATTTTACGTGGCTTTGAATTTATAAATATGAAAACAAACATTAAAATTAAATGATTTGATCATACGAAAGAATGACGTCATTGATTTGTTTTCCATATAAATTAGTACGAGGCGCATCGTTTTGACGTTTCATAAAAAAATACTGATTTGACTTGACAGTCATCTACCCTATTGTGAATAACTAAAATTTTTACCAAATAGCAAATTGATCTATATATCAGGAGCGGATTCAGATCACAAATAAAGTTGTGGGCACGGTAGCCGATAGCCGAAAGCTTGTGGGCACGGCAGCCAAAAATCAAAAATTCTGATTTTAATGAAACTGTACAGGTTGAAAACTTTTTATGTAATGTGTTTTAATTCACACAATTACCTAGAGTATTTAAATATAATTCTGGTAGCATTAGCGAATCAACCAATTGGGGTTGTGGGCATGTCCATCATACCCACTGCACTGGATGCACTGGATCCGCGCCTGCTGATTATTACCTTACTAGCTGCCCGGCTATACACGGGTGTAGTCATATCAGTCAGTAAAATATAGCCAATGTTACTCCCCGATAACGTAGCTTTCTAATGGTGAAAGATTTATTAAAATCGGTCTATTAGTTTTTGTGTTAAATCGTAACAAACAAACAAACCAAAAATCTAATCTTTCCTCTTTATAATTTTAGATTAGATTAATTATGACCTAACTTGGGAGCTTTGTATGGAAATTTGTCATTTATTCCTATAGAGATAATAACATCCATTACCGGTAAAACGTAACATTTCAATTCCGATCAAGAATAACTTAACTTATCTTTTCAACTTAAAGTAGAGAAGTTAAGTTGTCAGGAAATATCTTGGTTATTCTCGAGTGATCTTGCGCTAGTACTTTGACTGAATGAGTTTTAGTCTATAGAGAGTGATGCTGAGAATTTGCTTTGATGGCTTAAATCGTGAGGCAAGTAACGGCAATTTCATTATTATAATATCACTAGAGATACACCCTGAATTCGCGCGTGTTTATTTCTATGATTTGTTGTTTACATTATAACGATTGCCTCAATAAAGGTTTATTTCCGTGCATCGCGATCGATCGCGAGCCGCGCGCGGCTTACGACGAACGACTGACGCGCGCGGCCGATGCGACAATAGTCAGAGTATAAGAATGTAAGGTGCCGTTTCCGAGGTAAGCGACAGACGCGCGTGGCCGACGACTGTCGTAAGCTGCGCGCGCACTGTGAATATTGTCGCATCGGCCGCGCGCGTCTGACGCTTGTCATAAGCCGCTCGCGGCTCGCGATCGGCCGCGATGCACGGAAATGAACCTTAAGAGGCCAAATGTCTTCAAAAGACTAGTCCATTTTACGATTTTTTAACACATTAAGTGCACTTCACACATACTTCTGTTTGTGATAGGTCTCAATCTAACTTTACACCTCTGTAGGAGATATTATAGTGTAGTAGTGCATCCTCTATTCCTACACTCTCATAGTCCAATGGGTCTAAAATCTGACACGGCTGAAGAGGGATTAGGCGATGGACTTATGGCTTAACGTGTTCTCCGAGGCACAGAATGGTTGGAGTAATGGAAAATGGTCACCGTATGGACCGACAAGAATAACATTAATTGCATTTTTGAAAGATAGAAAAATTTGAAGTCCAGACCCAGGAATCGAACCCGAGACTTCCAAACTGGGGCCAGAAGCAGTATTTGTTAAGTAATTGGCAAGAAATGCCTATAAAAATTACTTCAATATTCGGCCTGCGACATCATAGTTTTTTTAAAATGCTCTCTGTAACGAAGCAATAACAAAAGCCGTGATAGTTCTTTAACTACCGACTAGATGGCGCATGCGAGGGCCCAAAATCGCGAGCACCAAGGGATAGAAAAATTTGAGGTCTAGTAACATAGTCCAGATAGGTGGTTCGCTTGTGGCCCCGGTTTGGCTACGGAAGTCTCGGGTTCGATTCCTGGGTCTGGACTTAAAATTTTTCTATCTTTCAAAAATGCATTTATTGTAGTTGTAAATTAATTGGCAAGAAATGCCTATAAAAATTACTTCAAGAATAACATTACTTGAGGTCGCTTACATATCTGCTCGATTACCACTGAGTCACAGACCCTTGAGATGAAATAATATCACATAGAAAATACTCCTAATTGCTTGCGCTTTGGACCGTTGACCTACCGCTCGCAACGCGTATTACTTTCATCAGCTTTTTTCAGTGCACTGCTAAACACTGATGGTGACTATGCTATATACGTATTAACCCATATGATGTCCCACTGCTAGGCACGGGTCGCCCTAGTAAACCTACTTATTATAGGTCCTGGGGTAATTGTCATAATAGCCACGGTTGGCGAGCGTGTTGGCGATTGCAGTACGACTTTAAAATACGCAGAGGACGCTGCTCAGTCCTCCAATGGGAAATCCCTTAGTCGCCTTGACGACACTCACTGGAACAGGTGATACTAATATATGTTCGTAAACTTACGCGATTTGTGTACATGATAGAATTTTATAAGCTACGGGTCTTAATCGCGTAAATATTTTATTTTAAATACCCCGTATTGCAACGGCCGTGGTCACGGGTAGATACCCGTAGATACCTTTGTTTATTTCCCGACGTTTCGACCGTATTGCAACGGCCGTGGTCACGGGTAGATTGTAAAATAAAATATTTACGCGATTAAGACTCGTAGCTTATAAAATTCTATAAGGGGTGATACTATTCTAAAGCCGAAAGCCTTAAGAATAAAAAAAGACTAAAAATGTTTACAACACGCCTTCTTACAGACATAACATGTTTTAAAACCCCTTCACACACCCCAGTAAGTTTACAAACAAAATAATCTTCCGCATTTAAAGCCTAAAACCCACACGTACTCAGAATGCCAGCTCGAGGACGTAGCAAAAACACTTTAACTTGCCTTGATACCGCTGTCAAGAGATTTTTGTTTCCGCCGGCCTGTCTGCACTTGACATCAATTCCGAGTGGAATAAAGGAGCTTCATTTAAGGTCTCTTCTATAAAACGAGCGAGTTTTTTGATTTGATTAGCTTTACTTGAGGAAAATGTTGGAACAATTCTGTATGAAACTGGTTGTTTATGAGTCATTCGATAAGACTATTGGGAAGATTAAAAGGCGGGTTTTTGTTTTTTTTTAGTTAGGTAAGTGACGGAAATCGGGGAAAATATATGTTAACTAATGAAGAGGTGAAGCATAACATTTTTTATAAAAAAATATCTTGCTAGATATGATACTTCGTAGAGTAAATATAATTCAAAGGGTAGCAAAATCTACTAAAAGTATCGGCGTATTTTAAAATATATAGGTACTCTATTACCCTGAGTGTAGTCCCCAATGAATGTAATAATGGAAGATCAAAGTTAAAAAAAAAGAATACACGTTTTTAAATCAGTGTATATTTCCTTTTTCCTCTTACAACCTTATCTATTACATTTTAAAATATAACATGATTATAATAGCATTTTCATACAAAATAAAAATTGTTCAAAAATAGGTCACACTTTTTTACGATCTTCATTATTACTGTAATTAAAGTATACATCAGACTAACAGTTAGGTTAATCTCGAACGGCTACATTTTTATTTGACATGACCTTATGTAAAACTTCGTAAGATATAAAAAAAAAACTACAAAGGGTTTTGGCTGATTCCTATATTTGGACATTACCAAGTTGCTTTTGATGAACCTATGCGATTTCGAGCCATTGCAATACGGTCGAAACGTAGCGCGTCGGACAATAAAATTAAAGTATTTAATTATACAGGGTGCCGATTTAGTCAGTCGAAACTTTGCAGGGGGGATGATCAGATGATCCTGAACCGAAATTTATGAAAAAAAAGTAACTACCTTCTCGAACCTACACCCTGTTTGATTAATATTGGAGATTGGCGCAAAACTCCATGATTAGATTATGATTAATTCATTATAACCATTTTACAGATAATTACTTAATATTCTAACTTAAAGAGAGTCGAGTCATACACAGAGAGAGATATAGAGATCTCAGGACCTAGGGCATAAGCTAATTTATTGCAGTGTGATATCTAGGCGACAGCATTCAAAATGTCATAAAGTTTAATACACAACCACACACCGCTAGTAAAAACAGCCTACGAATTTATGAAAATCAAGAGCCTTAAAGTAAAGGAAAACGTTCGTGAAAACAGTAGTTTAACTTAAAGTATTCATTGAAATGAAACTAGTTTCGCGGATTGTTTTACTTTTTACAGTTTCCTTCGCTTGCAACATTTTTCTACAGCAAAGCCGCATTGGGAACATGAGAATATTATACATTACTGACCTCAGGGATTATTTCTAACTGAACTTTATTATAGTGTATCATTATGTCTCGCTCTTTCTTTGCGGTTTAGTGTAAATATAAAAATATGGCTTGGCCGGTGACATAAGTTGAATTGCCGGGAACTGTCCGCAATGTGATACAGTGTAGTTGTGTTTCATTCCATCTAGCTTCAGATTAAAGTTTACTGAGTTCCACAGTGCTTGATATTTATAGTCGCGTAGATCAACGCGGTATTTTACAGGTTTAATACCTGTGGAGTACCTTACAGTAACGTAAAATACAATTATTACAGTGTGACAATTTAAATATAATAATAATAATAATATCTTTGGACAACTCACACAACGCTATGTTTCTAAATACATACATATTATCGTGCTCATAACGCAAAGTTTTATCCTAAGTGGGGATAAGTGTCGATTCGTCCCTCACTTGAATATAAAAAAAAATCATACCACCATTTGAAAATGCCACAATTATTATTTCAACATAAAATCATTCATCATTCATCTATAAAATTGTAACTTATATTTAAATATTAAATATTATTTTTATTATTTAAATTTATATATTAAAAATAACAGCGAACAAACACTCAATTTCTCCCTAACCGTCAATTGACACCCCTTTGGTGGTAAAACCACCCCAATTTGTAAACTATCGTGGTTAATATTTCACTCCAACCTTCCTTCTACCGTCGTCAGAGCGTTAATTGCCGTGAACCGGAAATAGATCATGGAGTATCAATCTTATAGGAGGAGGATAAAAATGACACGACAGCCCATTATAATAATATTTTGGATTTGTCTTGTGACGATGATCGTATTAGTTATTATTAGACGGTCTACCAAGTGTTAGTGTAATATTTGTAGTATTAAACAGTCTATAATATTTGTGGTATCAAACATTTTTTAATGTTGGTTTAATACCACAAATATTATAGACTAGCTTTGGCCCGCACAAAAGACTTCGACTGCCTCTGTGATGCGGTGGAAGTGTGTCCGACTGCTACGCATGAGGTCGGGTTCGATTCCCACACGAGACACCACTTTGTGTGATCCACAAATTGTTGTTTCGAGTCTGGGTGTTCTTTGTGTCTATGACTTGTATGTTTGTAAAGTCCACCGCGATACAAGGCTTGTACCCTACAGCGAAGGCGTCTTTAAAAGAAATCCTTAAACTTTTGGATCTAGAATTTTGTTCTTTGGGGCAACATGTGACCCAACCGGCCAAGTGTGAGTTGTTTACATGGCAGTGGAGGGGAATATTTTATTCAACTTCTACCATCACCTTTTTAATTGCCTGTCAAAACACACTGTATAGTGTAAAAATCTCTAAAAAAATGTCTTTCAGTCGAGTTTGGGGGGGCAATTGCCACTGTGCCCCCCCCCCCCCCCTTTAATCCGCGCCTGGCTTAGATGATTCATAAAATAAACTTCTGTTAAATTTCAGCTTTCTAGGTCCAAGGGTTTAGGCTAAGTGTGTATGACTGAATAAAATGTATTAAATGTAAGTCTTCGTCCTATTATAACACTTCACATTTTTCATACAACGATATAAAGAGACCAGCAGGTTGTGCGCCTGATGGTCGCGCGTCACGCTTACCCATAACAGTATCAGTGGCACCCAAAACCTTGTTTAGCAAAGATCTGAATGTCACCGCACCGCGCTCCTCATTTGAGACAGTTCGTAAACCTCATTTGCCCTGTAATAACAAGTGCCCTTCAACCGAAACACAGTAATGCGTTAAAATTACTATTTCACGTAAGAATAATTGATGCTGTGGTGGTACCGACCTAAACGGCATATGACTTGGCTTAGTGGTAGCTCTACACCCTACCTACACAATATTTTTATGCTATTTCGGGCCTCGTGAATTTTCAGTCGTTATGGAGCCAAAAATTTTGAACACCATATCAATAACCTAGCCTTTAAAAATCATTATTCTTTCAGTTTAAGAAAATACAAACAATAATTTTTATAAAAAAAAATAAAAAAAATAGTATGTCATTTGCGGAAAACAAATGAGCATTTTTGGTAACGCTACTCTATTTTACGTAATAAAATAGGTACTACGATCTTATGATAGATGTCACTCATAGTTTTCCACTACCCACGTGTCGCTTTAGGCAATTTAAGGTATTTATTTTCATATTTTTTAAAAAATATTTATTAAACTGATATTTTTAAGGACTAGGTTACAAATATGGAGTTCAAAATTTTCGGCTTCAAAACGACTACAAAATCACGCACGATATTAATGTGACAAAGACATACATAACATAACAACAGGAAACTTGAATTAATGTTTCTTGTGTACATACAAAACACATAGTCCGTAATAAATTATACTGTAGTGCTATAATTTGTATCACAAATAGGCATTGCATCGTACATATCCTGTTGCAGAGCAACTAAACTCGAGCTTAGTGACTTAGCCACAGCTTGATAGCACCTTCATTACAATTCAAGCGCATAGTTCAAGAGCTGAAATGGTAAATCATGTTGCTACTCGTATTATGTCAGCAGATAACAACACAGACGGTAGACATTCTTAGTTAACCTACCAGTTTACATCACAAATAAGTAAGCATTTTCCCTCCTGATTTAATTATCCTTTTTGTTTCGCTTCACAGAGGCGACGATGTATCGCATAAATAACCAGTAACCTCTGGTTACGGGGCCGGCAATTGCAGCACAGTTAAACCATTTGGAAATATAAAAGACTTAAGCGGCGGTAGCCTAATGGCTAAAAGGCATCGGTCGCGTGTTCGAAACCTACCCATTATATTACCGACGTGAACCCACTCCTAACACAAGCCATTGAGCTCAGTTAGCGGGTTAACAGGATTGCTAGTAATGTGGGACCACAATTCCACATTGCTAGTTATCTTTATAAAAAAAAGTTGTAAAATACAAAAAACCTTTTGATATCAACGCAATCAAGACGCGGAACTTTGCCAATTAATTGAGTAATTCAATTTATTTATTTTGGTCCAACAATCTAAACATAATTAACGAAGAGATTTGTACCTACTTAAATCAATAATATTGTTTTAAACTTTCGCGATTTTTATACATTTTAGATATATTTCGGGACATTAAGTCCCGAAATATATAATTCACGCGAATAAGGCCCGAAATATATCTAATTAAATCAATATTTTAATTTAACAATTAACTCAAAATTAGCACAAAACGCAAATGGGTTGAAACAACCGTTAATGTATCCCATTTTACGTTAAAATACTATTATAATGAAATTCTCTTCATAACAATGTCGTTTGTTATTAAAACTGGTTGTCTATTATAATTCGGTTGTAATTACTTCACCCGATAACAAGTGCTTACACCCAAAACGGTGGGAGTAGACAGTTGTTTACCCGGCCTAACCAGACAATTTCCGTAGTGACAGTAGGGCTGAAGCATAAGCTGAGGCGTTTTTAACATGATTTTATTATGCAGATATTATACCTACAGTTAATTATGTTTTAAATAAAAAGGTGTAGATAGGTTACATAAACAACATTCGATCTTTAATAAAAACTTTTTTACAAAATAATTAAAAACGTCTTCAAAAAAATAAATATAAGGTAACAAAAATATAAGTACAACAACGAAACATAATTAAACATTTTAAAGTTGGTGTCAAGATTACATTTCTTGGCACCAACTTCAAAATGTTTTTTTAATTTTTTTAAAATTAAAAATACTAAATTTTTTGTTGTTGTACCTCTATTATTTTTTGCTTTTTAGTTAACTTATATTTATTCTGGAAGTCACTTTTTAATGTATTGGTTTGTAGTTGATTTATGTTACAATAGCATAATACCAACTCCTCATTTCTTTTTACAAAATGTTGGGTTTTGCGACACAAGGACGTTGATCTCTCATCTTTAACATCTCTCATCTCTGACTCACTAACATTAACTTATTCTATTTAACGTGTCACGCTTGGCTTACGCCCGCATGACATGGTAAAAAATAAACAAAATAATAATAATATTTATTCAAATAAAGTTCTCACAAAAGTTGTGAATTGTATTTCAGGGTTCAGTAAATCTATAAACCCCAATTGTCATATTTATCTATTGCGAAAAATACTTGTATGTCATGAAAGCTCTAATTTAATTTTTAACCATTTAGACGGGGTTAAAGAAACGTTGGTACTCTTTGTGTGAATCATTTTATTGATCAGCTCAGAGCTACTCAATAAAATTATTCAGACGTTAGTACATGCATACCAGAATGTTTTCCTATAATAGCATTTGTCCGCGACTTCACTCGCGTTAAATTTGAATCTGTTCATCACTTGCGAAAAATCTCCTTCAGATAGTTAACTTTTTACGTCCATTGGTTCCTATTGCTCTGAAGCGTGTGTCTAGAGTATTTAAATGTAGAACTTAGTGATGTAGATATGTAGTGTTAGTGGATATGCCGAGACTTAGTGTGTTTGCCGTCGAAAATAAAACACAACATTACCACCTAGCCCGCTACGCTTGTGAATCGCTCCACGCTTACCGACTATGACTTGGTGGATTTAAGGCCGCAATTGACTAATCCCCAGGGGGTTTAAGCGGCATCCACCATTCATCATAGCTGACGACGGATTATATGCGTACAGTACATCACTTAGTTTTAACCATAACGTGTTGACGAGACAAACGTTGGAATGTCATTCGCTAAGGACTTTCGTATACATGTTTTTGATAAAGATTTTACATTGTTTAGTAGTGACAGTGAGTCTTATGGAAGTAGATAATAATAATGTTTTAAAAATATGGAAGGCCTCTATCGACTCGCCTATTTTTCAATGATAAAGGCTTTGTTCCCGTGGATCGGACTATGGTAAAAAACCGGGCAAGAGCATGTCGGACCATGCTCAGTGTAGGGTCTCGCAGCCTTAAATTATTGCATCAGCAGAAGAGCGTATATAATAATAATATAATAATAATAATAAAAACTGTTTATTTCAGTAAAAAATTACATGTTTTTTTTTTCACATAAGTACTAACTAAATCTTTTCTAAATTAAGATTATGACATTAGTACCTACTTAGTAGCTTGTTACATTATGCTTACACAATTAACTTATAACTACCTTAAAAATATACACGTTATTTATTTATACATATTTATGAAGTGCCTCTTAAGTATGTTTTGTACATGGCGTTTATTTTTATTTACAATTATTAACACCAAATCTATTGGCAACCTATTTAATATATTAGGTAACATACATTTCCAAACTCTTTTACCGTATTCATTGTTACATCTAGGTATTTCAAAGGTTGGAAGATACGGAAGATTACGTAGTGTCTTGGGTCTGGTGTTTTTTTTTAGTTTAATTACGTGGTCATAATATTGTGCTACACATGCTATGTCTATTTTATCAAAGACACTCACTACTTGGCAATAATTAAACAAATTGTGGTAGTTATCTTTGTTTTTAAATTTAATTTTTAAAGGGACAATATTTTTTAACAATCTTATTTGGAGCTTGTATATCTCATTTATATAAGTTTTATATGTTCTTCCGTAGCTTGCCAAACCATAGTTTATTATAGAATCCGCCAATGACATATATAGAAGTCTCAATGTGTTATAAGGAATTTTATGTTTAAGGATACACAATTTCGATAAGATGGCTCTAAGTTTATTACATACATGGTGAATATGTGGAGCCCAATTAAAATGATTATCTATTATTAACCCAAGATATGTATGTTGTTTAACAATTTCAAGATTTGGGCATGTACATGAAGTGTTACTTAGATGCATACAGTTGTGCTCATGAGCGACGATTTTAGGCGTGTAATCTAATTGTTTGTATGGTGAATGTATGTGCATTAGTTTGGTTTTAGTATAATTTATTGATAAGCCTACATCGTGGGCCCATTTGCACAACAGATCGAAATCATCCTGCATCATATTTTGCGCTACAATAATGTCTTTGTGCGACGTGATTATACAAGTATCGTCAGCAAATTGGTATACTGAACCATGTCGAAATATTTTACACATATCGTTTACATATAATAGGTACTCAATCGGTCCGAGTATTGATCCTTGAGCCGTTCCATTTTTTGTTGCGATCCGATCGCTTTGCGTATTAGCTATGCTAACCACATTCATGGCACTTACGCCCGTTTGTTGAGAAACGCAGTATTTCGGTAATAACTCAATGACGGTATATCCGATCATGTCCAAAATAATTTTAGTTTAAAGTATTTATTAAGCGCTACCTTTGTGATTTTTTTAATGATTTTTGGTCATACGGTTCAAAAGTTAAGAGGGGGATACAATTTATGCACCTTTCTGAGAGATTATTTCCAAAAGTAATAACTCAATAAAAAAGTTTATTAAAGACCTTATAATGTTTACCTGTCAACTGATGTGCAACACGTTGATGTTAGCTGAAAGATATTAATTATGTAAGGAATGCCCTCTTAAAAATACTTATTTTTCAACCGACTCAAAAAAAAGGAGGTTCTCAATTCGACTGTATGTTTTTTTTTGTAAGCACCCGACTTCAAAAATAAACACAAGGCAACTAAAAAGCAAAAAATAATATACCTAGAAACACATTAAACATTTTGAAGTTAGTGTAGTGGGGAAAAGTGTAAATATTTTATTAGTGTACATGTGAAGAACTCGCGCTCTTAAAAAGAGGACAATTCCTAAACATTATACTGCTTACCATTATGTCCTTATTATCTATCCGCTACAACAGTATCGGTCGGTACCAAGCTAAGGCATAAGTTTTCAATTCCACGAATCCGTAATTCCTTCGACAGTCATGCAACGCTACAAAGAAGTGCAAATGAAAAAGAAATGGTAGGACGTATCGACAACATGTCTGCTTACAAATCGTGAAATTTGACTCTGCACAATAGAGTGTTGTATTGCTTTGGGTTCAACCTTCTAGTGATTTGTTAGCGAACCCGACTTTGTATCTTGAGCTGAAAAATCACAGTGCATTTTATAACGCTACTGTGTTATAGTGTGGCAAGTGTATCTACATATATTACTGAGTATATTATCGGATATAAATATATAAAAATAGTTAAATGTGTTTTAGTTAACCTGTATTTCGGTAGCAAGGTCTTCATCAGCTTGGTTTCCATTTAGAAAAAAATATATATTCAAAATCAGGCCATTTGATCTGATTTAGAATATAATTTTGTAACCGCTTGTAGGTGGAGAACGTCAGATTCGTAGTTCGATTTCCATATACGACTGCTTCATAAACGAACAACCATAATTTGAGGTATAATAAAATAAGTGTAATAAAGACTTACCTTGGCGGTTGTGAAAAAATTTAATTTTTTTTTGAAAGATACTACTTATGTCGAACAGTAATTGGTGGCAGTAGCCAATCAATGCCACTCTATCACTCTGTTACTGACTGAATGATTGATAGACTTCTGACGAAAGAAACTTGCGTATACCGTAGCCCAGCGTTTCCCAAAGCCGTTTCCATGGAACTCAGGGGTTTCGAAGAAAAGTTACTAGTTTTTTTTTGAAATCTTGGAATTAAAACCGTTATTGCTTGGTCGTATATAAATAACAACAAGAAAACACGTTAGTTAATTCAATTTCATCCGTTGCTAGTACTCAATCATTTCAATTGGGAATAACTGGACATTTGGAACGAGATCTTAGTTAGAATAATTGTGGGATCCAAGCTAATACCTCCATCATAAACTTGGGGTTCCATAAAAAAGGGATGTGTGGGTGTTCCATTTTGATATAAGTTTGGGAACCCTTGCCATAGGCACTAGAAAAATCGAGTTCTAAACAGCGACTTAAGTATTATTTCACTTCTTATAACATCTGTATAAGCTAAAGTCTCAGAAAATACTTAAATAGTTCGTGTAATGAACAGTATAACTAACGAAGTGTCACTTCATGCAGAAATCACGCCTCATCAGTCACTGAGCGCTTCTACGTTTTAACGAAGCAGCTTTGTGCTAATTAATTGTTTCGAAAAAAAACTTTTACTTGATTCCTTATTGGAGCGATCAAATGTAAAATAAAGGCGTTGGAAATTTACCAGGTATTCATAATTAACTACTAATACCGACTGCCTCTGTGGCTCGGTGGGAGTGTGTCCGACTGCTACGCAAGAGGTCGCGGTATCGATTCCCACACGAGATACCACTTTGTGTGATCTACAAATTACACCAAGACCCAGAACAACTATTCCGGGTCTTGGTGTAATTTGTGTCCATGACTTGTATGTTTATAAAGTCCCCTGCGACACAGGGTCTTTGTACCCTTCTACAGTAATCGTCTTAAAAAAAAGGGATAGCTTTTGTAGGACTTATAGTTTATTTGTTGACGGTTTATAAATAAGCAGAAGCTTGCAACTTTTGAACGCGTATTTGTAAACACACTTTCCTCTCCTCAGGACATTAGTATTAAATATCCCTTTGGTATATTCTGTTCCAAACGAAGATTATTGATGGGCAAATGTGAGAACTCCGTTTTTTTACAGAAATATATCGTACCTATTCTAAACAAAAATAAATTAGTGCAATTCCGCGTTTACGTATCTACTATGGTGTACAGTACTAGAGCCCTACTATTTGAAACCCTGTCGAAATAGACCTAATAGGTAATTGGAATAGAAGAGGTATAGACCTCATTTACATCATTAGAGGAATCTGTAAAAAATTATATGCTTCTAAACCTTTACCAAACATTTAAATACTATGTTGTTTAAGCTTGCCAAATACTTAAATACTATGTTGTTTTATGACATCTACAAACTTTAAAGTTATTCAAACTAAGTGTAATTGAAAACAAACATTAGAATTCATAGCCGCCTTTTGTAAGTCGCGCATCTATGGATCCCTAATACGGGATAATAAATCTTCAAAGCTGAGTGTTTTATGGTAAACTCCTGGTACATTTTGTGAATTGTTTAGGTTGAATATTGCTTGTGTTATAATTTTACATTACGATTTTGGCTGTGTTTATCGAATAATCAGTCAATCAGCCGGCCAATTTTCAGTTTTACATAAATACCTATTTAAGCAAATTGGTATGGTATATACCAAACCAATTGACTCCTATAAGTACATCTCTACATTTTCTTTTTTCCAATGAAAAACCTAATTGCAGTATATTGGTTGTTTGTCATTGAAGAAATTCACAATATGTAGCAGAAGCCGACCTGATTTGTTTAATGGAGATGGTTAATGGTCCGGAGAGTGACCCGGCCTTTTTATCCCGGAAAATGGACATTCCCTAAAGGATAGTTGTGGACCTCAGCGTACAGCATAACTTTTTCGTAAATATACTCAAAATTCTTTCTTCAGTTAGGACACATAAAATCGTACGATAAATGTTGATAAATTTTCGCGATTTGTACACATTATGAAAATATATAAATTACGGGTCTTAATCGCGTGAATAATTTAAGGTTGGCCGTTGCAATACGGTCGAAACGTCGGGCAATAAACAAGGTATTTTACCTTAAATTGCTCATGCGATTAAGACCCGTAATATATATATTACCCGTAATATATATATTTTCGTAACGTTGCGATAAAATCAGTGGTACTGTCATAAATTCTTTTAATATGTTAGACACCAATGCATATTTCTGCGGTGTGAGTTTATCAGTATTGTGGCGTATACTACTAAAGTTAAACCCACAGTTGAAAAGAAAAACCAAACAATAAAAAAAATGCGTATATAGACGCCTCAAATTTAATACTATGTAGATGTTATGTAGGTATGTGTCTACTGTATAAACATCTAATGGTGGAATCCAAACAAAAAAAAACAACATGAATTGGATTTTGTTTTTAAGTTAGCTTAATAGCTTAGCTTTCTTTAAAGAAAATCCGGCTGTTTAAAAAATAATTACCATTTTATTTAAGTGTCGGCGAGTTCTCAATATGAAGATTTAGGCAATAACCAAAACATTAACTAATGACCGTTCTCTCTGTCTCAGTCTTCGAAAACCTTTTTCAGAAATAGAACAAGATTTTAAAGTTCTATTTTATTTAATTCCAAACAACGAGGACCTTTATTAGTGTTTGTTCCAAAGCTGTTTTCTTTGTTTAATGTCATTCAAAAACTTTAACGTTCCCCGACCTAAGTGTAATTGAAAACAAACATTAGAATTCATAGCTGCCTGTTGTAGGTCGCACAACTATGGATCCTTAATACAGGGATAACGATTTTCAAAGCAGAGTTAGGCCGTCATCGTCAGTTCTGCGCCTAATCTCTCTCCAGTCGTATTGGATTTTTATCCTATCTGACTCTGAAAGTACATACATAAATGTATAGAGAGAAAGTGCACTTGTGTCTGCGCAGACATTTATTTACAATAATATATTTTATGTACTTTGCTAGTCTCTGGTGCGATTAACCGCCGCGACCGTAAATTAGTTATAGAAGCCCATTATTACAACTGTTTAAGCTAAAACTGACCAAATACCTAAATACTTCTGTGTTTAATATCATCCAAAAGCTTCAACGGAGACATTAGAATTCATAGCCGCCTCTTGTAAGTCAATCATCTGAGATAAGCCGTCGATCCTGCGCCTAATCTCTCTTCGGTCGTGTCGAATTTTCATCCCATCGGACTATGAGAGTGCCTTAAGTCGGCGCACATGTTTGTTCACTAGATATAATATCTCCTACGTAGTTGGCTAGTCTTTTATGAGATTGGCCGTTCTGACTCAGATAACGGCCATTAATACAACTTTCTAAGCAAAAGCTTACTAAATACCTAAATATTTTGTTGAAGTAATTTTTATAGGCATTTGTTGCCAATTACTTTACAAATACAATAATTGCATTTTTGAAAGATAGAACTTCTTTTTTATCATAATTTGTTATAATGCTCTCTGTAACGAATCAATAACAAAAGCCGTGATAGTTCTTTAACTACCGGCTAGATGGTGCATGCGACGGCCCAATTCGCGAGCATCAAAGGATAAAAAAATTGAGGTCTAGTTACATAGTCCAGATAAGTGGTTCGATTCCTGCCCCGGTTTGGCTACGGAAGTCTCTGATTCGATTCCTGGGTCTGGACTTTAAATTTTTCTATCTTTCAAACATGCAATTATTGTATTTGTAAATACTTTGTTGTTTAATTAAAGACATCCAAAAACTTTAACGTTAAATTTACTAAAACAAACATTAGAATTCATAGCCGCCTCTTGTAGATCGCACATCTAATCCTTAATACGGGATAATGATCTTCAAAGCTAAGTGTTTTGAGGTAAAGCTCTGGTACATTTTGTGAATTGTCTTGGTTGAATATTGCTTGTGTTATTATTTTATAATGCGATAGTGATTGAAAACGTTTAGCGTAGTTTAAATAAATATTAGTAAAATAAATATGTCTTACTACTATTAGTACATTTGTTGCTAAAATAACTAATTAGATAGATATATTGGTAATTGTTAGGAAAGTATGAAAACTGGGCAAGTGCATGTTGGGCTACGCGAAAGGTAGTTCCGTAGTCCCCTATCCGAATAACGTGGCTTAAGAAGTGGATTTTCTATTATTTTTGTTTCATACTATTATCATTAACGTATCTAAGTATTTTTCAATGGAATCTGTACGAAAATGTCTTTACTTCACACTTGGTCTGCTGTAACACGTTAAGTTGTAAAGCCTACTTAGCTGTGATAGTTTTCCTTTAAATTTCACTTTTCACGTACCCAACATCTATCATTTAGCTGGCAGGGGGGAGGGCACTTGATTTAAACAAAAATTTGCACTTTAAAGGTTAATATTTCACAAACAGATCCCTAAATCTAAAAATGGTCTTAACGTCCCCCTTATTGTCTTATCCCTACTTTACTTATTTTATTATTTCACTTTGTTGGCATAAGTAATATGTGTATCCATGCAAAATTACAGCCTTCTAGCACTAGCAGCCCCTGAGCTAAGCTACGGACGGTCGAACGGACGGACATGGCGAAACTATAAGGGTTCCGTTTTGCCTTTTTGGCTACGGAACTCTAAAAAGGAAAAGTAGAAGGCCAACGTCCTCGGGGCCGATTTCCCACCAGATGGACCGCCCTCGTTAAATTGTCCACCAAGTATTCTGTTACTGAAAGTTTACGCAACCAACAGAAAGAGATGGAGAAGTATCGCAAAAACCGCTTGCTACCCACCAGACAAACCATAATCAAGAACGCTCATCTAGAAGAGTACGACTAAGCAGAAGAAATAAAACTGATAAAAAAATGAACATGTATGGTTTTTGTATATCAAGCATTACGATAACTTAAAACCTAACCTTTTTGGCGTCATCGTAGTCTGGTGAAAAGGGATTACTCATATTATTTAGGGTTATGACTGCTGACTGATTTTAAGATTTTAATAAAATCGCAAACTAGTCACTTAATACAGTGTATGCGAATAATAAATCCATATTTTTTTGTTAACAAATCTAAACACAAATCCGAACAATAATTAAAAAACCTTATCCCATTTTTGTGCAGTTGGGTAAATGAAATGAATTCCTGGTGTCCAGCAGTTGGTGACTAACTTTTCTCATAGTAGTTACTTTGAGAAAAAAATAGTCATAAAATAATTTCGAACCAGTGGCTTATACAACTAACTCTTACATTTAGTCATATTCAAATGAATATCCCATGTTAATAAAGTACCATAAAATCAATTAGAAGCGGCGGTAGCCTAATGGCTAAGGCATCGGTCTCGCAATCGTGGGGTCGAATCCTGGCCATTATACTACCGACATGAACCCACTCCTAACACAAGCCATAGAGCTTAGCTGGAGGGGTTAACAGGATTGCTAGTAATGTGGAACCACGATCCCACATTGCTAGTTATCTTTTAAAAAAAATAATAATTAAAATAAAGTACCACTAAATTATTACATGAAATTAAACATAAAATAAATATAAGCATGTATTTACATTAGACATGGCAACTGTTCTATTTTTAGTACGCACATGAATTAGACCCTACGTAGACGTCCGTATTCAAAACAAATTAAATATTTATGGCATTTGTGCTCTATATAGGCACAGCGGCTTTTTTCAATCATGTTGAACTAACCTACTGTGGAAGTATGTTATCTGTGGTAGGTATAGAATAATATTACCAATATTTTGAGACAACTCACGCAACGCCATCTGATCCTAAACAAGGCAGAGCCTGTATTATGGCCATCAGACAACTAATAAACATACATATTCCTAAATACATATATATATTATATAAATTACACACAGACACAATATACCATCGTGCTCCTCGAACTCATGACATACGGCTTAGCAGTTAGGGTCTCTTATCACTAGAACAACAGACCAATCAACTCGTAGAAAAGTTTAGTGTTTTTGACATTTAAGTATTTTTTAGGCATTTGCTTACAAAGTCGTCTATAGGCCGGTAGGTATTTTTTTTTTCTCCTTTTTATGTTTTTGTTGCGACATAATTTTGTTTTGATATTACAAGGTACATAAAGTGTATCTCTAACTTATCGTGAGAGACGGGCTTTACGGTAAACGCCTAAAAACTTGGCCAGTCGTCGCCATTGTTGAAAAGTAGGACAGATCCGGCCCGCGCTAAACGGATGCGCTCCCTACGATATAACTTGTCTACATCATAACAATTACGCTAACCGTCGACACAAAATACATAGATACAAAGGCTGGCTCACAGGTCAACAACAAATCCACACACACATAGACGTGCTCGTAAGTACACCATCAATTTGCGTAGTCTCGGTTGGCAATCAACCTAGTTCGACCAAGATCCGTATATATGTGCCCGTGCGCCTGTTTTGCTCTCCCGTCCCTCGCCGTGCGCTCATTGATAGGAGCCGGCCTCTGTCTGTACCGTAGGGTTGCTTACTACGCTCCTCGCTCTTAAAGGCGTGCATTAACGCCTAGTAATTAGTTTACCTGCTAATTATACGGATTATGAGTTACGACATAGATTAAAGTGGATGAAAGTGCTTGGGGTGCGTCAGTCAAAGCGACGGATCGCGGATCTCATTGCCGTACGACAAGTTTGAATCTTCCAGTTAAGAAATTTGATGAGAAATGGAGTACATTTCTCATCAAATTTCTTCAACTATACGAATGAACACTCCTTTTAGATAACTTTGTAATGCTCTATCCTTATCTATACTTCTATACTTAATATTATAAAGAGGAAAGATTTGTATTTTTGTATGTAACGAATAAACTCAAAAACTACTGGAAAGATTTCAAAAATTCTTTCACCTATCGAAAGCTCCGTTAAGGGGAAGTAACACAGGTTATATTTGATTCTCAAAGAAATTTGAGATCATTACGAAAGCTGCGTTTATATACAAGGTTATTCTTGGTATAGTGCAAACCTTTATGTAGTTTGCTTAGAATCAGTAACATATTCCAATGAGGTAGTTTAAGGAACATGTTCAATTTTACAATTTATTATTTAATCAACCATTCATTAATTAATAATTCTAACAGTCCTAAGTCTTATGTTCATATTCTGATGGGAAATGTAAATCATCATTTATTTTAAATAATAACCATGGAATACATATACGCGCCGCAGTGGCGTGATTCTGCAACGAACACAAAACAACTCTAAAGGCTAATAACTATGTGAATTTTATTTTATGAAGCGGCGGTAGCCTATTGGCTAAGGCATCGGTCTCGTAATCGTGAGGTCTTGGGTTCGAATCCTGGCCATTATACTACCGACGTGAATCCACTCCTTACACAAGCCATAAAGCCTAGCTAACAGGATTGCTAGTAATGTGTTAACCCCTCCAGCTAAGTTCTATGGCTTGTGTATCTTTAAAAAAAAAAAACAAAAAAAAAACATTTCCTATATTTTAATTTTCTTTTATTTTACTTGTCGAGACGAACCTAACGAGCTCAAACACTAGGGGGGGGGGAGGTAGGCAGGTACATCATGACTGTTAAGTATTACTGGTCCACCTTCTGGCTCCGTCTAAAGACCCTGGAAAGCATCTAGGATCGGAGTACTTGTCAAGACGAATTAAATGAGCCCAAACTTGCTAGGTTTCTATGTTTAGTTTAGGAGCTCTTATGGCCAGCTTCCGACTCCATTATCAGATCTGGTCTATGGTACCATAATATTGCATTGTCACCAATGATACACTAGTGTACCAAATTTGAGCCCAATCGAACATTAGGAAGGGGTACTAATTTAGCTTCCAAGATGTGACCAACGCAAACTAATACACAATGCAAGATAAATAAAAGCTTCTAATAAGTTTGAGTATTCTAATTTTATTTGTCTTTTCGACAACGTTCACAACTTATTCTATGTTTACTACTTACTTACTTATTATATGTAAACAGCCCGATATTTTTTTATTGAACTAATAATTGTGTCCACGATGATTTGTACAAAAATCGGAACCCGCGAAAGGATAGGTCTCCTCACTTTAAAAAGTATAAAAAATTACAACTACCGTATTTAAAGCGGCGGAAGCTTAATGGCTAAGGCATCGGTCTCGCAATCGTGAGGTCGCGGGTTCGAGGGGTTAACAAGATTGCTAGTAATGTGGGACTCAATCACACATTGCTAGTTATCATTAAAAAAAAAAAACAAAAAAAAATAATAAAAAAAAAATAAAAAAAAAATTATAAAAAAAAATTACAGCATGCCAAAGAAGGATAAAAACATTTTCCTCCTTCAAAGTAGTATTTTGCTCATTCCGTAAAAAGATCGACATGCTAATTTAATTATGATTATAATTTCATTAAGAAAACATTCAAAATTCTTTACTATCTTAAGATGCGAAACAACACTTGTGATACGTCATGATTGGCATTTTACATGTACGTACATAAAAATACTAAGTTGGTATAGGTATAGGTAAAGCCGGAGAAAGGAACGAGGCAATAAAAAAAAAAGCTCGCGGCCACTCTTTTCAAAATCACCAATAAATTATGGCACTAATAAATTATTCACCAGTTCAGAGGACTAATGTAAATTATTTTACATGATTTTGCATCTTTTGACCAATGCCAAGAGAATAAGCATTGCTATACAATGTGGCAATGCTGCCAGCCTTCTGGGCACTATACAGGGTGACATCGATGGGAAGGAATTCTTCGACGTCTAAACTGTTTATGAAATCCTTTTTAGGGTTTGGTAGCCAAAATGGTAAAACGGAACCCTTATAGTTTCGTAAATGTCCATCCGTCCGCAGCTTAGCTCAGAGACTGTTAGTGCTAGAAAACTGTAATGTGTAATGTGTTTTGCATAAATACACATATTACTAACGCCGATAAAGTGAAGTAATAAAATCTTGGGAAAAAAAGTTTTTGAGGGTAAAAATATATGTAAAGTGGGGATGTGATTTTTTTTCTCACCTACTCCAACGTATGGGGTTTCATCAGATAGGTATTTTAAAAACGTTCAGGGGTTGTGACCGTTTGTGAAATTTTAAACTATAAAATGCAACTTTTATTAGACTCAAGTGACCCCCCCCCCTGCCAGCTAAATGGTTGATGTTGGGTATGTGAAAAAAAGTCACCGTAGTAATATAGATAAAAAATTAAATGGAAAACTATATATACCTAGTCTGGCCATAAATACTGTTACAATTAAAAATAAGAAAGATATTACATTTGAATTTGGAATCTGTCATTTTTATACGATTGTTCATTGTATTTTCTAATTTTGGCGCCAATACATTGTACAATATTTTGCTATATTAAAATGGAGTGGGGTGATAAAGAAAACCGAATCGCTGTGATTGCATTACACAAAGTTGGTATGGAGCCGAATGTAATTTTTAAAACTCTCCATACGCTTGGTATTAGTCAAATGTTTGTGTACCGGGCTATTAATAGGTACAATGAGACCTTCTCTGTTTGTGACAGAAAAAGATCTGGCCGTCCACGTAGTGTTCGTACGAAAATGGTGGTCAAAGCAGTAAGGGAAAGAATTCGAAGAAATCCTGTCCGAAAGCAAAAGATTTTATCTCGGGAGATGAAGATAGCACCCAGAACCATGTCACGCATTTTAAAAGATGACTTAGGACTTGCAGCCTATAAGAGATGCACTGGTCATTTTTAACTGATAATTTAAAAAAGAATAGGGTGGTAAAATCGAAGCAACTACTGAAGCGGTACGCAAAGGGAGGTCACAGAAAAATTTTGTTTACGGATGAGAAAATCTTTACAGTTGAGCAACATTTTAACAAACAAAATGACCGTATTTATGCTCAAAGCTCTAAGGAAGCTTCCCAATTAGTCGACAGAGTGCAACGTGGGCATTATCCGACTTCAGTGATGGTTTGGTGGGGTGTTAGCTATGAAGGAGTGACTGAGCCATATTTTTGTGAAAAAGGTATCAAAACATCGGCACAAGTGTATCAAGATACCATTCTTGAGAAGGTAGTTAAACCCCTTAACAACACCATGTTCAATAACCAAGTATGGTCCTTCCAACAAGACTCAGCGCCGGGTCATAAAGCTCGGTCCACGCAGTCTTGGTTGGAAGTGAACGTTTCGGACTTCATCAGAGCTGAAGACTGGCCGTCGTCTAGTCCCGATCTTAATCCGCTGGATTATGATTTGGTCAGTTTTAGAGAGTATGGCTTGCTCTAAACGCCATGATAATTTGGAGTCCCTAAAACAATCCATACGATTGGCAGTGAAGAATTTTCCCATGGAAAGAGTGCGTGCTTCTATTGATAACTGGCCTCAACGTTTAAAGGACTGTGTTGCAGCCAATGGAGACCACTTCGAATAAGCTTTTTATATTTTGAATTGTTTTTTATTTATGTATTAAACTAACACACTGTAAAAGTAATAAATATTATTTGCAATAAAAAAAAAATGTTTTTTCTTCGTAACAATATTTATGGCTAGACTAGGTATAAAGTAACAAAATTTTCGTACAAATTCTATTGAAAATCATTATTAACTAGGTAGGGTTGTGAGTATGGTGGGGGGGGGGGGAGGTCGACGGAACCCTACATTGTGCAAGGCCCGACATGAAATTGCCCCGTTTTTTTTGTAGTTTACTAGGAAGTTGTAAATAATTCGTTAATTTTAGGTTTGCTATATTAACATTTAAACTTTCGCGTTGCATGGAATTGCGTTGCATTAAACGGGAATTAACGCGCATTGTTTACCTTAAAATAGCTTGACGTTTCGACCAGATTGCACCGGCCGTGGTCACAAGCGGACTCAATTAATTAATAACAATGCGCGTTAATTCCCGTATAATAAAAAGTTATAATTTTAGTATTATTTTATTCAATGTAGTTTGTTCGTAGGGTAATCTAGCTTAATGTATTTACATATAATAAAAATGGGAACATGAAATCAAAAATAAAACTACGAACAACTTTTTTAGTTCGTATTAACCTTCCTTTCAAACATGTTTTAAACTAGCTAAATTAACTCTGTTGACGCCTCTCAATCACATAAGCACATTGATTAAAAGACTTGTTAACTAACTAAAAGCGTGATAAAATACGCCCCTATAGTAATTAGAGCACTATGTCTCTAATACTGTGCCTATAATGACATTACATGGCCTTTAGGAGGCTTTAATGGACTGTTGGAGCGTTTATGACCTACATGTTATATTATGATACACTTAAGTTTTGTTTTGTAATGAAGATACGCAGTTTAATAATGTAATAAGAGTAGTAGTTTTTGCCCGCGCCTTTGGTTGGTTTATTGTCAGTTATTGCGGTCAATTTTTCTGACTCGATTTACCAATATTTTTACTGCTTAATTAACTGGTCAGGTCAAATAGCAATGAATAAAAGTACATGTAGATCGGATAAACCTTCTCGAGAGAAAAGAACATAGTGAAAATACACAGTCAGTTTTTATTTCTTCTTTTCTCTCCATTATTAATTGGTAGAGATTATGGCTCGCACATTATGTGCATACGCCAGTTTCAAGTATACTCTTTCTAGTTTTCTTCTTTCAATCACAAAGTCTCGTTCTTGTCAGTTATCACGTATTTCAAGTATAATTTACACTGTTTTACACTTAAACGCGGAGTTGTAAAAATAGCGATATGTCAGTTTGCCGCCATTTTTACAACTCCACAGTCAGTTATACAAAACGAATAAATAAAAACCGGGCAAGAGCATGTCGGACCATGTTAAGTGTAGGGTTCCGCAGGTTGAATAATTGCATTAGCAGAAGAGCGTATGTTCATGACACTTACGCTCTTTTGTTGAGAAATGCAGTTTTTCAGCAATAACTCAATGAGGGTATATCCGATTATATCCGAAATAAAAGTTTCAAGTACTTATTAAGCACTACCTTTGTGATTTTTTAAATATTTTTTGGTCACACGTTTCAAAACTTAAGGGGGTGGGACACACAAAATTTACGCTACTTTCGAAGCGGTTATTTCCGAAAAAATTCACTCAAACAAAAAAGTTTTTTGAAAAATGTTTTTGAAAGACCTGTCGAATGAAGCGCCACAAGATGATGTTTACTGACAAAGAAAATCAGCTTCTGTTATAAAAATATTTATTATTATTATTTAGCTATAAAACTAAGTAGCGGCAACTACAATACACCTTTTCACTAAATTTCATTAATACTCATTGAGTAGTCTTTGAGTAAAATGCCTGCGACGTACGGACAGACAGACAGAAGTCTGACAGAAATCAGAAACTAGTATGGTTCCGTTTTTACTATTTTGGCTACGGAACCCTAAAAATGTGAGAAAGAAAAAAGAGATAAGAGATCGGAATGATGAGAGAATGGCAGGCAAATTGTATTTTTTTTTTACCTGACCCTGTACAAATACACAACAACATACGGGCAAATTAATCATATTAATCTTTGAGCAAAATAATATCATACGTATTTTTTACTTTAAAAGACAGAAACCATATTATTCTTTGAAGTAAGTAGGTAAATATAAATTACTCTTAATTATATTACAAAGAGCATGTAAAATATTAAATATAATGTGAAGTTTTAGTATTACAAGTAAAATTGCCTATATATAAGATAGCATAAAAGGAAAATCAAATTTAGACAGAGTCTCTTACAGTTAATTACATTATCCGTTCTTTAATGTTACCTCAGAAAATTGGTCCAATTTATATATCACAGACTTTTTAGGGAAACGTTCCAAGAAGGATCCATTATTTCATTACGAAGCATTTCATCTTTTATTCCAATGATACATTTAAAAAGATGATTTAATACTAGTGCACGATTTTTGAAGTTGGCATGTAGGTATCCGTATCTGATTTTGATTTCCTGGCGTGCAACTAGCATGCACCACGTTACCGCGTTACCGTATTTCCGCCCTAAGGCCCCTGTCCCACCAACGGCGAGAAAGTGAGTAGCAAGTGTTATCGCTCAAGAAACGTACAAACATAAATATGTAGATCGCGTATAAACAAAAGAGATGCAGATATTAATAGTTTATCGCTAGTAATCACTATACTTCATCACTTTTGTTTACACGGACGGGATCTACAACTGTATTGTACGTTTCTTGAGCAATAAAATCGCTACTTGCTTCTCGCTTATCGCCGTTGGTAGGACAGGTGCCTAATGAACAAAATCAATGTTTAAACTATTGCCAGTCATCCTACTATCCATCAATACTTAGGTTTTGGTATAAATTCTAGCTAGTAACATTTTTTTCGAAGTCATGATAGTATTGATAAGTTTATCAATAGTCCATCGATATTTGGGGGTAACATCTCCTGCGCTATAACATTAACTAGATAGGTGTAATCTTGAAAATTTAGCTTTGATTTCTGCGATAACCTCAAAAAATTGTCTACCTCCTTTCTTATTTGCTCATCCATAATTCTTCAACAAATTCAGGGAAAAATTGCCGACATTCAATTATGTAGGTACAGGCAATGTGATTGATGGAGCTGTCATCATGTCCGCATCGTTCAACAGTGAACTTTGTACATCGATCATTGGTTGCTCTATCAAAAACAGGTTTCATATACTACACCTTCAGTATCTGAACTTAATGAAGTTAACCTTAAAAGCTTTAACGCGGCTGTTGTCTTCTGGTTAAAACATAGGATAGGCAATGAAGTGGTTGTAGATTCGAACCTTATTCATCGACAAGTACTAATATTAAATCTATTCAAGTCAAAAACGGGGAAAATGTTCGCTGACGAAGTTGCGCGTGTCAGTAAAAGTGAACTAAAAACTAGCTATGTTTGACTGTGTTAACCTCTCAACTCCCGCCGTCTCCAATTGGTGACGGCGTCCGCGACCCGAATAGCTAGTTTTTAGTTCACTTTTACTGACACGCGCAACTTCGTCAGCGAACATTTTCCCCGTTTTTGTAACATTTTTCATAGATGCTCTGCTCCTATTGGTCGTAGCGTGAGGTTATATAGCCTGTAGAATTTGTCGATAAATGGTATATCCAACAGTAAAATATTTTTTAATTCGGACTCGTAGTTCCAGAGATTGTCGCGTTCAAACAAACAAACTTCAGTTTTATAATACCATAGATTAATTTCCTGTGAATGTGAATATTAAAATATTTTTTCAATACATGATAAGTGTAAAATCTGATGACAAGTGTAAAACATGATTAATTTCCGCACAATATAGACATAATGAGTTTAGCAGTCTTCTAATATGTTTGTTTAAAGTTTTAAGATATTACTTTTGTAACAGTACGACTGGTTAAGTGTAGACAGTTTCAGTTAAGTGATTACCTACGGTTTTTTTTGTTTGTCTTTTTATTTTAAGCAGGTTACTACATATTCGTAGTAAACTCAAAAACGCATCGCAAATGTATTAAAATTGAATAATAAAATACAATAATTGCATTTTTGAAAGATAGTAAAATTTGAAGTCCAGACCCAGGAATCGAACCCGAGATTTCCGTAGCCAAACCGGGGCCGGAATAGAACCACCTATCTGGACTGTGTTACTAGACCTCAAATTTTTCTATACTTTAATGCTCGCGTGTTGATATAAAAAAAAACGATTTACCAGCAATTTTTGATTTATTACTTCTAATTTTAGAACACTTCAGCTCCGTCTAAGTACACAATAATATATGATATATGAAAGCCGATTGTCATTCGGCAGTCGTAGTTTGTTATCCAATGACAAAGTAATCCAATTATTGATCTTGGCTTCATAAATATTCATGTCGAAATGGATATGTCTTTAGGTCAATGAAACTCGAGTTCTCAATGATTACACTAAGCTCGTAGTCTGTTTTATTGAAGCGGTTTGAGTGTAACTTTACTTTTCGTATGCACGAAGAGTCTAAATTGTGGTTTTTGCCAATTTACAAAGCACAATTGTTTGATGCAAGAAACATTAGTGCTGATTTAGGTTCAGATAATCTTACAGTAAATTAATTGTTTTCAAACTTTCTCATTGAAACGGAAATAAACACATACATTCTCGTAGTATTTACTTTATAGATATTGACGTTTCGCCTGCTTGCATGGACTTTAGTCGCAAGCTGACTTGTGAAGCGACGTCATGAATCCTTTTGTACTCGGTACTAAGAGGGTTATGTGTATAATGCGTATGTATGTATGTATCCTTCCCATGTTCCTATGTCCGCTTATAACTCCTTAACAGCTCAACCGATTTTAATGAATGGTACGTCATTAGATTCATCTCGAAGACGCGAGTGTCATTCGGTACATAAAATTCTTAAAAAATCTTAATTGCGGATTTTATGCGCTTCAATCTAATATCATGCAGTTCAACAGAATTCACCAATGCCCCCGGGTATTAATGAATTCTGTTGAATTTATTATCGCGTCTCACTGCATGATATTGAATTTGAAAGGGATCTTGTTTCTGTCTTTTCAATGGCGGAATTTTCTTCATTTTGTTTTTTTTTTTTTAATCTATATATGTTCGTAAACTTTTGCGATTTGTACACATTATATAATTTTATAAGCTACGGGTCTTAAACGAACGTCGGGCAATAAACAAAGGTATTTAGCCTTAAAATAAAATATTTACGCGATTAAGACCCGTAGATTATAATAAATATTTTTTATGTTTTGAAACACATATTTATCTATACGGTCAGGTATACAGAGTACTAATGATAGGTAGTAGTGGTGTACCCATATTGACGGCAATCTTTTCAAAGGCAAGGCTATAATGAAGCTGAAATGAAACAGCCTCTCAGACCCCACAAACCAAATTACAATTTCAAAACAGAGTTTCTATTATTCAAATGCAACAAAGACAAGGCCATGTCAAGGTTTCATTGTGCTATATGTGTCGTGCCAAGGCCAGCCCAGACCGACTGGAGAGTTCTCCTCAAGCTGACATGTCGCGAATTAGGCGTGTTGAGCCACTTGGTCTGATTCCCAAGAGCCACTATTGTAACGGAATGAATAAGAGACAAAACGCAGGTGAATTGGATGTAAATGCTTTTATTGTTTTTGGAGTAAGGCCAGGATTAAAAAGAGACATGCACTTTGATGACAAGACATTTGATAGTAATTTGGCTCAAATATATTCTTTAGCGGAGAGTGGTCTGCATCCAAATGCCGCTCAAAATCGGCCATTGTGGACGTCTTAGGGAGAGGCCAATGTTCAGTAGTGGACGTTTTCAGGCAGATGATGATGAAGATGATCTTTTTCAATCGACATGTTTTCCTATGTAAAGTAATAAAAAGTCGGCCAATTGCGAGTCGGACTCGCGCACGAAGGGTTCCGCACCATTATCTATGCAACATTAGACACTATATTATAATATTGAGGAAAAAACAACAATAAAATCACTTTTGTTGTATAGAAGCCCCACTTAAATATTTAGATTATTCTATTTTTAATAGTTGTTATAGTGGCTACAGAAATATATCATCTGTGAAAATTTCATCTGTCTAGCTATCACGGCTCATGAGATACAGTCTTTATTATAATATCGAGCAAAAACGAGCAAAAAAATGACGTTTGTTGCATGGGAGCCCTTAAATATTTAATTTGTTCTGGTTTTTAATACTTGTTGTTATATCGGCAACAGAAATATATCACTTGTTAAAATTTTAACTTTCTAGCTATTACGGTTCATGAGATACAGCCTGGTGACAGACGGACAGACAGACAGTCATCGGAGTCTTAGTAATAGAGTCCCGCTTTACCCTTTTGGTACGGAACTCTAAAATGAAGAAGCTTGTGTCCTACTACACGACAAATCCTCTCTACTTACCTTCTTTCTAGTGAGTCCCATTTGCCTCGACGTCTGCCACTTGTGGCTTAATAGGTTATCAGTGCCCATTACTTTAGATATCTGATTGGAAACTGATCCTAACGTATTTAAGAGCATATAATCGATCGTCGACTAAAAAAAAAATATCTACTACTTTTGACATAATATTCTGTGCATCAAAAAATTGTGTCACAGTTGAAATTAATTACTGTTATTATATTATGGACTATCAGGCTTGCCCCGGCTTCGCACTGGTGTCATATCGTAGTTTTTTATACCCAGAGTTACATTATTGTAATTTTCGTAAGGATCTCTTATTTGTTTGACAATGAAGTATAGCTTATGCTACTCCTCAATATAGTAGCTTTCTAATGGTGAAAGATTTCTTGAAATCGGTCCATTAGTTCTTAAGGTACGTACAAAAATACAAATCTTTCCACTATTTTTGAATATTAGTATATTTTTCCTCTCTTTATATTGTGTAAATATACTATAATATATGTAGGTATATTAGTATACAGGGTGTTTGGAAGATCGATGGAAAGCCGCGATAATTAAATTAAATAAAAAATAAATGATTTATCTTTTAAATTGGCCGTTATTCGCAACTAACTGCAAAATTTTGGGTTTTATCATCAAAAATAAAAATAAAATTTGCTAAAACAAGTCACACTTCGTCTAATACAAGTTTAGTTTAAATGGTTTTAAATAGTCTATACTAGCCCCGCTTTACGGCTTTGCAACGATCTTCCAATGTATTATGGTAGGAAAAATCCACTTTATTGTTTTATAAAAAAACTAGCTGACCCGCGCAACTTCGTCTGCGTAATTTTTCCCCATTTTTGCAACATTTTTCCTTGCTGCTGTAGCGCGATGTTTTATAGCCTATAGCATTCCTCGATAAATGGGCTATCTAAAAGTAAAATATTTTTTTCAATTTGGACCCGTAGTTTCTGAGATTATCGCGTTCAAACAAACAAACAAACAAACTCTTCTCTCTCTTCTGATATTATAGTATAGTTATAAATGTTAGGGGTGGACAACCCTTATCACTTAGGGGCATAAATAATAGATAGTAATTTTCCCTTTTTTCTTTTTTCTTCGTTTTTTTTTACAACATTTTTCATTGCTGCTCCGCTCCTATTAGTCGTAGCGTGATGTTATAACCTATAGCCTTCCTCGATAAATGGGCTATCCAACAATAAAATATTTTTTCAAAGCTGCCCAGTAGTTCCTGAGATTATCGCGTTCAAACAAACAAACAAAATCTTAGGGGTATGAAAGATAGATGTTGGCCGATTCTCATAGATACCGGATAAGCACAAAAAATTTCATGAGAATCGGTCAAGCCGTTTCGGAGGAGTATGGCAACGAAAACTGTGACACGAGAATTTTATATATTAGATAAAAATAAAAAAGTCTTTATTATTCCATTGGCTTGTATTCCTACATTCGTGAGGACAATAATGTAATATTGTTAGTCCAATAACATGTCAGCTGGACCCCTCTTCGGGTGAAGGGGATTCCAGAGATTGACACTCGTCGCGATTGCTTGCGAGGTTGGACCAATTACATGTTCCGATGGTGTCTATCCGGTCTTCCCACCTTGCCTTTGGTCTCCCTCTGCTTCTATGCCCATGAGGTCTTCTCCACATAATCACGGTCTTCATCCACCTGTTGTCAGTGTAGCGTGCCACGTAACCCACCCACCGTCATTTCAGGCCCCGTGCGAAGTCTGCTTTCTTATTATCCTGTGGCGGACTCTGTCCTTCAATTTTATTTTTAGTGAGCTGCGTTTTAAGGCTCCTTGACGTGATGTTTGCTTTCTTTTGGCTGATGAATCAAATATCCACGTTTGACAGCTGTATGTGAGACAAGGTAAGAGACATGAATCCACTACTTTATTTTTAATTTTTAGTTCATGTTAGACTTCATAACGTCTTTATAGCCCCAGATCTTTTTCCATGTGATTGATATACGCCAGCCTATTTATTCTATGTTGGTGCTTTTGCGAAAGGATACCTGTTTGCCTAGGCGGATATAGTCATCAACGTAATCTTTCATCGTTGATATATTCATCATCTTTATTGTTTTATGACGTGCAAATTAATTTTAATTGTACGGTGATTAATAACATATTTGGCCGATTGTATCTAGTCGTAAAGTTATATTAATTCTCAAGACAAAAAAATTGCCTCAGGTTTTTGTAAATATTTCAAAACTAGGCTGGCTGAAATTAGAATTTAGCCCAAAATATAATGATCTTCTAACCGATTTCGGTGACAGTGACCAGAGAGAGGGTCCGAGGCAAAGAGGGATTTGACAATGTTCGAAAACGGTCACCCATCTATGTTGAACGACAGTGGTAACGTTGCTTAACCTCGCAGATATCTCGATCTCGGTCAAGGACTCCGAAATAGTTCTCGTGTAATACAGTCATGTTATAGTAATGATGCTGCCAGTTCAGCTCGCTAATGAACAAAAACAGTACATTTAGTTGTTATGGTAACATGTTTTCAGATAGATAATGTAGTTTCCATTGGTTTGCCACCGAAGCTACTTTAAATTAACGTAAAATTATTCTCTCATTTTGATAATAATAAAGATAATTCAATTTTATTAAGCAAAGACAATCTTAGACTCTTGCGGATCCACATTGTATTTAATAAAATTATGTCGCAAATGAAGTCATTTTTTTTTATGGTTCACCATTTTATTTATTTGATTGCTCCAGGACTCTGTCCAAATTATTTTTATAGTAGATACAAAAATAATAGTACTAATCGATTTGCAAACATCGATAGGCTATAGTTACGATTGGCAAATCGATTTCCAGGAAAAATAATACTTTTGTTCATATCCTATAAAGTTGGACGCCATGTTCGGTCAACAGTGGTGTTCAAACATTAATAAATATTGAAATAAAACTAGTCAACTATGAAAAGTGTGCTCCAATATCCGTGAAACTTCATACGTTTGGGGGGAACTATCCGGAGATTAAATTGTTGTAGTGCCTCCGCTTTGACGTAAACTACATTGTGCCATATTGTTTTATTTTTATGACTTTGTTTTGCTAGACTCTGTGCATTTAGTCTGTGTATTTTTGGTTCATTATTTGCATTTTGTTACGAGGAGAACGTTTTACAGTAAGATAGTGATGAAATGTCTTATTGGGAAAATATTACTGATTTTGTTAAGCTTAGCATTAAGTTTCTTTTACTACCTTTTATATACCAGAAAAGTATACCTACGGTAGCCGTGGGTTGTACTTTTTATCAGAAATTTCCACGTATACGAAGTGGGGAAAATAAAGTTAGTGTAGGTACCTACTCGTATGTGTTATAAGTTTATAATATACTAGATGGCCCGACTTCAAAAAAGAGGAGGTTCTCAATTCGACTGTATGTTTTTTGTTTTTTTTTTATTCCAAAATAGGTATATTCCAGATACAAATATAGCGAGTCGAAGGTTTAAGTCATAGACCGTCTTGGTCGGTAAAGCAACAGTGTTGGTTATTCTTCCGTGAAATAGTAATGTCAAATCCTCAACGTGTTTTGGCTGAAGGGCACTGATAGCAAGTGTAATTACTAATTATGAGGTAGTCCACAAAGAGCATTAGTCCGAATAGCACCTAGCGTTGTCCACAAAAGACACCTATTAATATTTTTGGCAGGCGCTCTTCGTGGAATCTGAGATTTACTAAGTAATGTCTCAAATGAGGAGCGAGGTGTGGTGACATTCTGATCTTTGCCAAACAAGGATTTGGGTGGCATTGACATTGTTAAGGACGCACGACCAGCATGTCTCTTTATTTCGATGTATCAAAAAAAAAAAAAACGGGTTGCACTCCGGGAGTGCCGGCAGAAGTGAAAACTTGAACATTAACGTTGTCCATTTTTGATTATTTTGGAATGGTTATGAAATATATATATATCTGTCATTTTTGTGGATAATTTACAATGTTCATAAATTGCGCTATTGTACACAAACATGACAATTTGAAAAATGACAATGACAACGACATGACTTAATAATAAAAATATATGAAATAATAAATCAAAAAACTTAACTTAAAAATAAAAATAAAATGGGAAAAAAACATAATCGTTACTCGGATTCGGACGGATCTGAGCTTTAATAACATTGTAGATGATGGCGAAATTTACCTTCGTATTCTAATGACATTGTAGCAGTTTTTCATTGTTCTCCCTCCGTCTTACGAATTTTCGATCAGGATCACGTGATCTACGAATTTTCAAACAGAGTCACGTGACCCTGACGCGAATTTAACATTTTTTACGCATACCAAAAAAGTGCACAACGCCGCTAAAGAAGTTTTCACATCAAAAATTGTTTTCAACTTCCATAAACATAATTAAAAAACAATTTTAAAGGCTTCTCCCTTCTACAAGACAATGGAAACTAGGAAAAGTTATGGCAAAGTTTGTCGAGTAATATAAGTTTATCTATTTGAGGTAAAAAGATACGAAATCAAGAGAAGTAAAATATTTTTTATCTATTTAGTTAATCGGAGTCACGCTATAATTGTTTTTTTAAATGATCTATAGTGTATAATATAAAATATTTATCTTTAATTGTACACTAGCCGACCCGCGCAAAGTCGTATGCGTTATTTTTCCCCGTTCTTACAACATTTTTCATTGCAGCTCCGCTCCTATTGGTCGTAGCGTAATGTTATATAGCTTTTAGCCTTCCTCGATAAATGGTCTATCTAACAGTATTTTTTTTCAATTCGAATCAGTAGTTCCTGAGGTTACCGCTTTCAAACAAACAAACTTTTCAGCTTTGTAATCCTTCAGTGGCATGTAAAATGGTACTTTCTGTCAGTTTAGTAGCCTTACAGCAGAGTAGTGACAAATTGACCAAAAATGATCAAATATCGTTCATGTCTTTATAGTGTAAGACCAATATACGGAGACTATTTGTTGATTCTCCAATACCTAAATAATTTTGCAGCATCTTCATTTAACGAGAACATTCCTAAATAAATATGTTTACGTACGAACAGTTTTGACGGCTGAAACATAAAATAAACTTTGCGTGATTATTGAATATGATTAATGATTCATTTACATAGTATTTTCATTTATCATTATTACCTACCTACGTAATTTTCCAAGAAGTGCTAGCACTTGATTTTACAAGGTTAGATATACGATGGTTTTCGTAATACCTACTTACATATTTATAATCGAAAATGCCTAAGTGCCTACGCCCAAGTATACAATAGATACATACATACAAAGGAAATAATTGTTTATCCCATTCCAGGTATCCGTTTTTGAGAAAACGAAGGGTGTAAAAAACAAATGAAATGGATTTACTTATACACTTACTAAGTAATACCCAATCATTCGCGAAATAAAAACCTTATTTCATGTATTATTACAGTTAGCTCCACTTTTTATAACAAGAAACCGCAATAATCCGTAACATAACTTTTATTACGATAAAGTAGGTAAGCCAATTTAGCAATATGGCAGCCATGTTTTGCTTTTACGAGTTTCGATACCAAACTGATTTCTACGATAGTCAATTTCGAATTTAGAACACATTCGATATTTGAAAAAAGCCTACAAGGTTTCGTTTGCTGGCGGTTGGCCAAGATCAGAATAGAGCTTCTGGCCTACCAGACCTACATATGTGGTAGTTAGCTAAGCTATGAATGTTTGTCTTACAACGGCTCCAGAAGTCGGCCCAACGTCGCGTGGTGCCCAACCCCACTCGTCCAACGTGTGGATCTAGAACAATGCTCGTCCCAATGTTGGCGCCAATGCTATTTGTCTGTGAGTGGGGTTGGGATCGACGTTGGGGCCAACGTTTGGAGCCAGCGTAAGCATGGTCTAAGCCAATATTATTGTTATTTTTGGTCTAACTCGCCAGTAAGATCGCTTGATTTTCATACAATGGTCAGATATGTGTGCCTATATCTTGGGTATCCAACTTGCACATCTGTGGTGAAAAGACAGCCTTATGTGAGTATTAAAAAGTGCTACAAGTTGCAAAGTAGGTGATACTATGACGTTCAGAAGCTTCATATGTATCTGTAATCCATAGGAACTTCATAATTCATACACCGTGATTTTGTAGTCGTTTTGGAGCCGAAAATTTTGAACTACTAATGAATCTTATCTATACTATTAATATTATAAAGCTGAAGAGTTTGTTTGTTTGTTTGAACGTGGTAATCTCAGGAACTACTCATCCGAATTCTCCATTCTTTCACTGTTGGATATCCCATTTATCGAGGAAGGCTATAGGCTATATAATATCATGCTACGACCAATAGGAGCGGAGCAGCAATGAGAAATGTTGCAAAAACGGGGAAAATTTACGCAGACGAAGTTGCGCGAGACAGCTAGTAATTTTAAAAAATGTCGCGTCACGGTGTTTGTGTTCGAAGTCTTCTGAAATGGTTTGAAAGATTTCAATGTTTTTTTTGTATATTTATATATATCTATTAAATATAAGAATAGGTCGTAATTTTTTAAATTAAATCAATTTTTGGATCTATTTTGAATGAATTGCAAAAAGGGGAAAATTTACGGAGATGAAGTTGCTTTAAATTCAATTTTCTGTTATTAGTAATCTATATTAATTAAGATAATAAATAAACCAACATACAACTACGTGTACATGTACAAGGGTAAAATTAATAATATATTAAACGAGAAATTCACAATAAAATTTCAATTAGAACTAACTCAGCTTATGACATTTTATCATTCGTATTAGCAATATATGAGCGGTCAGGTGGTCTTCTGTCAAGTTGCCAATATCATAAAGTGGATCAAACTCAGTTTACCAGTACTCAGTTAATAGTTTGGTATTATATTTATCACCAATAAGCAGAAGTTTTACCAAAAACTTTATACCCAACTAGCTGTCCCGCGCAACTTCGTATGCGTAAATTTTCCCCGTTTTTGCAACATTTCTCGTCGCTTCTCCGCTCATATTATAGCGCGATGTTATATAGCCTATAGCCTTCCTCAATAAATGGGCTATCCAACAAAATAAGAATTTTTCAAATCAGACCAGTAGGGTCCGATTTGAAAAATTCTAATTCCTGAGATTAGCGCGTTTAAACAAACAAACAAACTCTTCCGCTTTATAATATTAGTAAAGATTACGACAACCAATCAGAACGATTAGAGTTTTTCGATGAGTTGTTTCAGAGATTACATTGTCAACTAAAAATGTCAAAAATATTTTGACATCTCTCTATACGAGTAATGCAAACAAATTATTATTGTCAAATTAATGTTTCTAAATAAGTCCTTTGATTTGATACCAAATCCAGCATATTTGAAAACAACAAGTAATAATTCTCTATTTACATGCTTAATGCTTACCATACGCTATGTGACCACCATAATGAAGAAAATGTAGCCTATGTCGCTCGATCGGATTATAATAACGAACCGATTAACACTTCATTCATCGTAATCGGATGTGTAGTTTAGGCGCTACGGTGGATTATACGTAAATACAAACATATGGAGCAAAATACATAACCCGTCCTTTTTGGCTTCGCCGAAGTCATATAAAAAGGTCTCCAACTATATATTAGTTAAGACACAATAAATTGACTTAGAGGAGGTTATTGTAATGTTCCTACCACATCGTATCGTAGTGATTGTATCCCAAGAGTAGTTCTGTCTTCCAGGCACATATTGCGTGGAAACTAATATGCATTGAACATACGATAGCTATCTATTATATGAATGGGAATAATTTTAGAATAGAATCTCTTGATTTATATCAATAAATTATTATCTAGAACACGTAGATAAATTAGAACAATATTCATAATATACACGTATATAATAAAATTAGAACTATTGTGTTCTAAATTCTAGTAGACATTGATATGAATCTATAATCCTATTAAAAGACGAAAGTGAGCAAATGTAGAATAGGATCTCTAATGTAGAATAGGATCTCTAATGTCCAATATTTCATCCGTTATTTCTTGTAAGTGAATAGTTCTAGACAGAATTAAACATCTTCTATCTCATTTACTCATTATATTAACGTATACGTTTGGACAAGACAATGAAGCGGACGCTGTGCTCGTAGTGTAAATGTTTTGATTTGTCAAGGTTTTTTTGTGAACCGCTATCTGTGTCTTAAGGTATCTGAGATAGATGTCATTCATGTAACCGAAGCAGCGACCGAAAGCTTGTAATTTGTAGGTACATAATAAACTGTGGAGTTAAATTTTGATGAATAGTTTCGAGAGTCTACGTTTACTTGAAACAAATGTGCTTATAACAAAGTTAATCAATAGATGGCTTACCAAGCAGGTTTAGCAGCTTTAGTTTGAACCTAACTGTATCTTCGTATAATTTCGAAAATAAATGAAACTAAAGATTTATTTTTTATTATATGAAAAGAAAACAAAATTTTAAAGACATTTTGGTCTCACATTTTAAATAAAAATAGAGCGCCAGTTTCATTAGCATTTTGCTTTAACTATACGTTTTTAATTTATTGTCATTATATTACTAACTTCTCATTTATGTTTTATGTCATATCTCATATCATAATATGAACCCATATAAATTACCATCATCGCCACGCTTGGGAAGCGGGTTGGCGATCGCAGTAAGGTTTATAGTACAGAAGACGCTGCTGCCGTTTCGCCGGTATGAAATCCCTCAGTTGCCTTGACCACATCTACGGGAAGAGTTGGGGTGATACTATCCATAAGCCGGCACGTCACGTCCATATGAATCTAAGTCTAAATATGTTTGGCAATTTGAATCTGCATATATAGTTTGTTTCAGAACTGCCCGCTTTAACCATAAACTAGCCTCTTAAATTAAATTAAACTCAAAGCACACAAAACGTGATTCAATCATTTTGGAAACACAAACGAGTCTAAACCTTAATCTTTTCATTACGAAACCACATGTTTGAAGATTGAAGATAACACGGTACCCTAAGGATTAATTCGGACATGGGTTTATACAGTATGCTTTTACAAATGGCGTAGGTGACCGGACCGGTGGATCTTTCCCTGTATGTATTGTACGAGGCAAGAGGGATTTAGGGTCTTGGGTAGATCCATGGGAAAGGTAAAGGAAAATACAAAATCCATACCGGTACCATATATTTAAAAGTAACTGATTCTGACATGCTTTCATGGCTAAAACCGTTTATACATTTTGTCGTTTTTGGGCCGAGATTTTTGCCGAATCTGTAGGTATGTAGGCAATAATATAACGTTACATAAGTCGCGAAAACAATATTTCAAATGATCAAAGATCCGAAATAGATGGGACTAGACATAATATTAACTTTCTGGGTGTTAAAGTGTTCTTTTCTAAATTTTCGAAACCAAACAGTTAAATGATGTATGTGAATTGATTTGAATATTTGCAGATGTTAAGCGACTTAAATAGTTGACTGTACATGGTGACGTTTGAAAAATGCCCAACTTAATATATCTATATTTTTTTCAATCTGTAACACTAGCTGTCCAGATCCATTATACTAACGACGTGAACCCACTCCTAACACAGGCCATTGGATTTAGCTGGAGGGGTTAACAGGATTGCTAGTAATGTGGGACTAAAATCCCATATTGCTAGTTATATTTAAAAAAAAAACCGTTTTGGTGTGATTGATTAACAAACATCCATCCATACGTCCAAACTTTTTATTTATTTAGATTAGATTAGCTCAATTTGGACGTGAATATGGCTTAAGCGACGACTTTCGGCATTTGTCTATGGCGATTTCGTATGGATTGAAAATGTTTTAATATTTTAAAGTGGTCTATTAATTCATAACCTTCTAAGTTAAACAGTATATTAAAATTAACCTGTATATAAAATTAACCTGTATATAATTAACTTGTTACCAAAAACGCAGATATAACGATCTACGATTCAAATATGTATATAATGACAGTATCAAACAATTTAGGACGATTCCGATGGTGCGTTCCAACATCGACCCAAAAGTTGGCTGCGAGGATTACGTTTTGACACCATTCGGTTCGTTTCACAGCTGCGATAAATTTGATTTCACCAAATGTGGCTATTTGGCGTCGCCTTGACCGAACTTACCTTTTGGTTATTGGATTACCTTCAGTGTAACTGAATAAATACATATATGGGTTCGTTTGTTTATTTTTAGATTTATCAGTTTGATTGTTCAATTCTCCCGTATGTATTTTCTCAAATTACACTTACAGTAGGATCTAATTGTTTCTGAAGATAAATCAAGTGAATGCTAGCTAAAGTAACATAACATCAACTTTTATTTTGTTAGTCTAGAAAGCAAAAACAATAAACCTGGTAATTAAAGTATCTACCTGGAAACAAAACAATTAATTAAAACTATAACAACCTTCCAATGCTCATTAGATCTCTCTGGGCGTCCGCGGTGGTTGGTCGTAACTCAAAACTTTGCGACATGTGTGTGCTTAGCTGTGAGGGTGGCAAACAAAAGATAAGCTCTACTGCGGGTAGCCGAGTCATTTCTAGCTCATTTTCTGTTGCCTCACCCTGAGTTTTCTCACTAGAAACTGTCAAACTATTGTATACTGAACTTCGTTCTGGAAATAACCACTGTATACTTTTTCATTTTATTTAGACATTAATGAGTTTGATCAAGAAATATCATTCTCAGTTATCCTAAGAAACGTCTATATAAGCTGCAGGCCGCATTAAAGGCTCATTAACCGTTATCCGACTTCAGAAATTGTTAAATGTTCCGTGACAGTTCAAGTCAACCTTCGATTAACTAAATCGTTATTGCATCTCAGAACCCCACGAAACTAACTTAAACAGTAGATTGCTTAAACTTGCCATAACAAATAAATTCAAATAGGCAAAATAATTACGCTCAGCACGCTCATCTCGGTCATTTCTCGCTTATCTTTCGACAGAGGACACTGTTATGTCATAAATATGCGTACTATAAACCTATTTAAGGCTGCGGATATGGAAATGGTTGTAATTATTCAAATTCTTGATAAATTCCGTGATGAAATTAGTTTGACTGATGACGGATGGCTTTGGTTACATTTAGGTGATCTAAGGAACGAAATTCTTATATAAACTTTAGCTGAATTTAAATTTTCCTAAGTAGAGTAGTGCCTAGTTGACAGTACAGTAAAAGAACAAGGGTGATCAAATTGTTCATATCAAGGAACGGTTCCCGCTTTCATCCTAAGCGTGCTTTTAGAGGCCGAAATAAATGCCTTTTTTTCTTTTTTTACAGGTCAGTCTACAACATTTCTATTAAGGTGTGTGTCTGTGTGGTGCTTGGCCCAGCTCAGGGTAAGTCATGGCATATAAGACTCCTGTCTCCTACTTTAATATTATCGTCACAATTGCAATGATGTAAGACCATCATAACGACCGCTTTCCGCTTGTATAGGATGTCCCTTATTGACTATAAAAGCACTTTCTTTAAAAAAAAAACAGAATTCTAGCTTGACATATTCCATGTCATCCTTTTATTAAACCCATTCAGATTAAATTTCTCTACAAACGCAATCACAAATTCAGCAGCAGGTAAAACCTAAATTAGACACAATTAGCAGTTACGAAGTTATTCGATGTCGAAACAGAAACTAAGGCTAATTTCGAAGTTAAAGCCCAACCGTCACGGGTGGGTAAATGTTAATACATTCGTTAATTGATATCGAGGATATACCTAGAGACATATCCAATATTGAGTATCTAGAGGCAAGGAGGTGTGGTGGCGATGACAGATCGCAAGTGGGTAAGTCACATTGTCTTAATTCAACATCATATATTAATAACCATTTTTTTTATGATATGATTGGCAGTTTTACGCCATTTTTTAAACGTGTAATACGTTTTGTGGTGCAGCTATCTACGTGTTATTAGATAAAACTTACGGAGTTTCCAAAACTGACGCAAAATATAGATGATCCGTTCCTACAATCAAATATTTATGATAATCATCTCTGTAACCGGTTAACTTTATCGTATTTATAGTTTTTTTCTCTTCTTTTTTATCAACATAACTTAACCCATTAAACAGTCTGAGTGGACTTTACCAGACATTTACAACGCAAATACAACTTTCAGCACCACAAAATCTGAATAATAACGGGGCGAAAACTCCCTGTGGCCCTAAAATCATTACCCGGCTTTGGTGGAGATGTTGTCATTACCGTTACAAGTCGTCATCCCGACGAGTGCTCTATTTCCGCGGCTACTACGGTCTGACCCCGTTTCAACCACTTCGACGATTGACTTGACGGCACAGCGCTTGGTGAACCACTGTGCCGGTATTAAAATTTTTTCACATGCGGTTTGTGTGTTAATGTTACGGATTATGGTGTTACGGTAAGGACTTTTTGGTTGCATTTTTTGTGTTTGATGTGGTGTTTTAGACTCGAAGCTTTTATTTTAAACATTATACGGCTTTAACAAATAGGTACACACGAAACATAGTTTTTTTGTCAAGAATAATAAGTATTCCACGCGTGCAATTATTTTGTGTTTTCGTGCCTACATCTTTAAATATAGGTGGGTATTTTTCTTTTTAAATGTTCACCAATTAAAATACTTTTAAACATTACACCGATAAACAAGTCTCAATTATTGTTGCTAATTACAATTTCGTGTTGAAGTACAAATTACCTTACGAGACCAGGTTTAAAATTATGTGCTGAGAAAAGCTAATACAAATTTTGTAAAGTCTTGCTCAGGCAATTAGTACTTTGTTTAACAACTCACTAAAATTGATTAGCTTATTACGAATAAACGACTAAAATATAAACAAATTGAAATGAAATTGAAATTCTTCGAATGTAATTTGATTGAAAATTTTGATTTTGATCGAATAATGAAATCAAATAAATCAATCTGTTAATTTAACATTTCATTTAACTTTCCCGTCTTTGGGATAACTTTGGAAGCAAATAAACTCTTTTGGAACGAGACTTTTATTTTCGGTTGATTAACCGTCGTTTGTATTAGTTTCTGAACCAAATAACTAGATAGAAAATTAAATTGAGCTCTCTTTCATTTTATTTAGTTATTTTGTCTGACATATTTTCTTAATCAAACGAAGGGATACACAATAAAAATTCTCTTGACACATAAGATTAAAAGTGGCTTATTTTTAAACCGATTGAACGGGTTGATTTAAAACAGATAACTTCTGAACCGCCAGCTAAAGAACCACTTTTGCACACTTTCGAAGAAGAAGAAACCTTTTCGTCGAAGTTCTATAATTAGGTGAGGCTTCTTAGGAAAAGAATGGCTGCGGGAAGATAGCCCTTTAAGTAGTTACAGTGACCACAATTCTGAGTAATGAGAAATCAGTTGAAGAGAATTTGTAATACATACTTAATATGAAATTGAAGACCACTTTGTAATGTACCTAAGTCAAAGTCAAAGTCAAAGTCAAAGTCAAATATCTTTATTTCGTAAAATCAGGTTAATGATTATTTGAAAACGTCAAATTAAAACATACTAAAAATTTTATAAAATTATGATTGTTTGAAAAAAAAAAAACAAAATGAGGTTAGGTGGCAGTTTCAAGTGTAAAGCTCATGAGAAGAAGCTGCCAAGAAACTCATGTGCCACTCTTTTAAAATCATCAAGTTTTTCTTTACAAAAATAAATTTTACTGAATGAACCATTGTGTTTGGTGAGTGTAATCGTTTATAAAATAAGGATAACTAAATAATAATACTATTTGTAACTCTAAAATGAATATATATAAACGTATTCAGCAAACACAATACTTCACTTCTTACAAAGTAAATATGTATATATACATATAATCTTAAAGTACATTTTAATAGCCTATGAGAGAAAGCAGTTCAATCCCAAGCGTTTTTGTCTTCCATATAATCAATTATTGAGTAGTAACTTTTCATACACAATTTTTTCTTAATGGTACACTTAAATTTATTACGACTTAATTTTTGAATATCGCTAGGGATTTTATTGTAGAAACGTATACATTGGCCCCGAAATGATTTGTTTACTTTTTGTAACCTTGACGCTGGTACAACAAGTTTATGTTTGTTCCGCGTGTTAATATTATGTATATCACATTTCTTACAGAAACTATCAATATTTTTGTGAACATATATAAGGTTTTCATAGATATACTGACATGCAACAGTCATGATATTGATTTCCTTAAATTTTTCTCTAAGTGAGTGTCTACTACTAAGATCGTAAATTGATCGAATAGCCCTCTTCTGCAGAACAAAAATGGTTTGAATGTCGGCAGCATTCCCCCACAGTAGAATACCGTACGACATTAAACTATGAAAGTAACTAAAATAAACTAATCGCGCTGTTTCAACGTCTGTTAGCTGACGAATTTTTCTAACTGCGTACGCTGCAGAACTGAGTCTATTAGACAATTCACTTATATGTGGGCCCCACTGAAGCTTAGAATCTAGAGTAATTCCTAAAAACTTTGTGGTCTCTACAGGGTTCAACTCATCTTCTTTTATTTTTATAGTGGTTTTTACTGGTTTCACGTTAGGTGTTATAAATCGAATACATTTAGTCTTGCCCTCGTTTAAGAGTAAATTGTTAACATCAAACCAGTTAACCACTTTTGAGATAGCCATATTTACATCTTCAAAGTCTTTTTGCTGGCGTTTTAATTTAAATAAGAGTGATGTATCATCTGCAAACAGGACTATCTCATGATTATTATTTACTAAATATGGTAAGTCGTTTATGTAAATTAAAAACAACAACGGCCCGAGAATAGAACCCTGTGGGACTCCCATTTTGACCACAGACCCCGGGGAGCGTTTACCATTAACATCAACTTTCTGAATCCTGTTACTCAGATAGGACGTAAGAAGATTCAGAGCTGTGTTTTTAATACCATAATGTTGCAATTTCCTGATTAATGTTTCATGCAGAGCAACCTAACATCTTTAATCAACTAACCTAACATCTTTATCATATAGAAAAAAGGTCCACCATACGCTCAACATCTGCGAAAACGGTACCCTGGGGAACAATTAGTAGAATATTATATTGATGGATTTCGATAAGGCTTTCGACAGTGTAGTACTAGGCCTTGTTCTCCTCTCCACGCCACGTCGGCGTCAAATTCGTGAGAGCGCATGAGTCAGCATTGATACAAGGTACTATAGAGTAACATGTACAACTCACATACCATAAATCAATCACATGAGACGTGTCATAAAGGGACTACATCACAGAACCTTCTTACTTACGCAACCTATCTTAAGTCCTAGAGAAAATACTTTAAACTTGATTATAGTATTTTTACTGAAGATAATTATTTACTGATCACTTCATTAGACTTTGGGCGATCTTATCTATATTAATAAAAATCAATGTTTGTATGTTTGTCCTCTATACGTTCCAAAACCATTGATCAGATTGTGATGAAACTTTGGTAGCTGGCCCAAAAAGCCATATCGAAGAGTGGTTGGGTTCAACTAGTACTTAATATAAATCTTAGCAATTTAGTAAATTTTTGACCAAAAGCGTTCGCTAGTTACAACGAATTCAATTCAATTCATTATCTTTATTGCAATAGCCCAGTTAGCCATCACAGATAGCATGCAATGAATAATTAATTTATCATAACATTATTTTATCTTAAATTTATCACAGCATTCAATTATCATAACAACATTATCAAAATTTTACACACAAAATATCAATCAAATAGAATGTTTTGTCTATTAACCAGCAACTAACGAACGTACGACAACAACCGAACAGTTGGTTGGAATTCAATCTAATTTTAATTTCATTTAAAAAAAAAAAGTTTTGTTTAATTACAAGATACCTAGTGTAGAGTAGGTAACCTTTAAACATACCTACCTTACCTTCAGATCACTTAGTTCAGCAAGCGTTCAGGAATTTCGTGTCGTGTACGTTGTCTAGGTACCTACACGTGTGTGTAGCAGCAAATTATTAACTCTATAATAACGACCTTTAAAATACAAATATAATATTTCATTATAACTATGCTCAACATTCATCAAACATAAACAAGGTTTTCACCTAGCAACTATTTACTAATGTGTATTTATGCCAACAAAACGCGGGTTACGAAAACATTCGTGGACTATTATCTAATATTTAGCCTTGTATTTTGAGGCAGTATATTACGAACGCGGGGGACGTTCGCTGACACATAAATGTCAGTTTCGCGTGCTCCAATGGTCGGGTAAGCCGACTTACAGACTGCAGATTAGCTGTGATCGACCTTTTTCCTTTATATTGACAAATATTTTTTGTGTTTGAACTAAATAAGGACTGTTTATAGATTTCTCAACACGTCATTTTATCGATTACTTGACTTCTCCAGAATCGTTTCGGCGTCTTATAAAAATAATCTATTTGAAAACCTGAAAATTAACTTAAACTTTACCAAATAAATACCTATTTTGCCTATGATGTGAATCACACTTGTCAATTAGTGTGTTTTTTGTAGCGACTGTTTCTTAAGGACCAAACTCGAAGTCTACAAGTATTACAAATGGAGATTTTATCATTATCTTATTATCTATTCATCATTCATCACTCTTTATATGTACATATAATATTCAGAATATCGTGCGATATTTTACAAATAGAAAACAAAAAGAGAACATGTTCTGTTCAAAGTTTCTACGAAAAATGTCTGAATATACAGCTTTCACTAAAATTAAGACTTATAACGTCTTGTCATGTATTATTATAAGAAACATTAAATATTTTACTTTTTTCAACCTCTTAAAATTTACTTACAGATTTTTAAGTAATGTAAAACATGTGAAGACGCGAATACGTGTGGAAAACTTTTACGTTGAATGTATTGAATTGTACTTTCTTTTTTCCTTCTTAGATGTTACAATAAATGATTATAATACTATTTAAGACTAAAAGATTCAGTTTCATAATCGTGTCTATAAACATTAGTTCCGACAATAAAACCATTGAACGAGTTATCCACAATCTATGACGATTTTCCGACAAGGGCCGACTTTATTATGAATTCAAACAGTTTCAGAGTTGAGAGTGAAGAGATTATCTTATTGAGCACGGCAATTGATGAGCGTCGTAAAAGGCGACTAGGAATAATGTCAAAATAAATTCCTTTTTTAACATCAAATTAAAAGCGAATGTATTTTTTTTTAACTAAAGATCTTCTGCACAAGAGTAAGAGGTTTAAGCCGCGAAGGACTTAATAACATGCTATTAACGGCCAAAAAGTTCCCCTTGATTTGGTACCAGAATATTTCAGGATCTCACAATGCTGTGCCTCGTGTGGGAATCAAAATAAAACTCACAACCTATTGCTCAACGAATCGCACTTTTAGATATTTGGGTAACAATATATTTACGAAGCATAGAAAGAAAAAAAATGACAGACACTTAATACATAATAAAATTACTAATCTGCTAGAGAAAGGATATATTGTAGCGGTGTAGCGGACCAGATTACAGCAATGATTTTCAGTGTGAACCTTAGGGATCGCACGGAAATATTAAATTAGCAATAACAACATGAAAACAATGAAAGCTGTAGCTTTAACGACTTAAAGTCTATTAATATACCTACAATAGCAATTTATGATCCATTCTAAAAATACTAACAGATACTCCGACATGAACAACTAATTAAATCGATCAATGACGTACCAGTACCTACGCAATGATGTACGATGGTTAACAACGAATATTGAAGTAACTAATTAAGAATGGTACTCCATTATGACAGATAGATAAGGTAGCCGTTACAGCAGACAGAAGAATAATGTTTAGGAAGTCTTGATCTTTATCAAGATACGAATTTCATTATCAATCGTGCGACTGCGTTTGTATGGCCTACTGTGAATAAAGCTCCAAGCTCCTGACTCCTGATCGTGCTTATCACTCAAAGTTTTATCCTGGGTGCATATCGAACCCTCACGACCTCTGATATAGCAGTCAGGGTCACTAGACACCTAAGTCCAATGGTTTAGTTTTATTAACAAGTGAATGAATACACATATAGTATTATGTTATGTTTACATATTCAATCTTTTTGAATAAAAAACTGACATTGTTAGTGACGTGTGTCTCCCTTATATAAAGTCAAAGCTAAATTCGATTCATGCTCCCGTAAAAATATTTATTCAAAAGTATCTCTTTTCTTGGTATAAAAGCTTTTTTTAAGACATTTAATATCGTCGACTTCGAAAAGGTTATGATAATTAACTGATGACGTTACATTTTCTTCTAAAAGGTTCATGTAAAAGACATATTTAGATTGTTGAAAAGCTAATATATTCGTGCATATTTTTTTCGTTTATCTTACGACTTATTTCAAAGGTATCTATCTCATTAGTACAGCAAATATTCGCGATTCATAGTTATTTTTCGTACTAGGTAATATTGTTATGATGAGAATATTTTGTGTACTTCTCAGTAAAGTAGCAGTCCGGATTCTTCAGCCTAAGCCTTAAAACATTAACGCCCTGATTTAGTGATAAACAGACAACTCAACATAAATCTGTTGAATCGAATCGATAAAGTAATATATATCAATTTAACCCGGTTAATAGAATTTAATCAAGATCAAATTTTATTTAAAAATAACTCGAGTCTCTTTCTTGGAATCGATTAATTTTTAATCGCCTCTTATAATCATTTAGCTTCCAAATATATTTAATCCTCACTCGTTGATTTTTGAACAGATCTAAAAGACTTTAATTCATTTACGTGTGTCGTCTAATTTAACAATTTTGTTTGTATGTACACGGCTTTAGGGTTCGGGTATCAATCAGGTTCGTAAAACATTTTTCAAGTTAATTGTACTCACTTAGGAGGGTTGTTTACTGAATGGGAGAAGCGAAATTTTGACGGGTTGACATGTGGACGGTATTGAGTGCGAGGAGTTCGAACCGATCTTCATGTTCTTTGTGTAGGTAGAGGTCAGAGTGAGACATTAGCTTTAGGTCAGTTACACTTTTTCGAAAGGTCTTCTCCGTGATTTTAATGTCGACAACATGTACGGCTGTCATTTACAAAATAATAATATATTCATACTGTACGACATTCACCAGTAACCAGATAACTCATAAACATACTAATACATTTTTAAACACATACATATTGTAGACTAGCTGTCCCTTCAGCAACTTTGAATACGTCACTTTTCCCCGTTTTTGTTTTTCGTTGCTGCTCCGCTCCTATTGGTTGTGGCGTGATGTTATATATCTATAGCCTATAGCCTTCCTCGACAAATAGGCCACCCAACAAAAAAAGAATTTTTCAATTCGGACTAGTAGTTCCTGAGATTACCGCGTTCAAACAAACAAACAAACTCTTTAGCTTTATAATATTAGTACCTAAAGATAAATTACACCCAGACACAGAATAAGCCATCGTGTTCTTCACACAAAGTTTCATCCAGGTATCGAAAACAGTATACATTTCTAACAAATGACTTTTGAAAACCCACGCGGGAGGGATTAGAGAGGTATCAGGCGCAAACGGCCTCACCTAAGCACAGAGGTGGGGGAGAGTGTGTTTTTAACCCCTAGCGCAAAAGAAGGTGTGTTATAAGTTTAACTTGTGTTTATCTGACTGTTTTTGTGGCGTGGTGGGTTCAATAACCACACGGGACACCATTTTGAGTGATCTACAAATTGTTGTTCGAGTCTGGGTGTACTTTGTGTCTGTGACTTGTATGTTTGTAAAGTCCCCCGCGACACAGGGCTTGTAACTTTTACTCAGCGAACATTGTACCGCCTCGTTATTTACGTAAGAACCTTCTACAGCGTTAGAGAAAACTAAAAAAAAGAATGAATGAAATCGGTGAAGTCGTTCTCCAGTTATCTCGTGACCAAGGGAAATAGGGATTCATTTTTACAATTTTTTTTTCGTAAGAACCTTTTACAGAATATTAGGAAACTAAAAAAAAAGAATGAATGGAATCGGTGAAATCGGTCTCCAGTTATCTTGTGACCAAGGTAAATAAGGATTTATTTTTATTACTTTTTTTACGTAAGAAACTTCTTCAGAGTATTAGAAATATATAAAAAAAGAATGAATGAAATCGGTATAGTCGTTCTCTAGTTACATCGTGACTAAGAGAAATAGGGATTCATTTTCATTTAAATAGATTTCGAGAATTTTTACCTGACTGCGCAAGAAGGAGAGATATGTTTTTGTGTATGTATGCTTATCTATTTGGTACGCTTTCGAGCCTAAATGGCTTGATTCATTTTATTAAATAATTTTATAAGAATGGACCGTTGAATAAACGGTTTCCGTAAAAGTGAGTGATAAAAATCAAGCGAGGGTAGTTTCCGAAACCCGCGCTTCACCGAGGTGACGCTGAGCTCAACCAGTCTACCCGTGACCACGGCCTTTGAAATACTGTCGAAACGTCGGGCAATAAACAAAGGTATTTAGCCCTAAAATAAACCAAAAATATTTACGCGATTAACACCCGTAGCTTATAACATTCTATAACGTGTACAAATCGCGAAAGCTTACGAACTTAAATTGATTCAATTTCTTAAGAGGTATCTTTAGATTCGTCTCAGCTATAGAGAGTAACAATGGGTAGGTAAATAATTAGAAGAAACTACAATGGTTATTTTTTGACGCCAAAATATTTCAGTTATTAATTTTAAGCAGTCGGGTTTTTTTTAGTAATTTAATGTTAACAACATCTTGTTTCTATCATCGAAGAAGATAGAAGCTAGATTTCTTCTTTACGTCTTCGGATCTTACCACTTTGCTGATATTTGAATCTACTCACAAACCTATTATAAAGAACCCTAACTATCATACAAGTCATTGCCCTTCATACGATAGCCAGCAAACAACCACGCCCCCTAGCAACAATAGTATTGTAACGTAGATTGTCTGGACATGATTAATGTGTGGTTGGTGGTAGGAATCAATCAGTGACGACAGCTGCCCATCTGTGCCTGCTACTTAAACTTGCTGTTATTAATATATCACTCATGGCTTCTAGGACAGATTTGAGTCCTTGATCTTAATTTACTAAGATGATACGATGATCTGCTCTTTTATTGCCTATTGTAAAATAATAAAAAACCGAGCAAGTGCATGTCGGGCCATGCACAATGTAGGGTGTAGTTGCCCATCATAAAAATGCGGACTAAGAAATCGGTTTATCCCTGTCAAATTACAGTTTTCTAGTACCAAGGAAATTCAGGCTACGGAATCTTAAAAACCGCTACCAAAACAAATCGAATCCATACTAATATTATATATGCGAAAGTAACTCTATCTGTCTGTTACGTTTCCACACCTTAACTAAAATGTATAAAAATATTCTATTATTCGTTTGTTTAAACACGATAATCTCGAGAACTACTGCACAATATTGAAAAAATATTTACCTTTTGGATAGCCCATTTATCGAGGAAGGCTATAGGCTATATAACATCACGCTACGACCAATAGGAGCGGAGCAGCAATGAAATGCGAAAAATGGGGAAAATTTACGCAGACGAAGTTGTGCGGGTCAACTATATAAGATAAACTTTAAGTCTTGCGAGGATAATCGGCATACACAAGGGTACAAAAACAAATATATTAATAATATTTTGACACTCACCGGTTATCAAAGCACTGTAAATTTTTTGACACAAATCTAAACACGTGACGTTCGTTCTGAAACATCCAAATCAATTCTACGGCGATTATCCGATTAACATTGCATTCGATGTTACATAGGATGGAAGACTATACGTTCAAATATCCAGACTGCGATTACATCAACCTCGTCTGTTTAAAATTAAAGTCAAAATTAAGCAAGAATTTGAACAAATGTTTTAAATATGGCCCAAATGTTTACATTTACTATACATCAACACGTTAATGCGGATTTCTCAAGAATTTTCCTCATGATTCTAATAAAATATATTCCAAATACCTGTCGAATAAATTGCCGAAATGTGAGTAGGTATGCTTTGTAAATTGTATCTTTGTAATCATAGTCTTAAAATCTGCTTTGTTTAATTATCTGTAAATTAAATGAATGAGATTCTCATTTTATATTAATTAGTAAAGGTAGTATTGTTTCCTGAGGTACTCAGATGACTTTGAAATTGATTTCATTAGCATCAAAGCGTTCGCTTGCTTCGCGTTTCCTTAAATTGAATACAAGGCGTTGCAAATTTCAATATTGGAACTAATCAATCAAAAGTAGCGTGAAAATGAGCAGTTTGTGGGTCATTTATCAAACAGCCTGTAGATGAAACTTGAGGCTTTGGGTAAGTTGGTCTAAGTTATAAACTTTTGTTTAAAAAATATACGTAGGGACATACAGAAAAAAATATTTCTCATTAAGGGTTTTGTTGTTGGTCATTCTATGTTTGCGAATTATAGTGTGGGGTAAATTAGACTTATCGGATTGATTTGAATCAATATTCAAAAAGCTGAACAACCATCGCAATAATTATTAGACTAACCTTTAAAAAAGTACATTAAAACTCGTTTCAATTTGACTGGCCTGTTGGTCTAGTGGTTAGTGATCTTGACTGCTAAGCCAGAGGTCGCAAACCCAAGATAACTTTGTGAAGTAAGGTATGTTTATCATTTGTCTGGTTGCCATGGTACGGGCTCTACCTAATTTGAAATCAAATGTGTTGTACGAGTTGTCCCTAGATGTTATTATTATAAGTATAATATTCGGGAGGTCGGTAGCTGAACAAGGAACCGGTCTGATTCCTTGTCATCAGATATGTTAAAGTATAAGCAATCATATAATGGTAAAATATAATATCAAATTTATCAAAAAATTTCAATTTGGTCGACTCGAAGTAGATTTTTAGAATTCTGCTCATTTCTGGCACAAGTATTTTACTGATCTAGTTTATGCCTTCAAACCGCTTATGACTTGAACCATATAAACCTTGTACACAATTATTTGCTGAAATATTACGAAGCGTAGGTTACAGATCGTCCCACAAGGTACTATCATCAAAATAATAAAGCAATCTGTTATTATGGACAGGTAACATTAATCGAGACACGCTTTTAGTGACATTACAGGTAATACAGGTATGTATACAATTTAGTTATATATTTTTTATCATTTGACGCAAGATTGGCTTAGAAAGGTTTTACGCTTACGCTAAATAGTATATTTCCACAAAGCGGCACACCAGTTGTAGTGATAATTCTTACCTCGCATATGTATATATGTCCTTGTAGTGTTATTTCGTGGCATTTGTGTATATATTCCATTTTAGTTCGCCATTTTAAACATAATAAATATCTCTGTAAGACTTATTGTAAACATTATTTTTCATAGCAATTCTTACCTCGCATATGTATATATGTCCTTGTAGTGTTATTTCGTGGCATTTGTGTATATATTCCATTTTAGTTCGCCATTTTAAACATAATAAATATCTCTGTAAGACTTATTGTAAACATTATTTTTCATAGCAACCATAGAAAATATTTGTCGACATGACAGATTTGATTTATGAAAAATAATGTTTACAATAAGTCTTACAGAGATATTTATTATGTTAAAAATGGCGAAATATATTATATAACTAATATATACAGAAATGCGAACGAAATAACACTACAAGGACATATGTATATACATATACGAGGTAAGAATTATCACTACACAGTACAGCTGGCACGAACGTCTTCGCCGACACCTTGGTTTGTCGACGCTGAAGGCACCACCGCTATCTATGCTAGAAAATCTTGGTGTAGCAAGTATAAATGGTTATTTTAGGGTAGCCACAGCCGCATCCACCGCAGCATCTACCGCAACATCCTCCGCAGCACATGTTGACAATAGGTCAGATTAGCTTGTAGAAAGAATCATCGTGGCATTGATTCCCACACGGGACATCACTTAGTGTGATCCACAAATTGTTGTTCCGGGTTTGGGTGTAATTTTGTAAAGTTCTTGTATGTTGGTAAAGTTCCCCGAGACCCTACTGCGGAAGTCGTCTTTTTTAAAACAAAAAAAAAAAAACAAAAAACTAATATTTTTCAAGACTTTCAAAATTTTGTTACAGAACCCTTTTTTGGATTTTTTAATTTGTATGTTTCACTCAAGTGGTTGATTTATACTAGTGGTTTGATGATGACGATTGCTTTAGATTTGGTGTTGAATATGTTTAAAGTTTTTCATTTTATTTTTGTGTTGTTTATCCAGCCAATTTTCGGTAGCGTCAAATGTAACTGTACAAAGGCTTGGTCTTATGGATTTTGCACTTGTTTTATGTATTTTCACACGTTGAATGCGGAGTTGGGAAAATGATAGGTCAGTTTGTCGCCCTTTTTTTAGCCCAAGGAGGAACCTACGGAATCGAATTTAAAACAGACACTAGCTGTTATATAAATGTTTGTTCGTTTTAATACAAGCCATATTGATACATTAATGATGCAGTCTTTTTACAACAACACACAACAAAAAAATTTGCTGATTAAGAAGTGGCTCTTGTAAGTAATAAGCTCTGGAGGCCAATTCATGTATTTAAAACAGTGCAGGTGCAGTTAAGTTTCGATTAAAATGGCTATTTTGGTATTCTTGTAACTCTGGGATCGGTCTCAAATACGCTTGCGCACTGTACTAAAACGGCGCTACTGCGCTCTTGAGACGGATACTTGACGCAAGCGTATTTGAGATAGATACCAAAGTTACAAGAATACGAAAATTATCGTTTTAATCGAAACTTAGCTGCAACTGCACTACAGCTGTACTGATTTAAATACTTGAATTAGCCCGCTGATATTATAAACCCATATATACATCGTTATATATATGGGTACTTTGTTCTCATCGCCTCTAGTACCTCACTCACAGGCCCTAATTTATTTCCTTTCATAACATTTTAAGGCTGATTACTAATTGCAGTGGGTACAGAATTTTAGGGTGCTGATTTATTTAAGGTGCGATCGTAGCCGACTGCAGGCGGTTGCAAAAGACAACGTGTCACCACAACACTACAGGTTTAAAATATCTAGTAGCTAGTCGGCTTAAATAACTACCCTAAAGGTAGACAATACCAAGTAGAGGACATAGTGTTATAAAAGGCACAAATAATATTCATCGGTTCGCCATAACGCTATGTAATGTACATAATGTATATAAGGATTGTTTATGCATGACCTAAAGTAAGCAAACAGCCCTGTTTTTGGTTTAGTTTGCAATATAAAACCTTCTTTATCTGTTTACGTGCATTTATTTATTATGCGTCCTTTTGTTTACGTGACGGGACAAGTTTCAGTTACCTATTAAATTGCGTTCTAATAGAATTTTCGATTGAAAAATACCTCACTGCCATAGCACAAAGTATGTTAAGCCGTTGCATACACGACCGTACCTACTGCAGGTTTCTTTGCAGCAATTGTTAGTGGCGCATAAAATAACCCTCAATGTGTCGTTTGTAGGCTGAAGGAAGTGTTCCCATGGTAACAATGCGCTTAACCAAATCTTAACTCTGCAATAAAACTTACAATAATAATAATAATATCTTTGGACAATTCACACAACGCTATCTGATCCCAAACTAAGTAGAGCTTGTACTATGGAAATCAGACAACTGATAAACATATTTATATATTTCTAAATACATACATATTAAAGATAAATAACACCCTGACACAGAATAGACTCGTGCTCATCACACAAAGTTTTATCCTGGGTGGGGATCAAGCCCACTATCTTCGGCATCAGTCAGGGTCACTAACCACTATAGTCTCAATGTTGTATCAATTCAAGAGTGAGTAGCATGTTTTGCATAAACTAAACGCAGAATTACCTACTTCACATTTTCCATGGTTGCAAGAATCGTCATAACGTCAAGCAATTTCTTAGGCAAATATATCACAATCATACACCGCGATACTTTAAAACATTAATGAGAAAATAGTAAAATCAAAACCAAGTCAAACGATATAATTTCAAACGATCATTTTAACCTCATAAATTAGGAAAATAGGAAAGATTTTACACGTGTCGTGACTGTTCCCTTGTGCGTGTTTAATGTTATGAAAACTATTTCCTATTCAGAAATAATATTTGGAACACATTGGTGGAAAATACTTGTTTCAACATTTTCCCAATAGAAATTCGACATTCCGTGAAATGTTTTATCCCTAACACTATTCTCTAAGCCCAAACGTGACAGGTAAGTTCGCATCGAAGAAATTCAGGACTTTACTTTTATTATACCTTCATACATTCCCTTCAGCGTTTGATCCTATCAGAAGGCAACAAAATAACAAGATATTGAAAGCTTTGTCATACATACGAAATACTAAACAACCCGAGGGATCGATAGGAATCTATTTAGCAAATGTTTTTTCTTTAAATGTTCCGAACGTTGACGTTTTCAAACTCAATCCGCCATTTCTCAGTAACTGCCTCCATGGACCAATATTCGGACCTTTCCTCAAATGAAAAGATCTAATCTCACTTTTTATCCAATTCTTTACAATCTTGAATCGGCGTTGCTTAAAAGGGCAATTGCTTCAAGTTGTTTAGAGAGAAAATAAATACTCATTTATTCTGACTCGAAGGTACCGTGTCTTGTTAACAATGTATAGGATTTAGAGTGCGTAAGACAATGAAAATAAGTGATATCTATAAGTGAACTAGGCAGGTCAAATGCCTGCTAAAAACCTGCTATAATCTGGGCCTATCTTTATTTAACAGATAATTATAAAGAGGAAAGATTTGATTGTTTGTTTGATTATTTGTTTGTATTGAATAGGCTGCGAAACTACTGGACAGATTTGAAAAAATTCATTGGTGAAGCTACACTAACCCCGGGTGACATAGGCTATTTTTTATCCCTGTATTCCCACGGGAACGGGAACTACGCGGGTGAAACCACGAGGCGTCCGCTAGTATAAAAAAATGTCGTGACTGACTTAAATATCTCACAACTCAAAACCCAGAAGGGATCGAACTGAATTTTAACATTTAGGTAGTTACTATAACGTATAGCTAAAATTCGAAACTTATAACGTAGACCCAAAAGAGGTAAGCGGGGTTCCAAACTTAACGCTAGGCTATAATAATGTATAACTATATAGTTTCTGAAAAATGACTGTCTTAGTAAATTTATACATCTTACCTAATCTCATTCGGTTTTTAAAACTTAAAAAACTTTTAAAACTTAGGCTGATGACATTAAATAAAACATTATTTATCAAACTGTCAAAAGCCTATTAGTTTCTGTTGACCAGATTGGTAGGTAAATTGTAAATTTAACATCATTCACAGAACAACGAAATAGGTCAACGTGTTCATAGCATACCTGAATGAAAATGGATTGGATTTTGTTATTTAGTATTGAATTTATTGAAAAAATCTAGCTGAGTCTTAGTCGCAGGTTATTTGGTACACAAATAGTAAGTAATATTTTTTTGAAAATTATGAGGCGTAAAAATACAGTTTCCTAATTTATACTAATGTTATAAAGCTGAAGAGTTTGTTTGCTTGTTTGAACGCAATAATCTTAAAAAACTACTGGTTCGAATTGAACATTTCTTTTGGTGTTTAATAGCCCATTTATTATGGAAGGCTGTATGTTATATAACATCACGACTAATAGGAGCGGAGCATTAATGAAAAATGTTTCGAAAACTGGGAAAATTTATCATATAAAAAGGTTATAAATTTAGTTATTAAATAGAATGAAAATATAATATCTCATTAATCACCAGATAAAAAAACTATACAAGCTCAAAACATTTTAAAAGAAAAATTAAAACTCACTGTATTTTCAGTACCTATACAAAGACCCTTAATGACAAGTGTGGTTCATTTCGTCAAACAGTCAGGGATGATTCGAAACGGTCTAAAGCCATTAACCTGGTCCCGCGACTCCATTTACGGCAAATTACTTTCTCTGCAAACTACCTACGGATAAAAAAAGATTTTTAATGGAAAAAAATACGACATTTTATTTCGTAGAAACGCTTATCCTACCTAAGGGACTTTGATGTAGTGGGTATAGTTGTTGCAATTAATTCTAACAAACATGTCAAGGCGTGTTTATTTTGAAAAAGGTAAAGTAAGATAAATTAAGGAGGATTGTAAGGATTTCAACAAAACATGTTCTGTTGTATTAAAGTTTCTACCTACAGCCAAAAAAAGTTAGTGCAGATAGTGTATTACACTATTGTTACGACAAATATATAACCTAATAAAAAACAATATAAAATTATGTATAATAAGGGTCTTAATCGCGTGAATAATTTAAGGTAAAATACCTTGTTTATTGCCCGACGTTTCAACCGTATTGCAAAGGCCGTGGTCACGGGTTGACATTAAGACCCGTAGTATACATATATAATTTTATAATGTGTACAAATCGCGAAAGTTTATCAACAATTAATATAAAATTATTCTTTGGGCTTTTTTTGATGTATTGGCCCCATTTTATATTGAAGACACTCATTCAAAAAAAGGCAGGTTAATGGCTTTGCTTTGCACCTAAAACAAAATAACAGCACGTTAAGTAAAAATCCAGAATATGGAATATGAATACTGGCTGCCAGTAAAATTTAATATTGAAAGTATTGAATAAAAATGTTAAACTTTTATAGCAATATAAATTCAAATGTATTAAAAGACCTTTTTTATTTCAATGGCAAATTCACAGCCAAGTAATTCTGTATGCAAAATCATATGACCCATATCCGTTTAACCTATTACACCATAATATTCTTCTAACGAGGAAATATCAGGCTCATAAATCCAGCGGTACGTGACGTTACACTGAATCATATCTGTCTGACGTGCGGTCATTAATTTAGACTCAGATGTCTTCACGGCAGAGGCAGGCCGAATGACGGAACTTTGACATATTCGGGCCTTCTTTGAAAAGCACGGCGTGAAAAATGGCCACCACGAAGAAAATATAAATAATTTCGTTGAAGATAAAATTTTGTCATTTATTAAGGAAGATGTTTTGCGTCAGAAGAATTAGGGTGTAGTTTTATTAAAAAAGTTGCCATTGACATTTTTTTAAACAAGACTGGTTTTGTAATTATTGAACATGATATTCATAAAATACTCTAGATTGTATTCTTTTATTATCTAGAGTACAGCTAACAGTGAAAAAGTTATAGGTTCATCCAAATGCTATCACCTAAATTAAACCAAATAGACATTGTCTATCTAAAGGAATCAAAACACATTTTTTTTTAGAAGTAGGTATAAAAGCAAAAATAATGAATGTTTTATTTCAGCCTTTAATAAATTGAAACACATTATATCTACTAAAATTTCAACAGAGTACTTTTTTGGTTTTGTGCGCTGGAAGATTTACCCATTAGTATACAATTCTGTGGTCTTCACACTAAGCAAGCTTACACTGTGGTGACTCGAAATGTGTCCCACTTATGAGGAGAGCTCTGAAAATGAAACATTTCAAATATTTTCGGTCCGTTCATTAACCGGAATAATTTCTACACCGAAAACCGTACCCGCAATCTCCGGCTCAGCCGGTTTTAGATTGTCGGTAGCAGGTAATGACTCTGGGATATTCTACAAATTGGCCTCTCAGAGAACTGAACGAAAAATCGAGCCCAATATTTATAAAATCCTTTTGCAATGACAATAGGCGATCTGTGAAAGGTCTTTTTATTGATCACTCCATTTCATTGTCTACTTCGAAATCGGCAAGATAAATGAGTTTCGTAAATTAATGATTCCGTCTGCCCACAGCAGGTTGTTGACAAATGTTTAGAATTTGTCGTGTCTAGTCAGTTCTTTAATAATAACAAAAAATGACAGAAAACCTCACGAATTATAGCTGGCAATAAACCCACGTGAACTTTGGCCTTACATTTGTCTTCGTTATGTGCATTTTTGTAGGATGTTGATATAAATGATAATAAATATTTTTGATTTTATACTGGTGTATGATTTCCAAAGAATAATAGAGAAGACCGAATAGTTTTCTGCGAAATTGAACAATGAATTCTCTTGGGCAATCGATTGGCCATATTGCCACTTAAGCTTCCTATTAGATCATTCGTTCCACTTCACTTGGATGGATAAAACGTTTCCTGTTACAAGTATTTTCTAGTAAAACTATATTTTATTCATTATGGTATTACCTACCACTTATTATCTGTGGTTTTTCTTACATTTTTAGGTCTGTAGTGGCTCTAATTTTGATATCGATCGATACCAATTAGTTGGTTGAATATTGTCTATGATTAGTGTTTTGTAGGTTTGCCAGTATGCTTATGGTCTGACTCATCTAGTTCTGAATAGTGTTTGAATATCGAATTTGCTGTATAGATGTTAGCTTTGAAATATCTGTTGGCAATTTACGCCTCAACGACGGATTTGTATATCTTTTGTATCTGATTTTATTTATTCCGCTTTTGTGTTTGCAACGTTTGAGATTTAACCAATCACAAGTTGAATAATAAGTCGACGGACTGTGAAAACGAAATTGCTTTCTCCTTTTGGGTGCCATTTCCAAAATGGGATATTGTTTTTTTTTTGAACCTTGCATAATAGTGAAACCTTTTTTGGAAATTGAAAGATGCAATCTTTGCGTAAGTGAGGTAAGCGAGGCTTGTTTAGGAAAGGCTTATTTTAATATTGTATTTAGCTTTAAGGTAATATAATTATCTAAACGCATTTAGATATTAGATAAAATATCCATACTAATTTTACAGAAATTTACTCTGTCTGTCTGTTATGCTTTCACGCTCAAACAGCTAAACCGATTTAGATGAAATTTGGTATAATAATAATAATAATATCTTGGGACAACGCCATCTGATCCCAAACTAAGCAGAGCTTGTACTATGGAAACCAGACAACTGATAAACATACTTATATATTTCTAAATACATACATATTATAGATAAATAACACCCAGACACAGAATAAATCATCATGCTCATCACACAAAGTTTTATCCTGGGTGGGGATTGATAGGTATATATTTTGTATATGGATGTCAGTTTTGTGAATAACTTTTGTTATTCATTCCATTTTTCATTATTATAATAAAATGTCAACGATTAGGCCCGATTTCTTACCAAAGTAGAAAATCTATAGAATAGCGATTATCGTAAAATAAGAATATATTTTAAAAGTACACTATAGCTTTAGTATTAATGGTCCGTGTAAAAGTGTTTTATAGTTTAGTCTGAGATCCTAACTAAGTTAAAGCACGTTTTCTTGAAAAACTTTTTAAGGTGGAGTAAAAGTTACTGAACGACTTCTTAATCCGTTTTTATACGCTTTGAAACGTATTAAAGTTCAATAAAGGAGGCGCGAAGTTAAAACTTTAAGGCCTAATTAAGATTTAATAACTTTGTCGAAATTAGGTCATAAATATTTACAAATTGTTTAGGTACCTTTAATCTATACTAATATTATAAAGCGGAAGAGTTCGTTTGTTTGTTTGTTTGTTTGTTTGTTTGTTTAAACGCGCTAATCTCAGGATCTACTGGTCCGATTTGAAAAAATCTTTTTTTGTTGGATAGCCCATTTATCGAGGAAGGCTATAGGCTATATAACATCGCGCTACGACTAATAGGAGCGGAGAAGCGACGAGAAATGTTTCAAAAACGGGGAAAAATTACGCATACGAAGTTGCGTGGGACAGCTAGTATTATATACGAGTATTATCTCTCAGCTTATCTCTTAAGTCTCTGTCTTTTGTCAAGTGAAGTGATTAGTGGTCATGAGGTTGAGATGTGATTTTTAGAAACTTTTATGCATTTGCTGTCGCATAGTTATGGCCTATATGTCATGTTTTTTTTTATGACTACTCCCGCAGTAGGTTACAAGCCCTGTGTCGCGGGTGACTTTACAAACATACACGTCACGGGACATTATTTGTGGATCACACAAAATGATGTGCCGTGTGGGCTTCGAACCCACAACCTCTTGCTTAGCAGTCGGACACACTCCCACCGTGCCACAGAGGCAGTCAATACAATAAACATTCATTATATTAAAGAAAGAAAAAAGGTTTTCTAAATGGAATTTTAACAAAACATCTAACTGATTAATTAAAGTATATGCATAGTTAATTGCGGTTTCTTACTTGAGCTCTGTAATATGAGGCAAGACAAGCAAAATGAAGATCAAGTTGTATACCTAGTTCTTTAAATAACCAATTTTCATAAAACTTGTAACTCTATAAAAGGGAGGTCTGCGTGAATTACAGACAAACGACTCATAATTCTTCTACATTCATTCTCGTCGAGTGTTTTAAGCACGACATATTTTTTAATACTTTGCAAAGAAATTATTAATTTTATCCAGCGATGTTAATAAAATTTTGTTCGTCCATGTTTTATGAAAGCATAACGAAGTCGTTCAATATATCGTCATTTAAAAAAGCAATTTCCCCAATACACCAATCACAGATCAGACGCAGAGGCCGAAAAGCAAATTTTTACTTGGATATCAGTACAATTTACATGTTTTTAATAAAATGAAAGCCTTTGATAGCTTCGTTTATATCCATACTTTGACATAAATTGGTGAAAGTATGATGTTAAAACGAGTTACACTCGGAAGGTTATATGAGAAAATCTGTTTTAAAAACAAAGTAAAGTAGTAGTAAAAGATATATACAAATTAAAAAATATGTCAATTTAAAAAGTGGTTGCTGCGTATTGAAATATATTCTGTTTGTAATATTATCCTTTTAACATTAATAATAGGAATGATACACATTGTTTCCTCAATTTGGATAAAAAATCGTAGTTGCCAACAGATTAATCAAACATACCCAAAAAATATATTTCACTAGCTGTCCCGCGCAACTTCGTCTGCGCAAATTTTCCCCGTTTTTGCGACGCGTGTAGCGTTGTAGCGTGTCATAGCGTGATGTTATAAAGCCTATAGCCTTCCTTAATAAATGGGCTATCCAACAATGAAAGAATTTTTCAATTCGGATCAGTAGTTCCTGAGATTACCGCGTTCAAACAAACAAACAAACTCTTCAGCTTTATAATATTAGTTTAGATTATTACTTACATTAAATCCACCACCAGACTTAACCTTATTTCAAAACTACCTCCAGTTTAATTTCAACAAAAGGTTAAAACAAACAAAAGATTTGTAAGAAGATAGTTGTGGTTTTTCGTCGCAAGCCGTTTCTGTTTTGTGTAACCCTCCGTCGGTCGAGGGGCTTTCAAACAGGCTTTTGTTGATAAACGCCCGCATGGTTCAATTTTAAATATTAAAAGTCGTAATATAACTGTTATCGCAGTGCGGGTCGAATTGATTACGTAAAGTACTTTGTAGTACGAATGAAAATAATACTGTTATTTCTCGTAGTTATTACGACTTGGATATTTCCGTGACTCTTGTAATTAATTTGGTTGAATTACTTGCCTTTGTTACTGTTTATGTAAGATACAATTATTTATTTATGTACAGCATTTAGCATAACAGGAACGTGAGCTTCATAGTATTATGGTTGAACAGAAACGCAATATCGTAATTGGCTGGTTTAATTAAAGAGCTGTCCCGCTTGGGAAGTCCACTAGTCCTTTGCAACATGCAAACAACTTGATTGTGTTTCGCAAGTAAAATCACATGAGATTATCAGATTATTACTGTACTCGCAGGGGCAGGATTTATCTACATAATAGTTTTTTCCTTGCGCTTTTCATGTAGTAACTCCTCGTTTAAATTACGTAGTTGCCGTAAGTACGACTACATTTATTGTGTAAAAATAAATATGTAGAAAATTTGCAATGCATTTAGTAAGTAATTGTTACGGGAACTAAGAATCTGTCATTGTAATATAGCCTTCATAGAACTTATCAACACCCTAAGAGATAAAATGAGAGTAATTTACATTGAAACGATTATGTTTCCAAGTCTTTAGCAGATAATCTTCGAATTAAAACAATAAACACAAACTATCTTCGTTAAAAAAATACTAAAGACCCGTAAAAACTCAAAGAAAATTAGGACAAGCCATGAAGAGATCTGTAAATCGCTGGTCGTTACATCTAAACGGGCGATTTACTCGCAAGAGTGGGCAATAAAATCACAAGAAAATCTCGTCAGTCTTATTAAAGAGACCCCTCTTGGTCATTACTCTGTTTTGGCGGAAAATTAAATGACTTTGATATCTTTTTGTACAGGACGTTTGGATTTGTTTTATGACAACAGCTGTATGCGATGATAAAGCTGGAATTCTTTCCTTCTCACTTTTTCATTAAATTCGCCGTGAAATGTGTAAAATTTTTACGTATTTTCCAATGCTGTTTAAAGTTGATTTTAGGCATGGGCATGCGAGGGTTGATTAAATTTTTGATTGTTAAAAAATGTGAGTATTTGATCATTACGATTTTATTTGCGCTTAACATTTTGTTTTTAAAGAAATTGGAAATTTTTGGATGTATTTGCGCTTTGCATTTAATATTTATAAAGTTTGATATTCTATAAAAGTAAAATATTAATTTTAATTGAGTGACTACCCAACACGCCCGAAATTCAGGAATTAAACGAACCTTATGAAAATATATATATCACGGGTCTTAATCGCGTGAATAATTTAAGGTAAAATACCTTGTTTATTGTCCGACGTTTAACCGTCTTGCAACGGCCGTGGTCACGCGATTAAGACCCGTAATATATATATATTTTCATAATGTGTACAAATCGCGAAAGTTTATCAACATTTTAAACAAACCTATCTATTAGAAGTAGGAAAACAATATGGTCACATTGTGGATTTGATTACCTTTTTGATTCTGCTGATTAATGACCTGTCATAATTAGTTCGAAGGTAGTAACATTAATTGCTTCTGTAACCTGTTACAAAATCGTAACAATTTAAGATACTACCATCAAAACGCTGATACAACAAAAAGGTTTTCACAAAACCCTTAGAATGGCTAGACATCATATCTTTAGCAAGGGTATCTTTACTGGATATAAAGAAAAAAGTTGATGCGATACGGCCGGATTCTTTCGGCCATTTGACGCGCCATTTTATGAGCACGTTTCAATAAAAAGTATTCAGGGACGTCGGTATTGTTGAATATTGACGCTGTAATACCGTTTGTTTTCGATCGAAGTATTTGATAAATGCTTATATTGTTTTGGAACTGCTATTCGTCTCTCAGTTCAGAAGCGTATGTGCGATTTGTGATCGTTATTGCGCAATTTTCATTAATCGATAGAGAACGCATTATGGGTGCAGGATATACAAATTCTTTATTGCACACAAAAAATAACAAACAATATTACAAAATACATAGTAATTATCTAGAAAGGCGAGCTTAACTCAATATTGAGTTTTCTCCCAGCAAACCTTTGAGTGGTAGAGGAGAATGTAAAAGCAATATTCAACTAGTAAACTATATTCAATAATACATACTTAAATACGTACAAGATATGTTTATAAATATATATATACTTTAATATATATACCAACATACAATGATATTACATTATTTAAATATTATATAAGTAAAAACTATAATATATACTTAGGTAATTACAGAGAGAAAATATTATTTTGTTCTTTTCTTGAAAACGTTAATGGAGAGACTGTCGCGTAAGGAACGAGGAAGATAATTCCATAGCCGTACCGCTTTTATTGTAAAGGAGCTGTCATAACACCTGGAGTTGTGAGCAGGAGTGTGTGATAGAAGAGAGGAGGAAGAACGGTAGGGTTTACCCCTGGGCACAAGAGAGTCAAAGCGATCACATATATAGGATGGAGAAGTGGGATTGTGAAGAATAGTATAGAGAAGATAGATAATGTGCAAGTTACGACCCTGCCGAATCGGTAACCACCTCAGATTTCTCCAAGATTTGGAGACGGTCATATTTACGTAATCCAAAACAGAAGCCGATACTCAAATTCTGCTGATTTCATTTTTTTTGTTTTATTTTTTTATTTTCCTCAAATTGTGATCTGCCACGGTGACTGTCGTGCAAATGTGCATGGTGAATCCACACGTATGATTTTATTTTTGACACAAACTGAATAATATATAATGGTACCCAGACAGATGTCTTAATAATAATAATAATAATAATATTTTTTTATTTGTGAAACATGAGTATACATTTACAGTCTTACTGGCTTATTGTGTGTGTTGTTGTAATACTATCTCTGTAGAAGTTTTGAAGACTTCTAGATCATTCTCCATCTACACCTACAAGGATTGTTTCGGGATTAATATATTGACATGCGATCCCTATAGAACCGAGACATATTTTGGCGTTATACATAATATAGAATCAAATTTGGCACTATAGGAGATTTAATACTTATTCCAATAATCTGTCCCAACAGTATTTTTTATTATACCACGATGGTGGCCGACTAGTATACTGATGATGGTAAGCGGTTACCGTGGCCTGTAGACGCCTGCAATATGGCTAGTTATCTAAAAAAATATATACAGGTTTTAGGGCCTAAACCTCACAATACACAAGAATTTTACTCCAGTAAAATAGTCTGTTAGTGGTTATGGTTATAACTCAAAAATATATGGTAGGTGATTAAGGGTTAATATATTAAATATTTTTCAAAACTGATATTACAATGTTATTGTTTGTCGTTATTTGACTGTGGTTATTGCACTGGCCTGTTGGTCTGGAGGTTAGTGAACCTGACTACTAAGCAGGAGGTTGTGGGTTCGATCCCCACCCAGGATAAAACTTTGTGTGATGAACATGATGGTTTATTCTGTGTCTGGGTGTAATTTATGTATTTAGAAATATTTGAGTATGTTTATCAGTTGTCTGGTTTCCATAGTACAAGCTCTGCTTAGTTTGGGATCAGATGGCGTTGTGTGAGTTGACCCAAGATATTATTTAGTGTTGTGTAAAGAAGCCACGAGCGGGAGGTTATTAGTACATTAAAACTCACCCTGTATTAAGGGTGTCTTAGACGCATTGCCATAGAACATTTCAGACATACCATTACACGTTGTATAAGATTATAATACAATCGTTTACAAGCCCACAGTATCCCTTGAATATAACCATATTTTTACCCGACTGTTGTTCACTTATTTGATGCATCAACCATAACAAAAGATATCAGCAGATGTTCATTTTTTACGTGCGGATAAAAGAAACAAAATGTCTCTCAAAATATTCACACAATTATTTTATAGCGTCTTTCCTTTTTGCTTACGAGCATTTTAGACGGTCGTTTTGAGCACAACGACTCTTGATCCCCTCGATGACTTGTGTCTGCAGTGAGAGTGGGTATACCACTTGGCAAACGGTTGATGTCACAGATTCCATTCAAAGATTATGTTGGTTGTTTGTGAATCAAATGTTTGATCCAAGGTTTGATAATTATCAAGCAAAATAATGTTGTATGGTCTTACAGGCTGCGAGGTATGTTGGGCCAAGTCTCTGAATGTCCAAGAAGTCATAAAGTCCAGATGTTATTGTCTTGCTACGAGCTGAGAGTACGAAACCTTCTGTCTGAAATAAAATTATGCGTTATATATCTTATCTTATACCTACAAACGATCAATTCTTGTATATACATATAATACATATAAATTTCTTGTATACATATATATATATATATATATATAATCTGAATCTCGACAGCAGCTCCAGCGATTTTCATGAAATTTAGTAGGTTTTCGGGGGCGAATACCCCCAGAAAACCTACTAAATTGAAAATTGCTGGAGCCGTTAATAAATCGATCTAGCTAGGTTTAATTTTTAGAAAATGACGTTAAAAAAAACCGAGCGGAACTTGGTCAGACAGACTACAAACATAACTCATCAAAATTGTAAAAAGTAGTTTTAAAAAGCTGAACGCCTTTATGCGACAGGTAACAATTACTGTGTGCTGTAGCCTGTAGGTAATGATAATTAAAACGCAACAAAAAGGTAAACTAACATTAAAATAATGTCGATAAGTAGGTATAATTTCGTTTACTTTCAAGTAACTGAAAACATGAAAACTCTACGAACCAACTCAAAACATAATTCCATGTTTCTACATTAATCCCATTAATTTTGAAACTCAAATCGAAGTTGAAACCCATTTATTAAAACACGTCTCATTTAAAATGGTCGGATATTTTCTGGAACATTTTCATTAATCACAAATTTCGCATTACTGGTGTTTACACCAATTCATTTGTATTTAATTGGCTCTGTTTCGTTGTTTAAACAACACCTGTTACCGTTGAATGCAGGCTGCGACTGGGAATAATATTTAACAGGATTTTACTTGAATAAAAGATTTGCTTTGTTTCTTCCTCTGAGTATTAAAGTGTAATGAGTTGCTTCAAAAGACATCAATTTTATTTATTCGTTTAGGTACGTTGTCACCACAATACACAAATTATGAAATAGATGTGTGAGAAGTGAAGTTATAATGGATCAAATATTAGGCTTCATTGTAATAGGACAGATTAGGAGTACGTAAGTCTCACATCAGATTCTGAAGTAGTCTTTGAATGTTAAAACGTCAAAGTACATTCGTGAACATAATATCCTTCAAATTGTATTATCATTTCTACCGATCGAGGTGAATATCTAGAGGCACCTAGAGGGGCATAAGTCATACTCAGAGGGCATAAGTCGACCGTAGTTGCTTTTGGTTAAATGTTCAAATTACTTTATTCTGGGCCGTATTTCTATTTTTTTACTTTTTTCCATACGTTTTTGTTTGGGGGCCGGGGTCCCCAAAAAAAAAGTAACACTTTTCACAAATTTGTAACACTTTTTTTCGTCTAGCCTATCAAGGCTAGACGAAAAAAAGTGTTACATTTTGACATCGGTCAAAAATCTATTATTTATGACTATATAAAGCTAAATTAAGGAGGTTGTGTTATACAGATTGTTCGTAATGTTTATTTTACCTATTTCAAATTGGATGTATGTGAAAAATCTTAATTAGAATGAGGATTTTTTTTAAATGTTATGTTCTCAAAGATTTTTTTATCATTAGTTAATACAAACAAAAAAAATATATAGCAAAAGGAACTACGTTCCACCCGGGTGTCCATCCAAATTTATCAAATTATATTTTTTATATTTATTATTGACTACACTAGTATGACAACACTGATGTAACTTGTCAGACTTTGCAAGTTGTTGAATAGACTGGTTGTGATAAACTGTTTGTAGACATTACCTAAATAAATTTCTCGAAAAATATCCAACAGACTTCGATAGTGCCCTTAAATTAAAAACACGGGCAGAAAATTGCTTTTGAAACCGCAAAACAAATATAGAGAATCCCAATAAGCTTGGAATTGACATTACCATGGTGAACTTAAGTCCGTTTCCATTAACCTCACTTCATCAAAAAGTACAAACGATCCAAATCTTAGTGAAGGCTAGACAATACCTTCTCTAAGCCACACGATTCGACCTGGACGTAACCACAAAATACCGTAATCACGAAATTCCTGCAGAATAAGCTCTGCAGAGCCAGATAGTCATATAAATCGCGGACAATGCTGGCTATTACTCGCACAGACAATCATGCACGATTAATTGTGTAAAACGATGCATCCTAAATCACTGAAAACGTATGTACCTAGGTACAGTACAAAATAGTGATAGTACAGAACGCAAGTAGTAGTTCGTAGTAAACGCCCTTGACGCACACACTTAGACATTGATAATGGATACGGAGTTGTGAAGCACTCGCTCTGTCAGGGAGGCTACACACGTTCAACAAATAAACAAGCCGTTCGGCAAAGTCAAGCGGCTTTTTTCCCGAATGATCATCCAAATACCGTTTGGCCTGTGCCGAATGATGCCGGCCCAAAAATGTGTGTACTTTCACTGGTTTGATGGGTTCCGTATTTCCGTGTTCGTGATGAGCGGTATATAAGTGTACGTTCGTCAAAAGCGTTTTCTATACAGATTGCCTTCTGTGCTCTCAGTATGGTATCAGTGCAAGCTTCGGAAGAGCGTTCAAATTCATCCCTCTATTTTGTGCACGAGTGAGAGGTTCGAGGGAAATTTAGTTGTTGAAAAGGGATGGAATGGTAGGTTTGATGCGTAGTATAGTTGCAGTGTTGGAATGTAGGTTGGTGTACAGTTCGACAAGTTATTGGTTAGTTAGTCTGTCGTGATTGTCGTTAACTCTGGTTTGACGATGTCATTAATATAGAGGTAGGTAGAACTTTGCATCTCTATACTGCTCAATTTGTATGATGCGGTTTGGTAGAGTTGGCTTTAAGCTTTGAAAAGAACATGGATAACTTTATTTCTTAGATTTTCTACCGCTAGCAAAAGCTATGTCATATTTTCAGCGTTAGAATTGGATTTTTGGATTTTTCTGCGTACAGTTAGAACTGTACAATGGACGAGACACGCGATTGCGATAGCGAACATTCACGAAAGTAAAACTTGCAATGGGTGGGATGCTTTCTCCCGTTATCCTGAAGTATAAATTCAGGCATTGCCTCAGACACTATGATGTTTTAATAAAGAATCATGATGGCTGAGTGTGTAATATCTAATTAAAATCATATCGAATGCTAAATCTCATTTCATCATATGATATCAACCCATATGATGTCCCACTGCTGGCCACGGTTCTGTCAAGAAGAACCTACTTGTTACAGACCCTTGGGGAAATGCCATAATCGCCACGCTAAGCGAGCGGGTGATTAATATTCGATTGGTCGATAATAAAACGTCAAAATTTAAATACTAGAACGTTGCTTATTGTTCAACAACATGTCAACGATGACCTTTAAAATTAGATTTATTTTTTATCTTGGGACAACTCACACAACGTTATCTGATCCCAAACTAAGCAGAGCTTGTACTATGGAAACCAGACAACTGATAAACATACTTATACATTTTTAAATACATACATATCTATAAATAACACCTAGACACAGAATAAACCATCGTGCTTATCACATAAAGTTTTATTCTGGGTGGGAATCGAACTCACGACCTCCGACTTAGAAGTCAGGGTCACTAACCACTAGACCAACTTATGAAAAAGTAATCCATTACTTTAAAGGTTCATTGATCCCTAGTTATCAGTTTCAGTCTATACCAACAAAAGCCATCAATAACCCTGTCTAGCAGGATATTACTAACATGTCAATAGGCCAATATTTCAGCCTCACGTTCGGTTAAATTAATGGTAGTAATTAATTTCTACGAGGATTTAGATAATTTAATACTAGGCAGTAATAAAGTTTAGTGTTTTACTATCCGCTCAATGAGCTTAATATATTACCCTGGCAGAAGAGTACCATATACCTGCTAAGACTGATATTTATACCTTGGAACAAGTTACAAAGGGGCAGTTTATTACGTTTAAACAATAATAAGAAAATCTATTACCTAAACTACCTTAAAATCAACTCGAAAATATAGTTTAGTACGGGTTTAAAGTTGGACTTTTTGAATATCAAGGCGCTGTTTCATTAGGCAAGCCTTGCATACAAGTGTGAAGTCAACAACAAAACAATATTGAAGTCCGAATACCTCATACAAGTTGTAACTCGTATGGGCTATTCGAACTAGTACAATAGATTTAAATCAATTGTGTTTTGTTCTTGATGGTATGAAATGTTTCCGATGCAAGCACCTTGTACGCACAAGTGACGTCATACTGGTAAACAAAGCAGGTAAGCAAGACTTGATTGACGTTTTAGTACGTTTTCTGACATATTAACAACGTGCACAGTGAGCAAGATTTTTTATCCTAATTCCTGCCTTTGTCATTTACAAAATTTATCTACTTCTTCAATTGTTGTCAAGCTGTTCTCATTAAATTTACAAGGGTAGGTTACTAGATTTTATCAGTCTTTGTGTTTACATACGTTAGATGCAAACCTGTTAAAATTACAACAGTTTGGCTTGCTCTTTTTTTAAACAACGAAATGAAGAGGCCAGCAGGTCATGCGCCTGATGGTAAGCGTCACGCTAGCCCAACAGTATCAGTGATTCCCAAATTTTTGTTTGTAAAAGATCTGAAGGTTCCTACTCTGCGTTTTTCATGTCAATGTGACTTGCTACCAGTGGCGTAAGGTGCTTAGAACACTATTACTTTCGGTTTCCCTTTTAGTATAGTTACTTAGTATTATAGGTACAAAGAACCATGTCCAACAAGTTTTGTACAGGGTTACCTCAGATTTTTTTAACCCTTCGTCTCTGATGCTACAGTGTCCTTCAACCGAAGCACAGTGATGACTTAAAATCATTATTTCGCGGAAGAATAACGTAGGTACACTGCTATTGTGGTACCTACCAAGACGGCCCGGCTTTTGGCTTAAGGTTCATTTCCGTGCATCGCGATCGGCCGCGATGCTCGGAAATGAACCTTTAGACTTACCAACTGTAGAAATTGCTATTTTTAGGTCTCGAAGTTTTTGTTATAGAAATAAGTACAATAAATTGTAGTCATCGATATTTTTTGTCTTTATCATACGGTAAAGAATTCTCCTAATTAATTATATTTATTTTTTAATTATATTTCTAAGATTGAGACATGTTCGCTTAAATAAATTAATTACATTTTGATTTACAGTTGGTTTTACAAGCAGTAAATAGGTAGTAGGGTAGACTGGGTACGGTTGTGACAATTTAGGTTTGACCGTCAATAATTTTGTTAATTTATTATTTAGTTGAGACAAAAATTACTTAAATCGTAGCTTGTACATTTGTGTCCACATAAAAATACTGAAATTTTGTCTCAAAATACGCTGTATTAGTTATAGCATCAAATTTAAAAAAAAAAAAAAAAAAATGTCACAACCGACCCCACCCCAAGGACGGTTGTGACAGTATATAAACATTTACAGAAATTGTTTATAATGATTTTTATTGTTAAAAATATTTAACATGACACAAAATTCTTTTGTTCTATATAAAGTTTACATTTATATATCAAATTAAATTAAGTCTATTCTTATAATTAATAAGGCACTGCAACATAATCTGTAATTATAACCATCTTCTTTAAAATCATAAAATCATTACTTCATCATAAGCATCCTTGTATTGACAAATATCAGACCGTGCTCTTTCAGTCTTCCGCAAGTGTTATCTGGGTATCTAAATGCAAAACCATAAGAAAATATTATACGTCACAACCGTACCCAATACATTTGTCACAACCGTACCCAACGCATACTTCTGTATACAATAAAACAGCACGACTAACCTAAATTATCTACATAAAAAGTAATCATTTGTAATTAACTACTAATATTCAATTTAGAACAAAAAAATATTTGCCATAGCATATCTGTATATCAATGAAAATAAATATTAAAAAAATCCGAACAAGAAAACTTACTTTTGGCTGTTAAAAAGCAACGTGGCCTCCTGCTTTTGTTAACGTCGCGCACCGGCAAATGCAATATGGGGCAACATGTGTAAACATGCATTGCGCTTCTTTTTTCCCTTACACTCTTTCCCGAATTCCGTATAGATTCGCGGTTATAACGACTGTCACTACCGTACCCTGGCACAACCGTACCCAGTCTACCCTACGTACTTGTAAAACCAACTAAAAATCAAAACTACTTCATTTTTTCTTTTTAACGCGCTTAATTGGTTAAATAATTAATGAAAAAGAAAAACGCGAATTAACAGTGAATGAACATCGTCATTCATATTTTTTCACATTGAAAGTTAATTTTGTGATGGCTTTTGTCGTTGTATGAATGAAAATAAGATGACGCTTCGAAATTGACAATCGGGGAACTTCATTGAGCTATACTCGTATTTTATTGGAATATTTTTTGTAGTCTTGGCATTTTGGATATAAAGGTCTTTTTGTTCGTACATTGAACGTTTTAAAAGCTTATACATTTGAGGCTAAAATACCGAGTGTGAGTGTTTTTGATGACATAAGTCATAAAGAAAAAGCAGACTAACGTTTGGTCTCAATAATCTAATTTATCGATGGATTTGGCTACTAGAGGTATATATTTGACATACATAGTATGTCTAAATTCTACCTCTAGTAGCCAAATCCATCGATAGGTAGATTATTGAGACCGGCCGTTAGACAAAAATTTACAGTTTTTTTTTATATAGATATTTACGTACCTAGCTTAGACAAAACTTGACAAACCATAATGCTGACCGTTGAAATCAGTGTAAGCCCAAGTAAGCTCTAAAGATCTCGGCCAAAATGTTGACAATCTGTTTTTGACTGAGAGCCACAGATTTAAAAACCATAAAGAGAAGACAGAATGCAGTCATAAGCCATTCTCGACTCTTTTTTGTTAATAATCTCTTTGGTTTGCATACCAAGAGGTTATTCTCTAATCAAAGCAAACAAAAATGAAATCTGCTACACTAACAAATTGATGTCTTAACAGATTTTAATATCCATTGTATGTTATGTTTACTTACTCATGTATTTGTAGGTAATGTGTTAAAACGCTGTTTTGGTGTAACAGATAGTATTATTATCAGTATTCTGAGTACTCTATTACTGCTCGTTTTACGAGCTATTAACATAAAATGCTAGCATTTCGCTAGCTCTATAAAAAATTGTAAACGATACGACCAATAAAACTCATATTTATAGTCCTCTAATTGGTCGTGTTGTAGGGTGGTTTCATAGTCACAATCATCAACTGACAAGCGTGCAATGCACAGTCTAGTGATATACTGGGTGGCGCAAAAGTACTGGCACTAAAGAAAATACTTTTTTTTTTTTTATATGACATTTTCTGTCATTCTGTTGTTGAAAATTGTGTAGTGAACAAATGTAAAATACACTGAAAATAAACATGGACCGTTTTACTCCCCAAGAACGTGGAATAATTGTGTCAATGTTCTTACGGAATAATTCATCAGTGATAAGAACACAACGTGAATTTCGTCGACGATTTCCCCACCGTCCGGCACCGATTGGTCGCACAATTCGACGCTTTGCCACACGCCTTGAAGCAACTGGCTCAACATTGGATAGACCTAAGTCTGGGAGACCAAGAACAGGCCGTTCAGCTGAAAATATCGATGCTGTGCGCGAAGATGTGGAAGAGTGTCCAGAAACATCAACGAGGCGACGTGCCACGCAATTGGGCATTTCCAGACGGACCCTGCAGCGTATTTTGGTGAAAGACTTAAAGATGTTCCCGTATAAAACTCAAATGACTCATCAGCTGCTGCCTGCTGACCACCGAGCTCGTCTAGATTACTGCCAGCGCGTCATAAACCTCAACCTTGAAGAGGATGATTTTCCTTCAAAATTGGTTATGAGTGACGAAGCGCATTTCCATCTCTCAGGGCATGTCAATAAGCAGAATACTCGGTTCTGGGGCACTGATAATCCGCGCATTATTCAAGAAACACCTCTACACCCACTAAAAGTTACTGTATGGTGTGGCATCTGTGTTGACAGAGTGATCGGACCCTATTTTTTCGAAGACGCTGGAGGCAATGCGATAACTGTCACTGGAGAACGCTACAGAACCATGTTACGTGAGTTTTTGATACCCAGTTTGGACGAATTGGGGCTGGAGCACATCTGGTTTCAACAAGACGGCGCTACGACACACACAGCGCGCGACACTATGGACTTAGTGAGGGACGCTTTTCCAGGCCGAGTTATCTCTCGTTTTGGCGATTTGCCTTGGCCTGCAAGATCACCCGATCTGACCAGTCCAGACTTCTTTCTTTGGGGTTTTTTGAAATCTCGGGTGTATGTGAACAAGCCACAGACTCTCGCAGCTCTAAAAGAAAACATTCGTCAAGAAATAACGAACATATTGCAGGAAGTGTTACGGCAAGTTATGCAAAATGTCAAAAATAGGGCTCAAATGTGTATCAACTCTGGAGGTCACCATTTAAAAGACATCATCTTTAAATCCTAATGGTACGAAATTTAATGGCACAAATATACATTTAAAAAAATCTAAATCTAGTTTTCTAATTTAGAAAAAATGTTATAGCTGAACCAAATAGGGTCTTTACTTTTGCGCCACCCAGTATAACGTGCACACAAATAACATACAGTATGGTTATATTCCACCTCCAACTCCGGCTTGAGAACGACGTCACGCCCTCTCAGTTGAAGCATAGAATACCGTACAGAATTAAAATTGCAGTCGGAGGAATTAATGAATCTTGTTGAACTTAAAAATGGTGCCTCCGACTGCATGATATTAAATGTGAAGGGTATCTTTTGGGTTTCCGTCCTTTTGCAGGTGGGTTTTTTATTTACGTTGTTTTTTTAGCATTTAATATTCAAAATTACATTTATATATTTATTATTTTAAATTCCTTCATTTTGATACCCCACTCAATAATAATAATAATAATAATAATTTTTATTTAAAAGTAACATGACTCAATGTGTTAGTAACAATATTTCTTATTCCTATGTTAATGTTCCTATTCTAAGCCCTTAAACTAATAACAATTAATTATTATTTATATGTGAAGCACTGCCACTTGCACTACACTTAGGTGGATGTCTGGCAGCAGTGATTCACATACAAACAGTCGAGTCTGGTCGCAATGCACGTCAGAACACTGTTGGAGCTGGCCCGCACCCGGCGCACCAGGGAAGCGCATCTTTTTCTCATAGTCGTGAAAAAGCAATCGACACGAGCTTCGGCAAACATCCCTGACGCGCTGCAGAATCGGGGCAACCCCATCAGCATCATAAACGCGTTATTATATTGAACGCGAAGGACACCGTACGATTTTTGCGAATAATTTGCCCACAGACTGCACGTGTAGAAAGAAGTGCAGTATGCACGAAATAAGGTTCTTTTTACATTTAGTGAGCAGCGTGCAAATCTACGAGCTATATCATATTCGCTCTAACCGACAGTGCCCTCCGCTCTCTCTCAATGTCTTCATTGTCCTTCATGTCAGCGGCTAAGATATGTCCAAGGTACTATATAGATATACTCTAGTGAGGGGTATTCCATTTAACCTATCTGGAGGTATGGTTTCAGTTAACTGATGTTGTTAACACATACACCGTCAACATAATAACCAGCTCGCTCTCTACTGAGCGTCTCGATCAGTTCATTGACATATAAATTAAAGAGTGTAGGTGAGGTTAGCCCCCCCTGCCTCACCCCACACTCCAACCCATACGGCTCCGACAAGGCCCCAGCCCACCGAACCTGATTGATCTGACCTCCGTACCAGCATTTCAGAGTGCTTATTAGTTCAGAAGGAACTCCAGCTTTCTCAAGCTTACTCCATAAAATACTATAGGAGACCAGATCAAAGGCTTTGGATAAGGTTTGAGGATTTTGTTTTTACACATACATAAGCATTTATATTGGTGCCAAAATTACGCCATTTAATCTTTATTAAATATTCAGTGTCACGCTCATAACTAAGACGAATCTAACGACAACAAAGCCAAAATCTATCGAGCGCTTTAGGCTCTAAGGCGTGCCAAAGAAATATACATACAGACAAACTTACACCCGGAAAACATAACCCTCCTTCTTACGCAGTCGGATAAAAGCTTCATACAATACAAAACACTCTTGACGCACGCACACATAGAAATCGTCACAAACTGTGCACAGACATAGCACAGACGCCGAGAATAGGAACGAGACGGACCAGAGACAGTCACATTCACGCGGTGCGGATCATTGACGTAGAGACCAGCACTGCTCCATAAAATTGTCTCTAGAAAGAGACAACGCTACTTTGTGGACAATACCTGTCAAAGGCCGCAAGAGTTTTTTCTCTCTTTCACGCTTTGCAGTGAATATTTACTTTTTAATTGAAAAGTACTGCACGGTCCAGGTCTATACGTCAATGGTGCGAATGCTCGTTTTGTGCGTGCGTGTGAATCTATACTAATATAATAAAGCTGAAGAGTTTGTTTGTTTGTTTGAACGCGGTAATCTCAGCAACTGCTGGTCCGAATTGAAAAACCTTTCACTGTTGGATAGCTTTTTTATCGAGGAAGGCTATATATATAGGCTATATAACATCACGCTATGACCAATAAGCAATTAAATTACGCAGACGGTGTTGCAAAAACGGGAAAAATTTACGCAGGCGAAGTAGAAGCATACCTATACATACATGAGCGATCCTTCTGCATTCTCTTTATTTAGTAGTTGGAGCTTAGTTGGCGGCTGATCAGGATCTACGTATTGCCGTCGCCTCATTTGCTAGGTGAGTCATGGCCGTGGTCAAGTACCTTTTCTGAAATAGAAGACCTGCATCCCAGTGGTGGGCTCATAAACAGGAAAAAACATTAATTTATCATAAAAAATCTCTATAGGTAGATTTTGTTTGTATATTTTATAATAATTATTTTCATTTCAAAAATTAATTATTCCGAAGTATATTTCAGCCTGTAGGTAATATTCTTTTCCTTAATAACGTTGTTTGTTTGTTTAATATATTTATTATCTAAAAAAAATGATAGATTAACTATTAAGAAAACTGCCTATTTCATTTATATTACCTATAGGTATAAAAGGAAATTTTCATTACGAAAATATAATTTGACTTTTAATCTATACTAATATTATAAAGCGGAAGAGTTTGTTTGTTTAAACGCGCTAATCTCAGGAACTACTGGTCCGATTAAAAAAAAATCTTCATTTGTTGGATAGCCCATTTATCGAGGAAGGCTATAGGCTATATAACATCACGCTACGACTAATAGGAGCGGAGTAGCGACGAGAAATGTTGCAAAAACGGGGAAAATTTACGAAGTTGCGCGGGACAGCTAGTCCGTACTAATATTATAAACGTGAAAGTAACTCTGTCTGTCTCTCTGTCTGTTTGTTACGCTTTCACACTCAAACAGCTAAACCGATTTAGATGAAATTTGGTATGGAGATAGTTTGAGTCCCGGGGAAGGACATAGGATAGTTTTTAACGCGATAACCGACATCCACGCGGGCGGAGCCTACACCTACTAAACGTTGTATTTATATGTAGGTACTTGTTAAGCTTTAAATTGCTATAAATGCTTTCTTTTCTTGTTAAAGTGTATCGAGTATCAGGTCTTTTGAAGGACATTTCCCAATAATTGGTCAGTGTCGTCCTTTTAAAGGATTCTGCCACTTCGCTTCACCTTCGCTTTATGAAATCGTTTCGATAATCGCTTTACATTCATCCCTTGTACATGAATGAGCACAACTTTCTCGATCTTTGTGATTTATCGTTTTCAAAGTACAAGATCAAGAATATGCATGATTTTAGTGTCTTTGTTAAGACTACGCGAAGGTTTGAAGTTGTGTACGTTTTGAAGTGTGCCAAAAAACTTACCGCAAATATCGCGAATGTGTTAAATAAAATAGTTGTCTGTAAAGTCGGTTTACGGACGATAATTTTACGCGATAATGTTATAAGAAAACATTGATGACATTGTAATAAACAACCATGCCTGTGGCAGCTATTTTTTCATTTTTTTTTTTGCCCAATTGTATCGCATGCCGCTGCAAACGTCAAAACATTGATGACATTGTAATAAACAATTATTTAATGGATCCGACGGTCAGAATACTTCAGGCTATCAGCAGGTGGAATCGTCATTCGACTGCTTGGCAACCAACCAATAACGTGACTGCTTAGCAACCAATCAATAACGTGATTGCTTGGCAACCAATCAATAACGTGACCGTTGCTACACAACTAATCAATAACGTGACCTACGTGATACTTTTTTGTGCATGCATCCCGTCCTTAATATAAAATAAGTTATTACGTCAATAATAGTATGCATTTTTTTTGCAAGACAATATTCATTGCGAATATAGTCTTGCAATTGTGCGTTTGCATAGGTATTTTAGCAATCGGAATAACTTGAATAAATGGAATAAACCCCCAATTTTTACTCTTATAATGGGTTTGATATCAAAATGTTATACATATGTAAGCAAGTAAATATAAGTAAGTAGTATATAAGTAAGTAAATATCTAAATAGTTATGCAAGTTTAAAAAAGTTTTGTCTCCAATTACCAACTTGTTTGTTAGTAGGTACAGCGAAGTTATTTTATTAGGAAACTTAATTTTCAGGGCAATTAATAATAAAATAACGGTAAATACCAGTAGCAAAGGGTTAAAAAAAATCTAAGGTAACTCGACACCATGTATCTATCTTGGTGGACTCGGTTCTTTGTACCTAAAATATTATGTAACTATTAATCAAAGGGAAGCTGAAAAGATGGTGTTCTAAGGACCATCATCATCATCAGCCTATCGCAGTCCACTGCTGGACATAGGCCTCTCCAATTGCACGCCACTTTGTTCTATCCTCGGCTTCTCGCATCCAGCTCCTGCCACCCGTTTTGCGTAGATCATCACTCCACCTGGCCTGAGGGCGTCCTACACTACGTTTGCCGAGACGCGGTCTCCACTCAAGAACTCGGTCCACTAAGTACCCTCCGCCACTGGTACCAATATACCAAATACCAATTTGCAATACCTAGATAGCATCAAATAAAAATGTCCCAATTCCCATCAATAACTTAACATTCATGTCAGACATGTCAGTTTTTTAACATAGTTAATTCAGTTTTAACTGTGAATTTAGATATGTGTAGAGTTTTGACTGTGAATTTTACAAGTCAAAAAAGTCCATACGGAGTCGAGGCGAATTGCCAAAATTTAATTACACAAAAGAAAATTATAATAATAATAATAATAATAATTATTAATTTATTGCAACAAAAAACATCTCACAATTTAAATGTAAGCCCTGATTCTCAAACTAGCGTGAGCTGTATGTTGAGAACCAGTTCCTTCCCAAATATAGGTTACATAAGTAGTTTGCTTGTTACAAAACTGTACTAACCTTAAAGTTAATCCTTACATTAATTACAGTGTGTGTGTGTGTGTGTGTGTGTGTGTGTGTGTGTGTGTGTGTGTGTGTGTGTGTGTGTGTGTGTGTGTGTGTGTGTGTGTGTGTGTGAGTGTGTGTGTGTGTGTGAGTGTGTGTATGTGTGTGTGCGTGTGTGTGTTTATTATATTTTATGTGCCTGTGTGTGTTTATTATATTTTATGTGCATAATTAACCTCACACTATTACATAATACTTAGAGTAAAAGAGATATGAGAATGTGTCCGACTGCTACGCAACAGGTCGTGGGTTCGATTCCCACACGGGACACCACTTTGTGTGATTCAAAAATCGATGTTCTGAGTCTGGGTGAACTTTGTGTTCGGTACTTGTATGTTTGTAAAGATCCCCGCGGCATAAGGCTTGTACCCGAATGCGGGAGTCATCTTTTTAAAAGTTAAAGTAAATGTATATTTTACACTTACAGGATAGCGTCTTACCTTGTCTCGTATTTAACAAAAGAATTGTAACAAGAGAGACATTGTGATTTGCGAAAAATAAAGTGAAAATATCTCGTGTTGAGCCCCCCTAGAAAGAATAAACATTTGAAGTGTACTCTGAATAAATTGAATACGAATCGGAAATACTTTGTCAAGTTACTGGCGTCTCCTACACTATTTGTGCTACAGTACTAGAGTTCGTTCTTTGTAATCTCGAAAAAAGGTTTCGAGTGTACATACCTATTTCGTAGGTTTGTCTTGAACTTGATACGCTTTGAAAGTCTAAAGAAGTGGTGGTGAATAATGTGATTTGTTTTTTCTAATCCAATTGTAAAGTGGTCCCTTTATTTATAAAACGTAAGTAAAGAATTTAACTTGATGAATGTTTTGGCTGTACTTTTCATTCTTGAAAATAGAATAAAGGAAGTCAAAACATTTATAAAATGGTTACTATGACTGTTGCCCGCGTCACGCGATGCGCGTGAAGATTTTGAAAAGCAAATTTATCCCATTGTAATATTTTTCTGGGATAAAGCGTAGCATATATGTTATCCCAGACTCTAATCTATCACTGTTTTAAATTTCGTCTAGATTGGTTTACCCGTTGCGGCGTGATTGAATAACAAACACCCATAGGTACATCAAAACTTTCTCATTTATAATATTAGTATAGATTAATAGTTAATATCATTCAAAAGTGACCATTATATTAATGATCTTAACCACCTATAAACTATTTTACTGGAGTAAATTCGTTGTTTATTGTAAGGTTTAGGCCCTAAACCTGACAAACAAACATCGATTTTACTCCGGGGTCTCTCAGATGAGTCAGATGAATGGTAAATGGTTGTATGACAAAAGTAGGTGGTGAGGGGTCAATTTTGTTTTCAAACAATTAAAGTTATAAGGTGTAATGTAAAGAAGCTAAGAGCGGGAGGTTATTAGTATACTAGCTATGCCCTGCGGTATTACCCGGGGTTTGTTAGCCTATGTGTTAATCCAGGGTGTCAGCTAACTCCACACCAAATTTTATTAAAATCGCTCCAGCCGTTTAGACGTGAAGAAGTAACAAACATACACACTCACATACTCACAAACTTTCGCCTTTATAATATTAGTGTGATTAAAAAGTCATTCTGTAGAATATAGAGAGTTTAAGATTATTTTAAATGTTTATATAAAAAAAATGACAGGTTGGAACCGTTTCCCAACACGTTCTATTCGGTTCATTTATTCATCAAATAATTATTTTTCCGCATCGTTTATCCCAATTTGTTTCACAGTCCTGAATAATAATTAAAAAGTTCGTTTGATGAAAAAAAAACATGTTGTGGAGTAGGAAGCTTGTTTGAATAGGTATAAAATAGCTGTACCTATTATTATGCAAGTCACTTTAGCCCACAGCTCCGCCCGAGTGGAGTTCCTGTGTCCTTTTCCGGGACTCAAACAATCTTCATACTAAATTTTATCTAAATCGGTTCAGTTGTTGAAGCGTAAAAAGTACCTAACAGACAGACAGACAAAGTAACTTTCACATTTATAATATTAGGTAGTATGGATTAATGAACCATTACTACGAGTATACGAGTATTTCAACAACATAAACATAACATGAATGATCTCGTGACATCGTAATTATATCAATTAATAAAACAGATCGACGCATTATAATCCATTAGTATGCTCCCGGGATTGTGTTCCCGACCAGATTATGTGACACACTTAGGCTAGTGGTTACATTGGCTTTAATGTACGACACACTACACTTCTGAGTGAATGCATTAGGAAGTTTATCTTCTCATAGTACCGTATCATAATTAAGCTTTACTATTGTGCAATGTTATGAAAATAAATTGAATTGAAACCGAGTCGCTATAGATAGCTACGAGTATTTCTCTAAGATTTCTGATAGTGGGTATCAGATCCTGACTTGGTGACAATGAGATCGCTTGTGAAGTATGACCTATTAAAAAATCTTCCGAACAAAATAAGAATTTGTCAAATAGGCAAAAAAACATATAAATATACAGGGTGTAACAGAAAGGTGTGGTCATATTCAAGGGTTGGTATGTGTCTATGATACTGAGTGTACATATCTAATTTTATCAAAATCGGAGTAGGTACCTAACCTAAAAATATATATATTTTTTCTTTTGTTTATTTATGAATAAAAAAGTTTTTAATTTAAAAAAAAGCTAAGGATATATTGCTCCATAATTAAACCGTGGTCGACAGCAAGCAAATCCAACATTATGTGTCTTCAAAGAGCTCAAAACAGTATTTTAAGGGTCCTTTCATCAGCGCCCTGGTATGCTCGCAATTCAGAAATCCTTAAGTACCTGGAAATCCCAACTATCTCGGACGAAGTAAAACGATATTCAGCCAACTACAAGGACCGCTTATTAATTCACCCGAACCCATTATCCAGTATGCTCTTGCAACAACACCCGATCAGAAGACTCAAGAGAGCCGATGTGCTTCTTTACTAAGGGGAGATAGAGCAGTGGCTCTGTTTCGCCAAACCACAACCTCTTGCAACTTACCTGATTATAGTCTAAGGGACTGATCGCAGGTGTACAAAAAAAAAAAAAAAAAATATGACTTATAAAGTTCTATGTCATAATAATCCAATCGAATTTTGTACCAGGGGAAGTGTAATTCTTAAGCCTTACGCCTTTCACTACTGAATTTTGACAAAAAGAATATGCTATAACTATGTAATAATAATGCAACCAGCTATGACACCATTATAGGTGCAATACTCATAACATACCATATCCGCTGCTGAAATTTGACCTCACCTTTCTGTTACACCCTGTATATACATACATAAAAAAATACATAAAACGTCCTCCTTTTTGAAGTCTGTTAAATTGATATCTACTGAAACTACAAATACCATAATATTAGGCACCTACTATATTTTTGTGAGACCAAACGTTATAATTATTTAAATTTGTTTCAATACAAATCACGCTGTGTGTTTTGACTACTAAAACTCAAAACGATTTTCTAAATTCAAACACCAATTTTCAAATAGTGACAGCTATTACAAGAATAATTTGTCAATTTTGACGTTTACGTAGAAATAGCATCGTTTAATTACAGGCAAAGGAAACAACATTTAATTGGAATGCAAAGGAAACTCATCGTACAGCCAACAACCACAAAACACCGAGAGTACAAAAGGTAACTTAACCTACATACTTACCACACTCAAGCAACACATAGATATCGTTCACCGGACAAGGAATTACAATTGAGAGTTAGTTTTATGTGACATGATTGACACGTTTAAGACGTTAGGCGCTCTGATTGACTCGCTACAAGCTCTTGACCAATCAGAAAGCCAAAAGCGGTATACGTTTCGATCGCAACAACCACGTAATAACAACTCGCACTCAAGGCACATAATATGCTTTTAAGATTCCGTGAGCTACCATTCTTTAAGATATCTCTCGCACTAGGGTACGAGCCCTGTGTTGCGGAGGACTTTACTAACATATATATCACAAACACAAAGTACACCCAGACTCAAAGGAAACTCACAAAGGAACACGGAACACACAAAATGCTGTCGAATGTATGAATCTACCCCCGACCCTGAGACTTAGCAGCCAGAGTCGCTAACCACTAGACAAACAGGCCAGTCAAAATTGTTCACTGTTTGAGCACGTGTTGAATGAAACCTTCTGTATTTTTAGTATTTCGTGGTACTGCCAACTACGTAATAAAGTTGTATATTTAATGTCTCGCTGTCAGCACCATAATTAGAATTTAGTTATCGTTTGATAAACGGAGGATAATAACTTAGTTGCCGGTTACGGTAACGTATGACTTAATAGCCATGGCCGTCTAAAGAAAACCGCATCCTTCATAAGATTCAGTTTTCATAAGTGGAAAATAATATTCTCTATGAATAATGGCTAAAAAAAAAAAAATACTTTTTTATATGTAAAATTCTGAAAAACCTTTATAGGTACCAAAATAAAAAGGAATCACCGAAATGTGTGTGTATGTATGTGCAAAACTGCAGATCGACTGTACCAAATAAATTACTTTTTTTGTTGTATTCGTCAAGGTTTGTGTAAAAAAAGAAAGATTAGACAAGTAACATTCGCTCCGTGGCGAATTCGCTAATGCCAGTAATGTTAATTTCAAACAATCGTTCGTAAAAAATAGAACGTTTATGGTCTCCTCCGCAAACATCAAATTCTTAAAAAATAAAATGTGCCATTTTGTTTCGTTTTCTACGTCATGGTTTTACCATTGGCTAGAATAGTGATCCATCGAATGGAAAAAAATAGCGAAGATACTGTCAATAGTGCAGTTTATCAACGGTTCGACTTGGACTGACCTCGTGACATATTTCAATTCTATATATTCTACCTACTTTTCCATTAACGATATCGTTATTCGAATGTGACTTTGTCTAGACCCACAGATAGTTGACTTTTCTTCGTATATAAAACTAGCATACACCTCGCGGTTTCACCCGCGTAGTTCCCGTTCTCGTGGGAATACAGGGATAAAAAATAGCCTATGTCACCCGGGGTTAGTATAGCTTCACAACGATGAAAGAATTTTTCAAATCCGTCCAGTAGTCTCAGAGCCTATTCAATACAAACAAACAATCAAACAAACAATCAAATCTTTCCTATCCTATCTTTATAATATTAGTATAGATTGACACAAATATTTTTTCTACGACATCGCCGTAGCGAAATAAGAAGGCAATTACGGTTATAACCTAAAGGGGCGTCTAAACGGGCCATTTTTTACGGCAATTTGTGGCGGCACTATTGGCAACTTATTGCCCAACCATCACAAAAATGTAACTGATGGCCAAGTAATCTATGGTTAGGCAATGTATGGCAATATGTCGGCAATAGTATGGATGGCGCATGACCCAGACTCATAAGCGGGCAACACAACCCAGCACCAATGGCCAAACTCTATGACATATAATTTGGCTGAACAGTCACTAATGACATCTGATATTGAATTTTTGATTATCAAGAAATATGAAAACTGCTATGAAGTAAATAAGAAATTATTTATTTATTCATTTATTACACAATGTTGTTACAGGCAGTCCATAAACATACATAGACCTCGTAAGGGTGCTGCAAAACTTACAAACTAATTAAATTAATAACTAGATATTAGGTACTACATACTATTCAGAAATATAATAATAAAATGCATCTTGCATATCTATACTAATATTATAAAGCGGAAGAGTTTGTTTGTTGGTTTAAACGCGCTAATCTCAGGATCTACTGGTCCGATTTGAAAAAATATTTTTTTGTTGGATAGCCATTAAATAACATCGCGCTACGACTAATAGGAGCGGAGAAGCGACGAGAAATGTTTAAAAAACGGGGAAAAATTACGCATACGAAGTTGCGCGGGACAGCTAGTGTATTATATAGTAACTAGCTACCCAACAAAATTTTTTTTTTCAAATCGGACCAGTAGATACTGAGATTAGCGCGTTTAAACAAACAAACAAACTCTTCCGCTTTATAATATTAGTATAGATTATAATTATGTACTTAGTGTTTGATGAGATACCAACCAAATGTTAGAAACACACATTTAACACATATCGAAGCAAGGGACATCATTAATGGCTTTGTAGTTGGTTCAAAATGAAAGGTCGCAAAAATATCGTGACCATACTCTGGTATTCATGATTATAGGGATATTTCTCCTTGGTGACAGATAATTAGTCAGTTAGTATGAAGTAATAGCTTGGCTTTTTACTGCATTAAAAGTACAAGCAGTAGAGCTTGTCGATTAATAAAAGATATTGTATTGGAAGAGAAGCAGGATCGTCGCCATTGGATCTTATGTGTGACCAAGGTCTCACCTTTCGAACTGGTCTTGGTAATTCAAAAAGCAGGACAGAACATAAGTACTTATATTTTATGATAACTAAAGATGTTGGCACATTGAAAGATTTTAAAGATGTTGGAAAGACATCAAGTTTATTTAAAACATAAATAGCAAATTGGGTCACACTAGAGCGCTGCCTAAATTGAATGTGTATCATGTCATCCCCAACAAAATAAAACAAAATATAGTGAGTGTTGCAGCACAAGTGCTTAGTGCTTGGACAGCTGCAATGTTGAAATACACAAATGCTTCTAGTAAGTAAACTTAATTCTCATAAAACCCCGTGTAATAGCAACCATAACTTAACCAGAAAAAAGTACAAAACGAAACCCAAGTCTAGTTCAAAGCACCTGTAACTTCCTATATCTACCAATTATCTACCTGCTGCATAAATAGATGCCAGTATGTTACGATTAGTCGATTTTTAATAATAAATGATTTACCAAAAAAAACGATTTTAATAATCTCTTGTTGTCTTCATAAAAATATGAACAATTCTTTACATAAATCTACGACATAATCCAATAGAACTGTAATAAAATAGAAAAAAGGAAATACAAGTGTAAATTTATTCTTTATTTAATAACAAAATAAAATCAGGAGATGAGAATCAATACACAAATTCAAAATCTTTATTATGTTAAGATATGACTGGCAACACCGAAGCTTACAATAAAACAACAATTGTCTGTCAAAATTATTTAATAAGATTTTTACTTTTATTCATAAATTAAAAGTACTCTCTACCGAGAATGGTTCGTAATGACTTCCGCACTAGCGCCGGCGCTTGTTTTTAGATGCAACTGAAGCCATGGTAAATGTTCTTAGTGGCTGGATGTCACCAACGACGGTTAGTATCTACTTAGTTAATTAAATCTGCTGTGCTGCCTACACACACAATTCATGATTTTGAAACTTTCAATTCATCTCTTGGACTTGATAATACAATAAGTAGTACATATTTCATAAAACTTGAAGCAAGCACCATTCACTGTGTATCGTTTTATCCAGCTTTCAATTCTCAAACTTCCTAATGTTTCTATATATACCTATTAAAAGTAACAAATGTTTTTATTACAGATCATAAACACGTTTGCACAACATGTTGGATGACTGCTACGAGAAATGTGCATAGGTATAATTCAGCAAGATGTTAACAGACATGTTAACAATTTGAATTTGGAATAATATCATATTGTCTTGTTTTCAGAATGTATCTCTTACCTGTACCACCTCCAGCACTAGGGACATTAATGGGAAGATTAGGTGATGAAGTACCTTCTGCAAGTGTTGCATTAAGTATTTACTTGGAGAAATTGCATAGAAGTAGTCTGTGTCATAAGCCGAAAGCCATTGGAACGGTATATGTCTAAGGCAAGAGAGTGCATGAGCCTGCAGATGACACCTGGCGATGGTGGCAGAAGTTGATTTGAGGAGCAGAATAATACCTGAGAGCTAATTTGGAAATCCTGATCTGCTCAATGAAATCGAGCCTGCTATTATAATTTGTGATGCAACATAATATGTTTATCTGCAAACTAGTAGCAACTATTTTTTTTAAAGACATTGTTTACATAAATATCAGAATTTAGTAAAGCCATTTACGGTATGTTATGATGGTCATATTCTAGTTTGAATTGGCAATTGGGACATATCAACAGCCTGGTCATACTATGTGGTAAGCAAAGATATGGTGAGCATGTATGAATAAATGGCACCTACACATTAGAAGTAAACAATGAAATGAAGAGCACCCTAGTGTAAGTGAGAGCTTAAAATTAATATCAATTCGTTTTATCATAAACTAGGCTTGTAGAAAGCAGTAATTGAAAATATTTCAATTATCGTTTTTTACAAGCCTAGTTTATGATAAAACAAAATGATATGATGATTTTAAGCTTTGACTTGCGACCTTATACAGAGATTGATTGTAGTTATTTGTATGGTAGAATCATTGACTAGGATGCCCTTAAAGATTTTATCCCTCTAATTATAGGTATTTAATTAAAAAGAGATTAAAGTCCAGACATATTGGTAGCAGAACTTATTTTACTAATTTATTATTAAAATGTTGTCAATACTATAGATGTTATCTCAGTTTATTGCTGCAGTTGTTGGAAATATGACTGTAGGTTGCTGTGCCCATGTTGACACTGACATGGTATTTGGGCGGGGATACATAGATATGATGAGATATATCTACCCCAGCTAAGTTTTTGGATGACATATTCGATAAATACTCTTATGTAAAAACCAAACTGTGTACTTTAACTAATAAAACATTTGATCCTAAATTATTTGCCTTTTTATTTATTTTCAAGCTTTTTCCAGAATTTGGTAAATGTGGTAAGAACCATGTTCAGAAAATTGTAATATATATGAGAAAAAATATGTTGTGTTTATTGTACTGGAAAAGTTATTGTATAAAAAGTAAAAACATATACAGAGTGCACAGGCGCTAGGTTAACCTATGCAGCATAAAGTTATAACTTGATAAATATATTTAAATTAAATAATATAATCTTTATATTATTTTCTCATTACAAAGGTTCGTGAATTGTAAATGTTATCATTAATGGCAATTATTGACGATGGGTTAACTCACTTTGTCGACTTGGTGTCCAGCAGTACACGACAACAATTATACTGCTTGAGTGCGATCTGATGTGGACTCGCCGCGCTCCTCTGTTGTGTGTGGTTGTGGAGACATTGCTTGACCTTGAGGGTGCCACACAGTCCTATGAATAAGCCACCAAGTAATAAAATTGCATACATGGTGTACCTAATGATGGCTTTGCTGCTCTCACATTCAACGCCTCTTGTTGGGTTTTTACAATTTCCAGGCAGTGCTTGATGTGATTCAGTTGTTTAGAATTTGCGCTTCACATATCGATGTCGTTGCTTTATGCTGTAAGTATATGGGTAAGGTCAAGGTGCACAGTATCTATTCATTTTCGTTCAAATGTTCGCACGATGTTACATCACTGTAAGTGGCAGTAGTACAAATTTGATGTTGGAACTATTCCCATCGCCGCTCCGCAATTTCGTATAGGTACTGGTATCAGTCGGTGGTCGATTCAGTTCATAGGTACTGCTCATTGGAGACCATTGGCAGTTCACTTTAAATATTATGACTATAGAGGTCAGTGTTCTTAGTTGACTTCATTTTTCAGTACCTATCAAAGACGACTAAAACCTTTTACAAATAACCTAAAACAACATGACACCTGACAACAAAGAATTTAGCAATAAGTCACGGCGCGGCGTCACCCACAGCAAACTTCATGTCGCGTAGACAAGGATAACCCATGCCATAATGCGGAAAATCTATCGCTCAGCGATCGCCCGGCAACCTATCAAATCAATATTGACCAATAAGTGGCCATACAAAACATGTATTGCCATATGGTCGAAACATTACGGCAATATTACTGTCTTGCCAGTATTGCTAGCAATATTGCCGGCCACAGCATTGCCGCCACAAATTGCCGTGAAAAATGGCCCGTTTAGACGCCCCTTAAAGGCAATATAAAAAGCAAAATATCATTTCGTACACTAAAAGAGACAACCAGCTTGAGTCAACTTTTCAACTTTCCTATTGCATGATAACGTCTATCAATAAAATATATATTTTAATAGGCTCAGATATCGCGAAAATTAGTAGCATATAAACATGAAAGTCCTGACTTATTCATTTACTCATAAACGCACAGCCTAAACACTAGAAAACTCTAGAAAGCAGAAATTTTGCACATTTTAGGGTTCTGTACTGAGGAAAAAAAAATACCCTTATAAGATAATTTGGTTCTCAGTCCGTCCGTCTGTTTAAAAGATAAAAGGAAGAGACACAATTTTTGCAGCTTTTGGAGCAATTATTTCGAAAAACATACACTTTTTCAAAAAGTTTCCTAAAAACCTTAAAATGATTTTAAAAGACCAATGACGTTTAAGTGACCGTTTTTAAAAGAAAGATGATTAAATAATAATGTGCCACACGTAGGTATGGTGGAATTTTCAACCGACTTCAAAAAGGAGGAGGAACTCAATTGGACTGTATTTTTTTTATGTTTCTTAAATAGAAGCTATAATAAAAATATTGCATCTTCTCTATTTATCCAAATACAGACTCTCGGACCCCTCGAAATACCTTTACCCTCAATTTACTAAATGTTAAAAATTAAAGCTGTTACAAGTTCCTAAATAGTTTCAACTTTTACGACCAGTTAGGCTGTGAAAAAGACGTTAAAACTTTATAATTGTTCTCCACTTGAAAATTTTAGGAAGTTTCACCCTTTCCGGGCTAATTATTATAATACCTACTATTTTAGTACCTCCTACTATTATTTCAATTGTTTTTCTCTTCTTCTTTTTGAGTTGATTTACCTGTTTTTTCAGCATTTTTTTTCCAACGTAACTATAACTGCACAAATACGTGGGACACTCAGAAAGTCTCCACCAGCCTCTTTACAAAGTTTCATGCGACTGAACCAATTTTCTAAATATTTTTTATAGTCGACCGCAGACAGCTGAAAGAATATCCCTTTCCGCTGATTTTTTGGTGCCAGATCAGGACTTTAAAGAGGGTGATCCAAGACTCTGACCGGTATGGTGTCCAGGAAGTCCCTCATTTTAAGAGCTGAGTGCGCGGGCGCGTTGTCATGGTGAAGCAGTACCACGCGGGGCCCGGTGTACAGTCGCTAGTTGCTCATTGCAGACAAAATTTCTTGCAGGCATTTTGTGGTATACTATTTGGTGATGATTTGGTCTCGTAATGGAATTGAAACCAGATACCCCGACATAGTGAAGAAACTAGCGATGAAAATTTTATCTGCGCTTTTGGATCGCTTCACTTTCGTAGGCGTTGGTTCGTTTTGAAACAGCCAAACCGTCTGTCTGCCACTGATGCTTTGTTTCTAGATCGTATTGATAAATCCAGGATTCGTCACCTGTCACAATGTCGTAAACGCGTTTATACGAGCCTGATTCAAATTTTTAAATAATATCACGGCACTTAAGACAGGTTGTGCTACATCCAGCGCCAAACTATCCTCCTCACGCGGAATTGCTCGTGTAGAATCTTGTGTTGTGAACGTTTCCCGAATCAATCTGCATCTGCATCTAAATCTCTTTGTATGTAATTCGCCTGTTTTCTTGAATTATATTTTTTACTGCCAGCACACTTTCTTCTGTGACAGCCGTCGTAGGACGATCACTCCTTTGTTCATCCCCAAAGTAACGCGAATGCGCTTGAACTTGCTATGCCAACGGTAGATGGTTGCTTTTGAAGGTCCTTCATCCATTGAAAGCCAGTTAAAGTCGATCAAATGGCTCATCAGGTTGTAGACCACATTTAAAATCGTAGAAAACCATCGAAATAATGTGAAGGGATATTCGAAATTCGTACAATGGCATTTTTAATTTTAAATAACTAAATAATAGGAAGTTGGAGAGGCCAAAGTAGCCAGTACCTTATACATAAAAAACTTTTTTTCGCAAAACTTTCTGAGTGGCCTGGTTTGCCTTCGCCATTGAGAGATCGCGGGTTCAAATTCAAGGCATCATTAGCTTTTTTTAATTAGCTTAGCTGGAGGGGTTATTAAAACTACCAATAATGTGAGTTAGTTATCTTAATTAGCAGTATGTAGTACATACAACGAGTAAAAGTTTATAGCACCTATCAAATTAAGAAGTGGTTTAGCCTTAAATTAAAGACATAGTATACTATTTCACGGACATGGGTTCATAAAATTGAATTAAATCATTCGAACAATAGAAAACGGGTGTAAATTGTATATCATTTGTCTTAAATACATAATTAAAATCGTCCTAAATAAGCACACATCAACTCACAAAGCCTTTAAGTGTAAGATTTGAACAGAAAATTAACGTTAAATGAGTTCAAACCTTAATTACTCGACGTAACCCGTCATGCATGAAATATTCAAAGTAAGCAGTTTCCTATCAATTAATGTCAGCTACTATATAATTGAATGTTATCTGAGTAAAGTAATATCAACCGATCCTCTGTAAATATAATTTTCTTTGAAGGTGGTTCAGTACAACAGTACCTACAATATTCAGTCGTCATCAGCCTAGTCTTAAATATCCTTTACAGTTAATGGATACTTGGCGAATATAAATATAGTTTTACTTTAAGGGTTCCGAAGCTCCATGGCATCGGAGCATCGAGAGATCAACAGTGATAAGCAACGTTACCAATGACCGTCCATAGATGGGTGGCCGTTTTCCTTTTCGTTGAATCGGATAACACGTCATTTCGGATTTCCCGTTTTCCCGATATTTGGAGTGAGAAAATAGAGACTGCATTTGTGCCTGCACGCACACTTCTACACTATAACTTCTCTTTTGTAGTTTGCTAGTCTCTAATGATAATAGCCGTCATGACGGAAATCGGAAACCATTTTCACAACTCAATCACTCCTCTTTTTAGTCTCAGTTTAAAAACCCAAACCAAAATAAAAACACTCCATCTGTAGCCGCTGGTTAAAACAGTTCATTCTTGATAATAAAACCAATTGCCAGAACCGCTACCGAGAGCCCCGGTCCCTTACAAACGTTGGTCGTACAAGTGTGGAGGGAAGATAAACTGTGATTTATATTGAGGGCACCAAGAGTACGTGTATGGTGCACACATAGAAAATATTCAAGTTAAGTTTAGTCGAACAGACTGTGAATTTTTGGAGCTTTTGGTTAACACTTGGTAGTTCCATGCTAGGTAAGATTTACAAAAAAAATAACTATTATTTTCAGTCAGCGCTTATAATCCTAAAATCCTAGATCCGGCCATGATATTTTGATTTAATTATGAACTAGCTATTATGTCCCGGTGAACTTCGTACCGCCCTGTTTTTTTTATTCGTTATTTTCTTATTTTTTTAAGTAAGAACCTTATACACAATATTAAAAAAAAAGAATGAATGAAATCGGTAAAGTCGTTCTCTAGTTATCTCGTGACCAAAAACATTTAAAAAAATCAAATCATTGCAACATCAAGCAACTAAGTGTACATACAGATGCTATATTTAAGGATACTTTACAAACTTAGCGCCCTTTTCAAGAATTGCAATATAGAGAGAGTTGAACTTCAAATTAATGTTAATATAATTTAATTATTATACACACAATGCTCAAAATTAATGTTACTTTATTAATACTTAGGTGTATGAGATTTAGTGTGTTATATATTAAATAATTTACAATATTTCATAACTCTCTGAATGGTTCTGCGATAATTTTACCTGCGATCAGTTTATCAACGAATCGAAATCGCGCATCCTTAATTCGATGGTATATGGTGAAAGATACTCGTTGCAGTAAATGGTAGAACATAGAATGTAACCAAGCCTTTTAAGGCAAATAAAGAAAAATCGACAACCAAATAAACGATCGGTTTATATTACTTTCTACCTGCCATTTATGAATTTTAATTGAAATGCACCTGGAAATAATGAAATAAACCCTGTCTTTACAATTCCACAACATGGGTACAGCTCGTTTCCACATGAATAAAAGTTCACGAGCTTACATACTTTGTCCTGAAAGTTTACGCAAGAGTGCACTATAAATATGCGGTATAAATGGAGAATACCGAGACGTACGTACGTAGTTCATACTGCAAAACTACTGTTTGGAATATGACTTGTATTCATACTTCGAAAAAGATAAGTATTCATCCATTGTCCATTGTGTCGATTGACTTATCAGTTATCAGGTAACCAACGTTTTTAATGCACCTTCGGCTTTAACAGCGTGCATATGATAGAGCTATTATACATTAATCGTAAAAATGCCAAGAATGATTTGTTCGAATCATAATTCAAACAAATAAAAAAAGATACTTTCATAAAAGTAAAAGATTTTTATCATTATATTTGACTCTGTGCAAGATAATGATTAAAAGATTAATGTGCATATTAAGGGAGAACATAGATCCAATATTTTTTCACTACGGTAGTTTTTCTTTTATGGCATGCCTGCATTGGCATCAATTCTGCCAAGAACTGTTATGCAATAATCGCTCGTGTGTTTGTTAAATTAAACGAATCATTATATTATTTGAGGTTAGAGTTAAAAAAAACAGTTAGAATTGAAGTAAACAAATCAAAGATGTTGGAAAAATGTTAGATGAAAAGAATGAAGTGACAGATCTGATTAATTTACTTTGGATCAGATCATTAACGAATGTTATTGTCGCAAATAAAACTCGTAAGACTTCGTATGATTTGCGGTGAAGAAAACGATAGAAACTCGTAATAACGGAGTCGTCTTTAAAAAAAAATGGAGGACATTTTTATTGGAACCGGGATACCTAGTTCTAGAAACTGCTCATACAGATCAAACGACAACCTATTCTTTGGACAACAAAAAAAATAGTTTAATCCGCATTCACAGAGAGACGAATCTCTACATGACAAAAAACTATACCTATTTACGTATCTGTAAGTAACAGTAATATACATTTCAAAATCAATAAAAACGATTTTCAACAAGTTGAATTCGGATAAAATTCCACATGGGGCACTTGTGCTAATATCCTCTCCAATCTCCTATTATTCATGATTAACTCAAAAGATCCCTAACCGTTCTTCAAACGCTGAGTGCGGAGGCTATCTCAATAATTAAATCAACAATTCATACCGCCCGATACTCTTGGACTCATGAAAAATGCAACGTAGCAATTTGCGAGATCCAAGCGATAGTCTATAATTTGCGAGTTTTTACAACGACTTCCCAACTTGACGGTGTTATAACGCTGCATTTTCGATGATGGCAAATGTTCAAATTGGCGGAAATAATGGGGATAAAGTAAGAAGATAGGTAAATCTCTTTATTATTTTCATTTATCCTCGTCTCAAGTGGCTGCTGATACGCAACTTTTAAAGCGTTTCTATTCGATTTGTTCCAAAAAGTACCAAGTTTCGATAAATGACTAAAGATTTTGTGGGTAAAATACATTTATCAGTAGTTCTACATGTATTCTAGGTTGTTGTTGACTATAAGTCATATTGCCATTAATTTTTTTATTTTAATATCAAAATATCATGGGACAACTCACACAACGCTATCTGATCCCAAACTAAGCAGAGCTTGTGCTATGGAAACCAGACAAGTGATAAACATACTTATATATTTCTAAATACATACATATTGTAGATAAATAACACCCAGACACAGAATATACCATCGTGCTCATCATACAAAATTTTATCCTGGGTGGGGATCGAACCCACGACCCCTTGCGTAGCAGTCAGATACACTCCCACCGCTTATTACATTTTTTTTTATTTTTTGAAAAAGAAGGGTAACATCGAATAAGGAAATGAACTTTAAATCTCTAATATCGGCACGTAGGTATTAGATATTTTTATTGCAGGCTTCAAAGTAACATTTTTATGCGAAAACATTACAAAATTTTATTTTAAATCCAAAATTATTGCACCCGCTAGGATTTAAAGCATAATACCTTTATCCAAGTCTCATAAACACTACAATTTCTCTCCAGTTTATTCAAAGAGCCTTTCAATGTTCAAAGCAACATGACGATCATTGCATGTGAACGAAGATCTAAAATATGTACCGCGGTCATGAATGTTTCATGTAGAAAGGAGCCAAGCCTGCGATGCGCCTCTATTTATGCAATAACCGATACTATATACTTAACTTTGTGAGTTGTAGACGCGTTATGCAAAGTGGTAGTCGTCGCTGTTACTGCAGTTTTGTGTATGAACAAGTGCATTTTGCATTAGACGCTTGTATGAAAAGCTTTGAGAAGTGGCGTAATAGCCTGGGGAAGAAACGTACGTCGACTTTACAGGGTGCCAAAGTGTAACTTTGGTTTTGTGTTTCTAATGAATTAGGTTGCTAAAGCTCATCACGGATTATCTATATCTATACTAATATAATATTATAAAGAGGAAATATTTGATTGTTTGTTTGTATTGAATAGGCTCCGAAACTACTAGACGCATTTGAAAAATTCTTTCATCGTTGTGAAGCTACAGTAACCCCGGGTGACATAGGCCATTTTTATCCCTGTATTCCCACAGGAACGGGCACTACCCGGGTGAAACCGCGAGGCGTCCGCTAGTAATATACGTTGATTGTCAGTAGGTGCGTGACAAGGTTACAGTAACTGCAGGTACCTTCATGGGATTCTATTTGGATTTTAGAGACCACGAATAGTAAATTTCTTTCATTTCTACATATTTATAAATTTCTATAGACTACGGATCATAATGGACTCAATTGCGATGTTGTATCAGTCTACATGTGACTACGACCGGTCATAGTCACCATTAAAATGCCTACGTTTTTTAATGGTGACTATGACTGGTCGTAGTCACATGTAGACTGATCCAGCGGCGTCGCAATTGAATCCATTATGATCTGACTATAAAATTGTATAATGTATAAAAATAGCGAGAGCTTATTATGATATCAATGTAATATTATGTATATTAAATTAAAAAATTGTTTCCTAAAATTAAATCATATTGAGTCATAAATTAGATCAAATATATCAAGCCCCAAAATACACTGCCACTTTAAAAGCTGACGTCCCGAAATGTTGCCTAATCCGCCATAGAAAAACCCTAAAAATATCATTAATTAAGCGGAGGAAGGCCCCAAGATACCCGGGTGAGCCTTAATTAACCTAGAGTTAACCCGGTTTATTTTGTTAAGGCACAAACCAATTAATTATTTTTGGTCTTAAAGGAACTTCCTAAACAATTTATGATCATCATTTGTTTTATGACTGTTCGAAAATGAGTTTGTTTACTGATAGTCGATTTTGTTTAGCATTGTTATTTGTTAAGATGACTGTATTTTGTAATAAATCTTGTTTTATGTTTAATACTTAAACTTTTTAAGGATTTGAGTATTTTTTGTGAATGTGATTTACAAAAGAAATGCCCAAGGCTCCGTCTCCGCAGCTGCTGATTATTGCATCCTTATTTAGGCTTCAAGCCACTTTTATAACAAATTTCACATAAATTGATTTAGTGCTTTCAAAGATTAACGCGCTACGTTTTTTACAACTTTATAAGTATACCTACTTAGTGGTATATACCTACGTATCTACTTTCACAACAAAGTCATAAAAAAAAATGCTACTTATGAGGATATAAAAGTAATACAAAGTAACAAACACACCACGTCCAAAATTGCAACATAATTGAGAGAAACCGCCTTCTATTTTAAGAATCCGAGAATTCTTTAAGTTCCTTTGGCTATTTTGCAGTGGTTTACAAATATCTCCACCATGTAGTAGCTAGATAACAACGCAGCTGGTTTTACAAAAGCGCTGGAATTTAGCCAGCTAGCTGGATCAGGTACAAAGCCAACTAGAGCACACTGTTATAGTGATTTAGGTATAAACAGCTTTTATATGAAGGTTTATAATACATAAATGGGTAGATTTTGATGGTTTGGATTTTGCTAAACTATGGTGATTTTGCTTTAAAAATAGCGTAACTACATATTAATTACTGACAAAGATTTGTTACCCATTAAAGCCTGGTTGTCTTAATCTTATAAAAACAAAATTCTCTTAATAATAATCTGAACAAAATAACTTTCTCATTAATTTTTAAACTATGAAAGGTCAACCATTTTGTTGAATCTCTCAAGCTGTATTTATAAATTTGAAGATTTTTGAAAACAATAACCTTTAGGAATGTTTATAAACAAAGTTATATTTTATTTAAAAACTTGGCATATTTTTATTAAGCATCCATTCTTCTAGCGGATAGTCAATTAACTTGCATTATTGTCCGACGGCATCTTAATGGAATTCCTTCGCGAATATTCTAGAAAGTTCTCTCACGCTAACGATAAATATTAAAATATTGTGAACCGACTAACATTTTGAGCTATTTTTTGCGGCTACGACTATGGTGTAGTTTAGATCGCCTGTTTGGTCATGAGGTCCTTTGTATTTTAGCACATAATAACAATCCTTGAAAGAGATAAAGAATGTAAAAAAACGTAAAAGTCTACAAATAATTACGATATTTTAAACATACTTTAATGTCTTAGCAGTTTTGAACTTATTTTTATAATAAAAGTCAAATACAACTTCCACTCGTGAAAACCCAGTGTAAAAGCCTCGTGTGGCGCTCACAGGAGACTACAAATAATCAAATGATTGGACACAATGTATACGCAGACATTTTGAATGTCACGGAGCTCTATCGCGTCAACCAATTCAAAATCTCTCACACAGCAGTCGTACGCACTCCCACTACATACGCTAGTGTATAGAAAAAACTAAAACTTGCTAAATTATTACACAGTAAAAACCCAACTGCTTTAAATTAATAAATGAAATATTTTGGCGTCAAAACTCCGGAATTTTATTTATTTTTAATTTTTATGTACCCACTATCACAACTGAAACGAATTTAACGATACCTGTCAAGCTCTATCCATTAAACCATTTAGACTCTAGAGCGTGCCAAAGAAATATACATACATAATTTCTTTTTGCGCCGCCGCAACTTTGTAACTTCTTAACTCTGAGACTCAAAACTGATTCATTTTTTAACTCAATCGTGTTAAAATAGATTAAATGATTTAGTTGTATTCATCTGACAAATTAGGAAGAACTTTTACCTTTCATACACATTAGATTGTGCTCTTTATAGCCCACCGAAGAGGGCCGTATTATCCTGTGTAAAGTATGAGTTCCAAGGCTCGGGTCAAATAAGTGCTTGGATAATATCAAAAGAGCTGATCATCGTTAAGATAACAGGACAATGGCTGACCTTGTTCAAGGCCGATGGGGAAAGCGTATACATAATTTTAAAACGTGTAGAACTATACAATTTTAAAGGATCAGTCGTGTTGTGTTAAGAGTAAATTTTATTACTATTTCCACATGGGTTTTAGAAGAATTTACCACAATAAACCGATAAAAAACAACAGAGAACTCTCTCTCTTTTTTTTGTAGAAATTCGTCTTTATCGATGGCAATATTTATTTTGGGAACACTTTCAGCAACACCTTTAATTGTGCTTTAATGTGAAATAATTAAATCTTTTGATACATATATTTTTTTGTTGTTGCCACCTCAGATATTATTATTTTTCTATGACAATTCTTAAACATATATTACCAACACATAACTACACAAGCTAATAGTAATAGTCCAACAGGAGAGCGCCAATAATCGGGATGTTGACTTTTAAGTCAAATCAGTCTGTTTTTATGAAATGTCAAAACGACAAGCTCTATAGCAATGTGTATGGAATAAGAACTTATGACGTTATAAGTTCCTATATCTCAATCTATCGTCAAATCATTACTTTTAGTATTCATTTTAATGCTTTTAAATTTTAAAAAAAACATGTTAAAATGTAAAAGAACAGTTATTTTCAGAGCATTTTAAGATCTACTATTACCTGATTAGTATAAAATAATTTAGTTTGTAAATTGTAGTCAACTACCCAATTACCCAAGACTGCCTCTGTGGTGCGGTGGGAGTATATCCGACGGCTACGCAAGAGGTCGTGGGTTCGATCCACACCCAGGATAAAACTTTGTGTGATGAGCACGATGGTTTATTCTGTGTCTGGGTGTTTTTTATCTATAATAAGTATGTATTTAGAAATATATTCATAGTACAAGCTCTGCTTAGTTTGGGATCAGAAAACTTTGTGTGAGTTGTCCCAAGATATTATTATTATATTATTATTATTATTATTATATGAAATGTGCACCACTTAAAAGAGTCACCACAATGCGTGAGCTAAGATTAATTATAGACACTAATCTGAATTTTCATGAGCACATTAAGCACATTTGTAAAATGCTAACAAAGTTTTGGGCTTTCTTATAAGAACTATTTCACATTTTAATGACATCAGAACAGTAAAACAATTCTTTATTGTATATGTATGTAGTAAGTAAAATATAATACAACGCTTTTGTTTGGAGCCTACAGGACAAATTATACGTACTCTTGGTGGGAAAAAGCTAGTAGTTATTATGCACTATTACATGTTCATAACGGAGAAAGTGGATAATCCATCGGTACAGGGTCTACTCATTTTTATTTTTATGTGCCCGATAATTATATGCGTGGTCCTGAGCGGCGGCTACATTGTTGTTTTGCCTTTCCACCTTCACGGCGCACAATCTAAAATCCTAGTTGAATTAATAAATGAGTTTTACTAACATTTAAACTTTCGCGTTCATGATTATAATTATTAATATACGGGAATTAACACGCATTGTTTACCTTAGTCCGCTTGTAACCACAGCCGGTGCAACCTGGTCGAAACGTCAAGCAATTTTAAGGTAAAAAATGCGCGTTAATTCTCGTATAATAAATAGTTATAATTAAGTTTTTACAACCTATTCAGATGTTGAGATAAATTTTGATAAACCTAATATATTAATACAAAATGTAATGTAATATTTCATGAAGTATGTAGCTGGTGTATCTCTTGTTTTTGTTATTTTATGTTATTCTAAATCCAAACAATTAATTAAATAATTTTATCAATTTCAGACATTGTTCTTTGACATTGTATTTGTTATAGTTTTTTTTTCAACTTATTATATTATTTAAGCTAAATAATTTATGACGTAACATATAAGCAACTAAAGACGTATAATACCCTTTTGTCAATCAGCTGGATTCTTTAGCGTTTAGTGCTTAAGCAGGTTCATTTTCTTAATGATCTTAACATATCGTAAAACTACTATCTAAAATCTAAAAAATAATTTTTGTAGCAGTATATTAATTCAAAATAAGTTTTACGTTTGTACCCAGGCGCGTCAGTCATGCGTTAAAAATGTATTCTTTAATCATGCTCAGTTTGCGTGGGCTTTCGAATGCGTGATTTGAAATGTAATATAACCGGAGAAGAATATTATCAGAATCACATTACCTTAAGGCGCTTCCCCGTGCAAAACCCAGCGCTAGCCGTTTTTTTGGGCAATTTTGTGGAGCTATCTGCTCTTTGTGCAAAAAGAAATATCAACTAATAAAAATACATTAAATTTCTACATCATTTTGACTCCAAAATGGTAGATTATGTTTTTGTTATAGGAGTAATGTTTATTTACTTACGACAAAACCACAGAAATGAGAAATAATTATTGGTAAAATGCATCTCCTGGTAAAGTACAATTTTCTTTGATTTACTACTTACACTAATGGATAGGCAATTTAATAAAAAACATTATGCTAGAAACATTTTTTTCAAACGACCACAATGTTTTTTTTTAAAGATTTTATTACAAAAACTGAGCGCATTTGCTACGGTGCGGCGAAGAGGGAATGAATGCTCAAGGTTATTTGGTCAGGGTATGACCTTATGTCAGTCAGCATACCTCTGTAACAGATGTCTTTAGTAGCCCATTATAAAACTCACTTTTACATTATATAACTGTACGACAAACGCTAAGGAATCCAGCTGACTGAGGAAAGGGTATTTCTATGCTCTGCTGATGTGACAATCAACCTTTATAAAATGCTTGTATTTTTTGGTGCTCTCCTCCCAGTCTATAATACTAGATACAACTTAAACGCAACGTTTCTAAAACCTTCCAATTGTAAACGTAAATTCAGTACGAACTATTAATTAGCTTACATAGAGCTGCGTTTAGTTGGCCATCGTAGCAACTTGGGAACATCTCTCTAGAACAATTATTAGTTGTAAACTGAGGAACAGCACTTGCAGTTTGTACTACTAACCGCATTAGTTCATCTCTATTACTAGGAATTTCTTTATTTTCTAGGTTTAACCGATTTTGAGCCTTAATGCAATTAAAGTTGTACATTGTTTCTTTGAAAATCGTGTATAATTTCGTTATAATGTTTATTTTATTTCTGTCACGTTACCTATATTTCTTGTTCCGATGTTCATTATTTTCGTCATTTGTATCTACTTACCTGTGTCTCTCTTTGCCTTCGTATTTTAAATTCTTGTATGTTTCATTTATTGTTTAGGTACATATCTAATGCCAAAATTTATAGTTTCGTACTGTCCGTCTGTCTGCCCGTCCGTCCGTATGTCATAAGTATTTTACTCAAAACCTACGTAATGATTATTGAGAAATTTGGAACAAATAAATATTTGGGGGGGGGGACCTCTATACACGTGACCTATCATTCGATAGATTTTTTTTTAATATTCTAAGATTGCAAAGAAACTTTTATGATTAAGTAAATATGTTTGGAAATATTCGCTGCGAAAGTTGCATAATTTTTGTCTTTCGACCGAACCGTGTATACAAAAAATATGTCAAAAATCACAAAACTAACGCTTAATAAATACTTTCAACTAAAATTATTTTCAACATGATCGGATCTTTGATTTCTTGCCAAAAAACTGCGCTTTTCAACAAAAAGACGTAAGTGCCACGAACATACGATCTTCTGCGGGTGCAATTTTTCCCATCGTATTTTTTCATGTAGTGTTTCATTTTTTTTCCTCAAACAAAAATCAACATGACTACTCTTTCTGCTATATTGTCTGCGACTTATATTTTTAAACGGTTTAACTCTTTATTTTCCAAATTTTATTTATTATTCCATATTTTTTTATTCCAAAATAAATCTTTCATGTTTACGAACACTTGAAATACGGTATTTAATAACCTTCACTTCACCTTTACAAAGCAGCGAGAATTAACATCAAAGTCAGTGAAAAATAACTTTCAGTACGTTAAAAAGGCTGTTATTATGTAAATTCCAAGTTTACTTCTATTAAGTTATTTGCGTGAATTATACACTTTATACAGAGCTAATTCCCCATTTTATTAATGGTGGGTTACCGTGATATTGGTGTTTAAGGTATGAATGCTTGGCAAGATTATTTTGTTACATTTCTACCCAGATAAGGTTTAAACGGTTCCTCCATTAGCATTGTTATATTTAAGGGTTGGTTTTGATGGTAACTGTGATTCTTTGAAGCAGTTTTAACCCTTTCGAATAGTTTCAAACAGCGAGGATTTAAATGGCTTTAAGCATAAATAGATCAAGTATTTAATATTAAATTATATAGAAAAATACTAGGCAGGCGGACCAACCTAGAAGTTCTCTTCTCTCTCTTTCTATCGCGTTTCTATCAATAATAAAAAAAATATCTAAAAGTACAAAATGTAATTATAACCCTACAGTGCGACTTGTTAAGTAGAGATAAAACGTATAGCTGTTTGGCCGGATACCGAATACCGAATATTCGGCGAACCTTACAGCCAGATAGCCGGGTATCCAGCCACCGGATACCAGGCCGAACATAGCCGTTTGAATATGAGATTGATTTTTATCTAAAATCAGTGAGAATTGCTCGCGATCGGGAACTTTAGAGTTGCAAGCAAGTCGGTGTCAATTAGCACAGCCGGGCGACAATATCGAATGTAAATGTAGAAGAATGTTCGGGAATAAAACGCTTAAAGAAAAATAGTTGAATAAATAATTGCACTAGCAGAAGAGCGTATGTTCACGGCACTTACGTGTTGTTGAGAAACGCAGTTTTATGGCATTATCCCAATGACGGTACATCTGATCAATCCAAAATATTTTTTGTTTAAAGTAGTTGTTAAACGCTTTGTACCTTTTTGGTTTGTAAAAAACCTCTCGAACGATGTGCCACACGTTGATGTTTATTAAAAAAATGTTGCAGCTTCTGTTACATGTAAAAAATATTTATTTTTATTATTTAGCTATCAAACTAAGTTGCGGCTACAACAAAACACCTTTTCACTAAATTTAATCAATTTTAAATGGGCAGTCTTTGAGTAAAATGCCTGTGACATACGGACGAACAGATAGACAGACAGACGGACATGACGTTAAGGGTTCCGCTTTTGCCATTTTGGCTGAGGAACCCCAAAAAGATTAACAATATTATAAGTATTATTAAACACGTGTTTTTTTTTAAAGAGTAGGTACTTCTTCTGTAGGATATAAGCCGTGGTCGTGGGGGATTTCACAAACATTCAAGTACCTACACCCAGACTTCCGAGTCTGGGTGTACTCCCATCGCGCCACCGTTTGTAAGACTTTTCTTTGATCGCGACACACTTCACCATCCAGCATGCAGTCTACAAAACTCGGATGAATTGAGTTGGAGAGGTTCTATTACCACTTCCAATTCGATTTATTATGCACCTACAGCCGTGAATACCAGATTTGTACTCCCTCACTTGTTAGTCACGTCTAATGTACATAAAAGTGAATTTGTACTGGCGTCTGTACATATTTTATGTGAGGAAAAGTGTGCGGGATTTTTGTTATACTCTGTATTACCTAGAAAACGGGCAACGGAAAAATGGGCTATGTATTAAATAATATATATTTTTTGGTCTACATTATTATTAATAAAAAATTATGTGTATTTATGAAATAAAAAAGTAGCTAGATTTTTTCTTAAATAGCATTGTTTTTTGAAAATACACGGACTGACATGGTAGCAATACGACACGGAGCGTGCGTGTGCTCGTTGCCCTGCTATACCTTGTGTTTGTCAATATACTTCCATAATGTTACGACAACTAACGCCATCTATCATGATATTCAGAAGCCGCACAGTAACAATAAGTCTATTATTAATCTAATATATATAAATCTCCTGTCACGATGTTTCTCCGCGATGGACTCCTAAACCGCTTAACAGATTTCGTTCAAATTTGCACGCAATATGCAGTTTGGTCCAACTTGAGAGATAGGATAGCTTAGATCTTTAATTATAGTCGCAATTACTAAAAAAATGAGGGATCCCATGTCCACCCGTGCGAAGCCGGGACGGGCCGCTAGTTATTTATATTATTCATACTGTTTATTAGATATTATTATTAATTAATTGCTAAACTATTATTTTGGTAATTTCTAAAGTTCTTATATATTTTGATTTATTTATTTTAGTCAAACAGGTTACGACCTCATGATTGGACGAATAGAGATTTGGCGGGAATCCTACTAATATTATAAAGCCGAATGTTTGTGAGTGTGGATGTGTGGATGTTTGTTCCTCTTTTACACAAAAACTACTGAATGGATTTTAATGAAACCTTACAATAATTTAGCTTATACATCAAAATAACACATAGGCTATAATTTATAAAGATATTGTGTAAATTGTCCAAAATGTATACATATATGTATGTATACAACGATAAGTGTCAAGTAAGTAGGAAAAAAATCTACTATCGGCGACATGTTTTGGCATGCGTCGCAAATATCGTTGAAGTTACACATATATAATGTATGAACGATATGTTTATCATAAATAGGCCTACAAAAAAGTCCGCGACAGCATTATGTCTATCTCTTAAGTGGAAGCAATTATCGGCCAAATAGTGAACCATAATTACAATAGAAATTGATAATTTATTTCTAATACATATTTCTTAGTAACAAATTGATCTATATCAAAATAAATACTTTTATTGCCTCTGATATATATAATAGATAAACTTTGTGTTTCACACTACATAATTTGGACAAATACTTTAAAAGTTACAACAATGATAAATCGAGTGTGCGATACTATTATTGCGGAGTAGGTATGCGGATTAAATGTGAATGTGAAATCGTAATAAATATTGGTGTGATTATTAATGGCTATACACATACATATTTCCAGCTAGAGACAATATATCTCTCAACACATTGCCTACTTTTAACCCGATATTCCCACGGGATGTAGACTTACGCGGGTAAAACCGCGGGGCGCAGCTAGTATTATATAGGTTTTGGACTTCTGTATTGTCAAGCGACCTGATTACACGATTAACTCTGTTTATCTGCTTACTACTTTTTCTATTGTTTTACGGCTTTTGGTAAGAAAATGTGTGTATTTACATTACTTAATTATTTTCTGATACCTATATAAGGTTGTATTTCTACTCAATCTTTACAAATAAATAAAAATAAAGTGTCATTTTGTAATGTCATCATAACAGTTTTTACATAATACATATGAAAGTATATATGGTGCTTATAACAAAAACACATTTTTATTTTTTTTTTTGTTTATCTGACAGTAATCTCTGAAAGGGCTGAACGGATTATCACGAGACTTTCACTCTCAGACAGCGTTTATAGGGAGAGAGCAGCACCGTAACTTCATGCAGACGAAGTCGCGGGCACAACTAGTTCTTACTATAGATAAACAAATACCTACCTAGAAAATAGCCAATGACAGTTGTCATCACTACTTAACCTACGTCAACACTTCAATAGCAAATTACCATAACGTCACATAAGTGGAAAGGTCGAAGAGAGTGTCCTTTCGGTCACGTACTAAACTAGAATTTCTTCATTGGCTTAGGTACAGGCATGTCACTATTTCGTCTCACAAACGAAAAGCGCAAAAACATAAAACGAAGAAGCCAAAACACTGCAAGAGCAGGGTTACACATTTAAAGATGTATGTGTAGTGAAAAGGCTCGTGACACGTTTGTTTACAAAAGGGTTAAATTAAGGTTTAATTAGTTCAAACAGTGTGTAAAATTGCCTTCATTACGTACAGTCAGATACAAAAGCTGCACAACAAAAACAAACGCAGTGACTAAGATATCGCATATTTGAATCTCACCCATTCTAATACCGAACAATTTTTTTTTGGCTATTGGTTCCAACCATGCCCGATGGTGAGCATTGATGAGGTCCATGATGAAGCGAACGCACCCAAAGATGCCTATGCACTATGGTCCTAAAAGTGTCTGGATTATAATTAATTGGAAACACAGACGCCTGAATGACTGGAGTTCTACAGTTTTGCTACATGTTTTCGTTTTAAATCTATATTATTATTTTAAGTGCAAAAGTGTGGATGTAGGAATAGATGGATGTTTGTTATTCAATCACGCTACAACGGGTAAACGGATCTGGATGAAATGCCATAGAGATAGAATAAAGTCTGGATTAGCACATAGACTATTTTTGTCACGGAAAAATGTTCCCGTGGGATAACGTTTGTTTTTAATATTTTAAAGAAACGAAGTTGCGGGTGATAGCCAGTAAATAATAATTGTCTATATTGCACTGCAAGACACGACATTTTATTGTTATACAAGGTTATATAGTGCAAAGCTCAGACACCCCAACAAGATTTTTACTTATGGAAATCATATAAAAAAACAACAGGTTGCACTCTGGGAGTGCCGGTAGAAGTGAAAAATTGATAAAATTTGAATAGTATTTTTCTATCATACTGAAAAAATATAAAATAATAATTCATAAATCAAAAAAAAAACGGGCTAAAAATAATAATCGTTACTCGGACTCGACCTTCTGTTGCTCCCGATTGCCCACCTGAGCTATAATAACATTGTAGATGGTAGCGAAATTTACCTTCATATTCTAATGATAAAAGCATGTTTCTCATAGCTCCCCCCCCCCTTAAAAAAAATCGATCAGGTCACGTGTCCTGACGCGAGTTTAACATTTTTTACCTATCTCAAAAAGTGCACAACGCCGCTAAAGAACAACACTTCAAAAAGAAAGTGAAAATAAATTGCAGAGTTATGTACCATTCCAGTTGTCTGTGGTTCTTCGCGCTGTCGTGCATCGTGTAGTACGAAATCCACGGTTATTATTAAAAATTATTTGATGATTGCACATCACATTGTGAACATAAATTGAACAGTTAGAATGATTAATGTATTAATTAATGATTGATTCATTAATTATTTGAAAAATATAACATGGCATAAAAACTACCATTGGATTGTGTTTATTGTACCATTGGAAACTATTTTTAGGTTTGCACTATACCAAGAATAACGTTGTAAGTATACAACAATTGTTGTTATATACAACAACACAACTTAAAACAAGCAATTTAGTTTAGCTAGAGGAGTTGATATTTAAAAAGACCAGCTGACCCGCACAACTTCGTTTGCGTCAACTTTCCCCGTTTTTGCAACATTTTTCATTTATGCTCCGCTCCTATTATTCGTAGCGTAGTGTTATATAACTTACAGCCTTCCTCGTTAAATGGCCTATCCAACACTAAAATAATTCAAACCAGTAGTTCTTGATATTATCGTGTTCAACCAAACAAAGAAACTCTTCAGTTTTGTTTTATAATATTAGTACAGAAGTATAGATTACTAGTACCTCGAGCATTTTATTAAAAAGAAATCTCAAATTATTCATTGTTGTGACACTGAGTATTATAAACTAATCTGAATTTTGTAACTAAGCGGTAGAGATATTTGTGTTAAGTTAGTTTAAATATTTGCAAATATTAAGCGTCTTCTGTAACTAACTGTACCTACCCATATATTCAGTTCCTCAAGTTACAAGCCTGACAAGCTTCATTATTCCTTAATTGTGTAAGCTTAATTACAATTACAAACAGTTTAAGTGGAAATTATCTGTTAATTGCTTTGTAATTGATTAGGTAATTTTACACCAACTCTCGAATACTCTTACGATACCTAACATTGTAATACGTTCAAATATGTTTTGTCTTTAAAGATACAGTGACAGTATGAGACTTACAGCCGGTCTCAATAATCTATCTATCGATGGATTTGGATAATAGATGGTTTGGCTACGGAAGACTCGGGTTCGATTCCTGTGTCTGGACTTCAAATTTTTCTATCTTTCAAAAATGCAACTTTTGTATTTGTAAAGTAATTAGCAAGAAAAGCCTATAAATATTACTTTAATATTCGACCTGCGACATTACAATTTGTTAAAATGCTCTCTGTAACGAAGCAATAACAAAACCCGTGATGGTTCTTTAGCTACCGGCTAGATGGCGCACGCGAGGGCCTAACTCGGAAGCATCAAGGGATAGAAAAATTTGAGGTCTAGTAACATAGTCCAGATAGGTGGTTCGATTCCGGCCCCGGTTTGGCTACGGAAGTCTCGGGTTCGATTCCTGGGTCTGGACTTTAAATTTTTCTATCTTATAACTTTAGTAGCCAAATCCATCAATAGATAGATTAATACATAAACGCATATCATTGTGTTTATGTATTCACTCTGAGGCTTGGTAGCAGATAGCGTTGAGTTGCGAGCAACTGCGCTCACTTGGATGTGGGTTGTCCAGATTTACAGTATAGTACCCTCGTTTCGTGCTTCAAGCCGCCTCTTTCAAATTCCGACATTCCATAAAAAAAACAAAGTCACAGTCGGGGTTACTTCCATGTCTTATGTTAAACATACAGATTAAGAGAGGGTGTATCTATGATTATATCACTTCCGATTAAAACGATACATAAGGTTGAGTAGTACTTAAAAGTATTTCTGTCACCAAAATTCACCATCAAGTGACAGTTACAGCATGATAGTTAATGGCGTCTCAAAATTGAGTGACATTTTTCAACCGAGACATAACCTTGAACTGATGAAAATCTAAACAGACATTCGATTTTACGTTATATTCGTGCCACGTAAAATTCAGTACAAAAAGACAACACATTCTGATCTTAAATCCTGTATCGGAACCACAAAATCAGTTACACCACGATTTCATTCTACTATCCGTTTTATCTATAACTGAAATTGTTAGGGAGATCGAATCGCGTATGTTTGCTCTGGCGGTGATCGTGAAACGTGACGTAAGTGAACATTGTAAATCTGATACGCTTTTTGTGCGGTGTAAGTTTTCCGTTGTTATTGTTAAGGGGATAGCCTGAAGCTGTACGAGGGCGCTGAAGTGTCATTTACACAAGCTTTAGATTGATATGTTTCTGTGAATCTTTAGGATCGTGTTGTCATGTTTCTTGCTTCATTACTGGTTTGGATTCTTGAAATTCGTTTTTTCGTTGGATGTTCTCTTCCTTTTGTAATGGGTATTTTGTTCTTCAGGTACCTAGGTATGTTACTTTAAGTTGAACACTAATGAACATCCAATTGTTAAGCGCTGTTGCTAAAAGTTTTATAATCAATTTTCCTTTGTGCCATTGATAACTCAACAAAACGTAGGTACCTATGCGTTTTTATATCATAGGTAGTACTCTTATTAAATTTTCATTGTTTTTTTTGTCAAAGCGTGATGTTATATAGCCTACCTCGATAAATGGAGAGTCTAAAAGTTAATTTAAAAAAAAAAACAATTTGGACCAGTATATCCTAAAATAATGGTGTTCAAGCAAACTCTTTAGCTTTATAATATTAAGTATAGATTAAAATGTTTGCAAAGTACAAAATTAAAACTTTCTTTAAACATTTTGTTTCTTGTAAAACAAAACTCTATAATAACCTAAAGACTCACTTATAAACCCGTTACGTTCCTGTATTTTTGTTGCATTTGCATTTCGTAAAAACCAACGACAATCTAAACGACAATAAACGCCCCAGTTCTGCATTCATTTACAACAGAGAAGTGTTGACGTTCGCGAAACAATGGAAGGACTCGTTCGCGTTCCCATCTCGGTGTACACAATACATCGACGCTTATTCACTGTTGTAGAAAGCAGGACTGTATCTACGCGACAGTGGACATTGTAGTGTTCGATCCGTTTGCTGTACAATTGCCGAGTGCTGCCAATCGTTTCGCTGCGTTCTAATTCAATAGTCTGCTGTGAAATTATAAAATACAGTTGCATGGTTATGAAAGTGTACCGATGGGATTTATTGTCTCCGTGTTGCTTCTTGTCGTCGTTTATAGACAGCTTTATAATTAAGAATTTCAATATAGTTATTGGAACGAAGTTCCTTATCGCGCGTTGTGAAAGGGGGCTAGACGGAAAAAATTCTCACGAAAAGTTGTAACGACACTTTTTGACACACACAAGCCGTGCGGCGTGCGCGTAAGATATGAACATCTAATTTGACGAAGAAGTCACCTGTCGATTTGGTATAGAGGCATAAATTCGGTACACAGTATTAGTGACAATCGTGTAGTTGTGGGTTCGAAGCCCTTCAGTATACAATCGTCTTTTTGTAAGTTATTTTCGTTTCGTCTTTCTATTTCTCATTGAACAGTGTGGTGTTGCGAAGATTATAAAAAAAAAATAAGAACTTCGTTCCACCTCTCAAGTTTTCTTAAATAAAGTATTATACTATTGTACCTCTCTTTAAAATTTATCAATTTTTTTTCATAAGTCATTTTTAGTAAAATATTTTAAATGTCAGACGCTTTACACATTAGGTAAATACCTACGCTTGATCACAACTTTTACCAATATCGATATTTGTTATGGTTGTCTGTCTATTTGTTAACTTTTAACGACTGAACGGCTGAATAAAATTTGGGAAGACAGATGGAGTCGCGAGGACGGATATAGGACTTATCGTGATAACAGATATTACCATGAGCAGCGTCTTACAAGTGGATTATCAGGTTAAGGCACTTTTCCCACTAATGGCGAGAAAGCGAGCAGCTATCAACTATTTTATCGCTGAAGAAACGTACGTTTGTAGATCCCGTGTGAACAAAAAATATACAGATAATAATATATATTTATTTCTCTCAAAAGGTTACAATAATAGTTTTACCAGTTTTGAGGTAAGTAATATAAACTTAGAACTTTGTGAGAGCTGGAGCCCGTAATAGGTTCGAGACCACTCGGTTCGCGACACATAGGTTCGAGATATTAGTTGATCGCTGGCACACTGCCGTCATGTTGGTGATAAATCGCTCTATACTGTATCTCTTTTGTTAACACGGATGGGTTCTACAATATACAGCTATTGTGCGTTTTTGAGCAATTAAATAGTAATTACACTATCACACGATGTATACTATGTGTATGTTTCTTCTTCACGTCTAAACGGTTGGAGCGATATTAATAAAATTTGGTATAAAGTTAGCTGACACCATACACATAGGCTAATAAACCGCGGGTAACACCGCGGGGCACAGCTAGTTAGATATATTTCGGGACTTAATCGCGTGGATTATTTAAAGGTACGAACCTTTTATTTACCCGAAGTTTCGATCGAATTGCACCGCATAAAACCGATCGTGGTCACGGGTCGACCCGTGACCACGATCGGTTTTATGCGGTTAAGTTCCGAAATATATCTAATATGTATAAAAACCGAAAGTTTAAAAACAATAATTAAATAGCTGCTCGCTACTCGCCGACGGTGAGACAAGCGCCTAATTATAATCACAATTAATCCTTTCACCCACACACAATCACGTGTAAAATCTAAGTAACTTATCCTCGATATCAACACCCAATAATAAGCTTTTGGGAATTATGTTTCCACTATAATCTTCAGATGACTTACAAAATCGGGTTTTTGGAATATAAGCGTCTATCCTACGCATAAACATGACAAGAAAATTGTTTCGTTGGGAATATAAATAACATACGAGTACATGTACAACGACAATGTAAAAGCATTGAGAAATTGGTGAACCCAAACCTTTCCATTTTTTATTTGGTAAATTGTCGTTTTAGGTATATTATGACATTTGGGGGCCTAGAAAAAGTAACATTCGAATAGCGATGTCGTGAAAAAGTGGTACAAAATGTATGGAATTAAAATACAGGGTGTAACAGAAAGGTGTAGTCATATTCAAGGGTTGGTATGTGCCCATGATACTGAGTGTACATACCTAATTTTATCAAAATTGGAGTACCCTAAAAAAATATTTATTATTTTTTCATTCGTTTATTTATAAATGAAAAAGTAATTAATTAAAAAAAAGTATGACTTAAAAAGTTCTATGCCATAATAATCCAATGGAATTTTGTACCAGGGGAGGGATAATACTTATGCCATACGCCGTTCACTAATGAATTTTAACAAAAAGAATATGCGATAACTATGTATTGTGTGTATTTGAGATCGATCCCAAAATTACAAGAATACAAAAATGGCCGTTTATATCGAAACTTTACTGCAACTGCACTGCTTTAAATACGTGAATTGGCTCCCAGGTCTTGTCGTATTATCGTCCCATTGGTCTATGAAAGTGAGGAAACAGATTGCGAACAATCATGTGCAGTACAATGCCTCCAGCGAAGTAAACTAGTCTTTGATGAGATTGGCTACCGTAACCGAAATAACTTAAGAGACAATCACCAATTATTTTTTATTTATTTAATGTTGATTTAACTTTCTCCTCACAAAGCAAAGAAACCTTATTGTCTAAGAAATACATGTCAATACCTGCCACTATAGTCGAATTAAGGCTAAAGAATATGAAAATGCTCGCTCCATGTAATATTTGTGCCGTAATGCAGTTGTCAGGTGCAACGTGCGATGCCAGCGATCCGCGAGATTGCATTCCCAATGCGTTTATATCGATGATAATGCTATGCCAATGTCGAAATAGTCGTGTTTCGGCACTCGTTAAAATTAATTGGAACTCTTAGTTTTTACTTTTATAGGGACGATGAATTGTATTCCGTTAGCAGGATTTATAGTCATATTAAAAACAAAGAAAATCTAAGTTATGAATTCGAAGACTTCTAATTCGACACTCTTGTTGCATGCTGATGACCATGATAAAAAAGGAACACCATAATAAAGTTGAAGAGAAAAATCTATTGAAGAATTTGAATGTATGAAAAGACATTCATCAATAGATACCTAATTTTGTCTTTGGGCAATTTATATTCTTACCTAACAGATTTACGTTCATAAACGGACGCTTTTTATTTAAGGACGACTTTTAGAATGTGCCTGCGACAATGAATTAATAAAACAAAATCAAGAGAAAAATAAAACGCCGTTTAGCTTCAATCACAAATTGACAGCTTATCATTGAACCAGTTGCGCTACGCTCACTATACGTGTACGAGCATAATATTGTCACGAACGAACTCGAGTGTTCGCGAAACACGTAGAATACGCGCGATTACGTTCAATATATTTCGTCTATAAATAAAAAATGTGATTGTTTACCAAAAACAACTATGTATGTGTGCATGAGACACGTACACGTACCACAAAGTGTAGGTAGGTAAATAACTCTCGTTTGTGTGCGTGATGTTCCCGAACCTGGCTATCTAATACTAGTATGTGCTCGAGCTTTCTGTATTGTCAAATTTTGTATAAAAAGGACTGAGCTCAACACAAATTTGTTCAGTTTTGAACATGATTTCAAAGCGTTCAGTTAAGGATTTTGGCATTTAATTCGAACTTCAACAATACACCGTTTACCCTGATAGAAACTGCATATGCCTTTAACAATGTGTCAATTTCGTAGTAATTTCCATATTAATTGATAGCAGTAATCTCCCCTCAAGCGTCAAATGAAACCCCTAGGTCTCTACTGGGAATGATTAAAGAGCATTATAAATTAATGTTAGCAGGTATAGGTAGGTACATGATTATCCAATTAGACCCAGTAATACTATTGTCTAGGAATTAGTAGAATCCTACTGTCTCTACCTACTATTAACTCCGTGAATAGATTTTGATTGCTTCATAGAAGTTTATAATTTATGCTGGGTAGTTTTAACATTGCTACAAGTTTCATCAGAAATCAGCGGTCCATGGCGGGCACACATGCTTCGGGAAGTACCTGCACACGGACGCTAGGAGGGAACCGAGTCCCGGCTGCCACCACTGCGACTGCGGTGAGGACTCGGCGCAACACACCCTCCAGCATTGTCCAGCTTGGGAGGGGCAGCGTCAAGTTCTCACCGCAGTGGTCGGAAGTGACCTCTCGTTGCCGGCCGTGGTTCTGTCCATGGTCCGGGGCAAGAGGTCGTGGAATGCGGTCGCATCCTTCTACGAGGACGTCATCTCGCAGAAGGAGGCGGCGGAGCGCGTCAGGGAAGAGAGCTCTCTGGCGGATCCGCTCCGTCGCTGCGGCGTACAGGGTAATCTGCCCCTCCCGCGGCCTTCCGTGGAGGCGCGGCACCCTGCGTGTATCCAGGTGCCGCGTAGGTGTGAAATGCCCGGAATGCAATAACATCGCTTCCGGGCATTGCCACTGGGCGGGCCGCCGACGATATAACAAATTCCGCCGGCCCGTTCGCGAAGGTGGCGGGCGATACACGGCGGGTTTTTTTCTACCTCCACCATCTTCCCCGGACGGTGGGAGTGTTCGTAAGGAATTTTGCCCGCCACATCAAAAAAAAAGGAGTAGGTTCACGTCGGTAGTATAATGGGTAGGATTTGAACTCGAGACCCCACGATTGCGTGTCCGATGCCTTAGCCATTATGCTACAGCCGCCTATCACATTTAAAGTTACAAATTTATATTATTAGTTTGGATAGGCAAACAGACCATAATTTGTACTGCAGTTGTCAAACTCACGCCACAAAATAGCAGCTTTGGTTATTCCTGCCCATTCAATAGATTAGTTTTAGCTTTAGTTATTAAAATATTTCAATATCTACATCATTCGAATTCCATTGGCAAAATGTCAAACAATTTTCAAGCAATATAAGTTGTAAAATTGGATTGCCGATGAAATTTTTTGTTACTATCTGCCACTGAGTCACGGTGAGGGGGCATATTTAGGAGTTTTGCCCAACTTTTAGAGTCGTAGCTATGGGAGCATTGTGTGGTAATGCTTTACCTTAAACTCAAGTCAAGCGACGGCTTTGGTCACGGACCTTCTTAAATGCCAAACAATTTTGAAGCAGTTTGATTGGTAAAATTGGATTTCCAGTGCAATTTTTTGTTACTATCTGCCCCTGAGTCACGGAGTGAGGTGGGAATTTTGGGGTTTTGCCTTACTTTTAGAGTCATAGCTATGGGAGCATAGTGTGGTAATGCTTTACCTTAAACTCAAGTCAAGCTACGGCTTGGTCACGGACCTTCTTAAATGCCAAACAATTTTGAAGCAGTACCAATCGTAAAATTTATGCAATTTTTGGTACTGTCTGCCACTGAATTCCACCCGGTGGGGGAGGGTAGGTGCATTGTGGGACTACAGGATAAGGGGTGGATTGTGCTGTAATGCTTATATAATAACTAATGCCCATCCTTAAACTCAATTCTAGCTACGGCCCTGGTCACGGACCTTCTTCATGCAAGGTTGGTTACTTGGTGGTTTCTGACAAGATCGAGAGTTAAGCAGTCTACGTAAGAGAACCCGTTACAACGCCAGCCCTAAGTCTAATTCAAACTAATATTATAAATGTGAAAGTAACTCTGTTTGTTTGTAACGTTTCACGCTTAAACCGCAAAACCGATTTAAATAAAATTTTATATGGAGATAGGTTGAGTACCGGAAAAGAAAATAGTTTTTGTCGTGACAGTCGACATATACACAGGTTTAGCGGTATATGCAAGTTAGCATTCGATAATTCTTAGTTCGTTGGACTTGGACATCTGACCACAGAAATTCAAAACCAAAATCTATTTTGAATTTGGGGTTCACAAGATTGCTAGTAATGTGGGACTCCATCCCACATTGCTAGTTATCTTTAAAAAAAATAAAAATAATATCATCATGCGTAGTTTGATTAATATTCATCCTCCTATATATATACCTTTATTTGGAAAAATATAATCATGACTAAAATGGGATCGGAGATTTTTTTTTTATTAATATCTAAGTGAGGTCTGCCATTCGGCAATGAAATTCTTAAATAAATCCTTTTCTACTTTCATCATTCGTAGAAGCAGTGAAATGAGTAACAATTGTAATGAGAACGATGAGATACAGAGAACGAACCATTCGAATCATTGCGTGAATTTGGGCACATGAAAAAACGACGAATTCCCGGATCCTGAGTCATCCCATCAGTAATAATGATGATGAAAATCTGTGCTTTCCACATAAGAGTGTCATTTCTGTGAATACAAATTGTGTTGGCGTTAATTGCGATGTCTGCAGGATGTTGTAGAATAGGAGGTAGTAGTATTTTTTGTATGTAAATGGTTTACAAAATTTATCGTCGCTGTGCTAAACGAAAATGTTGATTTTTTAGTTGTTTTTTTGCAAAAATATGTATTTTATTTGAGTCAAGCAGGTCTAGTATCTAAATAATTGATTTTGCTTTATAAATGTTTTAAGCTATTGCATAGCTTTTATCGCGGGCTTTAAGCGCGGCAACCGAATCATGAAATTCCGTAACGAAAATAAAACCTAACAACCTCCACTCCGCCTACCATGTAGCTCGGCCGAGCGTTCGCTTAACGTATATGTAAATGGTACGACTGTACGAAGCTCGCACGTATCAAGGCGAGCTGCTCTGAAATCGGATGAATACGTAATTGAGAATATTTTTTTTTGAGTGTACTTACACTATTTATACCTAATTATTTACACTTATTATTTATACCTAACTATTTTCGTTTTATAGAGAAAAAAAACTTATAGAGCTAAAAAGAAAAAGAAATTGTGAACGTCAAATATTATCAGCGTCAGAAAGATTTAAAGAAAAATGAAAAAAAAAAATGCATAAGTTGATAAAAAATGATATAATACGAGTAATATAGTAAAATATTTATTGGGACAACTCTAAATGGAAACCAGACAACTGATATAAATACATACATATTATAGATAAATAACACCCAGACACAGAATAAACCATCGTGCTCATCACACAAAGTTTTATCCTGGGTGGGGATCGAACCCGCGACCTCTTGCATAGCAGCCGGATACACTCCCACCGCGCCACATACATCATACATATCAACCCATATTTATTTATTTATTTATTTATAACTTTATGCACAAAGTTGTACAAAGGTGGACTTAATGCTAAAAGCATTCTCTGCCAGTCTACCTTAGGGTGATGTAGAAATGGAATGTGTGAAAGGTGCAGTAACCTAATTGTAAAATAAGAACTACCTTATTATTCTTACATAATACACAAATAAAACAATATAACTATACAATACTATACATACTTACAAAAATACATACATGATGGCCCACTGCTGGGCACGGGTCTCCCCAGTAGAACCTACAAGTATGTAGATCCTGGGGGTAATTGCCATAATCGCCACGCTTGGCGAGCGGGTTGGCGATCGCAGTAAGGCTTTAAATACGCAGAGGACGCTGCAGCCCGTCCTCCGGGGTGAAATCCCTTAGTCGCCTTGACGACACCCACGGGTAGAGATGGGGTGGTACTATTCTTAAGCCGGCACCACACGGCAGTCATATTAGTAGTAGGCAGAGGCAGTCATATGTAGTAAATAGATTTACCGCAGCAGACCCCGAGTACCACACATTTTTTTTAAGGTTTTCATTGCAGATAGCTAGATGATAAAAAATATATGTGGCTAGTTACATAATAAAAAAAAATATGTTGAGACACATTATGTAATTATTAAGCATTTTAATGGCTTTTCCTTCAAAACGACGAATGAATTTTCTTTAAACAAAGGTAAGAACCGATCCGAAGGTAGCTTAAAAAACCCCAATCAGTCAGATACACAGGCATGCTCATAAAATATATTACACCCTCTTTTTATCGAAGGATAAAAATAGATATGGCGATGAGATACATAACAAAGCTCCCAGTTTTATATTTAACTAAGAAATCATAAACAATACCTACAAATGCCACCACCTCCCCAGCTATAAGCAAAAGCTTTATTATCAGTTGTTCACGGATGAACGCTTGCAGTAAACTGGCACGAAGTTGTGCAACAATGACAAGTTTGATATGTATATGATAATGTATCTGTAACAATTAGCGGAGAGCTTGTTATTGAGACCCCGAGACTGTTTGGAGTTCGAGGAATTGAACGGAAAGTTATTCAATTTTGGACTTATGTTTTGTTAGATATACGTGGTGGATGTACCTATTCAAAATAATGTTAGGGTTGCCAATTTTCGACATCAGTGGATAGTGCTGTTAATTTAGAACTTCGTCTTGAAGTATGTATACACATTCCGGTTTTGCCGGTTACACGGCCTCAGATTGAAACTGGGTATCCGGCAGCGAATGTATTGTGAAAGCACCGTACACTTCGAGAAAGTTACCCGGTCGCCAATGATTGAAACTGAAACATGTGAATAGGGCCTTAGGATCACACGATATTTTCCGTGACTAGGTGTGTGTATGTGTGTTTATGTTATAGCGCACAAGTGTGTTTGGAGACACAAGTCACACACTCTCTATTCTCTCACTGCTATGACCGGAAAGAAATTAGGCGCAAGATCAACAGTTTAAGAGCCGAACCACACGGCGCGGTACGGCGATGACGCCTGAGAGGTGCCGCTGGGGTGTGTGAATGTATGGTATGACACACGGAGCGGCACGGAACCGCGCGTCACCACGCTGCTCGCACGCTGGACCAAAACGAGGCGGGGAGGACTGTAAGAGCAACGACCTCGCAGTTATTTGTGTGGTAGTAAAAAAGGACACATTTCACTAACGGACTGTATGTCCTACACTCCGCTGCGTTACCTCGACGGTGCTGCACAATGCTGCGGCTCCGCACCGCCAGTGTGAACGCCTATGCGGTGAATTATTTGCGGTACGGTGCCGGAGCAGTGCCGTACAGTGCCGTGTGGTTCGGCTTTATCGTACTCTTTAAGGCACGGAGGAGTAAGACATTTTTTGAAAATTTTATCTGGTTTATGGACCGACAGTGGTAACGTGACCTCGCCGATCTCTCGGTCTGCTCGGTCACCACTGCCGCCGCACAATCTCCCCACTAGGTAGGCAGAGTAGGTACTTTAATATTGGAGCGGGTCAGTAGGCATCTAGAGAAGGTCCCTCATGCGTGGATTTACTTTTAACACACTTAACTAAATTCCTTAAGAGTCCTTTACGCAAAACAGGGGTCGGCTCTTTAAAAAAATATATAGAACCTTGAAAAAAATTGAGTTACTAGCTTAAGAGTTTTTCTAGTAGATGAAAAAAAAAAAGAAATTTATGGATATGTCTCAATATAACCTGTAAAAAATCTTGAAGTTACGGAAAAATACATAAAACGATGAATGTCGTAATGGTCATATGTACTAAAAATATTTGACTTTATTTTGTCCTGCGCTCCAGTGCACTGTGAAGTAATGGTTGCGTGCGTGAAAGCGAGGCGGGCGGCCGTGTCACAGTGCACGTAGCGCTAAATGAGTAATTCTCTAGGCGTAATGCCCCCTTAAAAATCCAATTAGTCTTTTGAAAAAAATAACATGATTGTTATCACAGAGGAGTTTGTGTTATGTCATTAACTCACATTCCTATTACTCCAAATTAACATTATAACCGTAATATATTATTATTATGTAGTACGAAGACAATCATAAATAAGTCTTTATCTGTATCATAATGCGCCGAATGTCTACCCTCGCAGACCTAGCCGCTACATTTGTGGTGAACCCTAATAATTTCCCAAGATACAATTCATTTTCTTTTGTCGTTTCTCGTTTTATTCGCAACACTATAACCAATGAAGCTTTACAGGAGACGTCATAGGCTAACAAAACTGCCCGAAAACATTGTTACGGATAATAACATATCTATAGGAAGATACCTATGAGTACACACAATTACATACTACGAATTGAAAGGGAAGGAATATCAACGCAATATAGGCCGTACTTATTGTAAGAGATAAATAGAGGTTTTGAGGTACAGCGACAGCATCAAATTTGCGCAAACGAATCATCATACGCTTACTGCGCAGTGACAACATGCAATTTAAATGAAAAATATTTTGTTATACTATAAAACGGTGTACTTCCGCGTGAAATAAAACATTTCTGTTATCGTACACTTTTGCAGTATAATTATTGCGTGGTCGAAGCACGCCAGGTGACATTTTATTTATAAATTTCGAGTTTGCATTTATTTTATGCAAGCGCTACACGCTACATGCTGTCGTGATACTGGTTGATGTCTGACTAACTGGAATTACGGTAGTTACCGTGCATTTAAGTTGCCAAAATAGAGTGCGGTAAGGCGTGTCCAAATTTAAAACGTCATTGACTATAACCTACTAAATTACTTCCTAATACCTAACTAAAAGTACCTACATCCGATACCAATAAAGACGCTATACCATTAGGCAAGTTACTTGTATGCAAGTTGAAAATTGCATACAACTTTAACAAACTTGCAAGTTACAACTTGTATGGGGTAGTTCGCACTTGTACAAAATATTGAAATCAATAGTGTATTATTATTTATAATTTGAACATATTTCCAATGCAAGTAACTTGTACGCACATGTGACGTCATACTTGTACGCAAGACTTGCTTATTGGAATAGCGCCTTAAGAGACATTCATATTTATAGTACCAGCATAGATATTTGACATGCAACGAAATGGGAGAAAACACCAACCTGTTAATTTATACATACAAATAAATAATATTTGAGTTGTAACGTCGTCGTCAATGTAATATCACTTAGAGTAGGTACTCATAAAAAAAATACAGTTTTATTTTTTTTGTCTGTCTGTCTGTTAGTCTGTTATTTAATAAATAAATAATAAGTACCTTTGACCAATGAGCTTTTACTTCAATATGTACAAGCATTCTCCCAGGGCTATATGCTTCCGTGGATGGCGATGCAACATACTAATACCTTTATCCTTCATTAAGCTTCAAGCTACTACTACTAAGCTATTAATATAATGAAGTTGAAGCGAGTTTACACAAAACCTTCAGTTTCATTATATTAATAATATTTTGCATTCGTCAAATATTCATCTTGCATGCATAAGAAAAAAATACAAAACATGAACAATATTTAATACACTTTGCTTTATGCGCTTATTTATTTCAATAACAAAAATAGTGATATTCACTCTGTGAATACAAGAAATAAGCACAAATTGGTAGGTCAATATCATAGGCTTCATAAAAGTCATAACTCATTCATGGGACTAGGTGTTCAATTTTTCAATAAAATCAAAATAAATTTAAGAATGTAGTTAAGAGACATCTTATACAAAGAGCTTACTATTCAATCGATGATTATTTAACTGATAAAGATAAATGGATGTAGTTCGTTGCTCCCTATTAATGTATTTTGTTGTATAGTTTATTGCATTTTACTACGTGAATATTGTTGTCACAGTTTGATAATGTTACTTAGGTAGCTACTAATTAAGAAATTGATTTACTTTTGTAAGTAAAGATTCTGCGTGAAAAATTACGGCCATTCTTTTCTATCTTTTGCAAAACATGTATACTTATTCATTAAGTAGCAGTAAATTGGCCAATATTTATGCACATAAAGTTTTTACATCGTAAGTGGATGCTCCTACTGTGTTGTGCCCGTTGAGGCTGATGTATCCAATCTCGTGTACTCTTCTAATATTATTGACCTCTTTTTTTTGCATCAGTCCTTTATTATGGTGTATAATATAATGGTGGCAGCACCTTACCTGCATATATAGTTTATAAACAGAGAGACATTGTAAACATTGGCAATTTGAAAAGGCCACGAGTTTTTATTGCCTGTTCTTTTGTCGGGCTTTACATATTGTTTTCGAACAGGCATTACAAGTAAATGTAGAATCGGCTTTTCACAAGTGTAGTATTTTGCTTCCTAAGTGAATAAATCATTTTTATTACTATTATTATTAGACTACACTAAATCAGATACCCTAAACCCTTAAAAAGAGAAGTGTAAAGTTGGGGCCCTAATTCTCTAACAATTTTTTAAGGCTACCTCGATTTAGGGCCCTGATTTAGGGTAGTGTAATAGCCGTTCTATACCGACTGAGGAGCTATTGTTCAAGCGCTTAGGTACAGTAGGTATCAATAATGTCATGACATTGTGTGTGACATGTGCACGTTCAATTATAAAAACGTGAGTACAATTTTTTTATATATTTTTTGTTATTACAGTCGGTATATATCCCGTTTACTCATATTTTATTTTTTGGGCTGCTAGCGAAATGCCCTATAGCAAGAAAAAAATAAGAATTTGTACTCTACTCTAAATATTTAAAATAATAAGTACCTTCGTACAGGTAAATTAGCTTGAAGAAATTTTTGCGTTTGTAGTAGTGTATGGTCAGCAAATAAAAAAAACAACATTTTATTTTTAGTTTTTATTGTTTTAAAGGTAATATACGTTTGTGGCTGGAGCACACCAAATGCGTGCACGTCTACGCATACGCACTACGTACTAATACGGTCATGAAAATGTGTATCCACCGCATTGTAATCTATGGAACTGTATGAGGCAGACAAGCCAGTTCCAAACATTACAAGCATTGAATGCCGGTTTTCACTTCAGTGAAGACGTGTATGAATTAGGTGTTCTCCGGCCATAAATGTTTTATTCTAATAATTCATCAACCCCAGGCATATCACAATCATCCCCATCCTCGCTTTCATCAGATGAATTATTTAAATTAATTATGATTCGTTCTGATATTGTGTCTAAAGCTGCGTCTCTACCCTGATATTTGCTTTCCTCCTCAATAGCATGCAAACAAACTTTTCTCCATTCCTCTACAGTTATGGCGTTCATTTTTTCTTCAGCTAATGACATTATAACCTTCATATTCATTGCGACATTCTTTTTTGCGACATATGTTTTCACTATCCCCCATATATTTTCTATAGGATTAAACTCCGGATGGTATGGTGGTAAACGCAGCACAGTATGACCGTGCTGTCGTAATATTTCGTCTATCTTGTACTCTATAAATCTCGCCTTGTTTTGCAGAATCAGTTCATATAATTGAGGCTTAAGCAACGTGGATGAATGCTCAATGTTTCGAAATGTCAGCCAGTCTATCATTTGCTGTTTTCTAGAATTACTATTCGGTGCAGGATTTTGTATTGAGTTATGATATGGTGCGTTGTCAACAACAACAACACTATTTGGTTGTAAGTTGGGTATTAATTGAGTTTGAATCCACCTTAAATAGTTGTCATAGTTCATATTGTTGTGGTAATCTCCACTTTTTTGGTCGGCTTTAAACATAAGCAATGCATTTGGTATAAAGCCATCGATACCACCGGCATGAACAATGATTAAGCGGTTGCCTTTCGATATAATGTTGCTTCAAACCTGAAGTGCTTCCATCTGACCAAGATTTCGAGAGGGTATGTGATGTATGTATATATGTTTCGTCGGTGTAAACAATTGGTCGGCGTTGTTCACGATATTCAGCAATTTTCATCAAATAATTAATTCGCAAGTATCTAATTTCGTGTTTTTCCATAAGAAGTTTCCGGTTATCTTCTGTTTGCTTCCAATTATAACCTAATGACATGACGTGTTTTCGTAACGTGCTGACACAACCTTTATAATCGATATCTTCTTTCAATTTTGAGTGCAAAGTTTTTAAAGTGGGAACTTCTTTATTTGTGATGTGGAAGTCATGAATTGTTCTTCTGATAACTTGCTGATCAAAGTTATCGATTACTATTGTAGGTTTACGATTCGGTTTCTTTTTAGGAGATTTAAATGTTACTTCCTGATCTGAAGGACGACATTTGCTTTCTGATACTACCTTTCTGACGGATGCTATTGAAATTCCTGTTGATTTAGCAACTAATTGAGTGGGGGTCATAATACTGCTCGGGTTGTTATTACACTCATTTTCGAAATATTTGTACAAACAGTACAAAACTTCCTTAGTTTGAGAAGTCAAAGGCTTGCCTCGACCATGTTTTAACACTGGAGCCATTTTGAATTATCAATATAAAGTTACAACACTTACACACTTGAAATTAAACACTTCAACAAATATTTTAACAATAATAACAAACAATAACAACAATCAACAAATACAAAATTTCACAATGAAACTACTACGTATCTAATAATTATAATTTTTTAATGAAATGCGTGCTTTATGTTCTAACGGTATCAAGCGACTGACGTCAGACTGCACGTGGCACCTGCGGACAGAGTAAACTGGTTTATTCTGGTTTTGTGCGTGTTTCCACTTTCCACTATCAAGTGACGATTTATTTATTTGTTTTGTTTCGTAATTATTATGGTCAAAACTTTTTACCTATAGCTAAAATACTATCATCTAAAGAACGACACGATATTTTATTGTTTCACGGTAGTCGCCTTGTCGTTTGCTCAAGGACGTGAAATTGAATGACATATTTTTTTTAATAAAGTCAAAACCTTTTTCTTTAAAATAAAAACTTGTTTTTATTGAAAACAAAAATCAGAGTGTTGCTAGGGATAAGTATTAAATTAAATAGTAATGTTAGGATATTGAAACATTTTTGTAAGGGCCAGAACGATATAGTGGAAACGCGCTCTAATATCTAAGTAACATACACACCACTACATATGCAAAAATTTCTCGAGACTAATTTCACTGTAGGTTACCAGGGTATTTATTATTTTAAATATGTACAAATTATGAACATATTGACTACAAAAACCCTATTATCTCAAAAGTGCTAAAACCGATGATGGGGTTGCTGGGAAGTATGACGTATCACGCTAACGTCTATAGGGAGTAAGCAGCATTGCAACTTAACGCGGACAAAGTCGCGGGCACAGCTCGTTTATAATAAATTAAGAATAGTTTCAACAGCATTATAACTAGCGAAAATTATGTCTTTATTTTTCATTCTATTTTCCAAACACAATAGAAGAAGACAAAACATGCAGGCAAGAAATAAAATGAAAGCTACATACAACGCGCGCTCAATCAGAGCACATATAGATATCGTTCACAGATATAGAAGAAGGACATCTTCGGAACAAAGTGGTCCGAGACATAATGCGATATGTGTTGCGTTGCTTGAGCATGTGTATTATTTTTTAAGTGTTTTGTGGGGATATGCATTTAAAGAAACAATCACTCTTCAGCTTCGTAATATTGAACTGAATATCAAATTAGTACTAACGTTTTCATTCATATATTTACGTCAAAACGTTACGGTCACAGCATAATTTGACCGCTATTGTTTGTCCTTACAATTTCGCTAAGCCCAACAAATAGTGTTCACAAAAGTTTGATTCGTGTCACAACCACGAATTCTCATTACTAACATGTCCGGCTAGCAGAAACTTCACACAAAATCGACCTCAAAGTAATTGAGGTTCGGACCTAACCCTTTCACAGGGAAATCTTCAAAGTTATGTCCTGGAAAATGTGTCAGGCACATTCGAAACGTCTAGAAATTATGATTCGATGATTACACCTTTTGGGGCCGGAATTTATTTTCTATTGGCCTTTTTTTGCTCATAACGATCGGAAAAGGATTACCTAATGGAGATGCTACGTAGGTGTTTACTTTACAAATACAATAATTGCATTTATGAAAGATAGAAAAATTTGTAGTCCAGACCTAGAAATCGAACCCGAGACTTCCGTAAGCCAAACCGGAGCCGGAATCGAACCACCTATCTGGAGTATGTTACTAGACCTAAAATTTCTGTATCCTTTTCATGCTCGCGAGTTGGGCCCTAGCATGCACCATCTAGCCGGTAGCTAAAGAAATATCACGGTATTTGTTATATGCGACGGCCAAACTCGCGAGCATGAGCTTATCTTTCGGTTACACGTTGTATATGTTGTACCAACATTTTATATTGTACGAGAAGGGGCAATAGCGTAGGTATTATCTCCCCCCACCCCAGACGGTACCATTACGGTCAAACGTGTCAATAGCGTTATTCCATCGACATTCTGTATTACTGGCCAGTTGGTCTAGTGTTTACTCACCCTGACTGCTAAGCCAAAGGTCGTGAGTTCAATTCCCACACGGGACACTACTTTGTGCGATCCACAAATTGTTATTCCGAGTTTAGGTGTACTTTGTGTCCGTGACTTGTATGTTTGCAAATTCCCCCCCGACATATGGCTTGTACCGTAGTGCGAGTGTTATCTTGAAAAAATCTTCAAACTCTCAAATACTTAGGCTATTTGTTGGATATAATATTAGCTCAATCAAGCAATTACTTTGTCTGCGGTTGAGAAGGTTTGGAACTAATATAAGTTGTGGCTAACTCTTATTACAGTTTTGTATTGTTTCGGGCTACTATAAGAAATCGTTCTCACAACTACTTTAACAATTTATTGTAGGATTTAAGAAACTAGATATTATACCGAAAGATTTAGGGTAGACACGCATTAGTGTGCTGAATTTGTGTCAACAGACTTGATAAGATTGGATTGGTAACTAATTCTTATTATTGTGACGTAATTTATTAACGGTAAAACTTTTTGCAAAGCCTACTAATGTTTAGGCGAAAGACCACACGCCAGTAGCTCGCATACTTGCATCTTTAATTGCATAAGGACATATTCTGAAGAAGATATTCTCATAAGGACAGATACTGAAGAAGATATTCTGATAAGGACAGGTTCTCAAGAAGCTATTCTCATAAGGACAGATTCTGAAGAAGATGTTCTCATAAGGACAGATTCTCAAGAAGTTATTCTCATAAGGACATATTCTGAAGAAGATATTCTCATAAGGACATATTCTCAAGAAGTTATTCTCATAAGGACAGATTCTAAAGAAGATGTTCTCATAAGGACAGATTCTCAAGAAGCTATACTCATAAGGACAGATTCTGAAGAAGATATTCTCATAAAGACAGATTCGCAAGAAACTATTATCATAAGTACAGATTCTTAAGAAGATATTCTCATAAGGACAGATTCTCAAGAAGCTATTCTCATAAGGTCAGATTCACAAAAAGAGTAATGTAAGCAGAGAAAGAAAAAACAAAAATCAGTAGTAACTCCTTGCACGTAGTACTTAATGGAATGCATGCGAAAACAGCACGACCTAATTCGACGACAATTACGACGAAATAAAAGAGATAAAAGCCTCGTAGTTAAGACGTCAGATTTTTTTCTACATGACGAATTTTTGTGCGGATGCGTAACATTGAGGTAGACGTTATTGCATAATATTATTTCAGTTATTTAAATCCTACCTATTGTATCCTAACTACTAATGTGAGTTCACACCTAAAAGAAATAGAGCAGCTTAGCTTTATCTACATTATAGTGATAGGTTACTACTAAAAATAAAAATAAATGTGCAAGGCAACACCAGCCATTGCCGCACTGTTATCTTAAACATTTGCGTAGCTCTTACATCTTGGATAAAACTTTATACCTTACCAAAAATGACTTTTAACGAAAAAAATATCATTAGGTGCATTTCCAAAAATCCTCTTGGAGATAAAAGCACTCTCATTCGCATTGTCCGTAGCCTAGCACATACAATAAAAGAGAAATATCAATGGTTTCGCAGTTCTGTTATCAGTGCGAGGGTAGCTGAATAAAAGTTAATAGTGATCTTCCATCGTTTAGAAAACATCTATTTTCCAGGTTACGATAATGTTCGCATACCTTGAAATGTAAACGAACGATCCTACTTTAACCTTGAATCTAACTTTTTGGGTCTAATTTATCGAAAATGCTTGTATAAAAGTAGGAGAGACGCTGAACGTTATCTATACTAATATTATAAAGAGGAAAGATTTGATTGTTTGTTTGATTGTTTGTTTGTATTGAATTGGTTCCGAAAGTTCCGAAACTACTAGACGGATTTGAAAAATTCTTTAATCGTTGTGAAGCTACACTAACCTCTGACATAGGCTATTTTTTATCCCTGTATTCCTACGGGAACGGGAACCACGCGGGTGAAACCGCGAGGCGTCCGCTTGTTGATTTATAAACACGCTTAAGATAATTTACCTATCGAGAAGTGTATATGGCTATTTATTTTGAAACTTGCACCCATCTAATAACCAGATGACACATATGTTTAATCAAATTTTATTTTTTACAAACACATATGATATCTTGCCAATGTCTTTTTTTGATTTTAAACCTCAAAGCATGGCAATAAGATTCCATGAACGGGTTTTTGCAAGCCTGCCTATACGATTAATTTCATAATTAAATTACCTTTCTTTCGATACCAACTTTGATTGGATAACAGATCGGTGTATTTACTTATATTGACTTACCTGTTCATACCTTGACAAGTAGACATGGACATAAATAAGGTGGCAAACCTACCATAAACTGTTAAAACTATCAGTTGAAACTAAATTTGTTCGGTTATCAAAAGCGTAAAGGTTTAAAAAAAAATATGTGTGGGACTGCCGTGGTAAAGCTATTACATAACATTTTTTTATGAATTAATAAAACAACATTTTTTTTAAATTAAATATATTTTCTTTTTATAATAAAAAAAAAAACTTTTTCATTAGATACATTTCGGAGCAGCTCGACTCGCTCCGTGCGAGCTTCGTTCAATCGTACCATATACATATACGTTAAGCGAACGCTCGGCCGAGCTACATGATAAGCGGAGTGGGGGTTGTTAGGTTTTATTTTCGTTACGGAATTTCTTAATTCGGTCGCCGCGCTCAAAGCCCGCAATAAAAGCTATGCAATAGCTTAAAATAGCCATGAACACTTCGATAGGCAAGTTATCATAGGCGTGTTTATTAATCAATAAAATTTAATAAAACAAATAAGTTCTATCATTAAATATCAGAGATGCGTAAGTTTAAAAGTAATAATGCTTATGAAGCTCAGATCTGATTAAATATAGGTAGACAATTTTTATAAACGATGACCTTAACTCAAATTGTTAGCTATGGATTGTATCTACCATTTTTTGGTTTTGCAGATTTGCCTTCTACAACTTAGTTAATAAAAACATGATTATCTGTAAAGTCGGTTTACGGGCGGTAATTTTACGTGAAAACGTCAAAAGAAAACATTTTTTTTATAAGATGTCTCCCGCATTATGGTACAAGCCCTGTGTCGCGGGGGACTTTACAAACATACAAGGCTCGGACGGACATAAAGTACGCCCAGACTCGGAACATCAATTTGTGGATCACACAAAGTGGTGTCACGTGTGGGAATCGAACCCACAACCTCTTGCGTAGCAGTCGGACATATTCCCATCGCGTCACAGAGGCAGTCATTTGTAATCCACAACCATGCCTGTGACAACTTTAGTGGGTCCAGGGACCCGCGCATGTACCCGACGGCCACAACACTTCAGCCTGTTAGTAGGCGGAACGTGACGGATCGTGACAATTTTTCGTGCATGCACCCTGTCATCGATTATAAGACGTTATCACGTCTAAAAACAAGAATTATATATAATAAACAAGTAATACAATGAAGAAAATTCTTATTTTTTTGCTTTATTAGCTCAACTACTATACCAGTATATTATGTGGTAGGTACTCAAATACATAATTATTTTTGTATTTAGAATAAATCACATAACATTTTAAAAATAAATAAAGAATTTCACTAAACGTAATATTAGGTATATCAATAACGTAATTGATCGGAAAGGTTTTGATATTAGCCTTAGTAATGAGATTCCACCGTTTATTTATAAATTGGATACAAGTAAAAGGTTAAATTGAGTTTTCCGCCACATTCGAAATTCTTCACTGACAAAATGTTTTGAACAATTTCGTACGTTATTTGAATATTTTGTTAAACTTCTCGGATAAAATGAGTGTTGTTATAAATTTTTAATTCACTTCAACTTAGGCGCCTTCTGTCACATACTTGGGAAATTTAGAAATATTGTCAACAAAAAAGTAAAATCAATCCAAATACTTATACTTTTTCATTTAATATACTTATTGGTAAGATTCATTTGCCTCCTTTCAGTAACGTAATTGAACTTGGCACTGTAAGAGCCTGTTCAGATGAGGCGAATTATGCCCCAGTGATACGCGCGAGACAAATTTGTTATTGCGTTCACGTGACGCGAAACACGCGCGTAAGGGACAGTCAGACTCAGAACAGTCAAAGAGAATCTAATATATAAAATTTTCGTGTCACAGTTTCCGTTGCCATACTCCTCCGAAACGGCTTGACCGAATTTGATGAAATTTTTTGTGCTTATCCGGCATCTATGAGAATCGGCCAACATCTATTTTTCATACCCCTAAGAGTTTGTTTGTTTGTTTGAATGCGATAATCTCAGGAACTACTGGGCTGCACTGAAAAAAATATTTTATTGTTAGATAGCCCATTTATCGAGGAAGGCTATAGGTTATAACATCACGCTACGACCAATAGGAGCGGAGCAGCAATGAAAAATGTTATAAAAAAAAGGAAGAAAAAAGGGAAAATTACAATCCATTATTCATGCACCTAAGTGATAAGGGTTATCCACCCCTAACATTTATAACTATACTATAATATTAGAAGAGAGAGAAGAGTTTGTTTGTTTGTTTGAACGCGATAATCTTAGAAACTACGGGTCCAAATTGAAAAAAATATTTTACTTTTAGATAGCCCATTTATCGAGGAATGCTATAGGCTATAAAACATCGCGCTACAACTAATGGGAGCGGAGCAGCAAGTAAAAATGTTTGCAAAAATGGGGAAAATTCACGCAGACGAAGTTGCGCGGGTCAGCTAGTTTTAAATAAAATTAAAGCCTAATTTTCTGACATTATACTAGCAAAGTCATTGGTTTGAGTTGATATTATAGTTGGGCCAACAGATCACATTTGTTCACAGTTCATGAAAATTTTACAACGTAGGTAACTTTGTAACGGCTTTGTACTAGAAAACTGTTATTTTGGCATGAATATACATATTAGTTACGCCGACCAAGTGGTAAAATAAAACGTTTAAATAAATTTAGTTATATAAAGTAGATAATATATTATTGAGTCCGTTCACTCGCGCAAGCTTCACGCGTATACTACAAAACAAGGAACTCTGAGTATCTTGACTCCCGCGTACTACGCGCGAATAGCGGGCGAGTCGAGATGCCAGCGAATGACATGCGATTACGCGCGAGTGAAATTTAATCCTCTCGCGCGAATCATGTGAACGCAATTATTGTATTCCGTGTAACTCGCCTACGCGCGTATGCTTTCGCGCGTAATTCGCCTCATCTGAACAGGGTCTTAGGCTTTTAATACCCCCTTGCCTCAAATAACATTTTATTATATACAATTTCTACTAATGGTATTGTTTAAATTTACTTATATTGAAACTAGTCGTATAATGACCTACAAGGTTTTTAGTGTATTGGGCACATAGTATTTTAGGTTAAAAAACCTGGACAAATGGCGTTCAAAACTTGTCCATCGGTTTAGATGCTACAATACTCAATACAATACTAACTCGTAAGCAACGCAACGAGAATGAAATCATGCTTTTTTGTAAAAATGTTGTCTTGAGCCTTTTTTGACTACGCAAGTCGTTAGACAATTAAAAAAAATGCATAATTTTATACAAGGCAAAATTGCTCCCTAACTGCAACATTCCTCATTGACCCCATGAACTGTTTACAAATAACAGAGCTACGTGACGTCGCATAGTAATTAAAGTGGCTTGTCGTAGTCAAATAAAATGTTTAAACATGGTTTAATTTCATGGCTTCGTTGAATTACGGGATGCTTTGGCATGTTTTAGTGGTGACAGATGTAAACAATTTCAACAACACGGGAATAACGTGTGTAAGCATGAATGAATGTCGAAGCCTACTAATATATATATATATCTGAAAGTTGGTAGGAATGGATGGATGTTTGTTGCTCGTTTACGCAAAAACTACTTAACGGATTTTAATGAAAATGTATAGTATCTACTTACCTACCTAATGCAGTTTATATGTTACAGTAAATATGATTAATTCGAGATTGTGTATAATAGCTAGGTAGCTAGTCATTATGAATAATGACGAAGTGGCGTAGTAAATATGGCAAAATAATAATTTTCACTAGGTATTATTCAAAATGGGTAGGTTGATGGAAAAGTATCGATAATGAATTGATGATAACGGATGATGATGATGAACTGTCAAGTTTGTATGGATCCAACTATATCGCCCAGATCTTAAGACTCGCATCTTCTCCGGCGCTGTGGGATGGTTAGTCTCAAGGCGCTTTGTTTGCACTACCTCCGCGCCTCCAGTTCTAGTGCGGTCGGGGTGGGCTAATTTGGGTTTTTAAAGTTTTGAACTTGATTTACTATATCCCTACTACTCGTTTCGAATAAAATATACCCAATATATAGCTTTACCTTAGACTTGCTAGATATTATACATATTAACTAGGCAAAATGATTAATTCGGATCTTATAATTTCAATTCCTAAAATGCGTTTTTATTAAGCATAGTGACTTTATAATCACTAAATTAATCAAATCTACTGTAACATGTGCATCAGAATACCACATAGTCTATAAAACATAAAGCGAGGGAATTGACGGGATAAGGATAAGCTAGTTGTTTAAAACAATGTGCGAACGAAAGTAAAAGTTTAAAATTAATAATTGCTGACATATAAATCGACTTGATATTGTCTATTTCGATAGACAAAGCATACATTTTCATCAGTCATTAAATTAATTAAACTCTAAATCAACGATCTGATTTGATTCGAATACCTTTCTTTAAAGTCTTCTTCGCCTTAGGAATAAGGTTGTTCAGGCCTAATCAAATCGTTACTAACTTCTCGCAACTTTAATGTCATTAATTCATGAGAAAATTATAAATTACAAAGACTAAATTGATAATTATATTTTTTACTTGACATAACCAAAAAAGTCCTATTATTAGCTGCAACTTTTTCCATCATCGTAAAAAGCACTGTAAAAATCCAGTACACACACTAACGATAAAATGACGTCGCTAAATCTTTTACATAATATGATAATAATAATAATAATATCTTGGGACAACTCACACAACGCTATCTGATCTCAAACTGTAAAGTACTATGGAAAAGATTGTACGATGGAAACTAGACAACTATGAAACATTATGTATCGAAATACATACATATTATAGAATAATTGGGTGTTATTTATCTACACAGAATAAACCATCGTGCTCATCAGACAAAGTTTTATTCTGGATGGGGATCAAACCCGCGCCACCGAGGCAGTCACGTCAAATAATATCGAACAAGCTCCTTTACTTAACAAACCACTAGACAAACAAGACGATGTCCTTACGAATAACTTTTGAATAATATTATTGAAAAACCGAATAATAATATTTCAAAAGTATTCTATATTATTTTAGATCCCATCCGCCTGTATGAATCACTGCATAATATTACAAAAACATTCAAAATTTGTTTAAATTATTTTATTTTCATTATTCTCTAAATCCGGTAAGTTTATGTGAATTAATTGGCTATGGCTGGGATCTACGCGATTGAATAGAGAATAAAGGATGTTGATTAATGCCTTACTTTCATTCAACTACGGTTAAGGCAAATGGAGGGTAGTTATTAATTACTATGTTCACCTAATTATTTAATAATCTAGATACTTATAATATGGCATACTTGCTCTATCAATGTGCAGGTAATCAATTTTCAATTATTTACGTTGTAGGACTCGATCTAAATGTGATTACAGATATACAGATTACATATTTGACACACTTATAAGTAGGTATAAGGCACAAAGAAGTTATACATCACAACTTCGCGTCCGACTTCCCTCTTATCTGTTGTTAACGCCTACTTTAAAGCGTAAGAGAATTTGCTAGTTATAATACTTAATTACTGTTTTCAACGTATTATGAACTACCCGACCCGCTCAACTTTGTATGCGTAAAATTTCCCCGTTTTTGCAACATTTTTCATCGCTGCTCCGCTCCTATTCGTGATGTTATATCGCCTGTAGCCTTCCTCGATTAAACAGATTTTTTCAATTCGAACCCGTAGTTCCTGAGATTACCACGTTCAAACAAACAAAACTCCTCAGCTTTATAATATTAGTATAGATAAGAGATCAGATCAGTAACCATTTTATGTGTTAAAAATTTATTCGGATGATGAAATATACCTATCTCTTATTTCAAGTACTCCACGGAGAATTACAAATATGTATTTAAAGACTATCTGCGTAAAAGTATAATCATTGTGCCACGAGGTTGCAACTATAATTATACTATTAGGTACTGTGGTGGATGTGTAGAATGGTCGAACACCATACATGAAACCTCGAATATAATGTGAACAATTTGGTTTGACGTTGTTATACTTTGGATTTTTAATTATTTTGAATTAAAGAAAAAGTAGAAAAAAAACATTTGAAAAAGAAAAAAACTATCAGGGCGGATAGCCTGAAAAGTCGTTTTAAAATATATTCGTGAAATAATTACTGATATAAGCGAGTGAACGGTGTTAAGTCATTAGTTATAATTATTGTTTACGTTTGACTTGAAGAGAATTATATTCTTTAGCTACGATCCTGAAGTACAGTCCTGGTACCTGCTCTCCTGGGAGCTTGTCAGCGTTACCTACTGTACCCATAAGTTGTAGTTAAGAAAAATCTATACTAATATTATAAGGCTTTGTTTGGACGCAATAATCTCAGGAACTACTGGTCCGAATTGAAAAAAATATTTTACTGTTGGCTAGCTCATTTATCGAGGAAGGCTATAGGCTATATAACATCACGTTATGACCAATAGAAGCGGAGCAGCTATGAAAAGTGTTGCAAAAATGGGGAAAATTTACGCAGACAAAGTTGCGCGGGTCAGCTAGTTCACAATAAAGAAAGATGATTTATCTATAAGTAAATTGAACGGAGTAAGTAATGCCTCATGAGAGAGTGAAGCATATTTTCAAATCAGTTTTCTTTGTTGCAGGTGAGGGGTTCGAAAGTGATTGAAAATCTCGACAACCATAATATATACGTGAACGACTGGATACTTGGTTTGTTTGTATTTTTAAAAGACTTCATATTGTTATTTATTGCATGTAAAATATTCACAATACTTACACATTAAAAATAGTCACATCAAAAAATAGAATCCCGTGGATTCACAAATATTTGCGGTATTGACAACAACAATATTTTCATATACTTCTACACAATGACGTTTTAAGTAAAAAAGTGTAGATAGGTTACTTAAAGAACATTCGATCTTTAAAAACTGCAAACTAATGCACAAATAGATAACCTATATACTGCAATGTCTCACTATTATAAAAAAGTCATAAAAGTAGGAAAGCATGATTTAATTATCACGAGTGAAAAAGAGAAAAACTTATATGCTGCTTTATCTGTTGACGCCGGTGATGCGACACTGACATATAAAAACTAAGTCAATTGTATAGCTTTTTTGCAGCTTTCTGAGCGCTTGTAACCTATCTACACCTTTTAACTTAAAACATAATTGCTTCTACATCTTAGGTTAGGGTCTATCATTAGGTTAGGGAATTATTTCTTTTTTTACTCCTGAATTCGGAAATAAAATGTTGCAATTTAAAAAACATTTTTTTAAACCTGTTAAATCTGAAATTAAATTATACCTATTGTTAAAATATTGGTTTCAATCTCACACACATTTTGAAATAAAATGAAGTACAAATATACTAAGCTAAGGGCAAAACAAATTTCCTATGAAATAAATCTACGTCACGACTCTCCCGGCCATCGAATAATCAAAGCTTATTGAAACACTGTCGCTGGCTTTATGAAAACGTTTGTTTCTTCCAATATTACTTATTAGATATTACTTTATTGGAAATTTATTATTAAACTCTTTGATATTGACATCAATAACGACCTCTAATTTTAATGGCGTAATGTTTATTCCGATGTTTTGTTATAAATTGTAAGTGGTTGCTGTACAGTTTTGATTTTCTTAATCATAATCAACCTTGTTTAAACCCGAATATATTTTTTTTCAAAGACGACTCCCGCAGAAGTACAAAAGCCCTATGTCGCGGGGGACTTAACAAACATACAAGTCACGGACAAAAAGTACACCCAGACTCGGAACAATATTTTGTGGATCACACAAAGTGGTGTCCCGTGTAGGAATCGAACCCACGACCTCTTGCGTAGCAGTCAGACACACTCCCACCGCGCTACAGACTATAATGTGTTTATCAGTCTATACACTTTATACCTATGTAGTTATATGTTATATTCCTTAAATAACTATTGACAAACCACTTGATAGTCATAAGGTGCGAGCTCTATCAAAGATAACATTTTCACAAGTTTTCCAACGAGTTAGAAATACCATTTTATATGCTACTAGCTTTCGCCCGCGTGGATGTCGGTTATCGCGATAAAAATATGTCCTATGTCCTTCCCCGGGACTCAAACTATCTCCATACCAAATTTCATCTAAATCAGATTAGCTGTTTGAGCGTAAAAGCGTAAAAGACAGACGGACAGACAGAGTTACTTTCACATTTATAATATTAGTAGGGATGAAACGATCCAGCTTTCTATTGAAACCGATACAGATGGAAGTACAACTGAAATTTAAAGTAAGTGACTCGAATATTGCCCTACTTATCCTTTTTCAAATCAACATAACCTTGCCATATATTATGAACCTTCCTACATTCATAACGTAACTCCTTAATACACAAAACTCATCAATAAATTTTTCATAAACAATGTAACCGGTAGTCCTATACCCCGACCCATTCGCGAAGGTTCAATACCGCATTATCTAAGGTAAACTGTCTCAAAATGAGCACATATATCGTCGGGTAGAGGTACCTATTATAGTCTGCAAATTGAAATCTCTGAGCTACTGAGCCTTAGCCGCTCTAATCTCCTAAATAATAGCGTTTGAAACAATAAACCGAGATTTGGGTTGTCATTTTGCGAAAATTACGTCCCGCCGCGTCTCTTAACGGTTGTGCTCAAATAGATTGTAATGTTTTGGAATAGGTTGATTCTGTTTATATTAAAATTGTTGTAAATTTGTTGTGTTTTGAATTATTGTTTTGTATTGTTAGTCTTTGGAAGAGGCATGTGTTCAGTAGTGGATGTTTTTAGAGTGTTAATGATGTTTTTTTTACGAAGAGAAAGTAGGTAGCTGAATTTAAAATACCTGAACAACAAAGTTACCAAGCTTCGTTTTTATAGCTCAATTATTAGAATAATTTAGATGCAATTGTTCATGGTTTATATATCTTGAAACTTTAGAAAAATAAGCTACATTTTATCATGAAAATTGTCACTAAAATCCCCGGTAACCACAGACAAAATCTAGTTATTTAATCTAATAATTTATGCACATATAGTTTTACATTGTAAGTGGATGTTACTATGTTGTACCCATTGAGGTTGATATATTTAATCTCATGTATTCAACTTTTAATATTCTCACCCGACTGTTTATCTCTTATTAGTTATATTTCGGGACTTAATCGCGTGAATTATTTAAAGGTACGAACCTTTTATTTACCCGACGTTTCGATCGAATTGCACCGATCGTGGTCACGGGTCGACTGATGGCAGCTTAGCGATGTCTCCGTGAGGCGCGGGGTTTTTCAACTACCCTCGCCTGGTCTTGATAATTTTGATAATTTGTACTGTCGGTACTTCTACACACTACACTTACAACGTCTTTACACTGAGGCGCGGTGTCTTTACGGCTACGATTACATTTGTTGATAACAGGGTTCCAAGATGGTGAGAGCCGGTATCCATCTCTCATCTCTCGGTTGAAGTTCTTATACTTCTTGATCTCAACCGCCTCGCGTACTATCCTGGAATAATAGTGGCGATCGGTGGAAAGTACCTGTGGCTTATGCAATTCTATCCAGTGATTTGGTCCTGATTCCAACAAATGCTCAGCGATAGCCGACTTGTAAATTTGACGGTTTTTTATATAAAAGGTTCGTACCTTTAAATAATTCACGCGATTAAGTCCCGAAATATAACTAATATGTATAAAAATCGCGAATGTTTATCTCTTGTTTTTACATCAGGGTCTTTATCCACGATCTTTTTCCAAGTCCATGGCTAATCCTTGCAAACAATCAAAATCTTGTCATAATGATAAGTGGAAAGCAGCGCTTAGAAATGCAAAAACGCGCACGCACGGCGGACATTTTTGAGCGCACCGCGCATGCGCCAGCTCGCACGGGCCTGCCACAGACACAGAATTAAGATCATGAATACGGAGCCAGTCATCTAATATGGTGTATAATATAATGATGGCAGTACCTTAACTACATAAACCGTTTATAAACAATAATTATAAACATTGGCAATTTGAAAAGAGTGGCGGCGAGCTTTTACAGTTCGTTCTTTTCCCCGGCTTTACCTATTGCTTGTTAATAGGCATTACGTGTACAATTAGTATTTTGCTTCCTAAGTAAATAAAGAATGTTTGTTATTATTATTATAGTAAGGCTTCTATTTGAAGCTTTCATACCACCCACGACACTTAATACAGTTAAAAAAACAAGCTCCCCCTATCCAAATATTAGCATAGCCTGCCAAGTGAGCTGTCATGTCGGAACATGGCGAGTCGTGCCGGTTAACACTTCATATACACTTTGTATTATTACACTGTCGTTGACCGACGAAGTTTACTCTGTGTCAGCGCAACCAACTTAAATATTAATAGGGCTGGATGAAATTGTTAGCACAGTCTAGTTATCGGATTAATCGTGTTATGTGTTTTATTAATATCGTAGAAGCATATATGTTTCAACAGATTATACATAAAGTTCTACGTTGTCAAAATTAATGTAAATCATAAAATGTCCTCTATGCTTCGATTAACAAATTGTTGTTGATGAAAGCTGTGATCGGATATATCCAATACTTAAAGCTGAAGAGTTTGTTTGTTTGAACGCGGTAATCTCAGGAACTACTGGTTCGAATTGAAAAGTTATTTTTCTGTTAAGTAGCCCATTTATCGAGGAAGGCTATAGGTTATTTAACATCACACTACGATGAATAGGAGCGGAGCAGCATTGAAAAATGTTGCAAAAACGGGGAAAATTTACGCACATGAAGTTGCGCGGGTCAGCTAGTATATTATAAAGCCGAAGAGTTTGTTTGTTTGTTTGTTTGAACGCGATAATTTCAGGAACTACTAGTACGAATTGAAAAAAAAATTACTGTTGGATTGCCCATTTATCGAGGAAGGCTATAGGTTGTATAACATCATGCTACGACCAATAGAGCAGCAATGCAATTTAAGCAAAAAATATTGCAAAAACGAGGAACATTTACGCAGATGAAGTTGCGCGGGTCAGCTAGTTTCATGATAAAGCTCATTTTTACCAATTGGTAGGCCCTTTCTGTTTAGATCTATCTTTATAACATTTAAACTATCATGCTAATACTAAAAGTATGGCTAATAATAGTAGACAAATACTTTTTGCCTCTTGATCCCACATATCACTTTTATGAAAACTCTTAATAGTTGTAACCGGACGGAAACTTCGGTCAAGTATTTGATCAGGTCGGACAATAAGCTTGATGGATGTTCTGGCTGAGATTAACAATCGAATTAGTCAAAGTACTAAATGTGAAATTTGCCATACCTAGCCGACTTGCTGTTATTGCCTATAGCTTGTTGCTGTTGTGGCCTACATCTATAGGTAAGAGCCGAATTAAAAAAAAAAAATGGTTGTCTGTAAAGTTGGTTTACGAACGATAATTTTACCTGATAACGTCTTAAGGAAACATTGATGATATTCAATAAACAACCATGTTTGTGACAACTTTTTTTTTTTTAATTTCCAATTGTATCGCATGTCACTGCAATTGCCAAAACATTGATGACATTGTAATAAACAACCATGCCTGTGACAGTTTTAGTAGACCCGCGCAATGCGCGCGCAAGCTTGCGCATGCGCCCGACGGCCACAATACTTCAGCCTATCTGCAAGCGGAATCGCCATTCGCATTGCTTAGCAACTATTCAATAACGTGAGTCGTGACGTAACACTTTTTCGTGAGTACAGCTGGCCATCGATTTATAAGACGTTATCGCGAAAAAAAACTATAAATTCTAAATCCAAATTTAGTGTAACAGGTACAGCCTCGACCTGTCGTCACAATTCACCTTCCTATCCTTCAAATAGGTACCTAAAGGCACATTCTAGCTTTCCTTCAGCAAATAAGTTGATTGATTATTTCTTTATACAAACAAAAACCTTTTGAACCTTCCAAAGAGAAGCCATGTTTATTTACATTTACCTGAAATACCCTTGTACCTATAACATAGAAGCGAAGGTGACGACAACAGACGAGTATGTATGTCTGTATTTGTTCAACAAATACCAATATTATACTTCCATGAATTCCCAAATAACGTGTTCCAGTGAAAATGCAAATATTGAACGCAAGTATCAGGCCTCGATGCAAACTAGATTTTGTTGTATTTGCCAGTTCTGCCCAATGTTTGAACTGGAAAATTTGTTACGGAAACGTTACATCATTTAAGCGGCAGTAGCTTAATGGCTAAGGCATCGGTCTCGCAATCGTGAGGTCTCGGGTTCGGATCCTACCCATTATACTACCGACGTGAACCCACTCCTAACACAAGCCTTTGAGCTTAGCTGGAGGGGTTAATAAGATTGCTAGTAATGTGGGACTCAATCCCACATTGCTAGGTAAAAAAAAATTGAGTGTTTTTATTGATCTATATTAATATATAAATAAAACTACTATAAAGCTGAAGAGTTGTTTGCTTGTTTGAACGCGGTAATCACAGGAACTACAAATCCGATTTTTTTTTTTTTACTATTGGTTAACCCATTTATCGAGGAAGGCTATAAGCTATATAACATCACGCTAAGACCAATAACAGTGGAGCAGCAATGAGAAATGTTCCAAAAACGGGTAAAATTTATGCAGACGAAGTTTCGTGGGACAGCTAGTAATCTGTTAAAATGTGTGCTAGTGGAAGATACGTATTAGTAAATTGCTATGGTATGCAATTCTATGATTTAATAATGCTTGCCCAGACGGTTGTTTAAGTTCCAAATTTCTTGTATTGAATCAAATTTCTTTGCCTATTTGCCTCTTGTGCCCCACCAGAAGTAGGTAATTATCTTTGGGCACCACCGCCCCCCCTCGTCGTAAACATCAGGAACTCACTGGCATTTGCCTCTAGTCGTGCCTCCTCTCCTGGAGCCGCCCTTGTTTAATCTTTTAGACATATAGTTAATCTATACGTAGGAGTAGGCATCCTCTCGTTCTTAAGCTAGTAAAAAAACATCGTGATACTTATACAACATAACAATAACAAAACATTAAATAACGTCTAGCGAACGAGCGTCCACGAGCACGCCTCAACCCTCCCATTTCCTGAGTTGTCTTCAAACACGCACGTGCTAGCATAATTTATGACTCTGCAATAAATAATTCTAACACTTCAAGAGACGATGTATCAAAGGAAAAATGCTATTGACTAGCTATCGGAAACAGCGAAAAATTGAAATATTGACGAAGTTACAGGATCAACTTATGTGAAATTGCAAACGATTACGATACTCTAGGCTGATTGCGTATTTATAAAATAGTTTATTTGTGCGCAGCTTACGCGTCAACATCAGATACGCAAACTTAGCTGGCGACATGCGTGGACAAGTTACAGAATCAACTTATGTGAAAATGCAAACGTTTCCGAAACTCTAGTCTGTTTGAGTATTTATAAAATAATTCTAGTTGTGTGCAGCTTACGCGCCAACATCAGACATGCAAGCTTAGAAGGCGACATGTGTAGAAAAGTTACAAGATCAACTTATGTGAAATTGCAAACGATTACGATACTCTAGGCTGCTTGAGTATCTATAAAATACTGGTTGTATATTAATGGCCGTTGTCTTTTCATAAGCTACAAGCTTATACTATGCACATGTAAAAATTACACAGATATTTTATCATACCCCGCTTTGTAATTTCGTGGAACACGTGTTTTTATAAAGAACACACACATTGTTTGTAAATTTGGATATAATTGTAGGTACATAACCTACGCCTCTGTCCAAAATAAACATTGCCTCCGTAAATTATTAGTATAGATTCTTTTACTTAAAATGGTTTTGATAAAAAAAACAAATTAAAACGAAATACATTGCGCAAATTTAAACTTTGCTTGGTGCTACATAATTGTTACATTTCTGGCTATATGGCTATGTGAACAGCTATATCAATCCATGTGTTGGATACCTACTATAGTACGTTTCAATACTCAACATATGTATTAATAATATAGTCTAACACACTCATAGATGTTGAAAAACTTAAAGTGCATTTTGGGACCAGCCATTTTTCCGAATTTAGTTTACAAATTGGATATACACATTGTCATAGCTCTATATAGGTATACTGACTTTGGACAGATGCCAATATCGTAACCCTCTCATCGTAGCCTGTATAGCGAACGTTATTATTGACACTCTTAGAGAAAAGATATATGCAACTACTTTAATTTATGTAATAAAAAACATAGTTAACTGTTGGTTGATGTATCATTGAACAAACATGCTTTTTAAAAAATCAGGCGCTAGGGGTGTGTGTGTTTGTTTTCTAAGAACTCTGTAACATTTCGATAATTAGGTATTTTACTACTAAAAAATAAATATTAACCATGTAAAAATTTGGCATAAAGTGTTCTGAATAAAATATGTTCTTTTATTCATTGAACGTGTTTATTAATTATTTTTTTTTTGTATGTTTGTTCACCGATTACGCAAGACCGATTTGAAAAATTGTTTTTGTGTTTGAAAGGGTATACTTCCAAGTTGGTCCCATTGCCATCAGATCACGATCTGATGATGGGATCCTGGAGAAATCGAGGGAACTCTTAAAATATTAAAAGCACACCTACAGTGTTTTAGGTATATTTCATAGTGATTCGTGCATTTACTCTTAAAAAACACCAATTGGTGAAGTGGAACTGATGATGAAGACCAAAAATTACGAGCAGACCTATTCAATATTTCACAGTTTGCGATTCAATTAAGTACTTTAATATGGTATTAAAGTGCTACCTATAATCTCGATATACTACTATTATACAATGTAATAAAGCTGATAGTGAACTCCTCAACAATTAACGGCCCTGCATCGGGGCAAGCAATATTTCGTAAAAGGATTTGAGCAGATGACATAAGCCTATTGTAACTTAAGTGAATTATAAACCAACCCACTAAAAAGTGAGAAATAAAAACTTTTTAACAAAAAATATTACCGACTTCAAAAATAAATACAAGGCAACTAAAAAGCAAAAAATAATATACCTAGAATAACAAAAACAAATTAAACATTTTGAAGTTGGTGCCGAATAAAACATAAAGACTACTATTTCATGGCACCAACTTCAAAATGTTTAATTTGTTTTTGTTATTCTAGGTATATTATTTTTTGCTTTTTAGTTGCCTTGTATTTATTTTTTAAGTCGGTAATATTTTTTGTTAATTAATCATAAAGAGAAACACTAACGGCCGGTCTCAATAATCTACCTATCGATGGATTTGACAACTAGAGGTAGAATTTTGACATGTTTTGTGTGGAGCTTATGTCAAATATATACCTCTAGTAGCAGAATCCATCGATAGTTAGATTATTGAGACCGGCCGTAAATAAATGTAAATGAACTAACCATAGGACACGTGACGTCATATGCTAGCATTCCATACATTCAATACTACGGGCCATTTTGATGTTTCTTAAAAAGATGCTGATTTGACTTCAAGCAAATACCCTATTGGTTTACAGTGGCTTATTAGGCCCTGTATAATCGCTGCATCGTCCACTTGTCACCTGCTTTTATAAAAAAATGTCGTAGGTTTGTCTATATATATAATAATATAATAAACGTATCTCCTCTAGGCTTGCTAATAGAGGAACCACCAGTTCTGTAAGAGGTACCCTTACCGTCGGCTAGGCTATTGCTACTAAATATCATGTTATTATTATAGGTTCGACTCCGACATTCTCTCTCCTGGGTCCTTATTCAAGATAATTTTACCGTGTCCACGGCAAGCCTGTGCGAAGTGTCAAAATCTTACTATAATGTTGAATGGGGAGCTGCGCTTAGAAGTGCATCAACGAGCAAGCGCGGTGGATAGTTTTGAGCGCGCCGCGCATGTGCCTTGGTGTATTTGTGAGCACACCTCCCCATTTACCATTATTACAGAATTTTGATAGTCGCAAGGGCTTGCCATGAACACGGAATAAAGATCTCAAGTAGCAGAAAAATTCGGGGGAAAAATGTTGCACCCGTTAAAACGATAATATATATATTTTAACCAAATGCAAAATAAACTCACGTCCATAGAGTGGCAAATGTAAAGCGAATCCCACACTTAAGTTAATAAATACTTCGCCTCCAAAATTTTCCGTAATAGTAACACAGGTTTAGAACCATAAATTGTAGAAATAGGCATGCCATAAAAATGTCCACGCAAACCGGAATAACAGCCCGCTGTGTACCGGAAGTAATAAATATTGTCACGTTTACAGATAACTTAGTTGGTGAAACATTTTTACAAGCTTCATTTTCAAGGTTATTGACCTTTTGAAAGTTTATAAATTAAGTAATTTTAGGTCATCCATAAAGCTATATTCTCGCAGTTATGTAGCCGTACACTACCTTCGAGTAGTTTCACAACAGGTTTGATGTAGTCCGAGCTGTTCCGAGATTAGACCACATCTTCGTCGAGACATGTCCTTCTGTACGTGCTTTCAATATTGTGCGTTTAGTAAATAAATGGGAAAGTGCTACGAAGAATAAAATAATAAAAATTAGTGAATCAGTGATCAGTCAATAAACTCGCAATCATGAGGTCGCGGGTTCGAATCCTACCGACGTGAACCCACTCCTAACACCAGCCATCGAACTTAGCTGGAAGAAGTAATAGTAAATAAATATAAAATAAAAACTTATTTATTCGTTGAGATAACAAACACTACATAATAATTATGGTACAGTACAGAAATATAACAATAGGCAGGTAGATAGGTAACAAAACAAACACACATATATAGTAATACGGGACTCAGACCCACATCGCTAGATATCTTTAAAAAAAAAACAATTACCAATTTAACGGAATTCATGAATAAAAAAATCAGGTAGGTATATAAAAACGCACATAAACTCATAAAATCCACCGTACATTAAAAATAGCTTAAAATGACTCACGAAGTCACTATCAACTTTATTATTTAACAACTATTCGATATAGCTTTTATTTGTATCCATTATATATTAGAAAACAGGGTAAATAAAACCGAAGCTGTCTCTGTCTGCTTTAACCAATTCAATGGTACCGTGACGGTAAAACCAATTTATACGTTGCTAAATAATTGATAACGCTTCCGATAAACATTTACCTTTTCACACAACATTGTTTTTCTTTTATCAAATACAGAAGCTAACGTTTGGTTCCTGAAAGGCTTATCGAAGCAAAAATCAATTACTAATACGCTGTGAAATCTACTGTTACGTGTCATTTGTATTGCCCCGAAGCATGGTCAATATTTTCCGACGCTTCGAACAGTAAAATCTATGAATTCTTATTTGCTTTAAATGACGTACACTACAGATATTGTAAAATTGAATATTTTCAAAGGCTAGCTGACCCGCGCAACTTCGTATGCGTTAATTTTCTCCGATTTTGCACCATTTTTCATTGCTGCTCCGCTTCTATTGGTCGTACCATGATGTTATATAGCCTATAGCCTTCCTCGATAAATGGGCTATCCAACAGTAAAATAATTTTTCAATTCGGACCCGTAGTTCCTGAGGTTATCGCGTTCAAATAAAAAAACTCTTCAGCTTTATAATATTACTAGCTGTCCTGCGCAACTTCGTCTGCGTAAATTTTCCCCGTTTTTGCAACATTTCTCATTGCTGCTTGGCTCCTATTGATCGTAGCGTGATGTTATATACCCTATAGCCTTCCTCGATAAATGGGCTATCCAACAGTGAAAGATTATTTCAATTCGAACCAGTAGTTCCTGAGATTACCGCTTTCAAACAAACAAACAAACTCTTCAGCTTTATAATATTAGTATAGATCATAGATTTAAGTTATGTAACAATTGATGATAATCGATATAATTTTTAAAAATTATATCTATTAACATCAATTGTTACCGTTTGGGTTACTGAAGCGATGATTAAAAAATCATCGTTTCAATAACCCAAACTGGTTAACATCATTGTCAATATTTATTATCTGTGTCTGATGAGGCTACGACTGACTTAAATGCCAAGTTTAGTTAATAGCAAGTCATAAGAAAACTCATAATTGAAGTAATTTTATGGGAAAATAATGCTCTCACGAGAATTCTTGTGGTTAAAAATAGATCCGTTTGGGGTTTAATAAAACATTGTCTCTGAAATTTCTCGGCCCATGTTTTCAGTCATCGCATGTGATTTAATAAATTAGTACCTGGATGACCGAACTTCGCTCGGTAATTCTTTTTATGCGACGTTTTCAAAAATGAAACCTAGCTTGATCGATTTATCGCCCCCAAAACCGGTGCTAATCTCGGCATAATATATATACCTATGTATTTATTTTATATATAATTTTTCAAAGAATAAAGCTGAGTTTGTCTACTTTGGAGACGGATATGATGTATTAAAAAAATGTTTGATGGCAATAAAATAACAGTGTGTTGATTATGTAGAGTTAAATATACAGCTGTGCCATTAGGGCTCACACACAAAGGGTTCCGTCGTAAAAAATGCAAGAACTTACCAATTGCGATACAGCCATATGAAAAACTGACGGAGAGAAACAAAGTCTGAAGCTGAGATTTAGTTTAAGCTTAACTCAGATAACTAAACAAAAAACTTGTCAAATTATAAAATGCCATAGACTTTTTCATTTTATAATTTGACAAGTGAACAAATACCATAGTCAATGATGATTAGCTCTCTAATCATCATAGAGTATGCTTTTACCGTGTGTTATCTTTTGACACTCTTTGAGTTCGGAACCTTAAAAATACTCTTTTGTTTACATTTAGATCATAATCTGCCGATGGATGGCTTAACATAAAGCTGCATTTACCAACAATGAACCTTAATATACAAGATCCCTCACGTGAACCTAATCTACTTACGCACATGGCAAAACGAAAATTCATATCTTTAAAATATCGTCAACATAAAAAACCATCTGTCGGAGAAAATACGGAAAATACATCGAAAGGTCGGATGGTGTAGGATGCCAACGAAAGATTTGGTACAAAAAATATGGTGATATTAGGGTCTGAAGGGGCTGGCACTTGTGACTGTTGGCTGAAGCAATCAATCGAAGCTATGTCGTAAATATTTCTGCAGTTAGGATATTCATGTTTTAATAAAGTTTCACGACTATCATTTGAGCACAAGACAACCTAAGACTTAAATATCTCATGACTTAAATTTTGAGTTTTTGATCATGTTATAAGCCCTCGTATTTTTTATATTTTAATCAAAAATCGTTTTACCTTGATATAATATTTAAACCCTAGTAGATAAAAATGAAAACAGCACAAAAATTACACTTTTTAGTTTCATATTTGTTTTGGTATAAAAGGTGGCAACGAGACGTAATACCAAATTTGTAAAAGTAGCGGTTCCACATTCAAATTACGAAAGTAATCGATGAAACTGAAAAAAAAAACGCTTTTGAGCTGCCTGTTAATTTCAAACCTGTACGATGCGGTAAACGCATGTATTTCTCATAAGTTTTAAAATTGATAGTTAGATCTTCTTATAAAATAAATTGATAGAAAAATAATATATACTAATTCTAGCTTCGATGAGTTTAGCGTCAAAACTGCAACTCGAGTAAAGTTTTTGATATAACACTAAAGAAGTGACAAAGGAAAATGACAAAAGAAAAAGATAAAACTTCACCACTTGCGTCATGAGCAACTAAAACATTTATCTAAATATACCAAGAAAATAAACGAGTAATCTGATTATTACGATATACTACAAACAGAACCACCATTTTCTTTTTCGTAATATCTCCGTTAAAATACAGTCTAGTAGTAAAAGAAAAAGTCTAAACTGACAAACTGACACGCGAACAATTCATGCAGCAACAAAGCATAAAATCTTATTGTCTCCGTCTGTCCGTCCTATTAAATATTAGTATAAGAACGTTTGCAGCCGAAGTGCCGTGAGTACGGATGTCAGGACCACGCAGACATTACATGATCTGAATAAAACATTGCTAAACAAGACTAGAATAGTGATCTCTTTAATCGTATAAGAATCACTTTTTAATTATTTTTCTACGCAGTTCTTGTTTTGTTCTAATTTTTATTCATGTATGGCCCTTGACAATGCATAATCTTGAACCTACAATAAAGTAAATTGGGGCCATTGTACTGCTTGTTGAAATGCCTGTATACGATTTACAATATGCTGATGTAATATCGGTATTTCTGTTCCATTATGACCAGGTGGAGTCTGAATCTAAATTTGGTAAATCACTATCGGCAAGTCAAATAGAACGATTTCTTTTAGCTTCATAAAAATATTCAAATCGGAAATTCAAAAGTTCACAAAGGTAACGTCGATATTGAATTCTTGTTTATACTACTAGGTTATTTGCGCTAGCTTTAGCTTTGTGTACACAAAATACGTATAATAATCATATTTTCCAACAACAATATCACAAAACAACATGACAGTCATGTTTTTTTAACTTATACGAGGATAACTCGAATATCAAACGTCGAAACATACCGGAACGTTATTGTTGCGTTCTTCAATGAAAACAAAGTTGCGATCAAACATCAGTGTTGTAAAGGAAAAGCTCACGGAAACATCCATGAGCAGGAGACACTGACATCAAGACTAGATTGTAAACCGAACGGTAAAATATTGAGATTTATTCTGAAGGTTTATATCTGCTGACTTTTGAATAAATAACAAGGTAACTCCTGACCCAAGCGTGCTACTGAGTATTACATAACCCTACACATATAGCCTCTTTGTTTTTATAGTCCAAACAGACCCTTAGGTCTCTTGTAACGGTCTAGAACATTACATTTTATTAGACAATTGTCATTTAAAGATCTAATATTGAAACTTTCGTGGCAAAACGACACATTCTCAAGATACTCGAAATTCTGGTCACGTTTTCACTCAATCTCCCGAAAAACTTCACGTCCTAAATACCAGTAGGTACCAAAATCCACTCCGTCACATAATATTTTAACCCTTTGCCGATAATCTTAATATTACATTATTCACAATTCTCCATTTATAAACGTTCATACTAAAATATATTCCGGTCTGTACGTCCGTGAAAGGGGACCGTCATTATTTTGCGGGGTAATAAAAATGCCATCGGGGGATGCTCGATATTTTTTATAATGGCGGCGAAGAGGGTGGCCTTGCCCTACCTGTGTTTCGTGACTTTGTACGGGTTGAGCTGAAGGATAGAATGTTAGAATTGTTCAAAGTTAGATACCTAATGTATTTTTAGGAATTGCTTTATTTCGTTGAATGGTTTATGGTTAGCTACATATAAAAACTAACGTTACAGGGTAAAATTGGGTTCATAAGTATAAATATATCTTGGGACAACTCACACAACGCTATCTAATCCCAAACTAAGCAGAGCTTGTACTATGGAAATCAGACAACTGATAAACATACTTATATATTTCTAAATACATACATGTTATAGATAAATAACACCCAGACACAGAATAAACATACAAAGTTTTATTCTGGGTGGGGATCGAACCGACGACCTCGTAGCAGTCAGATACACTCCCACCGCGCCGCAGAAGCAGTCGTTGTGGTTATTTGTTATTATTCTGCTACTTTATTACTTAAAATTAGGTATTATATTGAGTTGACTGTCATGTCAGAACAATATTTTTTCATTAAATGTGAAAAGGATACGCTCTATAGAAATTTGTATGAAATACAATAAACTATGACGACTTAAGTTGCCATCGTGAAATCATTTACTTAGATTATATTCTAATTTAAAAACATGTTACATTTTGAACATTTATTAGAAGAGCATTTTGTTAATAAAGTACAATTTACTTTACTGAAGGTAGTGAAGTGACCATTTGTAAGAAAATTACTCTGAGCATCAATTTTCCGGTTAGGTACCGACGGAAAACTAATGCTTGGAGTAATTTTTCAGTACACCGTTTCAAGATACAGTAATTCTTTATTCATAACTAGCTTTCGCCCGCGGCTCCGCCCACGTGGATGTCGGTTTTAGCGATAAAAATATATATCCTATGTCCTTCCCCGGGACTCAAACTATCTCCATACCAAATTTCATCGAAATCGGTTCAGCTGTTTCAGCGTGAAAGCGTAACAGACAGACAGACAGAGTTACTTTCACATTTATAATATTAATATGGATTGTATCTATGTGTTAACGTGTTATTAATCTATACATAAGCGTTGAAATGTTTAGTGAAAATTGAAGTAGTTAAAAGTTCACTTACAATAAAGTAAACATAATTCTTCTAGGAATTGTTTTGCTACAAAAAGGTCGAGCACTTACGCCCTATTAAATTTTTAAGTACTTATGTTACAAACAACACTGTCGATGAACGTTTTTTTTCTAAACTCGTTTCTGATCTACATTTTGTAAAGGACCTCTTTGTGACAAGACACCGTGGAACAGGCTAGAATAGTGATTGATAACGGATTTTTGTCATCAATTTGATTGAAAAATTCTTGGTATTGCATAAGCTAAAGTTCATTCGAACAATCAAGAGAAGAGATTTGAGCTGCTCGACTCAAATCTCTATAACTTAGCGTCTAAATTCAAAACCATTGTTGACTGGATTAAACTAGTCAACCCTTCCTTTTGTGATAATAACAAGCGCTCCGGATTCGATTTTCAGGGGAGTTACCACCACAAGCTTATACAAAATTGTCTTACAAAAGGAAAATTCTGCTATTGATTCTATTTTGTTGTTGTTATTATTACATAAAATACCAAATCTCCTCAGAAAGGACGTCAGAATCAAAATGAACATTACAATAGTACTCTTGCTCTCTAATCTTGAGGATTGACTCATAAACTGTTTGCAACCCGTAGTGGTTTGCAACTATAACTTGTAAAGTTACGCATTAGATGGTGTCTCATTTCGACATGTGAGAAAACTGGTTTACACTAGTTATATATTTATAGATTGCTTAATGTTTTGACAGGGTTGTAACATGACTCCGGGTCATTATCCAGTCTAAAAATTTCTCACACTGCACTAATCGTCTCAAAACTGGCGATCGCGACGTTATCTGGTTTTGACGGTATGGCAACACTATGCTTGTACTCGTATGCAAGTATGTTATGTAGATTATTAGGGAGGGATCCCACCACCTACTTTTAATATGTGAATTATCAGGATTGAAGTAGTAACTACTACTAACTCTCACCAAGTCGAGGTCTTGGTGAGAGTTAAATTTTCTTTGTTACAGGTATCTCTTTTTGAGTGCGGTATGTCAATATATTTCCATTGTTGTATTAAAGTCATTTCCATACTACTTAAATCCCTATCTAATAATCTACCTAAGATGGATTTCCGCCATGTGACGCCTGATTCAATCAGTTGTTAGTATGTTCTAACCCGGGCCCAATATTTCTGTAATAAACAAGTGTTTTCAGTGCTATTCTATTGATTTGCGATTTTCTGTATTTATTATTCTGTTTCTTATTGTCACTTTGTTACATATGACTTTGTAAACAATGACAGCTACTAAATATGATGAACGTATGCGTGTTTGTGGGAGACTACATGATGATTCGAGTTTTCCGCACTTGGCGTCAAAAACCTTGTAAAAACTTTTCACATTCGTTTGCGAATGTCGTGATAAATTTGTAGCTTAATGTATTCTTGTGCCCTGTAGTCGGATAGGCCCCCGGATGTCAATTGCTTGTTCTATATCATATTATGATACATTAATACTTAGAAGCACTCGATGAATAGTAATATTAAACATTGCGTGTTCTAAATAGGTAGTTATCTGCGACGCTGACGTCACGGTAATAAATTACATGAAAAATAAATAAACATGGCGGTAACTCAAAAAGGTTATCAGGTTTCACCTTTGTGACACCTTCACAAATGACCCCCATGACAGGTCGTGACTTCAATTTTTTCAACTTTTTCTTTTTTAATTCAAAGTTGTCTCGAATTTCAAGTCTGTAGCATGTAAATTTGAACGAATTGGTGGCGTCTGTGATATTTATTTATTCCAATAATAACATCGTAAAGTTCTATTGTGAGAGGTTTCCAATTTTGCATTGGAATTTTGCAATGATAATCGAGTTGAAATTGATTTGAATTTTCTAAAAGAAATATTCTGTTGTGTAAATGAGTATTAATTTTTCACTAATTATATAATTCATGTTAGGATACTCGATACTGGTGTATCTGGTGGACTGCTGCTCGGCAATTTTCAAGCGGTTTTTCAGCTTGACGTGTTCTCCCACAATGTGTTAGGATGAGATACACTTGAGCATTTTCTAGAGCATAACAGTGTAATGTCTCATTCTTACGAATGGTACAATACTGGCAAATGCTCAGTTTCCTAGAGTATTTCTATGTAATGTAATGTTCTTGTGAATGCTCGACGTAATTACAGGTAAATGCTGTACGGCGAGTGAACATGTGCCTGTAACATTTCTTTTTTTGTCTTGCATGCACTCCCATCACCCGCCCTCGTGGCTTTGATCAATAAAACGTTACACGAAAACGTTCGTTGGTTTTTAAAACCAGGTTGTAACAAAACATCGACTGTAAAACCGTGTATACTCACCTTTAGGTACACACTGCGGGATGGACTCCTTGCGTGTTCACTGCGTGCAAACTGTGGACTTGCCACGCTAAAAAAAACGTAGGACAGCAAGAAGCAAAGCTTCTTGCTGTCCTACGTTTTTTTTCTACGTAAGATCGAAGTGAAGATCGAAGTGTCCTACGTAAGATCACTTTTATACGTCCGTTATTTCACAGAAAAATGGAAGTCTATCGAACGTTTGTCGCTGGACCGGTGTCCAGTGCATGTACACACACTCATTGTTGGCCTTATACCAGTGCAGATTGAGCAAAAAAATCGATCTAGCGCCCGGTGGAAAAAAACGGACGTATGAAACTAGCCTAAGGATTCCTGTATTTAGTTGATAATTGAATTATGTAATTTATTTTTTTAGATAACTAGCAACGTCGAAATGTGCATTCCACATTACTAGCAATCCTGTTAACCTGTCCAGATAAACTCAATTTCAAAGGCTTGTTTTAAAAGTAGGTTCAGGTCGGTTGTGTAATGGGTATGATTCGAATTATATTATTCGATTATTATACATATTAACTGTCAATGAAATACTGAAAGACTAATAAAATTTTAAATTATGAAAGTGGAAAAGCGACGCTTTTTCGATATTCAACACAGAAAGAGAGTAAAAATATTTTTTGGAAGAAAAAAAAAACACATCGTTAACCTTTTAATTGAACCTGAAAAATAATATTCTACTGCATTCAGTTTCAATTACGAATATAATAGGGATAAAAAAAGTTTTTAAAATTTTTAGGAACTATGTTTACATGGAAAAAATATGGTTATATGTAAACATTTAAGTATTCCTGCCCTCATTGTAAGTACTTAAAGTCTATTCAACTGTTAAATGGAAAGTACGTACTGTTCCTTGATGAGCTAGTTGAATAACTTCTACATTTGTAACATAGATGTACCTTACTTATGTAGGTATAAATGTATTTATGGTATGTAAGTATTTATGTAGGTATTTATGGTATGTTTTTATGTAGGTTTATTGTGTATTTATGTAAGTATGTTTAATTGGGATTTGTTATACTATTCTTTTTTTTATAGTTTTATTTGTTTGATTCTATGTAATATCTACAGGTTTACTGCACCTACATACTACATTTCTACATCACCCTAAGGTAGACTGGCCGAGAATGCTTTTAGCATTAAGTCCGCCTCTGTACAATTCTGTGCATAAAGTTTTAAATAAATAAACTGTAAATAAATTATATTTCAGTTTTTGTTTTTAAATATTTAAACGTATTAGAAATCGGGTGTAGAACGTCGGGTAAATAAAAGGTTCATACCTTTAAATAATTCACGCGATTAAGTCCCGAAATATATCTAACTATCGGACGCCTCGCGGTTTCACTCGCGGAGTTCCCGTTCCCATTGGAATACAGGGATAAAAAATACCCGGGATTAGTGTAGCTTCACAACGATGAAAGAATTTTTCAAATCCGTCCAGTAGTTTCGGAGCCTATTCAATACAAACAAACAATCAAATCTTTCCTCTTTATAATATTAGTATAAATATATATTTCAGTTTATTTTTCCCGTAGTTTGGATTTCCAAATCTCATCCCTGAGCTTACCATTACGCAACAGTTAATGCCTAAGAAAAAAAAAGATAACAAATGTAAAAACAATAATGTTTCTACTATGTAAAGTAAAAAACAAAGCACCTCATAAATTGTCCTGCTCTCCCTTATCGTTCCTGAGGTTAGTTACCGAGGGTTCGAAGCTCAGGTAAAGCAAATATTTTCAATTATACCCCGGTATCGGAAATGCGTTCGATAAACGAAGGACTGCCCAGTACGGTAATATAGAGCCGTGTGAATAACCGACCATGTTAGCTTCTTGCCTATACAGAATTTTACAATATACATTTGGGCAAAGCTTCTCCAGACTGCCTCGGTGGCGTGGTGGGAGTGCGTCTGACTGCTACGCAAGAGCTCGTGGGGTCGCAAGAGGAATGGGTGTCGATTCTCACACGGTACACCGCTTTATTGTTTATTTTATTTCATAAAGGAACCCTCACCCCTGGTCATGGACCAATATGACGGCACGTCATGTAACTTTTCTAGTCGGTTCATGTCCGTTTTAAACACTTCTGTCGTGCCCTGGACGGGGTAGAATCCGCGAGGATCATAACACTCTCCAAAAAAACTTGCCTTTTTTGGCAATTGGCTTAAGCAGCTTATTTGTTTACCTTAGAGCATAAAAGAGAGATGAAACCTTCATTAAATTTCAACAAAATATCCTTGAAAGGTATATGTTTCTACTTTTTGTTCCAATTTGGTCCATTGATGAATTTGATTCTACTTTTACCATAATCCAATAAACTATTTATCTAATAGTAAATGTCTCTATTTTTTTAAACAAATTAAAAAATTGTAAAAACAAATGAACATCGGATATAGAAACAAGTGAATTTATCAAAATATTTATTTAAGTATGAACTAAACTAAACCATAAAAAGGAGTGGAATATGATCCGTTACAGAAGTGGATCAGAGTGAAATAAAAAAAAAGTGGAAAGTGGAAATCCATTGCGGTAATGGATCAGAGTGATACAAAAACTGGAAACAGATTCATTAGTGGATCTGTTTAGTCGACCAAAGTGGAATACTCTGTTCAAGTTAGTTTTTTTCATTACTTACTTCTCAATCATTTGTCCCCAACTCGTGATGTAAATACAGTAAAAGACCACTTTACAGTGTAGAACGATCTAAACAGAAAGAAATATAAGCACTCCTTGATTTATTACTAGAGACAATAAATAAGTCTAGTAAAAGTAATAATTATATTCAAACACTTTTGTATAATTTGAAACAAACATTTATTTACTCCATTAAAAACTTTTGTGGGTAACTTAAAGCATTATATGGAAATTTCTTTAGGTAAAACAACTTTGAACATTGTTTCTTAGGCTCAATTTACTTTGAAGCGAAACTGTTACGATTTTTTAAAAGTTAAAATAGCATATTGACCTCTATTTTCTGTAATTTAGGGCAAAAAATCTTGAAAAAAATTCGCGTGGCTTTGTGTTCCACTGTACCATACACTTACATAAATATACTACTTTGTAAAATAACTTGTTTTTTTTTTATTTATCATTGAATCATTAAAACATACAATTTACAAATAATCATAGCACAAATAAACCTCTTATGTTTGTCCTTATGCTACGGAAGTCGGATCTCAATACAATTGTTGACGCTTAAATCTAAATTTATGTATTTAACAAAATCGGTAAATCTAATAAGTAAGTATTGATTGCTACAATACAATAGTGTAGTCGTAGTGAAGTTATTAGTTAATGTGGTAATATGTTGATATGGAGGCGAAACCAATCTTTTGTACGTTGCGTAGCATTGTAAACTTTATTCACATATGAGGTAGTGTAAAGTCATGAAATAAGTCGAGTCTACATCAAGGTGTAGTATTCGCGCATTTTCTCAAGTATTACACTAATTTATACGCTACTTTGTAAAAAATAAAGATCAAAATGCTACGTATCATTTAAAGAGTTGGCTTTGACTCTGCGTCAATATAAACTGAGCCATACAAAACTCGATGGTAACAGAATATCTTTATTAATTATGCCTAAATAAAAAAAATATTATTACTTGTGAACAACTGAACAGCTGTTTTAAAATTGTAAAGAAATGATAGCAACTGCTTTCAAATACACATTTGATATGGTCGAATATTCAAAATGAATCGATTTGACGGATTAAAATGTAATTAATTTACGTGTTGTCTATGTCAAACTAATGTTGTCATTGCGTGTAATAAATTATATATAAAATAAAAAAAATATAATAATAATGTTGACTGACAAATCCGTACTAACAATGCATTTTTGAAAAGATAGAAAAAATAAAGTTGCTATAATCCGTACTAAATACTAATAATTAATATTTATTAGTATTTATTATTAGTATTTAGTTTTGCGACAGTAAGCTTGTCGGATAGTTATATTCTTACATCTAAATGCCCGGAGTGATTCTTGTCTTCCGTTAAACTTATTGTGAATGACGTTACTGACGTGTCATTTTTGTATTCAAGGCAATAACGTAATTTAATATTTTTTTTTATTTTTAGTATTGGCTCTTTGGCCTTGTTACGCTAACTTTCATTTTACATAAAATTTATTTTAAATGAAATATAGCGTATTGTAAGGATCAATTTACACTGACGTAAAAAAGGAAGCGAATTCCATAAAAGTTACCTAGCATATTTACGAGTATTAGCTTTATTTTTTACAGAGTAGCGTACAAATTAGTTAAATACTTGAAACAATGCAAGAATTTGCGCGTGAGCTATGAAACTCTCTGTTTTATCAAATAAAATGTCGTGAACAACATAGTTCTAATTTCTTGAGAGTTATTCTTCAAGAATAAATGTTATTTTTAACCGCTCCATTTTATGCAACTGTACCTACATATTTATTACAAAATATCAATCCCTGTAAAAACAAATAAAATATTGGCCGTGTGGTGCCGGCTTAAGAATAGTACCACCCCATCTCTTCCCGTGGGTGTCGTCAAGGCGACTAGGGGATTCACACCGGAGGACGGGCAGCAGCGTCCTCTGCGTACTTAAAGTCTTACTGCGACCGCCAACCCGCTCGCCAAGCATGGCGATTATGGCAATTACCCCCAGGATCTACATACTAGTAGGTTCTACTGGGGAGACCCGTGCCCAGCAGTGGGCCATCATATGGGTTGATATATCAATCCCTACATTGACGTTACTACCTATGTACAAAGCGTAAAAATGTTATCCAAATTGTTAAAGCCAAAGGTTTTAAATTTTACCATAAAATATAACTCCTAGGCTATTGATTGGCAGATAGAAACCTAAAAAAAATATTAAAAATGTTTGCAAAATTTCACCTCCAAAAGGCGAAATCTCGTGAAGGCAGACATTTTAATAAAACATTTTTGTGAAGCGCCGAACATCCCGTGTTATGTACAATATTTTCCATCCAACCTAACTAGCACAAGAAAATTGTTTAGTTTTCTTCTCTTTGTTTTGTATAACAAAGTATCAGTAGTCGAGGTAGTTTAAACGTTTTAATTGTGAAGATTAGGTTGAAGATTGATCTTTATTTTTTTAAATGGCAGTCTTTCTTCGCTTTCATAAATAAATATAATGTTGCTACATAAAATGCAGAAATTCTCAAAAATATCGTAGTAGGTAAATAAGATGAAAATATAGCTGTGGAAGGCATCTATAATTTTATTGTATTGGTACCCATTTCTATTATATTTCGTATTATTAGTACCTACATCTGGAAGAGGAAATAATCTATGCTTAAAAATATATTATTAGCCCTTATACGTCTGTATTTATTAGAACATTCCCTTTTTATTTATTTTATTTTTAATTTTACAAGATTCGAAAGCATCTATATAACTCACTAGCTGTCCCGCGCAACTTCGTATGCGTAAATTTTCCCCGTTTTTGCAACATTTCTCGTCGCTGCTCCGCTCTTATTAATCGTAGCGAAATGTTATATAGCCTATAGCCTTCCTCGATAAATGGGCTGTCCAACAAAAAAATAATTATTAAAATCGGTCCAGTACTTTTTGAGTTTATTCGTTACATACAAAAATACAAATCTTTCCTCTTTATAATATTAGTGTAGAAGTGGAGATTTAATTACCTTTTATTTTAAAGTCAGGTATCCAATCCAATTTATTTTTTAGAAAAAGTTTTCTCTTACAGGGACAAGAATTTGAGCGCTGGAGACTTTTAAATCATTTCGTCCCGTGTAGAAATCAATTCACCAATGTCTTACATACTAGTAACATGCACTCCCGCTGCACCACCGAGGTCAAACAGTCTACTACCAAAAACATGTACGGTTATCAAAACCGCCGATCATGCACCTAACAATAGACCAATTTCTGTATATATTTTCGTCATAACAAAAACATGAGTTCTAGTGTATCCCACGATGACTGGTAATAGCCGGGACAATGGTTATGAGGATCACGTTACTTGGCACTTACTAACGTTCGGCTTCATCGGACCTTTGAGGGTAGAACAAAAACTTGTCGACATTTTCCACGCATAATCAGATAATGAAGTCGTGTAAAACTTGAATGGTTAATATTATGAATACATAACTTGGTTATTAATTTTAAAACGAATTTGAAGTTAAAATTTAGCTTCAAAAAATTTTACTAATTTTGATGTGTTTTTTTAGAATGCTTGTTTAAACAGTTTTAAGATTTATGTGGTAATAAGCCTCCTTCTTGCGCAGTCGGGAAAAATCCTTGGTCATATGTCATAGACTATTGTAATTCTACCTATGTTTACAAATAAGCATTCATGATTAACACTTTCATAAATCTAAGTCTAATACATATATGAGTAGTTTATCATTAAAATAAAAAAAAATATATAAAACAGAAAAAATAAAAAATCCCGCCTGCTCAAAAAGGTTGGAAACAAGATCCCCTATGTATATAATATCATGCAGCCGGAGCGATTAATGAATCTCGATGAACTTAGTAAAGTGCCTCCGACTAACTATGTAGCTAATTATCACATACTTTTAACGCAGTTATTTCAAAGTACTGCTAATCAACTTTTTAGTATTACAGTCTTAATCATGTTATACCTACTTTTTTGGAATCCCTTTAATTTGATGTTGCAATATCGTCTTAATCGTATAAATCCGTTTAGTGGTTTGAAAGATATGAGGTAATAAAGAATACATACACATATACAAGATACGCGCGAAAAACATAACCCTTCCTTCCTTTAAAATACCCTTGGTATTGCAGTTTAGCTATAGCCGAAAAAAATATCTACCACAAAAATAATCACAAAACATTGTAAATAGGAAGCTTAATGCAAAACAAACTATTTTATTTGTACGGTTACTTTCGTAAAACTTTACAAAAACATGAATGCAGGGAAAGACTAAACAATACAAGTTTTATCCACAAAATTGCAGAAAAACGGCACCCTCTTTTTACTGTCACTTAGTCAAGAAAAATGTGTAATAAGGCAAACTTTTCTAATAGTATTTGATAAGTTAGGATTAGATATTAGTAGACGGGCGAACGTTGAAAACATTCTACTGCAACAAAAACCTCATCTCAAGATGTCGCCAGTAAATCTTAGTTTAATATAAACTATCTTATTACTAAATGCAAAAGTTTTTATTCTTCTACGGGAGGGGAAAGGGTATAAAGAGAAAATGAAGCCCATATCTTTTCCCAGTCTTCACACAATCTTTGTTTCAAATTTTATCAAAATTGGTTCAGTGGTTTATTCAGAAAAACGTGTCAAATGAACACACACTAATATGATATGATAAATACAAAAGTGAAGAATATCAACTTCAACATGACCGAGAAATGGGCTAGCCACATAATTGGATCAATCGCTATGTTCCTTGTCGGCTACGAACTGGGATGAAAATGATACGAATATTAAAGAAGGCATTAATAAACATGAACGCCGACTTAATGACGGGTTAATGGCCCAATGATTACGTGTGCTGAATGAGTGGAATCGAGCACTTAGTAACTTCTTTTTGGTGGCCTTTTCATTGGCGGATTGAGGATTTACTTTTGGGGGCATCAGAGGATGGGCATGGCCTTTGATGGTTGGCATGATTTATTAAGGACTAGCTGTGCTTGCGGCTTCGTCCCTGTGAAATCGCGGTGCTACTCACTCTTTATAGATGACAAAAGTAGCCTAAGTAACTCCTTAAAATATCAGCTGTCTGACAGTGAAAACCTGTCAAAATCTGGCTAGCCGTTTCGGAGATTAGCCGGAAGAAACAAACAGACAGACAAAAAAAACGGTGGTTTTGTTTTAAGTACTGAGTATACTTTCATATGCATTTAGAAACATTTCTTAGTTTGAAATTACTAACAAACACTTGAATTTTATTTGTATAGAAAAACACTCATATACAGAAAATCTCAGATCCTTTTCTACCCCTCTGGACCCGGTACTAACCCTTTTAGAGGAAGAATAGTTAGTGAAGAACCAAATTGGATCTGGTGCAATGGAAGTGCGTTATTAAAATCGGACAAGCTATTTAGCTATTAGTAACAGATATACAGACAAACTATTTACGAGTATAAAACAAAGTCGATTCCCACTTCTGATTGTTTCTCCGCTTACAAATTATCTAAATCACGCAATGGATACGGTTTTTCTATCATTAAGAGATTTCCTCAAGATATAATATTGGCTTATGAAAAAAAGCCTGAACGAAGCCAGATCGGACCAATACTTATTTAGAAGTGTGGAAAATAAGGCAAATGAGACTTCTTTCTGAAGAAAGTTAAATTGCTTTTCATAAAATCTACAGAATCCGGACGAGTGACTAATAAAAAAACGAAGCAATCGAACCAAAAATAAAGAATCGATTTGATTGATTTGAGTGCCATCGATAATATCCGACAATGAAAATGCTTACTATCACAAACTGCTAGTTTACTCAACATAAATTTATGTTTTGTTAGAGACGGTTTTCCTCAAAAGACAGCCGACGTATACAACCTTTTTAAGAGGTCAACAAACTGCTAAACTGTATATTGGCTTGGGTAAACAGTTGTTGGCAAATTGTGCGAAAATATAATAATAATTCAAGTGCGTCTCGGCCATCTAGTGTGCGGTGCACCCTTCTTCATGGCCGATTAAGCTAGATAACCCGTCCCGCTGTATCAAGATCTGTCGTCACATCGAGTGGGGTATTTTGTACTCGTGTTATGCAAATAGTCGATTTAGTTGATGAGAACCAAAAAAGTATATGTGACGGTTTATTTTTAGGGTTCCGTAGCGAAAATGACAAAACGGAACCCTTATAGTTTCGTCATGTCCGTCTGTCTGTCTGTCTGACCGTACGTCACAGGCATTTTACTCAAAGACTACACAATGAATATTGATGAAATATGATCAAATGGTGTGTTGTACTTAGTTTAATAGCTAAATAAATAAAAAAAAAAACTAAAACGAAAAACTACGTTACTCAACAATAAGGCTTAAGTGCTATGAACATACGCTCTTCTGCTGATGCAATTATTCAAGGCTGCGGAGCCCTACACTAAGCAAGGTCAGATATGCTCTTGCCAGATTTTATTTTTATCAATTTAGAGACGTTGAGGCATTTTTGTACAAGTTTTGTAAAACGAAGACAATAATTCATTTTCTATTGTAGTGTTCAGTTTTGAAAATTATAGACCTTTAAAAGACGTAAAATATTAAAGTAACTTGTGTTTTAGGATACCATTATTGTATATTTGCCCTTCAATTAAGCGATTTATACATACACACTGCCTTGAAATGCAAAAACACAAAAGCTTGTATTAAAATCCCTTGTCTATCTTAATAAAAATTGAAAACGTCACTGCATATTTAAGTAACAACGTGTGAATCGACATTAAATTGGTCGGGGAATACATCCGTTTTTCGGAATCCAATTAATGTATACAGATTCGATGGCCAACGTGGTTATACCGATGCAGATTCATCGACGTATCGAATCCCGCTCTTAATTAAACTACCGATAGATTTCGAATATAAGACTAGCGATTGACATAATTCGAGTTCTATGCAGTATTCCAACTTTTAAAGAGGAATATTTAAACTTAGAACATTTTTTTGGTATTTATTAACTATTTAATTAATTAATTAACATCTTGGGACAACTCACACAATTCTATCTGATCCCAAACTAAGCAGAGCTTATACTATGGAAACCAAACAACTGATTAATAACCCTATAGATGTATTTAGAAATATATAAATATACTTTTATATTTCTAAATACATCTATAGGTACTATATTATAAAGCTAAAGAGTTTGTTTGTTTGTTTGAACGCGGAACTACTGATCCGAATTGAAAAATTATTTCACTGTTGGATAGCCCATTTATCGAGGAAGGTGTAGAGCAGCAATGAGAAAAGTTGCAAAAGCGGGGAAAATTTACGCAGACGAAGTTGCGCGGGACAGCTAGTACATAATAAAGATAAATAACACCCAGCCACAAAATAAACTATCGTGCTCATCACACAGAGTTTTATCCTGGGTGGGGATTGAACCCATGACCTTCGGCTTAGCAACCACTAGACTAACAGGGCAGTGATTTTGATGAGATGTCGAAAAGTTTTTTAGACATATGGTTTTGAAAGCTACTGTTTTTTGCACTCGTAGTAATCGAAGTAGCGGTATGAAAAAAATCGTACCATTAGTAGTATAGTATACTTACCATTATAATATTTGAATTTATCATTCTGAAAGACGCATTTATTTTGATGGACTAAAATCACATTGTAGCAAATGAAAAATAATGAATACGCCACTCGAATTTAACGGGTTAATTGACTACGCGTGTTACCAACAAACATTTCACGAGCCAATGAGTGCGCGGTTGATCAATAACATTTATTGCGGCCTTTTATCATTTCTCTTTTAAAATATGCTGAATAAATCATATTATTATGGACCATATCAGTTTGTTACCTGGTGTTTACGTTGCTTTTACGTGAGTATTATATATATGTTGTTCGTCAGTTCCGTTCTACTTGTCACTAAGCGGTTTAATACTTAGTAAAGACTATAAGATTTCTTATTTCTTTTTTGATGCTGTAGCCTAATGATTAAGGCATCGGATTCGAAGTCGCGGGTTCGTCTCCTATCCATTATGCTACCGACGTAAACCCACTCCTATAACAAACAATTGCTAGTAATGTGTGACTCAAAAAATATATAGGTATATATATAAATATATATTTAATTAGAAAGACTTAAAACTTGCAAAGCTATAAGCTATTCAAGTTGTCTTGTTGTGTTCTTCGCGCTATCGTGCCCATTGCATCGCTATTACATTTTACATCACATTGTTAACATGATTTGGACTGTTAGAATGAATAATTAATTAATTAATATTGATTTAATAATTTATTGAAAAATATTACATCGTCCAAAAACTACCCCATTGGATTAAGTTACTGATTCTGAGCAAACTTTCAAGCTTGCACTATACCAAGAATCTACATTTAAAATTGTATATTATGTGTCAATAACTTAAATATAGATAATAATATATGTAAATAATATAATTACTCAGGCAGACCGAGTTGAGAATTTTCCTTGTTGTCTTTTAGATGTTAAGTACAGTTATAAACTTAAAAATCAAAAGCAATTTCTTGTTTTTTTTTAAATTCTTCGTGCGTTGTTATGATGTAACTTAATCATATGTAATTACTAAGAGACTTGCACATGTGATTCAACGTTTCAATACAAACATAAAGTTACTACAACTTAGATTTAGGTACTGAAACGAAAACGTATTAAACAACAGTACACTTAGACACATAAAGCTTTAACGTCCAACTAAACCCATAATTTCTTCTTGCCACACAAATTTTAACATAAAAATAAAGCAAATAAGGTTTAATTTCTACAAATTATGCTATAAAATTCTGTCATAAGAGGACAGTAACAGAATTTATGTGTCGTGAGAACAGATGGTACAGGAACTCGGATGAAGAGTGTAGCTGCTTCAAAAAATATATAATTAAATGTTGGAATAATGAAATTACTGATTTTACTTTTAATTTGATGGGGTGGAGTGGCTTGTTGATTCTTTTGTTGTGTTGAAGGAGTTTAGGAACTCTGAATGCTTTTAAAAGTAATATTGGAATTGAAATTACTTTTAATAACTTTTAATTTTATTTCCCGGTATTTACCACATTTTAGGCTTCGGGTTTTGCTTATTCCGAAAGTATTTTTATTCTAAGAATTTGGCTAAATACATCTTTTTGAAATATTGAATAACTGTTTATTAAAATTTTAGTTAATTTATTTCGTCTGTCGATTACTCCGTTAAATTCTTATAAACCATGCCACAGAATTTAAGAGCTCTTTACTATTAATGAGATTTTTACCGGAAGATTTATGTAATACCTGGGGCGATAAATCGATCTAGCTAGGTTTCATTTTTAGAAAACGTCGTTTAAAAATAAAAACCGTGCAAAGCTCGATCATCCAGGTACATGCATATTACGCTTAATAAAAGGTGGAGCGAGAGAAGTCTGTGCGAAGCTAGGGCAGTATTGCGCTGCTTGTACTGTAAAAGTAACACCATGATAAAATTATAAAGTCGCAACATTCTACTCTCGTGCCTAGGGTTGCCAACTTTTATTAGAGATAATAGAGTAGGTATATCTGATTTCAAAGGGGGTAAATAAAGAGTACGGACTGATAAAAAAGAGTATCATTCGTTTTTTTTTAAAGTTTAAAATGAATGATACGTTTGTGCTGCACATATTAATGATTTATTGTTTTCAAAAGAATCGTACGACTCCAAACATTCTAAATCTAAGTTTATATAGATCAGGACTACTATAGTAAACATTGTGTAAAGAGGAGTATTTTAGCGTACTCTATTTGTGTGCCTATATTTATAGAGTACGGTAGGCAACCCTACTCGTACCTCTAAAAAAATCGAATAAATATACTAGCTACAAGGATCTTTTGGCACTTCGATAACATTAAAATGAGGGCGCTTTACAAGATGGCGGCGTTAGTTCTGATATCGACCACCTGCCAATGCAATTAGTTAACAATATTATTTATCCAATGGCTCTTGGACGACTTTGACATGAGGGCGCTTTAAAAGATGGCGGCGTTAGTTCTGATTTTGGCCACGAGCTAAAAGATCCTTGTAGCACTATACGAGCGTTTGAATTTGTTGTCACTTGTCAAATATTTGGTCAAAGATTTAGAACACAGCCCCAAGTGAAAAGTTCAAACGTCGAAAATTCATATCGTCAATAGAACCTACTTCAATATACGTAGACCAACATCAATCTGTATGGACACGTCGGCTCACGTTGCAATAACTGCAGTTAGACCGGCGTTACTTTTTGCTTGTATGCTAATATAAAACGAACGTTCTGTCAGCAGTGTTGTGTTATCTGAAGTAGAATTTTAAAATTTTCTTTGTTGTGTTATGAAATTTAGGCTTTACCATCAGTTTATATGAACTCAAAAGGCACAACTTTTGTAATACCGAGTACATTGTACTTTAAAACCCATTGTATTTTAATTACCATTATTATACGTATTCTATGTCACAATAATAGTTATAATTAAACAATAATTAATATTTATTAATGACTCTGTGGCGCGGTGGGAGTGTGTCCGACTGCTACGCAAGAAGTCGTGGGTTTGATTCCCGCATAGGACACCACTTTGTGTGATCCACAAATTGTTGTTCCGAGTCTGGGTGTTCATTGTGTCCGTGACTTGTATGTTTGTGAAGTCCCTCGCGTCACAGGGCTTGTATCTTAGACACCATTACGTAGCCCTTGCGGCTACGTAATGATGATAATGGTGCGGCTAGTAAATTAGATCCTTTTTGTTTAAAAATGAAAAAAGTTGATAAAAATCCGAAGAGTCATACTAAACAAAACTAACCCTAAAAATGAAAGAACATAACCCTTCCTTGCAGTCGGGTAAAAATCAAATTCAATCACCGCGAACTCATTCAAAAACAAATTCACAATAGCTTTATAACTTGATGTCACGCTCGGGAACGGCATTAGCGACCTAAAATCGTTTTTAAAAGAACAACATGGCGACATGTTTACGTTTGAACATATTATGTGGAAAAAATAGGTATATTTCAGTGCGGAATGCTATGGTAATCATATTTGAGCACGCTCTCCGGTTTGTACTCGCTAGTACCCGAACACTGTGACCTGAATACACGCGGATTTGAAATCGACTGGAAATGATAGCTAGTACTTGTTCTACTTTATATTTCTCTAGAAAATACTATTTGAAATGTTTATATTTTAGTTTGTTTATGTTTCGACTGAAGAAGTATGGAAAATTGTGATGATAGTTGTGAAAAGTCTTGCCATTTGATCATTTCATCATCATTTGACGTCCTGTGGACGTAAAATGATGATGGATTCGGGTAAAATTTTCATTAAAATTATCCAAGGCTATTTTCTGCATCGATACAGTTATAAAGGTATAGAAACTACAAAATCGTAGACAGAACAAAATATATTTAAGAGAAAGAGTTGTTAGGAATATCAAGCAAGAAATGTTAGACCTGCTTAAAGAATCATATTACTAAAATACCAAAAATAAATTAAAAACCTATATCACTTTTGTTCTTATCAAATTATGTTAAAAAAACTCCCATCTGCAGCGTTTTATGCCAAATCTGTATCCACTTTAATTATATAAGATTTTTCAATATAATGAGTGTGTACCTACTTTAAGGTACAAATAAAAGGAAATTTCCATCCATTCTGGTGTGTGGTGGATATATTTCGTATGAAGGAAGCCTTTGTGGTAATCGAGGGTCAGATATACCTGCGAGTATATATATTTACTTTATGAATATTTAATTATTTTGGACGAGTAACAAACAGTTAAAGTGTAGGCTTTCATGAGTTTTGAGAGAGGATAGTAGATCGTATCCTGGTATCGAGTTTGGCACTCCTAAGTACATATTTATTATTAAGAGGAATAGTCAACTGAAGACCATTTCTTAATTTTTCATTTTAGCAAAGAGATTTTTATATTATTTTGTAAATTGTTTAACAACGGGTTCACTATCAAATCAAATGGCCTCACTAGGAAAAACTGGAAGATTAGAAAATATAACTTTATTTGACGCTAACTTTTTTTTTTAAAGCAATCTAGCAATGTGCGAGTTTGGTCCCACATTACTAGCAATCCTGTTAACCCCTCCAGCTAAGCTCAATGGCTTGTTTTAGGAGTGGGTTCACGTCGGTAGTATAATGGGTAGGATTCGAACCCGCGACCTCACGATTGCGATACCGATGCCTTAGCCATTAGGCTACGGCGGTTTCATTAAATTTGCTTTTGAAAAAATGAAAAGTAAAGTAAATTTAATGAAAAGTAAAATTAAATTAGATGAAGAATTAAAAAATAGTTGCGAATCTGGGTTTGCCCGTTTAATGTTTGGAACTAATTTAAAATTCGTGTTATGTCAACCAAATTTCATACAGCTAAATCTTTGCGCAATTAAAATGTACAAAGACATACCCAATACTTGCAGAAATTAGCTTATGATTGCCATGAACTCAATAATAAGTTAAACTTACCTACGAGTATATGCTTTATTCTCATTTACACACTATTTAGATTAGTCATAAAAGGAAAATACATTCAATTTTTACTTTTATCTAATGACATGTCCCGGTACTTTTGTAAACTAGCACGTGCACCCATATTAGGTCTAGAAGTTTCACCATTACAAGTATCAATAGATATTATTCTGACAAACTCTTCAATTAGTAATATAGGTACAAATATAACTAGCAAGTATCAACATGTAAATGAACAATATATGGCTGGCTGGCAACTGGCAACAATCGCAGACGATGCGATATTGCCTGACTTTACGCGTGGTAAATAAAAGTGCACACCGTATAACTTTGACTCGTTTGTTTTCTACCGCAATCGCGATTGTTCTGCAATCTGAATGGCTGACTGAGTTCACCTGTGTATTAAAAACTTTTAATATCATTTTAATGGCGTATACTTACTTTATTGCTAGTACAGTACATTGCAAGGTTGATGCATGCCTTGCCGTCACAATTTATATTTTATCGCGAAATAAAATGACCATTTACATTGTAATATGTAAGCATATATTCAAACAGACAATCTGATGACAAACCACTTTATGATTTGTGTTAATAAATTTCCATGTGTTTCGAATGTTAGATCATCTTTATTAGCTTAATGCCGAAATTGTATAGTCGCGGGTTCGAATCCTACCCATTATACTACCGATGTGAACCCACTCCTAACACAAGCCATTGACATTATAGCAATAAGGAGGGGTTAACAGAATTGCTAGTAATGTGCGACCACAATTCCACATTGCTAGTTATCTTTTATTTAAAAAATATATATATATTTTTAGAAAGTTTACACGCAGTGTTGAAGTATCACTTTAAACTTACCCACTCATGTTAATTTAATTTCACAAGTCATTAAACGTAAAGACTGAAGCAAACAATATGGCTACTTAATTTGGGCATATAATAATTCTAATTTTAGCTCGGAGAGACCTTTGTGACTCATTCAATGGATTGACCTTCGGGTGAGTCTACGGGCTTCTAACAAAAGTGAGGTCCCCCAGGGCCGAGATGAAAATTTTACTTGTACAATTTTAAGCGAAAGGAAATTGGATCATTTGGGAACAATTAATTTAGACCCATGTGGATAAAGAAAACGAGGATGTGCTTGTTTTCTTTGGGCCTATTTATGTGTTGCTATAAATTTGTTATGTTGACTAAATAAGAATTTATTGAGTTAGTCTAAACGTAAATTTTTTCGTTTATATGTGTTAAAAGAAGAAAGAAATATACATAACAAAGAGGAATATAGATTACAAATAAAATTACTATTTGAGTATTAAGGGTAACTGGGATTAAATTCAAACCCGAAACTTCTTCAAAGAGATTCCAATGAACTTCTACTTTATCTTGATCTTCGATAGAGAGATGCAGTCTTTTATTTGTGTTTTTTATGACTAAACCTTAAGAATTTCGCATTTACATGTCAATAATCTGCATTTTCAAGCGCTTAATTTACCTCTTGAAGAAATGCTTTTACACTATCAAATACATGTTTTAAAATAGACCAATCTTTTATATTGATAGTTAATGTACCACATTTACAAATATTATTTTGTTTCTTTTGTAACAATGAATTTCCCACATCCCGTTTTAAGGAATGTACGAGTGTAGCTGTTTTCATAGGGATAATTATAATAATAATAATAATAATAATTTATTTATTCTTTCTTCCACAAAGGTCTCTTATATATAGGTGGTACATATATTTTCCCTAATTAATCCTTTGTGGGAGACTGGTATCTGCACTAGGTCTCCCTGTCATACAGATTACCAGGCCCCCCGCAGCAAAGATAAGAAACAATATTTAATTCAACTGTATTGCGAAAGTACAATATATTATATTATTATTTAATTATTTCATTAAACCTTCTTAAACAGACTGTAAAAAATTAACAAAACATCAGATATATAAATTTGTTGACTCATAATGTACCACATTTAAAAAAATCATTACATAACATTTTGCGAAAAAAATCGCCATTTTACAATGATTTTTGTATCAAATAAAACGTATTTACAAATAAAATGATAATGAATATTTATTCAGACTTAAAAACATGATTATTATCAATCCGAATTTCAATAAATGACGATGCACAAACTTTATTCCACACAATTATGTCAGATTTGCGAAATGGCTCTTAAACTAATGTTCAAAAAACTGTTTTATTGGGTATTTTTCAAAAATATAAACACAGTCTGCTAAAAATTTTGTATTGTAGGTAGCTGCAACGGTTAAGATTAAAAAATCACTAAGCGTTTGTAAAATGCATTCTAGATTTCTCTGTCATTTTCATAAAATATTTTAAGGAATTTTTATTCAATATTTACGTCTAATATGTGCATGTAAATATTTATAGATAAGTCAGAATAAGCCAATGTTTTAACAAGCGAATGTTTTGTCATTTCTTCTTAAATATTTAAAAAATATCACAGATCTAACTTCAAAACTGACGGAGTTTTATACAAAGTAGCAACCGTAATTTTACCTTCTTAGGGGTTGATTTTCCAGGAACGCTTAAACACATTCTTCTTTATTTCAAATCTTATAACCTGCTGCTGATATTCAAATTTCGTTTGATTGATCTTTGGTAGTAGTTCTATTATCCTTGTTCATCGTACAATTATTTTTTGTTCGTTTTATCCTAATTATGCTGTCATCAGTTGAATAAATAAAATTACCATTTTTTTCGATAGCTAATCCATTAATTCCTTTAATTTCAGCTACCTTAACGACTTTATAACCGATGTAATAAATTGCAGTTGACGTCGAGAAGTATAGTTTATTTCTGACATCTAATGCAAAACCAGTTACTCTATATTTACCTAATTTGAAAACCCTTACACCGGCAACATATACATAAAGTCCAGTTTCATTACAAAATATTAGATTTCTGTTTTCATCGACTGCTATGTTTAATATTTTAGTAGTGTCTAATAACTCTGCAATGTATCTATCTATGTACCAGTAAGTTAGACCTTTAGGATAGGTAGTAATATACAATCCATCGTTGTAAAACATCTGCCATATGCTTTCGTTTACAATATTTAAATTTTTTGCGATGTTCTTAGTCCAATCAAATATATAGACACCATCATCACCTCCTAGATATACCACTTTGTTTATATTATCAACAGCTGCTGCAAATCCTCCTTTAACTTCCTTAAGATGTACTATTCTTTTACTATCCAAATGTAAGTATGCCATTTCAAATATGTAAAGTTTGTTATTAATAATAGTTCCATTTCCATTGTGGCTGAAGAATAGTGTGTTCATATCATAATCTATGGCCAAGTGATATGGTGCTTCGATATTATTGAGGATAAGTTCTTTTTCATAAGTGACGTTGTTAAAAATTGTACAATTTGGGTAAACGTTGACAGGGAGCGTCTTAGCAAATGCTAGTGATACTACAATAAGAAATATCATCTGAAAAAAGCATAACTTTTAGGACTTACATATAATTTATGTATGTATTTAGGAATTACTTATATTATATCATTATTAATTGCAGCACAGAATATACAACAATAGACGACTTATAAGAAATGAACATTACAATTGAAACCATCGGCCAATATTTGAGGGGTAAGGGGTGAGACTGAAGAATATAAAAAAACCAATCGCGTCGCTTTTCATCATCACTATTTTCGCACCAAAGACACTAACGCAAAGTAGTGTTAATGCGGGACAAAAAGCACAAAACAAACATTGCGGTACAAAGGACAAAAGACAAGTAGCTGATGCAATAGTTAACACTGGCTCAAATATTGAGGATCCGTCGTCTTTCAACAGATTTTCATCTGACCAGATTTGCGACTGGACAGAACATGTACAGTTTATCTCATGGTTTTGTATTGCAAACTGGACCATATAGTCTTATAAGAAGGCACAAAATGGATACTTAATACTTGCACTCACACATAAATAGTTGAAAACGTACTTCTTTTTCGGCACGAGTGGTACAGAACCCATCTTGTTTTCCAGTCCTTGGTCTTCAGTTCAAGTTGTTTTACTAAAATGTATTAATAAACTAAAGTTTTTAAAAATATTGTTTTTTTCTGCAGAGAAATTGTTACGTTGCGTTGTAAAACCGATAGGTAATGGTGATAAAGATTGCTATAAAACTCTTATATTGCAATAAACTGAAACTTAAATTGGGTAGGTTATAACGTAAAGCCTGGTCTTCACTGCAAAATGTACGAGCGAAATAAGTCGAATGGTATAGTACAACTAGTTAAAATGTCTATTCCACTATGATTACCTGGCTGTAGATAGACGAAAAATTAGTGGCCTTTGATAAACTGCGAATATAATCATATGATATATATGTGGATACACATCACCAGGAGAATAATAATATAGTGACATAATTATACCCGTAATAAAATCTTATTTAGAAAAGATCACCGACTTTAAACTAAATAGAAAAAAAAAATGATGCCCTTTAGTAGTAGTGTTTAATGTTTTCTTTGGCATTTCTAGATTTTTAGTGCAACAGCTCGTAAATTGTCCAATTTACAATAGCGAAATCTTAAGTAGGTATTGCTTTTCTCTGAGCAGAGAAGTTTTTACAGCCTGTATTGTAGTTTGCCCCCCCCCCCCAAACTACAATACATGGCTGCTTGAACCAGATAGGGACTTTGTTGCCCCACTTACACGAATGGGTGAATGGTAAAAGATTTTGGGGGCCTGTGAGCCCCCTAGCCTTCACCCTTCCTCTATTACACAATATATTTATATTATTTTAAAATTGTATGCACAGTTATTTTACAAAGGCGGCCTTAATGCTAAATATTTTACCTTTGTTGTAAGATGTTCCTACTATGCTGTACCCACTAAGGGTAATTTTAGTTTATCTCATGTTTCAACTTTTTATATAATTTGCATCAGTCCTTGAACATAGCGTATAGTATATTAGTGACAGCACCTTACCCTCATATCAAGTTTATAAACATTCAAACATTGTAAAATTGGCAATTTGAAAAGAGCGAGTTTTTATTGCCAGGCTCTTTTCTCTGGCTTTACCTATTGTTTGCGAACTTAGCATTACATGTAATTAATACAATACTTTATATAGATTACAATAAGACTAATGAGTAATTTAATTATGACCTACATTGCTATCCATACTAATATTATAAATGTGAAAGTAACTCTGTCTGTCTGTCTGTCTGTTATGCTTTCACGCTCAAACAGCTGAACCGATTTAGATAAAATTTTGTATGGAGATAGTTTGAGTCCCGAGGAAGGACATAGGATAGTTTTTATCGCGATAACCGACATCCATGCGGGCGGAGCCGCGGGCGAAAGCTAGTAAAGACATAAATCTAAGATTGTGTCCAATAACACTTATCTTATTGTCTCTATTACATATGTGAAGTCACTTTGTTCATGTGTTCTTTTACGTTGCACTTACACCACATTTAATATGTCACTGTTACACTACACTAATTCAAACGGCTTCAGCCGTTTCAATCTTCTTTTTAACTCCGTGGTATCAAGGAGCTGGATTGCCTCGACGTTCACGTGTTGTTGAAGCCTGCTTTGATGTGCTTCAGCAATTTTATGTATAACTGTCTCTATGTCATCCATTTTAAGGCCGGTGGAGATCACAGTTTCTTATGTACCAAGGGACATCTTAAGTGAATAAAAACTTTTTAATTTTTATGGATGAAAATAGAAGTAGGTGCAGTAAACTTGTCGTCAGCTAAAATAATAAACAATAAAAATCAATACTAACATTATAAATGCGAAAGTTTGGATGTATGTATGTGTGGTTGGATGTTTGTTAATCAATCACGCTACAACGGGTAAACCGATCTGTACGAAATTTAGAACAGAGATTGATTATAGTCTGGAATGGCACATAGGCATCCCAGCAAAATATTCTCAGGATACATTTTCTTTTCAAAATTTTCACGCAAACAAAGTCGCGGGCAACGGCTAGTAGAATATCCATACTAGTTCATACTAATATTATAAATGTGAACTTACTCTGTCTGTCTGTCTGTTATGCTTTCACGCTCAAACAGCTAAACCGATTTAGATGAAATTTGGAATGGAGATAGTTTGAGTCCCGGGGAAGGACATAGGATAGTTTTTATCGCGTTAACTGACATCCACGCGGGCGGAGCCGCGGGCAAAAGCTAGTAAGTAATATATGCATTGTGAAGCATACAATAATTAATAACAACCATATGTGATCATCATCAGCAGTTCTACTTAATCAAATGATACATTTCTAAAGCAAATGCAATATACTTAATACCTAAAGTAGTTCCAAGGTACCTAATCGACGTTTAAGCCATATTATACCATAGTTTTAAGAACGACGATTGCTGACGACCCATAAGCCCGGCTGCTCGGTTTTCTAAACCTTTAGTAATATTTTAAAACACTGGTGAGCTTTACCGACAAGCCTTATAATCGCTCTCACCATGGTCCGTCAATCAGGTGCACTAAATTACATTTTTACAATTCACTTTCGATGTTGCTAAGGATGTAGCTAAACCATTTGATAACCAAAAGAACCAAATTTACACAGAAATCGATTCTAAACTATAAACATTTATAATTGTTTAGAATATTAAATTCTAGTTAATTTACACACAAAATGAAAATGTTGATAGTTTAAATTTTTTTTTCCTGAAGATATTTTCCTTTTTCACAACAGCATTTAAAAATATAAGAATGAGTGTGAAAATTTACCTAATGTGAAAATGTACAAATATATACGTACCTGTCAAAAATCTGTTAGACATAATAATGTTCACTTTTACAAAACCTTACATGCTTCTGTATTTGAATCCATTTTCGATAATTTAACGTTAATAGATTTTTTTGGTTCAGCACTCGAAGAGTCTCATGTCGCCCCCGTGCCTATTAGTTGTTATCATAGTAACATTCGCATTAATGCAAGATGATATTAACGCTCCACTGGATTGCTTATTTCAGTATGAAGTGCTTTTTTTGTTAGTAAAATTACGTTATTAAAATTACATTGATTGCCAGGGTTTGGAAAATATGCCATATTATTTAAATAATTAAAAAAATATTCACGATTTTTTAATGGCTTCTTTTGCTAATTGTTGTTGACGAGAAATTGTCCAAAGTGTTGTCAAAATATACTTTGTTTGTACGTAGGGACTATATTGCTATACACTATTTGAAGATTTCCCTTGGCTTCTCCAGAATCGCATTATTAGAACCCGGCATGGTGACCATGTGACCAACTTGGAAATATACCATATCAATCAATAAAATAATTTTCCAAATCGCTCCAGGCGTCATCGAGTAATCAAGTAACTTGAGTACTTAAAAATATTTAGACAAAATGAGATACTTGTCCTTTTTTTTAAAGCCGGTTGAAAAATATATGCCTCTCAGTATTCATTACATTCAAAATTTAAAATATTTTTCTACGCTCTTTGTTTTAGAGAGGCACTTAAAATTTTAATGCTATAAAGCCGAGTCATGTTTAAATAAATTAAATTTTGCATCACAATTAACTTTATGCCTTATCATGAACGTAATGTAGACTCTTTTACATCATGTAATGTGTCGTTAAAATAAAAATAAGTGTACATAAAATGCGACTGATGTTTTTATCGATAACAAAATAATTATTTAATTGTTGGTACAATACTTAAATACAATCATTGCATTTTTTTATAGAAAGAAAAATCTGAATCGAATAAATCGAACTCAAGACTTCCGTATGCCAAACCGGGGCGACAATCGAACCATATATGGGGACTATATTACTAGACCTCAATTTTTTCAATCCTTTCCTACATGCGAGTTGGGCCCTCGCTTGCGCCATCTATCCGATAGTTTAAGAACTATCATGCCTTAGTGTAATAATAAAGTAATTGGCAAGAAATGCTCATTAAATTACTACAACACTTAAATATTCTGTGAACCGTAAAAGGAATTTTAATGTTTAACCTCTGAAGCAAACTAATCATTGTTTAATGTATAACGTGGACCTACCTCTATATGTGGCATGGTAGCTCACAAACAGATGGACGGATCAGCGACATCTATGTATGCGTTTGTTGAACGCACGTTGTATATAACCGTACCTTATGGGTACTCGTGAGTATAACCCTCCCTTTAACGCCGTAGTAGGGAAAGTGAAACTCTTTCTTTTTTTTGTTAGGTAAAAAAAAGAACCCTATGTTTTGTTTTACCTTTAATCAGAATATCTCATACCTATAAATTACAATAATGTCGTGTCTTGTAGTAATCTAGAGGTAGGTATAGGTACTAGCTGACCCGCGTCAATTTCCCTATTTTTTTCCCTATTTTTGCAACATTTTTCATGCTCCATTTCCATTGGTCGATAGTAGCCTTCCTAGATTAATGGGCTATCCAATTCTAAAATATTTTTTTAATTCGAACCATTTATCGCGTTATTAACGCGTTCAACACGTGTTTCAGTGATTTTATTGAAAGTGAAAATCAACCCATATGGGGTAAAAACATCTACGCGGTTAAAGCCGCGGGCGACAGCTAGTATTTGTACAGAAGTATAGATTAGTGTGATTACAAGATCTCTAAGTTGGCTAGTTTCCATGGGTTGACTTAGTAGTAATTAGCTATTGCTACCTAACTATCATGTATTATGCTACCATCGTAAAGGTTAATTTACACTATACTAATTTCTTGTACATTATAGAGCATTAATTTAACGCAATAAATTAAAGTTGACGCTATGCTAATGTGTGGTTTAGACTCCCCTTCAATATAATTGTATGCAATAGGTAAGTATCATAAATTAGTAAACAGCGAATATAGCAAGCAGTTAGTCGACCAATGGAGACTATTTTTGTATAGTATTTATACCTATTATTTAATGAAGAACAAGCTGTCCCGCGTAACTTCGTCTGCGTCAATTTTTGCAATATTTCTCATTGCTGCTCTGCTCCTCTAGCCTTCCTCGATAAATGGGGTATCCAACAGTAAAATATTTTTCCAATTCGAATCAGTATTTCCTGAGATTATTGCGTTCAAACAAACTCTTCAGCTTAATAATATTAGTATAGATACGAGATTCACAACGCCACCGAGGCAGTAAAAAAAAATGTTTTTTGTTAAGTTTAGATATTTTTTTAGGCTGGTCAATAATTTAAATAATAATAAAGTTATTACGGTATATTTTTTATCGTCCGAAACCCAATATATATTTTTAAGATACAATGTACCCATATTTCGAATTTTATTTATAGCCATAAAATAAAAGTGGGCAGTCAAGTTTTGAACGTCGGAAATTTATGGACTATGTTATTTAATGCTTAGTTAGCTCAAAACTTGTTTAGGTTGTAAGTTTTCATTCAAAGCGGGTGTGGATTAGCGTGGAAACCTCGGTGGCGCCGTTGTCTGAGAAGATATTGTGGGTTCGATATCATATTTCACAATACTGCATGTTGTGTTTGTTGAGTATCAAACTCAAATTAATGAAGTAATTTTATAAGCATTTCTTGATAATTACTTTATTAATACAATAATTGCATTTTTGAGAGATTGAAAAAAAAAAGTCCATAGACAGGAATCGAACCCGAGACTTCTGTATGCTAAACCGGGGCCGGAATTGAACCACTTATCTGTACTATGTTACTAGACCTAATTTTTTTCTATCCTTTGCTGCACGCGAGTTGGGCCCTCGCATGCGCCATCTAGCTGGTAGTTAAAGAACTACAGAGTTACAGAGAGCATTTTAACAAATTATGATGTCGCAGGCCGAATATTATATAATAATAATTTTTATAGGCATTTCTTGCCAATTACTTTAATAATACATTGAAATTATTAATTTGGTAAAACCAAACCAATGATTGTATAAAAACATCCGTTGTACGACGTAGGTACTTTATTTGGTTAATTAAAGCTGAAGAGTTTGTTTGTTTGAACGCGATAATCTCAGGAACTACTGGTCCGAATTGAAAAAGTATTTTACTGTTTGATAGTCCATTTATCGAGGCTATAGGTTATATAACATCACGCTACGATCAATAGGAGCGAAACAGCAATGAGAAATGTTGCAAAAACGGGGAAAATTGACGCATACGAAGTTGCGCGGGTCAGCTAGTAAATTATACATAGGTAACTAGTGCGCGGTGCTACGCCAATAAGAACGTATCCTTTTTCTTAAATTTTACATATGGCGTACCTCTATGCCCCCCACACAAAAAGGTAATACTCGTGTGCATAATACAATGCTTGTGTAATCTTTCAGTTACTTGATTGTTAGTGTTTCCTCTTCCACCAGTAGAATGAGTGATTCTCTATAAATGTTGATAAACTTTCGCGATTTGTACACATTATTAAAATATATATATTACGGGTCTTAATCGCGTGAATAATTTAAGGTCACGGGAAGACTCTTCCCGTGACCACGGCCGTCGCTATACGGTCGAAACGTCGGGCAATAAACAAGGTATTTTACCTTAAATAAATTATTCACGCGATTAAGACCCGTAATATATATATTTTAGTAATGAGTGATTCTCATTGCGCCTTCATTAATGTATCTTACAAGTACTCGTAAGCAAACAAAACGTACTTTTTATGCTCCAACAATAGTTCAAAGGTAAGGGAGAGCGGGGATATTGCTGACACACAAGGAAATTTTTAAATAAAACGTAACGCCGTCGGCCCGGGCATGGCGATCGGAAGTCTCGGGTTCGATTCATGGCCTGAACTTAACTTTTTCTTCCAAATGCAATTATTTTCATAATCTAATCATTCTACTTCTATTAACTTTTAAACATTGGTATTTATTTAAAAAATCAACATATAAAACTACTAGCTTTTGCGATAGGATAATATCGCTATCCTATCGCAGTATCCTATGTCCTTCCTCGGGACTCAATCTACCTCCATACTAAATTTCATTTAAATCAGTTCAGCGGTTTAAGCGTGTAAGGGTGACAGATAGGCAGAGGTACTTTCACTTTTATAATATTAGAATGGAGTTTCAATTCAATTTACCTAATGTTTACTTTATAAATACGGACTGTCCTATTTCTTTATACAAAAGTTGCAAATATCGGTAAGGTATTGCTTGCAATCATTTTCACTATCTGTAGGTCAATTCACGTATTTAAAGCAGTGCAGTTGCAGTTAAGTTTCGATTAAAACTGCCATTTTCGTATTCTTGTAACTTTGGGATCGACCTTAAAAACGCTTGCGCACTGTACTAGAATGTCGTTATTGCGCTCTCGAGACGCATACTTGACGCAAGCGTATTTGAGATCGATCCCAAAGTTACAAGAATATAAAAATGGCCATTTAAATCGAAACTTAATTGCAACTGAACTGAATATACGTGAATTGACCCCCTGGAATCACCCCACTCTCCCCCATAACTGTATTCAATAAGCTTTTACGTACTTAAACAAACAAACATGTAGATACTTAAAACATTCTTATAACTTGTTCGAGACAACACGTACGCTAAAAGCAGATGGTTTTGTTTTCTTTACTTCAAGGCCTGAAGTTTTGTTGTAGACTTAGTAAAGGCCTTTGTAAAACAAGCAAAAGTTTCATGATTATATTAAAATGAATGGAAAACATATGTAGGTGAAACAAATGTGTGTGTCAGAACTTTTTATAGCATGTTACTTTTATTACGTGTTAAAAGTAAGGATACATAAAGGAATGTGGTTTCACGTGTTTGTTTTTTTTTTTCTAGTGAGAAAGTGTATGAATGCAGATTGCATTCATACATTTTCTCATACTCCTATAATAATATTATAAAGAGGAAAGATTTGATTGTTTGATTGTATTGAATAGGCTCCGAAACTACTGGACGGATTTGAAAAATTCTTTCATAGTTGTGAAGCTACACTAACCCCGGGTGAGATAGGCTATATTTTAACCCTGGATTACCACGGGAACTGGAACTACGCGGGTGAAACCGCGAGGCGTCCGCTAGTATATAATAAAACTGAAGAGTTTGAACGTGGTAATCTCAGGAACTACTGATCCGAATTGAAAAAATATTTCACTGATGAATAGCCTATTTATCGAGGAAGTCTATAGGCTATATAACATTACGCTACGACTAATAGGAGCGGAGCAGCTATAAAAAATGTTGCAAAAACGGGAAAGTTTACGTAGACGAAGTTGCACGGGACAGCTAGTAATAAATATTTTGATGATGATTATTGGTACAGACAGGAAATCGAACTAAAAGTTCTTTGAGTAGTGTATGAAACATGCATGAAATGATTCAAAGCCCAAATTCAAACACAGAACTTACTTACAGATTTTAATGGGATTTTTGTGTTTAGTGCTACTTATAGCCAAACGCATATCGGCTGAGTTATTCAACCGATTCCGATGTTTGTTTCTAATCAAAAGCACCGATAACCCCTGCTCGTGTAGTTAAATCGATGAAAATAAAGTTCTCGAAGTTTTGGTCTTTTAAAACAATAAATTGTCTTTTCGTTATTTTGCATTTCATTTGCTTCTTGAATTTCATCAGTCATGTCAGTAACGTTGATATTTATACCATTTGATTATTAAAAATAAGTACCGGAATCGTTTGGATTTCACTGCTGACATGCGTTTGGCTTTAAGTAGCACTGTACCAAGGATAAAGAAGTCAGTAAAATGAAATTACAAAATTCTCACTAAAATCTCTAAGACACCATAATGTGAATTTATCGTAACAAAATTAAAATACTCACTTTGTGGATTTTGAATATTTTTGATGGATTTATTTATGGGTAAATAGAACAACTTTTTATTTATTTCACCCCGTGGACCACTTGGGCTTCCAGGGACCACCAGTGGTCTGCGGACCACCTGTTAAGAACCACTGATCAATAGAATGAATAGAACGTATTGGGATTTTTTTGGCTGGTCCTTCTGCTGACCATATAATTTTTAATACACTAAAGGCCTCTTCTAGTAATGATTTTACGCCCTTTTCCATTCTTGACTAAAAAAGTAAGGCCTACTAGAAGCAAAACCAAATTTGTGTAACTCTCTTACAAGCCTACCTCTTTCAAAACCATTGCGTTGTTAAAAGATTCAAATGGAATAGTCTAAAAATAAAACAAAATTCATTCATCACTGAACATTACCTTGGAAGTCAGTCATAAAATCTGTGATATCTCTAATATTATTTATTAAGGGATATTTATATCTTATGAGACGATAGACTGTCGATAACTTCTCAATTAACAAGCTTAAGACTCAGTTTCGCGAAAGCGGAAGCGAAACAAGATGAGAGAAGATGCGTTGTAAATCACATAACAACGTATCAACGTATCACGTGATCCGTTGGTTAAGCTGAGAGAAAGGAAATTGTAAGTGTGACAAGAAGTGGTTGGAGTAGGCCTTAGCTGAATATTAGGCTAAAGTATTTTTATTTCTTAAAAAAGACAACTCTCGCATTAGGGTAAAGATCTATGTCGCGGGGAACTTTACAAACACACAAGTCACGGACACAAAATACACTCAGACTCCCAACACCTATTTGTGGATCACAAAAAGTGGCGGCCCGTGTGGGAATTAAACCCATTATTTTTTTCAGCAGGAGCAATAATGGTACACACTCCCGCTGCGCTAACGGGGCAGTCAAAAATGATACTTTACAACACATTTTGTCTCCACTCGTCTCGGCACCGCTTGGGTGTCGTCTAGGCCTTATACCTACAGTTTACACTTTTCCATTACTAGTATCAATTCTAACTAATAACTCCATTACCGTAATGGATTTAGGTAGTCAGTGATTTGGAAATGTAATTTATTAAGTCAATGTAATTTCCTTTAAGTCTGAAACGGAGTTTTGTTGAAAAAATGTTGGTAACCTTCACTGTTTGAATCGCTTTTGTAATTCGAATAAATGTTGCAATTATAGTTTTGTATTTATTTGCCTTTTTTTGATTGCATGAGGAAGTAACTTCACTTTTGTTACTTTAATTTAGTGAGTGGAGTTCTTGATCCACATTATGCTGTTGGATCGACTCGCTGTAAGGGACTGAACAGATTGACAAAGGTTAAGCAATGCTACGTCTGTGGTATTTCTAGATCGGTGATCATGTTCAAAAGCCAGTATAAGGTTGTTATTGATGAACTTGTAAACTAGATTGATATCAAACGTATTCGAGATAAAATTGAAACTACAAAATTATGCGATTCCGAAATCAACATCAATGCGGTATTTTAAGAGTATTTTAAGGATTATATTATTTACTAGCCGTCCCGCGCAACTTCGTCTGCATAAATTTTCCCCGTTTTATAACATTTCTCGTTGTTGCTCCGCTCCTGTTGGTCGTAGAGTAATGTTATATGCCTATAGGCTCGATAAAAGGGCTATCCAATAGTGAAAGAACTTTATAATTCGGATCAGTAGTTCCTGAGATTATCCCGTTCAAACAAACAAACTCTTCAGCTTTATAATATTAGTATAGATGACCACCAGAGATTACCCCCTACAACCTCACAAACTCATAAACTTTACTTATTTACAATATTAATAACATACTTGTAAACAACTGACAAAAAAGCGGCGCATCTATCGCTGTGCCTGTGTGTGCCATTGTTGTTCCTAAAGTAGTGGACCGAATTTGATGTGAATGTTAGAAAGCAAGTTTAATAGGGATGGTTCTTGGCATCGTAAGCAGTTAAAAATAATGAACTTTTTGTATCATGTTGGTACATTTACAACACACTAACTGTATTTAATTTATATAAAAGTGCTTAAAAAACTAGTTCAATATTTGTTATAATAACAAAACCGATACCAAACTCCAGAAAAAAAATGAGAGTGAAATTTTTGAAAGTCCGAAACTCAGTGATTTTGAAATCCAACTACGACCGACCCATGTCCACTTTGTTCCATTTTATGTCCCCTGTCACTATTCAAACCACGTTGCACTGGAATTTACTAAAGGACAAACGACCCCACAATTGTATGGCTGACAGATGAGAGTCGAACTTTTTATTCATGCACAACATCGGTGCTTCGACAGCGATCTGTGATAGCCCTTTGATGTGAACTGACGATGTAAGTACTGATGGTTTGGCGGTCTTGCAGTCACTACGCTTTGTCACTTTAAAGGGAAAGTTGAATTACTTCAAACAGCTTACGGCCGGTCTTAATAATCTACCTATCGATGGATTTGGCTACTAGAGATAGAATTTTGACATATTTTGTATGGAGCTTATGTCAAATAAATACCTCTAGTAGCCAAATCCATCGATAGTTAGATTATTAAGACCAGACGTTAACGGATTTTGAAGACATTTATCTAACTAACTGTTGCCCGCGACCTATGTGCTATTCCTGACTAAAATCTATCTCTGTTCCAAATTTTGGTTAGTTTCCAATTCAGATCCTTTTACCCGTTGTGGCGTGATTGAATAACAAACATCGATCCATTCATCCAAACTTTCACATTTATAATATTAATAATATCAATTTATATATTTATTTTTCCTCACATTAACCCTCCTTTTAGGAGTTCCAGTCCTTTTAGGTACCTTACAACATGAGTAAAAATTTTTTTTTTACATATTTTATTTTTATTAAAAAAAATACGACTCCCACAGTAAGGTACAAGCCCTGTATCGCCGAGGACTTTACAAACATACACAGCACGGACACAAAGTACACCCAGACTCGGAACAACAATTTATGGATTACACAAAGTGGTATCCCATGTGGGAATCGAACCCACAACCTCTTGCGTAGCAGTCGGACACACACCCACCGCGCCACAGAGGCAGGTATATTAAGTAGTATAGTTAAGATCGCATAGAATTTTCCTTTTAATTTAAGTAGATGCTTCACTACCCTCACCGCCTACATTTCTTCTTTCAGGGGTTAAAAAAGATAATTAAAGTAACATTCTACTAATATTGAATAGTATAAGTTTGTGACTATAGATGAGTGGATATTTTTTTTAACACTACAAAATGAAGAGACGAGCAGTTCGTGTACCAAATGCCACCCAAATCCTTGTTTGGCAAACATCTGAATGCCGAGATCCTCATTTGAGACATTAGTTCATAAGTCTCATTCGCTCAGTAATTACACTTGCTACTGTGCCCTTCAACTGAAACACAGTGAGGTGATATCATCACCATTTCATGGAAGACTGTTGTGGCTTTTTCCCTACTTATTATTTTGATCTATAAACTTACAAACATACTTAGTTTGTAGGTTTATACGTTAATATTTTTTACACAGACTAACCCGGCCGGTCCCGATAATCTATCTATCGATGGATTTGCCTACTAGAGCTATATATTTGACTTAAACTTCATACAAAATATGACAAATTTATACCCTTGGTAGACAAATCCATCAATAGGTAGATTATTGAGACCGGCAAGTCATAGGCGACCTGTATGGGTAGTTACTTACGAAGGTAGATTCGATTAATTAAGATATCACATCTTTTGACTACGGCAATATTTTTCAACTTGTAATATTTGTAATATTATAAAGCTGAAGAGTTTTTTTGTTTAAACGCGATAATCTCAGGAACTACTGGCGTAGTACTATTACTTATTCTGTGCTACTGGTTAGAATTGAAAAAATATTTAACTGTTAGATAGCCCATTTATCGAGGAAGGTTATAGGCTTTATAACATCACGCTTCGACAAATAGAAGTGGAACAGCATTGAGAAATGTTGCAAGAACGGGAAAAATTGATGCAGACGTATGGCGGTGTTCGGGAGCTTTCACAAGTTTCGGCATCCGTCTGTTCCGGTCGCTATACATTTGCCGCTGGGTACCCGCCGCCGAATTGAAAGCGGAACGAGTGAAAAGGACCTAATTGTTTTACAATCCATTCTAAAAACCCGTACTTACGATTTTTGAACATGATTGGCTTTTGCAAGTAGAGATTCCATACGATGAATAAAAGCCACTTTTAGTTTTCTTTTTAACATTGTAATAACTTACAATAAACAATATCAATGGTATAAATACAAATAAAAGAAAAATATACTTTTATTTAATTCAACAAAATAATGCTTACGGTGTTAAAATATAGACCACACCGTGCGTGATACAAACTGTTAAACACCTATTCGTCGTCAACAATCGTTAAACTTGCACCAGAAATCACAATTAGCATTAAAACGGGTCACAAAGTGCATAATACTTACACGTGGATAAAGGTTTCCTCCCATTGCATCGTATGACAACCGCAAACAGCTACGGCCTGGCAATATATAAAAAAAAGGGCTGCAGTCTGGGAGTTCCGACAGAAGTGAAAACTTGAACATTAACGATTTAAAAAAAGACGATGACACGACACCACAACGACATGACAATTAAATCAAAAATATAAAACATTAAATCACAAATTAAAAAACAAAAATCAAAAAATATGAACGAAAAGGGAAAAAATATCATTTGGACTCGAACCGGGGTCTTCTGATTTCCCACCTAAGCTATTATAACATTGTAGACTGTGGCGAAATTTACCTTCGTATTCTAATAATCTTATGGTCACGTGAGCGGCGGCTGCACAGTCACGTGATCCTTACGCGAGTTTGACATTTTATACCCATACCAAAAAAAGTGCACAACGCCGCTAAAGAAGTTCTTACTTTTCACTTCAAAATTGTACGCGGGAACGCCTGGCTTCATTACGTATTAGCACGTTACCGAATTCTATAGTAAATACAGTGCAGTGTAGCATGGAGAACCCGTTTCGACAACGTTCTAAAAACGAAAATGACCATGTACGGTGTAAATGAACGGAGACCTTTAACGAAGCACAAATAGCACATAACACTTGCCTACTAAAAAAGCTGTTGCACTGTTTTAAACAATAGGTAAACAGAATTAATTAACGTACCTAATGCCTTTGGGACAAATGTACGAATGGATCGAACTATAATTGTTGTCATGACAATGTAGGGATCGATATAAGTTGTTGACTTAGTACATAACCACCTTGGGAGTTCAACTTCGAACTGATACAACTGTGTATCATTATGCTGTTTAGATATCGGGTTATATCGATGTTTGACAAAATATTACTGTATAATACTAGCGACCCGCCTCATTTTCGCACAGGTGGAATTTACAAGACTACAAACAATAAAAGTAAACTTCACAATACTTCATTGTAATTTTCTCTTCCCATTAAAATTAATAACGAGCCACTTGCTTTACACATACTTTTCTCCACTTTTAATGTGAATTTAAATTATACCTATACATTATTTTAATTGAGATTGGAAAGCCATAAAATCAGCCTTAAAATGGACAAAGATGATTTTACATAACGTTATCCAAAAAGAATCATACCTAAAGCCATAACGTTGTGCTAACTGTATTGTCTAACACAAACATTTCAAAATAGTAAAATGTGGCTGTCAAAGCACCGAAATGGAATTTCTATTCTGAACCTTTCACTACCAGCACCATGTAAAAAACAGAAAGAGTTGCAAAACACAAAATAGCACAGATTTTAGGCCTTTTGCCAGACGCGACAACAAGATTTTGACCGGCAAAATTCATGCATTAAATCACCGAACGTATGTTTTGACAGCTTATACCTATAATATACATTTTTAATACCTATAACGTAAATATTTTTACCTAAAAACTGTATTCATGCTGGTCAGATTATACCAAAAGTAAAAGATAAAAGTTTCGTTTGCTATCTAGGACACAGAATATCAGATTATGGCAAAAAAGGCTAAAGCCGAACTGAATCCCAACACCTGCCGGTTTTACCAGACATACTCCAACTACAACTTTCCAAAAAAGACTCTCCACCTTTATTAATGAAACTGCGCAAAGTTTAAATCAAAGGCAAAGTTTTTAATATTATAACACTGAGTTACAAAAAGTCATGAGTCTTGAAGATAGCTTGAGAGTTGAGATTTCATGCTAATAAAACTCCAGTTTCGGGTGGCGAAAATTTTGATTAGGAGAGACGTAATAAAAACTTTGTACAAGTTTTATACAGTCCAATTAAAACGTCTGCTAGGTAACATGGGCGTCCAAACGACAAATTCATTGTCCGTTTGATTCGTTAAAAATGTATTTTATTTTGAAGAACTTCAGAACAAATAAATGAATCAGTTTGAGTACTGAAAACTTTGGCCGGTGTGTTGAAGTGAATTATTGAGATCTTTCGTGTATTTTCTTGTAAAACTTTACGATTTTCCACCTCGTTGGTGCTCATTTTGAATTTATCACGTTTCAAATAATGTAGCTAAAGTACGTCTTGTTAAATACGGATTTGTGTATATTACGTTTTGGTGTTACTTAATAAAAGTGAAACCTCCCTACAGCTTTTAAAATAATTAATCATACTCCCAACCATTACGTAAATACACTGGCAACAGAAATATTTGAAATGTCTGTTGCGGATTTGCTCCAGTGGTGTGTCGATACAAAGTGCCGTGCCAAAGTGCTACTCCAATGTTTTATTTCTCCACCACATGTTTCTTTGTACAGTTTCATTTTGTCTGTTTTGGTATTTGAATTGAGTAGGCATACTCGTCATGTTAAAGATGAAAGAAATAATACTATTTATGCTGAATGGTTATCATTAACCAAATAATTTCAGTTACATCGGGTAAATCTTATCAAATACTATCCAACAAGGACTATTGGATAATAAGTAATTTAACCGATAATAATGTACCTCTGTAAAGAACACAATTTTAATTTGAAAATTTCATATCATATTTCTAGAAAATTAATAATCTAATACCAAACTGATACAGACCTGCAACAGTCTATGCTAATACAGGCTACGACCTCTGTTTGAATAGTTTATTGACTCAAGACAAATTAGACTAACAAAGACTGGCCTCCTTAGACCACAATAAAGGAGACTAATCCTACGGTTCATTACCCTGTCTAGGTTTACCGATCCATCAAAAACAGACTATAGAACCCTTCGAACCAACACCAATACTTAAAATGTAAATAAACTTTCCACGAATATTACCCAATAGACATCTAATTTAGTATAACCACCAAGTAACCGCAAATTGGACACGATCCTCGAAACTTATTCATAAGTAAACTTGAAATTGCTCACAAGATCTGTTATATTTTGTTACAAATATTTCTTATTCAAGAATTTACAGGAATTCTCTTTAGTAGAACTTTTGGTAAGTTCAAACTTAATAGGTTTGTGATAGCTACTCGACCTGAAATATGTGGCGCGCAAATTCTGGATCAATCAGTGATTGCAATCCGTGTTACTGTTGGTCGTGGAATTAAAGGATATAGAAGTGCGTAGAAATGTTGTGAACAAAACAATATTCTTTTCAGCGTTTCAACTGCTTCGGTGGTGTAGTGAAATATATTCCGAACAATACTTTGTGATTTGTATGTTTGTAAATTTCTACGGGCTTACACCCTGGTGCGGGAGCTGTATCTTTAAAAGATAAAAAAATCTGTAGTCCTGTGTATTGTATGTAAATTACAATGAAGAAATATTTATATACTATAATTTCCACGATACCATAAACATCAAAGCAAGCTTAATAAACATAGCAGGAGTAGCATTTTTACCGTAATGACACATGATTGGTATGATGCGGGTGTAATATATTTAACAGCAAGTTTTAAGAGTTTTTCCTCAATATCGCTAAGAATAGTTTAATTTAAATTAGCTATCTATTTTAAAATATCCTGCCAAATCCGTATATATATTTGTGTACTCCGATGCTTCATAAAAGCACATCGTTTCACAAATGCACCCATCAAATTTATAACAATCCTCTGTTTTCATCAGAGTGGATCACCACCACAATGGTACTCACAGAAATTCTGAATCGCGCAAACGAAGTTCTCACAGCTACGAGCTCAAGTTTCCAGCGTTATCTATTGGGCTGCGGTCCACCTTGGTAGATAGCCTCGGAGGATCCTTCTTTTATGAAATAACACCTAATCCGACACAAAAAGGCATTACAATTGAGAATATTCTTGCACTTTCATTTCTTCTATATCTAGGTACTGTGGTGTCGCCAAACAGTGCGTTGTGTAGTTTCCATTTACATGACTAATTAGTTGGCATGGCTCCAAGAAATGGCTGTATGTGCGGCAAGGTGCCACGAATAGTTTACTTACGTACTATTGATTGGTGATGGCAAATGGCAATACACTTGTGGTTTGATGTTTTCATATTGAATTCTACCAATTCAATATAATATATTGATGATAGTGGGTATGAATATTAGGTGATTTTAATGTAAAGGTTATAAATATATGTAAATGTTGAGGTTGCAGTTACGGTAAAGGGTAATAAGTTTTTAACCCTAGATGCAAAATGGAGGTGTTGGAAGTTTAAAGCCTTTGTCTATGTCTTCGTTATTAAACGTTGCTTGCTTTGCTTTTCTTTAGATATTTTTATTCATTATTATGTTGGTTCAGATTTTTGGAATTAACAATTTTGTCTAATGTGTTGGTACCAGAAGGACAGGAGTTGGGGCGGTAATTTACACATAATTTAATTTAATTTTTAACTACCTACTTTTTTGCATTAGATAGTCACTTTTTAAATTGTTGACATAGACTATAAAGGGGAAGTTACTGTCTCCTGCAACACAGTTAATTCTAGTGTGGGAGTCAGGGAATCCATTATAATGTTTGCACCTACATATATGTATACATACATATATGTAACAATTTAGCATATCGAGTAGTTTGTCAAAATTTAAAGTAGTAGTAGTAGATACGTATTTTTTTTTTGACGTATATGTTTTTTATTTAGACTGTACTGGACTCATTCGTGACAGAAAGTTTTGAGAAACTGAAAACTAATGCGATGAAAACTGTAACCCTTTCAGCTGGTTTTTTATTTTAGGAAATAAAAATAAGTCACACGGTGCCAAAATAGGACTGCAAGGAAGGTGAGCCAAGACTCTGACCGGTATGCGCGGGTCAAAGTGAAGAAACTAGCGATCTATATTTTCCCTGGGCTTCTCTATCGCTTCAATTTCGTAGGCGTTGGTCCCTTTTCAAACAGCCAAACTATCGACTGACGCTTTGTTTCTGGATCTTATTGATAAATTCAGGATTCGTCACCTGTCACAATGTAAGGCACCCAGCGCAAAAGTATCCTCCTCACGTGAAGGTGCTCGTGTAGAATCTAGGGAACGCTTCACGAACCAATTTGCAGTGTAGGTTGAATCTCTTCTTAAGTAATTCGCCTGTTTTTTTAATATTTTTTTTTACTGTCAGCACGCTTTCTTCCGTGACAGCCGTCGGAGGACGACCACTCTTTTGTTCAAAGTAAGGTGACCGCGCTTGAACTTGTTTTTGTAGGTCTTTCATCAATTTGAAATCGATCAAATGACTCATCAGGCAGGCAGGTTTTAGGCCCAATTTAAAATCGTAGAAAATCATCGCACGAGAATGTTCTCTATACAGATACATTTTTAATTGAGACATCTAATAAAACTATAATTAAATTTATTTTTTTTAATTTAAGATAATTTGGCTCTCAAAAAAATGTGGAGGTAAATTCGAAATTCAAACAATGGTATTTCTACTTTTAAATATCCATTTTTTTCAAAATAACTACAAGTGGCCAGTGCCTTATACATAACATTTTTTTTCGCAAAGTTTACGAGTTGCCTGGTACATACAACACATCCCATTAATTTTATACGAGCTTCAATTTGGCAAAAACCTCTTACGAATGCTTTAAAATATTTACGATAAAAAACGACTGAACGATTTTTTACGTTTCCAAATTGACAGTCAAACAGTTTTGCATTTTTTATCTCGATTCTAAACCGACAATGGAATGTGCTTAAAAAACGTTTGAATATTTTGGTGGAATTAATAAAACCTTATTTATAAAGTTTAGAACAGATTTTTCAAACGTCAGATTCATTATAAGTAAGTATGTAAGTAATGAATTTCAATTTATTACGTTTTATGTAAAAACCGCATATCTATGTGTTTCGATAACAGTGATATGAGTCAATACAAAGTACTATAGATGCATCATATTTAATATAATAAGATTTGTAATTTTTTGTTGACGTTTAGAGGTTTGACAATTGGATTTAAATATAAATATCGGACATATTTGTTATGAATAGCGAATAACAATAAAACAGAAAATTATAGCCATTAAAGCAAAAACTGGACTAAAAACAAATAACGAAATCACCACGCCTCTAAAAAAATGAATAAATTACGTCTTAGAAATGTTATGCATATAATTTAAAAAGCCTCACGTTAAAACAACCGCAAATTAGAAAAAAAAAACTGTTATTTAAAAATATGTTTCAAACATCAAAGTATTCCCTTTTTTATCCCATCGTCAGTTCTAATAAAGGTTTTATAACCAGGGCAACAGGCGTTACGCCGAGCCCTACCGGACGTTAACCGATTACCGCATGTCGAAGCCACCCTGTATATGTTTACACGAAACATGCTAGTTTTGACACTTCTGACATAGAAATTTCGACTTAAAATCCGTATAGGAAGGTTCACTTTTCTCTGTTGACTATTAGATGCGATCGGCAAATAGAAGGCGTTTAATACAAAAAGTTGTTTATTTTTGTTGTTGTAATATAACTCATACAAAGATTGATTAGGGTAGTAATGTTTGTAAAAATGTACAACCCAGTATATGAGAGACGTAGTGACGTTATATAAAAACAAAGCTACAGTTTTAATACACACCGACAAATCATACAAAAGCGTTACACCGGCTCCACACGTTGGCCCCAACGTCAGTACCATACGCTCGTCCCAACGTTGGCGCCAATGCTATTTTCCAGATCCACACGTTGGACGAGTAGCGTTGGGGCGAACGTGTGGAACTAGTGGCCCCAATGACAGTGATTTTGACAAAGTGGACACTTTACATGTCAGGTGGTTAAATTTTGGAAGTTAGGGGAAACACATTTTATACATAGTATAAAATAAAGTCACTCACGCTATCTGTGCGCTTAAATGTTTTGATCCACGCAACGGATTTTAGTGCAGTTTTCAGCATTATATACATTCAAGAGGAAGGTTTATATGTATAATTCATCTTCCCGCAGGAACGGGATAAACGCTTACGAAGTCGCGGATGTTTGCTAGTTTCTAATAAATTTTCAAAAACTACAAATAAAATTCCGAAATTCCGAAAGCTTACTTACATACAAACCCGGACTATAGACTTATACGGATAAAGCTAACTATATTCTAAGTCTATGGTCCTAACATAAACAAACACTCTGTAAAAAAAAACGAACCATGATATTCAAGCAGTGATCCACGTCATATGCTTGCTGCATATTTGTTTTTATTTACTTGAAATTGAAACAATGAACATAGGTATGTTATGTTAGTGAATATTTCTTCGTTTATTTAAATGAAAAATGAATATACAGAGTGCAAAGCCAGGTTCTGTACTGTTAGTTAAATGTCAAACTCTAACTGCAGCGGAACTGAATGAGTAGCCGTGCGTTTGATATGCTCCTACAATTTAATCGCACAAGCTCGCAACTCGCCTTTTGTATTGAACGAGAGCGGCGAGATCAAATACCTGTTTTTTTATTAAAATAAAAACGTGCATAGATTCTTTGTATGAAGTTTAATATTTTCTCTGTAAAGTATGCGAATGTGCATTCATTTAAAAGATTAAAAGGTAGTATGTACTTTTATTTTTACCGTCTATATTAATTATTAAAAAAAATACTGATCCGATTTGAATGGTCTTTTTGGTATTTGACTGAAAAATGGAAAGTTAATAATAATAAAAATAATGGCTCCGGTGCTTTATACTTTAAGTTAACGACCCTAGAGTATCAAACACCAAATCTCTTTAATAAAACAAACATGTGCTTGAACAATTTTTTGTCCTCTATTTTACAACACTCAGATTTCCTTTTATTTTCATTTGAAGTCGGTTCAACTTTCTTAAAACGTTATTATTACAGTAGTTAAAATATTATCGGGACTTAATCGCGTGAAATATTTAAAGCACGAACCTTTTATTTACTCGACGTTTCGATCGAATTGCACCAATCATGGTCACGGGTCGACTGGGTCAGTCGACCCGCGACCACGATCGGTGCTTAAAAATAATTATTACAGTAATTGTCTATCTTTATAAGTATTATGTAAATATTGTAAAAATGAAATCAAATCTTAATATTATAAAGCTGGAATTTGTTTGATTGAACGTGAATCTCAGAAAGTACTAGTTCGAATTGACAAATTCTTTTAGTGTTAGATAGTCCATTTATAAAGGAAGGCTATTGGTTACATAAAATCATGCTACGGCCACTAGGAGTGGAGCATCAATGAAAAATGTTGCAAAAACGGGGTAAAGTTACGCAGGCGAAGTTGCGTGGATCACTAGCTGATCCATGTTTAAATAAATTTAAGAATAACAAATGAAAAAAAAAATATTTTGTAATAATTAAAAAATCAATTAAATAAAACAAGAATGTAAATTGTAACATAATCTAAGTTGCATGAAATATAAAAGGCATTTCATTATACGAGTATATATTATTTAGATGTATTGAATTAAACATATTTTTACCATTTAGTAATTGGTGTGTTGTACGCGAACAATATTGACTTACAGTTGTATTGTTTCAATTCAATACGTAATAACAAAGGAAAATAAATAATATGAACTTATAAATTACAGAAAACGATACAGATTGAGGGAAACAATACCAAAAGGTTTCCTACAGCTTTCATGTCGTACTGCTTTAGTAAAGTATAATTATTGGTGAGATCCATTGTTCGAATGAATGGCTTCGAATAAAAATGAATGTTTATAAAACAATGAAAGTAATTACGTAAAGAATCCACTGAAATTCGAAAACAATAATAAAATTGAGGTTATATTTTTCAAATGTTCCATCAAAATAATGTGAATAATAAGATTGTTTTCGTATACAATACAAATAGGTTTGTATTTCACTTGGAAGGTAAAAACTAGGTTACTATATAACTGCGGTCCTGTGCAGATTGTTTTTTTTTTATTGTAGTTGATTCGGCAACAGCGACTACACATGGCCATCTGATCGTACTAGACAGAGCCATACAACTGACAGAACCATTGCAACCAGACATAATGATGCGTGAACGGGCCAATTTTTTACGGCAATTTTGGCACTAATTTTAATAGTACTAGCAAGAACTATAGACGTCAGTGTACACACTAGGCTAGGTCTACTCTCACCTTAAAATTTATCAATTAGGCTATTAGGTATATAACTGCTGTCCTGTGCACATTGTTTTTTTTTTATTGTAGTTGATTCGGCAACAGCGACTACACATGGCCATCTGATCGTACTAGACAGAGCCATACAACTGACAGAACCATAGCAACCAGACATAATGGGGCGTCTAAACGGGCCATTTTTTAAGGCAATTTTGGCACTAATTTCAATAGTACTTGCAAGTACTATAGTCGTCGGTGTACACACTAGGCTAGGTCTACTCTCACCTTAAAATTTATCGACTGAGTGCCCGATTGTTCTATGCGGTTAGCGGGCGGATACCGCGGTCAGGAACAGGATTGATGATCGTCTTTTACATATTGAGACTCTTATTAACTTATTTACATTGTTACTATGTTCAGACACTATACTGGATAGATTAAACTTTATTTTTATTATATTTATTTTAGCGCCACCATATGTGATGATTCCTATGTAATAATTATGAAACCTTAATTTCATTATTATTAATGAGTGGGTTTTTACGGCTTACACCCTAGGGAAGATTTTAATATTTAAAAAAAAATGCACTACTTCTTTAGTGATATCTGATATTCAAAATCAAATGGAAATAAAAAACGCACGCAGGTATAAACTAATTTAATACAAGCAAAAACATCGTAAAATTCAAAATATGTTTTTTTTAAGTAACGAGTCTTTAGCGGCAATGTGTTAAACTCGCGTCAGGATCACGTGAGCCTGATCGAAAAGTTGTAAGACGGGGGAGAGCAATGAAAAACTGCTACAATATCGTTAGAATATGAAGGTCATCGTATACAATGGTATTATAGCTCAGGTGGGAAATCGGGCGGTCCAGAAACTAGGAGACCCAAGTTCGAGTCAGCATAACGATTATTTTTTCCCTTTTTTTTTTAATAATTGATTTTGGTTTCTTGATTTTTGATTTTATTATTATGTCAGTAAGATAAAGAGAGAGAGTCAAATTTCTTCATTATGTATTTTTTTTCTGAGAGAGAAACTTTTTAATTGTCATGTTTGTATACGCAATAGATGAAAATTGTATTTAACCATATACATGAAAGTACTTTTATAGTTAGAAAAAAAATATCCAAAGAAAAATAAGTTAATGTTCAAGTTTTCACTTCTGCCGGTACTCTCGGAGTGCAACCAGTTTTTTTTTGTATAGGCGTGTCTCTTTGTATTCAGATCACCAGGTCAACATAATATAATTATATAAAATAGTCGTATTTTCGTACCATTCAAAAATATTGCTCTTACCACCTGTTAGAGTCGACATTTCTATCACTAAAACGCAGATACTCCACAAGCACACTTTGAAAAATTTTCATCTACATTTCCTCAACACTATTTGTGGCATTTTACAAAATGCCCAGCCACGTATCTCCACGGTCGACTGGTTCAGGAATAAAAATCGTTGGTGAATAAATCTCGAAACGAGTACGATATAAGTTGTGCCGATGTGTATCCGAACATCCATCCGGTGACGACGGAATATATCGACATTTCCGAATTGATAAAACTTTTTTACAACTATTCCTTTTTCGCGAGTTTGAATTTGGAACGGTTTCGAAATCGAGTTTCTGTCAATGTTATTCGTGCCTTTAATTACTTTTATTTGGTGTTTATTTGTAAGTGTTGAAAGTTGGTGTGCTCGTGTTGTTCTTTGCGATTTGTTGTTCAATTTATTTACAAAATGTAGCAACATGAACAACGATTGACACAACTTTTTGGATTGAACTTACGAGTACAGAACTGCCTCTAGAAGTACTGTATTGTATATAGGTTATGTGATTATGTATAAATGTATCGCGTTGGACATGTTGAAGATAGCAAACATTCCAAATATTAATTCGACATTGCGCTGAGCTGCTACGCCGTAGCACTCAACGCTACGGTGTCAACAAAAACAGCTACACGCTTATTTCATTTTGTACTACTAATTAAATATTGTACTATTATTAAATGACTGACTAACACATGTTTAAATATTTACAATAATGTTCTACTAGACGTTGAATTTCAAATATCAAAGGTCAAACTTTATAGGCCATTCCTGTGTTTGAATTGACGGCAAAATACTTTCTTTAGTTTACGTTCTGATATAAAATATAGAATACCTACACCTAAGTTACCTTTTAGAACTTTGTTTCGATTTTTTTATATTAATTTTTTTCGTGGAGTAAATATTTTATCGACGATAAAATTTAAAATTTACTTTATTTTTTTTTATTTAAAACCTATTACGGTATCAAATTTGCATAATTATTATCAGATAATTTCTATTTACATTATACAAAAGTACCTAAGATTGCAACTATGTCTGTATATCAATCAATTCTTTACATTTTCATGTCTGAACTCTTTACCGATTCTGATGAAATTTAGTGTACCTTTATATATTGCAGGATACTGGGCCTATGCTGGGCTATGACCGAGCTTTGCTTGTTTTTCTTTTAACGAAGTTTTCTAAAAATGAAACTTAGCTTGATCGATTTATCGCCCCCGAAACCCCCGCATACAAAATTTCATGAAAATCGCTGGAGCCGTTACTGAGATTTAGATTATATATATATATATATATATATACATAAAAACATACACAAGAATTGCTCGTTTAAATGTATACGATATTTAGATTTTGAGTTACTTACTCAACGTTTGATAAAGGACAATGACTAAAATGATTCTAATGTGAGTATATTTACTGCAAGATTAACTTTTCAAGAAAAATCTCTCCAAATATACATTAGACTCTTTTACTTTTTGACTGTTATATAACTTTCTGTTCTAGTTGCGCTAATGCAAGAGAAAGACGCAAGAATTATTTTTCTGGCAAATTCGTTGTTGAAATCGAATAATATTCGTACTAACATTGCAACTATGTCTGTATATCGATCAATTCTTTACGTCTTCATGTCTAAATCCTTTGACCGATTCTGATAAAATTTGATGTACCTCTATATATTGCAGGATACTTTATTGTGATATCCTCGTGAATATCCGGTATCACCATAAAATCTACTGATATATTTAAATTAAAATAGAAACTTGATACTTTAAACTACATAAACTAAGGATGTAAAAACATTGCCAGGAAACCTTAAAAGCTACTAGAACGTATCAGAACACGAACCTCAATATCAATTACCGTTAACGTGACAACCCTGCGATGCAGGAACACGAACCCAATTCGAACACAAACCGTAAACAGATCGAGATAGGGCTGCCACTGCATACTTTTTACCTACAGACGTGATATTTTACTCCTAGATCGAAGTAAAGTCAACAGTCGCGGTTGATTGAATTTTTGGATGGATTCACGTAAAAAGATTAGGTAAACTGTTTAGGAACAATGTAATCGTTTAGATATTACACGACTATACTGATAATGATTAAAAAATATCCTACTTCATATCGATAAACCGCATTTTGTCGTATTATTTATAGATCCATTTAACACGAGTACGCAATTTGGAATTCAATTACAATATAATTAATAATATGTATGAATTTTACATCAATTTTATACTTGTTAAGTCCTCCAAGACAGATCCTTGCTGGAGTTGTATTTTTTGAATACCTATTTACTATACTGAGAGTATGTAATGAATAAAATATACTATAAATATCAAAATGAATATTGGTCTGGGTGGGTTTAATTCACGTATTTAAAGCAGTGAAGTTGCAGTTCAGTTGCAGTTTAAAAAGTTACAAGAATACGCAAATGGCCGTTTTAATCGAAACTTCACTGCAACTGCACTGCTTTAAATACGTGTATTGACCCGCAGATTGTGATGAAACTTGGGCAGGGTGTTCTGGGAATGCCCGCCTATGTTCCTGCCCAAAAAAGAGGCACAGTGAAACGTGGCCAGGGTCTACAGTAGTATTAAATAATTATCCCTTAGATTATAAGTAATTTCTAGACCCAGTCATGGCTTTAATATCCTTACTCATACAAAACCACACGTTAAAACAAACAAAAAAAAAACAAATTTTAATTAACAAAATGTCTCGAAAGTTAAACTGGCCACTTATTTACAAATTAATCAACAGGAATTTAAATTAGCTGCTCAGAAGACTGATCACGCACAAAAGATTCTGGGCCTTAATGAAAATAACTTGTATAACAGAACTCAACAGTACTCAGAGCAATTGAGGGATACTTGAAAATATTTGATTAGTTTAATTAATAGAGATTTAGTTAATGTAGAATACTAGTACTTGCACTTAATTTAGCACACTCGATTAATGTGAATAACAACGATATTATATGAAGTAGTAGTAAGTAAAATATTGTTATGACACCAGCATCTAAAAATTGAAGACATATATGACTGGATGTTATTAAACTACCCAGGTTTTAGATAGAAGGCCAGTAACTTCTATATGAGATTTACTACACCTACATACGTACAACTCACTGCAAAGACACTGGTCTTTGTAGGATAAAACACTAAACGAGAACTGTAGTCGATACCTACATTTTGGATGTTTGGTTTGCGAATGAATACGCACGGACTGATAAACACAATGTAGGGTTCCGTAGTCCCACCTCGCCCCTCTCCATTGAGGCTTAAGAAGTGGGTTTTCTATTGTTTTTGTTTCATACTTACAACGTTATATCTACTTAATAATTCAACTTTTTCAATGGAAAATTAAATGTACGAAAATTTTGTTACTTCTTATTGATCAGCTGTTACTCGTAAATTTGTAAAGCCTATTTAGCTGTGATAGTTTTCCTTTTAATTTTACTATATATACTACTACCGTGAATATTTTAATACACCCAACATAGGGGAGGTACCATAAAGTTAATAAATATTTTTCAAGATTTTATTCGTTCACTTTGTCGGCGTAAGTAATATGTGTATCCATGCAGCTTTCTAGCACTAACAGTCTCAGATCAAAGGTGCGGATGGACGGACGGACGGACGGAACTAATAGGGTTCCATTTTGCCATTTAGGCTACGGAACCCGAAAAAGTAGCTCAAGTTGTGAAAGTTTTCTAATATATAATACTCTTTGTAGCATAACCAACACAAATTAATATACATATTACATCTGATCCTGAAATTAGGCAGAGCCAGTACTATAGCAACCAGATAACTGATATAATGATTGAATATGGCCGGTTGGTCTAGTGGTAAGTGACCCTGACTACTAATCCAGAGATTGTAGATTCGATCCCCACCCAGGATAAAACTTTGTGAAATGAGCACGACGGTTCATTCTGTATCTGGGTGTAATTTATCTATAATATGTATGTATTTAGAAATATATTTATGTATGTTTACCAGTTACAATAGCACAGGCTCTGTCTAGTTTGGGATCAGATGGCGTTGTGTGAGTTGGCTGCCTCTATGATGCGGTGGGAGTGTGTCCGACTGCTATGCTATGCGATTCCCACATGGGACACCAATTTGAGTGATCCATAAATTGTTTTTACGCGTCTGGGTGTACTTAGTGTCCGTAACTTGTATGTTTGTAAAGTCCCCCGCGACATAGGGCATGTACCCAACTGCGGGGGTCGTCTTTTTTAAGAAAAAAAAAGATACACAAACTATAGATACATTGCACCTGTTTTTCCCTCGAATTTATTTTACAACAGCTATTGAAAACCGATCAGGAAAATATTATTCTTTCGTGTGACCTCAATCGACAAAGCGATAGCGGACTAGAATTTCCTAAAATATGTGTACTGTATAGTAGTGCCCAGACCCAATAAGTACTTATTAAATCCTAAACGAAATTGTTATACGTAAGGAATTGCTCGATGTCTTCTTATTTAATTCATTTTGACATGGGACATAAAAGGGGGTTAAAGACTAACTGAACCGTGTCCATTCACATAATCACAAATAACGTGACTTTCTATAGCTAGAAGAATTTCTAAAATCCCCCCCCCCCCTAAAGAATTTCTAAGTTACCCCCTACAACCTCACAAACTCAAAAACTTTTACCTCTTTGTAATAATATTAGAGAGTGCGTATTTTGTGCTTGGATGTATTTAGAAAATAATCTCTGAAGCGAAACCTATTAGAGTTTTATTAAGAATGGCAAATTCATTACATTTTTAAATACTTACAAGATTACATATACAATGCTAACGGCCTCGCTACACACGCAAAGGGTATATTCAAGTGACATAAATAACAACAACAATAATTATGTAAGCAAAACATTGTAAGTCATTTGCACGATATAACGTTTTGACACTTTAAAGTTGCACGCTTGTTTGTGCAAATTTAAATGTGTGCAAATAACAGTGAGCACCCAACCAGCTATTAAAATCACATGAAGTTCAATCTCGAATAGTAAGATTGTTCGCCACAATAAGCTCAACGGTTTTAATTAATCACTTCTTTGTAAAGTTTACAACTTAAATCGATTGAAGCGAGCAGACTGTTTTAATATAAAACTCGATAATCGATACAACACAAAAATACCTATCTGAGGAGCAGCGCAACTCTATCTAAAAGTTAAATGGTACTTTTCACTTTTGATTAAACTAAACAAAGCTTGATTGCGGGCCTCGTTAATTTGAGCGTTGGCCCATCGAAATTATAATGGTCTATTCACTTGAGATCTTATCGCAAACACTTGGTGCTTGATAGCCAATTCCAGTTCGGCCTAACTGTTAATCTTTGTAATAATTGTAAATACTTTAACGGCTTATTTAGGCTTATATAGATGTTTGATAACTGTGTAAATAAGTTGTTAAAATTTTACAACTTTGTTGTGTGCCACTTTATTATTTGCTCCTTTTAATTTCAATAGCCAGTATGATAAAATTATAAAGATAACTAGCAATGTGGGTTCGTGGGTCCCATATTACTAACAATCCTGTTAACCCCTCCAGCTAAGCTCAGTGGCTTGTGTTAGGAGTGGGTTCACGTCGGTAGTATAATGGGTAGGATTCGAACCCGCGACCTCACGATTGCGAGACCGTTGCCTTAGCCATTACGCTACTGCCACTTATAATATATGCACGCGTTTTAGTTTGTAATCTACTACAATTTGTACACGATTTTAGAATCATCGAGATAAAATGTATTATAGTACGTTGGCATTTACAATTATTAGCATTTGTAAAATTATCAAGATTTCAACTGGCACAAATAATTCACATTCCCACTCTTCTAGGCAAATAAAATATGTATACCTAAATTGAAGAAATCTTTGACAGATGTATTTACGAATAAAGTATTTAGATAGCTTTTTATTATTGTTTTAGAGCGCCTAAACGTTCTCTATGAACGGAATTGGACGCGGCTTGTCCACGAGCAACTCAGAAAGTTTGAGTCATCCATCGTGGCTGCAGCGAGACAATCTTCTGAGGTACAGCCGCCAGAACTCACCATGGATTCCAAGTGGACCTTCTCTGGCGCGTTGATATACTGCATCACCCTTATTACTACTATAGGTGAGTATGAAAAAATTGTCTTTTTCTTTTCTTATTTATTGCCAGTCTGTAAAAACAAATTACAGCGTATTAGCAGGTTAACTGGTCATAAATAATCGTTTTAATAATAAAAAAAAAACAAAATACCGCCTGCTAAAAAAATAATCATGCAATCGGAAGCATTTTAATAAGAGCACTTTTAAGGTTCACATATTTTTTAAGTAGGCGGGATTTCGATTTTTTAAACATTTTTTTTATGTAACCTAACGTAATAACTGTAACTACAGAAAATTTTACTGAAAATACAAATTATTTTCACTTAAATTTTCTGTAGTTACAGTACAACTAACTTTAAATCGCCATATATCCTAAATGGTTCTATTAAATTGCAAATGATATAAGAAATCTCATCATGGTTTTAAAATACCTGCACGATGATATCCCACATGACATAGTTTGTTGATTTTTTTTTCTTTATCATAATATAGCGTTTGGCTATCGCCATTTTGAATTTAGATTGCTGTCATGTAACGATCGCAAGATTAATATGAATAATGAAAATTGGTCCACACGTTTGGTCTATATAGTGTCACAAAGGAACACACATACATACATATACGACAGATTACCCTCCGCAGTGGGGTAAAAATCACACATCTTCGTAATTTAAAATGTAGACTCATACTATTCTAAATTTAGTCAGACGTTCATAAAATTAACATCTTATAACCAGTATTTTGACTTTGTTTTAAGACCTAGAGCAACCATAGACGTTGGTCCTAGGTTTGATCTCCCGATCGGTTTCACTTACCACCCCATTGGTAGATAACCTGTGTTTATAGTACGTAGATATGATAAAGCCTTCTATCTCCAAGTATTTTTTGAGATTAGAAGACATTGAATCAGTTAGGAGAACAAGTAAATACCACTCCCGTGACCACACTTGTCCGCCGAACCATTTAAGCAAGGTATACCTACCGGGCTACAAGTGCCTATTATATTTTATCTAATAACTGTTTCTTTTGCAGGATATGGCAACGTGTCCCCTAGAACAGCCGCGGGACGCGCAGCGACAGTAGCGTACGCAGCAGCTGGCGTGCCACTTACACTGGCATGCTTAGCTGGCCTCGGCGCTTCACTGGCCAGATTAGCGCGCCTGGCGTGGCTGAAGGCCACGAAGAGAAAAGTGCCCAATACTTGGAGAAAGGATGGGGAAGTGAGTTATGTTGTTTTAAATCACAAATACGTATTATGTAAAGAAAGTGAATTATTATTATTTAGAAAAAACTGTGTTTCTGAATAATAATAATTCACCTTATCGTTTAGACGCTATGACATGATACCTACAAAGTACAAGCTTATTAGGGTTCCGTAGCCAAATTGGCAAACAAAAGGGCGTAAGTGCCATGAAAATACGCTCTTCTGCTGATGCAATTATTTAAGACTCCGGAACCCTACACTGAGCAAGGTCCGACATGCTCTTGGCCGGTTTTTATAATTATATACAGATACAGGTTAATATATAGTTTATTTGACTTATTAATTGTTACAAATAAAAATAAACGATAACATTGAAAATAACTGTTTTCAAACTTACAAACGACAATTTAACACAACCTATAAAGTCAATTAAACACAAATTATTTGATATCACTGCCTATTTTTTTTGTAAATTGATATTTATGGAAAAGTTGAGAGATACTTGTCAATTAAATAAACCGTTGACTTAATCACTACATCGCGAAAGTTTACCTGTAATTATACAGTACACCCTTGTTTATTTAATAGGAACACGTTCTTTTCCTGTAGTCTTGAAACAGGCAATTAAGTTACGGGACAACGAAACTTAAACATAAAATAACAATAAAGGAAGAATTTTAACAACATTTCTTCAAAGGTTTCCTTGTTCCATTTTAGGTTTGTCCATATTTAATAGCGGTTGACTGTAATGGCGCTTAGCCCAATGCTATAAAAGTATTCGTGGATAATAGCCGTGTTTTTGTAATAACATTTCAATGATGTTATACCAGACCCAAATATTAGGTATCTATTTTACTGAATAGGGTGTGGATCTACTTATTAGGTACAAGCATTTAAGTCACCGTAATTACAAAAAATCCAAAATCCAAAGTAATATTGTAAATTTTAATCTGTCTGTATGTTACGTTTTCACGCTTAAACCACTAAACCTAAATAGAATTTGGTGTTTTTTTTTTAATAACATCTTGGGACAACTCACACAATGCTATCTGATCCCAAACTAAGCAGGGCTTGTACAACCAGACAACTGATAAACATACTTATATTTCTAAATACATATAGATAAATAACACCCAGACATAGACCAAACCATCCTGCTCATCACAAAAAGTTTTATCCTGGGTGGGGATCGAACCCACGACCTCTTGCGTAGCAGTCGGATATATTTCCACTGCGCCACAAAGGCAGTCAATCTGGTATCTCCACACTAAATTATTGTTTGAGTCCCTGGAAAGGACATAGAATTTATCGAGATAACCAATATCCAGGTGAGCGGAGCCGCGGTTTAAAGCCTGTACAATACAGTTCAGAAATTAAAGCAAATATGCAGCGTCTAGAAACCTTAAAATTGTGTGACACTGTGTTAAGTCAACTATGTAAGTTTTAAGTAAGTCTAAGCTTCTTGGCAAGTCCCCTAGTAATTATATCCATGGGCGGTTCCGTAATTAAAGGCAATAAATGTGTGACAAGAGATAGTCACTTACAGAAAAAAACCGTGTCGGGGCACGTGACCCCATGCCCCCTCCCCTCCCCCTAAATATAAAGTACTATATCATTAGTATATTTTGCTATACATTAGATACCATCAAACAAAGTGACCGTTCTCAAAAAAAAACATTGTTACAGCCGGAGAACTATCTTCAGCTCCACGAACAGCAGCGTCTCCTGCCACAGCCAGCTGAACACAACCAGTACACATCGTTTCCACCTAGGACTCATAGATCTCCTGGTACCGTGAAAGCCAGAGCTGGAGACAGAGGCCAGTACTCACAAGTCTTCGAGAGAGCCCCCGCTAGTCCACGATCAGCTACCTTAGGAAGAGTGAAGCGCAGTGCCTTGCCTGATGGTATGTTCTTTTTGCTTTTTTTTTTAAAGACGACTCCCGCAGTAGGGTACAAGTCTTGTGTCGCGGGGGACTTTACAAACATACAAGTCATGAACACAAAGTACACCCAGATTTGGAATAACAATTTGTGGATCACACAAAGTGGTGTCCCTTGTGAGAATCGAACCAACGACCTCTTGCGTAGCAGTCGGACACACTCTCACCGCGCCACGAAGGCAGTCATGTTTTGGATCCTGACTCATTTGAAAGTTATTAATCATATTTAATAACTTGCTGACCCATGCAACTTCGTCAGGGTCAGTTTTCCCTGTCTTTCCAACATTTTTTAATTGAAGATATATTGCCTACAGCCTTCCTTCATAAATGGACTATCCATCAACCAAACTAACTCTTCTTACTTACTATATAAGATCCGTACTTCAGCTACGTAAGATCCTCAAAAACTATCTAAAGTTGCAATCTTTTTATCCAGAACCGAACACATCATCAGCACTACAGACTCAAACATTAGATCGAAAGAAAACAATGGGCAGTACAAAATGTCTAGCAACAGTCCACGGGCCTGGACGAGGCAGAGGAAGAAACACGGTTCAAAGACCAAGGGGAGCTGTCATAGAACAACTCATAGCCGAGGAGTGTGGGGAACTGATGAACAGAAGTCAGGAGGACCTGGATGACTCTGAAGATCCTGATGAATCGTAAGTATTATGAAACACTTTTACTAAAACAAAAGTCTCTAAGGGGAAATTTTAATTGCTTTTTTCTTTGACAGAATTTGTCCACACGACACGCCATCACGAGTGCCTTTGATATGGAACGAAGAGAACCATAAAATGAAGAGTTGTACCGTGCCCAGTAGTAGTGCCTCCACCAGCGTTCAACACCACATTCACCATGGAATTGACCACTGTCATATACCAGTCGGAATCGTGTTATTTTTACTCCTCGCTTACATCTGTGTCGGTGCTGCAATATTCTCCGCCTGGGAGAACTGGAGTTTCCTTGACGCTGCCTACTTTTGCTTCATAGCCTTAGCGACTATAGGATTCGGGGATTTCGTTCCTACAAGCTTTCTAACATCAAAACAAAGCACGGAGAGCTCCAAAAGTGAATATGTACAAATGATCGCGTGTTGTGCATACTTAGTGTTTGGACTTATATTAATAGCGATGTCATTCAGTCTTCTTCAGGATGAGGTTGTAGCCCGGTGTTCCCAGTTAGCTAACAGCTTGGGGCTTTCTCGTCAATGACAGTACGAGAAGAGCGATTGTAGCTCAACAGACAATCATCTAAGAATGTTATGATCGTTATTATAAGAAATTGATTTCGGGTCCACGTTATTTCATTTCCTCATTGGATCCGCTTCTGTACTAATTATAATCCATGTTATCATTGTATTATAAATAAAAGTTATTTTCTCATATCTTCACAAAATTGTAATGATAATAATAATTTAAATATGAACAAAATTAAAAAAAAAACTTTTTACGGAATTTGTACTCAAAAGTGAAAGATGTTTGTGATGTAAATAATGTATAAAACTATTTATAAAAGCAAGGCTGAAATTGTAATGAAACAATAAAATTGTGTTGATCTATTTCTTCGTTTTTATTCAAAAATTCAGATAAAATAAAACGGGCTGTAATATGATCAGTTTTTTAATATGTTCTTCTTAATTATATTGCAGTTATATAAATTAAAACATGAAAAAAATACAAATTGAAAGATGAGAAATAGCATTTAGCCTATTCAAATGTTAATCATTACTCTCCGTGGTTGTACCCGGACAACTGGCCGACGCGCCGGTTCATGTGAAAGCTTGCTGCGCGCTCCATACGACAGACTGACCAGCTAACCGGTAGGCGGCAACCGGTGCCGAAAATCCGCCAGAAAGTGTGGAAGCTACCGTACATTGCCATACACTTCGCCGCTGTACCTAGCACCGGCTACCCGCCTACCGGAACGTGTGAAAAGGATCAATTATATATTTTTCAGAGGCTTTTATTTTTGCCTCCAGTCTCATGTCTTCCTGCTGTCTATACCTGAGGGAGACATCACGATTTATTCGATCCTTTTTTAAAATAATAAATAATATAGAACGAAATTGATAACCAAATCTATAGGACTATCTAAACAAATAAATAAAAAAAATTAAAACAAATGCAGTTTTAATGTTTTGTCTGTCTGTCTGTTTGTTCCGGCTAATCTCCGATACGACTAGACGCATTTTGACCAGACTTTCACTGTCAGACAGCTGATAATGTAAGGTAACTTTAAGCTATTTTAATCATTACGCTAACATGCAGACAGTGAGCAGCACTGCAACTTCCCGGGCGAAATTACGGGCACAGCTAGTACAGTACAAATAGAAGTACACTTAGTAGATCACTGTTTAAATACATATCCATATAACAATCAAATGTAACACTGTTTATAGTGATAACTATTTATTATACGGGAATTAACGCTCATTGTTTACCTTAAAATTGCTTGACGTTTCGACCAGGTTGCACCGGCCGTGGTCACAGCGGACTGTCGCAGCGATGTTAATTCCCGTATAATAAATAGTTATAATCATGCAACGCGAAAGTTTAAATGTTAGTTTATAGTGATGTTAAAAGTTTAACTATCACAAAGTGAAATGTAACAGATCCAATCGTAGCTTACAAATCCACAAAGCACTTTACATACATAACAATTATGCTTGAGTTGCCAGTCCATAGAGAATCAGGGCTGGTTAGTGCGAAACTTTATGTACTATATGGCACTTAACATACGTTAGGGTAAGGATGAATAAGCAATGTCTAATAAGGCCTATGGAGATTGCAGAGTTATGGAATGAACTGGGACAGAAACTACATAGCTATTTGGTCTTAAACATAACTTTACTGTCAAAATTTAAATTGTGGAGTCAAGTGGTTTGTCAACCAAATTGAATGAAAGATCAGCGAGGGTAAGTAACTTGTATACATGTTCATACGGTATGTATAAAGAGAGGTAAGTTGAGCATTTTAAAAATAGGTAGGTATGTGGGAGTATCATCTATTTTGATTCTTCAGTAATGTCAGCCTAAACTAATGGATCTAGAAAGCAAAAGGGTTTTCAAGGCTGCCTCTGTGGTGCGATGGGAGTGTGGCCGACTGTTCGATTGTTGTTCCGAGTCTGGGTGTACTTTTATGTCGTGACTTGTATGTTTGTAAAGTCCCTTGCGACGCTGGCCTTGTACCCTACTGCGGAAGTCGTTTTTTATAAAAAAAATATTCAATATAATCACTTATTTAAAAATGATACCTATGAGATATAATAATAATATTAATATTATACCGTACCACAGAGGCAGTCAAATATTATTATAATCACAGAGAAAATAATTAAATATACCGAACTCAAAGAAGAAATAGCAAGAATATGGAAAGCCAATAAAGTTTATATAGTGCCCATAGTTATATCTACCACATGAGTCGTACCGAAACACTTACATCACAGCTTAAAACTACTCAACCTCTCACCAAATACATTCATCAACATATAAAAGCAGCCATTTTGAACACGTGCCCAATAGTTAGCAAATTCATGCAGAATGACGAATCATCACCAGTTACTACTGAACATCAAGTCTCTCATTTGTAAAACAAATGGCAGTTACTTGGTTCCGACCCGTATCTGCTATTAAAAAACCGACTAACAAGCTGAGAAAAAACAAAGACACAAAATAATAATAATAATATCTTGGGACAACTCACACAACGCTATATAATCCCAAACTAAGCAGTACTTGTACTATTGAAACCAGACAACCGATGAACATACTTATATATTTCTAAATACATACATATTATAGTTAAATAACATCCAGACACAGAATAAACCATCGTACTCATCACACAAACTTTATTTTGGGTGGGGATCGAACCCACGACCTCTTGCGTAGCAGTCAGATACACTCCCACCGTACCACACAGGCAGTCAAATATTAATATAAACAAAAACAAAACAAACAAAATGTAATAAAAAATATTATCAACTTAGATTCAAACAATTTTAACTCCTTTCTTGAATATAATATAGTATTTTCAAGAAAGGAGTTAAAATATATAGTTTGGAAACCGAGAGGTTGCTTAAAGATCGTACAAGCATTTGGTTTCGTCTTTTTAATATCAATTTCATGAGAAATGTAATCAACTTAATTGAAAACTATAAAAAATTCTATGTATTTCTGCCAAAGGAATAAACAAATCTGAGTACATTACACCAGATAACTAGACGGCTAAATTCGCCTCTGATTGTCGTAAGAGCTCTCTGGAGAGATCGGATGCGTAGGTATCTACATCCTGATACGACCCCCATATCCTTGTACCTGCTGGAATCGATGTAACATAATAAAATACACGGTAAAATGTTCACATTCCCCTGCCCACGCTCCAACATAAGTTAAAAGTATTTTTCAAAAGGACTTACCGGTTAACCCTCCCTCAGGCAACTGTCGTGTGTGTCCCATTAGGAACACATCTTCCCAATTACAGAAATAATTGTACTTACTAGTTTATTATGTATCTTGCCTTTACTATATTTATGGTATCAAGACTTCTTACTACCATTGCCATAAGTGATGTGCCGTAAGAGGTACATGATAAATTTAAATTAATTTAAGATGAACTACATCTGAATTCGACAAAAGTATGAATTCAGACACATTTTATCATCCATACTATTATTATAAATGTGAAAGTAACTCTGTCTGTCTGTCTGTCTGTTAAGCTTTCACGCTCAAACAGCTAAACGATTCAGATGAAATTTGGTATGGAGATAGTTTGAGTCCCGGGGAAGGACATAAGATAGTTTTTATCACGATAACCGACATCCACGCGGGCGAAACCGCGGGGAAAGCTAGTGTTGAATAAAACCAACTCCTCAGACTTCGGTAGCAAAATTCGGACGGCTAGTTTTAATTTAATGTTGTCACTTGCGTCATTAGTTGGACAATTAGTATTAATAAACTATTTATAATACGGGAATTAACTAAAAATTGCTTGACGTTTCGACCAGGTTGCACCGGCCGTGGTCACAAGCGCTTGTAACCACGGCCGGTTATAATCATGCAACGCGAAAGTTTAAATGTTAGTATGAATAAAATTTCAAAATCCCGTCCAGGATTTGACAACGAAACAGGCATTCCTATCAAGACGTCAATTTTACATGGGGATGCCATTTTATAAAAAAATGCTGGGTAAGTATCAGTTACAGTTGGAACAACTTTGCAGTAAATAGACATTTACTTGGAATTATATTTGTTACAGAAACTCTTCAAGACACGCTTCTCTTAGAAATCTTTCTTAGTAGAGTAGTAAGCGCTATCGGCTAACTATAAATCAGATTTATCTAGACAGGAAGGCTGGTTTTTCAAGGATAACTCCGACAGAATAAAGTTAAGTGTTGAGTTTCAGTGCCTATTTCCGATAACGGAAAAATAAATCGCTTAAAAATTGCATCCATGAGAAATTCGTTCCTTCCTTCGAAGTTGAGTTTTTTAAGAACGAAAAAACTTTTTTACAAAAATATCTAACCGACTTCAATCACAGTTGATTCTCGAGAAGTTTCATTGTTTGTCTCCAAAATACATCAGATCTTTACAAAATTTGTATGAGATAGTTTCGTATCGAATTAAAAAATAGAATTTTGAAAATTCGTGTTTATGTTACGGAGTTATGTCCGAATATAAATGACTTGAGTACCTATATAAATAGTGATTTGTACCTTGTATCTAACTAGTCACTATTTCTTGTTCGTAATTTCATAGCAAAAAAAATCATACAAATCTTGATTAAAATATTTTAATATCAAATCGTTAGCTACTCGTAGGCACTTAAACGACGGAATGATAGCGTTTAAAATTTTCAACAACAGGATCGATTGTCCACAGCTGTTGAAGCTTCGGGTCCCTTCTAGAATTCCTGACGGTCCCATCATACACCACTTTGTTCGCCTCTAGGAAATTATGTATTAGGTGTCAACTCTCCATATGCAAGAAAATGCAAGGTCATAATGAATGCAGCGACAAAATCGATCTACATTTTGGCTCTCTCACTTCCCAGTTATCAACTCTCTCTAACTTGATCTTACCTAATTAATTTATCTAATGTGAAATTACTTAAGTCTTAGGTCACTAATTTCACTAATTAAGAATGTATTGTTTTCTACATTGTTACTTTTATTCGTGTATATTCTTATTATAACAGTTTATTGTTAAGTAAGCAATTGTAGGTGAACCGTAAATAAATATAATAATCATGATTTACAGTGTCTTTCTAAGCTCAAAATCAGTTCGACTAGGGCGAAGCCAAAACGGACGGGTTCTGTTTTTGACAGTCTTTAGGTTTGTATTCACGTATGTTCTATACTATGTCTAAACTAGTGAATCGATTTCGATGAATGAAGACGAGAATCGATTCATCATATCTGATTATATATTGTGTGAGTGATATAGAGTACATTTTCTGCCATTTGTGCCTGGGATCTATAAATATATATATTTATATTATACAAAGCAAAATAACCATTGGTATTCACATTAACCCCATATTTATTCTGTAATTACATCCAGAGTATTATCAACACGTACGTTACTTTCACAGGTACCCACAGTTTGTACAAAATGTCCTGCAAACACACATCGTCACGTAGTGCTATTAACGACACACGCCAAATGACCCGAATCGCCAGCTAACGATAATAACTGTGATAATATTATGAAAATACGTGATTTTACTATGGTAAATATATTTACTTGTATGTCCTGTAACCTAGATATCATAATTGCAAAGTATAAAGTAGTCTTGAAGTAATTTTTATAGGCATTTCTTGCCAATTACTTTAAAAATGCAATTATTGCATTTATAAAGTAGTCTTTATCTAAATTACGCAACAGATTTTAATACGATGTTAACTATTACATTGTAAGTTTCTTCAGAAAGATTTATGTATCTATGTTCCCCAGTTCTTTTATACGTAGCATATGAAGAACACTTTTCCTAGAATAAAAAAACCGGACAATATCGGGGCACGCACAATGCCCCCCCCCCCCCCCAGACTAATGCGGCTTAAGAAGTGGGTTTTCTATTATTTTTGTTTCATATTTACATTATTAATAATTTTCAATGTAATTTGTGCGAAAATATTGTTACTTCTAATTCCATGAGCTGTTACTCGTAAACTTGTAAAGTCTACTTAGCTGTGATAGTTTTTTATTCTGTAATATATATGTATTATATGTATATCCATTTAGCTGGCAGAGAGGGGTGGACTTGATGGGGTAGGTGAGAAAAATAAATCATATCTCACTTTTACTTAAAAAAAAAAATGTTTTAAGATTTTATTCGTTCACTTTGTTGGTGTAAATAACATGCGTATCTATGCAAAACTACAGCTTTCTAACAGTAACAGTCTGAGCCTTAGCTCAGACTGCGGATGGATGGACGGACGGACGGACGGACGGAATAAGAGTTCCGTGTTGTTAACCCTAAAAATAATAGAATAAAAAAATAGTTTTGACTGCCTCTGTGGCGCGGTGGGAGTGTATCCGACTGCTACGCAAGAGGTCGTGGGTTCGATCCCCACCCAGGATAAAACTTTATGTGTTGAGCACGAAGGTTTATTCTGTGTCTGGGTATTATTTATCTATAATATCGGTTGTCTAGTTTCAATAGTACAAGCTCAGCTTGGTTTTTAGAATCAGATAGCTTTGTGTGGGTTGTTTCAAAATATTATAATAGATATACAATAATTGCATTTTTGAAACAAAAGCCGTGATAGTTCTTTAACTACCGACTAGATGTCGCTACGGGGGCCTAACCCGTAAGCATTAAGAAATAGAAGAATTTGATATCTAGTAACATAGTCCAGATAGGTGGTTCGCTTCTGGCCCCGGTTTGGCTACGGAAGTCTCGGGTTCGATTCCTGAGTCTGGATTCAAATTTTTCTATCTTTCAAAAATGCAATTATTGTATTTGTAAAGTCTTTGGCAAGAAATGCCTATAAAAATTACTTCAATATTATAATATAGGTTTCAGGAGTCCAAATACTAAAAAAAGAAACGTTTGCTAAACGTTTTTAATAAACGGTTCGCTGTTTAATGCATAGACAATACAACTCAGTCAATGGGGGCTGAACCCTTCTAAATCCCTAGCTATTAATATAATAAGTCCCCGGTGATTTCCTCGCTACCTTAATCACTCACAGAAACATTTTAACCAATCAGAAAATAAAATTCGTACTTAATTTTTTTACAACAGAAACAGGTAAAAGGTAAAGTAAAGTAAGTTTTTTATTCTAATTAAATATAATTACTAATAACTAATGGCGTTAGAATCTCGATATATGCGTGGAGACAGCTCTTAAAAGAGTCTAAGTCTAGTTTACAAACTTACAAGTTTTTCTTAATTAAAATATAATTTATGGGTGATAATGCTTTTAACCACTACTGACCGTCATTGTCAGTTTAAAGGTAGTGGATAGTACTTAGTATACTACTATTATGTATTACAGACATTTTTGTAAGAAGTATGTTCATACACTTAGTTACAATTCTTGCATCACGGGACATTTTACAAACATACAAACTAACTGACGCAAAGTAAAATCAGATTTCGTAACCAACAGAAAAACGTTATTAACGTTATTAAGAGTATTTTAACTAGAGAATGTTTAGTCTTCTTCTTTTCTATTTTGAAAAAAAAATGAACGTATTATGGATAAGAAGATTAACCTATAAAGGTTATTTCGTTCGTATATATGATATTTCCAGTGTAAAGTGCCGGTATACAACTTAATCGAGCGCAAAAGAATGAACAAGTCAGCATTCCTCTGGCATTCAGCAACCGTTGACTCGAAGTTGCTCCTACGAACTAGTTTCAAATTCCTAAATATAACCTGCTTCACCTGTTTCCGTCTCGTTTGGAGGTAACTTAATAAAACTTCTGAATGCAACCTTCGGTGGCATAAACTTTGACGTCTTGAAGACAGACGCTGGAATCTGTAAGTCAACAAATGATAGTTGAGTTATAACCTGACAATTGCATAACATTCTTTAAAAGTACGACTTGCTACTTTAGTATTTTGAGGTATTTTATCGCCTACTATCCGCAGTAATTTATAATAGATTTTCCACTTACAAGTGCTCGTAGAATGTCGTATTTGAAATATCTCGCCATTTTCTTGGTATATCATCTATACCTAAGTCAACTAACTGAACAAGCTCTTAAACCATTTAGAAAACTTCTTCTCTTATCTTTATTTTATTAAACACCAGACAACAACATTTACACTCCGTGTCTATACTTTAACCAATGATGTTTTAAGTAAAAAGGTGTAAATAGGTTACATAAACAACATTCGATCTTTAAAAACGGCAAATTAATGCACACACAGATAACCTATATGGCAATGTCACACTATTATAAAAACTCGTAGGAGTAGGAAAGTAAAAGGAGAACAATGTAATCCGCTGCTTTCATTTGTTGACGCCGGCGATGCGACACTGACATAATGAAACCGCTTGCTGTGCGCTTGTGTCTATTTACTTAGAACATCATTAACTATAATCATGTTTCACAAGTTTCCAACGACAAAAGAATATCTAAAGTCAAAAGGACAACCCCAATGAGGTCGATAGCAAAAAGTCTAAATCGATTTAGTGACAAATGCAGTATTTCGCAAAGTGTAGTTTTGAAGAAGATTAATGAGCTCCGCACTCAATCAATTCTTAGGACAATATATCTGCTGCCTTAAATCTGGTTTCTAAATAAGCTTTTGAGCCAAATTGTTTTCCCTTCACACCTGGGAATTGCTTCGGAATGTCATTTATTAGGCTTTGTGATATAATTTACATTGCGTTTATCGTTCATTCAGTTACCTATTTAATATCTTTAATTAGAAACTGTTTTATATTTAAAGCATCAGTAGCCATTATATTTAACCAAATTATTATTTTTTAACCGATTGAAAAACGAAGAGGCCTTCAAGTCGCCACAGTATTGTATTTGCTTCACTCAAAATACCAAATAAGAAAAATATAATTATGTTGTATCACAAACTTATAATATGACTGCCTCTGTGGCGCGTTGGGCGTGTATCCGACTGCTACGCAAGAGGTCGTGGGTTCGATCCCCACCCAGGATAAAACTTTGTGTGATGAGCACGATGGTTTATTCTGTGTCTGGGTGTTATTTATCTATAATGTGTATGTATTTAGAAATATATAAGTATGTTTATCAGTTGTCTGGTTTCCATAGTACAAGCTCTGCTTAGTTTGGGATCAGATAGCGTTGTGTGAGTTGTCCCAAGATATTATTATATTATTATCTAATATTTTAACATTAGCCAGCCCTTAATTAAGCAAGGAGATTCGCCCATTTATCTGTTTAATACAAGCTCTTTATATACGTTTCCCTTAATGACTCCCCTGAGAAGACTTTGGACTGCCCATTCGTGGTCAAACCACCGGTACTAGCAATTGTATATCCTTTATTTCCCATGACAAACCTTAAATAGTAACAAAACGGGTCTAATTTGAATACCAGACAATGCGGATAATTCAACTCGGTCCCTAGACTCGAAATACACCATAATCGAGATACATTATTTAGGCGCTCGAAAACCCCTACTTGTGTCTCATGACAACTTATCGAACGTTACTATAATAGTACGAGTAGGAGGCATACCAATCTCCAATGACAAAAGATTTTAGTTCAATCTCAATCAAGGCATACTTTTCGCAAAAGTTGAGATAATTCATTAAAAGAAAATTTGGGTTATTTTTGTAACCACGAGACCATTTAGGGTCTTTGTTAACATTTAAATTGAATTATTAAACGGTATTTTATAACTTTTATTGGCTTCAAATTTAGTAACCCAATAAATTGTGCAATATTTTAGGTAGCAAAACCATACGCCTAATTAGCAGAAGATATAATATTCCCTACGATTCAATCAAACCGAGTGATATCATCAATCGACTCAAATATTTTATATGGTACTTATGTTATCGTACTTACATAAGTTTTTATTTAATCACTATTAAAAATAGGAAATATTATAGTACCATTATACAACATGATATCACAAAAAATATCGTAAAATATTTTTCTGGGTAGTTTGTAAATACATATAATTTAATGGTATCTTAGATTAAACAACAATCACTTGATAATACTGCATTTACTGCTTAAGTAACACGCAAGATAAAGCGAGACATAAGTAGGGGTTTTCATTAGTATACTTTCGTAACGTGACTAAAATGGCAGATTAACATTTAGAAGGAAACTTTAGCAAAATATTTGCCTATTCATTCCTAACTAAAGCGTTTAAAGACTAATAAATTTCTAGTATCGTGATCGTAATGATTTTGCATTCGATATTATTTGAATACGTGATAGCTCCGAAGTCTTTACCGAGCTTTACCGGGATATTCAGAACTATATAAAATAGATTTCGGAAGGTGAATGGAATTCCAAGTGTCCTATAAAATCAAATGTGGCATTACAGAGAAAAGCGTAGGCAATAGGATACGTAGGTGGGTGCCCTATAATAAATACAATAAATTGAGGGATTAAAAAACATTAAAACATGTAATAACGCACAATTCATATTCAATTGTATGGAGGAAAATTCGACTTTGATTTAATCCTACAACATAGGCATGCAATTTCTATCGCTTTAACTACTGAGCCATCGAATCCAACTCGGAATTCTGACATCCAATAGTGATTGTAAGTCTTTTTATTCCTTAAGGATAGACAAAGGAGAAAGGTTGGCCTTGAGCAAATGTATAGGATGACCACATCTTTCTTATATATATAAAACAAAGTCGTGTTAGTTACACCACTTATAACTCAAGAACGGCTAGACCAATTTCTATATTTTTTATTATATTGGATTTGTCTTCGTCCGGAATAGGATAATAGGTATTAAAAACATTAGAAAATATTAATCCCATACAAAATGTTCATGGGTTTCGTACCTGTCAACCATTTAATGTTTATTCCATCAATATGGTAAACTCTCCCCTCAAATTACAGAACAAGTTGCACGGGTCAGCTAGTATTATATATGTGTACAAATCAGTCCCTATTTCCAAGTCATCAAAATTCAAAATTCTTTAATCACTTCGGAAGCAATACATGTAATGCCAAGTTCGTAAATAATAGGAAAAGCCGGAGAAAAACTCGCGGCCACTCTATTCAAATTGCCAATTTCACAATGTTTAAATGTTTATAAACTTGATATGGGGGTGAGCTACTGCCACTAATAATACCTACACCAGCTTATAGGACTGATGCAAATTATATTACTAAAAAGTTGGAACATGAGATAAACTAAAATCAGTCTTAGTGAGTACAACATAGTAGGAGCATCTACTTACAACAAAGGTAAAAGCTATATTTGCTTGAATATTGGCCAAAATACTGATAAGGAATGATTAAATATAAAAATTCTGTTAACGATCTTCTCCAAAACTAATTTTATTCAACTTAGTTTTTCTTCAAATGTTTGCTATGAAAACTACGTGCCCCAAACGAGACAAATTACCGTACGGTACCTAACACCGCTGAACTTTCATTTGTCTTACTCGCGAAGACAAGTTACAAAAAGTTTGATCGATGTGCCTCTGTTTTTATAAACACTTGTTTTGGCGTGTTTATTGTTTGTTTTTTACCATTACGTTTTCACACATTAATCTTAGTTTGTTATTGGCGTCGGCTGTTTTCAGGGTTGGGAGTAATAGATGCTTTGGGACTTGGAACAGAGTAGTAAACTTACTTATCGCCAATCGTAACCCTTCAAAGTCAACGGATTGAAAGGATATTGATGTACTCAGGTATTTATAGCTGCCCCATTTGGGAAAAGGAAAACAAGCTATCAATACAAAAGGAAAGGCTGAATGACTGATCAAGTTTTAGCCGAAATCTTGAAGCAGAAAGATGTTAGATTTATTTAGGTATGTAATACATTGCTTTATGTATCTAGAATATGTAAAAATGAAAGCCCAGATTCATTCATTCACTTATAAAGACCGTACCAAAACCTCAGCACCAAGCTGAAATTTTATAGTTTCCATTTGTGATTTAAACAAGAGAAAAAAAAATAATTATAGGAAACTCTAGTCTGGTTTTTTAAAAGATAAATTGTATAATTTTGAAGCGGCGGTAGCCTAATGGCTAAGGCATCGGTCTCGCAATCGTGAGATCACGGGTTCGAATCCTACCCATTATACTGCCGACGTGAACCCACTCCTAACACAAGTCTTTGAGCTTAGTTGGAGGGGTTAACAAGATTGCTAGTAATGTGGGACCCAATCCCACATTAAAAGTTATCTGAAAAAAAAAAGATTGATTGTACGTTCTAATTATACAAATAACCAATACAAAATTAAATCAAACTCAAAATAAAATAATCCAAATGTTTATACACCAACGTAACGTAAAAGCCTAACTTTATAATCAGAGAAAATGAAACAAACATAATATCATACAATCCACTATAAGTAGAAATTAGGGTCTCAAAACTGTTTGTGTTGGAACGCTTACAATAGCCCGCAATATTCCCGCATTTCCCACTAATCGGATCCTTCAAATTGATTCAAATATGTCTGCCATAATCCCAGAAGATCCATCGATACGTTTATTTGAACGTTTATGGGTAGTTTTCTTTCTTATTCGTGTAGGAAAAGATTGAGTAACAGGTGCTTATTTTCCCATTGTAGCTCGGAGTTACAACTGTGATATGGTGCAAATGCAGAAATGAATAGCATAGTTCAGACTCGCTCCAAAGCGAGAAATTTGAATACAAAAGATGGGTACTGCGTTTCAATTGTATATTTTGTATTGTTCTGTTTTAGCAAGCTTTTTAGTTATGAGAGAGTATGCAATACTGTCTTTTGGTTTATTTGTAGTTAATGCAAAACTTCGTAAATATATTTTAATTACATTGTTTTTGCTGTAAAAATATTACACGTCAATACTAACTTGCATAAGATAGACATAATCTTACTACCTTGCATAGTTGATTCTATGGAAGACTAGCTGTCTAAATTTTCCCCGTTTTTGCAACATTTCTTATTGCTGCTCCGCTTCTATTGGTCGTAGCGTGATATTATATAGCCTATAGCCTTCCTTGATAAATAGGCTATCCAACAACGAAAGAATTTTTCAATTCGGACCAGTAGTTCCTGAGATTACTGCGTTCAAACAAACAAACTCTTCAGCTTTATAATATTATTATAGAATTATAGATAATAACGCTTGGGATTGAACTGCTTTCTCTCACAGGCTATATACTCGTAGCATGTAAGATTTAATTGTCATAAGACAGAAGCGCATAAGCTTACTAGCTAATGTCTCGTGTTTGGTGGTTAATAAGACCATTCTACTTAACCTGTCTAGTGTATGCAGCGGCTTGTGAAATTGAGATCAAACTGTATCTGCCATTAGACATAACATATTTTGTCAAAATTTGTAGTAGTCATTAAGATATAACCATATTGACGTCATGACGTGTATTATCTTCACATCATATATATAAAACAAAGTACTTATTCAAAATCTATTTATGCAGTTTTGCGTCAACATCGAACAAACCAAAAGAGGTGATAATGAAGCATATTTTTGGATTCAAAGACCCTTTTTAAGGACCTATTTTTTTTTTAATAAGGACTTTGTCTTCAATGTATAGACTTCGCAATTTTATAATATTTAACAGAAATGATTTTTGGTCCTTACCACTCCATACATACTAAATGACATTCAACTTTTTGGAAAAGTTGAATCTCATTTAGTATGAAGAATATTAATCAGTAGAATTTTGTCCATAAAAATATGTATGGTTTGTTTAACTGAAATTACTTAAAAACAGAGACAAGAATTCAAAGAACAATATGAATTCGAACTCAAGCCGATTTAAGACTTTGGACACACAACAAATATGTGTCATAGTAATCGGTTTATAGCTTCCAATTCAAAGTAAGTGTTTCCATTCGGTAAGCCCGCCAGGAGTTGCATATAGGTATTTAATAATATAAAGGGTTTATAAGACCCTTGCAGTTTTTTTAGATTACCAACTCATATCCTCAAAAATCAAAAATATATTATTCTACCATCAGATCAGTTGGTACCTACCAATACCAAGTAAATAAATACAGGCTAAAATGTACGGAAAATACGAATCAAATCTCTGAATTCGAGTTTCGGTAAATGGAACCGTTAATTATTAATGTTTTATCACGGTACAGCTATTTAGAGGAATCGTTATGTATGCGGAATACCCGAAGGTTTTTAATTAAATTAACCGTGTGACTGCCGATGCGGCTAAACAACACGTTGCTAAAAGGTAAAGTGAATCAAATTTGAATTAGTAATTTTTGTTTAAATATAATTTTGTTATTCTTTTTAATTTAGGTGCATTGCAGAATATAATAATAATAATATCTTGGGACAACTCACACAACGCTATCTGATCCCAAACTAAGCAGAGCTTGTACTATGGAAACCAGACAACTGATAAACATACTTATATATTTCTAAATCCATACATATTATAGATAAATAACACCCAGACACAGAATAAACCATCATGTTGTTCACACAAAGTTTTATCCTGTGTGGGGATCGAACCCACGACCTCTTGCGTAGCAGTCGGATACACTCCCACCGCGCCACAGAGGCAATCATATTGTAATAAAATAATACCTACAAAATTTGTCTATTTGTATGAGCGTCGTGTAGGTAAACATAAATGAAAGAGTTTAAATGTAAGAAATCATATAAATAGGCTCATCTATACTAATATGTATTATAAAGCTGCAGAGTTAGTTTGTTTGTTTGAACGCGATAATCTCAGGAACTATAAGTTCGAAGTGAAACAATATTTTACTGTTGGATAGCCAATTTACCGAGGAAGACTATAGGCATATATAAATAACATCACGCTTCGACCAATAGAAGCGGAGCAGCAATGAAAAATGTCGGGGAAAATATAAGCAGATGAAGTTGAGCGGGTCAGCTTCTGAATAGTACACAGATAGTTGTTGTGATGTAGTGCCTAAACTGTAAAGCCTAAAGCAAACCTTTAAAGGGGCGAAATGGCAGTTCAAACTTAAGACGGGCGTAGCCGCGGGCTGAAGCTAGGCTGAAGCTGTTAGGCCTATAGGATCACAATTAATAATTCAAGCTAATAGAGCCACATGAAAAAGCTTTCAAAAACTGAAAAAACTGTAAGTAGATATATAAAACTGATTTATCTTTAAAATAACTGAAACTGTGTTTATAGAGCATATATTAAATAATTGCTAATCAAAAATATAGGAACTAAGCCTGCAGATATGTAAGTACATAAGTACACCACACTGTAGATAAACACGTTATACTAATAGGTAAATACCCTCTATTTACGTCAGGGCTTAAAAAGAAGCACTTTAGTTTTGCTTACGACATTGAATAAATTAGTAACAAAATTTAATTTTTCTACTAAATAAGGCCACCTTGTCGACTAGGGTAACCACACGATTAACTGAAACTCCTTATTAAAATGGACCAAATAAAAAGTACCTATCCAAGTCGCAGTCGCGCTCCCCCTGGCGTACTAATGAATTCCATTGTCAAAGCACAAACATCGCCGCATTTTCTATTCTCATTTCAACAACCCTTGCACGTTGACCCCACAGAAAAAAAAATACCCAACGATTTTTACTGTCATACCGCATCTAAGCCTTCATTTTCCACGCGATATATTTTAATCTGTGTTATTTAGCGTAGGGACAAAACTTTTATAAGACCTTGTTAAAAGCGTGTCTTTTGTAATTTCGCTAAAAGGGGACGGCTGGGGTCGAGTGTCACATCTATATGTTAATTGTGATTTCGTGCACCTTCGGTCATGGTAATACGGACGCACATGTATGGAATTAACCATGAAGGGACAGAGTAAATACACGTTCGTGTTTTTACAAATGAAGTGTTTTTTTTTCGACGTTGTTTCGAATTCAATTGACGTGCTGATGTAAGTGGCTCGGCTTAGCAAAGAGATCGGCTGTATAACGATAAAAGGTAAGTCATAAAAATTTATTTCAAATGAATATGTTGTTTTTGTGCTTCTAATAATACCTTTTACATTTTTCGTACCTACGCTTCTCGTACAGCTGAAATCAGTATAAGATTTATTAACCCATACTTATATTATAAAGCTGAAGAGTTTGTTTGTTTGAACTCGATTATCTCAGGAACTACTGATCCGAATTAAAAAGATGTTTTACTGTCACTGTTCTGTACTGTCAAAAATGTCTCACTTTCATATAGTTTATAGCCTTCCTCGATAAATAGGCTATCCAATAGCCTATATAACATCATGCTACGACCAATAGGAGCGGAGCAGCAATGAAAATTGCAAAAACATGGAAAATTTACACCCAAAGTTGCGCGGGTCAGCTAGTAATATATAAGAGTTTGTTTGTTTGAAGGCGATAATCTCACGAACTACTAGGTCGAGTTGAAAAATTATTTTACTGTTGGATAGTCTATTTATCGAGGAGGGCTTTAGGCTATATAACATCACGCTACAACAAACAGGAGCGGAACAGCAATGAAAAAGTTGCAAAAACGGGCAAAATTGACAGAGACGAAGTTGCGCGAGTCAGCTAGTAAATTATAACAAGCTCACCTGTAGGTACAATAGAATAACTTAGAAATATTTCGGAAAGAAGGAAAGAAATAACGATATTTTTTTATAAAGCTTTAGTCAACAGAAGTCAATCATTAGTCAACCTTAAAACATTGACATAATAATGCAACGCTTTTCATTCGAAGTTTTTTATGTTAATAAAACCATTAAAACATATTTCCCTAATGCATCAGTCATTCCATTAACATATAAACCAGGTTAAACTCACGCGTTTACTTATCAAAGTCACGTTTCAAAGTGTCATAAAAACGATATCAATAACTGTAGTTAAAGTCCAGGGCTGAAAAGACCGGCACCGCGTCGAGAGGGTTACCACAGGCTTTAATGAGACCGAACGTTTGCGTTATTAATACTAATGGCCTTTGCCTCGTGCAGTTCAGATACGAAACTTTAGCGAACACAGCGGGAACTTTTAATCTTCTATGAAGTTTACAGTTGATAAATGGAATGCCGATAAATTATTTTGTTGTTGGTTTATTTTATGCAGGTGTTTTAGGGTTAATTGAAATTTGTAGGTATTTATTAACTTACATAGGTCTTTTTATATTAAAATCTCTAATCTCTAAGTGGTTTTATTAAAAATCAGCGTTGTAAATGCCGAATGCTTAACATATTGTCATAGTTATGACGTGCAAATTTATTGTTAATGTTAAAATACGTAAGTATGTGTAAAACAATATGCACGTGACTCCAAATAGGACAAAATTATTTTTTTTTGTATTCTTTATTGTTACAAAAACATACCTAAATATAATAAATAATTTATAACTGCATATGTGGTGCGGTGGGAGAGTGTCCGATTGCTACGCAAGAGGTCGTGGGTTCGATTCCCATACGGGACACTACTTTGTGTAATCCACAAATCGTTGTTCCGATTCTGAGTGTACTTTGTGTCCTTGACTTGTATGTTTGTAAAGACACAGGACATACTGCGAGAGTCGTATTTAAAAAAAAACTGTTTTTAAATTTCCGCGCAATTTCAAAAACGCAACGCTTTTGATGGAACAATTTACACTCGATGTCTTCTGTCAACTGTTTCCATTTCTAGTAGTGATTTGTAATGTTTCGCGGTTGTTTCATATTAAGTTATTAGTTTTATTTTCTGTGATAAGAATAAAATCCTTGATAAGGAAGACTTAACACAATGACTCAAACCAGTTTTGTCAAAGCACAGTCGGTTAATCTTAATAAAAATTAAATAATCTCTGTGACTTTTGAAAGAAACAAACATGGCGGCTGTGAGATGTCAAAATAAAGAGGTGTAAAAAAAAAAATGTTTTGAATACTGCAATATGGGTATCAAATTAAAGGGCTTATTTTAAGCATTTCAAAAAGGTATAACATGATTATGACTGTAATACTAAAAAATTTAGTCAGCAACCATTCTTTTTTCAATTATCAATAATTGAGAATAGCTGTGATAAAAGTTAGTTGTTACATCGGTTACATCCTTCTACTAAAAACTATTAAATAAAAAAATAAATTATAGAAATAAAAAAACCCGCTTGCACAAAAAAGATTGAAACAAGATTAGACTTATTTATATAATTTCATGCAGTCGGAGGCACAGTACATCGAGATCCTAGACTTGATTGCATCTTGTTTCCATATTTTTTGTGCAGGCGGGTATTTTTATAATTTATTTTTTATTTAGCTAATTGGTTTATATTTTGGGGGAATTATATAGTTTTTGACGTCGTAACGTCTTAAAAAATCGATGACCGAGTACACGCGCGAAAAAGTGTCACATTCACGGTTCGTCACGTTCCGCCTGCTGATAGGTTTTGAGGCTGTCGGTCCACTAAAGCTGTCACAGGCACGGTTGCTAAGCAACAGAGAATTGTTTATTGCAATGTCATCAATGTTTTCTATAACGTTATCACTCAAAATTATCGCCCGTAAACTGACTTTACAGTCAACCGTTTTTAGTAATGTATTAACTAGCAGTAAATTAAAAAAATGCATATTCCTTATTATTTTGTACGTCATATATGTCACAATAGAGTTTTTTTCTTTCTTTCTAAGTAGGGACTATAAAACAACTAAGTAACTATTTTGGTCTGTATGTTTCTTTGCTAACTTCTAAACCACGCAACGGATGGCGATTTTCACTATGTTTTAGTTTTTTTCGGAACGTTTTTTATGCATGTTAATACGTGTGTATTCCGTCATTAATCCGATAAGATGTGTACGTAATCAGAAAATGTTTTGACGTGATAACGGCTTAAGACGTGATCGATGACGGGGTGCACGTACGATAAAGTGTCACGTAGCTACGGTCACGTTATTGAAATGTTGTTATGCAGTACGTAACTGCAACCAATTAATAACGTTAGCAGTACGAATTGAGAACTGTACCTGACTCGGTTGTTTATTACAATGTCATGAATGTTTTCTTATGACGTCATCACGTAAAATTATCGTCCGTAAACCGACATTATGGACAACCTGTTTTTCCTAAAAAAAATGTTAGGATAGATAGTTAGGATTTATGCATGCAGTTCATAATATCATAAGTGTTAGTCCATTTCATTTTCTTAGGGGAATAAATTTTTAAAAGTCTACCTATAGTCTAGCTAAAACATGATAATCATTACCAAAATTCCATTTCCATTACCAGCCAAATACTTTTTTTTGTAAATAAACGTTCCTGTATCTTTGAAGAAAATGAAATGAAAATGTAAAAATAACACTCAAGCGAAGACTCGAGGAATACAAACAAACAAACGCTTGTACCATATAATGAGGCGAGGCATCATTAAGTAAACCATACAAGCTTATTTTTACACCTGTTAAACTGGCTGGACTGACAATTAATTTACATGGAATTATATGTTAACTATTATTAATAATAATAATAATAATAATAACGGGCCTTCCTACGTTATTTAAGTTGCTCACATCAATTCTAAGCAACAAAATCAATAAACACATCGGAAACAATAAAATCATCTCACTTTCTCAGAATGGATGTATGGTGGTACTAAGGAGCTTCTTCTCATAGACATGACCATTAGTGAACAGGCTCGCAGATGCCGCAAGAATCTGTCGACATGTTGGATAGACTATAAGAAGGCCTATGACTCTGTGCAACATACATGGCTCTGGAGTTGTACAAAGTTAATTCAACTCTGTGTATCTTGTTGAGGTCTTGTATGGGACAATGAAGAACGGTCCTTCACAATACTGGGTGCCGCCGGATTTCAGACAACGGTGAGCCTGTGAAGATTGATCGGGGAATTTTCCAGGGTGACAGACAGAGCTAATTGTTGTTCTGTCTAGCTCTGAACCCAGTCAGTACACTACTCGAGGGTTCAGGACTAGGCTATACGTTCCAGGGGATAACTCACTTGCTATACACGGATGATTTGAAGAAGGTAACTGAAGCCTTCAGCAGCTCCATCAGGATGGAATTTGGGGTGGATGAATGTGCAGTTGTGCATGCAAACTAGGGAGGGTGGTGGAATCCATGGGAATACAGCTTTGATCACTCAAATTTCACTCAGATTCCACTCAACTTCGATCGCTTTCTGGAACTGGCACCTACAAATACTTAGGCCTTATTTACGGAGACGCGGGGCGTCGTGCATAGCGTTGGGCGGCGTATGAGTGCTTTCACGGAGAAGCGATTGTAGACGCATTTGTTTGAAATAGAGCGTTTATTTAGAGCCCGCGGCGTTTATCGCAACAATGCACGCGGCGGCGCACGCGATGGCACACGCAGCGGCAATTCTCGATGATGCGTTGCCCGCGTCAAAACCTTCTGCCAGTCTTATTTGGACATCGTATAAGCCAGACTCAATTTTTTTTTAAGAAAATTCTTTGTTTAAATACACAAAGTACACCCAGACAACGGAACAACAATTTGTGGATCACACAAAGTGGTGTCCCGTGTGGGAATCGAACCCACGACCTCTTGCGTAGCAGTCTGAAACACTCCCACCGCGCCTCAGAGGCAGTCCAATGTAATTTTGTAATATTGCAGTAATTTTGTAATATTGTTTGTTAATTTCTCTGAATTTGAATTAGAATATCATTCTGATAATTTCTTCCGAATTGTTTATGTGAATACTGCATGCATGCGCGTGGTGACGAAGTAAGAATACAAATTGTTATCACCCCATTTCATCCTAAGGTGGTCGTAAGAGGCGCCTAAAATACACCGCAAACATTATCAGTGCGAAGAGAGGGAAACTCGAAACAAAACCCAGTATACCCAGGTACCTCTGGTACGACACAAGTCAGGTCCTGCAACAGATCTAGCGCCGCACGTATTGACCAGTCATTCCTGTGGGTTCTGTCAGTTAGGTCGAGAGGGCGACGCAAGTTCTAAGCATGCTTGCGCTACCTAAAATGTGTTCTAGTTTTAGAGATACAGACGATACAGCGAAAATGCTGAGGCTTTTGTGACGCTGTTTTAATCATTTGATCAAGATGCTATAGGCCAATGATGATGATTGATGATGATATGTGAATAAATGGTGGATAAAACTCCGTGCAAAGCTAGAGAGCTACTAATCTATAAATAAAACTATAAAACAAATCCTGGGTGAAATAAAATATATGTATATATATAATTCAAAGAGCAACAGCTATTTAACTAAGTTACTATTTACGCGGACTTGGCTAGAACAGATCACCACACTTGGTGTTGGTGCAAGAAATGTAAAGAGTCTGAGTGCTCTAACTCAGGTCTCCTCTTCAAGAGTGACTGACAATACCTAATAGTTACACCATACAGATATAAACTCAAGTATAATACTTAACTAAGTAATAGTTAAATATTAGGTGTACTATTAATCAGGTGGCTATCTTGCGTGTGAACGGCACATTCGATATAGCGTAATCATTCAATTTTACTTCGTTGTTTGATTCTTTATTGAATGAATTTGATCTGAACTTGCCATCTATAGCACCTTTATAATACGCAAAGTATATTGCACAAACTAAAACTGCCCAGTGTATCCACAAGAAAGAAATGAAAGGATTACTTGAATATTTAAGTTTAAATAACAGGTAATTGTACTAATTAAGTTCTAGGTAGGTTTTGGCGCGAACATCTGTGGAGCCATTACCATAAACTACATCTACATTCAGTACAGTGTAAAGGCGCGACCTTTTAGCCCTGCCAACTGAGAATTTATGTAATAGCCTATGCCTACGTTACGCTAATAGTGTCTAGATTGTGATTAAATAGGTAAATACTAGGTTCATTTAGTAATACTATAATCATAGTTCTAGATTGAAAGCAAGATAGGTAGGTTATTATTAAAAATACATTTTGTAAATTCACGTTTGAAAATAGTTTTCACTGTGTGAAACGATGAAGACCATTACAGTAATGACAAACGATTGTATTTTTGGAAGTCATGTTTTTGTGTGCGTGATAATTTAATAATAACAGTTTTTAAAAGTGGGGAAGAGCATACCGGACCATGCTCAATGTAGGGTTCCGCAGCCGTTATTACAAATAAATGCACTACATATGTAAAAATCCGATTTGAATAATTCCACCAGCAGAAGATTACTTATGTCCTTTTGTTGAGAAACGCAGTTTTTCAGCAATAACTCAATGACGGTATATCCATTTATGTCAAAAATATTAAATTATTGAGCTACCTTTGTGATTTTTTTCATATTTTTTGCTCACACGGTCCAAAAGATAAGGGGTGGGGGCCCAATTAATGCAACTTTCGGCGCGATTATTTCCAAAAATATTCACTTAATCAAAAAAGTTTATTAAATCCCATAACATGTTTTTAAAAGACCTGTCAAATAATGTGCCATACATTGATATTTACAAAAAAAATATTTTGACGGACGGACAGACAGACAGACATACAGACAGACCGACATGACGAAACTATAAGGGTTCCGTTTTTGTCATTTTGGCTACGGAACCCTAAAAACCAACAGGACGTGTTGTCTTTTGTCTTTTATTCTGTTTTAAAAATAGAATGAAGACAAAACAATTGCTGTTATTAACGTATTATAAATAAAACTCATTAGGAATACTGTCATTTTCAGAATATTGGAATTTGATCACATAAGTCAGTTAGTTATTCATCAACATAATCATCATTTACATCAACTATATTATAAATACATCGATGCACATCTCTTTTATCGTAACACCAATATAATCGGTAATTGTACACGTTACATCGGACGAACTCCCGCACCAGTGGGATCCATCATTAACCTTTTATATATTCAACGATAAATAAGCTAACGTACTGAGTACCTAGTTAGGGATCCCTAAGGAAACCAAAAGGCACGGTTTACAGATATAAGCGGGTAAAAATAACTGGTATTTTATCTTACAGAATATTCTAAATGTGCAATTTCAGTTGATTCAAATTTCGCCTCAAATACATGGGAAGAAAGCATTAAATTCTTTAAACTCAAATCTAAGCGATGGGTTTCAATGCCTTTGTATTATAGTTAAAGTCATTCAAATTTTATCTTTTAAATTGAACGGAACGTGATCTCATTGCAATGCGTTATTATGCTTATTGCGTGAGTATGTTTATTCATTGAATTTTCCAAATAAAAAGCTAACAGTAGGCTGTCTGACTTGGTCCAACCGATTTAATCGATTATATCGGTCGGACCAAGCGTTCGCGTATAGTTTACGGCTTTATAGTTTGAGAAGTTGCTCACGTTCATGTTGGTATTGCAATTATAATTAATTGTTAGTTGCAGCTAAAAGTAATTATTGCTATAATACAAAGTTTTAAACTTTACCACTTTATAATATAGACATTCCACGAACCACTTACTTTAATATTAATTTTAAATATTTTCAATGAATAAACGGGTTGTGACGTGACTCTTGAGGAGTATTTCACCTACGACCGCAATTTTAATTTCTGATTGGTATCTTGAGACCACAAATAAATTAATAACTTTTCTGTTAAAGGCGCAGTAAATATAAAAGCCAGCAAAAGGTTTTATGATTAACGAGCACAGTATTACCAATATCAGTATGAATGAACTTATTTATGAGAATAATAGTTGCACTTTGGGACAGTATCACTCATAAAATAAAACAATCCAAACAATCGACGCCTGGCCTAAACTAGTTATGCATCACCTTTTTATGTAACCCCTTTTTGTAGTTTTTTCTGTTAAGTTGTAAATAATTAGTAATTTTTAGTTTTATTTTAAATTATTTTTAACAAAGTTATTTCGTAGGGTAGGTACCTAATCTGGTTTTAATGTAAATATATATAGGTATTAAATAAAAAAAAGGAAAAACATCCAAGCTAATATTATAAATGTGAGAGTAACTCTGTCTGTTTGTTACGCTTTCACGCTCAAACCTTTGTACTTACCGATTTTGATTGAAATTTGTTATGAAGATACTCGTAGTTTGAGTCCCGAGAAATGACATAGAATCGTTTTATCATATTGAAAGTCCTTACTCAACTATTTACTCATCAACGCTCAAGCAAACTCATTTAACGCTTGGTGTCTACTACTAGTTACACTATAGAAAGTTAACATTTTGTAGATATGTTGCTTTCGTGATTCAAACAAAGAAAGGATTCCAGAAAATTCGCTCTCACAGACATTAAGCCGCGATGTACAGCTTGTTTAAACTATGCATGTATCAACAGGTATAACACCATGGCTACTAGGTAATAATGCTTTAGTAAAGGAATTTCTTTCAAGTTTTACTTTTGATCCTGAATCCTGAGGAATGCATTCTTGCGCTCATAAAATGTTACAAAGGTACTTACTCATTTTCGCCTCGCGCGATGAGTACGGATTGGTAAGCATATTATAAAATTTCTTTGAGTTACGATGGCATTTGTAAAAAAGTGAATTTGATTCTGCCTTGTTGGCGCGGGAGTGTGTACGAGGTCACAGATTCAATTCCCACACGGGACGCACTTTGTGTGATCCAGAAATTATTGTTCTGAGTCTGGGTGTACTTTGTGTCCGAGAATTGAATGTTAGTAGTCCCCCCGACACAGGGCTAGTACCTTACTGTAGGAATTGCTTTAAAAAAATATATATTTTAATTACTTTAGGTATTATGCTTTTAAACTTAATATATTTATTTATGTGATAAGTATTTTAAAATTGTTAAGTGTCTGCACATCGAAGTCTCGAAGATATTAATAAAAAAAACGAATCAACTAATTAAGTTCTGTATCCGCAATTGAGCTTTGTTTTTCATGTTTGTTTGTTTGTTCAGGGTTGACACAAAACTTCATCAAAAGATTTTGTTTTAATGATTATATTCTCACCTAAATACTACTACTAGTTTAACAAAAATCGATTAAGTACATATATCATACTTACTTACTTACACATATCGATATATATCGGGATTTATAAAAGGTACCTATCGTAATTTTAGTGATTTATTCGAACCGAATCGAAATGGAATTACCCACCTATAATAGAGCATTTTTTTTTAGAAGATACCTTTTGCAGTAGGGTACTAGCCATATGACGTGGGAGACTTAACCAACATTCAGTTCACGGACACAAAGTACACCCAGTCTCGGAACAACAATTTTAGGAACCCACAAAATATTGTTCGATGTGGGAGTCGAACCCACGACCTCAAGCGCAGCAGTCGGTTCTCCCACCGCGCCACCGAAGTAGTCAAATTAAACATGTAGAACATAATTACATTACATTATTCAACAAAAGGTATTTAGTTTTAGTAGGTACAATCGTTTTCATTCTTAAATACATATTCGTTACATTGTATATACATTTTCCATGAAATTCTTTTAAATAGCGTTGCGTGTCATGAAACCGGTATTTATCGTAATTTCTTGCTGGCAGTATTTAGTGGGTTAATTCAATTTCAGTGTTACATTTAATTTTTTATGTATTTTCGATATGACGTTCCTATATATTTTTATGCACATCATTAGTACCTAAAAGGCGTGTTTTCTTCATGAACCAAGTATGTGCATACTTGGTTCATGAAGAAAACACGCCTTTTTTAACTAGTTGTGCTAAAGATTTTTTTTTGTTTGATTGCAATAATCTCAGGAACTACTGGTCCGAATTGTAAAAATAATGTTACTGTTGAATAGCCCATTTATCGAGGAAGGCTATATAACATCACGCTGCGACCAATGGGGCGGAGCAGCAATGAAAAATGGGAAAAAATACGCAGACGAAGTTATGCGGGTCAGTATATTATTCAAAAATCATTCCCATAAACACAACTAAATAGGTATTATCTATAAGTATACCTATATAATAGGTATAATAATATGATAAAAGAAAACCACTACAAACCACTGAATGTCATTACATTCAGTGGTTTTGTGCCAAATTCCAATTCTAGCTCATTAGCTAGAATTGAAATGGCACAAAAAAAATTGTAACATAGATATCTTATAAGAATTCGAAAATCAATTTTTACCTCAAAAAAAGGTTGAAACTGGGTTTCAAATTTAACACGAGTAAAAATACTAGCTAAATAGGTAACAATTTAATAATATTTGTTAAATTTAAGAATACTTAATTCTAAAACAAGATGGTTCTCAATCAAGCGTTAAAAGGTTTGTATTTATCATCGATGTTCACACATAACTTTTTATGACGCGACCAATTTGCACCATTCCTTTTTATTTGATGAGATAAACTTTCATGTGGCCATATATTGATCAACGACTTTATTGTTGTTGATCAAAATATGAAGCCATTTGCAACTAAGACATTTCAATATAATGTAATGTTTAGTAAAACACTGCATATTATGGTCCGTATCAGGTCGGCATTGCAATTATCTGTTACATTGTTGTATACTTAGCTATTTTTGTATTAGCTAATTTTAATTTATTATATGCTCAAAACACCGAGTATTTAGTGATATAAATGCATATCATAATCATATCAACCTATATGATGTTCTACTGCTAGGCACGGGTCTCCCCAGTAGAACCTACATAATGTAGATCCTAGGGGTAATTGCCATAATCGCGCTTGGCGGTCGGGTTGGCGATCGCAGTAAGGCTTTAAAGTACCTACGCAGAGGACGCTGCTGCCCTTCCTCCGGTGTGACATTCCTTAGTCACCTTGACGATGACCACAGAAAGAGGTGGGTTGGTACTATTCTTAAGCCGGTACCACACGGCCGACCTAAGACCTTTAAATTACTTTATTTTAATTTATATTACTTTATATACTATTTTGGTACGCTGGACTGGCTGGCTAATCCGTATAAACTGACAGAAATTTCAAATGCAGAATCAGGTAAATTTTTTGACACTACTTTTGTTTTCATTGTTACCATAAAGGTAAAGAACAGGTCTGCGCCATAACCTCACAAAATTGACCACTCTCTAGAAAGAGACAACGCTACTTTATGGATAATACCTGTCAAAGAGACAGGGCCGCACGAGGTTTTTCTCTCTTTCACGCTTTACTGTTTAATTGAAAGAAAAAAATCTTGTTTGTATCTTTTTGCAGGCGGGCTTTTTAGTTTTTTTTTTTTACAATATAAGATAAAAGATATTACTTTAAGTCTAATTTAATTCTCCCGTTTTCCACTTTGTTAAATATGTGAGAATCTTAAAATAAATTTCACTTTCTGTTATCTGACACTAAAATATTACAGAGCAAAATGATGCAGGTACCCCTGCTCAGACATGTTACTGAAACCTTTCAGACCCCGGATTAACACAACCGGGCATCAAGACAACCGCGGTCTTCGGCTTACAAGTAAAAACCTTCCATCCTTTCAGTGCAAAGATAATTACACAGACAAAATACAACACCTGACAGGTAACGTAGTAAGACATCAATCACGTATTCATTCAGCGAACTAAATAGACACGCCTGTGCTTTTGGAAAGTTGACAACCCTAGTCATATACCTACAAATAACCTTCACTTGAAAAATAAACTTTAAGTCACTGAGCTAAGGTTTTGTTTCCTTTTAGCTTCAGTTTTAAGGTGTGCATATAAGTTTGCAAAAGTGTTTAGAAAGTTTTTCGGGTGTAGAAAGGGACTTTGAAAAATATTTCCTTAGTATATAAATGGGAAATGGATTGTATAAACATTGTATATATTTCTTTAAGATAAGTTTAGTGGCCGCTAGAGTGGCGAGTCATGTCACTTCTCTTGTAAGAATTCTCAGTAAAAGATAGCCATTATATTTCTAAGTAGAGATAAAAATATGAACTTGTATTGTAACAATACGAAAATAATACTTTTATTTCGATAATGGCCAATATTTTAATCTACTTAGGTGTATTTTTGAGAGACAGGGTGTCTCAATTCAAAACATAACTAATGAATAATTTGCATTGAATTAACTGAACTGTCTTTGGCACCCCTAACACGCTCAATCCAGATCGTGATGTCGCGGCTCGCAATAGATTGATACATATTGATTCGGCTAGTTGAAACATGTCGCGATCCGTCAATCCAACGCGTTACACAGTCAATCTGGATCAAGGTCACTGATCACGATCATGGAATAGATTGAACGTGTAATGGCTGCCTATGATCGTGAATGGACCCATACCTGAGTGAGATGCTTACCTGTTGACTGTCCTGGGGGACAAATGTTGTCGTGACGCCACTGTCATTATTTATGACTGAAACCTGCGATTGTGTGTTGTTTTTCTGTCGTATAATTCTGATGATAGGTAGTCTAACCTCGATCAAATCTAGTAAAATTAATACCTATTATTAAAATATTTAGTAGGTATTATAAATATTATGCACGTTTATGTTATCTACATTGATATGATACGTACTTTCCGTAGTATTAGTTTACTCTTTGATACGTAAGTAGGTACATAATAAAAAATAGAGATATTATAATTGCTACATATAGTCTGACTGAATGAATCGCTATATCTGGCTTTGACCAAAAAATATGTGTGGCACTCGGGGACTGCCACGGTAAAGCTATTGCATAGCATTTTTTATCAACTTATGCAATTATAATTATTGATTTATTTTTTACTTATGCAGTATTTTTTTTTCTTTTCATTACATTTCGGAGCAGCTCGTCTCGTTCCGTGCGAGCTTCGTACAGTCGTATCATATTATACGTTAAGCGAACGCTCGGCCGAGCTACATGGTAGGCGGAGTGGGGGTTGTTAGGTTTTATTTTCGTTACGGAATTTCTTGATTCGGTCGCCGCGCTCAAAGCCCACGATAAAAGCTATGCACTAGCTTAAAACCTTTTTAGCTGGCGTATCATGTTTTTATAAGGGAACTCATTTGCTTGCTCAACATATTAGTTTCATATTCAATTCTATTTCCGCTACCCTAAAGGCCATAGGCAGAATATTCCATACAATTATTCAAGTTCGCAAAAAGTCCAAATAGAAACACACGGTTGTACGAACCATACGAAGGTATCTTAGCAAAAGAATTGCAATCGCACAGATCCGTATTGTCGATAAAATGAGGCTTCAACGTATTACGAGCCGAGTTCAAAGCAATTTTTTTAGTTTTGTTGAAATAGAAGGTTCATTTTACGAGTGGATTAGACCCATTTTGCAGCTAATACTGGTCAATTTTCTATCATGTAGTTGACTTTATAAAATTATATAATATTTTAAAGTAAATACCTTTTTTATTACCCAACGTTTTGACGGTCGAAACGGCGCGTCGCCGTCGTGCCCAAAGTCATGACAAATAATCAGAGTTCTCTGTCCCGCGCACCCCACTCACCCACCCGTTAACATCACCCCGCGCTCCCTTCTCACCGCGCAGGCGATATACGAGTTAAGCGGTCGGCCTATAGCTGTTTTATTATAGCCTATATGTTAATCCAGGATCTCAGCTAACTCCACACCAAATTTTATTAAAATCGGTCCAGCCGTTTAGACGTAAAGAAGTAACAAATATACACACTTACAAACTTTCGCGTTTTTATTATTAGTGTGATGTGATTATTGACCACAAACATAATTCCATCAGTTTATTCTCTAATAAAGTAACAAGTAACATATTTTGCATTATTCCTACTACATAATATTTTGAAACTGCATCTACAAATGCAATTCGTCAGTTTTTTTCCTAATATTAAAATATGAAGAAGTTATGACACATTCATGACTGACAGTTTGAAGGAAGTCAAAATCCGTGGGGCCGAAATGAAAAATTGAAAAACCAGCCCTATTTAATGCCTTGTCTCTATTGTCATGAGAGATGATTACGGATAGTTGGAAATATATACAAAATGAATGTAATAAAAAAAAATCGAGCATTGTAATAAAAATCGATTAGAAAAGAGTGGTCGCGAGTTTTTATTTTATAGCCATGTTCTTTTCTCCGGCGTTAGCTATTTTTTGCGAATTAGGCATATGTACCTATATACAAGTAGAATCCCGACGTATCTTATTTTGATTTAGTTTTTATTGTTACATGGATTACGATGTTCGCAAGTTTTGTTTTAGGTAAGCTATGAGCTTGTTTCTGTTATAGTCGTATGATTAGATTAACTACCTACCTACCAGTATAAACGTATGAAACTGATTTGTGTACCTACCTCGACCGAACGCATTAACACTACGATACGATAGGATGAGAAGTTTTTTGCTTGTAGACAAATTTTTTTGTGTTTAAAATTAAAGAATCTAGCGTCAGATGATGGTACGGTGAATTTTGTGAAAATTTGAATGGCTAAGAAACGAATTCAAGAGACAGTAAGGTGGGTTTACAAATGGTACTAATATTTGTTAATTAAATGTGCTGGTGCCTGTTATTAGTGAACAAAAATTTTAATAAATCATAAATCATTTAGTTTAACAGTTTGTTAAACTAAATGATTTATGGTACCTACCGTACAGATTCAGATGACAACATTACATGGGTTTGACATGCTATGCCATGTGGCGTAACCTACCGATTTTTTTAATTTAAATTTATTTAAAAAAAAACTAGCAATGTGGGATTGAGTCCCACATTACTAGCAATCTTGTTAACCCCTCAAGCTAAGCTTAAAATCTTGTGTTAGGAGTGGGTTCACGTCGGTAGTATAATGGGTAGGATTTGTACTTCACATTAGTGTCGTTTAAGTTCTAACACCATGTAAGTTATTTTCTAGCGGTCTTTGGTTTTGTTTGACATTATCGTGCCATTTGCTAGATAATCGGAAGACGTATTGTTTGAGCCAATCAGAAATAAGCAATAGCCAATAGAAATTGAAATGTACATAAATGAAATTGAAATGTTTAACTGGCATTTTTGTATATAATTATAAAAAAAATATGCAGATTTTCGCTCCCCTGTAAAACTCCCATTTTTGACTTACGGGGTGATAAAACAGCGACGATAAGTAACTGACTGGCTAACTAGAAGGCTGGAAACTAGGCTGTCTAGTTATGAAGTTGACTAGGCCTTATAATAAAATTGAGGTATGTAAATTGACCTAGTGATTATATATTTTCTGGCTCTCACGGACCTAAGTATCTATTTTTATTCTGGGCAAGTTGCTATAGTTTGATGGCAACCGCTGTACTGCGTATTAGGAAGGTGCGACGAGGCACAGCGCGGTACAGCGGTCGCCGTCAAACTATGATAAAAAGTAAAGTATTTTGCTCAATTTTTTATTCGTCATGTTTCATTATTACTTTTCTGGAGATCATCTTGTTGCCACAGCTCTGCCCTCTGATCTCAATTTCTGCGTGCCAGGAGTCTTGAGTTTTCCTGCAACGAAACAGAATAGGCTTTTATATCACGCGACTGTTACAGGGTCGGTATTATGACGATTAACAGGTATAGAATCGATTATGTGACACTTACGGAGTCGGTAATGGTTGGTACCCTTAAACGGTCGGTAAGGGTGGGCGCGCACTAGGCGACCTAGCTGCGGCGGCCAATTGAACGTTTATCGGTGAATGAAAAAGCACCCACTAAGGCAGCCACGAAATACTGGCTGCCGCAGCCAGAAAAACTGATACGACTGCACGGCAGCCAGAGAGTGTACGGGTGATTTAAGCGTATACCCCCCCCCCCTCCCTCTAGTAAGATATCCTGAGATTTGACCTGACTCCCTCCCCGCCTACATAATCAAACGAGAGATTTCGCATTTTATTAACACTGGTCAAGTGTGAGTCGCTCGCATTATGCCCCACGTATTGAACGGACGCGCCCTTACAGAGTCGACAGGTAATGCAGCTCGACAGATGCACAGGGTTGTTAAGGGGTTACAGGGTTAGTGATAGCATTTACTTTACTGGGTCAGCAATGAGACACATAGAGGGTAGATAATGTGACAGTTATCAGGTCGGCAATGTAACTGTTACATGGTCGATAATGTGACAGTTACAAGGTCGGTAATGTGACACCTACAGGGTCGATATTTGACAGCTACAGGAACGGTATGTGACAGTTCTCGTGTTGGTAAGTTTACAGTCATCGGGTCAGCAAGGTAATAGTTACATGGTTGGTAATGTGACAGTTACAGGGTCGGTATGTGACAATTATCGGATCAGCAAGGTGACAGTTATCGGGTCGGCTAGGTAATAGTTATATGATTGAAGTCGGCAATGTAACAAGAGCAGTTATTGGGTCGTCTAGATGACAGTTACATGGTCGGTAATGTGACAGTTACAGGGTTACAGTTATTGGGTCAGCAAGGTGTCAGTTACGTGGTCGATAATGTTACTTACTCGGTCGGTTAACATGTCGAGTCTCATGAGATTAGGGCAAAGAAAATAGCCTACCAAGATCACTTACCTGCAGTTATCAGTAAGTTCGCTGGTATTAGGCAAGATAGTCTGCAGCAGCAACAAGCACGGGAGCACCACAACAGAGATGAACTGGATCTGTTCTGCGGGCTGGTTGATCTTGCGCCGACGATCCATCATGCTGAGGGGAGTATAGCCCATCGCGCGCTCTCTGTCACCCTGGGGAGTAGGGGGCGGGGGTTGAGTTGTTTATGATTAGGTGTTCTCCGTGGCTTCACCTTCAAGTGTCAGAGATTAAGCCATAATATGCGAACATTTCTTGATTATTGCGTAGTGTAGATTGAAAACAAAAGAAAGTAGGTTAACAGTAAGATAATAGTATGTAACAGGTAGACATCACAACCGGGATATAAAGTTAGTCGAAAATACCAAAACAGTACGAACAACCCCTACACTCGTGACATTCCTAATCCTATTCCTATCGGATGCAATTAATAATTTTAATTTTGCTTGCGTATTCTTCTGCATTTGTGTGCTAAAAACAATGACGTTTTGTATGTGTATAAAACGTCATGTGCTTAAAACGAATTAGCAAAATTGCCATGCTGGGAGCCTAGACAAAGTCGCATTCGAATGGTGATGTCGTTAATGGAAAAGTGGGTACAAAATGTATGGCCGTGGTCAATCCAATCGATATGCAAGTATATAAGCTGCACCATTGACAGTATCTTCACATTTTTTTTCCATTCGATCAATCACTAATCTAGCGAACGGTGAGAACATGTAGAAAACGAAATAAAATGGTCGATTTTATTTTTTAACAATTTGACGTTTGCGGTGGAGACACGTTTTTTTATATTTTTGCGAACGATCGTTTAGAATCGGCGTTAGCGAATTCGACACGTAACGAATGTGACTTGTCTAAGCCCGCTGTTGTAAACTGCCACTGGTAGATACATAATTATATGTAACTATCGTCGAGAAATATCACCTATCAGCCTAAATGAGTGTCTCGCGCATACTTGTGTTGTCAAATCAGTTTCGTGTATACATGGTGATCTGTAATATACTCATAACCCACTCTTTCTTACTTCTCTTCTCAGTTTTGGAATTCATTTAATATACTAGCTGTGCCCCGCGGTGTTACCCGCGGTTTATTAGTCTATGTGTTAATCCAGGGTGTCAGCTAACTCCATACCAAATTTTATCAAAATCCCTCAAGCTGTTTAGACGTGAAGAAGTAACAAACATACACACTCACATACTCAAAAACTTTCGCCTTTATAATATTAGTGTGATTACTCTGAATCACCTATAACTTATTTTTGGAATTAAGACTTTAACATCCTACAGTCTATTTTACTGGAGTAAAATCGCCAAAGAAATATCAATTTTACTCAGAGGTCTCTCAGATGTATGGTAAATGGTTGTGTGACAAAAGTAGGTGATAGGTGGTGATGAGTGTATTTAATTAAAATACCGAACTCCGGTCTCTTTGCTCGACTACCCACATATTATGGCCGATGAATTGGAGCCGCCTTACCTGTGTGATTTAAAATATTATAGTATAGATTAAAAAATGCGTAGACGCAAACAAGCGTATTTTTGTAAAGCAGCATCTGGATAGCCTATGGGCACTAGAAAGCTGCTTAGTGCGTAATTTGAAAAGGTCTCATCCGAAATCTGATTTTTTTTATAGGTAGATTACACGAAACAGGGTTCGGCTCTGTCAAATATTTAAATAGAAAACTTAAATATTAGGACACAAAAGAAATTGTGTGACTAGCCTGAAGTTCTAGACAGACAAAAAAATAAATAAGGGTATGTCTATGTACCCTTAAAAAAATCTTGAAATTATGGAAAATGCAAAAAGAGGATTTTCATACTGTCATATCTATGGCGTTCGAGATCTAACATATATACGAACCAACTTTATTTTGTCCTTCGCTCCTGTGCACTGTGAAGTAATGGTTGTGTACCGGAGACAGAGGCGAGCGGACGTGTCGCTATGTGCGTGAATAATTCGCTCGGCGTTATGCTCTCTTAAAAGTACATATTGTCATGTATTGTCAGGGACAAAAATGTAATAAGGTTGGTACCTGATCATAAAACTCCTCATACACAGCCTTAGCTATAGCCTTCGAAACTCCGAACTGCTTGCAACACCCAGAGAGATCACTCGTTGTCATCAATATACCCTAGAACAAATTAAATGCAATATGTAATAAAGATCTCACAACAGATGTCGATTACGGCGGCCTATCTCATTAATCTACGGAGTTCGACTAGTAGTAGTACGCAGGGGATATTATAGTGCACGAGTACACGCGCAGACACAAGTGCACTCTCTATTCCTTCACTCTCATAGTACGATGACACACAATTTATGCATATTTCTAGAATTGATGGAGTGTACATCACTATTTTTACTATACTGTAGTAAGTTTTGACGCACATGTGATATATTGGCATTTAAAGGTATATATATATTGTTAGGAAACAGTTAGTATACCCATGTCCTTAATTTTTTTCTTTAGCGAAACCCTAGCTTTATGCTGATATATTGCACGGACTGCTCATTTCTGTAGTATAAAATTACTTTCAATATCAGCGGCTTTGCCCCATTATGTAATATGCCGTATGACATGTATCTAGTGTGATCCCTAAAAATACAGTGTCGCTAGCAGATTCCTAATTTTTTTGATTCAATGTAATGTTAGGTCCAAGATTCCTTACATTAGGAAGTGCAAATTTTAGGTATACATTTAGTGTTCTTGAAAGAAAATGTTCTCAGTTTCTATCTACTTTAAAAATAAGAGATGTATCATCCGCGAACTGTACAACATTACAGATATTTTCTAAATAGGATGGTAAATCGTTAAAATAAATTAAAAACAAAAACGCCTAACTGAACCGATAAGCCAGTAAACTTTGTGCCGTTAACATCAACACATTGAATCATATTACTCGGATATTTTGACTGCCTCTGTGGCGTGGTGGGAGTGTGTCCGACTGTTACGCAAGAGATCGTGGGTAGGCAAATTTATCCTACACAGGCACTGTAGTGTCAATAAGTAGAAGACTATTTATATTAAAATGTCTAAGTAATTGATTGAGAATTATTTTTTCAAATTTATTTTCTGAATGCAAGTAACACTGATATTGGTCAAAAATTACCAGAATCTGTTTAAAACTACTACTACTTGCGGCAAGATTATCATAACGCTGTGGCATACATCTGAACGAGTTTATGGTAGTTATAGGTATACTGGCAAAGAAGTTAATAAAAGCTTGTGATACATCTATTTATAAAAATATATATATTACGGGTCTTATTCTTAACGCGTGAATAATTTGCAATAAACAAGATATTTTACCTTAAATTATTCACGCATTTAAAACACGCGAAAGCTTATCAACATTAATATACATCAATTTCACTCTCAATTATTCTATTATTATCTTCTAGGCAAATTTATTCTCGATAACCACCTTCCATGTCCTTTTACTATGTCTGTTTATTCTTCATAAACAAAGACTTTGCCATGTTACACACTCTTTTAAATATCTTAGTAGGTACATTTTATTTATTTTTTTCAATAAAGTTGGAATTAAAATTATACTTCTTTATATCTTACAACTCATTTAATCTGCCCCTACTCTTGTAGTTGCCCACTGATTGATTGTCATAGTCCCTTTCTTCGATTCGATCTTTTTCTTCGTTTTAAAAGTGTTTTTAAACCCTTTATTTTCAACTTGAAACATAGATAACACATACAATACATGTCGTTAGTAGATTCTAATTCAAATAATGCAGGGTTCAATTAACATAAAATATTGTTTCTAAAACAAGATAAACGTTTTTTTGATGAAGGTCTAACTCCATTAGAACTATTTTAGCTTAATTCTAATCCTTTGAGTACTATTATAAGAAGATTATGGAAATCCTTCTTATTGTCCATAGTCGTTTGAAGTTAAATCAGTTATAATTGGCCTATGTTAACATTCAGTTTCTAAAAATATTGTCTATACAAGTGGAAGATGATACTGCTATTCTAGAAGGCTCCAAAAGCAAGATATTTAAATTAAATTACTTATAAGGTTTATGAATTTATAAGTAATCGGTTAACAGTCTGATATAGTGATATTAAAGTCGCCACAAACTATTATGCCTTTTTTGCTAGATTTAGCTCTTTTGAGAGCATCTTCTATCACAGACTCAAAGTAAAGTTTCCTAATTGCGGCCGGTATACACAAATAACAATATACCTACTGTTCAAGCTCAACACATGACAATTCAGCAGTACGCTCTATAGATAAACTTGTAAGGTCTTTGCGTTCCTTACATGTAATATTATTTCTAACAAGTATTAGTGACCCACCGTGCATGGCTTCTTTTCTCACAAAAGAGCGATGTAACTTTAGATTTTTTTTTTAAACTACCTTCATGAGCTTTTAGCCAATGTTCTGTAAAACATATGACGTGTACTTTGTGCGTCTCTAAGAATAAACTTATTTCTAACTCTTTGCCGGAGAGTCTCTACATGTTTGGATGCACAACATTCAGTTAGTTGACTTTGCCCGTTGTCTCTATTTGTAGTTTAAACTACAAGTTGTGTAATTATCATTGTCACTTAAACTAAATTCTTAGATAATTTCTTAATGCCTGTGTCAAAATGTATAATATTCAGTACTTATAATTAAGCAAGTTGTTCCTTATCAAAATCTGACATATTTTCTGTAATATAAACTTATTAACAAATAATATAAAGTCACAATGACGATGTGTTACATTATACATAAGTAAGTTTATGTCTTGTATGTGCTTAATTTGTTTATAATTTAATTTATTCGATTATGGCAAAATACAAGTAATGAACCTACATCCTGGCTTAGAGCAAAATGATAACATCACTTCAGTCAAATTAATTATATCTCTTTTTGTTACTAACAAACCATCGCCGTATAAAATGATAACTGTAGATAAATCCAAATTTGTTGTTTTTTACTATCATTAAGACCATGTTACTTAGCACCTGGTGAACATATATTTAAAACTTGCCGATTTGTATGACTACTTATTATATAACCAAAACCTACATCTATTTTATCAGAGAAGATATTTAACTTACCTTTGTCATCACTGAAACATTATAATTATATGATTATTATGATTATAGTACTATGACGTTTAGAAACGGTACTGGAATTGATTCAGACTAACTGACAGATAGGTGACCGAGTTTGATTGCACATATCTCTCATGCACTTGTACTCCGAGGCACGGAGGGGTGTGACAATGTTCGAAAACGGTCACCCATCTATGGACCACCAGTGGTAAAGTTGCTTAACCTCGCAGATATCTCAATCTCTCGCCACGGAGTCAGAGACCTATATTAAGTTAAACAACTTCAAATTTAGGTGGCAAAACATCCAGCTTTCCCACCTATATTAGAAGTTGTTTGCACGCAACGTATGTATAATGAAAGCTAGTACCTCAGGCTATTATTTTCTTCGTTTATATCGCGCCTTTTCCAGAAGTCACAATAACACAAATTTTGGTGTATTACCCTTGATTAGGTGACTATGATGGGTCGTCGTGTAGTCGGTTCGACTGCAACCCATTTTTAGAGTGAAATCCGTTAAAGTTAATGAAAGAGATATAAAAATCAAAGGCTAAAACCTTGAGCATCTTCCGATGCAAGATATCATTCCAGTTGAACTGATGGTCTACGAGCAACGGCGCCAGTTGAGCGCGGGTCTCGAAATAGACCGCCAGGTCCGTGCATAGGATGTTGTACTTTATCTCCTCCAAGATCAGCTCCTGGTCGCTCTGGGGTAGCCTACACAGAATGTTCTTTTCCTGGAAAAGGGGATCGGAATATGTCTCATAGAGATATCTGCTGGCCGTTGGTAGGAGCAACTGTCAAAAAAAAAAAATTATAAGAATAAAAAAACCCGCCTGCACAAAAAAGATGGAAACAAGATGCCCTCGGAGGTCGGTCGGAAGTCGGAGGCACTTTACTAAGTTCGTCGAGATTCATTAATGCCTCCGACTGCATGAAATTGTATAATTATGTAGGGCATCTTGTTTCCATCTTTTTTGTGCAGGCGGGTTTTTTTATTCTTATAATTTATTTTTTTATTTAATACTTTTTAGGTGTTGTAGGATGTAACCGATGTAGCAACTTACTTTTATCACAGCTATTGTCAAGTATTGAAAATTGAAAAAACAATGGTTGCTAACTAACTTTTTTAGTATTACAGTCATAATCATGTTATACCTTTTTGAAATGCTTATGATGAGCTCTTTAATTTAATACCCATATTGCAGTATTCGAAACAACTTTTTTTTTCACACCTCTTTATTTTGACATCTCATAGCCGCCATGTTTGTTTTTTAAAAACGTCACCTATCTAAGAACACTTGGGCGATTAAGACGAATCAAACGATGTGTGAATTGTATAAATCCGTTCAGTGGATTGTGAGATATCAGGTAATAAAGAATATTACATACATACATACAAAATACGCGCGAAAAACATAACCCTTCTTTACAGTCGGGTAAAAATTGAAATTCAGAATATGACTGAGTTTTAATCTGTGAACGGGGTCCTTATTCACGTTCTTTTGTTCCGTTTTCTCGATAAGCCCGTGCGAACTATCAACATCTTATCATAATGGTTAATAGAGAGCTGCGCTTAGAAATTCATCAACACGCATGCACGTCGGCCGTCTTTGAGTACACCGTGCCTGCGCTAGTTCGCATGGGTTTGCCGCAAAAACGGAAAAATAAACGTGAATAAGGACCCTGTATTTGTTTTGTGATAATTTAGATAGTTATAATAAATAATAGCGGTGTATGCATTAATCTATACTAATATTATAAAGCGGAAGAGTTTGTTTGTTTGCTTTGTTTGTTTGTTTGTTTGTTTAAACGCGCTAATCTCAGGATCTACTGGTCCGATTTGAAAAATTATTTTTTTGTTGAATAGCCCATTTATCGAGGAAGGCTATAGGCTATATAACATCGCGCTACGACTAATGGGAGCGGAAAAGCGACGAGAAATGTTTCAAAAACGGGGAGAAATTACGCATACGAAGTTGCGCGGGACAGCTAGTTCTAGATAAAGAAGTGAAATTAAAATACAAACCTCAATAACTTTCTTCGTAATGTAATAATGATGCTGTTCCAGCATGGAACTTCTATACATTTTGGCGAGAGGATGTTTACAGAGCGCCAGAAAGTTGTTATTATACCCTGGGTGGTCTATGTCATGGCAGAGACCAGCCAACATTAGACCAATGATCTGAAAGGAGTGAAATGATATTGGTGCCGATTGTTTTTGTTTTTGATAAAACATGGTTAAAAAGCATTATATTATTACAATAAACGGCTTGACAGACAGATGGACGGACGGACTACAATATGATTCTATAAGGATTCCGTTATTTCCTTTTTTCCTTTTGAGATACAGAACAGAATATTAAATTGCCATAATTTTTTTGCGTTTTCACAATTATGACTTTTTTCACTAAACTGAAAAACATGTTTTTTTTTCTATGCCTAACTGGAATAGGGTGGCTCATCTCGCTTCACGTTGAATTTCGGAACCCAATGTAAGTATATAAGTGAAATATGTTTTAGTAAGATATCATATACATACCTCAATATAATTGAAGAATTCCATATTGTTAATTAAAATCATATACATAGTATGAGTGAAGCAAAAGGCGTGTTCTGCGTTATGATAAGCATTATTCCGGTAACAGCCCAACACAGTAAGAATGTACTCCATTAGGGTCGCCCGTTCAAAGTTGACGTCACCAAAAGTTTCGGTGAACATGTAGTACACTAAACTTGGCATTTCCTCACGGCTACCGTCGGTTATGTGGTAGATGAAGCTAATGAACAAGAAATGCGTTAATCATTGACCGGAAATGATTAAGATTCTAATCGATCTAAGTATTTTAGGGTTCCGTAGCCAAAATGACAACAAAGTTTCATGTTGTCCGTCTGTCTGTCTGTCGGTCCGTATGTCACAGGCATTTTACTCAAAGACTACTTATTGAATTTTGATGAAATTTAGTGAAAAGGTGTTTTGTAGTAGCCGCTACTTAGTTCGACAGGTAAATAATGAAAATAAATATTTTTTTGGGGAGACACACAGACAGGTTTTTCAAAAATATTTAGAGGTTTCTAATAACTTTTTTGATTAAGTGGAATTTTTGGAAATAATCTGTCCGAAAGTTACATAATTGTGTCCCCCCCCCCCCCCCCTTATCTTTTGAACCCATACACATTGAAAAAATACACAAAGGTAGCGCTTGATAAATACTTCAAACTAAAATTATTTCGATCGTCATCGAGTTATTATTTTTTACATCAGGTTGTGTACACCCTTATATTATTAGTAAATACTTAAAAACTATGTATAGTATGTATGGAAAAAAAAATCAAATAACAAAACTAACTACAACGCGACGCAGCACTCGGCACCAACACATGCACAGTGCACAGGTGCCTCATCGGCCTTCAGCTCTGCTAGCAATGACATTCAGAAGACTTGTCACTGTGACGCATTCGATACAGCAGAGATGCCGATCTGTTTCGCATTATCGCAAAAAAGTCATCAGTATGTGCTTCTGCGAACATTCCTGATGCGCTGCAGAATGGCCGAATTATGGCCAAAAAATTGCGTTTCTTAACAAAAGGGCATAAGTGCCATGAACATACGCTCTTCTGCTGATGCAATTATTCAAGTCTGCGGAATCTTACACTGAGTATGCTCCGACATGCCCTTGCCTGGTTTTTATTTATTACTACGAAGTGACGGTAGTAAACAGGCACACGGCCCACCTGATGGTAACCGGTTACCATAGCCTATGGACGCCAGCAATATTAGAGGTGTAACTGGCACGTTGCAGAAGAAGAACCCCACACTGTAGTCTTTTGGGCAAACCTTATTTTGACTAAGCGGTAGTGTTCCACTTCCGTTTTTCAAAATATCGGGGGAATGCGTAACTACGGTCACAGACTGATCTGTTAGAAAAAGCGGTAGCTACTTTGAGAATGGGGACTCATCTTCAGCGACCTAAAAACGGGAAATAGTGCTAAATATAATGGAATGTATTCATGTCAAGAAATTTTCAAACGAATTTATCTGTGCTCGTGATATTTTGATTATAGGTAAAAGAGATCCCTCTAGGTTAATAATGCCTGCCTGTAAGACATCCCTATTTCACAAGAATTGCTATGTAATGTGCATAAAAGTGTTCAATAAAGTGCCCAAGCCTATTCGTGAACTACCAATAATAAAAATGAGAAGGGAGTTGAAAAAGTGGTTGATACATCACACTTTTTACACTCTTAAAGAATTTCTCGAAAATAAGAATTAATTATTAGAACTCCGTATTTTCTAGATAGGTACCTACTCTTTTAACCTAATATTATTGCATGCTCAAGTTAGCCAAATATGTGAAACTCAGACACTGCTTTTAAGACCTATGTATGTACCTTATTTGATGCAATAAAAAGATTTATTATTATTATTATTATTATTATTAAAAGTGACGTATCTAATAGTCTGACCACGCTACTTAGTGCTCTTCACGTGATTCGACTTCGATTGGCTGTAGTTAAGAGTCTCTCGTGTAATTTTAAGGATAATTTTTGTTTAGGTTATGTCTAAACCTCTACATTTTTTTAGTATCCTACAGTAGAAATAGGCAACAGCAGTTGGTACAGTTCACCTTTTAAAATGAACGGGTGGCACGACGATGCCACCGCTACTTTCCATGTGTTCTTCCAGTTCGTGCTTGCATGGCTTCAGGTGTGAGCTCATCAGCTCTGAGACAGCTTTATTCATGTTGCGCTGTAATTATAATTACGATTAAAAGAACTACAGTAATAGTGAGCTTTTAGGTTCGGATTGAGTAAGCCTTGCTTGGGCTGCTACCTCTTCGAAAAAAGCTCGAGACAATGGAACTATGAAATGCTGTGTTTCTAAGACTTGACTTGGTTCCAGGATTCTTCAGGGAGCTACTAAAAATTTATTTATTAAAAATAAAGTGTTGACCTAAAATTGGATTTATTTTGAGTTGGATTGTAATTTATACATACGTGATATATCTTTTTCTGCTGCATATTATAGAAGTGTACGATGAGAGAACAATAGCTGACAAACACTGAGAAGATCCTCTCGTCCTCGGCGTTGAACGGCTGGGCGTTTCTTTTGTTCGTCAGTTGTACTACACCTGGGGGTAGGAATATAATTTGATCATTTGACCGACAAGCATTTTTAATTGGTATTAAATATTCGGCTTAATCTATACTAAAATTATAAAGCTGAAGTGTTTGTTTGTTTGTTTGAACTACTAGTCCGAATTGAAAATTTATTTTACTGTTCGATAGTCCATTTATCGAGGAAGGCGAGTACTAAGTAGGGTTGTCAGACTGTCAGATATCTCGCTTGATAAGACACGCCCCACCAAATCATCACTGCCGCAGGATGATGACCACGCTGTGTATGTCACTTTCTGACCATTTGAGCAGTTTCTTTAGAACTGTCAGGATACACTTTATTATTTTGCTTAATGTAGTGCTCTTCAATTGTGATTTTTTTTTCATCGGTAAAGAGATATTTCTGTGCCCTTCACTTGTGTATCGCGGCAGAAGGCGTTTTGATCGATCCACTCTCTTTAATTGTAAAGATTGATTTAAGGCATGTCCTTTATATCAACGATAAGCACCGAGCTTCAGGTCTTGTTTTATAGTACGCGACAGAGTCCTAGCGGGAATATTCTATTTCGCGATAAGATTTTTTGCTTACTAATGGGATTTCGACGAATTCTGGCATTAACAGCAATTTGTAGTTCTAAGAGCACGCGGCCGCCCCGATCTTGTATGGTCTTCGACAGAGAAAGTGTTGTTGTATTTGTTGATAGTACGATATACGAACATACGGCTGATACCGAGCTTTTGAAGTGTCTGGAATATGTCCGACGGCTCCATACCCACTTTGTGCGAGGTGATCATAGCAATGCTATTTTCTCTTCTACCCCAATCTATAATGTCATTTGTTAGTAAACACGAAAAAATATGTGAAATGGCGCAAAATCAAAAGAACTTTTAAAATAATAAACGCGTTCCAAATTCAAAGTAATTAAAAAGTTGAAAAAAGGAAAAGTTTTTATGTAACAGTATTTATGGCCGGACTAGTAATACTTCTAACGTGATTTTTTTCACAAACTCAACATCAACCATTTAGCTGAGAGGGGGGGGGGGGGGGGCACTTGACTGAAAAAAAAATACACTTTAAGCTTAATATTTCACAAACGAAACCTAAATCTAAAAAATGATCTTTACAACTCCGAAACGTTTTTAATGATACCCCACACAGTCATATCACATCAAATCACATCCTCACTTTACATATAGGGGAGGTACCCTCAAAAAATGTTTTTCAAGATTTTATTCTTTCACTTTGTCATCATAAGTAATATCCATGCAAAATTACAGCCTTCTAACACTAACAGTATCTGCGCTATGCTGCGGACGGACGGACATAAGGTACGTATTATATATTAAAGGTTCCGTTTTACCATTTTGACTGCGGAATCTTATAAAGGGTACAACTCGACATAAATCACTTATCACAGGAGGCACAGAGTGATTATGTATGTTTTCTATCCCTTTTTTAATTAAATTAATTTTATTTCATTTTATAATTTCATTTAATTGTATTCCCTTAGCGTGATTTTGTTATTTTATTATTCCGATTTAATTGTGTTGTCTTCTGTTCATTTTGTTATTTTAATTTAATTTTATTTAAATATTTGTTGTATGTAACAAATCTAATTTTATTATTGTGAGTCAAAGTTACTAAAAGTATTACTAGAAAAAAAAATAGTTTAAATATTTATGTGTGAGTATATTTGTTGATATAAACACACATAGTCAACGGAGGACATTTCTATTTTAAATAACAAACTACAAATCTGCATCTACGAATTACCTAACTTCTACAGCAACTGACTCTTTGTTTCCTTACCAATAACTCCACTTTTATCAACAATAGGCCAGACCAAACAGGACCTGACGACAGTTCCCGTTGTAGGATCAATCTCGTTGGAGAACCGTGCGTCTTTGTAAGCGTCAATTACGTTTAATTTCACTCCTGTTCGAGCCACCAAGCCCGCTGGCGTCTGTTCTTGGGTTAGGCTGTGAAAAACGTGGTTGGTACATATGCTTATGTACTTGTGTAGTCTGAATAGCGAACAGATCTGATACGAAAGCGTGTGAAATTATGCCTGCTGCTATAATGTATCGGTGACTCATCGCAATGTCGTTCTATCCATTGAGGTATTAATGTACTTCTAGTAAGCAGTCAACTAAATATCACAACTGCCTGTGCCCACAACATGACTGCCTCTGCGGCGCGGTAGGAGTGTGTCCGACTGCTACGCAAGAGGTCGTGGGTTCGGTTCCCACTTGGAACACCGCTTTATGTGATCCACAAATTGTTGTTTCGGGTCTGGGTGTAAATATGTAATTGTGCGTGACTTGTATGTTTGTAAAGTCCCCCGCGCCACAGGGCTTGTACCCTACTGCGGGAGTCGTCTTTTATAAGACACTAAAATTGTGTTCCGTTCAAGTGCCATCGGCCATCTGACCTACAGAATCCGGCCGCACTTTACTCAGTTGCTTGCTAGATCTTAAAACGTTCGAACGCATTAAATATGCCGTCGTGTATTATACGATATTGCACTAACAATTCAATCATACAGAATAATAATTTTCCATCGGTAAGAAACTAGATAATCATTTAAAAATTTAATTAGATATTTTTAGTGTACACCATATTGCGTCATTTGTCATAGACTAAAAAAATTAAAATACCCGTGGGTGTCGTCAAGGCGACTAAGGGATTTCACACCGGAGGACGGGCAATTACCCCCAGGATCTACATACCAGTAGGTTCTACTGGGGAGACCCGTGCCCAGCAGTGGGCCATCATAAGGGTTGATATGATATGATGTACGCCTGTCATATCAACCTCAATGGGTAAAACGCAGTGTGGACAAGTGTAGGTAGAATTAGCTGACGATTCTTTTTAAAACGGAAAATAATAACTGACTGTGGTCAATCGAAAATGATTCAAAATGAAAGATGAAAAATAATTTATTTGTGTAATATGGTAAGACATAATTTGTAACATTGTGCTTTTGACGTGATAACGCCCGCATGAAAAAGTGTCACGTTCCGTCTGAGCCGAGCGTGCAAGCGAGAGCGCGGAACAAGCGATACAAAGGCACAATCGGCCTGATGTTCGGATGTTTTCTTATGACGTTATCACGTAAAATAATCGTCCGTAAACTGACTTTACAGACAACCATTTTTGAAAGATATCCACGTTCGAAGTTAAAGATGGGGATAAATGGATACAATATGGCCAAAACAACCGCACTCAAAAGATCTGGTTATCATCAAATCTTACTAATGTACTTATATTCGTTGCATTTTTGTGAAGAGGATAAATATACCATAAAAGCGTGAAAGAGTTTTCTGAAGAAGTCTACTGTACCTTGTGTAGATGTAACAATAATAGAAATAACACAACAGTATTATTCCCAGTATTGTTACTTACATCGTTCGTCTTGAAATGTCAAGAAGAGTAACATTATTATTTCAGTCATCACTAACATTATGTTTTGTTTGTTTTAGATAAAGATGTGTTCCAGTAGTACTAGAACAATGGAACCGATTTCCAAGTTAGCGAGTCAACGAGCGAACATACCTGAGCAATGATTCTTCAGCTTTATACCTCCATGCGTTCCTGTGAAAAGGGGCTTAGCAGACAGAAGGACATATGGATAACAAAATGCCATAAGGGTTACGTTTTTGTCGACTGAGGTACAAAACCCTAAAAAGGCATAATTCTTATATTTAGCCGATATATTTTCAAAATCCTAATACACTTCAACACCTACTCCGTAATAAGTTACCTAGGCTTGGTAGGTACAAAAGTTACATAGTCGGTTCTATTTAGTTCATCTTCAAAATTGACGTTTTGTGTCAGTGTGTTGTACAAAACGCGTAACAGCCTCAAAATTCACGGCGTTTTGGACCTTTTGGCCGTGAAAAATCTAATATATAAAATTCTCGTGTCACAGTTTTCGTTGCCATACTCCTCCGAAACGGCTTGACCGATTCTGATGAAATTTTGTGTGCATATTGGGTAGGTCTGAGAATCGGACAACATCTATTTTTCATCCCCCTAAGAGTTTGTTTGTATGTTTGAACGCGATAATCTCAGGAACTACTGGGCCGCAATGAAAAAATATTTTATTGTTGCATAGCCCATTTATCGAGGAAGGCTATAGGTTATAACATCACGCTACGACCAATAGGAGCGGAGCAGCAATGAAAAATGTTGTAAAGAAAGAAAAAAAAAAAAAAAAAAGGGAAAATTTACGCAGACGAAGTTGCGCGGGTCAGCTAGTAATATATAAAATCTAGCGCTACATGAATACTTTATCATGTTAGGCGGCACAATTATTGTTTTAGCGCTGTAGCTGCTTTTAGTTTTAATTAGCGAAAAAAGACGACGATTATTGTTCCAGATAGCTTCTCTAGTAGGTACGTCAGTACATAACATCTTAATGGTTCAATCGCAAAATGTCGTTCAATATTGTGACGTGTATTAATTGCACTGTAGTTCTTAACGTATTACTGGCGTCCTTACGAAATGTTCTAGATGTTATGGATGAAAAGAGTGTGCATCAGCTATGTCCTACTTTTTTTTTTACGGCAGAAGATACTGTAAAAGCCAAGAGTAGGTATGCTCTTTTAGTCGATACTGAGCGGAAAGAAGATGCCTGTTAGACCAAAAGATGGGAAAAAGAAATTATCACGAGACGTAGATGACATGATCAGTTTGTTAAAGGCCACAAACTCTAATCTTTTTCTAATATTTGCGGCAAAGAAAATACACAAATTCCCTCCGGTCCCCTAAGATTACGCGGACACCACCCGAGTGCTAAAGGAGTTAATAGGATTACAAAGAAAGGTTAGTAGTTCTAAAATCAAAAATTGTTACAATCTATTTAAGATAGAAGTAGAAAATATGAAATATGCATCGTTCATTGACACCAACGAGTTGGCAAACAACAAACTGTCCGCTGCTGCCCGTCTTCTGGAGTGAAATCCCTAAGTCGCCTTGACGACACCCACGGGAAGAGATGGGATGGCCTTAACTAATGAAATTGTGTCATAATAAAAGTTAATATAAAATCATACAGAAAATATAACGCGTATAAGCTGTACCTATGTGTCGAAGCACAAAGATGACATATCCATAAGAGATGAGTTATGGCCCAATGGGATTAAGTTTAGACGTTTTGTACATTTTTAGTACAGAACGAAATCACAGGAGTCTAAGGAGTTAATCTTGTAATTTATAGATAGCAATTCTAAAAATAACTACTTTAAGCTTACAAGTTTTAATTGTACATTGGCTAAACGATCAATTAATAATGACATGGCTTCCTCTTGACATACCAATGCTGGGCACAATAAGCCCAGACTTTGAGAATAGGCAAGTCGGCTGTAGACACTTCTGTGGGCTTACTGAAAGGTAGACCTCATGGATGGGTAGCTTTACTTTGGAGGTAGGGCATTTTTAAGACGGTTTCAATTGTTAATTGTAAAACCCCAAGACTAGCTGCAATTACGGCCACGTTAAAAACCTATGATATAGAAAATATTTTTATACAAGGAGACTTGCGCATGAATTTTTCTTCAAAAAATTAATAGATTTTTGCAATGATCAAACCTGAGTCTGTGCTGGTAAAGAGAAAAGAAGGGGAGGACAGTGACACATACACTTCCATAAATGATGTCAACAGTGCCATCCCTCAGAATATATTTCTGGTAGTTATTCGTCATGATAACTTCGTCAGCACTTGCAAAGACAAAACCCTCGGTTTCTCCGAAGAGGTCACCAAACCGTAGGCAGGCCACGGACGCTACTAGTTCCACATAAGGCCCATGAAGAGCCCGAAAGAACCTGCCGTGAAGCTCCTTGCTCTGCCATACCTACCTGCATTAATACCAAGTACTACAGGTTTGCGCCAGTTCTCTTTAGCAAAGGAGAGCGGGGTTAGCCTGGTGTCCATCGCGACATCCCGATGCACACCCACGTCCATATAGAGGAAATGTTCGCTCGCGGTTATGAAGAGACTTGAGGTTCAACAAACCCCGGCCCCCATACTTCCGTGGGATATACAATCTCATCACAGATAAATGTGGGTGATATGACGGTATGACGTCATCAGTGTGTGGACTTTTCGACCCAATGCGTCTAATTCAGTCGTAGTCCATTTAAGTATGCCGATGGAATACATAAGTAGTGGCATGACCCACCTGTTGCAAGCCGGGATCTTGTTGCTACCTGACGACCTAAGAAACATTCTCGTAGCAATAATGCACAGCGCCTGCGACATACCCAACTACTTATAGGTCTTCGTTGCGAGTTTTCCACTGTCCTCGCTTTATATAAACAACTGCACATTTGTCCACACCAAACTTCATTCTAATAGAATTTCTAAAGGTTTCGGTTACCTTCAGTAACCGAAACCTTTAGTAATTTAGGGCGCAAAGAGTTTCAAATCATCCATAAACAGCAGGTGGGACCTAACCACCACATCGTAACCTGCAACCTAGCCCTGAACTCTCTAATAAGGTACTAAGGGGGTTCAGTGCTAGGCAGAACCAAAGAGGACTCGAGAGTGTCACCCTGGAATATACTCCGCTCAATCCTTAGTTACAGTATCCCGGGCCCCACTTCTACATCCATTCTAAGAGGTACACAGAGTTTGTGCTTATGTTTATTTATTTTAGCTTTCAAAATGGGAATAACAAGTTATCGGTCTATAATTACTAGGGTCCGAGGTACTAGCGGTCTTATGGAGTCGGTGGGTCACTCCTTTAGTCATAAAAGCTGGGAGCGATATAGACGGAATTGCGACGCCAAATAAGCGTGATAACTCCGCAGCCATTTTCAGCCAAAAGTTGTGCAGTCTGTCCTGGCTACGTCTGCACTGGTGATAATGTTTGATAAAGTTTACACGCTTATTTAAAGTCACGAATCCATTCCCCATATGTGTGGGTGACAGACACCGACCAATATTGCGCCGAAAAGATCTTGTCGCTTCAGCATTCGGTATCCACACTTTGATCCGTTCGGTCCCAGTCCCTATACGTGCATCTTTCCACGCGTTTTTGGTACCTGCATAGATTTTTTTGCTTCAGGAAGTCTATGTGCTCTGTGACACACGGCATATAATCTTGCGGGCTATTTCCAGTCCCTAACAATGCCCGTCTAGTGAATCACTCTTGGGCGAGTGTTCCCGGTCCTGAAGCAAGACAACTTGCCGATGAGTACTCTAGCCTCAGCAGTACAGCGTTCAATCTTGTATTTCCAAGCCGATACGGTGCACCTTGGTCGTATAGTAGGGGCTTCACGTAACAGCTTAACATCTACTTTAAGACAAGCCGCAACAGCCGTACAATACAGGATCGAAAAGGTATTACCGAGGCCTTCGCTATTGTCTAGGTAAGTAGGCAATAGCGAATCAAGAGTACACACCGGCGATGTTCCGTCTATGCATAGGCGGTAACCGAGGCGGGCCTAATATTGAGAGGCGTGGACCGATACGTACGTCCGTGAAGAGCACATTTTAAAGCGGCCTTAACCTCCTCGTTGTACTGAGTACTTACCGCAATAGATGCGGCATCCGACCCTGTCACAGACACCTCATTTGTAGTAGCATATACCGCGGCTTATCTGGGCGTACTCCGAACGTAGTAGCGCCAGCAATCCAGCAGATGACAGCGCTGAATGACCCGCACCTGGTCCGAGAGCCGTTGTGCCGACATGTTAACAGTCAGCTCAAGCACCGGAAACAGAGGCAGCACCCGTTGGACAGTGAGGTTGCTGTAGCTGCATAATATGACCGCCCGTCCATCTCACGCGGCGCACATCACCACCGATAGCGGGGGCCTGTCTGAGGCCGTTGGGCCTCGGGATCCTAGGCGTGTCGGCGGCGCACAGGTGGTGGCAACATCAGCGGAGAAAAATACTCATCGCTCGACGATCTTGACGCCTCAGCAACGAACTGCTGGTGTTGAACCCTGTGGTTGCGAGGTCGGTGAACTCTGCTCCTTGTGATCATCATGCATCATAATTTATATTGTTATTTTTTGGCCGCATTAGTGCAATTTTTCATTTTGAAATATTCATACATTTCTTTCATGGTTTATTTTTCACTGGACTTTTGCTCGATTTATGATGTTTTTGTCCTTTTCACTATGGATAAATCTATAGATAAATGGGTACTGATATACTTTAGTCTTTGGATAATGTACAGGGTATTTCAAATAAGTGGTTTCAAATAAGTTAATATTATCACTCTTTATTAATTTTATAAACTCATCTTTTATATTTTTAAAAAGATATAAATTTAAGAATATAAAAACTCCTACCTAGAATCTAGCTACCGATGGTTAAGGCTCCAAAGATAGGAACCTCCTCACAATGCATGCCGCGTCGAATATTATCGCCTTCTATCTTATTATTATCATAAAAATGAGAGTATCAAGGTTTTCGATGAATTTTAATTAAAACCTATAAAAATAAAACACAATATTTGTATGTTTGTCGTCCATGCATTTTGAAACCATTGATCATATTGTGATGCAACTTCGGTACGATGTTCTGAGAATGCCCCCGAGGCATCCTGGCCAAAAAAAAACGACCGCGAAGAGTGGTCGGGTTCAACTAGTTTGAAATTTATAATTTACTTAATAGGTCAAACGAATGTAAGTACACCCACGTCGATGACCGCCAATGATAGATATAACCATGCGATAGGTCGGTTAGATAGGAATCTAACCGACCTATCGCATGGTTATGTCGTGGACATTATTATGACACGTTGTAACTACTAACTTGACTTTAGCCTTTTTCCGTGGCATGGTGCTCATCTCACCGGCCCAACCATCGTCCCACATGTCAGCGTGTATGAATTCGCTAATGTTGTCCTTGTCGATTATATAGAAGCTACTCCGCGTCGCTCCGATGAAAGTTTTCAAAACTGCCTGGGGGCGTGCAAGTGGAAAAAAATTGTATCGTTTTAGATGGGTAGGTAATTGAATAATTTCAAGGCAATTCGTCTGTTTTATTTTCCAAATTTTGACAAAGTAGGTAGAGAAAATATTTTTTCTAAGGGTAAGTAAGTACATAACCTTCTATATAGGTACACCAGGATATTTTTTATAAATTGTTTTAAACAGAGTTAAAATATAAACGCATTTTTTCTGGAAAGCCTACCCATGTGGAAATTCTATCAGAAATACTCAAAGAACACCCATTGATAAAATCCCAAATACACAGAATTTTGATCAAAGATGAAGACAAAATCAGGCTTATACCTGAAGAAGCTGATCGCTCTGAGTTAAACCAAATCAGAATATACACCGATGGCTCCAAAACCTCACAGGGCACAGGTGCTGGTGTTTACTCAGACAGCCTCAACATAAAAATATCAAACTCTCTAGAAAAGAAGAGCACAAAATTCCAAGCTGAATGTATTACCAGAGCGGCACCGGCGATCACATCCCGAAATGTTAAACGTCTTCGCATCAAGATCGGATCTGATAGCACATCCGTGCTACAAGCCCTAAAAAAATAAACTATAAACTCAGCCCCGATCCGGTCTCACATACAAATGAGGTATCTCTGCAGTGAATCAAGGGACACAGCAACTCCATCGGGAACGACGCCGCAGATGAACTGGCACGGCGGGGCACCAGAATGGTAACCTACAGCCCCGAGCCGCTGGTGCCCCTGCCACTGGCTCAAACGCTCACTGGCTAAAGCATGACTGCGTGAAAAATATGAAACCAGCCATGTAGCGGAATGGACAAATAATAGCGATTACGAAAACAGACAAACTAAAGAGGCGATTCCGGAAGTTTCAAGGAGACTCTCACGAAGCGTCGTTAGACTTGAAAGGGACAAGCTACGCACGGTTGTCGGCATCTTTTCGGGTCACCGTCCTCTAAGCAAGCACCTCCATTGGGTTGACAGACAGCCCGCTCTGCAGAATGTGTATGAAAAGTAAAGAAACGCCCCTCCACGTAATTCTAAAGTGCAGCAGTGTGGCCGAACACCAGGCGCAGTTCCTGTCGCCCACATTATCCCTCCTGGAGCCGTGCAGCGGTCTGAGCAGACTTCTGAGCTTATGGGAGTGCCTTTGGGGGCTGGAGTGACGGAACTGGCAGGAGGTAGTAAAAGTATTTAACGCACAATGAGCCAATCAGCAGGCTAATTGCGGTTTTTGTGGCCCCGTAAAAACAAACAAGCAAAGATTTTTTCTGACACGATTTTTTATGTTTCTATTAACTGTTTTTGAGCTATCTAGCGGCGAATGAATAGGTACAAGTTTTCTTAATTTAAGTAACCAGATATTTAAAAAAAACTGGAATTAATAACGCTTACAGTTATTTATTCCAGTTTTTTTTATATCTGGTTACTTCTGGTTTGGTTCATCCTGGCATCTATAATATTGAGAAACAAGAATTCAAAACGCAAATGTACGAAGGACCTTTTGCCACTAGCACTTTGTGAATTGTGAGACCCTTTTTATAGAAAGTAAACTGTCGAATTTTTCGCCATTGTAACGTCTGATGGCTACCTTCAATTAACATTTATTAAAGGTAGCCATCGGCCATCAGACGTTACAATGGTTATTTAAAACTCCCTTCTAGACGTTTCAAAAAAGTTTATTTTGATACTAACCAGCATATCAGTGAGCATCGTATCAATAGACGCCAGATCGCAGAAATAGTTCTGCAAGATTGTTCTTAGCTCGTTGTTGAGGTGAGAAGTCTTCTGTAAGATGACCCTCGCCTGTGCCTGGTGCACGGCTGCGCCAGCCCAGGAGGCCACGCTAACTACCGTGTACACTATGGTCTAGAAAACAGAACAGCTGTTAAAAGAGTCAAGTTAGCTAGAATTGCATCAAAATGGACATCTGTAGAAATGCAAAGATAATTGCTTGCATTGGTCAAATCCTCCTCCCCTAGGTACGCCCATAGTCATGACACCTGTACCAATTGTAATATTCTAAACCGACTATTGCTTGAATAGTGCAATGGCACACCTATTTTGTTAACGTACATGGTTTACAATAGTTGGTACGACGAAAATAGAGCTCATTCTCCAGCGTAGGAAACGATTATCTTATAAAACCTGTCACCAACACTACAAAATGTCTATTGCTAATGTGTCTATAGCTAATGGTCTCACATCCCCATAGGGCTTTCCGGTAGTCCTGTACAGTTCAAGCACAGCGTAGCAGTCCCCATTAGGCTTCACTATTGGCATACCAAGCGCCACCTTTGCGTCCACCCACTTGAGACTTTTGGCAAACCGCCGATCATTTTGCACGTCTTCCAGGAGTAGGTACTCTTTGGTAAATGCTACGTGACCCGCCACAGTTTTGCCTTCCTCTAAAAATAACTAAAAATGAAGTCATCTATCTAGCTGCGGTCGTTTGCCGGGTTTACCAGGAAAGAACGGATACATTTTGTTTTAGTGAAGGAGTCTTAAAGTCAAGAACAAGCAGTCGGGTTTAACAAATCTGTTATAATATATCCTATCATCAGCTTAGAAGGGATCCAGATCTCCATGAACCTTCTACGGTTGGATTGTCCATGGAAAGACAATGAAGAGGGTAATGGATTCTGATGATACACTTATTCCCCACAACTCTTTAAGTACCTGCACATTTACTAACAGAGTTGCTTTCCGAATAGTAAGTATGTACTCGAACACTTCCAAATATTACTGTTACGCTGTTATAATGTTTTTTTTTTATCGTTGGAAAGATAACTACTGCTACTAAAGTGGGATTGAGTCCCACTTTACTGGCAATCTTGTTAACCCCTCCAGCTAAAATCAAAGGCTTGTGTTAGGAGTGGGTCACATCACATCGGTAGTATAATAAGAAGGATTCGAACCCACGACCTCACGATGCCTTAGCCATTCCGCTACCGCCGCTTCAATGTTTAATGACAGTTAAGACTAACCGATTGGTACATTTACTTCATGTAGTTCCAAATTTTTCGTATGAGGATCCATTAAGACTATTTGGTTCTTTAATTTGTCTACAATGTATACGTAGACGCCTGCAAAAAAGTATAGCAAAGAGTATATTAAGTGTCCATCCAAATAATTGTTATTAATACTCAAGCGGGCGCTTACCACAACTTTCCGTTACAGTTTTTAAAACCATAGCAGTTTCGAATAATAGTGAATTTAAATCAACTGTGTCTTCTAAAAATGCAGTGAACCTATTTATATCAAGGTACACGCCGGATTTTTCTCCCCCTTCTTTCAAACTTTTTCTTTCTATTTGAGCGTGAGGTGCTTTTTTAGTCACTTTATCCAGATTTTCAGAAGCTAATAAAAAGTGTGAGTGTATTTTGACAGTATCTGGGACTGAAGCGGACTTATTTGCACCGTCATCTATTTGCCTTACAGATCTACTTTTAATAGATTTGACATTCTTTGGCGTCAGTTCGTACATCATTGTGATTTATGATTTCAATAAGACGTTTTAATATAATAATAATTCGTATTTAAATATTAAACTATAAAACCCACAGAGAAAACAATCAATCATAAAACTCAGTCAGTAACCTGTCGTGTCGCGTATACGACAGCTCTTCTATTTAAAATTATTGACAGTTGGATGTCAAGGATATTACTAAACAGGTTTATAAACAGATTACAATAATTAATATTTATGATTAAAAAACTCGTGGGACAAGATGTCACTGACCTCTTAGTATAGGGGTGCAGTGCAAGAAGTGGATCATGAACAAATTATTTATAGACTGAGATACGGCTGCAGATTCGCATCGTTAATCGAGTATTGTAATTAAATCATGTTTTTATAAACAATCATAAAAGGGGCAATATGTTTTGGCGAGTCTGCCTATCAGATTTTGCCCACTAGTATTTTTAATTATTTTAATATTAGTCGGCTGGTACTGGGAAAAATATCTCACTTGTTATTACAATGAAATACACTCTACTTTATAGAAATAGATGTAGAGAACTTGAAAAGTGATTGGTGCCTTTGCGCACTTGCCCGCAACCCCTTCGTAGCCAGGTATTGATACGCGGTATTGATTTGATTCGCGACCATGTTTAGGACTGTAGAGAAAGTCAAATATGTGTACAGATGGTGGAGAAAAGTCCCTGCAAAGTCGAAGCGGGCCGCTAGTTTATTATAGTAACGGCAACTGCAATTCATCTTGGTGAATGATAATTAGAACAAGTTGTTTACAACTTGGTCTAATTACTGCATTTTATGTTAATAACATTTTAGTTTATATATATTTTGATCGACAGACTGACCAAAACATATTGCCCCCTTTTATGAGTGTATATAAAAATACTCGATGAACGATGCTAATCTGCAGCCTATGAAATTGAATATAAAACTTCATATTAGTACCTGTCGGGATTTTAGTAATACAATGCAATAAAGAACATTATATTGTTTTGACATGTTAATAACGTCTTATAAATCGATGACAGGCTGCACTCACGGAAAAGTGTGAAGTCACCGCTCCCGTTCCGGTGACGTCAAAAAGTGTGACGTCACCGCTCACGTGCTGTTTATTAAAATGTCATCAATGTTTTGGCAATTGCAGCGACATGCGATACATACGATTGAAAAAAAACAACAGAAAAATAAAAAAAATTACAAATTGTTTGTTTCATAAAATAAAAATAAAAATACAATAAAAAACTTTTTTACAAAAAAATATTACCGACCTCAAAAATAAATACAAGGCAACTAAAAAGCAAAAAATAATATACCTAGAATAACCAAAACATATTAAACATTTTGAAGTTGATGCCAGGAAATAGTAGTCTTTATTTTTTATTCGGCACCAACTTCAAAATGTATTATTAATTGTACCTAGTATGACGAGAATAAAGTGCTACTCAATACCATATTAAAGTAACTTCATCGCAAACTGTGAAATATTCAATAGTCCGCTCGTCATTTGTGGCCTTCATCATCAGTTCCACTTCACTAATTGGTGGATTTTAAGAGTAAATGCACGAATCACTATGAAATATACCTAAATCATTGTAGGTGTGCCTTTCATATTTGAAGAGCTCCCTCCATTTCTCCAGGATCCCATCATCAGATCGTGATCTGATGACAACACAAAAATAATTGAACAATCAATGAACAAACACAAAAAAAAAATCAGTAGAATCGAGAACCTCCTCCTTTTTGAAGTCGGTTGAAAAGTGACACAGGCATGGTCGTTTATTTAATGTCATCAATATTTTCATTAACAGGCAAAATTATCGTCCGTAAACCGACCTTACAGACCACCTATTTTTTGCTTTTCAGTGTTTTTCTAGTAATATTGACAAAGATTTAACTACATACAAAAGAGGTTGAGTTTTAGGTTGAGGCCGTTTGCCTACCTAAAAATTGTCATGTACAGAACTGAGACCCTCATATGACATTTTATTAACTTCAATCATAACAATAAGCTTTATTCCTTTTTTACGTAATGCAAAATAAATATTAAGATACTCACTTAAAGCACAAGCAGTGTCAACATGGGCGTATCCAGGAAGGGTATTCCCCTCCCCCCTCAAACCCGAATGCCCAAATACGTACCAAACGTTTTCGTTAAAACGATAAAATTTATACGTAAGTCCCGCAGTTAAGGTCAGGTAAAATATTGTTTCTAACATAATGCGGCTACAGGAAAGGAATAGTGCCGTACTCCCGATTCTCCATTTTTCTTTAAAGGGCCTTAAAATTTGCTCCCTCTTAAAAATCCATTATGTGAGTATAAGTTTTACAAAAAGATATCTACGCTAGCAGAGAGTGTGAACTTTGACGACATTGCGGGATCGTTTGGTAGGTTCGGTTGACGGTTCTATGGGGGGGGGGGGGGCAAAGTATGCACCACCTTTTTCGAGCATCAAAATATGAAGATGTTACACGACTTCCAAAAATTCCCAAGATTGGTTGAGGTGGCTACCATTTTTACCATTTTCTTATAGCTTGATGCGACAAAGTGGCCGCTGCTAGAAATAAGCTTCTTGTGGGTGGAGAATGGAGTATGGATGAGGAGGAGGAGGAGGAGTCCTCAACACTCTTTTCACTCGTCTTAACGAAATCTTTGAGTGATCAGCTACCAAAGCTAAGGTTTTCGGCTAAAGTGTTTGGGCGCAAAAAAAAAAACTAACAAACGGGAGCTGGAACAGTAAATAGTAATAACCTATGACTTCTGGAAAAGGCCTTCTCAAACATTCTCAAAATTTGATATTAAGATGAAAATAAGTAATACTGCAAATTGCAATTATTTCAAAACACATCAATTTTTCTAGGGTTATTTCAAGAACTATAAGACATGCAGAGCTGTGGTGGAGCTTATATTTTTGTCAGATATAATGTATTTTTAAGATGACAACATCAACACAAGGTGTTTTTGCTAACAATTAGTAGATAGAACATCGTCCGGTTGGAAAAGGTGATTCAAGTTTTAGAACAGACCAGAGATGTGATCAAACGAACGAAAAGTACTTCAGTATGTTTTTCCCGGACTTGTTGCTTAGCCAGTGAGTGTCCATGATTCAAAAAAGGGGATGGTGTGGAAGATGCCATTGAATAGCTGTCTCAATGCCACGACTACTCGTGATGTAGGTGACGCAGAGGAACGTCGATTTTTGAATGCGATATAATTTAATTTTGAATAAACCCCCACAAGACAGATGCTACGAGGAGATTGGTCACAAAACTTTTACCAGGATGTCTTTCACTGTACTTGGTTGGCCACTCCTCTCTGTCCTCGGTGAGGTAGAAAGCGCTTAATCGGAGATGGTTATTGTGGAGAGTTGGGGGTAGATGCCTGACCAACCGACTTGACAATTGAGCTTCGAGCAACCAAACTGCTTGCTCGATGCTTAATTGCCAAGGTTAGACTGAGATTGATATGTGCACCCGATCCAGACGCCAGATCTTCGTGCCGACAAAACTTATATCCTCGATTATCAGAGTTAATATACAAGGCGTAAATCTCTGTTTGACCCGAAAGGGGTTCGTAGTTATTCTGTAAACAATGCTAAAAAATCTGTCAAAATGATTTTTTTTTATTAAATATTCACTATTTTAGTATCCAATTTCGTTGAAATGTGTAAATTTTCAAGATTATTTATCAACATTGTTTGTAAAAGGCATCTTTACAATCAAAACCATATTTTTCGACTTCACATGTTTTGCCATAATATGACTTCTGTCAAGAAAAAAAAAATGTTTTTGCAACATTTCTCGTCGCTGCTCCGCTCCTATTAGTCGTAGCGCGATGTTATATAGCCTATAGCCTTCCTCGATAAATGGGCTATCTAACAAAAAAAGAATTATTAAAATCGGTCCAGTACTTTTTGAGTTTATTCGTTACATACAAAAATACAAATCTTTCCTCTTTATAATATTAGTTATTTATTATTAATAAAATCATAATATTGGATGTTTTTCTTTATAAACGTGAAAATATAACATTTTAACAATAAGTGAAAAATCAATTGTTTTGAACGGTTAAATATCTTGTAAACAATATTCATGCAAAAACAATGTTTTGTTACAATAAAATACATCTACCCCTTTCGGATCGCTCCAATACAATTGTGCGGGTCACAAAATCGAGTATAGCTCATTAATTTTACGTTGGTAGTAGACGGGCCTAGTATCGTACGATTGCGCGGGAAGCAAACTTTCAGCTCCCGTGCAAATTTTGACTGACGCGCAGTCGGTGAGCAGGTTTCAACATGTACAGATCGCGACTGATTTCGCTCCCCGACTTGGCGAAAGTAAGTACCTACTATTGTTTTGTTTTGTAAGTTTAGTAATATACGAGTTATTGATTAGAAAAATAGTTAAACATAGAATGTTTTTGTGACAATGGTGACTGTTGGCAGTGAAACGCTTTGGCGTAACGGTTTAACGAACTTTATTGACACAATTGTATCGACGTGGGCCCTGCATTACCTCATGTGTAGGTAGTATACGTTTCTAATGATTATTCATTTTTCACAGTTTCCGCATCATGTTTCCGGTTTTAAACGACGCTGCTAACGCAGAGATGCTCAAATGACTCTGGGACGAGGACGATGACAATGACGAAATCGATTTGGACAACGTCAATGAAGAAAACCCCAAATATTCAACTCCTCTTCATCTGATGAAAGATGGCTTTGAGCACAAATCAATAATAAATGGCCAATACTAGTACACAAATGAAACTTATTTGTTCTTTGCTGGATGTGAAGAAGTTTTTTGAAATACATGCCATTCTTGGGTGTACCTATACAATTTTCAAGACTGAAAATGATATGGAGCGAAAAGCATTTGTTGATTTTCAATAATATAACTAATACAAAGATGTGTTTGTGATGTCTAATAAATATTATTGTAATTTTCATGTTTATTTCATTCATGGTCTCTTCAGAAAAACGTAAAAAAGGAGATTAATTTGATACAACTGTGACACGCACGATTGTACATAGGAAATGAAGGGCCCAGTATGATACAAATTGTTGATATACCAATTTTCCAAGATGGCGGCGGAAAATCTGGAAAATTATAGCAGATTCGTAATCTGGGACTCCAAATTATCTAAGATTCAAGTTCAAAATTACAAATTTCTTTGTAGTTTGTGCGCCGGTCCGAAAGGGCTACTTAAAATTATCACAACAAGGCCGTAATAATAGATTATGCATCGTCTTTAACATAAAAAAATATCGTTGTTCGTACTATAATGTTACTTGCTGTAAGATTGAATACATTTACTACAATAATTTATCCCGTAAGTGCTATTAGTTTAATGTTTCATCAATCACTTTTTATGTAATATTTAATTTCTTTGATTTCTTAATTTTGGTAAAATATAATTATTTTTACATCACAATATAATTTCACAAAAAAATTGCCTTTGTTTGATGCAACAATGTTTTCAATATATTCCAGGTGGTTATCAGGTTACCATAGTACGGGCTCTACCTGGTTTGGGATATGTATTTCCACAGACAAACCGATTATTCGGTTTAGGTAGTTTTTTTAAAATTCCAAAATGTATGTATGGCTTTGAATAAAGGTTTTTTATCTATCTTTTAAAAAAAAAAAGAAAAAGATAACTAGCAATGTGGGATTTTTGTCCCACATTACTAGCAATCCTGTTAACCCCTCCTTCCAAGGCTTGTGTTAGAAGTGGGTTCACGTCGGTAGTATAAGTAATGGGTAGGATTCGAACCCGCGACCTCACGATTGCGAGACCGATGGCACGTGTGAGTTAAAAAAAATAAAACCCAGTAAGAGCATGTCGGACCATGCCCAGTGTAGGGTTCCGCAGCCGATATTTCAAATAAATGCACAACATAGAAAAATACGATGTAAAAAAAAATATGATGCTTGTTCATGCTACTTGTCATCACTTTCAAAATAATTTTAGTTTAAGTTTTTTTTCATAGTTTTTAGTTGCATAATCTGCTCCCCCGCAGTTTATACAACTTTCGGAGCGATTTTTTCAAAAATATAAACCTAATCAAAAAGTATTTGAAAAATCTTAGAATGTTTTAAAAGACCTATCGAATGATGTGCAAAACGGTGATAATTGCTAAAAAAAATATTTTTGAGCTACTGTTACCTAGTTTAATAAAAATATATTAAGTTCATCAATTAGTTAAATCACGTTTAACACTTTACGATACTTATCACCGCAAATCAGCAACTTCACAAGATTCAAAAGCAATCCACGTACTACACACAAATTGCTCAAACCATTTGCGAACATTCCCTCTTCAAAGACAACAATTGTGAGGTAAAATATAGCCTTCAAATGTGATAAAGGACGTTGTTTCGCACGCATAGAGAGTGAGGGAAAGTTTTGAATGGGAAGAATAGCGTTTGTCTACAAAGAAATGATGGTGGTTTTATGTTTAAGACGATGTTTTAAGTAGTGGAATACTTCTCAGCATAATACGTGAATAAATATTATGTAATGGTGCGGTAGTGCGTATACTTACTACTTAAAGTGTAGGTTATTTTTGTAACGCAATGTGAATTATGACGAGAATATTATAACTGTTAAAGTGACGTATCTCCAAAATTATAAAGAAGCAGCTTTTGTCCACGGCTCCGCCCTTGTTATCTGATGTAAGTACAAATTATAGCCTATGTTACTCTGATGATGAAGCTCACAACCAGTGATCGGAAATTCGGGTACAATTGTAACTAAAGTTGGAGAGCTAGAGCAACATAGACATGCCCTCTTGAATCAACCTATCAAAAAACAAAAATTCGGTCATATCTCGAAAACGGTGCGTTCAATCAAAAAAATAATGTCATTTTTGATCTCCTCCGACATTCTGCACCACACCTATCACTAGCAATTGACATATTTTTTTAAATAAATATCGCTATTATATTTTTTTTAGCTTTGGTAATGTTAAGTTTCTGATTAGGGTCATTCATAAGACCGACTCATCGATCCTGCATTTCGTCCTAAGACTAAAACTAGGCTATAGTAGGTACTAGTACGAAAATCCATCAAAATCCACATAACCGAAGAGGGACTAGGCGCAGGATTGACGAATTGGTCCTGCGCCTAGTCACAGTCCTACAGGACTCCGGACGAAAATCTATCAAAATCGACATGACCGTAGCTTTTATTCAGAATTTCCGATCACTACCCATAACCTACTGATAAATTACTGAATTCAAATTGAATATCACAACATTTAACATCATGCAGATTGCAATTGGTAGAAGCTTTTGAAAATTGCTTCGGCATTGAGGCAGTAAGCACCCAATGCAACATAAGTTTATCTTGCCAAATTGTCTTATGGATATTATCATGAAAGATCTTCTCTCTTTCTCTCTGATCACTTTTACTACAGGTATTTATATTCCATCTTCATATCAATGAAAAAAAATGTAGTATAAATACAAGTATAGAATACAGGCACCTACTCCACTTCTACCGTACGTTCGTACGATTTATTTCAGAAGACGTGCAAGCTCAAACTCCAGATTCCAGTAAAAGTAAGTTTTTCTATTAATATTAAATTATTTCCGTTTCGCAACACAAACATAAAAAGTGAAAGACTGATTTCCTAAAAGCTGGCTGATAGATTGATCTTACAAATATGTTCTATAGCTGTTCAGAGTGTATTCTATATATATATGCCAAGTAAATATAAAGGAAATTAATATTATTTGTATGTGCAAAAATATTATATGTTATATTTTTATTTTTTTAAATACTAACAAACCAATAACAAAATCGACCGCCTCAATGGTGCAATATGAATACGTATGAGGACGGCTGTGTTAGAGGATGTAGTTTTGATTCCAGCACGGGACACAGTCGTATGAGATCCGTTAACTTGTAGAGTTTTCTTTCTTCCTTGGTTAATATTACGTTTGTTAAGTCCCTCGTAACGAAGTTATGACTTGTTAGAATCATACAACAAGACTTTACAAACAGTGCAGGAATTGACTTTATAAAAACTCATGATTCAATTGTATCCGAAGAATAGCAGCCGCGATTCTATATTAGAATCTATTAAATATTTATTTATATAATCTTTCTAATTCATCTATTTATTCAGTTTAAATGAAAAATTTGACAAAACCAGACGTACAAACCATTGGTTCATAACTCACAACATACTTTTTTTTTTCTAATAAAAAAAAAGATATCTAGCAATGTGGGATTTTGTCCCACATTACTAGCAATCCTGTTAACCCCTCCAGCTAAGCTCAATGGCTTGTGTTAGGAGTGGGTTTACGTCGGTAGTATAAAGGGAAGAATTCCCGAGACCTCACGATTGCGAGTCCGATGCCTTAGCCATTAAGCTACCGCCGCTTTTTTTTATACGAACCCGATTGGTCAATGAGATTGCTGGGACGAATCCAATTCGCATCATTCGAAATTGGGAAATAGAACAACATTTTATAAATAGAATAGTAGTAAAACATAAACATTCTACCCACGTTTTCCTTTCCCTTCCACCGACGAGTAAATCCTACATACATTAATTATGAAATTACACAAACCCAAGTAAAACCACATACCGTTGGAAAATATCATGACTTTTTTACGTTGTTGCTTAGATACCGGTGGAAATTCTTCTTCATAATTTTATTAGGTATTCTTTGTCAAAGTTCGACAGAGTTTTGGGAAATAAAGTTATTTATTAATATTTTATGAGATCCCATCTCAAGGTTTACAGATTGAATTAGTTACGGCGGCTTTGCAAAAGCTTAATCATAATTTAAAACGTACGAAGAATTAAAATTGTATTATCTGGCATATGGGGTCACCGACTTATTAATATTTTACTTCTCATACTGCGTACTGTTTTAGGGTTTCAAGAAGAGTATGGCGTCTACTTGTCTGCTCTCGCAACTTCAGTTGATTTTATAATTCTAAATACTTAAATTAAGTCTTCTTTTCGAAATATCACTTTGATACCGGCTCAATAGATTTATGAGCACGTCTTAAAGAGGTATTATAACTGGCAAGAAGGGTTTTAGTACTTCATTTGTATGGACATTTTATTTTCTTGCCAATTTGATCGTTTACATAAATAATAAATAACCATAAAAAGTTATGTTGAAATGGTCATCTGCGGTCTTGATTGTCGATGTCATTGTAACTGTACCTAAAAACTATACAATTTCTCCTCACATTCTAGAAAAAAATATCATTCCGGGTCTAGCTCTCGCCCTTTATAAAGCAATTTATACTAGTAACAACTTCTTCAGACGCAGTGCCGATGTATATAATAAAGAATTCAACGATTTAGATACGAGTATATTTAGCAATAGTTTATATATTTATAAGACAAAGCTACTAAAGATATTGTTGTAAACTGTGATCTTAAAAATCTTCACTATGTATATTATTTTTTTATTTATTGTTTCACCTTCAGAAATATACTTGTATTGTAGGTACAGTGTGGTCGTCATCTTGCGTCAGTGATGGTTTGGTGGGGCGTGTCTTATCAAGCCTTCACAAAACTACATTTTTGTGAAAAAGGAGTGAAAACTTCAGCAAAAATGTATCAAGAGACAGTCTTGGATCGTGTTGTGAAACCTATCAACAATACACTTTTTAAAAATGTACCGTGGACTTTCCAGCAGGACTCTGCACCTGGTCACTAAGCACGAACTACCCAAGCCTGGCTTGAAACCAACGTTCCGGACTTTATAACAGCCCAAACCTCAACCCTTTAGACTACAAATTATGGTCAGTTTTAGAGGACATGGCTTGCTCTAAACGACATGGCGACATTGAGTCACTTAAAAAATCTCTGGAGCAAGCAGTGGGGAAATTTCCTATAGAAACAGTGCGTAAATCCATAGATTCGTGGCCGATAGCCGAGGGTGGCCATTTTGAATAGAATAATGTTTTTTTTATTTTTTGCTGAGACTTACTGTATGTACTGTACTAAAATTTATATGTACATATAAATTTTAGTAATATTACAATACTTCATTAGAAAAAAAATGCATTTTCATTTGTAACGGAACTTATGGCCGGACTAGGTATACTAGCTGACCCGGCGAACTTCGTACTGCCTCTTTTTTTTTGTAAATCGGGTTCGATTGTGAATCTAAACCATTCTCGAATCCACTGGAACACACACAAAAATTTCATTCAAATTGGTCCAGCCGTTTAGGAGGAGATCAGTAACATACAAACGTTCAGTAGCAGTAGAATTATATATGTATATATAGATACATCTAAATTTTTACATTTATATGTTTAATAAAATATATATATATATATATATATATATATATATAGTTTAGTTTATTAAATAGAGTACCTGGATGACCGAGCTTTGCTCGGTATTTTCAGGGTTCCGTAACCAAAATGGCAAAAACGGAACGCTTATAGTATAATAGTCTGTTTGTCCGTCCGTAAGTCACAGGCATTTTACTCAAAGACAAAACCAGGCAAGTGCATGTCGGGCCATGCACAATGCACTTGAATAATGTTGCTTAAGAAGTGAGTTTTCTGTTGTTTTTGTTTCAATATCTACTTAATAACATTTTTCAATGGAATTTGTACGAAAATTTTGTTATTTCTCATTTGATCAGCTGTTACTCGTAAACTTGTAAAGCCTACTTGGCTGTGATAGTTTTCCTTTTAATTTCACTATATATACTTTTAGCGTGAATTTTTTCACATACCCAACATCAACTATTTAGCTGGTAGAGGGACTGGTAGAGGTGGACACTTGTCTCTAACAAAAATTTGCACTTTAAAGCTTAAATATTTTACAAACGAATCCCTAAATCTAAAAATCGTCTTACCAACCCCTAAACGTTTTTAAAGGCCTATCTAATGAAAAAAAAGGTTTTTCAAGATTTTATTTTTTCACTTTGTCGGCGTTAATAATATGTGTATCCATGCAAAATTACAGCCTCCTAGCACTAACAGTCTCTGAACAAAGGTGCAGACGGACGAAACTATAAGGGTTCCGTATTGCCATTTTGGCTTGGAAACCCTAAAAAAACGGGCGAAAACTTGTCGAACCATGCTCAGTGTAGAGTTTCGGAGCCGTAGCCGTATGAAAAAATCCGATTTGCGTAGTTGCACCAGCAAAAGAGTGTATGTTCATGGCACTTACGCCCTTTTTCGGCAATAACTCAATGATGGTAAATCGGAAATAATTTTTGTTTAAAGTATTTGTTAAGCGCTACCTTTTTTTTCGTATTTTTGACACGGTTCAATCTGGGGGAGGACACAATTTTTGCAATTTTCTTTCAATGTGTAATAAAAGTTTATTACAAACCCATGTTTTTAAATGGCCGGTCGAATGATGTGCCACACGCTGATGTTTGCAAAAAAAAATTTTTCAGCTTCTGTTACATGTATGGAATGCCCTCCATATAAATATTAATGTTTATTATTTAGCTATCAAATTAGTTTGATAGCTAAATAATAAACATTAATATTAGCGGCTACTACGAGACACCTTTCTTTCAAATTTAAACGACAGACAGACAGACAGATGGACATGACGAAACTATAAGGATTCCGGTTTTGCCATTTTGGCAACGGAACCCTAAAAGGGAAAAAAATAATCATCTGGACTCAACCCGGGGTCTTCTGGTTTCGGGGCCGCCCGATGTGCAATGAACATACGCTCTTCTGCTGGTGCAATTAGTCAAATCGGATTTTTTCGTACGGCAACGGTTGCGGAACCCTACACTGGTCTTTTTTTGGTAAATCGTGTTTTTTTGGAAATTATTTTTATTATTTTATGAAATTTGAATAATATTTTCCGATCTTACCGACTTAATAATAAAAAAATATGAAATAATAAAGCACAAATCTAAATAAAAATAAAAAAGGGAAAAAAATAATCATAAAATAAAAATCATATATTTCATTCGTATTCGAATCGTGGTCATCTGCTTAGTGGATCGCTCGTTTCCTACATAAGCCATTAAAACAATGGAAATCGCGGCGAAAGGCGATTGTTCAAGTGACTATGGAATTTAGTACCGCTACAAATTTTGTTGTGCCAAGATGAAAACTACTGATTTATGTAGACATTAATATATACTTTCAGAAAAACCAACAATGATTTACCAAATTTGCCGGGTTTAATTGATATGGGTGGATGAACTTCGAAAATCGAAATATTTATATACATTTTTTTTTTGAAAATAGGACATAACTATGATATTGCGTATTAATGATGTATTACACATGATGTGTAACACTAGTTTATGGCTATGAATTCGGCTTTGCAGTGATATATATTCCGAATCTCTATCTCACAAACACTTCACAATTGTCACAAAATATTTCTGATTGTTACTATGTATATGGAGTCTCTATCTCAATCTCACGTAATGTAACCACAATATCATACACAACACGAGAAATAACAAAAGCTATTTGTTATTAATACTTTAAACTGTTTTCATAATGGACCGGCACCAAACAAGCTTTATGCACAGATAAACAAGTGACATGACATTACATTTCAGTGTTACCATAACTTTTGTCATATCCTATACAAATCGATTTTTTTATTAAAATTCATTACTATGTTCATAATTTTAATCGAGCCGGGTCCTAATCTAAAGGTATCAAAGAATCTGCTTATTAAAAAGTATAGTGTATAAATATTATCGTTCTTTACATTCAAACGGTGCAACAATTAATAGAGTATTTATATTAATTATTTAATAAAAATCGATAGTAACCCTAATCGATATTACGATTTTATTTTTGTAATAGTGTTACCACCGTTAAAAATAACTTCATACGAAAAAAAAGGAAATAAATAAACTGAAAGACTAATATTTGCATCTCAATATTCCGGCAAATGTGAGACTCCATATCATTATATAATAAGGTTATAATTAGAAACAAGAATTATACATTTAATCAACTTGTGGCACAACGTAAATACTAGCGATACTGCTGGGGGGCATACCCCTTTACCTTCGTATTTTAATGACATTGTAGCAGTTTTTCATTGCCTAAAAATACAGATAGAACGACGTTTTTTAAAAATGAAACCTAGTTAGATCGAATTTTCGCCCCCGAAACCCCCTGCATACTAAATTTTAAGAAAATCGCTGGAGCCGTTGCCGAGATTCAGATTATATATTAAATATATATATACAAGAATTGCTCGTTTAAAGATATAAGATAATGGTACTATAAGTAATCTATATGCTGTTCATTAAAAGGACTGTTTGTTACCTAAATAAAGATAAATAAAAATAAATTAAAACCTTGGATTCCATTTTGGGTGTCTGAACTTGTTGCTGTAAAACTGAACCTTTTTTCTTTCTAACGCAAATATTGTATATACCTACACGTAAGGCTCACTTTACAGTAGGTATATAAGTCGTTAGCTTACACAATACAAACGAATTTTATAAATTTAATGTAAAAGTAACTCTGTTTCTATATCTGTCTATTAAATTTTCACGCTAAAACCGCTAAACAGAGTGGAGATAGTTTGAATCCCAGGAAAGAACATAGGAGAGTTTTTATCGCGATAACACGCGGACATAGCCGCTGGCGAAAGCTAGTTAATGATAAGTCTAAAACGTCCCTCTTTGATTAATTTTAAATTAAAATCAGTTATTGCCACTATAATCATCTCATAACGATATTTGGTATGTGCTTTTATTTGGTCGTTTGACCCCAATTCTGTTTTAACGATCCATCCTCAAGCTTCAAGTACTAACCGTGTTTGAACTGTCATTTATTAGCTATTCAATATTAATAGTTACATCTCAAATTTATTGTTTGGTACCAAATTGTACTATATTAATATATTATTGGCACTTAAAGTCAAACTGCTGAACAATATTGTTTTGTCCCTACCTCTTGTCGCTAAAGCCTTTTATGACTGAATTTCAAATTGGGGCAAAAAAATGAAATAAACTTAGAACTTTGTAAATGACTACATTGTGTATGATGTGATGACATTTAATCGAAGAATGAAGAGTAATAACAAAATGACATCAATAAGGAATATGAAAATGATGACGACGATGATGACAGTGACTACTTTGATGTATAACATAATAATAATGACAATATATTTTTTACCATGTGTTTGCAGGGCAGGCGCCATAGTCCTTCAAAAGTACCAGTTAACCATTCCACCAACACATCACCTCCATAACCCAGTTTCTTAGCTACCACTTTTTGACAATAGTTTCTACACTAACCGGGGAATGTCGTTGGGTACATTTATATAGTGTATACAACGATATTCGCCGGTTTGTGTCACATAGCCTTTAGATTAAAGTGTCTAACGGGCCTCTACGTGTTGACTTCGGCTCCACGCACGCCTCCCAAATGACCGGGACTCCATAGTCCCGTGATATGGAAATGACAATATAGTGTCTCACGGGCCTCTACGTGTTGGCTTCAACACACGCACGCCAATCAAATGACCGTAACTCTTTATTCCCGAGTTATGAAATGACAATTTAAAAATGAAAATAATATTGAGAACGTTAACAATGATGACAAAGATAATAAAAATGATGCGGATAATGATTTCACAGAAAACTATTTCTTCCTTTAATTTCTTCTTAATGTACCCGTGTTAATAAAGTAAAATAAAACTTTATTGTAAACAAATAAATGAAACCTCATAAAGTTCAGAAATAAATTATTGTTAGTGCTATCTGAGCTCGAATAGTTAAGCCTTTTATTACTTTATTGTGCAAACAAAATTAATTTACATAAAACCCGCAATACTAGGACATAAATTAAACAATGTGCCACAAAGTTTTTGGGTTATTTCGATTATATTAGGACTGTGAATCTAAGTTACGATCTTTACAAGTTTTAAATAAGTTGCGATAAATCTTGCAACTGAATTATGAACCAATTTTTCTAATTTTATGAAATTGAAACTAAGAAGATAAGTTACCTACTCGTACATATATTTTTTGTAGCTTATGCATAGATAAAGTTTTTTGAAAGAGTACTGAGGAGATCATCTTCATTAATTTCTTTCCTGCAACTCCTTTTCCATTACTGAGACAAATAACATCGCCATCTTTATTTCGTGTACACATTTTAGTTGGTGTTGGTCACTAAGAATGAATATATGTTTTCATTGTGTAGTCCACAATAACGTCAATATAAAACTGCAAAACACCACCTGGACTTTGAGTTAAAAGCACAATCATAGCATAAAAATACACAACAAAAATATTCATAATGCCTCGCCGTCATCTCTTCTTTATAAAAAAACCCGCCTGCACACAAAAGATACAAGCAAGATCCCCTCCATAGGTATGTAATATTATGCTGTCGGAGGCACTTCATTTAATTCATCAAGATTCATTTGTGGTTTGTAAGATGTAATGAAGAATATTATATACATACAAAATACGCTCGAAAAACATAACCCTTCCTGCAGTTGGGTAAATACTTGAGGCAACATGGCCCAACCTCTTTACAAAAATCGTTCAAGTGCCTACTGTAAAAAAAATAAAAATTCAATGTATCCCGCCACTTGATATGCATAACCTTCGACGATTAATCAGGTGTACATAACGAGTGCTCGAACAATGATCGCATACCCGGCATACCCTTACTTAAACGTAGAGTACAATAGCTGGAGGCTTTATATCAAATCCTTTCGTTTATCAGGGTTTGAAAGATAATACGCTAGGTGGGATCTTATTTCCCGCCTCAGTTCGAACGATCAATTATTGATGAAACCAGGGTTGTGAGTAGAAAACTTTTTAAATATTCACTTGTCTTATTTCGATTTACTTTTGGTTTGAAAAGTTTGGATTATTTTTGCGCTAGTCGGCTTTAATAAAGCCAAGATATTTTAAAAGAGAAAACGATTTCGTTTGCATAGTAATTGCGAACTAATTGCTACTGGAAATGACAACGAAATGTAAGTGATTATTAAATGAATACGGGCTTAGGCGAAAATACCTTTCCGAGATCTCATTTCATACTAGTGAGATAATTTGTGCTCTTTTTAAAAGGCCGATTGTATAACCGCGAAGAGCGATTGGCAACGTTAGGGGTTGCCTTGCGGTAAATTAGATAGAGATGCGATTAAGCAACTCTTTTCAAATATATCCACATTTCATTTAGCCATTTGGTTAATGTATTTATTACCCTGAATAAGGGTCACAAAAGATCTTTTAGGTCGCAGCGACTCCCGGGCTCTAAATATATCCCGGCATCTATCCAGATATAGATCTAGATAGAGCCTTAACACCGCTATTTCATTATTTAGATAGTTTTTGACCTTCTCGTGAGTATCTAAGAAAAGTCAGGATAATAATCGGAATTTTTCATAGCTTTGTTTTATGAAAATCCACCCAACCATTTTGAAAATAATCAACTTTTTGTGTCACATATAATGGCCCGTTCAGACGCGTGGCAAGCAGCCCAACATGGGCCGGGGGTACCTACAAAAAACTGTTCACAAACAGCCGTACAGCATATTAACGCCTATTTACACGGTCAAGTTTGTGGTCGTCGAATGTTTATTAAACGCAAGCGTGTAAGCCTGACATCTAGGTATTTTTATAGTGGGTTTACACGTTCGCATTCAAAGCGATATTAACAGGTATTCAGACGCTTGCCGGGCTACTTGCCGCGCGTCTGAACGCACCATTAACTGACCAACTAATCAAACATAACTATCTGAAAAAAAGAAAAGGTATTAATACATATCAACCCATATGATGTCCCACTACTGGGCACGGGTCTCCCCAATACCCTGGGGGTAATTGCCGTAATCGCCACGCTTGGCGAGCGGGTTGGCGATCGCAGTAAGGCTTTAAAATACACAGAGGACGCTGCTGCCCGCCCTCCGGTGGTAAATCCCTTAGTCGCCTTGACGACCCACGGAAAGTGATGGGGTGGTACTATTCTTAAGCCGGTACATACGGAAAAAAGGTATTAATGTTAAATCTAAAATCTTATTACTATAATTTGTAGGAATTATGACATAGTACAGGTTGAAGAGATTTCTTTGTAAACATATTTCATTCAGTCGAAGAGTAATTTTGTAATAAACGAAAATTATTTGACGTCTATATGAAGGAAATTTAAAGTGGCGGGCTAATTGGGTTTTATTGTCAATTAAGAGTTGCACGCATCACACTAGAAATTTTTAGCAGCTATTCATAAAAAAAAAGATTTCAAATAATCATTGCATTTTATTTACTTTACTTTAAATTTAAGAACCTATACCAACATAAAAAATATCAATACATGAATCTAGAAAAGGCAGGAAAAAGATATATTATTTTTTTTTACAAATTTAAATAAAATTTAAAGATTCGAATACCCGTACAGAAGTAATTAAAAGAAGTTTTCATAAATTCTTGCCTTTTCCAGCTCTAGTTATTAAAAAAACTCATCTTGATTTTAAATTATTTTAATTAGGTCTGTTGTTACTGTAAATCGAATGAATTCAGTGAATCGTTAAATAAGTCATTATACATGCACGTACCACCAGTTATTATCCACTGGAAATATTAAATTAATATAACAAAACGCGGTTGTGGCAACCCTGGGCTCAATACCGCAAGCTTTATTAGTTACATGTTTAGAAATAAGTAATTATAATATTTTGTGGTCGAAATGTTAGGTAGATACATTGTAACAAAGATAGGCATTCACACAGATAAACAGACAAACATCGAGAAATTCACACGTCTGTTTGCATAGAATGGTAAAAATAATTCTTTCACAGAATAATGTCCCTCAACTCTATTATTTCAGGCTCTCTAGATATTGTCAAATTTATCTCATTCAACGTAATACCACCGTTTACAAAACGGAATATCAATTTTATATTTTACTAGCTGACCCGCGCAACTTCGTCTGCGTAAATTTTCCCTTTTTTTACAACATTTTTCATTGCTGCTCCGCTCCTATTGGTCGTAGCGTGATGTTATAACGTATACCCTTCCTCGATAAATGGGCTATCCAACAATAAAATATTTTTTCAATGCAGCCCAGTAGTTCCTGAGATTATCGCGTTCAAACAAACAAACAAACTCTTAGGGGGATGAAAAATAGATGTTGTCCGATTCTCAGACCTACCCAATATGCACACAAAATTTCATCAAAATCGGTCAAGCCGTTTCGGAGGAGTATGGCAACGAAAACTGTGACACGAGAATTTTATATATTAGATTAAACTCTTCCAATAGTGTTCAAAAGCGGACTTAATGCTAAAAGCAAGCAGAATGTAGACATTTAAAACGTTATTATTGTAACGTGAGGATATTGGAGTGTGAACGTACAGAGACGTGGAGTATATAAACATACGTAATTACATAGGTCGTAGCTTTGAATTGCTATGCGGGACACAAGATATTTAATCGGCTACAGATGAACTTCTAATACATTTCATCTAATTTCGGGTACAAATAAATCTAGGTACATACATATTTTATGATAACGTTATTATACAGAAAACGGTTTTTGTTTTAAAATGAGATAAAAGCCATGCAATCAAGCCTAGACTCAGAACAAATATTTATAATCACACAAAGTTTTGTCCCGTTTGCGAATCGAATCCACGACCGCTTGCGCAGTAGTCGGACGTACTACTAATACTAAGTACTTATGAATCAATAAAGATTCAAAAGTACTCATTAAAGACTTAGGAGATCACTAAGGTATAGCAATGTTACCACTATAAAATTATAGAATCAGTTTTCTGAAAGCGGCAGTTCTGCGAAAGCCATGAGTCCAGCAGATCGATCTCTGAATTTGTCGGAAACAAAAAGAGTATGCTTGCGATACGCATATACTTGGGCGCCATATTATCTTTCTCGTCTTTGGCTTGTCTGATTTGTGTACAAGATTGGTGCAGGATACCCAATCCCAATAACCAGGGAGGAAATAAAACTTCCCCTCAGAGCAAGATCAATTTAATTTTACCAATGCTGCTTATAACCTTCGTGTAAGCTAACGACATCTCAAATTCAAATCAAGCAGCGCCATCTGTTGTACTTAATGTAAATCACAATCGACAAATATTATGCGACAGCGCTGGCGTTTATATGGATCGTTAACAATTTGAAATTGGCCGCCCATGACCAAAATCAGTAAAAAACTTATTACTACTCATAAGACAAACGGAGCATTTAGCTTTATTCCCTGGCTTGTTCGCATTATTATAATATAAAGAAACTTATTACAAAATGTTGCAAGCGTACAGAACGGCATAACTTCGCACAACTTGGTTTCAAAGAAAGTTTTTGTCAGACAATGACAAGCTAGTTGTCTCCAAATATTGTTATGAATTTACTTCGCCGGCTCACTGGAAAGTTTTCTCATATGGTTCCGCGGTGAAGATTGGTAGGCAAGGCAACTAAGATGTTTTTCGTGTTATTTGTTGGTATTAAATATTTTATTTCGTCCCTAGTGAAATAGGTAGGTCCTTAGTTAATGTTTTTTTACACAAAACATATTTTTAGATATCTATTCGTAATGTGAACGTAAAACTCTGTATTATAAAATATTGTATTTTAGACACTTATGTTCATAATTATAATTAACAATATTACAATAAAACGTAAAATCAAGCGTCCTCGCGCTCCTGTTTCTGTTTTGCTTGGTTCATCTATACTACTTAGTAGTTTCTGATAGAGTTTTGACAATAGATTTTTTTTTCGGAAGGTTGTACTATATAATATGTGCATATTACAGAATTACAGTTCAACTCCAACATATCATTTTGACATCAATACAAAAGCAACAATAACCATTGAACGTTGAGCCTTAAAGCCTAATCGACCCAGTATTTATCTCGAAATACACGCAATAGATAACCAAACAGAAAAACAAGGAGGAACAACAATACTCGGTTCCGATAATCATTAATCTAGTGAAACAAAAGACTGTGAGACTGAACACGGGAAGACAGAGAGCAATCAAAGGGCAATCGAGCGAAAGTCCACAGAGTGCAGACAAATGGTCCAATATATGAACCAATATATACGTGGATTGTGGGTACTCGGCCGATACCTCAATCGGCTTATCAACTCACTATTGCTTGGTATATTTGTCTAGGTATATTCAAGTATTTGTGCAAACATTTGCTGGAGCGAAGAATGGAGTAACTTTGTTGGCGTTGTTTGCTGATCGAATATATAGTTGAGAATTGGAAAAAAGAGTTAGGAATTGGTAAACATGATTTATTACTACAAAATACCATAGAACAGTTTTATTAAATTCTTAAATGGGGTTGCAAATTGGACAAAATGACGAATTAAGGATTATGATGTTAATGGTTATTAAAGATTGCATATATTAAGAAAAAAAAACTGGGCAAGAGCATGTCGGACCATGCTTAGTGTAGGGTTCCGCAGCCTTGATCAATTGCATCAGCAGAAGAGCGCATGTTCATAGCAGTTACGCCCTTTCGTTGAGAAACGCAAGTTTTTGGCAATAACTCAATGACGGTATATCCGATCTTATCTAAAATAATTTTAGTTTAAAGTATATATTAAGCGCTATCTATGTGATTTTTTCTATATTTTTGGTTACACGGTTTTAAAGTTAAGGTACACGATTTAAAAAGTTAAGGTACGCAACTTTCGGAGCGATTGTTTCCAAAAATATTTACTCAATCAAAAAAAAATTTTAGAATGATGTGTCACACGTTGATGTTAACTGAAAAAATTTTTTTCTGCTTCTGTTACATCTTCTGTCACATTTTTAGGGGGGGCATGGAGTGCCCCCCCCCCCCCTAAAAATGTTTATTATTATTATTTAGCTATCAAACTAAGTAGCGGCTCTTACAAGACATCTTTTCACCTAATTTTATTAAGATTCATTGAGACTTTGAGTAAAATGCCTGTGACATACAGACGGACAGACAGATAGACGAACATGATGAAACGGTTTCGTTTTTGCCATTTTGACCACGGAACCCTAAAAATGACATTATCATGCTTACCTACTAATATAAAAACACCAAAGCTTGTTGTTTGTTCCTCCTTGCTTTTATGCGTGAAACTCGTTTGAGATTAGAAGAAAATAAAAGCAGTCAAGGAGTTTCTCAGCCGACCCATCTGGTCATAATTTATGATGTTTAATGTTATTTTTAATTAATAAGATTTAGTTTATAGTAACATATGTTGTGCGTGTAACACTTATATTATAGCAATAAATATTGTGGTCATTTTGGAAAAAGATCTTTTTATTTGAACGTCCAATACAATATATGTTCGTAAACTTTCGCGATTTGTACACATTATAGAATTTTATAACCCCTGTAGGTTGATCGCGTAAATATTTTATTTTAAAGCTAAATACCTTTGTTTATTGCCTGATGTTTCGACCGTATTGCAACGTCCAGTCTACCCGTGACTACGGCCGTTGCAATCCTGAGGAACAGCCCCGGTACCAGCTCGTCCAAGAGTTGCATCAATATGACAGTATGCTATAGTTTTTTTTCTGTCGATAAGGCAATAATTGAAGTGTTAATAATATTTTTTTCACATTTTAACTAATGAGTAAGCACTAACTTAGTTCAAAGGTAGACTATGACAACAAGATGCTTAATCAGAGACTGTACAGTCAGTAATTATTCCTCGCATGTATCTGCAAGCATAACTAACTGGGCAATTTATATCTACGTAAGAACAATTAGACAGTACTTCCACAAAATGAAGTTATTTTGGTGTAATTCCGTGAGAAACAACAACAAACAGGTAAAGTCCGTGAGAAGTCGACATGGGAACTTAATTTAATAATATATTTAGAACACAAATGTAGGCAAAATGGTAAGCGAAATTAAAATGAACTCTTCCGACAACAACTGGTACAGCATAAGATAGCACAGGTGCTTGCGCGACTATTCAATGGGTCCGTCTCGGTCTTCCCCGTCTGACCTACCGTCTCGGTCTTCCCCGTCTAACCTACCGTCTCGGTCTTCCCCGTCTAATCTCATAATTCCGATGGCTATGTCGACATATACCTACCTAACAGTATTACTGAAATATTACAATGGTTACACGGTTTTAAAGTTAAGGTACACGATTTAAAAAGTTAAGGTACGCAACTTTCGGAGCGATTGTTTCCAAAAATATTTACTCAATCAAAAAAAAATTTTAGAATGATGTGTCACACGTTGATGTTAACTGAAAAAAAATTTTTCTGCTTCTGTTACATCTTCTGTCACATTTTTAGGGGGGGGCACTCCATGCCCCCCCCCCCCCTAAAAATGTTTATTATTATTATTTAGCTATCAAACTAAGTAGCGGCTCTTACAAGACATCTTTTCACCTAATTTTATTAAGATTCATTGAGACTTTGAGTAAAATGCCTGTGACATACAGACGGACAGACAGATAGACGAACATGATGAAACGGTTTCGTTTTTGCCATTTTGGCCACGGAACCCTAAAAATGACATTATCATGCTTACCTACTAATATAAAAACACCAAAGCTTGTTGTTTGTTCCTCCTTCGCGCAATAGGTATACTGTTAAATGTATTTTGATGAACTTAATGTTATAACAGAAACATCAGAATAACACTAAGTCTACAAAAAAATTACTTCACGTGGGAAAAGCCGCCGAGAAATGCTTATTTTATAATACTTTGTAAATCTAGTCATTTGCAAACACGTTGCTAACTTACTCCAACGCGCGCTGTTCTCAAAGATATTCCACAAAACTGCTTTTAGCAAATTGCTAAGATGATTAAAGTTACCATACCAACTTTCATTAAGAATTGTCGGCTTAGAAAATTGTGCTTTGAGATTACAACTGAATATAATCTCGAAAAACACAAGCATTTTATACATTGTCTCCAAATTTTAATTTTTATAAATCTATACTAATATTATAAAGCTGAAGAGTTTGTTTGTTTGTTTGAATGCGTTAATCTCAGGAATTATTAATCCGAATTTAAAAATTCTGTTGGATAGCCCATTTATTGAGGGAGACTAGAGACTATATAACATCACGCTACGATCAATAGGAGTGGAGCAGCCATAGGAAATAATGCAAAAACGGGGAAAATTTACGCAGACGAAGTTGCGCAGGACAGCCAGTTTTTTATATAATTTGTGGAAGAAAAATTTTAATTGTGGGTGCGTTGTAGTCACTATATATAATTTACTGTTTCTAAACCCGTGACAAAAGTGGTAGGATTTTCCATAGATCCATTTGCAATTATATCCAAAATTGTTTTGCTCCAAAGAATGGGAGGCAGAGGAAGTAGATAATGGCATATTACTCAAAGTCGTATTTCTCTCATCCACTGGCGATTAGAGGATTATTGTATCATTCTCGCTAAGCTTGAAGGAATACGGATACAGCCGAACAAAATTAATGTTTTGTTTTGAACTAAGTGTGACAGGATTGAATTTGTTCTTTTTTCCAATATTTGTTTTGTTACTTTGCCTGGTTACTGAAGTAAATTATACCCAATTTTTTAGAAACAGATTTAGACGTAAAAATGCTAAATACACAATATGTATAGAAACGGCCATTTAAAAATTTTGTAGGCTCGGTCCTCGATTTTGTAGTATAATACTTCAAAAGTTATTTAAACATATAGGTGACACCTCAATCTAAACATCTGAATTTAGGAGCCACCGCGAACACGAAGAGTTTTCAATGAAATATTTTGAAAATTTTCAGTGAGTATTTATATAAACTACTCATTGTGGATACTTTGATGTATACCAAAGAGAATATAAAACTTCGTAATAATGTATACTGCCGAGGTCTCGTGCAAATCACCTTTAAGCGTGAAACTCGTTTGAGATTAGAAGAAAATAAAAGACAGTCAAGGACTTTGAGTTTCTCAGCCGACCCATCTGGTCGTAATTTATGATGTTCAATGTTATTTAAATAATAAGAGTTAGTTTGTAGTAACATATGTTGTGCGTGTAATATTTATATTACAGCAATAAATATTGTGGTCATTTTGGAAAAAGATCTTTTTATTTGAACGTCCAATACAATATATATTCGTAAACTTTCGCGATTTGTACACATTATAGAATTTTATAACCTACGGGTCTTAATCGCGTAAATATACGGGTCTTAATTGTTTATTGCCCGACGTTTCGACCGTATTGCAACGTCCAGTCTACCCGTGACCACGGCCGTTGCAATACGGTCGAAACGTCGGGCAATAAACAAAGGTATTTAGCCTTAAAATAAAATATTTACATATTTACGCGATTAAGACCCGTAGCTTATAAAATTCTATAATGCGTCCAATACAAGTTCCTGAGGAACAGCCCCGGTACCAGCTCGTCCAAGAGTTGCATCAATATGACAGTATCTATAGTTTTTTTTCTGTCAATAAGGAAATAATTGTTTGTTGTCACATTTTAACTAATGAGTAAGCACTAACTTAGTTCAAAGGTAGACTATGACATCAAGATGCTAAATCAGAGACTGTCCAGTCAGTAATTATTCCTCACCTGTCTCTGCAAGCTTAACTAACTGGGCAATTTACATCTATGTTAGAACAATTAGACAGAACTTCCTCAAAATGAAGCTATTTTGGTGTAATTCCGTGGAATTGTTTCTCACGAAATGGTCAACAAACAGGTAAAGTCCGTGAGAAGTCGACATGGGAATTTAAATTAATAATATTTTTAGAACACATATGTAGGCAAAATAGTAAGTGAAATTAAAATGAACTCTTCCGACAACAACTGGTACAGCATAAGATAGCACAGGTGCTTGCGCGACTATTCAATGGGTCCGTCTCGGTCTTCCCCGTCTAACCTACCGTCTAGGGCTTCCCCGTCTAACCTACCGTCTCGGTCTTCCCCGTCTAACCTACCGTCTCGGTCTTCCACGTCTAACCTCATAATTCCGATGGCTATGTCGACATATACCTACCTAACTATTTTACTGAAATATTACCACTTCATTCTGGCTCTTGATATATAATCTTTGTCGTCCGGAAGATTTAAATAATGTGATATTTGAATATTTAAACCTTCAGGAAGAAATACAAACCACAGTGTAAATCGTATCGAATCCGTCTCATAGTTCAAACGAACCTAACCTAATAGTAATGATGCTGATGATTAAACATTAATGGATTCATTTCAGCATCAAAATTATATTTTCAAATGGTAACTGCGCAAAAAAATATAAAAGAACAAGCTAGTAATGAAAAATACGCAATAAGTATTTTTCTTGTAAACACAGAAAACCTAAAACAACTTTGTAACAAGCGCGATACAAAATTAAAACAACTGAAGCCACCAAAATGAGTCGTAAAGTTTCACAATTAGCGTTTGCTTCCACTGAAAGTTAGATATTATTTTTTCTGTTGATAAATTGATTAACTTAGTCAAATTAAATTAGTATTATGCGCCAACTAGTCTTAACTTACTGCTCGAAGCTACTTTGATACGTTTCATCTGCATTCATTATTGTGCTGCTGAACGTAAATCCACTAAGATTGGAAACAAATATTTACGATATATACACACAAAGTTTTATTCTGCATGGTTATCCCATTTCATGCACACTAAGTCAGTTAAATTTTGTAAAACTTAAACTTAAACATAATGGTGTCGCCAAGCTTTTCATATAACTTCGGCTTTACAAAGAACACACTGTCGACAACCCGTTACATCGTCGGCGCTAGATACTTTGTCGCACGCCCCTGGAATCTAGTTATAACTACTTCCATCATCAAGAGTTTACAAGCAACATGAACCAACTACTTTATTAATAGGTAACTTCTCAGCTGGTTATTTTGTTCCCGAAGTTTCTAGAACAGCCATATACCGTTTGGTATACTCTAGCTATACGAAATTTATAAGTTTTCGTCCCCGACAACGTATGCTGTAGTCAAAACCAGGAAATAAATATATCTCTTTTTCTGATTTTTTCATCCATGTATGTATCCATGTATGTATTGTATGTAAATGTTTAACTCGCTGCCTATTGCCTAAATAACTTGTTTTGATATCTTTGATATTCAGATTAGACTACCTTCGATTAGATGTTTACAATCAATGGTGGGAGTGTGTCCGACTGCTACGCAAGAGGTTTTGGGTTCGATTCTCACACGGGACACCACTTGGTGTGATCCACAAATTTTTGTTCCGAGTCTAGGTGTACTTTGTGTCCGTGATTTGAATGTTTGTAAAGTCCCCCGCGATACAGGGCTGGTACCAGATTGAAAGTGTCCTCTTTAGTTCTTTCTTTTTTTATAGGAAATAAAAAATATTTAACCAGGTATTCGTTTTTAGCTTAAATTTTGTTAGAAAGCATTAAAATCACCCGATTTGAATCGTGGTCACAATAATGTTTGTCTGTTTCAAATCGTGATGAAATCTACTGAAACGTAAACTTGTCAATAGTCAATGAAATTACGATCCATATCGGGTTAAGGTGAATTCTCCCCTTGGGCATCAATAATTGGCTCATTTCGAACTGCCAATTACCAAGGTGACGTGCAAACGAACATGTCAGGGACGAGACGTTTTTGGCCAAGATGATATCTATGCTCCCAATAACAGTTTGGTCAATGTCATCAAACTTAAAACAAAATAGTTTCATAGTTTCTGGATTACACGATTGAATGTAATTTGCTTCAGTTTTAATTAAAAATGAAAATTGAATTTCATTGAAAATCTACAAAACCACTATATTAACCAATAGCACTCGCATATCATTCTTATCTTATTAGTTTGCCGACCAATACACGTACGCTATTTTATATCGCCTAATAGCAGGTAAAAAAATGTTATTTAAAGTGTTTGTTTTTAACAAAAACAAAGTAACAAACATGATACGGCTAACCTGATGTTTAACTAAGAGGAGAGCCGCAGCTTACCTTAAGCTGCGGCCGTAACGTAAAGGTAAATTGTTTGTATTTTGTCAAATCATGATAATGCAAAGCCAAAGTTTACCTATGTTTTCTAATTACTATTCAGAACTAGTTTTCACCCGGGTGATGTCGGTTATCTCGATAGAAGCTATCGTATGTCCTTCTCCGGGACTCAAACTATCTTTATATCAAATTTTATGTAAATCGACTGAGCGGTTTAAGCGTGAAAACGTAGACTTTCTCATTACTACTTTCACATTTATAAAATGTATTAGTTGTTGCCCGCGGCGTCGCCCGCGTGGATGACTTTACCCCGTTAAGAGTTGATTTTCAGTTTCAATCAAAATGCTAAGACACGTGTGTCTTTCTCTTATTTACAACCACAAAGCTAAAAACAGTTTTTTAAAGATCTAACTTCAAAACTGATGAAGTTTCATATCAACTTACAACCCCTGTTTTACCCTCTTTGGGCTTGATTTTCCAAAAAACGCTAAAACACGTGTTTCTCCATTTTAAACCAAAAAGCCATATACGAAATTCCGTGGATCTAACTTAAACTGACGTAGTTTCAAACAAACTTGCAACCCTTTTTAGTCCCGTGAAGTGGGTTGATTCTCCAAAAATGCCGTAAGACGTGTTTCATTATTTTAAACCAAATATTAATTTTCACAGATATAACTTTAAAACTGACGGAGTTTGAAAAAAACTTGTAGCCCTTATTTTACCTACTTAGGGGATGAATTTCCAAAAAATTCTTCTTATCGAATGTCTACATTATATAAGGAATACGTCCTCGAAATTTCACTTCTCTACAACCAGCGGCTTAGGCTGTGCGTTGATCCATCAGCCAGCAGGACAAACAATTATAGATGAACCTGTATATATCTGATAGATAATATGATGAATGTTATGGCAAGCTTACAAGTCCTACAGTGGAGACTGCGCATCGTAAGATAGGGTAGGACAAGCCCCTAGACGACTTAAAGAAAGATGCTTGAATGCTGTACGAAGTCCGGATGACGCAGATGTAGATGAGAAAAATGAAGACAGATGGAAAGGTGATAATGATGACGATGATAGCAAGCAGGCTGTTTTATGAAGATAGATTATTATCTATATATATTCGGCCTTTTCAAAATCGCACGCCTTCACATTGGTCTACGTGAATAATACCTTTAACTTATAAGTATTTCAGAACATGTATTACACCACAAAATTAGTTAGGTACAGTTTGATAACGTTTCCACGATATTATAAGCTAATTTAAAAGCAAAGCATAACAGAAACCTGTTCTATTATCCAACTCAGTGTAGGAAATGCGAGACAACTTGTTGTACAGATAACGAACTGGACTTCTGTTTGTTATAGCGTTTGTTTCTAGGGTTTCCAGTATATTGCAACCTAGATGATAATAATACTACAATTAATATCCCTTATCAAACCTGTACCTACCTGCTTTCACATACTCAGCACGACTCGAAAACATTTTAATCGGTGTCATTTTAGTCACATTTTTGGGTGTCCAGGATAATTTCAGATGCCTAATGTCATTGTACATGTACCTCAGTAACAATGTAAGTATGAATGAATTGTGTATTAGCAGTTTTGTGTATGAGCGTGACGAATACTTGGAGCTCGGCCAGTTACTGCGCACTGTTCGAGTCGATAGCTTGTGTCAGTAAATATCTGAGGAATTTATGTAATTTTTGGGATTATAAAATAATATTCTTTGTAGCTGATTGTTTCTTTCTAAAGAGTGCGTACGACCAGAGGCAGTAACTCTCAGGGTGACCAGGATCCCCATGCTCACACAGCTAGGTACTAGTGTGACCATGAATTAGGAAAAAGTAGAGCTTCTACATCATTCTTCGGTGGTGTCGAGATATGTCTTGTTATTTAACTATTTAGAAAAGAACATTCTAGTAGAACCTTGAGTCGCTCAGGACTTACAAATAAATTCTGAACAAAAATTAGGTAGAAAAATAGACAAATTTTAGGATTAAGTACCTAGGAGTTGCATATTTATAATCTTATAGATTTATTTAGTTTGTAAAGGAAACTTTTCAGGTAAATTTTCGCGAATCAGTTGCAAGTCGTCAGTCACGCGCGTCTGATGACGTCCAGCTCACGCACGCGGCTGATGCAGTCGTCAACCGCGCGCGTCTGTCACAGACCTCGAAAACGGCGCCATACATTTTCATACTCTGACTATTGCCATTTATTATAATATAGTTATTTAAATTAGGTATAGAATTTGAGTCCCGGAGAAGGACAAAGGATACATATTATCGCGATAATCCAAATCTATGCGGGCGAATCCGACAGTAAAGAAAGTAAACCTCATAGATGCGAGCACGAGCAGTGCAAAAATAAGTTATACTTCCCTCTCAAAAATCAACACAAAAAATAAATATAGTTATCTTAGCTTTACTACTTAGATATTTTTCTGATTTCAATATTATTTCATGATAAGTATACAAGATTATTTTTTGTATAGTGCAAACCTCAGACACCCCAACAAGATTTTACTTTAAGAAATCGTATAAAAAAATAAAAGGAACATATTGTAAACTTGCCAAATTATAAGCCATTCAAGTTGTCTTGTGTTCTTCGCGCTATCGTGCTCATTGCATCTCGTAGTACGTAATCAATGGTTATTATTAAAAAATTAGTGATGATCACATTTCCCATCACATTGTGAACAGGATTTGGACATTAATCATTCTGATTAATGAATTAATTAATGATTAATTAATTAGTTAATTTAAAAATATAACATGGTCCAAAAACTACCCCATTGGATGGTGTTACTGATTCTGAGCAAACTACTTTCAGGTTTGCACTCTATCAAGAATAACGTCGTATAACGAATGAGAAAATGCTCCACCTGACAACCTTGTTTGTTTGCAACTGTTGCTTTACTTTGTTTATTAACATAGCAACGAGTTCGTCCGAGTTTGAATTAGATACTGAACAACGATGTATGGTTTTATGGAAGGCTGAACTTTTGTTTGATGCTGAAATAGAAAATGAATGCTTGTTTTTAGTTCGTTAGTTTTAAAAACCTTGGTATCTATTGTCTACACAGAACTGCCATCGTTTTATAATTTTACAAAGTTTTTTATTAACTTCTCCTGTTTCTACATTTGGGATAAATTTTGCAACTTAGTTTTGAACCATGCCAATTAAGTAATTCTAGTGAGAGTCATTTTAGTTTTTTGTCAAGCTTCATAAAATGGGTAAAGGTGGCTACACACGATCATTTTTAAGAGTCAGTTTTACTGACACTTAAAAGTGCTCGTGTGTCTGACTGAGTGAACGGTCAGTTTTCATCGTACACACACTCAGTTTTCACAGTTTTTACTGTTAAAAGTGATCGTGTGTAGCCACTATAAGTATGAAATAAAAGAGCTCTAACAGAATTTTCACCTTATTTTAAGGTTCCGTACGTCAAAAGGAAAAACGGAACCCTTATAAGATCACTTGTAGTCAGTCCGTCCGTTCGTCTGTTTGTCAAGACCCTTATCTTGGAAACGCGTTGAGATATCAAGTTGAAATTAAAACCATATACCTACTCAGTTCTACAGTGCTGTCACTGAGAAAAAATCAAACTTCTAAGTTAACGTAAAAAAAGATACGGATATGATATTTAAAAACTGCGAGACTCAATACCTGAACTAAGTATTTATAGATAACTAGCTGTCCCGCGCAACTTCGTATGCGTACATTTTCCCCATTTTTGCAATATTTTTTTTACTGCTCTGCTCCTATTGTTGGTAGCGTGATGTTATAACCTATAGCCTTCCTCGATAAATGGGCTATCCAACAATAAAATATTTTTTCAATGCGGCCCAGTAGTTCCTGAGATTATCGCGTTCAAACAAACAAACAAACTCTTAGGGGGATGAAAAATAGATGTTGTCCGATTCTCAGACTTACCCAATATGCACACAAAATTTCATCAAAATCGGTCAAGCCGTTTCGGAGGAGTATGGCAACGAAAACTGTGACACGAGAATTTTATATATTAGAAGATATGTACCTACCTACTCTCTTTTTAAGCATAGTGTCAAATCATGGTTACCGTTGTCATTAAAGCGAAAGGTCAAAACGTCAAACGTCAAATACATTCAAAATTGTTCTCTTCAATAAAAAAATATAGTGTTGACTTCAGTCTTCAGTATAACCTCCTTGGCCTTTACCTATGATAAAAAGCAACACTTTGAGTAGATACTCATAGCCTTGCAGTTTTTGATCTAGTTTCTTTGTCAAAAATGTTTTTGTATTTATCAAAATAACTACGATAGCCTTGTTATTGAAGTAATTTCTGACAATAGATAAATTGAAGTAATTTCTGACAATAGATAAATTGAAGTAATTTCGGACAATAGATAAATTGAAGTAATTTCTGACAATAGATAAGTTGAAGTAATTTCTGACAATAGATAAATTGAAGTAATTTCGGACAATAGATAAATTGAAGTAATTTCTGACAATAGATAAATTGAAGTAATTTCTGACAATAGATAAGTTGAAGTAATTTCTGACAATAGATAAATTGAAGTAATTTCTGACAATAAATAGTTTATATTTGAAGCTTACTCTTATTCTCTCGGTGCTTTATGCTTTAGAGGTGAAGTTTCTGTTTCTTTCGTGTGCTTTTTACTAGTATGAAAAAGCTAATTGGCTCGATTTCATCGTTCAGTTTCATAAGATCAAAAAAAAATACAGTTGAATTTAGAACCTCCTCCTTTTTGAAGTCGGTTGAAAAATGAGGTTCCGGTTCGATGACATAATTTTCACCCTTATTTGAGAGAAGAGTAACGTGCAACCCACATCACCACTACCAACTTAAAAATAAAAAATGACAAACAGATTGTTTACCGTACCTGATCTAGAAATTAAATTACCTATAACAACTTGAACCTAACATAAACAACTAAGTTAGACACGCTAAACTTAAATTACAATTTGTTTTTCATAGACTTCATTGTTTTCTTGTTACAGTTTTAGTTATTGCTCGTAATAATATTTTATACTCACTACGTATTAAGTTAGGTTAGTAAACCAACTAGAAAGATTATAATCATAGCAAATTGTTTCCGGAACATGTACATAAAACATTAACAACTATATCATATTAATTGTTTATGGATCAGTGACCTCATTAGTAGCTAATTAGTAAAATTGTTCTACATAAAATATCAATAGGAAAACATTATACGTACTCGTACCTACGTACAGAATTAAAGAACAGCTTCGGGAAAAGTGTTACCAAGTGGTCCGTAATTTCATTCTATGTCATAGATATTATATATTCGTAAGTGCTTGTGAACAATGTCTATTGCCTTTGATATACGATTTTTTTTTTATAAAGATAACTAGCAATGTGGGTTTGAGTCCCACATTACTAGCAATCTTGTAAACCCCACCAGATATAATGGGTAGGATTCGAACCCGTATATATATATATATATTGCTTACCTATTGTTTGCGAACCTGGCATTATACATGTTGGTATACAGTGTGGTTTTGCATCCTAAGTGAATGAAGATTTTTTTTCTTCAAGTATAGTGTACAAATTCGACTGCCTCTGCGGCGCGGTGGAATTGTGTCCGACTGCTACGCAAGGACTTTACAAAAATACAAAGTACACCTACCCTCGGAACTACAATTATTTTGATTATAAAAGCTGGTCTTCCGTTTGGAAATCGAATCCATGACCTCATAAGCAAGTCTTACACAGTTCCACTGTGCCACCTAGGCATTGTTTTTTACCCGGCTGCAAGGAAGGGTTATTTTAGAACAGTCACACATCTAGATATCTTACTGTTGTAACGGTGCTTAAACTTGTTTATATTTTAATCTCGGTCGCAAATAAGTTTACATTATGTTTTGTAGTTGTTAATAATAATAATATATTGGGACAATTCACACAACGTTATCTGATCCCAAACTAAGTAGAACTTGTACTATGTAAACCAGACAACCGATAAACATACTTATATATTTTTAAGTGCATACATATCCCTACTAATATATAAATGTGAATGTGAGTTTGTTTGTTACGCTTTCACGCGAAAACTACTTAACCGATCATCATGAAACTTTGTACACATACTCTTGGAGGTATTAGAAGTAACAAAGGATTATATAAAAAAAAGGGGAAAATTTACGCAGACGAAGTTGCACGGGACAGCTAGTTATAGATAAATAACACCCAGACACAGAATAAACCATCGTGCTCATCCCACAAACTTTTATCCTGGGTGGGGATCGAACCCACGACCTCTTCCGTAGCAGTTGGATACACTCCTACCGCGCCACAGAGGCAGTCAGTTGTTTTACAAATACAATAATTGGATTATTGTATTTGTAAAACAACCTGCGACATCATAATTTGTTAAACTGCTCTCTGTAACGAAGCAATAACAAAAGCTGTGATAGTTCTTTAACTACCGGCTAGATGGGGCATGTGAGGGCCCAACTCGCGAGCATCAAGGGATAAAAAAAATTGTCATAGTCCAGATAGGAGGTTCGATTCCGGCCCCGGTTTGGCTACGAAAGTCTCGGGTTCGATTCCTGGGTCTGGACTAAAAAATTTTCCATCTTACAAAAATGCAATTATTATATTTGTAAAGTAATTGGCAAGAAATGCCTATAAAAATTACTTCAGTCAGTTGTTCTTCTTATGTCATACTCCTTGGTGTTCTACCTGCCATTAGGGCAATCTTCATTGTATCCTGCCACAGCTTCCCTAACAATTTCCGGTACGTTGCATGAGTAATTATTACGGCTTTGTCCTATGTTACCTATTACGTATTCTATTACAAAGGGACAAGCGTACTAAACAGTTGAATAAAACCTCTACATCTTTTTTTTTTAATTCAGTAAACAGTGAGAAAACCTCCCAACTCGAACTAAGCCCGCATATTATCATATATCTCGACTTCCCTGTTGGTCTTGTGGTTAGTAACCCGAACTGCTAAGCCAGAGGTTGCGGGGTTTGATTTCCACACAAAAAAGTATCTACCTTAATTTTTAATAATAATAATAAATAATAATATCTTGTGACAACTAACAACGCTATCTGATCCCAAACTAAGCAGAGCTTGTACTATGGAAACCAGACAATTGATAAACATACATATATATTTCTAAATACATTCATATTATACTACTATTATACAGAATAAAACCATCGTGCTCATCACACAAAGTTTTATCCTGGGTGGGGATCGAACCCACGACCTCTTGCGTAGCAGTTGGATGCACTCTCACCGCGCCACAGAGGCAGTCAAAAGTTTCGTTTGGTTCAGTAACATAGTCCGATTACCCCTCTGCAAGGATTCGGCCTGACTAAATAGGCACCATACAGATACAGTATGTTTATCAATTGTATGGTTGCAATACTACAGGCTGAATCTAGTTTGGGATCAGAGTAACGGTTGTGTGCCCCCGTAGTAAAAACTTTGACTTAACGTTTTAATGAATACTTATATTTTCGACAAAAGCATTGATTCGACTTGAAACATCAAATATTCCAGCATAATGATGAGAAAATAATCTGAAACATTTACTTTGAAACAAAGTCGCCATTCGCATCGAGAGGCCTTTGCCAATTTCACACATACTTTATGACTTCAAAGCGATATCTTCACTCATGAATTTCCCAAACTTGACTTTACGACGTTACATTTATGCGAGTAGGTAAACTACAGACCTAAATGCAATTTACATAATTGATTATTACGAAATTAGATGAAAATTTTACGATTTTAAAATATCCAACCACATACAATTTAGATCTGAAAGACAGAGATCAAGAAGTACAAGAAATTCAACCGAGAAGATGGATACCGACTCTCACCATCTTGGAACCCGACACCCATCATGGGTCGACTGATGGCAGTCGACCCGTGGCCACGGTAAGTACAATTCGATCGAAACGTCGAGGAAATAAAAGTTTCGTACCTGTAAATATTTACCTTTAAATTGTCCTGATAATTCATACTATCCATACTAATATGATAAATGTGAAAGTAACTCTGTCCGTCTGCTACCTTTTCACGGTTGAACCGCTAAACGGATTTAGATGAAATTTGGTACGGAGATAGTTTCAGTCCTGAGGAAGACCATAGGATAATTTTACCACGATAACCGACAACCACGCGGGCGGGGCAGCGAGCGAAAGCTAGTATTCTAATTTGTCGATGTACAAATTTACTCAATAAGTCGAAATGACTAAAAAGTCACGTTACCTCACCATGACCTATGAAAGGTGATGACATTTTGAACTAGAGAACAATAAATCCACCTTATGGTATGCGTTGTTCATGCTGTTAAAAGAATTACATCATTAATATTAGAAGTTATACGCTAGCCCTACGGATTAACATTCTGCCCGAGCGTTAGGCGTATCTTTTCCTTTACCTTTACCATTATAAAATGACACTAATAATAATGTTCTTCAACCTTGCTGATTTTTCAATCAGTATAGTCCCCACTAAGTCACAGAACTCAAGTTGTAAGATAATAACCAAATGTCTCAAGTCCATAGTGTACCGATATATCTTCAACCCGTCATAACGGTGCCTTGAGTTCGTCCCCGATTAGACGCACAGTCGAAGTGTTCACGGGTCATTAAGTTCTTTCGGACCGCCCCACCGGCCCACTTTGTGCGAAGGACTAACATATATTATATAACTTATATTTTCCTACCTTGGATGTGTAGTGACCTGAAGAACTCCTTCCTGAAACTAATTTATGGTGACTGGATAGTAAGAAAGATGAAATGCGAACTTTGGGGTCCCTATTTATTTTTTAAAAGATTAAAGCAGTTCTTAAATGGATCAGGAAAATCCGGGCTAATTTATGGAAACATTTCCGCAGTTACGATAAGTAAGTCGTCATAAAAAGCTTAACTTAATTAAGTAACATAAGTCAAAACTTACTGAATGTGTGTGTGTTTTTTTTTTATTCTGGACTTTACGTGTATCTTTATCTTTTTAAATGGTCATACTGTGTAGGTACACATGTCTTTAGAATACTGTCTCAAACCGAACTTTGTAAAATGTAATTTTAAATTGTATTGACTGTATTCTATTTTGTGTGCCTAATAAAATAAATAGATAAAAGATCATCAGGATTTTTAACGTTTGCAAGAAAATCCGACTAAATATGTATTAGACTACACACTTTTCTATATAGTACGGTGAGTAATTAATCAAAGCAAACTCCAGCATATTTTTAACGTTCTTATATAAAGGGCCTCTTCCGTGAAGAGGTGAAGTGATGTCTATTTAACTCAGATTTTTTAAAGAAGTTATGAAGGGATAAACCTTTTTTGAGCGGCAGTTATTTATGAAATCATACAAAATTTTCATCTACTTGCATTTTCAATCCCCGATCGCGTACAAAGTCGCGCGGTTAACTCATTTGTTTCTGTATTTTCTCTATAGTCGTCATAGAAAAACTAATGACTGCAGACTTAGTAACACACTTGGCAGTGGGATGTAGAATTGAGTATTCGTATTTTGCTACCCTAATTAACTTAGAATACTGAGACATTTTATCAGGAAACTGATGATAAACGACAAGGATTTTATAATGATGGGTCAAAGTACATATAACTGATGTAGGTTTTAGGTACTTTTACTATAAAGTCAGATTGCATTACTATAATTAAATACTCCAGTCTCTCTAGACAACAAAAACTCGTTAGAGCTGTTGTTGATAGATCGTAGAGTCGTAGAGATGCTTGGATGTGACAAGAGTTGCCGCTTCCTAAGCTTCAAGTAAACTATACAGAGCCTTTAGACAAGTGGCATAAACGCTAATCGAATAGAATGTCACCATTGCGATCCAAAACCACAAATAATATATTCAAAAAAAAGTACATGCGCGCGGCTTTGCACGGGCAATGACGTCATTCATCATTTATATAGTTTAGATAGGAAGCGACAACTCTTCTCACATCTAAGCATCTCTACGACTCTACGATCTCTCAACAACAACTCTGGACATAAGTAAAGCATAGTATGGATTTGGTAAATTACTAAAAACTAGATTACTGGTGCAGGAGTCCAATAAAGTCGAACAAACTAAAGTGTTCGATTTCAGTTAGGTTCGATTACAACGATTTTGATAAAATGTTATATACAGATAAAGTTGTGCTTTCTAAGGTGTTCAACACTAAACCACGTAAACTTTTGGGTTTGGCTAAAAATCGCAATTAAATATACACAATAAAACATTTTAATTTAAATCTTTTGGGTACTTGCATCATTCCTATTAATCAACCCTAAAACAACAACTATACTAAAGTAAAGTAAAGTAAAGTTGGTAACTAACGGCTGCCTTAATAACCTTTTAAAATTATAGGTCATAATTAATGCCGTACAGTGTTTGAATAAAGCATACAAGTCAAAGATTGCAGCCGTTGCTGGTTGGCAAAAACGCTTAGCAAGTTACACGGTTGATTAAATTTTAATCAGACTTTATTGAAGTACCTACGTTGAACGGGAATGGCGGGCGGGAGGTTAATGCATCAATAATATAATATGTTGCAGCTATTTTGAATTTATTTAGTTATGTACAGTTAGTGGCACCAATATTATATCATACAACAACCAAAATTCATTTTGCAGTTATTTCAATTCAGTCTCTTTGTTTCTCACCTTTTTACGGCAAAGCTGCTGAACGAATCATAATAAAATTTGGCAAGGAAATAGATAATATCTTGGGGACGAACTAGGATACTTTTTATCCAATAACCGACCAGTAATACTCGATAGCCACTCGAGCGGAGCTGTGGTTGAAAACGTGTTAAATGTAGAAATATACTATACTATATATAGGCATTTCTTGCCAATTACTTCATTAATACAATAATTGCATTTTTGAAAGATAGAAAAATTTGAAGTCCAGACCCAGGAACCCCTAGGATCCAGGAACCCGAGACTTCCGTATGCCAAACCGTTACCGGAACGAAACACCTATCTGGACTATGTTACTAGACCTCAAATTTTTCTATCCTTTCCTGCACGTAAGTTGGGCCCTCGCTTGCAAAAATGCAATTATCCTATACTACTCTTCAGTTAAAAAAACCGGCCAAGTGCGAGTCAGACGCGCGCACGAAGGGTTCCATGTCCATGGGTGTACCATTATCTATAAAAAGGCAAAAAAAAACATGTCTGTTATATGAAAGTCCCCTTTAAATACTAATTTTATTCTATTTTTTAGTATTTGTTGCTATAGCGACCACAGAAATAAACATAACTATCACTTAACTATCATGAGATACGGTCTGGTGACGGTAGTAATAGGGACCCGTTTTATCTTTTCAAAATTCAAAATTCTTTATTCCTTTAGGATGCAAAACAACTCTTGTGTTACATCTTGTGTTTGGGTACGAAACCCTAAAAAAATTAAATGACTATTGAAATCAATAACACTTTAACACTTTTTCAAACAAAGTTTCCCAAAACTTCTGAACAGCTATCAAAGACATCGAATGTTGCCTTTTATGCAGAGTTAGCTTTTTAATTAATTTTTAATCAGAATCTATAGCGTTCGTGAACGAAACGGTAGAGGGGGTGAGGTGAATTAAAAGGAGGAGGGGGCAGATTGAGTTTGTTCCACGGAATTTTATGAAACTTCATCCCGTTGATAATGCTTTTATGCTCGGCATAGAAACGTATATCGCTAGTAAATTATATTAAAGGTATAATACTAGTTGCAATTCGGGACTTCGTTCACACTAGATTTTGGAGGGTTAATGGTTAAGGCATCGGACTCGTGAATCGTGAGGTCACGGGTTCGAATCCTACCCATTATACACTCAAACCATTGAGCTTAGCTGGAAGGATTAACAAGTAGTGTGCTAACAATCCCACATTGCACATCTTTTAAAAATAAAAAACAAAAGAAGGCCTCTAAATTAATTTAAGATTTTTTTTTTGTTTTAATTAATTACAATACACTAGTTTTTACCAGAGGCTTAAATGATGGTGATGAAATTATAACCTAGCCTACTACCTTCGTGAAGCTTAAAGCTACTTTGGAGATTAACTTGATTAAACAAACAAGGATCCACCTATCATAATTAGATTAATCATCATTAAAATAAAAAAATGTTTAGCACTTTGTTACGACGGTTTGCCTGATTAAAAATTTCCATTTACAGAACCTCTTATAACATTTTATTAAGTTCAATAAATATTTATTTCTCTTTTTACGTATTGCATTACATGTTAACTAAATAAATAATAAGCACAAGCAATGTCAATTAATCTGTGAACGATTTACAATGATTACTGTGAAAATTCACATCGCAACATACGATGAAAGAGGTTTTTTTTTCTCTTCCCGCCGATATTACTCGGTAGGGATTATGGCTCGCACAAAAAATAAACTTAAACTAAAAATAAACGAAACTGAAAAAAAATACACTTAAACTGGCGAATGCATTCTGTTTTAAGTTTTTTTTTTCAGTTTCAAGATTGTATTCTTTCAAGTATTTTTTCTTTTAATCATAGAGTCTCGATGTCAGTTCCAAGTTTATTTTCTTTCTAGTTTTCTTCTTTCAATTACAAAATCTCGTTTTTATCCAGTTATCACTTATTTTAAGTATATTTTGCACTACTGTAGAGTCTCGTTCCGTGATTTTTCACATTAAACGCGAAGCTGTTAAAATGTCTTTCGAGGCATATTTAATTTATTCTTTTACATTCTAGCTGTAGCTGTCATTGTCTTAGACTTAAGACGTATATTCTATACGTTACAAAGAGAATTTAGAATAACTTATTCTTATCATGAAGTTTGTCAAATAGATGTTTTTCTTGTGTTATGTCATGAAATTCGTATCGTTTCGGATCGCCTTCTGTGTTTCTGATAGATGTTATTTTTTATTTTACCCGACTCTAAAGTAGGGTTATGTTTTTCGCGCGTATCGTGAATGTATGTAATATTTTTTATAACCTCATATCTCACAAACCACTATACGGATTTATATAACGTCCTTAGAGTCGCCTTAACTGCTCAAGTGTTCTTAGATGGATGACGTTTGAAAAAACAAACATGGTGGCTGTGAGATGCCAAAATAAAGACGTGTGGAAAATAAAGTTGCTTCAAATAGTGATACATGGGTATCAAATTAAAGAGTTCTGTCATGATGTCTGTGAGAGAGTGATTATGTCTGTAATACCTAGTATAGTATTATATTATCTGTGGTAATACTACAAAAGTTAGCAACCATTTTTTTTTCAATTTTCAATACTTTACAATAGCTCTGATAAAAGTTAGTGATTACATCCTACAACTACTCAAAAGTATGAAATAATAAAAATAATTAAAAAAATTAAAAAAAAACGAGTCTACCCAGAAAAGATGAAAACAAGTGATTTATTTATTTCAGAATATTTTATAAAAATATTAAACATACATGAAGGTATTAATCACTTAAAGTGATACAATCGTCTCCTATTAATCATCATTATTTATAGGTATTACTGTTATTCTGTAATGTTGTATTTATAGGTATTGCAAAACCTTACTCTGACTTATTGAAAATCTTTAGGAAATAGCAAAGCATTAAACTATCTTTCAAATACGTGAATAATATCGGCGGCTTCGAGAATAGTCGTGTTTTTATTAAAATCGCTAATTATTTAATGCAGCTGTTGTTTAAATATCTGCTCTTCTGTGATAGGTTTTGTAAAGTCTTGTGAGTGTTTGCCAGTAAAGGATCAAAATCCGTCCAGCCGTTGTCACGTTTCTTTGTTAAGGCTTAGGATTAAAATATAATTAAGAATTATGGAGATTAGCCAGAATAAGAGACAACAATAATAAACAGACAACAGGGCTTGACATAGTAGAAAATTTATTCTAGTAGAAGTTTCTGGTAATAGTTAATTTACTTTTAATGTATTAAGTCCGCTAGTGGTGAAGGGAACTACTTCGCAAGTGACACTTTTGCATCTGGCCACTGACCTCTAAAGAAGAATTCTGAATATGAAGACATCGTGTGATTTTTAGGGTTCCGTAAAAGGAAACCCTTAGAGGATCACTTGGCTGTTCGTTCATTTGTCAGCCCGTCCATCTGTCTGTCTGTCAATACTCTTTATCTTGGGAACGCGAGGAGGTAAACCATTTCATTTATTAAACATTTTTTGAAAAACTTACAGCTAGAGTAAAAATATACAAAATTCATTAACATAATATTAATTTTATAATTCTAAAGTGTAGGAAATTAGGAACACGGATTACAAATTAACAGGGATTACAAAAAACCCTTATAGTTTCACCATGTCCGTCCGTCCGTTCGTCCGCAGATTAGCTCAGAGACTTTTAGTGCTAGGAGGCTGTAATTTTGCATGGATACATATATTACTTATGCCGACAAAGTGAAAGAATAAAGTTTAGAAAAATATCCCTACTTTACATATAGGGCCTCCCCTATATGTAAAGTAGGGATGTGATTTTTTTTCTCACCTACCCCATCGTGTGGCGTTGTTAAGACCATCATTTGTGAAATATTATGCTTTAAAGGGCAAATTTTTGTATGGTCGTGTGTCCGTGAGTCAAGTGTACCCCTGCCTGGTTGATGTTTGGTATGAAATCAGTAAAGTCATTCTCTAGTTAATTCGTGACCAAGGGAAATAGGGATCAATTTTTATATATATTTAAATTTTTCGTTGACCTAGAACTATGAAATTTGGCAAGTAATACCGTCTTATACTACAAGTGGAGATAACTTTCAAAAACTGCGACACTCGATTCTTGAACTATTTATAATATGTACCTAAATATTTGTACGGAACCCTCGGTTGTCGAGTCCAACTAGCGCTTGTCCATTTTTTTAGTTACATACTCACCTTTGTCATGCCTTCGACGACAGTTTTTTTTTTAAATAACGAAACGAATAGATGAGCGTGACGTGCGCCTAAAGATAAGCGTCACGCTAGCCCATAAGAGTATCAGTGCCACCCAAATCCTTGTTTGGCAAAGATCTGAATAGCACCGCACCGCGCTCCTGATTTGAGACATTAGTTACTAAATCTCATTTGGCCAGTAATTACACTTGCTACAGCGCCCTTACTGAAACTCAGTGATGCGTTAAGAAGTGAAGAATAACAGACACTGTTGTGGTACCGACCAAGACAGCCTATAACTTAGACCTACCACTCGTGATATTTTTAGTACACACAGATCTTTATAAATACAATAATTGCATTTTTGAAAGATAGAAAAATTTTAAGTCAAAAAATCGACCAGGAAGAATCGACTTCAATTTTCTTAATCTCTTAAAAAAAATGTTTAATATTCGGCCTAGGTGGTTCGATTCCGGCACCGGTTTGGCTACGGAAGTCTCGGGTTCGATTCCTCGATCTAGACTTCAAATTTTTTATACAATATTCAGTTTAAATATTGTATTTGTAAAGTAATTGGCAAGAAATGCCTTTAAAAAATTCTTCAATACCGACCTTTGTCATAACCTCGATGAAGTGGGATCCATGGGGATTTTAAAACACGCAAAAAAATAGGGTAAGTACTTAAATTCTATTCAAGGCCACTATTTAGCAATCACTAATGAAAATAAAATTGTTTAGCCATTTAGCCTAGAAGCTTTTACAAAAGAAATAAGGGTCACAAATGAAGCCTTAAAAACTGAGACTAAAAACTTTTCTTGACTAGTTGACCGACTAATTCAGGAAGTTTTTTTCCCCAATTACTTGAAGTACTGATGATAAATTACAAATTAAGTTGATCTTGTTAGTGGCAATGAACTTAGACTTTGATTATTTAACGATGATTACTTAATTTGAAACTTAAACTCTTAGAAATAAAAGGCATTTTAGATTGTCTTATAATTTAGTTGAAAAAGGTACATCGTTGAGTAGTTGTGTAAAAGTAATATTACCAAATACCGTTGACAATAAACGTTTTTGACGTGATAACGTCTAATAAATCGAAGAGCGTGATGAAAAAGTGTTCACGCATGAAAAAGTGTCACGGTCCGTCACGTTCCACCTGCTGATAGGCTGAAGTATTGTCATGCGCCCAGATTAACTAAAGCTTTCTCAAGCATGATTGTTTATTACAATGTCATCAATGTTTGAAGCTGAAGTATTAGCCTATCAGCGAATGGCGATTGCAGCGATATCCGATACAATTGTAAGTTAAAAAAAATAATAAAAAAGACTGTCACAGGCATGGTTGTTTGTTACAATGTCATCAATGTTTTATTATGACATTATCACGTCAAATTATCGTCCGTAACACGACTTTATAGATAATCATTTTTTTTATTAAACAAATCTATCAAATCTTATATAAAGTTCTGCAACAGCAATAAAGAAATAAACATCTTGGCTGCCGTGCCATCAGATCCGTTTTTCTGGCTGCACAGACCGTCATATGTTCGACTGGCTGTCGTAGCGGCTGAGACGTAATCACTTATGCTCGTGTGTATGAACCATCGACTAGGACGCCCTTAAGATTATTATTTGTAAATATTTCATTGCTGTCTAAATAAAGGCTACTATTATTATTATTGTTCTCTTTATTCAAACATAATAACATAAAATTTACATTTTTAAATATAGATATAAAAATAAACACATTTAAAAATATAAAAAAAGTTTATTATTATTTTAAATGATAAAGTGGGTAATTTAGTTTCCTTTTTTCTGAAACCAATTCTTTCATTCTTTTTTTCCTGCGTTCTTCTTTAATGGTGTCTTTCTACTTTTGAACAATGCAACTGCTTTTGATTTTATTAATCTTAAACCATAAATTATTTTATAGAGCTTATCAATTACTTAGATAGAACTTGAACACACGACAGTCAACACTCTGACACTTTCTTAGAACTTAGTTCACTCCAAAACGTAATACCACTAACATTGAGGTTATAAAATGAAAAACTCAATTTATTACATTAAAGACCATCAGTGCAATCTCAAGACCCAATAAAGACCCTAAGCACATATAAAGCAGACGTTACTGGGAGCCCGGGCGGTGCCATTTGGCTTAATTAACTCATTAGTCCAAAAATTGTTGCTGTCCTTAGGTATATTCGGTTAGGGTATCAATTGTAGCGATTAGCGATTAAATAAGGGTTTATGCTACTGGTCTAAGATTCGGCAACGGTGTACACTTACTTTATTGTATAAGTTTAACTAAAACGAAAAACGGATTTATGTGTAATGCATATATTTACAAAAAAAATGTTTAAAAATCATAATTAGCAATGGGCGATCACGACTCAGAAGACATAATATTGACCGGCCCACACTGCGTCTTCTGAGTAGCCACTCGAAAACTTCTGTTTAATATTATTACAAGTCTAAATTAATTTAATGCATATAATATCAAACACACTTAAATTGTAGTTAAGAACTAGACGACGCGACGTAGTCAAAACAGGCCACTTCTGATCCTTATTTATGTTCTTTTTTTTAGATTTCCAAAATCTTGTCATAATGATAAATAAAGAGCTGCACTTAGATATGCATCAACGTGCATGCGCGGCGTACATATTGAGCACTTCACGAATGCGCCAGTTCGCGCGGATTGCCGCGATAACGAAAATAAAGAACCGAATAAGGACCATGATGAATCAGGGACCAAATCGAAGATTGTGGCCCAGAATCATTAGAAGTGGAAGGAAACCTTTACTTAAGTATGGGCGTCTGTAGGGTATTCTCTCGTTTGCCATAAATTAATTTGCACTAATATTGTTTGCCATAATCGTCCCCGATCATAATATTTACTTGCACTATTATCATTTATACTAATAACGTTTGCCTTAACAACTCAACAGTAATAACTTTTATTTGCCATAAAATGACTTTCCATAGCAACATATATCATAATAATTAGTTTCCATAAGTAACACGTCTCATAATCGACTCTTGACATAATCAAAATTTGATATAATTATGAAAATAATACATAATATTGTTCGGTCGAAATTAATTATCTTTAACACCCCGACTCAGAGCAATCCGACTCGGATAGGTTAGGTTAGAAGACTAAGGCGGGAGCGAAGCGAAGCGGAGCTCCCGCCTTAGTCTTCGTGTTAGGTTTTTTTTTTAAACCACCCAAAAGTAGGAGCCCCGCGAAGCGGGGCTCCGTCGAGTTTAGTAAGTAGGCGCCATATGAGGTTTAGTTTCAGGTTTAATTGTAAATAAAAAATCTGTGTCGTATAATCATTTATTAATCAACATAATTCAAGTATAGATAAGTAATAAAAAAAAAAATCTGAAAGTAACATTATTTTAAATTTAAGTTGGAGGCCAAAGCTCTCAAAAACTGTGAATATGTTAATAGCAAAAAATATATTAACTTACTCATTAACATAAAAATTGCAGGCGCTTATACTATATTATCTTTATTTATATTATGGTAAATAAAAGTTATGGAAAATGGTATTATTGAAAACGAAAATTATAGCAAATACATTTATGGATTTAAATTATTATGACACTTGATCGATTATGACCAATGGAATTAGTGAAAGTCATTTTATTTCATTTCACGATTATGGCAACTGAAGCGTTATTTCTAATGAAATTATGGCAAATACCGGTATGGCATGTGAAATTATGGCATTTTAAATTATGACAAACATTAGTAAACCCGTCTGTAGCCCTAATTGAGCATAGTAGCATACCACTTTTAACTATGTATTAATATATTTCTATTGTACTTTCAAAATAATTTCTATCATAGAACATTCGAAAGTTCTAGAAATGGAAATTCATCAATCGTTTGTCGCTCGCCAAATCGCTCGTGGTAAGACATATACCTACCGGCGAAAGGAACAGGCCTTTGTTAGTAAATGTTAAGGTAATTGTGTAATTAAATAAAATATTAATCTTATGAATCTACTGGGATGGGATTGCCATTGGCGTGTTCATTTCACATAACAGGTACATGGGACTAATTGAATAAGCGAGACTTAATTTTGCAGAAGACGCATTTTATTAGAAAATTTAATAAACTCATCTTAGCTTCAAGTGCAGCTGAAATTTAGGGTTGGGTTTTCATATTCCGAAATTGATTTCTGACTATGATAATAGTATCCAAATTAAGTTTAAATGAAGCTGAAGTTTAAAAATAGCTATTTAAAGTCAAAATAATTCATGTTAATTTATTTTCGAGGCATAGCCATCTTTCTCTCTGTACATAATATATCTAGATGTTCGTTGAAAGCCTTATCATAAGGCTTGCTCGTCTTGTTACTTAAATGTATAAAGAAATTAACACGATGAATTATCCCATACATTTATATAGAGTCAATAAACTGTACCCATATTATTATTAGGGTTCCGTAGCCAAAATGGCAAAAACTTATAGTTATGTCATTTCCGTCCGTCGCCGACCGTATGTCACAGGCATTTAACTCAAAGACTACCCAATAAATATTATTTAAATTGAGTGAAAAGGTGTTTTGTAGTAGTCGCTACTTACTTTGATAGCTAAATAATAAAAATAAATATTTTTAGGGGGGGGCACCCCATACATGTTTTTTGAGAAACGACTGGCACATCATTCGTCAGGTATTTCAAAAACATTTTAAGGTTTCTAATAAATAATAAAAATTAAATGAATATTTTTGGAAATAATCACTCCGAAAACTTGATAAATTATGTCCCGCTCCCCTTATCCTTTGAACCGTGTGACTAAAAAATATAAAAAAAAATTAGAAAGGTAGCGCTTAATAAATACTTTAAATTAAAATTATTTAATATATTATCGGATATACCGTCATAGAGCTATTGCTGAAAAACTGCGTTTCTCAAGAAAAGGGTGTAGGTGTCATACGCTCTTCTGCTGGTGCAATTATTCAAATCGAATTTTTGAATATGGCAACGGCTCCGGAACCCTACACTGAGCATGACACGACATGCTCTTGCCCAGTTTTAATAGACTTAATTTAAACACACGACATTTTAAAATACATTAGAGAGTTATTACGAATATATTTTATAATTGTTATTGATGGATGTTTTCATAAAAAAACTAAATGTCAAAACCGTTTAGTTTTTTAAATACACACATAAAATAAAAACTCCTAATATCTATCTTAATAACTATCCAAAGCCAATTATAACACTGGCCTTGTAAATGTACGTAATTTTAGAAGTATTGTACTCGTATTAAACATAGCATAATAACTCTAATTATATTTGTTTGTAATCAATATTTCGAAAAACTACATATTGTTAGAATTTATGTTCTCTAATGAGAAGGGGTAGGTATAACACCAAAAATGTAACTTTACAGGAGGCGTAAAAACATTCAGCGTGCTTAAAATTCGAGACATTAGTACATACGTCATTTTAAACTAGTATGCGTTTCTTTAGTGAAAAAGAGTATGATTTTTATAATATTTAGCTATACTAAATTAATAAATTTTGACAACTTAATTGGCCGCCAGTTTACCACCTGCTCATGAAAACGATTTTATAATGATAAATAATACTATTGGAAATCCAATGCTAATAACAACAAGAAAAAGTATTGAAGAAATTGAAAAAAATATTGTATAAGTATAATCATTTTTTTTACAAGTTACTGAAAAAATATTATGCATATTAAATTATGCGAACGGATACATTCAAACGCCCAAAAAAGATTAGGTACCTTATGGCGAAATCGAGTAAAAACATAATAAATTAAACAGTAGGTACTAATTTCTTCTTACAAACTAATTCTTTCTTAATTAAATTTTCACTACATTTCATCCTTCATATTACATATTTATCGCGATATCTTGACTTGTACAAGAGTAAAAGCAGCTTTATTCGAGTATATCGTCTAATATTTTGCCGTCGCAGCCTGATTAAGGCTTAATCAACGTCTCGAAAGCTGTCAGATTCAAACGAGATTGTGTGCGAATAACTCTCGAGATGGAATCAACTGAAAATACGAACGGAGTTCTTTAAAAAGCATTGCAGTTTATTTCGCTGACTTTTGAATTTCGAAGTTTTATTTTTTTAATGCTAAGAGTGAAATGACAATAGACAGAGTTCTTTACTGCCCGCTATGTTTTAGTTATTATTTTAAAATCATTATGCTTATTGCAAAAAATATCTATTAGTAGAGTCCACAAGCAAAATAATCAGAAAATTTAATAAAGGCTTCGTACCTATTTGAAAAATATTAAAATTCATTACCAACATAAATTCAATTTACCTACATCATTATAAAATTAATTGTTGTAGAAGTAGTAGTATTCTGTTACCTTTTGTCTTTTCTTTTAGCACCTATAAATATTTACGCTATCAAAATTTTATATAACTAAGAGTCTAAGACAAATATAGAGTTTCACAAATTATGGTAAATAAATTTAGACAGCTCGTGGCACCAACATAGTGTACACAAGTCAAGCCAATTTTAATTTGTAAACCGGAGTGTGAAAAAAATGTAATCCGCATATAGTTTTGAGTTTCTTTTTTATTCATGGATATCGATCGTTCAGAACTTTGATTATTACTACTTTGATTTATATATTATCTAGTTCGTATTGTTCTCTCGTTACGGCGAATACTTTGATACAATAATTGCATTTTTTTATAGTCCAGATAGGTGGTTCGCTTCTGGCCTCGGTTTGGCTACGGAAGTCTCGGGTTCGACTCCTGAGCCTGGATTTCAAATTATTCTATCTTTCAAAAATGCAATTATTGTATTTGTAAAGTTTTTGGCAAGAAATGCCTATAAAAATTACTTGAATACTTTGATGTTTGGCATTTTCGTAATGATACCTTTTCACGCGTAAACCACTAAACCGATTTAGATGAAATTTGGTATGGACATAGTTTAAAACCCGGGGAAGGACATAGGATAGTTTTCATCGTGATAATAGGGCGTCCATTAATTACGAATCGAGCGGGTAGAGCCGAATCTCAACGACACAGCAGTAATTAATTATTGATTTTATTAATTATTTATTTTATTATTTTTTTTAATTAATTATTGAAGCTAGTAATTAACCGCCTTCAAAAAAGGTGGTTCTCTGTTTGACCCGTATGTATTTATGTATGTATGTTCGCAGTTTTCTCGAAACCTAGTAATCTGATTTAGATTAGGTTTTCGTTATTCGACTACTTATTTTTCTAAAAAGGTTTAAGTGTATAAAACGTTATGCTAGCTTATAAACACCAAACACAAAGTGAGTAAGCGAAATTTGCATGCAGGGTGGTTCATTTTTCTCAAAAAATTTTATAAATAAATTGTTTTCATGATAATTTACCTGTCTTTAGCTTTACACCACAGAAAATGTTGAATAAGCTTAGTATTCGAGTTAAAATTACCTATTACTGCGACTTTCTCTTTCAGGAACCTGTTGCAATGTGCAGAATGTTGAAATCATTATATTATGTTTAGGTGTACTATCACTTCAGCCGCATGTTGCAGTGATACTCTATATCGACAGATTAAAATCATCCATGATCTAACCAAAATACATACCACTAGTCTGAGATTCCAAGAGTTAAGGTTTTTAACCAGTTCGATGCCGTCATAACAGCTGAGTTCGAAACGAGTAGTAGGTATATATGTGTTAGCCCACCTCGACTGCACGAGTTACTTGCTTGTAATACTCCAAGAGTATTTTTTTAGAGACGAAGTAACGGAAGGAACATCGTAAAGAAAAGATACACCAGTAATAAGTACACTCACCATTAACTAAAATAACCCATTTGCCTCACAAAAAAGTCACATCTATTTTCGTAAAGATTAATAATAATTTTTATTTATTCACCACAACAATTACATTTTAGTCTCATTTAACAATCTTAATCTTATTTTAGGTAGATTACCATGTCTGTACCAAATACTAAAATAAATGACACCATATCCGTCTTCGTAATACCTTGAGCTCTTAAGGTGTTCTAATCGCAGTCTAACGCCTGTATAAATCTCATTAATCCTCTAACAATTGAAATTTAATTCCGAACTAGGTGAACGCAATTTTCTTCATACAATTGGAGTAAAAAAGCCGCCCGTAACAATTATAAATCAACAATACGTTTGGCCGTGTGGTGCCGGCTTAAGAATAGTACCACCCCATCTCTACCCGTGGGTGTCGTCAAGGCGACTAAGGGATTTCACACCGGAGGACGGGCAGCAGCGTCCTCTGCGTACTTAAAGCCTTACTGCGATCGCCAACCCGCTCGCCAAGCGTGGCGATTATGGCAATTACCCCCAGGATCTACATACTAGTAGGTTCTACTGGGGAGACCCGTGCCCAGCAGTGGGCCATCTTATGGGTTGATATGTAATACGTTTAATACAATGGTGGCTCGGCTCCCTCCAACTTTAATTATGTTTAAGCGCATTGTTGGGAATCCAAGTTTTTAAGGCTGTTACACATGGGCCTGTGTGCTTGAGGAACTTGCTAACTTTACCTACCTGGCTAGTAGATAAAATTTGCCACTGGTCGACTTGGCAGTTTTCGAATACATTTTTAGCATACAAATGCAAGCAGAAACGTAAGCAAGGTTAATTTCAATTTCAATTTATTTCATAACAATGTTACATTGTGTTCAAAATTATACAAGTCTTAAAAATTTATAAATAGGACGATAAAAATTAAATATAGGTAAATTAATAATCAAAACAAATATCAATAACAAATACAACAAATTATGAGTAGAAGAAAAAAAATAGGTATACAATATCAAATTATTTAAATGTCAAGGCAAAATCAAAATTAATTAATTAATGCTTAAGACGGGGCGGACGCAGCGCGGGTGTAGGACTCCTACTGTCCTGGTGATCGTTCCCCGTTATTTTTACAGGATCTGATTTGAATCTTGAGATTTTAATATTATCCCAAAATCGTCTCATATACCAGGTTATTTTTTTTTTGCGGAAAATTTAATAAAAATGTAAATTACATACCACACTTGACCACATTTTGAAAGGGCTTTGGCCCATTAGACCATCTTCTTCGATCCACCACTAGATGTCCTCTCGTTTTAATAAATATCGTACAAATGTGGTGGAGAGAATCGTAATTTCTGCCTGAATTCTAATCTTATTAAGTCTTGCATAACGTGTGTCTTTGGCTTTATTTCGTAAGGAGATTTAATGCGTTTGAATGCGTCAGTATAACGTACGTTAAGCGGTAATGATTGGTCTTTGTTATCCAACTCCTTGTTTTGTTCTATTATACGATATAATTGAGTTTTAAGATCGTTTTGTAACTCTAGCAGCTATTTATAGGCGATTTAAATGTACGTTGAAGTACGTTTAGGAGATTATTTTTAGATGCTGATCTAGGAATCTAGACGCATTTAGTTCTAGATTCCTAGTTTAACATCTGAAACAAGGCTCCATTAAAGCCTCTCCAAATATTACCTTAAAAATTGGTTTCTGACATGTTCAAAATTCGATGACTCACTTTCATGTTGTAGTCTATATCTTTGGTGTTTTATAAGCTAGGATAACGTTTTAAACACTAAAACCTTCCCAGAAAAATAAGCAGTCGAGTGGCGAAAACCTGATCTTAATCGGATTACTAGGCTTCGAGAAAACCGCGAACATACATATATACATACATACGGGTAAAATAAAGAACCACCTTTTTTTATGGCGGTTAATTACTAGCTGTCGCCTGCTGTGTCGGTGAGATTCGGCTCGACCCGCTCGATTCGTAATTAATGGACGCCCTCTTATCGCGATAAAAACTAACCTATGTCCTTCCCCGGGCTTTAAAATATCTCTATACCAAATTTCATCTAAATCGGTTTAATGATTTAAGCGTGAAGAGGTAACAGACAGGCAGAGTTACTTTCACATTTAATAGTATGGATAACCCTCACAAAAGTTTTAAAAGTACCATATTATGTGAGTGGTGAGTAGAGTTTAAAATACAAAACATAATTTAAACTATGATTAAAACAAATACGTGTCAGTTAGTTAAACGAAAGCTGAGGTAACACCTCGTGATCCAGCTATCTCTACTAATTGGGGAACGTGGATTGTCATAATGACACAAACGAGTACGCAAAACACTACTCTCGTCCCCAAACATAAGGTTCATTTTGTTAAAAAAATGAAGTGTGAAATCCAAGAATTTTATTGAAACTTTTAATTAGTGTGACGCATTGTTTTCAGTTATGAATAGATGGGAGAAGTTGTCGACAAAATTAATATCAGGAGTTATTGTATTGTTGAATAGAAGTTCGGACAAAAGTTCGCTTTGTTTTTAAAGGTCACAGAAGCCGCAGGTGTGATTTTTGATCGTTTGTCAAAAGGTTGTAAACCCCTGTGTTATAAGGAAACAGAGGTTCAAAGTCTTTGGCAGTTTTCCATTAATTATTTGTGTAAACAAAATCATGTCGACGGCCGGTGGAGTTTGTTGACACTGTGTTATGAATAAATTAAAGTGCATGACATTTGAATAGATCGCTTTGTTACTTACCTCGTTCGTACAAATATTATAAATGCTAAAGTTTATAAATGTTTAGATTCAAAATTTCTTCACTAAACCATCGCGCTAATATTTATTAAATACTAGCTGACCCGCGCAACTTCGTCTGCGTAAAATTCCTCGTTTTTGTAACACTTTTCATTGCTGCTCTGCTCCTATTGGTCGTAGCGTGATGTTATACATAGCCTTTCTCGATAAATGTGTTATCCAACAGTAAAAGCATTTTTCAATTCGAACCAATATTTCCTGACATTATCGCGTTCAAACAAACTCTTCAGGGTTATAATATTATAGTACAGATTCGAACGTTTGGAAAACAAATGTTTTTTTTTTCTGACTCGACTCGCAAAAAAATATTAATACAAAACACATAACATCATCACACTTTTGTTCCTCGTCGGTATCGAATCCGTGAACCTGACCTCTTTGTTTCGCATCCATGAAGAGGTCATGGATACGAAACAAAGATTTGTCGTACACACAGTTTGATCTAATTAGAGATTAGAATAGGCCCGTGGAGCTGTGAGACTGTTATTCAAGCATTTTTATCGCGATGACTTGACGCACATGAAATGCGGGATAAAGCGAGTAACATTACGAAAAAAGCTTTTTTGTAATTATAGACAATGTAATATACTTAACCGATCAAAAAAGACAGTAAAAATAGATATATAAACTAGGTGTTGCCTGCGACTTTGTTCTCGTGGAAAGATTGAAAAAATTAAAAATTAAAAATTTCTTCGGATCCAAGTAGCCTCTCTTCCTCTCTTCCAGGCTATAATGGTAGATTTTAGTCTGGAATTTTTTAAACCGATTGTGCCAGATAGGTATTTTATTTCGATTGAACGGAATCATTTTGGCGTTATGAAATAACAAACATGCATCCATCCATACATCTAAACTTTCGCATTTATAAAATCAGTAAGTATGAAGGTAGAATACCAACAACAAATAATCGTACATAACTTATATTACACTATCTAGATAACATTCCAAACAATACCCAAGCTCTGATTGTGTAAGTTTCATATTATTTGGGTAATCCCCGTTTTTGTGCGGACCCTAACGATCTATAAAGCTATCCATTATTATATTCCTAACATTTGCCCAGGGCTCCACACATAAGGATATTATTTGTTCTGACCTAGATATAAACTGTATAAGTGTAAAACATCATGAAAATAAATTAAATTCAGTGTATTGGCGTGAAAGAGCAACAAAATATTTGTTGAATAAATAAACGTTTAAATCATTATACTGTTGTCAATACTGGCATTAAGCCTAGTTAATTACGAGCTAACAAGCGGCTACATATATGGGGATTAAATAAAAATTGGTAACACTTTTTGGAGTTTGTGACTTAATTTTACTAACATTCGCTATCACGAATGGACAGGCTATTCAAGCTATTGAGTTACATTTAGAATTATTGTCAGATATACAAAAACAATAAACTCGTTATTTTAAAACAATATTTTCAAAATAACGAGGTTATTGTTTTTGTTCGACAATACTCAAAAATAGTCATCGTGAAACTACTAAACTAAATCTTTTACGGTTTCAATGAAAGCATCTTCAACAACCTCATCCACAAGAAATGTAATTTGTAGTTTTGAGTATGTATTTATACGCAATATTAGCAAGGATACCCACCACAGGTAATGTAAGTAATATGTAGCTCCAATTACTTAGATTAAAATTCGGAAATACCTACCCCCCGCCTACCAATCTTTATAGAAATGAAGCGTCTTAAATCTGAAGGAAACCCATACACAGATTCAATTTGCGTTCGCTCACAAAAGACCACTCGCGTTCTCCTTCATTAAAGTTGTTAAGAAAAATCTTTTAAAGATAAATTTAAAAATGTTGCTAAGCTAAGAAACGTCTTACAGCCTCTACAATGGCGTAACATTATCACAATGCAGAATACTTTTTGTACAAAAAGACATCTTTCAAGGATCCGCGATTCACTTTTTATGAAGGAAAAGAAATTAATCGGCTTTGGCTAAGACGACCACTAATTAAGATTAATATCTTATTTCTTGCTTTTGTTCACTTATCCAGTAATAAGATAAAATCGTTTTGTTTAATTTATGCGAATGCTGTTAGAATACTTCGGTTTTTGGAATCTTTATTTGATATTAGGCACAGGACCGATGGTTTGACGTCCTCTCCGATGATGATATGCGATTTTAACCCTTATATATGTCTGTCTGTGTATTTGTAGGTAGGTATGGCCGTGGGTCACTGTAACTGCGTGTCTATGTATTTTCGTGTCTATCTGAGGCATCGTAACTCCCAAACAAATAAAGATAAGTTCTCAAGGATACGCAATTTAGAAAATTGAAGTTAGGCTGTAAGAAAAAGTTTAAGGAAAAAGTACTTTTAGTAAAAACACTGGATTTTAATTTTAAACATGGCAACAAGTTAAATGGTATATATATACCTACATTCAACACTAATATAATAAAGCTAAAGGGGTTATTTGTTTGAACGCGATAATCTCTGAAAATACAGAGACGATTTTGATTAAATATTGTCTGGGAAGTAATTTAAGCTTGAAAATAATTATTTATTTGTTATTATTATTAAACGTATAATAATTAATAGAATTACTCTTTGCTATGGACTGTTAACACTTTTCGCAGGACTTTGAACAAACTGTGAATTAATTTCTATCGTATATACAAAGCTAAGTAACATTGACCTAAATATGACCTACTACTTAAAAATTATACCAATTTCAGTTCTGTGGCACAAAGAGGCCCTTGTAAATGAAATGTTCAACAAATACTTTCTACCCATTAGTGCCCTTTGACACGAACCAAATATTTATCCTGTAAATTAACTGTTAACTCAAAATAATTTTCTTACTTCTAACGGTCTCAGACGAAGACGTGAAAATTGGCTGAAACTTGATTAATAAAGCTGAGTAACTAAATTAGTGGATAAATACTATATAAATCAACACTACACAATTTTATATCTTCTACATAATTCATAAAGGTGAAAGGCTAAATAAAATATAATTCAATATAAAGGTTAGGTAGCTTGAAGTTTGAAGAACAGAAACAGAGGAGATGACGTCTCAAAACTGAGTGACATATGAGTATTCAGCCTCAAGTCTGTTAGATTGATCGCGTCAACCACCATCCACTCGGGCGAAGCCGCGAGTAACAGCTAGTTATTTTAAGACAGAAAAATGTATCAGTTTATGAACTTATTTTCATAATTAACTATACCTAGTCAGCTAACTTATTAATGAACTGCCTCGTAAAACTATGTTGAAACAAAATGTTTGAATTTAATCAGGTACAAATAATGTCTACAACTAATATATCTACATTTATAATACTTGTGTAATTAAAAAATAAATTTCTGATAAAATTGCTGACATTATTATATTAGGCACGGAATTATAGTCATATTCAATCATAATTCAAATTCAAAGATAATTACAAATCGTAGAAGACTAAAAAAGCAATGGATGACTCCTGGCTTATTAAAATGCTTACGCAATAATGACAACCTAAACCTGCATGCATGAGCATAAAAATAAACCTAATGACGAAATATTAAAAGTAACATACAAAAGACACAGAAATTATTGCTCAAATCTATTGAAAACCACTAAAATTTCTCTCCGAAATGTTGCGGACACAAGTGTACTTCGACGTACCTATTTCGCTCTTTGCCAGTCTATTATACGATACTGTATTGTGTCCTGGGGTGGTACAGACAAAAAACATATTTTTAGACTTGAACGTGCCTGACGTGGACTCCTAAAGGTAGGCTGGATGTTACCGTACCAATTCCCCACGACTAATTTTTACACAGTCTGCAATGTCCTCCCTATCCGCAAACTGTTCATCCTTAATGCTATTCTCACCACTCACTCCCAACACACTTATGACCCTACTAAATTTGTTACTGTGCGTCGCAAGCACTCAGTGTGCCTCCCAATTACAGTTCGAACATCTCTAGCCCAACGACGTTTTTAGTTTCTTGGATTTTTTTTTAAATAACAAATTAAATAAAAATTATGCAAAATATTATAAAAATATAATGCAAATAAGTAGTTACCACCTAGTTACACAACTTAGATTACGAGGGGACTGAAAAAATATCCTGCTTTAAAATAAATACACACACATCCAGGCATCCGCCCCCCGCCCACACACACACACACACACACACACACACACACACAAACGCAGGCGCGCGCGCGCGCGCGCCTGCGCACACACTTAAGCGCGCTCTCTTACACACTCTTAGCCTTACACTTTGCTCTGTAATTTATAATCTTTAAGTAGAGGTATTAGTCATGTCATTCCTGATCCCTATATTGTTTAATCCCTAATGAGAGGGCCTGGAGATTCCGTCACACAGTTTTCGTACCTAGTACAAACTCCAGCTCACACTACGGTTTAAGTTCTGTATTATTAGCCATATAACAAACCAAAGTACTTACTATTTGAGAAAAAATAAAATAAATTATTATTATTATTATTTAGACTGGCCCGTTTGGTCTAGTGGTTAGTGTTCCAGAGTGTTTGCAGTGAGGTGGTAGATTCGATTATGACCCAGGATAAATCTTTGTGAGATGAAGACGATTGTTAAGGTATTCTGGGTCTGAGATGGTTCATGTCACAAGATAAGACTGATATTATTACTATACTTAAGTACTGCAATTTAGAGATGAAATTTCGTTCGCCTCATCCCAATTAAAAGAGGTTTTAAAAGTATTAAACAGAGATTACATTATTCGCTGTGAAAAGCTAGTTAATTAATATTTGTTTTATTCGTCGCTATGTCTACTTAGTACTTTAGAATGAAGACGTGACGAATAAAGATATTTCTTTGAGAACTAAAATGAAAAGCTTAGCAAAGTTACGATTAACAAACTTTTTAAGTTCTGACGGATGACTTAAGTCGAAAAGTGCGATTTTTTAAATTCTTAATGAACTTATCTCTTAATTAATATAAAAGTTGTCTACTTTTGTATTGTATTTGATTGTTATGCAAGATATCCTGGGTTTCCATTCCTACACGGGACTACAATACACCGATAGTACGTGAATAAAGTGGACCGAAGGTGCTCCGAGATTTTGTGTCCGTGAACGATGTCTATGTACGAGAATCTGATGAAAAATGGGAAAATTATTATTTAGAGATGCTAACACAAGCGGAAAGTAGGTCCTAGGACGAACAAGTCTTGATCGTAGTATTTTTATAAATGTTGATAAACTTTCGCGATTTGTACACATTATTAAAATATATATATTACGGGTCTTAATGCTGGATGCGGGAACCAATCACTGGATTGAACTACACAAACCACAGGTCCTCTCCACCGACCGTCACTATTACTCCAGGATGGCGAGGGAAGCGGTTGAAATCAAAAAACATGTCAATTTCAACCGAGAAGACGGATACCGTTTGTCAACATCGTGGAATCCCGTGATCGGCAAGTGTATACACCGCCGAACAAACATTACACGCCAGTGTGCAGATGTCCTTAGTGTTGTGTGTCGAAGTACCGACGGTTCCGTAATAGTGAGTGATAAAAATCAAGCGAGGGTAGTTTCCGAAACCCGCGCTTCACGGAGGCGACGCTGAGCTCAACTAGTCTTCCCGTGACCACGGCCGTTGCAATACGGTCGAAACGTCGGGCAATAAACAAGGTATTTTACCTTAAATTATTCACGCGATTAAGACCCGTAATATATATATTTTAATAACGTAGTATTTTTAATTGAATTTGTATAATTTTTTATAACGGTTCATAAACGATTTCTGCTTTAACAAAACTAAATATCTTCACTAGTTGAACAAACAAACATATTCCATTTTGTACTCTCCGGACAAGTTAATGTTAGTATTCGTAATGAATAAAAAAAATCTAACACTACAAACTTCCAAACTTTCTTCTTCTTCCCATTCTTATCCACTTCTGGCAATTGAAAACCAGCTCGACATACTGCCACATTTATAATTTAAGTAAATTTAAGAACACATGTCAAAGGAGTTACGGACAAAATTGGAACAGTATTGAAAAGTTACTCCAATAGGACTGTATATAGTCCGCACTCCAAGGTTTCGAAGCTTTTACGAACGGCAAAGGATGTTATTCCGCTCCAAACACCTGCCGTGTACAAGGTGGATTGCAGTTGCGGTAGTTCCTATATCGGACAGACCAAAAGGACAATTGCAGGCAGGGTCAAGGAACATATCGCTGCTGTAAAAAACCGTCAAGTTTACAAGTCTGCTATCGCTGAGCATTTGTTGGAATCAGGACCAAATCACTGGATAGAATTGCATAAACCACAGGTACTTTCCACCGATCGCCACTATTATTCCAGGATAGTACACGAGGCGGTTGAGATCAAGAAGTATAAGAACTTCAACCGAGAAGATGGATACCGGCTCTCACCATCTTGGAACCCTGTTATCAACAAATGTAATCGTAGCCGTAAAGACACCGCGCCTCAGTGTAAAAACGTTGTAAATGTAGGGTGCAGAAGTACCGACAGTACAAATTATAAAAATTATCAAGACCAGGCGAGGGTAGTTGAAAAACCCCGCGCCTCACGGAGACATCGCTAAGCTGCCATCAGTCGACCCGTGACCACGATCGGTGCAATTCGATCTAAACGTCGGGTAAATAAAAGGTTCGTACCTTTAAATAATTCACGCGATTAAGTCCCGAAATATAACTAATATGTATAAAAATCGCGAAAGTTTAAAAACAACAATCTGAACATGTTCAGACGATTTCATGAAATACAACCTACGTTGAATGCTCTTATCATATTTTCAAAGAGTATATAAAATGTCATCGTATCGGTGAGGCAAGAAATGGAATCAATGAGCGGAAAATCAATTAGAAAACCCACTAACGATATGAAACGGCCTGAAGTCGAGAGAAACGGCCACAGGTCTTGATGAAAAGAAAGAAAACATAAATTGCTTTTATACCTTTGAGATAAGCTTTGACACCAAACCACAAAGGTATTATGGTTCAATAACAACTTTTTTCAATTAAAACAGCCTTCAATGCTCACCTTACTATTTTATTGTGATCGCGTTTGAGTCTTCTATTTCACAACTGCATAGAATGTCGTCCGGTGAAATTGAATTTTCTACCTGTTAGGTATCTGGTTTGTTTATCAAACAATCAGCCAATCGCGTTTTTTTCATTCTGGTATAATTCTAAACTAATTTGCTTCTTATTTAATTCTAAAATCCGAGAAAAAAAAAGGTAATTCCTACCGACTCTTATAAAGACTGAACGGATGTTCATCAATAATACTAACATACATAATAAATACTAACTACGAACTTCTAATAAAAAAAGTGTGGCTTTTTATACAAGCATAACTGACCCGTACCCACTTTGTTGGGCCTATGACACTCATAAATAACATGGCTTTCTATTGGTAAAAGAATTTTCAAAATCGGTTCAGTAGATCCATAGATTACCCCCTACAAACTCACAAACTTTACCTCTTTATATTACTAGTACAGATTAGCGACGGGTATTAAAAAGCTTGCAAGTATTCCCAAAGAGAATTTCACACTACATTTAACTATTCCTCGCCACATTACCAGCGAGACACATATGTGATAACCGTAAGCTCAGCGATTCAACTCCGCCTTACTTTTTTATTTATTTTTTACTGTAGCTGATTCGGATATATATACTTATAACAATCCATATGATACCTCACTGCTGGGCACGGATCGCCCCAGTAGAACCTTCTTATTATAGATCCTGGGGGTATTTGCCATCGCTACGCTTGGCGAGCGGGTTGGTGATCGTAAAGTACACAGAAGACGCTGCTGCCCGTCCTCCGGTGTCATCATCCCTTAGTCGCCTTGACGAGACCCACGGGAAGAAGTGGGGTGGTACTATTCTTAAACCCTTACCACACGGCTCGGATAAAATCATTTAAATTCTAAAGCCAACAATTCACGATATCCGAGCTACGGTACGGTGCGGTACTCCTTTGATATAAGCTAAAAACCGAGACCGTTCCGAAGTGAAACAAGTGGTCACAAACGAACGAGTCTGAGTGTGCTATACATAGGCTCTGCGAAAGTTGGCCCTTGCCTTGATTCATTTAGTTTGGCGAGCGATAGTAAGGGATGATAAACCAAGACAAATGGACAGCCTTTGTTGTTATTAACGATTACTCGATCAACATGTATGGCCAACTTAACACAAAATTCACGTTCCAGCTACAATGAGCTCATGAATGAGTGGTACATGATACACAGTAGCCAATAGGCCGAGGATGAGTATGACCCTATCTGAATGGTGACATACAGTGCTGGAATAGCCCATAAGCCGATTAAGTAGTGCTCAGGGCATCACGTCTTGGGGGCACTAGACACAGACACACCAGAAAGTATATTGATTGTTGTTTACATTTCCAATTGAAATAGAAAAATTGTAATGATCTTTCTCCTTGTAATAAATACGCTATTTTTTTTAAATGATACCCATCCATAAAGGGGGGGGGGGATTTCTTATGGCATCAAGTTCCTAGTCTTAGTTCCGGCACTGGTGATATACCATAATAGCCTACCCCACCCATGGACTATACTCACATAAATCAAAGCGAGCACAGCCTAGGATCACGACTACTGAACACAATACGCACGACCACATGATTGTGCACAGGACCCCTTGTAATAACAAAGAAAAAAAGTAAGCAATACATTACTTTCATTCTAAAATTATAGCGAAAAGTATTCAAATAAACTGCGCCTGCTTCCTACCATGTCGATATGAATTACACAAGAATATAGTGGAATAAAAAATGAACTGAAAATGGAAAACAAAGTTGCCACGAATGCAGACTTTGCGGTGAGCGTATTCTGTAATAGGTACTAAAAGATATAATATGAGTGTATTTTGAAAGTATTCGACATTAATGTGCAATACTACATGTCTGTTGCTTAGTGCTAGTCGACATTTATGCTCGATATTATACGCTAAACTTGTTGGTTGTATTCTTAATACAAGCTATTCTTCTATTCAATAGCCTCCATCTCCTATCGCTACTAGATACGACTCGCCTTTGTCTTTGTTGTTCATTTATGTAATGTATATTTTTATGTTCTTACTTTTCATCTCTTAATTTTACACTTAGGTGAAGTTAGGGCATTCATTGTTAGGTTCTTCAAGAACAATAAGTGTAGGTACAGATAATTTTGTACGTATACCATTTCCGCACCTCATCTACTAGGACATTATTAATAGACATGAATATCGAACGGTTCCTAAATTGCGTAACAAGTGAATAGGAACCCCTATGTTTAACTTTTTGCTCGAACTCGCACAAAAATGAACACAAAGAGTGGGTATTTCAGAAATGATGAATGCTCGTTGAGAGATTAGCAGGAGTGTTAAAAATGTCTCACTCTTTTCCATTTCCAGTGTATTTTTCTCGGAACTGAAAATCTATGGGTTTTTTTGTGGCATTGTAGAACTCTGATTTAGTGAGACCCACTTTGCCCGTTAGGAGAGATTTCGGGAGAGCTACAAACGAGTCGAAAAGCTAGTCTGTCTTGTTGTAAATTAACCAAATTCTAAGTGTTGTCCTAATAATTTCCATAACTGCGGTATCAGATGTTTTCACCCGTTTGCGCCAGAAGGAGACTAATGTTTTTCGAGCTTATGTACGTGTAATGCGTAAAGAAGACCATGTGGTACAGATTGCGCAAAACCTACCAGAACAGAAAAGAGATACCACCATTAACCTGGTGGTTATAGAAAGAGATCTCAAAGAAGCCTGATTGCTTGAAGCGACAACCCAATACAGATTAATTTGGCGTAGAAAAGTGCGAAGACCGGACCCCAAGTAAAGGGAATGGGGAAGGGAAAAGGAAGAATTGTATACCCATTTCTTTAGCAGGCTCGATAATCTATGCCAGATTTCATCATATGAGGTGTCATTATATTTGTTCGTCCTAATTGAAGGAAGTAACATAGTTTAAATATTTTTTCATGTAATTAATTTAAAGCAGTTGTGTTCTATATTTTATACATTAACTTTCTTTGCTAATATTCTTCTTCAAACAGGCGAGATACTTTTTCAATATTATTTGCACGTATATGTGAAATGAAAAGAAATATAAAGATAAGCTTATATTTCTTTTCATTTCACCTAATAGTGTGTTGGTTAACGCAAACTGTTGATGTACCTATTTTTCATACAATGGAGGCCTTAAGTGCTATATATTGTACTTTATTAAAGAGGTTTTGGTGTACTTGAAAGAATTCACAAGAATAGTTAGTAGTTACCTATGCAGACATTTTTTTTATTTTGGCGTAACACACACTTAGTATTTTTTCGTCTTTTGTAATATTACGTACATATCCTTCAGTATACTACCTGTATACCTTTTTTCTTCGCCTTTTTTAGGGTTCCGTAGCCGAATTGGAAAACGGAACCCTAATAGTTTCACCATCTCCGTCCGTCCGTCCGCAGCTAAGGTCAGGGACTGTTAGTCCTGGAAGGCTGTAATTTTGTATGGACACATATTACTTATGTCGACAAAGTTAAAGAATAAAATTTAAAAAAAAATAGCAAACCTCTCCTATATGTAAAGTAGGGATGTGATTTTTCTCACCTACCCCATCGTGTGGGGTATCATTAGATAGGTCTTTTAAAAACATTTTCCTTCGAGGTTTTATACCGAATTCCATCGGAAGTTATATTAAATGAATCTCGTTTAACACAGGTACTACGTAACCTATCTCTCTCTACACACTTTCTCTATATCAAATTTCACCAAAATTTTGCCAGCAGTGCAGCCATGAAAAAGTAGCAGACAGATTAATAGAGTTATTTTATTTTAGTATGGATATGGATAGTATGGTATTGTGGATTTTATCTACAGGTGAATAGTATTTTGTAATAAGTAACAGACTATAATATTGATAACAAACGGATATGATTAATAATGTAAATAGTTGCGAGTTCAGAAGCGTTGCTTTTATGTCCGCGAAACTTGCGCGTCCACCGAATGCCCCAACCAACGATTATTATTCAAAACTTATATCTTCGTGAACAGGGATATATAGTTCTTCTAGAAATTATCATTATTACGAGCAATTATGTTTTAAGTAAAAAAACAAGGTGTAAATAACTCACATAAATAATATTCGAATTTTTGAAACGGCAATCTAATGCAAACATAGATAACCTAAAAATTGCAATGTCACACTATTATAAAAAGTCGTGAAAGTAGGAAAGCATGATTGAATTATAACGAGTGAAAAAGAGAAAAATGTAATCCAGTGCTTTCATCTGTTGACGTCGGCGTAGCGACACTGACATAAAAATTTGGTCAGCTGTCTAAATTTCAAGATGTCACTTCCTGAGCGCTTGTAACCTTTTTACTTTAAACATAGTTGATTACGAAGGTAACTTTCATGCACGTACTAAGAGCCGCGACATATAGACATCGCTCATGAACAAGAAACGTCAGAACACCTTCCAAAGTACTTTGAAGTTCGACTGGCAGAATGGTCTAGTGGCCCAAGGTTGTGGGTGCGATACCCACGCGTGAAAAAAATCATCCAAATCGTTTTTTTCTTGTGACACTCTTCGCCATATATGTGGCAATTAGTATTTATTTAGGTAACAAAGATTGAAATCTTTGTTGCCTAAATAAATGTTGCTGTCCTTTCCAGCAAACCAAACATCTGTATCACAATTCTCAAGAAAGGCAAACTTGGTAGACTATCGTGTTGGTCAGTAGCGAACTGCTGACGGGAATGCTTCGAGCACTAATTAACATCGCCACCCGACACTCGCATTGCCATCAATACCATTTTTAATTAACAAACTTGTACAACGATAATGGAAATCCAACCATCTGTAGTTCTCCTTCTTTGAATGCGTACAAATTCTTTGAAAATACTTATTTCAAAGATTGGATTTCTCTTTTTTAACCCCTGACGTAAACGTATACGTTAACGTTTTAAGTGTAACTTAATATATTATGAGTCTGTGTATCAGAAATACCATAGCGCTTTCCTGTAAAGTCACAGATGGATTTAGAACCTCTTGCTGATCTATAACAGTCGTCTAGAATTCCATGTGCCCTAGATTTATGTTGATATTAAATTTTTGAAATGAAACTGAGGATATTGTATCAGTTTGACTATAACAGTACCTACCTAATGAAGTGAGTAAAATAATCGTGCTCATTAATATGGCAGTTCTTATTAAGCTAAGCTTACTCGTAAGAAAGATGTGCCACCCTGTGTCACCCTGTGAACAAACACGAGGACTGGATGACCCACTAACAGGCGCTGTTGCACTGCGCGAGGTCACTGTTGCCGTCCAACAACAGCAGAACAAAAGAGCGGTCGGCATTGACAATGTACCTGGAGAATTGCACGAAACCATCTGGAAGCTGTTTGTACAAATGTGGGATGAGGAGCAAGTGCCTGATGATTTTCAAGTCTCTCGTATTTGTTCCCTGTACAAGAACAAAGGCGACAGGTCGCAATGCCTATAGAGGAATTTCCCTTATTCTCTGTTCGTCAACTACAAGAGAAAAGTGTAGAACAGGCTCAATCTCTCTATCTATGCTTTATTGAACTGGAGAAAGCTTTCGATAACGTGCCTCGCGAAACTAATGGGTGGTTCTGAGGAAGCGTGGATGCACGGATAAATTTGTTAGAATGATCCGACTCCTGCATGATGACATGCGATACTGTGTCAGTGTGCATGGTGAAGATTCAGAGTTCTTCTCAGTGAGTTGCGGCGTATAACAAGGCTGCGTACTTCCTCCAACTCTCTTTGCTCGGTACTTTGCAGTAGTAGTAAGGGACGCCTTGCAGGGTTCGTCTGACCGCTTTCGTTTTCGAACCGATGGCAGCGGAGTCTTTAATTTATCTAGACTTAAACCATCACCGAGATAATGTATACAGGTGACCTGTGTATAGTGGCGGAATCCCCAGAGGGCCTACAATTGCTTATGACGAGTCTTGATGAGTCTTGTCGCAGATTTAGTCTTAAAATCAGTGTGAAAAGACCGAAGTGATGGTCCAAGATATACTGAAAAGTAGCCCAGTCGACATTAAACTCGGTGACGTCTCACTTAAGCAGGTACACAAATTTAAATATCTGGGCAACACTTTAACTTCAAAATGCCTCATTGACAACGAAATCAACAGCAGAATTGGAGCAGCCGCTGCATCCTTTGGCAAATTTCGTTATAAAGTGTTCTGTTTACATGACATAAAGCTCCCCATAAAAATAGCTGTATACATGGCAACTGTCTTGCCAAGCCTCCTGTACGGTTCCGACCACGTTTCGGAACCGTAACGAAAACATATTCGCACATTCGATAGATTTCACCAAAACTTACGTTACGTGACATTATGAACATCCAATGGTCGACGGACGGACCGTGTACGAAACACAGAAGTTCTACGACGAGCAAATGTCAGCGGAATAGAGGCATATCTAATGCGGCGGCAGCTGCGGTAGAGTGGCCATGTCTCCCGGATGTCTGTTGAAAGAGAGGCTAAACGCATATTTTATTCGGAACTACAGGATGGCCAGCGAAAACAAGACCTTGACCCGTCGCAGTGAAAGGCAGTGGCGGCGGACAGATCACTGTGGAGGCATACCGTGAGCACTAAGTTGCTTGAGTTCGAAAGACGATGGAAAGAAGAGCTTGATGCCAAACAGGACGAGCTAAAGGTCCGACCACCTGCAGCCATACATTACAATTATGTAGGGGGAGTGCTGTCTTGGTATGAGTGTGGACGCACGTTTACTGCAAAAATCGGATATGTCAGTCACCTAAGAGCACATCAACGAAGCTCGAAATAACCAGTTTCAAGTCGCCGTGGCCGAATATGGTCTGGCTGGATTATTATTACTCGTTGAGTAATAGACTGAGTTACACACTGGGTAGACTTTATTGATAGATCAAGAAACCTTTTTCATGACTGCAATAGATAAAAGTTTACTTAAAGTACGTTTATCTTTTAATTTGTTTTTAATTTATTTCATTTTTCTTACCGAAAAACACCAAAATAAATTGTACCAAAGTACATTTTTTGAAGTGAAATTTCTTTACCGGCGTTTTGCACTTTTTTGATATGGGTAAAAACTGTTAAACTGACTCAGAATCACGTGATCCCGTTCGAAAATTCGTAGATCACTTTGACCCTGTTCGAAAATTCGTAAGATGGAAGGAGGGCAATGAAAAACTGCTACAATATCATAACGATAAGAGAGAAAATTTCGCCACCATCTACAATGTTATTATAGCTTAGGTGGGAAATCGAGCGGTCCAAAAACCAGAAGACCCCAGTTTTGGTTTTGGTTTTTGATTTGTGATTTACTATTTTATATTTTTTTATTATAATGACTGCCTCTGTGGCGCGGTGGGAGTGCATCCGACTACTACGCAAGGTCGTGGGTTCGATCCCCACCCAGGATAAAACTTTGTGTGATGAGTACAATGGTTTATTTTGTGTCTGGGTGTAATTTATCTATAATATGTATGTATTTAGAAATATATAAGTATGTTTATCAGTTGCCTGGTTGCGATAGTACAAGCTCTGCTTAGTTTGGGATCAGATAACGTTTTGTGAGTTGTCCCAAAATATTATTATTAATACTGTATAGTAAGATCGAAAAATAGTATTCAAAATCATCAGTACGTATTTTTTTCTGAGAGATAAACTTTTTAATTGCCATGTCGTTGTCATTTTATAAAATTGTCAAGTGTGTGTCCACTGCTGGACATAGGCCTCTCCAATTGCACGCCTCTTTGTTCTATCTTCGGCTTCTTGCATCCAGTTCCTGCCAGCCGCTTTGCATAAATCATCACTCCACCTGGCCTGAGCCACACTCTGTTTGTGTACGATAGCACAATAGATGACAATGATTGAGAAAAAAAAAACAATCCCAGATAAAAAAATATTCCCTAACCATTCCAAAATATTCAAAAATGCATAACGGTATGTAATGTTTAAGTTTTCACTTCTGCCGGCACATCCGGAGTGCAACTCGTTTTTTTTTTTGTTTTATTACCCTATGGCAATATTTGAATATGGAAAAAAACCCATAAAAATATAATAAAGAGGTATTTCTTTTTTAACTCCATAAAAGATAGAATGTCCCCCTAATGATCTAAGTTAAGAGGTAATGGCATTAGGCTGTATAAGTTGCGACACCTAATGAAGTTATATGACGAAAATATGACTGGCAGTTTTTTGTTAAGGGTACACTTTTGTCTCACGGGTGCTGTGAATTCAAAAGATTATACTATACTGACGAGACACTTGGGATTTTTTTAATTATTGTCTACTTAGGTATGCAACCTTACTTTTACAATTAAAAAAAGGCCGTACGTGAGGTATATATTTGCTTAATGATATTACTTTAATCATTACAAACCTTTCGAAAAATGTTATTTTTACATGTCGTACCATTGTGGGTATGCAAAACTTATAATAGTAACTTTAATATAGTAAACATTTTTAAAACACTGTTATCACTATTCTGAAAATCTAAATTATATTTGTTAGCGTTAATGTATAAACACTGTACTCTAATTGTAACACGTGGAACCGTTCTGAATTGATACATAGATTATAATTTGTAAATGTACAATTTAAATTGTGTTGTTTCTCTCCCCAAAAAAATAAAATAAAATAAATGTTTTCATTTATTTGAACTTTCCGCTAGTAAAAAAAGGATTACTTTTGAATGTTATTTAAAGTTTAAATAGAAACATGTCAGTTAAGTTTTTTTGATTATGAGGTCATGTAGACACTAACGGAGACGTCCCATAAAGGGATGATAATCTTCTAAGTTATGTAGGTACATTGCTGTACTTAATCTCCTTATTCCTACGGCTATTTCAACTCGGTTGTATAGTTCCACACTTGAACGTGCACTTAAGCTTGCAATCACGTTTGGAATAAATGAGATGGTCGCCCGTTGGCGGATTTATGACCACTGGGCGAAGTACGACTTTGTTATTTCTGTGACTTTTGTTACGTTACTCTATCTAGCAAGCTATAAACTGAAATTGTATAGCTATCACAAGTCCTTTTAAGATTATAATTCCACTTAAATTACAATGCAGGAATGGAAAATAAAGATGGTAATTCCGAAAAAACTAGGCCGATTATGATGGGTTTACATCGATGAAGCTAATGAGGGCGCGAGCCACTTTTGACCCTGATATCCAACATCCACAAAGGTGTAGTCGCGTTGGACAGCTATAAAAATGTATAGTGTTAAAATAGGTTAACTTCCAAACTATAAAACTAAAAAGGCAAAATCTAAATACAAATTTCTGAAAGTGTAATGATAAAAAACCAGGCAAGAGCATGCCGCACCATGCTCAGTGTAGGATTCCGCAGCCGTTATTATAAATATGTGCACTACATTTAAAAAATCTGATTTGAATAATTACACCAGCAAAAGAGCGTATGTTCATGGCACTTACGTCCTTTTGCAGTTTTTCGGCAATAACTCAATGACGGTATATCCGATCATGTCAAAAATAATTTTAGTTAAAAGTTTTTATTAAGCGGTACGTTTGTGATTTTTTCCACATTTTTTAGTCACACGGTTCAAATGAAAGGGGGGGGGGGTGGACACAATGAATGCAACTTTGGGAGTGATGATTTCCAAATAAATAACTCTTCGTTCAGACAAGGATGCTTAACTCGCAAAACGCTATTAAAAACTAGAAACAGGAATAATTCCATTACAACTGCAAATGTGTTCGAGTATTTGCTCAACAAGACAAAGATAGATTCGAAGCGAGAATAATGCAGCCGTTCCCAGAAGATAGCAATACGCAGTTCAATTTGATAGAACAAATTATCACTGAATAAGTAACAATGTATAGCGAAAGACGGCCGTTCCTTAAGGTATTGATCCGAATGAGATTTCAGCTTATTTTGATATTTTCTTTTTTATTTTGGTAATCTAGTTCATTTTCAGGTATTCTAAGCTAAGCTCAGATCTATTGCAAAGTAAAAATTAAAAAGTATGGAATTATAATCATTACAATAATTTATTCATATTCATATAATAACAAGTACATGGCTATAATTTTTTTTTTTTTGTAAATATACATGAAGACTACTTAGATACATGGGTGCCTATACTAGGTAAAAACCTGTACCACAGGCGGGAATGTGGCGGGAAAGTGCTTAAAATTATTATTTACTAGCTGTACCCTGCGGTGTTACCCGCGGTTTATTATCCTAGGTGTTAATCCAGGGTGTCAGCTAACTCCATACCAAATTTTATTAAATTCGCTCCAGCCGTTTAGACGTGAAGAAGTGACAAACATACACACTTACATACTCACAAACTTCCGCTTTTATAATATTAAGTGTGATAAATTAACAATGTATATATTTATTTATGAGAATACAGAAACATATCTCTACTAATATATAAATGTGAATGTAAGTTTGTTTGTTACGCTTTCACGCGAAAACTACTCAACCGATCATCATGAAACTTTGTACACATATTCTTGAAAGTATTAGAAGTAACATAGGATTATAAAAAAAGGGGGAAAATGTACGCAGACGAAGTTGCGCGGGACAGCTAGTTTAAATAATATTAAGTGTGTAATGTACAATGCTGTGTTCTTATTTTAAATAGTCTATTTTTTATTTAACTAAAAGCTAACAACTCTTCTGTCTGATCATAGGGCAGGTTTTGCAAGTAGATGTACAATTTTATTTTAACAATATATAATAATAGATGCTTATTTATTTTGTTATAGAGGAAAGGGCCCAGAAATTAATAGAATCTATTAATTATGATGTAACTATTTCTCACTAACCAACTTTTTTTAAGCTTTGCCATTCAGGCAGTAGTGTGCCTAACTGTATGTTAAAAATCGTGATAAAATGCAACATGTAATAAGTTTTTCCATTGTGTCATTCAAATATGTTCAGTGGATGTATTAATGAGTAACAAACATTCACTATTTCATAATACCACTATTATAGTACACTATTCCATAGAATCTCCGTTTCACTCCCTAGAGGTTGAATTTTCTAGAATCCGTTCTTTACTAACGTCGGTTTTTTTAAAGATACCTAGCAATGTGGGATTATGAGTCCCACATTACTAGCCACCCTGTTTACCCTTTCAGCTAAGCTCAAAGGTTTGTGTTAGGAGTGGGTTCACGTCGGTAATATAATGGGTAGTATTCGATCTCGTGACCCACAATTGCGGGTCCATTTCCTTATAAGCTACCACCGCTTTGCTTATTTCCTAATAATGCGTGTACCAAATTTAAACCTAATCCATTTAATAGTTTGTGATGTGTATAGGTATACCAGTCAGTCACTGTTTCCATTTACATGTATAAAGGAATATGCATAGATAGAACGGTATATAATTGCTTACTAGTACAATAACGGTACAACAGCTTTTCAGATAATTTGATATAATTAGTATGCAGCCAGTGCCTTGAATCAAATTAGTATGATAGAACCACCACCTGTTCGTGGCCTGTGAATTCGTGACACTGCTCAAATACGATCGTACTTGGTTATGGGTGATAGTATGTATAAGCATAAGATAATTGCTCATTTTTGGCCATGAGCCCAAGGGTTCGACTTGTTCGAGAACTCGTTATTTGCTAACATGACTCGATGTCTAAGTAAATTAATGGCAACACAATCCCAATGCCACTGTTGGAGACCAAAGTTTTTTCTAGGCATTTTACATTTACTTGTCAGTAATCTGCATTTTCAAGCGCTTAATTTACCCTGTTATGAAACACTTTTACACTTTTGAATACATGTTAAAAATATAGTAATTTTATAGGCATTTCTTGCCAATTACTTTATTACTATAAAATAGCATTTTTAAAAGATAGAAAAAGGATAGGTTTTGCGTACGGTAGTCTCCGGTTTGATTCCTGGGTCCGGACTTGAAATGTCGCCATTTTACAATTATTTTTGCATTAAATAAAAATTCAATTAATAATCTTTAATTAATGAAATTAAGCTATTTTATTTAATTTTATTTTTTTATTCAGACCTAAAAACATAATTATTGTCAATTCGAATTTCAATAAATTACAATGCACCAACGTCGTTCCAAAGAAATAAGTCAAATTTGCGAAATGGCTCTTAAGGGTACGTGCCTATACGCGAAACGGGGTTAATCTCTGTCATAAATTTATTTAGAAAACTTAAACATTAGGACATGAAAAAAAATTGTTTGACTAGCCAAAGAATTCTTCTATTACTAAATAGAAGAATTCTTTGGCTAGTCAAACAATTTTTTCGTGTACTAACACGAAAGAAATAAATTAATGGCATACTTCGATATGGCGTTCGTAATCTAGCAATATGCGAACGAATATTCGATTTATTTTGTCCTGCGCTTCTGCGTACTATGAAGTAATGGTTTTGTGCGTAAGAGCGAGGCGGGCAGCCGTGTTGCTGTGTCCGTAGCGCTAAATGAATAATATTTTCGAAAACGCTCGGCGTAATGCCTCCTTAAATGGCACGAATTTCTTATATAAGAATTTCTTAGTAATTACTACAACGCCCAAAGACTCTCTATCAGTATCTACTGTATTTTTAATACATTTATTTATAAGAAAACATTTATAATGCCTAGATTTTCCTCTAAAATATATACTTTTCCTCTCTAAAGACTTTTGTTCTGAGTAATATAAATGTATAATTTTTGAGATGATCCTGCCTCACCCGAGAGACGCAGGGGTAAGTAATTCTTTGTGTTACAACTCTCTTCTAATGTACCTACCGTTCTTGAATGTACTGATGATTTATTAATGTAAAGGCATGATGTAAAGCGTATTTTAGGATTTATTTAAATTCATCTCGTAGGAAAATTGCAAAAAAAGTGTTATCCTCCCAACACCTATAAAGGCTTGCTTTGAATGAAGCGGCAATTTTTATTGCTTTTTTCCTTCTAATTCCTTCTGCTTGTTTGTGGCAATCTGAACGCGTATTTTTATAAGAAAGTTGTTTTAAGAATTATTTACTATACAATTCTAATCCAGTATTAGCAGCGCAAATGTAAAGGCAGCTACAGCATGTGTAGACGCTGCTACGGCGTAGCATAACGCGCCTACCCATGCTGTAGCTGCGTTTACGCTTGTGCTGCTGGTGAACCGCTAGTATTAAGAAGTTAGTCAATTAGTAGAATTCTGTAAATATCTACTGACAATAATAAGCATTGGTTATCCTACCTAAGTGTCTAAGGACAAAGTATTTAGAGTTTTCAAATGGCCATTAGCAGTAGGTAACTCTTCAGGAATAAAAAACTACATGAATAAAAAAATCAAGATGCAGTATTAATAAGTATTTTACTCAGATAAATTTCTGGTAAAACCACAAAAACATTCTGATTTACAACAAAAGAGTGGATAAAAGGCTTTAAATTTAATAAATCTGGCAAGACAACAATTCCTCGTCGGTTTCATCTAATCGGGGATTTAGTGGGCGTTACTAGTGAATGTCCAAGGCTTACTCTAAATCCAGAACGTGTAATCTCTACTGAACTACGGCAAGCACGAACTGCAGATTGAGTATTGAATTATTGTAATGATAGTTAATATAGACGGTAACTTAATTCGAATAATATGATAGTTTCATATCGAATAATACGCTAATAGACCGTGTTGCAAAGGCCGGGGTCACGGGTAGAGTACCCGTGACCATGGTCGTTGCAATACGGTCATTGGGCGGTCTTTAGGCATTGACCCTGCGCCTTTTGCCTAATCTGTCGTGTCCAATTTTCGACTCAAAAAATAGCGAGTATACTTGTATCTGCGCATACACAGTTATGTACCTTAATATCTCCTGCATAGTTTACCAGATTCGGTTTTCGGGCAAGAGAACATGAATATATATATATAGATATAGATATAGAGATTACGACCCATAATATGTCAGTCTATCCGTGATCATGGCCGTTGCAATACGGTCGAAATGTCGGGCAATAACCAAGGTATTTTACCTTAAATTATTCACGCGATTAAGACCCGTAATATGCTCGTATATATATTTTCATTATGTGTACAAATAGCGAAAATTTCTTAACATTTTGAGAACATGAAATTTCGAAAGTCAACCAAGTATACTACTTATTTAGATTCTATCAGTGATCGAATTATTTTAAAAATAGGTATAGCTAGAGCTGCGAAAATCTGGATTAGGTAAACTTTAGACGATAAGATTACTATTGAAAAGAATTTCAAAGCACATTTCGTGGAGTTCAGTTCAAGGATCAATTGAGATCAGCTATGTCTTCGTAACTAGTTCTTGGATTCAATTTAAACTTGTGAGGGTAATGTAAGTTTACCCTTGACATTACGGTATGGCGGGAAATGATATTGTACTAGTTAAAACTAAAACTAGGTTATTTTAAGCAGGGTTTAAAGGTTTTTGCAACAAGAGTGCTAATGTTTCTTTTTTGAAGTGCCTACTGCAAATGAATTTTACTTTACAAGTAGGTTTTTCGCGCAACCTTGTTGAAGAAAAATGATTTAATTTAAACCGACCAAGTATAAGTCAGACTCGCGCACGAAGGGTTCCGTACCATCTATACTAATATTATAAAGCGGAAGAGTTTGTTTGTTTGTTTTGTTTAAACGCGCTAATCTCAGGAACTACTGGTTCGATTTAAAAAAATCTTTCTCTTCTTTTGTTGGATAGACCATTTATCGAGGAAGGCTATAGGCTATATAACATCACGCTACGACTAATAGGAGCGGAGTAGCGACGGGAAATGTTGCAAAAACGGGGAAAATTTACGCATACGAAGTTGCGCGGGACAGCTAGTTATCTATAAAAATGGCAAAACAATCACGTTTGTTGTATGGGAGCCCTTAAATATAGGTTTTATTTTAATTGAATTATTTTTTTTTCTGTTTTATATAACAGAAATACATCTATGAAAAATTCAACTATCTAACTATCACGGTTCATGAGATACAGCCTGATGACAGACGGACAGACAACTATACAGCGGAATCTTAGTAATAGGGTCCCGTTTTACCCTTTGAGTACAGAAGCCTAAAAACCATTGGACAATTTTTATCAATATTATTTAGACTTTACTTTTATCGATTAAAAGCCATCATAAAACTGTATCTAACGAAAATAAAAGCAAGATTTTTACTATTAATATAGATGAGAAAATAAGGTTAGTTGGACGGATCTTTATCTGGTATAACACATAGATTACTTTTTATCCCGGAAAAGCGTATGGTTCTATGGAGACAAAGTCACGGGCAACAGCTAGTACCTACTATGACAATAGCCATAGAATAAATTTATAAACTTATTAGATTAGTTATTAAATTCTTTTAAATAATGCAAAATTATCACAAACGCTGCTTGGGCGTTTGTTCGTATATGTAAGAATTGTGAATTGAACAGATTACCCCTACCTGTTATTATAAATTTATTTGTTTAGAATTTAGTATAAATAGCTTAGTTTTAACCACAATAAACTAGTCAATAAATAACATAAGACCTCGTCTCTTATTTGACGCATATACTATAGCGGCTCGCTATACCTACCTATAATATAAAATATAAAAGTAACAGATATAACAAAAATCAACTTACAGTTCTCAGCTACCTTTTCAGTTTCTTTTATAATAAAAATACGACAGAATGTTTACAAATGCAGCATTTTCTTGAAAAGAAAATATTAATTCAGTTTTCCAGCTGTTTTGCAACCATCCTGATACCGTAGCTGTAAATTGTATGAAGAAAACTAAAATCTTACTCAATAGAGGTATTTACGTACTACATTGCCGTTTGCAATTTATTTCCTTTAATATTAAAATTAAATTAAAATGCGTTTCTTTCAATTTCTTGGTAAAAAACAAACATAGGTACAATAGATTCTTACTATACATATATGTACAATGTAATTAGAATATCAATTAGGTATTGTACGTTATTCAATATGGTGGTTCAAAATGGTGACAACTATTCTCATTCACAGTCATTGTCGCGTACGTGGATGTTTATGTATAGGTTATTAATAAATTACTGAATTAGCACTACTGCGACAATTAAGATTTAGACTCAGAGTCTGTTATTAACAATAAAAATATCATCAGAATTTAAAACAGCCGCAGTGGCAGGGATATGCCACGACTTTTTACACATCGGAGAACAGGCAGCAGCGTCCTCTGCGTACTTTGAGGTCTAACTGAGATTGCTAAGTGTAAAATTATGGCAATTACCCCTTGGATTTATAATACGTAGGTTCTACTGAGAAGATCCGTGCCCAGCAGTGGGACATCATATGGGTTGATATGATGAAGGTACGACTTTAAAGTGCCCAATATTGAAGTGCCTACTACTCTCGATCGCGTCTTAAAATTATTTAAATATCGATTTTCTGTTTTTTTTTTTTATTGAATATATCTCAACTTGCTTTCGTAAATAACATTTTATTGGCTGTTACGAACAAAATGGTACTTAGATTTAATAATACAATGGGGCATTATGTGGCGGACTTCGTAAACCATCGCTGTGGTAATAAACCAAAGAATTATGACATCTATTAATACTCCTCAAATGAAGAGTTACACTCGTTCTGTGCCGGTGTGTTAGTCTAGGAGACGCTGGGAAATACTTGAGGTAATATTTTGTTTTTTTCATCGTTTTTCTTAAGCTTTATTATAGTAGGTATCATGAAGTACCTACCACAAAAGGCTAAGTATTTATCAAGGCAAATTAATGTAATAAGTGTGATTAATTTTGCTTTTGAAGGTTTACAGTTTAAAAGAAGCAGATTAGTATCAAAATGCAAAATGTAAAGCCCCAATTATCCTCGATAAGTGATTGAAATAAATTATAATATAGTTTACTTTGATCTCTTTCTGATCTGCAGTTAGTCATATTTACATAAAGCTAAGTATTTATATTAATTTTTCTTTTGAAGGTTTACGTTTACCATCCTTATTGCCGAGAAGAATGTGATAATAAAATATCTACAACCCAAAAATCTGACCACCAGCAATGTGTTAATGTGTCCTACATGAAACCGCACATAAAATGCAATGTAAGTAAGAATAATCAATTTGAGGACATCCTCAAAAAACGCGTCAACCGCTACTTAATTCTTACTAATATTATAAATGTGAAAGTTTGTGAGGATGGAATGAAAAAACGGGTAAATGCATCTGGATTAAAAATTAGCACAGGGATAGATTATAGTCTGGGATAACACAGGCTTATTTTTATCCCAAAAAATGGAAGGTTAACATGAGATAGATGTTTTTTGAAATTTCGACGCAAACGTTGTTGCTAGTGAATCTATAAAATTATAATATCTTGGGACAACTCACACAACGCTATCTGATCCCAAACTAAGCAGAGCTTGTACTATGGAAACCAGACAACTGATAAACTTACTTATATATTTCTAAATACATACATATTATAGATAAATAACACCCAGACACAGAATAAACCATCGTGCTTATCACACATAGTTTTATCGTTCGAGTATTTGGCCATTCAAACTTGTGAGATACAGTAACTCCCCACTGAATCCTGGCGACTTTATTTAAACATTCAAATCGCTTAATATGAGTGGTCAAACACACTACACACTTGACACTTATCTTAATTATTAATAACTTTACCCAACCTTGTGAACTTTATATATATAAATACTAGCTATCCCCGCGAACTACGTACCACCTCGTAATTTAAAACCTATTCTCATACCTACCAAATACATAAACAAATAAAATAATTAAAATCGCTCAAGCCGTTTTAGATGAGTGCGAGTGATAAACACCGTGAGCTGAGAACACGAAGTTTTGATTTATTAGATTTTACAACAAAATAGCTACTACATGCTCCTAAACTATTCCTTTTTACTCGCGTAAACAACGTGAGCTCGATACTCACATAAGTACGCAGGTATTTGTCATTGTTACTAGAGGCAAAGTGAGTGTTGCGCAGTGTGGTATGTGCTCGTATGCATCTGGTTAATATACGTAACGTTGTCATCTCTGTTCTGTCGGTAGAATGCGTTGAAACGAGGTTAGGGGCGAGGCGACGAGAGGTGGAACTCAGTCGATCGTGTTTGTAACTCAAATCGACGACCGAACTATTTAACAGCCCATTGATTGGATTGAGGTATCATATATTAGTGAATGTTTTTCTTTATTCGCTTTTAAGGAGTGACTGAATGATTTACATAGGTACTAGCTGACTCGCAATTTCGTCTGCGTCAATACAAAAAATCCTACCAAATACAAAAAATCATTAAAATCGGTCGAGCCGTTTTTGAGGAGTTCGACTACAAACTCTGTGACAAGAGATTTTAATATATAGTTATGTGATTTTGTCGCAGGATTTAAAACGTAGTTGAAACATGATATATAATAATAACGTAGTCACTATCAACTTACCTAATTTAATTTTGAACATTATGTTACCGAAGCATACAAAAACATTAAGCTACAAAATATGCAAAATATATTATTATTGGAAAGACTGGCCAGCTAGAACGTAAGGCAAGGGAGAGAAGGAGGTTTTGCCCTGCAGTAGAACAACTCGGTCTAAAATAAATAAATTAAATATTATAATTACAAATAATCTAGTAAAACGCTGTATGGTCGTTAAGTACCTAGACAATAACACAACACAAATACATCAAGTAACTTTACAATAGATAAATAAAAAAGATGAACATCATAATATAAACGAGCTCTCAATTTACATTTAGCTGCGAAAATATAACTCCCAATTGAACGCGTTCATTCGTAAGCCTAACGATAAATAAAAAGAAATGAACATTTCATATCGGAGCCGAATTACTATGTCTCCTTCATCGGGAAAATTATTTGAACTTTCTCTTTGAAACGGTATAAAACTGGTATCCAGCAATCAGAGTGGATTGAGTTCCAATAATAAGGGCGGACTCCCACTGATGCATGGCACGGCATACCTTCGACATCTCTGCATGCAAGTATACACTAATTACAAGATAATTATGTCGATACGCCGTAGTATCTGGCATCTTTCTATCATTTTAAGGCTTAGAAGAATTGCTTTTATCGCTACATTCTTTAATTTCATTTAATAAAACATTGACTACCTTTTTACCCGACTGCAAGGAAGGGTTATGTATTTCGCGCGTATCTTGTATGTATGTATGTAATATTCTTTACTACCTCATATCTCACAAACAACTGAACTTTATACAATTAAGACGTCGTTAGATTTGTATTGACCGCCCTGAGATAGGTGACGTTTGAAAAAAACAAACATGGCGGCTGTGAGATGTCAAAATAAAGAGGTGTGAAAAAAAAGTTGTTTCGAATACTGCAATAAGGAAAATGCAAAAGAGAAAAAATTAAAGGGCTCGTCTTAAGCATTTCAAAAATGTATAACATGATTATGACTATAATACAAATAAAAGTTAGTCAGCAACCATTCCTTTTTCAATTTTCAATTTTTACAATAGCTGGGATAAAAGTTAGTTGTTACATCCAACTACTCGAAAGTATTATATAAAAAAATAAATTTAAAAATAAAAAAGCCCACCTGCACAAAAATGATGGAAACAAGATCCCCTACGTAATTTCAAGCAGTCGGAGGCACTTTACCTACTAAGTTCATCGAGATTCATTAATGCCTCCGACGGCATGAAATTATATAATTATGTAGGTAGGGGATCTTGTTTCCAAATTTTTGTGCAGGCGGGTTTCTAATTACATTAGACACTGCTAAAAATGTCGCACCATGTCATCCTGCTAGTGAGAGCCTAGCTTTAGATAAAATGAAGTGGAGAGTGGTGAGTCAGTCCGTGACTCAAGCAAATTACAGGCCTTTCAACGGTGCAGTCTGGACCAGGCTGTTTAAAAAGTGCCGTTTAATACCTATCGATAGCTGAAATGGTGTCCTTTTTGAACAAACTTTTGCTCGATAAATACGAGTTTGGGAATTTTTAACAATATTATCACACTAATATTATAAAGGCGAAAGTTTGTGAGTATGTGAGACTTCTTCACATCTCAACGGCTGGAGCGATTTTAATAAAATTTGATATGGAGTTAGCTGACACCCTGGATTAACACATAGGCTAATAAACCGCAGGTAAAACCGCGGGGCACAGCTAGTTTTATTAGATGTCATAAAAAGACGCAGATTGATGTCAAAAAGCAAAATGTGAAGCCCCAATTATCCTTGACTAGCTGGCCCACGCAACTTCGTCTGCGTAAATTTTCCCCGTTTTTGCAACCTTTCTTATTGCTGCTCCGCTCCTTTTTTCTCCACTATTTAATGGATGTTATTATACATATAAACCTTCCTCTTCAATCACTCTATCTATTAAAAAAACCGCATCAAAATCCGTTGCGTAGTTTTAAAGATTTAAGCATACTTATGGATATAGTAACAGAGAAAACGACTTTGTTTTATACTATGTAGTGATAAGTGATTAAAATAAATCAATCTCTTTCTAAACTGCAATTAGTAGTAATTACATAAAGTTAAGTATTTATATTGATCATTTTAGGGAATTTTAGAAAAAAGTTGTTTAGCAGTTTCCACCTGCTTTAAATCAGTCTACACACCAAACTCGGCGACCCGTCGACACAGCCCGGCAGCTTGATGTCGCCGGTATTGATGAATCATGTCGGCGATTTGTACCCGCGCGTGTTTCCCGGCGACTTATGAGGCAACATGTCGACGGCATATCTGCAACTTGCGTACGCGCTCATTTGCCCGCCGACACTCGACCAACACTACCAAAAAAAGTGACTGATTTCGTGCTGCCGACAAAGCTTAGAACGAGATTTGTAGTCGCCGACTAACCTGCCTATACTAGGTACATACACCCACCTAGAGTACTACCTCAATCCGTTCAGTTCCAAGCTTTAACGAGTAGCTAGTTATAGGTATTGTAAACAGTGGCACAAATTTTGTTATATAATATATTAAGTTATACCTTACAAATAATATTATCAAAGAACACGTCGGCATGTAATTCAAATATATCTATACTAATATTATAAAGCTTAACCGCCTTATTACAAAGAGAAGACTAAATCAAGGTTTAGGCCAAGACTTTCAAGTCCAGGATTTAGTACTATACTATTGGTCTTATTACAAAGCTTAGATAATCCGTGGACCAGCTGATACCAAAGGATCTTGCAATCAGCCACAGATTATAATCAATTTAGTTCATTCATTTTTCTTATCATTCAAAAATAACGTTCCGTTTTAAGCCAATATAATTTGAAAGTATAGTTTTCATTGAGAAAAAAATATTTAGACGTTCTATTAGCTAAATTATTCGCCAGGACTACGTAATTTTCAAAATATAAACCTGACATAAAAGTCCTCGGCCTGCAATTTACGAATAATAAAATAGATTCTGTCAGGATCGGAACGTTACATATATAGCTGTCAGTAGTACTAAAAATGTAAACAAATGATGATAACCTAAATGTAATTAACTCACGACATTATTATGGATGTTATAAGTTTAATCTGAGTAATTATAGCGCCCAAACACTTAGAGGAACTTGGATGCGAGTTTTTATTACAAAGCTAGTTTCATTGGAACAGTTCTTAGCATGGTTGGATGAAAATTCGTTCAATAGTTTAAGGATACTTACTCAATAAGATAATGCATTTTTAATATACTTACTGTTTTCTTTGTTGCACTCGTTGTTCTGAATGTATTGGGGGAAAGTATGCCTAGATTCAACATAGGTACTGAAGCTTCGGCTGAAGCACAACAAACAATTGAAACAAATTTTATGAATATATTTATTATTTAATATCAGTGAGCTTGCTATGAAATGAAATTCTCAAATAACTACATAGAATCATTATTTATTAGATACCATTTATTCTTCCTAAGAACAGAGTACATTTTCATGAGAATCATAAATATTATTATCTAAACTGTTAGGTAGCACTTATTAGTTATTCCATTTGACAACAAAATGGATGTTAACAATTTCAATAATCTGTAACCAATCTGTACTCTCTGTTCAAACTATGTTTGAAAAGGAATATTGAGTTGATATCCCTATTTCTTTATACATACCTAGCTTTCCCGCACATCTTAGTCTGCATAAATTTTCCCTGTTTTTGCAACATTTCTCATTGCTGCTCCGTTCCTATTGGTTGTAGAGTGATATTATATAGACTTCCTCGACAAATGGGCTATCCAACAGTAAAAAGTTCAAAAGAATTAGTCGTTCATGAGATTACCGCGTTCAAACAAACTCTTCAGCTTTATAATATTAGTATAGTTATTTATTTTACAATAAATTTTAAATTGTATGCATTTTTTGATTATTATATAAACAGTGTTAGTTCATTTTCATGAGAATCTTAAATAGAATTATCTAAACTGTTAAGTAGTGCATAATAGTTATTACATCACAATTTCAATAACCTGTAACCAATCTGTACTCTCTGTCTATGTTTAAAGGAACATTGTAGCAAAGTATTAACTAGCTGAGCTCCTATAAACATAATATTCAGTTCTTGGTACCTACTTATAACCTAAGTTTACATCTGTTTCTAGTGACAGGTATACCCATGGTTACACTTTACCAACTAAATTTTAAATTGATCAATGTTTATTTAGTTCCACTATATAGTTCACTAGTAAGTTTTGGGTAAGATGATGTTTCTATTACTTTGTTTTGTGCATTTTGATTATATTCAACATTGGTTTTTGCCGCACTACTCCAGACCACCTATCAAACATTCCAAATGTGATTTTCCAACTTCAATCTAATAATGTGACATATAAGTGGAATGCATCAGTTTGTTTTACATAGAGCACCAGTTAATGATACTATTGTCGAACAAAAATAATCTGTGTGGACCTTCAACTTTCCACACTGCGTGAGTACACTTCACGCCGAGTCTGGTTGACCCAAACATTGCACAGACCACTTTAATTTTAGGACATCTCTGAGTTCTGTATGTTAAATCTTCTCTCTCAATTCCAAGCTGTGATAAATGTTTTGAAAAACAATATTATGCATGTATTATTAAATCTTTTGTCACACATTGCATTTCACTCGATTTTTGCGTTTATTTTGTTGCCACACCATATTTAGTTAGTTAATAATTTAAAGTCACTAAACACGCATTATTCGTCATTAATATTTGAAACTAAAATACGCAAAATTGTAAATGGTCTAACTTTCAAATTGTTAAGTTTTTGACATTTTAAGGTTATTACCATAGTTAAACTAGGGTGATTGAAAGACTAAGCTATGGACCAAAGATGATCATCGATTAAGCGATGAACCTCGTTTTGTAATAAAGATTTTCGTAGATCCATGGTTTAAACTAGGATTTTCGTCAAACCAGGTTTAGTCCAGCTTCTGGAATAAGGCGGTAAGAGTTTGTTTCTTTGTTTGTTTGAACGCGGTAATCTCAGGTACTACTGTTCCAAATTTAAAAAAATGTTGGATAGCCCATTTATCGAGGAAGGCTATAGGCTATATAACATCACGGTACGACTAATAGGAGCGGAGCAGTAGTAAAAAATGTTGCAAAAACGGGGAAGTTTGTTTAAGTTGCGCGGGTCAGGTAGTATATTATAAAATGAGATTTTTGTGAAGAGTACGTTCTTTATAAAGGTTTAAAGTCTGACTAAATACGGGGATTGATTAGATCATGCATTGTTTACCCATAAACAATGAGCATATAATTGCGTTAATGTTAGATTCAAGCCGGTAATTAGGTAATGTAACCTCAAAGTTTCTATTATTTTTAGGATTCTGTACCTCAAGGGAAGAAACAGAACTCTTATAAGATTACGTGTTTTTTTCAGTACGTCTGTTTTTCATAACTGGTTAGCCATATTTGAATAAATTATTTAAATACTTAAGTAAATTGCTAAAGCAAATATAGTCTAGACATAGTTAAACATAATAATATCTACAGTTTTCGTAAAATAAATATCAAGAATAATATTTATCAGATGTTTCTCCAAATCCCTTTATTAGAATAAATGTTCCGTTGAAAATACATCCTGGATAAATAAAATCTTTCAACGCACAAAAAATTGATTTACACCTCACTTGTGCCAAATATGACACAAAATATATTCGTAAACATCTAATTTGTGTTCCGAGACACGCACCTTATTCCGTCTTGTCTCCACCTTGTTCCGTATTAAATTCAACCGCGGAACAAAGTTGACAACACCATATACGTATTGTACGTGCTTATGTACGTTCTATAGCTCCGTACATTCTACTCATAATATCACTACATACTTATTATAAAACAAAATCTTATCGTCGCATCAATCTAATTGTCATTTGCATAGACGATGATACCGTACGTGATAATCATAAACCTAACAAAGTCAATCTTAACCATTGAGGTATCAATGTACTACGTATGTCCATATTATCTCAATTTCTTCAACAATCATCGTCATTATGAAAATATATTTAATACGGGTCTTAATCGCGTGAATAATTTAAGGTAAAATACCTTGTTTATTGCCCGACGTTTCGACCGTATTGCACGGTAGTCTACCGGTGACCACGGCCGTTGCAATACGGTCGAAACGTCGGGCAATAAACAAGGTACTGGGTGGCGCAAAAGTACTGGCACTAAAGAAAATACTTTTTTTTTTTTTATATGACATTTTCTGTCATTCTGTTGTTGAAAATTGTGTAGTGAACAAATGTAAAATACACTGAAAATAAACATGGACCGTTTTACTCCCCAAGAACGTGGAATAATTGTGTCAATGTTCTTACGGAATAATTCATCAGTGATAAGAACACAACGTGAATTTCGTCGACGATTTCCCCACCGTCCGGCACCGATTGGTCGCACAATTCGACGCTTTGCCACACGCCTTGAAGCAACTGGCTCAACATTGGATAGACCTAAGTCTGGGAGACCAAGAACAGGCCGTTCAACTGAAAATATCGATGCTGTGCGCGAAGATGTGGAAGAGTGTCCAGAAACATCAACGAGGCGACGTGCCACGCAATTGGGCATTTCCAGACGGACCCTGCAGCGTATTTTGGTGAAAGACTTAAAGATGTTCCCGTATAAAACTCAAATGACTCATCAGCTGCTGCCTGCTGACCACCGAGCTCGTCTAGATTACTGCCAGCGCGTCATAAACCTCAACCTTGAAGAGGATGATTTTTCTTCAAAATTGGTTATGAGTGACGAAGCGCATTTCCATCTCTCAGGGCATGTCAATAAGCAGAATACTCGGTTCTGGGGCACTGATAATCCGCGCATTATTCAAGAAACACCTCTACACCCACTAAAAGTTACTGTATGGTGTGGCATCTGTGTTGACAGAGTGATCGGACCCTATTTTTTCGAAGACGCTGGAGGCAATGCGATAACTGTCACTGGAGAACGCTACAGAACCATGTTACGTGAGTTTTTGATACCCAGTTTGGACGAATTAGGGCTGGAGCACATCTGGTTTCAACAAGACGGCGCTACGGCACACACAGCGCGCGACACTATGGACTTAGTGAGGGACGCTTTTCCAGGCCGAGTTATCTCTCGTTTTGGCGATTTGCCTTGGCCTGCAAGATCACCCGATCTGACCAGTCCAGACTTCTTTCTTTGGGGTTTTTTGAAATCTCGGGTGTATGTGAACAAGCCACAGACTCTCGCAGCTCTAAAAGAAAACATTCGTCAAGAAATAACGAACATATCGCAGGAAGTGTTACGGCAAGTTATGCAAAATGTCATAAATAGGGCTCAAATGTGTATCAACTCAGGAGGTCACCATTTAAAAGACATCATCTTTAAATCCTAATGGTACGAAATTTAATGGCACAAATATACATTTAAAAAAATCTAAATCTAGTTTTCTAATTTAGAAAAAATGTTATAGCTGAACCAAATAGGGTCTTTACTTTTGCGCCACCCAGTATTTTAGCTTAAATTATTCACGTGATCAAACCCGTAGTATATTTAATTTTATAATGCGTACAAATCGCGAAAGTTTAGCAACATTTAGAGCATTTTAATTATTTAGATATACCGGCTTAAGATATTTCTTCTCGTGGGTGTCATCATGAGTAAAGCGCCATCTGCTTGCTTTAAAGCGTAACTGCGATCGGAAAATCGCTTGCTTAAAGTGAGCTTACCCTCAGGATCTATAATAAGTTGATTCTACTAAGGAGTGCCCAGCAGAAAAAAAAAAAAAAATAATGATGTCCCAACATCATTTTTTTTTTTTTTGTCTAAATATAAGATACTAGTAATCCTGTTAACCCCTCCAGCTAAGCTCTATGGCACAAGCCATAGAGCTTAGCACTTACTCCTAACACAAGTTAGGAGTGGGTTCACGTCGATAGTATAATGGCCAGGATTCGAACCCGCGACATCACGATTGCGAGACCGATGCCTTAGCCATTAGGCTACCGCTTAAGTAAGTATACACCTAAACAAAGACACCATTGCATGTTGGCCTTAAGAATTACCTCTTGAACCCTATATCGGCCGGTAACTCTTAGCAACGTTAAGCCAGTAATAATGTAATTTCAGCCCACGTTTGACACACATTTGACAACATCACTATTCATAACACTATGATGCTTTTGGCGGTTTATTTATATCATGTAACATTTAGCCTCACCGGGTTAACCAAAGAGAATGTGGCACGATGAGAGTGTGTACAAGCCAGAGGTCTTGGGTTCGATTCCTACACGGGACACTACTTTGTGTGATCCACAGATTAAAGCTGAATGAGTGAAAGCTGTATGAAATTTAAAACATTATAAAAAACAATACAAAAAAGTGTCCGTGATTTTTTTTGCATAGTTTTTTTTCTCCGGCTAAACTATTGCTTTGTAAACATGGGTTTAATCATTTAGATTTAAGCCATGTTATGTTAAAGCGTCATGTAAATTTTTCGTTTATTATTATCTATACTAATATTATAAAGCTGAAGAGTTTGTTTGTTTGAACGCAATAATCTCAGGAACTACTGGTTCGAATTGAAAAAATATTTTTGTGTTGGATATCCCATTTATCGAGAAAGGCTTAGGCTTTAAAACATAGAATACAGAATAGGAGCGGAGCGGCAACGAAAAATGTTGCAAAAACAGGGAAAATTGGTGCATACAAAGTTGCGCGCTTCAGCTAGTTACAAATAATGTTACATTTGCTCCTCATAGAATTGCAAATTATTTTTGGTTTATTCTAAAAGATTCGCTCTGACAAATAGAAGATAATGGAGCCTACACTATGATGAATCCTTATTGAAAGTCAAAGTAGTCTAGATGGAGGGTTCCTTCAGTAAGCGTACCTTTCAAGTAAAACCACTGAGACGTTCGTGTTATACACTCACTCATATTATCATAGTAATTTTTGTTAGTGTCGTCTAACAAAAGTTACGTAGGTACACTTAGGTTAGGAGCACACTCTGGCCGTAAGGGAGTACATAACCTAACGGCTTATACTTAACACCTCACAAAAAAAATGGTTGTCTGTAAAGTCGGTTTACGGATGATAATTTTACATGATAACGACATAAGAAAACATTGATGACCTTGTAATAAACAACCATGCCTGAGACGGCTTTTTTATTTTTTGTTTTTTTTTTTTTTCACTTTTATCGCATGTACACTGTGCACTGCAATCTCCATTGACATTGATGACATTTTTTTTTTTTTTTTAAGCAACCATTCCTGTGATATGTTGTAATAAACAACCATGCCTGTGATAGCTTTAGTAGACCAGGGCGCATGCGCCCGACAGCCACGATACTTCAGCCTATCAGCAGGCGGAACGTGACGGACCGTGACACTTTTTCGTGCGTGCACCCTGTCATCGATTAATAAGACGTTATCACTTCAAAAAAAGTTCATGTAATAATAATAATAATATCTTAAGACAACTCACATAACGCTATCTGATCCCAAACTAAGCAGGGGTCAATTCACGTATTTAAAGCAGTGCAGTTGCAGTTTAGTTGCAGTTGAATTTCGATTAAAACGGCCATTTTTATATTCTTGTAACTTTGGGAATGATCTCAAATACGCTTGCGTCAAGTATGCGTCTCGAGAGCGCATTAACGACATTCTAGTACAATGCGCAAGCGTTTTTGAGATCGATTCCAAAGTTACAAGAATACGAAAATGGCCGTTTTAATCGAAACTTAACTGCAACTGCACTACAACTGTACTGCTTTAAATAGAGAATTGTGAAACCAAACAATTGATAAACATTCTTATATATTTCTAAATTCATACATATTCGAGATCGAACCCACGACCTCTTGCGTATCAGTCGGATACACTCCCACCGCGCCACAGAGGCAGTCAAAGTCAATAAGTTGACCTATCAAAACTTACACCAAGTTTAGTACCTATTTTGACAAGTGGCTTCAATTCAAGACGCGCGCCGGACCTGAAATCTAGACATTTATATTTCAATCTCAATTTTAATAATTGTTACCATCTTCATGCCCCGCAACGAAAACCTGAAATATGAGGTTACTCCAAAAAACAATTATTTTAACAAGAATATGACATCATCACATCGCTTTGTGTCCTAAAAACTCCGCTCCTGTAATCTCTACTACGTACGTTGAAAAGGGTAACCGGCTTCCTGTTATCTGTCAGATAACACGATGACATCCTAATTATTTTATAGCCGTGGCCGTAAGTAAGCCGCTTGATGTTTGACGTTGACAAAACATATACAAATGTTGTACATTACACGGGACTTTTGACGACAAGTTGTGTTGATACAATAATTGCATTTGAAAGAGAAATTTTAAGTTTAGACCCAGGAATCAAACCCGAGACTTCCGATAGCTTTACCCGAGCGCGAAAGCCGAACCATCTAACCTTGTCATCTAATCCATTGAATTTGAAATTTGTCTTCCCTTGTTGCACATGAGTTAGGCCTTGCAAGCGCCATCTAGCTATGTTCTTAAGAACTATTATGCCTTTTGTTATTGCTTCATTACAGCGAGCATTTTAGGGTACCGTAACCAAAATGGCAAAACGGAACCATGAAAAGTTTTGCCATGTCCGTTCGTCCGTCCGTAGTATAGCTCAGAGACTGGAAGGCTGTAATTTTGCGTGGATTACTTAAACCGACAAAGTGAAAAAATAAAACTTGAAAAACATTTTTTTAAGGGTATCTCCCCTTTATGTAAACTGGGGATGTGATCTTTTTTTCTAGCCTATCCCATCGTGTGGGGTATCGTTCGATAGGTCTTTTATTTATTTTTTTCTTTTACTGGGATGTGAAGACTATTTTCAGATTTAGAGATCCGTTAATCCGTATGAAAATATTAAGCGAAATATTAAGGTTTAAAGTGAAAATTTTTGTTAGAGTCAAGTGTGTCCTCCTCCTACCAGCTAAATGGTTGATGCCGGGTATGTGAAAAAAATCACAGTAGTAGTATATATAGTGTAGTTAAAAGAAAAAAACTATCACAGCTAAGTAGGTTTTACAAGTTTACGAGTAACAGCTGATCAAATGTTCTCATTAATTAAAGTTTTCGTAGATAATCCATTGAAAATTATTATTAAGTAGGTATAACGTTGTAAGTATTAAAAAAAACAACAGAAAACCCACTTCTTAAGCCGTATTATTTGGATGGGGACTACGAAACCCTACATTGTGCCTGTTCTTACCCACTTACCCAGTTTTAAAATGATATTAACAAATTATGATGTCGCAGGAAATTATAGTATTTTTTTTTGCGCGTATGTTATGGTAATTTTTTAATTTGCATTTTAAGATAAGTTCGGACCCAGGAATCGAACCCGAGACTTCCGATCGCTTTACCACAAATGCAATCATTGTAAAGTAATTGGCAAGAAATGCATATAAAAAAATACTTTAATACTAAAAACCGAATTTTAATGAAACTATACCATGATAATTAATATACAATGTTATTGATATACACGGGTTTTTACCCGTAGCTAACATAAACTCATCATGCGATGGCCAATATCAGTCAAAATCTACCTCGTAATGATGATAGCGAAATAAAATGCTTTCCGCGTCATATAAACTGCTGAGCATTACCAACAGTTTAAATGAAAAACATCAGAATACACGTGAAATACTCATTAGGAACACGACGATTATTTATATGTTCCCTCCTACAATTAGTTTGAAGCTCGCCTAAAGACTGGGGCTGTTTGAAAAATTTCCTTGGCGAATTAAAAATAAGTTTCAAGCACGGAAGTTGAGTAAATTTTCATAACTTGGGTACCTCTTACATATTTTGTATGAAGTACCGTATGTTTTAATTTTGTTGAAGTAGAAAATTGTACTCATATTTTTGTAAAACGGATGTGGAAGGGTAATTTTATTTTACGACGAGCAAATATCCGAATATCCGTACCTACTATTGCCTGTGTCTGGGTGTTATTTAACTTTAACTGACAGCTGACCCGCGCAACTTCATCTGCATAAATTTTCCCCGTTTTTGCGACATTTATCATTGCTGCTCAGCTCCTATTGGTCGTAGCGTAATGTTATATAGCCTATAGCCTTCCTCGATAAATGGGCTATCCAACAGTGAAATAATTTTTCAATTCCGACAAGTAGTTCCTGAGATTACCGCGTTCAAACAAACAAACAATCTCTTTAACGAGTATTTAAAATACATAAGTATGTTTATCAGTTTAGTTGTCTGCTTAGTTTGGGATAAGATAGCGTTGTCTGAGTGGTCCCAAGAAAATTAAAATTAGGGTTTTCTGTAATTACTACTACATTAACTAAATAATATGGTGTTTGAATCGAAACGAGCGTATGTCGATCGGTCAGAACATGTGTATACACAACCACTTGGCCTAGTCTCTTTTCCTAAAACAAAACTTCAATACTTTCATAGTTTTATTTTTCTTAGTCTACGGAAACTTGCACAAGAAGATTCTTCTATTGTCAAATTTCGAGAACTAATGGATTGATGTAGATAATATTGGTCTAGATATTATTATCTGAAGACCTACTCTAATTCAACGAATACGAAGTTTCGACCAAAAATGAAGCGGTGTTAGACAGAGTCAGTAACATCAATTAAAATTCACTCGTATCTGAAAATTGTCTATGGGTTCGGAGTTTTTGTGCATATCCACAAAGTAATTAGAACAGTTCCTTTAAACTCAAAAAATGGCTAAGGCATCGGTCTCGCAATCGTGAGGACGCGGGTCCGAATACTACCCATTATACTACCGACGTGAACCCATTCCTAACACAAGCCATTGAGCTTAGCTGAAAGTGTTAACAGGATTGCTATCCCACATTGTAAATTATCTTTTAAAAAATGAAGAAAACGAAAATTCATGGATTTTGTTTTAGAGAATCCTACTACGTGATAAAAATTTCGTTCGAATACCGTTTCTCAACTATAAGTGTATCTTAAAATAAGTACTTGGAAGGATGTCTTGTCTGAGGGTACAAAGTAATTATAAAAACCGGAGCTCTTTACTCAAAAGTCCCGTGAAACTCGTCTTGTGAAATTATCCGTAAAACTTTTAATGTCGAATAAAGTTTTCATATAATATTTAAGTCCCGAAGTTATAGCTGTGCTCTCGTGTGGTTTCGTAGGTAATCAAGACTTATTCAAACCATTAAGAGCGAAATAGAACCATATTACGAGATAAGAATCTACATGAGTGACGCGGAACTTATGCCAAGGATACACTGATTAAAATATATAAAGCTTACGTTTTTAATTATTAGTCTTTTTTTATAGAACACTAGCTCAAGCCCGCGGCTTCGCCCGCGTGTATGCCAGATTGTTAACAAAATATTTTTTACAGCAAAGTGTCATACTAACTTTGCACCCCCGTTTTATCCCCTTTGGGGGTGAATTTGCAAAAATCCTTTTGTTTGTGCTCCCCTACGTTATAAAAGGAGCCCCTGTACAAAATTTTAAGTTTCTAACCCTTATAGTTTAGGCCCTGGGTTGATATGTCAGTCAGTCAGTCAGCTCCTCCTTTTATATATATATATATAGATTACTAGCTGACCCGCGCAACTTCGTCTGCGTGAATTATCCCCGTTTTTGCAACATTTTTTATTGCTGATCCGCTCTTATCGTAGGTCGTAACGGGATGTTATATCGCCTATAGCCTTACTCGATAAATAGGCTATCCATCAGTGAAAGAATTTTTCAATTAGAATTAGGAGTTCCTGAGATTGCCACGTTCAAACAAACTCTTCAGCTTTATAATATTAGTATAGATTGAGCCAAGTCTTTATGTGTACTTTCATGGTAATTAAATTTCACATGAATATACAGTTATAAAAACGATGCCAGAAACTAGGTAATTATAATAATCTTTATCTGTACTTTTATGGCTATTAGAGTAGAATTCCATGTGGATACATTGTCTTAAAGACGTTGTTTCTAACTGAAAGAATTTGTCTGGATATAGGTAGAATTCAAGTAGTTATAAAATCTGCTCTGCTGAGTAAAGGCCTATAAAGCGTTAGATAATTATTCATAATTCCCCACTACTATATCTGCGATGTATTCAAATGCAATCAGGCATACGTTACAACAAAAAGTAACAAAGTGGCATCGCTCAATTCAGCAGTAGCAATAATAGCTGTCTATGGAGATCGGGAACTCCTATTTTCGTTAGTCGTCCATCTAATAAAGTCCACAATCAATCTTATTTCCTGTACATTAAGACTGCATAACGATATTATTTGTGCGGTACAAATGACACATCCCAGTCGCAAAGATGCCTTAGAGGTTTCGGCATATTCTTGCACACACTGTTTGAGCCCCCAGGTAAGCATACGAATACAGCCGCAACAAAATATTTCATACTCGTTAATGCACTCAAAGCGTATAATGTTTAAGCAATTAACCGCAGTTGTACCATAAGCCCTAGGAGCGTACCGAAGCGCGACATCAAACCATCCTGCACACATAATGCATCACAAAATACATTAGTACAAAAGGCCGGCTCACAGAACAACATAACAACAAGTCCGTGTACACATAGACGAGAAGGCATAAACGCTAATCCAATAGAATGACGTCGTAGCGCCTGCAATACCGCGCATATGATATTTTTTAATACGATATTCGCAGTTTTGTGCTCTCCATGTTATGCCTCTCCTTCTTCTTGTCTAGGGGCTTTTAAGTTAACAGTAAAGCCATAATATGATACTAATGAAAAATAAAAGATTCTATAGAATACATTTTTACATCTACTTTTGCTTTTGCCCGCGGCTCCGCCCGCGTTGATGTCGGTTATCGCGCTTAAACTATCCTATGTTTTCGCATTTATATGTCACAAGGAAGAGTGAGCACTCTTCCCCAAAGTCTGTCTTTGTCTGTGGCAACAAAAGAATCTCCATAGTAACCTAAATTTTGAAACAACAAAATGGCAGCGCACATCAAATAAAGTGTGTGCCAAAGAGATCTTCATAGGAACCTAAATTTTCTAACAATTAACAAAATGGCAGCGCACGTCAATGACTTTTATACGCCTATTTTGATACCTTGGGTTACATTGTGGTAAAATTTGTAATTTAAAAAAATTCATTAAAACTGACGAAGTTTGCAACACCTATTTTCCCTCCTTAGGAGTAGATTTTCTTCTCTTCATTAAACCCGTTTCAATTTTAAACTAAAAAGTCGAATACGAAATTTTACAAATCTAACTTTAAAATTGACGGAGTATACAAACTTACAACTACTATTTTACCCCTTAGGGGATAAATTTCCAAAAATCGCTTATCGGATGCCTACATTAATAAGGAGTATGTTCACGAAATTTCACGTCTCTACGATTAGCGTTTAGACTGTGCGTTGATCCATCAGTCAGAACAAAGAGTTTTATATAAACAGATGATAGTCTAGGTATATATTGGTCAATAAGCACGTTACAAGGTAAATTTTATATAATATTTGTTCAAAGTTACCTTTAACTACAAATGTGAAACTTCCCTTTTTGACTGTAACTAACTACTATGGAGATATTGACTGCCAAGTCAAATCAGTCTCTTATTAAATAAGTATATAAAAAGATTTTTTTACATTTCATTGTTACTTTTTTTACATACTTATTAAATAAGTATGTAAAAAAAGTAACAATGTGTGACGTCATAGTGTTATTCCATACTAATTTTGTATAAATCATGAAAATGAAATAAGTCTTATTTCATTTTCATGATTTATAATCATAAAAATGAAATATGTAATTCAACAATTTTTAAAAACATTTATTTTTAGAGCAATTTTAAACAGCAATTTTAGGTAAGTAATTAATCTAATGACTATTGCTGATTAGCATTCGACTAAGTACGACCTAGATCACTGTACGTGATCTATGCATGCGTGGTTCTCTTCTAGCTCACTATAGGGAACCAGCCTTCTATACCTAAATATTTTGTGCATGCACTGTGGTAGATTTGCACTCAATCTTGGTTCTAGTACGCCGACTGATACCTTGTGAGGTCTTGTTTAATTTTCTACTGCTTCTGTTTGTAAAAGCGCAATAAAGATGTTGTATTACTAGTAAAATTGAACGGTAAAATTAGAAGTTTTAAATTTAATTGTTTTTTTTTATCATCATGATCTTAATCTTTTCATTGTTTCAATAATAGAAAAAATATAATATGAATACGTTTAAATAAGCTTAATGCTTACAGAACTTATGTAGGAATAAAGTAAATAGAAAGTTTGATAAAAATGTCTACCAAGATGTATATTTATTTTAACTCAAATTAGTTTTCTCTTTTATTATTGAAACCCAGACTTTTTGACATTCGATAAAAGTCTGACGAACTGAATAATTTAACAAAGATTTTTTTATTTGTTCTACAGTTGCTAAGTTTGGTGTTCAGTGTCTGCGAATTATTAAATTCTTGATTTTTTAAAATAACTCTGTCTTAGCCATTAACGGGAAAACCTGCGCTAGGCAAAAAACTTTATTTTCAATTTTAAACGATGAATATTAATGTTCTTTCAATCTAATATTTAAATCAGCAAATGGGATTATGAACTATTTAATAATTTTAAAGATCGTTCCTGTAAAAAGTACACCTATTTCTCAGAGTAAGTAGGTAGGCAGGTATACTAATTTGGAACAGCTGAATGCTTTTTTTAAAGAACAAAAGTAAGGAATAGATAAGTGGTGGCACTTTATTATATTCTTTTAAAAAGGGTCAGAAACACGTGAGTGATTAACTCCACCCCTAACAACAAGCTTTTCAGGTTAGCTGAAGGAGTTAAAAGGGGTCCAATCTAACATTGCTAAATATCTTTAAAAAAAACGAATTACCTAATATAGATTTTGTCTAAAGCTTAGAACAGAAAGATAAAATACCTACGAAAGCACATGATAATTCATAATATAACTCTTCATACGGATAATAGAATATACGATTAGAATGTTAAAGATGTATACGTTCTACCCCTAAGCATAAAAAAAAATCTATGATAAAATGCATAGGTACCCATAACGCATAAACGAAACAGACTTGTAATCCAAAAACGTAATAAAAGTTGAATACGTGAGTGCCATTCAGCAATAAAGTATAAAGTACTTCAACTTACACACATTAATTTACATGACAATTTCAGAGGCATTAAATTCGAAGAAAAAATGAACATGTAATTGAAATGATTACTTTTATTAACCTCATCGCCTATAAAGGGCGATAATAAAATATAAGAGACTTTTATCGCCACCATAATACGATGAAAAATTCACAAAGCGGAATTGCTTTTACGGAAATATCACAAAATAGCGAGAGTACAGAAGGTCACCCTAATACAAGGTGTGCTCCAGCAGATCGAGATTTCTGCGAGATAAAGCAACGATACCACTGTCTGTCCATAAATGGGTGACACCTCTCCCTGCCTCGGAAAACACGTTAAGCCGTCGGCCCAGCGCTCAATCTTTCTCCGAACGTGTCGGATTTCCGTCCCATCGGACTATGAGAATGAGGGAATAGAAAGTGCACTTGTCTGCGAATTTGGCTAGTCTCTGATGAGATTGGCTGACATAACCGACATCACTGAGGAGACCATCACAAGGCACGCTCAGGCAACGCACAAAAACACGAAATCTCAAGACGCTTTCTGAACAAAGTGCTCAAGTGGCCTGTAATTTCGTGTAGGTGAACGACATCTGCGCGTTGTATTATCTGATTGAAATACGTCAGAAGGTTACTTACTGTACCCTCGATATTTTGTGGCAATATCTTAAGTTCACACTTTAACAAAGGATGAGACAACTGAGATATTGTTTCTGGGAGAAGTACCAGATCCGCTAAATAATGAAACCCAGTTTATAAGGCGGTGTTAAAATAATATCTTGAAAAGAACGAGTCGACCGTTTTATTGCAACGTCTGCTGAGTAAAATAGAGCAGTTTTAAAGTAGATATCCTTGTTTCTTGTTTGTACTTGGCTTTAAAGTGTCTAGCTTGATTTTATATAGTTCATATCTTTATATGTAGTTTAATGAACAATGTATGGACGCTTTTGGTTGATTTCATGGATAGGACTACATCAATGTCTCATAATACTTGTAATGCTGCAACTTCTAGAAATAAATTAGTGTCACCCTTCTCAAGGAACTACGGAGATAAAACAGTAGTGTCAGTTGTTTCATCATGGAATAATGCTACGGAGACTAGTAAATAGACTAACTAATTAACTAACCTAACCTAACCTAACCAATACAATTCCATAAAAAATCAACACTTGTGGTACGTCGAGATTCTACATGTACATGTAATGCTAAGTCCGAAAACAATAGGTGAAACGGAAAAAAAGAACATGGCAAACTCGCGGCCACAATTTTCAAAATGCCAATTTTACAATGTTTGAATCTTTATAAACTTGATAAGGGGGGTACGGTGCTGCCATTAATATACTATACACCATGATAAAGGACTGATGCAAATTATGTTATTTAAAAACCGGGCAAGTGCATGTCAGACCACGCACAATGTAGGGTTCCGTAGTCCCCCATCTGAATAATGCGGCTTAAGAAGTGGGCTTTCTCTTGTTTTTGTTTCATACTACTGACAACGTTGTAGAAGTATTTTTCAATGGCATCTGTACAAAAATTTTGCTACTTCTCACTTGGTCTGCTGTTACTCGTTAGGTTGTAAAGCCTACTTAGCTGTGAGTTTTCCTTTCAATTTCACTATATATTCTACTACCGTGCATTTTTTCAAATACCCAACATCAACCATTTACCTGGCGGGGGGGGGGGGATTTGCACTTTAAAGCTTATTGGTTTACAATCGGATCATTAAATCGAAAAATTGTATTTTTAACCCCTAAGTCTTTTTTAAATACCTATATAATGCTATCCCACATGATGGGGTAGGTAAGAAAAAAAAACACAGCCCTACTTTACATAATACAGGAAAGGAATTTTTATTTTTATTTTTTATTCATTATTTAACTTTGTCGGCATAAGTCATATGTGTATCCATGCAAAATAAGTCTTCTAGCACTAAAGTTTCTGAGCTAAGCTGCGGTCGGACATGGCGAAACTATATGGGCTCCGTTTTGCCATTTTGGCTACGAAACCCTAAAAATTGGACCATGAGGTAAAATAAAATCAGCCTTAGTGGGTCTAATACAATCACAAAACATTGATACCGGGTACAACATAGTAGGAGCATCTACTTACAACAAACTGTAGTGATAATTCTTACCTCGTATATATATATGTCCTTATAGTGTTATTTCGTGGCATTTCTGTATATATTATGTTAGGTTTATCCTGGCAACACCACTTTAAGTCGTTTATTCGAGCTGTCATCTACCTGTCAGAAACGTTTGAACGCCGGACGAACGCTAACGGTCGGCAGTCCTAGTTGAGCTCTCGAGCAAGTAACATCTACCAAAAGTGAGTGGAGTGTTAAGGAGTTGTGATATATTAAGGAGTGGTATATAACTGTGATAAAATAAGGAGAGGTAATAAATATCGGAGGGATTGATTCGATAATTGTAAACATATAAGTACTGTTTATATTTCTTGCTGATGTGTAAAGTTAAAACATGTGGAGAAGGAAATAAATTATCTTTGTTTAAATATAAAGTGGTTAAATCTTATTTCAAATACCCCACATTCTGAGCGGCATCCTACAGTTCAGAAGTGCGATCGCTAGAAAATTATAATAATTTTCTTTTCCACGTCTACAACAGTGATATTATAATTGTAAATGGTTATTGATTTTACATCCAACATATTTAAATTAATTTAAGATAACGGTATTAGACATTAACCTCTCTTTTTCTTTCTTTTTCTCATTCTAATAACCACCACGAGATTTGAAATAAATTAACCTTATACTAAACATTTGAATTACTGGTACCGTTTACAGTAACGGTTGAGGAGTTTAAAATTCAAATATTTTTATGCAACTGAACTTAGTGAATTTGAAATCATGAAATACCACCTAGCTGCGTAAATCTTCATTATATTATTTATTGACAAAGTACCTACTTACTAATTATATTGACAAAAATATAAATATAATCAGCTAACTCATGTATTTAGGTAAAGAACAGAGACTGTAGATTTTTGTATGTCCGTAATGTTTTGAAATTTTTGTATTTATTAACGAAAGACTCCTAACATTTAGAATTTTATTATAACGAACTAACTTCTTATCTTGGACGTAAATTTGTTGCTGTACAAAAACCTGAAGTTGTAATTAAAGGATAGCGGACATATTCTAAGCATTCGAATTATAAGTTTCAGATACATTATGGATAAAGATGGAGCGCCCAGGTGTGAGGGCAGGAGTGAGCCCAGGTTTGAGGGCAGGGGTGAGCCTAGGTTTGAGGGCAGGGGTGAGCCCAGGTTTGAGGGCAGGGGTGAGCCCAGGTTTGAGGGCAGGGGTGAGCCCAGGTTTGAGAGCAGGGGTGAGCCCAGGTTTGAGGGCAGGGGTGAGCCCAGGTTTGAGGGCAGGGGTGAGCCCAGGTTTGAGGGCAGGGGTGAGCCCAGGTTTGAGGGCAGGGGTGAGCCCAGGTTTGAGGGCAGGGATGAGCCCAGGTTTGAGGGCAGGTGTGAGCCCAGGTTTGAGGGCAGGAGTGAGCCCAGGTTTGAGGGCAGGGACGAGCCCAGGTTTGAGGGCAGGGATGAGCCCATGTCTGAGGGCATTGTGGATGCTATTACTGTGGACAAGGAAATTAATACTACAAGATCGATGTCAAGGATACTGGAGTCGACTACTACAACACGGAAAAGACGAGGCAATATCAGTGATTCAGACAGTTCGGCGCAAGGTGGTGCAAGCAACGTTCCTACTAGAAGATCCTGGAAACGTGCACGAGGAAGGAGGACAAGGTCGCGAAGAATGGATAGCGACACATCGAGCGAACGTGAGTCAACCCGAATTTCTGTTAGTAGTAAGAAATCTACATCCGAAACTAAAGTTATACTAGATAAATTTTTGTCGATCCTAAGTTCTGTCAAGAGTTCAGAAAAGCCTAGGCTGTCATTCATTAACAACGTGATACCAGATTTTGATCCTCTCAGCAAAGAGCAGACTATACTAGTATGGTTAACTAAAGTTGAGGAATGCGCTGAAATATATGAGTGGTCTGAAAGAGAAATTATTCATTACGCTTTGCCAAAACTTACGGGCCTTGCTAAAACTTGGTATCAGGGATTGCCCACTTTATTACACACTTGGGGTGAATGGTAAAAGAAGTTAATTGAATCTTTTCCGGTGCTTCAATTGTAATGAGATGGGTCACCCTAGTTTTAGATGTGATAAACCTTTAGTCAAATGTACACTTTGTGATAGGTTAGGACATCAAGCGAATAGTTGCTATAAAAATAAAAATGATAGTCTCCCGAATGAGCCCCAAGCAAAGAATAGCAATGAGAAACAGGTGTCGGAGCTAAGTACAGTAGATAAAGCTATCAACAAATATATCCTTGATATCAAAATTAACGGTAACAGTGTACCCTGCCATATAGACTTAGGTAGTCAGTGTTCATTAATTAGAATTAGTAAAGCTAATGAACTCGGATTAGACGTTAGGCATATTCCAAATCTCCCGATACTCAGAGGCATTGGCGCTAATCTGACTTGTCCTTTAGGTATAATCACTGCCAACGTCGAAGTCCAAGAGATTTCTAAAACTATAGACATCTATGCAGTCGAGGACCATGTACTTAGCCATCCAGCCCTTTTAGGGCATTTCTTTACTGAAATGCCGGATTTAATAATTACAAAGACGCCGACTAAATTGATATTTGATAAGATAGATTCCACTAAAGTGCATTTGAAGTGCTATGATGACATTTGCATTCCAAAATGCTCTTTACGCCCGATACGTGTACAAAGTAATCTATCTTTTAGCGGTGACGTCTTTGTGCGTGGTTCACTCAGAGGAGAAAGTGGTAGGGAATATTATCTTTTACCGGGCGAATACGGCATTATGGACGGAATCGGCTCGGTATTCATTCTTAACGCGTCTGATAGCGATATAACCATCTGTAAAGATGCGTTGATAACTCGATCCACAAGAAGTGGATGTTCTATTGACCGAGATATTTTAGATTGTTGCCAAATGTCTTTTGATTCACTTAGTTCCGATGAGCAAATTAACTGTAGTGAAGACATAACTGGCGACGAACGCCTGATGTTGCAAAAATTATTAAATAAATATCGAGCTTGTTTTTCTAAATGTCTGAAGGACCTTGGTTATACTAATGTCAGCGAGATGGTACCGGCCGTACCGTCTTTCCCACTCTGAAAGAGTACTTGTGAATGACATGGTTCGGGAAATGATAGATAGTGGTATAGTCAGGGAATCCTCTTCACCGTATGCTAGCCCTATCGTGCTAGTTCAAAAGAAAACTGGTGAAAAGCGATTGTGTGTTGACTACCGTGCACTTAACAGAAAAACAAAAAAAGATCATTACCCTCTCCCGCGCGTTGATGATCAATTAGACCTGGCAGGCAATAAGTTGTTTACATCGTTGGACCTGGCTTCAGGTTACTACCAAATTCAGATTAGTGAAGAATCGCGTCACAAGACTGCCTTTGTCACTCCGGATGGTCAGTTTGAGTATAATCGCATGCCATTTGGTCTAGTTAACGCACCGTCAGTTTTTCAAAGGACAATCAATAAAATACTTCATGATGCCAAAATCAAATACGCGATCGTCTACATGGATGACATTCTTATACCCAGCAAAAACGTATCCGAAGGGTTAGAAAGATTTGAAGAAATTTTACAGCTTCTCAAAGAGGGTGGTCTGACGCTTAGGCTTAGTAAATGTAACTTTTTCCAAAATACGATAGATTTCCTCGGTTTTGAAGTTAGCTCGACCGGAATCCGGCCGGGTAATAGGAAAACAGACGCTATATCTGGATTTCGCACACCTCGTAATATACATGAACTGAGGCAATTTCTTGGGTTATCTGGTTTCTTCAGGCGCTTTATAAAAAACTATGCTGTTATAACGTCGCCACTGACCAACCTCTTAAAAAAGGATGTAGTATGGACATGGGGCAATAGTCAGGAAGAGTCATTTAACTTGGTCAAAACAATGCTCACGCAATGGCCTTTATTAGCACTATATGACCCAAAAGCGATCACGCAGTTACATACTGACGCATGTCAAGACGGGCCAGCAGGCATACTCTTACAAAGCGACTCGGTAGGGGCGTTCCACCCGGTCTCATACTTTAGCCGTAAAACTTCACCCGATGAGCTTAAGTTGCACTCTTACGAGCTTGAAACGTTGGCGGTAGTAGCCTCCTTAAGCAGGTTCCGGGTATATTTGTTAGGGATATCATTCAAGATTTATACCGATTGTAACGCTTTGAGATGTACATTTGTAAAACGTGATCTAATTCCGCGAGTTGCGCGTTGGTGGGTACAAATACAGGAGTTCGATTGTACTGTAGAATATCGTCCCGGTTCTAGAATGGCACATGTTGACGCGTTGAGTCGAGGACCAGTTTTGGCTCCTGTTCCTGAAACGCATGTGTTAGACGTTTTGAGTATCGAAAACGCAAATCAGGATTGGATCGCCACTGTACAGGATGCGGATGAGGAAGTAGGAAGGATTAGGAATATTTTAGAAGATAAAACTGCTGACATGGTTATGGATATCACAAAAATTATAAATTAAAAAACGGTCGCGTTTATCGTATGGTCGGTGACGAGATAAGATGGTTAGTTCCAAAAGGCGTCCGCTGGCAGATTTTGAAAAGAAACCACGATGACATAGGACACTATGGCTTTGACAAATCTCTACAGCGCATTCAACAACACTATTGGTTTCCAAAAATGCGCCGTTTCGTAAAAAAATATGTGCAGTCGTGCTTAGAATGTGCCCACCACAAAACTAATGGCGGTAAAAAGGAAGGCGAGTTGCATCCCATCGAAAAGGTTAGCATCCCCTTTCATACGGTACACGCAGACCATTTGGGTCCGTTTGTTAGGAGTAAAAGAGGTAATAAGTCGTAGTTGACGGTTTTACAAAATTTATCAATATTACCGCCGTCAAGAATACAAAGTCCCTCACTAGTATACGTGTGATAAAAGAGCATATTAGTTATTTTGGGGTCCCTACCCGACTCATAACTGATAAAGGTACTAGTTTTACTAGCAACACATTTAAGGACTTTACTTCCTCGTATGGCATAAAACACATCTTAAATGCTGTTGCTACGCCTCGGGCTAACGGTCAGGTTGAGCGTTTCAACAGGACTATCCTGGAAGCTCTCTCGACTTGCACGCATGACAAAGACCAGAGGTGCTGGGATGATCAAATTTACGATATTCAAATTGGGTTAAATACCACCGTACACAAAACTACTCGGAAAAGCCCATCAGAGTTATTATTCGGCTTCAACATAACTGGTAGATCTGAGGGTATATTAAGTCCCATAATATCAGATACCACTAACCCTGTTAGCTTAGAAAACTTAACCGACGTTAGACAATCAGCTAGTGAAAATATAAAAACTCAACAGCTTAGGGACGTTCAGAGATACAATAGTCGTAGGAAAACAGCAAAAAAATATGATGTGGGAGACTTAGTCCGTATCGAGAGGCAAGTACCTCACGACGGCAAATCGCAAAAATTAGTGGTTAAATTTCAAGGCCCATATCGCGTAATGAAAGTGCTTCCTAATGATAGGTATGTGATCGAAAATACTCCGCTAACTAAAAAAAACGGCCGTAGGTACGAAGCCGTAATTGCTGTTGATAAAATGCAACCTTGGTTAACGTTTAATCGGGACCTAGACACTGATGATGAAGTCGATACTGGGAACTAATTGTGTATTTACAAATTTATTTTTATGTAATAATTGAGATATTTATTTATTGAATAAAATTAGAAGGTAGGTAATCGATAACAATGATTTAGATTATTGTAATTTATTATAGATTTATATAGATTTCTGAAATGATTTTATCGTTATTGTGTTATTTCTACTTTGAGGAAATATAGTGTGTGTAGTGTCGGTATTACTTTTAATTTATCAGGGGTCGACTTTATTCCATTATTTTTGTCAACTGTGGTAAAATTCAATAAAATTGTTCAATTAATTGTGAATCAGCATTTGAATGTATTTTTCTTTTCTCTCAATATTTATACTTGTAAATATTTATATTTAGAACTACTTAAATGTTAAGATAAAAGCCCGAGGACGCGCTCTAAACAGGAAGGCCGAGCTGTTAGGTTTATCCTGGCAACACCATTTTAAGTCGTTTATTCGAGCTGTCATCTACCTGTCAAAAACGTTTGAACGCCGGACGAACGCTAACGGTCGGCAGTCCTAGTTGAGATCTCGAGCAAGTAACATCTACCAAAAGTGAGTGGAGTGTTAAGGAGTTGTGATATACTAAGGAGTGGTATATAACTGTGATAAAATAAGAAAAGGTAATAAATATCGGAGGGATTGATTCGATAATTGTAAACATGTAAGTACTGTTTATATTTCTTGCTGATGTGTAAAGTTAAAACATGTGGAAAAGGAAATAAATTATCTTTGTTTAAATATAAAGTGGTTAAATCTTATTTCAAATACCCCACATTCTGAGCGGCATCCTACAATTAGTTATGTATTTCACCATTAATTTTATAATATCTCTTCTTAAATATCTCTGTAATACTTATTGTAAACAATTATTTTTCATAAATCAAATCTGTCATGTCGACAAATATTTTCTATGGTTTCTATGACAACAAGATAAGCATAGAGTTCTTCGTAAAGTATGAACTACATTCTGAAACTGGCTGTGCGTAAATCCTAAATTTAAAATAAGATAATATGCTTTAAAATTTTAAATTGCTTCTAGAGAGTTTTCTTCATGAATAAAAATCCGAAGAAAGGCCTACCTACCGGCGCCGCGCCTCTACCTACCGGCGGCGCGCCTCTACATACCGGCGCCGCGCCTCTACCTATCGGTGCCGCGCCTCTACCTACGAGCGCCGCATCTTTACCTACCGGCGCCGCATCTCCGCCTGGACGCCGTACCTCTACCTACCAGCTCTGCATCTCCGCCAGCATCGGTTTTCTAAATTTACTTTAATTTTAAGTAGTTTTTAAGTCCTTTATGTAAATATAGTTATATCTTAAACCCTAAACTTTCATTACACTACAAAACGTAAAATGATTAAATGTAAATTCTAACCTGTATTGGCTGCTAGTTAAACAGGGTGTAACAGAAATGTGAGGTCATATTAAAGCCCATGTGGTCATATTATGCCCATGATACTGAGCGCACATACCTAATTTAATCAAAAGCGGAGTACCCTAAAAAGTTTTTTTTATTTTTTTAATCACTTATTTATAAGTCATAGTGATAAAATTGTTAATTAAAAAAAGTATGACATAAAAAGTCTATGCCATAATAATCCAATCAAATTCTGTACTAGGGGAGGTATAATTCTTATGCCATACGCCTTTACCTACTGAATTTTGACAAAAAGAATATGCTTCAACTATGTAATAATAATGCAACCAGCTATGGCACCATAGTAGAACCTATACTGACGATATACACTATACGCTGCTGAAATTTGAACACGCCTTTCTGTTACACCCTGTATAAAATTATAATACTATTACACGTGTGATCAGGTTTTACGGATATTGCATTCGCAAATAGAGTTAACATTATTATCTGCTTCACGTTAGAGCTAATAGAAATAATAATTAAATTCATTGTGTACATTTAAACAGTTATTTGATTTACATTTACATTAGGGAATTCCCGCTGAAGTGTAGTAAATTATTCTAAACTGGCTCTTACCCGCGGTGCGGCCCGTGCCTATGGATTTAACACGATAAATCATTATAAATTGTTGATTTGATTCACTATGCTGATTTGACTGGCCTGTTAGTCTAGTGGTTAGTGATCCTGACTGCTAATCCGGAGTTCATGGGTTCGATCCCCACCCAGGATAAAACTTTATGTGATGAGCGCGATGGTTTATTTTTTTGTCTGAGTGTTATTTATCTTTAATATGTATGTATTTAGAAATATATATGTTTATCAATTGACTGGTTTCTATAGTACAAGCTTTGCTTAGTTTGGAATCAGATAGCGTTGTGTGTGTTGTCCCAAGATATTATATCAGTATATTTTGACTGCGTATTTCACAAACATTAATTCTCAAAAAGGGTGGTATTTTTGAGACCCTTATATGTCGATCGATGAGAGATGAGTCTGGGTGTACTTTGTGTCTGTAAATTACCCCGCGACACATATCTTGTAACCTAGGACGGGTATAGTCTCTTTGTTAAATAGCATAAATATTTTTTTTAAATACATAAGCACAACTAAAATACCAGTAATTCTATACAAAAGACGCATTCTCGAATAATTGTACTTATTGCATTTTGTAACGAAACTCAAAAATAATACGTAGTAGATACATCAAACTAAAAAAATAAAATATCATTCCAAAATAAAAGCTGACCAGCTGTTCTAACCACTAAACATTTATTAAAAGCTAGATAAATGAAACAGTTCAGTGCTTATTGCACAAGAAATGTAAGTTTAAAAAAAAAGTTTTCGTATCATAAGGCGCCTGTCGCACCAACAACGATGAGCGAGAAACAACAAGCGATTTATCGCTCAAGAAACGCACAATAGATGTATTTTGTAGATCCCGTCCGTGTAAACAAAAGAGATGCAGTATGGAGCGAGTACTCGCCGGCAGTGTGAACGGTCAGCGATCAACTATTAATATCTGTATATCTTGAATTTACACGGGATCTACAGTTACTTGAACGATAAAATCGCTACTCGCTGTCTCGCCGTTGATGGGACAGGTGCCTTAGAGCAACATGACTAAACTCCAAGTTAGGCCGAGGTCACACTACATGTACGACATCACTGACGTCACAATTAAGTCATGTTCACATGGGCAACGCAACACGAGTACTAACTGTTCAATATTCAAATGTATGTTGTTGTTGGCGATCGACAAATCTAAAATTGTGAATATTTGTTTTCAAAGTACAGTTGTTATAACATTATAATATCACCTACGCCTCATTCATTGTAAGAATGGGTCAATCTTTGTAATGCATTTACGGTATTTAATAAGTTACTATGAAATATTATTTAAAACACATTTGCTCGTAAAGAGTCTCTTATTTCACCAATTTCAATATCGTAATGTATCTCATTACGTACTTGTGCGTTATTGTAATGTAAAACGCACGGTTTATCAAGATGCTCCGTCTAAAACAAACGGTACTTTTTTAAATCTTAGCAAATAGTTTTTATGTCAGTAAAGTAGTAAACATTTTATGAATAAAATTAACTTTGGGAGATAAAATATAATAAATAAACATTTAATTCTTTAGTTTATTTAATTTTGACCATAAATTACAACCATTTATCTGTAACAAAACACAAACATATTAATTTACTTCATTAGTAATACGGGCTGTTTTTGCGCCTTTGCCTTAAAAAAAGCGCTGATGCGCGCGCATCAAATTTGTGAACAAATAAAAATTATACCATGCGCTTTTCGCTGTATTGTTTTTATTTGAAAATGTTATTTATTTCCTCACAAATATGTTATAAAATGTCGTATGACATACGTGCGCTTTTATAATTACAACCTCTGCTTTCTTGTGGCCCTCACCTACGGCTCGGGCTAGCAATATCGCCTCGGCTATAATTTTCACCTTTCCGACCCTCTGCTCCCCAACTGCTCTGCAACTTACCGCACTTATATCATAATGTACTATTACTATACTTCAAACAAAACCGTTACCCGTAGCTGTTATGTATATACATATACCTACACGAATATATAATAGCCAAACGAATTAATACGGGCAATAGAGGACTTTTTTCTTGCACTAAATTGTAGGAGTTTTTTTATATAGGTTCAGTATGACGTACTATAAAAAAATTCTTTGTGCACACTTACAAATGGGGATGTTGACTGTTAAGTCAAATCAGTCTCTTTTTATAAAATGTCAAAACGACAAGCTGGAATGTATGGAATAACAACCTATGACGCCATAAGTTTCTATCGTCAAATCATTACTTTTAGTATTCGTTTTTACGCTTTTAAATTAAAAAAACATGTTAAATTGTAAAAGAACACTTATTTTCAGAGCATTTTAAGATCTACTATTACCTGATTAGTATAAAATAATTTACTTTCATTGTAGTCAACTCAACAATTATCAGGCGGAAGTGCTACCATTTTGCGAAAACCCGTATCGGCCTATAGCTCCGTAACAGTAAACTTGAGGTCAAAAAATCATTATTGACATACACCTGGACCACGCCATTGCTTTTATTTAAAAATTAAATATTGACTGCAAACCGTGAAAGAGAGAAAAATCTCGTACGGCCTTTAACAGGTATTGTCCACAAAGTAGCGTTATCTCTTTCTAGAGAGTGGTCAATTTTGTGAGGTTATGGCGCAGTCCTGGTCTCTACATCAATGGTCATACTGAACTTATCTATAACAAAAAATAACTCCTACAATTTAGTTCATAATAGTCAAGAAAAAAACATCTATTGCCTGTACTAAATAGCCTATAAAATTCTAAGAGGTTCCGTGAATTTATTTGCTAAAATATTATTTACCTATACTTTACAAATAACAGGAAAAATAACAAAAACATACTTACTATAATTGATGCTTTTCGTTCTCACCATCGTTCACGGTATGTGTCAAGTATAAGTAAAATCTGTGCAGTAATAGAGGCGGTACCTACGTACCTACTTAGAACATTACTGTTGGAAACGTAAAATAAATGCGAACCGACACAATTTGTTCAGTGAAGTGTGCATGCGCTGCGAGAGACCCGAGTATGACAAAACACGAGGACGACTCTCATATCGTCGCATAATTTATCTACGGAACATGTTACAAGACATGAAAAGGCTAAGGCATCGGTCTCACAATCATGAGTATTAAGAAGAGCTACTGATTCAAACAATCATACCCATTATACTCCTGACGTGAACACACTCCTTTTTTTTTGTGGCCGTAAAAAATGCCTAACGCACACCTCCAGCACCCGGGGCAGACGCTGGAGGTAGTGTGGGACCTGCCCCCACTAAAAAATCGGCCGGGTACCAACTCGCCGCCTTCACGGATAGGCCGCCGGAATTTGCTATAGCTTCGGCGACCTACCTAGCGGCATCGCTCCATTGGGCATTCCTGCTTCTGCAGCGTCCTGGGTACACACAGAACGCCACCATCGCGAAAGGCCGCGAGCGTGGGAAACTTACGTGACCCACTCCTAACACAAGCCTTTGAGCTTAGCTAGAGAGGGACAGTTACCAAGAGGTTATGCATTCGATTCCCATACGGAACACTACTATGTATGGTCCATAAATTATTGTCCCAAATCTAGGATATAGGTACTCTGTGTCTGTGACTTGAATGTTTGTAAAGATCCCAGCGATTGGTCGCCCTAATACCGGAGTTGTCATTTAACAAAAAACACTTTTATAGTCAGATGGGACAGAAATCTCACACGACCAGAAAGAGACTAGGCTCATGATCGACAACTCAACATGACAAGGCAAAGAAGGAGTAAAACTTTTATAAAACCGTCATCCAACAAAGAACAACACTTGCTGATCTCATAATCTACTCGACTGTCTATGCATTTTACATTATTAGGTATAATAATTAAGCAGTTTTCTTCATATACGATGAAGAAAACAGGCAGCTGGCAATTTGAAAAAGGTTTTTTTTGTAGCTCTGCTCAAAAGCTGCGTTACCTTCTCAAATTGTAAAATTTGGAGTAGAAAATACATATTAACGTTACAATACAGTGTGAGAGGCAGCCTCTAACACGGAGATTTTGTAGCAGTACCTATTTGTTAAAATGACACGGATACTGTTTTGTTATTTGTATTACGACATGATTTCAGCGAGCAAAGATTTTATTATTGCATGATTTGTTCACTCGATATGCCAGCTATATCATAAACACACGTTTATTAATAAAACGTGTATGAGGTATGCTTTGTAAATAAATCCTTAGTAACAAATATCAAATGCGATCGAGGAAATAACGTTAAATTATTTTCAATGGGATATATGTAACGAAACCATTTATGAAGACTAGCTGACCCGCGCAACTTCGTCTCCGTAAATTTTCACTGTTTTTTGTAACATTTTCATTGCTGATCCGCTCCTATTGGTTGAAGCGTGATGTTATATAGCCTTCCTCAATAAATCGGCTATCCGTAACTGTAAAAAAAAATAATTCGAACCTAACCGAAATTTTCTGAGATTATCGCGTTTCAACTAACACACTCTTCAGCTTTATTATTAAGTATAGATAGTATAAATTTATCTAGTATTAGACTCTATAGCCATCTGATCCAAACTGGACAGAGCCTCTCAGCAACCAGACAATTGATACTTATTCGTAAACATACTGATATAACATAAACTACGAATAATAATATAAATGCGAAAGTTTAAATGTATTGATGGATGTTTGTTATACAAACACGCCACAACAGAATGTAGATGAAATTTGGCACAAAGATATCACATGCAACTTTTAATCCCGAAAAAATGATCGTGGTTTTGTTTCTCAAAATCATCACGCGAACGAAGTCGCGGGCGACAGCTAGTTGTAATTAGAGATTCTACTCTAATTACAACTAGCTGTCGCCCGCGACTACGTTCGCGTGATGATTTTTTAAAGAAAACAACCGTGATCATCACAGAAATATTCATCCTGGATGGGACGAGAAACTTCGACTTCGAACTGCTTGCTTAGCAGTCACGGATCAGTAGATCAACAGGCGAGTCGAAGTACCACGTTATCTTCACTATATAGATTCTCTTTCAAAATTGTACCTAGTCTCAATAATTTCAAAAAGGGAGGGGTGTCGTCGGTTTTCATGAACTTTGATAAATAACTTTAATAAGGGTAGATTACGCGAAACAGGGTTCGGCTCTCTCAAAAATGTATATAGAAAACCTAAATATTAGGACACGAAAAAAATTAAGTCACTAGTCAAAGAGTTTTTCTAGTAGATGAAATAAAGAAATTTAAGGATATGTCTTAATATGATCCCGCAAATAAATCTTGAAGTTGCGGAAAAATACAAAAACGAGTATTTTTTTTTTGTTTTATATATATAATAAATAATTCTCTGAGTGTAATGCCCCCTTAAATATTTTTTGAGACCTATTTGTTTCCATTGATGTTACACCGTTTTCAAAATGTTTTTCAATTACCTGTTTCGCCCGTAAATTAGTCCTAAAGCCTCTTTAGTTAAGAACTATTTTTTTTTTTTTTTTTAAATACAAAATATTTTTTTAATAATTAATTAGCTTCGGAGATAAAGAAAATGGTATATTTTCAAGGGTTTTCGTAAATAACTCTAAACCCGATGATATTAAAATGATAAAATACATCCATCCTTATAACAAGCCCTTTTAGACTAAATTTGCCCTGGAAATTTTAGGAAAATAAAAAATAAAATCCGATGTTGTGGCGCACTATTTTTTTACGGCACTACGCGATTTCTTATTATTTGTCATGGATCTATCGATGCTAAGAATGCCGTACAAAAATATATGACCAAAATCTACTCACTCTACCTGTACTTTTGAATTCTCACCTGCACTCAGTTGGACAGCTTACAAGTGACGGCATAGTGCTGAATCTTATTATTTTATGCTCTTATATCGTTCTAGATAGGTCACGTGGTGGTTCAAATGACCCATATTTTTTTCAACACGGGCCTGTAGTCTATTTCATTTTGTATATGATACAGTTTGATAAACTTTTTGTTTACATTTACTAGTTTGTTCCCCATTATAGGCTCTCAATTATGCAAAGTTATTTTTATTTACATTACCTACACGTTCGTGTTTGGGTCACAGGAATTAATATGTGTACCAAATTTGAACTTAATCGATCCAGGAGATTCAGAGCCAAATTGGATGCAAATGTTGACAAAATTTCGCGATTTGTTCACATTATAAAATTACTAGCTGTGCCCCGCGGTATTACCCGCGGTTTATTAGCCTATGTGTTAATCCAGCGTGTCAGCTAACTCCATACCAAATTTTATTAAAATCGCTCCAGCCGTTTAGACGTGAAGAAGTAACAAACATACACACTCACATACTCACAAACTTTCGCCTTTATAATATTAGTGTGATATATACAACGGGTCTGAATCGCGTGAATAATTTAAGGTAAAATACCTTGTTTATTGCCCAACGTTTCGATCGTATTGCAACGGCCATGGTCACGGGTAGACTGGTCCAGCTCAGCGTCGCCTCCGTGAAGCGCGAGTTTCGGAAACTACCCTCGCTTGATTTTTATCACTCACTATTACGGAACTGTCGGACTTCGACACACAACACTAAAAACATCTGCACACTGGCGTGTAATGTTTGTTCGGCGGTGTATACCCGCGCACAGAAGGGCAGACAGAAACACGAGTGAGCCTTATAAGGATTCCGTTCTTTCCTTTTAAGGTACGGAACCCTCAAAAACCTCTACACTACAGGATGTAAATAACAGAAAGATGTATGTGTATAGGATTAATTGCACCACCGGTGGTGCACGACGCGAATGCAATTATACTCATTATTTAATTTTGGTATTAATTATATTTCGAAATATCTAATATATAAAATTCTCGTGTCACAGTTTTCGTTGCCATACTCCTCCGAAACGGCTTGACCGATTTTGATGAAATTTTTTGTGCTTATCCGGTATCTATGAGAATCGGCCAACATCTATTTCTCATACCCCTAAGAGTTTGTTTGTTTGTTTGAACACGATAATCTCAGGAACTACTGGGCCGCATTGAAAAAATATTTTATTGTTGGATAGTCATTTATAGAGGAAGGCTATAGGTTAAAACATCACGCTACGACCAATAGGAGCGGAGCAGCAATGAAAAATGTTGTAAAAAAAAAAGGGAAAATTACTATCTATTATTCATGCCCCTAAGTGATAAGGGTTGTCCAACCCTAACATTTATAACTATACTATAATATTAGAAGAGAGAGAAGAGTTTGTTTGTTTGTTTGAACGCGATAATCTCAGAAACTACGGGTCCAAATTGAAAAAAAATATTTTACTTTTAGATAGCCCATTTATCGAGGAATGCTATAGGCTATAAAACATCGCGCTGCAACTAATGGGAGCGGAGCAGCAAGGAAAAATGATGCAAAAATAGGGAAAATTTACGCAGACGAAGTTGCGCGGGTCAGCTAGTAATATATAATATAATAGCTTCGAACAACTCACAAAACGCCATCTGATCCAAACTAAGCAGAGCTTGTACTACAGAAACGAGACAACTCATAAACATACTTAAATATTTCTAAATACATACATGTTATAGATAAATAACACCCAAACCAGTGATCATCACACAAAGTTTTATCCAGGGTAGGGATCGAACCCACGACCTCCGGCTTAGCAGTCAGGGTATTATTATTTAGGGGGTTATGTGCAATAACAATAAATAGATTTCTACTTAAATTAGCTCTGCCAAACCAGAGTACATGAAAAGGTGCACTTTGAAATGTTGAAGTGTTCTATCCAAAAAAAAAGATTCTAACAAGAAACTTTGTATTTTAATGACTTTAGACATCAACTGCTACGCCTCATAACACTGAATCTTTCAACAACCTTCTCATTTCGCGGCAGGCCAATATGCTAAGGGACCCACTGCATTTCAAATTCGATGTTGTTACATTTTAACTCCAGTATTTGCCTCAGTATGTCGTAAGCGTTCGGTGAGCCTTTGCCACCAGGGGCACAACAACCTATATACTGAAGTGAGAATCTACTGTCAGTAAAAACTAACAAATCTCTCCGTATATGTAGGAGCCTCTCATTTTGCTGTATACCCAAATGCTCCATTACTAACTCACTCAAAGGATGGGGGCTAACTCAAGGCATTAAGCTTTGGTCAAAGTCACCTGGCCAAGAGTACTTCAAAGCGCTCTTAATGGAATTTAACGCGAAGGTTCACTAAAGAGGCTAGAGTGTTGCCCAAATGCAAAAACAAGACGAGACTTAGCCTTAGTCTTGGTCCTGGTCTTGCGCCAATACACCTGGTCTTGGTCTTGGTCTCGGTATTGCGCTCCCAGTCTTTGTTTTGGTCTTGCAGCAAGAGTCTCGCAAGTCTCACAATAACCTTTCAGTCTATTGCTATTTATTAAACGTTACTTTAGATCTTACAACAACGTAACAGAGTAGGTACATTTTGAGTTTGAAATAACATAGCCGTAATGAGACATTCGAAAAATCAACTGACACCAGGTGGGGTTTGAACCCCCCACAACCTAAGCGATCCATGCCGATGCACTAACGAGAGTCAGTCTGGTTCTTAATAAACGTTTACATTTAATAAACTTACATGTTAGTACAGTCATTTGGTATTTTTACTTGGAAAGTTTTCCGGGAGTTTTGAAAATTGGTAATTTTATAGATTTTGACGTGCTCTTTCCGAATTTTAACTTTGCCACCTCGTATCTTTGCCGCTCGCGCCGCCATATTGCAAAAATGGCGCCTAAAAGCAGTTTTTTGATAATAACTCCTTTCCGACGCATTTTACAAGAAAAACATATACATGCAAAATAATAGTAGAGAATATTTCCTACCATTTATGTCATACCTTTTTTTTCCTAAAACCAATAGTTTCGGCGTACGAGCGCCGTAAAGTGTAGTTCCACACACGTTTCGGCAGAAATACTCATTTCCACACCACCATGAGGTAGAGAAAGCGGCGCGTTTTTTTATCGTGGTATCCCCAGTAGGCCTAATCCACATCTGACTCACTATTTCAAAATTTAGTTCAATCTCCGTCGCTTCATTCTTGTTGACGGACCAGGTGTTGTGTTCTCATCGTCTTCACCACTGATTGGAATATCAAAGAAAAAAAGCATGCATATCTATAATCATTTAAAGATGTACTTTTCCGATTTTTCACATCGCTGTAGCTGTATATTCCGTTTTTTTTTTTCTTTTATTTTTATTATTAGAATCAGTCGATTATTATAGCGAAACACAATAGATCTTTTAGGCCGGGCTATATATACCGGCCTCTATCCAGATACAATACAAAGAGCCTCCGATTTGGCAGTGAGTTAAGCCGTCATTAGGTATAGATAAATAGCCATAAGAGCCATAATATTTACAGCAAGGCTCAAAGAATGCAGCACTACTCATAATTCTCCCAAAACATTATTTTTCAAGATGTAATTGTAGTTTTTTCATACGTTTTTTTGATCCCGTTCCGGCGGGTTGATGTATTATACATATAAATCTTCCTCTTGAATCACTCTTTTTATTGCTGAAAACTGCATTAAAATTCGTTGCGTATTTCAAAAGAACTAAGCGCACAGACAGCGGGTGCGACTTTATTTTATACTATGTAAAGATTTGAATGAAAGTGACTAACGTGAACATTGGCAATGGATCACTAGAACTAATATACTTTGTTATCTTCGAATACAAATAATACAGGTTCTTTTTTTGCCAATTTTTATTGTTAAAATTACATAACTTGCAATATTGTAGACTTCTGGGCGCACCAAATCATTTAAAAAATTGAGCGACTGACAATAGAGGTGGTGACTGTCAAGTCAAATCAGTCTCTTTTTATAAAATGTCAAAATGACAAGCTCTACTGTGTATGGAATAACAACCTATGACGTCATAAATTCTTAACGTCAAATTATTTCTTTTAGTATTCGTTTTCATGCTTTTGAATTCAAAAACATGTCAAATTGTAAAACAACATTTTCAGAGCATTTTAAGATCTACTATTACCTGATTGGTATAAAATAATTTACTTTTATTGTTACCGATTGATCACTGAGCGTACAACAGCTCGGTCAGTCTTCAATTGTCAGTCACTTTATTTCTAGGTAGGTATAGGTAATAGATATACCTACATACCTATTTATAAAAGCCTGAAACATTATTCAACATCCATACCCCTATGTAAAATACATGGGTATAGATGATGTAGTCGTATATTAAGCTATTAATTTAGACGTTTTCCATAAATATGCCTCCGGAATATGGTCGTTATTTCCTACTCTTTTATGTCGTGTCGCCGCGTTGAAATTCCTCTTGCTATGGTATTTACCAATATACGCATAAGAGTATCATACATTTTGTTTGCTGTAGAATTATTTTCTACAGTGTATTTACAATAACGCTTAAGAGTATGTTTATTTATATGAACGTCTTAATCTCCGAAACAATGGGAGAATTTTCCTTATTATCCATAGGTGTCTTATTATTACGATAACTACAAATTACATTAACGAGAGCCGTAAAACAAGCCACAATAAAAAAATAAAACCAAAAAAAAACCCGGCAGCTAACTGAAAAATTATATTACTCACTTCCACAACTGAAACGAATCCAACGATCTCGAAAATCTATCTACGCGTTTGCGTACCAAAGTAACTACATACATAGTCTAACATAATCTCAAAAAGCATTAGGTAGGTATCATCCCTCTGACGCAGTGGGGTAAAACCACGAAATATTTCAATCGAAATATTCGTAAAAGTTACAGAAAAACGAAATTAATTATACAATTACACGTTTGATAATTCACAGAGATATCGCGGCATAAAACCTTAAGAAATTGAAATCAAATGTAAATAAATAATATTCCGAAGTAAATGTACCACCACAATCCACAAATTTCACAGTAATCCAATTCCCCAACAAAACGCTACAAACGAATTAATTCGGTGTTTAATTAAATAGAATATATCTGATTGCAAATAAGGAAATATTAGCTGGTGGTCCAAAAATAAACCATTGTGTGTCGCGTAATTTGGCATTTAGAATTTAAATTCTTCGCAGACTACAGTATAGGGTAGGGTTCTTCAAGAAGGGAGTTAGTCCATTGAAAAGTTACATTTGGGGTTCCGTTTTTTAGCCTTACACTGACCCCCCCCCCCCCCTAAACATAAAAACAATAAAATTGCGTCCTCTAAAAAACGCAAGGTAAGGCCTAAAAAATGTAACATTTCAATGGACTAAGTGAAGATTTGAGATTTTGAAAGGGTTGACAACGTGCCCGTGACACCCTAAAGAAATTGGAGTCGCGCCATAACGTTAATTTTAAGTCGTTTATGGCGCGAGTGCCCGCGGAACATCTGTCCACCTTCATGAAGGAAGACCTTTGGCCGAAGGGTGTCGCATACCGACGATTTCGTGGCAGGTTACGGGACACCTCGCAGCGAAACACGACGCCGTCGCCGCCGTCTCGTGCTCAACTTTGTGTTTAGTTTTTTATTAAATATGTATTAGTCTAATAAGTTTTCTATTTATGTATTTGTATAATATGGGCCTTAGTAGCCTGAAATAAATGGTTATTATTATTATTATTATTATTAATAGTCCAAGTGGGGTTGCGCCAAAAATGCAAGCACTTTATAAATGCTTATTTTTTGATATAACATTAGTGAAGTAAAGAAATACCCGTATTCTGTCAGTCACCTGGATTTCTTAGAGTTTGGCATACAAGACTTTAATCGTCTACCAGCAGCATCTGTGACAGAGTTATACTGACTGACTAATGGTATGTGAACTGATAATATTCTTCACCGTATATACAAAATTTCATATCAGGCATTCGAAACCAAACGGCTTAAGAATAGCACCACCCCATCTCTTCCCGTGGGTGTCGTCAAGGCGACTCAGGGATTTTACTCCGGAGGACGGGCAGCAGCGTCCTCTGCGTACTTAAAGCCTTACTGCGATCGCCAACCCGCTCGCCAAGCGTGGCGTGGTTATATTTAGGTTCTACTGGGGAGACCCGTGCCCAGCAGTGGGCCATCATATGGGTTGATATATTCGAAAGCATGCGCAGATCGAGCACGATTAATCAACCTTTATAAAATGTTGCAGGCGTGCTTAAGCTACGGTATCCTGTATACTTTCGGTAGGTATAAAAAAAAACACTGTATTCTCAGTGTAATTTTGCTCTTGTTTGTCATGTTGTGTATAGCAGTGGCGTCTTTTGTTTTTGAAGGTGGAACTTAGCGGAGAAAAGTTGCCTTTGCGGTAGTTATTAGGCCGCTTTGCGACTTATGTACTAATGCGTACGATACGGTGCAGCATTTTCATGGCGTAATGGTCGCGGCACCTTATAGCTGACATAAGTTTCATTTGCATTTTAAATACACCGTTAGTCTCCCAACACTTGAACCACAATCGCTCACCGTCCGTTTCACCATTGAGTTTAATTTGAACCTCATAGCTGGAGAATTGCACCAACGACTCAACTTCAGACTTATTTATACGAATATTCTATTAACAACTTGATTAGCTTGTAGAAATGAGATGGTATATTAATATCTGCCCGCTGGAGTAAGTGTAAAATATCTCTGAAAAGAATTATGAAACGTTTCTTTGGCGAAATTCGTTTAATATTTTGAGCGGATAAATATGTAATGAAGGTGGGTTTACAGCAAGATACTCATTACACATACCTATTTGTAAACAGGGACAGGACCATCTTTCTTTATAATTTAATATTAGAAGTATTGTGAGTATTAGTAGGTACTATAACATGATTGTTAGTTCACACTTTAAGCCCTAGCTATTGGTTCATTTACTTAAAATCCACCTCCAATCCAAATTCACCTTGAAACTTGACTACAGTGAAATTAGTCTCGAGAAATTTTTGCATATGTAGTGGTGTGTATGTTACTTAGATATTAGAGCGCGTTTCCACTATATCGTTCTGGCCCTTACAAAAATGTTTCAATATCCTAACATTACTATTTAATTTAATACTTATCCCTAGCAACACTGTGATTTTTGTTTTCAATAAAAACAAGTTTTTATTTTAAAGAAAAAGGTTTTGACTTTATTAAAAAAAATATGTCATTCAATTTCACGTCCTTGAGCAAACGACAAGGCGACTACCGTAAAACAATAAAATATCGTGTCGTTCTTTAGATGATAGTAGTTTAGCTATAGGTAAAAAGTTTTGACCATAATAATTACGAAACAAAACAAATAAATAAATCGTCACTTGATAGTGGAAAGTGGAAACACGCACAAAACCAGAATAAACCAGTTTACTCTGTCCGCAGGTGCCACGTGCAGTCTGACGTCAGTCGCTTGATACCGTTAGAACATAAAGCACGCATTTCATTAAAAAATTATATTTGTTGAAGTGTTTAATTTCAAGTGTGTAAGTGTTGTAACTTTATATTGATAATTCAAAATGGCTCCAGTGTTAAAACATGGTCGAGGCAAGCCTTTGACTTCTCAAACTAAGGAAGTTTTGTACTGTTTGTACAAATATTTCGAAAATGAGTGTAATAACAACCCGAGCAGTATTATGACCCCCACTCAATTAGTTGCTAAATCAACAGGAATTTCAATAGCATCCGTCAGAAAGGTAGTATCAGAAAGCAAATGTCGTCCTTCAGATCAGGAAGTAACATTTAAATCTCCTAAAAAGAAACCGAATCGTAAACCTACAATAGTAATCGATAACTTTGATCAGCAAGTTATCAGAAGAACAATTCATGACTTCCACATCACAAATAAAGAAGTTCCCACTTTAAAAACTTTTCACTCAAAATTGAAAGAAGATATCGATTATAAAGGTTGTGTCAGCACGTTACGAAAACACGTCATGTCATTAGGTTTTAATTGGAAGCAAACAGAAGATAACCGGAAACTTCTTATGGAAAAACACGAAATTAGATACTTGCGAATTAATTATTTGATGAAAATTGCTGAATATCGTGAACAACGCCGACCAATTGTTTACACCGACGAAACATATATACATACATCACATACCCTCTCGAAATCTTGGTCAGATGGAAGCACTTCAGGTTTGAAGCAACATATATCGAAAGGCAACCGCTTAATCATTGTTCATGCCGGTGGTATCGATGGCTTTATACCAAATGCATTGCTTATGTTTAAAGCCGACCAAAAAAGTGGAGATTACCACAACAATATGAACTATGACAACTATTCAAGGTGGATTCAAACTCAATTAATACCCAACTTACAACCAAATAGTGTTGTTGTTGTTGACAACGCACCATATCATAACTCAATACAAAATCCTGCACCGAATAGTAATTCTAGAAAACAGCAAATGATAGACTGGCTGACATTTCGAAACATTGAGCATTCATCCACGTTGCTTAAGCCTCAATTATATGAACTGATTCTGCAAAACAAGGCGAGATTTATAGAGTACAAGATAGACGAAATATTACGACAGCACGGTCATACTGTGCTGCGTTTACCACCATACCATCCGGAGTTTAATCCTATAGAAAATATATGGGGGATAGTGAAAACATATGTCGCAAAAAAGAATGTCGCAATGAATATGAAGGTTATAATGTCATTAGCTGAAGAAAAAATGAACGCCATAACTGTAGAGGAATGGAGAAAAGTTTGTTTGCATGCTATTGAGGAGGAAAGCAAATATCAGGGTAGAGACGCAGCTTTAGACACAATATCAGAACGAATCATAATTAATTTAAATAATTCATCTGATGAAAGCGAGGATGGGGATGATTGTGATATGCCTGGGGTTGATGAATTATTAGAATAAAACATTTATGGCCGGAGAACACCTAATTCATACACGTCTTCACTGAAGTGAAAACCGGCATTCAATGCTTGTAATGTTTGGAACTGGCTTGTCTGCCTCATACAGTTCCATAGATTACAATGCGGTGGATACACATTTTCACGACCGTATTAGTACGTAGTGCGTATGCGTAGACGTGCACGCATTTGGTGTGCTCCAGCCACAAACGTATATTACCTTTAAAACAATAAAAACTAAAAATAAAATGTTGTTTTTTTTATTTGCTGACCATACACTACTACAAACGCAAAAATTTCTTCAAGCTAATTTACCTGTACTTAATACTTTCTTTTTTATACTGCGAAATGAGGAGACGAGCATGACCTGATGGTAAGCGTCACGCTAGCCCATAACCGTATCAGTACAGGTTAATTTATTTTTTATAAGATATAAATAGTATCTTATAGTGTGTGAGATTTGTATAATGTTTTAAATTTGAAGGTTATATCTCTACATATTTTACAATGTTATTATTTTTAAATCACTGCTGCTCGCATTGTACATGTAGATTTGCACGTATGACGTGCCATGGCAGAATATGTAAACTAAATCATTGTAACAACTAATGTACCTTAATTTGGCAAATAAATACTATCTATATATCTATCCCTCTTATAAAAAAGAAATACCTACCTGATACTAAACCGCAACTATTAAAAAGACGCTTACGAAAGTAATAACCATAAATACTGTTCCTTATTTAAAGATAATTCGGCTTATAAAAAAACATCATCCACAACTGAACGTGGCAATTTGACTCTAGATTAAAAACAATTCGCGACTCGCCGAAAATGGGCAAACGGTACGGATAAACGCTTATTAATCCAGTTTTGGCCCATCGTGCGTAAATTTCGTAAACAAAAATATTATTTTTACCTAAACTGCTGGTGTAAAGGCTTCTAAAAACGTTCTCCGCTTCGCCGCTTCAATAAAAAGGCGATAATAGCACAATATTATTTGTAAGTATAAGATATTCAAAGGCAAATTATCACAAATTGTTTTAGCTTCGTCGGGAGGGTGCTCTGAATTAAACACCATTATATTGTAAAAAAAAAATGAAACGTACCGTTATTAACTTGACTGTAAGTAATATCTTTTATCTTTTTTCTTAGCTTCATTTTCTCCAAAGGAAGGCGAATTGAAAATACAGTGAATCCAAGTATAATAGACAGTGAATCGAATCCACGTATATATCACGTTCCCATTAGATGCATTTATTCAATCTAATTTCGTTTACTTTTTTATTTTCATGCATTTATTTCCTAAAACGCAACTCGAAAATTGCCATGTCGACCGCATACTTATAATAGCCAATTTTACACGGGAATTGGCATTAGTTATTTGTTGCATTAGCTATATGAACTAAAAAAAAAATAACAAGCATAGCTTTAGGTAGCATAAAGACATTCGCGTACTCGTACAGTATCATGCAGATACTAATCTGCATGATACTGTTACGAATGAACGACTCGAATGTTCGAGAAGCTCGCAGAATACACGCGAGTGCATCAATAAAAAACTGTGTATGTATGCGTGAGACGTGCGTGACCATGCACCGCAAAATGTAAACAACTTGGTTGTGTGCGTAGGGTTCTCGAATCTGGCTACTCTACTAGTATGTGGTAATATTTTCTAGTCTTCTAGATAATGGAATTTTTGTATAAAAAGGCGGTCCCTCGACGCAAATCAATTCAGTTGTTGAATGCAAACTCAAGCGATTACATCGAGGCGATAACTGTCTGTAACTAGTGTACAGTGTTTTGTACACAGATTTAGTGTTATTATTAGTATTGATAAGTGGACATTATAGTAGTGTTCTTTGTGGAATAGTGATAATAAATACGTCATTGCAGAATTTGGCATTTTATTCGAACCCACCATCCTAACATGTAACAATACGGTATTATTTTTTTGGAAATTTTAATATTTAAATATGAATTACATACTGATAAAATACGAATAATATTGATTAAAAATAATAATGAATATACGGCTGTAATTTACGGCGATAATTATTAGGTAATTTTTGGCAAAATTTGCCTTTGTATTTAAATGATATTGTAGCAGTTTTTCATTGCCTGAACACACGGATAAAACTACGTTTTCTAAAAATGAAAACTAACAAAATCGGCCCCAAAACCACCTGCATACTAAATTTAATGAAAATCGTTGTACCCGTTTCCGAGATTCAGAAAGATTCTTAGAAAAAACAGGTCTAAAAATATGATATTATTAGTGATAAAATAATACGTTTTATTCGAATGATTGATGCAAGTGATCATATATAAATACAAAAACACAAATCTAGGTATAATATTTGTAGAGTCACCTCACGTCTAGCAAACGGCGATACAAGTCGTTATTTTTGAGTTGTCGAACCTGAAACAACAGCGCTACGTTAAATCTGTACCGTGGCTAATAGTTTGTTTCGTATTGCAGTAAACATTTTTCACAACGATTCAGCATTTTCAGCGCTTTAACCACTGTTGGAAGCATTTGGAAATAAAAATGAACAAAGAGATTCCTCTAAGCTCGTGTTATGATACTTAGGACAAGTACCTACACATGGTATCTATACATTTATTAAAATTGTATCTACAATAAAACCGGGGAAGTACATGTAGAGCCTCCCACAATGTAGGGTTCCGATGCACAATAATGCTGTGTAAGAACTGGGTTTTCTGTTATTTTTGTTTTATACTACATACTAACAATGTTATATAAGTAATTTCCAATGGAATTTGTACAAAAATCTTGTTATTTCCCACTTGGTCGGCTGTTACTCGTAAACATGTAATGCCTACATACATAGCTGTGATAGTTTTATTTTTAATTTAATTATTATATTAAATACCCGATTTTTTTCCAAAAACAACCATTTAACTGGCAGGAGGGGGAGACACTTGGCTCTAACAAAAATTGCACTTTAAGGGTTCATATTTCACAAACGCATCCCTAAATCGAAAAGTGAAATTTACAACCCCTAAATATTAATAAAAGACCTATCTAACGATACCCCATACGATGAAGTAGGTGACAAAAAAACGGCCGGACGGACGGACGGACGAAAATATAATATATATAGTTCCGTTTGCCATTTGACTACCTAACCCTAAAAATGAAAATGCAAACTAAGGCATTCCTTAAAACTCCAAAGCGTTGCAACTTAAGTATGCCTGTGCACAGTTAATATCTGCGTTGCCATCTACTTTGTTCACAAATTTTGACTTCAATTAGGACGTCAAAACTTTGTTTGGTGGCTACGCAGGGCGCCACTGAAACTGACACTTTTTGTCTTTATTGATACACTATAACCTAATGTACAATGTCGCCCGGTTGGTGGACAGGAGCGCAGCGCAGCGCATCGAAGGGCATGCACGTGATAGATAAGGGATATATTAATCGCTATTTACATAGATAAATAACCATCGTAATAAATAAATTCAGGTAAATATTATACCTGTGTACTAAGGGATGAATATGTTTGATGAATTTGTTTAGCCTGTCAATAAATCGTAGACATAATGACCACTTTAATAAGGAATCCTAAATACCACTGTAACGTTGTTAACTGTAGAATATGTGACAGTATTTGTACATTAGAATAACGGAATACGTTATGGCAGAGTAAATTGACATTATAGAAGTAGGTACAGGTTGTTTATATTATAACAATAGCCATGGATATGCAAGTAGCCATGTCTATATGTCAATTGTGTTTTTAGTAACCTGAACAATAATTTGAATCAGGAATAGGTTATGACAAAGTACAAGTACTTACAGTTTATGTTGTAATTAACATGTAAATTACTTAAGATGATTATAACACATTATAAAAGCACCACACAGTATTATAAATGAATTAAAACAATAAATATCCACTGGTCACAAATGTAGGTACTGCTTGAAACGTCAAATATTGTTGTTGTGATATTTCACTTCTTTTATTGAAAATTAAAAGGTAGTGTGTTTTATCTGTGTAATAGTTTTATTATTATTCATTTATTTAAATAACATAATTCGGTGTATTAAATAATTTTATGGGTTGAAGTATAATAATTAAAAGTATTGGCGAAGTACCCACATGTTCTTTAATATTCAGTGTATTTGTTCTATAAAAGGACTGACAGATTGTGGTCGAGGCTCAGTCTGATTGCAACATTTGTGGATACAGGTACGATCCGATTCAGATTATACTTATTGCTGGTTCTTTTGTGCTGATATCCTATTATTGTGTATTATGTATAGATATTGACTAATAACAATATATTGCAATGTGATATGATTTGATGAATATTGCCTGGTGTGATACTTATCAGCTGTTCTACAGCGATATGGTCGTACATTGCAATATTGTTGTCAATTGGTTATGTTAGGAAGTATCTGTGGTATATTGTATTTAGGATGTATGAAATGTAGTACGGCAAATGTTTATTAGGAGACTGGCTATTATGTAACCTTTGATACAACTAGACCAAACAAGGTTGAGAATATGTTACTTGTCATTTATTCCTTTGTATTATTTACCTCCCTAATTTATTCTATTCCCTATTGATACTATACTGATTGATAAGGTTAGATTGCAACTGATTGGGTATATAATCCAAATATCCTGACACAGTAGTAAGTGTAGTTCTACGATGAGTCGTAGTGGTCTACGATGAGTCGTAGTGGTCTACAATGAGTCGTAGTACTACTACGATGAGTCGTAGGACTTCTACAAGAAGGAGTCGTAGGACTTCTACGTAGTTCAACAATAAAAGCTTTAGTATTTTATTACAAATCGCTACGACCCCTATGTAAAATCTAACATCAGAAGTTGGATAAGTTCTCATTGGCCACATAACTAATACAACTGTTGTAAGTTTCAGAATGGTTACCGCTGCTCGGGATTGCTTCTTCCGAGTCGTACTGCAATATTGCTGGTGTTGCTGCTTTTACTACTTCGGCAACTACCAGAGCTGATCTACAACGCTGGCTGTTTTTTTTTTTCCCGTGGTTCGCTCCCGATATTCCTCCAGTGGAATTCTCCAGTCAAGTAAAAAGCGGAGCAGAAAACATGGATTATGTTTGAGTATGAAATACTCGGAGAGGTATTTACTATTATGTTTGCTTTGTTGAGGTAAATGTGTGAATAGTTGAGAAAATGAGAATAGAATCAAAATTGATTTTGTGCTATGAGTTAGGCTATATTAACATGGATTGAAGTTGAATTGCATATTGGGTTATCATAAATGTTTTATCGTTGAAATGAAATTGAAAGTACTGTGACAATGTAATGACCTTTTACCCAAAAGTAAAAATAGACCGAGTATGAGACCATGACTATAAATAACTATATATTGATGTCAGATTGACCGAGCGGATTGATGACAATCGTGAGTCACTAAACATTTCTATTAAATTTCCATATAAAGCTAATAGGCCAGTAGTACAAATTGACATTCATATCGACTCAAGAAAAAAATTGCATTTAACAAAGACGTTAGTTTTACGTTTACCTACGAGTGTACTGGTGGATTTTGATTATTATAGTTAAATAATAAAACTAGCTTTGACAGATCGAATAACAAATTGTTTATGAATAAGTACTCAAAACGTTTAACAAATGCGGGATAAATCCCATCGCATATTGAGTTTATGTGATAAAATAGATGCCTCTAGATAATTTGATATCTAAAAATATATTTTGACATTTTAAGACTTTAGCTGACGAAATACAATGAAATGCCTAACTAATTGTTTTGTTAACAGTATAGGCCGACGACATAAACAATATACCTGACAATTAAATTTCTGTCACTCGATAGATATACTCAATTGATGTTAAGGCAAATAAACCACCTACATATACTTTTGTTTGAAAAAAAAAAAAATTTTTTTACACTAATAGTCTTTGACAATGACTTTATTTCTATACACCCGGCGAATTTCATTTTTGTTTCTTCTAATGTGAACGAAATATTGATACATTTCTTTTAATTATATTTATTTCCATCTAAAAAGTTTAATGGCAATATTTAAATACTAAAAATCAATGCGATTTTTAGTTTGTTTGTGCACAAAAACAAACATTAGTAATTCATTTTTATTTTCCGCCTGTTTTTCGATTTCCTGTTATGCTCAGAACTTAGTTACATGCTCTGAACTTATGTACATGTAAGATAACCTATAGAGTACATTTTGATAAAATGATGTTTTGATAAAAGGATGTTTTGATAAAAGGATGTTTTGATAAAAGGATGTTTTGATAAAAGGATGTTTTGATAAAAGGATGTTTTGATAAAAGGATGTTTTGATAAAAGGATGTTTTGATAAAAGGATGTTTTGATAAAAGGACGTTTTGATAAAAGGACGTTTTGATAAAAGGACGTTTTGATAAAAGGACGTTTTGATAAAAGGACGTTTTGATAAAAGGACGTTTTGATAAAAGGACGTTTTGATAAAAAGGACGTTTTGATAAAAAGGACGGTTTGATAAAAAGGACGGTTTGATAAAAAGGACGGTTTGATAAAAGGACGGTTTGATAAAAGGACAGTTTGATAAAAGGACAGTTTGATAAAAGGACAGTTTGATAAAAGGACAGTTTGATAAAAGGACAGTTTGATAAAAGGACAGTTTGATAAAAGGACAGTTTGATAAAAGGACATTTGGAAAAAAAAGGATATTGACAGCTCCAAATGCTCTAATAATGAAATGGTTTTTAAAACATTTGAGTATTTCCATGCAATGATTGTAACTTCATTCATTGCTTTAATATTATTTTTCGTTTCTTATTTTTTTTTAAATAGTAAAAGAAATGGTTAAATCTTTAGTACCGAAAAAAATAACTGTAAATGGGAAAAAATATATCAAGATTTTTGTGTAAAGAACGGGTATCAAGAGTATCAAGTAACTACCGAGTACATAGATTGATATAAATTCTATATTGAGTACTCATAGAAAAAACACTGATATTCAAAAAAAAAAAATAAAAAAATTGAGGGTTTAAACCCTAAGTCCAAAATTGCCTTTAGAAATATTTTGTATTTCCCATTTTTTTTTCTTTTTGCCAAGTATTACGGTACCGTACAAGAAAAAAACAACACAGGTGTCCATTGTAAATGTTTGTGTACCAAATATGTTGAACTAGTAAACTAGACATTTAAAATGCATAGTAGCAAATATGTTGGACTGGTAAACAAGACGTTTAAGAAGCATAGTAGCAAATATGTTGGACTGGTAAACTAGACATTTAAAAAGCAAAGTGGCTAATAAGTTGTATATTATACAAAACCGTTTTTAAGTGCAATGCTTGAGTGTTCATACATTTCGATGATATTTTTGCTTTTATATTTGAATCCATTTTCGTTTATTTTGTGATAATTAGTTTCTTTGGCTCGACACTAGGACTGTTTCAAGTCATCCCGTACACATGACTAGTTGCGTATTTGTGCAAGGTTATAGTAATAGTCCGCTGTATTGCTTATTTGCAGGGTGATTTGATTTACTTTGCTTAAAAATGATTGAGTTTGATTACTCATTGTCACCGAGAAACTGGTAGAAAAAAAAAAAAACAAAATGATTCCTACTATTTTATTTCTAGATCTAGACGCGTTTTAATTATCATTTGTTAAACCTTAACAGTTGTGAAAGTTATTATAATATACGAGTATATGCAAAGTTTACGAATTTATAAACGACTTTGACTGAATATTCATTTGAGACTCGATCCTCGACTTTACGACAAAAAAAAGGAGTCCGCTGGTCGGTCACTGCCCTGATGTTAGTCTGTAATATCACTGGCAGTGGGTGGTAGGACTAACATGTCAAGGCCAGAGGCTAATTAATTTGTTGAACCATAAGAGAAGAGTTGTTGAAGTTCTCTCTATTACGAGTCTAAGGAATGTTTACGAATTTTATCAGCTTTAATTTTGCCACTATTCTTTGACTTATAAACGACTTTGACTTAATATTCGTTTGGAACTTGATCCTTGACTTAATGACAAAAAAGGAGTCCGCTGGTCGGTCACTGCCCTGATGTTAGTCTGTAATATCACTGGCAGCGGGTGGTAGGACTAACATGTCAAGGCCAGAGGCTAATTAAACAATGTATACGCTGGTCGGTCCCTGCCCTGATGTTAGTCTGTAATATCACTGGCAGCGGGTGGTAGGACTAACATGTCAAGGCCAGAGGCTAATTAGACAATATATCTGCCGGTCGGTCATTGGCCTGATGCTATACTGGAAGTCATGTGCGGCAGATGATAGGTATGGCATGTCAGGGTCAGAGGCTAGTATTTATATATTTACAAATGTGTATGTGTGTGTGTGGTGTGTCTGTTTATACTTCGAGAGCGAAGTATAAGTCAGTATGGCCGTGATAGATAAGGGATATATTAATCGCTATTTACATAGATAAATAACCATCGTAATAAATAAATTCAGGTAAATATTATACCTGTGTACTAAGGGATGAATATGTTTGATGAATTTGTTTAGCCTATCAATAAATCGTAGACATAATGACCACTTTAATAAGGAATCCTAAATACCACTGTAACGTTGTTAACTGTAGAATATGTGACAGTATTTGTACATTAGAATAACGGAATACGTTATGGCAGAGTAAATTGACATTATAGAAGTAGGTACAGGTTGTTTATATTATAACAATAGCCATGGATATGCAAGTAGCCATGTCTATATGTCAATTGTGTTTTTAGTAACCTGAACAATAATTTGAATCAGGAATAGGTTATGACAAAGTACAAGTACTTACAGTTTATGTTGTAATTAACATGTAAATTACTTAAGATGATTATAACACATTATAAAAGCACCACACAGTATTATAAATGAATTAAAACAATAAATATCCACTGGTCACAAATGTAGGTACTGCTTGAAACGTCAAATATTGTTGTTGTGATATTTCACTTCTTTTATTGAAAATTAAAAGGTAGTGTGTTTTATCTGTGTAATAGTTTTATTATTATTCATTTATTTAAATAACATAATTCGGTGTATTAAATAATTTTATGGGTTGAAGTATAATAATTAAAAGTATTGGCGAAGTACCCACATGTTCTTTAATATTCAGTGTATTTGTTCTATAAAAGGACTGACAGATTGTGGTCGAGGCTCAGTCTGATTGCAACATTTGTGGATACAGGTACGATCCGATTCAGATTATACTTATTGCTGGTTCTTTTGTGCTGATATCCTATTATTGTGTATTATGTATAGATATTGACTAATAACAATATATTGCAATGTGATATGATTTGATGAATATTGCCTGGTGTGATACTTATCAGCTGTTCTACAGCGATATGGTCGTACATTGCAATATTGTTGTCAATTGGTTATGTTAGGAAGTATCTGTGGTATATTGTATTTAGGATGTATGAAATGTAGTACGGCAAATGTTTATTAGGAGACTGGCTATTATGTAACCTTTGATACAACTAGACCAAACAAGGTTGAGAATATGTTACTTGTCATTTATTCCTTTGTATTATTTACCTCCCTAATTTATTCTATTCCCTATTGATACTATACTGATTGATAAGGTTAGATTGCAACTGATTGGGTATATAATCCAAATATCCTGACACAGTAGTAAGTGTAGTTCTACGATGAGTCGTAGTGGTCTACGATGAGTCGTAGTGGTCTACAATGAGTCGTAGTACTACTACGATGAGTCGTAGGACTTCTACAAGAAGGAGTCGTAGGACTTCTACGTAGTTCAACAATAAAAGCTTTAGTATTTTATTACAAATCGCTACGACCCCTATGTAAAATCTAACACACGCAGGTGCGCGTAAATCCGTTAGCATTCATTTGTTTACTTATTTTTAACATTGCGTTTTATTTACTGAATTTATCACTGTATTAACGCGAATTAATTTTATAAAGGCATTCATATTTTTCAAGTTAACATATAAGATTTTCATCTGCAAACATCAAACTTATGGCTAAGTGCAGAAGTATAAATTTGCCTCTGGCACAGTGTAAAATGCGCCGTCCGTTTGGATAGATTTTTATGTACGATGTCTATCGTACATAAAATGCACCCGGTACAGAACAGATACATCATATAATGTAATTCGTATGGCCTACAATTCAAATAAACATCGTAATTGGATGACATGGAGTGCCGAGTGACATCTGTCGTCAATTGAAGTGTGATCAAGGTAAGCTGTAAGCACCAAATTCCTAACTGCCTAACTGAAAGTCGGCTAAAAAGCTATATCTGCAATCAATTACAAACGTACCGTGGGTTACTCTTACCCCCTCTTGTTTCAAAGCTCTTGTGGACTCATAAAGAGTCTTCTTGATATCAGGGTATCCCTCTAACAAGTCCAACCAGTTATTTCGCTTCAGGTACACAAGATCTACTACCTAAAATCAGATCAAGTACTTAGACGATTTTAGTATGCAAGACAAACCTACTGACCAGTATGGATTTTCTTTATGAATAATCTATCAATGATTTAATAATCCTCTCACTAAAACAATGACACAACAAAAAAATTGGCTTACCGTTCGGGTATAGTAAGAAAATTGAAATGCACTGGTTTCAAACAGCCCAGGCATAGAACCAAAATAGCCGTTGGTATACAATAATGCCACCATTCTATTTTCACCACTGAAAGTATAACATTATCACCATTTTGAATTATAACCATAGGTACAATGAAAAACGAGTCTAGTCAAAATTATTGAAAACATTTGAGTACTGCTAACGTTCATAGGCTAAGGTAACTCGGCCTTTTTCAAGAATTTATCTATCGATGCATTTGTCTACTAGAGATAGAATATTATGTCAAATATAGTAGTCAAATCGATCGATAAATAGAATATAGAAAACGGCGATAAATTGACTACCTATATTAGTGACTAGCTAGTCCCGCGCAACTTCGTATGCGTCAATTTTCCCCGTTTTTGCAACATTTTTCATTGTTGCTCCGCTCCTATTAGTCGTAGCGTGATGTTCTATGGCCTTCCTTGCCCAGAAAAGTATTTTTTCAATTTGGACCAGTAGTTCCAGAGATTACCGCATTCAAACAAACAAACTGTTCAGCTTTTTAGTATTAGTGAGTGATATAAAAATGAGGCAAATCTGCTTCATCATTTTATAAGTAGTTATTATGAATTTATAAGAAAATATGAAGGAACTTACCCAACTTCGTAACGTTTTTCTACTTCACCTTCGTGGATAAAGTAAGTAACGTTGAATGCATCACCTTCGTGCACGATACATTTGCCTGAAAATGTATTTGTGAAAAGTCCACGAACTATTTATGCAGCCAGCATTTCTTCTGACAAACCAAAATGCGACTAACCTATTTCACAATACATATTATTTCAAAAACTAGTCACAGCGGTTGTATTTATTTCTAAATACGTACATATTATTATAACAATAAACAATCTTGCTTATCACACAAGCGATTATTCTGGGTGGGAATCAAATCTACAACCACTCCTTCTCTGCTTTACTAGTACCACTAGACGAATAGTTCACTCATATGAAAAGTATAAGAGATTCCTCGTAGTCTATGCCTTAAAAACATAGAGACTACTATGAATTAAAGAAATCTCATTACATTACAAATACGTTCTCTATCGACAAACAATAGAAGTTATTCAGTAAATCTAAATGGCATGAAATAAAATAATTCATAGCCATATTTTTAAACTCCATATTTTCTATATTATACTTACCAGGAAATATAACCGTTCTTTCCAGCCTTGCCGCGAGTTGCCTTTTGAAGTAATAAGGCAGTTGGCGGAAAGTTGATGGCGTGTTTAAATGGTGCATGTAAAGAGCAACGAAGAGGTCCTCTCGTAGACACACAGGCCCTTGGAAAGCTAATTCGGGGAGCCAGTTTCCTATAAAAAGGTAACAATTGGATATTTTATTAGTACCTAGCACTCCACAGCTACTAATAAAAGTCGCTTGTTACTGACAATTTCGTCAACTAAAGTCTTTCATGGAACTCTGTAACTAGTTTATTCATTTTTTTGCAATAACATTTTATAATTGAGGTTAAATTTCAAAATAGAGTTTATTTCTTTTACGTTTCACGTATGCCTATAGGTATCTTCAAAGTTTTACATTATCTTGAACACTTCAAAGTTTTACATTATATGAAACAAAACGCGTCTAATAAATAACTTATTATGCACACAATCCTAAGTTCCTTCAGGTAAACGGACACCATCTGCGTGATTAAGATTAGATTTGAGTTGGTACCATTTTATACATATCTTCAAGCATTAGGAGGTGAAGGAGACGACGATACCGTAATCCTCGTCTGCGGGCAGCTAGGTTTTAAAACAGAGATGTGGATCGTTTTGAACAAGAAATCAGCAAAAGCAATATTGTTCGTTAGTATTGGTTTTACGTAGGCTACGGTTAATCCTGACATAAGTGACAACATGCATAGATATTTTCAATTCTTAGACCATAAAAAAATACCTGTGTTCTTCCTCCACAATTGTTCAGTATACTCTCGCACGATATTGGAAAGGGATGAACATAATCCACTATCCTTTAAAAACGTATTCAAATTCAACACATTGTTATCATATTGATATTGATCACGAAACCTGGTATATATTGCACTAATCGCAATAGCTATCAACCATATATCAAGGAAATACATCGTGTATGTAACCAAAACTTTGAAGTATACTTGAAGCGTAGATAATGCCATAACCTGAGAGTAAAGGAAATGTTGTTGATAAGTATGTTCGTAAACTTTCGCGATTTGTACACAATAAAGATTTTGTTTTTTTTTTAAACTACGAGTCTTAATAAAAAAAAAAATAGAAAGAATTCTTTGTCATTACGACAATAACAACGTTGATGATAACGACATAGGTAATGATAATGACAATGGATAGAACACTTCTGCGACAGTAACCACTTTGAAGACAATAAAAACGATAATGATGAGACAACCAAAGACAATCAAATTAAGGCTACTACTACTAGTGAAATTGGTTTGAATTGGGGCAATTGTAATGTTTATTTTGTTTGAATAATAAAGAATTATTTATTAAGATACGTACAGTATCTATGTTTGTGTGTGTATGTATAAGCACAATGTAGGTCATTGCAACGATATAATCGTTTGGCCAATATATCGGTACCGCGAACGCTGGCATCATAGCATCACCAACGTTCACTGTTGTTCTTGTCGCTCTGGCACAACCTGTCAGCGAAATTAAAAAATAAATATTGAGGCCTTTGTCAAACCAGAGGCGTAGTTAGGGCGCGTAAAGGCGCTAAAGCGTTCCTACCTAGCATTCGAGTCATAGCGCTGCTTTATATTGTATCAAAAGAACAAGTCTGAAACCATTAAAATACAAAGTAGGTATGCGACGTTACTGCGCTTTGACGTAGATGCCTTGACTTAACGTACGTACTAAGTAGGCTTCCTATTGGACCGAAGGCTTTAGACATTCACCTGGCATGCGATCGCTTACAAACGATGACAACGACGAAGGCAGATTAGAAGTGGATACTGCCTTTTATGAGGTAGTAAATAATTCTGATTCGTATGTTATAGTACTTAATCTTCTAATATATAAAATTCTCCTGTCACGGGGTGCGTAATCGAACTCCTCCGAAACGGCTCGACCGATTTTGATGAAATTTTGTGTGCATATTGGGTAGGTCTGAGAATCGGACAACATCTATTTTTCATCCCCCTAAGAGTTTGTTTGTTTGTTTGTACGCGATGATCTCAGGAACTACTGGGCCGCACTGAAAAAATATTTTACTGTTGGATAGCCGATTTATTGAGAAAGGCTATAGGCTATATAACATCACGCTAAGACCTATAGGAGCTGAGCAGCAATGATAAATGTTGCAAAAACGGGTAAAATTTACGCAGACGAAGTTGCGCGGGTCAGCTTATCCGGTATCTATGATAATCGGCCAACATCTATTTTTCATACCCCTAAGAGTTTGTTTGTTTGTTTGAATGCGATAATCTCAGGAACTACTGGGCTGCACTGAAAAAATATTTTATTGTTGGATAGCCCATTTATCGGGAAAGGCTATAGGTTATAATATCACGCTACGACCAATAGGAGCGGAGCAGCAATGAAAAATGTTGTAAAAAAAGAGAAAAAAAAAAAAAAAAAAAGGGAAAATTTACGCAGACGAAGTTGCGCGGGACAGCTATAGTATGACCATTAGTGCTGTGCACTCCCTGAGGTATGCGCGCGGTGAGACGGGGGGGTTAGAATCGGCTGCTGCGCTGTCAGTGCGCCGTCAACGCTTGTGACGGCAGGTAGTGTTATTTGTATCGGACTGTCTATGTCAGACGCACACGAGATAAATATTCAAAGATGGGTCGTGCGTTATCTCGTGATATGAAGACTGTCATTTTTAAGGTGGCTGAATATTTTAAGAAAAGAAAAGCAGACAAAGAAAGCTTTGAATTTAAAAATGACGTGAATATTGCTAAAATCGTTGCGGAGGCTACGGGATACAGCAAAAGAACCGTACATAATGTGATTTCTGCGGGCTATTTATCAATTGAAAATTCAAGCCAATTAAAATTTCAATCGCCAAAAAAACCAAAAGTTCTAAAGAAAAAACACGTTGTGGATGATTTTGACCTTGGAGTTATCAGAAGAAAAATTCATCAGTTTTACGAAGTTGAAAAAAAAATACCAAGTGTCCGTAAGTTACTATCAAGTTTGAGACAGGATGGCATATTGAATTGTGGACGGGAATATTTAAGACAGCTTTTACACAAAATGGGCTACCGTTACAAAAAATGCAAATCAAAGAGACATCTCCTTATAGAGCAGCCTAATATTACAGTGTGGCGGAAAAAATATCTTACACAAATCAGAAATTACAGAACGGAAAACCGAAACATATATTTTCTTGATGAAACATACATCAACGCCAGTCACCATGCCAGCAAATGTTGGCAATCATCGTCAGAACCCGGTATTCATGCTGATATTGGGAAAGGACGGCGACTAGTAATACTCCACGCTGGGTGTCGAAATGGCTTAGTGGATGATACATTGACTATATTCAAATCCGATGCTAGAACCGGTGACTATCATGGAGATATGAGCGGACCTACTTTTTATAAGTGGGTAGATGAAAAGTTAAAAGATAAGTTGCTGCCGAATTCTGTGGTTGTAATGGACAACGCGTCTTACCACAGCGTTCAGATTGAGAAGAAACCAACTATATCAAGCCTCAAAAGTGAAATGCAGAACTGGTTGCTACGCCATAATGTAGAATTTTCAGGAACCATGTCAAAGGCTCAACTGCTACTTCTTATCAAAAATACACAAAAAGAACCCGTGTATAGAATTGACGAACTCCTGAAAGCCAGTGGACACACTGTTCTGCGTTTACCTCCGTACCATCCAGATTTAAATCCAATCGAGTTGGTCTGGGCTGATATTAAAAACAACATAGCCCAAAACTATATTAATTCTTCTCTAGACGAAAAGATAATCTTATTGGATAAATTGTTTTCGGAATTCACGGCGGAAAAATGGCAGAAATGCGACGATCATGTCCAGAAAAATGAAAATGATTACTGGAGTCGCGATAGTAGGTTCGATAATGTTATCGATTCATTCATAATAAATTTGCAAGACTCTGATTCAAGTTCCGGTGGCGAAGAGGAAGATGAAGATGATGACGAAATGGAAGATGAAGTTGAAACAGAATCTATGTCAGAATAACTTTCGTTAGAATATATAATTGTTTGTAAATATAAAAAATGTTTAATAAAACAAGTCCTGTTGTGAATTATAACTTTCAATTCTTATTTATCACCTGCATATTTTTAATAAAATATGAGTATATTTGGGTTACATTTTAATCAACAAAGTAAGTATATATTACAGATAGATAGCCTCCGACCAACGCAACGTCCCGCCACAAGTCTTGCCTTAGAAATGCAAACTGATATCGTAAGATCTGTCCGACATGTATCGACCTCATGTGAACTCATGCACTTTTTTCTTCGCCCCCCACCTCGCCGTGCATACCTCAGGGAGTGCACAGCACTAATGGCCACACTATAGTTATAAATACTATTTTAAATAATTACCCCCATTTCTGTGATGTGGATGGGTCCATTCGTTAAAATCAATTTGTGTTGCGTTAAATTCCGGTAAGGTGAAAGGGAATGGCTGTTCTGCAATAAGTAATATCTTTATAATAAAAATAACATAAAAAAAAAATTGAATTATCAGCCGGAACCTTCTAACCAAAAAAATCCTGTTTTTTTTTACTGTAGTAATTATTAACAATGCCAAATGTAAGACTAGCACCCGAAGGCAGATAAATAGAAACATTGATTAACTAAATACCTACCACACGCCACGTATATCCATCCAGCAGTTAACATATGAACGTACAGTATTATTACTGCAGCTCTTAATATAATGGGAGCTGTTTTACTCTGGAATCACAAAGATTTAACATTTTTATCAAAGATCGTAATTTTATCATTAGTTCCAAAATCGTTCCACGTACCTTAAACCCTTGACAAAATTGTTGACTAAAATCGTAGAACCATTTGATCCTGAGTAATCTTGCTGATTGGAATATCGGATTGTCGGTAATAAGAGTCAGTAATGGAATTGTGAGCGAGGCCATGTCTGCATAGAACCCCCATTCTCCAAGAATGCCGAAGCCAATAATACGCTCGACACATTTATTATTCTCAATAGTAAGGTCAGTCTGAAACAAAATTGTTCGGTTTGCTTAGGGTTCTTATAAAAAGGAATTAAAATGGATTTTTTAGGATTGGGAACGTATTGAAAATAGGCTTGATATTGTTATTAACATTAAAAGTTACTTAGACGTGAAAGTCCCGTGGAGGTCCAACTAGGTTACTCTTAATTTAGTTACACTCAGATCAGGACTTATTTATTTCATACTATGGCGAAGATGCTCGTTACTGCGACAATTTTACCTAAGCTCTCTATTGTATGGCGCAGGCAGTAAAACGGAGATCAATTTTTATATGGTTTTTTCCTCGAACATAAACAAAAAATTTTAAATCAGTAGGTAAATTGGTCTAAGCCGTTCTCGAATTTTAAGATTAACAACGCATTTGGCAATTTCTTACAAGAATGTCAAAATTGTGGGCAAAGAATTGGATTAACATGTACATACGAGAATCAAAAACTGGGTTTTTTTTAACAGAAATTAAATTTTGTTATTTTCGATTGATCATTCATAATTTAGATCAGAATGAATAATACAGGAATGAATTATTTCATAGTATTTCAAGCAAGTTTTCGCTTTACAAAGTCGATATTAATTCACTATTGTAAAACGTTCGAAGTCTTCGAACAATACCTATCGAAGTGGAAATTAGCTTGGAAGTAGGTAACGGAAACTTCAAACTTTCCAACTTCCCATTGAGAGTTTACTATTTTATTACAATTGTAAGCACTAGGCATGATGTCAAAGTCAGCGTAGAAAATAGTTAGTCGGCAAGTCTACCAAAACCTGAATACCTATTCTGTCCGCCATAGATGGTTTAGTTGCAAACGAGGACGAAATTTCTTTTATCGAAAAGGATTTCACATTATTCTTGAACAAAAAAATAAACATGTTATTCATATATTTTTAAAATCATTTATGAACAGAATTTCTATTACATATTATTATTTACTAGCTTATACCGCTTCACTCGTGTGATTTTTAAGACCAGTTTACTTGAGCTCTGCATCGTATGGCGAGGCTAGTAAAATGGTGACCATGCTCCAACATTTACCATTATAACTAACAGCTTTTCATGAAACCTGTAGCAGTATTTAAGTTAGAATATCAGCTTTAAAATTGCAATAAATTGCTCAAAATTAATTCTCGCAGTTCTGTCTCAACGCTGAACAAACAGACATGAAAATAATTATATATATTTTTTTATTTATTAGTTAATCTTGGTTGATACAGCTGCTTTACAATTTTATGAGGGTAGGATATAATTTAAAAACTACAAGCCACAAAATAATTAGCCTAGGTAACTATTGCTACAAATCAAATTGAAACTTACCGCATAAAAGCCAAAAATTAAATGACACAAGTGCAAAATATCCATAAGAGTGAGTATAATGTACATAGCATCAACGTATTTAGGAGGCAAAGCAGACCAATACATAATTATTACAAAGAAAGTCGTGATGCACGGTCCACAAAACCAAGTTAGGTATAACCATCGAGCATACCAGGTACGATGGTGAGCTTTACAGGATGTACGCATCCACTGAAAAAGTTTAGAAAAAGATGATTTACTTCAGATACCTTTATTAGACAATCGGATAAGGTAATTATAATGTATTCTCCTTAATATTTAGATGAAAGATAAGACCAAATCGAATTTTCTTTAAGGGTTTTCATGCAACTTTTTTGGTATACATACAAACATATATTACTAAAATAAATATAAAATTAGTCATAATATTATAGTATCAGAAATAGCTACAGTTATACCCTTTTCTTTAGCATTGATTTGCCGGAAGTGCATTTTTGGTAGCACACAACAGTGCAATTGCATGTCATACTTCCATTCAGGTTTTATCATAACACTGTTAGCTCAGTAACTAAATTGCTTTTTACAAAATTACAATTACAAGAATCAAATGTCTTCACCGACATAAATTGACGACCGTTAGACAGGTCTCGAGCATCGCTATACTAAAATAGTGACTCGGGACCCGCAATGTACAAAATAACGAAATAACGTAAGCACATGTCGGTGTCAGGATCTTATAAGAAACCGAAGCTAAGTATTCTTTTGTTAACTTATTTGTAAATTGTATCATCACACTGTTAGCTCAGTGACTAAATCGCTTTTTACAAAATTACAATTACAAGAATCAAATGTATTCAGCGACAACTTACCTAACCTATTTTGTTTGATTCATTTTGTTTTATTTTGAAATATTGTCAAAACAATAAATAATGAAAATAAATGTTATTAGTAGTTGATCCAAATTTAATTTTCAACTAGCGTATAAGGATGTTCTAAAATAAAACGTCTTAAAATTAAATTAAAGAAAAGTACATGTTTTATTACCGGTAGTTGGATAGCCTTTTTTCCTCTAAGAATGTACTCTATGGTATCGTAAGGGTCATCCACATACCATGTGTTGGTTGCCAAGAAATCATTTTTAGACTGATAATTCAGTGCAATATTCTCTCTTACCTTAAAAACATTTAAAAAAAATGTTATTCATACTACATCTAAATACATATCATCATACTACTACTAAATAGTACCTTAAATTTAATAAAAATGGTTGACTGTAAAGTAAACATTGATGACATTGTACTTAATAAACAACCATGCCTGAGATATTTTTTTGACGTGATAACGTTTATTTATCGATGACCCGCTGCACTCACGAAAAAATGTGACATTACCGCTCACGTTCCATTTCACGCCCGGGTCCATTTAAGCTTTCACAGGCGTGATTGTGTATTATAATCTCATCAATGTTTTAGCGATTGCAGCGACATGCCACAATACTTCTGCCTATCTGCAGGCAGAATTTCCATTCATATTTAGCAACCAATCAACAACGTGACCGTCGTGACCGTTGCCTACCAGCCAATCAATAACGTGACCGTTACTACGTGACAATTTTTCGTGCCTGCGCCCCGTCGTCGAATTATAAGACGATATCACTCCAAAAAATAATACAATTTTAAAAAACAATGCAATTAAAAAATTCAAAAAAAAAGAAACTTAATTATAAGAAAGAAAATTTAACTCTTTCATGCATAAGTGTTGATAAGCTTTCGCGATTTGTACACATTATAAAATTATATATACTACGGGTCTTAATCGTGTGAATAATTTAGGGTAAATACCTTTTTTATTGCCCGACGTTACGACCGTATTACAACGGCCATAGTCTCGGGTAGACTAACTGTGAGTGCAACATTGTAATAATAAGGTAATAATATCTTTACCCGAACATTTTCATGTTAATTGTATAACCTACAACAGGTTGTGGTCTGTCTTAAATTCAAATATTGATATTCGAATTTAGGACAAACAACAACTGTTGTAGGTAAATACCTCATTAGTAATAATTTCTTGAAACTGTTTAACCGATATTTGCAAAACATCTACATGATCATCGGCATTAGCTGAAATTTTCACCGGCCGTAATCTAGTTCCCATTAGTTGTCCAAATATGTCTCCCTGAAAAAAATCACCATTGGTTTTGAAAATCCAAAACCATTAATGTGCAAACAAATATTTTAAGGACTCAATTGCATTAGTTTTGTTATTATACGTTATTGATATACCTAATTGATGGGCCTGCCTATAAATTTAGCGCCAGATTCGCAGTGCAAGAGACCAATTAAAAGGGAATTTAAAGATAGGTGCGGTTAATGACTTGACTATCAACTTTCAATACTTGCACTCCTCTCACAGTAGAAATCTGCAATCTACCAACAATCTGCTTCTTTTATGTCCCTCTCATTCTCCTGGATTCATCGGTACCTCTAGCCTTGTTCAGTCTGTTTCCCTCTGGAATGCACTGCCCCCCGAAACTAAATTGGCACCTAATCGCCGTAATTTTAAATGGAAAGTACGTACTCGTACGTATTTATGTAGGTATATTATGTATTTATGTAAGTATATTATATAAGGATTTGTAATAGGTACTATTCTTTTTTTGGTTTTATTTGTGTGATTAAATGTAATGGCAACAAGTTTACTGCACCTACACACTTAATTTCTACATCGCCCTAAGGTAGAGCTTTTAGCATTAAGTCCGCCTCTGAACAGTTCTGTGCATAAAGTTTTGATAATGATGAAACCTTAAAAATGTATTCTTCGTATCAGAAACTATTACATGGTGATACTGTGTCATCTTTTCATGATATAAGTTTTGCGGGCCATAACTTGAAAACATTTTCGAATAAAATATATTTTTTGTTTGAATGACGTAAACACCGCCGATTTTAAGTTTTTTTTTCTTGAAAAGATAACTAGCAATGTAGGATTGTGGGTCCCACATTACTAGCAGTCAGGAGTGGGTTCACGTCGGTAGTATAATAAGTAGGACTCGTACCCGAGAACTTACGATTGCGAGTTCGATGCCTTAGCCATTAAGCTACAGCCGTTTTGTCCATGGTAAAATGACAATAAGAGGGAGAAAACTTAAAACCCCTTTATAAAACAATATAGACAGCATTTTAGACTAAACACTAAAAATACGCTTGCTTTGCTTACATTACATTTCACGACGGCGACGTTCAAAATAAGATAACAGGATTGCTAGTAATGTGGGACCACAATCCCACATTGCTGATACCTACAATGAAATTAAACTTAACAAATGACAACAACAGAGTAATAGCATGTACGATTTTGTCCAAATTACCTTTGTAAGTGTCATGATCTTTAGATCATTTTTCTTCAAGATAACTCTTCCACGATGCACTACATACAAATATGGTACTAGATCCATTTCTCTCATAATCTCGTGGCCAGGTAAGAAGTAAAGAATCGTACTGACACTCGCTAGCATCATTTGCATGCCTTCTCCGCCCTTGAGCAATGTATTGAGCACAGCAAATGTTCTGCATTTATATATACAAATGATTATTTATAAACATGATATTATGTTTTACAATTTCCACAGAGTATTTACCTACAAATTGTGACCTTAATCGCAAAACCGAAAAATATTCCCATTAGCCTTAACCGTGAAAATAAAAACCTTATAGTGAGCTTCAGCAGTGCGAGTTAAGCCTATTCAATTGTAGACTACATCCGTCAAGTACCTATGTAGGTATAATATATATTACATAACAATAATAAAAAAATATGTATTTTGAAGATTAATTTAAACAATTAACAAATTTATTTGTATAAATTAAAATTTAAAGGCGATGTCAGATATCAGTAATATTCCTATGCTTCTCCCTAGGATACCTACCGTCTATCTCCTTGTCAAAATTTTAATAAAATCCGTTCAATCGTTTAGCCGTGAAAACAATGAAACAAAGAGACAGATACACTTTAGCATATATTTTTAGACCCGTTATTCATCAATATTAGAAATAAAACCTTAAATAGTATTTAATAACCAACGTACTGTTTATAAAAGAAATAACTCAAGTCCTGTCTAAATACCACTCCAATGCGCTCATTTGTGATTTGTTGAATATTTATATTCTTAGTTCTGGAATAGAATATATGAATAGTAAATGCACACAAGAAACAATAGAAGGTACCTTTTTTCATTTATCACTCATTGTGACATCATTCATTGTGATAAATGCCTATATAAATAAGAAAATAAAAGATCTTTACTGAAAAATCTCATATTCCATCCGGCTCAATAGTCTTTCATAGTAATCTTTCTATGTTGTCTTTTCATATTTTTGGAGATAGAGAATCCAAAATATATTTTGTACTCTAACTTGCAACATTATTTGCAAAACTCTCTTTTAACTCAGCATTTGACGATATCGTCTACACAATAATTATTTGAAAATAATAGGGTATTTAACTGATCACTCAAATCTTGTACATTACATACCTTTTCCAACAGTATCTAAAGTGTTCTGTAGCCTTACTGATTGTCTCCTTTTCAATTCTTTCGTTCTCCAGAAATACTTTCAAACTGTTGACTCCATGTTGAAAAAGAGTATTTTCCCGATAACCGAGGACTAGCAGCGTCAGAGTATAACAAGTTACAACCCTAAGTGCAACAAAACCAATAAAAACTTTTCAAAGGTAAACATCAAAATTTAAGTGTAATTTAACGAAAAATAAAATTATGACGAATCCTAAGAGGACTATAGGAGAAGAGTTTGACTGCTTTACTTTTCTCTTCAACCAATCAACAGCCGTTAAGTCAATTCAGTAGACAGTCAGTCACTGAGGTGAGTTTTATGAAAAGCAGCGATGGCGAACAGCGAAATTATTGTATAACTTATCATGTGACATTTATTCTTTTGTATTCTTTATCATGATCTAGTCCACGACATGGCAATTTACGACAAGACAATCAGTTAAAAATATAATCAAAATTTTAATTAATCAATGCATCGGATGAAAATTGGTGCAAATTATCAGATGCCTTGCCTTCTAACCTTAGTCCCATTGAAACGTCTACAGTTTACTGACTAGTTATACTTAGGTAGATATATTGTTAAAGGAAAGAAATAAAAATATTAAGTTCGTACCAAAACATGATGCCAAGAAGAAACAGTACAATGAAGACTCCGTAGTTTTGACGATTTATTACAAAACCACCTTGATTCATTGTCATCAAACCACACTCCACAAGGTTCAAACTTTGTACGAAAATCTGTAATTTTAATTTTAGTAAAAATGTTAGATTTGAAAAATTCAAGTAAGTTTTACACAAAAAAAATTAGCAACTACGATGTTTCGTAAAGCATATGTGCTTTTTTTACTTAAATCATCGAAACTGGTTTTAGCAATTTTTTCGAGACCCATTTAAAAAGTGTTTAGTGCATATTTCTTTAAAAAATAACATATATGTACCACAAACTATAAATGTCCATTAAACCAACGTGAGATAGATTTTTATTGTTTGTATAAAACTACTTACAAAATGCAAGGCATCGTCATCAAGTTTCTTTGGCAATGTGAACATTTTTGGCACCCAGCATTCATTGCGCAAAAGTATTTCATTCACGTTCATATTGTCATCAAAGCTGTAATCTACGCATTGTGATATAAGATAATGGCTTGCTCCCATGACGATTAGAAGATTCACAACTTGCCATTTTATCATCTAAATAAACCAAATGTAAAACTATGAATATTTAAAACTGTAGCCATGGTCCATGGCAGATGACCATACTTTTAAATATCCATTAATATCATGTATCTAATTAAAAAAAAAACTTTCGACCTTTTAGACCACCATAAAAACCGACCGGGTACCTTAAACGACATTTAGTGAGATCATAATAAATGTCGTAGGTGTAAATTTTTTGTCAGAATGCATTTTTGGTTGTTGGTTCAATGGTTGTTGCAAATACTAATATCATAACTCCCTAAATACCGAAGGCCAAGTGGAAACTTGTCTTGACTTGAAACTCCGCAGAGTTTGGGCATGAACTATCTATAGGACCACCGGGGTCTTCCACATCTCAATTAAAATATCGAGTTTAAAATTTATTTTTTAAAATTCGAATTAAATTCGCCGAATTTGTTTTATCGAATTCACTTATTAAATCTCATAATTGAAATCAATAATTCCAAAAGTATAACAACAAATACAAACCCTGTAATGATTATTGGCAGATGGCCTATCACTGATATAATCGAAATAGGCAAGAACTATGTAAATGTGGGCAAATTTGCAGAATGTGTTGATCAATAGCGCGTTGTTTGAGTCAATAGATTTCGACAGAAGTGCTTTCACTACTTCGTACCAGGGTAGAACTCCGACAATGTCCATCAGAAACCCTTTGGTTATGTAATTTTTTAAACACTTCATATTGTCTGTGATTAGCAAACCACGGTTATCGTAATAAAAAAGCTGAAAGGAAAAGCTTCGTGATAATGATCTCTTTGATGGTTTTGTTTATTCATCTAAATGAAAAGATGTGCAAATCGTGAACCTGATCAGGTTCACGATGTGCACATATGCTACAGCCAGCGTGACGCTTACGATCGTAAGCATCACGCTTGCTCAAAAAAGCAGCTGTGGCTCTTAAATCCTTATTTTATAAATATCTGAAAGTTATGTATTCACGTAACTATTTGACGGAATAATAACTGAGACGGCGGTGGTACCCTCAAAAATTGCCTTTAGCTTACAATTATATTCATTTTAATTAATTGTAAGTCCTAAACGGTAAAAATATTTACTTACTAATAATTTCAAGATTATATCAATCCACGCGACACAATCGCAAAATGATTCGACTATTTGAAAATACCTCATGGCTGTAGCACCGATACCACCTGTAAACACAACTTCATTGACACGATGTTATGTTTAAAATATGAATGTAAACACCTAAGAAATATAATAGTTACCTTTAAAGGATGCATTTGTAATAGAGATAATAACAGTGATAGTCCTGAATAATAACCATTTGCGCATAAACCTGGCGAATAAAATGAAGAAAGTGAGTATAAGGTTAAAAATGACAGTGCTAATAATGTGACTCTTTTTTGTCTTATATTTCTTGGGCACCATCCTTCAAATATACTACTAATACTTAGGACAACTCCCACCCGGCCTTCTGATACCAAACAAGGTAGAATCTATACTTTTTAACCACAAACCGACAACTATTCATCATCATAATCAGCCTGAAAACGTCCGCTGCTAAACAAAGGTCTCTCGAAAGGACTTCGCAGCGACCGATTTTGAATTGTCTGTATCCAACGGCTCCCTGCTACCTTAATAAGGTCGTCATTCCATCTTGTGGTGGGGCGTTCTGAACTGCGTTTTTCAACTCGTGGTTGCCACTCAAGAACCTTCTGTAGCCATCTATTGTCAATTCTGCGAGCGATTTGGCCTGCTCATTGTCACTTCAACTTACCAATCCTATGATCTATTTCGGTAACCTCAGCTTTACTGTGAATATCTTCATTACGGATTATGTCGCGCAGAGAAACTCCGAGCACAGCTCTTTCTATAGCACGTTGAGCGACTTTGAGTTTATGTATCAGGCCAACAGTAAGGAACCACGTCTTGGTGCCGTATATCATCACTGGCAATACACATGAATTGAAAACTTTTGTCTTTAGACTCTGAGGGTTATATCGATTGACCTCTTTGTCGATGTTGGATTCACCTAACTGGACTGTATGTCCTAGGCACACATAGTCGTCAATAACTTCATGGTTACAGTTCCCAACATTGATCAGCATTGATGCTACATCTATGTTCTTCATTATTATCGTATTTTCCATATTCATTTTACAAGTTTTTGTACAAGCACTTCAGCACTTCGATATATAATTCGATAATCTGTGTGAGAGACAGTAGCACAGCCCAGATCTCGATGGAATCGAAGGCTTTCTCGTAGTCCACATACGCCACGCTTAAGGGCCGATTATATTCATGGGACTTCTGTATAATCTGGCGCAATGTTTAAATGTATTCTACGGTACTAAAACCTTTACGGAAACCGGCTTGATCGGTTGGCTAGAAGTCGTCAAATCATTGTGCAAGACGATTCGTAATGACTCTCGAATACAACTTGTAGACATGGTCGATAACGTTTCAACGATTAAAGATTTTGAAGGATTTTCAGTATCGGTGTTCCACCCACTTTAAAAAGCTCTATTGTGATTTCGTCTTCACCTGGAGCTGTTGTTTTAAGTTGTTTGAAAGCCATTCTAATCTCGCACAGACTGACGTCCGGGATATCATCGGTATAGTGTCGGGTTAGTTTAGCTCTTGTAGGTGGTGTGGAAGTGGTGTACAACTGTCGATAGATCATTTTCTGGCTTAAACGTGATGATTTTTCCGCCTAAGGTCTTCAGTTTCTGTTACTTCCAATAGACGAATTTCCAGCAACCACTTTGGACCCTTTATTTTTGTCTATCGCTTTTTCATACATGACGTATTGAATTGGCAGATATCGTGTCTCATAGTTTTAGAAATCAGACTATTGAGTTACCTGTATACTGACATATCGACTGACGACTGCAATCTCATTCACATCCCATCGTTCGCTCAAGAGATCAGACACTTGTGAACTGAGTTCTATGTTTGAAACGATTTTTTTTTAATTAGGCCCGATAGCTTGGACAGGCGTCACAAACCGTTTGTTTATATCGTCAACTGATTCCTCTGCCCAATTCCAAATTGCCCTAACTTCTGCTCGTCATTTCTTCGTTGCACAAGTTTTGCGTTGAAGTCTCCCATTACAACGGTTTATTATATTCTAAAGACATGCATGGCTCCAGATATCTCATCATACATTGCCTCTTCCTTATCATCACGATGTACTGAGGTCGGTGCGTATACCTGAATGACCTTCAGCGAATACCGTTTGGCGATTCTGAGTATAAAGTATACCACTCTGGTCGAGACGCTCTCGTTTTTAAGTACGTTGTTAATGAGAGACTTGTGGACGATAAACCCGACACTACCTTGAGACAGGTGGTCTCCATCCTGGTAGTAAAACAAGTTACTGGACTTCAAGATAATAGTGTCCTCTCCCTTTTTTCGGACTTCGGACAGTCTTATAATGTCCCTTCGTAACTTGTTTGTAATTTCTTCCAGCTCATGTATCAGCCCGCGCGCGTTATACGTTGCCAGGTCTAATCGTCTGTGGTGGTAGCTGAATTTCTGTAGGGGATTTTTAACACCCCCTGCTCCAATGCTGCTACCATGGCCTGGACTAGTGGAGTTGCCAGGAACTAGGGGACATTTTTTGTTGTCTGTCATGGGCGGGATTTGCCACAGTCACCACGCTTTGCACCGGATTTGTGACCGCAGTACCTCATTGTGTAGAGGTAAACGCTGCTGCCCGTACGAGGCCACTAAAGGACTATCAGGGGATCCCTCAGTCCCTTAGTCACCTCTTACGACACCCACGAAATAAGATGGGGTGATTCAATCCTTATCCGAAACCACATAAACAAAAAACTATTAAACATACATATTTAAATGTACATAATAATTATAGATAAATTATTATTATACATTCAGAGTCACAGACACAGAATAAATAATCGTGCTCACCAAACCAAGGTTTATCGTGGGTGGCAGTGAGAATTGAATCCATGACGTCTGGCTTTGTAATTGGCGAAAGGTACCTGGATTCTGGTTCTCCCCAAATATTGCCTTCAATAGGTGATGAGCGCCTGTCTTGAAGATCCTGAAGATCCTCTTGTAACTCTGTGTCGTCTAATGTTTTTGAGGTTTTATCTCGAAGTTTATATTTATACTGAAACAATGAAAAGTTATGTTCCTCTTCCCCTCGGACCGCGACAGCGACTAGACGTGCACCCCTTGTTAGTTTAAAATATAAAAAAATAACTTTTTTGTAATCAAAAATACAACACATTAATTATCTGAAGTACCAGGCGCGCATAACACCGCTGGAGCTTCAAGTTGAGTGAGAGAAAAGGACAACAACAGACGAAACGGAGCTAGTTGTATTGCTGCGCTTCAAACGTCGGCTGCCAGTTCGGTACGTGTCACCTATCATCTGTCGACTGTCAGCTGTCATCTGTCAGCTGTCATCTGCCAGCTGTCATCTGTCAGTTGTCAGTCTTCATCTGTCGGTTGTCATCTGTCAACTGTCACTCGCCAACGTCACAACCAGTGTTACCAGAATTATACACAAAAAGTGTTGCCAAGCGTATTTTTTTGAATCGGTCGAATTGTTTACATTATCATGGCATCACCATTAAACAGATCAATATCCGAATCGGATGTTAATTTACTGGACAGCGGAAATAGAACACCTCCACCTAATTACGTGTTTCAACGGGCTAAACGAAGCCGAGAAGACATCGCGATCTGTGAACAGTTGGATGAATTTAGAAAGGAAATGAGGGAAATGATGGTAGTTTCTTCAAGTAAAAGGGAACATGAGTTGCAACAAATTAACCTCACCTTAACAAACATACAACAGTCCAATAGCAGCATAGAAAAATCAATTGCTTTCGTCACTGCACAAAACGAGGAGCTTCAAAAAAAGATTAATATTCTTGAGAAACAGTCCAAGGAAGACAAAACGCACATCACAATGCTTCAGAATAAACTAGAAGAATTACAAATTGGGTCTCGCAAATCCAACCTAGTAATCAAGAATGTGCCTCGAAAAAATAAGGAATCTAAAGATGATCTCATAGAAATGGCTATGTGTCTGTCAAAGAATATAAACTGTCCTATAAACAAATACGACATCAAGGATATTTATAGAGTTCGAGGAAATAATACAAACAACCAAAAATCACCGATTGTTATAGAAACCGGATCCACTCTGCTAAAGTCAGAAATAATGAAAATGAGCAAAACCTTCAACTTAAAGCACACAGATAAACTACGTTGTAAGCACCTGGGGCTTAAAGATCACATAGAAACCCCAATATTCCTAGCGGAACATCTGACCCCCAAAGGATCACGGCTGTACTTTCTTGCTCGAGACTTAGCCAAATCAAGAGATTACAAATTTTGCTGGACCTCCTATGGTAAAGTTTATTTAAAAAAGGATGAACAGTCTCCCAAGATCAACATCACTACAGAGGAGCAGGTACATCAACTTTTACTAAAAAAATGACTATTATTTTATTCTTATACTTTCCTTTTGCCATGTATATGCTTGAGAGCAACATGCAAATTATGCTGTCATAATGTATCGGCTTCTCCTAACATTTGCTATATATTTGTAATAGTAGTTTTAGTTTATAATTATCCTATGTATAAAATAATAACCTATCACAGTAATTACACTCACTATAACACACTACACAAAAATACTATTATCAAATCACATAACTCTTCTAACTCACTTTACAAAATTTGTTTCAAAAAACAGCCATCGTCTAACCACTTTAAATCTTTTTTAATGCAAACAGTGCTACTGCTTCTCGTTAACATCAATTTCAATCTAGCTTTCGACGAATACTCTTACAGTTACCTCTTAAATGGATAATACATTACACAGTGTAAATGAGATTGATCAAATTGAAATTGCTCAGACTTTTGAATGTGATAGTTGTGAAATTGCAAAACATATTAGAATCAATAAAAATGATCTAACTATTATATCTCAAAATATACGAAGCATTTATCGTAATTTTGATGATTTCACTTTATTGTTGTCTACTCTGGAGTTTGATATTGATATTATAATTCTAACAGAATGCAGACTTAATAACAATAAACCGATCCCTCAACTTAATGACTATGAAAGTTTCTTTACGACACAACATTTAAACCAAAATGACGGAGTAGTCATATACATCAAAAATACACTAAAACCTAAAGTCAAAGAAATTAAATTGGTTCAGGCGTCCTGTCTCCATCTAAATATTCTAAACTATAACATATTTTGCATTTATAGATCTCCATCGAACAGTAACACCGACAGCTTCGTTGAATCCGTCAATGCCCATCTCAGTACTTTATCTTCACATGATAATATAATAATAGCGGGTGACATAAATATCAACATTAAACCTAAAGAAATAGAGTCATCACAGGACTCGAAAAATAGAGTAAACTACTTAGATATGTTGTCCTTCCATGGAATTCTACCTGGACATACACTAGCTACTAGAGACAATAGCTGCCTCGACCATTTTATGTTAAAACTAAATACAAAAAAGACATTCGCCGCCATCGCTATATTATCTACAACTATCACTGACCACTATACTACATTTATGTCATTACAAAAGCTCAAAAATAAACATACCGCTATAAAAACTACTACAACTCTAGACTTTGAACAAGCTCTAAAAAAAGTACAAGAAATAGATTTAAAACAGCTGCTTTTTTGTGAGGACCCAGCATTTTTGATCGACAAACTTATTGTAGCGCTGTCTGAGGCAATAAGTCTAAATACAACGACAACAGTTATTCCAAATAGTAAAAGACTTTTAAAACCATGGATGACTCCAGGGATCCTTAGATGCATAAGAAACAGAAATAAATTGCAAAAAAAACTTAAGAACGACCCATACAACGAAATTAGTAAAATAACTTACCTTAGATACAGGAAGTTTTGCAACATTCTTTTAAAAAAAACCAAAACAAAATATGAACAGGACTTAATTTCGAATTCAATTTCAAACAATAGATTACTTTGGAAAAATATTAAAAATTTAACCTATACTAATAATTCTACAAAACTTAACACTGACCTTTTAAACATAAAATCTACTCCCACAGAATCAGTAAAATTCGTTAACAATTTCTTTGTAAATATTGGAAAGGACCTAGCTCAAAAACATCAACCTACCCCAACTAATAACCCCTTTAGTTTATGTACCCAACCTTCAAAAGGTAACTCATTTGTACTTTTGGACACTGACTTTACTGAAGTATATAATGTATTAATGAGCCTTAAATCTTATAGCGCAGCTGGGTGGGATAACATCACTACAAAATTCCTAAAATATATTAGCAACGAAGTAGTTCCAGTAATTACTTATTTTATAAATATCTGTTTTAGAGACGGGGTTTTCCCGGCTCCTCTAAAAAAGGCAATCATTACTCCGGTTCACAAGGGGGGGGACAGAGACGATGTCAATAATTACAGACCAATATCGGTCCTTCCAGCTATATCCAAAATAATAGAAAAAATCATTAATAATAGGCTTATTGTATATTTTGATGAATTTAAATTACTTTCTCCGTCGCAATTCGGCTTTAGAAAACACATATCTACTGAAGATGCCGTAATCGCTTTGAGTTCACTGATTGCTGAAAGGCTTGATAGTGGTAAAAAATGCGTCACTGTATTCCTGGATCTCAAAAAAGCGTTTGACACCGTCTCTGTTCCATCACTTGTGACTAAACTTGAAAAGTTGGGAATAAGAGGAACTCCTCTTAATTTAATTAAAGATTACCTAACAAACAGACAGCAGTGTGTTAGGCTGGGACAATATTTTAGTGACGATGTGGAAGTGTTGTACGGCGTCCCACAAGGTAGCATTCTGGGCCCTACCCTATTTTTGGCATATATAAATGACCTATGCAACATGAAAATTAATAACGCTCGAGTGTTTTCTTACGCCGATGACACAGCTGTCGTTTTTACGGGTAATACTTGGAGTGAGGTTGAAAAAAGTGTTTCATCTGGCTTGGCTCAAGTTGCTAAGTGGCTCAGTCATAATCTATTAACACTAAACACCTCAAAAACGAATTATATATGTTACAGCATTAACAAACGTACTCAGCCAAACCAGGACTTCTCTATTAAAATTCACTCATGTGACTATGACGTAGACAAAACCTGCTCATGTCCCTTAATTAATAAGGTTGCGTATACCAAATACCTTGGTGTCACTATTGACCAACATTTATCTTGGCACCCCCATCTGGAGCATGTTACAAATAGAATTAGAAAGTTGAGTTGGATTTTTAAAACTTTAAGATATATAGTACCTAATAACACCATCAGTACTGGAGATACCAAAACCAGCCGAAATCTACTGAAAGAGCTATATACAGCTTTAGTGCAATCCGTACTAGTATACTGCATACCCGTCTGGGGTGCAGCATCTAAGTCAAAATTTATAAATTTGGAGCGTGCTCAAAGGTCGCTTATAAAAATCATGCTCTTTAAAAAAAAGAGATTCTCGACAACAAGTTTGTATCAGATAAGTGATCTACTTTCAGTAAGAAAGCTCTATATCGTTCAAGCTGTTTTAAAGAAACACAGAGAGCTGAAGTATAATACTGGTGACATGAATAAAAGAAGGCGAGATAGAATAGCCGTAGTTCCCCAAACAAGAACCAAATTCTGTAATAAACAATACAACAAAAGTTCATCGCGACTATACAATACATTAAATAAAAAGATTTATGTACATAACAAACAACATCACGAGTGCAAAAGTATTATCGTTACATGGATAAAATCCCTTACATACGAGGACACGGAGGCTTTACTGCAGCACATACTTTGATAATTATCGCTTCAAACAAATAGCTACACACACACACACACACACACACATATACAAATTTACATGGACACAAAAACACACATAAACACACACACACACAAACACACACACCCACATGCGCTCACTAGTACTCAGATTTACACACATAATAGAGAATAAGTATTAATTAGTACCTAAGTAAATATTAGTTAAGCATTATTTGTACCTTAATTCTAAGCTTTGGAAGAGCGAAGTATCCTAACACAGGCACATACCGCCTAAAGGGATACTTCAATAACTAACCATGTACCAACACAAATATTGTTAAAGAAAATAAATAAATTATTATTATTATTATTATGTATAGTTAAAAGGATTCAATCTCAAATATTAACTTAAATTATTTAAATAAGACGATTATAATAAGTTTTACTATACATTAATTTTAAAATAGGTACCTAAAGTACGGACTCGTCTCAAATCAAGGTCTTACGGCTATCAAGAGCGTAAGTAAAAAAAAAACAAAACTTACATCATTATAGTAAGCGACTTCTTTCTGAAAACCTTCCTCGATAACAGTTTCATTTTCTTTAATAATAGTTTCCAAAAATTGCCACTCCAGTAGATGACTCTTATATATTTGGAAAAAATCTTGAGTTTTTATACAAAGAAGCTAAAACATTAGTAGCGCCGTAGTAATTAGAACTTATAAATAAGGAAAGTCTTAACCATTGTAGCCTTAGACCGCAAACAGTATTTCTAAAAGCTCCCCTTTTCCGCATAAATATAAAACCAACACAAATGACTAAAAAGCAGAATACCTATTCTGAACAGGGGCTCAGAATAGTTATCGTATAGTTGTTTTAGACAAGTGGCATACATGCTGAATCTGCTCAAATAGAATGACAATAATATAGAATAGCAATCGAAAATAATAACGTCGTTGAGCTTGCAAAACCGCGCATAAGACATTTTTTTTAATATGAGACATGCATTTTTGCACGCGCAATGTTGCTATTTTATTTGTGTCATTCTATTCGATACGATTGGGACATTTCCCTTAGTGACGGAGGTCTAATCATTCCCCAGACTCTCGAACAAAAAACATTTGCCACAAATGACCATAAGGCAACCGTTACACAAACGCGCTCAAGCAACGGACATATAGACATCGCTCACGGACACGGAATCTGGGAACACTTTGTTCCAAAGGAGTGGTGAATGATCATCGCTCGAGTGTACATTGTGTAAAGTTTTTCTTATGTACTCTCGCCCCTTACTCATTTAAATTTAAGATAACTACGAGTAGCAATAGGTAGATGCGCATGCAATTTAGCTTGGCAGGATAGGTTAACAAGATTGCTAGTAATGTGCGTTACTAGCAATCTTGTTAACCCAGTGTTAGAAGCCAAGTAGAAGTAAGAGAAAAGTAGCGCGTGCTAATCCTACCTATTATAGTACCGACGATAACCCATTTTGTCGGTACTATAATAGGTAAGATTAGAACGCGCTTCCTTTTTGTATCTTCTATACTTTTATTCTACTCTCAAAAGAGAATGAATAACAAAGATAAAACTTTTGCTAGTAAAAATGCTGTTACTAAAGAATCGTGAATAGCTACACAAAACACCCCCTGTTTTGTGTAGCTAAGATTATTCATCTGTACTTACTTCACACTCGGTGCATGATGTATAATTCTTAAGAGCACATTTTCCGAACAAGACATTACCAGCGGACAACATGTCACCCGGCTCATAATACATTGTCACCACTTCACCACTGGAGTCTATAAAATCGGATTTTATGTAACCCTAAAAACCACACAATTTCATATTTTGTACTGCCTCTATAGAGTCTCGATCGATAGCTTACCTACCAACGAATTATGATTAATACATAAAGTAAAATATTTAAAAATCATCAAAAGTCAGTTTATGAAAGGGAGATTGCCGTGCCAAACAGAAGCATAATAAGTAATTAGAACTATGGTTACTCTGTAGTTACCGGACTGTAAGGAAGGGTTATGTTTTTTGCGCGTATCTTATATGTATGTATCTCACAAACCACTGACCGCATTTATACCTAGTCTGGCCATAAGTTCTGTTACAAATGAATGTAGGTAGTAGTATCTGTTGATAAGTACGATATACGAACATACGGCCGATACCAAGCTTTTGAAGTGTCTGGAATATGACGGCTCCATACCCACTTTGTGCAAGACAATCACCGCAATCCTATTTCCTTTAACACCTCAATCTAATATTATTATTTGAAAATGAACACGAAAAATATGTGAAATGGCGCGAAATCGAAAGAGAGAACTTTTAAAAATACTTTTAAATGCGTTCCAAATTTAAAGTATTTAAAAAGTTGAAAAAAATAAAAGTTTTAATGTAACAGTAGTTATGGCCGGACTAGTTATATAATTATTCGCCCTGACTGAACGCACAGCCTAAACACATCCGATAAGAAGGAATTTTGTAAATTCATCCCCTAAGAGGGTAAAATAGTGGTTATGAATTATCCTACTCCTAACTAATATTATGAATGCGAAAGTGAGTGTTTGTTTCTTTGTTTGTAACGCCATGATACTGATTTAAAAAAAAAATGTACCAATAGTAAGCGAGTAACAGGTTATATTTTTTTAGATCCTTACGAAAATTACGACAATGTAACTCAAGGTCCAAGGTACTAAAAGTTTAAATAAAAAACATTGAAGCACTACGTACCTACTAGAGAAGTAACCACACATCACAACTGTGTTCCGTTCAAGTGCAGCCATCTGGCCGCACTTAACTTAGTTGCTTGCTAGATCTTAGCGCCTTATATCGTTCTTTGTTTTTTAAACGAAAAAAGTTCAAATGCATTAAATATGCCGTCGTGTGTTTTACGATATTGCACTAACAATTCAACCAAACGGTGAAGGGCAAAAAATCGGCAAATAACGAGATAATCATTTTTAAATTTTATTCGATCAAAATATTTTTGGTGTACGACATATTGCGTCATTTGTCATAGACCAAAAAAATAAAGATGTGACAATTTGTATAACAAGTAGTGCAGGTTAGCTGACGTTTCTTTTTAAAACGGAAAATAATAATCTAACACTTATTTAAAAAAAATAACTAACTATGGTTATTCAATTAAAAATGAAATATGAAATGTAATTTAGTATTGCATTATGGTAAAACATCATTTGTGATATTCTGCTTTTTTAAGATGTTCACGTTTAAGCCGTAAATATGGAGCGAAATAGATAAAATTTGCCCAAAACAACCGCACTAGAAAGACCTGGTTACCGTCTAACCGTACTTATGTATGTTCGTTGCATTTTCGTAAAGAGGATAAATATACAACAAAAGCGGGAAGGAGTTTTATGAAGAAGTCTGCTGTACCTTGTATAGATGTAAGTCATAATGATGGAAATAACGCAAAAGTATTATTTCCATTATTGATACTTACATCGTTCGTCTTGAAACATCAAGACGAGTAACAATATTATTTCAGTCATCACTAACATTATATTTGGTTTGTTTTAGTTAAGGGTGTGTCAATGTAGTACTAGAACATGAAATCCTATTTCCGAGTGTGTTAGCGAGTCAGCCAGCGATCACACCTGAGTATTTGAGTATTTGATATTAATTATAGCTTTATACCTCCACGCGTTCCTGAGAAAGGGTTTTAACAGAGAGACAAACAGAAAGACAAAATTTATCATTTTGTTGTCCATCTGTCTCTTCATAAGAGTTTCGTTTTTACCGACTGAGGTATGAAGCCTTAAAAAGGCCGCCTTAATAATATATTTTCAAAATCTTGATAAACTTTCATACCTACTCCGTAATAAGTTCCATATAAGCTTGGTAGGTACAAAAGTTACATAGTCAGTCTATTTAGTCGTAGTGAAATGTTTATAGCTTATAGCCTTCCTCGATATATGGGCTATCCAACAGTAAAAGAATTTTTCAATTCGGATCAGTAGTTTCAAACAAACAAACAAACTCATCAGCTTTATAATATTAGTATAGATTATTTCTGGGTTGACATTGTGATAAATAAATTATTGAATTCATGCCATTAGTCGCATCTCAATTTAATATAATTTTGCATACCACTTGTGATTTAACATAAGGAAACTTAAGATCTGTTCCACTACCTACAACTGCCCGTGTTTTTGCAAATATAGAATTTCATTTCATTTCATTAGATAAATTTGGTTACTATGGAGATCTCTTTGTTGCCAGAGAGACTTTGGGGAAGTGTCAGCTGCTATAACTGACATTAACTCGAGCGGAGCCGCGGGTATAAGCTAATAAAATAACTATTGTTAAACATATGTATCTCTTCTGCACGGAAATCTCCCTCATTATAAATTGCTTGACGTTTCGACCAGGTTGTTGCACACAGTCCGCTTGTGACCACGGCCGATGTAACCTGGTCGAAACGTCAAGCAATTTTAAAGTAAACAATGCGTGTTAATTACCGAATAGTTATAATCATGCAACGCGAAAGTTTAAATGTTAGTACTTATCTCCCTCATTGTAAGTAAGATCTTCTTTAAGACCCTTTAAAATACGTGAAGAATAAATTATTTTATTATTAGTACTTACTTTAATAACCCAAGTAACATTCTTGAATTTAGAACCAAATGTATACAATGTTGCATTCCTTGGTATTATAACAAACTTAGATGCACAAGCTAATTCCTTTGTCAATGATGAATCAGCGTGCTTAAATGGTTTAGATTCACTTATTATTTTGTGAGCAACGTCACCGTGTACCTTCCAGTAAATCTCAAATGGCTCGTTCTTAAACACGTCTTGATCCATTATATTTATTCCTTTGTTATATTGGTAATTACATATAAGATATTTATCAAGCCTCTTTGACAAATATTTATTAAGCCCATAATTATTGTAGTACATCTTAAGATTATTAACAAAATACTCGTAGTTTATAATGTCACGATATTTCAAATATATATATGCAAGACATCTGCCTTTACAGAACGCATAAATAATATACGCTAGGTAGCCAGTGACCATAGAAATGTATATGTCCATTTGATTTAATGGTAACTTTGTGGGAAATAATAACTCAAATAACCACGGTATAAGAACACCGAATATTGGATCAACAGCTTCACAATCCGTTTTGACATGCTTTGTACACATTTTGCTACCGAAAAAACAGCTAGTTGTTACCTCCGGGTAATAGTTACAAAGTTCATAAACAAGATGACTTGATATTATCAGAAAAGCAAAGTGAATTAATATAATTCTACGACACACGGCAATCATCGGATTTTTCGTAATATCACACTTAATAAAATGTGTTGAGAATAGAATGTATATTTTTATCAGCCTATTAAACTGTATCGAATAGTACAGGGACGGCAGGCTAATATCAAGCATAATATCTTCTATCCAAATTGTTGATAGTATATCAAGTATAAAATTAAGAGATTTGCATCGCTCTAACATAACAGAAGCGAATTGAGGCGTTTCATTTTCTTTTATTTGCAAAGCTGTTGAAAGCGACACACATATATCTGCTGCGTATATAATATCAATCCAAAAAAGAACGAATTCGATCCACGGCCATCCATTTTCTGTAACGATGTATGGCGGATATACGCACAATGCAATAAATACAGTAAAAATAACAATCTTTTTCCATACTGTGACGAAAACAGAGTAAGGTGAGAGTATCCATGGAAAGCGATAATTAACGAACATCGATTTTGTTCGAAGTTGAGCATCAGTACATAATACTAACTGCCCAAGATATTTAGCACAGTGATAACTAGACTTTTCGGGTAGTATCTCACACTTCATGGCAGATTGTTCGTGTTCTCCTTGTATGAATGCTTTCTTCCATGCATTAACGACATCAAAGATCTCCCACCAACGCTTCTTGATCCAAGCTATACTTTCGGCTTCATTCCTGTCTAGACCTCTTATTTGATCTTTGCAAGCGAATAACTTTTTTGCATGTTCTATTTTGCTTCTAAACGCATTCAAAATCTCCTTTTGGTCTTCGGGAAATTTACGCATACTTGTTAAAAGATCATGCCGTGTCAAAAAGAAAACTTCACAGTACGTGAGGCAACGAACGAGGACTTTTCTTTTTGTATGAGGTAGAAGAAAGCTTATATCACCAAATATGGTACCACCGGTAACAGATAGTATTGGCGTTGTTCCATCATCCACAGATATTAATTGGACAACACCTGATTTCAGGTAAAACAAATTAGTGAGACACTGAGACCCCGTGAAGAATTTCTCACCCGGTAATTTATAACTTAAACGTACACTTTCACATAACCACGATTTAAAAGCGTTTGATCTTTTTCTTAATGTAGGACTGTGATAAAACAGCGGCCAAAACAAATCTTGTTTAATTTCAATTCTCAAATATGTCGGAATCTCGTCCATTATACTGGGCATATGAATAATACCACTTCGCATTTTCCACATAGTCGAATAATATGTTTTTACGTGTTGGTAAGCCTCGTGTGAAGGATTTCTTTTCTTAGTTTCCTCTAGAATTTTTTTCACAACTGGATAGTTATAACAACCTCTATTCAATTTTAAAATAGATTCAGCAAAAGCCTTAGGTATAACAAACATATTTATAACACTATAACCAGCTATCATAAACAGACAAATCATTATGAACTCTAAAATTGTAGAAGGCAAAATATTATCTAGGACAGTTCTTAATCCGTGAGATGTCACTAAAGATGCAGCATACACGTAGGTTAAAAACTCGGGTTTAGTGTCATTTATCTGAAAATATTAAAACACCTTGGTATGAAAGGAGTTTAATATATGATTGCAGAATAAATTAGAAGTCCAGAAGACATTCGACCCTGCAACCTTTGGGCACAGAATCCTAAAAAGTGTGATATTAAAAACGTATAGGTACTCGTACATTGTATTATTTTTCAAAGTAAGCATAAAATTAAGAACAGAAATGTTAAATATATTGTTACCTTATGTTTAACGTAAGCTCGCCAGTCATAGTCTAAAACCGATATACTACAGTTTGCACAGAGGCCTCTGTAGGTAAGCAATACCCAGAAAGCAGTGAGACAATTGATCGTTATAGCCGTAAATATGGTAAAACCAAAAAATATATTCGTACACGAGTGCGTTGATGCTAAGTTAAAGTATTTCCATATTCGGTAAACGCTGAAAGTAATTATAATTAATAGGTAAAATACCTAAAATCAGCTGTAGTAGCATGATCTCAAAACAATGAGAAAAGCAAATTAAAGAGATTGTTGCTTTCTCATGCTGTATTTCATGTTGGGTATAGAGAATAGTAAAATAATAATAATATCTTGGGACAACTCACACACAACGCTATCTGATCCCAATCTAAGCAGAACTTATACTATGGAAACCAGACAACTGATAAACATACTTATATATTTCTAAATACATACATATTATAGTTAAATAACACCCAGACACAGAATAAACTATTGTGCAATCACACAAAGTTTTATCCGGGGTGGGGATCGAACCCACGACCTCTTGCGTAGCAGTCGGATACACTCCCACCGCGCCAGAGGCAGTCCAAAATACGAAGTCCACAGGCCATATACGAAGACTCTTTCCATTATATTAAATTTGAACGAGCTTTCCATACATCAAGTACCTACTATTTTGCTCTAATAAGCCTTTGGAAACTTTGCGTAAGTAAACGTATTGCTTAGATATTTTTAAAAGATAACTAGCAATTTGGGATTGAGTCCCAAATTATTAGCCATCTTGTTAACCCCTCCAGCTAAGCTCAAAGGCTTGTGTTAGGAGTGGGTCCACGTCGGTAGTATAATACTCACTATTGCGAGACCGATGCCTTAGCCATTAGGCTACCGCCGCTTTGACAGTTTTACTTACACTATACCTAAGTATACTTACATACTTATATACCTATACTTTGACAGTTTTACTTACACTATACCTATACTTACATACTTATATACCTATACTTTGACAGTTTTACTTACACTATACCTATACTTACATACTTATATACCTATACTTTGACAGTTTTACTTACACTATACCTATACTTACATACTTATATACCTGTACTTTGACAGTTTTACTTACACTAGAAACTCGTTATAAGCCAGCAGATTCGGCCACAGTTGCGGAGGTAGGCTACATATATCTTCAACCACTAGCCGAAAAAATGGAATCAGAGACAGAATATCCAGTAAAAGTAAAAAGGCAGACTTTGGCATATATTCACGCCTCATAGCTTTATCCGTGACTTGCCTGAAAACACATTTCAATGTAAAAAGATACCATTTGTTCTAGATTCTAGAATTTCTAGATTATTTTACAAAAAAAAAATCTAACCGATTTCGGAGTCTCGTTGTCTGTCTCCAAAACTCATTATCAGATTTTTACGAATTTTTTATTGGACCATTTTGGAATAAATCTCTTTCGAATTTAGAAAATCCGTCTATATTACGGAGTTATGCTCGAACATAAATAAAAAAAATACAAACATCCGAATTGAGAACCTCCTCCCTTTTGAAGTCGGTTGACTAGTTACTGTTCCTGCCTAAGAGTTTGTTTGTTTGTTTGAACGCGATAATCTCAGGAACTACTGGGCCGCATATAAAAAAAAAAATATTGTTGGTAGCCCATTTATCGAGGAAGGCTATAGGGTATAACATCACGCTACGACCAATAGGAGCGGAGCAGCAATGAAAAATGTTGTAAAAAAAAAAAGGGAAAATTTACGCAAACGAAATTGCGCGGGTCAGCTAGTAAATATATAATAATGGATGTATATTAGGCTTGCAGAATATTTATAAAATGAACCTTGTTCGTGAGTTTCAGTAAATAAGACAATTCTTTTTGATTGGTATTAGTTACATATAATAATAGAAAGGTTAACTTGTTTTAGGCACACATGGTTATTTTAAAAGTGGTACCAACCTCGTTCGGATACAACGGGCCATATGTAATAATACCATATGTTTCGAGTACTGGATACTATTGCAATTTAACTTCTGCTTTTAGCTCAGTATTGAGACATATATATTAAATTAATTACAAAAGTTTCACTATGCGACGCGTTGGCGACTACTTGAAATAGAAGGTGTTACCTTCGAAACTATCAAAGCTTATTCGCGGCTGTTACCGGATGTTAATCCTCGCTTTAGAAGTGACAGCATTATTCAGAGGTAACTAGAGTCATAAACTGCTCTATGCTCAAAGCTTCATCGTTTGCGGCAAGGTAGTCTCCAACGACAGTGAAATCAAAGACTTCATGAAATAAACTAGCTGTCTCGCGCGTAAATTTTAGCTGTTTTTGCAACATTTCTCATTGATGCTCCGCTCCTATTGGTCGCAGCGTGATGTTATATAGCCTATAGCCTTTCTCGATAAATGGGCTATCTAACAGTGAAAGAATTCTTCAATTCGGATCAGTAGTTCCTGAGATTACCGCGTTCAAACAAACAAACAAACTCTTCAGCTTTATAATATTAGTATAGACTAGCTGTCCCGCGCAACTTCGTATGCGTAAATTTTCCCCGTTTTTGCAACATTTCACGTCGCTACTCCGCTCCTGTTAGTCGTAGCGCAATGTTATATAGCCTATAGCCTTCCTCGATAAATGGGCTATCCAACAAAAAAAGAATTTTTCAAATCGGACCAGTAGTTCCTGAAATTAGCGCGTTTAAACAAACAAACAAACAAAGCAAACAAACAAACTCTTCCGCTTTATAATATTAGTATAGATATCATGATACAACATAGACCATGCAACAATGATCAATTATCATTATAATTGATAATAAAAACAAAGAATAAATCAATAAATATACCCGAATATATGAGAACTGTAGATTCCAGAATCGTTTCGAGGCTAGTAATTTAGTGTAAATTACAGTAATTTACAGCGGGAGGACACTATGCCACCCCTAGAATGACTTTGACTGCCTCTGTGGCGCGGTGGGAGTGTGTCCGACTGCTACGCAAGAGTACAAAGTGGTGTCCCGTGTGAGAATCGAACCACAACGGGTTCGATTCTCACACGGGACACCACTTTGTGTGATCTACAAAATGTTGTTCCGAGTTTAGGTGTACTTTATGTCCGTGACTTGTATGTTTGTAAAGTCCCCCCGCGACACAGGGCTTGTACCCTACTGCGGGAGTCGTCTTTATTCTTTGAAACAAACCTCAAGGAAAAGAAATTCCGCCGAAGAAAAATTGCTTGAATTAGGTAATAAAAAATAATATTTTAAAGGTAGAAAATTGTTACGCAGTAAATAGCTACTCCCCTCCCTTTTCTATAGCTTCGATTATTCCTGATGAGAATAAAGCCAGGGGAACGTAGGAGGTAGAAAGAAGGTAAGGTTCGGAAAGGAAAGGAAGGAAAGTATCTACGTTTACGAAGCAGGTTATAGATACTATCCATTAAAGTATTTTTTTTTTTTTTTTTTTTTAACTTAAATTGGTGAACTACTAATACGATACTTTACCTGTGAATTATATGCAAAAGAGTGTCTATTCCATAAATAGTGTCACCAATGTACCAATAATAATCAAACAATATATTTATAAAAATATTGTATTCTATCTCAGTCCTACAATTCACGAGAGGATAAACAGATTGGAGAGGACCCTGAGAAAACAAAACAAAAGTAAGTACCCACATAGGTAATTAAACATCTATAATGTTAGTTTTGTAAAAAATGATAAAAATAATGTTGTGAATAGAAAAAAACTACCCCCCCCCCCTCCTCACCCACTCCTTCGGTATCAGGAAATTGCGATTCCAAGCCTGAAATTAACTAAAATAATATATGTTTGTACACTCCATGTACCTCTCAAAAGGATGGACTGATCTGAATGGGAAAGATTCATAACTCTAACGGCTCAAATTCCATTTTACTGATGTAAAATCCAATCATCATCAGCTATCTCTGTCACAGGTTAAAAACCTTTGCTTCAAATTACTCACCAAAATTGTTTTAACGATGGCACTAATAAGAACTAACAATTGAAACACATGGTGGAATGGCAGAAAAATTAAGTTACTCCATTCTATGTGAGCCTCTTGTTCCACTGAATCATGAAAAAACGTCGGTTCACTTTTTGGCTTAAGAACAGTCGACTCACATCCAATACCAGAAGCATTTTTAAAACATATACTCATGGTCTATTAATATTTTTGTATTACACACATTGCCAAAATACATTCAAATCAAAATTTTAACTATAAAACGAAACTCTAATAAAATCAATGTTTAATATCAAAGATATTGACAGGAAAACATTAACAATTGACAGCAAAGAGAATTATACCTAGGTACTAAAGAGTTGATTAGGATGGTTGAATAGGTACATCGATGAATCGATGAATACTCCACAGAAAGAAAAGACGGAATTTAGTCTCGTCATTTGTGATGAGATATTATCCGTATATTATATCCATATACGAGTATAAGGCCACAATAATCTTCTAATAACCGGTAATGTGTTATTACAAAGACTATAACTACCTAAGGCACAAACAGTTTGAGCATGCAAGTCTCGCTACACGCAGCTACTTGGATGCTCAAAGTTTGTACAAAAAATTGCCGCAAAAGCAGCATGGTAAGCGTATAGGGGTCTAGCTACACGCAGCGACTTGTATGTCTGCGACGTGTAAACTGTTTGCGTATGCAAATCGTTATCATGTAGACACATGATAACGATTTGCATACGCAAACAGTTTGTGCAAAAAATAGCACAAACTGTTTGCGCTTACAAGTCGCTGCGTGTAGCCAGCCCTATACGCTCTACGCACAATCTTATTTACACTAACCGGTATTTTTTTTTCTTTTTTTTAAAGGACGACTCGAAACACGCCATAGAGGCAGTCACGACGATTGGTGTAAAAGTTTACGTACCATCTTCACATACGTGCTTATTTATGTAAATCAATTTTGTACAAACTAGCGTTTTGTGCAAACACGTGCGTTAAAACGGCAAAACGGTATCCCGCACGGTATAGCGGTTTGGCACCGCACATGCTTATTTGCACAAACAAGAATTTGTGCAAAAAAGATTTAGCGTGTAGCCGGGCCCTAACCCTTGGATATTTAAGATTAACAAAGACCAAAAGTGAATAGCTAGATTTGAAGAAATAAATTAATAGTTAAAATCTTATTTTTTTACAAACAAGCTTTTTACAATCCGACTCCATCATCAGACCTTGAATACCATCATATTATTTTTTTCTAAATAATGATGCTTTTTCATATTAGTTGGGTTCAATTCCCGGATCACACAGGGGACTATTTAAAAATCTTTATTTAGTTTTGGAACATGGTATGTTTGGAACTGTATATGGTCAAAGTAGGTACGGGTCAGGACGATTCGAACAGGTTAAAACTCCATGAGGTTGCGTCGTTTTGTTACAGAGTTCCCATGGTCACCATCCGACTCAATCATCAGATTATAAATACTACTATACTACTTAATTCCGTGAATATTTTAAGGTAGGTTGCAACGACCGTGTTCACGGGTACACAGTCTACCCTAAAGTTTATCAACATTCAATCATAAGACACTAGATATCATTTAAGACGCGAGTATTTATAAAAACAAATGCGCCCAAACTTGACTATCTTAGCACTTTCTTTGTGGGTATTACGCTATCCATATACAAAACAACTGAAGGTGTAGGTAATCTAGGTAGTAATAAAATAATTAAAATAACAAGATATAATCCGGATGCAAACGACCTCAGTCATCTGATAAAGGCTAAGACAGAAAAGAAGTTAATTAAGTCCCTCTCAGAGTTGAATAAAAAGCACTGTTGTTCCCTTTTGTTCGCCAAGTCAATTAAGCTTTAAGAAAAATGAAACGCGACCCCTTGGAATACTTAACTTTAAATATTAAGTATTAGAATCTCTGAAAAATCTTGATAAATTGTTTTCTCATTTGAAGGGTCAACGGTTTGATGCTTATCTGTGGATTTCTGTTGCTTTATTTATTTCAATAACTTCAATAAATCGCCTTGTGTACAATAATATTATTACGAAAACAAGCTACCAGCCTACAGTGAAAAAACGACACGTTAAAAAAGGCGATAATACGTAAGTCAATGTCGAATAGTTGTATATGGTTAGGTTAGCTAGTATGCTTATTTTTCATTATTACTTACGATAAATATTCAAGTATATTACGAAAATTAGTGTAACCGGTAATATCACCTGTTATTTTTGTTTTTAACGTAATGTAAGTATTATTCAAGTATCTTATGACTTGAAACAGAAAGCCTTGCATTTATTAATTAACCCCATTAATAAACGTATGTACGGCACCATAGAGAGAAGGCGTACTTCTTCCGAAACAAAGCATATCGCGAGATGAAAATGAGGTTACCGAGAGTGATTTGCAAATGCGCCCACAAAACAGTATGTATACAGTAATGAGTGCTAATGTTCCATCCATTTAATTAGGATAATGTGTGCTTGCCGGCTTTTGATGGATAAGCCTGGAGCTACTAATCTGAAACTTCGACGTAAAGTATAAAGAATCTTTAAGAGCGAATTAAATTGACATATTTTCTAATATTAATTCAACAATAATTAAAACATAGTAGTATTGATTATAAATGCTTATACCTTTATTTCTCTAAAAATGTTCTTGGATAATATCACTTAGTTTATATTAAAATCCATTTTTTTTTTTATAACCTCCACCTTTAAATATTGCGCAAGTAAACGTGTGTACAAATTAGCATAAAACATTGCATTAAAACAAACTTAAAAAGCTCTATTCGTCAAATGAATCCAATAAAACTTCATGCACTTGAAGTTGTTCTGGTGTATTCAATATCAACTTCACTAGCTTCGCCACATCTCTTATCCTTAACCGCGGTTCACCAATTGCCGGTTCTGTGGAACTCTCTATACTCCCACAAGCAATATTAGTCACTTTGATGTTAGCCTTGAGAAACCGAAATTCATGACGTAGAATTTCGTTGACGGAAGTTATAGCCGCTTTTGCAGCTATAAAAACACTCTTCCTAGTCTCGGTAGGTATTTGGTAAGAACATAAATCATTGATGTTTATAATATGTCCCCTACTTTTCCTTTCAATCATGGTTGCAGCTACTAATCTTGTAAATGCAATCACGGCATAAATATTTACGTCAACAATCTTTCTGAAATCTTCCATGGTACCAGTGTTTACAAGACAATCTGTATTACAGTACGCATTGTTGACCAGTACATCAACTCCTTCATACGTATCTTTGATTTTTTCAAAAGCACTTTCAAGCTGATTTACATTAGTAATATCACATCTGCACAATACTATTTTGCCAGCAATTTTATTTGCAATCAAAAGTTTCATTTTCTCAGTAATCTTTTCAATTACTTCTTCATGTTTACTAAAACCAATAACTATCATACCTGCTTTGGCCAACTGTTCTATGATAGTGATTCCAACTTCATCGCCACAATCTGTTACAACAGCAACTTTATTAACCCAACTCTTCATTTTGCTATCGGGATTCACATCAATGTTTCAAACCCAGCGGTTAACAGCAAATACCCTCAGAACATAGCTGCCATCCTTTATAAAACATGTTTCCGCTGTAACTTGGGCATTTAACATTATATCAGGTGGTAAGTCCACATTATTCAGATTAAATGCTGAGATAACTTAACGAGAATTTAATGCGTTCATAAAAAATCTGTTCATTTCTCACTACATATAACTTGTACTTCAAATGAAGATGTAAATAAATATTACTATCCCATAAAATGAAATAGTAAAAAAAACTTTCAAATCAAATTATTTTGGTTTTGGAAAATAGCGTAGCGATTTACAAGAACATTACTTATTTAGTAGTTCAATAAATTTCATGCAACGCATGAAAAATCACTTCGTTCACTTGAATACCGCGGGGCGCAGCCAATATCATGAGTACTACGTTAGAGACATCTTTAGTCGTCAAATGAGGATTTGCATTAAAAAAATCTTCATTTAGAAATTCTACACCAGATGTTTTAAAAATACCTGTTCGTACAATCCCTGGAGATATACTGGTCACCTTGATTTTACGATTAAAAATCTTAAATTCATTTTTCAAAAGAGTATTTAAAACGGTCATAGTCCTCTTCGATGTTATGTACAGATTGATTTTTGGCTCAGCAAAAGGTGGCATATAATGGCCACAGATACTATTAATGTTAATAATTTGCCCAAAACCATTCTTTTTAAGCATAGAGTCAATAGCAAAACGTGTACAAGTAATCAATCCATAAATATTAGTATCTATAATATTTTTAAAGTCCTGAAGATTACCATTGCATATAAATCCATATTTCCCAATAGCCGCATTGTTTATAAGCACGTCAACACCACCGTATGCTGCTACAACGCCTTCGAATGCATTTTTCAGTTCATCTTCTTTAGATACGTCACATTTACAAGGTATAAGTTGTCCTTCAATGTCTCCCAATTCGTTCAACTTAATAAGTATTTCATCTACAGTTTCTTTACTATGTTCAAAACCAATAACTATCATGCCAATCTTTGCTAAATCTTCAGCTATTTGACCACCTATTCCACGTGCTGCTCCGGTGACAACAGCTACTTTCTTTTTCCAGTAATCCATATGATCAGATTGTTTAAATATTTTTATTTATATTATATATATATATATATATATATATATATATTCAATTTATACCTACAGTCTTTGTGTTTTTCTTATGACAAATTGTATGCAAATAAGTGATGACAAAGCTAAACATCGGGATTATATCCCATAACTACTGCAGCTGATAAGATTAAAATTACGATTTTGCGTGACTACATCTAAAATATAATCATCACAATGATCATGAGATGATCATGGAATGTCAACGAGTCTTATTTTTTTTTAGTTTTGGCTCCTCACTTTGTTTATCTAAAAAATCATGTAAAATGCGTGGTTGCTGTATTCACTAGTCTTCACCGTTACAAACCATGCCTATATTGGTACCTGAAACCCAAGTTAGTAGGTATAAGTATCTACGTTTTATATCTTATCAAAGGATAGATACCTACACTGCTGCTTTAATTACTCTATCAATCAAATCGGAATAATATATTCTTCAAGCAATGATTTTTAGAGTTCCGTAGCCAAAATGGCAAAAACGGAACCCTTATAGTTTCGTCATGTCCGTCTGTATGTCTATCTGTCTGTCCGTCCGTATGTTACAGGCATTTTACTTAAAGACTACTCAATGAATATTGATGAGATTTGGAGAAAAGGTGTATTGTAGTAGCTGCTACTTAGTTGGATAGCTAAATAATAATAATAAATATTTTGAGGGGGACCCTCCATAATTGTAACAGAAGGTTTTTTTTTTTGTTCAGCATACATCAACTTGGGGCACATCATTCGACAGGTTTTTTAAAAAAAATTTAAGTTTTCTAATAAACTAATTGAGTGAACATTTTTGGAAATAATTGCTCCCAAAGTTGCATAAATTGTGTGTGTGTGTGTGGGATATGTTTGGATATACCGTCAATGAGTTATTGCCGGAAAACTACATTTCTCAACAAAATGGCGTAAGTGCCATGAACATACGCTCTTCTGCTGATAAAATTATTTAAGGCTGTGGAACCCTCCACGGAGCATGGTCCGACATGCTCTTGCCCGGTTTTATTTATTTAAGGTACACAAAACAGAACATACTAAAAAAAGTGTTTGTATACATTTTGAAGTTATGTGCTAACTAACTATATACATCGGTATATATAAAGAAAACTCATAGAACTATTCGTCAACAATGTTTTGCCAATAATATCGTACCTAGTGTAATGGAACGAGCATGAATCTATTTGAAGCGGGAAATGAGGCACTCTCTCACAGGTTATTGCATCTGACCTATTGATCTAGACTGATGTCATATGTTACACTTTTACATTGAACTGTTTGTACTTTACAATAAAGATACTTAGTTATGTTACATTTGAGTATTTAGTAAAGTATAGTGAAGAATTTGGGCAAATTAAAAAATTGTTTGAGATAATGAAAATAAAATAGGACAAAAATACACTGACGGACTTATAAACTGCATCAAAGTAATAGACGACTTTGAAATAAATATTTTAACCAAGTATGCAAACTTTCTATACAGATTTAAATTGAAACCTCTAGATTGGTTCGTGAACTTTAAAACAGCGTAGGATCATATCTTTAAGTTTAAGTTTATGTACTGGAAAGGACCTTAAGACCTTTTTTGAAGAAAAAACAGAAGTTTAAGGAAAAATTGTTTAATTAAAAAATTGGTTTTAACAATAGACACAAACTTTATGCAAGGGTTTATTTGTGTTTTAATAAGGTGTATTACCCCCACGTGCCCTTATTACGGATTCTAATCGGTTCCGCATAGATTTTATAAGGGTTTTAAAAGATCTTGCGGAATATTGTCCCATTCTTCTGAAAGTGCTGTTCTTAGTGCTGCTACTGTCGTAGGTGAAGGGTTTCTCGCATATACAGCTCTTTTTAAATTGTCCCAAACATGCTCGATGGGATTAAGATCCGGGCTGCGTGCTGGCCAATTCATTGTACGTATCCCAACCTCTTCGCAATAATGTTGAACTTGTGCAGCTGCATGCGGCCGGGCATTATCCTGCATTAAAGTAAAATTTTCGCCTATGAATCCCATGTAAGGCACCACGTGATCTTCTAATATCTCTGTTATGTAGCGATGTGCTGTCAAACCCCCTCTATTACCGTTTTGACGGACCATGTCTATGAACACAAGTTCTGTTCGCCCGTTCATCGATATGCCACCCCAGACCATACATGAACCGCCTCCAAAAGGAACACGCTCCTCAATGCAACTTTGAGCATATCGCTCCCCACGTCGACGATAGACTCTTCTGCGACCATCTGCACCATATAAACATGTCCTACACTCGTCCGTGAACAATACAGAGGCCCACTGCTCTTCTGTCCAATTCAGGTGATGACGCGCAAATCTTAAGCGAGCTTGTCTGTGAGCTGCAGACAACTTTGGACCATTTGCTGGTCTAAAAGGGGTGATAGCCGCTTCCTTTAACCTTCTTCTTATTGTTCGCGCACACACGTTTTTTCCACGCACTTCATTAAGCTCGGTTTTGATGTTAACTGACGTGAAGAAACGATTTCGCAGGGAAGTTGTAACAATAAATCGGTCATCACGACCTGTGGTTGCTCGAGTTCTGCCTGTACCACGTCTCCTCCTGTAAGAACCTGTCTCTACAAACCTTCTGTATATTCTACAAACCGTAGACTGGTTTAAATTTAAATTTCTACCAATCGTTCGTTGATCCAAGCCCTCCCGCACCAATGCTACAATTTGTGCCGCTTGTTCGGACGAAGTATCCATATTATGGTTCAAAAACTCTCGATGTGTTAAAAAACTAACCCAACAATTATGCTGGTAACAATAATTCAATTGACCAAACAAAAAAAATCAATGAGAATTAATTTAAAACTTTGCTATAAATAACACGCAAATCTGATACTACGAGTAAATTTTCTTTTCCCGGCTATATTCATTTGTTTTACCGCAGTTCTATTTTAAATTTAATTTTTTTTTAAGATTAAGAGCCAGTCTTTCCATATTTATATAATTTAATCTAAAAAGTTTGCATACTTATTATAAAAAAATCCTTTTAGAGTAAACCTGAACTTTGATGCAGTTTATGAGTCCGTCAGTGTAGTTTAAGTGTTAAAGATTTCTTCTCAATGGACGTCAACCGGTATGCTGAAAAGCCTGGCATTGTTGGCAGAAAGAGAAAGCCCGTCTTTTAGCCAGGTGAAACATTCATAACTCGCTTACTTTCTCTAAAGAGCGTGGGGATCGCTAGGATCCCATCAAAGCCCACAGATTCAAATGTGTTTTCAATTAACGTTACCATATACCAAACTTTTGTTCCAATGCATATTTTCTTTTTAAAATATTCATATAAATTTACCATCAGTCTCCAAATTTTGCCATTGTTCATGTTACAATAACGTTTAAGGTTAAACCTCTAGATCAACATAAAATAGATTGATTGTAATTTATGGACGTTTTTGCTAGCTGTAGAAAAACGCCCAATATCAGATGGGAACTCCATTATGTCATACGGGTAATAGGAAAAGCGTGAACGTATTACCTCTGTGAATAGATGCACTTGGAGGAAATAGCGCGATCTCTCACGGTTGATTGGTTGCGCGACGCGAGGGCGATATTTACACGGTTAGATTTTCATATAACTTTGAAGAGAAATTCGGAGTTGTTTTCAAGATTGGAATTGATTAAAATGCTTTTTTTGCAATCCGTTGCAATAGGAAGAATGTTATATATTTAACCTGAGAATCTGGATGTCTGCCTGATTTTTATTACCTTATTCCCTTTTTTATTTCGGACCAGTGCGAGTCGGACTCGCCCACCAAGGATTCCATATAAATTTGTAGGTATATATGTTTTCACGTGTCTGTACGTGAGACACTCAGAAAGTTTTGAGAAACCATAAAAGTAACTTCTATGGATAAAATATTTTAATTAAATCATTTCAAAGAACTCTCCGCCAGCCTCTATACAAAGTTTCATGCGTCTGAACCGATTTTCGTAACATTTTTCCCAATCCGCCACAGACACCTCTTCCACGGCCTTCTCGAACTCTGCTAGCGCGTCTTCTGGCGACGAAACTGTATCCCTTTCGGGTGATTTTTTATTTTAGGGAATAAAAAGAAGTTACACGGTGCCTAGATGAGGACTGTAAGGAGGGTGACCGAAGACTCTGACCAGTGTAGTGTCCAGGAAGTCCCTCGTTTTGAGCGCTGAGTGCGCGGGCGCGTTGTCATGGTGAAGTAGTACCTCGCAGAGCCCAGTGTTCAGTCGCTTGTTGCTCATTGCAGTCAAAACTTCTGGCAGGCATTTTGTGGCGTACTATTCGGTGTTGATGCTGCTTTGGTCAGATACCCCGTTAAAGTATAAAACATTTTGGTCGCTAAAAAATGTTGGCCGGGAAAATTTTGATCGCTAGGATCAAAATTTTCAGCATACTTTCTTTCATGACAGCCGTCGTAAGACGACACTCCTTTGTTCGTCCACCAAAGTAAGGTGACCGTGCTTGAACTCGCTATCCCACCGGTAGAAAGTTTCATTTGAAGGTTCTTCATCTTTAAAAGCCATTTAAAATCGATCAAACGACTTATTTGGTTTTAGGCCACATTTAAAATCGTAGGAAATCGTCACATGAAAATGATCTCGATGCATATCCATTTTTAAATGAGACACGATAGTTTACCTTGGCTGTCGAAAAAATGTGGAGGGAAATTCGAAATTCCAACTATGTTATTTTTAGATTTTATAAAATAATTACAAATGGCCAATGCCTTAAACATACAAAGTTTTTTTCGCAAAACGCGAAACGGTTTCCAATATATTTACGCAGAAGTTATGTCGTAAAAAAAACTAAGTACCTACCTTAATTTAAATTCGACTTTCACGCGAACGAAGTCGCGGGCACAGCTACTAGGTACTTATTATACGAATAGCTACCTAAAGCAAACATATACTAAAAACATTTTACATTAACATATAAACTATGCGAGAAATATAAAAGCAATAACAAATGGTAACTACCTACAACAGTATTTGTAATGAACTGAGGCCAGGCTATATTAACTGCGGTCTCCTAGCGGTCATCTGACCTCTATTTAATTGAAACCGACAATGTTATCAAATGAACCTCTCCCAGTCGTAAACTAAGCGGTTCACTTTATTGTAATTAGTTTGGAAGGAAAAACTAGTTTATTTAGTGGATTCATTCACACTTCATCACATTTATGAACTACTTGCTTATTTAGCATTAGAAATATAAGTCGATTTAGCACCCACCTCAAACAGTTCTCTGCATCACCCTAAGGTTGACTGGTAGATAATGCCTAAGGCATTAAGTCCGCCTTTGTACAATTTTTTGTGTGCAAGAAGTTAAATAAATAAATAAATAAAAAATAAAAAGAATATCACAAAACTAATCTACAAACCAGATTGTTAGATTAAAGGAAACGTGAGTTCAACGGTTTTCGACTGCTATATTGGTTTTAGTTAAAATTAAAGCTCCTATTACTACACTCTTCAAACCTGTTGTTAGATTAATAACAAAAGGAATAAGTACCTACCCACCCCTACTTACTGTTATGTATGTAAATTCAAATCTTTTGGTATGGGTTAGTTTGGTCGCTTCGATGGCGCCAACCGGCACACAGGTGCACATATTAAACTTATGTACTTATTTATGTCATCCTCTTTGAGCGGAGTTCTAAATTAATACGTAGGTACCCAGAAGCTATTGATAAAATATAGGTACTGTGGTAGGTGTTTATTTTTTTATTTATTTTGTGCACGCAAAACAGAATACAGTCATTACAATTTAAAATGAAATGTTACAAAGTTCGATTCGAGACAGTATTCCAAAGACATGTGTACATAGCATGACAATTTAAAAAGATGAAGAGCAGAATCAAAAATATGATTAGGTAACCAGTGATCGAACATCTCACAATAGTTATGAACTGTTTGCTTTGACGTTCTTTTAAATCTTATTTTTGTTATAAAAATAAATGAAAAAGAGGAAAGAACAATTGGAAAAAGAAAACCGGTGGCCTAGACAAAGTCCTATTTGAATAGTGTATCGTGAATGGAAAAGAACTAGTCATAGAGATAGTATAGAATTTGACGTTTGCGGTGAAGACCATAGACATTTTTTTTACTTATTGCGAATGATTAGTATGCGGCGTTATCGAATTCGCCACGGAACGAATGTACCTTGTCTAAACTCCCAGAGCCGATGGCCTAAAAATTTGTATTTAAAGAATTATTGTAAAATTATTTATTTAAGCTGGAAAACTGTTTTGATGTGAATTCACAAATAGTAAAAGGAAGTTGTCTTATTATTTCTGACAACGGAACTGCGATCCTGTTCTTCCAAGTCCACGTTACAGTACCCAGTCTCAATACACATTATAATAAATCTAAAACCAATAAAGTAGTCCGAAACACCAACGCAAGTTATCCATTGTTCTCTGAAAATATACCTTCCTTTTATACATGACATTACTTTAACAGCCTTCGTCGCTTACATTAGAATAAGTCAGGGACATAAACCTATGTTGTTCAATATATGCAATCATAAATCAGGGAACCGAACCGATGTCCATCCTGTCGATCCCAATGGTATCGGCCGCTATTGTATAAACACTATGTAAGTCAAAAGACCAAGAATTTATTACATTAGGCTTACTTTACTGGTATAATGTGCAGTGAACTGAATTGGTAACTGCTACGTTGGTAGGTAAAGATTTGTTCCTACCTACCGAAGCGGGTAGATTTATACATAAAATGCGATAAATAATAATATGCTACCTACTTAACTAGTTACCTTCTTTTACCTCTATCGAAGTCGCTGGCTGGATGGATTGAAAAGCAATTTTTATTATATCTATGACCAACTTTCGCCCGCGTGGATGTCTGTTATTGCGATAAAAACTATCCTATGCCCTTCCCCGGGACTATAACTGTCACCACCTTCACCGTTTAAACATGAAAAGGTAACAAACAGAGAGACAGAGCTACTTTGTTACTGTTACTAATAAAAAACTAACTTTAAAACTAATAGTTTCATACAAACTTGCAACCTGTATTTTACACCCCTTAAGGGTTGATTTTCCAGTTGAAAATCGCTGAAACACATGTTTCTCCATTTTAAACCAAAAAGCCAAATACAAATTTACCCCCTTAGGGAATGAATCATCAATCTATCTATCTATCTAATAAATCTTACATTATATAAGGAATTTTAAGTCTCTACGACTAGCGGTTTGGGCTGTGCGTTGATCCATCAGTCAATCAGTCAGGAATTGGGTATTTGAGTACTATCAAAATAAAATATTTTTTATTGACCATGTAAAAATATGTCACAAAGTGTTCTAAAAAAATTATCCATTTATTAATTTAACGTGTTTATTAATTTATAATCATAAAAAGAAACACTAAAAGTAAATGATATGACCATAGAAAACGTGACGTCATATGCTAGTATTCCATACAAATTTGTACGAAGCGGGTCGTTTTTGACGTTTCTTAAAAAGAGGCTGATTTAACTTCAGTCAAATACCCTATTAAGAAAGGGTGTAATCGTTATGTGTGTACAGGTGATTATTCCGTAAATTTATGAGATATCAATAAACTTAAACTAATATTGAAAACGACATCAATAACTTTTTAATATTAATACGCGAAATATATCAAATTATTACTTTAAGCGCTCCCTCTTATACATTTACCATGACACTAGTAAAGACGGTTTAGTTTTATTATTTTATAAGTTAACAACAAGTTTATAAAATAATAAAACTAAATTTTTCACGTTATCCACTGACCGGTACCTACTCTTCTTTGGCTAATGTGTTACATACCTACAAATTAGCCAAAGAAGTATATATTATATTAATATACAAGCTATTCAGAATCAAGTTATAATTAAAAAAAGCTTTAATTGAAATCAACAACAATAATCATGCCGTCAGGTCACGAAATCCATTTTCAGTTATAATTTAACAAACACCGGCAACTATTTGCTCAGATTAATGGAAATTATTTCCTATCACAGACGATTCTCGTTGGAAATCATATTATAGAGACATTGATTTCTGCGTTTAATTATCTACATTGTATTGCTGATGACGGATAGCAATAATTGTTAAAGGTATTAACATTAGTTAATAATGTAAAATCGCTTTGGGAATACCTGCCTGTTAATATATATAATATATCTTGGGACAACTCACACAACGCTATCTGATCCCAAACTTAGCAGAGCTTGTACTATGGAAACCAGACAACTGATAAACATACTTATATATATATTTTTAAATACATACATATCAAAATAAATAGCACCCAGACACAAAATTAACCATCGTGCTCATCACACAAAGTTTTATCCTGGGTGGGGATCGAACCCACGACCTCACGAAAAAATATTAAAAAGGAATTTAAGGATATGTCATAATGTTAACTCGTAAAAAAATCTTGAAGTTACGGAAAAATGCAAAAGCGAGGATTTTCGTATTGCCATAGTTATAACGTTCGTAATCTATTAATATTATAAAATTTAAATTTAAAAAAGAATTTGTTTGTTTGAACGCCATAATCTCGAAGTTAATATTTAAGCACATATAGTTTTTACACTGTAAGTGGATGCTCCTTCTGTGTTGTACCCATTGAGAATGATATATCCAATCGCATGTACTCTTCTTTTAATATTTTTATCTCTTGTTTTTGCATCAGTCCTCTAATATGGTGTACAATATAATGGTGACAGCACCTTACCTGCATAAACAGTTTATAAACAAATAAGCATTGGAAACATTGGCAATTTAAAAAGAGTGGCCGCGAGTTTTTGTTGCCTGTTCCTGTCTCTGGTTTATTATTTGTGAACAAGCATTACATGTATACATGTAGAATCGACTTTTCACAAGAGTAGTATTTTGCTTCCTAAGTGAATAAAGAATTTTCATTATTAATGAAGTACTGGTTCAAATTGAAAAAATATTTTACTGTTGGATAGCCCATTTATTGTGGAAAACACGTAGTTATATGCTATATTATAATAGCCGATAGCTTCGAGCAATAGGAGCGGAGCAGCCATAAAAAATGTTGCAAAAATTGGGAAAATTGACGAATACGAAGTTGCGTGGGTCAGCTAGCCTAACATAATATGTACGAACGAATATTCCACTTTACTCTTCTGTGCAGTGTGAAGTAATGGTTACGTGCGTGAGAGCGAAGCGGGCGGCCGTGTCGCTGTGTACTACGCTAAATTACCAATTCGCCCACTTAAATGAGTTTGGAACAATTATCAAATGATTTGTCATTGATTTGTTTAAAATCTCTAAGTAACGTAATTGTTTAATTAATAAAAGGTCGAGTAGTTTTATCGAAGTAGCTTAGAGGTAAGTATGTAGGTACAATCAGAAATGATAAAAGTTACCAACTGAATATATCTTGTAAACCAAGTAATTTATTTAGGTAGGTACCTACTTTATTAAGGTTGATTTTCTTCAAATCCCTATTGAACTTAAAGCCTGAGGGATTAAACAATTTGCTATACGAAGAAAATTACTCATTAAACGTGCTTAGATTTTGTTGTTTTATAACTTAATCATACTTTATACTTACTCCTCATGAAAAGTCTTACCTACAAATTTTAGAGACCTACCAATCAGTGTATCAAAGTCCACAATCATAAAAGTTAAGAAATTTTGTAATTCCCACACCAGCTACTCCAATGAAATTGTCTCGGAAAGTATAACAGCAGTTTTAATTAAGACGAGTCATTTGCAGCAACAATTTGGAACAGTAACACTGAACTTCAACAAAAGTTAACAATATAACTTTGTACTGCAATCACCTAATTTGACACAAGTGGACGTTTGCAACAGCTCAAGTTAAATTCATCCGTGAATTTCTACAATTTCTAGTTCACCTTTAATTAGTGTCTACTAGATAAAGTTTAGGTTATGTGTGTTGAGCGCCTACATAGTTAAACACTGATTATCCGAGGCGCGAAGGGACATACCGCAAGGGCGGGTCGAAACTTGTCTGGACTCTCGTCCTGTTTAATTGCGTTCTCCTTGCCCATTTCCATTATGAGTGTTGTTAGCCACGCGCTCTTTGTAGTTTTAAATGAGGTTTAATGATGATTGCACACCAGTGGCTAGGGTTAATTAAGATCTTGAACAATTATCAGTGATATCACGCACTCATTTCAAAGTGTATTTGGGTATTTTGATTACAATCACGAAATTGTACTGGTGTTCAAAATATTTTACTAAATAGAAAATGTATCATTTAATGCCTGCTGCAGAAGTATGAAACTGTTTTATAAATCGATTTTGACTGCCAGTGGGGCAGTCGCAGTGACGTACAAAAATGGGACTTGTGGCACAAAAATAAATGTTCTCACTTATCCCGTGCGACTAGTGAGACAGAATAGAGTCACTTGTTACATCATTGGTCTACACCATGAGAACTAGTGTGATTCCAAAATATAGGTAATGTTTGTTATTAATTTTTAATATCAATAACATTACAAAATTAAATGAATATAACTACGTAGATACAGTTAAAAATTAACTGAACTAAATAGACCTGCTACTCGTAACTGCGCTTGTCTTCCATTCTACACACATTTTAATACCCTCTAATGCATTGCAAAACAGTCACTATTTTCAATTATAAATAAGGCATTCTTCATACATTTTCATCTACTCATGAGTATCAAAAGCGGTTGAACTAAGCCGGGGTAACGTAGCAAAGCGCGGTTAAGACTTTGTTGACATGAACCGGACGTGCAAACAAGCCCGCTATCCCACAACTGTAGAATGTAATGAACACCTGCTTAAGTAAATATTTTATTCAAAGGTAAAATGCTTCACTAAATGCCTGAGATTAAAGTGTTTGAAAGCTGAGTGAGCGTTGGCAACACAGTACAGAGGTCTTAGATATGTAAATGAGTGGGTACTCACGTATGATAAGCCTTTAAAATTAAAAAAAAACCGCTTTTTGCCAGACTAGGTGACACGCGCAACTTCGTCTGCGTAAATTTTCCCCGTTTTGCAACATTTTTCATTGCTGCTTCGCTCCTGATCTTAGGGTGATGCTTGATCGTATGGTAATGGTATATAGCCTATAATCTTCCTCGATAATTGGGCTATCCAACAGTAAAATATTTTTTCAATTCAAACGAGTAGTTCCTGAGATTATCGCGTTCAAACAAACTCTTCAACTTAATAATATTAGTATAGATTACTTTTTCGATACATAGATCAGTAAAACGTATGAACTTTAAACTTCCTGTGAAAATATTTTAATTCAAAATATTCTAAAACCATAACCTCTAATGAATCTGCTCTTCTCCGTCTAAAGGTGTAAACATAGTCATATACATAACTGATTTTTTTTTAACTTCTGCTGTCCCACTGTTGGGCAAAGGTCTCCCCTATACTCTTCCAAATCTCCCGGTCTTGAGCTATCTCTTCCCACATCTTCTAAAAGGCATACAGATCGTCACCACCAACGTTTAGTGAACTCATGTCATGACCTTTAGTGAAAAGCTGCTTTTATTCATATATTTTTCTGAACCTGCACGAGAACTGCAGACTGAATGGCATATTGTGAATCGGATCTTACCGTGTATATTTTCAGCGGTACTGTGAAAAATGCACAATTTACCTGCATTCCGGCTTCCTACAAGCTTACCTCACATTGGCTTTACTCCGCGTTTCAAAAAACATTTATAGTCTTCAACGGTGTTGCAATTTGTCTTGTTACTATAAAACTATGAAACAAAATGTCTTCACATAACATGGTATGGTTGGGTACAAAAGACTTTAAAACAAATCATAAATCCGTCTAGGCAGCTACTTGTAACGAACTCTCAAAATCTAAAAGAATAGCAATTTAATTAATTAAAATTGTCATTGTATTTGTTTTAATATAATTAAACAGTTGTATTTCTCTTATACATTCACAGAACCTTCCCAATAACATATATTAATCTATGATAAAACGTACATAGTGATTACTTTCTCTGTGATCTATGGACAGAACCTCTACGAGTCTACCTGGCCTCTCTACTGGCTATTGGCGGAAATAATAATATTTCCACAACAAAAATATTAAAAACCATTACCTATCATGATTTTTCTGACGTTGGTTTTTAATATTTTTGTTTTATTTACATTTATATTTTATAAAGTAATTCAAATAATAATAACAGTGTAAATAAACTCCTCTAGTAGGTATTAGACACACTCAAGGTAGGTACGTAAGTATACCTAGTGTTTAAGCGTTACCCGATTACTATCATACTCATGAAAGTTGCGCAGGGAAAGATTTCTGACAAACAAAAACACCCTAGGTACCCTTGGTTCAAAATAAATACAAAGATACACCGGACAAAGCTAGATATTTTGTAAATGAGATTCAATCACAGTTTTTAAAAATACTTTCTAAGTGCGTAAGTACCTTAAGGTCATTATAAAAACCCTAGATAATATTTCCCAAGGTTACAGGTACCTGTGATACAACCTGAAACGATCTTTAGAGCCTTTATATTAACTCTTAATCTTCGTCCATTTTGCTAAAATTAATATGCAATTTGCATGTTAATAGACTGTTAAGGGAAAATCTTAATTTTAGTCAAGATGAAGTTTCTTAGGTTGTTAATGAAATGTTCTACTTGTACAAATTGTTTCCAACGAATTTGTTCGCGTTGAATAGTTTTGTAATGGTGAGTAATAGCCACCATTTAGTTTTGTGCCTAGTAAGCAATTAGTTTTGAGCGAATATTATCGGAAGACGCCAAATTATGACTCGCTTTCTGAATTTTGTCGCAGAAAATTCACATTTAATTCCAAACTTAACCTCACCAATTAGAGAAACGCAAAATTGGTATAACTTATGACTAGTATTATAATTCTTTACTTATTAAAAGTAGAAGTAAGTACTATAAAACCACTGAACGTCTTTTTAACACGCAGCCGCTGCAAAATTATCACTTCTGCAAAGTTGTTAACTTAGATTAACTTCTACGAGTTCTCGTGACTTCGGAATTAATCCAAAGGAATTTTCTGTCATCTATCCGACACTGCTTTCAGATTTAAAAAAAGTCTATACTTACTTTTCTTTTTAAAATGTAAATTCTTTTGATTGTTTTTTACTTCGCGTTGAATTGTTTAACAAATTTATACTTTCATTTAAGTACCGTTTGAAACTAGTATAAAGTAAATAAAAATCTACTGACAATTCCAATTCTAAATAGACTGATAAAGGATTCTCGTGTTCTAGATTTACCACAAGCTCATTGAATTGACATGGGAAATCTAATACACTGTTCCATTCAAATTTCAAATATTTCATTTTACAGTGACGCGGAATAACCCGCTCTTTCTCTTGGCAAAATCCCAACAACATCTGCCGCACAATCTTGCAGGTATTTTTCTTAATGTCACTCGGAAATGCTTTGGTAAACTTTTTGGTAAATTCATAGCTGCTTTATTAAAGCTTCGTAAACAGTGATATCGAAACTTGGGTGGACGCCAACACTTGGCCTCGTTATCATAGACTTCTAGCAGAGGGTAATTTGGAAATCATATCGCATCTTTTTTAATAATAGATTCCAGTTGCTGTTCCTATTTTATTGTGGCCATTTGCTAATTACAATGCTTGTGTCTGATCTGAAACTTCTGCTACTGCCGTCACTGCATCACTCGTATGAATAATTTTTGAGCGCCCAATTGTGTTACTTTGTCAAAAGTCTAAGAACGTTCATGTATTGTTATTGTATATAGTAACCAGTTTACCATATGAACCGTTAGTACGATTATCTCGATGATTAGTCTTGGCTTAGTCAAATAAAAAACCCATAGGTAATAGTCGCAGGTGGAATATCATACCAAATACAAAAAGTAATTTCAGGGATCATAAAAATGTGTCTAGTTTTACACCTTCCTCAATCCTCTCATAAAAATAAGACAACTATGTAGGACTTGGTAGGTTTTAGTAAAGAAACGATTTTATTAGAACGGGTCTAGTGTAGATAGGTGGATGTCACGTCTTTGAATTTTTGATTTTAGGTCCTTCCATTTTCTTCGATGATTGTCTCCACGATTATACCTACCTATTACTTAGTACTCAGAACAAAAGATATAGCATACAAGCCATTGAGCTTAGCTGGAGGGGTTAACAGGATTACTAGTAATGTGAGTTCACAATCCCACATATCTAGTTGGCTTTTAAAAAGTTAAAAAAAAAAAAAATTAGTTTAGTTAATAAACTCTTATTAACTAAACTTATTTTTTTTTTTTTTTACTGCACTGCGAAATCTTACTAGCTAGGGTGGTTCTTATTGTTACGATTTGTTTTCAGTATGCATTTTACAAAATCGCGGTTTCCAAGTAGGTATTTTTAAAATTGTAGGATATTTTTCTAAGAGCGATCCAGGCCTAAACTGTTAACGTTTCAATGTAAGGAACATACTTGTTAAGTTACAACTTTATCATGGTATCATAAAAAGTACCGATGGGATTAATTTAAAATTCATAGTTATCCATGTTTTACGATCATATTCGCACTGTGGTAGTAAAGTTGTAATAACTTCGCAGGTGTTAACTTTCTACTGAATAGGATTTATTATGACAAGATACATTTGTGGGATATGACTTGTATATAGCCAATCTGGTACGGGCTGTGAATAATTAAACGGTTCTCGTATTAATTAATTTCTTTGTATTAGCCTTTTTATTTCCATTGCTATTGGAATGATGTTCTTGCATAATCGAATCTATTTGGCAGTTCATTAGTTTTTTAATCTTCCCCTACTTCTTAATATCTATTGTCTTCAAAACGAAATGGGAGTGTTCGATTTTATTTTGTAGGTATTAGAACTGCGTTTATACACACAATAAAACTAACACTAACAATAATCTTTCATGAATCCAAAACCAAACCAGCACTTAATTAAAGTTCAAAAAATCAGAAGCATTAAATTTCATAAATTACATTGACATAAAAATAAAAGAAAAGAGTTCAAACATAGCAATTTATTACTTGCAAATTACATTAAAAAAAGGGAGTTCAAACATTAATTCCATATTCTTTGCATAGTTTAGCAACATGGTGTGCAGCGACAGCGGCTCGGCGCGGCAACGTCGCGACATCGTCGCCTGTCGCCGCGCGCACACTGAAAGCTTGCAGCCTGCACGTACCAGCCATCATCCGACCTATTACCCTGAGCAACCCCGGAAAATATTGAAAATACTCCTTTCAACAACTTTATTATTTTTATGAGACTACTACGGATAGTTCAGAGCTTATAGAGTAAACTTTCATATACTGGAAGATATAACAGTAAGTATCATGAGCTTTGGAGACACTTTGAGTCTCTTTCAAAAGATGACCTCATGATCATAGAATATGAAAGAACGATTCGCTGTAATCTATACTAATATTATAAAGCCGATGAGTTTGTTTGTTTGTTTGAACGCGGTAATCTCAGGAACTACTAAAAAATATTTCTCTGTTGGATAGTCCATTTATCGAGGAAGGCTATAGGCTGTATAACATTACCCTACGACTAATAGGAGCGGAAAAAAACGGGGAAAATTTACGCTGACGAAGTTACAGAGACGCAGCGAGATAGCTAGTCTTAAATTGTAAGGTGACAAAGCCTTTGCATCAAAATTATTCAAAAGTGACGCTTGTGATAAGCCTACGACGCTTATGATTCTACATTTACATGTAATACCAAGTTCATAAAGCAAGATAGAACCGGAGAAAAGAACAAGGCAATAAGAACTAGCGGTCACTTCATAAATTGCCAAAGGTTTTTGTAACCTGTAAGGTACTGCCATCAATATCACCATATTAGAAGACTCTGGAGATGTACTACTTGTAATAAATAAAAATATTATACTCAGTTCAAATGATTTCTTAAATTATAGTCCAGTCCGGCGTGAAGCGGTGTAGCGAACGCACGCGCTTATCGCATTACGTACAGCTTGGTGTATCGTTTACGTTCGGTGCGGGTTTACCCGCTTATATTGAGAATGGCGGAGGATAATCCAGATGAAGTTGCGTTGTCCGATAAAAGTGAATCGGAAATAATTAACGAATGTGAGCGTACCTTGATGCAGATATCGGATATGAATAGCGAAGATCAACAAAATACGATTAAGCCCGGGGAAAAGAGAATTTTTGATAAAAGTGAAGACAGTTACAGTAGTGAAGAAGAATTTCACACAGTTTCCAGGAGAAGACCAAAAAAAGTAGTGGTGCGAAGTAGTTCAATAGAAGTCGCCAACACTCAAATCTCAGGAATTAACTTTAATAGTCAAGTACCCTCTTCCGAAAATATTGAGCTATTAAATACATTTGAAGTGTGTTTGACATCAAAAGAAATGTTACCTAAACAGATGGCTTTAGCCAAGCTATTAAAAAAGTTTAACATACAAAATGTCATGAGAATTAAATATAAAAGTCCTTTCAAAGTACTGGTACAGTTCAACAATGAGAATGAGGCTAAAAAATTGATTAATTTACCTAAAAATAAGGAACTAGACATACGAGCCCAATTTACTGACCAAGTTGTCTTATGCTACGGGTTAATCAAAGGGGTTGACTTGGAAATGTCAGAAGCGGAATGTTTGAGATCAATCAATAGCACAGTTGAAATTTTGTCCTTTAAAAGGTTAAAACGAATGGATCATGTAGGAAAATGGGTTGACAGTGAAACCGTGAAGATAGGCTTTAAAAGTGCTACTTGTCCAGATTATGTTATTGCATACGGATGCAGATTCAAGGTTGAGAAATATGTTTTTCCGGTCACCCAGTGTTCAGGTTGCTGGAAATACGGGCACAGTAAGAAGTTTTGCCCGATAAAAAAAAACCTTTGTCCAAAGTGTGGCAAAGAGCACATTAATTGTGATATACAAATATTTACATGTCCCAATTGCAAAGGTCCGCATATGGCTCTAGACAAAACATGCCCATATTTTTTAAAAGAGAAGAGAATACGTCTTGTGATGAGTCAAGAAAATATTACATTCAGAAAGGCATTAGAAATATATAACAAGGAAAAAAAAGAAAGTTTAACACGTAGCTCACATTCACGAGTGAATGAGCCACTAGTAAGATCTACCGAAATCGAGCCTACCGAAAAGTCATATATAAGGAATACTGCTAATTATTCAAACCCATGGGAAACGCTTGCTTGTGAACAGTCTGTTGGTAATACTGTGCAAGATATGGAGGCTGAGTCACTCTATGTTGAAAAAGGACAAGAGACTAGAAAACGAGAGAAAACGCGGAAAGGAGAGCCTAGGACAACGAAAAAGAAGAATAAAATTGACGAAAAGCCTACTACATCTACGGAAAGTAAAGAAGTTACTGAAGATAAAGAGGAGTCAAAAGGAGTAACGAGAGAGTGGAAGTTTCAATGGAGAAAAATCTGGTTAAATATTCAAGAAATTATATTTACTAAAGAGCAGCGTCTAGCAGAAAAGATTACATCCGTGCTGAAAGTTATATGTGAGGAAATTAAATTATTTATTTTGAATTGTTTTTTAGACAGGGAGATGCTAAACAAAATGTTCTTTATTGGTGATGGATAATAGACCAAACGAGCTTAGGTTGATTAATATATGCCAATGGAACTCACAAAGTTTAAAACCCAAATTAAATAGTTTTGAAGTATTTTTAAACCAAGAAAATATACATATCGCTATTTTGAGCGAAACTTGGCTGGATTCAAATATTACTTTAAATCTGAGTAGCTACAATATATTTAGACAAGACAGACATGATAATTACGGCGGAGTTGCAATCATAATTCATAGATCATTACGTTCACACATTTCTCCTATTCACTTATCAAACCCAGGCATAGAAATTATTCAAATTAAAATATTAAATTGTAAGATTTTGACAAATATAATATCCATCTACTGTCCATCCTCTGTAGTAACACGTTCTTCCGACTGGGAAGAATTGTTTCATTTAGAGCCTACAAAGACTCTAATTGCAGGGGATTTTAATGGGCACCACACCAACTGGTCATATAAAATAGATCAAAGGGGAACGCAACTAATGGATTCATCTTTGGAAAATGGCTGGATTTCTTTAAATAATGGTGAGCCTACCAGGGTTAAATTAGTTAATGGTGTTATACAACGAACTTCGCCTGACATATCATTCGCTTCATCAGATATTTCTATAAATTGTGATTGGAAAGTCTGTAACGATAACCTGGGTAGTGATCACCTTATTATAAAAATGACATTTAACTACTTGGAGTCCAAAGAGTACGTAAAAAAACGCAATTATAAAAAAGCTGACTGGAAGGCATACAGTGATGACCTTGTTCAGCCGTTTTCTAATATTGATATCTATACAGATATTCAGACATTATATAATTACTTTGAGTATCACATTAATTTTTCAGCTACTAAAAATATACCTCAATATAAAATGTGTACTAATCCAGTAGGTAAATTCAAACCCAGGCGGTACTGGAGCCCATTATTGTCCAGAGCTGTAGCTCGCCGCAGATTAGCTCTCAGTGTTTTTAGACGTAATCCCACGCCTAGTAATCTTAAAATTTTGGAAGAAAGAACGTTAGAGACCCATACTTTGATTAATAAAGCTAAATCTAGTAATTGGAGAGCGTTTTGTGATAGTGTCAATGAGACCATTTCTGTCTCCGAGATGTGGCAAAAAATGCGTTGGTACAAAGGCTTTAAACAATCAAAAACTTTTCCATCAGAAATAAAACAAAAGGAATTATTACGCTCTTTAGCGCCTGATACAGTTTTAAATAAACATCCAAACTTTACCTCTCATAATAGTTTATTGGAATCCCCGTTTAGTTTACATGAAATGGAATACTGTCTGAAAAAAAGGGACACTGCTCCAGGTAATGACGAGGTTACGTATTCTATGATTTATAACCTGCCTGTTGAAGGAAAAGCGTATTTATTAAATATGTATAATAAAATCTTCACATCAGGGCATATTCCGTATCAATGGCGAGACATAAGAATTATACCTATTCCAAAAGCTTGCACTAATATTGATAGCGAACCAAAGTTGAGACCTATATCACTCATTTCTTGTATCTGTAAAATATTTCACACAATGATAGTAAAAAGGCTCGAGTGGTATACAGAAAAGAATAAGATTTTATCTTCTGATACAGCTGGTTTTAGAAGAGGACAATCCTGTTTGGATTGTCTAGCAAGGCTAGTAACTTATATTCAAGTAGGATTGACTCATAATATCCCCACAGTAGCTTGCTTCTTGGACATAGAAAACGCATATAATAATGTCTTGGTTGAATATGTTGTGGCTACACTGGATAGCCTAAACATGGGTTCAAAAATTTGTGAGTACATTTGGGAGTTTTTAAATGCTAGGCGATTAATTATTAAAAATGAGAATGGGGGAAGTACCATAAGTAGATGGACGAATAGAGGCTTGGCCCAAGGGGATCCTCTTTCCCCGATACTTTTTAATTTAACCACACACAAAATTTGTCATGAGATTTTAGACATTTCTATATCGCAATACGCTGATGATTTTGTTTTTTTCCTTAGACACAAGGATGTACATTATTGTGAAAATACTCTACAGTTAGGACTTAATGTAATGATTAATATGCTCGATGAAATGGGACTAGAACTTTCCCCTAATAAATCAAAGGTATGTATATTCACTAGAGGTAGAAGAAGGAACCAAATAAATCTTACAATTAATAATAATACCATAAATAAAGTTGAGAACTTCAAGTACCTTGGTATGTGGCTCGATAGATCCCTACTGTGGGGTAAACATATCAATGAGTCAGCAGAGAAAGCGATGAAATTTTTAAAACTTATAAAAATTTTAGCTGGGTCTAAATGGGGAATGCATCCAAAATACCTACGCACATTATATATTTCATTGATCAGAAGTAGATTAGACTACGGGTGCTATTTGTATGGTAGTAGTGCCAATGTACATCTATATAAACTTGACAAAATACAGAATCAGGCAGCAAGAATAATAGGAGGATTTATTCGAAGCACTCCCATTCATGTAATGGAGAGTGAACTGTGTTTACCACCATTGCATATTAGAAGATTATTTTTATCTTATAAGTTTTGTCTTAAGAGTATGTCCTGGACTAGCAATGTGACTATACAATTATTAAATGAACTCTCTGGTGTCATTCAATCAAGATACTGGCAAACTAAAAAGGTACCATTACTTATAACAGCGTTTGACAAATGTAAGCCATTCTGTGTACATTCTTCTAACCCCTTAGAAATGTTTTCACTTAATGTTTGGATGACAAATATAAAAATTCATGATATAATCATATATAAATTGGAAAGTGTAACGGGACCTAAAAAATCAATGAATATTACAACACTTAAATTTGAAATTGTAAAAGAAATTCAGGATAAATATCAATATTATAATAAACATTTCACTGATGGATCTAAATGTAAAACTGGACTAGGTGCAGCTTTTTATGATATTAATAGACACTCTTCAGCTATGTATAAAGTAAACAATAATGTTTCCATTATGACTATGGAACTCATTGCAATCTATGCAGCCATTAAATCTGCTTGTCGCTCGGGAGATCAGTTCATTGCGATATTTACTGATAGCAAGAGTAGTCTGCAGCATTTAGCTCGATGCGCCTCTGGTTTCAGAGGTGTTTCGGTAGCTTACTCAATATTAAATAAGGTTCATGACCTTATAAATAATGGCGTTGTGCTTAAGTTGCAATGGGTTCCATCTCATGTTGGTCTCTTTGGTAATGAGGAGGCTGATAGGCTAGCAAAATTAGCGATTTTAGAAGGGGTAGACATTTATATAAAACCTAATTATTCAGAACAATTGAGTAGATGTAAAACATTTTGCTATAATAAATTTAAAGAATACTTTGACGAGCGTAGTAAAGAAAAAGGCATTTGGTATAGAACTATAAAATGTCAGCCTCCTCAAATACCATGGTTTACCGACAATAAACTGAGTAGATTACAAATAATTTTAATTCATAGATTACGCTCTGGTCATTATCCATCTAAAAAATTTGGTTTTTTAATGAAAAAAGTAAATTCTCCTAATTGTGAAACGTGTGGAACGGTTGAAGATGTTTACCATTTACTTATGGAATGTGTCAGAAATAGAAGGGAGAGAGAGTCACTTATGGTTAAAATTAACTCAAACAAATATGATATTGCTCCATATTTAAACATTTTGGCACAACCTACTTCAGAAATAGTAGATCTGCTCTTAAATTTATTTAACCATCGTTGATTCAAAACCTTTTTAATAGATATTAAGTTAGTTTAGATATGATGAGGCTGACATGCCATTGTGGATAAAAGCCTCGATAAAATAAAAGAATAAAAAAAAAAAAAAAAAAAAAAAATTATAGTCAATTAAATCGTCAAACATCTAATATTTTAGTATGGACAGATCATATCAAGACCTTGAAAGTTGGCGTCCAAATTCAACAACAAAAATATCTTGATCATATTAAAATGCAATTGTATTCATTTTCAAAGATAAACGAAAACGATCAAAGCCACATCAGATTACCATTACGAATAGCATTTGTATACAAACAAAGAAACGATTCAGAGGACATGACATCTAATTTTATTTGTTTATCGCTCCAGTAAAAGCTACAACCGCGGATTAAGACCGGATTACAAGAAGGCCTACAAAGGGAGGAGGTAAACAATCCAATTACACCCCATCTCGGTTCAGACAAGTGAAAGAAGGATTGAGAGAATAGTTTAGTATAAACCATTTTATGGTCTACCTGGTTGGGAAAATGAATGTTATATCTATGGATAACATGAGTAAGTATAGATACATTCTAATAAATAGTTGAGCCTTATTATGTGATCTCTACAACCTATTAAGTTTAGAACCAACCTCGCTGTATATTTGAAAAGAACTGGAAACGTGTTTGCTTGTGTCATTGATTCAGTGGATAAACCTAAAAGACACATATAAATCTACAGACAATAAGGTAGGTGCGCTTAATAAGAGCCAGTTCCTAACTTAATGATAAAACTAAAACAGTTGTCTTGCGAACCCTCCCTATAGACCAATCATAAAAGGGCATCAACGTTCATTGCTTTCGCGCCAGCCGTTTTGACAATAACTCTCGAGTAACCGCAGCGGCGGTCGACGTGACTCAATTTATTAAAAAATAGTTATTCAATTTTGGTTGATTTCAGTAATAAAAGCCGGTGTTCTTGAAATAATTGGACTATTATAATGATAAAATACCTTCTGAACGTAGATTGACAATGTAAGTTACTGAAATCGAATTTACTGTATTTTAACTTAATTTTGTTCAGTTTTTTCAGGACATATGTAAATGCCTAACAAGATCTACAACGTTGTTACCTAATAAGGACTGGGCTTTATTAGTTACACGAAATTTGAAATAGTCATGATCGGTTACTTAATTACTTAAATGATTTCGATAGTGTGAATAAGCAGGTGTCTTTGCAACGCTTTCATTTATCAATGGATACATAGTAAAGAGGAAAACATGGCTCAGGATGGTCTGAAAATAGTCCACAGAATACTTTATAAGTTTATATGAATATGTTGTTTCTAAATACTTAATAAGATCCAGAAAGAGAGATTTGATTAGTTAGGCACATCCAATTAATAAAAATCATTATAGAACCACTATTTGTTTGATTTATAACTATAAAACAGTATAAATATACAGTGTATACATTTTCTATGACTGGGCCACATCTCGAATAGTTTGAAGATTCCGTTTAATTATTTAAAAAAAACACTAACGTAATAGTAGTTTAGCGTTTTACTGCGATGCACAAAGGACCATCCAAAAGCTTTTAAAAAAATATTTTTGCACAATATTTTTGCTTCAAATAAAAACAGTTTATTTGCTTGTATTATCTTACTAACATACTATAACTCGACCCTTGTTAGATGCACTTACCTTATTGCATTTAAAAATATCGATTTATATTTATTACTGAATTATTAATGTATTAGCTCATTTCATTAAAAATAGGCACTATGAATTAAACAGTCATATACTACTCGTATTATAGGTACTAAAAAAGAAAACATATTACCTGACAGTAGAAGGTACTTTCAATTCTAAAAGTAAAAAGTCTATTTCATAATAGACCACTTGCATTGCTGGTCCATTGTCATCTCTGATGACTAAATTCTTGGAGCACCCTTCACCTGGTCTTACACTTACACATTTCGCTGAAAAAAGTGAGAATATAAAATTTTACATGAACAAAATAATGAATGATTTAAGAATTATAGATGTATGTATCTTTAACATAGTTAAATGTTTTTTATTACATTAGATAGTCGCTTTTTTACAGTGTTCTTCAGAAAATACTCTACAGTCACCTACATTATTACAACTCTTAAAATAAGAATTAAATACACTACAAAGCTTATTTTCTCTTCATAAGATATACATTATAACAGTACAATTGGATTCCCAACTTGACATTAAGCTTATCAAAAGAATAAATAACATTATCTCATCAATCAAACTCACCAACGATTTCGTAAAATACAAAAACGCCGATGTCCTGCAAAGCCTTGTGCCATTTAAGCACCTTCTCCACGGGACCGGAAAACGCCCTCGGACCGCTTTTGTGAAGAGCCTGAATGCGACCGTTTATTATTACAACATTGCCACATTTTGTTGATATGTGCGATCATAAGCTATTTACGAGGGAAAAAGATTTTCTGTTGTGCCTTTTGCTTATTTTATTTCACTCAAAAATGAGTAGATAATCCCAAAATAGAACGTTCATTATACACTTAAAATACGTAGCTATTATAGAAATTGAATAGCTAATATCTGACAAAGTTCATCATGAAATGATTGCCCAAATTAATGAAAATGATACATTACAAAGGATTCATTCAAAATTTAGTTTGTGGTTGATTAGCGAGTTATAGCTTTATCGGTTATAGCTCCCCTAAATAAAAAATATAACTTCTGACAAACATTATAGTTTTGACACAGAACTTTACCAGATTGTACACTAGATAACCATACCAGAGTATGTAGTAATTCTAATTGGTCTGTGATCTAGAGTATCTACAATATTGTGAGGTTCTGTGTGAAAAATATTTTTTTGTTTGTGGTTACCATCATCTTAATACATTATGATCGCATGTTTACGTAATTGGTTAAGTGGAATATTTGTTATCAAAAGACAACAAGGCAAACTAAAACTCAAAATTACAGATACACGAAAGTACGTTAGTGATCTGATAGAAAAATACAGAGCAAAGGAAATAACGGACCATACTTGACTCTTTCTCAAGATAAAACGAAAGAGGCTAAAGGGAATCTTCAAGAAATCACTTTTTTCAAAGACAACGGCACGGATATTGCATCGGCCGAGCGCACCGGCACACTTTCCGCAATGAACTTCACTTTATTTACTTAGACGAAATTAATGAACTAGACTGGTTTAGAAAATAAATCTGAAAAGATAGAGACCTGTTCAAAAACCGCTAACATATGCAAATGACTTTGGTTTGAATATACTTTCAAATCCAATATTCAGGTATTAATTAATTTCTAATACATATTAGTACTAGTATAGTATTATATTATATGTGATATTAGTAAATTGAAACGTTTACGACCATTTAATAAACAAATTTCTGTCTAATTTGATTCTGCGTTGATTTATTGACTTTATGTGATATAAACTTATTAAACAGCCTAATGAAATTGAATACACGAAATTATTGATAAACTGTACTAGTATTTAGATCGAATTTAGCTCATAAACGTAAAAAGTTCAGCAGAAATAAAATAATGTTATTACAGATGCAGGAAATGAAAGGATCTTTCACCGTTACTTTAAGGGTGTAAGTCCCATGCGGATGACAAAAGACCTTTACTGGGCTCGCAGTTACTTTTATTACTTGCGATTTCAGAAAAGATTTAAGTTTTTATTTTATGAGTCAACACGGTTTGGTTTTTGATGAGGGCCCTCTGTCAGACCAGCATTTTGACGTGGGTGTACGTTGAGAACGGTTTGTTGAATATAATTAAATTAATTGTGTAGATCTTTCAAGAGTCGTGCAAAGGTAGATAGATGCTTCATTGAGTGCTTATATGAATATCTGGATTTTATATGTAAAAAAATGAATAAGCATGTGCTTTAAATTTTAATCGACATCGATTTGGTCCATATGCCGCTATAAAACGATTACATGCCAATTTCAAAATCAACACGAACAAATGTTAAGATTAACATGCAAATTTTCAATATCCAAACATAAACATTGTTTTTCTTCATTCGATATTAAAAACTCATCAATTACATAATACAGTGGTACCTAGGTACTTGTCCCAACTTTGTTCAGTTAACGATGTAAGTATTTACATACTTCTTACGTACAAAATATTTCCGATCCCCTTAACTGCCACAAAGCGACAATTTATGATCTAAAAAGAAGTTTCAATTTTATACTTTATTGGATTTCACATTGCAATTTGATATTCTTACGAGAGACATGTGTGCATGATAAATTAGCTTTCGAATACCAAATTAAGATACCAACCAATATGTACTATTCTTATACTAGGTAAGTGTTATCCTATAGGTACTGAATTAAAACAATTTTAACATTGTCAGATTAATACGTAACCTACCTATGTAAAAATTAGAAGCAAAATAGTTACGATTGTCCTTTCGAAATTAGTAGATGTCTCGTGTTTTAAAATAAGGAAAATTGTTGGTTGTTTAAGATCCTTCCTCCTAGACTGTTTAGGATTTTGTTAATTAACTGATGTGGACCACAATTCAGCCAAACTCAAGTGCGACTGGAGGGGCTCAAGTACGATAAGGGGGGACTAATCTACACATAGTGGATACCTAACGATGGATATCGCCGTCGAGTCAGGCCTAAGAAAAGCTGGCGTGGCGATCTGGATACTTTTGAGAAGATGTAAGGTCCAAACAGGAAAGTTAGGAAGCATTATTTTGGAAAAAAGATAGTTTAGCACATAACGGTGTAATAGGCGGTAACATTAGAATGAAGGCTCGAAATTCCTTGAGATTGATATTTGACTTTTGATGAAATGAGGTGAGATATTTAGGTTACGACTATAAACCAAAGCCGAGGTATGTAATCCAACTTGCGACGGATGAATTATGAATGCGAGATTAAATAGAGGTAGTTCTGAGCCACGGCTGAATAGCTGTAGTGTTAAATACGCTTGGGTGTAGTCGACTAATATAACAGAGTGGTTGTTAAAAGGGGCCATAATTTGCGCTCAAACGTTGTGTGGATTATGAAGATTAGTAGACAGACATGGCAGGCAGTGTTATGTGTGTACGAAAACAATACGCGTTGAAGTAAATTCCTTTTCATTTACTCAAATTCAGTCAGTAACATAAGTCGTCGGCAATATTTCAAACCATCAACGTTCCGGATTAAGCATAGTGATGAATCTTTTTATACTCTTTTCGTGAATTGGCGCTTAACTTATTTTCAAACGATCATTGATTTGGTTTAGTTTGAATTTTATATATACGATGACTATCTTGTTTTGATGGGAATTTTCATAACATTTTTCGGGTTGGAAACTTCAAAATATTAAGCGACTTATGTAAATAACTGTACTTTGTTTTTTTTTTCATTATTAAACGACTGGGTAGGTTCATTAATTAGTGTCTTAAATTAAATAACTTGGTCTAATTATATTATTTGACTGTGTTTTAAATTTCCTCTTGATTTCCCTTGGGATAGGTATTCCTAATGAAAACCTAGTCTCAAAGAAGTTCGTTTTGTATTTAAATTTTTTAATGAAGTTTCGATCAAAGCTACTAATCGGAAAATACTCACTCTTTTCTGTCTTGGATACTGAGTTAGATATTTAGCTTAGGAACATCAATAATTTGGTATTCTGGTAATGTTTAACCAGTCTTTGTTCTGCTTCTGACAATTCTTGGGTCAGTTTGATACCATTGCATCACACAAAATATTTACATAAATAAGTACTACAGAATATTTCTTCTTGGTTCAGTGTCAACGCCTTACCTAGTATGTTGGAAACTAAAAAGAGCTACATAAGAATAGTCATTTTTACGTGTACCGATATTTTATGAAAATCGTAATGTAGGAAGGAGGCAATTTATGTCTAAGAAAATATGTATCCGTTTCTTTTGTTAAAAGACGACACAAAACCGGCTTATCTAATATTATCTTCGCTAACCCATCCCAAGAAAAACTATTTTATGAAAGCTGCATAAGAAATTTGTATATGGTTGTTTTTGGATATAAAAACCCTAGGTGGCAAGTTAAGCAGTTTCTTACTTTTTGTAATATAAAGACGTTGGTGAAGTAGTAAGACAATAAAAAGGCAGACTATAATAATAATATCTTCTATAATAATATCTTGGAACAAGTCACACAACGCTATCTGATCCCAAACTAAGCAGAGCTTGTACTATGGAAACCAGACAACTGATAAATATACTTATATATTTCTAATTACATACATATTATAGATAAATAACACCCAAACACAGAATAAACCATCGTGCTCATCACACAAAGTTTTATCCTGGGTGGGGATCGAACCCACGACCTTTAGCGTAGCAGTCGGACACACTCCCACCGCGCCACGAGAGCTAACAGCTTTCCGAAAAATAACTTTAGAACGTTAGTATAGACAAACAAAGTGATTATTTGGATTTAGTCTGATCTTGGTAGGTATGATCAATAAGGATGTGTACTATTTTTTGTGCGTATTATAAGTTGTTGAGTCAACAGTTTTCAAAGGTTTTAAGACGTATAAAGCGCTTTTCATGTAGTCCGCGATAGATCGATATCTCACCTGCACCAGTTTCCTTTCGACAATCGAATACTTAAAAAATATATAGAGCTTTCGAAATAAAATGAAGATAATAAATTTATACACAACGCTAAAAAAAACAAATGCCGTGCGTCTTGGACCATAATAACAGAAAAAGTAAGCGACACTAAAGCAAAATAATATATATATATATATATCAAAGAAAACAAACAAACTTTTAATCCAATTGAGATAGCTACTTTATTTAACAATCACAATATAGACAAAAAACCTATTCCAAACTACAATTTATTAAAAAAAGTAGAATCAACTATTTTTATAAAACCTACATCAGAAAATGAAATAATAAAATCACTCAACTCTTTGAATAATACTAATTCAGTAGGTTACGATAATCTGTCAACATACTAAAAAAATGCGGTAATGAAACTGGAAAGGCTAATAATACCTTTCCAGTTTTTTTAGTTTTTACATCTTATTAATCTCTCGTTTTCGCAAGGGGTTTTTCCTGAAAAAATGAAACTTTTAATCGTAAAGCATGTAATGTATAAAAAAGGATGTAAATATTGTTTGGCCACCTATAGACCTATTACTTTGATTCCTATACTGTCTAAGTTATTCGAAAAATTGATGTGTACTCGTGTCATAGCTTTCCTTAATGAGTTTGAAGTAATAGCAAAAGAATAAAATGGATTTAAAAAAACTAGTCAACTACTTTAGCTGCATACTCATTAATTCAACATGTTACGAGAAATATTGATGAAAAGCATATTTTTTGACATTACCAAGGCCTTTGATGTAGTGAGTCACAAAATTTTGCTAAACAAATGTGAATGTTATGGCATTAGAGGGCTTGCCCTAGAGTGGTTACGGAGCTACCTGTCAAATAGGAAACAAAGTGTCGAGATTATTCAAATTAATACAACAACTCATATACGGAAACTTATAGATCAGAATATAGACTAGACGAATTTTGGTGTACCCCAGGGCAGTGTTTTGGGACTACTATTATTCTTGATATACATCAATGACATCACAAATATTATACAGCACTTATGCGTACTCTTTTCGGACGACATATCTGTAATCATTTCAAGTAAACGTGATCTTAATAATTATAATGATCTACTAAAGTCGATTATAGAAACCGTAACAAATTGTTTGAATAATAATAACCTTACAGAAAATATGAGCAAAACCTAAATAGTACAATTTCACAATGAAATTCAGGAAATAGAGAATATTAAATTTCTTGGTATAACCCAATAAACATTTATGCGGCGGTAGCCTAATGGCTAAGGCATCGGTCTCGCAATCGTGAGGTCATGGGTTCGAATCCTACCCATTATACTACCGACGCGACGTGAACCTACTCTTTTCTTTTTTTTTTGATGTGGCGGGAATAAATCCTCACGAACACCTCCACCGTCTGTGGAAGACGGTGAAGGTAGTGTGGGGTTTGCAACCACTAAAAACCCGCTGTGTATCGCTCGCCACCTTCGCGAACGGGCCGCCGAAATTCGTTATACCGTCGGCGCCCCCCCAGTGGCAATGCCCGGACGCGATGTTGTTGCGTTCCGGGCATTACACACCTACGCGGCCCCTGGATACACACAGGGCGCCGAGCCTCCACGGAAGGCCGCGGGCGGGGCAGATTACCCCGTACGCCCGCCTGCAGCCCCACCTAAGGCGGCATTAGGCGCAGACATCCGCGCCGACGCCGCCCGGTTCGCCGGCGACGGAGCGGATCCGCCAAGGAGCACTCTTCCCTGACGCGCACCGCCGCCTCCTTCTGCGAGATGATATCCTCGCAGAAGGATGCGACCGCATTCCACGACCCCTCGCCACAGACCATGGACAGAACCACGGCCGGCAACGAGAGGTCACTTCCGACCACTGCGGTGAGAACTCGACGTTGCCCCTCCCAAGCTGGACAATGCTGGAGGGTGTGCTGCGCCGAGTCGCAGTGGTGGCAGGCGAGACTCGGTTCCCTTCTAGCGACCGTGTGCAGGTACTTCCCGAAGCACCCGTGGCCGGAAAAGACCTGCACCAGCCGGAAGGAAAGGGTCCCGTGCCCACTACTCCATGACCGGCCAGAGCGCCTCCACGGTGCGAACACCTGCCCGTGGAGCCTCCAGATGTACCTACCACCGGGCCATGACTGCCCGGTGGGCCTCACCGCGCCAGGCGCGTAACTATTCGGGCAGGGGCACCGAATCCCCTGCTCGAACACCCACCGCCCGCCGATGCACTTCGGCGAGCACTTCCGCATCCAAATACCACGGGGGTGTGCCGGCCAATACGCATGCCGCCTATGCAGACACCGTGCGGTATCCGCATACTATATTACCGACGTGAACCCACTCCTAACACAACCCATAGAGCTTAGAATTATAGAATTGCTAGTAATGTGGGACCTCAATCCCACATTGCTAGTTATCTTTATTGAAACCGTTTGTACGTGCATTAATAAATTCGTCTATGCACTTAGAAACCTCAGAAAACAGGCAAGTTACAATGCTGCGATATCTGCATACCACGGATATATTGGATCTGTGATAGATATGATATACTACTATGGGGCAATTTCACAGACATTAAAAAGGTTCATAATTGTCAAAAGAAATGCGTGACTATTGCATGCGAGCTATTTGCGGTGCCGAGCCTTTAGCATCCTGTAGACCATTTTTCAAAAAAGCCAATATTCTTACGGTAATATCTCTTTATATATTCGAAATAGCGATGATTGTCAGGAATCACCCAAATCTTTTCTCCAAAGCGCATGAACACAAGGAATCAAATAAACTTGTTGTAACAAGATCCCTATGTACACTACATAAAAAAAAATGCTCTGGTATGGTAGTAAAGGTGTTTAACAAAATATCAAAAATATTAAGAGAACTTCCCATAAATTTGTTTAGATACAGACTGCAAAAGTGGCTAGTGAAAAAAATATTTTACACAATTAATGAGGTATTAAATAATAATGAATTATAATTTAGATTTAAAGTTACTGCTTAATTATAATACTGTATACATATTTTTATATACATATCTACTAATAATATTATATAAAATACTACCAATACCCAATTATAATATGATAAATCCCTACTTAATATATAAATGTGAATGTAAGTTTGTTTGTTACGCTTTCACGCGAAAACTACTCAACCGATCATCATGAAACTTTGTACACATATTCTAGGAGTTATTAGAAGTAGCACAGGAATATAAAAAAGGAGAAAATTTACGGAGACGAAGTTGCGCGGGACAGCTAGTAGTAAATAAATTAATGTTCTTGTAATAGTTTTAAATGTATTCATTAATAATATTTTCATTATTTTACAAAAATTTGAATGCCTCTAGTCAGTACTTTAGACATATTTTTAAGAACATAATTATACAACCATGTTTCATGTGAAATAAATTATATGGATTTTTTGATTTGGATTCATTTATAAAATTTTAGCTCGCTTTATTTTTGCTACATTTGTGTACTAAAATTGAATTTCTAAAATGGATCTATCTATAAAGGCAACTACGTGTTATAAAATAAGACCAAACCAACCCACTTTAAAATAGATAAGTACTAAAGAAGAAAATATCTTATTCTAAGTCTCACCTGAAGTCTTGCCGCTCTAGACATAATCTGATTTTGGTTTTCTTTCTTCGGCACTTTAGTTTCAGCGACTTTGGGGGTTACTAGAAAAAGTTACTGGGCTTAAACTTTATAATATGTAAAGAGAAACATTAGTACATGTATTAAAAATAAACCATTTAGAATTAAGAACATTTCAGTCTATTCTATCAAAACCAACATTTTCAATTAAATAATTGCTAGTGTTTATTTTTCCTTCTTTGAGGTATGTTTAAATAATATTATGTTATTTTAGATACGATAATTAAACAAAAGAATTTAATAATAACATTAACATCCATTACCAGTAGACTATAGGTAGTATAGAGTGTATTTTGTTAAGAATTTTTTAATGTCTAGTAACTTCACTTCTAGTAGGTAGGTAAATTTGCAGTTTAAAACCTTGTACTTTTTATACAGTAGATTTGAAGGCACGATAAACGTATCGTACCACATATATAATGTAAACTGTAAGTACATATGTATTAAAGCTTGAAAATGTTTCAATGTTTTTTAATTTTATTAAAGAGTAGCTGTCCCGCGCAACTTCGTATGCGTAAATTTTCCCCGTTTTTGCAAAATTCATCATTGCTGCTCCGCTCCTATTAGTCGTAGTGTAATGTTATATAGCCTATAACCTTCCTCGATAAATGGGCTACCTAACAGTAAAATATTTTTTCTATTCCGATTAGCAGTTCCTGAGATTACCGCGTTCAAATAAACAAACAAACTCTTCAGCTTTATAATATTAGCTAGCAATGTGGGATTGTGGGTTCCACATTATTAGCAATGGACTTTACAGACTAATACTTTAAATATTTGTGTTTAGTGATTGACAAAACATAAACACAATTTTAGCCCTAATTAATGACGTTTTCACAATATTTCAAATCATAATATTGCCAGTTGTAGTAGAGATTAAACATTCCATAATTATCTATATGCCTATGGGTATAGCCAAATACCAAGATATTTCAAGAAATTATATTTCCCATTTCGTTACGTATAAAGATTAGACACGCAACTCTCCGAGTGGCCTGTTTTTCCTGGTTCAATAACAATAGGTTACACAAAATTATTACTATAAAATAATAGTCTTCTATATGATTTTGGTCACGTTATGTCTGACATTTTTAGCAAATGGTCACACATCTCTGGACTTGATGGTGAAGATTTTGTTTAATCTCCCTAATTTCTCTCGAGCCCATAAATAACAATACATACCTAACTCCAGGAACATGTAACTTCTTTAATATCAAAGATAGACAAGATCATTAAAGACTCACGAATCAACTTGAATCAAAATCGAATCAGTTCAAACGTAAAGTGTATATACATGTCTTTAATTAAATCACGTTTTTACGGTTAGATATAGGGGAGACTTTCTGAACTCAACCCATTGGGGGAGTGAGTTGAAACGCGTATCCTGCCAAGTATTGCGAAGTTTCGCTTTAGAACTTAAGTTCTCGAAAATACACGAGTAATGAGCTTGTTAGACTGAGTTACGGCTTACTACAGATGGGTGTACTTTCGCGTTTGACACCCCAGGGTAATTCTTTTTTAGACACGTACCGTCATGGTACTACTGTTGGATTATTTTGTAGATGGTATAGGTACAATTAATTGAGAACAAGACACATTCCACCATGTAAGATAATAGGTACTGAGAAATTTGGTTTTGAATGTTCTTTCGGTCACGGCGTATATCAAAGTTAGGCGGGGCTGCGTAACTGGCCACCTAAGAGACTAGCCAAAGAAAGTGTGAGCACAAACAAAACTGCGTTCTCTATTCTCTCACTCTCATCGTCCGATACAACCGGCGAGAGATTTGGCGCAGGATGGTGGGCTTAACGTAAACAAGCCCGTATATGGACCGGACTGTGGTAACGTTTCTTAACATCTATCTATGCTATAACTTGGTACTTATAAAACACAATCTCATAAAAGCAATCCATGTAAACGACCTTTACTAAAAGAAAGCTACAAGTAGGTATCTACTAAAATATATATAAAAAAGAGATGAGATTGGGAGATATCACCTGAACAAAGATCTATTTAAGTATTACCAATACCAAAAAAGTAATCTTACCTATTACGGGGTTTTGCTGAATTTGTTGCACATTGTGCTTAGGTTGAAATACTGAATTCGCGCGGCCATCGAAACTGATATTTTTGGGAATTTCCAAGCATTGCACTGCCACTGCTATTTTAGGGAAAAATGTATTAATAAAACATGCTGCCTCTGTGGCGAGGTGGGAGTGTGTCCGACTGCTACGCATGAGGTCGTGGGTTCGATTCCCACACGGGACAACACTTTGTGTGATCCACAAATTGTTGTTCCAGGTCTGGGTGTACTTTGTATCCGTGACTTGTATGTTTGTAAAGTCCCCCGTGACACAGGGCTTGTACCACTACTTATACTGCGGGAGTCGTATTTTTTTAGATTAGATTAGATAGAGATAGATAGATCAGAATTTTATAGCTGCGAGTTTTATTATGTAAAAATACTGCTATCATTTTTTTTATCGTTTGCAAAAATCCCCACGGATCCCACTCCTACGAAGGCACGTAAGCCCCTCCTACGTGTCGGACTCGAACCGACTAAAAATCACACGGTGTTCCGGCACATAAGCATATTTCCAACGGTGAGTATGGAACAGTAAAATTAAAACATGGTCGTTGGTTACAACGACAATGTTTTAATTTTAATGTACCTACATATATACTTCATTTCCACCATGCGAGAGCAACCTATCTATATGAAAATGAATTGGAAATTGTTAAACTAGAATAAGCTGCTGAATCCATATTAAATAAATCCTGTTTTTAACTATCATTTTAAATAACAACCACCAGGTCGATTCATGAATTACTACTTAACTGCTGTGACGTTGCAGTTATGTAGAGTTTAGCGATTAATGACTTTTTCGTAATTTTTAAAACAACAAAATTACCTACAGTGTAATAATATGGGTGAAAAATCGATAGTACTCAAGTTTAAGTCAAAACTAACTGCAACTGCACTGCAAATTAACTATTTGGAATAGTTTCACGACCCACTTATTACCACCATTTCACCAAAGCCAATCTAAGCCATAAAACATTAATCATTTGCGTAGAATTAAGTTACCATTGTTAATCACTTGTGGCGTAAAAGTTTTAGGTTTGTTCTTCTCAGGACCAACGAAGCTGCGGTTTTGGTAGTTAGATCCAAAGCTGGGATCGTTTGACACATGACCCGTCTCACTTTGCATCGGTTGACCTAAAACGATTATTTTAATTCATTCCTTTGTTCGCTCCTTTCGTGTGGAATTAGAACTGTTTCGAGTCCCACTAGACAAAAATAAAGTTGCCAGAGAAAATAAAAACCTGAATTTATTACCTGTGTTTTGCTTAGTGCTAAGTAAAGGCACAAAATACCGGAGCAGAGGTAACCTTCAGGCCTCGCTCAAGCAATACGGCACGGAATTACAGACCACCTTGGACCACTTTACTCGGAATTTCGGCGTTCCGAGAAACCGTGTAAGTGATGCTCTTGATAATTCATGACTTTATACGAGTACTTAACCGAAAGATGTATTTATACAGGGTGATTATTTGTAATATAACTACTAATATGGATGTGTGTGTGATTATGAATAATTACAAAATTATTTAGTGTAATGTAAAGAGGCTACGAGTGGGAGGTTATTAATACATATAGGTAATACAAATCACTCTGTACTCTTAAGTATGACTGAAAGGTAAATATCTAATACTTTAGCACAAAATAAACAAGATACCACTTTATTTAAATATTCTGTTTAAACGTTACTTACATCCTTTGTAAATAAAGAAAAAGATCTCTAATTTGGTGTAAGAGAAACATAGATAGCATCAGGTACCAATTATCCCGAGGAAATTGTGAAAATGGACTGAGGAAAAGGGTTACGAAACTCTAATAGATTCTTGGTAACATAAAGATCGGATCGTATACGGTATTTATATAAATATCTACTTACAAATTACGAAAAGTGACGGAGTGACCCTATGTATAACCGGTACGTCAATACTAGCTGAGCTGAGCGTCAGCCGCGATGCACGGAAATGAACTTGTAGGGCTCGCTTCGCTCGCCCTCATAAAGAGGAACAGTTTGTGACGTTGTAGGAGGTAATCTCTGGATCTGCTGAACCGATTGTGAAAATTATTTTACCAGTAGAAGGCCACGGTATTTGTGAGTGCCATAGGTAGTCATAAAATCACGCTACGACCGGAGCGGAGCATCAATGAAAAATGTTGCAAAAACAGGGAAAATGATGCAAACGAAGTTGCGCGGGAACTTCATTCCCCGTTCAGCAGATCCAGAGATTACCTCCTACAACGTCACAAACTGTTCCTCTTTATGAGGGCGAGCGAAGCGAGCCCTAAAGGTTCATTTCCGTGCATCGCGGCCGATCGTGAGTCGCACGCGGCTGACGCTCGCGGCCGATGCGACAATATTCACAGTGCGCGCGCAGCCTACGACAGTCGTCGGCCGCGCGCGTCTGTCGAAACGGCACCATACATTCTCATACTCTGACTATTGTCGCATCGGCTGCGCGCGTTAGTCGTTCGTCGTAAGCCGCGCCCGGCTCGCGATCGGCCGCGATGCACGTAAATGAACCTTTACACTATCCCACACGTATGCGCTTTTATGGTACCATGTACTGAGAAACTATCACACTTTCAGGTTTGGGCTTTGATATAGTAATTTAAGTTTATGTCTAGATGTGTTATCTATTAAAGAAATATTATTATAAACACATTAAAAAAAATCGGCTAAAAACTTGCACAACTGTCTTAAAAAATATTACTTGGTAGAAAACTTGGCGAGCACTGCTAAAGCATCGCTTTTTGCTAGTAATATTATAGTAAGTACCTATAATAGTAAAGTAAGTATCTATAATAACCCACACCTGTACTGTGTGAGCCTGTACTATGGCAACCAGAAAACGAATACAATTCATATTCAAAATACAGAAGATAATACAATTGTTTAAATGCATTTGTGAGAGATTGGTCCCCGTGATAGGTATTTGTATATTTACCCATGTTACAGGTCACCATGCCTCTCAGATTCCACAGTTAACCTAGTACGTATTTTAAGTTTTTTTTTATCAACATATGAGTGAAGAGTAACATTAACAAGCAATAATAATTTTAAAAAAAGTTATTGAACAGACTTTTTTTTAAATTATTATTGCTTGTTAATGTTACTCTTGTATCATCATACTAGGTTGTAACTGTGGAATCTGAAAACCAAGAAGAAAACTGTAAAATCTTTAAGAGACGCTTGTATGAAGAGTTCTTGTTTCACATATTTTACCTCTTCTACGTTTGTCCTTATTTAGATTGGGGTCATGTACCATTTCTGAGTGTTTTCTGACAATAACCTAAAAACAAGGGACTGTCCGTAGGTACAGTAAGAACATCCCAGATTTTGTATAAAAGAATGGTTGGATATTGGAAAAGCAGACTGGCTCCAACGCTCCAACCATTAGAATAGCTCTTTGAGTTCAATGTACGTATTTGATATTATAAATTAATTACATGCAGGCACAGACTAAACATCACGCTTTTAGGAGTTAGTGTCAGGGTGTCTTAGTAAGTACTCAGAAACACTAACTAACTTAGTACCTAGTTAGTGTCACCGACTGCGAGAGGTCGTGGGCTCGATCCCCATCCAGTATAAAAGTTTAGTCTGTGTCTAGATGTAATTAATTTATACGAAGTAGACTTATTACATTGTGAAATGAATACTTACCCATATTTACATAAATGAAAATGATTCGCCAAAATTGGCTGCTAAACTCAAAACTTCTTCTTTTAATAGAATAATTTGAAATAAAAGCGTAAAGAATTTTTTTTCCACCCAAGTTGAGGGGTGCAATGGGGGAATCAAATTTCAATCAAAATCCAACTTAACGCGGTGAAACCACGGAGAAAGCTAGTTATAGTATTAATACTCACCAGTAACAATATACTGAGCACTGTTATCTGAATAGTTGGCTAAATATCTAGGGTCAATTCCAGTCATCATTTGATTTTGAACTGGGTGTATCTAAAACCATATAACATATTGCACATAAGTAGATTGAATTAAAAATGCTGACTATGAAAGAGGTATAGGTACTTTACTCGATTTTAATTCAAGAGACTCTTTGTTCGCATTTTTATAGATACATTTATTACGATCTACACCTAGACTGTATAGAAACTCCACTGGCTAAAGGTAGTAAATGAATTAACATAATAAGTATCTACTTTTCTGACAGAATTAAAACCTCTTCAAAATCAATCTATCTTATTTTAAAAAAAAGATGCCACAAGCAAAAATAGACCATCATTTTTTTCAAGTGGCATTGTAATAAATACGTAAGTAAAGTTAACATACATTTTGTCCAAAAACTGGTGCATTCATATTTCCAACTTCTACGAAACTTGGGTTAGATACGTGTTGCATGCTCGTAAACTGATTTGCATAAGAACCTCCATAGTAAACATTCTCTTGTGGACTAAAGAAAATAAAATAAAAAATAATTAGCTAAGTACATACGATAGATAAGATTTTTTTCTTTTGAAGTTAAAAACATTTTGTCAAAGTTTAGGTTTACGAAAGAATGCAGCATTGTTTCGAAACTTCTTGAAACAAAACAATGTCTAAAAATCGTTAAAAGGAAGTCGAAATATTGCATTATTATGGTATGTAGTAATAGTAATACAATATTCCGACTCGCTTATAACGATTTTTTATTTTTATTTAATATTCGCCTCAGAATCTAAGTCCAATACTTACCAATTTAAACATTTTATTTAATGGGGTTCTCAGGTATCACCCTCGTGTATTATTAGGTAGCTTAAGACCCGTAGCTTATAAAATTCTATAATGTGTACAAATCGCGAAAGTATAGAAACATATAAATACCTACCTACTTTTTCAACTAATGCATATACATCTTATTTATCTAAGTATTTTATGTGCCTATGCCTACTTACATCATGTTATTTCGTCCTCCATTCGGTGAAAACGCCATCATTTGATTTCCCTGTGGATAGCCTGAAAAATATTTATTCCTTTGAACATCCTTGTCACTCGTATTACAGAAATGTAATTATTTTTTTATTCTTACTCGCGCCGACCCGTGCTTCTCTGATTACATATCTATCCATTTTAAATATTTAAATTCGTAAAGGTATTCGCAGCAAAAAAAATCAAACTTTAAAATTGGCGCCAATTTTTTTTTTACGAACGGAGTTACCAAGCAGAAAAATAACACAACCTAATGTGTATTATAGAGAATTAGGTATAAATTGAACTTTTGACTTTTAAAAATAGTTTTTAGTGCAATGTTAACTTAAAAATATAATAAACTAATCTAATAATGTAATCTAGGCTTATTTTTTTACGAAATCCTTAGTCATTGACAAAATTAAAAGTCGCTACGTTTATTTTTAAATAGTATGATAGATAAATCATAACTTACTATACGAATGTATTTTTATTGACTGAAAATAAAATAATAAAATTATGTATTTTTCATTGACGTGATCATTGACATTTTTAGACTATAGCGAGCGTTGTAAACATGGCTAATGTCAATTGAATTTGACAATCACAGGTGATGTTGCAAACTTCCAGAATTACCTATTATTTCAGGCAAATATTTTCAGTTTTTCAAAATAATATTATATGCAAAAAATGTTTCTACCTATGTCTGTTACAGACTTTGAAACCATCTAACTGAAAGACAATAATGCGATGGTGGATTTAGATCCCTATAACAATTAAAAAGTGTTAATAAATACAACAAGCAGGTTTTTTTTATACTTAGCACTAAATGAAGAGACGAGCACGTCGTGAGTCTGGGTATGCACTATTTTCAAAAAATGCTACACCAAGGTATGGTACTTAGTCTATAGTTTTAAAGTTAATGCTTTGAAACACTGCGTGTAAAACAAATGAACTTTTTTCTTCGCGACTATATTGTAAAAGATTGTTAATATTAGGTGGGTACCTATTTAACTAGTGTCACTTTAATAATTTTGGTCATTAATGAAGCATATTTTCACAATGCTATAACTAACAAGCGTTGAAACACATTGTAGCGTTCCGTAGCTACCCAGCACAATAATGGGGTTTAAGAAGTGGGTTTTTTGTAGTTTTTGTTTCAAAATACTAACAACGATAGAAAGGTAAATATTTTTCAATAGAATTTTTACGAAAAGAAATAACAAATGTTACTTCTCACTTGGTCTGCGGTTACTCATAAACTTGAAAAGCCTAAGTAAGGTTTACAAGTTACAGCAAGGAAATTAAAATAAAAACTATCACAGCTAAATAGTTGTGATAGTTTCCCTTTTAATTTCAGTTTAAATATCCTACTACCCTGAATTTTCCACATCTCCAAAAAAGCCATATAGCTGGTAGGGAGGGGGGACACACCAAAAAAATTGTTTTTCAAGATTTTATTCTAAAACTTTGAAGGCGTAACTAACAATTGTTTATTCATGACAAATTACAGCTTTCTAATATGTATTAAGGGTATCTGAGCTAACCTGGGTACATGACGAAATTATAAGGATTCCATTTTGTGGTTTTGGCTACAGAACCCTAATAAAATAGAGACCGGAGGAATCTATAAGGGAAAAAAGTACCTAGTTTCGGCCACACTGTCATTTTTGGCATTTCGTTTGTATTGTATTCGATCGGGACATCGGTGAATCATTTAAAAAACATTGTAATTAAAAAATAAACCATAAATACATAATATTTATAAACATACCGGAATACAGATATAATGGAGCTTCAAGATACATATTACAACAAATCGGAATATGTTGAAACCGTAAGTTCCAGTGTAAAAACGTGTCATGAAACATCAAATTAAAACTATTAAAATAAAACATGTTTTTTTCAGGCATCAGGAAATAAAGTAAGCAGACAAACTGTACTCTGTGGATCACAGAATATTGTGTTGCATGGAAAAGTGATAGTTCAAAGTGATGCTATAATCAGAGGTGATCTCGCCAATGTAAAAACTGGGCGGTTCTGTATCATTAGCAAAGGTTCTGTCATACGACCTCCTTTCAAGAAATTTAGCAAAGGGTGAGTGCATAGACAGCAGCTATTTACGGAGACTCAGATTTATTATAGGACTGATTATGAGCTGTCTCCAAAACAATATCTTTTAAATTGTTTGATTTATTATAGGACTGATTATGAGCTGTCTCCAAAACAATATCTTTTAAATTGTTTGATTATGCCACACTTCCTTACTTTTTGCTTTGGTATTACTGGACACTAATGGGCGTGGGAATACAGGGATAAAAAGTAGCCTATGGCACCCGGGGATAGTGAAGCTTCCTAACATTGAAGCAGTTTTTAAGTTTATTTGTTACATACAAATCTTTTCTCTTCATAATATTAATATAAATTAACTTCAATACTTGTTGAAATTAAATATCTACTACTGTTACAAGTTCCAATAAAAATCTTAAGACAAAGAATAAGACAAAGGTTTTTAGCCTTAAAATAAAATATTTACGCGAATTAAGACCCATAGCTTATAAAATTCTATAATAAGAATAAGAGTTTGAAGACTTGATAATATTGTTTACTTTTGACCAAATGTTCTGTTTTCTTTTCCAGTGTTGCTTTCTTCCCATTACAAATGGGAGATCATGTATTTGTTGGAGAAAACACAGTTGTTAATGCAGCTGTGGTTGGTTCTTACGTCTACATAGGAAAAAATGTTGTCATTGTAAGTATTAAAAGAGCTGTCTTCATTGCCACAGCTTCACATGATATGATGATATAATAATAATAATAATATCTTGGAACACTAACTAACACAATGCTATCTGATCGCAAACTAAGCAGAGCTTGTACTATGGAAACCAGGCAACAAACTTATATATATTTTTCTAAATACATACATATTATAGTAGTCTTGTGCCTAATCGGACATCAGCAAGTTCGCACCGTACCAGTACAATTCGGACAACATACTAGTACACTACAGTAGTACCTATAGTACTATTAGTACAACATGTACTACTTATGTGTTTGACTTTAAAATGTGGCTTTAGACTGAAGAAGTGTCCTGCTTTCTTTAGAGCAGAACACTTCTTATCAACGAAAAAAATTAACGTAGATGATTCATTCAGCACTTCTATTTTAAAATTTTTCGTATTTGTGGTAGCCAAAATACGAAACAAACAGAGATAAACAAACACTACCTATGTTTAGGTTACATACTTAAAAGTTGACACCTTGCACATACGCGAACTGTTCCATCTTCATAAGCAAAGTCACCTAATAATCGAATTTAGAACATGCTAAAATAATCTTTATTGCAAAGGCATTAGATCTAAACTGAACGCACTGCGTATCGTTGTCCCTTTTACTCACAATTTAAACTTCGCACACTTCGGACAAAATGGACAATGAACGAATGTAGCATGGTAGAAACAGTAACATTAGCCAAAGTACAGTACTACAAATAGAAATACTAATAAAACTAGACCAATAATGATTAGACAATCCTTGTGCACTTAGTTTCTAATAAATATTAGCTAAAAAAATTGTGATAACTACTTGTTTTGATTTGTTTCATGTAAAAAATTAATACTGCGTTGGAGAGGGGATCCTCAACATCAGGTTGAAATTAAAATTTGAAAACTTAAACCTATTAATAATGTTCACAGGGTCGAAGATGTGTTCTCAAAGACTGTTGTATGATTGAAGACAACTCTGTATTACCAGCTGAAACTGTGGTACCCTCCTTTGCAAGATACTCTGGCAGCCCGGCTCGACTTATCACAACCTTACCAGAAGCCACACCTGATCTTATGACAGAATTCACTAAAAGCTATTATCAGCATTTCTTACCCACCACTGTACAATAATTGTAATATACAGGGTACAGATTTAGTCAGTCGAATCCATGCAGGGTTTGGTGAAATATTGATTCTTTGGGTTCAAATTTTGACTAACATTTTTATTATCATGGTCTGATCACCCCTGCAAGGATTCGAGTGTCTAAATCGGCACCCCAGTATTTATATAATTTAAGTAAAATGATACATTCTATTTATTTTATTTTGCTGTTGTTTTAGTTTTAATATTATATTTAGCTAATAATAAAGATGATACAAATAAAAACATTTTATACTAACTATAAGAAGTTCATTTTAGATAAGTACATACATTAAATATTAAGTAAGTGTCAAAGTACAATAAATGACTGGATCACCTTTTTTTTGAAAAAGATAACTTGCAATGTGGAATTGTGGGTTTACTAGCGATCCTGTTAACCCCTTCAGCTATATCCTCCTAATGACTTGTTTGGAGTAGGTCTGTCGGTAGTATAATGAAAAGGATTCGAAGTAAGACTGCAAGGACTTTGCATTGAGCCCAAGTTCCAATGCAAATTGTTCCTCACTTAAATGTTCGTAAACTTTCGCGGTTTGTAAACATTATAGACTTTTATAAGCCACGGGTCTTAATCGCGTAAATATTTTTAAACGGCCGTGGTCACGGGTAGATTCTGCTTTTTTCCCGTGACCACGGCCGTTGTAATACAGTCGAAACTTTGGGCAGTAAAACAAAGTATCTAGCCTTAAAATAAAATATTTACACGATTAAGACCCGTAGCTTATAAAATTTCTATAATGTTCCTCACGCGTTTCTCTTCATCGATTTTGAATCGAGGGGCTTAGATAAGACTGGGTCGTAGCTACTGGCTACCGCCATATAAGCTGTATCAATTAAATTAGGCTCTCATGCTACAGGAGCCCCGAAAGTGCATTAGCAATTGTACCCCCACTTCTCTCCCGTGCAGGCGCTCTCGATCTTTCAGTCGAGTGGGGGGGGGGGGCGGCAATGTTGCTCCCCGCTCCCCCTTGAATCCGCGACTGCACCCGTGTAAATAATTTCAAAAATTGCAATGTTTTATACTTACAGGGCGCCCGCCTAAGGCAAACTACATCCCTAACGGGCAGGCATGCATACCCAGGTTCGGGGGCGGGTGGTCAGCCCAGGCCTATAAATAAAAAATGTGTATTGTGATAGCTTTACCGCGGCACTCGGGGACTACCGCGGTTATCAACTAAAAACACAATATTTTTTTTTTAATTTAAAGACAAAAAGTATTTTTTTTAGTTTAAAAAAATATATGTTTTAATTGAACTGCTTATGTTAAATATATATTTTTTTTCATTACATTTCGGAGCAGCTCGTCTCGATCCGTGCGAGCTTCGTACAGTCGTACCATACCATAAACATATACGATAAGCGAACGCTTGACCGAGCTACATGGTAGGCGGTGTGGGGGGTGTTAGGTTTTATCTATACTAATATTATAAAGCGGAAGAGTTTGTTTGTTTAAACGCGCTAATCTCAGGAACTACTGGTCCGATTTAAAAAAATCTTTTTTTGTTAGATATTCCATTTATCGAGGAAGGCTATAGGCTATATAACATCGCGCTACGACTAATCGGAGAACTGTTGCGACGAGAAATGTTGCAAAAACGGGGAAAATTTACGCATACGAAGTTGCGCGGGACAGCTACGAGGGTGGATCGAAATATTCGCGGCCTACCACATAAATACTTGACTTATTTTAATGTAACTGACCTCATTCGATTTGTTTACTCTCTGGTTGTCACATTGTAAAATTCTGTCACAATAGCATTATCTGTTTTTAAATTAGACTGAATTTTGTGAGCCTAAGTGCAGCGTTTTTAAAGAATGGAGAAAATTGAGCAACGTGCGGTCAAACACCTGTTTAAAAAAAAACTGACTCCAAAAGAGATTCACGAAGATATGTCAACAACATTGGGGGAATCTGCTCCATCGTATACGACTGTGAAAAAGTGGGTTGCAGAATTTAAACGCGGACGAGAGAGTATTGAAGATGACCCTCGCTCCGGCCGGCCTACGACGTCTACGACTGAAGAAAACATTGGGAAAATCTGTGATCTGATATTGGCAGATCGGAGATTGACCATCAGGGAGATTGCTGACACTATTGGCATCTCATATGAACGAACACAAAACATCATAGTCAATGAACTTGGATTTTCTAAGGTTTCTGCGCGGTGGGTCCCCAGATTGCTTTCAGTTGAACAAAAACGAATACGGCTCACGATTTCTCGCGACAGTTTGGAAATGTTTGAGACTGATCCACAAGATTTTTTGGACAGATTTGTTACAATGGATGAAACCTGGGTACACCACTACACCCCAGAGTCAAAACAGCAATCCAAGCAGTGGAAAAAACCTGATGAACCGACTCCAAAAAAAGCCAAAACAATTTTGTCAGCTGGCAAGGTGATGGCGTCAGTTTTTTGGGATGCTAAGGGTGTCATCATGGTGGACTACCTTGCAAAAGGTGAGACTATAAACTCTGCTTATTACTGCACCCTTTTACGTCATTTGCGTGAAACGATCAAAGAGAAAAGGCCAGGACTACTCAGCAAGAAAGTGTTGTTCCATCAGGATAATGCACGCGTTCACACGTCTGTTGAATCAATGGCTCAAATTCGTGATTGTGGCTTTGAATTACTGCCCCATCCCGCCTATTCCCCTGATTTGGCACCTTCGGACTTTCATTTATTCCCAAACCTTAAAAAACACCTTGGAGGTCAAAAATTTTCATCAAATGAGGAGGTTGAAACCGCGGTGGGTGACTTTTTTGAAGGCCTTGAAGAAACTTTTTTTATGACCGGCATACAGGCGTTGGAAACCAGATGGAAGAAGTGCATTGAGTTAAGTGGAGATTACGTGGAAAAATAAAATTACTTTTGTTTATATTTTATATTGTTTTCTTGCTGAGGCCGCGAACTTTTCAATCCACCCTCGTAGTTTTAGATATGGAATTTCTTGATTCGGTCGCCACGTTAGAAATGTCCAGATGTGACACCGGCCAAGAGCGAGTCGATCAAAACGAGGGGTGCAATAGACGACGAGTACTTCTAGTACTACTATCCAATATTTTTATTATGAACTCGTTTTCTGATGATAGGTACCTACATTATTTTCTTTCGATATCATTCTTTTCTTTAGAATTTTAGTTGCTTCTGTTTAGAAAACAACGATTTATGTAATTACACAGAGAAGCAGATACAATGCAAATGCTCCTACTATATTGTACCCACTAAGGCTGATTTTGTTTTATCTCATGTTTCAACTTTTTGATAATACAATTTCCATCAGTCCTGTAACATGGTGTATATTAAATTAGTCGCAGCACCTTACCCCCATATCATTTTTTATTTTAAACATTCAAACATTATAAAATTGGCAATTTGAAAAGAGTGGCCGCGAGTTTTTATTGCCAGGATCTTTTCTCCGGCTTTACCTATTGCAAACTTGGCATTACATGTATTACAAGAGTTGTTTTGCATCCTAAGTGAATAAAGAATTTTGAATTTTGAACATTTTATTCATTGGATCATATTTCCGACATATATGCATTGTAAATACAGTTTCGTTTTCTTTTACGGAAGAAATATTCGTAGAACGGAACGTAGATACAGTTTGATGACAAGACGCGAGTGCGTTTTGTATTCCAACAAAAGCACAGCGCTCTCTGTCAAGTCGTAATACAATGGAGTAAAAGTTACTTTTGCGTGACAACTAAAAATTGTGTTTGTTCTTTTTTATACGTTTTAGTTGAAAATAATCCCGATTGTCGTCGTTGAACCCATGATCTATTTCGTTTTATTTTAAATTAAAATTGTTTAGATACTTTAATTTGAAACAAAATAGTGAATATAGATGGTGTGAAACATAAAAATTGTCATATTTTAATATGGAATATCATTATTCCGATCTTTGCATACCGACGGATCACCTTCTAACTGGTGAGTATTTATTTTTCAGTAGATACAAATCTAAAGAAATAACTATTATTTAGATACTTTGGTATATATTATCGCTGTTTTCATCTGTTAGCCATTGCGCAATGCAGACATCAAACCATAACAATAATGTTATTACATTTTAAAAAAAATAAGTAAACAAAGGTGGTTGCCTAAAACTTTTCATATTGACTATCATTTGGTAGAAAATTTAATAAGATAAAGATTATTTTAACTTCTTAAACAGGTACTAGACTTGTCTAAGTGCTATTCTTATTATAGGTTTGCTCAATAATGAGTCAAGTTTTATTCAAACCTGCACTGCAATGTCTTACTTATTCCTTTTATTTAACTTATTGTAAAGTCGGAAAACAGTGTATGACTTTGTATTTTGAAGCCAAATTTCCAAAAGAAGTATACAAATATTGTTTTGTCATTGACTGACAGATACTTCTCAGATAGCACAGGTTTCTAAGCAATGCATATGAGACTGTAACTTCAACATTAAGAAATTATGTTTGTTAATCATTGAAGCAGAAAACTAAACTCTCTAATCATTGGCATTTAACTACATTATTATGTTAAAAACTTGTAAGTATTTTTAAGTTACATTAACTTCTATGAATCCAGAAACAAACAAAAGAAACAAGGTTAAGCAAAAATGCCTAAGAATGGGTATCTGATTGATATGACTATAATTTATCTGTTCTCTGGCCTGTATCAAGAAATATTATCACATTCACTGTGCATCATAATGCACAGTGAAAGTTAATGTTAATCTTCCACTGCATGTATAGTTTTCACTTCATAAAGCAAAAACTATACCTGCAGTGGCAGTCCAAAGGAGCTCAAGCCTCCTTCCCTTATCTCTCTTATAGCAGAAAACTGATCTATCTGATCCTTTAGTTTTTCTCAGATAAATCCCTTTTTAGTATTTACGTAGATAAAAACTGCTCTCAGTAGGGATCAATATCAAAATCCTGGCTTTCAGTGCATTCAAGCACCTCCTCTACCAAAACTCCAATACATAATAATAATATATTAGGTCATCTGACCCCAAACTAAGCAGAGTTGGTACTGTTGTTGTATATTTCTATATTTATTTACACTTTAGCTTACATTATAACAATTGTATAACTAATTACAGGTGAATACTGCATGTATTAGTCATATTAAACAATATTATTATCTAATTTACTAGGTATATACAATAATACTAGGTAATACAATAATTGAATAACTCAAATAATTTAGTTTGTAATATGTACAGAATACATACATATTACGGATAAATAAAACCCAGACACAGATAAACCATTGTGCTCATCACACAAGGTTTTATCCTGGGTTGGGATTGAACCCACAACTTCCGACTTAGCAGTCAGCGTCACTAAACATTAGACCAACAGGCCAATTTCTGGATAGTCATATTTCTTTAAGTTTGAGGCCTTATCAAAGTTTCCACTAAACATATTTGCATGTAAGGGATGTTTTAATAATGTATGCAATAGAATGCAGAAAATAACCTTCACACTTTACCTGCTTAATCATTGACATACACTTTGTTTAGAAGGCATCCCAAGATTCTGTCTTGTTGAGGTTGCATTCCATCCTCTGGGGTTTTTCTGCCTGTACTGTTAATGTTTTATATAATGTAATGTATCTTATAGGTCAATATGCTGCAGAATATGCCCCTCAATATATGGTGCCAAACCAGGAGGCGGAGTATGAAGTGCGAGCTAGTGTACTGGTAGATGGTGGAGACAGATTTGGTGTATCTGCTGTTGTGTTTGATAAATATGAGGAGCTGATATGGATGGGGAATCAGGGAGTGAGTATATTTGTATCCATTAACGAGATGTACATGTAACACATTAACAGATTGCATTTAAAATTTTGCTACCAATTATAATACCATATAAATATTTTTTAAGTTATTGTGTTTGTTAATGTTTTCTTGGTTCAAGGTATCATGTCATATCCTTTTTTTTTCTTCAAAAAAAGTACTGGAATGTCACACTTTATTATAGTGTTTCCAATTCTGCCAATGCACATTTAATATTAGTGTAATTAGGTATTTGAATGTCAAATCAATCAATAACAATACATTATTTTACACTTACCAAGTATATAATAATTTATTGTTATTTTATTATGCCTTTAAATGATCTTAAAATATATATTCGTGCATAATTTAATATGTTTTTGTATTTATAATCATTAAAATAAATACTAAAAGTAAATGATTTGAAACTAGAACATAATGACGTCACAATGTTAAATTACATACAAATCTCTACAGAACTGATCATTTTGACATTTTATAAAAAAGATACTGATTTGACTTGACATTCAAATATCTAATTATACAATCTGTGAATAAGAAAACTCGAATAGCCAACAAATTTATCAAAACATTAATTAACTGGTTTAGTTAGTTAACAAATAAATTTAAAAAAAATAATTTTTTAGGGTCATGTGACTTCATACTATGGACCTTCAATGCAGAAATACACATCATTCCAAGTTCACGAATCTGAGGAAGTTAGAGATATTTTAACTTTAGAACATGGGATTTACGCACTGACAAAAACTTCATTAAGACATCAGATACGCAGGGGCATACCTAAGAAGACACACAAGTAAGTCTTACACATCAAACCATGTTTATGTGCCACAGGCATAGTGACAATAGCCACAAGTAACTAAAGCTGGTGCTGACTTGCGAGTTAAATAGAATGCTCATTCATCATCATCAGCCTATCGCAGTCCACTGCTGGATATAGGCCTCTCTAATTGCACGCCACTTTGTTCTATCTTCGGCTTTTCGCATCCAGCTCCTGCCAGCCGTTTTGCGTAAATCATCACTCCACCTGGCCCGAGGGCGTCCTACACTACGTTTGCCATGCCGCGGTCTCCACTCAAGAACTCGCTTACCCCAACGGTTGTCGGTTCTTCGGCTAATATGGCCAGCCCACTGCCACTTCAACTTAGATACACAAATCAGCACAATGTGCATGTGCATGAATATTACAAGTAAAACCTCAAGTGCCCTTGTGTATTGAAACAGTACAATACCTTATTATCCAAACTAATAATAAAAATGTGAAAGTAATTCTATCTGTAATGTTTTCTCACAAAACTGCTAAACTTATTTATATGAAATTTGGTATGGAGATAGCTTTAGTCCCGTGAAAAGACCCGATAGTTTTTATCGCGACATCTAAGCAGGTGAAGCCGCGGGCGGAAGCTTGTAACATAAGATGTAATTTTACAAATCCTTTCAGATCAGCCAACATGACTGATATGCAGTGTCTCTATCAAGTCAGTAGTACAAAGTTGATGCTGGGTGGACACCAAGATAAACTGATAGATTTGGACCTCACAAAAATGATTGAGACTGCTATTGTAAGTTCACAAAACATTAATATTATTGAGTTAACTCTATTACTAAGATTACTCTGCCTGGTCCCTCTTTCCAACAAAGGGTTCTATCTTTTGAATTGGGTAGACAACTACAATAACAATCAATTAATTTTACACTGTACAGAAAATAGCATTTGCAAATATATTTTGGAAAACAATCTTTCTCTACAATTTTACATTGTCATGAATTTATAAACATCAAAACAAACATTGAAACTACATGATTTGATCATGCAAAAGAATGACGTCATTGTTTTGTATTTCATTTAAATTAGTAAGAGGGTGCATCGTTTTGACGTTTATTAAAAATATACTGATTTGACTTGACAGTCATCTACTCTATGTAAGATTTGTAGCATTTTGCATGGCAATGGGCATACCCTTTATTAATGTAATTTTATTGCCTAATGTTTAACTAAGCAGATAACACAAAACTTTCCAAGTGTGGAAGAATATTGACCATTTGCTCAATTCATTAACCCCTGACGCGAGAGAATGTCTTTCACAAGTTTAAAGTTTGTGTTGCAATGACCGTCCATAGCATCATAACACCCAAAGGCGGCGGTAGACACAAGCCTTTGAGCTTAGCTGGAGGGGTTAACAAGATTGCTAGTAATGTGGGACTCAATCCCACATTGATAGTTATCTTTAATAAAAAAAAGGGATGGATACGTTTGGATGTGTTTTTTTTTTCTAGAATGCCAAAGAGATAAATGTATGACAGAGAAGAATATTCTCTGTCATACATTTATATAGCTGAAAGTTTTTAGCATTATGTAATAAATTGTGAAAACTTCTGTATTGCAGCCCATCAAAGAAGAAGGTTGTGCGGTATTACGAAGCGGGGGCGGATCCTTAGTTGGTTGTGGCAGTGCCAGTGGCGTGGTGGCGCTACGAGATATCAGGAGTCCCGGTTCAGCTGAACACACATTCAGAGCTCATTCTGCTTGCTTGTCGGATTTAGATATGCAAGGAGATCTGCTTATTACATGTGGATTTACTCAGTCGTAAGTTTTTAATACTTATAATATTAAGTAAAAGTGCAAGCGCCAATTAACACTCTGTTAGACACACCCACACACACCGAAGTTGTCCAAAATTGTCGTATATATCCATTACGGCAAGTTACCGTAGCGTTATGTAGTAGGTGCCTCTCAGTGCAGTCAGTCTTTCTACTGGGCGAAAATAGAGTCAAAAACACACACGCACACACACACACACACGAATTGCAGCAACTATAATAATCATAGTACTGAAATGTACAGATATCAGGTTTATGAGTATTTAAAAAAAAATTTTAAAAGTACAGAAAACGTACCACATGAAAATCTTTATAACTTTTTCAACACGGGATTTGTTTCTTAAATATGTATATCATTATAATGGTGTTGTCATTTAGGCGTTGCTTTAGCATCGGTGGTCATTTCACTTTTTAACTTTCGTGAAAGATGAGAGATATCGGCCTTACCTCCGATCTAGATACAAAAGGCCTACTTCCTATCACACCTGCATGCCTCTACGACAGAGAGACAAAAGTATATTCCTTATTTCCTAGAGGTGGCATGCCAGTAGCCGAGCCCTACGTCCTAGTATGGGACGTCCGTTGCCTCCGCGCGAACCGAGCCCCAGGGGAAGGTTCATGGTCCCTCTCTACTGCATCACCGCCGCTACTGTTACACTTCCTGCCCGCATTCTCTGGCAGAGCAGTCGCTTTGGCAGGAGACGGGCATGTCGCGTTACTGCATGTCAATGCGTTGAATGCCGCTGAGCAGTCTGTGTTTCAGGTAAGGTTTTGTTCGAATTGGGTAGGTATGTGTCAGCCAGAGAGGTGAAGGAAACCAAGATGTGCTAATAACTAATTTATATTATTCTCAATATAAAAAATTACAAGATTATAGCTATGTCTAGACACGGACGATGTTGGTACCGAAGTGAGTAGGTACAGTTGTCTCAACATAACTTGCTTTTACCAACATAACATAACATTGCTATTTTATTTGCTATTGCATAAACGTGTCTGTTTGTACCTGAACCTATTTAGATAAAATTTGGTATGCAGATCGGTGACATGTGTGATCGAGTCCCGGTGACAAAGGATTGATTTTATCTTGTTAATGGGCGAAACTAGTTCATTATTTTATTATTATTATTATTAATAATAGTATAAGGAACTAACTCCTTATATAATAGACACAAAACTAGTAAGTTTATTTTATTAAACAAAAAAAATAAACAAATATAAAATATATATCCTTTTCTTTTTAAACTAACGCAAAGATTATTATTAGAGTGAACAAAACAAAAAATAATTTTATTGAAATTGATTTAGCCGTGTTTGATTTTTACGGAGACAAATGAACAGCAATAACTTCATATGCGTCAATTTGTCCCGTTTTTGCAAAAAAATTCATTGCTGCTCTGCTGCAGCGTGCTGTTATATAGCCTTTCTCGATAAATGGTCTATCCAACAGTAAAATATTTTTTCAATTCGGACCAGTAGTTCCTGAGATTATCGCGTTCAAACAAACAAACACATAAACTCTTTAGCTTTATAATATTAGTAAAGATTTTTGTTGTATCTTGTACCTTCCTCATGTGATATACCACTAAAACAGTAATACATTTCACATACAGTTATTATCTAACCACTGTCTAACTTTTATCAGTTATATCATGCGTTTTAAATTTGCAGGTGGATACACAAAGCTCTCTATGTAGTGTAATGGATGTTTCTTCTACTAGTCAAGCAATCGCTTTTGGAGATCAATCTGGACATTTGCATCTTTTCTCCCCACAACACAACCATGAACCTGTATTTAACAACTTTTCCAGGTATGTAACGATGTGTTTATCTTTACTTCATGGAGTCAAAATGGTGCACAGTTGCACTGGAGTCGCTAACGTAAAAATGTTCAACCCCAGCTACAACAATCGCGACTGATGATTTAGATGTTATACTCAACCTTTTTAAAAAGTTTTAGTCTTTTAGCTACTTACCTACAAACGCAAACTTAGATGGCGTGAACTGTATCACGCCATCAAAGTTTGCGTTTGTGAAGTGGTAGTACCGCGCAGGGACGTCGTTCCCATCCCGTATTCTTCATCCCCTCTGATACCTAAATATGAGTTGTGCGCAGCTTATGCGCAAATATCAGACATGCTAACTTAGGTGGCTTGAACTGTGTGTATAGACAGAACTGGTACCTCATTAGAGTGTGTCGTAGGTACATACAACGTAACGTGCTGGGATGTACGAGGCCTGTTTGAAAATTTCTAACCTAACCGAACCTAGATTTAAGTGTAGTATCATAATGAATTTATATTTCGACTGGCCTGTTGGTCTAGTGGATAGTGACCCTGACTGCTAAGCCGGAGGTCGTGGGCTCGATCCCCACCCAAGATAAACCTTTGTGTGATGAGCACTATGGTTTATTCTATAATATGTATGTATTTAGAAATATATAAGTATGTTTATCATTTGTCTGGTTTCCATAGTACAAGCTCTACTTAGTTTGGGATCAGATAGCGTTGTGTGAGTTGTCCCAAGATATATTATAAAAAAAAGATATATTACGTATATTATTTATTCGATAGCTTGATTTTTCAACTATTTGTATTTTTAGTGTCGTTATAATAATAGATCGCATAATTATTATGTTACGATTTTTGTTATGAAAAAATGCGTGTCTCTGAAAATGGGCAAAAATTCAATCAGAGCAGTGACTAAATACTTCGTCAAAAAGATATGACGATAATCCAAGTGGAGTTTATTCAAATAATACATTAGAGGAGTTTGCACCTTCGTATTACACAATATGTATAATTTTGTATAAATATGGCAATGTTCGCGTCAAAGATTACCTGAGCAGCGGCAGGCTGTCGACATCCATTTCTACGGTATAAAAGATAAAATATTAAAAGTGCGAGAAGTAAATGATACTATAAGGATCGTTGCCTACGTTTAGATCGGTGCAATGAGTGGATTCAGATAATAGAAGAATATGTGGAAAAATAATAATAAAAGATATCATATTTATGACATTTTATTGGTCAGGTCTAGAACTTTTCAAACAGCCCGCGTAGATATCGATCTTTTTAATACTGGTGTTAAGAAGAACTTTAATATTGTATTTTATGTCACCCTAGTCGGTGACAAAAAAGTTTGAATCTTACATACTATTTGTGGAAAACCTATAATTGGCCTTTGTACCTTCTAATTTTGTATGTATACATATCGCTACTGTAAGTTTTCTAACTTTGCAAATAAGTTAACAAGAAAATTTATCTTTGATTGTTATGAATTAGACCTCTTTACTTCCTCTTTTTTGTATACCAGTGTTGGCAAATTTATTTATGAACTTTATATTTCCACAGAGCAACGGAGTTTGCTGACCAAGTAGCTGGTTTGCCGTACGTGGGGTTCAACGACACCAATTTTCAGTTTTCTTCTGTTCCCTTGCCGAACCTAACTAGCGGGAGTAAGTGGTTCAACGAATTGCCTGAAGAGTTCTTCAAAAGGATTTATAGGTATCTACCTACCTCTTTTGTTTTATAAAATAAAATACACCACGAGGGTGTTTTTTAAAACTGTAGCGCGGAAGGAGGGCAACCTCCGCCCGCTGTAGCTATGCCGAAGTGCAGGCAAGCGTAGATCCTGCACCTATGCCCTTTTGCTTTCGCGGTGGGCGAAGAGGACTGCACTTCCCGTAGCGCCGGAGAAGATGCGATTCTAAGATCTGGGCGATAACAAGTTTTACTAATGCGAACTTGACAGTTTAATCGTTATCTTCATTTCCAATCATCATCAACCATCATTCTTAATAATCAATCATCATCATTAATTTGTAACAAATCACGCTTACCGTAACATTTACATATTTAAATTTTAGGTCACTAGTCAAAATTATAGTGTATCTATACTATATGTTTGTTTGTTTGTTTGTTTGTTTGTTTTGTTTGTTTGTTTGTTTAAACGCGCTAATCTCAGGAACTACTGGTCCGATTTAAAAAAAATCTTTTTTTTGTTGGTTAGCCCATTTATCGAGGAAGGCTATAGGCTATATAACATTGCGCTACGACTAATAGGAGCGGAGTAGCGACGTGAAATGTTGCAAAAACGGGGAAAATTTACGCATACGAAGTCGCGCGGGACAGCTAGTAATAACATATCACGTTTATTTTAATTTATTTTTCCAACAGGAAACCAAAACCAATAGATTCTGATGTATTAAAATCGATGAAAATGCAAGGGCCGATCGGATATGCGCCAAATCCTAGAACATTTAGAAGAAATCAGGTATGTATATAAATACTTTTAGTACCTAGTTATTAAAATCAAATTCGAAAAAAAGTTACACTGTCATTGTCAGACTTATTATGATAAACCAAAACTCCTAATCAATTCAAGAATTTTTAACGTACTTGGGAGGTTAAATAGTGAAGGTATATAGTAATAGTTGTGATTTAGATAAAAAGAATGCATATCGTAACTATCGTTTACTAGGCTGTAGGTATTTTGCTAAATAAAGTTAAAATGGGGACATTAATGCCGACACCTTACCAGAAGTACAAAATACACAGGTACAGAAGTGTCTCCTTACAACGAGCGAAAACAGGCTCACGTGCACATAGACGCACACAACCGAGACTACGCACGTTGAAGATGTACGTACGTCCGTGTCTATAAGTATTGTTATCAACCGCCACCGACGCTACTACTTGCTTAAGTAATGCCATCAAGCTAACGCAATATTAATAACTATGTGATTATTTTATTATTGAAAACTATTTAAAAATCTGGAAGAACTACATTTTAAAAATGGTTCTATTTAAAGTTAAGATTTTTCACACAGTCAGTTTGACGTAGGTAAACTAGACAATCATTACAAACTTTTACAAAAATATAAACAAGCTATTATAAAACAAGATTTTTGATCGATGTCAAAATGTTGCGCTTTTTTTAATTTAGCCTCTCAGCCCGCAATCAAACCATATCGTCCGATAAGGAACTACGTTCCAAAAGTTACTTATAGGTACGAAGAACAGTGTCCAATATTAAGCAGGATAATATTCTTGTATCGAGTAACCTTAGGGTTAGTATACACTTGAACATTTGCTAGAGCATTACAATGTAATGTAACGTTATTACGAATGGTACAATACAGGCAAATGCTGTTTCCTAAAGCATTTCCATGTAATATAACGTTCTTGCGAATGCTCGACGCCGTGTACGACGTAATTACAGGTATAAATGTTGTAAGCAGTGAACATTTACCTGTAACATTTATTTCGGTCTTGCATACAGTCCCGCCACCCGCGCTCGTGCCTTTGCTCGATAAAACGCTACACCAAAACGCTCGTTGGGTTTTAAAATGAGGTTGTAACGAAACATCGAACATGTTCGAGATGTGTTTCGAGTAAATTTTAAAACAGTGAATACTCAGCGTTCTGTTACTAATAAATGCTCAAGTGTATACACACCTTTAGGACTATTTTAACCCTTCACCACTGTATTACGTGTTTGCAGATGCCGTATATACAAGATACACTAGAAGACTTGAACGCCGCCAAACAGAATGATAACAAATACAATTCACAGCCTATACCCAAGCATTATCAAAAGGTATAATAACAAGTTATTTAACATTTACGCCGTTACACATTATTGCAGTATGTGACTTATGGCGCGACAAGGTATTTATTTACTTATTTTATTATTGACAAAAAAAATGTTTATTTTATTTTTGTTGCTTCATCTTCCGTGTCTATATTTGGCCGTTTCTAAGCCTACTTGTAGACAAACAACTGCAGAAGGTTTTATGTCATCACTTATACTGCTGTGACATGTGAAAATATATGAAATTTATGAGAATTTGCGCAATTAAAGCTAAGGTGGCTGAATAATCGAGATTGCCGTCTACTCAAAATTAAGAAAAAAAAAATGGCATAAGCACTATACTATATTAGTCCATGACATGGATTTGTTATATACTCTTTCCGTTTCGGTGAAAGGAAAGAGATAAAATGTGATAGTGGTTGGATCATATGTAATCGTTCTTGAATAGCACGAATTACAAAATCGATCTACATTTTTCTTAGTGATCTGTTGTGGGATATTATTATTTATAATCGTTTTTGTCTTGTCTGTATTTCAGGTGGATTTACGTTATAATAAGCATGGTCCCAACGAGGATTTAGAAAAGTGCAACAAAACTGGTCTGCCAGGATTGGAGGCATCATTGCCTAATGCATATTGCAATTCTATGTTACAGGTAATTTGAATAGAGAACATGAAACAAAAACAAACTAAAATTTCTATGTAGAATTCTATGTGAATAAAAAAAAAATAAAAAACATGTTTTTTGCGATAAATGCGAAAAGAGAGCCGCTTGTGAAATGAAAAAATGTGTTGAAATGAAAAGTGCTTTAAGTAGGAGTTGTAGAATAAAATTTTATTCAAAGTTGAATTAATAAATAAAAATAAATAATTGATAACTACAGTACAGTAGTTTAGTCCCTTGAAAACTCAGCACTTTCAACAAAAAAAGTGACCACCATGGCGACAGTAACTTTTGGATGTTTCTAGAATCTGCCTTGAAAAATCCAACTTTCATTTTTATTTGATAACTGATAAGCTTAAAAATAATTAATTTATGCAACAAAATAACTTTTACCGCCACTAACTAGATACAAGTCGTAGATACATCTGTTACGTCACTGGGCGCTGATTGGCGTTTTAAAAACTTTCCGTTTCAAGTTTTAATTCACAATTATTCTTAAAATATAATATTAAATTAAATTTAGAAAAGGTTACAATGAAATTCAAACTCTTTTAATAATAAAATATTCGTAAATAAAATATTTTCATCGTCCCAATTGTATCGAATTCATATTTATCGATTTAATATCACTTATGCTCGCTAAATAACTGAAGTGACGAAGCAATTCTACATTGCTTCTTCAAGCACAAGTCAAGCTATTACGAATAATATATATTAAAATATAATATTCTTAAAATATTTTCTAGTGAGGTCACATATAAATTTATGCGGTACTTTCGTCGCTTTCCTTTAGAAAACACGATGATGTCTTAAACAATACTTGTATTATTTAGTCAAAGGCGCAATTAGAGACAGTGGGACGAAGTTTTCAAGAATTGCTTAATTTGCCTGCTGATGAGAAAAAAATGTTTGTTTCAGGTTTTATATTACACATTGCCAGTAAAATCCACACTCTTGGCACACACATGTGCCAAAGAGTTCTGTCTAAGTTGTGAATTAGGTACGTAACATTTCTGCATGTATAATTTTTGTTTTGAGTTATTGAATGGTAAATATTTTTAGTTTCGTCAGCGTCCGTGGCAAGTAGCCTATAACCTTTCTTCAACTATAAGCTACCTCCAAACAGATTTTTTAATTAACTCTTCCCTGCAGTAAAGTAAAAAGGTTACTCTCAACATTAACAGCAATCTTTGTAACCTCACCAGCTAAGCTGAATTGTTTGTTAGGAGTGGGTTCACATCAATACTAATATTTAAAGCTGAAAAGTTTGTTTGTTTGTGTGTTTGAACGCGGTAATCTCAGGAACTACTTATTTGAATTGAAAAATTCTTTCACTGTTGGATTGCCCATTTATCGAGGAAGGCTATAGGCTTCTATAACGCAACGACGCAGCAGCAATGAGAAATATTGCAAAAACGGAAAAAAAATACGCAGCCGAAGTTGCGCGGGACAGCTAGTCAATAATATAATGGACTAGCTGTCCCGCACAACTTCGTAAGCGTAAATTTGACCCCGTTTTTGCAACATTTCACGTCGCTACTCCGCTCCTATTAGTCGTAGCGCGATGTTATATAGCCTATAGCCTTCCTCGATAAATTTTAAAATCGAATTGAATTTTTCAAATCGGACCAGTAGTTCCTGAGATTAGCGCGTTTAAACAAACAAACAAACAAACTCTTCCGCTTTATAATATTAGTATAGATTGGATTCGGAGCCGTGGCTTAGTGATTGTGAATCCAATACCTTTAACCAGTATCTTTGGATATTAAGGCGTTCAACAAAATAAACAAACTCTTGAGCTTTGTTAGTACCTATAGATGATGCAAATATTCCAGGTTTCCTCTTCAGAATGTTAGACACATCAGGAGGAGCACCATGTCAAGCCAACAATTTTCTGCGTGCCTTCCGTACTGTACCTGAAGCAGCGGCCTTAGGACTTATACTGCCTGATCGAGGACCTGATTCGAGGCTTGATCTTGTTGCTTTAATACAGGTAGGTCTTATGATGTTGATTATAAAGCTCATTATTTAATGGTTATTTGACTTTAAAGGTAATATTTACGCAGGAATTTATAATAAAATCGACCACATCGTGCCCGAAGCAACGGCTTTAGGACTTATATTGCCAGGAGGCCTACTCTAATTCAACGAAAACGAAGTTTCGATCAAAAATAAGGTGGTAATTTACAGTGAAAGCGACATCAAGTCAATCCACTTGTTCCTTAAAATCGTCTATGGGTTTGGACTTCTTGTGCTACTTAGTCTCCGTAAACTTAAGAAATTTAAGTAAACGAAAATTCATGAATGATCGGGGACTTGATTCTAGGCTTGATCTTGTTGTTTTCATATAGGTACACCTAACGTTGTAGGTAATAGAGCTCATTCTTCAATATATATATTACGGGTCTTAATCGCGTGAATAATTTAAGGTAAAGTAGCTTGTTTATTGCCCGACGTTTCGACCGTATTGCAACGGCCGTGGTCACGGGAAGACCCGTAATATATATAGTTTTTATGCCGTGTGGTGCCGGCTTAAGAATAGTACCACCCCATCTCTACCCGTGGGTGTCGTCAAGGCGACTAAGGGATTTCACCCCGGAGGACGGGCTGCAGCGTCCTCTGCGTATTTAAAGCCTTACTGCGATCGCCAACCCGCTCGCCAAGCGTGGCGATTATGGCAATTACCCCCAGGATCTACATACTAGTAGGTTCTACTGGGGAGACCCGTGCCCAGCAGTGGGCCATCTTATGGGTTGATATGTATGTATGTATGTATATATATTTTAATAATGTGTACAAATCGCGAAAGTTTATCAACATTCATTCTTCAATGTTTGTATGACTATAAACCTGTATTAATAAAATTACCTTTTGAATTAGTTATAACAGTAATACCCCGCTTTACACGAGGGATACGTTCCGGAAAAAATCGCGTTAACTGAAATTCGCGTATATCGAGGTTTATGATTAAACATACTCAAAATTTAGTACAAAAATATGAATCATTTTATTTAATCACTTTAATTCTAAATACACTTTATGCAATACATACTATTAATTATTTTTTACCTAAAAAATACATACCCAACATTGTTTTTAATTGAACGGTCACGACATCATCATTATTGTCTATACTCTGCAATATGTCCAAACTTATATATAGGTATACAATATGTAAAAAAAATCGCGTTATAGTGAAACCGCACATAACGGGGTCGCGTAAAGCGGGGTATTACTGTACTTCTTTAACTTATTTCACTCATTCACAGAGTTGGAACCGATTCATCCTTCACCAAATTCACTACGAAATTCTCGAAACGCGCAAGAAAGAGAAGGAGCTAGCTCTACTAGCGAACAGTCCTCCGAAGCCGTCCCGAATAAACCCGAAGCCGTGCCGAAGTTTGCCGACGCAAGTGAACGGACAGTATAGTGAGGAATATCAGTATACGGAGTTGGAGTTTCTTGGGCCGGCCACTGAGTTCGAGCAAGAAATAAGAGAAGATGGGTGGACGGGAAGAGATGATGGTGAGCTCTCTTCTACTCATAAATTCATTTATGATGACATACGTTGCTGTGGTTCCTGTAACGCTGTTTTAATAATCTGATCAAGAAAAAGTTATTGAAGTTTTTGTTTTAATTAAAAGTGTACCTTCCATAAATTAAAACCAAAAACTTTTAATAATAATGGTTAGCAATGTCATCATCATCGTCTTTGGCCTTTATACCATCTTGATCAGATCAACATCAAATATACCATAAATAGGGATGTTGACTGTCAAGTCAAATCAGTCTCTTTTAAAGAAATGTCAAAACGACAAGCTCTATAGAAATGTTTATAGATAACAACAACCAAGTCCTATCGTCAAATCATTTAGTATTCGTTTTCATGCTTTTAAATTCAAAAACATAATAAATTGTAAAATAAATAACACTTATTTTCAGTGTTTTAAGATCTACTATTACCTGTTATAAAATTATATATACTACGGGTCTTAATCGCGTGAATAATTTAAGGTAAAATACCTTGTTTATTGTCCGACGTTCATCAGTTTACCCGTGACCACGGCCGTTGCAATACGGTTGAAACGGTGGGCAATAAACAAGGTATTTTATTTTCAATTATTTACGCGATTAAGACCCGTAGTGTGTATAATTTTATAATGTGTACAAATCGCGAAAGTTTATCAACATTTACTATTAAGTACCTGATTAGTATAAAATAATTTATTTTTATTGTAGTCAACTAACCAATTCATGGTAAATTGTAATATTTGTACAGAATACGTTTTTTACATCATACTGACATAATGTAATAATTCCCATAGCTATCATGTTTGGAACATTGGATTATGGAGGTTGGTATGCAAATATTTTAATACATTTTACATAGTCTTTTGGCTACTATCTAAGAAATAGTATCTCGAAATTTAAAAAAATCTTGCTAATTAACAAGATTATGAATGGCGCTTTGCGGCACAGCTCAGCTGGTTTAGCGGGCCGAGATCCCAGATGTCATAATGAGCTTGTTGAAAATGAAAAATCGTTTTAGTTTTCGTTTAACAAAAGTCTTAAAACTAACATAATTTATAGATAAATATATGGTAAGCGCTGATAGATTTAATAATGTTACATAATTCTGTGGTCTTCGCACTAGGCGCGCCTGTATTCAATGTAATGTTAACAATAAACATTATAATAATTATGTCATATGAGATCTAGTTCACAATAAACCTACATATAAGTTTATGAGAGTATTCTTAATTAGGTTTTTTGTGTCATGATAATTAAGTGAAGACAACCATTTAAATATCCCCCGTTTGGCCTCGTACTAATTTATAGTGTGGCCATTAGTGCTGTGCACTCCCTGAGGTATGCACGGCGAGGTGGGGGGCGAAGAAAAAAGTGCATGAGTTCACATGAGGTCGATACATGTCGGACAGATCTTACGATATCAGTTTGCATTTCTAAGGCAAGACTTGTGGCGGGACGTTGCGTTGGTCGGAGGCTATCTATCTGTAATATATACTTACTTTGTTGATTAAAATGTAACCCAAATATACTCATATTTTATTAAAAATATGCAGGTGATAAATAAGAATTGAAAGTTATAATTCACAACAGGACTTGTTTTATTAAACATTTTTTATATTTACAAACAATTATATATTCTAACGAAAGTTATTCTGACATAGATTCTGTTTCAACTTCATCTTCCATTTCGTCATCATCTTCATCTTCCTCTTCGCCACCGGAACTTGAATCAGAGTCTTGCAAATTTATTATGAATGAATCGATAACATTATCGAACCTACTATCGCGACTCCAGTAATCATTTTCATTTTTCTGGACATGATCGTCGCATTTCTGCCATTTTTCCGCCGTGAATTCCGAAAACAATTTATCCAATAAGATTATCTTTTCGTCTAGAGAAGAATTAATATAGTTTTGGGCTATGTTGTTTTTAATATCAGCCCAGACCAACTCGATTGGATTTAAATCTGGATGGTACGGAGGTAAACGCAGAACAGTGTGTCCACTGGCTTTCAGGAGTTCGTCAATTCTATACACGGGTTCTTTTTGTGTATTTTTGATAAGAAGTAGCAGTTGAGCCTTTGACATGGTTCCTGAAAATTCTACATTATGGCGTAGCAACCAGTTCTGCATTTCACTTTTGAGGCTTGATATAGTTGGTTTCTTCTCAATCTGAACGCTGTGGTAAGACGCGTTGTCCATTACAACCACAGAATTCGGCAGCAACTTATCTTTTAACTTTTCATCTACCCACTTATAAAAAGTAGGTCCGCTCATATCTCCATGATAGTCACCGGTTCTAGCATCGGATTTGAATATAGTCAATGTATCATCCACTAAGCCATTTCGACACCCAGCGTGGAGTATTACTAGTCGCCGTCCTTTCCCAATATCAGCATGAATACCGGGTTCTGACGATGATTGCCAACATTTGCTGGCATGGTGACTGGCGTTGATGTATGTTTCATCAAGAAAATATATGTTTCGGTTTTCCGTTCTGTAATTTCTGATTTGTGTAAGATATTTTTTCCGCCACACTGTAATATTAGGCTGCTCTATAAGGAGATGTCTCTTTGATTTGCATTTTTTGTAACGGTAGCCCATTTTGTGTAAAAGCTGTCTTAAATATTCCCGTCCACAATTCAATATGCCATCCTGTCTCAAACTTGATAGTAACTTACGGACACTTGGTATTTTTTTTTCAACTTCGTAAAACTGATGAATTTTTCTTCTGATAACTCCAAGGTCAAAATCATCCACAACGTGTTTTTTCTTTAGAACTTTTGGTTTTTTTGGCGATTGAAATTTTAATTGGCTTGAATTTTCAATTGATAAATAGCCCGCAGAAATCACATTATGTACGGTTCTTTTGCTGTATCCCGTAGCCTCCGCAACGATTTTAGCAATATTCACGTCATTTTTAAATTCAAAGCTTTCTTTGTCTGCTTTTCTTTTCTTAAAATATTCAGCCACCTTAAAAATGACAGTCTTCATATCACGAGATAACGCACGACCCATCTTTGAATATTTATCTCGTGTGCGTCTGACATAGACAGTCCGATACAAATAACACTACCTGCCGTCACAAGCGTTGACGGCGCACTGACAGCGCAGCAGCCGATTCTAACCCCCCCGTCTCACCGCGCGCATACCTCAGGGAGTGCACAGCACTAATGGTCATACTATAATACTAAACTATTGCATATTAGGTGCAGGTGACGCCGACACTGGACCAGTGGACAACCACGAGTTGACGAACAACCAACAGACTGAAAGGGAAGAGTCTGAAATATCTCAACTGTTCGCGATCGGTAGACACCAGCTGAATCGATGTCTCAAATGTAATAAAGAGGTTAGTTGATGTCTAGTTTTTTATTTTTTAATTGACTTCAAAAAGGAGGAGGTGCTCAATTCGTATATGTTAGACGGAAATCTTTTTTTTGTTTGTTCCGAAATGGTCACATGTAAATTTCTTAATGATCTGATGATGAGTTTCGAGAGGAGGCAGACAACGAAACTCCTCAGTAAATGCCAGCAAATCAAGTGTGATTGAAGTCGGTTAAATGTTTATTATAAAAAAAGGGTTTTACTTTTAGGGTTTACTTTTAGTGTACTGTTACCTGAAAGGGAAGGCACAATCCAGTCTCATTGACATAGAGACTGGACTGCGCCTTCCCTTTCAGGTATGACGTAAATACAAGCTGCAAAGAATGAGAGAGACAAAAGATTAGCGCGGCCAGTATTTGTCTGTTTCCAGAAATCTGATCGGTCCACACTGGCTAATGTCTATGTCATGTAACTTTGAAATTATAGAAAAGAGACAGGTCGCAAGCGTGGTTTCTTTCTAGAAAGTGGTCTATTTTGTGATCTATTTTCCCATCATAATTAATAAGTAGGTAGGTAACCTACTTACTACTTATTTTGACGGGTTTGTGGGCAACCGAATAGATTGAAAGATCAATGAAGTTAGATAATAGTACTATTGTTGGTTTATAAATGCGTGAACGTTTGCTAATATGTTAAAGTTGCTACACACATAAACGGGCCGGTAACATTCGGCACAGGCAGGGCGGTAAAATCGAATATAAATATGTGGATGAACGTTCGGGAAAAAAGCCACTCGGCTTTGCCGAACACGTACACGTCGGCCGGCCGACAGCCCTGGCATCAATCGGCACAATCGGCCGGTAAAATCGAAAAATAAATCCGAATGAACTACCCGATCGGCACTTACTAATGAAGCCAAACATGTGTAGTTTTATTTTGTAATTTTTTAAAGCATTTTTATGCTAATTTTATACATATAAATTTTAAATGTATGGAGGAAAAATTCTTCTCAGGAGGTACTTGAACCCGCGACCTTAGGGTACCGGCCCTAAGCCCAATTCCGGCACCGAGACGTCCGCCAAAGTCGAATTTAGCCTCCTAGTTGCTTCGGGCCGGCTTTATTCGGTTTGGCGACCCACTTATGTGTGTAGCAACCCACCCTCACACGCATCTATGCCTTGGAGAGTGCATATTTATTATGTAGTTGCGTATGAGTTTCTTGTCTGCTTCTTCTCATGAGCTTGGAACTGCTGCCTAAATTTATGTTTCAAATTCAACAGTCATTAATTTGGTTTTATGAATATATATATATATATATATATATATATATATATTTATACACTGACGGACTCATAAACTGCATCAAAGTTCAGGTTTACTCTAAAAGGATTTTTTTATAATAAGTATGCAAACTTTTTAGATTAAATTATATAAATATGGAAAGACTGGCTCTTAATCTTAAAAAAAAATTAAATTTAAAAATAGAACTGCGGTAAAACAAATGAATATAGCCGGGAAAAGAAAATTTACTCGTAGTATCAGATTTGCGTGTTATTTATAGCAAAGTTTTAAATTAATTCTCATTGATTTTTTTTGTTTGGTCAATTGAATTATTGTTACCAGCATAATTGTTGGGTTAGTTTTTTAACACATCGAGAGTTTTTGAACCATAATATGGATACTTCGTCCGAACAAGCGGCACAAATTGTAGCATTGGTGCGGGAGGGCTTGGATCAACGAACGATTGATAGAAATTTAAATTTAAACCAGTCTACGGTTTGTAGAATATACAGAAGGTTTGTAGAGACAGGTTCTTACAGGAGGAGACGTGGTACAGGCAGAACTCGAGCAACCACAGGTCGTGATGACCGATTTATTGTTACAACTTCCCTGCGAAATCGTTTCCTCACGTCAGTTAACATCAAAACCGAGCTTAATGAAGTGCGTGGAAAAAACGTGTGTGCACGAACAATAAGAAGAAGGTTAAAGGAAGCGGCTATCACCCCTTTTAGACCAGCAAATGGTCCAAAGTTGTCTGCAGCTCACAGACAAGCTCGCTTAAGATTTGCGCGTCATCACCTGAATTGGACAGAAGAGCAGTGGGCCTCTGTATTGTTCACGGACGAGTGTAGGACATGTTTATATGGTGCAGATGGTCGCAGAAGAGTCTATCGTCGACGTGGGGAGCGATATGCTCAAAGTTGCATTGAGGAGCGTGTTCCTTTTGGAGGCGGTTCATGTATGGTCTGGGGTGGCATATCGATGAACGGGCGAACAGAACTTGTGTTCATAGACATGGTCCGTCAAAACGGTAATAGAGGGGGTTTGACAGCACATCGCTACATAACAGAGATATTAGAAGATCACGTGGTGCCTTACATGGGATTCATAGGCGAAAATTTTACTTTAATGCAGGATAATGCCCGGCCGCATGCAGCTGCACAAGTTCAACATTATTGCGAAGAGGTTGGGATACGTACAATGAATTGGCCAGCACGCAGCCCGGATCTTAATCCCATCGAGCATGTTTGGGACAATTTAAAAAGAGCTGTATATGCGAGAAACCCTTCGCCTACGACAGTGGCAGCACTAAGAACAGCACTTTCAGAAGAATGGGACAATATTCCGCAAGATCTTTTAAAAACCCTTATAAAATCTATGCGGAACCGATTAGAATCCGTAATAAGGGCACGTGGGGGTAATACACCTTATTAAAACACAAATAAACCCTTGCATAAAGTTTGTGTCTATTGTTAAAACCAATTTTTTAATTAAACAATTTTTCCTTAAACTTCTGTTTTTTCTTCAAAAAAGGTCTTAAGGTCCTTTCCAGTACATAAACTTAAACTTAAAGATATGATCCTACGCTGTTTTAAAGTTCACGAACCAATCTAGAGGTTTCAATTTAAATCTGTATAGAAAGTTTGCATCCTTGGTTAAAATATTTATTTCAAAGTCGTCTATTACTTTGATGCAGTTTATAAGTCCGTCAGTGTATATATATATATATATATATATATTAATGCGACTCCCGCAGTAGGATACAAGCCACGGGGGACTTTACAAACATACAAGTCACGGACACAAATATATAGTTAGTACACTGAAATTTGTCAATTTTGAGAAGGTTATTGTTTATTCCAGGAAGGCCGCGAATCCGTAGTGTTAGCATGTGCTCTGCAGTACCCTACAGCAGTCCGCGAAGGTTCAGAGCCTAGAGGCGGTTTCTTAGAACTAGTTCGAGCATCGTTGGCGGCGAGACGAAATACGCCTGCTTGGTGTGAGACGTGCTCCAGGTTCACTCCCACTGTACAAAGGGGGAGGATTGTGAGGTAAATTTACCTGTTGTATAATTATTTTTTAGTGTTTCGGTGCTTCTCCATGTACCTTACAGCGGTTCGTGAAGGTTTAGAAACCAGAAGTGGTTTCTTAGATCTATTTCTAGCATTGTTGGCGAGACGAAGTACGCCCGATATAAATGTGATTGTGAGGTAAGGTGTAAACTATTGTAGAATTGTTTGTTTTTTGGTGTGCCGCAGATTGTATTTTAAAATGCGATAAAAAGTGTATTCAGGATAACAAATCAAATATTTTTATTGGTAACAAAAATTTACAGTACGTTTATATTGTGCACGAGAACACATAAATTAGTTACAAATATAACACAAATATGTCACAGCTATTACACCACTTTCATCTGGAGGCCCCAGCTGAAAGTGGTGTAAAAAATGTCTGTGTTGCACATAAGTAATATACAAAACTGAATAAAGTTCCGCCTAAGACTATGTTTCCTCCATACATTTTAATTTATATGTATATAAAATTAGCATGAAAATGCTCAAAAATTACAAAAAGTAACGTTCAGACCCAGCGTCATCAAAATCTGTGTTTAAAACAGAAAGGTTTAATACAGAAAGAAAGAAGGACATTTGCTTATATATTCAAGAGATGTTTACCAATCAATTTAAACATAATCGGCCTGGAGTTTCGGAGATTAGGCTGTCCAAAGTAATTATGAATATTGGTTTGACTAAAATATTGGTTATCGCTTTAAAAACTTTGTCCATGACCGCCGCCGGCGGCATCTCTTCATCTTCTCATGTATTATGTATTTACTTCGTTTTATAATAAAATAATAATCACAACATCCCACGATTACAGTGGTTTTAATGGTATTTTTTGATTTATATATTAATGTACAGAGCGTAAAATAATGTACTCGCTGAATAATATTACATTGTATTCAGAAAGGGTTTGTTTGAATTCATAAAACTTCGAAATTACCAGACCGATTTTGTAACATAAACATGAGCTTCGACAGGAAGGTGCAACAGCGAGTACATTATTTTACGCTCTGTACATTAATATATAAATCAAAAGCACCTTCCTGTCGAAGCTCATGTTTATGTTACAAAATCGGTCTGGTAATTTCGAAGATTTATGAATTCAATATTCCCTTTCTGAATACAATGTAATATTATTATTACATAAATATAACTAAGAAATTAAAATTCGTGAATGTGCCTATATTTGATTTTAAAATCCCTAACTGTTGGTTGGTTGTGATATCTGTTTCATATAACATGCTTTATACTATGTACAATAATTATTTTGTTATATAATAAGGGCTAAACTTTTATGTAACAAAAGATTTACACAATTTTTTTTTTTTTGATTTTACAGACTACCACCTATACTGGCGATCAATTGCGGAGGGGCGACCGTCAGAGAAAAGGCTTACTGGGCGAAAGGGACACAAAAAGACTTGGTACGTCATTTACCTAACTTTAATTCTACAAGTGATTTTTATAGGCATTTCTTTGCCAATTACCTGCTTTATAAATACAATAATTGCATTTTTTAAAGATAGAAAAATTTGAAGTCCAGACCCAGGAATCGAACCCGAGACTTCCGTATGCCAAACCGGGGCCGGAATCGTAACCACCTATCTGGACTATGTTACTAGACCTCAAATTTTTTTATCTTTCAAAAATGCAATTATTGTATTTATATAATTGGCAAAAAATATTTAAATAATAATTGTAATTTGTTAAAATGCTCTCTGTAACGAAGCAATAACAAAAGCCGTGATAGTTCTTTAACTACCGACTAGATGGCGCATGCGAGGGCCCAACTCGCAAGCAACAAAGGATAGACAAATTTGAGGTCTAGTGGTCATAGTCCAGATAGGTGGTTTGTTTCCGGCCCCGGTTTGGCATACGGAAATCTCGGGTTCGATTAAAACGACTTCAAATTTCTTTATCTTTAAAAAATGCAATTATTGTATTTAATTCTACATATATCAATACAATATAATATACCGTAATATTTGTGATATTTTAGCCGGAAGCTAAGCGTGGTGGGGGAGGTAAGCCGTGTCGTTACGGCTTGCATTGCGCCCGTCCTGGCTGTCACTTCAAACATCCTGACAGGTAAAATATTTATTGTTTAGCTTCGTTTATCCTGCTTCATGATGATTCAAACCGGTAGGTAAATATTGACTACTAGCGGCCCGCTCCGACTTTTTCTCCACTTTAAATAAACGCAATTTTCGTAAGGATTTCTAATTTTGTTGAGAATAAAATATAGCCTATGTTACTCCCCGCTAATGCATATTTCTATAAGTGAAATAATTTTTGTAATCGGTCCAGTAGTTTTAGAGATTATTCGTTGCATACAAAAATACAAATCTTTCCTCTTTATAATATACACTGACGGACTTATAAACTGCATCAAAGTAATAGACGACTTTGAAATAAATATTTTAACCAAGTATGCAAACTTTCTATACAGATTTAAATTGAAACCTCTAGATTGGTTCGTGAACTTTAAAACAGCGTAGGATCATATCTTTAAGTTTAAGTTTATGTACTGGAAAGGACCTTAAGACCTTTTTTGAAGAAAAAACAGAAGTTTAAGGAAAAATTGTTTAATTAAAAAATTGGTTTTAACAATAGACACAAACTTTATGCAAGGGTTTATTTGTGTTTTAATAAGGTGTATTACCCCCACGTGCCCTTATTACGGATTCTAATCGGTTCCGCATAGATTTTATAAGGGTTTTTAAAAGATCTTGCGGAATATTGTCCCATTCTTCTGAAAGTGCTGTTCTTAGTGCTGCCACTGTCGTAGGCGAAGGGTTTCTCGCATATACAGCTCTTTTTAAATTGTCCCAAACATGCTCGATGGGATTAAGATCCGGGCTGCGTGCTGGCCAATTCATTGTACGTATCCCAACCTCTTCGCAATAATGTTGAACTTGTGCAGCTGCATGCGGCCGGGCATTATCCTGCATTAAAGTAAAATTTTCGCCTATGAATCCCATGTAAGGCACCACGTGATCTTCTAATATCTCTGTTATGTAGCGATGTGCTGTCAAACCCCCTCTATTACCGTTTTGACGGACCATGTCTATGAACACAAGTTCTGTTCGCCCGTTCATCGATATGCCACCCCAGACCATACATGAACCGCCTCCAAAAGGAACACGCTCCTCAATGCAACTTTGAGCATATCGCTCCCCACGTCGACGATAGACTCTTCTGCGACCATCTGCACCATATAAACATGTCCTACACTCGTCCGTGAACAATACAGAGGCCCACTGCTCTTCTGTCCAATTCAGGTGATGACGCGCAAATCTTAAGCGAGCTTGTCTGTGAGCTGCAGACAACTTTGGACCATTTGCTGGTCTAAAAGGGGTGATAGCCGCTTCCTTTAACCTTCTTCTTATTGTTCGTGCACACACGTTTTTTCCACGCACTTCATTAAGCTCGGTTTTGATGTTAACTGACGTGAGGAAACGATTTCGCAGGGAAGTTGTAACAATAAATCGGTCATCACGACCTGTGGTTGCTCGAGTTCTGCCTGTACCACGTCTCCTCCTGTAAGAACCTGTCTCTACAAACCTTCTGTATATTCTACAAACCGTAGACTGGTTTAAATTTAAATTTCTACCAATCGTTCGTTGATCCAAGCCCTCCCGCACCAATGCTACAATTTGTGCCGCTTGTTCGGACGAAGTATCCATATTATGGTTCAAAAACTCTCGATGTGTTAAAAAACTAACCCAACAATTATGCTGGTAACAATAATTCAATTGACCAAACAAAAAAAATCAATGAGAATTAATTTAAAACTTTGCTATAAATAACACGCAAATCTGATACTACGAGTAAATTTTCTTTTCCCGGCTATATTCATTTGTTTTACTGCAGTTCTATTTTTAAATTTTTTTTTTTTTTAAGATTAAGAGCCAGTCTTTCCATATTTATATAATTTAATCTAAAAAGTTTGCATACTTATTATAAAAAAATCCTTTTAGAGTAAACCTGAACTTTGATGCAGTTTATGAGTCCGTCAGTGTAGATATAGATAGATGACTAATACATTATTAGAAATTTAAAACTGTTATACTTGTTTTATTAACTGTTATACTATTAATTTATTTAGAAATTAGGTAATATAACTTTATAAAAATTTAAATAGGGTGGCTCGATTGAGTTTTTTTTTCATTTCTTAATCTGGATTTCTGGAAGATATATTCTTATCTAAAGGTACGTGTTTTTATGCCAAAAACCGTCTGTGTAAGTAGTCTTACTTATTAATAACATTATTTTTAAGACCTACTGACATAATATGTTTATAATGGTTGCAGACCTAACTCGTCGCAAGCTGGCTCGTCAAAGAGTCCCACACAAGAGTTGCATTGTGTGTTGCCGCAACAGTTACTTATTAGATTGCAGTCTGATGGAGACGTCATTATCAATGATAAGGTAACTCACTCACATCCTTTGTCTATATCTTTTTTTGTAACAGGTTACAGAAACGCTTTTGTAAGACAAAACAATTTCTTATTCAACATTACAACCAATAAATATACCCAAACAATACAACCTATTACAAAATTGAATAAGGAATTATTTAACATTTTTGTAACCTATTACAAAACAATAACTTTCCTTATTCAACATTTTTGTAACCTATTACAAAACAATAACATTCCTTATTCAACATTTTTGTTACCTATTACAAAACAATAACATTCCTTATTCAACATTTTCGTAACCTATTACAAAACAATAACTTTCCTTATTCAACATTTTTGTAACGTATTACAAAACAATAACTTTCCTTATTCAACATTTTTGTAACCTATTACAAAACAACAACTTTCCTTATTCATCCCGTAACTATGTTACAAATAAGAAATTATAAGTACTTATTAATTGCTGTTGCAAGCTTACTATTCCTATTTATTTAACGATTGTTTTGTATATTTTTTTGTCTTTGTTTTGTCATTTTATTTTGCAGTTAAACTAGAAGACTATTTTAACTCCATGTAGGTGACTTACATTATTTATTTCGATACTACATTTAGTATATCGTATATGTATTTATTTACAGCAACAATTCAAATATTATAATTTATACATATCTATTTATGTACAGTTTAACAATTTAACATACATAACACACATACATTTCATTCACATACATTCACAACACAAATCAATAAATTAAATAATCCACAGACAGACCCGGGCGAAACTCGTAGTATCGCGGCGGCTGTATATACGGCTATAGCTATGCAGCTGCGTGCGCCTACCATGCGCTTGCGTCGGCCGGCGCACGCCAGCGCCACCAGTCGAGATCGAACGATATCCCGCGAAGCCCGTGTCGCCTAGTTATACTTTCGTATGTGCCCCTGTATGTTTACGAATAGTAAATACCTACGTTTACTTTACGTGGCTTTATTTATTCTCGACCCCAAACTGGTGACCCCGACGTGATCTGAAATGTCTAGCCCAAGCGAAAGCGACACGGAGGAGAAACGAGTGAACACGTTACCACGTGGAGCAGGGTACAAAATGACATCCCCCGCCGTTCCAGAGCCAACGCCCATGCCCGCGCCGCACTTTCGTATTCGGATACCTCCCTTCTGGCCCGAAAAACCTGCGATATGGTTCGCGCAGGTCGAAGGTCAATTCGCGGTAGCCGGAATCACCGATAATGTGAGCAAGTTCTATCACATCCTTTCGACACTGGATCGTCAGTATGCCGCGGATGTCGAGGATGTTCTCACCGGTCCCCCGGATTATCAGCGACTCAAGGCAGAGCTGATTAAGCGATTATCGGTGTCTCGCGAGAACAAAGTGAAGCAACTGTTGATGCACGAACAGCTAGGTAGCCGCAAACCGTCACAGTTTTTGCGTCATCTACAGCACCTCGCTGGTCCAAACATCCCTGAGGACTTTTTGAAAACCATCTGGACTAGCCGACTACCGACCTCAATGCAGCCGATCGTCGCGTCCCAGCCGACCTTGTCTCTTGATGCGCTGGCGGAGCTTGCTGACCGAGTCAACGACATCGCGGCGCCGTCACAGCAAGTCGCAGCCGCATCGTCCACGTCAGCCCTCGACGAGCTAGCACGCCAGGTGTCCGAGTTGACCAGGCAAGTGAACGCACTTGCAACTACGCGTTCACATCATCGTTCACGGAACAAGGTGCGTGGACGTGATCAACGCAGCCGATCAGCATCGTGCCGCTCGCAGTCGAACTACCGAAGGTATCCAGTCTGCTGGTACCACAGCAAGCATGGTGTCAAAGCACACAGGTGCGTGAAACCGTGTGATTTCGTGCCGGGAAACGCCGTGGGCAGTCAGTGATGGCGACTAGCGACTGCCATAGTTCAACGGGTCGCCTCTTCATTACGGACCGTGGTATCAACGTGCAGTTTTTGATAGACACTGGTAGTGACATTTGTGTGTATCCTGTGACCGCGCTCCGTGAACGTCGTTGTAAAACATCATTTCAATTGTGTGCTGCCAACGGTTCGGCTATCGATACATACGGTTATATACAACTTAATTTAAATTTAGGCTTACGTCGTAATTTTCCATGGCGCTTTGTGGTAGCTAACGTTACCAAAGCTATTATCGGTGTTGATTTTTTATCTCATTACAGTCTTATCGTAGATGTTGGTAAACGAAAGCTAATCGATAGCCTAACCGGCGTCAATATTATAGCGTCATTAAATTTAAATAACTATGATATTTTAAGTGTCAAAATCTTTACTGGTGGTGAAGGTAGGTTTTATAAAATTTTAGCCGAATATCCGGAGATAACACGCCCCGCTGGTACTCCGGGTATCGTCAAACACCACACCACACACCACATTCGTACTACACCAGGTCCACCTGTATCATGCCCTCCACGACGCCTCGCCCCCGATAAGTTAAAAATTGCCAAACAGGAATTCGATACTATGTTGACAAATGGAACTGCCCGTCCGTCTGACAGTCCGTGGGCATCAGCCCTTCATCTCGTGTCCAAAAAAGACAACGGATGGCGTCCCTGTGGCGATTATCGATTACTTAACGCGAGAACAATACCCGACCAATATCCAATTAGACATATACAAGATTTTTCACATTGTCTGTCCGGTTGTAATTTTTTTTCAGTAATTGATCTGGTGAAGGCCTACAATCATATACCAGTGGCGGAGGAGGATATCTGCAAGACTGCCATCACCACGCCGTTCGGATTATTTGAATTTCCCTTCATGACTTTTGGTTTACGCAATGCCGGACAAACTTTTCAGAGATTCGTCGATGAAATGACGCGTGGTCTCGATTTTTGCTACGCCTATCTTGATGACTATTTGATTTCCAGTAGAACCCTTGAGGATCACGAAAACCACCTACGGCAACTTTTCACCCGTATGAGAGACTACGGCGTACTTATTAATATAAACAAGTGTGTTTTCGGCGCTTCTAAAGTCACTTTCCTAGGTTACCAAATCTCTGAAAAGGGAACCAAGCCACTAGACAGCAAGGTACAAGCAATCGCAACCTTTCCACCACCAAAAACCGTCAGAGAACTTAGACGATTTTTGGGGATGGTAAATTTTTACCGGCGATTTTTGCCAAATGCTGCGCAAATTCAAGCTCCCTTGAATGCTTTGCTGGCTGGATCGGTCAAGGCTTCTCATCCGGTGGTCATAGAGGGTAATTTGTTAACGGCTTTCGAAAATTGTAAAAAAAGTTTATGTGATGCAGCTCTCCTAGTTCATCCTGACCCAGAGGCCAAGTTAGGACTCGTTACAGATGCTTCCGATACGTCCATAGGTGGAGTTCTGCAGCAGCAGAAAGACGGAGATTGGCGGCCATTAGCGTTTTTCTCTCGTAAATTGAGCCCATCGCAAATAAAGTACTCTCCGTACGATCGCGAACTCCTCGCTATCTACGAGAGTATAAAATACTTTCGGCATATGTTAGAAGCCACTCACTTCACTGTCTATACTGATCATAAACCCTTGTGTTATGCTTTTCATCAGCGTAAGAGTAACTGCTCACCACGTCAGTATAGGCACCTTGATTTTATTGCGCAATTCACTACCGATATACAGTTCATTGCCGGTAAGGACAACGTAGTTGCCGATACCCTCTCACGTATCGAAGAACTTCAAATGCCAGTGGACTTCGAAGCGATGGCGGAATTGCAGGACAGCGATTCTGATCTTTTAGAATACCTCAAAGGTTGCTCGTCCTTAAGACTGACCAAAATTAACATACCTGGGAGTAAAACTCAGCTTTACTGCGACGTCAGTACACCGACACCCAGGCCTTTCGTTCCGAAAGAGATGCGTCAGGGAGTCTTCAACTGTCTGCATTCGCTCAGTCACCCCGGTGCTAATACTTCTGCCAAACTCGTTGCACAACGCTTCGTTTGGCCACTGATGCGAAGAGACTGCCGTGCATGGGCTAAGGCATGTTTGACTTGCCAGCGCTCGAAGGTAACAAGACACGTCGCCGCACCTTTAGGCAGGCACGATTTACCTTCAGCGCGTTTCAAACATGTCCATTTAGACCTGATCGGACCATTACCGCCAGCTGGTGATTATCGGTATTGCCTTACAGCCGTCGATCGCTTTACGCGATGGCCGGAAGCTGTACCTATTGCCGATATCACCGCCGAAACAGTGGCCAAAGCGTTTATTTCATGTTGGGTCTCCCGATACGGTTCACCGGTTGAAATTGTAACCGATCGGGGCAGACAATTTGAATCGGCATTATTCCAACAGCTATCCAAATTTATTGGGTTTGATCACCGTAAGACGACAGCTTATCACCCTCAGTGCAACGGTTTGGTTGAAAGATTCCACCGTCAACTGAAAGCAGCGATAACCTGCCATGCTGACGCGAACTGGACTGAGTCTTTGCCCCTAGTATTGCTCGGCATAAGGAGCGCTTTCAAAGCAGACCTCCAGAAATCATCTGCTGAACTCCTGTATGGCGAGCCACTTCGCCTTCCCGGTGAATTTTTCGACCGCAATGTCAGTCATTTTACCACTGACGTAACTGAATTTTCAGCAAGGATGAAATCCTTCGTCGATAATTTACGCCCTGTCCAAACTCAGCATCACTCTAAGCACAAAACATTTATATTTAAGGATTTAGCCACCTGTAGTAACGTATTCCTTAGGGAAGAGTTACTACGGGGGTCACTCCAGCCCGCGTATACTGGGCCACATGAAGTGCTTAGGAGAGGCGCCAAATGTTTTGTCATTCGCGTTGGGAACAGAGAGGTGACGGTTAGTATAGACCGCCTTAAGCCGGCCTATATATTGTCCCACGACGCGTGTTCAGAACACCGCGAGGCAACTTTACCACCAGCTCCACCAGCTCCACTACCATCACAGGAACCAATACGTACTACACGTTCAGGTAGGAAGGTACAATTTCCTGATTATTATCGCCCATAGGCATGGTCTCTGGAGGGGAGTGATGTAGGTGACTTACATTATTTATTTCGATACTACATTTAGTATATCGTATATGTATTTATTTACAGCAACAATTCAAATATTATAATTTATACATATCTATTTATGTACAGTTTAACAATTTAACATACATAACACACATACATTTCATTCACATACATTCACAACACAAATCAATAAATTAAATAATCCACAGACAGACCCGGGCGAAACTCGTAGTATCGCGGCGGCTGTATATACGGCTATAGCTATGCAGCTGCGTGCGCCTACCATGCGCTTGCGTCGGCCGGCGCACGCCAGCGCCACCAGTCGAGATCGAACGATATCCCGCGAAGCCCGTGTCGCCTAGTTATACTTTCGTATGTGCCCCTGTATGTTTACGAATAGTAAATACCTACGTTTACTTTACGTGGCTTTATTTATTCTCGACCCCAAACTAAAAAACAAAGACACAAAATTGATACCTGAAACTGTTATTGAAACTTTTTATGATTATGATATTTTTATATTTTCATATTCCCCAGTTTTATCAATGTTTAGTTTTAAAGATGTATTTAACTTTATAGTGTTATACAGGTTTTTCTTTTTAAGTGTACTAATAGTGTTATTTCGAAACTCATATGTAGTGCGAGTCCCACGAACCTCACACACCAAACAACAGAGCAGACAAGCACAAAAACAAGAAGCATGTAACGACACAATCTGAGGAGGAGTACACACTGTCGGCCGCCGTCGTCTGCGTTGAAGACAACCCTAAGAACTTGGTCGCTTATATACAAACCACACCTTCCAAGGATATTGAACCTGTTTGGTACTTATTTAACGATCTCAGGTATGAAATGCTAAACCTTCACGTTTACAAATTATATCCATTTATATTTTTTTTATTGTGTTGTCTTCACAATTGAGTGCGAGTCGAAAGAGATATCTCATGCTGAGGTAAGGTGCCATACGTTACAGTGTTAAGATGATAAACACATATCGGGTTGGACGAGATTAAACGCCATAAAATGAATAGGGTAGATGACTGTCAAGTCAAATAAGTATCTTTTTAAGAAACGTCGAAACGATGCGCCTTGTACTAATTTACATGAAATACAAAACAGTCATTGTTTTGTATTTCATGTAAATTAGTCCGAGGCGATGTAAATTAGCATTCTTTAGTATGGTCAAATCATATAGTTATTGAAACTATTATATATTAGTTATATTTGTTTTGATGTTTATAAATTCATGACCGCGTAAAATTGTAGAGAAACATTGTTTTTCAGAATATTTTTGCAATTGCTATTTTCTGTATAGTGTAAAATAATTTATTGTTATTGTAGTCATCTACCCAATTGTAAGCTACATTGGTCCAGTTGTATCAAAATCTCTTACCATACATCACATCGAACAATATACAACGTTATTCTTTGCATAGTGCAAACCTGAAAGTAGTGTGTTTGATTCTTCAGAGTCGGAGTGTACTTTGTGCCCGGGATTTGTATGTTCCTGATGTACTTTACGACACAGGGTTTGTTAGTACCTTACTGCGAAAGTTGTCTTTTTAAAGAAACTAAATTGACTAATTAATCTCTATTTCTATTCTAAATCAATTGACTAGATTTCAATGAATTATCCTAACAGCTTTGCATACATCCATTTGGACGTCTGCCATTTGAAAGTCTTCCAAATGTCGTTGTCTACTTTCAGATTATAATAATAATATAATATCTTGGGACAACTCACACAAAGCTATCTGATCTCAAACTAAGCAGAGCTTGTACTATGGAAACCAGACAACCGACGAACATACTTATATATTTCTAAATACATACATATTAAAGATAAATAACACCCAGATACAGAATAAACCGTCGTGCTCATCACCCAAAGTTTTATCCTGGGTGGGGATCGAACCCACGACCTCTTGCGTAGCAGTCGGTGCACTCCCACCGCGCCACAGAGATTAGTTCCTTACCTTGATTAAAATAGTGTATAATAATTCCAGTATCGTGCCAGTAAGCGTAGAAGAGGTGGTCCAGTTCAGCGCGTGGTGGAAGACTCCGTGCGTGCTGTTCTACACGGCGAGCAGCGCGCGGCCCGCTGTAGAGGACGATGTGAGCTCATAGCCCACGCTTCTGTATGGACCCTATAACGGGTACGTACTTTACATCTACTTATTTTAGAGGAGATGCCAATCTGGCCGATTCCAGACAATTTTGGCCAATGTTAACAATTTTATGTACATTTAGAGAGCGGCCTCATTAATATTGCCTTGCGTCGTCGCAGTGTTAACGCTGTGTCGTCTTATATATAAATTTTTAGTACCATACCACATTAAGCGTTGCTTCGTCTGATTCCGTTTCAACGGATTGACGGACGAGATAAATATGTCGGAGCTCGGGAGCGACGACGGACAGTGGTCCACTGATAGAGAGGCAAATGCACTGAGACGCTATGCTGCAACGGGGTGCATCGCCCTATTGCAGGCGTGGCATGTAATGAGTATCAACGCATTGTATGCCAGTCGCAACACAATGCTCAAATGAGACCTCAGCATTGAGGTGCACAAAGACTCACACCCGTATTTATAAACGAGTCATTACTTATTACTTAACAATTAAAAATTCAATTTTAGTATTCTGAATGTAACAAAATGCAACATAATTGAATAGTAATGCTACCAAATGAAATAGCCCGTCACACGTATTTAAAGTATTTTTGATGAACTTATTTTTAATTTAGCATCATAAAACTCGCTTGATGTCACCCAAGAAATGTCACTGAAGATATCACCTGTGTTTTACTGTTTTATATAAAGGAAGTTTTGCTGGTTATATACGGGCACAAGTTAAATTTATATAGCAACGGTATAATTTTTAATGGTTGTAAGCCCGCAAGCCTGCCACCGCGGTCAGCCTCCCCGTTGTATCGACTGCATTGCTTGTCCCGATGAAATCTCAAAAAGTACCACAATCAATAGATTTTGTCGGTGTAGCCAGAAGCCCCTGTCAAGCATTACCCGGATAGGACAACGAACAGAAATAAAGAAGATACAGAAGATGGTTTTGTGACGGTGCAAGGAAAGAAGCGCCGACAGCCAACCGCCAAGAATCGCTGCGGCAAAGCTAAGTTAAGAGGAATCTGCGCGCGCGTACATGCGCCAGAAGTTCCGCTACAAGACGGGGCTGCAGATTCTGGGTCGCGACGCATGGTACTTATGAGGGAGTGAAGCGTACCTACTGATATAGTTTTAGAGGTTTTAAGTTGTATTTACTTTTACTAGCACTTGACATAATGTATTTTTGTAAATATGTTAGACGGTAAGTTATAGATTTCTGTGGGCCATTGATGCCTAAAATAAATGGTATATTATTATTATTATTGTATTATTTACCGACTGGCTGGCATAGCGCCAAAAAATTTTTTTTTTTTTTCCAAACCTTCCATATTTTTAAAATATAATTTTACAGACAAATTAGTAAACGCGTAATCGGTTCTGTACCGATAATTCTGAGTAAATGTTTTACAGTTTCTGTTTTCACCTACCGCATAAACAAACTTAGCTTGGCCTGAGATTTACACGCGTGAGTTCTTAAGATTCATACTTAAACATGTTAACGTTAACTATATAAGTTAACGTTAACATTGTTTAAGTATGAATCTTAACGTTAACTATATAAGTTAACGTTAACATTGTTTAAGTATGAATCTTAAGAACTCACGCGTGTAAATCTCAGGCCAAGCTAAGTTTGTTTATGCGGTAGGTGAAAACAGAAACTGTAAAACATTTACTCAGAATTATCGGTACATGTTAACGTTAACTATATAAGTTAACGTTAACATTGTTTAAGTATGAATCTAATAATAAAAATGAATGAAAATAATCCTAATACCTAGTTGTACATTAACAAAATCAACATTAGACAGTAACAATAATATAACACTAATGTACGTAAGTACATTAAAAACCTACACATGAAATTAAAATTTGATTATCTAATGGCTGAACGGATTTGTTTTAGCGCTATTACACCACAGACATACACAAAGCTAAACTTATATAACCTCTTTATTAGGGTCAGGGTTCAATTTCTTACAACACTAAATGTTTTTTCTATTTTTCAGCGTTATAGGTCCATACAACATGACCGAGATGTACTACCAGGTACCAACAGAAGCTCATTACAACTACATTCAATAATTCCATACTAAAACCTCAAATAAACGCTTCGGCACAAAGTGAACAAACGTATATGAAGACTATGTGATAGTTATATATGTGCAGTGGGCAAGATGAGTGAACTATGAAACAAAGGATTTTTATATTCATTCAGATTCTACTCAAATGAAATAGATGGCTGTAACGCTTTACAAATCGGTGAGATATTTTTTATGTATTAATTTGTCGTGTAAATCCGAATTGCGTAGCAATTTTCAAATGATAAGTTTCATCCAAACTTCTTCTCAATTTGATAGATAGAAAACCCGGAAGGTATTATATCTATTGAAGGCATAAATGTCACTTTTTTACTAGAGTTAGCAATTTAAGAGACAGTTGACGATAGATAAGTTATTGTTACCGACGGTAAGTAAGTGGCGTCTCAAAACCTTTGAAGTATTCGACAGGAAAGCTCTCGGAAATTTGTTTTCCTGTAGGTGTAACTTCAATTCATTTTGATCGTTGTAAAAACAACTTTATTGCAATTATGTTATGGTTGACATTTGGTTGTTTTTGTATAGAGGTATAGAGTAGGGTTTTGCAATTTATCTGATTTACACGGCAAAACACACTAGCTAGCAATACGAACATGTGCCTAAAATGCTTATTTGTGGCTGCATAATAGTAAATAACTCCTCAAAGCCTAAATAGGTATGCGCAAATATCTACCTCAGAGTATAATTCCGTTCCTTTCTCATCGGTCTTTAAAGCGAAACGGCCACTGGTATTTTTGTAAGTACTGTGAAATTATATCAAGAGAAAGACTTATTGATTTAGGCTATGTTTAGATGATAGCTTTTAATGCGGTTGCAAGCTCATCAATTCGTATACATATAGTGCGTGTGTTGACATGTCAAAAATATGTGATACATATAGTTAACGTATAACTTTCAAATGTATTATTAGTTAATAAATGCAGACAAATTATAAGTGAGACTAGCTGACCCGCGCAACTTCGTATGCGTCAATTTTCCCCGTTTTTGCAAAATTTTTCATTGCTGCTCCGCTCCTATTGATCGTAGCGTGATGTTATATAGCCTTCCTCGATAAATGGGCTACCCAACAAAAAAGATTTTAAATTTTTTTCAATTCGGACAAGTAGTTCCTGAGATTACCGCGTTTAAACAAACAAACTCTTCAGCTTTATAATATTAGTATAGATTAAAAATATGAATATTGCATCTGACGGAAACTGGTGCAGAGTAATTCATAATATTTTATTATTAAAATTTTAACTAGCGAATGTTTTGTCTTCTTTTCTATTTTGACTCAAGTGTTAAGATAAATATTTAAAGCCTTTACGTTTAATAGTTTATGTCACCTCACTATTCTATCAATGAAATATTAAAATATTAAAGTATTATGAATATGTCATAGGTGCTGCGTGGCTGTAGAAAGTACACCGTCTTGATTTCCGTCACCGTTTTGATTGCCATTTCGACTTGTCGCTGACTATATATCAGTTCGTCTATTTACTTATAGCGGGTTAACATGTAGACGCCTTGAATAAAATTGATGAAGTTGTAATCTTGCGTTAGAAAACCGCGTAAGCGTCTGTCATCTGAACTTCGCTTTAAATATTGTTCTAGAAAATTAATAGTGAATGTTTTGTGACGCTGAATTGTCCTTAGTATAATGTTCCTGCCTACTTATACTACGTTTTTATTTACATTGGTTATTTAAACGTTTGCTTATTATGAAATAGCAGTACACGATGTTGTTGGGTATTAGGTCGTGTGTGATAAAACTTTCAAACCTGTAAGACTTACGATTTTAACAATATTATAGTATTTTTTTTCTTGCCAATTACAAATCAATTCAAGATTGCAATTATTGTATTTTAACAATATTGTCGACAAAGAGTAAAAAATGTCAGACGTATTTTAAATTATAAATCATTAACCGAGTATATTTAAAAAAAGAGAAATATCAATAATGAAACTACTTTTATTTTAAAGAAACCGAATAACAATTATAGGCATAAGAATACGTCCGTCTTGATCGAATGCCAACGCGTAACTGAGCGCTTCGTGTGACCCCGCTCCTCGCAGCGCTCGCAGCGCCCTCCCCACCGCTCACGTGATCCCGCTAAGCCACGCCTCGTCTGATATTTCTAACACTTGATATTCATGTCGAACACGACTGTTCCTAGAGTCGGCTTTGATTTTGTAATTTATGCCTATTCTTGTGGTCCCAGGATATTGTCCCATTGATGGGACCACCAGGAAAAAACTGTTTCTCGTAGTTGTATTAAGGTAAATTGCTGTTTTATTTTCAGTACCTAGCTTTACCCAGTCAGTTTTAATCCTGAGTGAATTAATGACATAGGGGGAATTACCTGTGTGAATTAAGTCAATATACAGACCATAGCATCACACATCGTACCAATAGTCTCTTCCACATTCGTGAACTGCAAGTATGAGAAAAGATAGTTCTGTTTGATATTATAATTTCATTGAATACTTTAGTAGTATACTTTATTACGAACATGTTACTTCGCGTTTGTTCACAGATGTAATTTTTACTGAATATAAAAGAAAATGTTTAGGTTTAAGAAATTATTTATTTTGGTTGTGATATTACGAGTAAATTAGTGAATTACTAAATTCTTCCTCTTCCATCGAATTACATTTATAACTGTTTACAATCGTAGTAGTGGCTAGATAATTTTCAATTAAATGTATTATGACTTGACTGTCTCGATGGCGGAGTCGGAATGCAAACGACTGTTGTGCAAGAGGGTGCGAATTCCCACACGGGACACCAATCTCTCGACTTCACCGGAAAAACAATAAATGTATTTTTTTTTAAACTGAGCTTTTATTCCCTTATTCGGTGAATGGCAGATTCTGGAAATGGCAGATTCTTTAAACGGCAGATTCTGGTAATGGCAGATTCTTGAAATGGCAGATGTACAGTCATAGTCCTTGCTCGTGTACTTGGGTACTATTTTTTTTACATTTTTATGGTTCAGGAAAAAAACTTCAATACCAGTTAAATAGTTAGCGAAATACATTTATTGCACGACATAATCTTCTTAAGCACTCTGTTGTCGAAATATCACCTTGTAATGTACATTGTATAATTTTCTCAATCATGTGATCTTTTTCCAGGTTTTTTTTATTACGTTTTTTTCCTTTCTTAAAAATATCATTTTTCTTCAACTTTAGATCTTGAGTGCGTGCTTCCTTTTTTAACAATTGAATAAAAAAATATAGACTTGGCTTTTTAGGTATTATACCATTAATTCGGCGGTGCCAGCCTTCAATAGCATTATTTGTGCGAAAGGTTTGATCATAGCAGGAAAATACGTCGTACGTTACTAATTCCATCCACTGTTTAATAAAGTAACTTTTAAAATTAAGAAATACATCTGTATTTGGTGCCTCCTCGCAGATACCAAGGAATGCTTCTGGTATCAGAATTTTAGGCAAGAGGGCTAAATTTGCAAAGAGTTTTGTGATGTGAATTCCGTCTGGAGTGCTATTCAGTCCTAATTTTCTGCTCATTTTCCAAACTGCGTTACTGTAGTGGTAAAAGCAGCCTTTTACATGCACTCCTGGGTATATTAATTTTACAGCGTTGATGGTGGAGATTTCATAATCGCAATGATATGATTTTATAAGCACATGGAATTGATTTTTTAATATTGTAAACATACGTACGTAAGTGGCTTGATTTTTGTTTGGTAAAAGGATATATAAAACAGGAACAAAATTAACACTATCACAATCGTTAGATAGATCAATATGTAAAGAATAGAGTTGGTAAAAGGGGCTTGGCACAATTCGAAATGTACCATCTCCATAAAATGTATCAACTGTTTTAATTTTTATTTTAGCCTCTGGAGTGCAAAATATTATAATTTTGTCATCGACACCGTCATCATAAGCAAAAAAATCTCCAACAAGGTGATCGGGTATCAACAAATCTTTGAATGTAGTACAGGTAGTTCGGCTTCTTTTTAGATATTTGCAACGTGCAAAATATAATGCATCCTTTTTCATTTTAAATGTTGGTATATTGTCCACAGGTATTTTATGGGCAAAATCATTGATCTTATTTTCAAATATTTTTTGAACTGGACCAAGGTTGGAACATACCTCTTTCTTGCACTCGTCCATCACTTGGTCTATAATATTTTGTGTCAAGTTAGGCATGCAGGCGTGGGTGGCTTCTTTAATAATATTGTTTTTAGCGTCTAAAGTAATAGAGGCACTGCATTCGTTTTTTTTATTGCAACGATAATTATATGTACCACACATGTTTTTTTTAACGAAATTATATCGATAGCCAGCATGTAAAATAACTGCTTTCCCTTTTTGGCTCTTGATTAATTTTATTGAAGATACCTCACTACTGGGTCCAGCTCTTGGTGAATCCATATTGCAACACTTAAACATAAACAGAATGAGTGCGAACTAGACAAATTTAGCGAAAATGTTGACAATGACATGTGACAAAGTAATTGTATTTCAAGTGGCCAGTACCCATTAACGTGGTTGTAAAGAGGTTGATAAAACGTATTAAATTAGTTTTAGTGCAACTTGTTGATTATTTACATTTCAAACAGCCTGACTGTACAATATCTGCCATTTCAAGAATCTGCCATTACCAGAATCTGCCGTTTAAAGAATCTGCCATTTCCAGAATCTGCCATTCACCGAATAAGGGCTTTTATTGTCATCTATTGACTCAACTGATAAAATTCACCAGAAAGATCAATTGCGAAAAAAGGCATATTTATTGTATTTCTACTGAAGTCTTCAAATTGTTTTTCCGTAATAAGATATATTTGTGTCTATTGTATGTTTGTAAAGCTTTTTCTACACAGAGCTGGTACTAGGTACATGTAAAAGATTACAAAAATAAAAGGCTGTGGACAGTCAGCAGTTAGTCAACTTAATAAAATTCAAACTGTCTTTACTACTGTCTAATATTTATTTAATAAAAATACAACTCCCGTGGTGGGGAATGCCGACGTCCGAATGAAATTATAACCTTGATTGCAATTTCAAATGAATTTTATTATATTTAAAGAAATTACTTTTCTGCCATGTCCTTTTAATCAATTTTACTATATATACATCTGCTTCAAATAAAATGGTTCAACAAAATAATAAAAAGAAGTATTATTCTTATGCCGTTGTCTACGATTGTAACAATAGTTCAGTAGTTAATAGTCTTAAGTTCACTGATAGCCGTCCCTAATTTAATCAATGCACTCAGCTAATGTGTCATTGGTTAAGATTCGGTGAAATGAAAATGTTCCACATTCGTAATATTTTCTTCCACATAATGTTTATTTTGAGAACTCCTGTGGCCCTAGTCGAGTATTTACAATCGTAATAAAATCGTGTCAAAATGGTCTTACATTGATATCCTAGTTTCGTTCTCATTTAAACTGTTATGACGCGATTTTGATACAATGAAATGGTTGATTAAGGCGCCTGGTACGACAAAAACGACTGATATACATTACACTTAAAATTGATAGTTTAAATCACGGAGTTTCAAGAGATATTTCGATAACATTCTTTTAAAGCTAAATGGATTAAAAAGATGTTCAACGAGAGAGGTCAAATTTCACGAATAATTTACATAGCATAAAACAAAGCCGTTTCTCGCTGTCTGTCCGTATATGTATGTATAGGCTTAAATCATCTAAATAACGCTATATATATAGTTTTTTTTTTAAGACACCGTAATGAAGTTGTTATACAAAATTGATCATTCGTAAGATTGATAGAGGGAGAGACATAACAGACACACTACTAGTAGGCAGTGGTGTATAAAAAAAAAATGTAATTGACACCCCAGTAGTGATGTTTAGTGGTGTCCATATTTTTTGGTCACACGGTTCAAAAGATAATGGGGGGGGGGGGGGATAGTTTATGCAAATGTCGGAGCAATTATTTCTAAAAATATTGTCTTAATCAAAAAAGATAATTACAAACCTTAAAATGTTTTTAAAAGATCTGTCGAATGATGTGCACCAAGTTGATGTTTGCTGAAAAAAAAATTACTTACATGAATCCCACTCCTAAAAATTTTTTTTTAATATTATTTTTTACAAGACACCTTTTCACCAAATTTCATCAATATTTTTTGTGTAGTCTTTGAGTAAAATGCCTGTGACATACGGACAGACAGACATACAGATATAAGGAAACTTTATGGGTTCCTTTTTTAAAAAGATAACAAGCAATGTGGGTTTGAGTCCCACATTACTAACAATCTTGTTAACCCCTCCAGCTAAGCTCAAAGGCTTGTGTTAGTCGTGGGTACACGTCGGTAGAATAGTGTGTAGGTTGTGTTATGTGATTCAAAGATATAATTCAAAGTTATAATGCCTTGTTGCTTAGATAATGTTTGTATTCATGAGCTCCGTGATTTAAATTTGATTAAACGAATGAGTCATTATAAAAATGTGAAGTTTGATGCTATTTATCAAAGTTTTTAAACTCGTGTAATCTTTGAACACATTATGATTTTGAACATTCGTTTCTCGTTTGCTATTGCTATATTTTTCTCGTTATATGAGTTCTTTAGTTCTTTTTGAAGCGACGATGAATCATAATGTGTTCAGAGCTTTTAAATAAATATTTTCGATTAAAAAATGATTCCGCTTGTAAATGGTGGCTGGTTTTAAAATAAACTGAATGTTTAATACAAATGTCTTTTATTTTATAAGAATTTAAAGTATGTTCTTACATTTAAATCTCATAGTGAGTTTACCAAACATAAAATAATAACACTATTTTCCAATTAAGTATAACCTATTCTATCATAGTAATTTGCTTGTAGATACTAAAGTACTTTGACCGCTTATAGACTAGGCACAGCAGTGCATTTATCATAGTCATAATATCGTTTAACCTATTTAAATTTTTGTCCAATTGTATTATAAATCAGTTATAGTCCAGGAGCCATGTACATTTTCGGTCAATAATTTCTTCTCGAGCGAAACTTCGTAAAATGCAAAACTTATACTCTTATAAATTTTCAAATGAGAGGAAATGACTGAAAAAAATATTTTTTTTCTCCATGCCACCCACGGAGTCGCAGCTGACGGTCGCGAGTATTCATAGTATAAGTCCCTTATGCATTTTATGAAGTTTCGATTGGGAGGGATTTGGTCATGAAAATCTGTCACTGGCTCCTGGACTATTACCACACAATGAAAGACGAAGCTCGGATCAGCATGCGAGGTCCTAAAGAACACGGCAATGTAGGGCTTTAACCCGAGTGCCAGAAAGAGTAATTTTTAGGGCATTTGTACTTGTTTGTTTCGAGCGTGCGTCCATTTATTTGGCATGTGCTACAGCCCAAACAGCTTGACGGATTTAAGCTTGAGGATCAAGGTGTCGTTGGATTCATCCCTACTTATAAAATGTCGAGGTTTTTGACGTGATAACGACTTAAAAATCGATGACCGGGCACGCAGTGTCACAGTCACGTTTTGCCTGCTGATAGGCTGACTGGTTGCTAAGCGAATAATAGCGAATGGTTTATTATAAATCAAATGTTTTCTTATGACGCAGACAACCATTTTTTTTATTACATATCGGGGTCGAACCCTTCGACTTACACTAACAATAGTTACAGTTATCAATATCTATTAATCTACAAACTATGTAGCTACGTATTAGATGCGTGTACCGCAGTTTTCAACTCCTCCTTATGATGCTCATCCAACAGACAGGTCGTTTCAAACCTGTCCATAGCCACTTTCTTTATATTATCATAGACAATTGGATAATAGGCTATGGTACTATCAAAATCGTCCTTATCAAGTCTAAATAGTTCACAGTTAGTAACTGCTACCACAGACGCTGTGCGGAAACGGCCCATAACTAGAGATATTTCTCCGAAGATGTCACCGTCTTCAAGATGACAGATTTCTTGACCAGATTCTGAGTATATCGCTACGGTTCCCTTGTCTATAAAGTAGAGACAGTCGCCTGAAATGTGGATTGTCTTATAGTAGTAACCTATTTCTGTCGGCTGAACTGCATGATACTTTCCAATACAGCAGATAATAACATTTCATATAAATATACCCTACCTATAATAGGTACTTGTCTCACCGACGGCTAGAAAACGAGTAGCTATCAACTATTTTATCGCTCAAGAAAGGTAAGTAGGTACTGTCGGCGCACTACGCCAACCAGTTTCGTCGAGCGGGGAGAGCAAGGGACGAGGCCCGGCTAGCGGCGCCCGCGCACACCCTAATCCACAGCCATACATACGGCACGGCTTGACCGCGGGCATTTCATTCTAGTTAATGTTAGAAACCAAAATTTAGATAGTATATACAGTCCAAAACAAATACCTAGTTTAATTTAAAGTCCGTTAAGGCCTAAACAGGTACACACCTACTTATGTAGATCCCGTGTACCTACCTACCTAAACAAAAGAGACATGTATTAATAATAGTTGATTGCTGATCGTTCACACTGCCGCCGCCACTCGGACGGATTTCGCGTTTCGAAGACATTAGAAACCAACTTCTGAAATCGTATGATATCTGTATGCCATTTTATTCTCCTAATCATTTTGTTGAATAATATGTTGGTAGGAGGTACTGTCTACAAAAATCAAAAATCTAAAAAGTTTAGTGACCATTATTACATGGTACCTACAGTTACTACTGAGACTCGAGTCGCTAGTCGAGTTCGTGGGGGGGCGTTCATTAATAAACTACGTGAGGTGTGTAAGGAGGAGCGGGTCGAGCCGAATCTCACGTGAGAGAGAAAGGGCGGCGGGGAGGGGGTCTTGGCAAGTATCACGTATCTCTTAAAGCTTGTGTGTGACTCTTCACCAGAGTCAAATTTGAAGTCTCCCACGGGATTAGAGAGAGGGGGTCAAGCCAAATCTCACGATATCTCACTAGAGAGAATCGATCAAAAATCCGCCAAAATCACCTTACGTAATTTAGCTTCGAGCAGATAAAACGCGGGAGCTCCCCTACTCGAAAATGTTATTTTGAATGGACGACAGAGTTACAAGGTGCAAGAAGGTACAATGAAAATGAACGAAACATGATTACGGTTAATGTATTAGTTATTTCTAAAAAGTGATAGGTAGTACAAAGCTACTTAGTATAATGTAAAGAAGCCACGAGCGGCAGGTAATTAATATACCTTTTACAAATGACCCTGTATATAATATACATCTACATCTGCGTATTATACGTTTCATGAGCTATAAAATAGTTGATAGTTGCTGGCTATCGGGGGGACAAGTACCTTACGTTTTTGCGTGAATTTGTGTACGTCCTAAAAATGTAATCGAAAATTGACCTTTTGGGCCTTTTATATAGTGGACTGTAGGTACTTACTAAGAGTATTAATCTTGATAATAATATCACCAGCAATGGATATAACTACCCTCAATTTAAATGCTATTTCCATCAGTATAGGCGTAGGAAGTGGTTTCAAGAAATCCAACTCTTTGACCAGCTGTCGACCGGTGTGCATCAAGATGTCCTCTCGTAACTGACCAGAGACACAGTCCAACATTGCAGATTCCTTGAAAAATTAACTGGGTACGTATTTCAAATTATATTCGACCAGTGTTATGACGCAATTCAGCTCACTGGAGTCTTAAACCGAGTTTTTTTCGTGGTCAAAAACTGCGACAGTTCTTTAGCTCAGACTAAAATAACGACATAGACGGAGCGAGTAGTACCAGCGAGTAAAGCCGAAAAAAGGATTAAATAAGAAAAATAAATTTAAAAAATCAAAAAAACCCGCCTTCTCAAAAAATACATACCCCTTATATACTTACCTATATATTAACATGCAGTCGGAACGATTAATGAATCTGGATGAACTTAGTAAAGTGCCTCCAACTGCATGAAATTATATAGGGTAGGTACGTAGGGGATCCTGGTTCCATCTTTTTTTAAACAGGCGGATTTTTTGATTTTTTAAATTAATATTTTTTATTTAGGTAATCATTTCGCAACGAATGCGCATATATTGTAAATATTCTGGAAGTATTGTATTTTGTTTTATCGTGGTTATACACGTGCATTCGAAATGAGATTATTTTTCTAATTGATATTTTTTTTCGGCTTCACTCGCTGGTACGACGCGCTCCGTCTAGCTATATTATTTTTTTAGTCGGTGTTCCGTAGTGAGTGAGATAAATAATTAAATTAGGATAGTCACGCGCTTCACAGAAGTGACGCTGAATTGTTAACCCGTGATCACAGCCGTTGCAATACGGTCGAAAGGTCGGGGTAATAATGGATACCTACCTTAATATATATAGGTATGAGATTAGAACCCGCAGTAGGTAGATATATAAAATTATAAGAAAATACACTCGGGTATCTCTTCAAAAAATCAGTTCAATTCATTGCTCTAGTCAGATTCTGGAGTCTATGATTGATTCCGGTTAATTTAAGCCTATAGGTCGCGTCAACTGTGAGTCTTGCACAGCAGTTACAAGGTCTGTGCAAGACGCATAGATAATCTATTTGACAAAAATTTGGAGCCTATTCAGGTGATCTGCCGTGGATGATGAATGGATTCGACTGGGCTTACGTCAAAAAGACGAACTAACAAACTTATTTTTCCTCCTTTTGTTTTTGTCTCTTTCACTCAGATATAGATACACTATAGGTAAAGGTAGTACCTACCGTAAAATATTTCGACTGAAACCGAATACTGTAGAACTTCAAAATGTTCTTTTTGAGTCTAGGACTGAACTTCTTCTCAACCATGTAATGCTTCAATTGATTCTGCATGATGTAGTATTTAGCTCGAGCTGACTCCGTTCCTAATAATGCTACCAAGTATTTCATTAAAAAATGAAATACGAAAGACTGAAACACACATAGGTAGATAAGTAGGTACCTACCTACCTAGGTATCTACTGCAATTACTAAATTAAGTAGGTAAGGTAGGTAAAATAGCACAAAACATAGAGAGTATAGAAGAATTGTTTTTAAACTTTCGCGATTTTTATACATCTTAGATATATTTCGGGATTTAATCGCGTGAATTATTTAAAGGTATAAACCTTTTATTTAGGAATCCGACGTTTCGATCGAATTGCACCGATCGTGGAACGAGTCGACCCGTGACCACGAAATATATCTAAGAGTACCTATAGAAGAAAGCTTGAATTGTAAGAATTATTGGAACATTTTTGTACATGCTCGAGCAACGCACACATCCTGGACATCGCTCACAGATAGAGAACCTCGGAACAGCTTCGACACAAAGTGGTCCATGAAAAGAAAAAAGATGGAAGATGCTGCCTCCGTGCTTTGCTCGAGCGAAGTATTAAGCTTAAATTCTGTAGGTACATACTTTCGATATTTCGTGTGAGTTTATATACTAAGATGCCTAATGCAATTCAGCCAAACAGAATTGTCACGCAAACTAACTGCTATACGCTTTCAGTTAGGGACTAGACGAAGACGTTGCTCCGTAATGCATATTGGTACCAAACTAAGACTACCAAGTAGGTACGTACGTAAACTTGTCGTTCCATGATCATTAAAAATAGCTTTAATTAAGGAAAACTACTGACATAATACGGTTAAATACCTTAGAAATGAGCCAAGCTACTGCAAAATATACCTCAAAACAGTGTTGTCTTTGAATTATGTTCATATTTGTATTTGATGTTATCATTCCAACTGTAACAATTATGAATTTAGAAACCCAAAATACCAGGGAATATCTTCTATTAAATATATTTATCATCTTCAAATAACTCTCGATTCTATTATGACTTGTGTAAATCAGCGTGACTACGACGTGTTGCAGACTATGTTTAGCCAACCAAGCATTATCACTTCTATATAGTACTATTCTATTTATACGTTCGTTTCGTGTCGATTAGGTGGGTACCTACCTACTCTCAAAAACTATCTCATTTGATCATACGTACGTACTACGTACTAGGTACCTGAGCAAAATTAGAAATGATAGGTAACATGCGGGGAATTGTCAACTCACCGGCTCGATCAAAAGCATAAATCAGCCTGACGGACATAGTTTCATTCCACAACTTGCCATAAGTCAGCCAAGAGCAGCGTCTAGGAGAAGCTGGTTCAAACGAACCTTCAATAACGTACTCCACAGAGAATTGGAAATAAATGTTCCATGACAAGAAAGTTATAATACAAAGCAGTATTTCCACAGCTATCGTTTGCTGTATCTGAGAAAGTTTTATTATCTAGTTAACATAGATCTTAATTAGTCTTCTTAGTGTCTACCTAGTCACGACCTCTTTAATTACTATTAAATATGGTATTTTTTTTGATAATTGTAATCTCACAATCATGTTGCTGTTTCATGTTGTGCGGCGGCTACAAACAGTAGTTCTCACTGTGCATATGCCACAGTGCGAACTTTAGAACTGGCACAACCAAAATCGGCGTTGCCATACATTTTGTTCATCCTCGAAACTCGCCCCATTACGTAATGGGACGAGTGTCGAGGATGAGGAGGAGTATAAGAGTTGAAGATCTTTTCCGCAATCGGTTTCCATTTATACGAATATGTCAAAGTGTACAAGGACATAATACATAGGTAGGTTGAAGCGACGGTAGCCTAATTGTTAAGAAACCGGACTCGCAATCGAATAGTAAAGATACTTCCGACATGAACGCTCTCCAAACACAAGCACTTTAGCTTTGTTGAAGGGGTTGACAGGATTGCTAGTAGGTAATGTGGAACCTATAGTCCCACAGTACTGTAATATTGTAAAAAAAATGTTAACAATTAATTGTTACGGACGGACACAAGAGAAGCCCGAGCTCGGAACCAACATAAATGGTCTAATGGATTTCAGAAAGCTCTTTCCTGTGTAGGAATTGAACCCACAACACACGTTGTAGGCATAAGCAATCAAAAGCGCCTAGACAAGAGGCGCTTCTCGAATAGAATGACAATCAAATTGAATGACGTCGTTGCGCTTGCACGACGGCGAACATGATTTTTTTAAAGTAATATGAGGTTATCAGATAAGTTCGCGAACAATGTAATTCCAACGTTATTTTTTTCGATTAGGGTTTATGCCACTTGTCTAGAGGGGCTGTTATGTCATCGACGAAAGGTGATAAAAATAAAAATAAATTGAACTTACGGAAGCTTTCATAACGACCAAAATATTTCGAAGAAATTTTGTTGCGCAAGGTACACGTAATAATTTCGCTGATTCTAGAATAAAACATGTCGGGGAATAGGGGTGGTGACACAAATGGGCGACGAAAGAAATGGAACTAATTATATCGACGAACAACCAGGTTTTAGCATAATTCCAGGCAATTTTCTTCTTTTCAAAAACTACCTTCTTAGAAGAGTAACCTTCGATGTAACCAGTGAGAAAGTTGACGAAGATATTCAATATAAATATGAAATCACAGGTATAAATTATTTCACGGTGGTACTTCTAGAAAAAAAAAACCATTTAATGAATCGGGTTAAAGTATAATAATAATAATATAATAATACCTTGGGACAACTCACACAACGCTATCTGATCCCAAACTAAGCAGAGCTTGTATTATGGAAACCAGACAACTGATAAATATAGGTACTTATATATATTTCTAAATACATACATATTATAACTATAGATAAATAACACCCAGACACAATAAACCATCGTGCTCGTCACTCAAAGTTTTATCCTGGGTGGGGATCGAACCCACTATCTCCGGCTTAGCAGTCAGGGTCACTAACTATTAGACCAACAGGCCAGTCTTTAATTAAGCTAGCTTAAGAAATGTCAGTGACTAGAACGCTAATTCGTATGGTGACGCTGCCTAAAAACACTGGATTTACCAATGGTCGACTAGTCAATGTACAGTAAATAATTCAAACAATATTACTATTTATACATAGATATATTTAAGTAGATATATATTATCTACATAGGTACTAACCAGCACTCGTGTATTAATTACGCTGTAGTAAAATGCTAGGTATATGGCCAAATTAAGTAATAAAATGACATTAAGAATATCTAATAACAGTCGAAGTCTGCTATAAGGATGTATCATGAACGGATAATATTGAAAATGGCGAAACTTCTCAGCACGTATAGCCGCATACGACCTGAATAGAATAAAAATAATACAAACAATTAAACTCAATTCAGATTTTTCATTTGTTCTGTTGAGTTATTTTGAGGTGTTTGTGATTCAGTTGCGTCTGACCCAACTGAACCAGAGTTTGAGTAAGAATAACCAAGGTTGTGTGTTGTGTGTCTGGGAAGGTATGATATGTTCAAACAGACACACAACACACAGCCTTGGTTATTCTTCTCGATTCTCTTTTTTGATTCGTACGTACGTACGTATCATATTTAAAAAAAACAGCCCCTAAAAATATTTATTATTATTATTGATCTATCAAACTATGTAACGGCTACTACAAGACACCTTTTCACTAAATTTCATCCAGATTCTTCGAGTAGTCTTTGAGTAAAATGCCTGTGACATACGGACGGACAGAACAGACAGACAGACGGACATGATGAACCCTAAAAAGTAATTCATTTTGAAGCAAAATGTCCAGTAGAGCGTTTTCTATACCTAATCTATACTTCAATACTAATAACCTATTATACCTAAATGCGAAAGTTTAGATGTATGGATGGATGTTTGGCACAGAGATTAATTATAGTCTGAAATTGCTATTAAATGCCTATGTGCTCAGAGGCTTGCACACAAAACTGTGTCATCTGCATAAGCTGTGATTTTACACTCGCTAAATACTGGGTTAAATAATAGATAGTACCTAAGCAGTCTGAGGCAAATTTTGCTTTTTCTTCTACTCAAATTATGATGTTTTCAAATTCAAAATCAAATCATTTATTGTACATACAGATGTTGGATGCTTTACAAACTTAGCGCCTTTTTCAAGCATTGCAATATAGAGAGTGCTGAACTTAAAATTAGTGTTACTTTATTAATACTCAGGTGTATAAGATTTAGTGTGTTATATATTAAATAATTTACGATATTAAATAATATTATTATAATTATTAGGTCAATTGAAAATAAAAGTAGTTTGTTTTTGTTGTTATTATAAGTAGTACTACTTACGTTTTATTTTATTATAATTGCAGTTTTAATAGTCATCAATATCATTATTGTTTAAATCATTACATCATATTGAAATATTTTTTGAAAAAGTTTAAGGTGGGGTAAGCGTTTGCATGTGTGTCTGTTACCATTTTTCTTTATGTTTCTCCAAAATAGTTAATATTTTTTTCTAGGAGGTGGCTAAGACGATTTAGGAACGGTTTTTTGCTCTATCTAAGTCTTATTTCTGAGCATGGTTCTAGACCACCAGGGGGCGCTACAGAACATGCTTTATTATGTGTACTCTCAACACGAGTAAGTAGATACCTAGTATATTTTGTAAAAAATAATCTTATGTAAAAATCACTAGTTATCTAATTTGACATCTGTCAAAAAGGACTCCGTATTTAAAACAGAGTAGGTATAGTCCTTGAATAAATTTACCTATATGAGTTGTAAAAATGGCGGCAGACTATCCTGTCGTTATTTTTACAGCTCCACGTTTATCATGTAAAAATACTTTGTATATGCGGATAAAGTGTGTTGTTGCATTGAATACTTGACACTGGCAGAAATTAGCCTATAAGAAGGCTATATTGTCAAAAAAATAAATTAATAAAAAAATCACCTTTGTGCATTAAGCATTGAGATTGACTGGCGTTACAATAAGTCCAATAAAGTAAAATGCAAATCAAAAAATAATTAAATAAATATTAAAAAAATAAAAATATTATAATACCCTGTTGTTGTTAGAATTTTTTAAAAATTCTTTATGTATACTTACTTGTACAAATTCAGAGCTCTGACATCATTAGTCCTTACAGAGGTTAAATTAAATATACATCTTCTTAAGATACCCATTGTGAAGTTATATGGCGAAAGATCTTGAGCTTTCAATTGACACGCGTGTCCATGAAAGTATCCATGTGATGTGGTAGGTTTCACATCGAATTCGCGTTTTGGTGGTTCATTTTTATCGTTTTCTTCGTCTGCATCCTTAGTTACGTTTAAGGACATGGTGTAGTAATTCTCGCAAATATAATTATTGTAAAACAGATTTTCATTTAATTATAAAGACTTATTTCTTTTAAAAAACACACCTTCTATCAAATGTCAAACATAGACATTTTCAAGTCGTCGGATAAAAAAGGCATTGCCTGTAAAAAGTTTTTACTAAAGGTTTTTACCATATTTTTAGTGTGTGTAGAAAAAAAAAACTTTTAAATTAAAAGTTATGTAATCATAATACTTGATAAATACCACTACACTTGGACTTACACTAATGTCCAAGGTATTGTATTTTTGCCTCTCTTCCACAAATCAGCGCAAGACTTCGAGCAAAACATGGCACTCAGAAGAATTTCTTCAATTTTGTCAATAAGGACGATTTCCCTGGAAAAAAAGAAAAAAGCTTGAAGAAATGTTTAAAAAAAAGGTTGTCTGTAAAGTCTTTTTACGGACGATAATTTGACGTGATAACGTCAATGATATTATAAGTAAATATTTACTTAAAACATCATTGGACAATATATTGTAGTAAACAACCATGACTAGGAAAGTTATTTTTTGAATTTTTAATTTTAAATTAAGTCGCATGTCGCTGCAATCGCTAATATAATAATTTTGAATTCAATACAATTTTGTACCACCAATTTTTTTATAATTGTCTTTGTATTGGAACGGTTTAACTTACCCGAAACAAAATTCGCAAAAAGCGTAATCAAACACCGGTCTTTTGCAGTGCAAATTTTCACATCTTGAAATTGGTCCGTTTCTGAGTTCCAACTTTAGAAAATTTGGCAGGAAATTGAAATATTCCTTTATAATATCTGCTGGTACGTAATAACTTCTTGAAAATTTCTTATTGTGGTCCTCTTTTATGATTGTTGGTTTACAATTGTTACCATTTTCATCGAAATCATTATTTTCGCCAGTAATATTGATGATGTTGAAGCCTTGAAAATTTTCTTGCAAATCTGCTAAATTATTATTATGTTCATTAAATAGGTTTTCTCTCACGTGTTCCGAGTAAAAGCTGTAAGTTTGTGGATTCAATTTTTTCACTGCCTTAGTCATCATTTGATAGAATCGCCTCTTGCATATCTCGAAGAGACTCGGTGGCGAGTAAGATGATGCTTCTAATAAGACATTGTATTGAGATGGACATTCAACTTTAACTTCCCATTCTACTGAATCTTGTTTTACTTTTAATTTGCATAGACAGTTACTCATTTTTGCATCTAGACTAGTTTCCGTACTCAAGCACCTAAAACAAAAAAAAATAAGTTCTAAATCAATTTAGATGTAGTTTTCCTCGACATAACTAAACTCATATAGATCTACCTAGCTGATATTAATATAAGAGACTTCTGCGTGAGCCTATATGGATTTATTGGAAATAGTTGGGAAATACAAGCACCATCAAAACTTACCCAATATTGAGGCATCTAGTTTGCTGATCTCTAAACATGTGGTACCACAGCGAATAAGGTAGTGTCTTCAGACTGGAGTTTCTCCAAAATCTAAATTCGCAATGATGATAGTTGTATACAGGTCTTTGAGGTATCCATTGTAGCTTATTGTCTGAAAGTGGTTTAATATAGTGACTTAATCGGTGTGGTGTATTTAACAGTAAACTGTCTACATTATAAATTATGTAAATGATGCTGGGGATATTGTTTTTGTTTCAGTTGAATTGCGTGAGAGTTATCTACTTTAAACTTTTCCATAGGATACTAGTGGGTGTATGCTATTCTGGGCATGTTGATGTTTTCTCAATTTTAAGACGCTTTATGCCAAACGCTAAAATTGCTTCATGACCACGCTTTAAGATATTTGGAACTTTAAAAAATACCATTATTACTTAGTACATTAAACGTTTATTTTGTTTAAGTTACTGTAAATGTATAAAGCTACTACGAAGAGCCCATTTTAAAACAAACTCAAGTTACTTCTTAATTTAAACACTGTTAGGTGGTCCCTATATGGCAACACTAACATACACAAACAAAATGGGTCAACCGAATCAATGAGGAAACGTTAAAGTTGATTTATCGAGGATAGTTTGTTATCTGAAGGCGCCAAAACTACTGTCTTCAAAGTTTACGACGATAGTAAAACTGTAACTGGAACGTATTAGCAGGGTAACTACAGTAGGTAGTAGGTACTTTTCAGTTACGCGTGTTGGTTAACTAAATGAGGTTTGTGGTGTAACTCGTTTCGGGAAAACTTCTGCGGAATTTTTATTTTCGTAGTTGTTATGAAATTGTTCTAAACTTGGAGACCTAGTTATGGGAAGAAGTTATGAATAGTAGGTGTCTTTATGAACACACATCTATACTAATGTTATAAATGTAAAAGTTTGGAAGTATGGATGGATGGAGGTTTGTTATTCAATCACGCTACAACGGGTAAAATAATCTGGATGAAATTTGGCACAGATATAGATAGATACTTTTTAGCCCCGAAAAAGGTTCCTGTAGAATAAAATAGAAATTTTCACGCGAACGAAGTCGCCAGCATTAGCTAGTTTTGTATATTTAGGCACAGAATAAGTAATAGTACTAGTTTAGGTTAACATCTTGAATGTATAAATACGTTTTGGATAGCGACTCTACTGTTGTGCAATTCGAATTATGTTTTTTGTCAGATAGCGGGAATATGATTTATTTTTTTATTTAGCTAGACTATGTAATGATTGTTTCAAAACGTCATGTTTAAAAAAAAATAGTTTAGGCGGCAGTTTCAAGTGTAAGCCTCATGAGAAGACTGCCAAAAATCTCATGTGCCATTCTTTTGAAAACATCATGTAATGATTTTATTGAATGAACTAATGTGTTTGATAAGAGTCTACAAATACCAAAAAGCTTCAGCAAATCGTACCTAGCTGGTTTATTTCGGCTTCTGTGTCAACGACATTCAGGTATGTCAACAGATATAAACAAACGTTTGAAATGTTGTTATCAATACTGTAAATTTTGGTTGAAAATATATTAAACTAGCTGACCCAAACTTTAACTCTTTATAATATTAGTATAAATGAATTAGGACCTATATTGGAAATAAATAAAGTGTCAAATTACCACAAACCGATAGGTACCGTAGACGTCTTAGTTCGGCAATCCTTAGCGGGAGCTCCGTCAACTCATTTTCGTCTAATATCAGAAACTTCAAGTTTCTCGCCTCGCCTATCTCGTCAGGAATACGCTTCAACCTATTCCCACTTACATCCAAGCACTTCAGACATCGTAACTTAGATATATCACGAGGCAGCTCGGTTATATCATTACCGCTTACGTACAGACTCTCTAAATGCTCCAAAACACCAATGTTGCTAGGCAAACGAGTCAACAGATTCTCTTTTAAATATATATCGGTCACTTCTGCTTCTTCACCTTGTAATTGATTTAACGGAAACTCAGTGAAACCCCTGTAGTTCCAGTGTAGAACTGTACTAGGTATTAGTTCTTCATTGTGATCCATGTTTATGTTAAAATTTGCACTAACTCACTGTTTAACTTATTTACTGATTTGTTTAATTCATAGGTATTTCACTTCACTTTTATGCGTTTCTTATAAGTAATGCACTAAAGTAGTCAATTCTTTAGTTGTTTATGTTTAAATGTTTAGTAATTTAAATTCTTCGTACGTCTATCAGTCTGTCTACAAGTAAAATATACAGGCGCGCTCTCCTGATTCCCGTTTGAAGAAGACTGCATCTGTACGCGCACAGACGCACGTGAATTATTTTTAAAACTATAACAAGGTCTTTGCTATAGTTTTACGTTAAAATTAATTCAGTCGTCTATTAGATTTCTAGGTTTGTTTATGAGATTTTGTAAAGACTGATTCAATATTGCAAGTTATATAAATAGATGACTGACGTACTGTTTTGGATTTCCTCGTTTGTTTAAAATAAAATCAGTTGATGAAACTAAAAGGTATTTTTATATTTCTTGTATTATTTAATCCTTATTTGTTTTGTGAAGTCTTAACGATCCTTATTTGACATAAAGTCACTTTTAAAAAAAATACCTGACTACATAATATTTATGCACATGAAAGTGAATACATATAATTAGGTGCTCTATACATTTTAACGGTTAGTAATGGAATTTGAAAACGAATTAACAGACAAGATGGACCACAACTTTAAATTTAATTAAATAAAAACGGCAATTTATGACCTATATACCTAATATTGCCGCTTCAATAATAACTTTCCAGATTGTCATAACAAATATTCAAACTAAAAAGCAATACAAGGTGGAATGACGAGTTCAGTATTGGATGAGGAGTTTGGCGCCGGTCCAACACGACCGCTGGCGTTAGGTCGAGGACATTCGAAACACAATAACAAATAACGAGTCTGCATCATTGACGAAATATCAGCGGCATGTGCCGCTAACATCATCGCGTCAGTAACTGCCAGAGACTTTCATTATAATCAAACATGAGCCGTATAGGGACTTGGCTGCCTTGCCCAAGTTGTTTAATTGTTATAGTCAAAGACCCAGCCATCTTTCACACCTGGACGAAGCCCCCCCCCCAAATATCTTGCGTCCACAGTTTTTACCAAAGGTATGTACTATGGTCAACAGACTCATTGATAATCCTTTGGTACATTCAACATTTTTAGGTAAATGTTCACCGGAATCATAATTAGATCATGCTCTACATTTCATTTCTTCTTTTTATCACTCCTCGTTCGAAAAGTTCGTCCTTATTATCGAAAAGTCTTAAAAAAAAATAAAGCACGTTATCTAACTTACTGACCTAGTCTGTAAAATTTTGAACTAGAAATGTATAATCATATGTGTAACTACTAACATATAGTCTAATGTAACATGATTATGACGAAATTGCTATTCGGAAATTGATAGTTTGTGTGCATATTGCTTCGTTTTAGCACATCATAAAATAATAAATAACAAATTTGGCATCGCTCTTGTTCTTTAAGTAGTTTAACACGGAACTAGCCACAAGAATTCGTCTTGTCATAACCAATGCTAAAAACATACATGCATTAATAAATTCATGGCTATTTTTGTCCGTTCTATATCTCTCTGTTGCTAATTGGGAACAACAAAATCAGAACTTCGGAGAATGCCGAAATGATCTTTCTGCTGTTAAAATAAATCTATTTTTAAAACTCAAATCATATGGTACAATTCACATTTATATATACCTATTCCGCAATAGGTCGACAAGGCAATTTTCGAATTCATTTTAGTTCAATGTATGCAAAACGTAAGTAAAATTGATAAATCCTTGCAACTATAACTGGTACCTACTGACTACTGACAAACAAAGCTGGTACTTTAGGGCGTATACTGTCTTGGTCTTCAGTTATCCCTCAGAATGTTTAACCTGGTTTGACTTCATACACCGAATACCTTGTCGACCTGTCACATTCATTAGTAAGTGTTTATGTCGGCCGCTACGTGTTATACGAGTAAGTACATACCTACAGATTTTATTTGAGTCAACAAAATAAAAACACAAATTCATAATTTGTCATATTTTTGATTTATTTCAGGAAAATCTACGTGGAATCCTTTACGTTTTTAATATTATAATACGAAAAATGTGCTATACAAAATTTTAGATCATGTCATAATTTTGACTAATATACATAGGTGCGTCTTTATCACACGTTCAGTACAAATAGATTTAAGATCAGACTTTGAAGTAATTAGGACATAAAATACATCACATCAGTTCAGGTAGGGTTCAAATAAATACAGGATGGAATTGAAACTATGAGCATTTTACGAATACACTTCAAGGGAAAAGATTTGTAATAAAACGTAAATGTAGGCACATTATATATACGAAATTTTAAGAGAATATGTGAATTTGCTTTTGCCTACCTATAACCAGGAAGATTCAAGCTACCTTCATGCCAAATTTAACCTAAATCATCAAAGAATCTTCTATTCTTTCTTTAAAAAAAGAAATACCGCTTTAGGGTACAACTCCTGTGTCGCGAGGAACTTTACAAACATACATATTATGGACACAATGTTTTGCGTGGGAATCGAACCCATGACCTCCGGCTTAGCAGTCAGGGTCACTAACCACTAAACCAACAGGCCAGTCGAAATAATCGATAATCTAAAAAATTCAAAGAGTATAGATAATAATACCTACTATATCAATCTCAGGAGAATTCCTCTGTTATATCGGTTTTAATTGAAAGACCACAATAACCGCGACTCAGATTCTTTGTTTCAACAAAATTCTACTTTTTACAATTGCAGTGATTTACAACATTTGGAATGTAGAGATTACAAAATAACTCATAGATATATTAATCTCATACATATTTTCAATTACATCCTGTGGGTCTTAGGTATAAATACGTAACTATTTTCTTTCTATATGAAAGGCTCTTTCTACAACTTCTCATCTATTAGATCTAATACCTCTTTCTTAGAATTACAATCACTTCTAAGTTTCATAATAATAACATATTATCGTTAAACTACGAAATGATTGTATTTCGCGATTCCTTTCATTCTATCCGACTAAGCGGAAAATACTTTTTATTGATCAATATCACATGCTTGATAGGAAATATACAGAATGAAACAAAAAGGTGTGGTCAAATTTCAGCAGCGGCTAGGGTATGTTATCAGTATTGCACCTACCATGGTGCCATAGCTGGTTGCGTTATTATTACATAGTTATAGCATATTCTATTTGTCAAAATTCAGTAGTGAAAGGCGTATGGCATAAGAATTATACCTCCCTGGTACAAAATTACATTGGATTATTAAGGCAAAGAATTTTTTAAGTCATACTTTTTTAATTATTAACTTTTTCATTCATAAATAAAGAAATGAAAAAATAATAAATATTTTTTTAGGGTACTCCGATTTTAATAAAATTTGGTATGTGCACTCAGTATCATGGGCACATACCAACCCTTGAATATGACCACACCTTTCTGTTACATCCTGTATAGACGAGTATGTCTCTAGGTATGTGTACTTGTGTTTGCATCCCTTTAGGAATGAACGAAGGTACAAATACACCTTGCTTAGTAGCCTTATCGATTTTATTAAAACCTCAGCAACAGGGTCATATCATATTAAGTAAATTAGACTGTCCATAGAATACTTTATATAAGCTTTAAACAGGTACTTACATAGAGCGGTCAATAAATTTTAAGAATATCTATTCAGAGATGTATTTTAAACTAATAAATTAATTATAAAATAGATACCTATTATTATATTTTTATAATCTTCCTAATTAATGAGTGTTAAATCTAGGCTATCTATTATTTTTACGTCCCGTGAATGTAGGTAAGTACGTCCTAGAATAAATTAATTTATAATTACAATGTCACCTAGTTTTGTCTTATAGAAAGAGAATTACAGAGAATTAAAATTCATTGTTACAAACATTAAAGAATGTAACTTAATACACATAGAAGAATAAAAATGACAATTAACATTGATCTTACAACTTACCAAATGTTACATTTGAGAAATACATGACTAGACTTAAATATGCATTACGCAATTCGCCAATATATTTTTACAAGTTAAAGAAAACACTTAAGGACCAATTTCGTCGCCAAATATTCATTGTTTGCCAACAATTTCAAAAGCTTAGTCACAAATACATTTCAATGTAATAGTTATATAAGTTTAAGTAAAGGATAACTGTTTGGAAGTAGTACTTACTTACATTTTCTTTATGGTTTCGTAGCACATACCAAATCTATGCTCACAAACCATAATATGGCTCGCTAACAGACAGGTATTTGACTGTCAAAACCATAATATGGTTCGTGGACAGACGTGGGGTACATGTAATTTGTCAGTTTTTATACTACAAATCTAACAAAATACGTAATGATGTCAGCAAAACTTTATCGCAATTGTCACTTATAATTTACAAAGTTATTTATATTGTCATTAAGACAAAACTACTAACAACAAAGATGTCTAAGTTTTATTAAAATTACATTCAATAAATTAGGCAATGGCGGAAAGACTAGAAATGGTACAATATTTTGACGAAAAACTAAAATCTACGAATTAGTCGCACACGACGACCCTTGCTATCTCCTTCGTCGTCACTGTCGACTGATTGCTGCCGGTGACCCAACATGAGAGCCTGAACTTCAGGGTTTAAAGGAAGAACTGGGAAGGATGATCGACGAACCATTGGCACTGGTCGAGCTCCTGATTAAAACAGATGAAGCTAACGTTACACAAACTAATATTACAGCAAAACATGGCACATAAATGTTGCAATATTTTCTTAAAAAGCTCAAGTAATGGCCCAGAGGAACATGAGCGCACCCACATTTAACCACAGTTTCACAGTTCACACTTGAGGTGGCTAGTGTTTAGTCAATTGTACCATTTAAAACACCCCCGAAATCTCGAAACGTCGATACCCCTCATTAAAAATAATCCTGGGGCGTACCCAGGATTATTTTTAATGAGGGGTTTCCACTATGCAGAAGAATATCTTTAGTTTTTCTTTAGGTGCAATACCTCTGGAAGCTACAGTAAATGCTTTGAATAATCTTCTGAGGTTAAAACTTGTGGTTGAAGCTATGCAAGCTTTAGCAAAAGCAAAGGAAAGTTTTGTTGTAAAGTGTTCATAACACTGTAAGTTTATGAAAATTATATTTAAGACGATGATCTTACAGTTCAAAACTGCGTAAACGTTTCATTTTTATTGCAGTCTATAAAATTAAAAACATCGTTACAATGCTGCAAAAAGAGTGATCTATGAATTTGATGTCTAGTGCTTTGCGTCAAGGATGGCGAAATGTCCTGATTGGTATTTCATTTATCTGACTGTCAAAAAGGGTTATGGTTTAAAGGTACCTACAGAATTACCCAAACAAGTGAAACAGAATACTTTGAATTAAGGTTGTCTTCACCCATACTTACGACAGTTATCCTTGTAAATGTCAAGCTATTAATGGTAGCGTACAATATTACATCAATATCCGATTAATTAGCAATAATTGACAGAGGAGATATTAAGCTAAATGTACGTCGAGCTAAACTCGTAAAGTACACAAGGAGATAACAAATATTTATGTAATCCCCAATTACGAGCTCGAAGTCGTAACCACCATTGTAAGGTACTCAGTTATCTCAGTTAGCAAGTACTTAATTATAAATTGGATGAAAGGGTTTCCATACTAAACGGATTTACTACTACTAAAAGCCAATTAGAAGCAGACTAAATCCACCTCACTCTGGAGATACTATTGAATATATCGATTCCATGGCAGAAAATTATCCTTTTAGTACAATCTGTATATGAAACCTTTGATTAACCATTTGGAATGTAATCAAGTGTTCAATGGACTGTGAGTTGAATTGATTACATACGAACTTGCCAGCATACTCTGTTATTGGAGTGTAGGCACTGATGGATTTGATTATACATAACGTTAAAGATATACTATCTGTTTTCATGCATGCTAAACAATAGCTTACTGAACTGTTAAAAGCTTTATTAGTAGAAGAAGTGTTGTAGCGTCCAGGTAATGCATGAAACAATTTGAATGATTTTCAAACTACTTTGTGATGATTTAAAAACTAAACTACTCAAAAGAGTGTAAATATTCATCAATTCTAAATGTAACTACTAGCGTGAGTAACACCAATTACCTGAAAATCTTTCAATCAGTCGTCAGACAGACCTTGTTGTGAAACAGAAAATATAAAATAGTGATAGGAGAGACAGATTATTAAAAAACATTAAAATTATAAACATTTACATTCATATTAGTGACATCAGAACTTTCGATCAATAAAAGAGTAGATTTTGTAATAAATTTAGAGAATATACATATCAACTTTTAAGTTAGTATGAAAATAGAGTTGGAAATAAAATTAACGGGCATACCGAAAAGCTTGGCCACCGATTGTCGTTTGATAAGTCGTGGTTCTCCTGCCGGTGTCTCGCTTACTGATGCCGGTGCTGACCCTTCCTGAGGTTTCTTATGTGGCTCGCTCAAGTAAGAATTCGTAGAGTCTCCTCTAGTGTATGGTCTAATTTGACGACGAGGTTTTTCCTTTTCTTCCTCATGAGTATTCGCAGATGATTCCGCTATCTGAAACAACTGTAGCCCAAACCTTGTCGATTCTCTACGTAAGGTTTTCTTATTTGCAAATTCCGCTAAAGACTGTCTCCTTTCTCCGTCCGGATTCAGCTTCCTTCTAGCTTTTTCATCTTCTTTGGCTTGGATTGCTTCTAGTATAGCATGTATTAAAAGTACCATCAAAAATACGGTGATACCAAGGACGGTGACCGTGTTATTGTCAGTACTTAATGGTTTCTGTTTATCTTTGAGTTTTATAGGCGGCTTTTGAGTGAAAACTTCTAAAATGCTGCACGCATTTTTAATAAACAAGGGAATGACTTTTGTTTTTAAGATGCGCTTTACTGGTTGCGTCTGATTTTTTACATCAAATTCTGATTCGAATACAGGTTCGGCAATCTTTTCGGGCACTGCAATATTCGCTTCCACATTTTGTTTCATAAACCACATATGCACACTATACGTACAGTAAAAGATCACAGCGAGAATAAAAAACAAGATCTTACGTTCGTTCATGTTTACATCGCAAAAGCACTGGTTTGTTTTGACATAGAACCGCGCCTGCGTGTATGTCTATTCACGTACTTCACGGTATTGTTAAACAATATAACTGGGTTTATTATTAATGGTTTATTAATCCTCACTTTTGCGGGTTTACAGTTTATTTTAGGAGATATTTGTGACGTTGTGTTGTCCACCGGCGTCATTTGGTGATTTGTGAAGTGGGTAGATTGTAGTGCGCATGTGCGGGCGGTGGCCGGGTCGTCAGGGTCATGTTCGTTGTAGTCGCTACCTTAGCTACACTTGCGCTAACCACTGTACTGGCACACACAGTTACTGTGCTATCTACATCCTCTCATTTTCTTTTATCTAAAACAGCGTGTTCTTTTAGATAATATTTTTATTAATTTATCGAGTCTGGTGTTGGTACCGATATAAAAATATTTCATATTAATTTTAGCTAGAGAGCATCAATCAGAGATAACGCATGAAATTCAATAACCTCTACGTATCTAAAATCACACTTTATTGGTTCGATCGATGATGTGGTGATAAATTGAACTGCATACATAGCCGAACCGATACCTATAAATAAGACTGTGTCTTTTATGTTGTTTATTATGTGCTTGTTTTCATTTTATATTTTATTTCGTATTGTGTATTATTGGCGGTGTAAAAGCCAGATGAACATATCTGCAAAATAAAAAAAAATCATAAAACTGTTCTAATTATATAAGCCTATGAAATGCCAAAACTACGTTGTGGTAAATGTGGGCATGTTAAGGTAAAGTCAATATTTCACTAATTCCATAAAGATGATGTTTCGTTTCGTAGTAGACCTTACGCTATTGCGTAAAGGTATACTATTGTATAGTTATATTGTTTTATTTGTGTATTATGTAAGAATAATAAGGAAGTTCTTATTTTACAATTAGGTTACTGCACCTTTCACACATTCCATTTCTACATCACCCTAAGGTAGACTGGCAGAGAATGCTTTTAGCATTAAGTCCACCTTTGTACAACTTTGTGCATAAAGTTTTAAATAAATAAATAAATAAAAATAAAGGTAGGTTAAGTTTCATTAATTAACTTTTAATAATTTTGCTAGTTAGAACCACAGGATCGTAACAGCAAAAATATTTTTTGTTATTATTTAGAATCTTATCCGTTTTTTTGGTTATTAATAATTTTATTATATGTCGGTACCATGATTAAAGAGACAAAACACTTTAGTAAAATATATATATTACGGGTCTTAATCGCGTGAATAATTTAAGGTAAAATACCTTGTTTATTGCCCGACGTTTCGACCGTATTGCAACGGCCGTGGTCACGGGAAGACTACTTTACCTTAAATTATTCACGCGATTAAGACCCGTAATATATATATTTTAATAATGTGTACAAATCGCGAAAGTTTATCAAGACAAAACACTGTTTATTTACTTACATTTTATTAGTACTTAATATTTAAAGCATCAATATAAAAACAAGGATTACGCTAACGCATGTTATCCAAATTTTGATAAAAATATGTATTATCTCTTTATTAGTGTATTTATTTTAATGACTCTAACTTTTTAAAAACTCTAATACTAAACCTATAAATATTGTAATATATACTATTCTTTCGCCATTGCAATAATATTTCGATTAAATCGCTTTTAAAGTTAGAAGAAGCGCAGCTTTTTAGCTCTCCTGTAAAATATTGTAGAAGGTAGATACGTCGGTCTGCCTTTTACACCGCGTTATATATACCTACCTATAATAAGCATTCACACACCCAATAGCGATCTTCAAATTCGATCACATTCTGATCTGTGGACAAAGAAAGTTCCTTTTACATTCACGAAGAGCATTTACAAAGAAGTTTACTCAATAATAAATGTTTTTCACTGCCAGCATATTTAACATTCACATACTTCGGTAGTACGTGGACACGCGCGCCCAATTCCGACGCTCGCGTCTCAATAATTCAATGTACGAGTAGAAGCCGTCTCGCCGTGAATTCTTCCTCGAGAGAGTGAAAAGTGGTTATACTTTGAGTCGGACCGACAGCTTCACTGATGACCAGTTGTCGGATCTAGTTGTTTATGTTCACATTTTATTCACACTATGTGAATGGCGCTATATGAAACTGTGTGCCAAAACTGCAGGCCTACTCTCTTTCTTTAAAACGAAATTCATGAATTTTCGTTTACACACATTTCTTAAGTTTATGGGAACTACTCTAATTATTTTTTGGATAAGCACAAGAAGTTTGTACCTATGGACGATTTCCTGTATATTACGACCTCATTTATATTAGAATTTCTTGGGTATGCCAGTAATGTCAACTCAGTTGATATTTATTTATTTATTTATTTAAAACTTTATGCACAAAGTTGTACAAAGGTGGACTTAATGCTAAAAGCATTCTCTGCCAGTCTACCTTAGGGTGATGTAGAAATGGAATGTGTGAAAGGTGCAGTAACCTAATTGTAAAATAAGAACTTCCTTATTATTCTTACATAATACACAAATAAAACAATAAAACTATACCATACTATACATACTTACAAAAATACATACATACATATATACCTACATACATAACTATACAATAGTATACATACTTACAGCAATACATATATACATACATAAATAAATACATAGATACAGACATCTTACAACACACTACCACACTACCTAAATGGCCGTTTTTATTGACCGTTTATTCGGTTGGATATTATTAAATTGCCGAAGCATATCTGCTGAAGGACCGATGACCGCTGGAGCAAACGAGTCCTAGAGTGGAGACCGCTACTTGGTAAACGAAAGATAGGACGACCCCGAGCCAGATAGAACGATGACCTAAAGAAGGTCGCTGGTATAGACTGAATGCGGAAGGCATAGGACTGGATGTTGTGATGAAAATTAGGAGAGCCCTATTTCGAGAAGTGGATCGATACGGATTGATGATGATATTATTAAATTGTCGGATGCATATTATTGCCAATATGCATCGGACATTTTTATAGTCATGGAAAATTTCAGTCCGGCACGCCAAACTTATGTGAACCCGCTTTAATATTTATCTACATGTACACGGAAGCAAAAATATAGTAACGTAGTGAAAGATTGATGCGATCTTTCTGAACATAACTGTCTAAATTGATATATCTAATTATAGAAGCACTCTCGTTATGGTATTACAGCATTGTAAATGCACTTTGGTGATTGATAATCATAATAAATATTGGTTGTTTAATGAAATAAAATTAGGTTAGATGGATTACGTATACTTACCTATTTCCAAAATAGCTTCGGAGCATCAAAGTTTTGTCGGAGTTACCTATATGAAAACTAGCTGTCCCGCGCAACTTCGTCTGCGTTAATTTTCCCCGTTTTTGCAACATTTTTCATTGCTGCTCCGCTCTTATTAGTGGTAGCGTGATATTATATAGCCTCGATAAATGGGCTATCCAACAGTAATTTTTTTTTTAATTCAGACCCGTAGCGCCTGAGATTATCGCGTTCAAACAAACAAACTCTTCAGCTTTGTAATATTAGTATTGATGATATTTATTTTGAGTACCTACTGGTATATCAACTTTTTTTGTAGGTTTCGGTAGATATAGAAAATGTGAACACGGAGAGGATATAGTTAAAATATTTATAGATCTAATTTATTAGATCTAGAATAGATTAGAAATAGTGAAGGTTTGCATTCTACTACAGACGGAAAATGTTGGATAAAAAAATTCGCAGAAGTCTTTTCAGCTCTTTATTTTACAAAAAAAAAGTTGATTGAAAATCGCCTATCTTTCAAATAAAAGGTAGGTATTCAAGGCAGCAAAGACTTGATGACATAACTAACAGTAACTGCTATTCCACGGCTCCAGCCATATTCTTTTCCAAGCTTCAAGTTTTTTGAGTTTGAAGTAAAAAAAAATAGTACAAGTACAAAATGACGTAAAAGGTAGAATACAGAGTAAGAGAATTGGGTAGTTGACTACAATAAAAGTAAATTATTTCATAATAATCATAAGAGATCTTAAAATGCTCTAAAAATAACTGTTCTTTTACATTTTAACATGTTTTTGAATTTAAAAGCATGAAAATGAATACTAAAAGTAATGATTTGACGACAGGAACTTATGAAGTCATAGGTTCCTATTCCATACACATTTCGTCGGTTTGTCGTTTTGACATTTCATAAAAAGAGAGTGATTTGACTTGACAGTCAACATCCCCATTGCAGTACCTAGTAGTAGTAGTACGTAAAGTGGGGTTGTAGGTACTGTTCGGGCGGAAGTATCTTTGTCCATTACCTATATCAATTTATAAATTACTAGCGAATGCCTCGCGGTTTCACCCGCGTAGTTACCGTTCCCGTAGGAATACAGGGATAAAAAATAGCCTATGTCACCCGGGGTTAGTGTAGCTTAACAATGATTTTAGAATTTTTAAATCCGTGCAGTAGTCTCGGAGCCTATTCAATACAAACAAACAATCAAATCTTTCCTCTTTATAATATTAAGTATAGATATAGATAGAGAGATACAAAATATAGGCTAGCCTAGTTAAATAGATGGCTGCTCTACGGATGACCTCTGGTTAGTCTCGATTAAAATTTGTGTTAAATTGGATTTTTTAGAATTTGTCATATCATAAATAGAAGTGGTTTGACGTGAAAAAAAATAGTGACGTCATAGATATGAGATCCGCCAATTTGTATGAGATCTTCATATAAAATCTGCGTTTTGACATTCCTTAAAGAGTTGTTGTTTTGACTAGTCGGAAACTAGCCTATTGGGTAGGTAGATGACTACAATAACAATACATTATTTTACACTATACAGTAAATAGTATTTTCAAAAAGATTATGAAAACAATGTTTCTCTACAATTTTACGTTGTCATGAATTTATAAACATCAAAACTGTTTTGTAATTCATATAAATTAGTACGAGGCGCATCGTTTTGACGTTTCTTAAAAAGATAGGTACTGATTTGACTTGACAATCATCTACCCTATTGAGAATTTCGTCTGTCAGTTGAATATCTGCAACAGTCTTCCACCATTCCTCTAACGTGGAGTATCATAGAAGCAGCACTTTTCTAGCAAACACTAGCTTTTGCTCTTGCCTTAGACGGGCCCAGTATCAAAATTTGTTGGGGGGGGGGGGGCGGTAACCAACGGCCAAAGGACTAATGTCAATTGCAAAATTATTGACTCTTTTGTGTGAATCGTTGACATGGAGCGAGGGGGGGGGGAGGGTGTAATTGCTAATGCACGTTTGGGGCCCCTGAAGCCTGGGCCCCGTACCTATACTAATATTATAAAGCTGAAGAGCTTGGTTGTTTGTTTGAACGTGGTAATCTTTCACTGTTGGATAGCCCATTTATCGAGGAAGGCTATTGGCTATATAACATCACGCTACGACCAACAGGAGCGGAGTAGCAATGGGAAATGTTGCAAAAACGGGAAAAATTTACGCAGTTGAAGTTGCGCGAGCTAGTAATTGATATGGCTGATGTAGTGGCAACTACGCCCCTGACTCGAGATATCAATCCCGTGGATCAGATTGCTATAAAAAATTGCTTATAACCTTCTTCAAGCTGTAAGGTATTGGCACATCGATCTTATTTTCAATCTCAATTTCACCTAAACCAGCCCAGTATTTTATCCAGGATATTCTCTTTCGCAGGTTCGTGACTGTCACAATAAGGGTACCTAAGTGCAGAAGCATATCACTTTCGTCTATTCATCACTAATATTGCATTTTCATCCTAAACTTAAGCTTAAGAATATAATATGCATGAAAGTGCACAACAAACAATATCTGATATAACATTGCTAATGTAAATACACATTAGATAATATTAAAACTTAAGAGACATTCTTTCTGCAGTGCAATATTTTTTCTCGTTATGTGCAATATACATGTCAAGTAAAGCAATATCGTTGAAGACTCCATGCTACACTTGAGAATTCGCTGCGACACACATCGTAACTTGCTGCTATGAAATATTAAATCATAATTTATGTTATATCCTAGAATATGTTGCATTAGATCCTAATACGTTAATATGTGAAGAATAATTGAACGAATAAGCTTGTTTTCATGTGCATTTCTGTTCGGAACGCCGCAGTCAAAGCCGCGTCAAAGCGCAGTCAAAAGCTAGTTTTAAATGTATCCAAGAATTTCACCAACACCTACATTTTAACAGATAGTTTTGTAACTTTATTGTCTTCCAATCAATGCGATAACCTTAAGGTCGTGATGAGTAAGCAGTACTATTTCACAATCTCTCAGCTGTGACACCCACGGCTGGATTCCTGCATATAATACATAAATGATGGAGAATTTTGGAAGCTATTGTGATTACCTATTGATGTAGAAATTGTAACTTCGAATTAGGAAATGAAAGTCACTTTAGTACCTATTTGTTATAGACACATCACTCGTCACAAATATTTCTGTAAGTTTGCAAGTTTTTTTATTTTATTTATTTTATTGACATATTATAAATAATTATATATCTGTTATGTTACTAATTAACGCGACCGTGCCTTATCATCTCAAATACATGTCAAATCGTCAAAGGTAAATAATGCATGGGCATAGCTGAATAGGTAATTTAAATGTTTATCCATCAATCACAACTGAAACCTATTGGGTTTACAGATATAGATATCGTATATTTTTCTAAAAGTGAAGACTTGTACCTAATTGGCTGGCAGATCATATCACTCACCGATTTACTATGATTTGTTTAGCTGTAAGTCTTTCATAGTAAATAAATAAGCAAATAAATATTAGAATCGGAAATCTTCTGAGCAATCTTTTATGGATATTTTCTCATAATCATGAATGTTTTCACATTTTCTTATGGGCTGGCCTTTTTTCTGGGGGTTAGTGACCCTGACTGACGCCAGATGATGACCTCTCCATGAATGGATGACCAACCCATGAGGGTTCGATTCCCACCGAGGATGGAAAAACTTTATGTGATAAGTATGATGATTTATTCTGTGTCTGGATGTAATTTATCAATAATATTTTTGGAACTAAGTACTTATTCATAAAAAAATAGACTTATTCATTAATACTGGTCATACAAAGTCTCTTTCTCTCTCTGCCCGACTATTTATCCCACGTGGTGGTGGAGTCAGCCCTTGTCGTGTTTTTCCTCTACTTCGCCCTGTCCCTGACATCGTCATTAGAAACATTGCATATCTTTATGTCCCTGCGCGCTATTTAGACCTTCCCCTGGGCCTTGATCCGGGGCGGATAATTCCAGTAAGTGGACAGTTGTAGTACGTTATAGAATTTTATAAGTTACGGGTCTTAATCGCGTAAATATTTTATTTTAAGTCTACCCTTGACCACGGTCGTGACAATACGGTTGAAACGTCGGGCAATAAACAAAGGTATTTAGTCTTAAATCGCGAAAGTTTACGAACATATATAGTAGTAGTACGTGTCCATACCATCTCATTCAGCTCTCTTGCAGCTTCTCCGCTATATCGCTATACAGTAACATTATAATATTACCTATCTATCCTAATATTATAAAGCGGAAGAGTTTGTTTGTTTGTTTGTTTAAACGCGCTAATCTCAGGAACTACTGGTCCGATTTAAAAAAATATTTTTTTGTTGGATAGCCAATTTATCGAGGAAGGCTATAGGCTATATAACATCACGCTACGACTAATAGGAGCGGAGTAGCGACGAGAAATGTTGCAAAAACTGGGAAAAATATTTATTATAAACTCTTAATATTTCCCGTTGGTAAACTCATTAAATTTATAAAAAAGCTATTCCTCGTACGTCATACGGATAAACTGATGTTCTGCGAAATTCGCAAGATTCTAATAATTTGCCAAGAAGGCGAGATAATAAAACGGCTATGTAATTTCATGTATCGCAATACGTACATTAGTGCGACAGGTGCAAACGTAGCTGTTTCACAAACCTATTCTACGGCTTGTTACGTAACTATATCGCTAGTTACAAGTTTAACTGCGATCGTGAACAAAATAAGTTTAGTTCATTTAGAAAAAAAAAATATAACAAGAACAATTTAGACTGCCTCTGTGGCGCGGTGGGAGTGAATCCAAATGCTACGCAAGAGGTCGTGGATTCGATTCCCACACGGGAAACCACTTTGTATGATCCACAAATTGTTGTTCCGAGTCTGGGTGTACTTTGTGTCCGTGACTTGCATGTTTGTAAGGTCCCCCGCGACACTCGGTTTGTAACCTATTGCGAGAGTCGTCTTTTTAAACAAAAGCAAAAAAGACATACCTAATATTAGTCTTAGTCTCGCAAAATATTGAAAATGGGTGTACCGATTTGAATATTTTAATATATCAATACTGGATTAGGTTACGAAAAAATAAATTTAGGAAAATTCCAAAGGAATAACCTAAAAAATATATTTAATTTTATGTGGTACCAATCAAGTTCACTGGGTAAAGTAAATATTAACAAACTTACTTCATTCTAACAGTAGCAAAAAGGGTCATCGGTATGCTTATTTAGTATAGACTCGTGTTCAGAGGTTCAAATTAATGTGAAAGTCAATGAACCATCAAAGCCACAGGCTCATAGAATTAGAAGAGCCATTTTGTTGAATACGCAACCATTTCGAGCCGACCCGTTGTTCTCCTTGCTATATTATTATTCTGATAAGTTCAATTGTAACGCCAAGTCATTCATACTGTATGGATATTACCTGGGAAGATCCCAGTTTTATTGGCCTTCTTAAACATATCATACCTCTAATGCGTATATTAGGCCCCACCAGCCGATCGTGAAAGGTCAAATAGCACATTTGCTTAAGCAATCATCCACTCAACTGCCAAACGAGCCGATAACTGTTTGACTAAATCTGCCCTCCAGGGGTCGATTTTGTATAGTACCTAAGTGAGATAGTTATAATAGTTCAGTCGATTTTGTATTTTATTAACGTGACTTATCCTACTGAAACAGTAGGTAGGGTACGACCAGTTTCTTTGGAGAAAATGATGTGCTTAACTGATCAATTTATTTTTATTTACTTAATAGAACCCCGTTGTGAAACAAGATGATGATTAAGTTGAACTAGCTGTCACGCGCAACTTCGTTTGCGTAAATTTTTCCCGTTTTTTAAACATTGCTTTTCCGCTCCTATTGGCCGTAGCGTGATGTTATATAGCTTATAGCTTTCCTCGATAAACAGGCGATCCAACAGTGAAAGAATTTTTCAATTCGGTTCCTGAGATTACCGCGTTCAAACAAATAAACAAACAAACTCTTCAGCTTTATAATATTAGTATAGATGAATCATGCACGGCACGTTGCCGTGACGGTAAACTTCATAGATGAAATTTATACCCTAAAAACTGTTGTAATTGTTAAAGGAGAAAATGTTGTTTTAGGTTTTTAGAAAAAACAATAAAACTCTTAGACTGCAGCTAACTAAAACTGAAACCTAAGGATTTACCTAGAAACAAGTGGGATAGGTAGTGTTTTCCAGTTATACCTACATTTGTCCGACAGAATAGGGCTCCGGTTGCATATTTTAATGTGCAGCCGAATGCGACGAAGCGCGAAATGGAAATCTTTCTGGATCGTAACTGCCTGCCTGCTTTAACAGCAGCGCAATATCGGAATACTGTTTTGAAAAAAATATGCTATCAAGGATTTTGCCAAGCACTTACTGAAATAGCTTAAACCGGGTTTTTAAATATTTTTTTGCTGAAAGTGAATATCTTTACAAATTTTTTAATATTGTTAAACGTGACCGTTAGACTAAGTAATATCTACGGTATATACGGTGTTCTTTTTTAATAAATTGTCTTTTCTAAAAAATCGAAGATAATGTGGAAGTTTCTACCTAGTTCAAATCACACATGAACATGTTCTAGGGGTCGCCAAGTAGTCCAAATTAGACCATAGTTCTTTCTGTTTTAAGTCGTTTAAATTCTGTGTGACATTGGCATTGGTTAATTTATTTAACGTATTATAAACTTTTTGGTTCACATATTAATATAGGTATAGACTAGATTATATAGGTATAATTTCGGTTTATATTGTACTAGCTTATGCCCGCGGCTTCGCCCGCGTGGATGCCAGATTGTTGCCAAATATTTTAACGGCAAAGTTTCATACTAACTTTGCTCCCCCATACTAACTAGTGCTCCCCTACGTTATAAAAGGAACCCCTGTGCAAAATTTTAACTTTCTATATATGTCAGTCAGTCAGTCAGCTCCTCTGCTTTTATATACTTAAATAGATAGACAAATGGAAATCGTGACTAACGGATACATTAACGCACAGCGCAAACCACTGAATCAAATTTGGCAGTGCCGGTGACTAGCCGTGGTCACAAGCGGACACTAGTCGTGGTCAGTCCGCTTGTGACCACGGCCGGTGCAACCTGGTCGAAACGTCAAGCAATTTTAAGGTAAACAATGCGCGTTAATTCCCGTATAATAAATAGTTATAATCATGCAACGCGAAAGTTTAAATGTTAGTAGATAGTTAAGATAAACATAACTGTCTTCTAATTTGGGAGATGCCATAAAAGAAAAAATGAATTGAATCAGATAAGAAAACAACGAAGATTTTAAAAACTGTACTCTCTAAGGGGTTCCAAATTTTAATGAAACACAAACTTAACGCGGGCAAATCAGTGATCCTGACTGCTAAGCCGGAGGTCGTGGATTCAATCAATGATAAGACCTTGTGTGATGAGCACGATGGTTTACTCTGTGCCTGGGTGTTATTTATCTATAATATGTATGTATTTAAAAATATATACGTTTATCAGTTGTCTGGTTTCCTTTGTACAAGTTCTGCTTAGTTTAGAATCAGATGGCGTTGTGTGAGTAGTCCCACGATATTATGTTATTATTATATTACTTAATTTTAAAAAAACAAAATTCAAAATTTTTATTTACTTAGGATGCAAAACAACTCTTGTGGTACGTCGGGAACAGGAGAAAATTACCTGGCAATAAAAACTAGCGGCCACTCTTTTCAAATTGCCAATTTTACAATGTTTGAATGTTTATAAACTTGATATAGGGGTAAGGTGCTGCGACTAATATGATATACACCATGTTAAAGGACTGATACCAAATTCTATTATCAAAAAGTTGAAACAAGAGATAAAGCAAAATCAGCCTTAGTGGGTACAATATAGTAGGAGCATCTACTTACTGCTTATATTGTTTTATAAGTGTTAATAGTTATTGAATATCATATATCTTTTTATATTTTGAATTATATAATTATATTCAATTAGGTATTTCTGGACCCGAAACTTTTCACCAAAGCGTCAAAGATATTATACGGTTTAACTTAATAAAGAATACGAAAAAGGTACATATTCATTTTTTAAATATTTTTAAAGCTAAAAATCAAAGATTAGCTTATTGAGTTAATATCTTTCTATTGCTATACCTATCTACTACTACTAGCATTAAAATACTGTGTTTCTAACTAAAGGTTTATCTTCCTACAAATGCAATTTCAAATAGGAACTTGTAGTAAAACCAATAATTATTATTCTAGGAATTATTGAATCTTTGCACGTAGATGCCATTAGTGCTGCAGACGTTGTACCTATTATTGAATCAATGGCTGCCAGATGGTTGAAAATCCGACATAAATACTAATGAAAAATACTCAATAGAGGAATTTATATTGAAATTGCAACTGTTTTCAAAGGCACTGGTTTTATTTCGCTCTTTGCTTCAATGTTTATATGTACATTTCTTGTTATTTTTAAAAGCTAGTAACTTACTTACGTGCTTATGTATTAAAATAAAAATGAAAATGAAAAAGTATTTATTGCAGCAACAGAAATTATTAGTATTACATTAAATGCAAAAATCACAAACATTCTTATTCTAAAACTGGGTGGACATTTACTGATGTATTTACTGTTCGTTTTCTAGGCTAGCCTGTATCGAGAAGACCGTATGTTAACTCGTATCCTAATTATCTACCTTTGTTACATTAATATTTATTATATTATCTACCTATTTTATGTTTGCATTATCAATTAGTACTTGTATGTCAACTACGAGGCACAGAGAGTGAGTACCTTCAACCCTTGAACTGATGGGTGATCGAACTTAGAACCATCCATACGATGGAATCTACCAATACTATAAATGTTGATAAACTTTCGCGATTTGTACACATTATGAGAATATATACAGGGTGTAACAGAAAGGCGTGGTCATATTCAAGGGTTGGTATGTGCCCATGATACTGAGTGCACATACCTAATTTTATCAAAATCGGAATTCATAAATAAACGAATTTATGAATGTTTATTTATGAATGAAAAAGTTATTAATTAAAAAAAGTATGACCTAAAAAGTTCTATGTCATAATAATCCAATCGAATTTTGTACCAGGGGAGGTATAATTCTTATGCCATACGCCTTTCACTACTGAATTTTGACTATTATTAATAATGAAACCAGCCATGGCATCATGGTAGGTGCAAAACTGATAATATATCCTATCCACTGTTGAAATTTGACCACACCTTTCTGTTACACCCTGTATATATTACGGGTCTTAATTGCGTGAATTCGCAATAGCGGAACACTTGCTGGATGCGGGAACCAATCACTGGATTGTACTACATAAACCACAGGTCCTCTCTTCCACTGACCGTCACTATTACTCCAGGATGGCGAGGGAAACGTTGAAATAAAAAAAACATGTCAATTTCAACCGAGAAGATAGATACCGTTTGTCAACATCGTGGAATCCTGTGATCAGCAAGTGTATACACCGCCGAACAAACATTACACGCCGGTGTGCAGATGTCCTTAGTGTTGTGTGTCGAAGTACCGACAGTTCCGTAATACTGAGTGATAAAGATCAAGCGAGGGTAGTTTCCGAAACCCGCGCTTCACGGAGGCGACGCTGAGCTGAACTAGTCTACCCGTGACACTGTTGCAATACGGTCGAAACATCGGGCAATAAACAAGGTATTCTACCAATACTGTTTATTAGCCGACTAAAATGACATTCGCGTACACCATTGGTTAATTTTACGTTAAAGGGCTTACAGAGTCGAGTCAGTCAATCACATTAGAGACTAGCTTACTACGCAGGTGATATTATAGTGCATAAGTGTAGATATGCGTAGACACAAGTGCACCCTCACTCTCAAAGTCCGATGGGACGGAAACCCGTCACGACCTGGTAAGATTAGGCGCAAAACCGGCGGCTTAACGCCCCTCTGTTGACAATGTTTCAAAACGGTCACCCGTCTATGGACCTACAGTGGTAACGTTGCTTAACCTCGAAGAATAATTATCTCGATCTGCTCGTGTGCGTAAGTATTGAGTGTCCTAATCGGGAATCCAAAAAGTAATGTTATCTAGATTTAGTAGAATTAGTAAAAAAATTGTAGAAACTAATTAAAAAATTGTAAAATATCAATTTAAAATGTAAAATATAAATAAAAGTTTTAAACGTTCGTTAATCTTGGTGAATATTTTGAGAAGTGTTTATCTGTATTTTTATTAAAATATGAGTATCAGATTTAGCTTCTACTTGCCCAAGAAGTACAGTAGGATCAACGTTACTTGACCTGATTGAAGTTGGCGAAAAGTGGTTGCACAGATGCATTTTTTAGTAGTAAATGATGACACGAAGCGGGGGGCGGGGTCGGTAACTCTAAACCATATTACTTATTACATAATTAGTATTACTAACTCATGTTTTTTTGTGATGTTTATCGATTTTTTTATTTTTAAACTTTCTTTTGTATTTACTGTAACTGTTCTAAATTGAAACTTTTATTTATATTGTTGAATTAAAATTTTGTTAATATTTTTAATCGATTACACATAATTAATCGTTTTCGTAAGTAATTTTAGGGTCTCATCTCTATGACATGCGCGAAAGTGATTAGAACCTAACTTCAATCCGGTCAAGTTACGCTGATCCAACTGTAGGTATAAATAATTATATAAATTGCTATATTTTTTTAAAAATTATTATTTTACAAATTTTTAAATCGGGTCTACAATTTTTGTACAACTTCTGCTAAATCTAGATAACATTACTTTTTTTTTTTTTTTTTTTAATTTATTGATGTAATAATATTACATAGAAAATGACAAGTAGATCTTATTCTAAATGCCCTTTACAAGTGGAAAACATTGTATTCTGCAGGCTGTGTGCCTATGTAATACATTTAAACATAATCTTTAATCAAATGTAACACCTATGATAATTCTTATATATGGCTAACAGTGAACATACCTGTGAAACAGATAATGAGGGCATTGCAGGCACAATATTACATAAACAGTGTAATATTTAACACTAAACAAAAATACATATTTACACTAGTAAATTTTACACATGCACTTTTGTGTTAAAAAAGTACATTGTAAGGGAACATTCGACGCGAACTGAGCGGATTATTAATCTACCTACATTTAGCCGAACTTATTAAAACCAATCCGGCCATCTAGTCGATGCACTTTTGTTATTCATAATATAATCTGTGAAAGAAAAGTGATGGGGTATTCGGTATCAGTCATAAGTATCGATATATTTTAAGTTTTTATATCTTGTTTTACCTATTGACGCAATGAGAGTGTTATAATTGCCCGGATTTGTTTGTAAATAAAATCTTTTTGGTAATTTATGAATAAACTGTTTTAATGTTGGGTCATTTATTTTTGTGTAGTTTTTTCAAGTTTGCTTGAAAGTGTGTATTATACGAAATTTTTAATGCTTTATTTTGTACTACCTGTAGCTTTGTGTAGTTAGTTTCGTAGGTGCTGCTTCATACAGGGGCAGCGTAAGAAATGTAAGGTCTTACTAGCGTTGTGTAGATTTTAAGCTTAGTATGGGGTGAGTATGAGCGGTGATCGACGATTTAGGATTCGAGATTTTATTCCTTTAAGTCGTAACGCATATGTATTTTTAGTCCAGTTTATTTTATTATCTAATTTCAACGCCAGGTATTTAACCGATGGCCGCCAGGGTAGAGAAATTCTCCGACCTTTATCTGTTTTATAGGTAGAGATCGTTTACGTGTAAACATTATAGCTTCAGTTTTGGTAGCTTTTAGTTTCCACTATGTGAAGAACGAGATGAGCAGATCCAACGATAGTTGCAGCCTTTGTACGATTAAGTCGGCGTCTGCACTAGTGGTATATGACGCTGTTTCATCAGCAGTGGGGTGATGGGGTGGAAGGTTCATTGGTGGCGAGTGGCACTACGAGTGTTATTTTGACGACAGTACCAATATTCGTGCTTAGCATTGAAGTCACCCATTATAAGTAGTTTGGAATTAAGTTGAAGTAACACGTCCAAATCACTTGAAAGTAATGGTACATTTGAGGAATTATACACAGAAACAATAGTTATATTATTGTTCGGTTGGATTAACTGAATCCCTATGCATTCGAGATTGGTAGTCGGCGGTATATAAATTTGGTCGTGTGGAATATTGTTTTTGATAAGTATGGTCACACCTTGACGCGTGGTCAAGGTGTGACCATACTTATCAAAAACAAATTATCGGTAGCAAGTAAACCTGGGAGTATGTAAATCACATTGGCTACTTAGACGAGTTTCACATAGTGTAATCATGTGTATTGAATATTGACTCGTTAACTCAAAAAGCTTAGATATTTTTGTGCGGATACCGTCGGCATTCCAGTATATAAAACAAAGTGGTTACATCAAACATATTGACCAAGATGTGTCAATATTAATATAACTTTGTCCATCATGTTATCACATTTTTTTAAATCGTTCTTGATTGATTGAATGGTTTTGAGTAAGGCCAGTATTTCAGATGTAGTATCCATATATCCATAGCTGCGGGCTCTACGGGCAAGGGCTTAATGTTTTCAGTATTTGCAGTTGAGGTGGAAGCAATCCTATGCCAGGAACGCCCATCCACTTTTGCATAAAATTTGGCATGATGGGTTTCGTTTGCAGTTTTAATTTTTTCACTCCGAATATGCATTTTTTCTAAATTGTTGAAACGTTGTTTGCATTGTTGATAGTTTTCAGGGTGGTCTTCGCCACAGTTGCAATATTGAGCGGATTCTATACGGTCGTTCTTGGGGCATTCTTTCGTAATCTATGCATTTAACGCATCTTCGCGGTAAATTGCAGTTAAATGTTGAGTGACCAAACGACTGACATGGGTAACATTGTGTACCATATTTATTCTTGTTATGATTCTTAACGATACGAACAGCACAGTTACTGATGAATTTTATTTGCTTAAACTTGGAGACGTCGGCTCCTGCTGGGAGCTGCACCAAATAAGGGGGCAGGTCTTGTCTTTACCGTCGGCAACATTTGTCTTACGTACCTTGGCGTTAGGAAAACCAAGGGATACCAGTTCGGTAGAAAGAAATTCATCAACAAAATCTGGTAGGCCAAATATTACTACTTTAGGAGTTCTTTCATCCTTGCGGGAATAAGTATGAAAATATATATTTTCTGAACGAAGACCCAATTTCAGTGTTTGATGTGTTGGATGCATGAGGATATACAGAAATTTTGTTTTTGCCTTTGACCTCTAGATGGAACTCCTTCGTGTGTCGGGCAATAATTGTTTTTATTTATTCATCATCCATTCGGGTTTCATAATTATGAAAAAAGCGGGTATCTTACCCCTTGCTCTGCTAGATGACGAAGCAGTTAATACATTTTCAGTAGACAGGTTACTGAACCTATTTGTAATGTGTAAAGGTTTCTATGGCTTGAGAGTAGTCTGGGTCGTGCAGCTCTTTTTGGTACATTCCAAGTCTTGGGATCAGTATCATCAATGTCTATGGGCCGTTTTACAGTAAGAGATGTGTTTGAGTGACTTCTTGTTATAAACTTAACCATGTTGGTAAGAATGCGTTCGATGACTTTTTATCGATAGTACACTTTCCCATCACTAGTAGTAGATATACTCGCGCAGAGAATTTCAAAAAGTAGGCGAACGTGCAATACGAAGTAGTGCACGAACTTGACTTTTTGGATTTACGATTAGATTACACTTAATCCAAATAAAAAGGTATAAATAATAATACAAATCCAAAAAAAAATCCTCACGCACACGAACTGCCCGGTCGCCACTGAGCCAGGGGCGACCGAGACATCACTCACATCACTCGTCATTCACATTCACTCTCATTCACTCAGTACCATATAATTGCCTATACCTCAAAAGAGAAATATAGTACAAATCTGACGTATACACACATAGAAGTAGATAATATTGAATTCACATATTAGTAATTCGACTTCAATAAGAAATTTTGATTCACCATCAAAAGCGAGCATTTTTTTCAAAGCTCTGGCACTCCTGACTAATGAACCTGAATGCCTTTGTGGTGAGATAAAGCCAGCTTCCGAATGAATGTGTGTGTTTTCGCTTTATAACTTTGATATAGATGTGGTTCATATTTCGGTCAATGAAAATTGGGCGCGTGTAGGCGTACTTGTGGGTATTATGATCTACCTATTTATTTTTAGCAATTCGATGACGCGTGTAGTATGGGGATTTTTACAAAAGATTTTTCTTACGTACCTTTCCTACCTATCGCTAGATATTAATGATGAAAAAAAAAATTGCTGTTGCCAACAATTTTGCTAGTCTACGACGTGTACCTAACAGAAAGGGTTGGTATGAGCCCATGATACTGCGTGGTGCACATACCTAATTTTATCAAAATCGGAGTACCCTAAGATTTTATTTATTAATTTTTCTTTCGTTTATTTATACATGATAAAGCTAATAACTAAAAAAAGTATGACCTAAAAAGTTCTATGCCATAATAATTGATCCGAATTTTACACAAGGGGAGGTTTAATACTCATGTCATACACATTTGAACAAACTACTGAAATTTGACAAAAAGAATATGCTTTAACTATGTAATGATAATACGATCGGCCACTATGCATGGTAGGTGCAATACTGACAACATACACTATCCGTTGCTGAAATTCGACCACACCTTTCTGTTACACCTTAATAAGCGCCATACAGCAACTATGATGTGGAAAACAAGTTCCATAGGAAACTGTGAAGAAAGAACTACAAAAGCAAAAGCTTTCTGGGGTTTCTATCTCTCATTATCGTCATGTTAAACTTAAACTTAAGGTATAAACTCCAACCAATCAATAATTCCTATCTAAATTCCTATCTATGGCGCGGTGGGAGTGCATCCGACTGCTACGCAAGAGGTCGTGGATTCGATCCCCACCCAGGATGAAACTTTGTGTGATGAGCATGATGGTTTATTCTGTGTCTGGGTGTTATTTACCTATAATATATATGTATTTAGAAATATATAAGTATGTTTATCTGTTGTCTGGTTTCTATAGTACAAGCTCTGCTTAGTTTGGGATCAGATGACGTTGTGTGAGTCCCAAGATATTATTATTATTAAATCCGTGAACATGAAACTTGAAATGGACAAATTTTAGCACATAGATAAAATAATAGTCAGAGTATTTGGTTAAATTTTAGCACATAGTTAAATAATAGCCAGAGTATTACATTAATAGCGATTGCTTGTTAGATCATCATCATTATTGATGGCATAAAATATTTTGGTAACATACTTAACATGTTTAAGCTCTTTAATATTTGAACACAGTCATCAAAGTAGGCAATAACTTTAAGTGTTTACACTTTGTAAACACTTAGAACGCTCATCTATAGATACACGTTAACATTATCGAATAAGTGTGTCGCGTGAGTGCTTAATGAAATTATAAAGCGATTTAATTTTATGTATAAGGGTATGGCATTTGATTGTGATAATTCGAGTGTTTGATTTCCAGGACTATGAATATTGATATTGGAATTTTGTCGTATAGGTACTCTGCAGTATTTTATGAGGTTGAATGTTAGTATATGATTGTACGTATGTATAAGTGCTTTGTGGGTCCTTTGTTCTTAGTTAAATAGATGTTGACCAGTTGGTTTACTGAGCCACTTGTTATTTCATACTACCTACGATAAGTATGTCCACTAGGTAGTAGTATGTAATATTTTTTAATTTATTTGCACGATAGAAAGGTAAAATTAAATACGAAAATTATCACGCATTATTTACCTTCAAATTGCTTGACGTTTCGACCAGGTTGCACCGGCTATGGTCACAAGCGGACTGTCGCAATTATAAGGGAAATAATACGCGTTAATTTCCGAATATAAAATATTTATAATCATGCAACGTGAAAGTCTAAATGTTCATAGTTATATTTTTATATTCATTCAAATCGTACAGGTCAAGCTAATCGTAACAAACGCGTTTTAAAAACTGAGTGAGTATCGCTACATTCCTCTTTCTGAGGACTACATCGACATATAAGCGCCTATTGCTTTGAAATAGCATTTTGAATCGTATGTGATTAAACGTATGTATAAGTACTTTGTGGAGCCTTTGTTCTTAGTTAAGTGTTGACCAGTTGGTACTATAAGTAATATAAACTAGTTGACTACGCGCAACTTCGTCTCAGTAAATTTTTATTAATGCCCCACTCCTATTGGTCGTAGCATGATGTTGTATAGCCTTTCTCGATAAATAAAAAAAACAATTTGTACAAGTTTTTTCTGAAATAAGAGCGTTCAACCAAAGAAACAATCTCTTCTGCTTTATAATATTAACTTGTCTAGATGAGAAAGTTTGGATGGATGTTTTTTACTCCATTGATCCAGGACGGCTGAACGTTGGAACAGAGATAGATATATTATACTCTGGAATAGCACATAGGCTTTTTATTCCGAAAATTGTACCGTTCCTGTGCGATAGATTTGTTTTTCTTTTACTCGAACTCTTTAAGTCGCTGACAACAGCCTCGAAGCCCAATCAAACGCAAAATTACGTGTAAGTAATAAAATCGCTGTATTAAATAATAAATAATTTTATATAGGACAAGTTTTTGTATTATTTATTTAATAATTGAATACTAGCTGACCCGCGCAACTTTGTCTGCGTAAATTTTCCCCGTTTTTGCAACATTTTTCATTGATGCTCCTATTGGTCGCAGCGTGATGTTATATACCCTATAACCTTCCTCGATAAATGGGCTATCAAACAGTAAAATATTTTTTCAATTAGGACCAGTGGTTCCTGAGATTACCGCTTTCAAACAAACAAACTCTTTAGCTTTATAATAATAGTATAGAATAGTATAGTTAAAGACTAATGAAATAAAAGAGTATTAATTATACAATGTTAACATTTATAGTTTTAAAGTCATAACTAGGGAAACATAATTAAATTGAAAATAAAAAAGGATTCTCTTATGTTTTCCTCATATTATATTAAAAAAAAAACAATCATATTTAAATTCAAGCACTTCTTATCAAGACCAAACAAGTTAATCAATACTATAAAAAGAAACTTTATAAGCTGTCTTGAACCTTCGCAAAAATTATTTATAGCCCAAACGTACGTCAAATTTACGTGGAACATGGGTATTACACCAAAATGACCTATCAGGAGATGGTAAGTATTTACCATCTCCTGATAGATTTCAGTGTCTACTGAGTTGGTTCCGGCGGTTTAGGCATTCCGGTCGTACATACGAAAGAAATAGCGTACTTTCATCGGAATGTACGTTAAAAATACGTAGATTGGGCTTCTAGGTCTCATCAGTTTATTCACTTAGGTACTCTCTCTTGATAGCTACTTGATCTAATAATGAGAAATGTAGCATGTAATTGTCTTAAACTACGACCTGCCTAACTTCAGCTTTTAAACGCATGCGCGGTGCGCTCAAATATGTCCACCGCGCATGCGGTAGAGAGCAGCGCTTAGAAATGCATCAACGCGCATGAATGGTGGACACCCTTGAGCGCACCGCGCATGCGTCAGTTCGCACGGGCTTGTCACGAGAACGAAATAAAGATAGTGAATAAGGACCCAGTTGTCAGTTAACGTTTGAAAATCCTAAGCCTAAAAGGGGCATAAAGGATTAGCCTAAATTAATCCTTTTAGTAGTCGTAAGTTGAAAGGGTCAATGAAAAGTAATCAATACATAAACAAAGCCATTAGTAGTCCTGTGTGGGGGCTGCCTATTAAAAATAGAGTACCTACTTAGGAATATTTTCAAAGGAAAGTAGCCTTTGTACCTAAAGAAAGACCTTTATCTGTTATCGTCTAAGCTTACTAGTTAATACCCGTAGATTTAATGGACCTTATGGATAATATGAACTGGACTTTTTCATAAATCATACCGTTTATCCTTTGATCACAATGATCATGTTTGCTATAGAAAGTGAAAAGTGCATTATAAAATATGGGTAACTAAAACGCTAGCTGCTTTTAAAACAGTTTACTAAGTAACCTTTAATTCAATTACGTTTTTGTTATAAATTATTTTTAATTACCTACTTATAAAGTTTAAAAACATTTAGGAACGGGAACTAAAACAGTGTAAAAAAACCGTGTAGATTTATTGAGCTTATTACAACTAGCCTTGCATTACACCTACTAGATACGGAAATGGGAAGTAATCCAAAATAAAATTCCCATAAAAAATACTTTTTTTTCAGTTATTCTTTTGTATTTTTCCTGTTGTTTTTAAACATCCTTGTACTAGAGCGTAGAAACAAAAATAATACAAACAATTCAGTTAAGCCGTATTTGAGTTTTAGTATCTAAATGAATATTTTTCATGTTTAATTTTTTTGCACGATAGGAGAAAATTGAGTTGTTATAAATATTTTACATATGAATTAACTCATTATTTAACTTAAAATTGCTGGACGTTACGACCAGGTTGCACCGCCCGTGGTCACAATCGGACTGTCGCAATTTTAAGGAAAATAATGCGCGTTAATTTCCCAATCAACGCGAAAGTCTAAATATTAATTCTATACATTCATACTAATACAGTTTAAGCTACTCGTAACAAATGCGTTTCAAAAACTGAGTGAGTATCGTCACATTTCTCTTTCTGAGGACTACATCGACATATAAGCGCCTATTGCTTTGAAATAGCAATAGTAGCTTTTACATACTCACACGTTTACGTATATAACAGTAAATAATGAAGTCTGTAGTGTTGTGGTCAAAATTTCTAAATTAATAATAATATTAATTTAGAGATTTTTTAGACACACGACTTCCGCAGTAGGGTCTTGGACCCTGTGTCGTGGGGGAATTTACAAACATACAAGTCACGGACACAAAGTACACCCAGACTCGGAACAACAATTTGTGGACCACACAAAGTGGTGTCCCGTGTGGAAATCGAACCCATGACCTCTTGGGCAGCAGTCGGACACTCTTCCACCGCGCCACAGAGGCAGTCAAAATCGATTAGGTACTTACTCGATTTACTCCATTTTACGACGCAACGTCTGTACTGTACTACTAAATAAAAACAATAAGCTCTTGCCTCGTAAAATTGTAGTTGACATAACATATAACGGATTACAACAATATTTTTAATATATTTTTGTTAAAAAACACTTGGAGATATAAATATCGAAATACGTACCTACTACCTCCAACTCTAATATTAAGATTCAAGGTAAAATCCTTGATCTTCATACTAGGTGAGTAGGTACTTTAGGTCGCGGTTTAGATTCTGAAATTGAATTTTGATTACCTGTGAGAGCCTGAGAGGAATGAGGCATAAAGTTGCCACAACACTCTCTGTGGCGGTCGAGAAGTCTATCTATTGTTTGTTACATTACATTATTCTGTCTTGTTCTAGCTTGTTTCGGCTGTAATTTCCTGTTATTCTTATTTTACTGGTATAGACTTATTTAAAGCTCCAGTTACCTAAAATCCTCTTTATCCCTGGTCATCGTAACCGAAACCTCTCTGCAAAATTTCAGGTCTTTTGGTCCAAACGTTTCTGGGGCTGGTCGTTGACGAGCGAATTAATGAATCAGGACTTTCATATAAAAGATTATTTAGTACCTGGATGACCGAGTTCGGTTTATTTTAACAACGTTTTCTAAAAATGAAACCTAGCGAGATCGATTTATCGTCCCCGAAACCCTGTATACAAAATTTCATGAAAATCGCTGGAGTCGTTGCCGAGATTTGTCTAAACCCCCCCGATTAAACTTTGTGTGATGAGCACGATGGTTTATTCTGTGTCTGAGTGTAATTTATCTATATTATGTATGTATTTTGAAATACATATAAATATGTTTATCAGTTGTCTGGTTGCCATATGACTCTCCCTAGTTTGGGATCAGATGGCACCGCGTGAATTATCCCAAGGTATTATTAATATTATTATATAGATATTTTTCCTCATAAAGGGCCAGATTACACAGAATTAGTCATTGCATTGCACATGCCGTGTGGTGCCGGCTTAAGAATAGTACCACCCCATCTCTTCCCGTGGGTGTCGTCAAGGCGACTAAGGGATTTCACTCCGGAGGACGGGCAGCAGCGTCCTCTGCGTACTTAAAGCATTACTGCGATCGCCAACCCGCTCGCCAAGCGTGGCGATTATGGCAATTACCCCCAGGATCTACTGGGGAGACCCGTGCCCAGCAGTGGGCCATCATATGGGTTGATATGAGTCATTGCATTGCACGTATTCGCTAGCTCAATCACTTATATTGAGCTGATTCAACAAGCTTCTTTCAAACATATATTCAATTAAAATCTATATTTAACAGCAAGTAAGAAAAGGCGATTTAAATTCTTAATAGTCGACAGGATCGGTACAGAATTCAATAACATTGGCAAAACGTTTCGGAGAAAATTCAATAAGATTGAAATTGAGAACCGGTGAAGTAATATCGTCAAAAGCCAATTTTCCCTCATTAAGAACGCGTTCAAATTCAAATGGGAATGTAAAAAACCCAAGCGCATTTCCCGGCTACCTGGACTGGCGATTGGCTATTCAAAATAATTTTGCGTGGGTATGCATTTGTATTCAGTAATTATGTTTAATTTATTAGAACGGAATCATGATTTTCATAGAAATAATAAGAGGGGGGTTCTGGTTGGTTTAGTTCTGTAGCATTTCTATGCCATATTATGTGAAGAAAAAATGTTGTTACTCAAGAGTGCTTGAGTGAGACTGCCTACGCCAAAGAGCATTAGACATAATATGCTCAGTACCTACTTAATAATACCTACCTTAATAAATCCAATTAAATTAGTTTAAATAACAGACATTTGTTACTTATTTCAATGTAAGATACGAGAATAAAAATGTAGCATGTGTAATATATCGTTGACAATATTGAGAGAAAATGAAATGAAAACGGAGTAGCCAAAGAAAAGTGTACCTTCTGTTATTATTTTATCATAACTGTTATTTATTAGATATATTTCGGGACTTAATCGCGTGAATTATTTAAAGGTACGAACCTTTTATTTATCCGATAGTACAAATTATCAAAATTTACAAGACCAGGCGGGGGTAGTTGAAAAACCCCGCTCCTCACGGAGACATCGCTAAGCTTCCATCAGACGACCCGTGTCCACGATCGATGCAATTTAATCGAAACGTCGGATAAATAAAAGGTTCGTACGTTTAAACAATTCACGCGATTAAGTCCCGAAATATATCTAATATGTATAAAAATCGCAAAAGTTTAAAAAGAATAATAACTGCTATTGATAAAATTGAGTGTGACAGATAACGCAGCCAACGTTATCCGGAGTCAATTATCTCATTAAGTTCTATGGTGGAAGAAATAAATTCAGCTCTGTAACAATAACCTTATTTTTTGGAGTATTCGTGTAAAAACAATTACTAGTAGTATTCGTGTAATACATCTACAAATTATTTATCACACGTCCGCGTACATTGGCAAGTAGTTGACATTTATTTACATACTCGTACACAGAGCTATCCCCAAAGTATGTTCTTGTAATTTTACTATATTCTTACGAAATCTTTCGCATATGTTAGTCACGTACAGGCCTTGGGAAAACCTTCTTACTCTGTCTAGATATTCTACCATTACTTTATTTCATTTTTGGCGTGTTTATAAAGTAGAGCGCTTATATATGAAAGGTTTGTCAGGATTTTATATAACATTAGGTTCTACTAAGAAGAAGACTATTGAAAATTAATGTGTCAACAATATTATTACATTTATTAGGAAAATTCGTCACCAGTGCTTGATTTTTGCGTACTAGCTTGATAATACCACAAAATAAGGTTAAGTAATCTGTGATAACACAGTATTAAAAAAATAAATAAAAAAAACAGTCTGCTCAAAAAAGATTTAAACAAGATACCTTAAATACGTAATAACATGCAGTCGGAGGCTTTTTTTCACACCTCTTGTTTTTGACATCTCACAGCCGCCATATTTGTTTTTTTCAAATAATTTTTTTTATTAAATCCGTCTTGTGGTCTAAAAGATATGAGGTATAAAGATTAATAAATACCCTTCCTTGCAGTCTGGTAAAAATGTCAAAAGTTCGGTTTTTTGGGAGCACAATTTTATATCTATTCCTAAATAATATAAACATTATAGTAGTTTCAATAACTCCATTATTATACATAAGTGCCTAGGAAGGTTACTACTAGATACAAATTAAGATTTTTTTTAAATATAGTTGCTATAATAATAAACGGTTTAGCAGTTAAAAGTAATTTTAACGTGGCCTTTTTTAATCAAAGATAAATCCATATTTATCTTTGATTAGCAAATGCCACGTTATAGTATCAACAGATAGCGTTTGATTTGACCACAACGATATGAAGTATACGCAAGAATCTTTGCTCTATTTTTTATTTTTCATCTAGGAATATCTACATATTGTCACTAATGGGTAGGTACCTATTACCTATTCAGTTACAGCAAAAACAAAGTCAATATCGATCAGATTTAATGAGATCAAACTTATAAGACTTTGGTTCATATTTCAAAGCCGTGAACTATTGAAAACACTTCGTTTACTTTCATAATAAATTATCTTCTCGTCATTCTTCGACCGTCCTCTTAAGTCCCTTATTTGCATAAATAGGGTATTACTCAAATATTTAAGCATAATCCGAAACGATCCTTATACCAACAATCAGAGTAATTCCGTCTTAATTTCAATGGCTGTCTGTCACGTAGCCCAGTGTCGGGCGTGCGACTGAATTTACAATATAGGAGCTTTGCGAGAGTTAATTGCGGGATTGCGACTAATCTAGGTCGCGAAATACCGAAAGAACAGAAGGTAATCTTCGTACATAAGCGGGTCGGCACTTTCTGTTCGGCAGTATTTGCCGAACAGAAAGTGCCGACCCGAAGCAACTACACATGTTCAGCTTCATTATTTATTTAAAAAACTATGCACAGAATTTTACAGAGGCGGACTTAATGCTGAAATCATTCTCTGCCAATCTACTTTAACAAGTGCCAATCGGGTAAATCATTCGATTCGGCAGTATTTGTTGAACAGCAAAGCCGAACATTGTGATAATAATAGTTTATTTTATTTGGAGCTTACAACTGTTTATACATAGTACCTACATTGGTAGTTCTAACAGTATTCTGAAAATTCTATGTGACGTTGATTACCTATGTGGCACGGTGGGAGTGTATCCGACTGTTACATAAGAGGTCGTGGGTTCGATCCCCACCCAGGATAAAATTGTGTGTGATGAGCACTATGGTTTATTCTGTGTCTGGGTGTTATTTATCTATATATATGTATATATAGATAATTAACATAACATACTTATATATGTATTTAGAAATACATATATAAGTATGTTTATCGGTTGTCTGGTTTCCATAGTACAATCTCTGCTTAGTTTGGGATCAGATAGCGTTGTGTGAACTGTCCCAAGATATTATTAGATATTATAGTTTCGCCATGTCCGTCTGTCCATTCGTCTATCCGTCTGTCTGTCCCCAGGTTAGCTCAGAGACCCTTAGTACCAAAACGCCGTAATTTGACATGCCAATTTAGCTACAGAACTCTAAAACAGTGTTACAATTAGCCTAACTGTTGTTAGTTAGAGTAGTAGTAGAGAGTAGCTAGTGTTTGATAGAGTGGATTCATCTACACATACAGGTTTTACCGGTGGGCAGTGCTGATTGATGTCGGCCAGCTGTCGCCCGGCCTCGGGTACGTGTTGCGCGCAAGTACGCCCAGCTTGTGCCGAATGATTGCTGGCTCGCTTATATGTGTAGCAACTCTCATGGTTCACGGTCAATAATCTCAGACCTCTTCGATTTACATAGTTCGAAAGGACGTCGGGTGTATATTCTATATAGGTTACCTTCTGTACTCTAGGTATTTTGTGTCTTGGTGTATGGCGACGACGAGGCGGTTCCCGTGACGTCACGATACTGTTTTAATTTCGTTAAGTCGATAAAACTTCTTTATGTATTGTATTTTATTCGAATAGCTTAAACGGATTCCAACTTTAAGAATTATACGGAATTAATTAATTAACAGACATTAAAGGATTACAATTTTCGGTAAAGTACTTGTGTGTACTTACGAAAAATTTTAATTAGGTTAATTATTTCTCATTGTAAAGTTAGGGACGTGTTGTAATACGAGTATAATAAACCCCTCCGGACGGCATCGCAACTGTGGTTGGCAACCAGATGCGAAAGAAGAAAATACTTTTCGTACGTAACCCATTGCTTACATAATATGAGAATTCTTGTTGCTACCTATAATTTTGCAACACATATTTTAGAATTTAGTTTAGTGAAAAGTTCACGATGCTATACAGTCAATTGGAAAAGAATAAGGCATTTTAATGAAGATAGTTCCATCCTCAATCAATGTTCTGTGGTTCCATATAAACTTAATAAAAGGAGACAACCAAACAAACTAACCAAAGTAGTCATATGTGATGTTTTACGGCCGGTCTCAATATCTTATTCTACCGTTAGCTATCTATCAAAATATTTCACTCTAGTAGCGAAACTGACGGTCATCGAAACGCACAATTCGTCAATTTTGATAGAAGAGTTAGAATTTTTAACCAAACTTCAAAGGAGACGGTTCTCAAGTCGAATGTATGTTTTTTTTGACGTGATAACACAGTAGGTAAAACATATTTTTACTATGGTGATAACGTCTTATAAATCGATGACCTGCTGATGAGGCTGCACTCACGAAAAAATAACAATCAATGTGTCAATGTTTTGGTGATTGCAGCGACATGCGATACAATTGAAAAAAGCTGTCACAGACATGGTTGTTTAATCAATGTCATCATCAATGTTTTCTTATGACCTTATCACGTTAAATTATCGTCCGTAAACCGACTTTACAGACAACCATTTTTTTATTTAAGTTCGGTCATAACTCCATCATATATAGAGGGATTTTGAAAATTATTTTTTTGTTCCAAAGAGGTTTATTTCGAAATGGCTCATATAATATAATTTAGTAAAGAATTGATTATGAGTTGCGGATACAGACGACGAAACTCCTTAATAAATGTCTGCAAATCAACCGTGATTAAATTCGATTAGATGTTTTTGTAAAAAAGTTTTTTTAACAGACAGTTAACGCTAGATAAGTTGTTGAAACCGGCCGTTAGAGAATGTATAGTAAAAATGTATAGTGACCTGCCACAGTACTAAAGGAAAGATAAAACATAATTTGATGCCAACAGCGGACCAAAGCCATCGCCTCATCTAGAGGAGTAGAAATGACAGTAGTGATCTCACATCACAACGAAAATAGGTTGGTCTGATTATATCATTAAGTTGATATAACCACGCTGTACGCGGATGGCAGGATCAGTTTGCTGTCCTGAGGAAATAAAATATAGGATTGGCTCCATAATGAAGAGACTGATATGATACTTCGTTTGGCAGTTTACATTGCTCATGGACAAGAAGAAAGTATTCCGTGTCCGTGAATCATGACGCTAACCTTTAATACACTCAGTATATATAGTAGTAAGTTAATGTGGGCTGAAATGATGATGATGAAAGATGTTGAACCACAAGAGCCATATCGTTACTTTCTATACACCAAGATTTAAACAAGCTGCGTGATATATCCTAGTCAAGTCAGGCAATACTTCTTGTCAAAGCTACGGATTCAAAGAAATATCGCCCTTTTAACTTGATTTAGAAACAAAGAACGAAACATTACGAACATTTAGGTCTCACAACATTATCTTCAGTTTATTATGTACAAAGGATAATAAATACGTTCCACTAGCTCTCGCTCGTGGGTTCGCACGCCGATAATTTTACACGCTTAAGAGTTGGTTTTTGAAAAACGCTGAAACACGTATTTCTATTTTTAAAGCCAAAAGTCAAATAAAAACAATCACAGCTCTAAATTTAAAACTGACAGAGATTAACTCCCATTTCACCCCGCTTAGAGGACAAATTGCCATCAATGCAATATTATGAAGTACTAAAAAATGAACGATATTTATTCACCCTTTAATAATTCCACCATATTTTTACTAACTACTTTTTTACAAAATATGTAATAATAAAAAAAAGCTTAAAAAAAAAGAACATATGTATTTACTTATAATATATTTGTCAGCCCCGTCTATGCGTCGAAATATTCCTCCCCATCGATGTTGACTGGTAACGTACACAGAAGGCTGGCAGCATTGTCAGCAATTGCCGTTATAAAGACGTCTTAAATCACCTTTAATGAATATCTTTCATGAATCAAAATTATCGATACACAGGCGTAAGGCAATAATGTAATTAATGCGCTCTATTTAGGAATCTATTTATTTATATCGATATGCCAGTGATAATAATTAATCGAACGAACGCTGTTGGTCGTTTGAAACTAAGTTAGATCATCTTTCAGCACTTTTAGTAATGAAAAAATAAGAACCTTAGTATCCATAAATTTATTTTCCAAGACGTTATTATAAAATGCGACTGTTGTAATATTTATTATTTTAATATAACGAGATTAACACAAAGTATGATAAATATACCTAATACACGACACTAACACAGTGAGTTCATGAATTATTCCCTTAATAATCCACCCTCTTGCAATGATTGCACATAAATTTACACGCAGGGCCATCTTGGGATTTTTAATAAGAAGACTGTCATAATTTGAATTAAAAAATGAAGTTACATTTTTTACATAGGCGTTAAAATTAAGCTTTAGGGATATAATTAGAAGTTGCTGTGAATACTCTGGAAAATTATACTAAAGCATTTACAGTTTTTTTAAGGACTCCTTTGATATTCTTATTTAAAGTACCTACGCACACAGGCATGCTCATTTACATGCCATTTTGTGTTAAGTAGTCGATTAGCTGTTATTCTAAAGTAAGTTAACTACTTACAATATGGTAACTATAGTGACTCGCGCTACAGCTATGATCTCTTCGTGCATTTACTCTAATTTTGCACACAGAAGTATTTGATACACCATCGCTCTAAAACGGGCACGTTTTCCTTCCAACCATACAAAGAAATTTAAACTTTTTATTTCCGCATTCAAAGAAAATATGTAAATTATAAATCTCTTGCAAGAATTGAAGAAAACCCTCTGAGGAGGCCATAAAACGGGCCAATAACGAAAGAAAAGTAACCGTTGAGCTTCAGGCGGAAACGTTATAAATCATCATGTACAAAGGTTCTGCAAAACCCATTGTTTTGAAAGGATGTCATCGCCTTAGCTTCCCACAATACGGCTTTTTAAATCAGAAGCGTTATTTTTTCTAAGGCATACTTTATTTTAATGAGTGTAAAGCTTCCTTTATGTGCGTATTTATTTCCTTATTCTGTTTTGTGTACGGTATGAATGAATCAAATTTTCATTGTTGGTCGTGTCGTTTTTTATAAAAAAAGTGAAAAATTGTGTCTAAAGTGTACCTTTTGTACGGTGTTGAGGGGTCCGTGATTTAGTGGCATGGCAACCGAGCAGAACGACATAATCATCATCGAGGACATGAGCGTACCCAGAATATCTTTTGGGTACCCAGAATATCTAGGTGGTACAATTGAAACCCAATTCCCCCCCCCCCCCCTACGGGTACGTCTTGGTTAGTCTGTTCAGATTGGCCGCCGTGACGGAAATATGTTAGGAGAGTGTATGGAACTGATAATTAAAGCTAAATTAGTTTTGTAACGAATCAGTCCAGTCAGTGTTTTATTATGCATCTCGTCATTTCAATAATTTTTCGTAATATTTAATAGAACTTTGAATTTTTTTAACGTGATAATTTAATCGTTACAGCATTTTAACCAACCAATAAGACAAAGTAAACTTAGGCAAAGAAGAAACTGAGAACCTGTTTTACAAACACCTATTTAAAATACTCGTAGTTTTTTTCTGGCAGTGAACAAACAAATTATTCACTTTTATTAACATTTTGAACATATATTATTTGTAATGAATATTTATCATTGTGCAATTGTCAATATATAGTATTGACAATTGCACAATGATTATTACTAAAGTGAAGAATTGCACTTTCCTTATAAATAGTAACAATAGTATTAACCCATCGTTCAATCACCATTAAACTGTACGTCATTGGCCGATTTCAGTTGGAAAAACTAAATTGAATCGTCTTTTAGTACTTTTACTATATCATTAAAATACAAAAGCAGCCATCAAAAGGTTTGATAAGTTGCACCAACATACCCAATACAGTCCTTATGTCGCAATCATGTTGTAATTTCCATTTGACATCAAACCTTTGACATTTTTTATCGTATCTTTTATTTTAGCTGTCAATGATGTACCTACCTATATACAATCTATTGATTTATGTATGCTTTCATAGATCTTTGGCACCGTTTTTGATTACTCGTACTTATATTATTTTTAAAACAAAGTTTTTACTTACAAACATATTGTTTCTGCATACTTACCTACATACATTTTTCGTTTTTTATTGATTTTATATAAAATATATATTAAGTATCCCCTATATATTTTTGTTAACAAATTGGTAGGTAGGTACGTTTAAAAAATCTAACAAATATTTGCCTATAATAAGACAACTTTTATTTATTTTACTTTCCTGTTGGTTTAGCGGTTAGTGACGCTGACTGCTAAGCTCGTGGTCGAGGTCGTGGGTTCGATCCCCACCCAGAATAAATTTTGTGTGATGAGCCCGATGGTTTATTATGTATCTGGGAGATATTTAAGTATGTTTATCAGTTGTCTGGTTTCCATAGTACAAGCTCTGCTTAGTTTGGGATCAGAAGGCGTTTTGTGAGTTGTCCTAAGATATTATATTATTTATTTAGCTCACAGAACAAGTTATAATCACGACTTACAAAATTATCTAAAGCTAGCATATGGACTAGACTATAACTCTAAATATGTGGGTACATACATTGCAATATTAATCAATTTGGATCATGATGATCCAAATTGGTTAATATTGCAAGAGGTTATACTAAACAAAAAATTATAAAAAAAAATATTTAATAATATCGCTACATAAAATAAAGTCACCAGTCGCTTAAATTTGCTTATAAGTCACTAGTTCATCTAAATCACAGAAGGGATTACGATAATGTATATTTTCTGAAAGGCTTACATTCCCAATAACTGCATAATAATAGTACTTAAATTCATAAAAGTAGAGAAAAAATTGCTCTGAACTTTTGCACTTCTATGAAAGTATCGTGCTTACCGCTATACTTGCCGCAGCCATGAACCATCGTTCATTTATTTCAATGCCATAAACAGCCTTGCCCGCAACAGTGGCTGAGACGAAGCGTCAATATCTTTACTACGAAATTCAAGTTTGGTCACTGCGACAAGGCTGTGTCCCATATAACCTAAGGCGGGTTCGAGATTACAAGATGCGAGCTCTAATGAGACATCTGGCTTGTAAAATATAATAATATGTGACAATATAATAATAAATTTTATCGATAGTTATTTTATTAACATTATGACAGAATTAGCTCCGTGTCTACTTTTATTTATCAATATATAAATAAAACCTGGCCAGTCGGACCATGCTCAGTGTAGGGTTTCGCAGCCTTTAACAATTGCATCAGCTGAAGAGCGTATGTTCATGGCAGTTACGCCCTTTTGTTGAGAAACGCAGTTTTTTGGCCATAACTCAATGATGGTATATCCGATCTTATCCGAAATAATTTTAGTTTAAAGTATTTATTAAGCGCTATATTTGTGATTTTTTCCATATTTTTTGGTTACACGGTTCAAAAGGAAGGGCACGATTTATGCAACTTTCGGAGCGATTATTTTCAAAAATATTCACTCAATCAAAAAAGGTTATTAAAAACCTCAAAATGTTTTTGAAGGACCTGTCGAATGATGTGCCACACGTTGATATTTTTTCTGCTTCTGTTACATAATATGGAGTGCCCGCCTAAAAATATTTATTATTATTATTATTTAGCTATCAAACTAAGTAGTGTTTAGTATCAAACATGACATCTTTTCACCTAATTTCGTCAAAACTCATGGAGTAGGCTTTGAGTAAAATGCCTGTGACATACGGACGGACAGACAGACAGACAGACAGACAGACGGATATGACGAAACTATAAGGGTTCCGTTTTTGCCATTTTGTCTACGGAACCCTAAAAACATGTTTTTCTGCTAAGAGACTACCTACCTAATAATATTGTAATTTTACAAAAGACGGTTTCACGTTTAAACATGCTTTTATATTATAAGGTATTTGTACAGCGAGAGTGGTAACTATTAATAAGTACCTACCTACTTAATATATACTTTGCGATTGCCACCTCTGGATTTACTTTAGGAATTATAAGTAAGTACCTCCACTAGAGCAACATGCCGTGTGGTACCGGCTTAAGAATAGTACCACCCCACCTCTGCCTGTGGGTGTCGTCAAGGCGACTAAGGGATGACACACTGGAGAATGAGCAGCAGCGTCCTCTGCGTACTTTAAAGCCTTACTGCAATCGCCAACCCGCTAGCCAAGCGTGGCGATTATGGCAATTACCCCCAGGATCTATTACTGGATAGACCCGTGCATAGACGTCATAATATATGTGTTGTTATGAGAATATTTACTCTTTTTTTCCCTCTTACCTCCGATATTATTCGGTAGGGATTATGACTCGCACATTCTGTGCGTATGCATTCAAGTTTATTTTCTTTCTAGTTTTCTTCTTTGAATTACAAAGTTGTTCATGTCCAGTTATCACGTATTTCAAGTACGAGTATATTTTACACTGTTTTACAAATTAAACGCGGAGCTGTAAAAATAGCGACTTGTCAGTTTGCCGCCATTTTTTTTACTTATTTGTTACGATAAACATATTTTTTTTTACATTTATATCACAATAACAAATGGTTAAAAAGGTATAATGCTAAACAATATTAATAATTGTGACATCCACACCGTTTACCACGTATATAAATCTATTCATCCGAATCTAAATAGTCTTAAACCTTCTTACTTAAATATTATATTCGGAAATAGGTTTACGATTTAATCAAGCGATAGCGAAAGTGAGATAAGTAATCTATTAATATGAATAGTTGGTAGGTATTCTATTATTAATAATAGTAGGTAAGCAACTTTATATTATTTTGTCTGGTTGTTTACCTTTTAACTCGTTCGGATGAAAGTGTGTGAGTCAAGGTGATTGGGTGTGCTACAGGTTCCATCAGACATGGGTTATAGGTCAAAACAACTTTTATACAAGTATTACTATATATATATATATATAGATAGGCTACCTGTTAAGAATAAATTGATGCGTCTGACATTTAGCATAGAGTTTACTTAGTGCACTGGTTCGCATATTACACAAGCTAAGCAAGAAATTTAGAACGGTTTTGTCAGCTACGTACTGACTCAGGCCTAATTTCTGACTGGCTTGTTGGTGTAGTGATTAGTGGCTGACTAAGCCGGAAGTCGTGGGCTCGATCCCCACCCAAGATAAAACTTTGTGTGATGAGGGCGATGGTGTATTCTGTGTCTGTAATATGTAATATACATACAATATTTTTTTTTTTTTTTAAAGACAACTCCCGCAGTAAGTAGTAGCAAACATACAAGTCACGGACACAAAGTACACCCAGACTCGGAACAACAATTTGTGGATCACACAAAGTGGTGTCCCGTGTGGGAATCGAACCCACGACCTCTTGCGTAGCAGTCGGACACATTCCCACTGCGCCACAGAGGCAGACTATTTATATATTTAGAAATGTGTAAGTACCTATATTTATTGGTTGTCTGGTTGCCATAGTACAAGCTCTGCTTAATTTGGGATCAGATGACGTTGAATGACTTTATGTTGTTGTAGTTGTCCCAAGATATATTATATTATTATTTGAATTAGACGACAAAATATGAACGAAAATAAATTTTAATTGCTTCTGCTTTTAATAAACTCAGTGTCTTAATTATTTATTTTTGATGTCTTGGGACAACTCACACTCGACCATCTGATCCTAATTTAGAGTGAGGTCCTAAGGCAACCCGACAACTGATAAACATAATTTATTGTTATTTCGAAATACATACAAATTATGGATAAATTACACTCAGACACAATAATCAGTCCTGCTCATCACACAAAGATTTTAGAACTCAAGGTCACGAACCACTAGAACAACTATAGAAATTATCATTTCAAATTTTCCTTTAGGGGAAAGCCTTACTTACTCACTCGACTACTTAGGAATCCATATCCAAAATTAACATGTTTTTTTTTGGTTTAACAGCTTCCAGCATCCTAAGTAATAAAAAAAAATCCCATTTTAGTATTAGATATATTTGGAACTACATCGCGTAAATTATTTAAAGGTACGAACCTTTTATTTACCCGACGTTTCGATCGAATTGTCACGGGTCGACTGTAAATAAAACGTCGGGTAAATAAAAGGTTCGTACCTTTAAATAATTCACGCGATTAAGTCCCGAAATGTATCTAATATGTATAAAAATCGCGAAAGTTTAAAAACCTATTTTAGTACTTAACCATTTACTATAATTTGCTTTTGTTATGTATGCAGAAAGTTGGTAATTCGCTGGTAGTGAATTACTGACCATCAATGCCACGATCGTAATCTCCGCCATGCAACAACTGAGTATCAAGCTATTGGATAAACTGGTTTGATTAAATAGTTTGGGCACGAGGAAGAACCTGTCGGATTACTACATCTGCCACCAATTTTATGGGCGATAGGTGTCAGGTGACAGAGGACGTACATTCTTTGTAGTACGGAACTGTTACCTGCTTAGTCTTGTCACAGTCTTGTAAAAGTTGTTGGAACAGTTTTAGGCAAACTTAGGGGAGAAATACTCTAAATATTTCTGTAGAAGGTATTCTTCCAACTTTGTCAGATCCACTTGTTTACGTTTTTTTTTTAATTTTTTAATCAAAGGGCTTGCTTTTGGCTCCGGTTATGCCTGATGGTAAACATTGATAAAGAATACGATGGAATGAGCGTTATAAAATTTATGAGCAACTTGATATAAATTAGTCATAAAAAATCTAAGGCCTGATCGGAAAGGGTAAAAAGCATGAAACTAGGAGAGCACAGAAGGCAAACGCGCTTGAGCAATGCTCACATCGACATTTCCTACAAACGCAGAATTTCGGACCACCTCGGACCACTTTGTTCTGAAGGTGTCCTGAATTTGTTCGAGCAAAGTACTATGAAGAAGAGAAGAAAACAAGAAGAAGAAGTAAACACAAATGTACCGATATCAGCATCGTAATGTCACGTGGACATAAAAATTCTACACATATAATCTACATAATTATAAAACATATTAATATCAAATATGTATGAATGAAGGTAAACGTATGTATATTTATCCTCAGACAGGATTTATCACGATTTCAACACGTGAATTTTTTCGATAGCAACGGCATTTATTTATTACACAAACTGAAGTGTCTTCTGTTTTCTTTCCGGAGTTTTCTTGATATTACAATCAAGAAAACATCTATTTTCGGCCTAGGGTCATTCTGGTATAGTTTGTCCTATTTTAGGAAAATACTTTAAAATTTCACTAATAAAATTGGTGGCAGATGTAGTAGGTAATCCGAGGGATTCTTCCTCGTGGCCAAATTGTTTAACCAAACCAGTTTATCCAATAGCTTGAGACTCAGTTGTTGCATGGCGGAGATTCCGATCGTGGCATTGAAGGTCCGTAATTCACTACCAGCTACCAATCTTTCGTATACAAACCAAAAGCATAATAAAGTAAAGCTTTAAGTACTTAAATAAGACTTTTCTTGTTACTTTAGGATGCCGGAAGCTGTTAAACCCAAAAACATGTCAGTAAGTAAGGCTTTTCCCTAAACGATAATTGAAATTATAATTTCTATAGTTGTTTGGCATGTTGCTCTAGTGGTTAGTGACCCGGAGTTCTACGATCTTTGTGTGATGAGCATGATTGATTGTGTTTGAGGGTAATTTATCTATAGTCTGTATGTATTCCGAAATATCAATAAATAATGTCTATCAATTGTCGGGTTGCCTTAGGACCTCACCTTAAATTAGGACCAGATGGTCAAGTGTGAGTTGTCTCAAGATATAATAATATCTTGGAACAACTCACACAACGTCATTTGCTTCCAAACTAAGCAGAGCTTGTACTATAGTACTAGTATTGTATTATATTATCTGTGACTATAGTAACCAGACAACTGATAAATATACATACAAACCATTGTGCTCATCACACAAAGTTTTACCCTGGGTAGGAATCGAACCCACGACCTCTTGCGTAGCAGTCGGACTTATTTCAAATTTATATATGTTCATATTTCCTCGACTAATTGAAATAATAATACATTGGGACAACTCACACAATGTCATCTGATCCCGAATTAAGCAGAATTTGTACTATGGCAACCAGACAACTTATAAACATACATTTTTCTAAACACATAGATATTGTGGTATACATCTCACCTTTTTCCCGAGTTCCTCTTGAAGACTCGAGTTCATTTTAAGACTCGTAGTCCTTTTTAACTAAATTGGCTGATGACTCGGGCTCGGCGGACTCTGAGGCTCCGGCCTTCTTAGGACACTGAGTCTTGCATAATTGAGTCGAGTTTTTAAAATTATGACTCGAGGATTTGGGTCCTTCGAAGTAGTAATGAGCGTGGCATTCGCTCTGGTTATGGTCTGTCTTTTTTCGCGTCTGTGATGATATCTATATGTGTGTGCGTCAAGAGCGTTTTGTATGAAGCTTTCGTCCTGTACTGATTTTATACAATTTGCTACTTCAACATTTCTGAAAGGGTTTAAACAAATCCCCCAAAAAAGGTTTCTTCAACCTAATTCGAAACCACTAAATTGTGTTGGTACAGAAATACTAAATAAACTAACTACGTTTGTATTGAAAGAACAGTTTTGTTTTTTTTAAACAATTCAGATAAACATATTTTTTTTGACATGACAATTGAATTGGTTTTCAATTTACTCCTAATGGAACGAACAAAATAGCACAGAATTGGATAGCATTTCGAATTTAAATAATTCTAGTGTTTAAATTTTAAATAGATTTATGTGTTGTAATGCAGTTTAAATAATTTGTCCGGTAATATACCACTAATGTGTCGTAATGAATAGGCTGGAACATCTATTTTCATGATACAGCCCTAGAGGATGTACAATATGTAATGATGGAATGTGGCAAAAGGAGAAAGAAAGGCTCGAATGGAAACACTGAATTTTAACCAGACTGATGTAGGAATCTTGCAAATTACTCTTTCATTACCTATATCCGAATCTGTAAAAGAACTATGAGATACTGCTTCAGTGTTCTCACAGTGATTTGGCAATTGTAGAGGTCTCAATGGGATTGACATATCTTTACAGATATAAAACCCAATTTAAAAAAAAAAAGAATAAAAAAAATGTACAGTCGGGACTGTACACTTTTTTTCAGTTTTTTTTAGTAAGTATTATTAAATAATATGATGTATATGGTACAGACATACGTACCAACAACAAGACAGTTGTATAAATTTGTAATTTAGTACGTACCTAATTAACAAGCTCTATAAAGTTAACACAATACTCCATAATCATTGCTGCTTTTTGAAAGACGTATGTCTTCGTGTTACAAATTGTAAATCTAGATTAAATCACTTGAATTAGAGCATGTTGAGACTTTCCCTAATTACTTTTAGGGGACGGCCTGGTGTGTCGGACTGGGTGAGCAAAATAAAATTCTTCATCAATCAATATGAAGATATGTTTATTACAAAGAATGTGGTTTTGCTGTTCCAGCGTCCAGATCATTCAAGATAATTAAACACATATTAAGAAAAAAGTCTAGATGTAATCAATCAATAGATTTTCACATAGTCATCAGTGATGACAATGTGAAAGTGTACATAGTAACTACCTAAGGATAAAATGTTTCCCCTCCACCTGGAAAACTGAATCCAATGCCACACGTCCAAAATTGGTTCCTTATAAGGTGTAGGTACCCATAACAGACATAAACCAAAGATAGCCTTTTTCTGATGATAGTTTCTATTAAATTATTATTATTTTCACCGTTAATCTAATCAAAATAAACGTTAGGCAAAATTAAAAGGACACATGGATTTTAGAATACAGGATTTTTGTAAATACTAAAATGAAACGGGTTATCGGATCTAAATTAAATTTGGCACAGAGATAAACTATAGTCTGGAATAGCACATAGGCTACTTTTTATCTCGGAAACATGTTGTCGTGGAATCAACTATTGTTTTTTTATTTTTATGCAGACGAAGTCGGGGCCAACAACTAGTATTCATTAAATTTTATTTCCCATGCCTTTTTTTCTCATTTCCCACCCATCCCCTATCTATTTTGATTGTAGGAAACTATTCTAATTCAATAAAATTCAATGTGACCTACTGCCTATTTGAATCAATGTAAATAACAATATTCAAGGCTTTGTTTCTCAAACTAATTAAAAGTTTCGGTTGATTCTTGGACCGGAGCACAGCGAGGAGGCTTTATATTACGACATCTTAACAGAGCTTTTAATATAGGTATAGAGGAAAAATTCACTTAATAATGTGTTAAAATGATCAGAAATAATGCATAAAAGTCACAAAACCAACTATTATTATAAAGACGCTACCAGATATAACACAATGACTTTAAATTTTAGTTATACCTGTGCCTTACTATACTGGCCTGTTGGCTTAGTGATTAGTGACCCTGAGTGCTGAGATAGAGATTCTGTAGGTATCTGAGACTAATTTATTTATAATCCTTAGAAATATATGTATAAGTATGTCTTTTACTCGTTTGATTGCCGTAGCTACAAACTCTGGCCAGTTTGGGGTCACATGATTGTCTGAGAGTTATTATATCGATGTCTTCAAGACAACGTTTTACTTCTCCAAATTTGCCATAAATTAAATACCTTACCCGTATTCCGCTTCAAAAATCGAGATAAAAAATATTTTGTGACCTATTCACATACCTACAAAATAAACAAAAAAAACTTGAAAATCGGTCAAGCCATTTCGAAGGAGTTCGACCACAATCACCGTGACACGATATTTTTATATATTAGATAGATAAATCGCGGCTGCATGTCTGGGTTTTGAACTACGACCTACAAAGTAAGCTCTTTCGTAAGTTTAGGGGTTAAAATAAATGAGAATAAAGTTGACATATTTTATTGTAAGTACTGTTATTTGCGCTGCCGGCAATCGCTACCATCTTATTAATATGTTACAATTTACATTTTATACTTTATTCAAATTAAATAAAAAAACACTTAATTTATTTAAAAAGTACCTTAATAATTAAAAAAAAAATAGATTATACCTACGAGCATTTAATTTGCAGTTCAAATACTTAAACAGAAACAGAGATTTGCATGTCCGTTGCCAGACTTTTAGAAAAGAGGCTTAGATTTTTTAAGGTCCCAAGGTATTTATATTTACATTTTCTAGAAATAAATAAGTACCTACTTATGTTAGCAATCATGAGGCTAAATGTGGTCATTTGCCTCATACTTACTTACTTAGTTATTAAACTTACTAATATCAAAAGAAGATAAATTCTATTCATGTAGTATTAAGGTGAATGTCAAACGTAGACTCATCAATGTGATGCCTACTTATCATTGCAAATATGAATTAATATTGCATTCACAAGTTGTAGGCGTTCTACACAATAGCTCATCTTGATTCTGCTGTGTCAATAAATGGTCAAGGTTAAATCTGTAACTTTTAGTTTTAAGCATTTTTAAGGTTCCGTATTCAAAGTAATAATAAAGCTTCGATGTCTGTTCGTCCGTCTTTCTATCACGGAACTGTATCTAATAAGCTGACTCACAACTTTCCACAGAGTGTGTATAACTTGTGGTATAGAAATAAAAATATAGGGTTCCTATCAAGAAAAGTATTTTTTTCAAGAGTTTTTGGCTCGATTTTAATAATGGAAAATAGATACTCTTGAAATACTCTTTCCCTGAAACGAAACTTCTTTACTTTTTTGATTATCTTAGTTTACGGCGACTGTTTTTTTTTGTGTAAGCATTCAATTAATAAAGGTTTCGCTTTACTTCATTTTTCTTTGAATTAGAGTGCCGCCCAGGTACGGTTGTACGGAGCCCCTCTTGCGTGACTCCGACTCCTACTTGAGTTTTTTGTCCCAAGTCTTCAATTCCTAGAGAGAATAGACTAGACATTATGTGAGCGTGGAATGTCTTCATATTTGCCTATTTCGGTTTCGGCATGTGATATGAATACCAATTAAGTTGTACTGATTTGCGTAATTACGTGTAGAGTTAAGCATTTATCAATATTGCGTGATGTAAAATATTCTAATATAAATGTTGGCAATTGTCGTCTACCAATATCGGTGTTGCCGTACTAAGCTGTTAAAATTACATTCAGAATACCTTTCTGATACAATGTCAAATCTTGCTTTTACGAAGCACGATTGTTTAAAACATTTAATTTGAGTAAACAAATATATTACCAGGGGGCTTAGACAAATGACACACGCTTCTCTGTCCACACACGCTAACGCGAAAAAATGTATGCATTTGACATAAGGTTGACAAAACGTCACGCGACTGTTGCTGAATTTGTAAACAAAAACCAACAGTAGCGTGTGCGGAAAAAGAAGTGTGTGGCATTTGTCTAAGCCCCCTGGTTTGTTAATCTAGGTGGTTAGTGACCCTGACTGTTAAGCCAGAGCTCTTAGGCTCGATTTCCACATGAAACCCCACTTTGTGTGATCCAAAAATTGTTGTTTTGAGTGTGGGTGTTCTTTGTGTTCGTAAAGTTCCTCGCGAAAAAGATACTCAATATGTATTACATATCAAAATTTGCACCTGGACAACCGTTATATGTACAGACCAGCTAATACCTGCGGCTTCGACCGCATGGCAATATACGCTATTGCTTAGGCCTTAAGGAAAGTAGCTTGATGACATAGGAGATTCTGCTCCCAAAATTTGAGTAGAATCTGTTCAGTAGTTTTTACATCATCATCAGCCTATCGCAGTCCACTGCTGGACATAGGCCTCTCCAATTGCACGCCACTTTGTTCTATCTTCGGCTTCTCGCATCCAGCTCCTGCCAGCCGTTTTGCGTAAATCATCACTCCACCTGGCCTGAGGGCGTCCTACACTACGTTTGCCGTGCCGTGGTCTCCACTCAAGAACTCGTTTACCCCAACGGTTGTCGGTTCTTCGGCAAATATGGCCAGCCCACTGCCACTTCAGCTTGCTAATCCGGTGGGCTATGTCGATAACTTTGGTTCTATGCCGGATCACCTCATTTCTGATTTTGTCCCTAAGAGAAACTCCGAGCATAGCCCTTTCCATAGCCCGCTGAGCGACTTTGAACTTGTGGGCTAGCCGTACCGTCAGTGTCCACGTTTCGGCTCCGTATGTCATGACGGGTAGGACGCACTGATTAAAGACTTTAGTCTTTAGACATTGTGGGATCGACGATGAGAAGACTTGACGTAGCTTACCAAACGCTGCCCAACCCAACCGAATTCTCCTGTTCACCTCGTCCTCGAAGTTGTTTCTACCTAACTGCAATGACTGCCCGAGGTACACATATTTTTGAATAACTTCGAGAACGGCGCCGTGCACCGCTATCGGTTCCGGTAGTACATGTTCATTGAACATGACCTTGGTTTTATCCAAGTTCATCCGTAGGCCGATGCGTACAGAGGAGTCAGCCAGGTCATTCAGCATCAGTTGCAGGTCCTGCAGCGTTTCCGCCATAGTGACAATGTCATCTGCAAATCGCAAGTGAGAGATGTATTCACCATTGATGTTGATGCCCCGCCCTTTCCAGTGCAGCGTCTTGAACATATCCTCCATTGCATTTGTGAACAGTTTCGGGGAGATAACGTCCCCTTGCCTCACTCCTCGATGCAATGGTATAGGTTTTGTTTCCTGATTCTGTACTTGGACGGACATTGTTGCGGCTTCGTAGAGACATCTCATCACTTGGATATATCGCCAATCTACTTGGCATCGCTGCAGAGACTCCAGAACGGACCAGATTTCAATCGAGTCAAAGGCCTTCTCATAGTCCACGAATGCTAGACACAGGGGCTGATTATACTCTTGGGTCTTTTGTATAATCTGCCGCACTGTGTGGATGTGGTCTATGGTGCCATATCCGCTCCGAAATCCAGCCTGTTCCGGTGGTTGGAATTCGTCAAGTCTTCGCGCAAGGCGGTTCGTGATGACTCTTGAGAACAGCTTATAGACGTGGCTTAGAAGAGAAATAGGTCGGTAGTTCTTCAGCCGGGTCTTATCTCCTTTTTTGAAGAACAAGACGACTACGCTTCTACTCCACGCCTCCGGAGTTCTCCCTTCGAACAGGACAGCATTAAAGAGCTTTTGGAGCTCCCTCAGTACGGGTTTACCTCCAGCCTTTAACAGCTCTGTTGTAACGCCATCCTCTCCAGGGGCTTTTCCATTTTTTAGCTGTCTAAGAGCCAGCACGATTTCGTCTATGTTGACTTCTGGCAGGTCTTCGGTGTAGTGGCGTGTTAGAGTGGCTCTAGGACCCTCATCTTCTGGATCAGGTCGAGATGCATGCGAAGCGTATAGCCGGCCATAGAAGCCTTCCACTTCGGAGAGGACTGCCGGCTTCGAGGAAACGACTTCTCCACTTGTTGTGGTCAACTTCGTCAAGTGGCTTCTTCCAAGAGATTGTACGAACACTTTTGACCCCCGGTTCTGCTCGATCGCTCTTTTAATCAAAAGAGTGTTGGAGCACCGAAGGTCGTGTCGTATAAGTTTATTGATCTCTTGGTTTAGAGCGCGCTTTTCCGACGAAATGACGGGTGGGTTTTCACGTCGTTCCTTCATTAGCCCTAAAGTCCTTTCCGAAAGCTTTGACTTCTTGCCCTTACGCTGCATTTCACAAAATCTTGTACCTTCTTCCCTGAGTATCCGAACCACATTTACGAGCTTCTGGTTTACGTCTGTTGTGGTTTCCATGGCAGCAAATCGGTTATCCAGGTTTGACTGGAACGCTTCGGATCCTATCATGGTTTGGAGCAAAGTAGGTCGGAGCCTGGACCTCATCAGACGGGCACGTTCCGCCTTGAAGTCGATATTCAGAGAGCCTCGGACAAGTCGGTGATCACTACCGGTATTAAACCTGTTGATCACGGTGACGTCTCTAAATAAATGCTTTTTGTCCGTCATGATGAAGTCGATCTCGTTTTTCGTCATAGTGTCGGGGCTTTGCCACGTCCACTTCCTTTGGGGCCGTTTCTTGAAAAAGGAGTTCATCAAGAAGAGCCCCTCCCGTTCGAGGAAGTTGACTAGCATTTGCCCCCTATGATTTCTGCTTCCAAATCCATGGGATCCTACTACCAATTCGCTGCAATTTTGTACTCCCACTTTAGCGTTGAAGTCCCCCATAACAACGTTGTAGTGGGTCTTAGTGGTGGAGTGGAGGGCCCTCGATATGTCATCGAACATATCCTCCACTTCGTCGTCTGGATGTGCCGAGGTCGGTGCGTACACTTGCACTACCTTGAGGCTATACCTCTCGGTGAGCTTGATAAAGAGGTACGCTACCCTGTTCGACACGCTAGACATTTCCACAACGTTGTCAGAAAGGTACTTATTTACCAGAAACCCAACACCACCTTGGGATTGTTGGTCTCCCTCGCGGAAGTACATAAGGTGGCCTGACTCGAGGGTTATGGTGTCCTCTCTCTCTCTTCGGACTTCACTTAACCCGAGGATATGCCACCTAATCTTCCCAAGTTCCACCTCAAGTTGTGCCAGATGCGAGTCTAGCCGTAGCGTGCGTCCGTTATACGTCGCCAGGGTCAGTCGGTTGTGGTGGCCTTCCGTAGCCCGGAGATTCTTAGCACCCCCCGCCACGCCGTTACCGTGGACGCCACCATGTCCAGGAATAGCGTGACTGCCGGGAACTGGGGGCCGTGGCTTTTGTGCTTGGTGCATATGGGGGGTAATGCCCATAATCGCCACGCTGGGCAGGCGGGTTGGCGATCGCAGGGCGTAGCTCTCGCATCAGTGACGCTGCTGCCCGTCACTGACCTGTTACTTTAGCTACGCCTTAAATTGGGATGGTTATACCGCCACCAGCCGGTCGCCAGAGCCTCGTTCGTTGTACAGCAGGATGTACCGCGTGCAGGTGAGGTTGGCTTGGAGCGAAAGATGGTGATGCGCCCCCTTACATCCCAGTAGTTTTTACGCCAACCCCGAACAAACAAACAAACTCACACGAAAAAAACAAAGCATGGTTTTGGATTCAGAAACCCATACTTAGTCAATCTAGGTTAGTTTTTACAATTTTATAATAGTGTAGATATATAGATAATATGTATCTCTAAACAAATAAATCGTAAACTTTACAACTTTCATCATAACAATTAATATTTCACTTAATTATAATGATGTGCGAAATCTGAAATAAGATTTATTGAAGCGATAAGATTACTCAAATTATAACCTTGACAGACTTGTCATGTGCAGATTCCTTTTTTTTAATTGAGTAAAACAGCAGCGATTTTGACATAAGCTATGATAAACTCCTAATTGATTACGGGTTAAACAATATGCATTCACATTGAACTTTGCTGATACTAATTATGTAGATAAATGAATCGATTAAAGATTATAAATGTCTTTAATCGATTTATATATTCTTATTTTTTAATGATTTTGTTAACAAATGCACCATGTTACAGGCTAGTTTAGAAGTATTATAATGACCGTTACTGATTGATACTAAATGGGTACTTTAAAATACTTATTAATTTATTGGCTACGTCTCGTCTGGCCCTCGATCTCGAGTCAAATATCGAGAGTGTAGAAGAAAAGCTTCATAACTACCTACTTCTCTCAAACAATGCATAGGTACATAGACATCGCTCAAGGAACTTGGAACACCTTCGAAATAGAGTGCTCCTAGATTTGACGGCTATGAACGATGTCTATGTCTGTTACTCGGGCACGCATCCCGGCAAGCTGCCCAGCAAGCAGTTCGTCGAGCCGGGCCGGCGCGGTAAAACAAGCCGTCTACAAACAGCCGAGCAGCACAATCACGCTCATTCACACGCTAGCGCTCGTGTTTGTGCCCGTAGAATATCGCTTTGAACGCGAGCATGTGAATCCACCATGTTCCTTCTGTACATTTGTCGCAATATTATCTGACCGGCTTAAAGTTAGGTTCATAACATTTTTGCGCATGTGATAGATGATGAAACGATTTTTTTTTTTAATCGATTGTAAATATTAACAATAATTTCATTTAACAATAATATAAACATAACGGGCAAGAGCATGTCGAACCATGCTCAGTGTAGGGTTCCGCAGCCTTGAATAACTGCATCAGCAGAAGAGCATATGTTCATGGCACTTACGCCCTTTTGTTGAGAAACGAAGTTTTTCAGCAATAACTCAATGACGGTATATCTGATTATTTCCGAAATAATTCTAGTTTAAAGTAATTATTAAGCGCTACCTTTGTGACTTTTTTCATATTTTTTGGTCATACTGTTCAACAGTAAAAGGGGGGGGAGGGGGGGGGGGGGTCAATCACTCAATCAATTTTTTTTATTAGAAACCTTAAAATGTTTTTGAAAGACCCGTCAAATGACCACACGTTGATGTTTGCTGAAAAATAGTTTTTTTCAGCTTGTTACATGTATGGAGTGTCCCCCTGAAAATGTATATTTTTATTATTTACCTATCAAACTAAGTAGCGGCTGCTACAAGACACCTTTTCACCATTTATTAAGTAGTGTTTGAGTAAAATGCCTGTGACATACGGACAGACAGACAGACAGACGGCATGACGAAACTATAAGGGTTCCGTTTTTGCAATTTTGGCTACACTTTTAACACTACAATTTTAACAATACATTTTAAAAATTATCCTATTTCAAGTTTAGATTTTTCACACATATATACACATATAACACATAGTTAAAATAAACAAAGAAAGAACTTCACAACATACAAGTCACGGACACAAAGTACACCCAGACTCGGAACAACAAATTGTGGATCACACAAAGTGGTGTCCCGTGTGGGAATCGAACCCACAACCTCTTGCGTAGCAGTCGGACACACTCCGACCGCGCCACAGAGGCAGTCAAATCCATCCATAGATACATTACTGTAAACGGCCGTTAGTCGGACGTTCCGGGATCAATATATCTACTTGTAGGTATCCATAATATCTATTTTCGAAGGGTCTCCTACGGCTGTAGACTATTCGCTTGGAATTTATTTGAATTTAATGCATTTGCATTGCAGTTCACTGCTGAAGATAGGCCTCTTGCACGCCACTTTGTTCTATCTTCGGCTTCTCTCATCCATCTAAACATTAGCTTGTTAAAAATAGTGTTCATCTGTTAGCTCATTAGGTGTAACGATTATTGCTTACCTTGAATGATGTACTGTGATGAATTGTGTAAGTATGTAGATTAAGATTATGTACGTAATATAAGTACCTATACCTTTACACCGATGTACTTAGTTGGAAACTAGTTCATCTTTACCAAATATGCTATGTCTATATTTTTGGTTAACTAACAGTTTATCATCTCAATTTGGTAGAAATAATAATAATAATAATAATATGTTGGGACAACTCACACAACGCCATCTGATCCCAAACTAAGCAGAGCTTGTACTATGGAAACAAGACAACTGATAAAAATACTTAAATATTTCTAAATACATACTTAATATAGATAAATAACACCCAGACACAGAATAAACCATCGTGCTCATCACACAAAGTTTTATCCTGGGTGGGGATCGAACCCACGACCTCTTGCGTAGCAGTCGGATACACTCCCACCGCGCCACAGAGGCAGTCAAGATATAACAGAAATAAAGATATAACTAAAATATGAATGCCTAACGTATTATTAAGAGGGCGGTAGCCTGGTTGTAAAGGCAGATTCACAATTGAAAGGTCATTGGTTCGGATCCCACTTCTTTGGTACACTATCGGCGTGACCCCACTTCTAACACAATAGATACATGCAAATTAGTTTAGTTGGAACGTGTAACAAAATTGATAGTAACATATGAATCCCATATTTAGATAATAATTAATTAAAATAATATATTTCGTCAATTTTTATTTACATTATCTTTGTAAACCTTTGACGTTACACTTGACTGTGTATAATGTCAAAATTTATACGATCCGCAAAACTTTGTCTGAAATAATGACGTCATTGTTTTTGTATAATCATATTAAACAATACAGTTATATTATTGTAGATTTAAAAATAGGATGACCTAAAATTTAATATTTCACTTTTTTTAATATACGCAGTATTGCCTGATTGCTCTAATTAGTGTAAAATATGAACTGCCCAACTGCATATAGGTAGTAAAAATAGTAGGTCAGAGGTTCTAAAATAATCACATTTTATTGATACGTCATTCACGTAGGATTAAATGAAGAGCTATTGTTATTAATATTGCTTAGATTGCATCTCACATTTTATGTGACATTTTAAAACTATTTTTATGTAGTAAATACTAATATTAATTAGATAGATTATAATAATGTGCTTTGAAATGATGTCTTTTTTTTTCTATAAATTAAGTAAGTAAAATTCCGTTTTAATAAAAGTGATGTATTTTTTTTATTAATTCGAATACTAGTTTTTTCTTTACCTATCAGAAACGAAATGTCATGATTGTTGGTGATAGAACGACTTCGAAGACTAAAAAAACAAAAGTTGACCTTTTCTATCGGTGAAGTGATCATAGTAGGTATGATATCATATGTTCCTGGGATGTGTATAAAAGAAACATAGATTTTAGCTCCAGCATTAGATTGATCTAGTAGGTCGAGTCAGCAACACAAAATGGTAAGTATACTTTGGTACTGCAGGCGATTAAGACGTGGAAATCTGTTCTAAACATAGCTGCTTTAGAGTTCCGAAAATGGTTCTTTAAAAAGTGTTCATAAATTAAAATTATAATCGTTGTACTTAATTAATTTAATTTATACTTTCTGCGTAATAAAATTGCTCGTTATGTGATAATAAAGAATAATTGATTCGTAATAATATTTGTTCCAATTTAGTTAGTTTTAATTATGTTCAATTTATATTAATATATACAAATAATTATTTTGTTAGAGTTCGTGGGTTATTAGTATGTATATCATTAACTTTTCGAATAGTAAAACTTTACTTATCTTAGTATTGGTCTTTACAAATTTAACAATTCATAATTTTACTTTTATTGTATTTTTTTATGGGATAACTCATCACCATCACATTGTTCATGGTTTTTCTCAGTCTTTTTTTCTGATCAAATAATTAGTCTATGGTACATTTATAAATAGTATTAATAATATGATTATTGATTATGAAATCGCTGTACTAAAGTAATTAAAAACATATTTGAATTGTTAAATAGATGCTAAAATAGTCGTTTATTTATGTTATTATGTACGAATAGATTACTTCTAATGAGAAATTAATTACTTATAAAATATTATGAAACGATTCTTTCATGACACAATACAGATTTCAATCAATTCCTCATTTCTATTTCAAGAAGCATATTATAATTAATATTATAATAGTCTTTAATTTAATACGAGTATTTTTAATAGAAGACTTGTAAACAATAATGTGCCCAACATTTGTTTAAGTGTGTGTTTAAGGCTCAAAGTGTAATGCTACATTTAGGAGAGTTGACCGCGGTTAGGTATATCGCTTTTATAGTAGCGTGCATACTATGTACCATACAAATCTATTCTATGATTAACCTTTTTTCAGAAATCCGCAATCATTGTTCTTTGCGTGGTGGCGTCCGCGTACGCGGCGTCCGTCGAGCAGGCCGCCCAGGTGATTAGTCAAGTCTTCGACATAAGGCCCGATGGTAGCTACAACTATGGTTACGAGACCGACAACGGCATTCAAGGACAGGCTCAAGCTCTAGTCAAGGCTTTCGGAAAGGTACGTCCTTCTTGTATGGAATTGTAAAGAGTTAAAGTAAAAATGATCAGAATTTAAAAACAAGAATTTAGAAGCAAGTGAGCGCAATGTAAAAGAAAATATTGTGGAGAAACAAACACGTTCTAAAACAAACTATAAGGGTTCCTTGTTTATTATGGAATCCTTAAATCGAAGACATGTATTGTGACGTCTACCAAACCGTACCTACTGGGTCCGCGTCGATTACGGCCGGACATTTTCAGAGAAGGCCTGTGTCCCAGTCTTTAGTAGGTATCAATGTTCTGTGGTCCCAGTAGTAGAAATGTATATAACTGACTAGCTTTTCTCGGCGGTTTCGTTTGCGTTATGTTTGATTTTTATAGCCTACTAGCTGTGCACTGCGGTGTTACCCGCGTCTTATTAGCCTATGTGTTAATCCCGGATGTCAGCTAACTGCATACCAAATTTCATTAAAATCGCTCCAGCCGTTTAGACGTGAAGAAGTAACAAACATACATACTCACATACTCACAAACTTTCACCTTTATAATATTAGTGTAATGTAATGTGCTATTCTGATGTGTAAACTACATACAAAACTACTACTGTAAAATTTCATCAAAATCAGCTTGGTTTAATATTTCGACTATCAACATTCGCAAATGCTGAAGGAAGTTCATCCAAATGAACTTTAATTATCTCCTAATAATCAATCCAACACAGTATTGTACAACCTATTAAATATATCAAGACCTGGTCATCGAAGGATATACTGATCGAACTACTGGTTTTTGCACTTTTAGTACTTTAAAAAGTGTTGTAAGATATGGTTTTTATTCTTGGAAAATATTTGCTAATTATTTTCATTTATTTTGTAGGACGAAGTAGCTCTTGAGGTCACTGGTTCCAACACTTTCAAGTCCCCCGAAGGTGAAGTTTTTAATATTGAATACATTGCCAACGAGAACGGATACCAACCCCAGGTAAGTCTTTTAGATTATTACGTCTTAAGCCGTTACCAACTCCGCATGTGTGATAAACATGGGTAGAATAAAAAAACCGTTTTTAAATACTACCTACCTGTCTATTTTAAAATATTATTTATGGAGTATAACTTTTTTTTAAATTTCCATGGTACGGTGTCTGTCTTAATCTAAAACAATTTTCGTTACTAGACGGCAAGAGCTTTGTGACAAACTTTGAATAAATAATTGTTTAAAAGGAGTGTTCTGACAGTAAGACTATAAAAAAAAAATTACGTTCGATACTCACCTAAATAGTGAACCTGGTTTTAAGTTTTCATTGGTGAACAACTGGGAATCTTAGCAAACATAATAATAGAATAAAAGTAAGTTAAGTACCTAATAGTAGAAGATTACCTTTACAGTTTTGGCAAATGACAAAATTACAACTTACGTTTATAACAGTTTGTAAGACAAAAACAACGATTATAGGTACTGATAGTAATATACGACCAAATTGCACACGCCAGCAGAATTTTTAACTAGTTTTGCTCAAAACTAGTAATAGTAGTATATGTGCTTCAGTCAGATATAAGCAAACTAGAAGTTTGAGAATAACTACAAAAATTTCGTTCAGAACGTCCTTCGCTAAGATCCACTTAGTAATAAAAAGCAAATGTCATCACATGTTCGTAATCACTGCACAAGTTACAAAGACAGGTGAAAGGGTCACGGAGATACATATAAAATAACGTTACATGATACATCTATGACCTTTTACATACGAATTTATAGGTTTTCGAACTTTGAATAACGGTTTAAAGTTAATTACAAGGTTGTGTTTAAATTTGTCAGCAGTAATAGGTACTTATTGAGCAATTTTAAACCGACAGTACATAATAATATCTACTCGTAAAAGTGAGTATACACTTGAGCATTTGCCAGTAACAGAAAATCGAGCATTCGCTGTTTTAAAATTGACTCGAACCACACTTTGAACATAACGCTTGATATTTTAATACGACCGAATACAGTGTCGAGTATTCGCAAGAACGTCACATTACATTGAAATGGTTTAGGAAACTGAGCATTTGCCAGTGTTGTACCAAATGCTTAAGTGTCACTCATCTTATTGTAAATTAAATGCGTATTAAGCGTCTTCTAGACGGTTGGAAACAAACGTACAAATCAAGGTGACCTTGCTTGTTTCCAACAGTGTTGACGGCTGTTGCAAACCAAGCACCAAGTACCTTGGTTTGTACGCTTGTTTCCAACCGTCTGGTACATGTTTTATTTGTTTTTTTTTCTGTACAAGGTTCGGATATTACTAAGCTGTTGATAATTAAGTGTATATTATTTAGAAATTATTCCATTGTTGAATAATAACATTTGAAAACTTTCGGAGACAAAATCTTGACATTACACCACTTTTATACATATCAGCTTAATCAATGGCCTAACAGCCTACGACAGCCTACTTGCCAAAGCCACCAATATCCAGACTCCTTAATTTAACGAATATGCAACTAAGATTTCTTGATTTGACTTCATAGAAATTTACTGATTACTAGCTGTCCCGGCGAACTTTGTCTCGACTCTTTTTTTTGTAAATCGGGTTCAATTGTGAATCTAAACCATCCTCGAATCCCCTTGAACTCACACAAAAAATTTCATCAAAATCGGTCCAGCCGTGTAGGAGGAGTTCAGTGACATACACACGCACACAAGAAATGTATATATAAAGATATAAAATAACATGGCTATCGTGGGCCCTTGCTCTACAAGAAATGTTTTTACCTATAAGTTTATGTCTAAATAGATTACCTGCATCTCTAGATACGTCGTAAAATGTGGCTGCGTTGTTTCGTTGTTAAATTTGTTTTTTTTTTTGTTTTACAGGGTGCTCACCTTCCCACTCCTCCCACTCCCGAGGCCATCCCAGAATACATCGCCAGGGCCATAGAGTACATCGCTGCTCACCCCTACACAGAGAAGAAATTGTAAACAAACCGTCAAAGTACAAACTGCCCAGCAAATGTTATCTCTGCATAAAGCGTAAAAAGATTTAAGGACTTATTATTTTTGTTGTTATTTTTTGTAGACAATAAATAATGTAAAAATGTTTAAATATATGCAGTTGTTTTATTTTCTTTACAACAGTGGTCTCAGAAACCAAAGAACTACTTTGAAAAGGGGTACTGTACTAAATCCGTACCAATATTATTTGACTAGCTGTCCTGCGCAACTTCGTCTGCGTTAATTTTCTCCATTTCTACAACATTTTTCATTGCTACTCCGCTCCTATTGGTCGTAGTGTGATGTTATATAGCTTATTCCTCCTTTGATAAGTGCTCTCCAACAGTGAAATAATTTTTCAATTTGGATCAGGTGTTCTTGAGATTACCGTGCACAAACAAACAAACTTTTCAGCTTTATAATATTAGTATAGATATGAATTGGCACCTATTTATATTTGACCCACAGGTAAATTTCAAGAAAATGCCTTTTAAAGTGTGTATGTACAAGAATTAAATGTACTAACAAGTAATGAATTCTTGCACATGAAATCAAACCTTTAAAATTATTCATTTCAATAACACGAGTACCTACCAGTGATGCAAAATAATCATGTACTAATATTGTTTATTTATACAATCACTAATCAATGATGTAGTTTTGCAGTATTATTTAATATTATAATCAAATCAAATTGATTCCGGTATTGTTAGTAATGCCTTTATAATGAACTTTCTTTGTTATAATGCAGTTTGCTTAATTTTATTGATATGTACAATTTCATAGTTAATTAGTGATTTAAACAGCTTCCTTGTATTGCAATTCAAGTGTTTAATAAATCGAAGTTATTGGCGTATAATGCAATTATTTATTTATTATATAATACTTACTTATTAATAAGGGCGATGACACACACACCAGTAAAACAGAAAAGTAGTATGCATGCTAGTTGCATGACAGTAAATAAAAAACAGATAAAGCTTTACTAGCTACAGTTCTGTTTTACTGGCATGTGTATTTCCGCCATAAATCGCTCACATCAAGCAAAACCATACTAGTACATATTTGATTTTGACTGTCTCTGTGGCGCGGTAGAAGTGTGTTCGATTGCTACGCAAGAGGTCGTGGGTACGATTCCCACACGAGACACCACTTTGTGCGATCTACAAATTGTTGTCCCGAGTCTGGGTTGTACTTTGTGTCCGTGACTTGTATGTCTGTAAAGTCCCCCGTGACACAGGGCTTGTACCTAACTGAGGAAGTCGTCTTATTTAAAAAAAAAATACCTAGGCACCTTGACGACTCCAAAAAAATATTTATTTTCTGAAACTAGATTAATATACTAAAGAACATCCTTCGTTAGATATCTTCTATCTTTCATATGCAACTGAACAAGTTAGATTATTTAAGCGCCTTCTAGACGGTTGGAAGGTGACCTTGCTGGTTTCCAACAGTGTAGACGGCTGTTGCAAACCAAATTATGGTTTGACCTCCAACGCCCTTGGCGGGTGGGAGCGCTCTCCCACCACGCGGTTTGCTATTGGTTTGTTGCCGTGCAGTCGGCGTTTTATGTGAAAGGGTCACGAATACAACACATAAAATCATCCACATAAAGAACTATACATTTACTTTACAGATCCAAATTCAATAATAATAATAATAATATCTTGGGACAACTCACACAACGCTATCTGATCCCAAACTAAGCAGAGCTTGTACTATGGAAACCAGACAACTGATAAACATACTTATATATTTCTAAATACATACATATTATAGATAAAAAACACAATAACAGACACAGAATAAACCATCGTGCTCATCACACAAAGTGTTATCCTGGGTGGGGATCGAACCCACGACCTCTTGCGTAGCAGTCCGATACACTCCCACCGCGCCACAGAGGCAGTCAAATGCACAAATGTTATCCTTGCATAAGGACGAAAATATACTCACCCGTAGCTGGAATACTTCCATAGCAGCTTCTTGCACGTGTGGTGGCACGTGCAAGTATATCCAGTTAGCGTACAGATATGATGATATGGGTTTATTGTCATATCTGTACGCTAACTGGTTACACTAAAATGTGTATTTACGCCATAATGCAAGTGTGCTAGATATAAATCGTAAAAAGGTTTGAGGACTTATTTTTTTTGTTGATTTTGTTTAAGAATAAAATAAATAACGGAACAATTCAACGTAAATGGTTGCTTTATTTTTTTAACCCTTTTTACCCTTTGGGTATGGTAGTAGTAATTTAAATAACAATAACTTATCAAAAATAAAAGTGTTGTGAAGCTTTCTATATTCTCTTTATGACGTTTGTTTATGCCTACTCCGTACAAATCCTGTGTTAGACCTGTGTAGCATAGTATGAGGTTATCATACTCTTCTATTTTTTTATCCATTGAAAGTAAGCATACAGATAAGAAAATGCCCTTGGAGATCAATATTAACAAATTAATTTATTATAACAATAGTTGCTTGCACATGTAATGAAACCTTGTAAATTTATTAATTTCATTATTAGGACAGCAATGCAACTAAATTAATATAATTGTTTTTTATTTAAAACTGCTCCCGCAGTACTCACACCTGTGTGACGGGGGACTTTACAAACGTACAAGTCACAGACAAAAAGTCAACCCAGACCCGGAACAGCAATTTGTAGATCACACAAAGTGCTGTCCCGTGTGGGAATCGAACCCACCCCCTTTTGCGTAGCATATACTCCCACCGCGCCATTGAGGCAGTCAAAATTAAGTATGTACTAGTATGGTTTAGATAACCAATCACTCATCGATTATTTAGATTAAGTAGTATTAAATAATTTAAATAAATATCTCAAAGCCAACAAAGATTTATTCAAATTGATTCCAAAATTACCAAACGACGCTGTAAAACCTTTATAATGAAAATGTCTTTCTTTAATGCAGTTTGCTTAATTTTATTGATGCGTAGAATTTCATTAGTTTTTTAAACAGTTTTTTATTTAGTTACTTAAAAAATGTGTAAAAGCTTACAATAACAAAATGTGATCTATACAATGTACTTACTATGAAACAACGATGTTTTAAGTATCAATAAGTTACAAGCGCTCAGCAAACACAACCTTAAAATTTAGACAATTGACCAAGTTTTATACGTCAGTCGAAAAATGAAAGCAGCGGATTACATTTTTCTCTGAATGAGTTTTCTCTCTGTGATAATTAAATCATGCTTTCCTACTTTTACGACTTTTTAAATAGGGTGACATTGCAATATTTTAATTATCTATGTGTGCATTAGTTTGCTGTTTTTAAAGATCCACATTTTTACTTAAAATATCATTGCTATGAAACTGTTGAACTGTATTTTAATAAATTATTAAAAAATAAAGTCCTAGCGATTATATTTTCAATCGATAAATATCGATGATGCGCACGTCAACATTAATGCTCAATCAACCTGATAGCCTATGTTACTATAAAAAGTTGTTTTTAGATATCAAAGGCCATCAGAACCTGTTATTTATAACATACCAAATAATTCAAAACAACTGTGTTCTTAAATTTACTTTAATTTTATCCTTGTTCACGTTAACTTAGACTTATGAAGAGTACAGAACTAGCATATGAGCTAGAGATACAGGCATGCTAGTTATATACAGGGTGACTTTGAAATCAGTCATCAGCACCGTTAGTACTTACATTTTTTTTTTTTTTTTTTTTTTTTTTTATTGCCTATGGTTGGCAGAAAAGAACGCCGGTCGATCACTATTGTTTCCAGGTGGACCTGGAAACAATACGGTCCTGTACGTATCGATTCCGGCGTAATTAGAAAAAAATATTTGCATATTGGGTTACCACTCTATAAAAAATAAAAACATCTAATAAAAGTACTTGAATAGCATAATCACATTGTTATTATAATAATTATTTTGCAAAGCTGAAAAGAAAATTACCAGAGCAAAACCAAAAGTTCTTTCATTTTTAGACAATTTGCCAAATCTCCACTCATCTTAAAAAGTGCTCCTTTTGCGAAGTGCACCAATTGAGAAGTGCACCAGTTGCGAAGTGCACCAATTGAGAAGTGCACCAATTGCGAAGTGCACCATTTGAGCATGGTGTACAAGTTGCGAATGCACCAACTACGTCTAACCCTTTTCTTCCACGTACGTGTAGACTCTGGAATGAACTACCTGCTGCGGTGTTTCCCGAGCGCTACGACATGTCTTTCTTCAAACGAGGTTTAAAGAGAGAGGCTCGTCTGCCAACCATAGGCAATAAAAAAAAAAAAAAAAAAAAAATGTAAGTACTAACGGTGCTGATACTCCCCTATCAATTTGTCGACTGATTTCAAAGTCACCCTGTATACTCAACATTTTCATTACATGCTTACCTACATATTATCTAACATTTACTTATTTGGCCTATTGGTCTAGTGGTTAGTTACCCTGAGTGCTAGACTGGAGTGCAGGGATAGACTCTTCACAGTGATAGTTTTAAAGAAAAACAAATACTAATCCAAATTTAGTCAACTTTCTAAAATTGTACAACGTTTAAAGTATTTAAACACTAAAAACACAACAAAAATAGCCTTCCAAATTTTAAGTTAAAAAAGTTTAGGTGACTTACCAACCTAAAATTTGACATACACATGAAAAACATTACCTATTCTTCTGGGTTAGTCGGGTAACAAATTATAGCCAAGATAGGTTGAACAAACACCTAAAGTATAATTCTGTTTTGCTCGTCAAAATAAGTATGGTTGCAACTAGAGCAAGAGCATAACCCCTTAGAGCAACCATCCGCCTAAGTAAGCAGGGTAACTATCATTTTTGATATGGATACTTGCCTTTTTTATTCGCGAAATAAATAAAAACTAACAATAATACGTAATAAACAGCGTAATGTAAACTGTAATGCATGCAAAGAAACAAAAAAATGACCGAATCCGCAGTCAATCATAAAAATATTCAATAGAAATTACATAACAATATAATTTCGACGCACGTCAGAGTATCGCCACGGAAGATTTTTGCTCACACCGACAACACACTTGCGCCTTCTCTGATGGTTTACATGGCAATAAGGTATGCAAGAGGGATACTTCTAACCATAGTAAAGCACTTTCACTACCAACATCCCTAACATTGTGTATTAAAAACTGGGGCAACTATCCCACTGAGCTAACTATCCGGGTTCTACACTATATCACATTTGCCTTTAAACATAAATAATGCCATTATGTAACAGCAAAATTGCCATGCATTGTAAATTGATAGAAAATTGTATATATTAAGAAATTAAATGTCATGGAATCTTATTAAAGTGATTTATTTCTATCAAATACAATACCTATTAATAAAACAGCCTACATTTTATATTTATTATGCATCAATTATAATTTTATTGTTGCCGTAATACTTACATATTTATATTATTTCTATTAAAATGTATACCTACACTTGTTAAACATAAATATAACTTAAATCATTGTGAACTCCAAATATTACAATATTTGTTGAATGCAAATTGCCATATTTTAATATTTCTATCTAATTTAAAGTGTTTATATTAATATACCAACGCATAATATATAAATTAAAGGACAATTTTTAATCATTAAAAAACATTAAAGTATGTTTAAATAGCTAATCCGTTGAATTTCATACCGTATAAAATGGAATATAAGCACATACTCTGTGAGCAATTCCCATATAAAATAATAAATTTATTTTTTTCGCTTTTGAGGATATTCTATTTTTTATACTACTTGCGGCCGTTTTCAATATTCTATCTATCGATCGATTTGGCTACTTGAGATATATATTTGACATAAGGTCCATACAAAATATTTCAAAATTCTATCTCTAGTAGCAGACCTTATGTCTTAAACGGCTGTTAGTCGAGTGCCATAGTACCTACTTATTATTGATGATTAAACGAACTTAGCTGAAGTGAAGTTCTTTCTCGTGTATACAGCGCCGCGAGCCTTAAATTTACTGGTGTGAAATAAACACACATACAGTTGGATCAACGGGTAATCCCTTAGCAGCAACATTAATTTATTTGTTTCATCTTTACAAAAATTAGAGCTGCGGTCTCGTGAATTAAAAAAAAACACTACATTATTTTGTGCCATGCCAAATAATGTAAATAAAACACTAGATAATTTATATCATTTTGATGACATATACTGAAAGCAAACATTCAGAAACATTGTATTACTTACTTGTTTGATTGTTGGCTGTTTTTTGACATTTTTCAAGACGAAAATTAACGAACAATATAATTACACGGCAAATAAGTGGTTTTAAATGAATCTCGTCAAACATGACGATTCGTTTTGGTTTGGTTCACTCATTATGGCCAGTGTTGTTACATAGAAAAATATTACCCATAAAAGCCATAGCTATTTTTAGTAAATGATACACTGGCAATATAATACCCAAAGGTTAAGTTTGACTATAGTTAAAATAGTCATTGAAAAACGTAATAGCCATTTCACCATTATTTGACCAGTTGACTATGGTTACTCCAACAAATTGTTAAACTGTGTTTGACTGCGGATCAAAAAACCGACCCTTAACCACTTAATACGTTTAACCAGGCATTAGAGATGCGATTACGCATTACATTGTCATATTTAGTGTTACTAACCCATGTTTTTTATGATTATTTTCGTAAAGAAACTGTTTTTTAAACTTTCTTTAATAATTAACTTTTTTTTCCTAAATTTAAAATTTTAATGAGATCATATAAATAGCATTTTCATATTGTTACAATTTTGTTAGTATTTTTAATCGATTAAACATTTTTAATCATTTCGTAAGTAATTTTAGGGTCGCATCTCTATGACATACACGAAAGTGATATGAACTGAACTTCAATCCGGCCGAGTTACGTGGATCCAACTGTACATAAACATTCATTAACCAACGATTTAATGTCTGGGAGTTTATTGTCATATAAGAACTTTCCAGGCATAATTCTGGTCGCTGATTATGTAAAATTGTGGATATTGACAAGGTTGTGGTTTTAATCAAATCTGTAATATTAATACGGACACAACTTGTGCTTGGTATCAGTATTCACCTAAGATTCTTGTATCCATCAACTTAACCATATACCTATCTATCTGTAGAAAACCCGATAAGTATTATACTGGTAATAGCTATTTATTTGTACAACTTACCTCTGATTTCAATAGACTCTGAGGAAGAGGACCGTCGAGTGTATAACTTTCCTTTCTTATATTATTAATATTCGTTTTCTGGTTAGGTAATCTTCAATCTCTTCATCCTCATCACAATATTAACGTCGGTCGAGCATAATGAATACTTATAAAACTTTTCAAGTAAACACTTTAAAATTTAATAGACTGAAGAGAAACGTGTGGAAGCACAAAACATAAATGCGGTAACAATCACGGAACAGAAAAAAACAGGGTAACAATAGACGACGCTGACAGCCATTTGTTTTTTATTTTATTCCTTTTTTAAATATTAAATTTAGCGGCCTGGTCCTCGAGATCAACAAGACTTTGTAGTGCCGCGCAGAAGAGTTTAAATTTCAATTAAGTAAAATCTAAACCAAAGAATGACAGTTTTGCGTCATTCAGTTACTCAACAACACCCAGCTCATACTCATCAACGCCCAACTCAAACCTTTGCAGAGAGGCATATTTTGTGATGAATTAAAAAAAAAAACAATTTCATTATTTTTTTTTTTGAAAATTTCTTCCTAAAAGGAGCACAAAGAGGGTCAAACTATGTACCTATGGTAAACATACGCAACATCAATATCGAAAAACTTTATGAAAAGTAGGTCCTGTTTTCCCTCTGTAACTTAGTAGGCAACAATACGAACGGATGTAAGCTACGTCAACAAGGCACGGTACAGATTAAAGCCAGGGCCGTTGTCGTATTCATTTCCCTCGCGACTTGCACCAATCTAAACTGTACATTTAAAAATACAAATAACTTTGTATTGTATGGAAGCGTGCTGTAATAACTTTAGATTACCTATATGGTGAATTTGTTCTGGACTTCAGGTTATTTCTGTCCTTAGGGAAGATAATATTAGAATCAAAAATCATTTACCTATCGCCACTTCAGTGAGAATCGCTTAAATGGCTGATTTATATTTGGCGTTTGTAATTGTCAGGAATAAATAGTTATTTTGTAAAATCCGCCATTAAAGTCAAGTGCAAATTGTATATTTAGTATTTTGTATGAAAATTTCAATAAAAAATGGTTGTGTGTAAAGTCGGTTTATGTTACTTCTTAACAAAACATTGTTGATATTTAATAAACAACCATGCCTGTGACACCTTTTTTATTTTTTTTAATTTCCAATTGTATCGCATGTCGCTGCAATCGTCAAAACATTGATGACATTGTAATAAACAATCATGCCTGTGACAGCTTTAGTGGACCCGGGCACATGTGAGCGCTTGCGCGTGCATTCGTTCGACGGCCACAATACTTCAGCCTATCAGCAGTCAGAACGGACGTGAGCGGTGACGTCACACTTTTTTGTGAATGCAGCCGGTCATCGATTTAAAAATGATGCAAAAACGGGGAAAATTTACGAAGACGAAGTTGCGGGGGTCAGCGAGTTGCGATATTTGGGCGCGGGGCGCCCAAACATCATGTTGTGCGGGGAGACTTAGTTCTGCAGCGTATACTGTCAGCAAAGTGAGACAGCTTACGGATGTAGAAACAACAAGGCTAGTCTATTTCGGTTATTTCCACTACGTCATGTCGTATGACATACTGCTTTGGGGAAAGGCGGCTGATATTAAAACAATTTATATCCTTCAAAAACGTGCAGTGCGTGCGATTTACAAAGTAGATACACGAGTTTCCATTAGAGAAAAATTTAAAGAGATAGGTATTATGACAGTTGCATCTCAGTTTAAATTTGAGAATATTATGTTTGTTAAACGAAATATGCATTTATTTCACAAAAATAGTGACTTTCGGTGAACCCGAGAAATAAGCTCAAATTAGTAGGTCAATTTCATAGGCTACTTAAAGCCCAAATTTCATTTATGGGTCTTATGGTGAGAGCATTTAACAACATACCAGCTAGCATTACGAGTATAACAGTGATTAAGTTCAAAAATGTAGTCAAAATCATTTTATTCGTAGAGGTTATTACACAGTTGATTAATATTTAAATAACCGATTGAATCAGGCGTAACATGGCGGAAATCCATCTTAAGTAGATTATAAGGGAGGGATCCCACCACTTACCCTCGATCTGTGAATCACCACGAATGAAGTAGTAAGAAAATGCCCTTAATACTTACAACAATCGAAATAGATTGACAGACCGCACTCAAAAAGAGAGACCTGCAACAAAGAAAATTAGTGACAGGTACTCTTACCAAGTCGAGCGGTAGGCACCTCTGGACCCAATATTGCAATATTCCGCTTCCACGAAGTGAAACTTTAACTATTTATTAACAGAGTTTAAGTTTACACAGACCAATATTCCATAACTATGAGTAGCTGAACTAAAACCTCTTGGATTAGTTATATATAAGAATAGATGGAACGTAAATATCTGACTCATTATCCCCTATCACTCTCTGCCACTGATTGCAATAGGTGAAAATAATGTGATAAAATAAGACAGATATAGGTAGCAGTGTTGGTTCCGTCAAAATATCGTTCTTGTCACCCAATGTTTTCTTTGGTTCATCATGTTCTCTATAAACGAATCGAGAAATAGTCGTTTAATGTTATTAATTTCCATTGTGGGTGTGACATTTCAAAATAGCCGTACTATAGCGTACTATCATTCGTGTCTATTATGGAATTGTCAATTTATTTTCTGTTATTCTTGTTTATCACCATAACACATTAAATCAAAAACTTTTTTGCTATAGGTTTATGTCTACTTTCTTAACGAAAAAGTATTTTATTTCAAGGTTCCGTCTATTTAGTTTTAAATCTGAGTAATCCCTTATTATTATTTTGACAAAATTGTCATGTTGGTGTTATTGTTCCATGATTCGGTTCAAGCAAAATTGGACTTTAAGGTAACGAACATTTTCATTCCACGACTGTACATGGTATGCTACATCTATACTAATATTATAAAGCGGAAGAGTTTGTTTGTTTGTTGGTTTGTTTAAACGCGCTAATCTCAGGAACTACTGGTCCGATTTGAAAAAATATTTTTTTGTTGGATAGCCCATTTATCGAGGCAGGCTATAGGATATAACATCGCGTTACGACTAATAGGAGCGGAGCAGCGACGAGAAATGTTGCAAAAACGGGGAAAATTTACGCATACGAAGTTGCGCGGGACAGATAGTAGTTTATAATAATGTGTGACTGTACATGTAGAATTCCGACGTATCACAAGACATTCATATGGGATGCAAAACAACACTTAGTGTTGTTTTCAACACTTAGTGTTGTTTTGCATCCCAAATGAATAAAGAATTTTGAATTTTTGTTTTTCTTTTTAAATTTTGGAGAACAATAAGAAGAGGTAGCAGAATACTTCTGTTTTCTCTTCTTCTTGTTCTTCTTTCTGATCCTGGGTGCAAGTAAATTGCTTCAATAGTATCACTATTGAAGCAATTTACTTGCACCCAGGATCAGAAAGCAGAACGTTGAATGTCTCCTCGTTGGTATCAAACGAATCCTCAACTGTTGGGGATTCAACATTGGAGAACGACCGGCCTTGACAATTTGTATTTGTACTTGTACGCTAGAGAACAGAACAGGTCAACTTTATTGCAACCACATTTATCACTACATCCCTTTTTACAGTTGCAAAAACTGATGTGTAGCAGATTTTCCGGCGCAGGTAGAAGTAAAGTCTGAACTGGTTCTGCTTAAACTTGGTAATATACCCGAAAAAGATGTTGATGAAGAGCCGCTGAGGTTGGAGGAAGTTAAGCTAATTGCACTTGTTTTTTATTTCGAGTATATTTAACGAAACTTGCGTATTGAAACTTATCTAAGTACGTAGTTTTTTTAGGAGCTCCATACAAACAGAGAAAAAATCGAATTCCGTTGGTGATAAATTCTTGTGGAGTTGAATTTAAAAAAAAATTAAACATCTTCGTCACATTGAACTAAATCTTGTTTTTTAAGCATTTTAAAAACTGTTTTTACCCCTCATGAAAAATGCAGATGTTGATCGTACTAGTACTTTTTGATAGATTTTGTTGCTTCAATTTTAGATGCCGAATTAGGAATCTAGACAATCATTATATATAATCACAGTATAGAACCTTTTATAAGACCCAGTAATATTATTATAAAAAATAATATAAATAATGTATTTTTTTCGTATTATACCTAAGGTAATAAGAAACAAATTCAGCAGATATCTTATTTATACGAAACAATATTTGCATGTCACTATTGACTGAAGTTGTAAGAACTAAATAATTTATAAGGCCACAGATGTACCAACTTTTGTGCAAATAAAGAATTTATTATTATTATTATTAAAGGCACAAAACCTATTTCACTTTATTGTGCCAACTATCAATACAGCTAAAAAACTTGCATTAATTTTTCCTAGAATAAATTTTTGAATAGTAATAAAACTACATGCCAAATGTCAAGGTTTGTTTGTCATAAGATAAAAAAAAATTACCTAACCCTACAAAGCTGGTGTGATTGATGGTAATCCTACAAAGACAGTGACATTATGGATTCATCATTTATCGTATGCACGGCCTGTCATCGTGGACATATTCAGACGAAATGGACTAGTACTGATTGCAAACTACTTCATTTAGTACCATTTTGGAAGTACCTTATTAATATTATTTAGAAATCTTAGTACCATAAAATAACTCTGTTTCTCTGTATTTATTTTTCATTCTTTTTTTATTCACTTCGTTATTATAATATGTGTATACATATACAGCATTTTTCAATTTTGAAAATTCAACCCCTAGGTGTGAATTTTTAAAAAGACATTGTAGTTTGAGCTGTGCCTAAAAATACCAGTCCGTCTTGGATTCTTTTTATCTGGGACCTCTCGATTCCCAATAAGATGTTTGAACTGCCAGACTGCCTCCTTCGTTTTGAGTTTTGAGATCCCCATTGAAATTCCTAGAGACCCATAGGGGGTGCTCCTGTTCCCCCGGTTCGGCTTCGCCCTGTATCTAGAAACAAAAGGAGTAAATAATGAGCACGATTGTTTATTCTGTGTTCGGGTGTATATGTGTATAATAGTATGCATTTTTATTATAAGGTATTATTATTATTACTTACTTAGCGGCGTTTCAAAACTAGGTGACCTTTGAGTATTCGGTCGTTAGTTATATGAAATAACCTAAATAGATTGATGATGTTCCTATTTATAGCTAAGTACCTACGCTATTACGAGCATTCCGTAGCGTATGGCGACCAGAAAAATAAAATGGCAATAGAAAAGTTTTCATTCAAGTTGATCATTGCGGTTGCAAGTATGACATCTTGTCTTCGTAAAGTCAAGACAATTATGACGAACGATATGGCAATCATAAATTAATGAGTCGCGCGACTGCGCTTGCGTTGTCTCTGGATGTTGAAATGTTATAAATATGGCTTATACGCTAATCGAATAGAATGACGTCGTCGGTACGACGTGGTTCGAATCTCATATTCAAAATTTTCATATTAGCGGTATTGCACGCGCAACGTTGTCATTATATTCGCAGGTAAAGCATTGATATTGCTGTTATCTAGCCGATAGTTTAAATATTTAGGGGTTAATGTGTGAATTTTCCGATTCGTACTGAAAAATGAAAATTATTGTTTTTAAACTTTCCCGATTTTTATCCATATCTACACTAATATTATAAAGCGGAAGAGTTTGTTTGTTTGTTTGTTTAAACGCGCTAATCTCAGGAACTACTAGTCCGATTTGAAAAAATCTTTTTTTGGTAGATAGCTCATTTATCGAGGAAGGCTATAGGCTAGAAGGTTAAAAGGTTCGTCCTTTCAATAATTCACGTGATTAAGTCCCGAAATATATGTAACTAGCTGTCCCGCGCAACTTCGTATGCGTAACTTTTCCCCGTTTTTGAAACATTTCTCGTCGCTTCTCCGCTCCTATTAGTCGTAGCGCGATGTTATATAGCCTATAGCCTTCCTCGATAAATGGGCTATCAAACAAAAAATGAATTTTTCAAATCAAATCAGTAGTTTCTGAGATTAGCGCGTTTAAACAAACAAACAAACAAACTCTTCCGCTTTATAATATTAGTATAGATAAATTGAAACCAGTTTTTTAGTAGGATAAAATATATTTATTTATTCAAAGTAATTACCCTCGTCGCCAATACGTTTCTGCCTCATCTAATTAGAAGATTATTTAAACCCTTGCGATAGAAATCTGGAGATCTGAACTCTACAAAACGTGTGAAGGCATTTTGTAGTGCTTGTTGGGAAGATAATTTTTTCCATGTAATACATTGACAAAATCGTGGAAAAAATGGTAGGTGAGGTCCGGTGAGTAAGGCGGATGACGGATGGTTACTTACTGCAGGTCTTGTAGGGCTTAAACTGTTTCTCGAGCAGTGCGTTTTCATGGAGTGAAGACCGATTGAGGTTGTTTTACTGCGAGTTTTGAAATCCTTGTTCTGAGTTCCGAACAGTAAACTTCTGCTGTTATTGCTTGATTAGATTTCAGAAGGCTGAAGTGGATTACACCATGAAGTGACCACCAAATAGTTAACATAGCGTCACTTTATGGCGTTGTTGTGCTATTTGACCTGGGGTCAGTCATTGCATTTTGTGCTTACGATTGTCATAAAGATACCATTTTACATCACACATTACAATTCGGTCCAAAACCCCTTCATTTCTGTACCAGTTTAACAGGGAAATGCAAGCTTCAACGCGCGCTGCTCTATACAGATCAGTCAAATCATGAGGAACTCATTTTCAAGTTTTTTATTGTTACCGAATTGCTTCAAATGGTTCAGTATTGTAGGTGAAGTAACGTCGGTAATTCCTGGGTAGTTTGACTCGGATCGGCTTCCACCATTTCCTTCAATTTAGCGTTATTCAATAACGTCGGTAATTCCTGGGTAGGTTGACTCGGATCGGCTTCTACCATTTCCTTCAATTTAGCGTTATTCAATAACGTCGGTAATTCCTGGGTAGGTTGACTCGGATCGGCTTCCACCATTCCGTTCAATTTAGCGTTATTCAATAACGTCGCTAATTCCTGGGTAGGTTGACTCGGATCGGCTTCCACCATTTCCTTCAATTTAGCGTTATTCAATAACGTCGCTAATTCCTGGGTAGGTTGACTCGGATCGGCTTCCACCATTTCCTTCAATTTAGCGTTATTCAATAACGTCGGTAATTCCTGGGTAGGTTGACTCGGATCGGCTTCCACCATTCCCTTCAATTTAGCGTTATTCAATAACGTCGCTAATTCCTGGGTAGGTTGACTCGGATCGGCTTCCACCATTCCCTTCAATTTAGCGTTATTCAATAACGTCGCTAATTCCTGGGTAGGTTGACTCGGATCGGCTTCCACCATTCCCTTCAATTTAGCGTTATTCAATAACGTCGCTAATTCCTGGGTAGTTTGACTCGGATCGGCTTCCACCATTTCCTTCAATTTAGCGTTATTCAATAACGTCGCTAATTCCTGATTAGGTTGACTCGGATCGGCTTCCACCATTCCCTTCAATTTAGCGTTATTCAATAACGTCGCTAATTCCTGGGTAGTTTGACTCGGATCGGCTTCCACCATTTCCTTCAATTTAGCGTTATTCAATAACGTCGCTAATTCCTGGGTAGTTTGACTCGGATCGGCTTCCACCATTTCCTTCAATTTAGCGTTATTCAATAACGTCGCTAATTCCTGGGTAGTTTGACTCGGATCGGTTGCCACCATTTCCTTCAACTTAGCGTTATTCAACCGTGTCGGTGGCCTTTCACGTGGTTAGTTCTTCAAGTCGAAGTTTCCATTAATAAAACGCTTAAACAAAAAACGCACGGTGCATTATTTAGCAGTCACCTCTCCAAACGCAGAATTGATATTGCGAGCCGTTTCTGTTGCGTTAATTCCGCGTCGAAACTCGTATTCAAAAATTACTTATTTTATTTTTGTTTCCCGTCTAAGCTGAATAAAAAATAAAACAAATATCATTTAAAAAAGGAATGTTGCACATTTTTTAAAATAAAAATCTTAAAGGTAGGTATCATGTGAAAAGAGTTTCTCACATCATGAAGGTTTAATTACTAGGATTTTTTATTTTATTTTTGTTTCCCGTCTAAGCTGAATAAAAAATAAAACAAATATCATTTAAAAAAGGAATGTTGCACATTTTTTAAAATAAAAATCTTAAAGGTAGGTATCATGTGAAAAGAGTTTCTCACATCATGAAGGATTTATGTCAATTCAATATATAAATAAACGTAAGTTTCTACGTACTGCATTGTAATTCGAAATTAAAAGTAGTCTGGGAAGAAGGTATGACATCATTGTCAAATGAAGAAGCTCGAACACGTGCGGCCGTGAACTTGATTCTACGTAGATATCAAACAAAATAATGCCTAGAAAAAAGTTAGGTACCAACTAACCTCATAAAAGTACTCGTTATCTTGAATTACGTTGGGTACGATACAATTTTATAGAATACTAGCTGTCTCGCGCAACTTCGTCTGCGTAAATTTTCCCCCTTTTTTATAATCCTATGTTACTTCTAATACCTCCAAGAATATGTGCACAAAGTTTCATGATGACCGGTTGAGTGGTTTTCGCGTGAAAGCGTAACAAACAAACTTACTTTCACATTTATATATTAGTAGGGACTAGTGGACGCCTCGCGGTTTCACCCGCGTATTTCCCGTTCTCGTGGGAATACAGGGATAAAAAATAGCCTATGTCACCCGGGGTTAGTGTAGCTTCACAACGATGAAAGAATTTTTCAAATCCGTCCAGTAGTTTCGGAGCCTATTCAATACAAACAAACAATCAAATCTTTCCTCTCTAGAATATTAGTATAGATATAGTAATATAGTATAGAAGTATAGATAGATGAATTTCTGTCCTATCTTGAATACGGGCGGTGCAGTTAAAAAGAGATCTTGTTTGTGTTGTGTGTTTATAAAACGACTCCCGCAGTAGGGTATAAGCCCTGTGTCGCGGGGGACTTTACAAACAAACAAGTCACGGACACAAAGTACACCTAGACTCGGAACAATAATTTGTGGATCACACAAAGTGGTGTCCCGTGTGGGAATCGAACCCACGACCTCTTGCGTAGCAGTCGGACACACTCCCACAGCGCCACAGAGGCAGTCAAAGAATAGAAAGAACAGGAAGAAAAAAATTTACTTCAATAAACACCTTAGGCTTTTGTTTGAAACAATGTTTACTGCGATTCCTTGTACGTGAGCGATGTGTGTGTGTGCAAATTGACATTACTTTCTTATTGGTGCCCGTATGATGCCAGGTGGGCATTTTGTGCCCATAATAAAAAAAATAAGATAGTTTATGAACAGTTAATAATTAGGTTAAAGGCAAATACAAGTTTGCGCGATGAATTACCGTGAAAACTCGTATTTGCTAATTATATAATATTAGCCTTTTCCTTGTATGGTTTTATATTTCTGTTCTCAGTCAGTCAAGGTCAATCTTCAATTCTCGGCTATAAATTCTCTTCTGAATTAAACTCGCCTTTATTTGCTTGACCTGTATTTAACCACATAATACTGAGAGTTCAGAAGATAGGCTTTATAATGCGCGCTCACAAAGACATCGCTCATGGACACGGAACCTCGGACCACTTGGTTTCAAAGGTGTTCCGAGATTCCGTATTCGTGTCTTGATGTTTGCAGTCACTTCCTGTCATCCGGGTGCCTTGAAGTTATGCACGTATATTATGTACCAATAAAAATGCATGTTAAAAATTTTGGTATTCTCACATCTACGAGGTTAAGCAATGTTACCACTGTCGGTCCATAGATGGGTGACCGTTTTCGAACATTGTCAAACCCCTCCGTGCCTCGGAAAGTACGATAAGCCGTCGGTCCTGCGCCTAATCTCTTTCCTTTAGTATCGGATTTCCGGACTATAAGAGTGAGGTAATACAGAGTGCAGTTGTGTCTGCGCATACATTTGTGCACTATAATATACCCCTGCGCAGTTTGTAGGATTAATTATCTTTATCTTTTGAGAACATATGAATATAGGCAGTTTAAATATACACATATGTGCGAGATAAAGTATGACTTACCAATTCATTTTTACATAACCGCTTACATGTAGATACAAACATAACACACAGCGTCAAAGTTAGTAGTTAGTTAGTAGCAAATAAAGGAATTTGTATTTGTACTCATACAAATACAAATTCCTTTATTTGCTACAACTACTAATACATTTTCACCGATGAAAACTTACTCGAAAAATGCCGATTACGGCACTTACGCAAATTGTAAAATAAGGCTGATTGTGGGTAACATCGTCACATAACACGTAAACTTACTTATTACAATTACATATGTCAAACAAGTAGTAAAAAACTTGAGAAAAATACGAAAATCCACAAAATTACTATTTACAACGTTTTAGAAGACTTTAATTATTTTGAATTTAAAATTTCCTATAGATTATTGTATCCGATCACTGCGTTATGGCGGTGTTAAAATAAAACGTCATACTGCTGTAACCCGCTAAAAGACGTCTTTATATAACTTTAGGCAAAATCAATGTCAATAGCATTAAAACTTCAAAAATGGCAAATATAGGTCAAATTAATATAGGGTTATGATATTTTTTTTAACAATTTGAAAAGCTTTTTGGTCTTAGTGTAAAAATTTTTTTTTTTTGGTTGCTACATTTACGCTTTCCACCGTCGATATGTTAAACTAATGACTATCTATATATTCCGCTCACCGGTTTTTTTATTAGATTATAAATAATATTACTTAGAACAATAAACGTCAAAAAAAACCAATAAGATGGTATTAAAGCAGCTCACATAGGTAGGTATATTATATTTAGACCAAATAATTTATTACGTTAAGAAAATGTCATGACATCAAATTGCTAACAAAAATTAAAAGGTCACAAATGCATCATTAACACGGGAGAACGACACTGCGTGGGTACAATGTCAAATAAAAGATGTTAATTATATATATTTGACATAATCGCTTTCTATTTGAATATATATTAACAAAAAATACATATGATTTCTATTTATTTCAAATAAAGAAAATCTTTTATTCGTTTAATGGGTATGATGACTGTCAAGTCAAACCAGTATTTTTTCATGAAACGTCAAAACGACGCGCTCTATAGAAAATTGTATGGAATACTGACGTGACGTCACAAGTCAGGATCGGCAAATCATTACTTTTAGTATTTGTTCACAACTCAGGATCGGCAAATCATTACTTTTAGTATTTGTTCACAACTCAGGATCGGCAAATCATTACTTTTAGTATTTGTTCACAACTCAGGATCGGCAAGTCATTACTTTTAGTATTTGTTCACAACTCAGGATCGGCAAATCATTACTTTTAGTATTTGTTCACAAGTCAGGATCGGCAAATCATTACTTTTAGTATTTGTTCACAAGTCAGGATCGGCAAATCATTACTTTTAGTATTTGTTCACAACTCAGGATCGGCAAATCATTACTTCTAGTATTTGTTCACAAGTCAGGATCGGCAAATCATTACTTTTAGTATTTGTTCACAAGTCAGGATCGGCAAGTCATTACTTTTAGTATTTGTTCACAACTCAGGATCGGCAAATCATTACTTTTAGTATTTGTTCACAACTCAGGATCGGCAAATCATTACTTTTAGTATTTGTTCACAACTCAGGATCGGCAAAACATTACTTTTAGTATTTGTTCACAACTCAGGATCGGCAAATCATTACTTTTAGTATTTGTTCACAATTCAGGATCGGCAAATCATTACTTTTAGTATTTGTTCACAACTCAGGATCGGCAAATCATTACTTTTAGTATTTGTTCACAACTCAAGATCGGCAAATCATTACTTTTAGTATTTGTTCACAACTCAGGATCGGCAAATTTTTGGTGATTAAAAATTCTTACAGACGTTAAATTGTGGAATAACACAATTTATTCAGATGTCATTATGACGTAATAATGCCTGATTACTGCAAATGAAGGTATTTATTTTCACTGTAGTCATCATCCCAATTATCAGTTCGCTAAATCGGGCCGTCCTGGTTTTTTCCCCAACTGCAAGGAAGGGTTATGTTTTTGGCGCATATCTTTTATGTATGTAATATTCTCAATTACCTCATGTCTTTTAAACCACAAGACAGATTTAAACAATCATGATGTCGTTTGATTTGTTTTGACCACCCAAGTGTTTTTAGTTATATGTCGTTTGAAAAAAAAACAAACATGGCGGCTGTGAGATGTCAAAACTGTGTGAAAAAAAAAGTTTTTTGCTCAGCGTAAGTTTTAAAAAAAATGTACAACAAGATTATGACTGTCATACTAAAAAGTCAATTAGCAACCGTTCTGTGTTAAAAGTTGGTTGTTACATCGGTTACACCCTACAACCACTAAAAGGCATAAAGAAAAAAAAATAAAAAATAAAAAGCCGCCTGCGCAAAGAAGATGCAAACAATATATCCCCTACTACTACTCGTACCTACCTACTACATATATATTAATATTAAAAAGCTGAAGCGTTTGCTGTTTGTTTGAAAGCGATTAACTCAGCAACTGATCCGTAATGAAAAATTCTTTTACTGTTCAACATCATGCTACGACCAATAGGAGCGGAGCAGCAATGAAAAACGTTATAATAACGGGGAAAAATTAGCAGACGAAGTTGCGCGGGTCAGCTAGTATTAAAACTATATAATATCATGGAGGCACAGTCTAAGTTCATCGAGATTAATCAATAGCTTGCTTGCATCTTTTTTGCGTATGTGGGTTTTTTATTTTTTATATCTTTACAAGCTTTTCCCGTGGCTCCGCTGTACCTGTATTGTACTGTCCACATAACTCTCTCTCTCTCTCACTCTCAGAGTCACTTGTAAAGTCAAGGATTATGCAAGACACATTTACAAAAAATCGATTCTTATCGAATTATACGGCAAAAGGAATAAATACTCTAATAGCTGTTGGTATTAGGCAGTATTTCAATAAAACTCCTATTAGATTTCTTTTTAAACATGATATATTGAATTTGCTCACAAGTGACATTAGTCTATATTTGCAAGAGAACAAAACGCCATCAGCGGCAGAAAACTTAAACTTAACTTGGAAGCGGCGGTAGTGTAATGGCTAAGGCATCGGTCTCGCAATCGTGAGGTCGTGGGTTCGAATCCTGCCCATTATACAACCGACGTGAACCCACTCCTAACACAAGCCATAGAGCTTAGCTGGAGGGGTTAACAGAATTGCTAGTAATGTGTGACCAAAATCCCACATTGCTAGTTATTTTTTCATTAAAAAAAAACAAAAACAAACTCACATTTATAAAGGCAGTCCGCAACAAAACGTTTCCAAAGACACCTATGAACTACTTCATAAATTTATTTATTCGACAATAACAAACGTACCGACAAGCAATCAGGACTTACAGCCAGTCTCAATAATTTACCTATCGATGGATTTGGCTACTAGAGGAAGAATTTTGACATATTTTGTATGGACCTTATGTCAAATATATACCGTTAGTAGCCAAATCCATCGTTAGTTAGATTATTGAGACCGGCCGTTAGTTAGTTAACTTTACCTGGACATATAAGAAGAAACCACCTTTCATGCTTTCTGATTAGGATATTGTGCGTGAATAGCATTTTTTACCTACTAAGAAGGTATTGTTACAAATTTAAAATACAGATAAAAAGTTAGTAACATAAAAATGCAGTGGTGTTCAAGTTAAGTCCGGGTTTGTAATAAATTAATAACTAGTAATGTCAATAATATCATCATCTAATTTTGCGAAAATACCGAATAATATCAATAAAATTAATCGATGTCATCGTGTCAACGACTAAGACAAAACAAACCAAAAGTATTCATACAAACATGTTCCATTCAATATTTTTTGAGTGTTGGCTCTTGACTTATTGAGAGTCAAAGCACAACGAGTGACCTCCCACTAGTCACTAGACTAAACAAAAACATAGCAATTACATTTATTGAATGCGTTTTCGATATCGGCAGGTATAAGCCTAGCCATAAAAGTCTAAAATTCTGATATTTGATTGTCTTTCGGGAAACTATTTTTAAAAGTATGCATAATGTGAGTGAACAGAATTACGGAAAGCCCTGTCATAATGAAATTAATTGTAGAAGAATATCATCAGTTTCAGATTTATTATACTTAATTAGGAAACATATTTGAATACAAATGCCAATAATATGTCAAGAGTAACAAAATAGTATATTGATGAGCTTTGTTATTATTATCTGTAAATGACTGCACCCGACGACAGATAAAAAATGTTATATTTTGTAGAAGAAGCTTTTGACCTTGAATGTTAATCAGAACCTCGGCTTACGTTCACCTACTCGCGCAGCATAAATTTGAGTAAATATCACATAGTCTAATAATATCATTTTGGCTAGGATCAATGATTATGCATGAAGATGAGACAGTTTCCATAAGCATTTGTATCATTTTACACATTTATGCCTAACATCAAAAAAAAGAAAGAAATATCTATTTTGGAACTCAGACATTTTACACCCGAAGAGACAAAGAGTCATATTGTAATCAAGTGAAATTCCAGGAAAGTCCTTTGAGGAAACTTGACTTTATCTGGAACTTCAAATAAGGAAGAAAAGTAATAAAGACAATACCAACTACCGTTATTTATTTGAAGCAGGAAGCAGTAATCTAGATTTATGTTTCTCCTTGGATGTCTACTCGTATGTTTAGCCACTATAATTCAGACGAAGAGGATTGTAGTAAAGGAGAATACAATTCTTTCTCGTCTAGTTCTTACCATTCGTAATTGAGTGGAGAATTTCTACTATTCGTATAATGTATAAATCTTACCATTCGTATTTATGTGCATGCTTGCTTAAAGAAAAAAATAAAAAAGGTATTGCGTGATCATCTATACTAATATTATAAAGCGGAAGAGTTTGTTTGTTTGTTTAAACGCGCTAATCTCAGGAACTACTGGTTCGATTTGAAAAAAACTTGTTGTTGGATAGCCCATTTATCGAGGAAGGCTATAGGCTATATAACATCACGCTGCGACTTATAGGAGCGGAGCAGCGATGAGAAATGTTGCAAAAACGGGGAAAATTTATGCATACGAAGTTGCGCTGGACAGCTAGTCATACATAAAAAGAAATTGACTGGTTGACTTGAGAAACTTCTCTGTTGCTTTTCGTCTGTTAAAAAGTTGTTTTGACATTGTCAGGAGCACCTGCAAAGGTTTATCTATGGTTTTTGTTATTGGTATTTTCTTATATTATCTCTATTTCCATTGACTTACATTTTCCATTTTAAAAGCCATGGTCATCAAAGGATTGTCAATTGGTGTCATTGCACCTATTCACTATAGATACATATCTAATATATATTTTTAATGTTTTTTTTTAAATAGCTAATTAATGACTATTGATAGATTTGCTATTTGGTGAAGTCATCAATACTAATAAATATTTTTTAATCAGAGGTGGTACGAATATGAACCATGAATATTAAAAAATCTGTTTTTAAATATTAAGCCAACACGCACTTTTAGTGATCACGCTCATGTTTAATGATTCCTGAGATATTTATCAAGTTCGTCAAGACTTGCTGTGCAGAATTATAATAAGGCTTAAAAATAGCGATAATCATGCAATTAAATTTACCATACGTTTAATAAGACTAAAACGTAGTTTCGAAATATTTAAAACGGATTTTTTACCATGATCAAGTCAACTAAAATTATTGTTTCTACTGCTAAATTCAAGTATTTTATATTTCAATTTAAAGTACTGAAGCTTTATTTTGAAGAATATTTAATATTTATCCATATTTAGACTATCTTCATTAGTCAGTAAATTTGCCAATAATTTAATTAGGGTGAAACAGGTCTTTATTTCGTTGACCTTAAGATGTTTTATTATTATTCTTTAAATTAATTATATTTTTTGGTTTGACGTGAAATTGTCTAAACATTTTACTACATTATACAGTGGAAAATGTTTTACCACCATCAAATAGTAATAAAAGTTGAGCTATAGACTAATTACTACCATTTACTATTTTAGGTCCATCGCAATAACGTTACTAATAGCAGTGTCAAGTTAGAATTTGTATTCGATAAATACGTGGTCTTAGCGAAATTATATATTCAACTAGAGATGCATCTCTTCGTATACTGCATCAAGTTTTATAATCTTTGACAAAACGAGGTTCTAAAGTCAAATAAAACGTCCTCATTTTAATTCTGAACAATTACTATATAAAGACGAAGATAAAATAATTCAATCAGATCGAAACAAAAAGTTGACATCCCACTAGCAAAATGGTGAGTTTAATTTCTTTCTTTATTCTTTCAAAATAATTTTAGTAAATAAATAGTTTGTGGCTTATAAGATGTTTTTTTATATCTAGATCTGGTAGATTCATTTATGAATATTAATTATTACTTTTTTGCTTTCATTGTTATGTTTTAATTCATATTCTATTATTGAAATTACAATATTTAAATACTTTTTAACTTCGTTTTATGCTTGACTATAACCTGACTTTGTAAAAATAAAATATTATTTAGTATGACAACATCTTAAGCTAGCGCCCACTTTTTCATCAAAATAGCCATCTATCCTATTTAATTTCAACTTTTTTATATGTTTAAAGTTCAGTTTTGACCCTTATTTGATGTAAGAGACATCATATTAAATTTTCAAATTTTTTAAAGTTTTAATAAATGTAGGTATAATTCAGTTGATCATATTTTATAATTTATTAATTATACACCTTTATAACAACACCCATCTTCTACAATTGATATTTTGATGTTTTGTTATCTGGACATTACGACAATTTGACTTTTTAACAATCGCCTGGATATTATGACAACTGGGTATTTTAACAATACGGATGTTGACTGTCAAGTCAAATCAGCCTCTTTTAATGATATGTCAAAACGACAAGTATTAGTACACGTTTCCATGCTTTTAAATTTAAAAAAAATGTAATTTTGTGCATTTATTTTCAAAGCATTTTAAAACCTACTATTGTCAGATTTGTAGTCAGAAAACAATGCCCAATGGGGTAGTTGCATTATTTCCTTGTCATTTTGACTCACTGGACATTCTGACACTTGTTTCAATATACCTCCAATGCGTTTTATTTTTGGTTTTGTTTACTTCGTTTCATTATTAACTTTCCAATACATTTTAAAATATAAATAAGTAAGCATGTACCTATGTCACTTTTAGTTCTACTGAAAAACATTATCTTATTTCAGAAATTCTTCGTTGTTTTTGCCGTTGCTCTGGCCTGTGCCGCTGCTGATGTAGCTCATTTGAAGCCTTCTGATGAGTCCAATGCCCCGATCGTCAAGTCAAGTTACGACATCAGCCCTGAAGGTGCCTTCCAGTTTGCCTATGAAACCGGCAATGGCATTTTTGCCCAGGCCAACGGTGAAGTGAAGAACCCTAACTCTGTAAGTGTTCACCTTTTTTTAAATGAATTCGTCAGAATCACAATTTGTTTATGACCCAACGATACATTTTTTTTTTCTGAGCATTTTAGGCACCTGTCCGGTCCCACAAACGGCGATGTGCGAGAAGCGAGTAGCGATTTTATCGCTCGCTTTAAGAAACGTACAATATATGTATATTGAATATACCGTCCGTGTAAACAAAATAGATGCCGTATAGAGCAAGTACTCGCTGACACATTGAACGGTCTAAGATCAACTATAAATATCTGTATCTCTTTTGTTTATAGGGTTATTAATCGCTACTCGCTTCTCGATTTTTCGCCGTTTGGTAGGACAGATGCCTTAGTAACCAATTATTGTTCGACTTGTTATTTAACAATCCAAGAAATTTCGGCATTTAAATAATTAATAATCATTGTATTCGTTGGTAGAAATTTTCATATTGATTTTGCGAAAGGATGTATAAATGTATTGAGTGAGCCTTCTGTGAAATAGTGAAAGTTTGATTGGGTAGGTTTTACGACATGTACGCAAGACAAAAATCGGATTTCTATAACTTTAATAACTTGCAGTTTCTTTTCCCTTTCATAATAAATATTTAGAAATCCATACATAATTTGTATAAGTAATCATGTATTTATTGATATAAGTCATATAACAATGGAGAACATAGGATGATTAATGAATACAGCGTACTTGAAGTTCATTGCCTTAACCTTGATGAGTGAAGGGATACAATTTGTATTCGTAGTTATGAATGACACTCGCCACTGTCTAGACAAGATGACCATTTGATCATCACCGTGTCAAGGTTCCATTAAATATCTTAAAATGACGTATAAACAAAAAAAAACAAATTGTATTGATTTATAAAACAAGATAAACCTTGTCTCGAACAAATATATAAAATGAACAGATTTCATATTAACATGTGTTAATGATGACAGAATACTTGTATTAATATAGTTATTTATGACCTTATTTACATTATTTTTAGTTAAGATAGAACAAGTAATAGTGCCTTTCTACTTTTGGATTTTAAAGCATTTAGTTAGTACATAGGTACAGCAAAATACTGGTAAAGCTAAAAAATCTGATGCCCTTTAAGTTTAACATTGTTGTGAGTTTTTCGTATGATCGGCACTGACAGAAAACGTTATGATAGTTAATGCTTTCACACAATAGGCTTGGAAACGGCCAAACAAACCTCTATGTGCGGCGATATACAAATAGCATGAAAAATGTCTGCCATTCCTTGTGACGGCCACACTAGTGGCCGAGCACTTTATTTAATTCAAAAAAGTCTAATTCAATGCTATGCTATAATGCTAATCTCGCTTCTTTCTTTTCCACAGGAGTACCCCTCCCTGACTGTGCAAGGCGCCTACAAATACACTTCCCCCGAAGGTGTCCCCGTAGAGCTCTCCTACACTGCTGATGAGCAAGGTTACCAGCCAGTGGTAAGTACTAGTGATTCAAAATACCCTATTGTCGTCTCAATCGCTAACTAGCCAATGGTACTTATTATCACACAGACCGAATCTTTACTTATTGACATAAAGTAGATTTTGTATCATTAAACCTGTTGAAGGTTGCATTGAAGCCGGCTCTCCATTGCCAGAAGACTCCATTTGGACCTATTACATCGCTAGAATAAATTACTTATTACTTTATGGTGCTCCTACCAGGATACAGAGTTCTAAAATAGATGAAATTAGAGGTCTGGAAAGCGTCAGTTGTAGCTAGCACTTGTAAGAAAAAACTTTCTTAGTGGAAGGTAAAAACTTTGGAGAATCAGCGTTTTTTCAGTCACTTGTTGGCATAATTGCAAGCACTAATTGGCCTTCCAACCTCCAACTCTTTATAAAAAAGTTCGTTGTTCAATTTTACGTTGTAATTGTAGCATTAATGTTGTTTAAAACAAAGTTATAGAGCATTATTTCATAACTCTTAGAGGTGATATTCAATGTCGTGTCAAGGCCAAACAGCTCGTTTCTGAGATTCCGATGGATATTATTATCTAAAACGAATTGTTAAATAAATGGTTATCCACATGATAAATGGCAAGGCTTGGTCGTTAGTTATGTACACTTTAGCTAGGAGTTACCAACAGATTTTTCGTTAGGTTTTAACTATTTAAAAATATTTTAATAAGACCATAGAGAGCTTTTTATAATGATTTTTTCATAAGGATATCTATAAAGTTGCCGTTACGCCCGCGTAGAATTAGGCATATCAATCGAATTTTGAAATAAGTCATATTCTACCTAGCACTCTTAACGTTACAATGTAGAACACCAAATCTAAAACCAAAATTCGAGCTTCTACAACAATCAGTTTTGCACCACCAGCCTCCTACACCTGTCAGTTTTGCATTTGTCTATCAGTTTCGTCTTACATACTTGCATAATTTAAACCCATTTGTTTTTGTCAACAGGGCAGCCATCTTCCCGTCCCTCCTGAAATCCCTGAGCTGATCGCTCGCAGCCTTGCCTACATCGCTGCCCACCCCCCCGCACCTGAGGGTTCCAGGCCCATCGTCCCCGTCTCCAGCGCCAAGAACTACGGCAAATAAGCTCACACACATCTGACCCATTAAAAGAAGCTAAATGACCAACAAAACGCATAGTCAATAAAACTTCGTTGAATATTAAAATTTAATCGGTATTTTTATTTCCATCACAAACCTATTCGTAAACTACTTACTCGCTTCACTGTTTGTGTACAAAGCTCAGTTCACATTATTCCAGCCTATTAATCCAGCGAATCAATCCACTCCTGCGCTAGACTGGACCATATCGTCTACATTATTCCAGTTTTTTAAAAGCTGTTGCACTGGTAACACAATAGTGACTAACTCAATTTTCATAGACTAGATTATTCACTGGAATTAAAGCATTCCAGTGCCGGTTTTCATTAATATAGTCTAGTAGCATTACAGCGCTGGATCACTGGACTGGAATACTACTGGCATAAATGTGAACTGGGCAAATACTTTTTAACATTGGTACCTATATCATTACCTATATCTGCCATTAATACCTGCGGCAATTTTTACAAGGCATGCTATAATAATACTTAAAAAATTGTCTTCTAAAATTTGCTCTAGTAATCCACAAACCTATCTCCACCGCCTAAAAATATTAAAAAATGTAATTATTGTTTTTAAACTTTCGCGATTTTTATACATATTAGTTATATTTCGGGACTTAATCGCGATTAAGTCCCGAAATATAACTAATTAAAAAATGTATCCGTTTATTTTAAGTTTCCATTGACAAATTCAAGTGATTAAGTTTTTTTTTAAATTTAAAACTTGGAATATATACTCAAACTACAGATTAGATTAAAAAATAACTTAATTTCATATGTATCGTATTTATTTTTAATTAACCACTTCTAGATTTTAATTATAATGACTTAAAAAAGAACTTTAAAAGTGAAACATTACTTTGTTTATTTCACCTAGAGATCATCATTTAATAACGTGATAAAACCAATAGTAATTTAGTCCATGCATGTTAAACTGGTCTCACTCTTAACATCGTAACAAATGACAATGCCTTGAAAATATACCTAATAAAAGACCTCAACGGAAATTGTTATTTTATTACAACCCTTGACATACAAACTACTTAAAATAGCACTTAATGATATAACATAATGTTAACTTTGTAGATATTCTTTGTAAGTAAAAGATCTAAGTTGTGTGTTACCAACTTTTATTATAATATCAGCATGCTAATAACTCAATTATAAGAAATTATACTGATACAAATCTTGTCTTGTATATAGGCTTGGTTGTAGGTACTCTCAACACTTCCTTCAAACAATACTTGCCTGCGCTGTGATAGCTGCTCTCGAATCTGTAATTTTAGCCACCGGCGAATGTGCTGAGGCTGCTATTACGCTGTTTTACGAGTAATCACCTGATATGATGTTCCACTGCTCCCCAGTAGAACCTATTTATTTTAGATCCTGGGGGTAATTGCCATAATCGCCACGTTTGGCGAGCGGGTTGGCGATTACATTAAGGCTTTAGAATACTCAGAGGACGCTGTTGCCCATCATCCGGTGCCACACGGCTTAAAACGGCAAAATTATATACTTAGACCAAAACAACATGTAGCAGAAAAATGTGGTCAAATTTCAGTAGCGGACTATATATTTATGGAATAAGTATTGTACCCCTATGATATCAAATCCGATTACATCATTATGACACCGCTGTGGTACCGCTACTAACCAACAGCGGTACCTGCGGGGCCTCGCATCCCCTGAATACCCTGCCAAAGTTTAATCACAATCTGATCAATGGTTTCAGAACGCATAGAAAACAAACATCATATCAACCCATATGATGGCCCACTGCTGGGCACAGGTCTCCCCAGTAGAATCTACTGGTATGTAGATCCTGGGGGTAATTGCCATAATCGCCACGCTTGGCGAGCGGGTTGGCGATCGCAGTAAGGCTTTAAGTACGCAGAGGACGCTGCTGCCCGTCCTCCGGTGTGAAATCCCTTAGTCGCCTTGACGACACCCATGGGAAGAGATGGGGTGGTACTATTCTTAAGCCGGTACCACACGGCACTTAAGCCGGAAAACAAACATACAAACTTTGATTTTTATTTATTATATATACTTACAGAAGATATATTAGAATTACATTGTAGTAGAAATTACACAATTTCGAAACCGGAACTTATTGGTCACCACAGCCACTGAAATGTGTGAAGCGTTTTGTTCACAACTTGCTCGACTACAATTAAGTTATTGGGGCTCATGTGCAGTAAGATCATTTATAATTTCCTAACTTACTTAGGAATTTAATAGTAATATATAGTTAATATGAAAACGTTGATTATATTCAAGTGACAGTAGTTGTTGAGGCTATCGTTTGCCTCAACTTTGCACTTACAAAGCTTACAAAACAGCCTTTAGACAGTATATCTTTGTCTTCTATATGTTGCAAATATTTATAAGATGAAGAGAATAAGCAACGAAATTTGCAATCTTTACATTTTTCATTGTATTATTCACGCCCGCAATACATGAAGAAACTATCTCAAAACTTGTTGAATCATTACTGTAACCTTTAAAGAAAATAATTAAAATATTTTTGTATTATATAAGTATGATTAAGGATACACAATGAATTTCGAATTTATCGTGTATGCTATGACTGTCAATCCACTTTAACTAAATATATATTTTTCTATTTTATTTTTTTACGTCTAAATTATAGTATACACATGTTATGGGTGGTATAATTGCCCGCTCTATGTGGTAGACCCCTCATTCTGTTTTCTTAGTAAATTTGATAAATATATAAAAAAATATTTGTCTCCAGAGTAAAGCATCATTGCATTAATTTTCTCAGCCTGTTTCGGATTGGGAAGAATCCACGCATCGAGTTGACTCAGAGCATCGTGTACCTACTCCACAGTTCATTTTAAGCACCTACTAATCCCTTTCTTCACAGTACGTTGTTAACAGCATTTTAATTAGTGAATGTTTTGTCTTTGTTTTATAGTGGCACGAAGGTAAGCGCGAACGTCTGAATGTGCTGTTCGGCTGTTTCTGATCTTGCCCAGCTAAGTGTAGCGCGCGTGAAAGCACTATAAAATTATATTTTGAAAACCGAAAAGAAGAACATAAAACATTCACTACCTAAAATACTGTTATTAAAGTCTAATAATGAATAAGGGGTAAGTCATACCAACTTTGTTTGTTATAAAAGGAAGAAATATCCGGGACTTTTGATGCGACACGTTAACCTATTTCAATAGATTTCTTCGTAATGATGAAATAATCGTCTATAATTAATCAGCCGTATCACAGCAAGTTTTTTAGACATAATATAATCAGGTTTTTACCAATTGTGGAATATTAATTTAGGAAGATTTTTGACATTTATCGTTATTGTATGAATAAATGTAAACACTCTTATACTTCCTGCTCTGTTAATTAAATTGTTATACATTCTTTGTCTTAAACTAATTGTCTACTTACCTATTTATATCCTAAAAAATACTGGATAAGAAGTTGTAATTCCATAACTTAAGAACCACTAATAAATATATGTAATAAATTACTTAATATCGAACTTAATCCTAAGTATAACATTATTATACCTATAATTTTTGATCTCACTTTATATGTCTATATTTTTTTATTTTACGTCCAAAATTATGATGCATACTTATTCTTGCTTGAGTATTCAAGCATTTCCGGTTGTAAAAAAAACAAAAATATAGGCATCCAAGATTCAATTAGGCACCTTGTAATAGGTAGGTACATCAATATTTTATGAACGGAACTAACGGGAATCAGATTTCCTATAAGTTCCGTTGACGGATCTATTCGGAAAAAAAACCGTCTAGCTCCGCCGTGGAACTACTTTCACGGAACTACTGGTAATAAAGGAAATCGACTGTACCTAAAGAGACTACCTATCTTTGGATGAACTCAAAATGATTTCGAGGATGTACCTATAGGCACAAAAACCAAGAGTATACATAGAAGGCTTCGTATATGCACTTCGCTTTCGGAACACCTCGAAACCGAGTGTGTTCAGTGTTTGTGTGTGTTGCTGGAACGCGTTTGTATGAAGCGTTCCTTTTGTAATCTCGATGTTTTATGATATAAGTTAGTGGCTCTCATTAAAAAAGGAATCATCATTGTATAGTTATTTTCAAATACCCAGTTGAAGCATATTATTATTTTCAAGTACAATAGTAATAACATTTATTTTAATGTCGGGGTCAAGATCTCAACAAAACAGTTAATTATCCGTCCATTGTTGTTTACTGCCTATTTATTTATATTTAGTGTTTCATTTATTAGTAAATTTGTTGTTGCCCGCGACTTCGATTGTATGGAACATTTTATATTTTTCCGTGATAAAAAGCTATTTCAGACTATAATCTAAGAACGTTGACCAAATTCCCATATAAGCTCTCAATTTTATTTTCTGCGCCCAGGCACAGAATATACTTGGATTGGTTTGTCATGCAAATGATACCACCATGCAAATTATGCTTCTTTTTCTTTTTCTTTATATTTGCCAGTACGGGACGAATGCTTTGTGGCGGCAAATAAACGTGATCGTGTATGATAAAGACCATTACATGTGTCCTTTTTAGGTACTCTTGGTATTAGGGCTTCTTGACCAAAATGGCAATAACTGAACCCTTTTAGTTTTGTCACGTCCGTGGGTATGTCACAGACATTTTACTGAAAAACGTAATGACATGAAGATACTCTCTTTTGCTGATGTGTTACTAAAACACGTATACATCGACCTTATATTGCTATCAATAAAGGTATAGGTACAGATATATTCGAAATTTTGGGAACGTATTATATAGCCCTTAATTGTACCAAAACCTTTGCAAAAGCTTTGACATTAAGACTTATGAATAATTTGTGGTTTTAGCAATTTGTTGGTTGGCACCTGGATTTTAAGACCACTGGGCATTTTATCGATTGGATGTTTTGCTTACTGCCAACTGGACATTATGAACATTTGACTTTTCAACAATTTGTTGTTTTGACACCTGGATATTATGACAACTGGGCATTCTAACAATTGGGCATTATTTTCTTGTCATTTTGATACACTGGACGTTCTGACACTCTTGGCCCAATATACCCCGCAGCCACCATTTCGTTTCAATATAATTTCTAAATAGCTAAGATCTTAATACTTTTAAGGTAGAGTCAATAAAAAAGTTATTAATAATAATAATAAAAATAAGTAGGTTGTTATAATATTCCATGGATAATAGAGATTTTCCTATCGATCAGAGATTGATTGGCAAGTAGGTATCTATTGTAATATGGGGTAAAGACACAAACGATATTTTTTAATAACTGTCTCCAAAAAATTATCGATTTTCTCAAAAGCTCGTGATTCTATTTAAATGGAGTTATCGCTATTCGACTGTATTTTTTTCTGGGAAAGTTTTAGTGTATAAAACATTGTTTTAGCATATAACACACCACAGATATAGACTAAAACATAAAAATGAATCAGTGAAATTTGTATTCGCTGATGGGCTTGATATTTTTTTAAAAAGGGGTTATTTTTTCTTAAAAAAGTTATTTTTTATATAAGTAATTTGATGGATTTGGCAACACTGACTGTGAGTGATCCATGAAATTTTAGTCGATATAGCGTCATAAGCGTTAGCGTTGTGTTAACGTAACTTTAATAACACCACTTAATTGCATGGTAATGGATGTATGTTTAAGATTTTTTTTGTAAAAAACATATTTCTCGAAAAAATATTTTAGTGTGTTAGTTTGTAATTTATTTAAGTTACAATAGCCTAATCCAAACTATTCATTTCCTTTTACAAAATATTGCTTTTCCGTCCTTAATTTTTAAGTAATTCATCTGATAGATGACTATTAGCTCCATTACATGATGTGATGGAGGCAAAGTATCAGGCTCATTGTGATGAACCGCTGGGAGTATGTGAGTAGGTCCGCTGGACATCTATGGTCTTCATCATCAGTTCCACTTCACTAAATGGTGCTTTTTGAGAGTAAATGCACGACTTACAACAAAATATAGCCAAATTACTATAGAAGTGTTTTTAATATTTGAAAAGTTCCTTCGATTTCTCCAAGTTACCATCATTATAGATCCTAACTTTGATAACATGGTGACCAATCAAAAAAATATTTTTCAAATCGCTTTAGCCGTCTTCGAGTAATTGGGTAACAAAAATAAAAAAAAACATAGTCGAATTGAGAACCTCGTTTTTTAAGTCGATTGAAAAAGAGTGTTTCCATGTTATTCGAGTTTGAACTCATATTGATTGCGAAACGAATCGTACGAGTAACATCGACGTGACATAGGGTGCGTTCCAAATTAACGTTTTGAATAATACATGTATAATATGAAGCTGGGAAGCTGGTTTGTGCAAATTTTCATACAACACTTTGTTTAACGAAAGCTCTGGTCTTGAGCGCGCTAGACTGTTGGCATCCAGCTCCAGAGAGTCCGGTGAATGGCTTCGTGCTTACCCGTCGCCAAACACTGGCACATTTCTGGAGCCTGATACCCTCCGGCTTGCTATCAGTCTGCGCTTAGGGCTGCGTATTTGCACTCCGCACCGTTGCCCCTGTGGCAGTGAAGTCGACCAATTGGGATACCACGGGCTATCTTGCCAAAAGAGTGCAGGCCGCTTTTCTAGACATGCCGCCCTGAATGACATAATCCGTCGGGCTCTTGCCTCAATAAATGTACCAGCTCTTCTGGAACCTACCGGCTTAGCTCGGGACGATGGCAAGAGACCCGACGGGATGACGCTGATTCCTTGGAGTTTGGGAAGGGTGCTTGTGTGGGACGCCACGTGTGTAGACACACTTGCTCCTTCCCACCTCCACGGAACCAGCGTTCAAGCTGGAGCGGCGGCTAAAGCGGCCGAAAATCTAAAAACCCATAAATACAGGGGTCTCGGCAACCAATATATATTTATACCATTCGGCGTCGAGACTCTTGGCCCGTGGGGTCCAAGTGCACAACATTTATATAAAGAACTTTCCAAAAAATTGGTCGACTCCACTGGTGACCGTAGAGCTGGCAGCTTCCTCGCACAACGCATCAGTATTGCTATACAGCGAGGAAATGCCGCCAGTATTTGTGGAACCATGCCCAGGGGTCCCAATTTTTTGGATATATTTTAGTTTTATTTAGTCTTAATTTGTAGTTTAAATATAGTATTTTGCCTTCAATTATAAATATTTTTACTGTAGAAATAATATTATTTATATGCGTAAACAAATAAATATATTTTTTGTGTTTTATTTAGGTATTAAGTTATATAGGTATTTCTTAAACCTATATCTAAGATCCAAAAAAATACCTTAATTTTAACTCGACACTTCTAGGTACGATATGGTGTAAGTTATTTCATCAATATTCAGCTGATCTGGAGTGATTAAGTAAAGGGCTCCAATAACGATGCATCCATCAATCCAAATGTTGTGGACGTCTGGCAAAAACGTATCCTGAATGTAAAAAAACGTAATCCATTTAAATAGACGTCGTTCGTTTTTGGAATTCCAATCTGATGTTCGTCCAGTCCAAATAGATGTATTTGACGCCAAGCCATTTAGAAGACATCCGTATTGTCAGTGGGGGGGCAAATCAAGAGGCTTTTATTAATTGTGTCCATTGTTTATCCTTACGTCTCGTTAAGAAAGAGCCACCTTCTCTGTCTAACGACCGGTCTCAGTAATCTACCTATCGATGGATTTAGCTACTAAAGGTAGAGTTGACATATTTTGTATGGAGCTTATGTCAAATATATGCTTCTGGCAGCCATATCCATCGATAGTTACATTATTAAGACCGGATGTAAGGAGCGTCAAATTACCATGGTTCATAGTCACAAAAGAGAACGACAAATTTGTTCTCTTTCCTTCTTCTGAAACAAATTTATAGTGTTGACCATAGATGTGTTGACAGAAGTCTAGGTAGTATAACCTTCTTGCGTACGTCATCATCATCATCATCATCAGCCTATCGCAGTCCACTGCTGGATATAGGCCTCTCCAATTGCACGCCACTTTGTTCTATCTTCGGCTTCTCGCATCCAGCTCCTGCCAGCCGTTTTGCGTATATCATCACTCCACCTGGCCTGAGGGCGTCCTACACTACGTTTGCCAAGCCGCGGTCTCCACTCAAGAACTCGTTTACCCCAACGGTTGTCGGTTCTTCGGCTAATATGGCCAGCCCACTGCCACTTCAACTTGCTAATCCGGTGGGCTATGTCGATAACTTTGGTTCTCTGCCGGATCACCTCATTTCTGATTTTGTCCCTAAGAGAAACTCCGAGCATAGCCCTTTCCATAGCCCGCTGAGCGACTTTGAACTTGTGGACCAGCCGTACCGTTAGTGTCCACGTTTCGGCTCCGTATGTCATGACGGGTAGGACGCACTGATTAAAGACTTTAGTCTTTAGACATTGTGGGATCGACGATGAGAAGACTTGACGTAGCTTACCAAACGCTGCCCAACCCAACCGAATTCTCCTGTTCACCTCGTCCTCGAAGTTGTTTCTACCTAACTGCAATGACTGCCCGATGTACACATATTTTTGAACAACTTCGAGAACGGCGCCGTGCACCGCTATCGGTTCCGGTAGTACATGTTCATTGAACATGACCTTGGTTTTATCCAAGTTCATCCGTAGGCCGATGCGTACAGAGGAGTCAGCCAGGTCATTCAGCATTCGTTGCAGGTCCTGCAGCGTTTCCGCCATGATGACAATGTCATCTGCAAATCGCAAGTGAGAGATGTATTCACCATTGACGTTGATGCCCCGCCCTTTCCAGTGCAGCGTCTTGAACATGGAGGATATGTTCAAGACGCTGCACTGGAAAGGGCGGGGCATCAACGTCAATGGTGAATACATCTCTCACTTGCGATTTGCAGATGACATTGCATTTGTGAATAGTTTCGGGGAAATAACGTACGTTGCGTACGTCAATGGTGCCATTATTTTGCGTACATCCAATTGGAAGGCTTCTAAATGAAGTATCGTTATTTAGCCATCCTAATTTAGCAGTTATATTAACTAGTAGAAGAAACCTCATATGTACCAGGACCTCATAATAGAAGTTGGGAGTTATGTATAACGTCACTATTCATATTTTTTCAGTGCGTGTGAATTGTGAGAGTATAGAGGAGGGGAGGAATTTACATTCATAAATGAAACCTGCTTAAATAATAAAACTCCATTCTTATTTGTTTAGTTGCTCTCTATCAACTGCAGATGTACCAGGACTACATGATGTTATAGAGATTGGGACTTTTGAATACAAAAGTCCCAATCTCTATAATATCGAGGCACTAAAAATATTTCGAGAAATATCTTGGAATATTGTTAGTGCGTGGGTTTTACTAGGCACGCCTAATCTTAATGAGTTAACATAAGTCTGTGCGACATTCAACTGTTAAAAAATCCTCGGCACACATCATCAGATCAACCACAAATTGACCTCAAATCAGTAGCAAGTATAAAGCCAGCGCCTTAAGTGACAGTGTAATTGCAATAGTTCGTTAGAGTTGTTGCTAAATGTAGTTTACGAAGCATAGTGCCTTATTTGTCTCGGTACGAGCTTTTCGATCATCGTGTATAGTATAACAATAGTATATACGTATATAGGTTATACTTAGGAATAGGTATATATTATCTGTGTCTGTAAACAATTGACAACGTGTACCTAACACTCAGATCAATAAAGACTTAACAAAAAGATGTGATCAACTGTCATCAGCGGAGAGTATATGGTATATCAGATGACATAATTATACTATATATAAGTTAGGTTAATAAAAACGGGGAAAATTGACGCATACGAAGTTTCGCGGGTCAGCTAGTATTCTAATACTAGCTGTCCCGCGCAACTTCGTCTGCGTAAATTTTCCCCGTTTTTGCAACATTTCTCATTGCTGCTCCGCTCCTATTGATTGTAGCGTGGTGCTATATAGCCTTATATAGATTACCGCGTTCAAACAAACAAACAAACAAACTCTTCAGCTTTATATATTAGTATAGATTTTTTGGTTGTTTCAGGCATCCTCAGGATAAATCGGAGTGAGTGCTGAGGATCCCTCATGTAGAGGTGAATCATAATTATATCGAAGTTTCATTTTAGGCAAATACATCAGCAGAAGAGCGTATCTTCAAGGCGCTTACTTCCTCTCAAAGGTGGTTTAACAGATCATGTTGAAAATCATTTAAGTATTTATTAACGTTACCTTTGAAATTTTTTTATATTTTTTGGCCAAACCAGTTTAAAAGATAAATTAAATAATATAAATAAAGATTAAGGTTTAAAAGACAAATTGCAAAAATGTCCCCCTCCCCCGACACACAACTTCTGCAATTTTCGGAGCCATTATCACACTAATATTATAGTATTTTCACACTAATATTATAATTCGGATAGTAGTGTAGGCATTTGATTAATTGATATACATACTATTTTGCCATCGTTTCTTCAAAATAATTGTAGTTTAAACAGGCCTTAAAAATAAAAAGTGTACACAAATGGATCGATATAATTCACATTTTAGATAATTGTGATTGATTTCTGTGTAATGGTAATGTGAAGAGATGCTATTGCTATCGTAAATTAACACAGATGATGATGGATAGTATGAATTAGACAGAATGATTTGCATTCAATTTGCCCGCCACTGTCACCATATACACAATCCTACGTATGTACCTTCCTACCTAATCCTAAGAATTATTATCTCGGATATATCTATATATATCGGATATATCCAATATAATGTATGTATATATACATATATATATATATATATATATATATATATATATATATATATATATATATATGCTTAGAGTATAAGGAATTACTTGATTATCAAAATTGGTCCATTTGTTTGGAAACTAAAATGTATGTATATGTATATATATACATACATATTATTGGATACAGCTAATGTAATCAAATTAATGTAATTTTGGTACGTGTGATTTGCTATTAATTCATTAAAAACACAATTTACGGTCGTACAATTCTATTTAGATTTGTCTAGTCTACCTTGGTATTGACACTTAAATATTTGCATATATTAGTGTGCATTTAACCTGATTTATAAAGGTCGCTATAGCTAAATATGGTAGCAGTCTTTATCGTCTTGAGTCCTCTTTTGTGTTTTACTGTTATTAGATGTAGCTAATTTTATATTTTCAAGAGATCGATTAGTCGGTTTTAAAACGAACAAGCCAAAACATTTCAGTCAACACGTTTTTTTTTTTTTAAAGATAACTAGCAATGTGGGATTGTGGTCCCACATTACTAGCAATCTTGTTAACCCCTCCAGCTAAGCTCTATGGCTTGTGTTAGGAGTGGGTTCATGTCGGTATGTGGTATGTATACATGACCACACGATTGCGAGACCGATGCCTTAGCCATTAGGCTACCGCCGCTTCATACAAGTATACTCTCTATCGCGTTCATGTATACTCTCATAATCCAATAGGACCGAGAATATGCAGAAGTCAGGAGTGCAGCTTCATCGTACTTTTCGAGATTTCGTAAAATCAGTATTCAGAAGGTAACCAAATACAGAGCTCACGAATAGAATCTCAGACTATTGTGCCGTTGTAACGTAACTTGATGTTGTTAGTCCTCCACACACACAGTTGCTAGTGAAACATGTCAAGTATGTTTTAATGACACATGCAATAGTTAAGTAGCCATCGAAAAGTTCTACTTATACGGTAACATATTATAAAATACTAGCTGACCCTCGTAATTTTGTCTGAGTCCCGTTTTTGCAATTCATGATTAAAAAAAAAATTACGACCTATTCGCAAACATACCAAATATATTTAAAAAAATCATTAAAATAGGTCGAGGTGTTTCTCACCACAAACAACATGAGATTTTTATTCATTACAGACATAAGTAGGTAACATAGAAGTAGTTCTATCTAGTTAAAATAAATAATTCCCATTAAAAGAACATGGGAACATCTCAAATTCCAATTAAATAAATAGGTTGATAGTAGTAGTCAAATAAATAGCTACACAAACTCAGGAATCCTTTAAAGTACCGAATAAATTGAATACCTTTAGGCTAAGGGAAATAGGTATGGTAAGTAATACTTTTAAGACCAAATATAATAAATAGGTACATGGAAACATTTTAATTTTAAATCCCGGTATTTAAAAAAAACTTAAGAATGCCTTCCTCATTATCGATTTAAATCAAATAAACAGGTTATTCGGGTTAGCCGATGAGCATGAACCAGCCATCTGTCAATTCTTATGTAATATGTTTGACCTTTACGGTTACCAGATACCACGTGATTGCGGTTTAAAGAAGCGTGAACACGCTTAATTCAAGAATTCCGACAGGGCTGTAAAGACTTAAAATATGCTAATAAATATATTGGAATTATATTCAATAACCAAAGTATCTGAAACAATAAATTAAAATTCTTTTAATTTCTTAAATTTATAAGTAGGTAATAATCTCCTAACCCATATCAGTTACGGCGACCAATCTCTAAAAAACTACGCAGGAGATATTATAGTGCACAGGTGTGTGCGCAGACGTGACGGACATAAGTACACTTTCTATTTTCTCACTCGCATAGCTCCATGGGACGGAAATCCGACACAACCGGTGAGAGATTAGGAGCTCACCGACGGTCTAACGAGCTCTCCAAGGCTCATGTCAGTATCATATATGTAAGATTTTTTTAAAATATCACCCATCTATGGACTGACAGCGGTAACATTGCTTAACTTCGCTGAATTCCCTCTTTTGATGGATACGTTGTCTAACTGTTGACTTGACAATAATTGAATCGCTAAATGTTCAAGGTCAGAGGACAGCTACTTAATTGTATCTAAAATAAACCCGACATGTGCGAATTGGACTCGTCCACCGAGGGTTCCGTACAAATTTGTAGTTCAGGAATCGAGTCTCTTTTTTATGATTTAATTGCAAATATACAGTTTTCAGACTTTTTCCTATACTTGTAGTATAAGACGGTATTACTTGCCAAATTTTATAGTTCTAGGTAAACGAAAAATGCGTTTTTTGCTGCATAAATGGCCGTTTTTTTAAGTTAGAAGTTCGATTTTTGACCAAGACCTGAGTATATGGTTTTAATTTCAACTCGATACCTCTACGCGTTCCCAAGGTCTTGTTAGACCTATATACAAGCTTATTTTTGGTATAGTGCAGAGCTCAGACACTCAAACATGATTTTTACTTCAGAAAATCATATAAAAAAGATTAAATAAAAATATTGAAAACTTGCAGAGTTATAAGCCATCCATTTGTCTTAGTCAACGTAATCCATGGTTATTATAAAAAAAATAGTGTTGATTACATTTTACTTCATATTGAACAAGAATTGGACTGTTAGAATTATTAATGAAATAATTAATGTTTGATTAATTAATCAATTAAAATATATGGTATAAAAACCCCATTGATTTGTGTTACTGATTCTGAGCAAACTACTTTCAGGTTTGCACTTTACCAAAAATAACAATGTATAGAGTGATCCTATAAGGGTTCCGTTTTCTCCTTTTGAAGTACAGAACACTAAAAACGCAGAGTGCAATAGAGTATCAATACACGGCATTCCGTTGTTTTAATATATCTAAGTACATAATTATATTAAAAGAACGGAATGTCGTGGATTAAAACAATAAAAACAAATTATTGATTTGAGGATAAGCTTTAATTACGTAATACCTTAATGAAATTAACTATTTATTTAAAATAGACTTCATTTTAATATAGATACATAATATTATACGAATATAGATAGTATATAAAAATCCTATATTCATAAAAGGTTGTAATTGCTAGGTATTTAATTGATACTATTTTTCTAATAGTTTATTACTCAGAGCACGAAACACCGAAAGTATCGACCTATACCATCTCTCGGTATGTCGAGTTTGGGGCGTATTGCATATTGATTTAAATAATAACATTTCGTGTATATTTACGTCTCTTTAGTCTTTGGGTTTACATAGATGTTTATTTAAAGAAGATGTTTACTTTTACTTATAGAAGTTAATTCTTTGTAGCGCGATGATGAATTAATTGACCAACAAAAAGTAATAGGCGAAAGGTTGCAGTTGCACAGCCCACTGAGCTAACCGTAAAAGCTTAAGCTTTGTTGATCGTCCTTGAACGGTTCCAACCCACTAAAGTGACAAGCAATCATTTTTGTATTTACTTTAAGAGAACATACTTAAGTGGGGGTTCTCGATGGGTGCTAGGTGGGAGCTGCCTGAGCGATTCAATACGGACAATTAGCCCATCTGACGTCGTGGCTTGTGTGCCCGACCGCTTGCACACTGGAGCATCTAATGACTGCCTCCGACAATGCAGTTGATGTGGCTACCTACAATATTTGTGACCTACATTTGCACTCGAAACGGTTAGGAGAAATTAGTTTAATTTATTTTTTACAGACACCTAAGTAAAAAAAACTACAAAAATGCCGACCGGATTGCGACGTGATAATATCAGCTTCTTTTGTCTGGGAAACTGCTTGATTGCTACGATTGCACAGTTAAAAAGATAGGCAAATTTAAGGTGTCAAACTCATTTATTCTGTATTTTCCCCATGAAAATAGTTTGAATAAAGAATTGAGTGAAAGATATTCTAATATTTGTTATCATAGGATTCAAAAATATGCTACGTGATATTCTACTATGCCAATTATAGGCAAAATCATGTACTTGTAAGTTTGCAAAGTTTCAACCTCAAGGATACAAAAGTGAGTAATGAGTTCATAGCAATACGCTTTAATTATTTGCTTCAATTGGCAATATATTATGGCCCACTTTCAAATCGAATAATACCAAAAAATACTATCAATTATTTTTTTAAATTAGCGAGTTTATTGATACCTAGGTAGTATCGTTGTAAATCCAAATTGGTATTGCTGATTTTTTTTCACGTAGCCTAGTTTTAATACTGGGGTGGCTTAGGAAGTCCCAAAGGGACAGTCGAAAATTCGAAATCGATAATTGTGTAGGAGACAGGGTCAGTTTGGATTACTTTCAATTAAGGTGATAAAAAAGTTTATTGGATCATCTAGTTAATCGGTTTATTGAAAAGTAAAACACGCAGAAGTTTTATCAAAACTGGTGTACCAAGTGGTCGGCTTGTAATTTTTGAATATTATATTTTATTAAGACACCAACCATACATTTTATTTAGATAAAAAATCGTGAATTTATTTTGTTTTATAAATTATAGCTACGCAGCCATCGAGTCAATGCAAACAAAGCAATAGATAAAAACTTATAATATATTATTTTTGACAGTGTGCTTATATACAGGTAAGTGTAACTCTTTCATTTGACATCTAACACGTCATACTTATTTAGGGTTAAAAAAATGAATATCGTACTCATCGTAAGCAAAAAAATTAAGCCATCGATTGACACCTTAGTAATTAAAATCGGATGAGTGGTTTAGGCTGAACTTAGCGAAGTGCCTCCGACTGCATGAAATTATATAATTATGTAGGGGATCTTGGTTTCATCTTTTTTTTGTGCAGGCTGGTTTTTTTATTTAATATATTCATTTTTATAATTTATTTTTTTATTAAATACCTTTTAGTAGGTAGGTAATTGTAGAATGATGAACTTTTATCACAGCTATTGTCAAGCATTGAAAATTTAAAAAAATGGTAGCTAACTAACTTTTTTAGTACTACAGTCATAATCATGTTATACCTTAATGCAGTATTCAAAACAACTTTTTTTTTCACAACTCTTTATTTTGACATCTCACAGCCACCATATGTTTTTTTCAAACTTCACGTATCTATCTTCAAACGTCACATTAATGAAGTGAGATGGATTCCTTAGCGTATGACGTACAGAGGCCCTAGACAAGTGGCGTAAAAGCTAAACAAGTAGAATGACAATCGAATAGAATTACGTCATTGCGCGTGCAAAACGGCGATTTTCATATTAAAAAAAAACTTATTTTGCATGCGCAATGATCATTCTGATGTCGTTATATGAGGGGAGACTTTATGCCACTTGTCTAAAGGGCCAGGACTATGATCGTCTATTGACAGCATCTGTTAGAGAGTTATGATGACAGACTAATGTTATGTGATTCTGATAATATTCTTCACCGGATATAGGCACTAAAATTCAGATCACGCATTCGATAGCACGCAACTTTAACGCATGACTGACAACATGCGTTAAAGTTGTATTTATCAACGCCTGGTTACAAAATTTTGCATCACTGACATACGTTAAATTTATTTTGAATTAATACACAGCTAGAAAACTATTTTAAGTTTTAAAAATCAGTTATATTTAATTATTAAAATATTAATTTACAGTCATCAGTTATATTTACTTATTATATATTTAATTCATTAAAAAAAAACCTGCCTCTGCGCCAAACGTTAAGGAATACAGCTGCCTGACCAAAGGGTATTACTTTAGTCCACTATTGTGACGTCATATAAAAAATCAGTCTATAAAAAGTACTTGCATTTTTTGGTTCTCTACTCTGGGACTATAATATTATAATAGTTTAGTATTAGAGTAGTTGTAATGAACAATAATTATATATATTGATTGACAGGTTAATTGGAGAAAACAACTAGAATCAAATTTATCAGATACAATTAAAAAAAAACTGCATTAGGTCAATGGAATCTTCCATTTTAAAACCACATGTATAAAAACTAACAGAATTCGAATCACGAACACGAAAAAAAAAGCTCACTTATTTCCTATTTACTACAAAATATTTATTTATATGCATAAACTGTAATTTTATCCTTTTTAATTAATTTATTACGTATACCGAAATATTTATATAGTAATTTAATTAAATAATCAAATACTCAGTTGTTGATCAAAATTTAAAAGAAAAAACACGAGACCGATACTCTAAATAAAGCAAAGTTAAAACACATAAGACAACAAATAACACGTTCAAGCTAATCGGTGATCGATATAAAAAAAAGAAATCATATATACGGATATAGTCCTACAGAAAAATCGCTGAATCGCGTTCACCTTGTAAACTTACAAATCTAATAGAAGACCCAGAGCTTCATTGTTGCAAAATAATGCAAATGCCGAAGCCAAGAACCATATACGAACGATGAGGGTCGAGTATATAACGTGGCTCGTTTATTCTATAATCACAGTTACACATCGTCTGTTAACTTTGACACACACAAGATGGTGAGTGAAGATTCAGTTGCATCACTAAGTGATATTTGAGAACGGCAGATATGTGACCAATAAATAGCATTCTGCTCTTTCGTACTAATGTAACAAAGTAATAATTTAGTGATTGTGATAATATCCAGAATTCAATCGGGATATCAAAGTAGAACTTAAAAAAATCTTAATTAATTGTAATCTACTTGGAAATAATATTATAAATAATCTAATCTAATATTTATCTGAATAGAAATCCTTTGTCGCCCTTCTCGCCGTTGTGGCCGTTGTTGCTGCTGATGTCTCCCACCTGGTACGCAGCCCCGAAGCTGACGCTCAAATCGTGAAACAAGAAAGTGATGTAGCCCCGGACAGTTTCAATTATGGTTACGAGACCAGCAATGGTATCTTTGGCCAGGAGAGCGGAGTGCTCAAGAACCAAGGCCGTGTAAGTGTTTTTTTGTTCTGTTTACCTCATATATCTAGTAACAAATTGATGTTGTATTTAAAATTGATTCTAAATAATTAACGAATTAACTACCTATATTTTAATACAAATGCGAGAATCAAGGCCAGGAATGTTGATGACATTTATGAAACAGCAGATGAATCTTGCGTAGAAAATATGTTAATACGTATATAAAACCTTGGTATTTCGTTTGAGGTTAACACAGAATATTATAATTACATAAATTTAATGTCAAATCAAATCAAAAATTCTTTATTCAATTAGGAAGCAAAATACTACTCTTGGGAAAGTCGATTCTACATGTACAAATAGGTAATACCTTTGCAAACAATATGTTAAATCCAAAAAGTATATTTTTTCGGGAAAAAAATCAGGCAATAAAAACTTGCGGCCACTCTTGTCTTCTAAGGTACTAATATTATAAAGAGGCACAGTTACTAACTAAGATTTTTCTGAAATTTGATAAATAAGTAGCACAAAGCAAATAATATTATTACACGCGGTGTAGGTAATACTAGCCGATTATTGAAATTGGTTAAAGTTTAAAAAATAGTAAAAAAAATGTGTGATATGTGAGTAACTGGTGTTAAAATGTCACAAAAATCTACCTATATGTCAATTAAAATAAATGTTATAATGTGTTGTTCAAGAAACTATTTACCTCATAATAACATTCCTGTAAAATTTGATGCCTCGGTTTTCCGTGGGGTTAATTCCCCCTTTGACTAATAAATAATAATGATTGCTTAATACACACCTAGAATTGTAAATCGATCCACCTCATTTTCGTGTCTTCTAACGTACTAATATTATAAAGAGGCACAGTTTCTAATTACCATTTTGATAAAATTTGGTTAATAAGTTGTTCAAAGCAATTAACATTTTTACACGCGGGGTAGGTACTACTGGGCGATTATTAATAATTTTAATAAACGAAATCAGTTTGTTTATGTATCTTTATTCTTGTATAAAAACATATTAATATTTAAAAAAGGAACAAGTTCCCAATTGGACACATGTACCCAGGTTTTTTCTTGATTTTAATATTATTTTTTTTGTTTTATATAGGAGGATGAAGCTATCAATGTTCAGGGATCTAACGCCTACACGGCTCCCGATGGATCACGTATTGAAATTAGTTACGTCGCTGACGAGAATGGATACCAGCCCCAGGTAAATATCTCAGCATAAAACTACTGCACTAGACATTCTTTTAAAAACAGCAATTTAGATTCCATTAGATTAATAATAAACAACTAAAAGTCTGTTCGTAATATAATTAATTACAACAATTATTGATAATGTATTTTGAAATAATAGGGTGATTTGTAATATATTGGAGTAAAATCGTTGTTTATCAATTGTGAGGTTTAAGGTTCATTTCTGTGCATCGCGACCGATCGCGAGCCGCGCGCGGCTTACGACAGGCGTCTGACGCGCGCGGCCGTTGCGACAATACATAAAGAAGCTACGAGCGGGAGGTTATTGTATATTACAAATCAACCTGTATGAGAGCGTTTATCAGTTGTCTGGTTCCCATAATACGTGTTTGAGTTGTCATAAGATATCATTATTATTATAAATGTGCGAGTAACTTTTCCTGTTTCATGATCAAGTTGACATTTATTCTTAAGATTAATTCAGTCTATTAGGGTTTGCACGCCTATTTCTAGTACATTGGACTTGTGTTTACGTTTTTAATGTTTTGTTACAGGGTGCCCACCTTCCCACTCCTCCCCCTCCCCAGCCCATCCCCGAATATATCGAAAGAGCCATCGAGTACATCAGGTCTCACCCCCCCAAGCCAGAAAGGGCTTAAGTGAATTTAGTCGATAAAAATTAACTATGAAACATCTTTAACACTACCAATTCTTTTACCTCTAGTCGCAATATGAATGTAATTTTTTAAAATAAAAAGGATTTCGTTTGTACAGTCTTCTCGTAGTTTTATTTATTAATACGTTTATAATTATTACATGTATCTGGTTTGATATCAGCTGTCGTCTATAAGTACTAATTATATTATTCCTTATTTTTGAATAAATACCGTATCTTCCATAAACCGATATGTAATAATAATAATGATTGTTGACATCACCATCCCGCATGACAATAATCTCGTGAAGGCAGAAAAAGATAAGGAAATAAAATATTTGGACTTAGCCCGCGAGATTGTTGACATGTGGGATGTGGATTCAGCAGTCATTGTGCCGATAGTTGTATCAGTCCACGGACTTGTTGCGATGAGTCTGGACCAACATCTACAGAGGCTCGCGTTGGGTAGCTGGGTCAAGGGCCTGATGCAGAAGGCCGTACTCCTTGACACGGCACGTATAGTGAAGAGGTTCCTCTCCCTGAAGCCCTAACCACCGGTAGCTTGGTCCCTGTACCCGACGCCGATGGGTTTGCAATTTTTTATACAATTAAATGTTTTTTATATATATATATATAAATATTTAATAGTGTAGAAAATTAGAAAAATGATAAATAAAGGGAAAAATAATAATAATCATTTATTTGTTAAAATATGTGTAGTAGTACAGGTACAGTGGTGTTAAATTTATGATGTGTTTCAACATGTTTTGCCATATAAATAGCGTACAAAATTAAAAATCAAAAATATATTAAAATAGGGAAATTATCATAAAAAAATAACATAACACAAATACCAATAATTAAAAATTAATACAGCACAGTCATATCAATTTATATTAATGGCCAGTCAAAATGTCTATATTAATATTGTCATAGAAATTAATAGTAAATAATTAAATTAAATTTCAATAACATTTAAGTCATTCATAAAATCGGCAACGCTGTAGTAACATTTCTTAATTAGTATTTTTTTACTTATCCTTAAAGATATCAATTTTACAATTTTTAATAGACTTGGCAGTTAATTATAGATTTACGGAGCCATACAACACTTTGGCCCATAAGTGCCGTTTTGCATACGTAATCTGTAAGTATCCCTTTGACTACATGTGGCACCATCAGACAGTATGGTAAATAATTCCAAACATATACGGACGGAAGTGGCAGGATGTTATGCTCAATAAAATATGGCTTACAACTAATTGTTGGCGTTTAGTTAAACATAGCCCTAACGCACTGTTTTTGAATTTTAAATATTATTTCGTTATCAGTGGAGTTACCCCAGAAAATAATTCTGTAGCGCAATATTGATGCGACCAATCCGTGTTAGGCAGTAATAAGAGCATCCTCCCCAACAATTGGAGAAAGCTTGCGAAGAGCATATGCTAGTGACCCTTTTACTAATTTCATCAATATCTGCTTTCTAGTTCAATCTGTGGTCAATAATTTGACCGAGAAATTTTGCAGTGTTTGCTTCAGATATGTCCTGATACGTATGTTGGAATTCCCTTGACTGAAATGCATTATTTGAGTTTTATTTAAATTTAATTTTAACTGTACAAATTAATACTGTATAATATTTATTATATTACTTAAAATATCTGTAAGTTGTTTTTGAGTGATGTTGACAATACCATCTCAGATCTTATAGCTTTAGCTCCGTTAATAACTAGCTATTCTAGCTCCGTGGATATCAATTATCGCGATATGATACCATCTACATGCTTCCCAAATTTCTTACTTTTTCAAGACTATATGCCTGAATGGATCTATTCAGGCATATAGTCTTAAAAAGTAAGAAACAGACAAACAGACTTTTAAATTTCCCTGTAACATTAATATGGATACTAAATCGTTAAGTACTATAAAATAAATAATTTAATTTTGAATGATCAGGATGTGTATATCACGTTTTATTACAATAAGTATAACATTTTTAACATTTTTGTAGATATTCAAGTGGTAACATAAATATAGGCGATATCTTTTTGCCACTAAATGTTACGGAACATTATTCAAATAATTGAATGTCATTGGTTTGATACAACATAGAGCGGAAAGCTATTTTCATCTTAAAATGTTGCGTTGACCTAAATCTATTACAATTATTGGCGGTGTCCCATTTTATCAAAAATCCTTTATGTACGTTTGCACAACCTTCTTATGTGCCTGCTGTGAAAAGGTTGCTTTATTCAAAGCACTTAGTAAATAATATATCTAGGTGTGAATTTGTATTCATTTTAAAACATCTTTATAATATAACCATGTGACCTCGACCCTAAATGGCAGACGGCGTCAAACGCCTTGTATAAGTCCACTTTACTTCGGTTAGGTGTTTAAATGTTATGCATGCTACATAGGTACCGATAAATGTCCCTAGTCACGCCAAATAGTCATCAAGTAAAGGCGAATTTGTATGAATTGGCGTTATTGTTTTATTAGCACTAATCTTTTGTGACAAAGATGAGGTCAAATTGATTGATGTATTCATTTAGTGTTAGTTTACTTTACCTGGATCGTTAATTGTTTTCGTTTACATTATTCCTTTTAGGTTTGAGCTTTTATTCAATCAATCAAATCAATACATTTAAACATGTATGGGCCATACAATCTTATGAGATAGCATTCTTGATGATACATTTAAATTCTACCTAAATAGGTGTACAAATGAGTAATACTAATTCTTACACAATTAATCAAGTTTATAAAACTATTTATATGTGAGTTTAATGAAGTTAAAATGTCACAAAAATAAAATGAAAATGTACCAAAAAGTAAAAGTGTCGTTCAAGAAACTAAGCATTTACCTCATAATAACATTGGTCCTGTAAAATTGTTGCCCTCGGCTTTCTGTGGCGTTGATTCCCCCTTAGATTAATAAATACTAAATGATGCACAATACACATCTAGAATCATTAATCGAGCCACACCATTTTTTTAACTTTATAAAGAATGGTAATAAGTACAAACTTAGAGAAGGCTTATAGTATGCTTACTCTATATGTGTGGGTAATCTATACTAATATTATAAAGCTGAAGAGTTTGTTTGTTTGTTTGAACGCAGTAATCTCAGGAACAACTAATCCGAATTAAAAAAATCTTTCACTGTTGGATATCCAATTAATCGAGGAAGGCTATATAACATCACGCTACGACCCATAGAAGTGGAGCAGCAATGAGAAATGTTGCTCCAAGCATTCTAAACAGTCAGACGGACGGACAACAAAGTGATCTTAAAAGGGTTCCGTTTTTTTCTTTTGAGGTATGGAATCCTAAAAAGAGAACCGCATACTCTGATAGACGGGAAAGATTAGGTACTTTGCTATACTCGTATACTATGTACAGACAAATAAATCTCTATAAAATAACAGTAGTAAAAAGTACTAAATGTTAGGCGAGTGTTAATCTTAGGCTGCTTGTTGTTTTTCTGTTCGCGGAGAGGCGGCGCGTGAAGCGGCTCTTTTCATCGCACGCGTAAACACAAACATTTGATGTTGTTTATAGAGATGCGTGGAGGGTAGTGTAGCGGTGCCCGCTGCGGTGACCGCGGCAAATCTTCAAGCGGTAGCAAAGCATGCGGAAGCTATCGTTGCGTCGCATGCGGTGCGCATCGCTGCGGCATACGCGGGGTACTAAATAATTCACTTTTTATATTATGCAATGGAGTGGTATTAAATCATTCACTCTTAAGTACAGAATTGACTTTAAAAATAAATCGAGTCTATGGTTTATGCGATTTCCAAATAAGACTGACAGAAGGTTTTGACGCAGGCATCGCTTTATCGAGAATTGCCGCTGCATATTCCACCGCGTGGGTCGCCGCGTGCACCGCTGCGTTCACCGCCGCAATAAACGCCGCGGGCTCCGTCGCAAAATACGCTCCATTTCAAACAAACACGTGTAAAATCGCTTCTCACGTGGCGTTGGGCGGCGCGGCCCGCACTGAATTCAAACTATGGCGTTGTATGGATAGGATAGGATTATATATATATAGGATTCGCCGCGGTTGCCCACGGCGGTCACCGCCGTACTCCCCGCCACGCATCTCTATAAACAACATCTTAAATTGTCATATGTTTGTGTTTACTCGTGTGATGACAAGTACCGCTTCACGCGTCGCCTCTCCGTGAACAGAAAAAACCTTCAACGCGACGCGAGACGCCACGCCACACGCGACGCGCAACAGTTATACGTCTTAGATGGTACTTCACAACACAAATTTATCTAAACATCAAAATACCAATAGGTCACTGAGAATAGCCCGCGTCGTTCATTTTGATTTTATATTAAAACAGTTTCAAATACCGTTCTATCAATTAAATTAGTCTATGAAAGGAATGTATTTGACAGAGAGCTTTCATGTGCCTGACAAGCGTACGCATAATCATAATAAATATCGATACACCAACATAATAAGGGAACAAACACTCGAGATTCATAATAGCTTCAGTGAAACCAGAACAAAGGATGATCCTGACGTACACAGACGGGTGCAGGGAAGTAGTGCGGGGAGCGGGGAGTGTGTAAATGTTGTCTCGCAACCAACAGGCTTCATTAGCAATGAGTGATGTAATTAATTTCACTGTTCGATGGATAAAGGTTGGGTGCTTGAAGCGATATTGACGTTTCGCTTGATCGTTGTTTACCAATAATTACTGTTAGACAGTTTTAATATTACGTACACCGTTAGCGGCACTTACCAACGCTAGATTTACGCCAAATATGTTGCTAAGTGCATAGCTCGTTAACGGCTGGTTTAATTTGTTAATTTTTTTTGAAGATTACGAAATCTGAGAAATGTTTTATGAAGAAATTTGCAAATTTAAACTTCTCCAGCTTGACCTTCGTTCTACTAATCACGATATAAGTTAGAGATTTCAAGTAAGATAGTCATATTATCGAATATACACGCGTATGGAGCCACGGGCATAATCTACATTGTTAAAAATAAATAGATACCTAATCCTTCATGATGCATCCCAGTTCTTTTAACCTCATCAGTTGCTGACTGTAGATGTCGGAATCGTTAGTTTTACCCGGCAGCAAAAGCTCATAGTGGACTATTCCTTTCCGATTGGAAAGACACTATACCTACACATAGCATCACTTTGTTCCGTGTCAGGCCGTTCTTTGCTATGGTCTGTGGGGCTTGTCCATGCATCGACCACGATCTTTTTCGGACATTCTTATAGTAAGTGACCCATTTTTCATCACCCGTAATCAACCGTTTAAGAAATGGGTCGGATAGAATCATAAATGGAAACACGTTGCATTAAGTTTTTCTCAGTGAGATCATGTGGAACCCAAATATCAAGTTTTTTCTTGTACTCAGTCTTTTGTGAATGACGTAAAACTGTTTTGTGATCCAGTTCTTCAGCAACTTATATGTCGATTTTGCTCCACTTTTTCAAAAATTTATCCGTGAAAGATTTATCCAGGGCGAGCCTCATCCTCCACACTAAAATTTCAGGTGTCTGGGTGTTATTTATCTATAATATGTATGTATTTAGAAATATCTAAGTATGTTTATCAGTTGTCTGGTTTCCATAGTACATGCTCTGCTTAGTTTGGGATCAGATGGCGTTGTGTGAGTTGTCCCAAGATATTATTATTATTATTATCTATACAGGTTCGACATTATTCTAATTTTAACTAATATTATAAATGCTAAAGTGAGAGTGTTTGTTTCTTTGTTACGCTTAAACCGCTAAACCATCATAATAAAGGAATCATCACAATTATAGTAATCTATGGTTATATATGTAATAAGTATGTATTTGTATAGTTATGAGTATGTATTATGTATGTAAATGTATGTATTGGTATGTTGTGTGTGTATGTATGTGTATTTATATATTTATATGTATGGTATTGTTTTTATAATTATTTATTTATTATTATAACTTTTTTTTAATCACTTTCTTGCTTATTTAGCATTAGAAATATAAGTCTTCGCATTTAGCACCCACCTCAAACAGTTCCCTGCATCACCCTAAGGTTGACTGGTAGATAATGCCTAAGGCATTAAGTCCGCCTTTGTACAATTTTCTGTGTGCAAGAAGTTAAATAAATAAATAAAATAAAATAAACCATTTAAAAGATCTTTTACCAATAGAAAGCTACATTATCAGCGAGTAACATGGTTATATTTTTTTAATTAGACACCTCTATGAACCTTACAATAATGTATCCAAAGATAGGTATAAATAAATTGCCAACGCATGTGTGTAACATGCTTATCGGTACAAATTTGTAAAGACCAAATATTCGTTCGATCCGGTTGATTTATATTCCATGATTAAATCCGAATTTATTGTCATTATTTTACCTTTTGTGTCAAGATTATAACAACGAATGCTGAAATATGAGTTTTCGGTGGTACCATATTTTCAACGAGCAAATATTTTTTACATTCTGTATAGCGAATGTTGAACATACCATGTTCAACATTCGCTACAATTGCAACCAAATAAAAAAAAAAAAAATATTTAAACGAGAAAATGTTGTATAGATGGGTAAACTAACCATTTCGGAAAGGTTTTTTTATACCGGCTGATTCATATACTATCTGACTATTATACTATTGATGTACATTTTTCTCAATTTCTTCGTGAAACTTGGGTATATTGTAAATATGTACTACTATATAGTAAACAATATTTTTAAAAAATAACCTAAGCTGGAAAATATAGATTTCCACTACGTCCTACAGGTGTGAGGTTGTACTTTGTATAGGACATCCAACTTTTACATACAATTAAAGGACTGTTATGCAGTTATTTTGTTGTTGTGAAAAATAAAAGCACTTTAGAATTAAGTAAACATATTCATTACTTAAAAAGAAAAAGTCTCAGAAATAAGTTTTCAACAAAAATGCAGGAATCTTGGTAACAACACAAATATAAAATAAAGTAAGTTACACAACAAAACAGCGTCATAAACTCTTTTCCAAACTAATATTATAAGCGCGAAAGTAACTCTGTCTGTTTGTTACGTTTCTCTTTAAAACAGCTATTACACTACCCTAAATCAGGGCCCTTAATCAAGGTGGCCTTGAAAATATTATGTTAGATAATTAGAACCCTCACTCTTATTACAGTTGACTGCCTCTGTGGCGCGGTGGGAGTGTGTCCGACTGCTACGCAAGAGGTCGTGGGTTCGATTCCCACACGGGACACCACTTTGTGTGATCCACAAATTGTTGTCTCGAGTCTGGGTGTACTTTGTGTCCGTGACTTGTATGTTTGTAAAGTCCCCCGCGACACAGGGCTTGTACCCTAGTGCGGGAGTCGTCTTTAAAAAAAAAAAAAAAAAAAAAAATTACATGTCTCTTTTTAAGGGTTTAGGGTCCCTGATTATTTAGTGTAGTGTAATAAGCGCTTTAGGTACGGTAGTGAAGAATTGACCACCTCTTAATTAAAAAATGAAGAATAATTCTAATAATCCATAAATAATTGCTAAGTATATTTTAAAATTAGATGTATCTATTGGAATTAATATATTGGAACTTGATTGCTTGGCTCCAAGTTTTCTCCAATCAAACAATAATGTCAGTCGTCATTTTGAAAAGTTCAAAAATGTATATAAGAAATATACATTTTTGAACCTTTCAACATGACGACTGACATTATTGTTTGATTTAGCCAGCAATATACCCTTAGCAACTCGTCCTTCCTTCCTCTCCCATGTACTAACCCAGCTTGGTCTTTCTGAACTTACTGATAATACAGGCGACGGTATATTTTCACCTGATTGATCTGCACCCGAAGAACTCAGTAAGCAATTTTGTGACTCTGTGTTACAATAATTTTGTTTGTGAAATGAAACTGAAATCAACATCAGAATATTCGGAATCACCTTCAAAATTATATTTATTCTAAATATCGGCAATATTTTCTCTGTTAATACTAAAATACAAGAAAAAATATATAAACTTAAGCTATGTACTACACCAAAGGACATTGACAGTGGATGTAACCAAATATTAATAGTCTGACATTGTACTAAAAACAATTTGTTGTGGGGTGACGAATGTAAGTCTTTATTTTGAAATCATTATTTTATACCGTTCATTTATATTATTTACCGTAAAAAACAGTAGTAAGCAATGAATATTTTTTGTATTTGACGTCCTATGAGCAATACAAATAAACACATTTAATTTTGTAAAAACAGACTTCTTGTAGGTACGTAACTACTACTAGCTACTTAATTTTTATTAATTACTATTCAAGAAGATAAATAATAACATTTAAAAAATTAATAGATATTATTTTCAATTTCATCCGATTGTGTTCAAGTTTAGTTTCCAAATAAGAAAATATCCAATAGGAAAAAAGCCGGATATGGTTTTAGTCCTTCAACAAAATGTATACCTAGGGTACAAATTATTCAAAAATCATAATGGGTTATTTCTTAAACTATTGCACCGACCATTCTAAACTAAGCAACATGTACCAGCTTACGTAACCCATGAATTACAATTCACAATCATCATAACACGAAGAAACCAATAAAGCGGTAATGTATGCGTCCCGTATAAAATTGTTGGCAATACATGAAAACTCATTTAACCGTCGCAGAACCGCAGAGCGCGTCGCGTAATTCCATTAACTGCATTTCGAGTGGCACTCAAAGCGTTCGACTTATCGAATTTGGCGTTTGCGCCAAATACGTATGAAATGGGAATACATGGAGTGTGGGCGATGAAATATGCACTGATCGATGCCGACTGGTTTGTTCACCTCCTATTGTTACACGATTGAAGTGTTTCTTAATGAAAATACTTATATTTTTAATCAGATTTTGTCGAGTTGATTGTAGCCGAAACTTGTAGTGAAAGTGTGATTTTATAATGTGGATAGAGACGAACTGACTAATCGCCGATGTTTATAGTTAGCGACTAGTCGGTGATTTTTGCTGACTAGTCTCCAGCCTATAATTTTAAAATAAGCACACACGACAACCTTCATCATTAACAAGTATAATTTTAGAAGCTATTAACTTTTCCAAAGTGTTTAACAGCTTAAGTAATCTTTATGGTTTTTATTATGTGTCAGTTATTCTTCCGTGAAAACTGATGCTAACAGATTACTAATTTCGGTTGAAGGGCACTGTAGCATGTGATATTACTGGGCAAATGAGGCTTATAAACTAATGTCTCAGAATGAGGAGTGCACTACAGTGCCACGTTAGGATCTATGGGGAACAAGGATTTGAGTGGCTCTAACGTCGCTATGAGCCAGTGGCAGATTTTTCGCGTAGACCCGGGCGAAAAAATCACTGATGATAACAAAAATCGGCCAAGTGCTAGTGGTACTCGCGCACCGAGAGTGTATCTCCATCATCAGTGATTTTGTTTGTACGGGTCTTCGCGCCAAATCTGTTTACTGCTATAAGCTGGCATGACGCTTACTATTAGCACACTTTTAGGCCCACGACTTTTTCCGCTCTTCATTCGGAGATAAAAAACCATTTTTTATTAATTTAGGAAGCAAAATAATGCAACACCTTACACAAACAATTAACATGACTCAACAATAGTTGTGACGGAGAAAGGATCAAAACAATATACACAAGGCCACTCTTAAATTGGAAGAGCTTTTGAAATCAATATTATGGATATACATACTTGTCGTTGATTCATAGTCTGAAAGGGATCTATTAGTATTTAATATCTATTATTCTGTAATATTTCAAAATGTTTCAAAACGTTGATTTTAAATAAATACTGCATACATAATACTATGGGTATATGTACAACGTTATTCTTGGTATAGTGGTAACCTGAAAGTAGTTTGCTCAGAATTAGTAACACAATCTAATTTCGGGACATAATCGCGTGAATTGTTTAAAGGTACGAACCTTTTATTTACCCGACGTTTTTCAGTCGACCCGTGACCACGATCGGTGCAATTCGATCGAAATGTCGTGTAATTAAAAGGTTCGTACCTTTATATAATTCACGCGATTAAGTCCCGAAATATATCTAATATCTAAAGGGGTCGTTTTTAGACCATGTTATATTTTACAATTAATTAATTATTCAATCGTTAATTAATAATTCTTACAGTCCAAATCTTGTTTACAATGTGATGAGAAATGTAATCGTTTATTTATTTTCAATAATAACTGTGGATTACGTACTATGTGACGCAATGAACCCGAACATAAGACAAATATAATGGCTTATGTTAAAACTCTGCAAGTTTTCAATATTTTAATTTCCTTTTTTATTTATATGATTTCATAGGGTAAAACTCTTGCTGGGGTGTCTAAGTTTTGCGCTATACGAAAAATAACCTTGTATAGTCTACAATGATGTATACTTAATCCCAAATATCTAAAGCATTAGAAAAGTGTGTTCTTTGGGTTAATAATAAAACCTATACAAATACAATAATTGTTTTTTTTTATACTTCAATATTCGGCCTGCGACATCATAATTTGTTAAAATGCTCTCTGTAACGAAGCAATAACAAAAGCCGTGATGGTTCTTTAACTACCGACTAGATGGCGCATGCGAGGGCCCAACTCGCGACCGTCAAGGGATAGAAAAAATTGAGGTCTAGTGACATAGTCCAGATAGGTGATTTGCTTCTGGCCCCGGTTTGACTACGGAAGTCTCGGGTTCGATTCCTGGGTCTGTACTTCAAATTTTTCTATCTTTCAAAAATGCAATTATTGTATTTGTAAAGTAATTGGCAAGAAATGCCTCTAAAAATTACTTTAATAAAACCTAATTAACTGGATGCTATCTTTCATAATATTATATAAGTTTTCCAAAACCATAATTGAATTGAATTTCTCCTATTCATATTCAAATCTTATATTATTGGGTTGCTTCTCCCCATTTTTTTTTTATATTTTTAAATATTTTCACAGTCACAGCTATGTTTGTAGTAAATACCTACCTATAAATTGTTACCTAACGCGTCCTTCAGAATTGAACAAATTAAATTTAAACTTTCCTAAAACAGGATAGCGTTACTTTTATCTGATTCGATTGACGTTTGGTAGAAGAGTCAAACAAAGCCAAAATCTACTAACATGGGGTTCCAATCATTTGAATGTTACAAACTCTTTTTATCACTTGTCTAATGTTTGTTTGATGAGGATACAGCGGGATCAGCGAAACTTGGCCCATTCTTTAGACGGTGATAACTTTTCCATATGTATTGTACAAAGTTAACTCCAAGTTTTCATATTAAGTACAGGATTCATTTAATTTCCTGTAAACTTCTCGAAACTCATGTTAAATGAGAATTAAACGAAGTTAAAGTCTATCTGTGCAAGTGGATATGAAACTTGAGTGCCGTGAAAAGGCCACGAATACTTTAGTTATTCAAGACTTGATTCTGATGTTTCTATCGAGCTCGAACGAGAGTTAGGATTTGAACATTATATTAGATCATTGTTATTCTGACCAAGACTTATTGTATTTTGAAAATAACTGACAACTCGCCTTGGCTTTGCACTGATTTTATTATAATGTACACTAGAACTACCAGTCAGACTGAACGACAGATGTATTTATTAAGATTTTCATAGTATATAATTGTTTATTACCTGACTGAGCTCGAATCTTCTTCAAGCTCAGTCAGTAAATAAGTAAAGTGGTTTAAGTGTATGTATGTACCATATATATATTCATATTTTTGCCACGCATTACAGCCCGATATGAGGTGTTGTTGGATTCTTTTATACTGAAGGTAGGCTAGGTATATCATTTTTCAGATCAAACTTTACAAGCAGTCTCGTATTTAGATTTAAAAATAAAATCTTCAAGTGACCAGAGGGCTATTTTTTTTTCTTTGCGTAAAGAATAAGCATTGCCATCCAACGTGGCAATGCTGCCAGCCTTCTGGGTACGGTACCAGTTGACATCGATGGGGAGGAATACTTCGACGCGTAAACGGGTCTTTTTTTGTTTAGTTATTTGGTTTTGTTATTTTGTAAATATGTATATAGTTCCTAAATTGTAAGTTTGTGTCTATTTTGTTGTAAATAATTTGCTAGTTGTAAATGATGTAAATTTTATTAAAAACTTTTAAACATGTTCAAAATAATTTCTTGTTCCTTAAACAGTAAGTATCATAAGATACATAATACTATTCCAATCCAATCACTGTTCTTACGTTAAATAATGAATAAGCAAAAGAAACAAACTAAGCCCGTTTTCCAGTAGGTATAGCAAAGTGCCAATAACTTCGCAATATTCTCAAACAATACGAAAAAAAAAACAATTTTATTACAGGAAATTAATTTCCTTTGGAACCGCGTAGGTCGATCGTATGTAAACGAGATTTTATTCTTATTTCCTCAATAAATTTCCAACTTTCCTCAGCCAAAGGTGAAGGAGTAGAATAAATAACGTGTATACAAGCGTTTTTTTTTCAGTAATAATGTTAGCCTTGACCCAAACAGTGCTATTCTTTTTTATTTCCGCTTCGCCTACTTGGGCGTATAACAAATACGATACCTATCTAACCTTCATAGAATGCGGGCACAGAATCTCGGAACGACTTCCAAACAAAGTGGTCTAAAGAGGTCTGAGATTCTTGTCCGTGAACGAGGTGAATGTGAAGCATGGTTTTCAAAACACGACAAAGGTATAAAAATGATGAGACTATCACTCAAAGAACTGCAGCATCTTTGAAATATTTTGTCAATTCACAATCTGGTTGTATACAGAATGTCGCAGAGTCGCAGTGCACATCACGATCAAGCAATTTCACAGTTGTCGTCTCATGTATCTACATCCTTATTACTGGATACACCTGGGAGAGCGCACTAGCTGCGATACGGATCTTTGACGTATGCCCCTTACTATTGGTACACGAACACAGTTCAAGTTTAAATTGTTCCGATCCTTAAACAATGACGAAGAAGCTCCCCAGAATACCCCCTTAAGGCTGAGAAATATTAACACCCCCACAAGCTCACAAACTCACAAACTATACCACTTAGTATAGATGTCAATTTATTTGATCTAATATACAATTTTACAAAGTACGGGTCAGAATCGGGTAGATATTTTAAGATTTAGATATACACTTTGATTTTAACCCGAGCGTAGAGAGTAATCTCTGGATCTGTAGAACCGATTTTGAAAATTCTTTTATCAATAGAAAGCTACATTAATTGTGAGTGTCATAGGCGGCAAATAAAGCATTAAACTGACAGTCAGTTTGAAGCTAAAGCCGACGAACATACAATGCTTTATTTAAAACTTGCTGACGCGTGCCCACTTCATTCCGCCTATGACACTCACAAATAACGTACCTAGCTAGCGTAGTATAACAACCATGGTCGGGGTTAACTGTTATTTTTTTTTAAAGACAATTCCCGCATTAAGGTACAAGCCCTGTGTCGCGGGGGACTTCACAAATTACACCCAGACTCGGTACCACAATTTGTAAACTATACAAAGTGGTGTCTCGTGTGGGAATCGAACCCACGACCTCATGTGTAGCAGTCGGACACACTCCCACCACGCCACCGAGGCAGTCGATTAAGGCAGCCTACAAAATTGTGTAATTAATTTAGATCGCTAAAATTTAAGGTCTGAGGTTTTAATCGAGATAGTTTTTATAAGTCCCTTTCAAAGGGGTAGTGTAAGATAATATAATAGATCTTGATTCGTTTTGTTTTCTCACTAATCGCAATCACCACCGGGCGGCTGACAACTAAACTATTTTATAATAAAGCTTAGCTTTGAACAATTACAAGTACCATTTTAAATTGAAATAGATACATTATAAATAAGAAATAAATTAAAAGTTGATGTTCAATGAATCTGAGATGAACGGAACGCTAAAGGCTTTTTGTAACTTTCTGCCCGTTTTAAAATAGTGACAGTTTCCTTTCGAAGTTCTCTTCTAGAATTTCTATTCAGTCCAGATAGCGAACTTTGTCGTAGTTTTTTAATTATGTTGATTTACGTGAAAGTTTTATCATAAATATCTAACAGAAAGAGAGCGTATAATTATAAAGGTATCATTCTCTTGAAATTGTTTCTTAAGCGACGTTAAGTGACTCAGAAAAGTTTTTTATCAAATTCAGGTCTACGGGTTTCTCCAAATTGGCCTTCGACTAAAGCTTTTTATGGATGTCGACCTATCCGAAGAACAAACTTATATCTGCAAAATCTGTACCTACATTACAGTAGAGCGATTTTAAGTTCGTTGTGCGCTTAACACTTTGTACAAGCCATATTATAGTTTGAGTTTTAGTCTATCTTCTTCCGCCGTGCCTCTTTCCATATCATTTGAGGTCGGCCATCTGAATATGTTTGCTCTATTCGGTTCTGTCATTGATGTCAGCCGGGGTTGAATGTGCTAATTAGTCAAGGTTTCTCCATCAAGTAGCTTTTGGGCATCCTAGGGGCTGTTTTCCTACGTCAATTTTAAGAGCTATTTTAACTGAGTGGTTTGATTTTGAGTCTATTAAGTAGAGATTTTGCAGATGGATAGGTCGATATTAATGTCGAACGTTTAAATATATTTTTTAACATGAGTTAATGAGACTTTTACAAATGAGTTAGGCGGTAACCTAGTGGTTAAGTCAAGAGGTTGCAGGAACGCAATAACAACGCATCCGGGCATTGCCACTGAGCGGGCCGCCGACGCACAGTATAACAAATTCCGGCGGCCCATTCGCGAAGGTGGCGAGCGATACACGGCGGGCTTATAGTGGGTGTAAGCCCCACACTACCTCCATCGTCTTCCCCGGACGGTGGGGGTGTTCGTCAGAATTTTTTCCCTCATAAAAAAAAATAAGGTTACAGGTTCAAATCCCGTCCATTATTCTACCGACGTGAATCAACTCCTAACATAGGAATTTCTTAGCTGGAGGCGTTAACAAGATTGCTAGTAATGTTCTAGTTTTTTCTTTTGGAATAAAAATGCCTACTCCTATAGTAAAAACAGTAGTATGGCCGCCTAATGCAATGCATGCAGTGATACGATGCAATGTAACACGTGAAATATATACAAACTAGAATGTATTTACCTGTATTAAGTTATTTGTTAGTATCGCGAAGGTGACGTGAAATTGCTTTACGTAGAGCAAAGTTATCTTGTCACTTATCTGCATCGCTTATTTCTGTTGGGAATATGTTATGTTTGCAACGTTAATACATTATGATATAATACAAGTGAACTAGGCTGCTTAGGGTCCTTATTGACGATCTTTATTCCTTGTCCACGCAAGCCCATGCGGAACTGTCAGAATCATGAAACTAGAATGTCCCCCTTGCTGGCGAGCATGCGCGTTGATGCATTTCTAAGCATAGCTCTCCATTTACCATTATGATAAGATTTTGACAATTCCACATGGGTTTGTCGTGGACACGGAATAAAGCCAGTACACACGAGGCTGTGGGTTGCTGCCCGAGCCGACTAAGTACGTAATGCAGCCAAGTGTTTATTAAGCACGTATCATACAGCTGTTTTCAACACATTTGTATGACACGTATGAAAGACAGTAAATTAAACTAAACATTAAATGTGTTGAAAAATGTAATATGTCTGGAGAGACATATCATATTTTTCCTTTGAAAAACACTTTTTTTTAAATATCCCCAATTCTTTGGGAGGTCAAACCCGAATCTCTCATTAAAAGCCAACCGGTATCTCTTTATTTTTGCTCGTATCTATCTAATAAAAATTATATTTTATTTGAAGTAATTTTTTGGTTATTTGACACTAGGCAAGAGTTACCTATTGGTACCTTTTCGCTAGAGAGCGGGCTTCTTTGTCCTCTTTCTTCTTTATTTCTTTGCCCTCTCCTCTTCCCGATTCGCTGGGTCACATTCCTAATCTTGAGGCGCCATTTACTGCACTGGTAAGCGTCGTCACTAGACAGGCCCAACTCCTTCATGTCATATTGGCTGTGGGTGACCAGCCATCCACTACATGAGGCTATCTTCAGCTGTTATTTTTTAAAGGACCCGCTCCGCATTAGTGTACAAGCCTTGTGACGCGGAGGACTTTACAAATATATCAATCAGAGACACAAAGTACAACCGGATTCGGAACAACAACTTCTGGAATACACAAAGTGGTGACCCGAGTGGAAATTCAACCCACATCCTCGCTTTGCAGTCAGGGGCACTGATCACTAGACCAACAGGCCAGTCAACTAAACAGTCAACATATTGTAAATATTTTTCTGTATTGGCCTTGAAAGATTAGTAAAATCATATAAAATATTAATTGTCATGATTACATATAGTGTAGGTGTCTTATAGTGATTATAAAAGAAGACAATGTGTGACGTTTTAATGCCTGCGTGGGTATGTAGATATATTTTGTAATACTTATCTAAGATACGACCTTTGTACAGTTTTTTTAAACGGGTTTAGAGAAAAGGTACTTTACTTAACGTATTTTTAAGATCTTGTTAACAGTTGCTTTTTTATATAAAAAAAAAGATAACTAACAATATGGGATTTTGGTCCCACATTACTAGCAATCCTGTTAACCTGAAATACTAGCTTTTGTCCGCAACATAGATTCAGTCAATAGCCCCTAGGAGTCCACTACTGGACATACGGCACAACACCTGACTGCTGGTTAAGGCATCGGACTCGCAATCGTGAGGTCGCAGGTTCGAATCCTACCCATTATAGGTAGTACCGACGTGAAACCACTCCTTTTTTTTATTGGGGGTAAGAATTCCTGGCGAACACCCCACACCGTCCGGGGAAGACAATGAAGGTAGTGTGTGGTTTGCACCTACTAAAAACCTCGCCGCCTTTGCGAACGGGCCGCCGAAATTTGTTATACCGTCGGCTGTCACGTCAACTCACTCCTAACACAAGCCTTTGAGCTTAGCGGAACGGGTTAACAAGATTGCTGGTAATGTAGGACCCAATCTCACATTTCTTGTTACCTTTAAAAACAAATCTCCTTAAAAAATAAGACTGCTGCCCGTCCTCTGGTGTGACATCCCTTAGTCGCCTTGACGTCATCCACAGGAAGAGATACTTCAAAGCCTTACTGCAACTAACTAACTAACCCGCTCGCCAAACGTGATGATTATGACAATTACCCCCCCGGATCTAATAAGTACCTAGGTTCTGCTGGGGAGCCCCGTGCCCAACACTGCGGCATCATATGTATTAAAAAAAACATTCGCGGTTTTGCATACGCAACGAGGTAATTATAGTCGATTGTAATTCTATTCGATTAGCGTTTATGCCACTTGTTTAAGGGCTCTGGGTTCTCCGCCTTCAGCATTGATTCCCTCCTAGCGACCTTCTCTAGGTCGTCGATCCATCTGGCTTGGGCAGGACCTTCTCAAGTCTACGCTTACATATTCAAGGTCAACACTAATAAAGTTGGAAGACAAGCTAGTAAATCGTAAAACCTCTTTTATTATCCACTTAAGACGCGATTGGTGTTTTTTTTATATTATGTCAAATAAATAACTACACCTCAGAGCAATAGGCAGACTACACAGCTGAAAATTATAAAAAGCATTGACGTATAGTTCTGGACTGCGCCATCCCTTTCAATTAAAAAGTAAATATTGACTACAAAGCGTGAAAGAGAGAAAAACTCGTGCCACCCTGTCTTTTTACCCGATTGTAGGAAAGGGTTATGTTTTTCGCGCGTATCTTGTATGTATGTATGTAATGTACTTTATTACCTGATATCTCACAATCCACTGAACGTATTTATACAATCAAGACGTCGTTAGATTTGTCTTGATCGCCCAAGTGTTTGTTTTAAATATGGGTATCAAATTAAAGGGCTCAAAAAAGTTAGTTAGCAACCATTCTTTTTAAAATTTTCAATGCTTGATGTTACAGTACAATATCTTTGTGCTGTATCTACAATCTCTACAATCTACATCACAATCATATGTTCCTTATCGCACGTTCAGTATCTATTAAATGTTTTTACTATCTGTTATCAACACGAAGTCGTTAGTATATAAGATGCACCTTTAGATAATTATAACCAGACTATACTACATCTTTTGTCTCATTTATACCTAATCATATACTGCCAAGAAGTTTGGCAAATTGGTGACCCCGACGAACGAATACGCAGCAAGAAACATGGCACAATCACCGTGCAAGGCGAACATAAATCAGCAAGGAACACTTGAAGTAGCTGCTGGCACCTCGGTTTTATCCCGCATTCCGGAATTTTGGAAAGACCAACCAAGATTATGGTTCACGCAACTAGAAGCCATATTAGCACCACAGAAGCAAGGAGACGAATACAAATACTGTACAGTAATAGCAAAATTATCCAAGGAAGAAATACTACAGGTTAGTGACCTAATCACTTCACCACCGACTACAGATAAATACAAAAACATCAAGGAACGTTTAATTGATTGTTACGAAGAAACAGAACAGCGACAGTTTCAAAAATTAATATCAGAGACAGAACTCGGTGATCAAAAACCTTCGCAGTTATTACGTCAAATGCGAGTCCTCGGGAGAGGAAAAATCAGTGACAAAACAATTAAACTACTATGGTTCAGGCTTTTACCAACATCAGTTACTACGGTTCTAGCAGTTACGGAAGACATGGAAATTGACAAACTGAGCCAAATTGCAGACAAAATAATAATGAATTCAAAAGTAACCGAAATATCAGCTGTTAGCAACGACACTTCAAACGACAACAATACAGCATGCATTTTAGCCCAGCTAGCAAAATTACAGATAGATATTGACGCAATTCAGCAAGGTCAATATGGTTATCGACCCAACACGCACAATCATTTCAAGAAACGTCAACAATTCCCGATTATGAGGCCGAGAACAAACTATAGAGGAGCAAATCAATTTTGTTACTACCACGAAAGATTCGGAAAATATGCAAAGAACTGCATTAAACCATGCGGTTGGAAACCAATGACTTACGTACGGAACCAGGGAAACGAATAAGAGCACAGACAACGGCGAAACTCTGTGCAATCCACCCATCCAATCGCCTCACCATTACCGACCGAAAAAGTGGTATGAAGTTTTTGATTGACACGGGCGCAAATATTTCAGTCATTAGCAAGCAACAGAGACATTCAATTTTACAAAATGAACAATACACACTATACGCTGCAAATGGGACTAAAATTAGGACTTACGGCGAGAAGACGCTTACCTTGAATTTAGGACTACAACGATGTTATAAATGGAATTTTGTAATCGCCGATGTTACACAACCAATAATTGGAGCAGATTTTCTAGAGCACTATAAACTATTAGTCGACATAGCAGGTCGCAAACTTATCGACAAAGTTACAGAGCTGACAACGCATGTAATTTCGGAAAAAGCGACACAACAAACAATTCGTACTATCGCAGTGGGAACGAATCCACGTATTACGCAACTTTTAAACAAATACGAAGACATCACGAAAGAGTCCTCTATCCGCAATGCGCCCAAACATAAGATTGAACATCACATTATCACTACAGGACCACCCGTCGCAGCTCGGGCAAGACCATTACCTCCAGAAAAATACGACATAGCCAAAAAGGAATTTCAAAATATGATAGAACTCGGAATTTGCCGACCGTCAGATAGCCCATGGGCAAGCCCATTACATATGGTAAAAAAGAAAAATGGCGAGTGGAGGCCGTGCGGAGACTATCGAATGCTCAATAGCACGACAGTACCGGACAAATACCCACTACCAAGATTAACTGACTTTACATACATATTAGAAAATAAGAAGATACTAAGCAAGATAGATATACGTAAAGCATACCATTGTATTCCTGTTAAAGATATAGAAAAAACAGCCATCATCACACCTTTTGGACTTTTTGAGTACTTAAGAATGCCTTTCGGATTACGCAATGCGGCACAAACATTTCAACGATTCATGGATTCCTTATTTAGAGATTTAAACTACGTATTTATATTTGTAGACGACTGTCTCATTGCATCGGACAACGAAGATTTGCATTATCAGCATTTAGAAACGGTTTTCAAACGTTTACACGAGAATGGAATAACCATTAATCACGAAAAATGCGAATTTCTCAGAAGGGAAATAGATTTCTTAGGTTATCATATAACGAGCCAAGGAATACACCCTACCGAAGAAAATTACAAAGCAATCATGGAATTTCCCAAACCGAAAACAATTCAAGAATTAAGAAGATTTTTGGGCATGGTCAATTTCTACAGAAGTAATATTCCACGCGCAGCGGAAAATCAAAGAATTTTAAACGAATATCTACATGGTTCAAAAAAGAACGATAATTCACCTGTTCCTTGGACAACGGAAGCAGACAAAGCTTACGAAAAATGCAAGGAAAGCATGAAAAACGCAGTGTTAACAGCGCATCCTTCCCGCAACGCATCACTAGCGCTCATGACCGACGCTAGTGCTACTTGCGTTGGTGGAGTTTTACAACAAAAATCCGGACGCAATTGGGAACCATTAGGATTTTTTTCACAAAAATTGAGCGAAACTCAACAAAAATATTCTACGTTTGACAGAGAGCTGTTAGGAATATACATGGCCGTCAAACATTTTCACAGATTAATCGAGGGAAGAGAATTTACAATATTTACGGATCACCGACCTTTGACATACGCATTCTCCCAAAAACCATCATCAAACGATACACCGCGACGGGTCCGGCAGTTAGATTTCATTTCACAATACAGTACCAACATTCAACACATAAGCGGACGTGACAATATTACCGCCGATGCCTTATCTCGAATAGAGGAAATATACGTGCCATCACCTATCGATTACGCTGAATTGGAAAAATGTCAATCAACAGATAATGAACTAAGTAAATTACATGACAATAAAAGATTAAAATTCAAAAATATTACGCTTCCGGGTTCCACAATAAACATCACCTGCGACACATCTACTGGAAAAAGCCGCCCCTACTTACCAAAGCATTTTCGCAAACAAATTTTCGATACCATTCATGGTATGAGCCATCCAGGAAAAAGAACTACGAGAAAAATGATAACCCAAAGGTATTTATGGCCGTATATGAACAAAGATATCAATAATTGGTGTAGATCATGTATAGCCTGCCAAAAATCAAAAATACAACGACATACGATATCACCTCCTGGTACATTTATGACAGCGCAACGTTTTGAACATTTACATATTGACATCGTCGGACCACTTCCGATTTCACAAGGGAAGAGATATTTAATCACAATCATAGATCGTTGTACGTCATGGCCCGAAATATTTCCGGTAGAAGATATAACTGCAGAAACAGTGGCCAAGACACTTTTCGAAGGATGGATTACTCGTTTTGGATGTCCATTGCGCATTACTACGGATCAAGGCCGACAGTTTGAATCAAGAATATTTGAGTCACTCTCACAATTTTTGGGAATACATAAAATTAGGACAACACCTTATCATCCACAATCCAATGGAATGATAGAGAGATTTCATAGAACTTTAAAGGCGGCGTTAATGACAAGAGAATCCAACGAAAATTGGTTAAAAGAAATTCCAACAGTTTTACTCGGGTTGCGGAGTAGCTTGCGAGAAGACACAGGTTATAGTTCAGCAGAGATGACATATGGAACGCCAATACGACTCCCTGGAGGATTTTTTGAGTCATCAGCAGCACAGTTATCAACGTACGAAGAGTTTGTAAAACAAATTCAAAAGGACATCACACAAATGACATCAATTCCGAAAAGAAAAAAACACAATCAAGCTATATTTGTGCATCCCGAACTCAAAGAATGCTCACACGTATTTGTTCGGTGTGATAGAATTAAGAAAGCCCTGACACCGCCGTATGAAGGACCCTACCCAGTAATTAGTAAAACAGATAAAACATTTTGCATTAGAATTAGGGATAAAGAGACAGTGATATCAATTGATAGATTGAAACCAGCTTTCATGATCAATGACGAATCAAACTACGTGCCAGATTCAAAGGATTGCGACAGGCATTCACACACGTACACTACACGATCGGGACGTAAAGTAAAGCCAGTAGTACGTCTATAAAAAATCGCTGATATAAGCAAGCTATTCGTATATATATTAACATAGATCTTAACATATACCATTAATTTACAACTAAGCGAACCAACTCCGTAACCTGATCCAGGAGGACTTACGGTGGACAAGAAATGTTGCAATGGGACAGATTATTTTAACAATCGGCGTGATCCTAATTTACGGCATAATGAAAACACTGGACAGAAGAATGAAGAGTTTAACGAAAAAAAAAAATAATAAACACTCGTGCAACAGCTGAGTCAAAATTACAGACGTCAGCAAATCACACCACAACAGGCGTCATCAAATTCCACCGCGTACAATAGCATTATTATTTATATACATCAGCAAATAACTAGTAAGGTCTAGGTCAAATTTATATTTTACAATATAAATTAATTATATGGTAATAGTGTTTACACACTATTACCATAAATTTTTTAAAGGGGGGTGTACTGTTACAGTACAATATCTTTGTGCTGTATCTACAATCTCTACAATCTACATCACAATCATATGTTCCTTATCGCACGTTCAGTATCTATTAAATGTTTTTACTATCTGTTATCAACACGAAGTCGTTAGTATATAAGATGCACCTTTAGATAATTATAACCAGACTATACTACATCTTTTGTCTCATTTATACCTAATCATATACTGCCAAGAAGTTTGGCAAACTTGACAATAGCTGTGATAAAAGTTACTTGTTACGTCGGTTACATCCTACAACTAATAAATTCAATTCAATTCAATTCATTTATTTGCAAATATGGGTACAATAGTAAGGTCTTACATAGTTATGGTAAGCTGCCATATTTCGCCTGCTGGCATGCAAAAAATTAACATTTCCAAATTTAATAAGTAATATTAGTTATTTACTAGTATAACAAATGAGTCAGGTCCATAATTATACTTATACATTTTCAATTTATTTAATAGTTATGTCATAGGTTAATATTATTAATGAATACAGATAATTATAATAATAATCACAGAAATAATAATAATAATAAAAAGCAGTGGACATATCAATAACATTTCCAATTAAAATTTATCATTTAAACATTTTTTATCTTCTAAATACTCTTTAACACTTTAATATACCTTTTGCATCAATACATTATTTAATTTATTTTTAAATTCATGGATGTTATCAATCTTGCATAATTCTATAGGTTTTTTGTTATAAATTCTGGAGATCATACAGAAAATACTCTTGTTCAACAATGATGTTTTGTTTGGTATAATTTTTATTTTGTGTTGGTTTCGAGTGCCGCGTAACCTTTCGAATAGATGAAAATTCTTTTTTACGAATATAGCTACTTCTGAAATATATATGCATGGCAGAGTAAGCAACTTTAAAGTTTTAAAAAGTAGCCTGTAACTGTCCGTCTGTTTAAGTCGCAAAATGGCCCTTACGCACCGTTTTTGACCTTTAAACACCGTTTGCCAATTAGTGGAATTTCCCCAAAACAGGACACCATATCGCAGAGTGGACTCTACATACGCATGATATGCAGTAATTACAGTATTTCTGTTAACAGTTTTTGATAGCATATGAAGTGCATAGGAACTCTTACTTAGTTTGACACAAATACTTTCCATATATGAGATTTCCAGTTTAAGTTGAAGTCCACATTTAGTCACAAGAATTTTGCAACTTCAACTTCTTTGATCTGTACTCCTGAATGAACGATATTTAAATCAATAAGAGGTCTAATACGATTTTTAAAAATCACTAAGTTGGTTTTGTCTAAGTTAATTATAAGGTTATTGACCTTTAACCAATCCACAATTTGAGAAAGTGTATTGTTGACGGTATTTTTAGGCTAACATAGTCTTTATCGGTAAACATGATAGTTGCATCGTCTGCAAAGAGTACCATTGGTGAGGTAATACTTTTTGGAAAATCGTTTATGTAGATTAGGAACAGCAAAGGGCCCAGGACGCTACCCTGGGGCACACCGTACTTCACCAATCTATAGTCAGACAGGTAAGTTAGTTCTTTCTGTTTCACGTGACACACTTTAGCAATTGAAGTTGCTTGTTTTCTATCATTTAAATATGACATAATTAATTTTAAAACATTACCTTTATGCCATTTGCATAAAGCTTATTTTTCAAAATCACATGATCCACACAGTCAAATGCTTTTGTGAGGTCCATGAATAAAGCACACACTCTTTTTTTATCATCCAGATTTTTCATAATTTCATCCAAAAATTTATAAAAAGCATTGTTTATAGAAATGTTTTTCCTGAAACCAGTCTGGGCTTCCGAAATAATTTTATATTTTTCTAAATACGAATACAAATTTTCATGTATATATTTTTCCAACACCTTAGATAGTATAGGTATAAGAGCTATTGGTCTATAATTAGACATATTTTCGCGGTTTTGTTTTTTAAAGAGAGGTTTTAGAATGGTATTTTTTAATTCAGTAGGAAAAATACCATGTAGGATGCAGAGGTTAAATAAATGACTTAGTATGAGTGATATGACTGAACTTACATATTTTAATACCTTGGTAGAAAGCTCGTCGTAACCTGTACTTGTTGTATTTTTTAGTGATTGAATAATTCTGCTAATGTCATTAGGCGTCATAGGATTTAAAAACATTGAATTATAGTGGTTACATGTCGGATAATTATTATTATAAGATTTATTATTATGTGTTAATGATTTGATTTCATCAATGAAAAAACTATTAAAGTTTTGTGCTATTTCAAGAGGATCAGTAACAATCTTTCCGTTTACATTCAATTGTGTTACAAAGTGTTTTGATTCCTTATTCTTATTTTGATTGATTATGTTCCAACTTGCTTTTGATTTATTTGCACTAGTATTAATATAATAATCATTTTGTAATGTCTTCGTGTATCTAATTATTCTGTTTAATTTGGCAGAATATATTTGAAAATAGCTCTATCTATGACACTTTTAGATTTTTGATATTTCCACAGCAACGACCTTTTTCTTTTTGAACAAATCTTAATTCCTTTACTTATCCATTTTTTATTATGTGTAATTGACGTTCTTTTTGTTTGAATAGGAAAGCACAGTTTATAAATAAGAGTAAATAGTTCATGGAATTCAGTAAATGCGGTTTCAGGGTTATAATTGTTATAAATATACACATCAAAAGTGTCTAGGGATCAACATATATTTTTGCAATAACTTTTCTCCTGATTGATTTTTTTTTTAATTTCTTTAAGGATTCATCAAATAAAGTGTTTTCGTTTGTCACAGTAACGATAAACCAAGTCACCTTTGCATTAATAAAGAAATTTGCCATTTTCCTAATAAAGGGATTTTTGACATTTGAACCACTAATATTAAAGTTCGAAAAAAAGACTGAAATAACAGTTTTCTTTAAAATTTTATTGGGTAACTTAAACAATTAATAATCCGTGTTTCTACCGCGAACACTAACAACACAAGAACATCGGTTTGGCATACTCAAAATGAGTTCATCCAAATCACGCTGTGGAATGGCCGCCCATGTTCGTTGCAACAACAAAAAAAGGTCTTCTTGCGACTGGATACCCTCCATATTCGGCAGAGCTCTTCTCTGTAGCATATCCCATGCATGCTCAATCGGGTTCAAGTCTGGCGACTGAGCAGGCCAGGGCAGGACATTGATGTTAGCTGCGGCGAGAGTCTGTCTTACAACTCTTGCGGTGTGCGGTCGTGCATTATCATGCATTAACTGAAATAAGGGACCGATTTGCACTTGTAGAGGAACGATGACGTCTGATACAATCGTCTCAGCATAAATTTGAGCGTTGAGGTTGCCTCTGATCCAAATCAACTCAGTTCTTCCGCCGATCCAAATACCCGCCCATACCATGATGGTTCCACCACTATAAGGATGGACTTCCTGGCAGGATTTTAATCGCTGTTGGCGTCCAGGGGTTCTCCAGTGTCGTATACGTCTTGTATCCGGTCTCATACCAAAACGAGACTCATCAGAAAAGCACACGAAACGCCATTGTTCTTCTGCCCAATTTCTGTGTTCAAGAGCCCATTGATATCGAATCCTACGATTGTGCATTGCTATAGGTGGTACCCGTAGCGGTCTTCGGGAATGAAGGTTCACTTCATGCAAGCGGTTTCTGACTGTTTGGTCGCTAATTAAGTTCCCTGAAGAGTGATGAAGCCTCACGGCTAACATCATGGCGGTTATTGTTGGACCTCTTCGAGTTAAGATTTGAATGTATCGGTCTTGTCTCCGTGTGGTGCAGCGATACCGTCCTCCATGGCGCTCAGCCACGGTACCAGTGCTTCGGTAACGTGTCCAAAGTCGACTGATAACACTCTGACTTGTATTCAGAGCTAAAGCCACAGTACGTTGCCGGGAACCAGCTTCTATCATTCCCACGGCTCTGAGCATTTCTTGCCTGCTTAAATGACGTCGCCGCTCCATAATAACGTTGGTTTTAATCAGTAGTAGGGAAACAGTAGCACTAATAATGTCTTCAATGCGTTGTATGTTTTCATAGGGAAAATATTGACAGCTGATTTTCATCTTTTACTCGAATTTGATTCACAGTTCCTGATTCAAATTATGAAATGCACCAAAAAGGATCCATATAAATTTATAAAATCATAAATTTATTACAAAGCCACATCTCAATCTCAAGAAATCCGCATAAAAATGCTTGATCCCTAGACACTTTTGATGTGTGTATTTTCAAACGTCAGAGAGGCAAGATAATTTTTGAACTTTATTAAGTTTTCTTATAAAGTTTTCTAATAAAAAGTATTAAATAAAAAAACCTGCCTTTACAAAAAAGATGGAAACAAGATCTACATAAATATATAATTTCATGCTAATAAGTCAGTCAGTAGATAAAACCAAAGAGAATTTGACACGAAGTATTAAATTCTCTTTGGTTTTGGTTGGCGTTAGTTTTGGTTGACTGACTGACTTTAGGTCACTGGCCGCTACAAGTACGCTAGGCTGGCTACCCCATACAAAGTGACAGCAATTTCTTGAGGCGATGACAACTATCGTACGCGAGCGTTTAGACACAAATGACTGTAAAAATCCCTTCGCTAAGTCCTTTTTTTTTAACACATGGGACTTCCTAGCACTTTTGACATTGACAGAATTATAGACATCGACACTGCTTGCCATTTATAAAAAAAATAATTGAATTGACACAAATGATAAATGTTTTTTGTAAAACCGAATGAATAAATTGTAATAGGCTTTTTAGATACATTTTAAATAGGATAAGTTATTTAGTAGTCAGTTTTGCATAATAATAATGTGTTCATTGTTTTTCGAACGTTGGAAAAGTCTGTGTATTGTAAAACTGCATACGAAAAAGGCAGTGGCATCAGTTTCCATCAGTAAGTGAAAAATAAATAGTAATCAGTTTTAAACCATATACGAATTGTAATCTTACTTATTTATAAACTTTTGTTAAACAAAATCAACGCGTTATTATGGAAATTTAAATAATGTGTGATATTCGCTAGGGATGCCCAATATCATATCGATAAAAAATCTAGAGAGATTATAATAATAATATATTTCTTTCCAATACAGGTTTCCGTCCAATTAAACTTATGGATCATCTTTGCTCCAAACATTTCACCGAAGACTGCTTTAATAGAAACCCATTGCGGACTTTCTTGAAAATTAACAATGCACACACAATATTTCTTGGTAATAAATAAAAAAGCATACATTGCGTTATATACATTGTGTTGACAGAAACTAAATAAATTAATATATATATATTTAATTCATTTATTTAGTTTTATTTAAATAAGTATCAACTGTGCAACTACACTAAGTCTCGCAGATATCTGTGCCCGTGTAAAATTAGACACAATATTTCTTGGTAAGTGTAAATAAATAAGCAAAATGTTACCTAAAATTTGAATATCATAAATAAATGATGTGTTGACAGAAACTATAAACTAAAAAATACTACACTAAGTCATGCCGAAACCTGTGCCAATGTAAAATTTGACCATTTCTATGAAATATCTCCGAAATCAATAAAAAAAGGAGTTAGAAAGGGTCCAAAAATCTTTAGAAACCAGGCATATTTAAAAACTAAAGTCTCTAGTTTAATAACAATAATTACACATTTAAATAAGAAGAGATTTGTGTTCGAGGATCAATATATTAAGGTTTTAAACCTGTGTCATTTTATTTTATTTATTACATAATATTTAAGATCATGCTTGGACTTAAGTATCTTTAGGTAAAGATTTTTCGTTTTACAACGGACTAGATCAGACAGCCAGTGTAATTATTGTAAATATATAAATATTTAACAATAAATGTTGTTGTGCAATACTTTTGTTTTGGATAACTATATATATGTATGGTACTATTGAGGTCAGTGTATTAAACGTATACGTAGTTTAAATAAAATACATTTCTAAATCCGATTATGGTGTTGATGGTAAAATATTTATAGCCGCGGGTAGGGTAGTTAGAATTGTGTGCGTCAGGATGACGGATGTATTTTATATTAGATAGGATTCTGTGAATTAGCAGTTACTGAAGAAATTGTTTCAGATAGATTTCAGGTACTTTTGCGTCGGAGGCCTTTGTCCAATTCACCTACCTTGTCACCCATTGGTAAGTATTTGAATCATGGGACCAATCACTAAAAATCAATAATAGTTTTATATAGATTCTCAGAATTAATTGTGAGAGAAGGAAAATCTATCTTACTACCTATTAAAAACTTTTTATAACGCTAGTCGATATGGTGTTTTTAACTTGTTATCGATATCAAAAGCCTTGTTGTACATCACTAATTTTTGTTTCTTGACAATGTTACGTCCGTAGTGTCAATATCTAGTGGAAGTATTTTGTTGTCGGCAATAGCCTGTCTAGCGTACTTGTAGTATAGATGTCAGTGCTTTAGTGTAGATAAAAGCATAGTTCGTAGCTTTATAACTATCTCTTTATGTGTAAACATTTTACAACTATGTAATAAAGATTAACTTGGATCGTAAATGAGTTTTCACAATCCAAAGGAGAACCAAGAAAGAAAACAAAAAATACTTTCGTACGAAAACACACAAAGAAATGTTTTATTTCCTTATACTCCATGTTGAAACTGGTACGATGAAAATAGAATGCTTTTCATTAAATGGGTAATAACATGACCTAACCCAACGTGACCTTTGGAAGCCTTTGACTAGTTGCGCAAAGCTGCGTAACGCCCTATTATTTAGACGTAAATCATGATTCATGCCGCATTGTGTGTTCATCAATCATGTTATTATAATACCTTGTATAATGTGCATTAATTTTAAAGTAGTTATAAGTAGTAAATACTACTTTATTTCTAAGGATACACTTATAATAAATTATTATTAACGCTATGCAAATGTCTTTAAAAATATATGTTCTGCAAAAATATGTTCACAATTTAAACGGGATAAGATTTTTTATCAAAACAAATGTTTAAAGTCATAAATAATTAAACGGATCGTATAGTTTTGACGTTTCATAAAAGACAAAGACTTATTACAGTTCGTTTTTCGTAAGAATTATTACCAGTGTTCGCTTTATGACAGATTCGTTTTACAGCAGTTTTGTTTTACGGCAGAAATTGTACAGTCGTGTTGAAATGATCTTCACAACCAACCCGTATAATTCTGTATATAAACTAATGTATTATAATATTATAAAGCTGAAGAGTTTGTTTGTTTGAACTGATCTGAATTGAAAAATTCTTTCACTGTTGGATAGTCCATTTATCGAGGACGGCTACAGGCTATAAAACATCACGCTACGACCAATAGAAGCGGAGCAGCAATGAGAAATGTTGCAAAAACTGGGAAAATTTACGCTAACGAAATTGCGTGGGACAGCTAGTTATTAAAATAAATATATTAATAATATTTCTGGGAGTTTCAATGCTAGAATCAACTTATATCCATATTTTGAAAGATTTTCGAGAACGTAATCTACGAAATAAACATTGATAATCCCAATTAGTAGCCAAACTTGTTATCCTTCCATTGTTTGTTTAACTGAAAGACAAACATCATTAGTTACAAAAAAAACTCAAATCGTTCGCAGTAACGCAAATGGCGGACGATTGATCAAATAAAGTGTCCCTTGATTAAACAAATGAACGCTGGACAGCTAGAGTATTCGTATCGGCAGAAATATAATTCAGGTCGAATATAGCCGTACATTGTAATTGTTGATAGCATTTAATAGTACAACATTGTCGTCTTGAACAGTATGAATACTAGTCTAGGGTTTCGTCTGTATATCTTGATTAGGTGCCGCGATAAAAGTTGAACAATTTCCTTTTACCCACCTTGGGGTAGAATTTTCAAATATTCGTTATTAGCTGACGTCTTTTACTTATATGAAACACATTCTAAATTTCAGCGTCTGAAGACAAGTAGGTACTTTTCCAGGTGACATGTTTGAATCAATGAAAGAATGACCTGAAATGTATTGCTTTTAGCTTTGTTGCTAGCTTTCCCGCTGCTTCGTCCGCGTTAAGTGGTTTTATTACCTAAGTGCTATTCTTTTAAATAAACAACTAACTGTTACTGTTAAGTTTCATCAAAATTACGTTAGTATTAAGTAGTTTTTGCGTAAGAAAAGTAACAAACATCCATCCATTCTCACAAACTTTTGGATTTAAAATACCTTTTACTAAAATAAATATAGGTACTTAGGTATTCTTTTCGACGCTACTCACAGAAAACTATTCTGAAATGAGATTAAATCTGTAAAAGTTGTATACAAAACGACCTACTGTAAATAATCTCAGAGCTAAACCAAGATAGAAAATAATACGAGATCCGTTTTTCAGTGATCACTTTTTCCTTTTTATTCAGAGCTTACATTTCATCCTCAGATCAGCCTAGATTGCTTAAAACCACTGGGATTTCCCTATAAAAAGTAAAGAAACTCTTTTTAAACTGCAAAGCTAGAACCTCTTTAGTATTTATACGCGAAAATAATAGTCTTTACAACGTTGCAATCACATCGGGATAGTTCGAAGCGCTTTGTTCTATCGATTTCTGTTTGATATTTTTAGTCACGCGAAACAGTAATAAGTCGGGAACAGGGTACTTCGAGCCAACCGTTTGACGTGTGTACGGAATATAACATGCTGCTAACATGGTTATTGAATTATGTTATTTAATACATTTTTATTTTGTCGGCTGTAATGTATTGTGAGCTGTACGAGAGGTTGGCTTGGGATCGATTGATTAGTTGTGACTTATGAGGTCTCTCTTTGTATGGTTTGGGTTTTGTGAAAGCTGATATAAATAGAAAGGTAAAATAAATATCAAATTTCACTCTACTTTTGGTATTCCTGTGTCATTACAATTTTATTAGCTGATAGAATTTTATACGTATTGATTGGAACGTGATTATAATGGAAAAGAAATTGATTCATTAATCATTAATTAAAAAAAATATGTATGATGTCAAATCCTAAATCAATGGTACTGGTTTAATAATGTTGTCTGCCTGCTTGATTTTGAAAATATAGAAGGTTCCGTGTGACAAAGAACTTCAAAAACAAATCACTGACACGTGACATAAAAAGTTAACCATCTTCAAAACGAGTGAATTTTCATCAACCAAAAATAAGAGCCATCTAAAAAAACTGCTGCAGCCGCGCTGAATTCGGGCGGCGGCGCTTTTTTTTAAATTTGAAGGCGCCTTGTATTAGGTACCCTACTTTCTTCTTTGAAGGTTAAAAAGAGGGACTAACACATGATGTCAGTAAATAACTAACCCCCTTGTTCATTATACATCATTAACAGCATTTTTACAAGCGAATGTTCCATATGTCGTTCCATTTAAAATATAATAGAAGAAGACAAAACATTCTCTACTTAAAAAGTTGTCACTATAATTTTATGATTAAGGGGGTGAGTGTACAATGTTCTAGGACTCGAATCCACTTCAGTAGTCAATGAAGTTGTTTACTTTATTGTTATGCCTACAATATTTTGCACTATAGAAAAATACTTACATAATTTATGGTTTCACGTACTGGTGCAGGAACATATTTTTTTTGGTTTTGGTGTAGCAGGGTAAAATAATTCATAGGCTAGACTGCTGAAGAATATCTTAGGTGTAAGTAGTACCTAAAGTCGTCTTAGTTTGTTTTTGAGTTATATTTTACATTAGCTTTCGCCGCAGCTCCACCAGCCAGTGATAAAAAATGTCCTATGTCCTTTCCCGGGTTTTTAAACTATCTTCGTGCCAAATTTATCAGCGGTTTATACGTGAAAACTTAACATACTTTTTATAAAAGATTACAAATACTTTGGCGTTAATATACATAGCACTATTAGGGCCTCTACACACCAAAGCCGCCCGATCGGATCAAAGGCCTGACGGCTTTGCACGGTGGGTTATGCCGCCGGTTTTTTTTCCGTGCTATTAGCGCAAAAGAAGCTCTATGGCCTAACCCGACGGGTAATATGTAGAGGTGTAGAGGGCTTTAAAGTAAGTAGGTACTAGATATGGGCTGACACATAGGTAAGTGCGCATCGCTGAGATTTTGGTACTACAGAAGGTAAACCACATAAAAGCGCGCTTGAGGAATGCGTACATAGAAATCTTTCACGAACACGGCATCTCAGACAACTTTGTTCCAAAGTTGTTCTGAGCTTCTGTGTTTGTGAACGATGTTATGTGTGTAGGCCCTAAGCCAATGGTAATTACACTCAGTTATGGAATTAGACGCCCGCACTGGAGGATGCATTCAAGCTCTAGGATTGGAAAGGACACGGCATCCATATCAATGGTGAGTACATAACTCACCTTCGAGTTACAGAATGATATTGTCATGGGCAGAATCGTTGGACGAGTTTAGTAATATGCTCAAAATGAATATGGAAAAGACGAAAATTATGAAGAACATCCATGTAATGTCAGTCAATGTTGGAAACTGTACTCTAGAATTTTTTGACGACTACCTGGGACATACAGTCCTGTAAGGTAAATCCAACTTGGACAAAGAGGTCAATCGATGAATCCAACTCGGTTGGGCAGCGTTCGTCAAATTACGTAGTGTTTTCTCGTCCCATACCCCTCAGTGTCTAAAGACAAAAGCACAGAAAAAGTAATAGTACTACGTACAGAAGGTTCACTCCCTAATAAAAGTCAGGTTTAGGTATAAAAATATACCTAGACTCGCCAGAGCTACCCGCCTGCAAGCTAAATTGAAACTTATAACCGCGCGCGAAACGTGAATTTTCTTTGCGCGCCACAGTTTTACGACCGAGCTGCGAAGTCCGCACGGGGTTGACACTTGAGAAGTTTTTCTACCTAGTTATTTTTTAGTTTTAAGATAAATAAGTAGATTAAGCATTACAAGCGTACATTTAGCATTACAAACATAAAAATTCCAATTGTCATGTGTTCAATTCCCACGGATGTAGATATTCCTTTGTAAACATTATCCTATCCTGTTCCTAATATTATTTCTGGGCAACTTATTAAGGATTTTTATTTTATCTATTACTAAGTACTTAAGAACCAAAGGAATTAAAAAAGAACGACCGGCTGCCGCCGCTACTTTTACACGTACTTCGATAACGTAGTGGAATTGTAAAAAAAAAAAAATCTGATTCACTATTCGTTTTATTCAGACATCCGTAAACACAGCAATATCTTTTATACGGTATATATTGACGTTTAGGCTTAGAAGACATTGCAGGTGTAGGACAAGACAGGCGACGCACGTGACCGCGACTGTCGTGCGAGCCGAGAGAGAGCCCACTGCCATACGCCCCTTCCAGGGGCGCGCTGCCCGAATATACCTAAACTGCGGCGTGACACCCCCCTGACAAAAGTTTTCAATCCGTATGTGTTGCCATTGATGGCATATAACCACCGAGACGTGGTCCCTGACTGTTAGCCTTATGCAGAAATTTAAAATCGCTCAACGGGCTATAGAAAGAGCTATTGCTCGTAGTTTCTCTGCGCAAAAAAATTCGAAATGAGTATATTCGTAGTAGAACTAATGTTAGCGATATAGGTCAGAAGATTAGCAAGTTGAAGTTACAATGGGCAGACAACAGATGGTTACGAAAGGTTCTTGAGTGGCGACCACTATCTAGAAAACGCAGTGCAGGACGACCCCCCACAAAATGGACTGACGACCTGTTTAAGGTAATAGGGAGACGCTCAAAATCGGTCGTTATCGGTCGTTGTGGAAATCTTTAGGAGAGGCCTATGTGCAGCAGTGGACATTTACAGTGATGATGATAATGATGGGATTAGAGACCACTTTTGAATTTGACTTTGCGGCACGCTAGATTTTAGAATGAATCTTCTTTCGTTCCTAGACAAAATTCTAAAAGTCAAAATTGTACCTACAAATTATTGTTCCCAGTCTGTACTGGGGACAATAATTTATGGATCACACAAATAAGTGTAACCCGTATGGGTTTTATACCCATACGGGTTTTATTCCTACGACCTTTTGTGCAGTACTCATACACTTTCCCAATGTGCCACGAAATAACTAGTTAGTATATAAAATAGCGTACCTTTATATAAATTTAAAGATAAAAAGTATAGTATATAACACATTTTCCAACTGCTTAAAGGCCAAGGCATCTTAAAAAAAAATCTAAATCTGATATCAACGTCAAAATTTTCAGAACCATTTTGATTCCCATTTTTTTTTATTAATAAACTAATAATTTTCCGTTACGTAGTTTCTAGTTTAGTTATTTAGTTTGATTTGACTTTAAAACGGGCAAGTGCATGTCGGGCTACGCACAATGTAGGGTTCCGTAGTCCCCCCCCCCTCATCTGAATAATGTAGCTTAAGAAGTGGGTTTTCTGTTGTTTTTGTTTCATACTTGAAACGTTATATCTACATAATAATATTTTTCAATCGAATTTGTACAAAAAAATTCTTACTTCTCATCAAGGCCAAATTTGCTGTGATAGTTTTCCTTTTATAAGATAAATCACTTATTTTTTATTTCATCTCATTAAAGTAATGCGTAAACAATCTAATAAAACATAATTAGGGTCATATGTAACATGAGATTTTTTTTTTTCAGTAATTTAAAATTTATGTATTTTTTTTTAGTTTATGAAATCCGTATTTTGACGACATTAAAACAAAACACGTATGGTGCTTTTTTTGTTCAAACATTTTTAAAAACACATTTGGTGTTTGTTCTTTCTTTTGAGGCATTATCCACGCAGATAACTCAAAAATTATTGAAATTAGGGTCTACACTACTTTGCTCTGTAGACCATTATTCGCAACTAACTGCAACTACAACTAAAATTTTGGGTTTTGTCATCAAAAAAAAAAAAAATTTGCCAACAAAAAAAAGTCACACTTCGTCTAAGACAAGTTGAGTTTAGATGATTTTAAATAGTCTATACTAGCTCCGCTTTACGGCTTTGCATCGGTCTTCCAAACACCCTGTATATACTACTACCGACCCACTGATTTTTTTTAATTACCCAACATCAACGATTTAGGAAGCAGGGGGAGGGAGGACACTAGACTCTAACAAAAATATGCACTTAAAAAAATTCACAAACGGATTAATAAATTCAAAAGTCGTCTTTGCAACCCCTAAACGTTTTAAAAGACCTATCTAATGGTATCCCACACGATAGAGTAGGTGAGAAAAAAAACACACCTCCACTTTACATAAAGGGGAGGTACCCTGAAAAAAAAGTTATTCATGATTTTTTCTTTCACTTTGTTGGCTTAAGTAATATGTGTATCCATGCAAAATTACAGCCTTCTAGCACTAACAGTCTTTGAGCAAAAGTGCGGACGGACGAACATGACGAAACTATAACGGTTCCGTTTTGCCATTTTGGCTACGGAACCCTAAAAATGGGAACGTGTTTTACCTGAGCGTGGTTTATAACTTAATTTGGCGGCATAAGCTCTTAGGTTATGTACACAAATGCAAGTAAAAAATGTATTTTATAGTTTTAGTCGTTAGTATTAATACTGAAAATTGCTGATAACCTTCTAATATCGAGAGGGATTTAATATAGCCAAAGGCGTTTTTAATTTTTATTTTTGCACGTTTTGGCTTTATATTTAGGTTATCATTATGTTTTATACAGTGTGTATATTTAATCCCTGTCCGACCCGTTTCGATTGATATTCGATCTTTGAGTCTTTTTTTTTTTTAATTTAATGACGAAAAATTAACTAAATATTTTTATTCTTGATAAAAGTCATATGGGAAAACATGTGGAGGCGGAGAAGATTGTTTTGATTGTAAAGAGGCTTTGTTATGGTAAACAATGTAAATGAAAAATCTTAAAAATCTACACCTTTCGACAAAATTGGGTACTTAAATCGTGAATTTTAATATTCAATAAAAAAAAAATGTGTGGCACTCGGGGACTGCCGCGGTAAAGCTATTGCATAGTATTTTTATCAACTTAAGCAATTAAAAAAATATATATATATATTTAATTGTTTTTTTTTAATTATAAAAAAACAATGTTTTAATTTTTTTTTTCTTTAAAAAAAATTGTTTTTTTTTTAAATTTAAAAAAAAAACATTAAAAGTTCTGCTATTCATTGATAGATGGCAAAAGTAAAAAGTATCACCGCTGTGCCCGTCGGAGTGGGGCGCGTGAGGTTTTTTCGTTACGGAATTTCTGGATTCGGTCCCCGCGCTCAAGGCCTGCGATAGAAGCTATGCAATAGCTTAAAATCATTTTGCGGGATATAATTTAATTTAACTTGTTAACAGAATACCTACACACCTCTTTTGAGTCGGACAGGGATTAATTTACACCTTGTAGAAAATGTTCCAATCATCAAAATCCGACGTAACGTTAAGTAACAGCTTTTTAGTATACAAACAGTACCTACTTAGATAAGTATTTTGTTTACTGTTGAAATATCAAGCATAATTATATAATACCTACAAAATACAGATTATTTTGTTACATTTTAATAACTGGACTTTTAAAGTTTGAAGTATTTTAAAAATCATTTTGTTCTTTACAATAGCGAACAATGTACATCAAAATAAGTTAATGGTATTTGGAACATTAAATACTTTACAAATTGTGCGACAAGGCGAATTGGAATTCTACGAATACATTTTAAAGTCAAAAGGCCCATTTAGAAATTTAATGTAGAGTAATTTATTGCATTCCCAGCATTATATTAAAACATTTGCATGTGAGCACGTGGCTTTAAATCTCAGTAGAAAGTCACGGAACCGCAGTCTGATAGCGTATGTTTAGTGCTCTCTATTTCTTTTTAAAAAATGCAAAAAAAAATCTGAACTGTTTTCACCATTTCAGTTTGACCTCCCCTGCCTCTTCCAATGTTAAGAGCAACGGAGAAACAAAGGGTGAACCCATGATGTATGAAAGCTCATACGTATTGGTTTTTAAAGTGGGTAGCATTGTAGTTTAGCTAGTGTCACCGTTTATGACAGAAACTGAGTCGTTTGGCTCACGATACGACTCGGGTTTACGTTTATGATATTTTTAGGGGCAGATATAAGCTATTTGTATTCAATTGCATTTTGTAGTCACGGAAGTACTATTATTATGGTTATGTTACGTACATATCTATCTTTCAATCATAGGTTACCAATATTTAGTAAAATCCACCGTCGAATTCGAACACTATTATGTGGCATTTACATGGCACAAAATTACACTTACCTGATAAGTAATAATATTAAATGAAGAAGTGCTTATTAAATATTAATATAATACAAAAGTAAAGCTTTAGTGTCGAGATGTCGAAGTTTGATTACTTATATATTTATTTAAATTCCTTCGATTTAAGGCCAAACATGTTTATTCTGTAGAATAATATCTTGGGACAACACACACAAAGCTATCTGATTCCAAACTAAGCAGAAATTGCACTATGGTAACCAGACAACTGATAAACATACATACATATTATAAATATTGACTGCCTCTGTGGCGCGGTGGAAGTGTATCCGACTGCTACGCAAGAGGTCGTGGGTTCGATCCCCATCAGGATAAAACTTTGTGTGATGAGCACGATGGTTTATTCTGTGTCTGGGTGTTATTTATTTATAATATGTATGTATTTAGAAATATTTAAGTATGTTTATCAGTTGTCTGGTTTCCATAGTACAAGCTCTGCTTAGTTTGGGATCAGATAGCGTTGTGTGAATTGTCTCAACATATTAATATTATATTAAATAAATAAATGACACCCAGACACAAAATAAACCACCGTGCTCATCACACGAAGTTTTAACCTAGGTGGGGATCGAACCCACGTCCTCCGGCTTAGCAGTCAGGGTCACTAACCACAAGACCAACAGGCCAGTCAGAATAGTAATTCTCACTTTCTTATTTTAAATCTATACTAATATTATAAAGCGGAAGAGTTTGTTTGTTTGTTTGTTTGTTTAAACGCGCTAATCTCAGGATCTACTGGTCCGATTTGAAAAATTCTTTTTTTGTTGGATAGCCCATTTATCGAGGAAGGCTATAGGCTATATAACATCGCGCTACAACTAATAGGAGCGGAGTAGCGACGTGAAATGTTGCAAAAACGGGGAAAATTTACGCATACGAAGTTGCGCGGGACAGCTAGTCCTAATATAATGAGTATTGAAGTGGCCGACTTCTGAGAAACTTCGAAACTCATTTAATCGATCCAGAATATAAAAAGTCCTACTTTAATTAGTCTTAATCCAAGATGATGTAATCTTGATAGTCTATCGGCGATAAAGGGGAGGTTTTTTCACAAATTTAATTAAACTTTAGACAGTTAAGCACGGTCGGACATAAACGTTTTGCTCAACCATTTCACTAAAGTTTTGTCATAAGTCACCCACATAATACGCTTTACGTAGATAGAATAGCTTTAAGTTTAATGTAATTTTTGTAATTAAAAAAATTTAGCGTCTAACAACAGAATTAAAATTTCAAACTGTCAAAACAATTTTAACGTTAATATAATAAGTACGTAGGTCCGTTTCACAGCAGTTTTCGAATTATTATGGTTACAAATGAAGACAAAAGAGATTTTAGTGCTTGTTCTTCATCGTGATGGATCCTGAACTTGAAAACCTTCACCTGTTTTGTACACAAATAATTACAAACATCGGAATATTTCCATCATTTTACAAATTTTATTAACTATCAAAAAAATTACCAGAATTATAAAAAAGATAATTTCGGTAATTTGATTGTGAGGTACGAATACCTACTGTAATAATAACAAAGCAATTTAGCTACATTACAATAATTTATAAAAAGTTTATTTACTTTGTTATTAAAAAGAAGGTAGAATAAAAAGAGGTCCAAAACTTTGTATTTACAATATTTTTTCGAAGCCATCTAGATGGCGTCATGCGCACTCGAGGAAAGCTCTAACACGCATGCGCCATAACCATGGCGTCGAACAAATGACAGTTTTGACAACAATTCTTGAGGATACAGACTATTTTCTGTTATTTTCATTGTAAAAGTGAAATATTTGACCATGTATTATATAAAAAACCACGTTTGAAATCTTATGTTTTGTTGTACTAGTTGATTGTATCAAAACAATTGTTTGTTTCATGCCGTTTTGTTAGGTTAGTTTTTGTATCGTGTTTATGTTAGTGCTTGCATTGTAAATAATATTTCGAACCTTAGTGCAGTGATAGTGAGTTGAATTTACTTGTACTGTAAACTTTTAGAAGTTGCTGAAGAAGAATTTGAGGATCTCGTGTTGCACTAGGACGGCTGATTGCGAATTCGAGGTAAGTATGATTTTTGTAATGACTTTTCATTCATTAAATAGTAATCATATATTTTCTGTTTGAGATCCAGTATGAAGCTATGAGCTTATTCGACTGAGTATCCCATAAATAGTACAATTCCTATGCCAAAATAAATGCTTTGATGGAACTATAAAATCATTTTGATCTAGGCATGTGAAAAATATCTATGAGTATCATACTTAACCTTTAACTAAAAATTCATATTCCATATTCGAATTTCCCGGTAAAAATACAATTATGTAAGTAAGTCTATGAGTTTATGGTTTTTTTTGTTAAGCAAGTTGTATCAAAAATGTTTAGAGATTAATTTACAGATAACATTTATGTCTTTCCGCGTCAGTTGTAATCACTTAGGGAAATGGGTCACCACGACTTAAGGGGTAGTAGATACTACGAACATCTTCCATATTTGTCATGTTTATTGTGACAAGTCTTACAAAAGTGGTAAACACATTTTTTTATCTAAAATTACAAGGCTTTATGATCTAAGAACTTTTCCTTCATACGAATTTTCCACAAACACTTTCAAAGTGGGTAACATAATGCCTACATAAATTATCTGGATAGGTAGGTACTTATTTATAACTAGACATTAGGTACTGGCGTTCGTCCCCAAAGGTAGGTGGTATAGTTATCGCTGAATTTATACTATATGTAACTAATTCGTCCATAACTGTTTAGCCGTGTTTTAATGATTGAGTAACGAATATCCAAACTTTAAGCCATTGGTCTTGCGCCTAATCTCTCTCCCAACGTGTCGGATCCGTTTCATCGGACTATGAGAGTGAGGTTGGTAATAAAGAGTGGACTGGTTGTGTCTGCGAATATACTAATGCATATATTATATCCTGCGTTAAGATTGGCCTCTGTACCTAACTGAGAGATCATTATTATGATTTAGGTAGGTACTTTATATTAACATTTAAATAACACGGTATTAGCAAGCTCTGTAGTATTTCTCTAATTCCTAATGATATTGTGGTACTTACCTACTTATCTTTTCGAAGCTCTTTGGCATATGACATTTTTTGAAAATTGTCGCTTCTCTAGTTACGTTATTCAATCTCGATCATCTCTCTTCTCTCGATTCGATTACAAATAAGGTATGTTTATATCACGTATCACATACACTACTCTGTAACCGTCTTAAATATAGTTGATTTATGTACATATCTTACCATTAATATAACTCTAAAAGTTAAAAAATGTTTGGTGCTTTTTCATGCAAAAAGTAGGATTTTGCGTTAAAGTGCAAATAAATAATTTTGCAGCAACAAAATTAACGGATTTTGATCAAAGCCGCGGAGAAACGCTAATTTGGTTTTACAGTTATGTTTCTTAATTTATAGCAGAAAGCTGAAGCAGCCTTCACGGAATTTGATATAGAGACGGGAGTATCCTTTATGGTGCTTATTACAATGAATCCTTACGTAATCCGAATCCCCTTATTAAATCCAACCACGCATTTACTTTGACGAGTATTCTCTTATTCGATGCCACAAACGAGCTAACGCTAATATCTGCACTAATTACGCCGGTTCATTACACGCCGTATTGACGCTAGCGGTTAAGCTCTCTACAAATTCTGTGGTCCTAATATTGAGTTACTAATATACGCAAACGGTATAGAAAAGGAGATTTCTTACTTTGTTTACTTAATTCTTTTTTTTAAATTTATTGCATAGCTTTTATCGCGGACTTTGAGCGCGGCGACTGAATCAAGAAATTCCGTAACGAAAATAAAACCTAACACCCCCCACTTCGCCTACCATGTAGCTCGGCCGAGAGTTCGCTTATCGTATATGTATATGGTACGACTGTACGAAGCTCGCATAGATCGAGACAAGCTGCTCCGAAATGTAATGAAAAGAAAAAAAAAACAAAGGGAAAAAAAATACTGCATAAATAACAAATAAAAAATCATTATAATTGCAGAAGTTGATAAATTCCACGAGTGCCACAATTTTTTTTATGTTTATTGAAGTTTATTATGGAAAACCTTAGTAACATTCGATACCTAGTACTTTTTGTTATCAGGCGTTTGAGATTTCATATTTGATATTTTTTACTGTAATACCTTGAGTAATATGAATGAAGTTAATAAATAGGTTTATGTTACAACGGCTGATAAATATCAAACAAGTAGGTACAAGTACCTTCGTACTTAGTATCTTTCTTTAAACATTTTGGATATATGCGTACCTTTAAGTATACTCGCGATTAAGTGCATAAGCTTCCTGACTTCAAAATGGTTTGAAAGGGTTTAAACGTTTTAGGTTCGCTGATATGCACTAGGTAGGTACAATGTTTTCCTCGTCGTTCTTAAGCAAAGTCATGAAGGTGAAACAAATTACGTCAAATTACAACCAGTCTAGCTTTAAACCCGCGATCTGCACCTAACAGCTCAAACCAGCCAGATAGCGGCATATTTCCAGGCTAATGTCTCTCACAGTATTTCACCGAGAAAGTCGACGAGGGAGGTTCATGTTCAACAAAAATTATAGCCTGTAATAATACAAAAGTGTAGGCAGCCAGCTCTAGGGAGATCAAATTTGGAAGGAGATTATCATAAATTCGAAAGTTTCAGCTAGACTTGGGAAGTAGAGTCAAGAATTCTTCAAGTAATTGAATTCTTTGAAAGTACGAACTGAGAAATCTTTGTAAAACTAAAACTAACGGAAAAGGTTTTTAAGTTTTAGCACAAACGAGTATGAGTTAAGAGCCTATTTTTTAAATTAATAACAGTGTTAGTCATTTATTACATCTACTACTTTAAATTACAGCTACTTATCCATTGTTAAGCTATGTTTAAGTACGACGGTTACCATAAAGTTTTAAATATTGTGAGCTGAATAGGTGGTAGTTTGACTATTGTCGATATTTCTATGACCTTGACATCAAACAATGTGTAGCTTAGGCTTTAACCGAAACTAAATTCAAAACTTAGATATTTTTGGAATCTATTGTTAGTATTATACAGTATTTTAACATCTTTAGGTATGAATGTTTTACACTATCCATTCAATTCGAAGCGGCGATAGCCTAATGGCTTAGGCATCGGTCTCGCAATCGTGAGTTCGCGGGTTCGAATCCTACCCATTGTACTACCGACGTGAACCCACTCCTAACACGAGCCTTTGAGCTTAGCTGAAGGGGTTAACAAGATTGCTAGTAATGTGTGACACAATCCCACATTGCAAAAAAAAAAAACATTTAAAAAGTCTTTCAACTTAGAAGTTTCTTCACGGATTTATTTATACTAATATTATAAAGAGGAAAGATTTGATTGTTTGTTTGTATTGAATCGGCTCCGAAACTACGGGATGGATTTGAAAAATGATTTAATCGTTGTGATGCTACACTAACCCCGGGTGACATAAGCTATTTTTTATCCTTGTATTTCCACGGGAACAGGAAATACGCGGGTGAAACCGCGAGGCGTCCGCTAGTTTTGGTAATAAATGTCTATTGTAAAAAGTCCAACAATAATGTTTTGTATTTTTATGTTCTCATTCTGAAGGAAAACTCAATGAAAACCTTTCGTAATCCTATTGTTCTATTTTTGGTTTTACTACGACCACCCACGCTTGCCTGAAGACTAATAAAACGTGTCTTGTACCTGGTAATTACTTTTCATTTTAAACATTATTCTTTTTACTTAAAAGTGAGTTAAATTTATACATTGTATGTGATGATCCAGCTAAAATGCCTACAGCTATTCGAGAGTACCCATAGGTAAAATGATATTGCTAAAGGAAAATAATAGGCGTTCATTTGAATAATGGGATCCTTCCTAAATTTTGGAAAATGGGCCTTAATAGAAGTTATTTTAGCATTTTTGTGTGTTATAAGGGATCCGTAAGGGTTGCCCAAATATTTTCATTCACTTATATTATTGACTATTGATGAGTCTGTAAAAATTGCCTTTGCCTGCCTACCCCTATACATCGTAAGTTGCCACATCAATAGATATTTCAAGAAATTTTATTACATTTTTGTGGTTTTATTTCGAAAATAACTCTAACTAACGATTACCGGTAGCTACAGTAATATAAGGTATTCTTTAACAACGTACGTATTAATCATTAGTTTGACACGTAAATTACCTAGTGTAAGCAAATTATAGTAGGACCATGACGTACATAATGTTTCCAGGGTCTAATAAAGTGGACGCCGTCAGTCACTCGCGTTATCCGTGGGAGATTTCCGAACAAGCTTGTTAGACTGTAATTATAATAATTCAGTTCATTTCTCGACGGCACAATTCAATTGTTACTCTAATAAATTCAAAGTCAATCTCATTAAAATCTTGTTGGAACATAATGCGGCGCTCTTTAATCAACAATTTACTCCTAAACAGGAGCTAAACCGACCGAGTCTCGGCGGAAATGTTAACCGCAACCGATATCCGAGAGTCTTGTTTACGCCTAAAATTCCGGTTCTTGCTTTCAGTCATAAATAATACGTTCCTCGACCTCTTGCAAAGGGTTTTTGCATGCAGGTCGGACGTGTTCCGAGGCCCGATGTTTCGGCGGTCATTAATTACGTTATTATGAATTCTCCTCACAACCGCTGGCATAATGCGCTCCCGTAAAATTCTATATACGTATTTAGGCTAACCAAGAAGGCAGTACGCGTAAAAAGTTGGTAAAAACATCCCTCTAGTTGGCTCCTGTGTTAGTATAATGGGTCTCAAATTATTGTTATGTTCGCGTTCCGCACCTATATCTCAGCGGGGTTTCGGCACGTGAAAGCCTCGTGTGCCGCCCCAGGGCTTTTCTGTTTTTGTACTGAATCTCCACATTTTTCGGGCTTAGTAAAGAGTAGTGTGAAAAGCTGGATGAGCCAAAATATACGTTTTCAATTTACCTTTATTTGGAAAGTTACAGATTTACAATGTGAAAACATCGACATATTACGTGTTTATTAGTTAACGATTAGGGCTGCCTATTTATATTTTCGATATAAATTTTGCTTACGCTATTTTAAAACGGATTTAGTTGATGTTTCAGGATCTTTTATTGTGTTTTTATGTACTTATAGTATTAGCTATATATTATGTCTATAGAATTAAAATATATACATCAGTTATACGTTAGTTTACTATAGTCGACTGCGAGGTAACATATTTATAAGGTGTCACTGCTATATGTATATCAAAAACTTATTCAAATATGTACATAATATATTAATTTAATATATATACATATACACATTACGCTATAACCTCGGGAATTATGAATTATACCTGCTTATAAATGGACTTAAGCAACTGTTTACCATTGTTTACCAAGAGAGAAGTAAACAGTTTTTTAAAGGTTGACAACGCGCCCGTGACACCCCTAATGTAACCGCTTAACATCAGGTGGGCTGTATGCCTGTTTACCACCGTCTTAATATAAAATAGATAGATCGTCTACTTATTAGTCATTTATGTAGCTTAAAAGTCTACCTAACTGCAGAAAGACGAGCTTACGATCTTTTTGCCAGAATACTTATAAAATTAAAAGTAATTCGAAATCAGACACAAAAAACTATTCCAGATACAAAAAATGTATGGTCGCTGAATACAGAAAACCAAATGGTAATAGCTAGATTCAAATAATAGGTGGGTAGGTACTCTCCAGGTAATTTGAATCAATATGCAACACAAGCTTTTATGACTGGAAATTATTTGCGGATTCGATTGTAATAAATTACATTCCGTTTTATTGATCCTTAATTAATATTTGATCACTTTGTTTTTTCCATACATTGTATATGCGACATGTGGTGAATTAATTGTATTTTAAAGCTTTGTTTGGAAATTTTATTTCAAATGACTTAACCATAACAATAAAGCTGACTTTTCACCATGGGACATAATTATTCCGAAAAATATAATAATAATAATAATAATATCTTGGGACAACTCACACAACGCTATCTGATCCCAAACTAAGCATAGCTTGTAAAGAGCAATAACGCACGCAAGAGGTCGTGGGTTCGATCCCCACCCAGGATAAAACTTTGTGTGATGAGCACGATGGTTTATTCTGTGTCTGGATCTTATTTATCTATAATATGTATGTGTTTAGAAATATATAAGTATGTTTATCAGTTCGTCGGTCGAAACACGAAAAGGCTTATCTGTGTTTTGCAAAATTTTACAGGAGAGCCATTTTTATGAAATTGTACCCTTATGTATTGTCATAACTTTATGTCTAATACGTTTATGTGTTTGGTACGATACTCATTTAAAGAAGTACCTAACACTGTTTATATATTTAACTATAGTTTTTGTGTACTATAGTTCATTATAGAGATATAATCTTTTTTTTGAAAAAAGTTTCACTTACGCCCCTTCGCGATGTACCACCAATATTAGTAATTTCATATACGCCCGAGTATTATTGCTTTAAATGAAATAAAAAACAGTATTTATTAAGATCAGGCTTTATTTATAGATACTTAAACCTGAAAATAACAAAGAAGAACTAGTAACTAATATATAATATACAGAAATCAAACAAAGATTTTTTTACAATATTCACCACTTATATTGTTTTTTACCTATTTAGTCCTGGGGAAGGTTTTGGTAGTAAGAAACATGTTTTCGATTCCTTACTATCGGTGTATCTCCGCTACACATTTTCATTAGGTCTTCATATTTTTCATTGGATATTTTATTAAAATATTGGTTTAATTTTTCGACGTTTGTCCTCAGCCATTGCGTATTTGCTCGCTTATGTGATATGGATCTGCATTGCGTTTCCAAGTGGCTCAATTTAAAAAAATCACAATACTCGGAATTCCATAATGTCTGTCCACTTAAATGGGTCACCACTGTGTACCTTTTTTACTTTTACTGATCTTTCTCCTTTTCTAGGGGCGCCATCTACTACAAAGTCTTCGGGGGCTAAATTATCCTCTAATTGCTTTTGCGTGGGCATCAGATAACGTTACGGTTGCATCAGAATCGTAGTAAATATTCTCTGCATTATGGATATCAAAAGCAGATAACGAATGATTCAACAGATTGTATATCTTATAGCATGATCAGCACATGATGGCACATCAAGCAGCGACTCAAAATGAGCATCGCACAATAAACAGGCACATTCAATGCAGGTAGTCTAAATAGGATTAGTGCAGTCGGCAAATTCACAAGTCAAGTGTGTCAAAAATATTATATTTCATGCCATTCAAAATTGTTTCATAACGGTAGTCCACATTTTCTAGTAGGTACCTAAATAGTTTTAATACCGAAATGATTAAAACAGGGAGCTTCATCTTCATAATGTTCATTGCACAAGAAACAAGCACATTTGATACAAGTGGTCAAAATAGGATAATGACAATTACCGTACTCGCAGCAATTTTTGCATTCTTCATACGTGTTTTAGAGGCATGAAACGAAAGTGGTGGTTAATCTTCAGACGAAGAGGATTCTAATTCTCCTATAACACTTAATGTACCATACCATCAGTACCAACCGTAATCTTCTGACCTTTTCGAACGGGAAATAATTCTCATGTATTAACAATATTTTGAGTTCCGTCTTTCCATAGCACCAACACATCTATTATTTACGAAATTGGCCCTCCAGTAAATAACGCAGTAGCAGCAGGATCGCAGTATCTAAAGATAACAATAATTATTACAAAAATATCCTATTTATTCATCTACTGATTAAACACAACCTCTAAGTAGTTATACTATCACTAGAACCATCGTTTTTATTTTGTCTAGTCAATAAAATAATCTAGTAATAAAAAAGTTAAGTTTTGAAAAAATGCTAACGTAAATTTGCAGTTTTAGGTAAATTCCACATAAAATAAAAAAATACTTTACTTTACCTTGTAACTTGTATAAAGCACGCACGTAATTATCACTTTAATCGGGTATTTATTCACATTTATCAAAAGAAATTAGTTATTTTTAACTCTCGTAAAAAAACTTTGCAGTTTAGTATTTGCACAGTGATGAATGACAAAAACAAGTTTCGATTTGTCTTTTTTTCACTCGCATCAAATTGCATACGCCTCTTCGTGAAGAAAAAATAAAACGCATGATAAGGCGTAACTACCGCTATGGCTCTTCGTGATTTTTTAAATTATAAGGAATAGTAGATAGGGCTCTTCGCAACGGTGTATAAGTCCGCTTCCACTGGAGTTTTGGATACGTCTTTTCGTGACATACTAAAACTTGACATATAGATTTCGATGGTGCTAATATCTCAAAATCCATAATTTTGTTGGATACGCCCTTTCGTGATTTGACCGACGAGTTGTCTGATTTCCATAGTACAAGCTCTGCTTAGTTTGGGATCAGATGGCGTTGTGTGAGTTGTCCCAAGATATTAAGTTATGATATTATTATTTTTTTTAGAGTTCCGTAGGCATAGTGGCAAAAACGGAACCCTCTAATTCCGGAATAAATTTGTCATGTCCGTCTGTCTGTCTGTCCGTCCGTATGTCACAGACATTTTACTCAAAGACTACTAAATGAATATTGATAAAATTAGGTGAATAGGTGTCTTGTAGTAGCCGCTACTTAGTTTGATAGCTAAATAATAAAAACAAATATTTCTAGGAGGCACTCCATACATGTAACAGAAGCTGATTTTTTTTCCCGCAAACATCTACGTGTGGCACATCATTCGACAGATCTTTTGAAAACATTTTGAGGATTCTAAAAAACTGTTTTGATTGAGTGAGTATTTTTGGAAATAATCGCTCCAAAAGTTGCATAAATTGTCCCCCCCCCCCTTAATTTCTGAACCGTGTGATTAAAAAATATGAAAAAAATCACTAAGGTAGCGCTTAACAACTTTAAACTAAAATTCTTCAATGCGGAAACCGTCATTGAGTTATTGGCGAAAAACTGCGTTTCTCAACAATTGGGCGTAAGTGCCATGAACAAACGCTCTTCTCAAAATAATCAAAATATAAATAAAAAATCCTAATCTTCTATCTAAAAACTTTTTTATTTTCCTACGTTTTGACTGTATTGCAATAACCGTGGTGGTTTTTAAATGCCATTGGCTATCAACTGCAATATAACCAGCCACAGGCTTCAGACGTCTATGGCTGGTTATATTGCAGTTGATAGCCAATGGCATTATCTAAATTTATTCTAATAAAAGGCTGCCTTACGATTCTGAGCCAGATCATTTTCATCTCTCAGATCTTATGATGTAAAGATAACGTCTGTACCGTTTTCTGAGGCCATCATACTGGACAACTACTTTGACTTAGTGGCAATATGAAATAGATACGTAGAATTCACCTAAGTAATAGACACTCTCTCTGTATAGTTCAAGTAGATTGGGACAGGTGAGAATGAACTAGCATTAATTTGCTAATTACGGCCCATATGAAATTTAGATATTGCAACAAAAACTAGCTTTTACAACAAATAGACAAGCAGACATATCAATAGACAACAGTTATATTTATTTGAGATAGAGTTACGAGGTTGAGCAATGATACCACTGTCGATCTAGAGATAGGTAACCGTCGGTCCTGCGCCTAATGATAATTTAAATTTTTGTCTAACGAGACTGACGAGTCTGCGCGTACACTGTAATATCGCCAGCGTAGTTCGCTAATATAGCAAATAGGCCAAAAACGTTAATAACTATGGATCATGCTGAAATTATTGTTAACCCAACATTAGAGATTAATAAAATAAATTATACCTAACATAATAACCTTGCATTTAAACTTTCGGAAAAACATTTGACGGCGGCGCAAACGTACCGCATCCAGCAATTTTCGGCAAAAATAACGTTTCCACGGTACCCCTTTATTTGAATGGAAGGTAAAACGGCATTATTTATAGCGCATATGGAAATGCGTCGTGCAAAATGGGATCGTAATGTTTGATCGTTTTCGTGATAAAACCAACGCGTACGTTACATAGGGATGGCCATTTCTCTCTTTATTTGCTTTTCATTTGCAAAGCTAATGAATAAGTAAAACAGTGCAATAAACTGGACGTAGGTTTTCGGCGTATCTAACTGCATGACTGTCAAAATTATTGCTAGGTTGGGTATAGAATAACAAAAATGTGATTAAAATACATCAATGAATGGCTAAATGTTGTTAAGCGTTTATGAGTACTGGTGGACATAATTATTATGGCTAATAAAATGAGAATAATTCAGGCAGTCAATTACGTGCCTTCAAGTTAAATACATAATTACCTTATGAGTAATTGGTCTCGTGTAATTAAACTACTTTTAGGCGTGGTTTCATTAGACGTTTATAATTTTTTAATGTTCTAATTTACCTATCAAACATTATGTGGGGATATAAATAGTTAAAACGTACATACTATCCACTGAAACGCTTTTAAAATGTTGGTCTAGTAGTTAGTGACTCTGACTGCTAAAGATCATAGGTTCGATCACCACACAGGATAAAACTTTGTATGAGCAAGATGGTTTATTCTGTGTCAGGGTGTAATTTATCTATAACTAGCTGACCCGCGCAACTTCGTCTGTGTAAATTTTCCCCGTTTTTGTAACATTTTTCATTGCTTCTCCGCTCCTACTGGTTATAGCGTGATGTTATATGGCGTATAGTTTCCTCCATTAATGGGCTATCTAACAGTTAAAGATTTTTTCGATCGACCAGTAGTTTCTGAGAGTATTGCGTTCAAACAAACGGAGTCCAAAATGGCAAAAACGCAACCCTTACAGTTTTTTTCATGTCCGTCTGTCTGTCTGTCTGTCTGTCTGTCCTTTCGTATGTCAGAGGCATTTTACTCAAAGACTACCCAATAATTATTGATTAAATTTGGTGTCTTGTAGTAGCCGCTACTTAGTTTGATAGCTAAATATAATCGAATATTTTAAATTAAAATTATTTCAAAAATGGTCACTGTGTTATTGTCGAAAAACTGCATTTCTCAACAAAAGGGCGTAAGCGCCATACATCTATACTAATATTATAAAGCGAAAGAGTTTGTTTGTTTGTTTGTTTGTTTAAACGCGCTAATCTCAGGAACTACTGGTCCGATTTGAAAAAATCTTTTTTAGTTGGATAGCCCATTTATCGAGGAAGGCTATAGGCTATATAACATCGCGCTGCGACTAATAGGAGCGGAGAAGCGACGAGAAATGTTTCAAAAACGGGGAAAAATTACACATACGAAGTTGCGCGGGACAGCTAGTACGATATATATCTTCTGCTGGTGCAATACAAATTGGATTTTTTTATACGAAAACGGCTCCGGAACCATACACTGAGTATGATTCGACATGCTCTTGACGAAAGTATTAAAAAAGAATACTTTCGTCAATGGTTTCTAAGCAGCTTTCTTGTTATTAAAAATTTCACATCCATTTCAGCTTTAGCATAACTCGTATCCTTTCTAAAACCCTTTTCAGAAGGATAGAAACGTGACAAACAAGAATACACAAAATTAATCTTTGTAAATGTAAAGTGAATTAGAAACATTTTTAAATCTAAACCATGCGCGAGAACATCAAAACAGAATTGAAATTAAATTCCGTCAGACGAATTCATCCATCGCTCAATTCCCCTTTTCAATTATTTAAGCTAATGTTCATACCGCAACGGCGCTCTGCCGTAATGATACACGTCCGTCCTACAGTTGAATAAATAATATCGCCAATCGTATTATTCGAATATCCAGATAGCATTTGGGTCAATTTTGCGATATGCTCGCGGTATTCGCTGGCCGGCTAAAATATCCAACAGTAAGTAAAACGCTCCAAAATTTGGTATTCGACTAGTTTTGACCGGTTGGTTAATTCTAGTGTTCGTATGCATTAGGTATTGCTTGTGAATTCGTATGAGTAAATTTGTTTGTGGTTTGTTTTTGTAGAGTGTTGGTAACTTGTTTTACTTTGATTATTTATGTGCTAACAGAAACTCTCGTCTTCGTTCAACCGTTGTCATGTGACTCAGGTGGGTTTAGTTTAGGGGACTTGTCGAGGTAAATGCAAGATGCAAGTTATTATAAAAGTAGGTATATAAATCGTATTTTTTTTTTCAGCACGTTTATAATAAATTGATATGATTAAAAAATATTTTGCAGGTGGTAAGCTGCTTCTCGTTTCCATCATAATTGTTATGCCAAAAAAACGTAAACCTTTTTTTTACTTATACAGAGTGTAACAGAAAGGTGTGGGCATATTCAAGGGTTGGTATGTGCCCATGATACTGAGTGCACATACCTAATTTTATCAAAATCGTAGTACCTACCTTGAAAAAATATTTATTATTATTTAAGTCGTTTATTTATGAGTGAAAAAGTTATTAATTAAAAAAAGTATGATCTAAAAAATTCTATGCCTTAATAATCCCATCCAATTTTGTACCAGGGGATGCATAATTCTTATGCCATACGCCTTTCTATACTGTATTTTGACAAAAAGAATTTGCTATAACTATGTAATAATAATGCAACCAGCTATGGCACCATTGTAGGTGCGATACTGACAACATACAGTATCTGCTGCTGAAATTTGACCCCACCTTTCTGTTATAATATAATAATATCTTGGGACAACTCACACAACGCTATCTGATCCCAAACTAAGCAGAGCTTGTACTATGGAAACCAGACAACTGATAAACATACTTATATATTTCTAAATACATACATATTATAGATAAATAACACTCAGACACAGAATAAACCATCGTGCTCATCACACAAAGTTTCATCCTGGGTGGGGATCGAACCCACGACCTCTTGCGTAGCAGTCGGATACACTCCCACCGCGCCACAGAGGCAGTCAAACTGTTACATCCTGTATAGTCAACAAGCATTCAATTTACCTAATTCAAACAAAAATAATGAATATAATAAAATAAACCATTATGTGTACATAATAGTAAAAAAGTAAAAAACAAATACCGCCTGAGTTTTAAAACACAACTTAACTACTTCAATCGTGGTGATTCACAGATCGAGGGTGGGTGGTGGGATCCCTCCCTTATAATCTACTTAAGATGGATTTCCGCCATGTGACGCCTGATTCAATCGGTTACTTAATATTAGCCAACCAACCTTAAATGCTAACTAAGTATATAAGTAGCATAATTTGCTAATCATTTAGAAACCTGTAGTTTAAGGTAAGTCATTAATTTTAAACTTCTTCTTATTAAGGTTCCATTGGCACAATTCAGGCACAGAACTTTAAGAACGTCGTAATGTAATGTAAAAACTTGACTATAGAATGAATTGCAAAAGTGGTTTCGCATCCAGACTTTTATATTTCCTTACCTTGTTACTTCAAGTTGGTTCCTACGTTATTAAGAATATGGTGAAAAGTTGGGAAGTAGTTGGATGTTCTAAGAGGGAGTGCAAGATAGAGGTCGCCACCTCGTAACACTTCTTTGGTAACGCAATGAAAAGTTTAATACACAAGAAGACTATGCAATTGCAGCCAAAGTGGAATTAAGTGTTTCCCGTTCAGGACAACTTTTTACAATTTAAAAACTGACATTTTCACGCCTCATGTACATTCTGTAAAGATGTCACAGGGCGTGAGACGTGGGGTTTAGTTCTGTTCTATTAAATAGCAACGGTGCTCTTATATTGAGAGGCGCGCGAGAGAAATCACCTGTATGATAGATAAATCACCTGTATACTGCGACTGCGTTTACTACTGTACGGATACTCTGCCTCACTTGTTAGGAATAGGCACTAAAACTCGAGTGTCTCAAAACATGTCGACACAAACAAATATTTTTCGACTTCAGAACCCTATAGGTTTTTTGTTAACTAGGTATTATTTAAATCTTTATTCAACATACGATTGTTGAGAGAAATATTGGATAAACCCAATTTTACTTTTATCATATCGGTTTCGGCTTGATCTCCTATATTTATTATAGAGCTTAAGTAAAATGGTCATTATAACGAGCATCCACGCGGGCAACTTATATTGAGAAGACCAATTAAAAATGTTTCACATTTCGTTGTATATACCTACCTCTTATCATTTGTGAAAACCAAAACCGTTGTCCAAACAACGAACGTTAAACAATCTCTTCATTGTAATTCAACTAAGTAATTTACCAAACATACCTAGTATTAAATAAAAGCAATAGGACAATAAAATGAAATTTGGAATATTAAATTTAAACGAAACCTACAGCAGTAGTGTCAACAGACAAAATGGATAAAGTTCGTAAGTGCTTTAATGCAATCATAGCGTCGAGTTGCCAACTTACTGGGAATTTAAGTGGCCGATTTAAGTACCCGGTACAGATGCGGCTTAATTATATTGTGTTGCTTATTAATTCTTTAAGTTTTACGTCCAATTGTTTGCTTTTTGTGGTCCCGCAGAACCGCACTGTTGCTCATATTAAACCACAGTTGCTCGGTAACGCAAAACTATTTCGCAATGTTTCGTCCGGGGTAATGCTATTATTTTGTTGTTTTAATTACTGTTTTGTGTTATATTATTGACAATACATTCTGCCTGTTTGCGGTTGACTGTTTTGTGTTTATAGAGTAATATAATGTAGTTTATTTGTTGTAATTTTTAGAAGAAGCGCAGAGTATTTGACAGTGACAGAGTCGCCTCTAGTTATCTAATAGTTTAGCTTGAAGCCAGTGTTTTGTCTAAGCACACGCCGCAACATTTCGGTTTCGCCTAAGTAATCCACACGGGACAAGTTAGCCCACTATTTTGGGTTTACAACTTTTTTATGTGGTGACAAATCATCTTTAGGCAATACCTTTGTTTTCAATTTGATCTAGTCAAGGTCTATAATATACCTAAGCTACTGTAAATCCATGAAACAGATTTTGTTTAAAGTGCACTAGTCATACCTGCTATCTCTAGTCATCAAAACCAGGATAATTATTTTACATATAAAAAGAATTAAACCATCTCAAATTACAAACGGTATATTTACTTTCACAGTGATAACTTTGTAGAATTTCTGCAGCTTTAGGTTTCTTGTAGGTTTTACTGAATGTAGATTCTTAATTAACAAAATTAATGTAATTTGGTTAAGGTAAATTATAACAATGTTGTATCTTGACTAAAGCTAACAAAAACATAATCTGAAACTACGTGGAGCACTCATAAAGTTTTGAGAAACTAAAAAACTAACTTCTATGGATAAAATATTTTAATTACTTCTTTTCAAAGAACTCTCCACCAGCCTCTTTACAAAGTTTCATGCGTCTGAACCAATTTTCGAAACATTATTTCCAGTCCGCCGCAAACACCTCTTCCACGGCCTTCTCGAACGCTGCTAGCGTGTTATCGAGCGATGAAAACTGTATCCCTTTCAACTGATTTTTACCTGACTGTAAGGAAGGATACTTAATTATATATTACCTGATATCTCACAATCCACTGAACGAATTTATACAATTAAGACGTCGTTAGATTCGTCTTGTCTTGATAATGGCGGCTAGGAGATGTCAAAATAAAGAGTTGTGGAAAAAGTTGTTTTGAATACTGTAATATGCGTATCAAAAATATTATATATATAAGTGTTTTTGTACAGGCGGGATTTTTTTATTTTTAATTAATTTTTTCATTTATTTTAAGTAATAAAAAGAAGTCACACGGTTCCAGATCAGTACTGTAAGTAGGGTGACCAAGAAGACCTCTGACCGGTGCGGTGTTCAAGAAGTTTCTTGTTTTGAGCGCTAAGTGCACGGGCTCGTTGTCATGGTGAAGCAGTACCCCGCGCAGCCCGGTGGTCGGTCGCTCGTTGCTCATTGCAGACTTCTGGCAGGCATTTTGTAGATTACTATTCGGCGTTGATGCTGCTTTGGTCTCGTAATGGAATTAAAACCAGATACCCTGCCAAAGTGAAGAAACTAGCGTTTAAAGATTTTTTCTTACACTTCTCGATCGCTTCACTTTCGTAGGCGGTGGTTCGTTTTGAAACAGCGAAACTGTCGACTGCCGGTTTGTTTCTAGATCGTATTGATAAATCCAGGATGCGTAACCTGTCACAATGTCGTCAACGTGCCAAGACGAGCCTGCTTCTGAGCTTCGGTGAGGTAGTGCGGCACCCAGCGCGAAACTATCCTCCTCACGCAAAGATGCTTGTGTAGAAACTTGTGAATGCTTCCCGACTTCCCGAACCAATCTGCAGTGTATGCTGAATCTTTTCGTATATAATTCGCCTGTTTTCTTAAAATAATTTTTGAAGTAAAAACTTCTTTAGCGGCGTTGTGCACTCTTTTGGTATAAGTATAAAATGTTAAAGACAGGTGGGAAATCGGGCGGTCTCAAAACCAGAAGACCCCGGTTCGAGTCCAAATGATTATTTCTTCCCTAAAATATACTGACAAAAAAAAAATATCTATATTACCTAACCATTCCAAAATATTCAAAAATGCACAACGTTAATGTTCAAGTTTTCACTTCTGCGGGCATTCCCGGAGTGCAGCCGTCGTCGTAGGACGACCACCCCTTTGTTCATGTCCCACAAGTAAAGCGACCGCGCTTGAACTCGCTATGCCAACGGTAGATGGTTGCTGTCTTCATCCATAAAAGCCATTTGAAATCGATCAAATGATTCATCAGGTTTTAGGCCACATTTAAAATCGGAGAAAATCATCGCACGATTTTCGTGCCGTTTCGATGCCGATCCAGTTAAATGAGACACGTTAATTTAACTTGGCTATCGAAAAAATGTGGAGGGCAATTGGAAATTTGACAGTGGTATTTTTACTTTTAAATAACCACATTTTTCAAAATAATAATAAGTGCCTTAAGCATATTTTTTTTTTCGGTAATTTTTCTGTGTGGCTAGGTGGTGGTGATATTATTAACTAATGGAAGACGCCCAAATGTAGGTATAGTCAATGTTGTCATAATATTGCGTAAATACATTCAGAATGCGTCCATTCGGAAGGCTTTCCAAATGGACTCATCGTCAGTAGCCACCTTAAGTACCACATCGTCGGCATACAATAGACACCACGGCAAAGGCGATTGGAAATCTTTAGTGAGCAAAACTACTGCACAGATTTTAATTAAACTTTACATTAATGTAGTTTATACATCAGAATAGCACATTGAGTAAAAGTAAGTTAAACAATACATGCATGTGAGGGCTTGTATTACATCTTACGGACTGAAATGCACAAAGCCGTAGCCGCCATAACGCTAATCGCAAAATCAGCTTTGCCATCCGGTTGCCCCATGCGTTTGTTCACGGACAACGCTGATTTTGGCAGTGTGCCAAAGGGATAATTCTCGTCAGATTCCTAATATTTTACAGGTCCTTAATATTTCTACCGAGAATCATTACTCTTGGTCGATTGCTGTCTGTCTTCAGCCTAAGTGACCCGACCCATCTTCAATTTGTAACTACTGCCGATTTAAGTCTTCCCCCTTTCCTCGACTTCTTTAGCCGTCCCTCAGGTACCATTCTGTGACCTTCTTTCTCCACTTTCCCGCCTCCAGGCTGCATATTTCTTGATCACGATTCGTGTGAGTTTTGTTATTGTTCTAACGAATGTAATAATCTAATGGGTAAAAAATGTTAAACTCGCGTCAGGACATGTGACCTGATCGAAAATTCGCTAGATGGAGGGAGAGTAGACCGCCGGCGCGACTTAGGGGAGAAAGAACCTTATTAGGTTCTTCCTATCCACTTACCCTCTTTGATCCACTCTCTTTCCACCGCACGGCTAAAATGTATGCTCCTACTGTTTCGTTCAAGCGGCGCAGGGCGCTTGCGCGTGTGTGCGTGTGTGTTTGTACTACAGCGTAACAGTTCTGAAGTGTTAATTTTTTCCTGTAATATAAATTTTCATGTTTGTGTACGATAGCGCAATAGATAAATATTGTATAAACCACATAAATGATAGTACTTTTATACTGATAAATAAACCAATTCGTGCAAAATTATTTCCTAACCATTCCGAAATATTCAAAAATGCACCACGGTATTTGTTTAAGTTTTCACTTCTGCCGGCACTCCCGGACAACAACCCCTTTGTTTTTTTGTTTTTATGATAACGAGCAATGTAGGTTGCACTGGTCCCATATTACTAGCAATCCTGTTAACCTCCAGCTAAGCTTAATGGCTTGTGTTAGGAGTGGGTTCACGTCGGTAGTATAATGGGTAGGATTCGAATTCACGACCTCAAAATTGCGAGACCTTAGCCGTCATCTTAGACGTCATCTCACGCACCTTCTGTGAGATGACGTCTAAGATGCGGCGGCGGAGCGCGTCAGGGCAGAGAGCTCCCTGGCGGATCCGCTCCGTCGCCCGCGAACTGGGTGGCGTCTGCGGGCGGGCCTACGGGGTAATCTGCCCCGCCCGCGGCCTTCCGTGGACCAGGGGCCGCGTAGGTGTAAAATGCCCGGAATATAACAACATCGCTTCCGGGCATTGCCACTGGGCGGGCCGCCGACGACGGTATAACAAATTCCGGCGGCCCGTTCGCGAAGGTGGCGAGCGATACACGGCGGGTTATTTAGTGGGTGCAAACCCCACACTACCTCCACCGTCTTCCCAGGACGGTGGGGGTGTTCGTAAGATTTTTTCCCGCCACATAAAAAAAAAAGGAGTGGGTTCACGTCAGTAGTATAAAGGGTAGGATTCAAACCCGGGACCTCACCATTGCGAGACCGATTCATAAGCCATTTACGCTACCGCTGCTTTTTAAAGTGTTGAAACCGAATAAAAATTATCATCTAAATAAATAAGAGTTTCCGTTTAGCTATAGGATACTATTAACACATATATACATAACACCGAGATACAGAAACTTTACTCTAACCTTATAACACCCCTTGCTTTTTGCGTCGAGGGAAAAATACCATGTTACATTATTCAATATAATTTTATTTACAGCTAATATACCTACTACTATAGCATCAACATTGAAACAGTTTTAATAATTTAAATCAAGCAATTACTACGGTGCAGTGAAGTAATTAACGAAACTCAATAAATTTTATTCATCCAAAAATTTATTTTAGTATTGATTCGCAAATGCCTCCAATACGAAGAGCTAATATGAATTTAAATTGAAATTAAGTTCGGCGAAAGGGCGATTAAAAATTAAAAATTTGTTCTGTGCGCGGCAGGCAGGCCGGCGAAGCTCAATGGTAATGACAGTATGAGCCAATCGTAATCTCCCACGTCTCTGTTTCAGTTAATAATTGAAATTTAAAGCTCATTTTGTATTGTTTGTTTACTGTTACACGATTTCCGATACGTGAGTTTGCGGTATTGAGGTCAAATAAAGTAGAACTGATTGCAAATAATTGTAATAATCTGAACTACCTATCAGTAGGTGCAGTACATAAAGTTGGTTACAGGTATTTCAGTTTTGTGTGAATTTGAAGTTTTAAAGCCTGTTATTATGTAAGGTTAAAAAATTTATAGCGAACATGATGTCGTGTGTTATGGTCTAATATCTAAAAATATCCCTCCGGACTCGTGGTCCCCCTGTGATGTTCCCCTGGGGGGACCACGAGTAAATCGCATTCGCTCGTGGTCCCTCCGATTCACTCTTGACCATAAATAAATGAAAGGCATATGGTATGTAATTGGATAAACACTTAACGTACCTACTTTTTGTGCATAATATGAGAATAGTACCTACGTCTATGATGATGACTACTTCGCACAATTATAACCTCATTATATTTATTATAACCTCATTATATTTATCTATTTCATTATTGTATGTACATATAATTGTCAACTGTCAGTATTGAATTTCTTATTATGGAACTGCATTACATAGTTGTGGTTGGGCATGAGTAAATAAATTAATTACAATTATGGAGGAAAAAGTTACAGTACTTCAGCGGAAAAATGGTTCGGTGTTATTATTTGGTGGACATCAGTACTACCGACACAAAATTTACAAAAATAAAACGGTGAATTGGACGTGTTGCAATAAGTCCAAGAAAAAATGTTCGGGATCTTTAACTTTAAATGTAAGTAACTCGAGCAAGTCAATTCCATTAGTCAGTTCCAGAAAGGTTAGGTAGGTTTGATCTAATCATGGCATCAGTATTAAAATTAACAATAAACATATATAGTTATTATAGTTTCAGTGCAATAATATATTCGTATGAAGTTGGTTTTTAATAATATTTTATAATATTTATTTATTTTTTTATAATATTTTCATGCAGGGAGACGAAATTTGGCGGATGGTCGAACACAAAACACTGTCAGAAATGGAATGTGTCGTTGATAACGCAAAAAATGAGCTGGCAATGAAAATGGATAGCATGAAAAAAGAGGCATCCACGTCATTTGAACCGATGCCTAGAATCTATGAAAAATATATTACTCCATTGAAACATAAAAAACTAGATACAAAAATACCCAAATTTGAAAATGTCAAGTGTTGTTTATATAAATGTAGGAAGAATGCAATGGAGGTCAAAAAGACTGTTTTTAAATGCTTATGCGAGGTAGAAATACCGGTGCAATTTCGGACAATGCTTGTTGCTGATTATATTTATGAACAAACCAGGATCATAATATTTTGCAATGAACAAGCATTGTGCCTACTACCAAAAACAGAGGAATATTTTGTTGACTCAACCTTTAAAAGTACCCCTCGTCCATTTTATCAGCTATTATCTATTCACGGAGATATTGGAAGCACATCTGGGACTTGTCATGTCGTTCCGATGTTTTATGCTCTCATGAGCGACAAAAAAGAGAGTTCATATCATGCAATATTTGATATTTTAAATACTAGGTTTAAAGAATGGAAGCCAGTTAAAATTCATATGGATTTCGAGTTTGCAACATCAAACGCTTTGAAGCAATTTTTTCCTGACCTTGTTATAAATAAATGTTATTACCACTATAACAACAGCATTTGGAGAAAATCGAAGGCACTCGGAATCAAATCAAAGCTGTACCTTCGCATAGTCGGTTTATGTGCTGTTTTACCGCTTCTACCACTGGATAAGGTCCCTGAAGGATGGTATTATATTGAGCAGCGTTGTAAAAATAAAGATGATCAAAAACTAAAATTATTTATGAAATACATGAAAAAAACATGGCTAAGAAACAATAGTTACATCAAAGAGTGGTGTGTGACTAATGAGAGACACAGAACTAATAATGTTATGGAAAATTGGCATTCCCTAGTGAATAGGTCAATCAACAAAAACTATGTTACCATCGCAAAATTATTAAGTGAACTAAAAAACAATGGATCACTAAATAAAAATTGGCACTCTCAAACGGCGCGAAGGAAAATAGAAATAGATAAAGATGAAGAATTACTGGATTTACAAATGCAACTCGTACATAATGAAATCACCATAGGACATTTTCTAGAAACAGTACGATGAATTTCGCATTTTTTAATTATACCTATTATACTATAGTTTTTAATTTTATTACCTATCTTTTTACTTTTATTGAAATAAAACTGACAAGGGGAACCACGAGTCCGGGGGGAAAAAGTTTAAGAACGGTACCTAACATACCTACCATATTACTTCTTATCCGTTAAAATTTGTCAAGAGTGAATCGGAGGGACCACGAGCGAATGCGATTTACTCGTGGTCCCCCCAGGGGAACATCACAGGGGGACCACGAGTCCGGAGGGAAAAATATTCACTACCTACATAAGCATTTATAATTTTAATAAAACTGTCCTGCCAGACTCGGGTTTAAGTAAGTACCTCTTATATTATTACTAGTTGTCCCGCGCAATTTCGTCTGCGTAAATTTTCCCTGTTTTTGAAACATTTCTCATTGCTGCTACGCTCCTGTTGGTCATAGCGTGATGTTATTTAGCCTTTAGCCTTCCTCGATAAATGGGCTATCCAACAGTGAAAGAATTTTTCAATTCCGATTTGTAGTTCCTGAGATTACCGCGTCCAAACAAACAAACTCTTCAGCTTTATAATATTAGTATAGATTAGCTGTCACCCACGCCTTCGCCCGTGCCTTCAGGATGACTATATACATTGATATTGGTTATATGTTGATTTTAGCTTTCATTCAAAACGCTGAAATACTCATTTTCTGAAAATACATTTTTTTACAAATCTAACTTCAAAACTGACGGAGTTTCATACAAACTTGCAACCCCTATTTTACCCTCTTAGAGGTTGATTTTCCAAAACGCTGAAACACGTGCTTTTAAATCATAAAAGTGAAATTGGAAACTTCACAGATCCGGCTATAAAATTGACGGAGTATGAAACTCTGTCAAATATAAAGTCGGATCTGAACAGACTTGCAATCACTATTTTACAGATTTGTTAATTTTCCAAAAACGCTGAAACATGTATTTTTTTATGTTAAGCCAGAAAGTCAAATACGAAATTTCACACATCTAACTTTAGAATTGACGGAGTTTCACACAAACTTAGAACCACTATTTTTAGGGGATGAATTTTCAAAAATCCCTTCTTATCGGATGCCTATATTATATTTTAGGAATTCGTTAAGTCCTCGAAATTTTACGTCTCTACGATGAGCGGCTTAGGCTGTGCGTTGATCCATTAGTCAGTCAGGACAAACGAATTTTAATATATTAGTTGACGGTTTCAGGTTAAAGCGTAATACAGCTTTAGTATAGTCGCGTATATTTCACGTCATCTTTGATAAATAAGGTATAGTTTCTGCAAGATTGACATAGCAATCAAGTAACGAGGGTAGATGAGGGAGACTAATAGCCAAGACGGTAGGCACGCGTCCTACACCTGTGTAGCGCCTGTGTCATCTTAGTCTGCACCAGTTTTTGCTTGCATTTGTGTAATTTTAATATAATAAATTTGGTGTTATAAAAAGTACTCTTCCTACCAATTGAGCCCAAGCTCGATCGGTTTGTTTTGTTTAATTCAGACGTTCTTATGGCTGCCTTCCGACTCCGTCATCAGACCCTAGAGAGCATGCAGAACTAAAGTACTCACTAAGACAAAACAAATGAGCCCAAACTATCTTATTTGGTTAAGAAGTACCTGTGGCCGTTTTCCGGTTCCATCATCAGAACAGCTTCGTGGTACCATATTGTATTGTTTCACAGTTTTGCAACTAATGTAGGTAGCTGTTAATGTGTACTTACTTTTGGAAAATGGTTTTTGTTTCAATAAACATTCAACATTCAATAAACATTCATATGTACACCAGGTTTAAGCCTAATCGGACACCGGGAAGTGGTTCTAATTTAGCTTCCGATATTCGTGCCATACACACAATAATTTCAAGTTAAATAAAAATATATAACTACTTAGTTGATTAAATCGGTCGAACAACACCAGGTTGGATTTTTCCATGGTGTGATAGAATTGATTTTGTATATTATGATTAACCCTATGTGTTAGAATATATTATCGGGACTTAATCGCGTGAAATATTTAAACGTACCTCTTATTTACACGACGTCTCGATCGAATTGCCCCGATCGTGGTCACGTGACCAGTAACCACGATCGGTGCAATTCGATCAAAACGGACCGGGTTAATTTAAGGTTCGTACCAATCGCGAAAGTTTAAAAAACAATTAATCCAGTGTGTTACAAGGATAGTTGTGATTTTCTTTAAATTTTCCTTTTATTTACTTGTATAGTACCTGCCTACTTAATTAATTTAAATATTCATTGCTTCGGTAACGATGACTACCGTTCCCTGCTATCAAACATTTGATACTAGTGTCTAGTTGATGCAAATATGGGACGATGGATAATAACATCACATCAGGCTATTCTCGTACACTGCACCGTGTTTAAAATAGCTATTCAATTTAAAAATTAAACACTGTCATTCTCCAGTCTCATTTGCATTGCGAATAGTATCTACAGAAGTTTGAAAATTATTGAGATACCTACATATCATATTTTTAGCTTGCCATTTTGATTCCAATTCGTGATTCCGATTGTATTATGTGCGTTTTGATGTCAAAAAGGTTTTTTCATTTGTTTTTTAGAGTTCCGTAGCCAAAATAATTTCGTCATGTCCGTCTGTCTGTCCGGCCGTATGTCACAGGCATTTTAACTTCAAGACTACCCAATGAATATTGATTTTGGTAAAAAGGTGTCTTGTAGTAGCTCTCTGATTTGGCGTTACTTATTTAGTTTGATAGCTAAATAATAAAAATATATATTTTTACTACACATGTAACAGAAGCTGAAAAAAACAACTGCCTTTTTAGCATACAGCAACGTGTGGCACTTCATTTGATAGGTCTTTTAAAAACATTATAAGGCTTAATATAATTTTTGATTAAATGAATATTTTTGGAAATAATCGCTCAGAAAGTTGCATAAATTGTGTGTCCCCCTTATCTTTTGAACCATATAATCAAAAAGTATGAAAAAAACGAAAAGGCAATAATTTTAACTTTAAATCAAAATTATTTCAATAATGATCGGATATACCATCATTGAGTTGTTGCCGAAAAACTGTGTACCTCAAAAAAAGGGCGTTAGTGCCATGAACTAAAATATGCTCTTCTGCTGGTGCAATTATTCAAATCGGATTTTTTAATACGGCAACGGCTCTGAACCCTACAATGAGCATGATCCGACATGCCCAGTTTTTTTTTAATAATCCTACACGTTATTGCATGTAGCAACTAGCCTTTGTAGTAGTCCTTTGATGCAGCTCAAAATACTCTCATAAAAAAATAGGCAAGGGTTGTCACAAAGACAACAATAAAATAAATATTGAGTATATTATTAATCATTACGCTTTGTTTCGAATGTGCAAGGCTTCGTAATCGTGAGGTCGCGGATCCGAATCATTACTTGTGATGTGATACTATTTATATTACGTCACACTTATTAAAATTTATTCAAATATTTCATTAGTAATATTATATTGAACATACATTTTACATACATAACTACATATTTTGAATTAGTTTTGAACATTATTTTCATCAGTGCGAAAAAAGAAATTGTTTTATTAGTATATTTTTTTTTACATTACCTACGAAGAATTACAAACGAACTATAAAATAATAAAATATGCAACATAATTCCATTCGCAGTTTTATTATTACATGTTTTAAAATCAAACCATGAATTTCGAGTTTCGGACACACTTTAACTGAGCGTATCCCAAATTCCCAATACAAGTGAGCTATTGGGGTGATTCGCTGTCCCTTTTACCGCACCTCATTGTATCTCTACCCAGCGCTCGAATTATGTACGATTTCCACCAACCGGGTTACACAGGAGCGCAGCGCAGCGTATCGCAGCCGACTGCGACCGGCCGACGGCTACAATCTGCTAAAACGCGGGCGCACGTGCGCGCGTGCTCGCGTGTCCGCTAGCATGCTTTCAGTAACTACTAGTGCTTTCTTGTCGCAGTCAGTTTCTACCTGCAGTATTGACGTGGCCTAACTTTTGTTAAAATAGTGGTAGAATAGGATTTTGTATAGCTGGCATTGGAAAAAGAAGAAAATAATCAAAAACACACAAAAATCCTGAACTTCTCTTAGCACAGTGGGAAATGCACGCATCGAAACGCGGCCCGGTTGGTGAAAATCGTACATTACACCTCTATTACTATCATATTGGACTATGATGAATGTATATATAACAAGCTGTAAGTTGTTGTCCGCTTATTCGTGTAGAATTTTCAAAATTATTTTTCTTACTATTTTTACATCTATTGTTGGCTATTTACATGCTTCATCAGGTACTTTTAACATATAATAATTTTGAAAATTCTACATGAATTAGCGGAAAACAACTTACAGCTTGATAGATATACATTCATCATAGTCTAATAAGTTATCACACTTATGCTACTACATAGTATATTTACACTCGACACAACGCCGCCGGCACGCCTTAGTGACACCCTCATTGTCAGTGGAAAAATAAACAACACATCAACGGTAGGTATAGAAAGTTGTATACAGTAGGTAGGTACAAGTTGTAACTCTTTATTGTGTACCAACATCTGTGAATGGATCCGTGTGAAATTAAAAAATATATATTGGAAGTTGCCTAAGTTACTGTCTTAAAGTGCTGCTAATGAAAGTTTAATAAAAATCGGTCCAACCGTTTTGGAGATACCAACTATTTATTGATAAAATGACGTTGCATTATTAATTTTTATTTTAGAAATTATTGTTAGATAACAATTATTATTAAAATAATAAAATAAAAAATGTTTATTTCGTTTTCTACATTTGGGTACAGGTCATTACATTTGGAGTTTCCATTTAAGCTATTTAATGCTTGTGAGAGGAGACTCTTTTTTTTAAATTATTATTAATTTATTAAATTAAATATTTGTTATTTAGACCTTACAAGAAACAAATACCTAGGTATATTATTCATCAATTTCATACTTAATATCATATTGAAATATAATTTGTCCCGTTAGATATGTAGCTAAGTTTTTGAAATTAAATCTGGAAAATCATTTTATCCTTAATCGGAATCAATTAAGATCTTTTATTAGGAGAAGTTTTCCCTTAGTTTCTTGGCAATCTCGATTTCAAATCAAATGACGGGGGCTTAGGACGCCGGTATAGATGTAATCTACGTTCAAATTATATTTAGGAAAGGAAAAATCTTTACCTTGTTATTTTTAGTAGATTATATTATAAGAGAGTCTAATATTATTCTTAAAGAAGAAAGAAAAATACGCAGCTAAATGTTCTAGCCTGAAAGATTCAATCATCCACAGCAGTAATTATAATGAATCAAAAGTAATAAGATAAATGCGTTAGAGATTAGGGATCTTATCTCAATTCATTTACTAGTTTAGTAGTGTAAGAGTACTGTGCTATCAATAGGTAGTTAGTCGTAGATGTGATTATTTCCATTATAGTGATTCCGTGTAGTATTTTTCTACCCCGTGTGATCAAAGTCAAAGTAAATACTTTATTCAATTAGGTAACAAAGTTCAAGAAAAAAGAACACGGTCATTGTGTATATACCTATATACAGGGTGTAACAGAAAGGTGTGGTCAAATTTCAGCAGCGGATAGGGTATATTATCAGTATTGCACCTACCATGGTGCCATAGCTGGTTGCATTATTATAACATAGTTATAGCATATTGTTTTCGTCAAAATTCAGTAGTGAAAGGCGTATGGCATAAGAATTATATCTCCTCTGGTACAAAATTCAATTGGATTATTTTGGCATAGAACTTTTTAAGTGATACTTTTTAAAATTAATAACTTTTTCATTCATAAATAAACGAAAGAAAAAGTTATTATTATTTTTTAGGGTACTTCGATTTTGATAAAATTAGGTATGTGCACTCAGTATCGTGGGCACATACCAACCCTGGAATATGACCACACCTTTCTGTTACACCCTGTATATATATATATATCTAATATATAAAATTCTCGTGTCACAGTTTTCGTTGCCATACTCCTCCGAAACGGCTTGACCGATTTTGATGAAATTTTTTGTGCTTATCCGGTATCTATGAGAATCGGCCAACATCTATTTTTCATACCCCCTAAGAGTTTGTTTGTTTGTTTGAACGCGATAATCTCAGGAACTACATAGCCGCATTGAAAAAATATTTTATTGTTGGATAGCCCATTTATCGAGGAAGGGTATAGGTTATAACATCACGCTACGACCAATAGGAGCGGAGCAGCAATGAAAAATGTTGTAAAAAAAAAGGAACGAAAAAGGAAAATTTACGCAGACGAAGTTGCGCGGGTCAGCTAGTCTAATATATAAAATTCTCGTGTCCCAGTTTTCGTTGCCATACTCCTCCGAAACGGCTTGACCGATTTTGATGAAATTTTGTGTGCATATTGGGTAGGTCTGAGAATCGGACAACATCTATTTTTCATCCCCCTAAGAGTTTGTTTGTTTGTTTGTTTGAACGCGATAATCTCAGGAACTACCTACTGGGCCGCATTGAAAAAATATTTTAATGTTGGATAACGCATTTATCGAGGAAGGCTATAGGTTATAACATCACGCTACGACCAATAGGAGCGGAGCAGCAATGAAAAATGTTGTAAAAAAAAAAGGGAAAATTTACGTAGACGAAGTTGCGCGGGTCAGCTAGTATGTATATATATATGTATATATATATCTCCTAAACGACTGGACCGATTTAAATTACATTTTTTGTGTGTGTTCCAATGGATTCGAGAATGCTTTAGATTCACAATTGAAATAAACAAAAATAAAAAAAACTCGATTCACAAAAAAAGAGGCGTTACGAAGTTCGCCGGGACAGCTAGTATAATATATATATGTGTGTGTTTGTTAAAACGTCGTTTATATTATATCCCTAAAATATTCATGTTTTTTAGATGCTATTTCGTATTTTTTAAATTTATAGTTATATTTCCACCCAGGATAAAACTTTGTGTGATGAGCACGATGGTTTATTCTGTGTCTGGGTGTTATTTATCTATAATATGTATGTATTTAGAAATATATAAGTATGTTTATCAGTTGTCTGGTTTCCATAGTACAAGCTCTGCTTAGTTTGGGATCAGATGGCGTTGTGTGAGTTGTCCCAAGATATTATTATTATTATTATTATTTTTTTCCTGTCATCAAACTTTCTTAAGCTTTTTCGTACTAACTTTAAAAAAATGCTAAGCTCTACTATTAATAAAATTATACAAAAATCGATAACTCGTCGTGGATCTAATTACCCACGTATACTCCAGTGACGGCACGCCATTGCTCTAGTTACTAGGAGCGTCAAAATGAATTATGGCTCTTCATTAAGCTAAAGTGCTGTCTTAAAGTGTCTAAAAAGATTCCATTATGTTAAGGGAATAGCACCCGCCTCGTTTATTAAGCTCGCCAACAGTTTTTTATCTGATTACGCCCTGAACAGATTTGTGTTTTGCAAGATTGTGAAATTTGTGACGGCCAAAACTTTGAAAACTTCTAGTATGATTTGAGGGACGGAAAAAATATTATTTAACAGTTTTCTTCTAAATTTGCGGTTTTGGAATTTTTAACAGTGGTGACGAAGCAAGTCGAGATATAAGGGCAAATTAAACAACTTTTCTGTAAAAGGTACACCTCTTCCTTCATCCCTTGGACAGCGCATTATGCCAAAGGTTCTATGCAAAACTCTTGGCTCTAGTTTGGTATTCGATATTAATTTCATAGGACTGTGGAAATAAGGGAAGAATATAGACAGTGCAATTGAGTATCCGGACACATTTAGTGAGATTGAACAAATCCTTCGTAGTTTGTTAGCCTGTGATATTTTTGCCGACCAATGAAATGTGACAGAAATGGTTTAATATTTGTTACTTTTTTATTTTAAGCAAAGTTTACGACTTACCTTTCACAAATAACTTTTACTTACTGACTTTACTCTTTTATTGACAAATTCAACGGTCTTCTATATTAATACTAAAAAGAGGTAATGTTTGTGACTTTTTGAGTTTATGAGGTTGTAAGGGGTAATCTCTCAATCTACTGAACCAATTTTGAAAACTCTTTTACTAATAGAAAGCCACGTTATTTGTTAGTGTCATAGGCTATATAACATCACGCTACGACCAATAGGAGCGGACCATCAATGAAAAATGTTGCAAAAGCGGGGGAAAATGATGCAAACAAAATTGCACAGGTCAGCTTGGCTTTTATAAAAACTTCTTAGAAAGGAGCTATAGGTATTCTGCTCTCATGAGCAGAATACCTATACTTATTATCATAAACATATCATATATGTTTATGATAATAAGTAGGTATACAAATATTTTCGTCATTATTAATTTTTATGTGGAACATAAAGTTTTACCTAAGCAGGTATATAGGTACAAGATAGGTAAAAGCTAGAGAATTATTAGTTTATTTAATGTAACCGCACGCATCCGCTGCGGTACAGCTGTTATGATTTAGGTACCATTACTGGTCGCAACTTTACAGCAACTCTACCAAAACATGTTATATTCTAGTATCTATTGTCGGATTGTTTATTTTCACCGCAGGAAATTCTAAATAATAAAATTATGTAACTACGAAAGAGATCTGAAAAACATGACCCTTCCTTGCAGTTGGGTAAAAACTCTAACATCACAAGGTCACTTGCAAACAACGCACACATACATCGTTCAGAGACCCAGAGTGTCGCACCGCCTTCCGAACAAAGTGGTCTTGTTTTTCTGTATTTCCGTATTTGTAAGCGATGTCTAAGTGTGCGTGGCTCGAGCAAGATACGTATGAAATAGTAGCAGTAGTTAGTTACCTTCTGTATTCTTGGTATTTTGTACTAACAAGCGAATGCCGTTTGGGTATCGTTTATGTAGAACAACCAATATGAATGCAAACTAAAGGTTTTGGCTCGTTTATACAACACCACCTGATGTAGATGTGAAGTTTCTGCGTGACGGATAAAGGCCATTCTTTTCTTTCTTTGGATATCAGAAATAATATTTTACATTTAACAATTCGTTACCGTACTGGTAACTTTTGGCCAATATTTAAGCACATTTAGCTTTTACCTTTGTTGTAAGTAGATGCCCTTAATATGTTGTACCCACTAAGGCTGATAAATCAGCCTTAGTAAAGTTGGAACATGAGATATACTTAAAAGTATATCTCATGTTCCAACTTTTTATTAACATAATTTGCATCAGTCCTTTATTATGGTGTATAGTATATTAGTAGCAGCACCTTAACCCCATATCAAGTTTACAAACATTGAAACATGTAAAATTGGCAATTTGAAAATGGCAATTGCAATTTTTCTTCCGTGCCTTATTTAAGGTTGGCCTTCCTCGTTTTACGGCGTCAAGACAGTCGGTCTTGGGTTGTCTGCTCATCTATTTGAGCCCGTTCTAGGTCCTTAGCAACGGTTGTCCACCACGTGGCCTGCGGTCGTCCTCCACGTCTTTTTCTGTAATGTAATGTAGAGCGCGTGTCGCTCTACACGCGCTCTACATTTCGCCCTTCAATAAACCGGACTCGCGTAGAGGCAGTCATATTCCGGCGTTTTCGCTCTAACCGTTAGTGGTGAGCCAGTGTATCATCACGCTTAAACGAGTTTAAAAGCGCGTCAACGCTCGTACAAGTTGCATGTATGGCAAAAGGCGCTTTCAAAACGAGCTTATTAGTGCGTTTAAAACGCTAGCCTGTAACCGTCTTTAGACCTTTGAGTAAATTTCGTAGGTATATAAGTAAAAGTTAAAAGCTGTCTGAATATGGATTAGGATCCCAGTTAACTCTTTATAAATCTGCTTACATTTTTCAATTGTTTCTCCCCAAGTGGGGTTTTGGCCAAAATACTTACATTATTTTCTAGATCGGCATTTATTTTTACATACTAAGGGTGCGTTTCCACTAACGCGAAGCTGGGTGGAGTAGAGCGGATCGTCAATTGACCAATCACAGTGCTCGAAATCGTACCCATCCTGGGTACGATTTATTTCGTATACTGGCATTTGTCAATTCACGGTCTATGGACTATCGGACGGGAATATGTACCTACCTACTTGGAGTTCAACAAACTGATAAATAGTTAAATATACCTAGTACATATCCAATATTAACAAATTAGTATAAAATTAATACTTAACAATAAAATGTTGAACACTCACGAATCAAGTGTTTTGATTTTACTTTTCATTAATTACTTAAACCATTGGAGTATATTATATTGTTATTATCAAAGCCTAACTAACGTGCTATGAAATTATATTCAAATCACTGAACTGTTTTACTCGAAACAATGGCATTTGTTTAATGTATATATGTACAGTGAAATTAGTCTCGAGAAATTTTTGCATATGTAGTGGTGTGTATGTTACTTAGATATTAGAGCGCGTTTCCACTATATCGTTCTGGCCCTTACAAAAATGTTTCAATATCCTAACATTACTATTTAATTTAATACTTATCCCTAGCAACACTCTGATTTTTGTTTTCAATAAAAACAAGTTTTTATTTTAAAGAAAAAGGTTTTGACTTTATTAAAAAAAATATGTCATTCAATTTCACGTCCTTGAGCAAACGACAAGGCGACTACCGTGAAACAATAAAATATCGTGTCGTTCTTTAGATGATAGTAGTTTAGCTATAGGTAAAAAGTTTTGACCATAATAATTACGAAACAAAACAAATAAATAAATCGTCACTTGTTAGTGGAAAGTGGAAACACGCACAAAACCAGAATAAACCAGTTTACTCTGTCCGCAGGTGCCACGTGCAGTCTGACGTCAGTCGCTTGATACCGTTAGAACATAAAGCACGCATTTCATTAAAAAATTATAATTATTAGATACGTAGTAGTTTCATTGTGAAATTTTGTATTTGTTGATTGTTGTTATTGTTTGTTATTATTGTTAAAATATTTGTTGAAGTGTTTAATTTCAAGTGTGTAAGTGTTGTAACTTTATATTGATAATTCAAAATGGCTCCAGTGTTAAAACATGGTCGAGGCAAGCCTTTGACTTCTCAAACTAAGGAAGTTTTGTACTGTTTGTACAAATATTTCGAAAATGAGTGTAATAACAACCCGAGCAGTATTATGACCCCCACTCAATTAGTTGCTAAATCAACAGGAATTTCAATAGCATCCGTCAGAAAGGTAGTATCAGAAAGCAAATGTCGTCCTTCAGATCAGGAAGTAACATTTAAATCTCCTAAAAAGAAACCGAATCGTAAACCTACAATAGTAATCGATAACTTTGATCAGCAAGTTATCAGAAGAACAATTCATGACTTCCACATCACAAATAAAGAAGTTCCCACTTTAAAAACTTTGCACTCAAAATTGAAAGAAGATATCGATTATAAAGGTTGTGTCAGCACGTTACGAAAACACGTCATGTCATTAGGTTTTAATTGGAAGCAAACAGAAGATAACCGGAAACTTCTTATGGAAAAACACGAAATTAGATACTTGCGAATTAATTATTTGATGAAAATTGCTGAATATCGTGAACAACGCCGACCAATTGTTTACACCGACGAAACATATATACATACATCACATACCCTCTCGAAATCTTGGTCAGATGGAAGCACTTCAGGTTTGAAGCAACATATATCGAAAGGCAACCGCTTAATCATTGTTCATGCCGGTGGTATCGATGGCTTTATACCAAATGCATTGCTTATGTTTAAAGCCGACCAAAAAAGTGGAGATTACCACAACAATATGAACTATGACAACTATTCAAGGTGGATTCAAACTCAATTAATACCCAACTTACAACCAAATAGTGTTGTTGTTGTTGACAACGCACCATATCATAACTCAATACAAAATCCTGCACCGAATAGTAATTCTAGAAAACAGCAAATGATAGACTGGCTGACATTTCGAAACATTGAGCATTCATCCACGTTGCTTAAGCCTCAATTATATGAACTGATTCTGCAAAACAAGGCGAGATTTATAGAGTACAAGATAGACGAAATATTACGACAGCACGGTCATACTGTGCTGCGTTTACCACCATACCATCCGGAGTTTAATCCTATAGAAAATATATGGGGGATAGTGAAAACATATGTCGCAAAAAAGAATGTCGCAATGAATATGAAGGTTATAATGTCATTAGCTGAAGAAAAAATGAACGCCATAACTGTAGAGGAATGGAGAAAAGTTTGTTTGCATGCTATTGAGGAGGAAAGCAAATATCAGGGTAGAGACGCAGCTTTAGACACAATATCAGAACGAATCATAATTAATTTAAATAATTCATCTGATGAAAGCGAGGATGGGGATGATTGTGATATGCCTGGGGTTGATGAATTATTAGAATAAAACATTTATGGCCGGAGAACACCTAATTCATACACGTCTTCACTGAAGTGAAAACCGGCATTCAATGCTTGTAATGTTTGGAACTGGCTTGTCTGCCTCATACAGTTCCATAGATTACAATGCGGTGGATACACATTTTCACGACCGTATTAGTACGTAGTGCGTATGCGTAGACGTGCACGCATTTGGTGTGCTCCAGCCACAAACGTATATTACCTTTAAAACAATAAAAACTAAAAATAAAATGTTGTTTTTTTTATTTGCTGACCATACACTACTACAAACGCAAAAATTTCTTCAAGCTAATTTACCTGTAGTATCTATTTTAATAACTACAAGCTTTCATGGAAACGGTTAATTACATTTTATAAGTACTAAGACTAGCAGACCCGCGCAACTTCGTCTGCGTTAATTTTTCTCGTACTTGCAATTTTTTTATTGCACATCCGCTCCTATTGGTTGTAGCGTGATGTTATATAGCCTATAGCCTTCCTCGATAAATGGGCTATCCAACAGTAAAATTATTTTTTAATTCGAAACCAGTAGATTCTGAGATTATCGCGTTCAAACAAACAAAGTCTTTAGCTTTATAATATTAGTATAGAAATGAGCATTTTTATTCGCGCTGTTGGAATAAATATACATTATACAAATTATAATATATTCTTGTATTGTCTAATATAAGGAACTGACATATGGAATCTTAGTATCATTACAAATGCAAAAATATGGATGAATGGTTGCTCTTACCCAAACACACTATAACGGCTTAACGGATCTGAATGAATTTTGCCACAGATACTAGCATATAGGTTTGATACTTTTTATCCCGGACATCAACGTTTCGCGAATGCCTGTAGTCAATTTCATGGATTTATTAAGTGTGTCTTCTGTGCACTACGATGCCACAGACAGCCTTCTGGTGACTCATTCACTGTTTCGTCCCACGACCCTTTCGGCCCATGGGACGACCCACGGTTTTTTTTTGTTTTGTTCCTTTGCTTTATTTATAGGAAATCTATTTTTTGGTACCGTCAGTAACACAATTTTAATAAACGAGTTTAATAAAACAAATTATTGTAAAAAATATATTTTATTAAATTAAAATAAAATACATTTTTTAAACTATAATCAACTATGACGCAGTATAACAATTTGATATAGGTTTTTATATTTTGTATAGGTTTTTAATGGACAATAAACAGGTTAGTACTTAAAATTTAATTATTTATTTTGATGTAAAATCACAGGTATTGGTTATTAAAATTGCAGTTATATTTAGGGGTAGCAAATTTGTGTGAAACTCCATCGCAAGATAGAAATAAAAGGTCTGTGAAATTTCGCACTTAGATTTTTGGGACAAAATAAAGAAGATATGTGTTAGCGTTTTTGGAAAATCAACCCCTAAGAGGGTAAAATAGGAGTCACAAGTTTGTATGGAACTCTATAAGTATTGAAGTTAGACCTATGAAATTTCGTATTTACACGTGTTTCAGTGTTTTTGCAAAAACAACCCTTAAAAGCATAAAAAGGGGTTGCAAGTTTGTATGGAACTCCGTCATTTTTTTAAATAAAATCTGTGAAATTTCGTATTTTTCTTTTTGATTTAAAATAAACAAACACGTGTATTGATCGCAGTGAAAATCAACCTTTAAGGGGGTAAAAACATCTGCGCAGGCAAATCCGCGGGTGACAGCTAGTTTATAATAAGATTGGACTTGCGTGATTTTCACTTATTATGTTAATCTATTAGGGCGTCTACACAAATTTATGAAATGAAAAAAAAAATGTATGTTTGTTTATGTATGTATTTTTACCCGACTGTAAAGAAGGGTTATTACGAAACTATTGATCGGGTTGTAGCCACTCTTTTTTATTTGTTCAGTAGTATGGAATGTATGAACGAAAACGTTTAAATTTGATGGCCTGGCTAACATTTTTACGAGCTATCAGTGTCGTATCAAAGGAACAACATCACAAAACTTTGGTCGAATTGTGTGGTAACTTAATTCCTAAATTAGTAGTTTTGTCTTCAATTATGGTCTCTCGACACGAATAATTAACCCGCACCTAACCCGAAGAGGTAAACTTAACAGTATCCTTTGGGTTAGGTTCTTTGTGGGTTCAGAAATATTCTCCATTGACTTTATGTACTGATATTTTAGGGACTTTATAACCTGTCTTATGGTTTTAAAATTATTCTGTCATACTATATTAATGTTAAAAGAACCTTTGTACCTATATACCTACTCCGTTTTTTCTTATTATGGGTTCGTTTTTAATTCGGACAATTAATGAATAACCCCCGCTGTCTTCTTTACATAAACACAAAATAATTTCGTATTTCAATTGTTGAAAAAAATACTATAATATAATACTACCTACTTTTGTCACACAACTATCAGCCACACATGTGTAAAACCCCGGAGTTAAATCGATGTTTATTTGTCAGGTTTAGGTCCTAAACCTCACAAAGTCATAATAAACAACGATTTTTGGTACTGCAGTAAAATAGTCAGCATGTGGTTAATTAAGGTCATAACTCCAAAAGCAAGTGGAAGGTGATTAAGAGTTAATATATTTAATAATTTCCAAAACTGATATTACAAAGTTATTTGGTTTTACGTAAGAGGTTATTAGTTAGTATATTTCTAATCACCCTGTATGTAATTCCTTTGTAGGATTGACTAGTTATCAAGGCTCCCCTACTTGGATATAAACTATCGCAATTAAAGCTTCCACATCATATGATATTTTATCACAATTGATCTAATAATTTCAATAGACCACCTACGTCCATACCTACTTTTAACTCCTTATAATAGATAGTGTAGATGACATACGACACTACTCCCTACAAGAAATAGTGTCTGTCATCTATCATTATTAAGATAACAGAGACTGACTGACAGTAATTATAGTCATCTCATCGCGTATTTACGTCCTAATTGTACCTATATTATGTCAGCACCTACAAGCATTTATGCAAATATATCTCTCTATATTTAGCTGTGAGCAATAAAACTCACATTTACTGAAAATGTTTGCAGATTATAAAGGTAAAGAAGGGCTCAGGTATAATATATTGCTAAGTAATTAACAATTAAATAACCATTCAACGCCTCATTGAAACCATTAGCAAATAATGCGCTAAAATTTTATTGCTCGCAATAAAATATTAGGCGCTCACATTATTTTTCTTTTCTATAAAATTTTTCCCCTTTTCTGCTTGATAACAGTCGTAACTTACAATTTTACGAGGCAAGCAAGTAAAATGTGAAAAACGCAGTCCTATGTCCAACAAGGACATAGGACTGCGTTTTTCACATTTAAAGGGCTCGTAAAATACTTACCTTAACGAGCTTCGAGATAAGAAGCCAATGATAAGGACCCCTCTTTAGAATATAAAAACGCCTATTTAATTTTTTCTCGAGCGCTATCAAAAATTTGCTGTTTATGTTTCAGGCCTTTACTCAGGTGTAAATTTCTATTAATTTATAGTAATAAAAATACATCTTTGACAAATAAAAAATGACTCTGATATCATTAGGTACTAAGTACCAAGCAGGGGGCGAATTTACTAAGAGCAAAACCCAAGATAGCAATCGTGTATATACTCACCAATCAATTTACCCAATCTCGCTGGAGACTAGTTAATTACGCAGATGATTATATTAGTACAGACTTCAGCACTAATACAACCATCAGATAAAGTAGTCCTCTCTACTTTATAACTCTCGCAGTCTAAAAACAGAGATTAAACAAAGGACTTATACAGGATTATATGAGAAGAAATCTATAAATATATTATTGAGATAGTTTAGTAAAAAAGCAGTCCGAAAATTAGTTATCGTTAGATTTAGTTCTTAAAATAACTAATTAAATTTTAAAATGTTTTCAGTTTTTTTAATCTACAACATGAAATAGTAGCCGCCATGTTATTACATATTCATACGGCTGTGTAAAGCATTGACGTATAGACCTGGACCTGGACCGTGCCATCCCTTTCGATTAAAGAGTAAATATTGACTGCAAAGCGTGAAAGAGAAAAAAAACTTGTGCGGCCTTTGACAGGTATTGTCTACTAAGTAGCGTTGTCTCTTTCAGAGTAGTCAATTTTGTGAGGTTATGGCGCAGTCCTGGTCTCTACGTCAATGGTGTAAACTAAAAAGTGCATTTGTCAACTGATCGGCGTAATTGTCATACAAAATGTCAGCACAGCCAACTGCCGTCATGACAACAGATTAATATTGCGTCCACTGCGTGAAAATGTTACATTTAAATGTATTTTTATGACACATAGAACAATAATAAAAAAATGAGTTCTTTTTAGTAGCTAATTACTACTATAGAATTTAATTGAGACACTTTTCAAAAATAACTGTAATACCCTATTGTCACCTAATGGCAAAGGCACACAATAACAAGCTTCCTTAAATCTCCACCAGTTCTGACGTCATCACAAACCAATACCAAGAAGCATTATCATTAGAGAACAAAATAACGTATATTGTAATGTAATTCTAAAGACGATAGAGGCACAGTGTAAATAAAGACTGTGATAGAGGTCTATCGTCTAAAAGAAATGCCAATTATTTCCAAATGTTCCCGGCTGCGTTCATGTTGTCACCCATTCAGGCTATGGCTTTTAATCCTTACCTCCGGCAGCTACATCACAGGTAAAAACTTCACCAATCAAGTGATCCGAATGTCAATACAGCAAGCAATTAGTGTGGTATAATTGAAGCCCACGCGTGGTCTCGACGGATTGGAGCTACGAATTTGTAATGAAGCAATTAGGCGGTCGTTGAATGTCCTACCTCCTGACTTTACCTTTTGTGTGGTCGCGTCACTGAATTATGACAATTGTTTGCCTTTACCGGTACCCCGATTTCAGTTTTGATTGCAGTCGCTAGTTGGTTGTTTATTGTGATTATAAATTTTATAGGTTCTCTTGGGTTTTGTGGTTGAGAAATTCATGAAGATCGTTTGCATGTTGGCAGGTTATCTGTTTTATTAGTATTTTATGTTTAATGACCGCATTTGTGGATTTGAATTGTCTATTTTAAATTTTAAGTAGTATCTTTATTGCTTACCAATTGAATATTTTCAGAAGACCAGGTTTTATAGTACGAGTTTGTTATGAATTACATTTATCATTTGGAGTTTTGCGTTGCTTACAAATCATATTTACAATACTGAATACTAAAAAGTTTTTTTCTATTTTATGTTAAACTGACTAAATGTATGTGTAGAGATCTATGTAAAACCCTGGTCATTACAATGGAATAGGCATATTAATTCTTTCAGACATAGAACTGGTAAAATGAGTTATTAAAGTAGGTACGTACTTTTTTATTTAAAATAAAGTTATATAGGTACTTATCATTTTATTTTACCGTGATAAAAAGAGTTCATAACTTTAAAGTAAGTAGGTGATATTTGCATTTTCCCATACCTACATAATATTCGCAGAATGCATCGTCGGTTTTCATTCAATTCTATTTTCTGAAATGTATAACTTCTGGTCTGTTACAACAGTTCTATCTCTGACGTCTCAATCGAAACTAGGAACAGAAATTTTAGTCCATCGAATCCAAACTTTCTCATAGGTACTTTGTATGCTTGCATTTCCAGCGAATTTTCAATTTTCGTCTCACTTTACTTGAATGAATTTGAATATCATTAAACTCTATATTTGTTAGATTTATAAGTAGCTTGTGATAAATGAAATAATGATTGATTAGTAAATTTAAGCAAAATTGTCTTGGTTCTAGTCATGGATGAGACATGTTCATCATTTATTTATGTGAATCTATTCCACGATCATGAAGATGAATACTTAACAAAAATCTGTGTGTGCATGTTCCAAAAAACACTTAGGTTTATTGATTATTGTAGTGTACCTATTATTCTTCCTTAATACCTATTACTTACTATACCATTAGCAACATCCCTACTAGGTCCGTATTCAGAGTTTCTCAGACAAAGTTAGTCGGTGCCCTGAAATTGAATGCCCGATCGTGTGAGAACTTCTCGAACGGCTGCTTTGATTTAACTCTAGGTACGGCTTTAAGATTTATTTACGCTATTGTTAGTGACTAGATAAGTATATCAATATAAATATCAAGCTTAGTCGCTCAGTCAGGTTATATCTTAAATATTATTTCGTGAATCGTAAGTGTAGAGAATTCTGAATAAGAAAGTACAATGTACAATACTTTTTTTTACCCGACTATAAGGAAAGGTATTTTTTTCTTAAAAAAAAGACAACTCCCGCAGTATGGTACAAGCCCTGTGTCGCGGGGGACTTTACAAACATACAAGTCACGGACACAAAGTACAGCCAGAATCGGAACAACAATTTGTCGATCACACAAAGTGGTGTCCCGTGTGGGAATCGAACCCACGACCTCTTGCGTAGCAGTTGGACACACTCCCACCGCGCCACAGAGGCAGTCAAATTAATTTTAAGTCTTGCTTAAAAGTAGTTCTGTCCTCTCTATTTAGCTTAAATTGACAAGGACGCCATGAGCCTTAAAACTGGTAGTGGTGTTTGAGTATTTGGCCGTAAGACTCTTAAGGGCCCACAGACGTTGCATCCATGTCTGTCAAAAACCTTATCGTGAATGTCAAAAACGCAACCTATTTGAATGGACGTCGTTTTTGGAATTCCAAACTGACGTTCGGCCAGTCTAAATAGATGTACATCACGTTACGCCATTTGGAAGGCATCCGTATTGTCAGTGAGTGGGTTAATCAAGAAGCTTATAATAATGTATCCTTTCGTCTCGCTTATAAAGAGATCCACTTTCTCTTGCTAACCATAGTGTCAAACCATGGTAACCATATTCACGAAAGAGAAAAACGATAACGCAAAATGTCAAATTTATTGACTTTATTTCTTCTGAAACAAATTTACAGCAGTCTTTAGTATAACCTTCTTGCGGACGTCCAAATGGCAGGTATAGTCAATGGTGCCATCATTTTGCGGACATCCCTGCGGAAGGCTTCCAAATGGCCATATCCTCAGTGACCACCTTTAGAAACGCCATATGCATGTGTTATTTTGCTGCACCATAAACAATGAGCCTCGCATTTCAACATTATGACGTCTATTGATTGCAAAAGTCTTCAAATATGTGAGACCATATTAACACAGCTTACTGAGTCGTTTCAGGCGGCAATGCAAATTTTAGTGCCGCGGGGTTACCACGTTTTTATTTTCTGCAGCAGTTTTCAGGATATAGATATTTAAACATTTTATGCTGGATTGGTTAGGGTCGTACGTTCAAGTGGACATGTTTCTATCTTGAGTCACTTGAATACAAAAATAGGTCCGCTATTTGAATGGTTTCTATATCTACGCAAACGTAAATAGCAGCGACCTTTTACTGATAAAATAAACGTCCTACGTATTATCTCTTCGGCAAAGAGCAGCCCAAAATCGGAATTTCGTTCAATATTTGTTTACAAAACCATTACTGCATATCCAAACACATCGTAGCTCTCGAATTAAATTAACGAAATTTTAAGTCCAAAAAGCAATTAGTCATTTCTGAAAAGGGGATTTTGTATTTCGGTAATCACGACGAAAATGCTACAATTCAATTCCCAAGGGTGATTGAAGGGGTAGCCCTCCTGTGTATTATAGCTTATTATACCTAATACATTCAAAGAAGAAGTTTGAGTAGGCTAGAACTCGACTATGATGTGACCCTTTTTTCTCCGTACGCTGAAAGTTGTAACTTATAATAATAATAATAATATCTTGGGATAATTTACACAACGGCTATTATGGCAACCAGACAACTGATAAACATACATAAATATTTCAAAATACATACATATTATATATACACCCAGACACTTAATAACCCATCGTGCTCATGACACAAAGTTTTATCCTGGGTGGGGATCGAACCCACGACCTCCGGCTTAGCAGTCAGGGTCAGTAACCACTAGACCAATAGGCAACTTGATTATTTATTGGTCAAATTGTTGGTTTAGGTCGATTCGAGGAACTTAATCTGTAGTCCAAAGAAAAATGTCCATAGCGAAATGCCTCAATAACTGTAATAACTTATCCATCTATTTCTACCTACACACAAGTGATACTATCAAACCATCATGTAAACTTGTTACATGGTCGTATAACTATCTCAAATGGAGACATTAACACAATCAATAACTACGTGGCTATTATCCATATCTGATTGTAATGTCTTAGTGGTAGAGTACTTTACGAATTCAGTATAATTTCCTTATCAACTTCTTTTTATAAAATCCAAGATTACAATAATCTTAATACATTTCAAGAACGTTACAATTAATGGGTTAGTTTTTAGGATTCCGTATCTAACTCAAAAAGAAAAAAACGGAATCCTTATAGGATCACTCTAATTTCTGTCTGTCCGTGTGTAACGTATTTAAATAAAAGATTTTTGAAATTTAGAGCTACTTTTGGAGGGCAAACTAGAAAATTTAAACAAAAAGGTTCGCAAACTATATCGTGTAACATATCAAATGAAAGGGCTTGTTGTGAGCATGCCTAATATTTATTTTTACTTCATTACAAAAGATAGTTGTTAACTTTAGATTGTAGGAAAAATAATAAAAAGAAGTCTGAATTTTGAACATGGGGTCATTTTAGGGGCAAAACAGTAAATCGAAAAAACGTTTTAAAGACGATGATCTAACATGAAAACGAATGAAGGACTTAGTGTAAAAGTCTCAAATATATATTTCCTACAGTTATAGAGCTAGAGGTGGGTTCGATTCTCATCCAGGATGAATTTGTGTGATGATCACGATTCGTATCTCTTGACTGGTGGTGGGTTCAATTTCCACCCAAGATAAGACGTCGTCGTCGACTAAAGTAAAGTACTCGTACTGTGGTCTGTATCGATATAAAATCAAACTCGTCTCACTTCTTAAATATCTGCTAGTGCTCGATTCGAATATTGGCAAGCACATTAAAATGACCAATTTTCCGATTGGCACCGACATACAATGTAATTAAATTGGTCTCCAGAGAAACACGCTGACATGGGTCCTGTCATTGTCGTAAGAGATTGCGACGGGTGGAGGAGTGGTTATTAGAGTGATATGAAACTTTAGCCTCTGGTAGCTTTAATCATTACTTCTTTAATCACTTCTTCAAGCTAGGTATATTGTTTGATTATAAGTTTATTGCAATGGTTCGCGTGTATACATACAATATCGAGAGTATTTAATTTACTCTCGGTATTTTGTGCCCATACTATAGTTCATCCGCATTCCTTGCGAGTATTAAAAAATCTAAATAATGTTATTTAATTTTACTCATTCTCAGTTGACCTAGCGTTACAGTATCGTATTGTCCGGTTTTCTTAAATATATAGCCCGACATAATCGCTAAATTGCCGTGTGGTACCGGCTTTAGAATAGTACCTACCACCCCATCTCTTCCCGTGTGTGTCGTCAAGGCGACTAAGGGATTTCACACTGATAGACGGGCAGCAGCGTCCTTTGCGTTTTGAAAGCCTTATTTCAATCGCCAACTTGCTCGCCAGGCGTGGCGATTATGGCAAAATAGAAATAAGTAGGTTCTGCTGAGACCCGTTCCCGCAGTGGGATATGATATGGGTTGATATGTGTATACATCTAATCGCAAAACCCCGATTTTGAATAACTCATTACGCAGGCACGAGATTTGATGAGATTTTTGTGACAACTTTTAGACAGCTAAAATGAAGATGTATACAATACACGAGTTTATAGTTTATTCCCTCTGATTTCGAAGTGAAACGCTAATTTGACTAATAATTATCTCTATTTTGACCAAAAGTCAAGTAAGACCAAGTTAATCAAATTCACCTGAATTTTAAATTTAAAGTAAAAGAGAAACAATATTATTGAAATGCTTAGAATGATACTAATTAATATAAGTCATTATATATTTGACTGAAAACTTAGTGAAATTCACGGTAATTATATCATCCTCTTAGGAAGAGTTAAATTGATTACTATAAGGAAGTTCCAGGCTTATTTGCGACAAAGTTATCGTCCAAGGGGACAGGTGGCAATACTCCAGAGATATTTCATTAAAACTTGTTGCTTAGCAAATCCTTTAAGAGCTAGAAGTAAGGCTCATGATACACTGCGACTTACGGAAGCTTAAAAAGAGCGTAGTCGACATAAAAATAGCTACAAAGCTTACGCAAAAGAAAGAAAGATCTACTCAAGTAATAATATCACTATAACTAGCTGTGGCCCGCAGTTTTACTTGCATGCCTTCGTATGAATTCGAATAGAAAAGTAACTCTGTCGGTCTGTTACACTGAAATTGTCTAACAAGAATGTAGATAGTTCCAAGCCTAATGAGTACAGAGGGATAACCGCCATTAAAGCGAGTCAAGCGGCAGGAAAAATCTAGTTTTGAATTAAAGGTATGTAATTATTGTTCACGTTTACATACATCTGTTACCCCACTCTGTTTTGGCAAGAAAAATGCAAGGTTTACTACACTTAGTTCGAGAGAGACGCTTAGATAGTCTTTTACGTGAGAGTGAAAGATAGAACTATATCACAATCGCTGCCGTCGTTGCGCGCCTATTTTACGTGATGTAATATTAGCATATGACGCGTCTTTAAGTAAAACGTCATTGACTGCATGTAAGAATTTATTTATTTTATTAACATTTATGTCCATTTATGAAACAATAATTAAGCAGCCTAACAATAATTCTACCTTATTTATATTTTTAAGTCTGGCCGGTGTTTGAACACACAAACAAGCTATATAATATTAGTTTCGATAATATCTACGTAACAGTATTGCCATTACATGACACGAAAGCTCACATTTACCCTCATAGTCATAAGACACGTCGATAATGCTATCACAGTCACGCATTGGATGAGATTTAACCGCGATGCTGAATCGACAGCCGGAGTGAACTAAGCTAATTCACTTATGTTATTACTACAATTTTCGATCCTATCATTTGAAAATATTTAGAATAAACAGTACATATATGTAGGTAATATTATTATAAATTCCTTATAGTAATCAATTTAACTCTGCCGTGTGGTGCCGGCTGCCGTGTGGTGCCGGCTTAAGAATAGTACCACCCCAATTCTTCCCGTGGGTGTCGTAAAGGCGACTAAGGGATTTCACACCGGAGGACGGGCAGCAGCGTCCTCTGCGTACTTAAAGCCTTCCTGCGATCACCAACCCGCTCGCCAAGCGTGGTGATTATGGCAATTACCCCCAGGATCTACATACTAGTAGGTTCTACTGGGGAGACCCGTGCCCAGCAGTGGGCCATCATATGGGTTGATATGTATGTATGTATGTATATGTAGGTAAAGTTTATTTATTAGTTAAATTTTAACCCTAAATTCCAAACCTTCGTCGGTTTGACGACGCAGACTTATAAAAACCGCGTTAACTTCTGCCCGCGTAGTCACACGTCGTTCATGCCGTGACTAATCACAATCGACCAATTGCTCTTACAACGAAAGGTAGTGGGATTTTAGGTGTAAGGAGCTCCTAGTGATATTCCAGCAACCATTGGTCGTCGCATCGACGAAGGTCATAATATGATATTTTGTACGTGATATGTTGTTGTTTATTTTTTCTTTAGTAAAGTTATTTTATTTATACTGAGTGCTATTTATTATTCATTTTTTAAATATCATTTGTAAGTTATTATTACAGGAAGAAAGCGATGATGAAAATCCGAAAGTGAGAAGAAAGACCACGTTGAGGTTGATCTTAACTGTAGGTACCAACCCTTCAAACCTCTCTGCAGGACTCGATTATACAAATTTTAAACATTTTAGAGTAGTACTTTAAGTCCTACATGGGAGTCTAAACTGAATGCGTCTGATGTCCCTCTTATTGTAAAAAAAAGAAAAAGAAAAATATGTGCTTTATGTCTCTCCATCAAGTGCTATAAATCATTATAACAAACTTGAAGTTTGCTAAAAATGTGTTAGTTTCCAGATTTTCACCAAAATGTTTATTTTATTTGCTTACTGGATTCAATATTTTTAATATTTATATTTTATTTTAATTTCCATAATTATAGATTTTATTTAGTAAGAACTTTAATAATGTTACTATTTGAATTTTGCATGAAAATATGGTCTCGTTTGAAAGGCTGTTCGATTAATAAATAGGCCATTTAAATTATGGTATAGATGATATGAAACGTTTAATTACAATTTAAAAAAAAATGATGTGCATATTTTATTGAAATAAAACCCTTTATGCCTTATACAGTAGTCGAAGCGTCGAAAAATGAGGTCGGTGATATAGGGTTTAAGAGAGATATAGAGAGACGCAAGAGTGTTTTATAAACAACACAACATAATTAATACGTGACTCTTCGTATTGCCCTAAATAAAGTAAGTAAATACCTATACTAATTTAGTTTACTTTTCTTTATTTCATATCTATGGGCTGTTTTTACGCAACATCTACAAGGTGTCCGCCTGTGTATCATGACATGACCCTAACACACTTAAATTTCAGCATCTTCAATACAGGCTCGATAAAGTGGGTCCAAACTCAGTTTCGCCTACTAGGTATTATGTACTAACTTTGAATGTAATGAAGTTATGTAATCTCTAGCTTAGCGGTGTATGAAAGCAAAACGTAGCCTTCGGTATCGAGAATTAGTAACATTGCTTGCTGGTAGCGATAAATGCCCTATCATCAGCGGAATATTCTTAAAATTTCACAATGAATGCAGAAAAACTGTTTACTGTTACGAGTATGTTATGTGTGACTTACCTCGCACTTTGATTTTGACTTGCGCGGCCCTAGCCTGCTACTGTAGATACTGAATATACCTACTTAATTAAATCAAAAACATCTCTTAGGCTAATTTACAAGTATAATCATTTAAATTCCTAGTACAAACTCGTAGCCTTAAATCATCCTGCTCTGATTTCACGCTCACCCGCCCACAGTAGCACCGGTCTGCAAGACCGTAGCGTAACTTTTAATGAATGGACTCGTAAACATAGTGTGTTTCCCTTTACCAAATTTATACTCAACTGTACGTTTTGCCCAAATTAATTATAACACACCCGTTTTAACTACCAGTACAACTAGAATACTAAAATAACAAATCCGTATACGTTTTGTGTTAGAATTTACACTAATTTCAACTATGTTATTGTTTATGAATACTTCTAGGATTGTGTTTTACTCCTCCTTAATAATAAATTTGCACTTCTCCATTCCTGCGGTATGTTCATTCTTTATTACTTTATGATTTCCAAGTGAATATATTTAGTACATTGCATTGCTAAAGAGTAAAACATGTCCGTCCAAATTCAGTCTGAAAAATAATAGTGAAATATTATTGTACCGCTCCATTTAAAAATAAAATATCAGTGAAAATTTAATAATTCATCATGCTATTTGCAATCCGGGGAAAACCTATATTTTCGATTCCATCTCACATTTGCAGTCTGAATTTTTAAATGGATTTTAAACAGTTTCCAATACAACGTGTAACAGATATGTGTGATAAGAAATTTGGGCAAGTTACTATCATGTCTTGATTTTTTTAAGTAGAGTATACAGGGTGTATTTTTGAAACGGGTCAGTAAGGGCAAGTACCTTAACCGTTGCAGTTACAGCAAAACGTTCTTAGAAGACCTTCCCTAACTTTTTGACATACTTTGAACTGCATTCACAGATTTTGTAAAAAACTTACAGTTGGCAAAAAAAATGCAAAAAGTCCAAAAAATTTTTTTTTATGCCAATCGATTCTATTTCATGTGGGGATCAAAAAACTCTATGAAACCATTTTAGCTTTCAGTACTAGAAAAGACAGAAATCGCCAAAAACGTTTCCCATACATTTCGGCAACAGAAACAAATTTCTACGATGGTCGAACTTTTTGTTATGGCCAGGAAGTGGGTAGAATTGACTGTAAAGTAAATAAAAATAATTTTTACCTTCAAATTTCGAATTTCATTCGAAAATCTGTGTGTCAGCTGAGAAACTTCGTATGAGTTATTATTAATTAAGGATTTTCGCTAAAATGTCTTCTAATCGTGAAAAAATTGACTTATTAGAAGCGTATTTTGTCAATAATCGAAATGCGGGAGCTGCATTAGTGTGGTACCGCAATAAGTATCCGTTGCGACATGTGCCAACAAGAAAGGTTATTAGAAATCTTTTGAAAAACCTGGAATTGCAGGGTTCTTTCAAAAGAAAGCGGCAGCCTCGTGTGGACATGGACACGGAGATTGCGGTTCTGACTTATGTCGAAGCATATCCAGAGGTCCAGGCATGTCGCCTTTGAAGTAGGTGTATCCCACTCCCTTGTGATAAAGATATGGAAGAAATACGGCTACAAGTGCTATCGATATGGGCGCATAGTTCAAGTGTTACATCCGGGTGATGATGTTCGAAGGCTTACTTTTTGCAGGTGGCTAAGAGGAAAAATAAGCAGAGATCATGAATTTTTAAATTACATACTGTGGTCAGACGAAACGAATTTTTCCAATAACGGTATGTACAACAGAAAAAATCACCACTATTGGTCCAAAGAAAATCCACTAAGAGTTACGGCAAGTCATAATCAGGTTCGCTTCTCATTCAACTGTTGGTGTGGTATAATGTCCAATCGAGTTATAATGGTGGAATTTTATGAAGGGAAACTGAATTCTGCCATGTATAATGAAGTCATTTTACACCATCTTGAAAACGAGATGGACGAATGGCCCCTGTCGGAATTGCGAAAAGTTCATTTTCAACAAGATGGTGCTCCGCCACATAACAGTCACCTTTCACGTTCCAATTTGAGCCGCCTATTCGGTACACAGTGGATAGGTACACATGGTCCAACACAGTGGCCACCTCGTAGCCCCGATCTAACACCACTTGATTTTTTTTTATGGGGCTTCGTGAAAAACGAGGTGTATAAGACGACGTACGCCAGTGTTCAAGAGCTCAAGGATGCATTAATGACCATTTTACGTAATATTCATCCCAGAACATTATTAGCCGCCATTCGTTCAGTGCAAAAAAGGATAGACTTATGTATTCGTGAAAATGGAAATCATTTTGAGCAATTTATTTCATAAACCAATTTCTAAAATGTTTAAATGATTTTTTTTATTTAAAAAAGTTTAAAATTTTACCTGTCCTATGAGTTTCGAGTTGATTTATCATATTTCCGTAGGAAATGTATGGGAAACGTTTTTGGAGATTTCTGTCTTTTCTAGTACTGAAAGCTAAAATGGTTTCATAGAGTTTTTTGATCCCCACATAAAATAGAATCGATTGGCATAAAAAAAAATTTTTTGGACTTTTTGCATTTTTTTTGCCAACTGTAAGTTTTTTACAAAATCTGTGAATGCAGTTCAAAGTATGTCAAAAAGTTAGGGAAGGTCTTCTAAGAACGTTTTGCTGTAACTGCAACGGTTAAGGTACTTGCCCTTACTGACCCGTTTCAAAAATACACCCTGTATACATTTTTGCACTTCCTACTTATTATATCGAAATACTTTTTTACATGGTTAATATTTTTTTAGATTTATAGGTAGTTTAATCGTTCTAAAAATATATATTTTTATAGCCTACTAGGTGTTGCCTGCGACTTTGATCGCATTACTTGATTGGTAAATTTATTAGGTGAAAGTACCGTTAGTAGGTTTATTCTCTGTTGACCAACCAAATATCTATACGAGGGTGTTTATACAAATCCACTGTAGGACCACCAACACCTGTTCAAAAAATCACGATTTCCAAAACAAAGCCAGTCTGTAGATCCGCAACCGATGCCAACTTTTATGAGTGACAATAAATTACCTGTCGTGTACTGACATGGCAGCTTATGTTATTCACGTTTCGCGAACGCCCAACGTAATGTGACAGTTTGACTTGATACATATTTTAACCTTTACCGACATTATGTTACGATTTCTTATGAATATTTGATACTGTCATAATGATAAATCGACACCATTGTGGACGGTCATTGGCTAAAGGTTATATTATTGAGGGTGAGTCTCTACGGACTAGACATGGTGAGTGATGACGTTATTGCATAATATGAATAGACACTGATGTCACTTTTTAAAAGCATCAGAGAGAGAGAGAGATTCTGATTGGCTTGAATTTATTAATAACTGATATCTAGGTCATTTTCCACATATACTGTAGCTATCATTTGATATGGAATCGAAAGCCGAATCGATTTAAAAGTATTATCATAATATTAAAACTATGATCAAAAATTTGTCTGCCATACCTTTAATTTACTTTAATTCTATGTTGTTAGAACTTGGCGACAAATTGCCACGTTTTGATTTTACTTACTCAAAATAAACCATTCCCCACAGATTCTCCAAGCTGGGTTTATATACAAGCTCTTTAGTTAATTAAATCATTTTGCATCGTAAATCTCACCGGTGCTTTACTGGGCTGAGCCAAGACTTAAGATGTAGGCCACTTTAGCCTCGCTTCCCCTGACAACTTATGACGACTGGGCTGCACCAACAGATGCAGATACAGAATGTTTTATGCTGCCTGCTATTGTGTTACGCTGTTAGCTTAGTTGTTTAAGTTAGGAACAGTTTCGAGGCAAGGCAAGGAGCAAGCAAATAGTTTCTTCATTTTATAACCTTTAGTTAAGGTTTTGTAGCCAAAATGGCAAAAACGGACCCTTTTAGTATCGTTACGTCCATTCGTCTGTCTGGCTGTCCATTCGTATCTCACAGGCATTTTACTCAAAATCTACTTGATGAATATTTTTGCTATGAGTTTGATAGGTAAATAATAAGACGTACGTAAGACAAAGAAATATGGAAAAAATGCTAAGGTAATGTTTAAATATTTTAAACTAAAATTATTTTGGACACGATCAGATAAACCATCTTAAGTCTCATTTATAGAGACGCGGCGCGGCCCGCACTGAATTTAAACATATGGCGTTGGAACGCCATAATGTATTTAAAATTCATACGCGTTGTATGAGTGCCTTTACGGAGAAGCGATTGTACATACACGCGTTTCTTTAAAATGGAGCGTTTTTTGCGGCTGAACCCGCGGCATATATCCTTCGGAATCTCGGGCAGTCTTAATTGTAAATCGCACAACCCACCACTCGACTTTTGTTTTTAAGAGAATTCTATGTTTTAAGGTGAATTATTTAATATCTTTCCATACCATAATATAAAAATATTCCATGTTTGTGTATGTGAATTATTTAGTACTCGGCGTGCTGCGTGCGGCGCAACAGACGCCGCGTGCTTCGCTACACGCGGCGCCCGCATAGCTTTGCTTCTTGTCTTGCATCTCTATAAACGACATCGTATACTGTCATATATTTGTTAACGCGTGCAAAGATAAGTGCTGGTTCATGCGCCGCCGCTCCGTAACGTCCTGCGACGCAAGACACCACGCAGCACGCAACGCGTGACGCCCAGCATCTCAGTAAATAAACATTTCAGTTATTGCCGAAAAACTGCGCTTCTTCTAAACATACGCTTTGATGCTGGTGCAAATTTTCAAATCGTATTTTTGCAAATGTAGTTAATTTATTTTTAATAACGGCTGCGGAACCCTACACTGAGCATGTGCTACACTAATCCTACGTTTTACCCCCTTGGGGGGTGAATTTTTAAGAAGTCCTTTCTTAGTGCTCCCCTACGTTATGCGTTTTGCACTAAGAAAAAAAAACATTGCTATTTATTTATTTATAATATGTTTGTGCCGTTTTGATCGATGACTTGTTGCCATCTTGTGGGTTGTACTATGATCCCATTGCTGTAAAAATTTTGAAAGTTTTGATTAAAAAAATCAGGTGCTTTTTACAGTGTTTTTTTAAGGTTAACTTTATGCTTCCTAAAGAGTTCTGAAGGGACCGAAACAGGTGAAAATCTGATGGAGCAAGATCAGGGCTATACGGAGGATGCATCAACACATCCCAGCCAAACTCTCTTAATTTTTGCTGAGTGGCTATAGATGAGTGCGGTCTGGCGTTGTCATGGTGGTACACCACGCCTTTTCTGTTCTTCTGGATTATTTTAAGGCCAAATGCCTCAGTAGAGGTCATAACCGAAAGTTTTACCCGACAGCAAAAACTTATAGGGGATACGGATTTAGCAGGCGCAGATTCCTTTCCAATACCACCATACACTCAGCATCACTTTGTTCCGAGTCAGGCTGGGCTTTGCCACGGTCTGTGGGGCTTGTCTATGCTTCGACCACAATCATTTTCGGACATTCATATCGTAAGTGACCCATTTTTTATATCACCCGTAATCCACCTTTTAATAAATGGGTCGGAATTGTTACGTTTCAACAAAGAATCGCAAATGGAAACACGTTGCATTGCATGCAGTTTCTCTCAGTGAGATCATGTGGTACCCAAATGTCAAGTTTTTCTTGTACCCAGATTTTTGTAAATGAAGTAAAACTGTTTTGTGTGATCAGCATCTAGTTAATCAACAATATCGTAACTACTTATATATCGATCTTGCTCCAATTTTTCAAAGATGGCACTGATTTTATCCAGAGCGAGCTTAATACTTCACACTAAAATTTCCAGGACTTGAACCATATTTGTGCTACTCGTATTGATACCGCATTAGGTCCGTAAGTCGCACAAATTTTATTTGCGGCGTTCGTCGCATTTTTATCTTTTTTGTAATAAACCTTTAAAATGTACTGAATTTCTTAGTCACATACGTTCGTTTTACTTGCTTGAAAAACAATTGTAAAATGACGGGAACTATTTTTTTTTAATTTATTGCATCTTTAGAATGTCAACGACGTTTGATTACTAACAATACGTTCAAAATATGAAAATACTTTTACCCATACCTTTAATAAAGATATAGTATACTTTTATTCAGTTCTAGCTGTTCCTCCCCCCGCGTGGATGTCGGTTATCGCAATAAAAACTATCATTTTATACTTATCTTGGGACGTAGAGTAGTTTTAATTTTTTATATCAAATTTCATATAAATCGTTTCAGCGGTTTAAGAGTAAAAATATAACATACAGACAAAGTTACTTTCACATTTATAATAATAGTTTTAAAATGTTACTTAAAGTTTATGGGCCGGATAGTGACGAAGACTACCTACAGGTAAATTAGCTTGAAGAAATTTTTGCGTTTGTAGTAGTGTATGGTCAGCAAATAAAAAAAACAACATTTTATTTTTAGTTTTTATTGTTTTAAAGGTAATATACGTTTGTGGCTGGAGCACACCAAATGCGTGCACGTCTACGCATACGCACTACGTACTAATACGGTCGTGAAAATGTGTATCCACCGCATTCTAATCTATGGAACTGTATGATGCAGACAAGCCAGTTCCAAACATTACAAGCATTGAATGCCGGTTTTCACTTCAGTGAAGACGTGTATGAATTAGGTGTTCTCCGGCCATAAATGTTTTATTCTAATAATTCATCAACCCCAGGCATATCACAATCATCCCCATCCTCGCTTTCATCAGATGAATTATTTAAATTAATTATGATTCGTTCTGATATTGTGTCTAAAGCTGCGTCTCTACCCTGATATTTGCTTTCCTCCTCAATAGCATGCAAACAAACTTTTCTCCATTCCTCTACAGTTATGGCGTTCATTTTTTCTTCAGCTAATGACATTATAACCTTCATATTCATTGCGACATTCTTTTTTGCGACATATGTTTTCACTATCCCCCATATATTTTCTATAGGATTAAACTCCGGATGGTATGGTGGTAAACGCAGCACAGTATGACCGTGCTGTCGTAATATTTCGTCTATCTTGTACTCTATAAATCTCGCCTTGTTTTGCAGAATCAGTTCATATAATTGAGGCTTAAGCAACGTGGATGAATGCTCAATGTTTCGAAATGTCAGCCAGTCTATCATTTGCTGTTTTCTAGAATTACTATTCGGTGCAGGATTTTGTATTGAGTTATGATATGGTGCGTTGTCAACAACAACAACACTATTTGGTTGTAAGTTGGGTATTAATTGAGTTTGAATCCACCTTGAATAGTTGTCATAGTTCATATTGTTGTGGTAATCTCCACTTTTTTGGTCGGCTTTAAACATAAGCAATGCATTTGGTATAAAGCCATCGATACCACCGGCATGAACAATGATTAAGCGGTTGCCTTTCGATATATGTTGCTTCAAACCTGAAGTGCTTCCATCTGACCAAGATTTCGAGAGGGTATGTGATGTATGTATATATGTTTTGTCGGTGTAAACAATTGGTCGGCGTTGTTCACGATATTCAGCAATTTTCATCAAATAATTAATTCGCAAGTATCTAATTTCGTGTTTTTCCATAAGAAGTTTCCGGTTATCTTCTGTTTGCTTCCAATTAAAACCTAATGACATGACGTGTTTTCGTAACGTGCTGACACAACCTTTATAATCGATATCTTCTTTCAATTTTGAGTGCAAAGTTTTTAAAGTGGGAACTTCTTTATTTGTGATGTGGAAGTCATGAATTGTTCTTCTGATAACTTGCTGATCAAAGTTATCGATTACTATTGTAGGTTTACGATTCGGTTTCTTTTTAGGAGATTTAAATGTTACTTCCTGATCTGAAGGACGACATTTGCTTTCTGATACTACCTTTCTGACGGATGCTATTGAAATTCCTGTTGATTTAGCAACTAATTGAGTGGGGGTCATAATACTGCTCGGGTTGTTATTACACTCATTTTCGAAATATTTGTACAAACAGTACAAAACTTCCTTAGTTTGAGAAGTCAAAGGCTTGCCTCGACCATGTTTTAACACTGGAGCCATTTTGAATTATCAATATAAAGTTACAACACTTACACACTTGAAATTAAACACTTCAACAAATATTTTAACAATAATAACAAACAATAACAACAATCAACAAATACAAAACTTCACAATGAAACTACTACGTATCTAATAATTATAATTTTTTAATGAAATGCGTGCTTTATGTTCTAACGGTATCAAGCGACTGACGTCAGACTGCACGTGGCACCTGCGGACAGAGTAAACTGGTTTATTCTGGTTTTGTGCGTGTTTCCACTTTCCACTATCAAGTGACGATTTATTTATTTGTTTTGTTTCGTAATTATTATGGTCAAAACTTTTTACCTATAGCTAAACTACTATCATCTAAAGAACGACACGATATTTTATTGTTTCACGGTAGTCGCCTTGTCGTTTGCTCAAGGACGTGAAATTGAATGACATATTTTTTTTAATAAAGTCAAAACCTTTTTCTTTAAAATAAAAACTTGTTTTTATTGAAAACAAAAATCAGAGTGTTGCTAGGGATAAGTATTAAATTAAATAGTAATGTTAGGATATTGAAACATTTTTGTAAGGGCCAGAACGATATAGTGGAAACGCGCTCTAATATCTAAGTAACATACACACCACTACATATGCAAAAATTTCTCGAGACTAATTTCACTGTACCTACTTTTAATTTTGCAAAATTCTAGACAAAATCGAACGTAATATTTATTTAGATGCATATTTATTTACGAGTGCATCAACTACATTTCTTTGATGTGATGAATAATACATAAAAATAGGTAATATGTTATTGAAATTTAGTTTAAATCATAACACATTCGTACAATACGAATCTGGTATTGGGTTGTATAGTCACCAAAGCGCTGTGTCACAGACACAGCACCTTAAATTATCTGTAACAGACGAAAGTGCCTACACAACTCTGTTAAGAAAGTGGGAAACGATCAATAAAAAAAAATATTAGTTATAAAATTTATTTTATCGCCTTTAAAGTATGTTCCTTCAATGATACACATACGCAAATAAATAATCCAACCATCAAAACATTTTTAAAACGCGTTTTAGTTTATTTATCGCCGCGAATTCTTCTTTAAGTCTTCTACCAAATGAAAACGGGTGCCACGAAGTGGTAATTTGAGTTTAGGAAAAGAAAAAAGTCACCTAAAGCCATATCTGCTGAATAAAGTGGTTGCTCGATGGTATTTGTTGAGTTTTTGTCAAAAACTCATTCACAATGATGGCTTTGTGTGAAGGCGTGTTATCGTGGTGCGAAATCTAAGAATTTTTTTTCCACAAAGCAGGCCTTTTTCTCTCTGAAACGCCGCAATAACACTCAATTTTTTTTTTATCTACTGTTAGACCTTTCGGCAAAAATTCCGAATCCAACACCGCAATAATCAAAGAAAACAGTCAACATGACTGACTTTTGATCGACTTTGGGTTTATTTTTTTTATTTCGGTTCAGTTGGAATGCGCCACTCCGAAGATTGATGTCTACTTTGCATGTCAAACTCGTAAACCAATGTCTCGTCATCAGTAGATAACAATGCCTTTTATAAATGTTAGTAATTGACTCGTTCAAGTATGTCCTCAGCGACTCATATGCGATTGAGTTTTTAGAGAAAGTTCAGGTCTTTTGGGACTAGCCATAACATATTTCATACCCAATTGATTATTTAAAATGATACGGATCAAATCGTGAGACACAATAAGTTCAGCGGCTATCTCTCTCAAATTTTAATAAAGATTTTCAGTCACTATTCCCTTCACTTCCGCGATGTTAACTTCAGCTGAAGACGTTGATAGCTTACCAGAGCGAGGCAAATCTTCTATCACATCTTGACCGCTTTTGTACATTTTGTACCACACTTAAGCACGTGTTTTTGATAAAGTCGATTCATCGTAAACCTTCTGTAACATTTTTAAGAACTTCGAACACATTGGCGAAGCAAAATGTGTTTCGATTGATTAACTCTTTGTTCGATGTTTTTGTCCAGTATGAAATTCGCAATAAACACTAGATATGATTTAATTAACCGATGCAACTCAAATTCCGCGCCAAAATGGAAAACAGTTGTGCTAATCTAACAACAAAAAAACAATCTAAGAACCATAAACTAATCATCTATTCCCGATATTTTTTTGACTGAATGTTACATACTGATAATATCTTCGACCATACCACAGCAAACACATGATGAAATTCGGATTCTCCAAGGGTCTATTTATTATATGTCCAAGATTTTATTCAAATGTTATATTTTTCAACAGATTTATTATAATACGAGTCGCTCTCCGTGAGTCCATGCATATGCACACTCGAGTGCGATAAGAATGTGCATATGCACGGAGAACGACGCGTGCCATAATAATGCCGTTATAAAAAATTGTTACTCACATAGGTGTCGATATAAAACGTTTACCTATAAAAAAATGTAAACAAAAATTCAATCAAATATCAAATATTGAACGACGCTTTGATAGGTTTATGCTACAAAATTTGTTATGAATAAAAATACTTTTTAAGATCAATCGAGTGATATGATTAATTGAAAACATAATGCTTTGTGTTTTTAGCCGTTTATATCTTCGTATTATATTTTTATCAAACATTACAATATCAGTTTACTGTGTAACTGAGTTAACATCGATAAAATAATTATGTTTAAATTCGATAAATATTTTACAATTATCGTATATCCGTGGTTTTAAGTCCCGTATTTTAATGTTACGTGATATTACTCGTATCGTACCCAATTACCTATAAGTATTTTTAATTCACCTATGACGTCATTGATTTAAGGGCTAAGGGTAGATTACGCGTAACAGGGTTCGGCTCAGCCAAAAATTTACATAGAAAACTTAAATATTAGGAGACGAAAAACAATTTGTGACTAGCCAAAGAGTGAAGAAGAGAGTTCTAGTAGATGATGAAAATAAATTTTAGAAAATGTCTTAATATTTATTAACCCGTAAAAAAATCTTGAAGTCACGGAAAAATGCAAAAACGAGGATTTTCGTATTGTCATAGTTATGGCGCTTGTAAACTTATGTACGAACGAATATGTATTTATTTTGTCGTGCACTCCTGCGCACTGTGGCACACAGGCCTGTGTGCCACAGTGCGCAGGAGTGCACGGCACGTCTTGGTCGGTATAATAGGGTCAGTTATTCCTCAGTGAAATAGTAATAAACGCATCACTGTGTTTCAGTTGAATAGCACTGTAGCAACACTGTAATTACTGGGCAAATAGGACTTACAAGCAAATGTCTCAAATGAAGAGCGCGATGCGGTGACATTCAGATCTTTGCCAAACAAGGTCTTGGGTGGCACTGATACTGATAAGGGTTAGCGTGACGCTTATCATCAGGCGCACGACATGCTCGTCTTTTCATTTCGTGGTATAAACAAAAAAGGAAATCATAGACTTAAACTTAGAACTTACTTACTCGACTGCCTCTGTGGCGCGGTGGGAGTGTATCCGACTGCTACACAAGAGGTCGTGGGTTCGAGCCCCACCCAGGATAAAACTTTGTGTGATGAGCATGATGGTTTATTCTGTGTCTGGGTGTTATTTATCTATAATATGTATGTATTTAGAAATATATAAGTATGTTTATCGGTTGTCTGGTTGCCATAGTACAAGTTCTGCTTAGTTTGGGATCAGATAGCTTTGTGTGAGTTGTCCCAAGATATTATTATTATTATTATTATTATTATTATTATTATTACTTATGTTGTATTATTAGTGCAGTTGATAAATATTAACTAAGAGTAACTTTTTCATCTGTGACTTTTGTTGAATTAGCATATAAGGTAATTCAGTGAATGATCCGGTAGGCAGGTCATATCCACCCCCGAAAGTGTATGAGTACTTCAATGAATGTGCGACTGTTTTTTTATTAGGGTTCCGCAGCGAAAATGGCAAAAACGGAACTCTTATAGTTTCGTCATGTCCGTCTGTCTGTCTGTCCGTCCGTATGTCACAGGCATTTTACTCAAAGACTATTCAATGAATCTTAATGAAATTTGGTGTCTTGTAGTAGCCGCTACTTAGTTTGATAGCTAAATAATAATAATAAATATGTTTAGGGGGTAACTTCATACATGTAACAGAAGCTTATTTTTTTTTAGCAACCATTAACGTGTGGCATATCATTCGACAGGTCTTTCAAAAAAAAATTAAGGTTTCTAAAAATTTTTATGATTAAGTGAATATTTTTGGAAATAATCGCTCCGAAAGTTGCATAAATCGTCCCCACCCCCCTTAACTTTTGAACCGTGTCACCATAAAATATAGAAAAAATCACATAGGTAGCGCTTAGTAAATACTTTAAACTAAAATTATTTAGGACAAGATCGGATATACTGTTATTGAGTTACTGCCAAAAAACTGCGTTTCTCAACAAAAGGGCGTAAGTGCCATGAACATACGCTTTTCTGCGGATGCAATTGTTCGAGGTTGCAGAACCCTACACTAAGCATGGTCCGACATGTTCTTGGTCGGTTTTTTTATATGCCTAAAGTCTCTCATTTCTACTATTTAACCAATTAACTAATGAAACTTTTATTCAACGGCACGTAATTCTTGTACTACGAGGATATTACTAGTCTCTAATATAGTTTTGTTTTATCTAGTTAAGTAGGTACTTACCAGTTAAGAACTTTATCAACGTAAGTGTAGTCTACCCTGCAATTTCGACTGCTAATTGTACATTGCGTAAAACTATTAAAAAAATCTGTATTGTCTATAGTCATTTGCAATCTCGTGAGACTTAAGTAGACATGAATTAGCTCATTGTGTCGCTTTTATCAAACATCAAGCAGGTAGGTACTAGAAGTATTATTCGACGGCACTGTAGCAAGGCTTTTATACATTAATCATGTTTATTAATTACTAATTCGTAGTTCTTTACTTATTCATTTTAAATCAAGTAAAACCTGAAATTTCGTTTCTTCAAAACAATTGTGTGCCTATTACTTAAGGAGCATAAATAATATACGAATATTAAAATTACCAATATTTTAATTAGAACGTAGGCAGTAAAGTTCGTTACGATAACAGGACAACATAATTTTATATAAACCTTGATAAGTAATAAGGAAATATAGCTGCACAGGAAAAACAATTTAGGACGAAATTCAAACCAGGATTATTGAACATAAGAAAGCGGAATTATATGACCAACCCTTACAGTCAATAACATAAACTGTGACCGACTTGATGAAACTATAAAAATTGACAACTGCACCGTTTACCTTAATAAAAAAAGCCTTGAAAAAGACCTCAAATATCCTAAGCGTACATTTCCATCCCTAATATTGCTTTGTTCAAAGGTTAAACGTAACTTGCCTGAAGCTACGAGGCTCTACTGAGACGCACATAAATGACTTTCGGTGCCAATGAGACAATTGGACCTTGATTTAGAGGGTTGCTTTCGATAACCGGTAGGAAACAATAATGAAAAGTCTCCGGCGACAGACTAGTGAGGTAAAATAGAGAAAATGTTCTTGAACAAACTTTAATATTAATAAATAGGTAGACGTTAGATTTTTGCAATTTAGCGCTTATAATAGCAGTATTTATTTATAAATCTATACCAATATTATAAATCTGAAGAGTTTGTTTGTTTGCTTGAACGCGGTAATATCAGGAATTATTTTACTGTTGGATAGCCCATTTATCGAGGAAGGCTATAAGCTGTATTATATTACGCTACGACTAATAGGAGCGGAGCAGCAATGAGAAATGTAGAATGAGAAATTGAGCCTACCTAAGTGGTCATGAATTATGGAAAGTGGAGATAGGGCAATTTAAAAACACAATATAGCAATCTTAAAATTGATTTATTGTAGAATAACCCCTTGTCGCTTATTGGAAGGTAAGGTTTGACCGAGACTTTGATTAAACAACAACAAAATGAAGCAAAAACAATTGAATTACGGGCTATTTCAGCCATAACTTTGCCAACCGTAAAATTTTTAATTACTCCTTAACAGAAACAAAAGTCCATAAATTGGTGGAGTGCCACTCTGAAACTTTTCTTTGCGGACACCCCGTAATAAAATTTCACAAGCGACTCGAATTTAATACGATTGTGTTTTGAATAATTTATCTGTATTATTCATTACTCTGGAACCCTTTCCCGCGCCGAATAAGCGCGAACTTCTTCAAAAAGTTTTATTGTTTACACCGTTCTTTGGAAACTCGACACAATCGTTTGTCTGTCTCGTTCCAACAATTGCCTTATCGTGTTTCATCTCTCTCTGACGTGTGATTGCTTACTCGGAGGCTGCTTCCTTCCTGCCCTTTATTGGATTGATATCGGATTGTTATTTTTTTTGTTCTGTTTAGAAAATTGGCGTCGGGCGTTATTTTTTTAGGCGGTTTTTCCTATCGCTAGGCGCGGAGGATTCCAATACACTTTGTTATACTTGTTGTTATGATTGAGCGTTGGTTCGTTGGCTGATCTCGTATTTTCAAAGAATCTCTGTAGCTAATGAACTCAACTGAAAGGTGCGAGTTGGAAAATGAGAAAATGTAGATGTTTATTCATCTGTGTATTTCCTGGCATGTTTATTTTTAAAGGATCGTTTCAAAGTATCTTTACAAGAGTTTCTCGTTTATTAACATTTTCCTTTATAGATTTCATTAAAGTAGGAATGTTTGTGATCTGATGATCGTCATTTCTAAGAAAAACTAATGAAAACATCTCGTCTAGAAAATAATATTTTATACTTAGAGGATTAATAAATTACGCATAAATAGCCGTACCTACAGGCATTGTGTATTGTGTTATGGTTTGTGAAAATGTTTTCTCTGACCGACTTATGTTAAGTATACCATTTATGTGTGATGTTTTTGTATTGCTATTATCCATAGGCTAGTGTCGGCCATTTTTAATCGCCACGTAGGTATATCTAAAAAAATTTGCACTACACACTACAAAAACGTTATAATGTTACGCATACAGGTAAAATATTCGTCACTTTGTAGTACTGTACTTACTACTGTGTACAAATCTCAGATAATATCGTATACCTTTCCTATACAATTAAATCGTACCTATACCTACATATACAAATACGATATTCTCTTAATAACTGCGTTTGACATGTACATCGGTTTAACTGTCTATTATTGGAGTATAGTAAGACGACGTCTCTGTTTGGTATATGTTAACACAATTGTTTTGTTTACAGAATGATCAAATGTTTAAACATGTAGCTATTGTTCTGAAACTTTGTTTTAACAAAATACTGTTATGGATAGCATTTATTTAATGTGTCTATTATTGAACCTCTGTTCTTATGATATCAGTAGGTACTCTCTGTCTTTAAAACGAAATTCATGAATTTTAATTTACTTAAATTTCTTGAGTTTACAGTTCTATTCTAATTAATTTTTAGTAAAGCACAAGAAATTTGAACCCAAGGACGATTTTCTGGAACGAATGCAATGCTCTTTATATTACAACCTTATTTTTCATCGAAACTTCGTTTTCATTGATTTAGAGTCAGACGCGGATCCAGAAACATGTTCAACACTGGCCAAGTGTAAGTAGTTTTGCCCCTCAACGCGGACCAAATGTATGGCGAACACTTGAATATTCATGACTCTGAGGGGACAATTGCCCCTGCTCCCCCCCCCCCCCCTCTTGGATCCGCGCCTGATTAGAGTATGCCTACAGGTAATGTAGGTACAAGCTATATAAGATTACAAAAAAAGACCCCTAACCGATTTCAGTTACGACAGTAATTTCACTAGAGACTAGAGATGCAGAAGATATTAAAGAGCACAAGTGTATGTGCAGTTAAAAGGGTAGTCTCTTTTCCCCTTTCTCTCATAGTCCGATGGGACGAACAGCCAATTTGACTGGAAAGAGATTTAGCACTGAAGCGACAGCTTTGAGTCGACAATGGTATCGTTGCTCAACCTCGCTGGTCTCTTGATCTGCTCCGTCGCCACTGAAGCACTGACCCCTAAAAAGAAAAGAAAAAAAAAATATTTTACAAAAAAAATGTGTGGCACTCGGGGACTGCCGCGGTAAAGCTATTGCATACCATTTTTTTTATCAACTTATGCAATTAAAAAAATATATTTTTTTTCTTTTCATTACATTTCGGAGCAGCTCGTCTCGATCCGTGCAAGCTTCGTACAGTCGTACCATATACTTATAGGTTAAGCGAACGCTCGGCCGAGCTACATGGTAGGCGGAGTGGGGGTTGTTAGGTTTTATTTTCGTTACGGAATTTCTTGATTCGGTCGCCGTGCTCAAAGCCCGCGATAAAAGCTATGCAATAGCTTAAAAAAACAATAAAATAAAAATAATACAAAAATATCAATAATTGAACAGTTCCCACATATTTCGCGCTTATTATACTGTGCATAAATGCGAAATTTCGCTTATAAGAAAGTGAAATCCTTATAAAATCGAGAATGAACATTTTGTAAATTAACACAATTATCAGATAAATTTATTATAGGTATATATTGCATAATAACATTAATATACAGTATTATAAACATGCAAATTTAATATCTGTACGTAAACATTTACATAACAAACTGCAAGAGCCACAGATAAGAAGATATTAGTCTGTCTAATTGCTTTGGCAATCATAATTCAGTTGGAAGCATTTAATGTGTGTCGGATGCGTCCTTGCGCCTTTTATAGGTCTCTGACACTTCGCTGTAGGAGCCTTTGATTATAAAAAAACGTTTTTATTAGGTAGGTATGTTGTTGGTATGGTTTTAAGGGGTTCTGAATCTCAAAAGGAAAAAACGGAACCCTTTTAGGATCAGTTTGTCTATCCGTCCGTCCGTCCGTCCGTCTGACTTTCAAGACCCTTTACCTGGGGAACCCGTGGAGGTATCGAGTTGAAATTAAAACCATGTATCCATCTATATATATAAAAGGAGAAACTGACTCAATGAATCAAATCAACGCTGGGCCTAAACTTTAAGGTTAGAATCTTAATTTTGCAAAGAGTTTCCTTTATAACGTAGGGGAGCACTAAGGATTTTTGAAAATTTACCCCCTTAGGGGGTAAAACGGGGTGCAAAGTTACTATGAAAATTTGTCGTTATATTTTAGTAGCAATCTAGCATCCATGCATCCAAAAGGAAGGGTTCTTTGATTTCGACACTATACTTTGTTTTTACATGTCTGTTTGTGTACCTACTCAAACTTAGTACAAAACAGTTAAAGGGATTTAAATGAAATTTGACATAATATATAACACACATGGGATGCAAAATAATAACATGCGAATAGTATTATCTTAAAACGTATTAAGTGCACCTTGTAGGTAGTATATATATTTTAAGTTAATTAACTACTAGATACTGCCGTGTGGTACCGGCTTAAGAATAGTACCACCCCATCACTTCCCGTGGGTGTCGTCAAGGCGACTAAGGGATTTCACACCGAAGGACGGGCAGCAGCGTCCTCTGGGTACTTAAAGCCTTACTGCGATCGCCAACCCGCTCGCCAAGCGTGGCGATTATGGCAATTACCCCCAGGATCTACATACTAGTAGGTTCTAATGGGGAGATCCGTGCCCAGCAGTGGGCCATCACATGGGTTGATATATAACTACTAGATATATTGGGCACATATATGTACAGTGAAATTAGTCTCGAGAAATTTTTGCATATGTAGTGGTGTGTATGTTACTTAGATATTAGAGCGCGTTTCCACTATATCGTTCTGGCCCTTACAAAAATGTTTCAATATCCTAACATTACTATTTAATTTAATACTTATCCCTAGCAACACTCTGATTTTTGTTTTCAATAAAAACAAGTTTTTATTTTAAAGAAAAAGGTTTTGACTTTATTAAAAAAAATATGTCATTCAATTTCACGTCCTTGAGCAAACGACAAGGCGACTACCGTGAAACAATAAAATATCGTGTCGTTCTTTAGATGATAGTAGTTTAGCTATAGGTAAAAAGTTTTGACCATAATAATTACGAAACAAAACAAATAAATAAATCGTCACTTGATAGTGGAAAGTGGAAACACGCACAAAACCAGAATAAACCAGTTTACTCTGTCCGCAGGTGCCACGTGCAGTCTGACGTCAGTCGCTTGATACCGTTAGAACATAAAGCACGCATTTCATTAAAAAATTATAATTATTAGATACGTAGTAGTTTCATTGTGAAATTTTGTATTTGTTGATTGTTGTTATTGTTTGTTATTATTGTTAAAATATTTGTTGAAGTGTTTAATTTCAAGTGTGTAAGTGTTGTAACTTTATATTGATAATTCAAAATGGCTCCAGTGTTAAAACATGGTCGAGGCAAGCCTTTGACTTCTCAAACTAAGGAAGTTTTGTACTGTTTGTACAAATATTTCGAAAATGAGTGTAATAACAACCCGAGCAGTATTATGACCCCCACTCAATTAGTTGCTAAATCAACAGGAATTTCAATAGCATCCGTCAGAAAGGTAGTATCAGAAAGCAAATGTCGTCCTTCAGATCAGGAAGTAACATTTAAATCTCCTAAAAAGAAACCGAATCGTAAACCTACAATAGTAATCGATAACTTTGATCAGCAAGTTATCAGAAGAACAATTCATGACTTCCACATCACAAATAAAGAAGTTCCCACTTTAAAAACTTTGCACTCAAAATTGAAAGAAGATATCGATTATAAAGGTTGTGTCAGCACGTTACGAAAACACGTCATGTCATTAGGTTTTAATTGGAAGCAAACAGAAGATAACCGGAAACTTCTTATGGAAAAACACGAAATTAGATACTTGCGAATTAATTATTTGATGAAAATTGCTGAATATCGTGAACAACGCCGACCAATTGTTTACACCGACGAAACATATATACATACATCACATACCCTCTCGAAATCTTGGTCAGATGGAAGCACTTCAGGTTTGAAGCAACATATATCGAAAGGCAACCGCTTAATCATTGTTCATGCCGGTGGTATCGATGGCTTTATACCAAATGCATTGCTTATGTTTAAAGCCGACCAAAAAAGTGGAGATTACCACAACAATATGAACTATGACAACTATTCAAGGTGGATTCAAACTCAATTAATACCCAACTTACAACCAAATAGTGTTGTTGTTGTTGACAACGCACCATATCATAACTCAATACAAAATCCTGCACCGAATAGTAATTCTAGAAAACAGCAAATGATAGACTGGCTGACATTTCGAAACATTGAGCATTCATCCACGTTGCTTAAGCCTCAATTATATGAACTGATTCTGCAAAACAAGGCGAGATTTATAGAGTACAAGATAGACGAAATATTACGACAGCACGGTCATACTGTGCTGCGTTTACCACCATACCATCCGGAGTTTAATCCTATAGAAAATATATGGGGGATAGTGAAAACATATGTCGCAAAAAAGAATGTCGCAATGAATATGAAGGTTATAATGTCATTAGCTGAAGAAAAAATGAACGCCATAACTGTAGAGGAATGGAGAAAAGTTTGTTTGCATGCTATTGAGGAGGAAAGCAAATATCAGGGTAGAGACGCAGCTTTAGACACAATATCAGAACGAATCATAATTAATTTAAATAATTCATCTGATGAAAGCGAGGATGGGGATGATTGTGATATGCCTGGGGTTGATGAATTATTAGAATAAAACATTTATGGCCGGAGAACACCTAATTCATACACGTCTTCACTGAAGTGAAAACCGGCATTCAATGCTTGTAATGTTTGGAACTGGCTTGTCTGCCTCATACAGTTCCATAGATTACAATGCGGTGGATACACATTTTCACGACCGTATTAGTACGTAGTGCGTATGCGTAGACGTGCACGCATTTGGTGTGCTCCAGCCACAAACGTATATTACCTTTAAAACAATAAAAACTAAAAATAAAATGTTGTTTTTTTTATTTGCTGACCATACACTACTACAAACGCAAAAATTTCTTCAAGCTAATTTACCTGTACAAGGATAAATCCAAACTAATATTATAAATATGAAAGTAACTCTGTCTGTCTGTTTTCATAATTAAACCACTAAATCAATTAAGATGAAATTTGGTATGGAGTTAGTATGAGTTCCGGGAAAGCACATAGATTAGTTTTTATCCCGATAACTGACATCCACGCAGGCGGAGCCACGGGCAAAAGCTATAAATAAATACCAATGTGGTATGTTGTACCTATTGATAAAGCCGAGGAGAAAACCACAAAGCTATTTTACGGGTCACAAAGCTATAATATACCCCTTGGTCGTTATGGTAGGAAGAGGAAATTAGATGAAGAATTTATTTTGCTAATTGTTTTTAAATGGTTTTCAGTCTCCAGTATCGTAACATTTAAACTGTGTTTATAAAATACAATTCGCTTTCCTTTGTGTATTTTAACGATTTTTTTCACTAAAATACGCTTAAGTACCGGTATTATAGAGCTGGTTCCCTATTGAGGCGCATTTTTTTTTGTCATAATTTGATATAGCATTATATTGTTTGGACTAATAGGTGTTATGCATAATTTTATTTTGCGAACCTCCTAACGCATAATTTTGTTACTTAAAATACTATTGGCATAATCATTAAAAAGCATACTATTTTATATTATAATGTTATATAATTATGCATAACGTTATTTGTGCATAATGGTACACGGTGTAACAATAATGCGATACGGGGAATAAATGTAATTTTCGACTTATTACCGAACTGACTAATAGTCAAAACCATGAATTAGTGGTAAAACAGATACGGAAAAGGTAAGTATTGTAATTTAGTGTAGAAAATAAACACGTTAGCGGCTTAAGCGCACCTTAACCTACTGTTTCAGTTTTTAGGTTTCCATAGCCAAAATAGCAAAAAACTAAATGTTATAGTTTTGTCATGTCCGTCCATTTGTCTGTCAAAAACTATGCAATGTATACCTATTGATGAAATTAAGAGTACGGATGTCTTGCACCTACTTAGATTGAAAGTTAATACCTAATAAGATTAAATACTTTGCACGTGTAATAAGAGGTCAAAAATCTATAGACGGACAGACCCTTTTAAACATTGTTACGTGTTTATTTTCTATACGTTGTTAAACACATTCTAAAATTTCACGCTTTTAACAGACTTTTCTTCTTTTCTACTTCTTCTTTTAAAAAACTTTTTTGATTAGGTATGTAAATATTTTTTCATATGTAAGAAATGCACTTTTTTAGGCTATGGCAACTTTCACTAAGCATTGTCCGATATGATCTAAACTGGCATTTTTGGAATCATTTTTTGCCGTATGCCTTAATAAAAAAAAAGCTTATTCGATTCAAAGTTAGACATAACTAGATATTTATGCCTACTAAAACATTTTGGCAAAGTGTTAATAGACAAAAAATAAAATACATCTCGTTATGCGAAACTATTTTAGTATAAAATAAGTTATGCGAATAAATGGGATTTCTACTTATTTAAATTTCACTTTCACTATACCAAAATGACTTTGGATTTTTGTTATCGGTTTTTTAGAGTTCCCTACCCAAAATGGCAAAAACGGAACCCTTATAGTTTCGTCATGTCCGTCTGTCTGTCTGTCAGTCTGTCCGTCCATATGTAACAGGCGCTTTACTCAAAGACTACTCGATGAATCTCGATGAAATTTAGTGAAAAGGTGTATTTGTAGTAGCCGCTACTTAGTTTGATAGTTAATTAATAATAAATATTAAATTAGAGGGGGCACTCCATACATGTAACATAAGCAGAAAAATATTTTTTTTAGCAAACATCAACGAGTGGCACATCATTCTACAGGTCTTTCAAAAACATTTTAAAGTTTCTAACAATGTCTTTGATTGAGTAAATATTTTTGGAAATAATCGCTCCGAAAGTTGCATAAATCGTGTCCCTTAACTTTTGAACCATGTGACCAAAAAATATGGAAAAAATCATAAAGATAGCGCTTAATAAATACTTTAAACTAAAATTATTTCAGATAAGATCGGATATACCGTCATTGAGTTATGGCCGAAAAACTGCGTTTCTCAACAAAAGGACGTGAACATACTCTCTTCTGCTGATGCATTGTTCAAGGCTTCGGACCTAAACTGAGCATGGTCCGACATGCTCTTGCCCGGTTTATTTTTATTTTTTCTAGGTTGTGAAATGAATTTGAGTTTGTGCATAGGTACACTTGTACCCTATAATATCTTCTACGTAAATGGTTAGTCACGCTCAGTTGATATTGGCCGTGGCCGAAATCGGTTAAGATAACATTGTTACGTTACTTGATGCAAGATATTTTATTCTAATGGTCTATAACATATTTTTGCCATAAGTGCGAAACTACTGCATTTGCTATTATGCCAAATCACATGCTATAATCAAGGCATAGGGAAATCTTTTTTTGGTACATTATGATATGATTGACAACGTCGCTGTGGCATAAAACTATTTAATAGATAAACTATTTGAGTGTTTAAAATAATCACGAAATTTTAAGTTGCTTAGTTTTGGTAAAATTACCTCTATGTAACAACACTTGAATTTGAATCATTTTTTTATTTATTACAATTTTAAAACACTGATGTCGCAAGCAGGAATCAACTAGATTACAAAGGAAACGTCATTTTAAACTCTAAACTCAGAATAAATAAAATCAGAAGACGAACCAAATAAGCCCTTAAATAACTACACGACGGAGAATAACAGAAAGGCCCACCGACCTAAGTCAATAAAAAAGTAAGTGGAGATAAAATAATAATACAAGAGACGGTAATGACCCTACCGACGACTGATAACTTATCTTTACAACGGTCGGTGCAATCGGAAATGTGTTATGTAGCTTTAGTAGCCTCGGGGTTCAGTTTTACAAATAAAAACTTATGTTTAACCATATAAATGTATACAGGATGACTTTTAACTCAGTCGACAAACTTCGAGGAGTGAATCAGCTTGTAGGCAAGATTATAAACAAATAATCTACACTTATATTAAAAACTTCTTTAACTGTTGGATAGCTTATTTATCGAGGGAGGTCATTGGCTATATAATAACACGCTACGACCAATAGGAGCAGAGCAGCAATGTAAACTGTTGCAAAAACGGGGAAAATTGAAGCATACGAAGTTGCGCGGGTCAGCTAGTAAATATTTATTTTCGCTAGTAAGTACATACCACATTTTGATTTTTAAATCGCAAGCAAACCGGACTGGCGTGATAGTTTTATTGATAACTTTGTGCAGGATTTACAGGACTGAGAAAAATAACGAAACGTTTATATTTTCAGTTTATTAGTTATAATTAATTATTATCGATGGACCAAAGAATCGGGTTAAGATTTTTTTCAATTTTTATTGGCAATATACCCTATTTCTCGATATACTTATTATGTGTATGATAGGTCAGTACGCTTCCCTATCAATTTGTCGACTGATTTCAAGTCACCCTGTATAGTCCCACAGTCCTTTGTGAGAATAGGATAAAAATACGGTAAATTTACAGAAAATTTTCAACCTTTGGTGATTTTTACGACGCCATGACACTGATTTATCTCGTAATATCGGAAGACTAGCGGATGCCTCGCGAATTACCCGCGTAGTGGCCGTTCCCGTGGGAATACAGGTTATAATAGCCTATATCACCCGGGGATAGTGTAGCTTTCCAAAGGTGAAAGGATTTTTGAAATCGGTCCAGTAGTTTTTAAGTTTATTCGTTACATACAAAAATACAAATCTTTCTGCTTCATAATATTACTATGGAAGATATTATAAACTACAAGTAAACGAACGAAGAGGCAGAGAAAAAACATTGTAACTTTACGTTTAAGTGATAGTAGTAGATAACCTTAAAAATGTTTTTTTAAGAAGCACATCCATGCCAAATTATAGCATTCTAATACCCTACCAAGAGCCCAAACTGCGGATTGCGGACTGACTGACAAATGAACATGGCGAAACTATTAGGTTTCCGTCTAGGTATACAACGGCACCCGACACATGAAACAAAAAGTTGACTATCTTTAAAATGGGTAAAAGATTTTTTTCAAAAAAGCTACGAATCATCTCTTGATCAAAATAGCTTTATACAAAAAAAAATCCTCCATCCGTTTGATCGCTACGATGCCACAGACACGTTAAACTTATAACACCCCTTTTTGCATCGGGGGTGCTATATGCCAATATGTCTAATAGTTAATACATTCATCGAGTAGTCGATGTTAATCAGAACTGTGTTGCAGTTTGCGTGCATTTCGTTCGCCTTTGTTGGATGTTTCAATTTAAACAGCAACTGCTTTATTACTACGTAGCTCGTAGTAAAAGCTTGCTTATTTTGTAAAGGCTTTAAAAAGTATTTTTTGTTAGGCATGCGGCAGGATTAGATACACATTTGTGGACACGGTGGGTATTCCCACGATCTTAATTGGTAGATAGGCCAATGCTGCTAGGCTGATACAGGTGGTAGGTCTAAACAGGCCGTCTTCGTTGGTGGTAGTGTCATCTATTCATCCGGGAAATAGTGTTGTTAACATATCACTGTGTCTCATTTGTAGGACACTTGTAGCAAGTGAAATTACTGGGCAAATAAGACCTACGAACTAATGGCTCTGTTATGGGCTAGCGTGACGCTTATCATTAGGCGCACGACTTGCACGTCTCTTCATTTCATGGTATAAAAAATGCTTACATCTAAGATAAAGTAACATTCAAATAGTCCAGATTTCCTTTTCGATACAAGTTTAAGTAATCCACATTGAAATTAATTTCATGAAACTTGTTACAAAACCTATGAAACACGTTTCATTAACATTTACAGTATCATAAAATCAACAGTAGGTATCCAGAACAGCATTGAAGTTTCTCGTCGCGTGACATGGAACTAATCAGTATCGTGGAATTGATGCATGGATTGTAAAACATAACGTTTCCATGTGAAATTAATGCCATAAGACTAATTTAATCCCACAAATTTTGAAATGTATATGCATTAATCAAAATTAATTTAAAATAAAGTAACTCTTTCTGTCTGTCCGTTTCATTTTCACGCTTAAACCGCACCGATTTAGATGAAATTTGGTTTGGTATTGGAAGTTTCTGTCCCAGGAAAGGACATAGCATAGGTTTTACCCAACATCCACGCGGGCAGAGCCTCGGGCGAAAGCAAGTGACAGTGTAATGATTGCCTCGGTGGCGCAGTGGGAGAGTCTGCGACTGCTGCACAAGAGGTTATGGGTTCAATTCCCACTCGGGACACTACTTTATGTGATCCACAAATTATTATTCCGAGCCCGGGTTTACTTTGTCTCTGTTATACCTAAGTAGCAAATCAGTTATATTATATTCGAATTAAACGACTAACAGACTTATAGGGCTCATAAAACAGTTTCGAGGTAACCAAACAGTTGTAAAGGAGTATTTAAAGAGACGCAATAGTTTTTAAGGATATAAGTCACATTAACGTGTCAGGTAAACGTCATTTCAATGAAGTTACACGACAATTATGTAACATGTCTGCCACAACCTTTACAAGACTAGACTTTACGTCAAGCAAACGTTTCAGTCCGATAACAGTCATGAGCGGACATTTTTTGTGTAAATAAGAACCTTTTATAAAATACTTATATAACGATGTCCTATAATGATTTTGTAATTAACTATTAAATAACAAACAGGCATATTAAGTCATATACTTAATGTTTATGTAACTTTTAGCTTAAATTGTTATTCTAATATGACTTGTATAAGTCATTTGATTAGTTTAAGGCTAATTTAGTTTTAGTTATTTTATGCCGTGTGGTGCCGGCTTAAGAATAGTACCACCCCATCTCTACCCGTGGGTGTCGTCAAGGCGACTAAGGGATTTCACACCGGAGGACGGGCAGCAGCGTCCTCTGCGTACTTAAAGCCTTACTGCGATCGCCAACCCGCTCGCCAAGCGTGGCGATTATGGCAATTACCCCCAGGATCTACATACTAGTAGGTTCTACTGGGGAGACCCGTGCCCAGCAGTGGGCCATCTTATGGGTTGATATGTAATTTAGAAACTTTTTTATAACTCAATCACCATTTTCCTTCAAAATTCTATTAATGGATTCCAAGAAATGGAAAAGAATTAAACGAAGTGGTGGTTTTAGAAATCAAGAATAGTTATATAGATGTTATAATGCAGTCGCCCAAAATCTAAAGGAATTATGGCGGATGTTGGAGGCATAATGTATTTTAATTTAATATGTATTATTTTGGAAATATCAAATATTATAAAGGCCTTTAAAAATTTCAACCAGTATATTACCATATAGTTCATCGAAAATGTTAAATTCCCAAGTATAAAAGCTCACCACTCTTCATTTTTCACCAGTCTCTGAGTGAAATAAATAATATAAATATCTAATGATTAAAATATTTGAATTACCTTTTTATAACTTTAAAAAACATACAAATCCACACCAGCACAACCTGCACAACAGTCTTGAAAAGTGATTTACACGCAACGTATTTGTTGCTAATAGGATTACAAAGTAACTCTTTTAAGACTTATTAGTAGTTGTATGGATCTATTAAGCGACTTTTACACAACGTAACTGTGTGTAATATAACCATAAGACGACCTATACACTGCGCCCAAACCTGCGTTATATATACGTGTATAAGACTATTATAAAACCATATTCTTTCACTGAAAGTTATATAAAAAACGTTAATGTACCATTTAATCGACATTATTTTGCTAGTTGGGTAGTCTGTGTCCGTTGTACCTTAGTACCCTACAGCGCGAGTTGTCTTTATAATAAAAAAACGTGGCCATCAGATCCCAAACAAGGCCGAGACTGTACTTTAGCAACCAGACATTAGGCTAATATTTAATTTGATTAAGGTATTGTACATATTTTGGAGGTACAATATCTAAGAGGGTGATTAAAATACTAATAACCGGGTTGTGCCATCTCTAAGTAACACTTAATAACTTTGTAATAACAGTTTTGGAAAATATATATATATATATATATATGTACATGAAGCTCTTATAATCCTCATTTAATTTAAGTTTCCCGCGCCTTACCTTCGGCTTCATGTCAAAGTATTATCTATGGTGGCAGCACTTTGCGCTATGTGTCTTTGCTCTGGCATGGTAAAAAAGAATGTAATGCGTTTCTTAATAAGTTATGTGATTTGATATTATAAGAGATAATATTTGAAGCAGTAGCTTTTAATGTTGTTTCTCTTTACAGGTTTGTAAACTGTACTTAAATGTAGAAATAAGCTGTGTTTGCAAAAAATAATTTGTAATGTTTAATTTAAAAAATAATTTTCTCTTTACAGAGCAACAACTTAAGTTCTTGTTTCAATAAACAACATATTACATATATATGTTTTTTTTTAAGACGACTCCCGCAGTAGGGTACAAGCCCTGTGGATTTTACAAACATTCAAGTCACGAACACAAATTACACCCAGACCCGGAACAAGAATTTGTGGATCACACAAAGTGATGTCCCGTGCGGGAATCGAACCCACGACCTCTTGCGTAGCAGTCGGACACACTCCCACCGCGCCACCCAGGATAAAACTTTGTGTGATGAGCACGATGGTTTATTCTGTGTCTAGGTGTTATTTATCTAAAATATGTATGTATTTAGAAGTATGTTTATCATTTGTCTGGTTTCCATAATACAAGCTCCGCTTAGTTTGGGATCAGATAGCGTGGTGTGAGTCGTCCCAAGATATTATTATTATTATTGTTCTTGTAGTTTTTACCTTAACCACCTACAGATTATTTTACTGGAGTAAAATCATTGTTTATTGTAAGGTTTAGGCCCTGAACCGGACAATAAACATCGATTTTACTTCGTAGGTAATCTTACAGATGTGAGGTTGATGGTTGTGTGACAAAAGTACGTAGTAGGTAGTGAGAATTAATTAGAGAATTGGATTGTTTTTTTTTTCAAAAACTTTATTACGAAGTTATTTGAAGTAATGTAAAGAAGCCACGAGCGGAAGGTTATTAGCTTATTAAAAATCTCCTTGTATATTTATATAAATACCTAATTAAGTCTGTCTTAAAAAGTACTGACATAGTCTTTATATCCTAAAGATAGGAACGAATTTTATAAAAATAAATGTTTGAATAATATTATATAAAATACCTGTACTTGCCACTCGAATGGCACGTACATGGAGAAATTATTGGTCTCTAAAACTCAAAATGAAAAATAATTACATCTCCCAAACACTCAAAAGCAAAGTTTTTAATATGTATGTCCGGCCATGCTTGACATATGGATGCCAAACGTGGTCACTAACTCACAAAAATCTACAAAAATTAAAAGTATGTCAGCACGGAATAGAACGAAGCATGATAAAAATCAAAAGGAGAGACAAAGTACGAATTACAAGTTTAAGGAAAAGGACAAAACTAGAAAGCATAGGACATTTAAACAGTTAAAATGGCGATAGACAGGACATACATTATGAAGAGATAAAGATAAATGGACAAGAGATATTATAGAGTGGTACCCCAGACAAGGCAAAAGAAATCGAGGAAGGCAAGTGATACGGTGGGAAGATGACATCAAAAAAGTTGCTGGTCCTTTGTGGAGAAGGACAACATACAATAGATCAGAATGGAAAAATCTGGAGGAGGCCGATGTCAAAAGACAAGCAAACACAGAGAAAGAAGGTGAAAATAATTGTTAAAATATTTAATTAAATAATTTAAGTTAAGATAGCTAGTATGTACCTAATGTTTAAACTACTTGTTTGCAATAAAGGGCTTCACAATTCAAGTAGGTAGGTACTGGAAATCAAGGAACGAACTTTATAAAAATAAGTGTTTGAATAATATTATTTAAAATACCTTCACAATTCAAGTAGTTACTGGAAATCAATGAGATGAAATAGAAAGTCTTAGAAATTGTGATGTAGCATCTCTTGTTAACAGACCTTTCATCGTAAATTTTATCTGTCACGACTATAGTCCCTTCAAATATCTATTTTTGTTTTAGCGTCTGAGCACATTCTTCTTATTGTGTGAAATTATGTTCACATCGAATCGATGCCATATTGCCAACATTTTGAAACTAAGTTATTTAAATTTAGTTATATGAAATACAATAAAGACAGATTTGCAAAATTGGTTGTAAAAATAAAATAAACTGCAAAATGCTTATATTGCATGTTTTCTTTTCCAACAATAGTCAAGTCTTAGGTACTTTTGATACCGCATTAAGGATAAAATTTGATTGAAATTTGATGATTTGATTTTATAACTATTATTTTATTTAACTATTTAGTTTATACTATGTTAATTATGTAGTTTTAAAAATTTTTCATACTTATTTTAAATCACAAAGTTTTAAATCTAGTATAAAGTTATCCACTTACCTGGTATTCTATTTTTCTTCCATTTTTATTAGCAAATTCTGAGATGATATAAATGTGCTGATTTTCCAAAATCACAGTTGATTAAGTTCTATGAAACGATTGACTAGGGTGAGCTATAAAATTCTTGATGCCCTTGTTCATTGATTGCCTTTTAACAACCTGATGTGTCAGTCATCTTGAGTTGTTGGCGTTTGGTGTGTCAACAGTAGATCCACTGTTGTGCTGGCATTTAGGTAAATGGTTACCTTTCTGTTCTTAGCTTGTTCGCTCTGATGGACATCTGTTATTTGTGCTATTAATGATCGAAAAGGTTCGGCGTGTTCACACGTTGATTGTTTTAGGGGAAACGTGATGCATATCGGCTAGAAAATTTTCATATTTTTATGACTAGTTTTGAGCGACAATTTGGAGGACAGTAATTTTTAATTTAACCTTAAACTAACAAATTGTTTTGCTAACATACCTAATAATGTCATGATATCAATATAATAAATATCTATGACCAATACAAAATAAAACGTAAAGTGAGATGGTACAAGTCCGTCCCCGATAAGGGAAGTGTTCACTTGATAACGGGTCCAATGCACACGCTAGCGTGGCCATAATTGCATGCCAGCGCCGGTACAACTGAATGAGATTTTTATTTATTTGCTAGTAATGAATCCTCTTACTGAAACATGTGCTTTTATTTGTCATGTTCTGTATTACGTACGTTTGAAACCGTCGTTATGATTATTACTTAGATAAATCGAAATCAATTTTGGTAGTATGTATTTACTTACTTTATCTATAAAGTAAGTAAATATACTATCAAAATTGATTTCGATCGAAAGCGAAGTTGCACGAGTCAGCTAGTAGATATCTTAATATCTAGTAGCTGACTCATACAACTTCTTTTTCGTCTTTTTTCCCGTGTTTTTAATATTTTTCATTGATGTTTTGCTTCTCTTGGTCGTAGCGTGATGTTATATAGCCTATGACGCTCACAAATAACATGGCTTTCTATACGAAATTTACAATCATTTTCAAGATCAGTTCAGTAGATCCAGATTACTCCCTACAACCTTACAAACTCACAAACTTTACTTAGATTATATTATTGGTTCGAATGATTCCGCATATGATTGATGATTTTTGACGATGATGATTTTTAATATACTACTACTACCTTCCTACACTAAATAACTTTATTTTTTTTTTTTTACTTAGTTAATATATTAACACTTAATTACCCACTACTTGTTTTTGGAATTATGACCTTAACCACCTACAGACAATTTTTCTGGAGTAATCTCTGTTTTTTGTACAATATTGTACTGACAAAGAAACATCGATTTTACTCCGGGGTCTCTCAGATATGTGGTAAATGGTTGTATGACAAAAATAAGTGGTAGGTGGTAAATGATTAATGTGTACTTTTTTTTCAAAAACTATATTTATTTGGTGTAATGTAAAGAAGCCAAGAGCGGGAGGCTATTAGTATAATAAAAATCATCCTGTATAGGTAAATTAAGAGTAAGTACTCGTAGCTATTTTAGAAGCCATCAAAAACAAGTAATCAGTGGTACAACTATGGAATTATCGAAAATAATGCGTTTTTAATCATTTGTCTACCTCCTTTAGGGTATTTACATTTTTTTCATGTTCACTTGCTGAATGTAGAACACTACATTCTACATTTTCCTACATACAAAAAATAACCGATTTTTGTGACTGATTGCAAAAAAACACTTTTTCTGTCCGACAGTCTAGCTTACTAAATGTATCACGTTTCACACACACGTGGTGACCACTACATCTAGATGACGATCATCTTAAATATAATCGTCACTACGTGTTTGTGGAACGTACTTATTACTTATTATAATCAATAACTACCTACATAGAATGACTATCTGTAATCAATGCGTATCTGTCGATTACGTTCACGAAGCGCTGATAAGATTAGGTAGTACCTAACCGGTAATAGTAACGAGGAGACGTGGAGCTATCTTCAAGTTTTTCCACTGTGAATTTTATCTAACGTGTTGAACGGAAGCCGACCGATGCGCACATCTCGTTGCCGCATCCCGTTTCACTCGGCCCTCCGCCAATCGCCTCCGACCTCCGACCAAACGGACCTCTACACCTCAATTCTCCCTCAGTCTTACAGTGGGCGGCGCGACGCACGGACGTACGCTACGGCCGCTCGGCATCCGCACGCGAGCTTTCGAATTTTACCTGTGGATTGTCAGTGACATGTGTCTGTAAAAAAATATAAATAAATAAACATTGTGGTTTTTTCTGGATTAACACTGTCCTGTTTCGAGTGCCGGGAATTTCTCTACATATCATATTCAAGGTCGGTGTGTTATGTATGCTTTGCGAATAGTAATGCTATTGGATGCATTCGGAATGTCACCCGTCCAGTCTTTATAAGTTGGCATTAAAGGATTGTCGAGGTGAAGGATTTTTTTAAAGTTCGTGTAGTGGAGTTCGTTGACGTCTTGGAGTAGTCTTGTTTTTTCTTTAATTTATTTTTTGTTGTTTGACCGGTGCGTGAGGCTCGCTACTACGTTCACTCAATCATTACTCGATCATTTCGAATAAAGAACAATCAGAAATTGAAGATTCAATAGAAGTTTCCGGTTTTGCACAAATAAATTACGTTTTCCTGTTTAAATCTTTGAAACAATAGACTATTTTAGACTTCATGCGAAGACCATCGCAGTACGAATCATTAATTCCTTATGTGTATATTTTTTTATCTCGAATACAAACTTCCGTAAGTTCAAGGAACGCAAAATGTAATGTTTCTCACTTGCAAAATTTAGTAATTTTAATTGAAAGAAAAGAACCAGCTTAAGCTATAATAATGTGTTAATTTTCAACATTATGGAGATCTCATCACATCACCTTCCCAGATGAATATCTCACTGTCTATCTTACTGGCTCAATTAAAATATTCAACTACCTAATCGGTTTACTGCTTCTGAATAAACAATTAAAATATTCAGGAAAATGTTATTTGATACAGATTAAACATTCATTTTGATAAGCTTTGCATAAATTAGAAACTCAATAAAGGTACTAATAGCAGGCTATTTGTTAAAATTGTTGAAACTGTGAAGACCAGTACTTATGTTACATAATAATTTGATCTTGCAATGACAAGAAATATTACTTTCTTCACTCACATCTCACATGTCGAGGTGCACTGTATAAATAACATCCCACTCAATGTAAATGAAATCGCAATGATTACGCTTAATGATAAAGCAATAACATCATAAGATGACGTATGTCTATTCTTCATTCTTTGACAGCTGTTTTGTGAGAGGCACGTTGCCTGACAATCAAATCCTTTGGAGGTTCTTACCGTGTCAAGGATTTCTATAATAATGATGACTACATAATTATAAATGATTATGGTAGGTACGTACTGTCAAAATTCCTTGAATTACGGCACAAGGCAAATGATAGGAAATTCTAATTGCAGGCATAGCGGTTATTTTTTTCCCCTAAAGGAAAAGAAGTGACTTCATACGGCGTAATTATTTTAAAATATTACCGCTTTGGGATAAACTAATAATAGTTTTTTTTTAAATAAAATATATTGAAAAGTTTCTAAACTAGACACAGGCGTCACTGCTGAATAAGAACTGTTTAGATTGTGGTAATATTCTTACTACATAAATTGTGTTTGTATTTAATCATGAGGACTATTTATAGTTCATTCTATAGGTTATAAATTGTGTATTATTAACCTACAGAAAGACTAATGGAAAATTAATGATAGTAATAAATAAAAAAACCGTAGTGCCTAATAAGTTTGACCAAGATCATTTAGAAGTGATGTATAATATAAACTGTAACAACAATTTTTTTGCTAGTGGCTATAGTACTTTTTTCATGTTTCAGTCCATTCTTAAACTCCATTTGCTTTCTTTTGTAGACATCACTCGTCTTGTTGGTTTCTTGACTAATGTCTTTGTGCAGAAGGAACAGTTACATTACCTTTTTTAGGGAACCTACTACTCTTTTTCTAACATATTATCTTGTCTATTGGGTTTCAGGCAATAAATTGTTTTCCGAGGAACTGCTAACGTAACCGTATTAGCCCGGTAACCTTTCGAGTTCGCTTTAAAAGTTTGCCAATAATGCTAGTCATTGCTCATCAGTAAAAGGCAAAATAGCCTGTTCCAAACAGTTTGCAGAAAATTGAAATTTGTAATAATAGAGGAAAACATTTTAGACAGAAAATTAGTAATTAGTAATATGAGCTAGCACTAGAAACCATTGATGTGCGTCAATCGTCTTCTAAAGAACGGAAGCTGTAAAGTTTGGAAGTGTTGCTTTTGTAAAACGACGATGATAAAGCTAGAAATACGAACGAAGTGTCTTTAAATAGAACTAATTATGTGGTAAAATAACAGTAGCTTATGAAAATGCTGTTCAACCACAAAGTATATGGCTCCAAATGTAAATGGTCATCAGAAGTTACAAAGTAAATATATCACAGTATGAATATTTAATATGCGACCTATGATAATAAAGTTGATATTTCTATCACGAATTTTCACATTCATCGCCGCCGGCTGTTGTTTTAAAACTTTTCCTTCAATAGAACTACGTGATTGTTACTTTTACATGTTATGTTTAAGCTTTCACATTAGTTTCAGTAAAACTACGTGATCATCCCACTGTGTACAGTAACAATGTGCGGCTTAATTTCAAAGGATCCAATCAAAATTATGCAGAGCGCTTTCCATATTTCTGAAACGTCAACTCGGTACGTTATAACGAGTTTTGTTCCTCCACACCATTTAAAACCAACTGCTAAGGCAATTTCGGCTGTTCCGAGACTCAACTGTGAGATTCTGCTTAAAACAATAGTCGTAAATCCAACATGGCCCCGTCAAGGTGTTTAATTTATACAAGTCTTTGAACATCAATACTATATGGATAATAGGATCGTTCATCTCGTCGTTGAATCGGTCTATTGAAATTGTTTATTATAGTGTCTGTCTGTTGTTGAACATATAAAATAATTTGTATTAAAAGCATACCAGGTTTATTAGAACTATTTGTATATGTACTATATTTCAACTATATAATAAAACTGAAATCTAAAATTTGGTATGGAAACAACTTGAAGCTTGAGGAAAGGTATCCTAGTCTTAGCTGTCCCGGCGAACTTCGTACCGCCTCGTAATTTTAGTGAATTTAGTTCAGTTATGTTTTCAAACCATCCAGAGACACTAAATTTTACCTAAATCAGTCCAGCTATTCAGAAGGAGGAGTGACAAACACACGTACATAAGAATTATAAGATGATTGCGGGATAGACACGGGACATGGCTGGTTTTAAGCGTAATATAATAAACGAAGCTTCATTCGCCATATTCTGTTGAATTCCTTTTGTACTTATTTATTAATTTTGTAAGATATACCTCTCTTTGCGCAAGGTAATTAAAGGCCGATTTATTGGGTTCTTACATTATATATAATGTTAATTATGTTTCAGCACGGATATTGATGTAATCATTAATTATTTACATTATTTCTTGGCTTTCAACGAGAGGGTGAATTCTGAAACCAGTGACCTCATTACACAAATCCTACATATTTTTCGAATTAGAATTATGGCTTCACAACTTGATAATAAAATTATTATTCCCTATAGGTATAATAATAATCAATATATATAATGGACACGATTCTTTAGGCCTATAGTATTAAGTATCTAAACTTCAAAGGCAAGCCAAAGGAATTGTATTCTAAGGATCCTCCGCTACTATTAGGTCAAACAAATCGTTTTGTGACGTAAACGATTTGTTTATCCTCCACATAGGGTTGTCACATCGGAAACCGAAATATCTAGATAACATTTCAAAATATCGGGATTTAGGATTTTTGTCTGGTGAAAAAATTAACAACCGCCTAAGTACCTCGCGTGACGAGGTTGTGGTTGAACCCGATACCACCTAAGTACCTCGCGCTAAGTACCTAAATCAATAGCATTTTTACGGGAGATTTTGTTATTTGTCGGGAATCTCGAATGTTACAAAAACCCAGGTGATTCTCGACAACCATTGAAAACATTGTGTTAGATAATTCTTCAAGTTTTAATCCGTTTCATAAATCTTTATTCTTCGCATGAGCGACTGTTCTCAAATACTATTGTTATCTTGTATATAATGAGTGTTTTACCTACGTTCCAATTTATTCGTACCATGTATTAAAGTTACACAAAACACGTTCTAATTGTTGGCGTGACGCAACACGGAGTTTTCTCGCGGGCGACAAAGCCAGCTATGAGTAATTACACCAAGTATACTTCCGTACCTTACACTGTGCGGAATAGGAGACAGTCGTGGGAACATCACTGAATTGATACTTTAACTTTTGTCTTTTGTCACTTTTGTCGTATAAGTGCAAACAGTATTGTCAGCTTACGCAACACATTTCATTACACATATATGTTTTATTATAAACTAGCTGGCCCGCGCAACTTCGTGTACGTCAATTTTCCCCGTTTTTACAACATTTTTCATTGGAGCTCCGCTCTTATTGGTCGTAGCGTGATGTTATATAGCCTATAGCCTTCCTCGATAAATGGGCTACCTAACAGAAAAAATATTTTTTCAATTCGGACCAATAGTTCCTGAGATTACCGCGTTCAAACAAAGTCTTCTGCTTTAAGTATTAGTATAGATAAATTAGGTACATTATTCACGCAATCTTATTTGGCTCGCTTGATGAGTTTAGGGATAAAATACTTAAAGTGGAGAAGGTAACAGAGGCGAAGTTTTCTCGAAATAACTCGATATAGAAATATATCTTCCTTGACACGGTTTTTTCTCATTGTTCCCCTTTTCGGCTTTTATTTGAATTCTAGTTATACTTAATTCGCACTTAAGCTGAAAAATATCGGTAGTACGGACCCTCTTCCTCTAGGGAACCTTTTTAACATCTTTACATTATACTACTTTATAGTAATTATCAATGATTCAGCTTCTTCAAAATTTTTGGCGTTTTTGTTTTATAAATTCCATCAAAGTAGGCATAAGCAGAAATAAGAAATAGCTCTAAAGATTGATCAGTTAAATACTGTTTTTCGACTTCTATTTATTCCGATTGCAAATCTCTATTTCAAATACACATCGATTCTGAAACATCGTTCAAAGAAAAACGGATAAAGAAATTATAAAAATCTGTTTGCATATGAACTAGTATCTGGAAAATCAATTTGATTAGTTTTATTAAAGACATTGAAGATCGCTATTACAATAAAACTGATAAGTTTTAAATGGATCTCGATGAGTTCAAAAGTATCATTCTTCTAAAAGCAATTTTATTCTTTTCTCAAAAACAGGGCAAATAGAAAAGGTGCGTGAATTTTCTTTCTCAAATGTTGATTTGCATTTTGCCAATTTGACTTATTACGAATCATGATTACTGTATGTAAAACTGGAATACTTTTATTTAAGTATACCTAATAATGTAATCAACTGATCAAACAGTTACTCGAAAAAGTTAAATGATATTTTCAGAGCACTTTCTTCGAATTCAATATCAGTTCTCCATAAACGTGATTTGCATTTTGCGGTTAGGATAGATAAGTACATCAATACCGACTCGGTTTGCTTTGCGGTTTTACCTAACATCTGTCTCTGAGATTAAGATTATTATATTTGCAGTCAATGTGACATAACGACACATTTTGCCTAATTTGTGGATACGATGTTTGAACTCGGTGCCATTGAACTACATTCAGGGTTTAATTAAAATATAAGGTATATATTACATTATAGTCTTGAATATTAACCATATTGAATTGATACTTATCGTGTTTGTGCAAGAAATACACACACGATAAGTCTACGTCGCTAGATTTAGTAATTTTGTCAATGTTTAATATTTATGAAGGTCATTAACACATTTTTGTTACCTTTTAAATAAGTATTGTATAAAATTGGCGACTCGCCCCAACGAAATCTTAAAACAATATATCGCATAATTTAGCATTAGAACTAAACTAATGAAAGCTACAATGGAATACCTTGTTTCATTCCATTAAAGAAGCAAAGGCCTACTACATAGCCTTTCGAAAATATCATAAACAATTATTATCAAATACCTATGTAGGTTTCTCTAGCTTAAAACTCGTCGCTACTCGATTAAGCCATTCGATTAGATAAGGTAGGTACATAGTTATCTTATAAATATGACGTCCTTCCGAATAGACATCGATAAACATGCGAATAATTGCTGCTATTATTTGCATTGCCTACTGTAGGTATATCACAACGTTATCGTCACCATTCACTGCGACTCCTTGCACTAAATTCGATATCAAAAGGCTATCTGTAGCTTACAATCTAGCCGCCTGTATCGAAGCCGCATGGATGACGTGTATTATAATTGTTGAAAGACACGTGGCGAGGGGAAAGTACTCACATTATCGTGTATGCGATAAATACTAACAGCAAGTGTAGATGTAGCATTGTTTGTTAATACAAATCATACACCATTACTGTTTTTGTCTAATTTCGTTATTTCTTCTTTAAAAAAATAGTTTTTTCCAGTAATCTAAAAAGATTGCATAGCCTCTAAAAGTGTGGTGGTACGTATTTAATGATAAATGATTTTGCATGGGTTCTAAACTTGTTGTATAAATAACACTTAAATTTATTTTTGACAATGTATCGAGTAACGTACGTAATGTGCAAGCATTTGCAAGAAATCTTATTTATTTATGGAGTTACTGACTTGTGTATTACATTATCGATGTGTATTAGTCACGCTTTTGTTCTACTTCAGTTTAAAGTTACGCATCATTACAAAATACGTCAAGATAAAACGTCGAGTATTTATGCTATTTAACTATACTCTAAAGCTATATTTTACTGTGTCGGTCACGGCTTAAAAGGAAACGATAAACGATGACAGGTCCAAATTGTTCATTCCCACAGTATAAATAACACCGGGCAAGAGCATGTCGGATCATGCTCAGTGTAGGGTTCCGCAGCTATCACTACAAAGAAATATACGATCTAAAAAGTTCATCAGCAAAAGTGGGTATTCAAAATATTCACGCGAACAAAGTCTAACTCATAAATACAAATCTTTGCGATAAAAAGTAGCCCTTGTTCTATTCCAGACTATAATCTATCTCAGTTCCAAATTTCGCACTTGTTGTGGCGTGATTGAATAACAAATATCCACCCATACTTTTGCATTTATAATACTAATATAAAATTGCAAATGTTTTATCGATTTCTTAAAAAAAATTATGGTGTAGGTAGAAGTTAGTAAAATGCAATAAATATGTTAGAACAATTCGTCCGCTCGAATGAACTATCGAATAGTTCGACGAATTTTATAACGCTGCAATTCCGGATAGTGGATAAGCATAGACTGATAGGTTTTTTACGCCCCCAATGATAGTGCGTTTCCTGTAACTGATGATAACTACTGTTTTATGGTTTAAAACGGTTATTGCTTTGAAATTGGTGCTGCATATAGGAGTATACCTACGGCCTTGTTTCGACAGCAGAAAGGACTTGTATTTGATAAACAACCGCGTAATTTAGTCGCGTTGTTGAATCGACTTCATTTGGTTTCTTTGAGGCATTTGAGGCGATGCGTTTGAGTTACTAAAATAATCATTTACTGTTATAAAAATACGCAGAATATATGTAGGTAAAGTAGAAGAAAATAAAATATTCAAATGCCTTTTTAGCACACGTTTCAAGAGATGCTGGAAGCTCTTCATAGATATGTTATGGCGGTTTTGGCTGACAGCCATATTTACTTAACAGTTATTACATTTTTTTTTTCAGTTAGCATAAGTACATATAATTTTGGAAGAAGTTATTCGATTTTAAATCAATTTTATTAGGTATCTAAAATCGAATATAAATATGAATATATGTAAATAGGATACATACGTACCTAGCGATACATTTTACTTATAAATATGAATATATAGTAGAATGAAGTAATTTATACAGATAGTTAATGTTGATAAATAGAGGAAAGACAATTTCTTCTAAGTTTATAATAGAGTGAATTACGCACAATGGTCCAATCAAAAGGCTAAGTGCGGTTAATTGTACCATAAAATTAGCTAACTAAAGACCTAACATAGGTATCTTAGTATAACAGATGTCAAATTTTACAAACAATAATCTTCTTAGGCCTATTTTTGTCATTGGATTAATGAAGACAAGAATTAAAAATCTCTCCTCTTTCGAACTGGGCTATAATTGAAAAGTCTTTTTATTTTCAATTCTATTCACGGTGTAAAGAACAACTACTATCCGATTTGGTGTTTAGCGACTCCAATCGGCTGATGATGCATAACAAACATAATGCGATAAACGCTTTGTTATCACTTCACAATGAGCTAGAGGACAAAATCGAGAAATAAGCAGTCATTAGAACCGTATAATTAATTGCACGACGTGAATAAACCTAGAAAATTGATTTAATTCATACGTAACGTGATAAGACGAAATGTCGTAAAATATAATTTAGTTCTTACAACGAAATTTTGTACTGTATGTAGGTACTTACACTTTATATGTAGATACTTTTATATACTTATTAGGTATTACGAATCATTAAAATATAAAGATGTCTTTAATTTTGGGTTAAAAGAGCTTTTAAATTTCATGTAAAATGACTATTTTAAACTACAACGTAACTACCATAGTGATTTGATAATTTTTTATTAGTTTAGAATTTCTAATTAAATTTAGCTCCATGATTCCTGATCTATTATAACTGTTTTGATAACGCGGTACCAATCTAATATTTATTTATTGCGATAAAATAAACGTTTTTAAGTAAAAATGTATGTTTATAAGGACATATATTTTTGCAAAAGAACACAGAAGAAGGAAGGCTTCGTACAACGCTTGCTCATGCAACGCAGACGTATCAGCGCTCATGGACATGGCATTTCGGAACGTTTTCGGAGCGCTAAAAGCATTCTGAGATTCGATGAACAAAATTCCGTCCTTCCTTCGACGTTCAAAATACCGTGTTCATTGTATTATGTGAATCTACTTTTGGTGGTTTGTAGTTTTTGCTTTGTATAATATGACAAAATACGGATACATAATAACCTACCGGATAACCGGATACCTAACATTAATTATGTATCTAACACATTATATTGGAGTCATTAATGGAAATCAGCATTTTATGGTGGAAGATTTTATTAACAACTAGGTAGTTAATATCAAATGTGGTGATAATGGAATTGTTTTATTACTTAGGTACCTGTTACTTTCATTAGCAATTTCAGTTCGCATAATCTAGGTAGTAAATAATTAAAGTAAGTAATTAGTAAAGAAAACTACCTAAAGCTATTGTTAATAGTTTTTGAATAGTCATTATTTTTTTATTGCGCTTTAGAATTACTTTAGTGGTGTATTTTTACTTAATAAGTGTTGGTACGAGTACATAAAATATCCAAACCTATTAGTTTTTCAATTCAACTGACCCAGTAGAACAGGCTAACTCGAAGCACCTACCGCCAGTAAAACATGCTCGAATGAATGCCTAAACTCTCTGAAACAGTGTAATAGTCATTTATGATATAAAATATATACATTTATATTTTATTGTGAACGTTGCAAGCTAACGTTTTCTTCGCTAATTATTTTTTTAATGCAATATAATTTTTGTCGCAATGCACGATCTAGTTTCCTGGATTTAATTATAATCGCAGAAAAACTTACTAATTAATTAATCGTGTGGCATGTAAAGAAAAAGTGTGAGAACTAAGTCTTTGCGCGTACCAGCAGAATGCGGGCTCGTATTGTTTAATTGAAGGCTTTATGTGGCTAATGGATAGCTGACTATAACCTACCGAACTAATAACTGTTTATTGATGTTTTTATAGCATGTGGAAATCATTTCAATATTGAATATTGTTTACTAGCAATTTGTATACCCGACCTACAGGTATAAGCTAAAACCAATTTCTGTAACATCATATCTCTGAACTGATAATTTCCAGTCCAGCACTTCTATAATAATAGTTTTTTAAACTCCAAAGAATGTCCAAGAGATTACAAAAGCACCATAATAATCGACACGGCAGACTACTGGATAAGAAATAAATGCTTTGCCTAGCTAAGCATTGAACAGGTTTCATCGGCCCTTTACTATGAGCCACTGCGTTTGTCGTCTATTTACTTACTTTAGTGAGATCAAGTTAGATCGATCGTTTGTTTTACGTCGATCGAAGTCTCTTAGTACCGGCCACGTGTAGTAATGATGTAGACTGGTGTCACCGGAGGCCATTCATCGGTCAAGTGTACCTGTTTAGTCACATAAGGTTGTTTGCCATGTTAACGATTTTGCCTCAAGCTTCATAATATAGCATCCAATTGCATCGAATTGCCATCGCCACGATTATAGGTACTGATAACCGTGTGAAAGGTTTCCCCAGCTTGTTTTATGTTTTCTCTCATTATGATCACATTATTTTTTATTCCTACAGTACTATTAAATCACTCGGACAACGCATTCGCTCTGCGGTCATTGATTTGAATGACATCATTATTACAAAGCAGACAATTGATACTATCATAACACTCGGCCTGTTATTAATGTTCTAAGAGATAAGATGAATGTGTATTACATTGGAGCAATTTTTCGCTTCGTAGCACTGTGTGGTGTTTTTATTTCATTGTCTATCTGTACGTTTTAAAGCCATTGTGAAATCATGTTGTTTCAGGATTCAATTATACCAATTCAAGAGTGTATTGCTAAACACATTTTAGATTAGATTCGATTGTTTTGCATTTGAAAATCGAAAGATTTTATTATAACGAAAATTAATAGGGTTCCTTCTCAATTTCAACTTTCTACCTCTCAATTTTTACAATTAATTTATGATCAATATTGATCATAAAGTAAGTATAGTTATGTTGATAGTTAAATATTGCGAAACCTTTAATTTTATCTTTGTGAAACATATATGAAATAAAATACACACAATTTCTTTTTATACAACTACAAACATTATCGTAAAATAAAAAGCAATTTCGAAAGGAAAACTATTTGCAATAATTTCGCGATTTCAAAACATGTTGTAAAATCGTCCAGAGCTGTAGTTATCGTGCCGGCAATGCGTTTTCAACAACAATAATGTTCTTATCAAATGTTTCGTAGCTTGATTTTCTATTACGCCAAAGGTTTGGTGCTAGCCGCATAAAACAATCGCCAATTGTTTTTTCTCCTCCACTACCATGATTTTCTGTACGTGATGATATTGGAAACAATTTCCTTGTTGCCGACAATCGGCTGTTTAAGCGGTTCTACTAGGTGGTTCCTTATCTAAAATCTTTGTTGTACAATCGCTGCAATTTTCTACTTCGGCGATGTTCCTATCCAATTAAAATGTTTAGGCTTTTAAAATAATGAAACGAATCTTAGACTAGGTTGTCTTTGAATTATCATTACATAGTATAAAACAAAGTCGCTTTCTCTGTCCTTATATCTCTATGTATGCTTAAATCTTTAAAACTACGCAACGGATTTTGATGCGGTTTTTTTATAGATAGAATGAATACATGAATACATATATTTTATACCAGTGCGTAGCCGGAGCGGGCTGCTAGTTACCTCTGTAATTTATTCGTGGTTTAGCGGTGCATTAGGTTATTTCCTGGTTTATAATGTATGAAGTTTTTGTTTGTCTCTCTTACTTCAAGTTTTAAATTCAGACGAATGTTTTAACTGTTTTAAGTATACATGTTTTGAAACTGATCATGAACTAACGTTACTACAAAACTATAAAAGCATTTACATTCCTTATGGATTCCTTCTATATTCCATGCCCTCAGGTCTCGGTTACTTACACAGGGTATTCCACTAAATAAGTTAACTGTAACCATTCTAGCATAGTTAACTGTAAGGCATAAACGCATTTGCGATAATTAGTTAGTTAGGTACCGTGATTGTTAGCTATGCTATTGTATTCTTTTGTAATATTTAAGTTCGTTAGTTTCTTTATGCCCGTTTAATTTTCTTACTTATATATTTAATAGCAGGTAGTCGAAATATCTATATGTCGTGTGGACCATTGGACTAAAAAAGTTCCGCTTCTTTAGAATTGCAAATAATTTGTGTTACATCACCAGACGTCTGACGTTGCGTGTAACAAATTTTTCATTAAGTTAAAAACAAAGAGGTAAAACCAAGAAAAAACTCGTGTGTATCTAAAACCGTGACTATGGCACGTGTATCGCTGTACCTATTAAATAAACTATTCAAATTTTAGAACAAGATCCTTCATGAAAAACAATCACAGACCTCGCTGTTTCAATACCTTGGTTATAATTGAATAATGTAGACAGACGACTAAAATTCGTCGTGATATTGAGACATGAATTTACTTACTTATAAAAGAACTAGCTGTGCCCCGCGGTGTTACCCGCGGTTTATTAGCCTATGTTTTAATCCAGGGTGTCCTTACCAAATTTTATTAAAATCGCTCCAGCCGTTTAGACGTAAAGAAGTAACAAACATACACACTCACATACTCACAAACTTTCGCCTTTATAATATTAGTGTGATACTGATCGGTCATTATGCGTAGCTGTTGCCAAGAGAATTTGCATCCTTTGTATTGTGTATATTCTCGTCAAAAGCGTTATGCTTCAAGACAGTTGATAGGACACAAACACTTAAAATGAGCCACTTTGAATGTATTTTATTAGGATTAAGTAAGTATTTACCTATATATGGTCGTCAGAGCTTTAGTCCCTAATATTAAATGGAATGTCATGTTTTGATTGCACGTTATAGTCAATACCCACTGCAGCTATAGTTTTAAATGCAGTTATTACGTATCTAATGTTCCAAAATTTCATAGTTGGATAGAACAATGGACAGAGTTTGGGAACATTTGTGGGGAGCAAATTTATTGTCGCATCGTGTATGACTGCGATGTTTTGCAAATTGTACGCTTACAACAATAAACATTTTAATGGTTAGGTACCTGTGAGTGCTGGCTTAAATTTAATATTAGTTATAACTGGCACTATTTTGTTTTGAGCATGGACGCTTTTTAGTCACATTCAAGCAATAACAATCAAGTTATGAGTTTAATATGAAATTTAGATTTTATATCCAAGGAATTTCACAGGTTCATACTTTTTTCTAAATGAAATTCGCAAACAATTATTTGACATTACGTAGTACATGACATTGGTAACTTTTCGTCACTATAAGAAATATTTGTAATGACCATTCAGTTTGCAGTCAGTTTCATGGTCACACAGGAATTATATGTGATAACCTGTAAATTAATACAAACACTTTTGAGAAATAAAAAAAAGATGTTCTTAGTTCAAACCTTGTTATTGTAATAGTAACAACCAATTCATTTACAAGACTATTGTGTAGTCTTTGCTGGTCTATGGCACTGGCCGTCGTCACCGGGAACATAAACGGTTTGCAATCCTTTATAGCCAACGAACAAGCTATACCGAACCGGTAGTAGTGGGTAGATTACTTATTGTTGAGCTATATGGAAGCTGTTTCGTGGCATGTTTCTCGTTTGAATGAAATATTACTGACTAGTTTTGCCCTTGGCTCCGTCCGTGTGTATGTTAAGCCATTGCGATAAAATGTAGTCTATGTGGTATTCTGATGTGTAAGCTATAATACTGTAAAGTTAGATTATAATTAATTCAATAGTTCTATCGTGAAAGAATAACAAACAACATTTCGTTAATAAAGAAACGTGTTAATAAAGAAGACTATTGGCGCCTATGAAGAATTATAAAGCCATACTATCTGGCTAATAAATTAAAAACTTCTTTCCTTGGTTATTTTGTATAAGTTTGTAGTAGTATCTTAGTATATTCTTTATATCTGTATACTGATATAGGTGCCTTTGTGCAATATTATAGTAAGTACCTATGAATCGTTAATTCATTATAATTTGGTTGAAATTAACTGTCATCCTCTTTTTTACAGGTACTTACTACGTATAATTGCTGTCGTTATTAGAGATAATTAAGTAAGTAAACATAAGTATTCCGTTATATTTATCGTGCTAGGTATTTGTGTCAAATTAACGGTTATCGTCAATCTAAGTTTTTACTTCATCATTATTTAAAAGGTTTATATTTCTTTTTCGTTTGTCGAAATGAAACAATTATATATTTACAAAAATTATTTTATTTTCTTTTTCAATAAGGTCAAAAATCTGTTGATCTGAACATTTTATCACTTAAAAACCAGCGGAACGTGTAGATAATTCACTCTATTAAATTGTCAATATCCTCAGGATTATCTAACTAACTATAACCGTATGTATTATATTCATAGCCATAAACTCATATAATAGATTTTAATTATCTTGAACACGTATTCTATTATTATTCTGTGGCTATTTATTTTAGCACCTTCTGTTTTATGATTTTCCTATCTTGAAAACAATGCAATGTGTTTGTTCAGGAGCACTCTTAACTCGTTAATAAACAATAGTGGGAATATCCATATTGTCAGAATTTTCTACAAACGATTCATGGCAAAAACAAGGTGTCACTACCTTTTATGTATTAGTATGAAGTAAACATAATTACCGGATCAGTTACGGATGTAGGTATTAGGTACTATCATCATCGTAAGGTGTTTTTTACTATCATAACATTTAACTAGATAACAGTAATACGAATAGGTACTTAAATAACCCAATGACTTTATTTGCTACGAAATATACCTTCATAGCTTTGAGTATACATTGAATGTTGCTCGTATATACGTCGTATTTATCCTTAGTAATACCTGCTACTGAACTATGCCAAGTCCTAAAATTTAACAACCGAAACTGGTAACAAACGTTTTAGCTCCAAATGTTACTCGGAGTTTGGCATGCCGAGACTTGGGACCAATTATTGAGAACGTTACTACCCAACCGCCGACCGGGGCTCTGAAATATTGACCTTAAAAGCCCATTAGTGTCCAGTTTGGACCTTAGATAAGCTGAATTTGACCGATTAAGGATATGGAGTTGTGATTTGGGAGCAAATTGTGGAGGACTGTCCCTTACCGTGGTTGAACTACTGCTTCTAATTATTGTTTCCACTTGAATTACTATATAGTTAAAGATAAATTTGGGCACAGATGTGTAGTACTACAATCTTAATTCAGACATGGAAAATTTATTTACTGTGTTATTATGTTCCGTGTTATGCATGTGTCATCACAAGATAATTTTAGTTGTTACATTTTTATCGCAATTAAAGTTTAAAGATAACATAGTAAAAGACAATGGCTAACAGGAAGCTACCTTGATATTGCTTACACGTTTACTTAGTGTAAATAATGTGACAAGATACACGATATATGAAGAAATTACTCATGACAAGTCGGATGGGAGAGAGGCATTATTTGGAATGACATGTCTGAACAAATTGCGATTTCCCTATTTATAGATACATTTCATTACTCATACAATATTTTGCCCGAGATCTGGCGATGAAAGCGGTCCCATATATATTTCAGACATTAATATTGTATATTATTTGGCAGAAATTAACGTGTGATAAAATAATCAATACATACCGAATATGATATGGAAAACAATGATTAAAAGTGAAGTAGGTAGGTATATTAGATTGTTCAATAGTGCGAAATATAATTTAATACATCGCATCGGCAGGGATGTATCGAAATGATTAAAAATAACAATGTTTGTGAATTAGATCACAAACCGTTACTTATTAAATTGTACCACGATCAATATTTATGTTGATATCAATTATCACTACACGATAGAATTTACTCATAATTTTGCATTACCTGTCATCGTACATTAAATTTCTTTGATGTACCTATTTACTGATAACGAAAATATTTAATCAATTCATTATATAAAATGTAGAGATTGTATAACATTTTGTAACGTTACCTGTAATATTTGGTGACCTTCTATGTGTGTTCTTTGATGTTCAAAAATTAAAAAAAAAAGATCAGCTAATAAATTGTTTTCTCTTAAAACCTTACCTATCCTCTTCTAGAGACTCAATGGATTGTATAATATTTCCAGTTCCATGAGCTACTAGTAAACAGGTATATTTTACCAGATATGAAAGCGTAGAAAAATAAATATTACGAAACTAGTAACATATGGATACCATTTTTTGGAATCAAGAATCAAATGCAATAAAATAGATTTGTTCCGATCAAAATTGGCTTTGATTGTGGACCTTATCCTAATTTTGAGGTCAAAACTATCAGAAATATGCATAGAAGCAATCAAAAAACTTTCATTTATTTGAGTAACTTTCAGATATATTTTAGCTACGACCGGTTTACAAGTCAGTTCAAAGGTCCTCTGTCTATAATCATGGTTATAAATTTTCTGCCTCGCTGTATGGTCTTTGACTTTTAATACCTCCTAATATTATTCAGTCTTATATTGGGCTATGTTATTATAATTCATTGTTTTGAATTGTCGCATCGTACCATCTCTATTGTTCCCACACATGTTGTCAAAGATCGTGTTTTGAAATAATGAGTCACTTCTATTCATCTCGTTCTGGTCCTATCTCAGTCACGCTAACCTCCTTATTTAAATATTCTTTTACGCGTAGAATACTCTTGATTCCTAAAATGGAGATTCTCTTAAAAGGTTAATTAAATGGTGGCATATAGCTAAGGTCATTTGTAACATTAATTTCGTGATGAACATTCGAGGCCTCATCTGTCAATGTTGAAACGGAATTAAGTATTAAATAATTTTCTTATAATATATTATAAATGACTCAAATTGATTTTCGTCGTCCTATAAATACCAAAATTATCATTCCTTTGTTCGTCCGTATTTCTTTGTGCGTGTCAATCGTCGGACAGTAAGACCCAACTTGAATCAATTCAAGACGTATTGTCCATAAGCACATCTTATTGTGCTCGTCTGATCTCTTCAATTGATAAATGGACACTCTCGCTTCCTCCTTTGCAGAGATTGAGAGCCGATGAGATCGACTGAATCGATTCTCATTGTAAATAACAAGTATCGACTTAATGATAATGTTGTTTATTGGTCTTACATTGCTATTACAGATATCGTTATCAAACATCTGGTTAATTTACATTTTGATTTAGACTACTGTTTGTTATTTATTAGCTGACCCACGCAACTTTGTATATTTTCCCTATTTTTGCAACATTTATCATTGCTGCTCTGCTCCTGCGATAAATGGGCTAGCCAATAGTAGAATTTTTCTACAACAATACAATTTCCTACGATAATAGTTCCAAACGAACAAACAAACTCTTCAACTTTATAATATTAGTAAAGATTTGACTTTTCATTTTATTATTCAAACAATGTGGTTTTAGTAACATATTTTAATATTGTATCTAAATGGTTATCGTTTGTAGAATATGTAAACGTTTATTTGACAGCTTACCAAATTAAGTGTTGTAGCAATGAAACCGAACAGCCAATTGCAAGTTCAAAACGCCATCGTCATTTAATAATAATGTTTATAGCAGACAACAGTAGTATATATATTATATATATATATATTTAAATCGTGCATACATAAAGTTTATCTTTTAAAATGACTATGGAGATGTTTTTACCCGACTGTACAAGAAATAGGGTTATGTTTTTAGATTGTATGTATATATGTGTGTAAATTTCTTTGCCTCGCCCTAAAGCCTTTGACATCTTGATGGATTTTAGCTTGAGAGGTGTCGTTAGATTCGTCTTAGTTGTGAGAATGACACTGGGCACTTTAAAGTAAAAAAAAATCAAATAACTAGCGTAATTTTGACGACTACAAAATCACGATGTATGTTTTTGTTTAAAGAAAAAACTTCAAATCCGATCGAGTGGGGTATCAAAATAACAAATATATGTATATTTTTATAACATATATTTAAATGTAATTTGGAATAACATATGCTAAAAAAAACGTAAAATAAAAAAATATGTATAAAGATTTAAAAAAAACCCCACCTATCAAACATGGAAACAAGATACTCTTCAAATTTAATATCATGCCGTCGGAGGCACAATTTTTAAATTCAACAGGATTCACTAATGCCTCCGAATTGCATGATAATAAATATGAAGAGTATCTTGTTTCCGTCTTTTTGCAGGCGGGTTTTTGAATTAGTAAATCAATTAGCGCTGTATAACTATGATTAGCGCTTATTATTTTCGTTTCTGTATTTAACGCCAAAAATGGATTTTGTAGCTGTGTATTATGATAATAATAACAGGTACTTGACAATGCTATAGCTTACGTCAATGTCTCTAATATGTGTCTTACGTAAATGAAGCGGCGGTAGCCTAATGGCTAAGGCATCGGTTTCACAATAGTGAGGTCGCGGGTCCGAATCCTTATAATATAACCTTAGAATAAACTAACGACGTGAACCCACTTCTAACACAAGCCTTTGAGCATAGCTGGGTTTACAACATTGCTAGTAATGTGGGACTCAATCCCATACTGCTAGTATCTTAAAAAAAACAACTAAATATTGTTAATCCAGCACACATATAAACCACTAATATAAAAAATCCACACAAACGAAGCCGAATGTGTAAAACTTAGTTACAGATATGATCGAACAAATTCATAATATCAATGTAACATGTGTTTGCTTCGAAAAATGGGACCGTGAAATAAAGCAATTTACTATGTGAGCGTGTGTACGAATAACAAAAAGAAATGTCGGACCGTTATGGCCTCGACTGAATATGTAGAATCTTTGCTTTGACCGCGGCTTCGTTCAGGGTACCGTTACTGCGCCTGACCATTCATATTGTATTGTTCTTGTGCTGTAGGTTTGTGTGACGTATGCGACAATACCAAAAGGAAACTGACCCACAATTTGTAATATAGTACAGGTTCTATTTAGAATACTTAAGCACCGCGGCCGGTATACATATCTTAGTAGGCATACGACTTTGAATTGTGGACAGGGAAAACCAATTTTTATACTAACGCGAATAACTGTGTACACTGTGATTGCATGCAAAATAAATGTTATTTGAAGCGTAACAGAATGATTCACTCTGAGTAGACATTGTTATCTGTGTACAAATATTAATAATAATTTCAAAACTGTTTTAGATAGCCTTTTGGAAGATTAAAGAAGCGAGTATTTCGGTATAGATTTTATATGATATGTGAATATGTTTATACGTTTTGTAGAATACTAAAAAGATGTGAACTAGAAATGACGTTGTTTTGAAGTAAGTCGAAACACAAATATGTGTGTTTACTATGCTGAACGTGAATTGAGCATCGATGCAAAGATTTGCATAGTGTGACCGTGTTTACCTTACGAGCATATTGTCAACCATCTACTTTTTTTTTATATAGTAAAAACGATTGTTCATTGATATTTATATTCCTCTCGACAACAGTCTATTTTCACATTGCTTAAGTTCTTAAAATATTTACGACTACAAAACATCTCAGTGTTTACATTATTCCGAACAGAGCATAGTGCCGAAAGTAGGTTAGTAGCAAATTCCTGCGAAATTGGGTGGTGATTTGTATAATATAACGCTAGGTCCTCTTTAGTCGGCTCAAGAAGGGTCTTGGGAGGGCATAAACAAACCTAAAGTGGTAAGCTCAAAATCTGTAAACGTGTCTGTTTTTTCGAAAATAAACTTTGTGATTATAACAAAACGTCTTGGAATGTTAAATATGCTGATTTGTCTTCTTAAATGTTTTGATTTTGAGATGTATAGTATGAAAAATTCTAGGAAATCCCGTCAATGTAGCTTTTCATATTCAAATCGGATTTCAATTACTTACAATAAAAATGAAAAGTAACTATACGGCATACTTTAACTTTTGATGATTTAACTAAAAATTCAAGTATCAACCGGAAAAATTATGTACTCATATTTTATTCCGTCATAGACTGTTTTTGGTATAATAAATTAATATTCATGTTATGATAATTTTGTACTGAAACAGATATGTATTATTATACAAATACCTACTTCTAGTGTCAATGTAATAATAACACAAAATAATATGTTTAAATCATAATTTTGAGGTACATTATGGCCTGTTAAAAACAAGTTGTTACTACGTTGTATTGAATAAATTTCACATGTAAAAAGCAAATATACTTACTAGTTTACATCGACTTTATCGATACGCTATCGAAAATTTATTGTTTTGTACATGAATGTTTTTATTACTGCAATAGTGTGCTTAGGTACTTTATGATCAATATGAGATGAAATTGAAAACTGTTTGTAAACCGAAGAGCACATGTACACAATGAACAAATATAAATTTAAAAATGCATGCAGTGCCGCTAATACATCATTGTAGATGCCTAAAGGCAACGGGCTCGCAATCATGAGGTCGCGGGTTCGAATGCTACCGATTTTACTACCGACGTGAACCCACTCGTCACACAAGCCATTGAGCTTAGCTGGAGGGTTTAACAGGATTGCTAGTAAAGTCAAAGTCAAAATACTTGATTCATTTAGGTTACAAATGCAACGCTTATGGAACGTCAGACAAAATTTGGAATATTCTACATTTAATGCCAAGTTCGCAAGAGTAAATCCATGAGAAAAGAACTTGGCAATAAAAACTCATGGCCATTTTTTTTAAATGCCATTTTTTACAATATACACACATCAAAAGTGTCTAGGGATCAACATATATTTTTGCAATAACTTTTCTCCTGATTGATTTTTTTTTTTTTCTTTAAGGATTCATCAAATAAAGTGTTTTCGTTTGTCACAGTAACGATAAACCAAGTCACCTTTGCATTAGTAAAGAAATTTGCCATTTTCCTAAAAAAGGGATTTTTGACATTTGAACCACTAACATTAAAGTTCGAAAAAAAGACTGAAATAACAGTTTTCTTTAAAATTTTATTGGGTAACTTAAACAATTAATAATCCGTGTTTCTACCGCGAACACTAACAACACAAGAACATCGGTTTGGCATACTCAAAATGAGTTCATCCAAATCACGCTGTGGAATGGCCGCCCATGTTCGTTGCAACAACAAAAAAAGGTCTTCTTGCGACTGGATACCCTCCATATTCGGCAGAGCTCTTCTCTGTAGCATATCCCATGCATGCTCAATCGGGTTCAAGTCTGGCGACTGAGCAGGCCAGGGCAGGACATTGATGTTAGCTGCGGCGAGAGTCTGTCTTACAACTCTTGCGGTGTGCGGTCGTGCATTATCATGCATTAACTGAAATAAGGGACCGATTTGCACTTGTAGAGGAACGATGACGTCTGATACAATCGTCTCAGCATAAATTTGAGCGTTGAGGTTGCCTCTGATCCAAATCAACTCAGTTCTTCCGCCGATCCAAATACCCGCCCATACCATGATGGTTCCACCACTATAAGGATGGACTTCCTGGCAGGATTTTAATCGCTGTTGGCGTCCAGGGGTTCTCCAGTGTCGTATACGTCTTGTATCCGGTCTCATACCAAAACGAGACTCATCAGAAAAGCACACGAAACGCCATTGTTCTTCTGCCCAATTTCTGTGTTCAAGAGCCCATTGATATCGAATCCTACGATTGTGCATTGCTATAGGTGGTACCCGTAGCGGTCTTCGGGAATGAAGGTTCACTTCATGCAAGCGGTTTCTGACTGTTTGGTCGCTAATTAAGTTCCCTGAAGAGTGATGAAGCCTCACGGCTAACATCATGGCGGTTATTGTTGGACCTCTTCGAGTTAAGATTTGAATGTATCGGTCTTGTCTCCGTGTGGTGCAGCGATACCGTCCTCCATGGCGCTCAGCCACGGTACCAGTGCTTCGGTAACGTGTCCAAAGTCGACTGATAACACTCTGACTTGTATTCAGAGCTAAAGCCACAGTACGTTGCCGGGAACCAGCTTCTATCATTCCCACGGCTCTGAGCATTTCTTCCCTGCTTAAATGACGTCGCCGCTCCATAATAACGTTGGTTTTAATCAGTAGTAGGGAAACAGTAGCACTAATAATGTCTTCAATGCGTTGTATGTTTTTATAGGGAAAATATTGACAGCTGATTTTCATCTTTTACTCGAATTTGATTCACAGTTCCTGATTCAAATTATGAAATGCACCAAAAAGGATCCATATAAATTTATAAAATCATAAATTTATTACAAAGCCACATCTCAATCTCAAGAAATCCGCATAAAAATGCTTGATCCCTAGACACTTTTGATGTGTGTATTTGTATATATACAGTAAATCCAGTAAGGTGCTGCAACCATTACACCATGAAACTCACGCAAGCAATAACCATAGTACGTAAACTGGTATAATCAAGTTTTAAATGAATTAGCCTCCTACGGTGTGGATGGGAGCATCAACTTACAAAAATACAGAAGAGGGTAAAGGCAACATGCGATTCAATTATTATAAGAAAAACTACTTATGTATAGTAATGTGGGACCCACAATTCCACATTGCTAGTAATCTTTTTAAACAATAAAAAAAATCTTGTAAACAATTTAAAATTCATTGCATACTGCAATAAGTGTCTCATAGCTGTTGTCATGCTAATAAGCATTTACAGAATACGGTAACTAGAACTGAGACCGCTAGAACATATGGACATAAACGCATAAATCTGAAGCAATACAATTGATTGCCAATGTCTGCATGATTGCTTACTTGATATTGAATTAATATTAATGTAGCGCATAACTTATTACTTATTTTGATCGATAAGATTAAGGATAGGCCATAAATAAAATAGATGTTAGAGCAAATAGAAACAAGGGAAACTAACAAAACTTTTTTTTCAATATTATGATATAACGAAAATAATATGATGATCTACATTCATCGAAAGTATCTCTCTATTTGTGAATTTGAGTCTTACCCTTGAACACTTAATCAAACGATAAATTTGAGCCGTGTCGTCAAAAATGTTTCTAATGGTAACCTAATGATAGCATGAGAGTTAGCAGCTTAGAGAAATATTTATTATAATTATATAAAAACTTTATGCACAAAGTTGTAAAGAGGCTCTCTGTCAGTCTACCTTAGGGTAATGTAAAAATGAAATGTATAGGTGCGTTAAACTACATAGTGGGAAATCAATAACTCCATATTATTCTTACATAGCACATAAATAAAAATAGCTAGATATAAAATATAAAATAAATACTGGATATTATGCAAAACAATAATACACATACAAAATGCATACATAAATATTACTTAAATAAATAAACAGATACAGACATTATAATATACAGAGTGCATACTCTCCTTTTAACATTAAGCCGATTGGGTGCTATCCTGATATCGAGGGGCATCCCAATTATCTAACCTTAACAGCAAGCGTCTCAAAACTATATGACGTTTGAGTATTCGGTCGTTAGCAGACGGTTTAACTTAGTATTGTCTAATGAAATCGACCAAATGCATTTCGTATATCGCTCATATTATTATACATTGACGATCAACGCATGGAGGTTGTTGAAAGGCGCTTGCGCCAACAACTAGGGATTTTGAATGTCGTGTTCAAGGACTACATAGTAACAAAACCGTTTTCACCAATAATTTTTAATAATAGTTAATAAAATGACATCCGAAGATCATGGTAGTAAGGCGAAATTAATTAGTTGTCAGCTAAACGTTTTATTACTAATACATGTAACTTTCTAAATACCATTTGAGGCATCCTTAGTATTAACAAAAACGGCTATTTTGCCACTCATATATCTTGTAGTTTAGTCGCCGCTGCGTCACTAATAAATAATATTGGATGTTGTATTACGTACAATACTGGATGATATAATAACGGGTGCACGTAAAGCACCGAAATGGTATGCCACAGCATGCCTGGAGCGTTGGCCAAGGCCGCTGCCATTGACCGTCGCCTAGTCTCGTTAGACTCATTAATAAACATTTTACATTGTACTATTATCTCAACCGGTTTTAGAAAAGTGTGCCACAAGATTTCTATGCATTTTGTGTCCATATTTTTCTTTGAACGGAAGTGGGATAGTTAGTTAGTTTGAATGATTTGAAATTCATTTTTTATTTTAATAGGTATGGTAATATGTTTGACCGCGTTTTGTGTGGGACAACCCACACAAAACGCGGTCTGGAATGTTGTTTCTTTTGGTATACGGTGCCGTACTGTCATATTGACCTTGATTATAAATTGTAATGATAATAATGTCAAAATATATTATTGTCTGATAAAAATATATTCCTCTTGATTGTGAAACTTTAAATTAGACTTTCATTTGTAAAAATACGGTACCTTACCTATTCTATTTACTGACAGAATTGTTTTGACAAGCAAGTGTTATCTGTAAATCTATCAAACGGTCTTCAAAAAATGAAATCTTCTCTTAACGAGCTAAGGTTTATTTTTCTCTGAGCCAAATTATACCAAGCATCGCTGAAGGCTGTCCGGAACCCTCTTAGACGGTGTCTTAAATAAATGTCAAATTAGTGTTTTTCTTTTTTTTTGTATATACACCGTCTGTAAGATACGTCCAGTAAATCACATTTTTGTACCAGGCAGATACTGTCATATTTGAGGCTTATTGGGTTAAAACTTTTTAATTGCAGTAAATTATAAATAGAAAGAAGTTTATTACCTTAATAAGTTAATGAGAATTCTTGTGAAGTTTATGAATTATTTATTTATGTTGTTTGTTTCGAAATGTTTTGAAGATGAACAGTTGTTTATAAGGAGAATACCTTCCACGCCAGTGTCACAATAGTGAATCGTAATTTAAATTTGTAAACTGTTTAGTATCTAAGCATTTTTATACTTTTGCGTCACACTAAGAATCTGTTTATATTAATTAAAATATCTAACAGGTTTTGCTTCTTCAACAGTCGTGCGTGAAACCATCAACTAATATTACATCATGCTGTTTGATATCTAATGAAAATATGTACAAGTAATTACACAAATGAAATCGAAACAAATTAAGAGAAGAAATATACTGCTTGAAAGGAAAAGTTTACAATAAAATATTGAGTTAATTGATTAACACACACATCATATTAGTAGCTCTAATTGAATGCTACGTAATTTATAAGACGCGGTAGTCTAGAAAGCTGTTTTTAATTAAATAGATGTTCACAAAGTAATGAATCAATAAGTTTCTAGTCGAGTATCGCATCGCACGCTGTATTGGGAAACCTGTTAAATATAATGTTACCGTTACGTGGCACGTCAATGTTGCCATCTCGCATAATGTACGCTTTATTGGATTAGGCAGCTCGGCCATTGACATAGGCTGTGTTGGTTGAATGCCGCTATGTCTACTTTAGTTTGCCTAAGTTGAAATAAGCATTTTTTTTCTCTGGTTGTACTGTCGATACTTTTAATTTAAAAACTAATGGATAAACATTTTCTCTGCATTACCTGCTACCTAATGATATTTCCAGTATTTCCAGTTCTGCATCACATTATTCTATCTTGATTACCTCGTCTACCTACACTGGGCGAAGTGCTGTCCATTCCATTCCCTACGTGCTATGACTTCATCATTTTATCTGTTTTTAATATGCTTGCATTCGTAGATTTAGTCTCTGCAATCGTTTCCAATTGAGTATTCGCAACAGCGGCACTGGATGTTTTCATTGACTTTAAATTATGATGAATGCATTCATTGTGTACGGTGTGCACTTATTATTACGTCCGACCTTTTGTTCGGCTGAAATTATCGCGTTTCGTAATATCCATTGTTGTGTTTGTGGGTGCTGTGCTGATTATAACTGTTTCCAATTTTTCATTTTTAGCTACGACATTTGATTGTGCTATTATTGAACAATCTTTGCAAAAAATCATCAGTGCTGTTTAATCTTACTTCAAGTATCGGTATGCTGTAGTTAACGATGGATGGATATAGAAATTTGTGGTTATGGATACAGAAATTTATACAGATTTTATGATGATTATACAGAGAATTATATTATAAGAAAATGTGACAGTGTGGTGTACGTGTGAAAGTAAAAAAATGTAAAAAAAAATGTCAAAAATTATATTCAAATGAAAAGAAAGAACTGATAAATTTATCGTCGTTGCCTCAGGTCTAATAACCACTGAATGTATAAATTGAAAGAAATATGCCTTTCAGTGTTGGCTTCGTAGTAGGGCGAGAGTCAGCCCATATGACGAATGTGCGTACATTAGTAACAAACTTACATAAATCAACATCTAATGACATTTTCATGTAACTGTCACCTGTTGGAACATTTTGTAATGGCCTTATATAAATTATATTTGACATATTTCCGTAATTACGACTCCAATTTAGTAATGTATGTTGATAGTTATCTATCAATGTGAATCAAAATATTCCTAGGTATTACCTCAAACAGTTTTTTATATGTTATGGAATATTATTTTTTGATAGCTATTCAATTCGTGCATTTGAAATCAACAAATTTGACAACTTAATCGTCAGTTTATCCGACCGTAATTGAGATTGCGTGGAATGTTTTTGGAAATATGGTTATCCATCTATACATTTAGCAGTAGTAATGTTGCTTAAACTATTTACTCTATCTATAGGTACTTCTATACCCAAAGCTTACTGCCCCCTTCTTTCTTATAGGCCCCTCACTTATCTGTATTTGTACTTCTATTAAAATTAATTTATGCGCTACATACAATGTTTATGTTTCTTAGCACGTGGTTTATAGTGTAGTTTAATTCCAATCGAGGTCAAAGAACCATACTTGAGTCATGAGTGTGTTGCTGGTTCTAAAGTTTATATCAATTGGTATGAACCTAAGTAGTTTGATTGAATCGCAATAGATATCATTTTAGAGTTTTTTAATTACTTCAAGATTTTTTTCATTTTCAATTGAATTTGTTTCTGGAAAAAATAACATACTTTGTTATGATTATCCAAACGTTCAAAAATATCTAAATCGCGATTATATCGCCGCAGTAGTAGGTACGTAATAAATGAAATAATTAATAAGATAACGTTGGTTAAATTTAAAAATACTATCTTTCATTAACGGAAAATAATTTGGGAGAAAAAACTAAAATTGCAGTCTCACAGCAAAATTGATCTATTACCGACGAATAGAAATCAAGCAATAAATTAATGCATAGAAAGTTCCAAAACTGACCGAATACGCATAAATCACGGTCTAACCGATTGAACCTTTTCCCGCGTTCGGAAAGTGAATCCCCTATCGTTCGCTATCTGATAACCTTCGGCTCGGATCGTGATCGCTCGCGTGGAGTCGCCCGGCCATTGCGCGATCATCCGCGTTGATTTACGCCTTCGTGCTATCTCTGTCCGTACTCATAGCGGCCTGTGAGAAGGTACATGTACAGGTGAGCACATAGGTGCTATGACCTCGATTGTAAGCAAACTGTAAAGCTAATCGCAGTCAATTTCACGCCCTTCTTTGCTTAATTGTCGCAAATCATTAGGTAAATATAGTGGTTTAGCATTTTTGCTAATTAGTATTAAAATAGTGTTATTAATATGTTTTTATAGCAGATAAACAAGATATTAAGAAACTTAATTTACATTTATGCAAATAATACTGATTAAAATATTTCAAGTTAACACTTTAGTTCCTGCCCATTCTTTCCATGACATTAAGCCGGGGACACAATCACGCGGCGGACCGCCTAGCGAAAGCATCACTTTCACCACAATCAGTGACCTTTGACAGTGGGGGACCGTCTAGTTAGAGGAGCTATGGGTGTCGTATCGTGTGCTCTATGCATTAGTAGTATTCGGAAAAGAAATCGTTGTACAATCAGTTAACGGACCAGGTACGAAAAAAATGCTGTTTAATAAGATGACACACCAAATATGATCACTGCACGTTCGAAAAATTCGTCAGAGAAAGTTGAAGGGTCAAGATCTTATGACTATTTGGAATATTATGCTATATTGAATTGAGGTCATGAGTCCAATCCATACGTCTGCGGTTCAGAGTAGTTTTAAGCGCGTAAATGTCAAATAAACCGTCTGTTATGCCAGTAAAGCCTTCAAATCTATAAAAAAATGGTTATTATACGAGATGACAAGATAAAGCATATCTTATTATTTCAAACGTCATAAGTTATGCTTTATCTTGTTTAAGCTTAATATCTTAACCGTTAGATTACGTTAGTTAAATAACAGGTACTTATCCGTAGCAGTTGCAGGTAATGTTTCAAATTATGGTAGCCCAATTTAGTTGTAAACGTCATAAGATGAATTGGTTTCTTCTTTAGTTTTTTTTTTTAGTATTTAACCGTTATTGAAAAATTGAAAGTGGTGGACTAAAGTTCAGATTTTCTAGCAGGTACTGTCGATGTAATTAGATGTAGTGTCGAATCAATATTCTAGGAACGAGACGCCCTCAGTGACTACTGATCACGTTCATTGAAAGATTTAAATACCTGATAAAGGTTTCATTTGGATTTGGCCAAACATTCTTTGATACTGTTTTGCCATGCCAGGTATCTTTTCGTATCGATAAAAACAATAATTATAACTAGTAAATAAATACATTTTAAATCAATGAAATAAAATAAATCTGAATTATTCTTCAATTAAATTCCAGATAAGTTCATTATTTCAAACGCACGGAGGTGTTATTAGAATTACGTGAAAAGAATGTACCAAGTAACAGTAAATTTGGTTTTGACCTTAACTAAATGGTGATCTAAGAAGCCGTAACACCATAAACAACGGATTATGTAAGAGCAGGTGGGCAATTAAACAATAATTGATTGCCTAAATTACCGTGACAATTATGTAAGAATAGGGTATAGGTTTAGTCTAAAGTGCGATTGAGTGATATGTAAAATTCAAATCGACTACTTAACACATAGGCAAACAGAAAATAAATCTAGAGAAATCTATATTCAGGCGGACTACTAATACTTATTAATTTAAAAGAGAAACTGAGTGACTGACTTGCCACATCACAGCAATAAGCACTAGCCTCTAGATGTCAAAAAAATGCTTCCGTAACATAACTGTGTATTATCAAAGTATATTTAGGTACTTGGAAATTCCATCCCCAATCTGGAAGCATAGGCTGTATTGTTATAAATAACACATTTCACACGTTACGAGTTGGAGTTTTGTATTCTATGAATAATTTTAACACGATGTATGTCTCGTGCGTGATCTAACCCTTTAAAGATTTTATCATATCGTCCGGAAACGAACATTGCTCATACAATTTGTACTAACTGTACGATTTCAATTTATCCATCACGGTTTTCATGGAATGTCATACAAATAATGAATTCTGATAGACTAGAAAGCTTAGGTTCGTTGACTTTATTAAATGTATCGTTAAAGCAGTAATAACATTATACAGTATCAATACCAATTTGTTTTATATTATGCACTATTATGTTTGTAAAAATATCATTTACATATTATGCAATCCATACTTCCATAATTAATATTTTAAATGCTAAAGTGTCGGTGTGGCCCGTCTTTCAGAGAACAACGGATTAACTTTGCGTGGTAATCCAGAATTCAATCATATTTTCTGTTCCATTATCAATAGATATAGCTATGCAAGCTGGCATCTAAATATCCAAGCTTTCACAAGTTTAATATAGTAGAGAGTAGAATAATAGGAATAGATTGATTGATTCCATACACGTTCAACGTTTCCGTTTAAACAAACACGAAGGTGAGTAAATTCATAGAATTCTAGGTATCGAAGTATCTAGACTCGCGAAAGCGTTCATTTATAAAGATGATTCGGTAGAAGCTGAGATGTAATCTAAACTATAAAGTTCCACTATTGCACAAAGACCTCTCTATGTGAACTGTAAGCTTCCCGGTTCAGCGCTTCTCGCGGTCATTCTTTAGAGAGGTGTCAAGTTAGTGCTGTAACACTGTGTAGGTATATTTGATGCTCTGTCTACATAACTTTTTTTTTTTATATCGAGGGCATTAGAAACTAAAATGAAAATACTAATACATAATAACTATAAAATAACTTTTAGGATGTAGGTATGACTTATTGGAATTTAAAATTGATAAGCATGACGTAAATCTGTAGGTACCTGACTCATCAGTGCACATTCCATATTTTTTTTATTTTTTCAATTAATTAATTGGCATTTTAAAAAGTGCCCATCTGTTTTTATTGCTAAGTTCTTTTCTCACGGCTTTAGTCTTGCAAACCTTTCTTTGTATGTAGAATCATTTTATTCCAAATTTTGTCTGACGCTTATAAGCGTTGCATTGTGTAACCTAAGTGCCGAACCTTTGAAGAAAACAAAAAAGCTATAACTAATTTAAGTACTTACTTACCTAACTTTTTAAAATAGAATTTAAAAAAAACGGTGTTGGTATCTATTCTTTACACTTGTACCAGCCTGTAGTTATTGTATTTCAATAAAATAGGTTGTTGAACTGGCAATGGTTTTGGCGCGTCTAACTGAAATACCTTGTGGCATAAAAATACATATTTTGAAAGCTAAAGGTATTTATAGCTAGTGTAAATTTGCAAATACAGAGACTTGAAGATATTTTCGAACAGTCACAACAGGTTTAAAATATTGCAGATGCATAACCAGCTTAACCAGTTAAACCTCTTTGGCAGTAGGTACATGACTTCGATTAAGTTTATAGCGCTGTCATTTTAGTATAATAATATCAATTTCATAAGTACGTGTGACATTCGAAAAACCGTTTTAAATGTTTTACATTTTATTAATTTTAGCTTATCATTTGGCCTAAGTGTTAAGACTGAACTTTAAATGAATCATAAATGTTTGAACTCATATTGAGTCAAAGTGACTCGACCCGACAATACATTATAGGTACACGTATCTCGATGGATGCAAAAACGAATCCATATTAATTTAGTATGATTTTATAAATCATACTAACACTAATATGGGTAAAGACTGCCAGTTTTAGTATGATTTGATAATGTCACCTGCTTTTAGGCTTCCGTATTTTTTAAATACAACTGCTGTACCTATACAAGTCCTGAGTCGGTACGTGTATGAACAGATATAAAGTATATTCCTTGTCCAAAGTACCCGCCTTTACAACAGGATAAACAGACGCATCCAAATTTATACTTTGACCTGCCATTGTTACAAAACTTAATTTAAAGTAAATTAGAAAATCTATTGAAATTATGAAAATATATACATATAGGTATTACGGGTCATAATCGCGTGAATAATTTAAGACTGTGTAGCTACCCGTGACCACGGCCGTTGCAATACGGTCGAAACGTCGGGCAAGGTCTTTTACCTTAAATTATTATATATTATTCCTATGAACTTGATATCAACAAGAAAGCTGAATGGACTACTAGTATTTTGGTTTATTTAATTTTTTTGGATTGTTTTTTCTTAATTGACTATAATAAAAACACTGATTTGGAATTCACGCGATTAAGACCTGTAATATACATATTTTCAAAATGTGTACAAATCGCGAAAGTTTATCAACATTTAAAGCAAACCTATTGAAAATAATTATTTAATGTTAAAAATCCATACTTGTTTAGAGCTATATAGATATATGCTTTGGGTAAATTCATACACTGTATTATCATTGTTATGCTCGCTATCTTTGACTTATATACCTACTTATAGTAACTTCTATTAAGACGGAGGAATTACAGCGACTCCAGAGACAGGTTTCTACCTGGTTTAGGAATCCTAGTACCTAGTTAAATTCTAGTGTAATTAAAATAAATAAAGATTAAGTATTATTATTACTATTCCAGACTCAGAACCGACATTTATAGAGCAAGCACTGTTTGGAGTGACTCATAACCACAGAGCAGTCGTCATTTGTCTCGTAGCTTGATGATTGATGACATTCGTCTGGCTGTGTGTCATGGAAATGGTAGAAATGGTGGCGTTTACCAGCGCGCCTATTGAGTTTTCAAGAAAATAAACCTTTCAAAACTTAGTTTTGAAAGGTTTATTTTCATGAAAAATCCTTGAATTTTAACCCCATAATCTTTAAGCCCTTTATCTCCTTGTGTACTCAAGGTCTGTACCATTGTTTCAGGTGAGCACTCGTGTAATTACCCGCAATACTCGCCCGTCGAGACGCACCGCAACGCAGGTAAGGTGACACTTTCACCTGTACCCTAACACTTTACTTATGTTATGTATATGTGAACGAGTAAATGTTTGCGACTTCATTACGTAAAATGATTGTAAGTTATGTTATTATATTACTCTTGAAAAGGGAAGATGGTGTAATGTTTTTGGCTAAGTATAATATTATACGGGCGTGCAAAACGCTGAAGCATCTCAAGAGCTAATATTATACCTACCTACTCGTAAATTGAGCCTCAGAGCTGAACCATACAGCGCGGTACGGCACCGCCCCGCAAATAATTCGCCGCACAGGCGTTCACACTTGCTGGCGGTGCAGCGCCGCAGCGTTCTACGGCGCCATCGCGGCACCGCAGCGGAGTGTTGGACGTACAGTCTGTTAATAAAATGCGCCCTTCCTTTTGCCGCGCAAACAACTGCTGTGCCGCTCCGACGCCGCACCGCTTACACCCCTCCCCGCCTCGTCTTGGTACGGCGTGAGAATGGCATGGTACCCCGCGACGCCGCACAGCACTGCGTCCCTAGCACGCCGGAACAAGACGAGGCTGGGAAGGTAAATTAAAGATTTAACGATGAACTATATATCGGAAATCAACCAATAATAGGTTTAACAAAAAAATAAATGTTAATTTTTAGCGCTATTTTATTTATTCTACTTTAATTCGGGAAAAACTCAATTTTATCAATACCTAATTTCATAAAAATCGACTTACTAACTTTAGAAATTGGCTTGTTAAACAAACAACATCTACTGGTTTATTTATTATTGTACTTAAACGTAATAACATTCTTGCTTACTCAATTCATTATAATTAATTATGTTAAACATTCCTACAACAATGGGTGGACGACATAAAAATGGTAGCGGGAAGTAATTGTAATAAAATAGCACAAGATAGGAAAGAATAGAAAAAATTGGAGGAGGTCTACATACAAATAGATAGTTACATAAATGTATATACAGTAATGAGATTTTTTTGTTCGTAATCTTGAGTAATCAATAAAAGATTTATTATTATTATTTTAAGTTAAACATTAAGGCTACCAAAGAAAATTTACTTTAAGCACAAATAATTAATTATTTTAAAGAAATATTAGTTTGATAGCCTTAAAGTTTTATTAGTCAACACGCCTACAATTTGTATTTAAGACTAGTAAATTATAAACATTTGAAAATAAATGCCTTGAAGAGCAAAATCAGATATGAGCTATTTAAGTAGTAGGGTTACGCTACACCATTATTTTAGTAAATTTATTTGTCGTCATAAATAAAGCCGGTCTGTTGTTCGTTGCCAAACAAATTAATAAATTAATATCGAGAGTAACGCTATAAATAGTAGGTAGGCGTTGAGCGTTATAAATTTCACCAACATGCCGTAGACAGATAGAACACAGGCTTTTAAAATGAAATATTATATCAATTTAGGGGTTACTCTTCTACAATTTCCCACTTACAATATAAAAGTGCTCTGAAATTTCTGGAGAACCTTACAAGCTATTTTTAACCCTTGATGCAAAAGTAACTTATAAGTTTAACGTGTGTGTCTTTGTGTTTGCTGTGTTATCGTCGTCGTATAATGAAAATCTATACAACATGTATATTTAATCCCGGTCCGATGAATTGATGTGTTGTTAGGTATTATGATTCAAAAAAATCTTTAAAAAAATTCAATGAATTAAAAAAACATTTTGACGGATAATATTTTTCATCAATCATTTTGAATTTTTTTTAGCTATGTTAATAGAAAACCTAGTCGGACAGGGATTTAAATTTTTGTCAAACATATTGAATTTTTAAATGTGTCACTTCAGGCGAACAAAATTTAGTTGACTGATAAAACGTACGGTGCGCATTATCGATATAACAACCATTGTAGTTTTCCTTCTTTTGTATTTTTAATTAGACTGGTATTTCCGTTCTCGATAAATTTGTGCAGATATCGATGTATGTATTTATACACCTATATATAATTATTATTCTGTAGCTGATAAGAATTATTAACGTTACGAAAATACTAAGAGTGGGTATAGGGCTTAGGCTGGTTTTCCTCTCACACTGTCGGGCGCTGATTAACTGACGCTGTAGTAATTAAATTTAACGGTTTCTGAGTGACGCTGATTGATCAGCGTCGACATGCGCCAGCTCCTCATACATAGTGTACGTCAGCACCAATGAACAGCGTCACTGTAAAACCAGCGTTAGAGTGCTTTAGGGGTTTCCATTGACGCGAAGAGGCGCGAACCTAACCTAACCTAACCTTTATGTGTACCTGGCTCGAGCAACACAAATGTAATTACTAAACATATGATATTTACGAACTAATGTCTCAAATGAGGAGGGCGCGGTGCGGTGACATTCAGGTCTTTGCCAAACAAGGACTTGGATGGTAAGTATTACGGTTTACGACCTGCTCGTCACTTTATTTCGTTGTAAAAAAATGCATAGACATCATTGAATCCTTGACACTTCAGACCATTTTGTTCGGAAATCGGAAGGCGTTCCAAAATTTCGTGTTCGTGAGCGCTGTCTACAATCTACTTGTACCTATGTAGGTATGTTGGTTTTACATAAACGTTCATAGCCGGGTCCACAACGGGTGATCCATTTTGGGGCGGCGATCCCGCGATCCGCGCTCCAGGATCGTGGCCCGCGGATCACACTAGGCCGATCACATTTTTTAAACTTGCGATCCTGAAATGCGGTCCATAGGCTCGCTTTCGGTGCGCGCTGGAGCGTCTAGTTTGAACCCGGCTATTGAAAAATGTGTGGCACTCGGGGACTGCCGTGGTAAAGCTATTAAATATCATTTTTAATCAACTTATGCAATTATAATTATTTATTTATTTTGCAGTTTTTTTTTCTTATTTTCATTACATTTCGGAGCAGCTCGTCTCGATCCGTGCGAGCTTCGTACATTCATACCATATACATATACGTTAAGCGAACGCTCGGTCGAGCTACATGGTAAAATAAAACTTAACCTGGGTTTTATTTTCGTTACGGAATTTCCTGATTTGGTCGCCGCGCTCAAAGCCCGCGATAAAAGCTATGCAATAGCTTAAAATTCTTTTTTAACTTAGAATGCAAAAGCGACTCGTTTATACTATCGGTTTTTTCTGCAGATACACATATTTTTCATGCCAAATCCCAGTTGCAAGAGGAGTAGTGAAAAAACCTCTTCTTTAATATCGGTGGTTATATAACCTGGTAATGACATGCAGTATTTACACAAACTAAGTACCTATTTGTGTATCTGTACCCACGGTGTTATCAATATGTAACAGGATTAATGAACGCTCATTATCGAATCATCCGCCGATTTGGCCACAATGTCACAACCATTACAGCATGGAATCATAATGGCTGTGGTTACATTAAACGATATCAATTATTTTAATATCAGTACATACGTTACTTGATTGCGAAATCAATATAAATTTAATTTACTACGTTATTAATGATGCATTTATTTGTCCTTTATCCAATGTTAATGTAAATAATACGCATTACAAATTTATAAAAATATTTTGTGTCAGCATTATTAAAATTATAAATAATCAATACATTAATGACTCCTATTAATTATAAATACAATTGAGGTTTATCAACAGGTATACGTCACTTAAAAAATAATGTTAATACATTGATGGAAGAGTCAATATTCTTATCAAATTGTCGGTAATACCACAGAATAAGTACCTAATAGTACTACAGTAGTATTACTATGTTTGAGTTCTAAGTTGATTGTAACAATCTCTATTTTTGAACTATTCTGAAATTGAAGGTTTGACAAAAATATGGGATGTCAAAAAAGTGTCACAATAAAACCAGCTGACCCGCTGTCAGCGTAAATATTTCCCCATTTTTGCAACATTTTTATTGCTGCGTTCCTATTGGTCGTAGCGTGGTGTTATATAGCCTATAGCCTTCCTCGATAAATGGCCTATTCAACGGAAATAAGTTTTTTTAAAATTCGGACCAGTATTTCCTGAGATTATCGCGTTCAAACAAACAAACTCTTCAGCTTTATAATATTAGTATAGATTATAATAAACAGAAGGATGACGCAATAATCGCAGAAAACCGAGAGTACAGAAGAGTACATGCATACTTCGCTTGAGCGATGCGTACAATTACACATTTAGATCGTTATCGGACATGAATCGAAGACCACATCTGTGCATTTTATATAAATTTTAGGGTTCACCAACTTCATGAACCGTGATAGTTAGACAGTCGAAATTTTCACAGATGATGTATTTCTGTTGTATTTTTTACACGATATTATAATATTGCCATTGTGTCCAATGTTGTATAGATAATGGCACCGAGCCCGTTATGCGCGAGTCCGACTCGCACTTGGCCGGTTTATATAAACTACGAGACTTAATCGTGTAAATATTTTAAGGCTTAATTCCTTTATTTTATTCTCCAACGATTCGAATATTTAGGCGATTAGTAGTTCATAAAAAATATAAATATCATCTGTAGATTTTATTTGGAAGGCGTACCTACTCCGATTACGCGTCCGTGTGCGATAAATATGTGTGCGTGCGTCAAGCGTGTTTTCTGTGTATGTTGTCTTCTGTAGTCTCGGTATTCTGTGCAATAGCTATCAATACAAATTTCGTAATCGTATTCAATATAGATGTCACATCATGATAATAATGGTGGCGAGAATTAATAATTGTTAAATTTTAATAACTTAAAGTCATTAAACAATTTAACGAGGTGTTACATTAGTCACTTGCATACCAGTAAACAATTCAATAAATATATTATTTTGTATTGTGTAACTTACTAAAGGGATTATTACATAAAGATGTTCAAAATGACTTAAGGTGGTTGCAAAATTCGTTTTGAAATATGTGTTACATTCAGTATTTGAAGTGCTCACGGCTAACCTAGTTTGTTAAGGTGTGATTTTATGAGACGCAATACGACTACAACTGCCCCGCGTCATGTCAAGAAATCACGAAATGGAAGAAGAATTGGTCATATCAACCCATATGATGCCCCTATGCTGGGCACGGTTCTCCCCAGCAGAACCTTCTTATGGCAATTACCCCCAGGATCTATAATAATAATTGATCAATCATATAAATGAATACTCCGGAACGATACCGTCTGTTGCAGCCGCCTACCATGTCCCTCGAAATCGCAACTGCTGGTTATTCGTTGACATGATTTCATAAATAAAAATCTTGTTGAAAGCTGGAAATCTATTAGGTATAATTATGTATACAGCTAACAAAAACGCAAAAAAGCTTTTACAAAAAGTTAAAAATAAATTAGTTAGGAATCATATATATCAAAAATAAATTAATTTCTGATTAGATTGTCTACAACTAAAATTATAGTTCGGCCTAAATAATTTAAAACTTAACATTTTGCGAAATGGTTCACCTATGAAGAACAAGGCTCATAAATATTTAATAGAGTTAAGGATGTAATAGAAATAGCATCATCGATAGTTAATAAATTAACTGACAAATCTAAGAATAGAGATCATTAATATTGTCTAAATAATATATCTCTTTAACTCGAAATAGCAGGAAACTAAAATTAAGTACGTCTTAAATAAAGTTCGGTTGTTATTCAATAACATATGCCAAATCACTTAACATTTTTACTAGGAAGAAGAATCTTCTTCATTACAGTTTCGAAAGCTTTCACGATTTAAGACTGATTCTTTTAAGTCACCAGTAAGGCAGCTATAAAATGAATGCTAAAAGATATAGGTACTCGTGAAAGGAATAGGCTTTATTACATATAAACGCTGCGACTCAGCCAGTGTCGATCGTGTCGTTTTTTATGATCCACGAGACTGCAAAAGTCGTGAACGAAACCTTTTTTATTAAAGATTAACATGACCTAAAAGAGTTATGTTTTATAGTTACCTAATATTTTATTTTATGGATATGTAATAAGGTTTCTATGGAAATTCTTAACCTTCATAAAAAGAAGCGCATTTAAGAGGGTAGTTCCATTAGTATAATTTTGTAAGGTGAGGTCGTATTATAACAAGGTGTAGTTTCATTTATTTCGACTCGGCCTGTGAGAACTTTAGCTATTTAGCTTAGTCACTAATGAAAGGAAGCTTCTCGTGTAATTAAAAATCTCTTGAGTTCAATGTTTACATTTGGGTCGACGATTATCTGTTAAAATCACATCTACTTCTAAAGATACAATATTTATATTTATACGTATAGTTAATATTTTCCTAGTATTCATTTTTTTTTTTGATTTCACAACTACTAATTTAAAACTATCTTCTTCATCAGCATTAAATTTAGCTTCTCTGTATTAAAATCCTTAAGATACGGTGTTGCGACCGTACGAATCGATTGATCGATGGATTTAAATCATTCACAAGATTATTTATAAAATGTTAACCTTTTCCATGCCTTGGGGAACACGTAAAATCGTATAGACACGGCTGTCATGAGCATCAATACAATCCGATATAAACTGACAGCACTGAAAATATATTAAGCCCACCAGTCGAACTAGGCCTATAATGGACAGAAAAACATTATTCGTAACTATTTTGACTGCTAAAAGCTTCGTGATGTTTCATTCGACATATTCAATATTTAACTACTTAGCAAGATCTTACGTAGGTAACGCTTCTTCGGTTGTGTAACCAAAACATCTAATGGATAGATATCTCATTCAAGTGCACGAGTCGTGTACCACGGTCACGGTAGCTGGTGGAAGCCACTTGATACTTCCCTTGTTCGTTTTATAGCCTTCATTGTGTTCCGTGCTACCTTCAGAACCACTGTTTAAAGGTGCATCTCACTAAGCGAATAAACACACAATATATAAACTTGTGAACATTTTTGACTTGGGTGGTATTACTAAGTGTCAAAATATTGCCTAAATTAAATAACATTAAGGTTAAGGTTTTTTCTGTTGAATACCTGGTTCATAAAAACTTGAAGTAAAATGTGTCTCTTAGCTATTACAATTCGGCCGTGAAAGACTTTGTTTTTGCGATGGCACTTTTAAAATACCAAGTGTATAATAATTTGTGATTTAAACTTTGTGTTTATGGCATGTGAAGCAATATCATATGCATAACATGATAATGTTCATTTTAATGTTATAATACCTCGTATGCATGCGAAATAATTAAAGTTTATTACGATATATGAAAGCTTTTGTTGTTATGCGTGTGATTTCTTTTTATGGTCAAAACAAAATCCACATTACATCATCAGAGCTCATAAACGTCTGACGGCTTAATTTGAGCCTCATCCACAAAATTATAATACATTTTTCACGAAAAAACAGTTATTATTTCCCAAAAAATATTTCCATTGTGTGGATCCGTTCATTAAATCAACTATTACGGTAAATTATATTTTGTCAGACGCCAATTTCAAATTCAAAAGCTGTATTTCATTTAAATTCAAAGCCACATTGCTTTCATAATATTAATTTGGCCTGTAGAGTATTTAATAATGTTTGTAATGGGCTGTTCGTTTAGCGAGACTAGACCTTTATGAAGTTGATGACGGTACTCTCTTCACAATGTTATCGCTTGTCATCTTCGATTAATGACACCTTGCGTGTTCGTTGTTGATTTTTTGATATATTTTTACGCCATTAGCTTGTAGATATTTTAAAAGCTTGATTGATTGTAGGCGTACCTATGTTAGTAAATTACACGTAAATGACTGTTGTAAACAGACTAACTTAAAACGTGATATTTTGTATAAAATATATTTTTTTGTATTAGCGTTTTTTTACGTTATGTGATCAGTTTGATTTCAAATTTTGTTTATTATCTATTAATAAATAATTAAATTACTTACATACATTTTGATTGAATGTAGTTAAAAAATGTTGATTATTTTAGCAACGTCAATATCATTGCGATATGTTTATTAGGTAAGTACATTTATAAAGATACTTACGGATTTATTACCCCACTAGTTGACAAATATGAAATAGCTGTGAACTACCTCATTACATGTTTATTTTAAGTTTCTAAAATTAGGTATCTATTTTATTATCCAAAATTAATTACTTTAAATGTACTCTTTATATTAATATAACTCGGTTGCCCATGGAGTACCTACTCATGCGTTTAAAGTACATAAACTTGTTTTAATTAAGGACATCAACTTACGATCCGTATCGTTGCGCATGAGTCACTATATGACGTCATACGCGTGGATTTGCAAAAATCAAATGCCGTTCATATCCAGTCACGCACCGTGATCACATCGATTGATACGCAAGGTCAGGATGTGTTTTCTCAATGCCATATTGGCCAATCACTTTCACTTATAGTACAGATTATTAGAACATGCCACGTAATACCTATAATATTGATGCTCATCAATAATATTTTAAAATAAAAAAAAAAAGGCTCGAAACAAACCACCTTAAATTTTCAAAATGTTATTTTACTAACGATGATAAGTAGGTACCTAAGTATGTAGAAATGGTTAGAACTGCCTTTGTTACGCGGTAGAAGTGAGTAAGACTGCTGCGCAAGAGATCGCGGGCTGGATTCCCATACGGGAAACATCTTTGTGTGTCAGATCTTTGTCCCCCACGACACAGGACTTGTAGCCTACTGCGGAAGTTCTCTAACCGACTTCAATCACGGTTGATATGCAGGCATTCATTCAGGAGTTTCGTTGTAGGTATGTCTCCAAAACTCAACATCAGATCTTAACTTAATTTATTTGAAACCATTTCAGACTAAACCTCTTTCAAACAAAAAAAAGATTGGAAAATTGGAAAGGGAAGATTTTTAAATCCGTTTATATACGACGGAGTTATGCTCGAACATACATAAAAAAATGCAAACATCCGAATTGAGAACCTCCTCCTTTTTGAAGTCGGTACAAAATGTCCAGTACTCAGATCATCATCAGATCAGTACCGGTTAAAACGACAGAAAGGATTTTACATCAACGCAGATATACATACATACCTTACCTGCCGTGACCAGGGTTAACGCAGAAATATTACAATCCGTAGTATTTTCAGACTGAACGGACGACAAAGAGTATTAAGTAGGTACTTCATATTTCGAAATTTGGAGATTAATTTGAACTTAGTTAAATAATAACGTTTGGGTGCAAAATTGTGTTCAAAAATAGAAATGCTTGAATTTGATATTGTTTCTCCTTGTTTCGTTTATATTAATTTAGCCCCCAATTGCTACAACCAGCAGGAGGAATTGAAAATCTAATTAACTTTCAATCTGGAGGCATTAAACTCGAGTTTGTTTTGAAGTGCCGTTTGTGTCTGTGTGTGTATTTTAATTGGGAACATTTTGTACGCCAATGCCGACTCGGTTTTGAATGCGATCGGGGTAGATAATTAGAAAACAACAAGGATAACGGGAAAGCGGAGCAGAAGACGAGTTGATTTGTCGAGGGGCTTTGACTGGATTTTATTCCCGTTCATTGGTAAAATTTAAATTCTGTTGACAATTTACGAGATTTTCTCCATTATAGGTCTTGGATAATAAATGACTAAACATAAAACGTTACACCTGGAATTTCGCCAAAAGTTATCTAATATTTGTATAAAAATGAAATTCTTGAGTTATCCATTCACTACAACACCTAGCCCAAACCCAGAAATTTTGAGAAGAAACTTCTTTTGTTATGCAAAAATGAGACTTCTGAAAATGCAAGCAAAGCTAGTTTTATATTATAAGGCCCTACTCAATTCCTTCGTCTCCGTGACCTTTAGTGGAATGTTTTCCAACTGTCATAGAAATCTCAAATTTATTTTGTCCGATACATTTCATGTTTTACGATCAATTTTGACAATACAATATATTCACGCACTCGGGCGCCTGAAAACTTTGATCGTCGGGAACAGAAGCGATAAAACCGTTGAAATTAGATTTACGACTACCAACGTGTTTGTATGTAATTTAATTAGCAACTGTTGTATGTGTCAAAATAATCCATTCAAGCCGTGGACGTCTCTGTTTGATTGAGTCAGCCCACGTTTGTTTGTTAGACTAGTTTAGAATTCACTTTGTTTAGAGAAACTGTAGTAACTAACAAGGAAGCGACGTTTGAAAGACAAAGTTCGACAACTGAGTTCCAGATCTTGGTATGTGGTGGTAAAAGTTCTGAAATAACTTTAGCAAATAAAGCTTTCCTTTCATCATAATCTAATCTAAGTATTCTATTTGTCTTGATGGCTTCGTTCCGTACGGAAATATTTACTTTATGATGAATGGCGTGATTGAAAAGCATTTAACTTATTATTTATGCGTGTGGTTATCTTTATCTTCTTATATTTTATTAGCAGCGTTTGAATAATTTCTATAGATTAATTTGTACAACGATCTGGTTTAGTATATACAAGAATATTATTCACTAACTACGCTTTATTAATTACGGGTCAGCCAAGACATTTAATTTAGCCAATTCTGAAATTGTGGCAATTATCCCTAAAACTTAGTTTAACATCGTTTTAAATATCTTGTTGTTCCAGTTTGTTGACGTAATTGCCTCTTTTGTAAGCTCGTTCAATTATAATGACCTGTCCACCAAAAATGTGTGTGATTATAATTAGTGGCAATACTAGGTCTGATAAATCGGTAAAAAACCGGGCAAGAGCATGTCGGAATTGCTAAGTGTAGGGTTCCGGAGCCGGTTACGTACGAAAAATATCGAATTGAGATATCAAAATAATTTTAGTTTAAAGTATTTGTATGCGCTACCTTTTTGATTTTTTTCATATTGTTTGGTCACATGATTCATAAGAGGGGAGGGTACAGTTTATGCAACTTTGGTGCGATGATTTCCAAAAATATTTATTAATCAAAAAGTTTATAACAAATTTTTAAAAGACCTTTTAAATGATGTGCCACAAGTTGATGTTTGGCCATTTTTTTTTTCTTCTGTTACATGTATGGAGCGCCCTCCTTAAAAATATTTATTATTTACTTATCAAACTTAGTAGCGGCTACTACAAGACACCTTTTTATTAAATTTAATCGATATTCATTGTGTAGTCTTTGAGCTAAATTTCTGTGACATACGGACGGACAGACAGACTGACGAAATTATGAGGGTTCCGTTTTTGCCATTTTGGTTACGGAACCCTAAAAAAGTAGGTACCTAATGAAAAAATGTTGCAATATTAATTGATTATACCTATCACTAAATTACTACTTTCTATAGCTTCTATTGTCATAAATAAGATTGTTATAGGCGCTAATTTGAAGAATGCCTCAAACACTAACATAAAAACAAATAAAGATGCATACCTATCATACACTAGATTTGCAAAGTCAGTGAAAGGATTTATGCAACTACTCGTACTTGTGTAACTGTTTCTAGACGCGTATGATCTGAACGGAGATGAACATTTACGAACTTTTTGTGTGATGTGACTTTCTAAATAAACATTTGTGCCAACTCGTGATTGTCTTTCATAGCGGATATATCATTATCTTTCAGTGGCAGATGATTTATATTAGGTTTTATTTTAACAATAATAAGTAGTTCAATTCTCCCATGCTTTTGTATTTCGATTAAATTTAAAAACTTAAATTCTCATAATTCAAAGACACAGAATACTTAAAAATAATTAATTTCCGTCATCCCTTTTGTTTTTAAATCTAATACTAGCTTTGTGCACATTGCGCTAAAACTTTATTTTCCTTGAAATCTGCTGCTATTTGTTGCAGTTATCGTGTTTCGAGATATTTTAACTTTTATTTTCTCACACAGACGGATTTCATATACTGCTGCTAGTTGCTCAACTTTGTAAACTTTTTGAAGGACTATTGGAACTTTATTTCTTTACAATGGTCAACCGTTTAGATTTATCTGAGGCAGAATTTTATTTTAACTTAATTGTATTTCCGCAATGTCAGTACAGTTGTTAAACATATGGATTTGTTTGATTCAAGTAGGTAATTAATTTTACAAAATGGGATGAAATCGAATGGTTAATTTAATTGTGTAATACTGTTCCAACTTCATATTTAGTTTTAATTGAAGATTAGAAAAAGTAATCAATTCGTCACTTTTTATCCGTGTACGACGACGTCAAAAGGAAGAGCTATGTTGTGGCAGCTGCATCTTGCTTTCACTATCTCATTTTACAAAAATCTGTCTATTTTTCTTTTCGATATAATGAAATCTTTAAAATGTAATACTAAATTACCACTTATGCAATGTTTTTAATCTCATCAATACCTACTATTTTAAGTCCAAGCTATCGCATTCACCGAGCCTTTTCGGTATTTGAGATAATTGTTTGTTGCCAGTTCGAAGCATATTTTTAATCAAGTAAAGTTTGTTTTCGAATCGATAGGCTTTAAAACTTTGTAGAATTCTAAAATTAAGTACTTCTTCATAAAAATGTAATAAATTATGAACATTACGCGTCATATAGGTAGTATATGCCGTAGAAGGATTTAATTTTTTTCCCAAAATTGTTCTATAGCCAATGGCGATAAAAATAAAATACACATAATATCATTGCACAAAGCAATGACATAAAATGTTTCATTGCATTAGTGTTTTATATATATAATCATTTTCAGCCAAATTTCCATCACTTGTTTCAGTCGAATTTCCATCAATAATTTCAGTCGAACTTTCACTAGGATCATGACTGCAAAAAAATAGTATAAATCTGAAATATACCTACAACTCGAAAATCAAAATACAAAAGACGTCCATAAGGTTACTCATGAATATAAACTTGCCTATACACTCTGTATAATGTAAGTATAGATTTAAAAAAATACAAGTAGTAGTAAGTGATTTGATAACTGTTTTATAAACAATTGCCTCATATAATCAATTACCTAAAATAAGGTAATTTACTTAAATACAAATCATACTCTTTAAAATTTATAAATATGTGCGGAACCTTTGACAGTGATAGTAGAATTCTCTTGACACAATTGCACAAAACAGAAAGCCTCTAAATTATTATAATATGCTTGTTGTACTTTTAATTATGCATTAAATTGAAATTACTTACCTTTCAACAGTGGAGGATCCTCAGTGTAATATAACTAATTTATAAACAAACATAATATGCACGTGCTGCAGACTGAATCGCAATTAAAAATATATTCTACGTTTCTATCTTTTAGAGCTGTTAGAGCTGTCTTAGGTGGTTCTAAATGAGAAAAAAATGTTGCTTAAGGTTTTCAAGAACCATCTTTTGGAACCGATCTACGCGTTATAGTGGCATATTATAGTATATTAGACCTTACAAAGGCAATTACACTAGGTTCCAAATGAGCTGCAATAATAACTATTGAGCCACTACAGGTGATAAATAACTCATATATACTACTTATTTAGTACTAAAGATGCCAAATAAGGAAAAATTACCACCTATTTGGGCACAGTTCTTTAGGGGGGATTTTAAGATGTCTTATGCCTCTATATGTTCTAAAAGAGAGAAAATTAAATCCTATATGCGTCGGGACAGAGAACTCACGTTCTCTGTCCCGCGCACCCCGCTCACCCACCCGTTAACATCACCCCGCGCTCCCTTCTCACCGCGCAGGCGATATACGAGTTAAGCGGTCGGCCTATAGCATGTAAGTGATACAAGAGTGTACGAAATTACTTATAAATGCAAACAGCACTCGAATTTGCAAATAAGTAACTCTTATTACTAACCGTTGATTTTTGTTCCTGCTATTCTCTGTCCCGCGCACCCCGCTCACCCACCCGTTAACATCACCCCGCGCTCCCTTCTCACCGCAGGCGATATACGAGTTAAGCGGTCGGCCTATACCTATAGTTGCAAAATTCGTGAAAATAAGTTCCAAAATTCACTAACGTGCTACTTGGGAGTATATATGTTTAAATTGTATAATTGTTATTATTTTACTTTTTTGTTGATATTTCAGTCACACTTCCAATAGAAAAAATGGGAACGCAGATTCATGTCAGAGTGCATAATATCATATTTTAGTTATATCATTACGACATTATGTTTCTTAGGTGAATCTGAATCGTGGGTAAACTTATTAAGATAGAATCGTGTTCTCACGCTCTGCATATAGCGACATCCTGCTTAAGATAGTTAACTCTATAAAAACTAATGTACATCAGTGAATAATTACATAAAAAATATTGTGAATAATGCTTCCAAACATAGTTTAATTTTTAATTTGATGACACTAAAGTATTAGTATACATATTTTAATAGATTTATTTTTGAGCAACTCCTGTCTCTTTATAAATATATTATGAGTATGATTTTTTAATATAAGCTTTACTTATTTATTCAAGAACAAGATTTATATCAAAGTATTTTAAAGGAATATTATCACAAATTGAACTACATTATTTATCAAACGATTTCACTAGAAATGAACAATATTGATACACTATTTCCCTTTTCTCCAGTCTAGTAAATTTATACCTATCTTACTTCGAAGCAAACAAGTCCATTTGCTTCTACCTAGTAAAAATAGAAATCTATGAATAGAATATCTTCGAGCATTGTGTTTTAGCACATTCAGTCACCATTTTCAGCATATTGTTATGTGGCTTTGCAGACAGACGGGAATAGACATGTAAATTTTATTTGTAGGGATTACTTTGATCCAGGTTGTATATTTTGTATACTGCGACATCTATGCCTCTGTGGCGCGGTGGGAGTGTGTCCGACTGCTACGCAAGAGGTCGTGGGTTCGATTCCCACACGGGACACCACTTTGTGTGATCCACAAATTGATGTTCCGAGTCTGGGTGTACTCTGTGTCCGTGACTTGCATGTTTGTAAAGTCCCCCGCGACACAGGGCTTGTACCCAACTGCCGGAGTCGTCTTAAAAAAATATATAAAGGTGAAAATGACTCGCAATATGAAAGTGGGATAAGTAAGCGAGCACTAGAATTATCGTTTTCTAGTAGGTTTTAAATGAAGTGAGCTACTTAGTACCTATAATGATTTAGTATAATCTAGTAAAAAACCTACAATTTAATAAGTTTGCATTTAATGCCATTAAGTAAGTATATAAGTCTATCAGTAATTTTTGTATGAATAAAATGTATTAGCACATTCCTTAGGGAAGCCAAAGTAAATGTTTCTTCAAAACCAGACAAAAATAAAACTGAAATGAATTATTAAGAACCAACAGTTTAATTTGTTTATTCTGTGAGCACATTGTCTACTTTCAAGATCTTTAGTTAAAGACTCAAAAAAAATAGTCGATTAATCACAGTCATTGCTGTTCTCGTCACATCTCGAATCTCAAGTCATTAAAAATCATAGACATGTATGACAAATGGTTTTATTGCTCCACTCTCGAAGTTATGACTTTCAGATATTATTTTCTGCCTTTTGTTTTGCGAGATTAAAGGTCAACATCTTTGAAAGTAATCTGAAGAGCTTACGCATTATGTAGTCTTGTTGTAGATAACATTTGAGATTGACATTATTTATTATCTTTGAATATTATATTATGTATGTATCTAGAACCGTATTAGTTACCTTACAAACAAGCGAACGACTCACCCGGTGCTATACATTATTTTGTTTCTCTGAAATCCAGTCTATGCATATTGTATTAGCATTTTCTATTTTGGTATGGCACGATTTGATGCTTCGTGTGTCTATTTTGATCAAGCAGTTTTGATTGGTTCTATTCGACTATACGGCGAATGTTTTAATAGGAATAAATCATTTGTAGGTATGTAGTACCTACTACATAAATACAAAGTCCTCGTACAGTAACGTAGTGACCCGGATGAGAAGGCGAAGTTTATGAATCATTGGAGACATATGCTTTGCGAAACATAAAGATGTAGGTTTATGCAATACTCTTTGTTGCTGTTTCCTTCTATGGGTGTTGCAGAATTTGGCGTATGCTCAATAACTATTGTGCAACTAAGATGTATCTACATGATAGGCAACAATTGCATAGCCGTAATTTTACTTGAAATTAAGTAAGCAACTTTCAATTATTATAAATTACGCTACGCTAATTTTCTTAACAAAAAATGAATGATTGTTATCAAATACCTTCCTAAATCAAATTACAGTGTTGCTAGACGTATAAATATTATTTACAGTCGCGTTGCAATTTTTCCACCTGTAGTTTACTATCTGGTTTTGTTCCGCTGTTTTGTCTCTCGTTTTGCTAGAATTGCATGTAATTATATATGATCGTGGTATCCGGTTGGTGTAGGTACTCGAACCCTCAGGTTTATAGGGATAATAGCTTCGAGTAGCATTACCTCCCAAGCAAGTGCCACTTACATAAACTCGTCGAGACATCCGAGTACAGACTGATTTTCAAAGATAAAAATACTTTGAACATTGTAGTGCTCTGTGTTTATGAATCCTCGTGTAATTCCATCTTCGCTATTTCTGTCTATTTTACTTTGGTTTATTTTTAAAACTACTTATCTACGTCCCTTCTGCTTCTGCTATTTATATATATTATATTGTTTTTACAGTCTATATTTAATATTATTAGCTTGGTCCGCTTGTCGTCATCAATATTTTTTTACAATTAGTTTATGATAATTTTTGGAGGCGTTGCTGTAATTTCTTTATTTTATTTTAATTAAAAATAGGCAGGATATACCTTCCTATTTTTAATTAAAATAAAATCTGGAAATTTGCTAAAATATGAACAAATCATACAATATTAGTTGTGAAAAATATCTACAGAAAACATAATAACAAGAACACAGAGTAAATATTTTTTAAGAATTTTACAAGTGCATTTCATTACAAATCGTTATAGAATCAAAATTACATTAAAACTAAACGATTACATAAAATTTATATTCCTAATGAAGTCTCATAAATACTCATCACTATGTTTCTTAATTCGTTTATAATGTCATATTCAAAACTGTCAAGGTCACGACTAATAATTAAAGGTGACCAGACCTAATTAATTACAGATGATTCATGATCATAAAATTTAAACATATGCATGAGAAAATCGTCTCAGGCGCTTAAATTAGCAGAAAAATGCTTTAAAAATAACAAAAAATTATAAGTTATAGGGTCAAGTTTAAAATAAAAGCTGCAGTTCACGTATCCTTTTAGTGTAAAAGGTATTGCTCGCATATCCGTGATGTGACTTAGCTGCTAAGGGGTCTGCGGGGAAGAGCATGGTGTGGGAGGCAGGGGGCAGGATAGTAAAGGCCAGGCACTCAATACTGAGATTGCAGAATGCAAGCTTCATAGTAAACGCTCTCGATGAACGCAAACATAGACATTGGTCACAGACACGGACACCTCGCTCTGTCACTGGTTTGATTTGTTCCGTAATTCCGTGTCCGTGAGTGTTTAGTGACCCTGTCTGTTAAGCCGGAGGTCGTGGGTTCGATCCCCACCCAGGATAAAACTTTGTATGATGACCGCGATGTTTTATTCTGTGTCTGGGTGTAATTTATCTATAATATGTACTATAGTATAGACTCGTGCCTAGTTTGGGATTGTTGTCCCAAGATATTATTATTATTCTTTGTGTGCGTGCCTGCCTCAAGAGCATCTATGAAGATTGCCTTCTGCACTCTGTGGTATTCTGTGGTAAAGGTCAGTCGCTTGCTTCACTGGTATGGCCCGATGTTACCCGATCATCGTGTACCATAAATGCGTCGACCTCTATCGTGTTATTAAATTGTTCTGTGTTGCGACAGGCTATGTCGCCTCAATATCGCTTAAAGAACTCTACTATAACTAGAACAAATAAATTGTTAGATAAACTTCTTGTTTTGTGAGACTACTCTGGATTAGTTGAGTCGACTTAGATGTGTTTTGATGATTAAATAATTAAGTACCTAATTAATAACTCTTTAGAAAATAGCGAAGATATACGGGTCAAACTCTGTTTGGACAACATTTTTAAATCCTGTTTTTGATTATAGACAATACGACGTATTTTTTAAACTAGAGGTAGTCGAAGTCATTATCCACTTATGATTTGAAGAATGATAATAATACACTCTTTCAAGAAAAGCGATTGCATCTTGGAATCAGTTTACTTACTAGGGTATCAATAGGTACTTTAGAAATATTTCAATTGCACTTGAGAAGCCACAATCAAATGGAGAAATCACAAACGCTTAAAAGTAGATTGCTAACAATGTATGAATAAGCAACCTTTGACCTGACTCAATCCGATCTGTTCTCCACTCTGCCTCAAGTACCGTAAGGTTCCCCTATTTGGATTCAACATTTTCCTTCACCTTTAATGAAAACTCAATTCTAAATGAAAGCTGCAAGGTTCATTTTTCTTAATGGAATATTGTGATGAGTAGGTTATCACAAATTGTTTATAAACCATTAAGTGTATTCCAATGTGCTCGTAACAGTTTTGAAGCGGGTTATTCTATTTAATAAGTCGATCTTTCAAATCATTTTGACTTCGTGGGTTGAAACATTTTATTTGCTACATATTTTCATCTCGATTGAATTGAGTTCTGAAAGCGAAATGAATGGGGTTTGCTTTATACACTAAACTTTATTAATTACTGAAGTTGGTCAAATGTATAGGTAAATATTACGAAACATAGTTTTAAATTTCTGATAGGTACGTTAATGATAGACAATTGGTCTGGACGGCATTATTTAAAACTAATTTGGTTAATATTTTTTTAATTACTAACCACAAAGACATTTCTCAATTTTATTACGAAATATTACTTTGGCAATAACAACATTAAAATTACTATTGACTTTACTTTCTTCACATTTGGGACGTACAAAATGAAAACAAAACTATATATAATGAGACAGTACCAAAGTAACGCCACATTAATTTTCTTGCAAATGCATCTTTCACGCAGCGTTAACGTTAGCAGGTAATGCAGCAACTACATAAATGAAGTTAATTCAGCTATGTTTCCATTAATGGGTAGAGAAATTGCTGTATTTTGCATATGAGACGTGGAAAGTGTTATATAACGTTATAACGTAACGAAATATTAGCTTTGTTTAAATGGAATTTCGAAAACAATACTATTGGAATTGATATGAGTGTTTTGTTTTGTAGATATCGTTAAATAAATATTTAGTAGATTAGGTAATGGCTTGTAAATATTAATTGTTAGTATTACTGGAATTAGGCTATAAAATACAAAACTGCCCTAAATATAAACTCAGGTCAGAGACCTTATAGCTAGCTTTTAATTTTTTCTAGCTTTTCCCCGTCCGCGTTATGTATTAATTTATATAGTGCCATTATGATGTTTAAATCATATTATTGTAAGGTTTTTATTTAAAAGAGCAACAAACATGTATCCACACTATGGCAATCTAACAGTTTAATGACATCTGTATATCTAACAGTTTATTGATAAATATATGTTTGGCATAACATGGTTTAAAAAGAAAGATCTGCAAAAAAGGTTAAAAAATAAAACGATTGCGATAACAAAGCTCTATCAAGTTATACTTAAGTAGCGCTTTTTGATCTTCAATGTGTCTCGTAAAAATACCGATAGAGTTCTTTTTGCTTGCGCATCACAAGATAATTTAGTAGAATTGCCCTTTTATGTCATTATCAAATCCTTATTTCGGTCGAATCAGCTTCTTTTCCGTTCATGAGCCTCGAAACAGGTTTTTGTAATTTACTTCTTTGAATACGAGTATAAGGGATTTCCAAGCTCGTGCCTCTACGTATATGGAGATGATTGCTTTTATGGATGAGAAACGAAAGGTTATAAACTTGTTAGTCTATACCTACTTCTTTATGTGATGAGCTTCGATCAACAATGTTGATCAAAGGTTTATTTAGATTATCTACCTATGTTGTATTTTTTTTTTAAAGATTCTTGAGACGAGGTCTTGTTTATTTGCTTAGTGTTTCACAAAAAGATGAATTTATACTAGATGATTAGGTATAAATGCGAAAGATGCAATAGGATAACACTTTATAAAGTGCTGACCAACACGATGGACTCCACGTGCTTTTTTAATCAGTTTAATTTCTAAATAGGTATGCTTTTAGATTTTATTATGTTTTAAATTTTAGCTCTACTCTCTTGTATAGGTACTCTCAATTCCATATGTGTAATCTTTTACCTGCTAAGTTATAAAAGCATAAGTATAATATTTATCGGCTCCAGAAACAAACCGTGACGATATGTACGTATAATATTACATGTATTGTAATGTTACGATACTGAATTTACTTTTTATAGAAAATAATGTTACATCGATTAGCTGTCACGAATCTCAAGGCCTTCCAATCGTTACGAGCTCAATTGAACGTATCGATTATCGCGCATTTTACGCCACGCGTCGTCAGTCTAAAATTGTAAGAAGTACACAATTATTTATACAGACTTTTTGAACATATTTCAAGAGTCGTAAAGCGTAAAAACAGCAATTGTCAATAAAATTGCATCGGCACTTTATGCTTTATTATGTCGGAATCTACGAAAAGTCTCAAGGGCTTCATACGTCTAAGGATCGTTGGTAATTCCCAGTTATCGTATTCTTTCGTTTTATTCGCAGCTCTCAGATAAGGGCTTTGAGTGATTCCATATCTCCCGGGATTTTCAATTTAGAATTGATCGTAGGAAGAATGAGGAAAAGAAGATTGATATTTCGGATTTTTTCTCTGGCCCTATTCGTATTGGAGGCCGCACAAGTGAGTGATCGCCCGAGTCTGTCCCGAGCTAATGATACCCGAGGCTTATCGGCTCGGCTGTCGCGCGTCATTTTTACGGATTCAGCCGGATTTATGTAAATTAGTTTTGTCAGCGACCCACCTTGTTACGGCCGCTATGAATCGAGCGGATATCGTCAATATTGATACTTCTATAGGGTTGAAATATTCACCTCGCTGAATGAATTTTTGTTTAAATATTTTTTCGTCGTGTCATTTTATTACAAATTGAAAAAAGTAGTATGAGGTCAAAAATAGATAGATTACCCATTTTTCCTAGATAAGAAATAAAGAAGCAGCTTAAACGCAATTATGTACCAACCGATAGTTTTTATAGATAAGTACCTACTGAATTTTAATGAATGTTTCTAACAATTTTCCTATACAAACATTTTTTGATACAATAGCCACTATAATTGTACCTACCTAAAGTGTCTGCTCCGTCATCATCACATATTGCTTAAGCACGATACTCTATTAATATTCATCGGAGTAGCTGTGTTACTGGATCGAGTTGGCTCGTAGTTGTCAATGTAATTAAGGCGTTTCACACACACCGCACAATGCGAAGGCAGTCTGCTCACGTTATAATTATGAAGATTTACACTATTCGACATAGATACGCCACTCTATCTGACAATGAAGTCTCCATATTCAATGTACGTGGTTCTGATTGGATCTAATAGGCTGGTAGCTGAATACGTCAGATATTGTTAATCGTCTCGCTTCGCTTACGATCACACCTGCTTTATAATAGGTACTGCATATAATACTCAAACGATATCAAATAGGTCCGAGGGCTTCTTAACTAGACGTAGATTAAATTTGTACCTTGTATTATGTTCTAAGCATTAACAAATAGTATTTTATATTCCTTTGCTTGTATGTGTCGTTGAATGCATTGAAATTCATTAAAGTTCTTTTGAATAATATAGTGCGTGCGTGCCGTGTAAGTATATTCAAATATATTTCATTAACATTCTTACATAAGTTATTCAAAATGATTGACTACATACTGTTACACTGACCTTTAAAAATAATGGTATTTCAATGGTATTACCGTGAACAGTATAATTATTTAATTCCTCTTATAAAGTAGGGTATTTTAAATACCAAACATAGGTAAGTTCCTATAGTGAAATATATCTGTGTAAAGGTCAATTCCTTTGTGTATGTTGTACAATAAAGTTATAAATTTCGGTCCTTTATGGCCGAACTATATAATAAAATAAGACATTTAATAATGCAAAATATTTTGCAGCATTCGATGCGATGAAAGTGTCAGTAGAAGAACTAGCGATCTACCATAAACAGTGTTGTTTAACAAACTAAATTTTCAAGCGGACTACTTATATGAACAAAAAATATACAAATATTGCACCTTAAAATACCTTATAAAAGGATAAGGTTCTTTGTAAGCCACGCCATAATTCTCATCGTAGGAATACCAATGTTGTAGGTGCATCTCGACTTTTCAAGTAGGTAAATTGTATTCACGTTGTGTGTCGGGAATATGGATTCTTCTTAGAATTGCAAATGCCAATAACACATAACATTTTGTTCAGAACATCCAATAGACAAACTGTCTGGTAGTAGAAAATAGTCTGATTCGCTCTAGAAATGCCCTGATATTGATTGACTGCTGAATGATAAGCAATACGTCCAATCAAATCGTCTTCGTGGAGTTGGAATATACAAGGCATGTAAAGGGTTAATGTTAATAAATCCTTGGCATGCACCTGGTGAATAAAAATGACCCGTAGGCCTGGCACTAACAGTGAGACCATCCGGGTCCGAAATGAAACCTCTTAAAATTAATGATATGAAATTATTCTCTTAGGTACTTAACGTTTGTTAGCCACAGAAGTTGATAAATTTGAATGAAAGGAAGTTCTGTGTAACCCTATCAGGCTGGCAAGGATTAAGAAGAATAACACAAAGAATCCATAGATCCATGCATATCATAGATTTTTTTTTTCTATTGGCCTATAGTTTAGTTGGGTTGGGCTGTTAGCGCGCACAATGGGTTAACTAAACAGTTGGATTAGTGGTGAGTGCACATTTAAATACTGTTAAGTAGATAGCTCACATTAATTTATTGGATGATACTAAATCATTCTAGTATGCGCACTTGCATCACTAATTATGTACTCGACCAAACTATCAGATGATTGAAAGTCTGTCATATGCGGGGACTTTAAGGTACAACTATAGCTGTGTTTAATATAGGCTTGCCAGGAACAGCCGAGTATCTAAGATATTAGGTGGATAAGGAATATAGCTGCATCGACCCAATCGTGATTGATATATGCCAAGCTCAGGCGAACATAGTAATCCGATCGGATAGAGTACACGTTACCGAACTGTCGCTATTGCATCGCACTAATTCAATTGATTGCATTATCAGTTATATACCTGAACTAACGGATAACATGAGAGAATTCATGTAGGAGATGTTGGTTAGCAATAATCTGTTTATTCACTCCTACAACTGCTTTGATCCCCGATTCAGAGCGTAATGCGAATTTGAGGTTATGCATAAACAAACAATGTCATTGCATGTTGATGTTATGGTAAGTTTGTGTGGATATTAAAAATTAGATTGGATGACATAGTTTTAGAAAATAGTACGAGTACCTAATTAATTAATGTTCTTGTCTTTATCGTTCGCTAATATTCACTTTTGACTCCGTTTGCGTGAATAACAGTGTCTTACGCACACAGTATATACAGTAATATCTGCGTGTATTTAATTCAACACGTATATTTATTTTTTATCCTACTCCGAGGAAATAGTTTAAATATTTATCAATCCCGGGAGTCAAAAGGCCTCGAGAATATATTATAGTACCTAATTTATTTTACTGTTTATACTGAATAATTATTGTAAAGTCATCATTGATTAGAATATAGCTACGAACATATCACTACTACTAACTACTTTTCCGTCATTCAGCTCGGTTTTGTGCAAGTTCTGGGCTTATAGCCAACGTCCTCATGTCCCAATCGATGGTTGGGTTTCAGGTAGTGGAAGGACGTCCTTTACCTCTCTTTTCCTTTATCTCACTTATAGCCATAGCTTTACGAGTCATATGATCTTCCTCTCGACACATCACATGTCCATACCGATTTTCTTTCAGCTTCAGATGATATTAGCCATCCCACCTGTATCGCGACTATACATATTTTGATCTTAACGAGCTTTGTAAAACCTCCGGCCTAGCGAAGCATAGGTACTCAATTCGGCGACGTGCTGTCTTTGCGAGTCTGTTTTACATCATAGCGGGTCTCACTGCAGCTTTATACACCATTCCCTTGGTTCTGACGGCAATGTTGGGGTCACACAGTACAAATCGGTGTACAAACACCGACTGTACTACTGTACTGTACTGTGTAGTGTGTTTATTCCTATTCCAATATATTTGTCGTACTACCATAGGAATTTAAAAAAATCGTCATCATTCCCTATATCATGAAAAAATAACCTCTAGGCAAAGACATTTTTTTTTGTCATATTGATTGATGATAACAAGTTTCTTTTAAGTGTATGTCTGTATAATATAACTCAAACCGTTTCATTGCTCGATTTTGTACCAACTAATTGTAGAACTGGCAAAACTGGCGTACAGCGTTCTCTACCTTGACCATTTTAAATGTGTATAATTTATTATTTCGAGCATGGTTACTCAATTCAAACATTATGTATCAGTTAAATAACAACATGTTAAGGAAAGTGCCACAAATAATTTAATAATATTTATTTGAAAATATTGTCGTAAGTAATTGTAGTAGGTACATATAATATATTTGTGTTGTTTTGTACTCTATTTTATGGTATTCCTTAATGGTCTACGGACGATTTTGAAACAATCTTGGCAAATTTTATATCTAAAAAATAGCAAGAATCTGTTTTTAAATGAGCTTTAGGCGGGAACAAATCAATATAGAAGCAAGTTTATGATGGATACGCATAAACTTGCTTCGATATTGTTTTCTTAAGACCTATTTATACACATGTGTAATTAGGAAATAGTCAACTAGTATTTAAACTCGACGGAAGTTCTTCATAAGTAAGGATGTTATGATTATGACAAACAGATGCAATTCTAGACATTTATAAATAAAGAGCTGACTATCCGTCCGTAGTCTGTAATAATAATAATGCTAGCATTCATAGGTTCATAATTATTTGCTACTAATGCCATTGTTTGTTACCGCAGTAGTACACTCTCTAACTCTGCTTAAAGCTTGAGTTAGATCTTGGCCTTTTCTGGAAATTTATTCCAATATAAATAACGTAGAATATTTGAGCCAATTAATCATTATGTTAGTAATTAATTATAAATTCATCCATTGCACAAAAACAGTTAAGTATATACCTAGATACTACTTCATTATATTTATTATTATACTGGCGGTATTTTTATACCAAACAAGCATTGTAAGTGATTCGAATAGCGTTTTATCGCGGTTGGTGGGCGTAATAGATAAACGAGAGTCAGCCACGGTTTGTTAAGCAAATCTTAGTTTTTTTTTATTTGTGCTCTCACTCCGTCAACAATGCTATACTGATTCCGAACGCCTTTTGTTTCCTTTGTATGAAAGTGAATTTAAGTGAGCTTGTCTTAGCTTAATTATGGTTTCTTTCTGTGATAATAGGTTCAAATAGTTCATTTAAATCCATGTTAACTGATGTTTCTAAATCTAGCCGAATTGATATAGATACATACCCAATATTTATCTTATTGTTTGTACTGTCGAGTATAAACAAATATATGTAAGAGGCTATGCTGTAACTATGCTCAAGATTCTGTAAATAACAGATCCGATTTTTGAAAATTGCTCATCAAAAAATCTTTTTGTTCACAGGTAACTCAGCTCTGATAGTAAAACTGTAGGAAGTCTCGTAAAGTGCTACTAGGCAGGTGAGTTCCGATAGACATCTCTGCTTTGCATTTGAACTTTGACAGGGAGTCTTGAGAATTACGAAACTTGGAAAGTTTCCAACACCTTCTCTCCGCATTTGTACTTGTCTTGAATTCTTCGATGCCCATCTAAGTAACGACTCGATGTCGATGCGAATTGGTTAATAAAATAAGTGTTGCTACTTGTGTGAAATTATAATTATTGTCCTTCCTTTTTTATCATTATTATTAAATTTATCTTAATTTTATAGCTTTGGACTGTACCTACATTATTTCTGATCATTAGAACAGTGTCAGATATTCTTCCGTGAAATCGTAATGTTAACACAATCATCACTGTGTTTCAGTTGAAGGGCAATGTAGCAAATGTAATTACTGGGCAAATAAGACTTACGAGCAAGAGAGCGTTGTACAGTGACATTCAGATCTTTGCCATCATACAAGGATTTGGGTGGCACTGACATTGGTATGGACCAGTCGCTTACCATCAGACGTACAATCTGCTCGTCGTTATTTCCGTAGTATAAAAAAAACTCATCAAAATACATCAAACATTTATAATAACTAAAAATTAAACGTGAATCTTAATTCCATCAGTTATTCATAACAATTCTTTACTCTAATTTATAGGTCTTATATTGTGAAATGCTTGTCAAGTTCTCGTTTAATTGGATCAGCCAAAATTATTCGAATAATTGACAGTATTGTTCTGATTCCCACCAACAATTCCCAGCGTCTTAAATCTATTCGGTTTGCATAAAACCCAAACCTTTTCTAATTTAAATCATCTTATCTTTGAATTCTGTGAATGGATTGTGGAAGATTTAAGTGCTTTTTAACTACTTATTCTATGTGCAGGCTCGGTCGTTGGATAAAGTAAGCGATGCATGAGATGTAAGCATTGACCTCTCTCGGTGCCGTGATTGTAACGGTCATAGTAAACAACGCTAAATGCAAACAATAACAGATTTTATTACAGGTCGTTAAAGACTAAAATAGCTTCAAATTAGAACCGGTTTATGCATCCCACAGATTTGGAATAATTGACACCTGGCCTTGAAATTTTGATGCTGATTTGTTAGATTGCGCAAACTGATAGTGAAATAGGATTAGTTGTGATGATTTATCAGAGAACAATTTATGAGCCGTTTGACACGGATACGGAATCCTTCGCCGGCACGTTAAAAGATTTACGAGGGAATAAGTTCGGGGTCGTTAATTTTACTGACGCGCCGATTATCTTAACAAGTTGTCGTGTTTGAGATAATCGCGGTCTGAGATTTAATAAAATTATTTGATGAAAGTAATAAAATCTTATTTGATTTTGGTGATTAAATAATCTTTGACTGATGGGTCAATTGTTAAGACGTCATATTTAAGTGTATTTCTTTTAAAAAGTTACCTCAAAAAAGTTAATTTATATTGATTTATTTTTAATTCAATTCAATTTCTGAATTTTTAAGTAGATACTACTTTATTATGTAGAAACTAATCCATTTAAGGCAAGGAAATGCATGACCTATTTGGTATGTAAGGGAAGTTAACCATAGTATGGTCTTAGAAGTAAGTTTTCTTTCACATCTCTGTTCTGTTCAGTCGACACAGTGGCACAGACTGTCTAGAGCCTAGACTCCATAGTAATCTAAAATATCAAGCATATTACGATACTGCTGACAACTTGTCTAAATGTTAGTCACGAATTTCTCCAAACTAAAGGAGCTTTGCATGCGACAAACGTTTTATTACTTAGGTCTTAAATAATAATAAAAATAACTTGTAGGCACCAGGCGGCGACATTTTATCGAGTACTTTTTTGCTTGTTTATACCTAGTACGAATGTTTATATTGCGGCATTTAGGTCGTGGGTATAATAGGATTCCGATATGAAAATAAATAGTAATGTGCTTGTGACGAATTCTGGTTCTATAAACGAAAATAAAATCAGGCCTATTTATGGTCTTGCTTTGTTCTAGTAAAAGCATTTTACTGTATAACCAAATAAAGAGTTTAATTGAATATGTTTAAGGAATCATAACCCTGTGCTAAAAAACACCGAGAGGACCTACAGAAGCAGAAGGTACGCTTCATATGTACTTCGTTAGATCGAGACACACTAGATATTATTCATGGACATAGAATTTCGGAACACCTTCGAAACAATGTAGTACAAGCTGGTTCTAGATTTGAATCCATGAGCGATATCTCCCTATGTGTGTGTAATACTTGAGTGCGTTTGTATGAAGCTTACCTACTTAGCGTATTGTGTCTAAGTTTTTAAATATTTAGCTTTTGCTTTATCGTACAAGATTATAAAAATGATTGTGAGAGCTGTCTGCCACCTTTTGACCAGTTTATTCAATTTATGGAATCTGGATTTGAGAAAATACGGTCCGCGAATCCTCTAACCAGTTTAGACGATCACTAATGCGCTGTCGACTGAAAAATCCGAGCTGATGTTTGAAAAGCTTAGCCAGCGTTTTATTAAACCTACCAAAGTAAGTAATACGTGATTCATTGTTGCGATTAAGGGTTTGTTAATGCAAATTAAACAGTTTATTTAGAGAAATGAAAACAAGAACGCAGCTAAGGACTGCAGTTAAAGTGCACCATAAAACTAAAAATGCCATATTTATTAAAATCATCTTTTGTTCTCAAAATATTACTCGCAATGTGGGCCGCATATTACTTACTAGCAATCTCGTTAAAGCCTGCAGATAAGCTAATTTGCTTTGTTAGTAGTGGGTTCACGTAGGTATTATAATGGATGGAATTCGAACCCGCGACCTCTCGATTGCGATTCCGATGCTATAAGCATATGCTACCGCTGTCATAATCATGAAAAGAGGTTCTATTAATATATATATAATATTATATTTTAATGATTATCGGAACAAGAAAAAAAACGTTAGTGTCTGTGTAACGTAAGTGTAACTTTCGCGATTTGTACACATTATAAAATTATATGTACTACGGGTCTTAATCGCGTGAATAATTTAAGGTTAAATAACTAGTTTGTTGCCCGACGTTTCGACCGTATTGAACGGCCGTGGTCTTGGGTAGATTATCGTGCAATAAACAAGGTATTTTTCCTTAAATTATTCACGCGATTAAGACCCGTAGTATAAATAATTCTATAATATGAACTAATTCTAAAAAAAAAAACTTAAACCTTGATAATCCTACGTCAGATCTATATTCCTAAGTCAGAGATGACTTCGCGTGCTGAATACGCAACTGTAGTTATTACATTACTTGCATCTAGACGCCCGGAGCTTTCTACAAATCGAATGGAGATAGTTGTCACGGCTATTATATCTAAAGTAGTGGTTACGATAATATCCCTACCCGATGCATTAGTATGACAATAAATTGGTACAGATGCAGCAGTCCTGCGCATTTCCCCAGGCGTTTGGCGATGGACCAATGTATTGCCAAACTGCTGCATATAATAATGCCATTTGGTAAGGAAAACGCCATTCGGTATTATCGATATGATTGAGCTATAGTGTCAGTGTAACTGTGCCAAAGTTTATTGTGTACTAACTATATCTTGATTGGCAACTGAATATGTATAAAAATGTTAAAATAGGTGAGTATAGTCCATCACAATTCAACATGGTAGTCGGAGTATGAGGTTAGATGAGAAAGATCAAGAAGGTACCCGTCTCTTTGCCTGCAACGAGGTCCATAGGTGCATTTATTAATCTGAATATCGCTTATTTTTTTAATAGTTTTGTGAATTATAACGAAATCGGTAATTGCCATGTCGACCTGTCGCGGATTATACTGTCATTAAGTACAATAATAGGTACTTACTTGTAAGTACAGCTATTGTTATGACATACCTATATAGCACCAATTTATGCAAGAAAAGCAGATTAATGAAATCTTTACCTATCATAATCTTACTTGAAAGTATACTTAATATTTTTACCTATTATTTAACAAAATTACATAAACATTGAATACAATAGAATGACAGCAATTTGAAATTGCAAATGTTGTTAATTTGCATCTAAATGTACTAATTTGTTGTTACATAGCGTAACGCAATCCACGCTAGAGATTTCAAGCGGTCCAATAGAAAGATGACGCAGATGGCTGAAAGAATATTTTGTTAAAAAATGCCTTGGTATGATAAGCAAGAAGTTGTGGGTTCTATTAATAGATTCCTATACGGAACACCACTTTCTGTGTTTCACAATTCTTTGCTTGGATGTACTCTGTGTCTGAGATTTATATGTTTTTGTATGTCGCCCGTGACACAGGCCTTACTACCGTATTTTATATGTTTATTAATATAAAAACTTATATTAATATAAAAACTTGCTTGCATTTTTTTTCAATCTTAATAATTACGTTTCGTACAAACTATGAACAAGCAACAATTTTTTCAACACTTAATTAGCACATGGTGGTTTGTATATAGTTAGTAACCGTAGCTCAATAGACGTCAGAAAAAACGAACTGACACACGTGCGTTATCGGATTTAGGTTATAGCTAAACTACGTATAAGAAAACTAAAGTTTCCCTTCAAAATAAAGCAAATAGCCACATAAAAAAAACTGTAAATGGGTTAAATTAAGAAAATTCATTCAATTGAATATTAGGTATTATTTTATAGAAAATTATCATCATTTTTATTTTGTTAAGCTTATCCGAAAACAAATTTTATTTAAGTAGACACTACATGTACATGTTATATGTATGTGTATGTAGACATTTACATTTACACAGCTTCGTTTTATCGAAAAAGAGTTGTCTTCACAAAAGTTACAAATTATACCATATATAACAAGGATTCATTTAAAGGTCAATGTCCGATTTAACAATAAACTTGTACTCATTCAGAGGCTATTAAGGGACGGAAGCCTTAAAATAAAATATGCTTTATGTTCACTAAAGTGCCTCAAAGCAAAATGTTCACTTATAAGTTAGTGAAATCATTATAATACCTATTCATCTTTATTTGTAAGTGAAATACAAATTAATTAACATGAAGCCAAACTAATAAAAGATTAAGATTTAATTCATTAACTTTAAAAACTTTCAAATAAGCTCTACTTTCCAGGAAATGTTATAAGGGCTAATTATTTGATCTAACAGATTATGTTTATCATGCTTTATACAAAAGATTGTAAAATTTACAGAATAAAATAATCGAATTAAAATTTTAGTATATATTTAAATACCATAATATCTAAATCCGTTTAGATAACAAATATACGAAACTGTACGATCCGTACTTTGTAAAAAAAATATAATACGAGTATTGTTCATACTGATGTACAATCATAAATCAAACTGCGCAAATGCATTCGCGCTATTTACCGACATATTATAATTCCTCCCATCCATATGTAGGTACATATTTTTCTTACCGATTATAAACAGGTATGAACAAAAAGGGTTGAAACAAGTTATAGATAAGTCATTGCCGATCGTACCAGTCGGTCTTTCCGTTTATGACGGCGCATTAAAAGCTTTCGATATTTTACGACACCGGGTATCATCATGCCGTAAGGGGATAAGCCGACTTGGTTTTATAGCCTGTTACCAGATCCGGTAATGCAGCGATAACACGACTGTTAATAAATTGTATGTATTTACCATTAGACGTTTTATTATGTTATTATATTTATTTAAGTAAGTTTACACAGACAGATTAGCTTTGAGGGAATCGCATCATCAAGACGTGTTGGTTTTGTGCCATAAAATTGCAATTGACAACGCGATAGACCTCGTTACTGATGGTGAGCCGAGCTAGAATCATTTGGAAAATATTGACTTCACATTGCAATATACAGAGAAACGTGGGCAAATAGAGTAAGCCTTTGTTTAGTAAAGGGACTAGTAGGTAACGATAATATACATATTCGTAGAATAGTTATTAAGGAAGTTATCAGTACGATAATGAGTTTAATTGATACTATGTTATATCGATTCGCGGTAATAGATTATAATAAAAATCTATCTATTTTATGAGCTCGCTTGTTCTTGATAAATAATTAAAATTACCGATAAATCGATGAAAACTAAAAGGTTTTTGAAGTCAATTATAACACATCATCAGTATCTACATATCAGGTACCTGTTTATAGTACATCACCTATTTAATGTCTCGTACAGGAAACTTGCAAAAAAATGTTAAAGTTTAAGCTATCGGTTCAATAATTGGTATTATGACGCAACTCATTGTGTTAGGTTATCACAAAAAGAACACAACATAATCAAATTAGACAACGTTATAAATCACCAGAACGAAATTGGCGTATATTAATAACATATTGAAGATTGCACAGTGGCGGTAAGATTCGAAAGTAATTACACCACGACAGATGGTAACAACAAGGGGCAATTATGAGTGATTCACGCGAATACTCTCCCACGCTTCGATATTGTAATGATAGTTAAGTAACCGCATTCTACTTGTTCAGTGTTGATGGAAGTGTAGCAGGTGGTAGATTGCTGTAATTTGTATAAATAAGAGGCTATTTTTATATAAAGAATAATACTATTATAGACTATATACCTAATATATATAGTAGATACCTACTTATTGTTTGTTGTAGACGCGCTTTAGTCATTTACTTAGACAGACATGGCTATTCTCGAATCAATTTCATCTTTAGTATTTATTGCACACGTTAAAAAGGACAGGTACTCAAATTTTGCCAAAAACTGAAGTAATTAAAAAAAAATGCAATCAAGACCCCCGTCTCATTTGCATCTTTTTTGCGCAGGCGTTTTTTTTAATAACTTTTCATTAAATTTCATTTTATGCAGTCGGAGGCATTAATGAATTTCAATGAACTTATGAACAGAACCACTACATTATGTAACATACATATAATACGTGGATACGTAAGTGTACATATGTAAGTGGATCTTGTTTGCATCTTTTTTGCGCAGGCGGGTTTTTAATTTTTTATTGATTTATTTTATTTACCTGATACTTTTTAGTGGTTGTAGGGTATAACCGATGTAACAACTAACTTTCAGGACAGCTTTAGCCAAATTTTGAACATTGAAATATGAATGGTTGCTAATTGTCATTTTTAGTATTAAAGTCATAATCATGGTATACCTTTTTGAAATGCTTTCGATGAGCCGTTTAATTTGATACCCATATTGAAGTATTCAAAAAACATATTTTTTCACACCACTTGTTTTTGATATCGCAAAGCATGTTTGTTTATTTTTTTTCAAACGTCACTTATGTAAGAACACTTGGGCGGTCAAGACAAATCTAACGACGGACGTCTCAATTGTTTAAATCCGTCTTGAAGTTTGAAAGATATGAGGTAAAAAGAATATACCATACATACATATATACGCGCGAAAAACATAACCCTTTTTTGTAGTCGGGTAAAAATTGAACAGACTTTAAAAGTTAACTAAAAATAATGAAACAGTACTTTTGTATACACGATATTAACCTACATTTTGGTTGGAAAGTATTTTTTTTTAAATCCCTATTTTAGTATTTTTATTTGAATTTGAAAAACGGGGGAAATTGACGCAGACGAAGTTGCGAGGGTCAGCTTTTAAATTATATAATTTGAAAAACATGCACCGAATCCGAATTGGTTCACGAGTTGAGTATGAGTTAAACGCGGATTTTCGAAGAACGAGACAAGTGTGTCCTGTTGAAAATTTTCTATTAGATTCTTCTACTCAATCCCAATGGGAATTAAAAATTAAACTGAAGTTTTAAACTAAAGGTTAATTTTAAATTAAAATTTAATCTTATATTTAAAAAAAAAATCAAGTAAAGTGCTTTTAAAAGCTTTTTTCTCAATCCGAATCGTGAAAAGAGAGAGAGATCAGATCACTCTCCATCAGATAGAACAAGTTAATTTGAAAAAAAGTGGGTCAAAGTATATATAAAAAATGCTGAGTGAATAAAAGTTGTAATCGCCGATTTAACGTATGCCAAACCAAGGGAATTGACTCATAGTTAGCACTTTAAAATATGAATAGAAACAGTACAGACACAAATGACCGAGAACGGTACAGACACAAATCCTCTGAAATAAGTAAGTAATACCGATAAATATATTTTATGTAAATCACTACATCGTATCTGTTTTATATTATCAACATGACTTTTTACGAATCAACACTTTAACAAATTTGACATATTGACATACCTACATAGTCAAGTAAGTAACCAATTATTTATGCGGGTTATCAAAGCGATTATCATCTATATGTAACTACACAATACACTTAAAGTCGACGGTGCGTGATTGCGCGCGTATACCTGTTGCTAACATTATACCTGCTTGTCGCGACCTCATACGAATGTTGCGCAAGAGTCGATGCAACCGATTGTAATACACACACTTGCGTTGTTTCGTCACTAATTATGATTTTTTGTTAATCGATTCTTTACAATGCGAGTTATTTTCATGATAGGCGCAATTTCAGGATGCACTAGAGGCTGCAACTTTCCTGCGTTATAGATTACTAGCTTTGGCCCGCGGCTCCGCCCGCGTGGATGTCGATTATCGCGATAAAAACTATCCTATGTCCTTCACCGAGACTCAAACTATCTCCATACCAAAATTTCATCTAAATCGGTTCAGCGGTTTGAGCGTGAAAGCGTAACAGACAGACAGACAGACAGACAGACAGACAGACAGAGTTACTTTCACATTTATAATATTATAGTATGGATTGTCGTTTTTCGAACGAATGTATCTAAGAAGATGTTATTGTAATTATATCTACCTACTTGCCTATTTTCTTAACACAACTCACCGTTATTGTCATCAAAATGAAAAACATATCTTCACGTAATATTTGTAAAGACAAATAAATACAAAGGAAGCAAATATATCACCACTCAGCGTCAGGCTAATAACATCGTACGTTCACAATAGGTACAAACACCTAAGTTTAGAGGCATAGAAGCATATATTATGTTCATGGCAGGTTTACATCCGCGGTATTGTCGTCTTAATGGAAGTGCTTTGCGCAGTGTTTGGTGTTATTGTCCAAGTATTTTGTAGGTCAAGGGGCTTGGACGGACGACTCGGCGCGATGCGACCTGCTGTAAAAATAATATGTGAAGTTGAATACGCTTAGTATTCACGAGTAGGGAGACTCTCACTAGAAGTTGGTTGATTAAATATATATTTAATTGGAAATTTTATTCCAGTAAATAATGTAGGTGCAGGAGTAAAAGAGAAGCTAACTACTTAGTGAGCTATTGTTTGTTTTTTAGAGATGCGCAATTTTCTACAATGCTTCTGACTTATAGAGAACAACGACGTAGATATATTATGGTAAGAGTGATTAATTGAAAATTATGAATAACTATCTATCATTATTTTAGTAATTACCTCATGACTTGGTAAATGTGATGTTAACATTGAAATTCATCACATTTTTCGGTTTTATTGATAATTCTCTACTATTGTCAGTAAAAGTAATAAATTCAAATAAGACTTAAATTTATTTGCCCAGTAGGTATTTATTTATAATACCACAGCATGCAGCTTAACCTGGTTTGTGTACCTGACATTAAACTGGGTCAAAAAAGTTCGAAGACGAGTAAGTCAACCCCGACTTCACGTGGTACTTATCGGTGACCCCCCGAGGGTGTTTTTATAACAGGAGGCGCGGAGCGCAAAAGGGCTGCACTTCCCACAACGCCGGTTAAGATGCGATTTTAAGGTCTGGGCGATAATAATTTTGGTTAATGCGAACTTGACAGTTTAAAGATCATCTCCACCAGTCATCATCAGCAATAATTCTCATTCATCAACATTAATTCGTAACAAAAATACTATAAAATACACAATAACGCATCAAAACTTATTTATAACGTCTATCGGTACTAAGGTTAAATTATTAAATATCATAATTGCATTTTTTTATTAAATGTCACCAGTAAAAGTAATTAATTTCTTACTTTTACCACGCATTCCGGTAAATATTAATAATGGTAGACAATTATTAATAAGTGCTGACATGTTCCTAGAATAAAAGCCCCAAAAATAAAAGATTATAAAAAAATAAAAAAATGAATATTTTCAATTAATCACGCTTATTGTACCACATATCCATTATTTTAAATAAGTACAGAAATGCGCCAGAATTAAAAACTTATCAATAAAATTACTATAAATTGTAAATTTTCGCTTTGCATGATGTACCTACACAATTCAACAGGACACGACATCGCTTCGCAGTTAATTTGTGACCACAGTTGGAGCAACTCGGTCAAAACGCCAAGTGATCCATATGGTAAATACTTACCTAACAAAATCATCTTTATTCCTGTGTCGAATTGTGTATGTCGTTAACATTATGGCTGAAATTACAATTACATACCCCTCCGTCAAACCGCACACAAGTTGAAACGTGGCTTGAGTGTAAACAGACAAACGCTGATCCAATTCGAACAACTTTTCGATAAGTATACGTGAGTGTTAATTCGTGACTCATGACGAAAGCTTCTAGCGTCGTATTTGGACAAACCATTCCAAAATGGTGACGTCATCGAATCACAAACAAAGGACCTTAAACACCTTTTGGAAATTATTATGATTCAAAACTTTGTGCAAGCCACAAAGTTTTGAATCATAGAATGTAATGGCAAAGAGGTTGCCTAAAACATACCACGTATAGGTTTATTATTATTTAACGGTTCATAAATATTTGTATATTAAGTAGTTTCTCTTAAATTAATCGAATTGAACCTGTTTGAATTTGCATCCATTTTACCCTCTTCTGTAATTTTTGTAAGTTAATGCTCCCATCCACACCATAGGAGGCTAATTCATTTAAAACGGCATTATACTCACTTTACGTACTTTTGGTTACTGCTTGCGTGAGTTTCATGGTATAAAGATTGCAGCACCTTACTGGCATATCATATCTGTGTAAATACAAATATATTGTAATAATTGGTATTTAAAAAAAGTGGCCATGGGTATTTATGGCTAAGTTCTTTTCTCAGGGCTTTACTCTTGCGAACTTGGCATTAAATAGAGAATCATTTTATTCAATTTTTTTTCCGACGTTCATAAGCGTTGCATTCTGTAACGTAATCTTGATGATTATGATATGTGAGTAATTCGTGACAGGTCGTAGCGAAAGATATGGTTAAAAACGGGGCAAGTGCATGTCGGGACATGCACAATGTAGGGTTCCGTAGCTGCCCAGCACAAAAATGCGGTATAAGCAGTGGGTTATATAAGTAATTTTCAATGGAATTTGCACAAAAATTTGTTACTTTTCACTTCGTCTGCTCGTAAACTTATTACTCGTAAACTTGTAAAGCCTACTTGGCTTTCCTTTTAATTTCATTATGTACCTATACTACTACTCATTTTTTCGCATCTCCAAAAAATAACCATTTAACTGGCAGGGGCACTTTAAAGCTTAATAGTTTACAAACGGATCCCTAAATCAAAAATAAATTCATGAACAGGAAATATTTTTAAAACATCTATCCAACGGCACTCCACACGATGAGGTAAAAAACCTGACAAAAAATCATACCACAGTAAAAAAAAATATTTAAAGATTTTATTCTACCACTTTTTAGTACTTAAGCATGGACATATTGACAGACATACGGACGGACAGAGCGAAGCTATAAGGGTTCCGTTTTGCAATTTTGGTTACGAAACATTAGAATTGGCGTTGAACTATCCCACAATTTAAAGATGTTTAGGTCAAAAATTGTAAAAGAAAATTATGTCGTAATTGATCTTGATTAAATTTTACCTTTACTTCAATAAAGCTTCCTGAGTAGTACCTACCTATCATTAAAATCTCCATTCTCTTGACTACCAATATTTATTGATTGAACAGTCATACTGTTTTGATTAGTAATCTACAAAACAATGGCCTACCAATATTGTCATTTACATCTGTTGATATTTGTTTAATCAATTCACAATTGGCAGATATAATTATCGCGTAACGTTCTTCAGACTACAATTATTAGTTTACATTCAACCTAACGGTATAAAACGATATACTAAAATGTAACTGAAATGAAAATTAAACAGAGTACAAGTTGTAAATGACTATAGTTTGAGACACGAACAGGTAAACGATGTAAATACCAACGGATTGTAAAAGTTTAGCAAGTCGAATGTCGGAGATGACACAAGTGGTTTGCCTTGATGCTGACTTGATGTAGGTTACCCGTTGCGGTCATACGAATTATTTAATTGCATTATTATTACTCATGACATTGGTTTCTTTAGTAGTGTTTATTATGTAACTCATTTATCGATTGTAAAATTTTGCGAAGTACATATTTGTGAACATACGATTTTATGCTTTCACATTAAGATATTTTATTATTTAAAAAAAAATAAGGATTTCTATATATACCTAGATTCGAGTTTTAGGCTATCGCCATAATTGGTTTTTGCTTTTGTTAATACAGATACTAGTAAACAAACTAATTGTGAACCCTCCTAAAATATCTCAAGTTTAAATCAAAGTTTATAACGTTAGAGTTCAGACTAGCCAAGGTTTCTGTACAATAATCAAAAACTTTTTTTTTCTAATAATTATAGCGAATAACAGCTCCAAGGCCACAGTCATTCATAAAATACATTTGTGTACACAGCTGTAATCCACGAAAAATGACGTGAACGAAAATGGTAATGTGTACTTGAATCATTAAAATACCTACGAAATGAATTATGGTCGGTGTTCCGCATGCTACTTATCAAAATAATGGTATGTATTTAATTAGCTTTTCCTACGTAATTACCATAACAATATTAATAACGGCTTTTTTAAACAATTGGTTGGAAAACTCGTCTCTCGTCTCTACTTACTTTTTTTAATTTGCTTTCGTGTGAAAAATGATAAAACGATCCCCCTTTGTAAATGCCACCATGATCGGAATCAGATAGACTTAAAAAATATTTGCAGTTTTCACGTTGGCCTATGGCCAAAGACGAAGTTATCTTTTGTGGAAAAACGTGCCAGTTATTGATAGACTTTGGCCATCTAAAATGACCGTAGTTTGTAACTTGTGATAAATCTATGTACTATTAGAGGAATTCCGGTTTTACCACAATAACAAAAAAAACAAGATACGTAACGAACCTAACCTAACAAAATACACATGAAATAGACAATAAAAGACACTGAAAGACAATATTAACAATACCATAATTGGATTATGAGACAAAACCTAATGTCGAAAGCGGAATAGAGTTAACAAAAATAGGATTAGCAGGTACTGGGGTCGGCAGTGGCCGTGCGGTAATATCGGCCGGACGGGCTGGTGCACTTCCGTAACTAAATTGTGCCGTCGGCCCGGAAATGTGACGTCAGAATTTCGGGACATTCGCTCGGGCGTGGTAGGACTCGCTAATGCTGAAAGGGACACGCAACCTTCGCTATTACAAATGATACTACTCCATAGTTTAAAATAAGATTATTCTCAAAAAAACTACTTCTTGAAACATTTAAGTTTTAAAGATTTAGTTGTCGCAAAATATTTGCGTTTAAAAACAACCACTTTGATATAATTCTTTCCTTTAACAGTCGCTATAACTCCAATGTTCTCGGTAGAGCGCTCTTCAAACTGCAATAATACCATTTCATACTAACAAACAACTTGAAAGTTCTCACTCTTAGATTTTCTGCGTTCTGCATGCTCTTTTGACTTCAAATTGCTGACGTAACATTTTCTGTTTGAATTCTGGATAAAGTATTTTTGAAGTTAGGTTGATGCTTCAAGTTTCTTGGTCTGGAAAAAGGATGTACATTAATAGAAGCACAAATTCAAGTAGACGTTAAAGAATACATTTTCTTAGAATTGCTACTAAATAACAGTTATAAAACCGATGCCTGACAGATGTAACTGTAGTATACAAATGCGTATAACAATTTTATCGCAGTATCAAATACCCACTACTCATACGGGAAACATAGATAGTGAAATAAAAACATAAACATTGTATGTTGTTGCGTCTGTGTCAGGAATCTAGTCGGATTGCAAATGGGCAGTCGTAAAACGAGTGTCATCTCATCATGGACGTGCGGACTTCGAAACTGCTTCAATACCCCCGTTATTCCGTTTAGCATAATAGTGTTGCCGTTGCTGACTCAATGTGATTCTACATGAAGCTGTATGGTACAAAATTGGATTCTATCAGAATGTTGCTAAAGATTTCCAATCATATTTGTACGTGGAAGCATGTGATATTTTCTAAACGAAAGAAAGCTAATTCTCGTTATTTCAAATTTCTACTGTTATTATGAACACACTATAAAAAAAAAATTACCTAGTTCATGTTCTTCCAAGATTGCTTACTTACATTTTAAACCGTGTTTTGATTTTCGATTAAAATGTGACTGGGCAAATGAAACTTACTAATTAATATCACAGATCCGCAAAGACCATCGTCACTGAATCGCAACCAAGATATAAGTGGCACTGGTGCTTCAGGCTCGCGACCTTCTCGTCTAGTCATTCTTTGGTATAAAAAAAACGATTTTCTAATGTTTGTTTTTTTTTATTGCAGGTACATTCAGCACCAATAGAAATAATCCGGATCTAGGCACACGTATGTACTTAAACCAGATCTCTTTACTTTATCAATATCGACACTGGTTGATGTTCCTTATTTTTCATACATATATGCTGATCAGCTGCCGGCCCAAGTTTTTTTTAGCAACTTGCACCTTCATGTTTAGATATTGCCGGTTTTGTATATCCACGCAAAACGATCGACCAAATGGTTTCCCATAAATATTTATAGGTATTCACGACGCCGAATCTTTTAACTTGTCTACCTAATCACCTTACTTTCACAAAGAGTATCTTGATTAACATACCTACACAAAAAAAAGATACTATACATTTATAGTGGAATTTCATTACATAAATTTGTCCTACGTGCAATATAGAGGTTTGTCTTATCTTGCCTAATTTAATAATACCCGTGAATTCGTCAGTCATTCTACAAGTCTTAAGTGTCTCAATCTGTAAACTAAGAGATTGACAACTTTGTTGTAACCCTTCTTCCTTGATTTATAATATGAAGGTAGATAAAATATGTGGCACATTCTATTATTTTTGTTTTATTTGGCGTTGAGTAATAAAAAAAACGAGGCTTTGCTATTGTTTTTCTTAAATAGTTTAAGGAAAACAATAGCAAAGCCTCGTTTACACTTTAGACTGTAAAATGCAATTATGTGTCACGATGATAATGTCCATAATGTCTATATAATAATATATATAGTAATATATAACAATGTCTTCTAGTTCAATATTTGTGATATAACTTCTGCCAATAATATAATTCCTTTTCATATATATATATATATATATACTTGACAGTACATATGGGATGTATTGTCAAGTATTATGTGAGTGCTTATAGTTATTCTTTCAAGCTGCCCAACATTAACGGAAGTAGTTTTAGTAAACAAAGTTGCAAATTTCATTTGTTGAGTCTGAAAACTTGGAAAGCATGAAATATTTTAATGGTAGACTGTTTATCACTTCACGGAAGTAGTAAAAGTCTGCTCACTTAACGTTTGTGAATGCAGTAGGCATTTGTATTAATAATAGTGGTGACTGAGGGTGGACCTAAGTAATTTTGACACTTTGTAGTGTCTGAAACTTTAGTTCGTAATTGTGTAAACAAGATCGTTTGGGTTTGATTTCATGATTTATTTATACTAGTATTATATAGTCGTATGTGAAATTTGGATGGATGGATTGATCTTTGTTACCTATGCAAACACGCCAGAACTTAGTGATTACTTTATAGGCTGGAATAGCAGCTGATGTTTTATCTGGGTAAAATGTACATTTCCCGTGGGATAGATTTGTTTTTCAAAATTTTGAGTCGGCGTTAGACAAAAATTAGTTGTAGTATACGTTTTTCTTCTTACGTCAAAATGACAATATTTCACGGCATTTCAATTTTCAAGTTCGTATGTTTACTTGTTCAAAGGTTAATTTTAAGTAAATAGTCTATATTATGTACTTACTAGTTACCTAATACTTTATGGTTCGGTGTACAGTCGACAAAACTATATAAACAGAAAAAAACATAGTGTGAAACTTTCCAAGGGAAACATACTGTCAATAACACGCGTGCCATTTGTGACGTCACATTTGTTTACTTTTTCATTCTATTTGCACTTTCCACTACATTTATTGACTTTGTGACCTGCGTGAGTAATACATTATTATGCGAGAGGTTAACACAGTGGGTCATGTGGGTATGCTGCGCTTTATTTTCAAATATATTAAATTTGAAAAAATATAATCTACTATGATGGTACCAAAACGTGAGCCGTCTTTACGTTATGGCATCAGTACATCATATCATATATATTTTTTCTAAAACGTCTCAGTTTCAAAATGAAATTTCAAAATCCTTGACATTAAAAAGATTCAAGGCAAAATTCTGTAAATATGTTTTTGCTATTATAGGTATACATAGTCTTCATTGCAAAAAATATTTCATGTCGCATTATATTCTGACTATTCAGTTTGATAAATTACTTGTAATCTAATGTCGTCGATAGATTTAGCTGGAAATTTCCAACAAAAAGCGATTTAAGTCCTACAAAAAGCTGTAATATATTAAGATTGTAGAACCAATCCATTAGGATTGATTTTCCTAATGTATTCTTACTTATAGTAAATTAAGGGAAACATACTGGAAACTCAATGTAGTATAAAGCCAGATTTGTTAACCTATTTAAATAATTACTTCATCTCAAGTTGCGCCTAAGTATTTAACTCGATGTCAATTAATTATGATTTGAGATATTAATGCGGAAAGTTAAATCGACGTACAATTCAAGCGGCAGGTTATACCTGAAAGTATATTGAGCACACTAATTAAGGAGAAGCGGGTATGCTTACGCCGGAGTAAGTTTCTGCGAGAAGTAAATATGACAATTACCTCAAACCTTCACGAACAAGTTAATTAGTAGCTACATGCCAGCGCGGGTAGAGTTTGTTTATATATGTTTGTATGTAAATATGATTAGGAGAAAACTGTTAGCAGGTTTTTTGAGCTTAACTTCGAGAAAATATTTTGATCATAAAGCTCAATTAATCTAAAAAAAGCCTCAAATTTACATGGAATTTCATCAAAAGTACAACTAGTAGATTTGAGTCTAGCTCTACTAAATGCAAATAAACCACTTGTCTCACTTTATACATCACAGCTTACGTCAAATTCGGTAGTTATGATATTTTCCAGACTTGGATATGATGTTAGCGAAATGAATAATCCTAGTTTGTGACCTTGATCGTCGAACGCAACTTCGTCAAAGTCGAAAAAAAGGCAAACATTTTGATTTTTTTTATATTATGGCGATTATAAAAAAGACAAGATATTGATTGTATCTTTGAAAAATTAATAGTAATGATAAAATTGTTTTTTTGCAATATTTTGTCGTTCCGAATGAATTTTGACCATAATTCCTCTAAAACCCCTGATATGATGGGATGTTAAAAAAGAAAATGAGAAGTGTCAATGTTGATATTTAATGATAAACTAAGCTACGAGTAATGAAATAAAAAAAAGGACAACAAAAGTTAATACTTTTATTAGTTAGTAAGTTATTCAAAATCAATAAATTAAATTAATTTTGCCCTCTTGGAGGTCCCGGTTGAGGTTCGTCCTTATCTGGATCGTCGTATCGAGATATCTCTACACCTGACGAGATAGCAGCAGCAGGAGAGTGAGTCATACGGAGGCAATCCCAACACCCACAACCTTGACGAGCTGCGGTACCAACTATTTGCCAGGGCTGCGACAAAAACTAGCTTTAATCTGGCCAGGTTACCTCCTACACGAGACTCTGGTGGATTTTAGGACATATCTTACTAACTCAATTATTAACTAATAAATCTATTAACTTTTGTTGTACTTACAAAAGTTATTAGGTTTATAGCTAAAAAAATGATGATAAACTTTCTACAGAGACAATTCTTTATTTTTTCTCAATTTAAAACCCTCCTGAGAAAGTAATATCAAAAACCTTTTGGGATATAATCGCCAAAGTCTGAAAAATCCATTTTTTTTACAAAGTTGCGTTCGGGGCTCGAAGTCACAAACGTGGATTATCCATTGAGCCAACATCGTAAACAAGTCTGCAAAAATACAGAACTACCGAATTTGACGCAAGTACCCTGTAGTTTCAAGCAACAAGGTTACCAAACTATGTCAATAGTCATAGTAACATGTATTAATCACTACCCATTGATCATTATTTTAGAAATGTATCTGAACTCTCCAATATTATAGGAGCAAATTAAAGAAAATTAGCGGTACGCAATGTGGCGTTTACTGGTAAATTTCTGTGTAGAAATTCCTTGCCCTATTTTCCTTTGGCCACAACTAAGTGCAAAATGTACCTCGCTGGCCGGAATATCGTGCCAAGAACCAGTGTTTATGGTGCCATTTGTGTTTTCCTTTTTTATTTTTACAGTCGTATTTTCAAATCATCTATTAATTTATTTCTTCGTATATGATGTTAATAAATTAAAAATATTAACTGCAAAGACTGCAACGTGTGTGGTTTTTCTTTTGTCATGTTATACTTTCTTTATGATAATAAGATTTCTTTTATTCATTTATGTGAATGTAATAATATTGCTGTAGTCATTAAACCGATTTTATTAAACTGTTGACATTTTTAATGAATTCGTTAAAATAATAGTTAAGATTATATGTCAATCCAACATTTAGTTTTATATGTCTCACAAAATTGTAGAAGGAACTGTGTTTTAAAATGTAGCGGGTCTAAATGACCATAGTATTAAATCACTGGTATTGTGATACAAAATTACAAAATAGCAAGTTTTTCAATTTTTATAGGTGTCATCTACTACTTTATTTATTTATTTATTTAACACATAATGTACAAATAGTGTACAAAGGCGGACTTAATGCTAAAAGCATTCTCTGCCAGACTATCTTTGGGTGATGTAAAGTTAAGAATATGTAGGTGCAGATCCTAGAAAACTAGATAAATAAAAATAATAAAAATATATTAAAAGACGAGAAATTATAAAAAATAAGGTATTATATATACACAAAAATACATAATCGAATACATGCTAATATATACTTTATTCGTTACCATCAATACCTTGACAAAACATCCATTATTTATTTCAACGCCTAATCCCATTTTAGGCAATCTTGTACGAAGAGGTTTATGTAGATACCTATTTTTAGTTTAACCCCTTTTATCGTGAATAGTTTGGATTGTTGCCACTAGTCCTCTGTGGAACTAAGGGGATCAAAGTGGGCCCTTTTATACGATAGTACAAAGAAAACATGAGCTATGCCAGGATAACAGTTTCATTATGGATGAACTTCGACAATGTAGGATCAATTTTGCTTAGGTAGATACAATGTATGTTATAGGGTCATATTCTCGCTTATTCTTAAAAGATCAGATATAATTTCATTAAGACCTGTGTATCTACTAATAATACATTTTCGGATATATGTCTGGGTGATTGTTATCTACTTAATCACACCCTGAGTGGATTTCTACAGATATAATCATCCATCTCAGTAATGTAATAGGTACAAGAATATCTAGAATCCAAATAATACATTTATAAATGTTGATTAACTTTCGCGATTTGCACACATTAAGAATATATATTACGGATCTTAATAGCGTGAATAATTTAAGGTATTATTGCCCGACGTTTCGACCGTATTGTAACGGGTTGGTCGCCACGCTTGACGATCGCCGACCTAAACCAAACATACATTATACAAGAATTGCTTGTTTAAATGTATTAGACATGTGTACACTTTTTCAATATAAGTACGAGAAGAAACACTAGACAAACAATTATTGTATTCGTTCTTAAAAACACATCGTTGCGAAATCTAGTTCACGTACTGGTAAAAAATGTCTGAAATATGTCTACAAGTTTTAGACACGTAGTCGAGTACTCCTTAGGTCATAAGTTCATCTAGATTCTACGAAAACCAGCAGCAAACTCATAAAAATGTTGAAATCTAGACAAGAATACAACGAATGCAGTTTTATGTTTAGCAAAAATTACGTATCTAGTAGATTGTTATGTTTTAACTTATGCCGCATTATAGACCGCCTTAAGATTTTAGCATCTTAACGATGTCATATTTTGGGGAGTAAATTCCGCTCGGATAGCATCGGGACAAGTTGCAAGTGAGTGAGCTCAAGCAATGTGGACTCGATACAAACTGGTGCAGACATTCTCAGAAGAGTGTTCTCCATGATGAACTCTATTGACCTGACACTAAGAAACACAACATCAAGTTGTTTTACTGCGGTCAAAAGGGCCTATTTTCCCAGTTGTGCTGTGCCAATTTTAATTTAGAATCTTCAGAACCTTCACAAATATGCTCTACTTTTTTTTGATGAATTTTCTTTTTAATGAATATTCATCTATTGGAATTGAAGCCTACTTCACTTTTCGAAGCACAAACTTATTTGTTGTATTAGATTCTTGGTGTGTTTATTTTAGTACTAGCTCGTTTCTTATTTTACATTATAGTATAGAAATAGTTGCGAAGGAAATTGTATCTTGAGTTGTTGAAATAAAGTGTATTTGGTTTTTGATGGATGAGAAATCGTATTACGGTTTTATTTAGTGCAACAGTCGTAATCGTAAAACTGGCCAACGTAGTTCGAATACGTTGAAAACGTTTGGTAATCTCGTTTTGTGGTTTTGCTATGTATCTACCTATTTGGCGAAAACTGGAATGATATTTTACGTGAATTGTTTGTAGAGTAGATTTGCTTATTGAATATCGACCTTTTAAGAAGCAATCTAATTTTTGAAATTGTATTTCAATTTAGTTGTAAATATTATGTTAATCAAATTAATCAAATTGACTGTATTCCGTTAATTTCACTGTGTGCCTGGTTTTGCCAATTTAAATCTTTGCATGTCCAAAATGATAATATGAAACCTGGATGACAATACATTAATTTCATCACCTCTGATTAGACATATAGATAGAATGTGAAGTTTGTTATGGAATCGTCTTGTTTAGTTTTTTAAACTATAATAATATCTATTCTTATTTATACTTACGCCAACGCCTTTCCTAAAGCAGCTGGTAACATAAATTACGAGAATATCTCGTTAAAGGTTTTGATTTATGTTATGTTTCGCTTCTAAAAGACGTCGTTATTCGTAACATGAAAGTAAATATTTCTTCCTCTACCTATCTAACTTTTAAAAAACTTTGTACATATTCGGGAACATAAAAAATATTAAGCTATTAACTTATCGAAAAGTTTTGAAAAAGGATCGTATCAAGGAATATAGGTAAGCACAAAAGTTAGTCCCCGAACATTCTCAAAGGAATATAATTTGCGTTCACTTGACTAAAATGAAGTTTTGTGAAGATTACCTCGCGCGGGCTCAGTAATTCTGATGAAACGGCGCAAATTATGGCTACATTGCTTCAAACGCTTGCCTTTCCGCTGGCGTTCACTTGGTTAGTGTTCCTGGCAGCTTACAATGCCTACTTCATCCTTATCGTATCTTTGAATCTTATTTCTAGGGAAATAACAACTGTATTGCTTTGAATCAAGTTAAATTGTTTCAGACTTCGTGTCTTAAGTTTCGTTTAATATTTCTAACAACGAGAACGGAGATGTTTTTAATTATATTCAACTTATCTTGTCAGGATTAAGGTGCTTTACTATATTTATAATTACTAGGATTTTAAATTAATTGATTTAGTCGGGAACGTAGACTTCTCTTATTTATTAAAAATATATTGGTTTTATTTACGACTTCTGCCAATAAACCGTAGCGCTCGAAAAACTAGCAAGCGAAACGCTGCCGTCGAACCTGAGATTAAAGTTCCTTCTGCAATTTGTGTGGGTACAATAAAACAAATTTGCTATTTTTCGTATACCTACGAGTACATAGAGTAATAGAAAAAAATATTTTGAAATAACTTCACTCCTATAACGGTAGCAAGATTTCATAGTCTAGATTTCATACTTTCTTGAATTAGGTTAGGTTTATATAATGTGAAGTCTCGAGAAAAGATCTTATCAGACACTTAACAACAAAATCTCGTTGTCGTAACCTAGCGTCGCCGTCGCTTTGCACCAAGTACAATCGCTGGTTCTTGTAACGATCCGCTAGAAAGGTATACACAAACTAATTTTAAACAAAGTTTTGTGAATTTTCACCGTAAAGTCTGGTCGTGTATTGTCGACGAGAGGTCCTGACTCTTGGTAGATATTCAGACCGCTCGCGAAACTTTGATACATGGCTCGGCTATAAAACGCAGCGCACCCAACCCGCATGTATTGTACACTCGCGGCCATGCACACGTTAATACTGTTAAATAAAGCGATTAAATACAGGCTCACTGTGTGTGTATAACATGTAACTTTTGATATGGTCCTTCTGAAATAAAATCGCACCGTGAGAGTATAATTTTCTGTCAGAACCCAATTTTGTGTAAACTTATGTGTCATGTATGTTGACTGCACCAAATTTCCTTTTCGTATGCCATTATTTTGATTTATATTACATGTTATCTCTCACCACAGGTGCACGTTTCGGTGCAAAATAACATAAGTTTAGCTCTAATGACAAAATTTAAATTACCTACATGATTTACGAGCTACACGGACGTTCGGAACTACGTTACCGCGAACAATGTAGGACGAGTTTACGCAATAACGACGAATATTGGTTTGGGTTGTGGGTGTAGTTTATCTGTCCGTAAGTGTATGTGAGACACCGTATGGTACGATGTCGATGTCGGATTAAAATGGGGAATTTTATTTCGCTTACGAGCGGAAGTCCCCACCGATGTAGTGTCGTGTTTTCGATGCGTGCGTTGTCGACTAGCCTATTCCATTTTTTTTACCCCACCGAGTGTCGGTAACACTCCCGAGCACAATAGAATTGTTTACCAATGAAGTTCGGGTGGGCGGTTGATATTTTTCCAGGCGTACGATGATGACACTGTTGAGGCTGAGGTGTTGCAATAGATTGAATTCGAAAATATACGCCTACAGCTTTTATGTGACATTAATAGTCACGTTATGCAAAAAATGGATTAGCTTTCACGGGATCACATTTATGTTATGCCGAATAATTGTTTAATTTTCTAATCCTGCGAAATATTGTGTAACTGTCAAAATTAGAAGTAAGTACCTACTCGCGCTATTCGAGATTTATTTATTTAATACTAGCTGTGGTTAATCCAGGGTGTCAGCTAACTCCATACCAAATTTTATTAAAATCGCTCCAGCTGCTTAGACGTGAAGTAACAAACATACACACTCACATACTCACAAACTTTCGGCTTTATAATATTAGTGTGATTTCAAATCAGTTATGTTACGTATTTTGAGTAATTAATAAATAGTGATTTAAGATTAATTTTACGGAGTTTCATGAATGTAATTCTACTATATTGATTAAAAATAAAAACATAAAACTATTGTTATTAGATTATTTCTCTCTTTATACGTCCCATCTTTATATGTCTCGTCCAACCTTTGTTTATATTCCATAATCATCAGAAAATCCTAAGTCGCATTAGATCGGTAATCAGATCACTGTTCAACTGATTTTGTAATGGCGAGAAATGGCTTTGAGCTCAAGATTACTTTGTAAACAGTGTAGTAGACAATATATTCCAATATAATGTATCCAAGCTAGAATACTTATTTAATTCCTCGCGTGTTATTTTAAAATAACATAGTTATGTTATTTTTTAATAAGTATTTTTTAGTAATGAAAGTCTGTTTCAAAATTTTATATGGCAACTAAGCAGTTATTTGTATTTATAAGTATGGATCGACTGAGGTTCAATAACATATTCATTTTAAGAAGATCATGTTAGGTAGGTACATCACTGTGCAAAAGCTATCAAGTCCCGTACAATTCCAGTCGTGTGGGTAACCTGAGACAAATTTTCTCAAAGGCCAAAAGAGCCGCGTCTCTTACTAAGTTCCAAATTACAAGGAAAATGTGTAAACATCCAGAGTATGATATCCTATCTGGCGATCTCCGGTGTTTGTATCTTCTCGTATTGCCAATATGGCCAATCGACTGAGCTTTTGTTTTGTACAAAGATATATTATTGCAATTCAACATACCATTACTGCCAACCTTCTTGGCAATTTACCAGATCCGCAAACTGGAGGTATTCGTAAATATTTCGGTTTCAATTGTTTGTTAATATCGACTACGTCATAATATACAAATTTACTTACAAAAATTAAGAAACCAATACGCAATATTTGTCCACATTGAAAAAAGGCGTCAAAAGTAAAAGAAAAGGGGATCTTAACATAACCATTCACCGAAGACTGGCATTTCCTGATCGACGCTAATTCCACGTTTAATCATTTCCCTTCTATCCATCTTTCCATAGTTAATGGGATTGATGCTCTTTTCTCCTCCATACCGCTCTTTGATTAGAGGTCTACGTCTTTGGGATATTATGTCAATCAATTGATTTATCTACTGATGGATTTTGTGACGGCTTCGTGGCTTTAGCACTTCTATGCTGATGAAATGCCAATTTAGATAGAGGTCTGAGCGTTCGAACAGTCGATTTGAATAAAATTGTGAGTCACGAATCCTACCCGTCAAGTGGTACGCCGCGAGCGATTGAGCTCAGGGATTCCCTAGATTATAGTAAGGTTCGTACTGTCTACTTTATTTTTGATATGGGTCTTTACGAACACTGAGCAATTACTTGCAGAGTTATTGGTTCTAAAGTAGCTACTAATAGAGAATTGATTTGCATTTTGATGGGTTGAAATTCAGAGTATAGGTTCAGCAGGACTCAGAATTAGAACCTGAAATATCCCACTACGGGGGAGAACTAGGCGGAGGAGGAATGCAGTCACCTAAACTTTTCTTTCCTTTACCGACGTTTAAAGTCTTTTTAAAAATGTTCTTCTAACTATCGGTCACGGCATGGAGGTGGTTCATAACGGATACTTGTACCTACTTGTGCGCTATACCTTATATCTCCTAATACAGGAAGGAGCTTTTGGATATAACGCAAAAGTGTGCGCGAACATCAGAATTAAGCTTTGCTTATCAGCTTTGTTTTCTTTGTATTTGCTTGGTAGCTTCTTAAATAAGGTTCTGAATATTCTAAGAAACTGTCAGTCAACTCAACTATAAAGGAATAACTTTAACTTTCTTAACATTACCAAGTAATCTACTAGCTCTGTAACTTTTCTCTTTATTTTAAATTAACACGTTGTCTTCTACACGTACTATAGGTATTGTGGTGGTGAAATGGCTGTGAACTGTGATACCCAAAATGTGATTAATTAATAAAAGAGTTCATTTGATTACAATTTATTTAGGAATTCCTATCTTATTTGTGTTGATTCAAACAGATACTTTAAAAAAAAGCTATCGTTGTGATTTATGTACTTGCTTATATTCTGTGGTATGTTGTCAGACGTGTTTCAAAATTTCGCTTGTGAATGGATGCCTTCGAATGCATAACCTGTTTATATACTGTATCTAACATCTGCGAAAGTAAAGTGTAAAATCAAAAAGTAAAGCCTTGCTTGCAAATTTCGATAAAGCAAAACAGTTATTTCCTTTTTTCGGATACAATTTCGTTTACGCAATCCTGTTACAAAGTGCCTGTCAAAAACTTCATCTCCGACAGACCGCGTCGATTTGTCGCCAGTCATGGTTTATTTTGTTGCAAATTCGGGATAGCCGTAAAATGGGAACGTGTTGTCAGCATTTCATTGAACGGTAGGGCTGTTAAATGATTGACGGATCTCGAATGTACCGTTTTGTTAATCTTTCTATTATATTTTTCCCTCCTGATTTTGTTATGTTCATGTTTTTAAGCGCATGACGGTATAATATTATAATATCCAAGGACGCAGGCGCAGCAAAGCATGTAATGATTCGGTTTTCATATTTATAGTAATTTTATTGTTGTACCTACGCTAAACTATAGGTAAGGTACATAGTATATCAAAGGATGACAATAGAGTGATATACGCTGGAATGATTTTTAGTTACACTGAGAAACGTTTGCATTATTATTATCGCTTGACAAAACATTTAAAGCGCAACAATGCAAAAATAGCTATCTGTTTCAGTTGTTATCGTATCGTTGTAAAGGAACATTGTATATCATTTTTCAATTTTCGAATTCGATGGCACAATTATGGCATAATTAATTTAATTTTTAATCGAACATGTATTATGTATTGAAATTCGCAACAGCACAACCCTATAAACAACAGTAAGAGGGACAGACGACTCATAAAATGGGGGGCCAAGTGTGACCGGCACATTTGCATGTCTATGCGATGAAAGTGGTAAGTATTTATTACGTGAAGTTACGTTTACCGCCGGGCACTTGTTGAGTGACTACTAACAATTACATTTAACAGGTTTTGTTCATTTGATTATGGATATCTTTTACCTATTTCGTAATAACAACCTGTTATTGATTATTATTGATGTTAGACTTATAAGTGAATCTATTTATCGTTAGGTATCATCAGCTTTTCATAGGCTACGTCGCCATACTACCTACCTAATTCGGTCGTGTGTTTGATTTTATCCTTGAACGCATAATAGCGTTGCATTACAGCACCAAAAAAAAAACAGTATAACCAAAACAACAAATTCTACTTCAACTATAGTTTCAGTTTAAAATCACTTAATTAATAATAATTAATCGGTGTTACTTTTTAACATCTTCAATGTACAGTTATAGCTACTTTACAGTTTGGTAAATTTTGTATAAAGAAAACGACTACTTACACATAAAAAGCATGTGTAAAACATAATGGTGCGTTTAGACGCGTGGCAAGCAGCGCGGCAAGCAGCTCGGCAAGCAGCCTGACTCGGGCCAGCGGTACAAAACAACTGTTCACCAACAGCCGAGCAGCACATGCCGCCTATTCACACGCTTGCGCTTGTGTTCATGCCCATTGAATGTCTCTTAGAACGCGAGTGTGTGAACCCATCACCCAAGTGTTACCTATTTAATGTGTTTAATACACTCGACGTTTAATGAAAAGACGTATTCCGTTCTTGCAACTCGACAATACAGTAGGTATAATGGCAACAAGTTACGTAGCTTCCTTATAAAACCCTCCCTTGCCATGTTTTGTTTTCAAATTGTACGTAGTGAGTTCACCACGGTATAGTATCTTGAAAGCTTTTGTAGTGTTGTTTGTTTTTACGTTATTTGTAGTTATTGTTCTTATTCAGTATTTTTTTGTATGGAGTTTTGTAAACTAATTCTTTGTTTTGAATTACGATAAATATAATGAAATTGTTTTACTCGCTGCTAAGAAATAAAGCATGGAGTTAAGACATAAACTCGAGGGACAGTGTTGGAACGTGAGTATTTTTCGTAATCGCAATTCACACCGAAGACTCTCTCACACCATTAACTCTAAAAAGAGCGATCGGACGGAAGAGATTAACATCCACCGCAGCGTTTATACGCCGCTTCTTGAAAACGTAGTAGAGAAAACTGGCAATGGAATTCATGCTCTTTTGTTTTCATGAAAAATTGCAGGTTGTCTGCTAGGTGTCGGTGCCGATAGCGCTATTGCATTAAAAAGATTGACTGTATTAAAGCCGCTTGCATCGTTTCCGTTTACCTTGAGAGCGGTTATTACTCAGATAATAACTTCAGACTGTTATGAATATTTATGTATACAGTAACGTAGCACGAAAATGCTTTAAGCAAGTGGCGGATCATAACAGGCGTCGGTAACGTGTGTCATTATTAGTGATATTTTATTCAACTTTCAGCAATATATATTGTTAAAAGTTGAATAAAATGAAATTATAGATACCTACTTGCTAGTTTACGTTTTATTAATGAAGCAAGCACGAGCCCTTTGTTTGAATAAGTACTTACATTATGGTATATTATGAAAAAATAAGCCTAATGTTATAAAAAAGTATTATTTAACTATTTACAGCAATTTAAGTTTTATTTCCCTCTAAACCATGTCCCTCAAATAATACGAGTCTTAAATCAAACGCAGAAAAAATACACTCAATGGATTTTCCGAAAAGTCCAAGAGTGTTAAGTAGGTACCAAAAGGTGACTGTGTGGAAAAGATTAACTTCTGCGGCCCAATGGGAACCTTTCGGAACATATCGTGAAAATAAAATATTATTACGTAAAGCGCTTTTTGTATCCAGCGATCGTATTTGATACGTCATGAACAGGAAAGTGAAGCTATTTTTTTTGTTAAAAGATGAGTGTGTGTTGTCTACTGTGTATTGCATACCAATAATTGAAACGGAAGGGTATCTGTTTCTGTTTGTAACGTTTTTAGTGCTATACCTACCTACCGGTAAACTGGTGTCAATGATATTTGGTGCAGTGATAGTTAGATATAAAGAACATAAAATCTGTCCTTTACCAGTTTATTCTCACGGCTTTACTGCGTTAAGTAGGTATGTTCAACCCCTTATAGCTCCAGTTTCTTAGAATCCTTCCATATATTATTTTGGTTTTTATCACAAAAAACCTCCATATAAACTTTCAGCTATCCTAGATAGCTCCTTGATTATAAACCATCATCTTAGATCAAGAGTTGGGCCTGGGTGTTGATGAGTAAAAATAAAAGTCACCGCATAAAAGTATTATCGCCTCCCACGATTATCTGTTTATGCGCTAAGTTCATCGAAATTACATTTTCACCATGATTAGTAAAAAAACATTTTTTGTTAGTTAAGATTTCTCTCTTTTTTAAATGTAATACTTAAATATGAGAATTATATTAAACAAAATTAGGAAATTTATATAGTGTAATATATAGATGTTGAAATTTGACTTGCTATAAATAATAATTAAGTATTTAAGTAATATAATTCAAACATGATACTCTTATTTTATGCATGTAAGACGTTCTTTGAATGACACGCAAAGTATATCATAATGATATCTTTCTTTTCACTTAAAACGGGAGTGTTCGTGTTCACCATGTTTTGTTCGTTCGTACGTACACGGCTTTAAGTGATTATGTCTTAGTCAGTCCAGCATATTACGCTTTGTCAAGTTTTAAATAAGTTAAGCAGTTCTTGAGATATCCGCCTAAGATTCAGTTATAATTGTATGTATCTCTTTAACTTTGTCTCTGTTCATAAGAACCCTTATGTTCCTGTTTTGCAAACGGATCTTTGAAAATATTCCCGTAAGCTTTTTACTTTATTTATGAGTTCTTCAAAAGATAACAGCTGTTTTTAAAATCTTTTTTCCATGCCTTGTATATAAAATGCGGTATATTCTGGTTTGCTCTTTGGTTTTCGTTAATACTTTCCTGTTTTTTTTAAACAACTTGTGTACTTACGACTTCTTTGCTTTAGTCTTTTTTATTTAGGTATTATATTCTGGCTTGACAAAGAAATGGAAAATAAAGAAATTACTTTATAAGTGATATATATTAAGATATTAAAGATTTTTGAAAAATATAAGCATAAAAATATATGATACTTAAATAATAATCTTAATACATATATATAAGCCTAATACTTGGATACATTTTCATTATTGCCAATTTTAGCAGGTAAGAAGAGTCCTTATTATGTTAACATCTTAGGAACCATCTAATGATAGCACAGAATCTGTTTTCAAAGATGAATCGATTACCTTGTAGGTAAGTTTTTCAAATATAGTAGAGCATATAGCAGAGCTGTAATCCATTACGGCAACTAAACCCCATAGAAACCCCTGAGAACATGATATGAAGACAAAAGAGATTTACACCAATACCAATGCCTTTTAGCAAGTCATTTCTTTGAAGGCTTAGCGCGGTGGACATTTTGATACACAGAGACGAGCATGAAAGGATTCTAGAATCAAAGAGAACGGTGTCAAAGGATGACGTTAGAAACTATTCGTCGACGAATGTGTGCTTTCATAAAAAAATGTTGCCATACGAATCATGTTCGGGCGTCTTTAGTTATATTATATTTCGAATATTCGAGTAAAATATTGTAGGTACGTATTGCTAATTTATATTTACAAATACTTATAATTAATAATTTCAAAAAGTGCACTATAAACACCTGTTATAGTTGTTTTTTTATAGCCTGTGTGCTATTCTGATGTATAAACTACATTACTGTTAAGTTTCATCAAAATCCGTTCAGTAGTTTTTGTGTGAAAGAGCAACAAACACCTATCCATCCTCACGAACTTTCGGATTTATAATATTACCTAGTAGTATCAATAATATTAATACCGTACGATAATGTTTTATCGTTTTGTGTTTATACCGAGTACAACGTTGTATCATATAAGTATAACATATTTCTTCTATGTATGGGAATGAGATATGGCGTGTAGACGGTAATGTATCCGCTCATGATTTGAAGTGGCAGGTTACAAGGCTCCGTTCACCGGAAGAGATGAACTCTTCACTGGAAATGCAGCAATATTGTACACAACATTTATTACGAACATTTCTACCTCTAAGATATAAATATTATCCGATGAAGGAATCGAGTGACTTATCAAATTAGGAATGATTACGAGATATTATGAGATAAACTGTATGAGAAAGTTGGCTCTCACGGGCGTTAGTTTGATCCAATAAGTTACCAAGTTCCATCATACTTGGAAATTGTTCCGAATGTGCTCTACAAACTGTTTTTCGATTTGTATTTCGTTTATGAAACACTAAAGTTGTTTCAGCGTCTTGGGGATGACTTTGTCTAATTTGCTATTCTTGTTTCGTATTATTGTTATCAAGTATTTCCCGTGAGGCTATCGATATTAAGACTGAGTGTTAAGAAAGCATGGCAGTTCTTAAAACAATATTAGTTTTTTGAATATGGGCTATGATATGTTATTTGGATTCTCAGCTTAAGTTAGTTTTTTAGTTATAATTATTTCTAAATTATGTTATTTATTGTTATTAAACCACGCCAGAATTTTTTTTGAAATATTTGTGGAGCCTCCATACCGTTTAAATGTCTTTATAATTCGATTTTCAAGAATACGCAAACAAACTGTTCAACTGCATTATTTATTAGTACTGATGAAAATTGGAGGAAAGTCCGTGTAAAGACGAGATTCCAAGAAAACTCTGTAAAAGGAAATAACAAAATGTACTCCATAGTTGTAACGTTGCATTGCACACTATTTCTTGTCCACTTTCATTAGTGAGTGTTATTGGCTGAAAGCCGTTTTCAGACCGCCTGTAATAGGTCCGCGGAATTGACGAAGTTTCGTTGGCTTTGAAAGTAACACACTAATATTCTCCGGCGGAATTTGTTGAAAGTTCCAGCATTTCTATGATATTTTGTGAAGCTTATTTTATTTTTATTGTTACAGGAAAACGTTGAAACTTTGGAATTACTTTGTGGATCTTTTAGGTAAGTTCATTATGAACTCTCATGTTTATTGTTGTTAAGAATTTGTTAATATTAAGTATATGTTGCTAAGCTAAGTTGTTAAAATGCCTGCGTATAGGTTAGGTTAGAGAGTAGTTATAATAATAATGACGATTTGAAGTGTAATTAAAATTTCCACGAATAGGTACTGTAATAGCAATTGCTGTCTGAAGTGTTCATCAGCACAGTGAAATCATTTTTTGTACAGCATTAGTATTAATAGAAAAAATAATTATTGTTTTATTAAAATGTAAATTTTAGAAACGCTACTTAATACCTACACAAAACAAAATATAAATGATGTATTCCGAAAATATAAAGGATGATTTATGTGTGGCTTATAGGTACTGAATAATAATAATAATAATATCTTGGAACAACTCACACAACGCTATCTAATCCCAAACTAAGCAGAGCTTGTACCTACTATGGCAACCAGACAACTGATAAACATACTTATATATTTCTAAATACATATATATTATAGTAAGTAATAGTAAAGTAATAGTCGCGGGCGTAGCCTGTATACCAATAACCTCCCATGGCTTCTTTACTTACACTAAATAACTTTGTAATATCTGTTTTGAAAAATATTTTATTTAGTAACCCGGTTAAGAGTTACCTACCGGCTATTTTTATAATCATGAACCTACGAGTACCTATGTAGTAGTGTATGTACTGTTCTACCGGAGAAAAAATATTGTGAGGGTTAGCCCCTAAACATGACAAATCTATTAATTAATATATTAAATATTTTTCTAAAACTTATATTACAAAGTTATTTAGTGTAGTGGGAGATTATTAGTATATTGGCTATGCCCGCGACTTCGTCCGTGTAAAGTCCGTAAACACATCATCAGCTGTCTGATAGTGAAAGTTCCGTCAAAATCCGTTCAGCCGTTTCGGAGATTAGCCGGAACAAACAGACAGACCGACATACAAAAAAAATAAAATATTGTTTCTTTATAAGTATCATATTAACATTCGTATGCATTTAGTAAAAAACTGATTTAACATTACTAACAGATATTTTATTTTTAATTTTTTTGTATAGTTTACAAATAAACATTTATATTATGTACTGGTTATGTCTACATAAATAAATTTGTGACAGTAATCTAGTTTTTTTTTCGTTTAATGCTCTACGTTTCTAAACTTTAGTGCGTATTTTTTAGATTATATTTTGTAAAAAGCTACAAAGTTTAAATAACTAAATGTCAGTGTTCTTTTTGTACTTACATTAAGCCGTGCCATTATAGGTGTTATTATTTCACACATCAACTTTTTGATAACTTCACTTAATGTTTTCATTTATTATCTACAAATTCTTACATATAAATAGACAATATCAAGGCCTCCTATATTAAAATTTTCATTTTCATTTGCAACATAAAATAGAACGACGTGCCGTAGCCTTTCCTGTGGGTTAACATTTTGTGCGATTAAGAGAGTTCACATTTTGCCTTTTCTATTTCAAATTTTATCACATTGGATTTGGAATCAGAACTTCACATTAAATTATAGTATCTATGTAATTAAAATGAAGTATCATTTTTGATGTTTATAACGTATTACTGGTATTTTATTGATGTCAATAACATTATTGTCCCATTTTTCTTTCTTTATGTAATAGCGTTTTAGGTGATCTTGGGTCTTTAAGACAACGCCCCTAACTCTCATGCATCTTTTAATCGCCTCGCCTGTTCTCTGTTTGACCCGTTTGTATGTAACATACGGATCAAACATGCCATATTATTCGCGAAGCTAGTGATCGTATTTAGATGGGGTTTTTGCTATTCGACTGCATATTTTTCTTGGAAGGTTTTAATGTATAAAACGTTGTCCTAGGCTCTAAAATACTAGACATATAGACTAAAACATAGGAGCAGGTCAGCGAAATTTGCATTCGGTGATGTGCTCAATAATTTTTTCCTTGAAATTTATTTGAATGGGTTTCATTTTTCTTATAAAGGAATTTAATCTAAATAAATACAGTTTATCAAATGACTCCCTCACATCCCTGTCCCATTGTATAACATTTCGGTGACTAAAAGTCGTTTCGTGTTTCTTCCCCCATTTCATGCGAGTTTCGTAATCGCTAAGGCAACAATGAAATATATAAGGAACTGTGTTTGTCGTCGAGTAGGACATGTTCACAAATGATTTATGACTTGACGTGGTATTTATTCTCTTTTATATTATAGTCTTGTTCGTCATGTTTCAAGTTTTCCGCTTGTACGAATAAATTTCTAACGCTTAGTGATATTGTATATTAACTATAATTTCAAATATTTGTATTGACAATATTAATTTATCAGACATTATATTTAGTAAGTGTCATTTGTATTGCTTTTGTGTATTATTACACACTGCTGCTGCACACTGTCAACCTAGCCATATTATTATGGCTAGGTTGACAGTGTGCAACAATATTATTTATTACAAACACAGAAAAATAAAGATAACAGATATCTATACGCTCTGTGTATATGATACAAAAAGCCATGTAATAAAGAGCAGTAAATAGATCAATTCCATTTTGCATTGATTGCACGATCAATTACAGAGATAGTAATCTATAAGGCTATACGCTTCTCAATCGAAGATGAAGATATAAATATGTACATATCTATCGTATTTGATAAAGCAGACAGAAATAGTGCTCTATCTTGTGAACCAGTCCGGACCATCGCTCTCACGACCGCGCCACGAGGTCGTGGGCAGGCTTTGTTTTATTATGTACTTGCATATTTTGTGCTTGCATCGAACCGATCCGCTGAAATAATCTTGGAAATTCTCATTACTCATAGGTAAATACAATTTAAAGTGGTTTATCCGATTGTTCATTACATTACTTTAGTCTTTTATGTTGTCTTTGTTACTGTTATTTTAAATATAATTTGCCAAACACTTTCTTTATTTAAAAAGCTATTATAACTCAATCATTGTGTCTTCAAGTTGTTTTCAGTTTGAATTACTATAATAATAATAATAATAATATCTTGGGACAACTCACACAACGCTATCTGATCCCAAACTAAGCAGAGCTTGTACTATGGAAACCAGACAACTGATAAACATACTTATATATTTCTAAATACATACATATTATAGATAACACCCAGACACAGAATAAACCATCGTGCTCATCACACAAAGTTTTATCCTGGGTGGGGATCGAACCCACGACCTCTTGCGTAGCAGTCGGATACACTCCCACTGCACCACAGAGGCAGTCTCAAACCATTTTATGATTTTAAATGCTTATTTTCAATTTCAGATCTAGTACCTAGCAACAATCATGGGTTCGAATCCTAGCCATTATACTACTGACGTTAACCCACTTCTAACACAAGCTATAGAGTTTAACTGGAGGGGTAATTGCTAGTAATGTGGAACCACAATCCCACATTGCTAGTTATCTTAAAAATATATATACAAATATAACTTTTAATCACTCTACTACATACTGATACAGTATTCCTATGAAACTATATATGTGTATATATATATATATATATATATATATATATATATATATATAAATATAAAAATCTAGGGAAAATCTTGTTGGGGTGGCTGAGTCTAATATAAGCTGTTATAGTTGTTGTGTTCTTCGCGCTATCGTGTTCTTTGCGTCCCGTAGTACGTAATCCATAGTTAGGTATTATTGAAAAATAAGTGATGATTACATTTATTTTAACATCATATTGTGAACAGGATTTGGACTGTTAGAACGATTACTGAATTATTTAATGATTGATTAATTAATTAATAATGAAAAATATATCATAGTCCTAAAACTACCTCATTGGAATGTGTTGCTGATTCTGAGCAATCTACTTTCAGGTTTGCACTATACCAAGAATAACGTCGTATCTATGTAATATACCTATTACCTATATACTATGAATCACGGCAACGGCTCAAGCGATTTTCATGAAATTTAGTATGCAGCCCCCAGCATTCTAAATTTTAATTTTCGGTGGTCATAAATCGATCTAGCCAGGTTTCATTTTTAATAAAAGTCATTAAAGAACAACCGAGTTAAGCTCGGATATCCACGTACTGTGAAATAGAAAGACGTAGGTAATCATTTTTTTATAGTGAAAGGTTTATGGCATTAGCAGGTATAATACCATACAATACACCTGTAATAATACCATATCTCATGGCATAATTTGGCATAGTTATAGCGTTCATTTTTGGCAAATATAATTAATAGATGAATATTGCACAGCGTTGTGTAAAACTCCTCTGTATTTAAATTTTTTGATAAATTTTTGATTGATAACTTTCATAATATGAAAGTTATCAATCAAAAATTTATCAAAAAATTTAACGACCGGGTTACACTGACCGTGGTCACCCATATTATGGGTGACCACGGTCAGTGTAACCCGGTCGAAACGTCAAAGAATACTTTTCTTAGTCGAAACGCGTTTATTCCCGTGTCGAATTGTGTAAAGTACGTATGTTCAAATTAAATCAATATAATACCTATTTTATTCATAAACCAACCGCACAAATTAGGGAAGCTCCATAATATCTAATAGTTGGTTTAACTGAAGACCTTGAGTTTGACTGCACAAACATTTCTTTTAAATAATGTATAGTTTCAGAGGAATACTGTATCAGTATGTGGTAGAGTGATTAAAAGTTTTTGAAATATAGCTTAATTATTTCGACATTTCTAGTCATAAAACATTAACAAACTTTAATATCCCGAACTCTCTTAACGACATTGATGAAACTAATTAAACAGAAAGCCCTGCGAAAGTCAAATACGAGTAACATTACAAAATTATCTTTGTACGCCATGCAAAGTGTAGCACAGTGAAGATATTACCTTTATTACCTTAATAAAATTATCCACTCCACATTAATATACCCCCGCTAATAATCAGAACTAATGGTCCATGTATGGCACACCGATGGCTTTTTAATTGAAACTTGGCACATTAAGCAGCCGAAACGACTAAATTACGATTTACTGTACGGTGTCAGGGGACGGTCGTTTCAAGTTACGATATTAGTCCATTTGCTAGTTGAATGACTCTGAGTTTGAAGATTCAACCCTTATAAAGACGAGTGATATGTATACAAGACGGGGGAAATGCATTAAATGAACCTGCGCTCTCCAATTTCCAGAGTTTAGGTGACGCTACAGTGTAACTAAATAGATTTATTCGGGGCTTGGCTATTTGATATTACGACCACATACCTGCGTATATGGTTTCCACACTATATTTCTGTGCAGCGATGACTTTATCTGTATTGGATTTTAATTTAGATTTTAATTTACGAATATGCTGGAGTTTACATTTTGATTTTTTAGTGATATCGTTGTAATAGGATTATCACAGTGGATTGCCTATATCTGCCAATAGGTTGCAATATCTGTAAAATATTTGCTTTCATTTTTATTGATTGGGTTTTAAATTTGGAATTTAGTATAAGAAGTATAGGTATTCCACATAAACTTATTATAGAATACCCACTGATCCGACTAATTCTTCGCGGACGAAATTACGGGTATCAGCTATCATAAATCTAGCATTATTGTTAAACTTTAGATAATTTTGCAAACAATAAATTATAATTTGTAACAGCTGTCAGGTCTCAAACTTATATATACAACAATCACGCGGGTTGTTTAGTCAAGTTTCTAAGATAAGAACCCTGAACAGGTTCGAGTGGTGTGACGTCACAATACCCTCGACCTACACCGAGTTTGACAAAGTTCAAGGGTGTACTTGATAGAAATGGTCCGGTTTTGTTGGTTGTTGGCAATATATCACTGAATGAATATATGACCAACCTGAGCAATGGCGGTGAAACTAGAGCAATGGTGGCACTTTTTCTTGAAGCTTTACTTGGAAACAAGTTATACTGGTATCGGCCAACCATTGGACTCCAATGATCGGACGTTCAATGCCACGGACTAAATTCTGAGCCTTTGTTAATTAAATAACAGCAAGTTTGTGACGCGTTATTGGCTGGTTCTTGTATATTTGCATTAGTGCTTTATTGGATTTTGTATTTTTTGTCTAAATGTGTTTATGTGTGTCCATTTCTTTGGCACATTTATAGCTCAAACAGCTTGATTGGTTTCAAGGTATAGTGTTTTTGATATCCTCTCAAGTGTGGAAATGACATAGGCTGTATAGTTTTTCAGCAAATTATTTTTAGTAGTCGGGCATTTTTAGTTTTTATAATAATTTCTTATTTCGTGTGATACGTATCGTAGTGGTGCTAGATTTTATTTCACTTGGTCTTGTACTAATATTAAGTACCTACTCAAAGGTAAGTAAATGTCGCCCTCCTTGCTTTCAAATATACTTAGGTAAAACAAAACTTTTAATTAAGTAAGTAACCTACGTAGTTCAAGATTCAGAGTATAACTTCTATAAATAAAATAGCTGTGACAAGTTTCTCTTTTCCCTGGTGGTAGTTTTCAAATGTAGATTTCAACGTGCTCTTTCAATTTTACCATTTCTATTTCTTCTTTGTGCATATTTCTACTGAAAAATAAGGGTTTTGGCCCCTTTATATATTTAACAAGGAAATATTTTTATTACATTTTTTTAAAATGCTCTAACACGATTGCGGGCGAAAATAGTTTTTTTCTTCACCGAGATGGATGGAGATTTTTGAGATGAAAATGGCGCAATTGTCTTTCTTTCTTTACTTTTACCGATAATACGAATTACAAAATGTAGATATAGTGTGTTTCTTAGATTTGTCAATGCATTTAGATACATGTGCACGAAAATATACTGCACTGACAAAAATGTGTTAGAATGATTCCCGACACATTTTCCGTGAGTCTAACAATCTGCCCGAAATGGATATTTCAACATTCGCAGCACTGAATAGTGCAGTGGATATTATTCATTTGCAAAATGCAATTTCACAGGATGTCGTTTGTTAGAAAAATGCCTCCCCTACATATTCAATACGTTCCCGGTACCTGTACACATACGATTGACGCTATGTCATCGTGCCACGTAAATTTGTGCAACACGATAGAAATTAGGGCTGGCACAATAATGAAAGAAATTTAAAGAAATTGTCATAATGACAATTTCTTCAAATCTTTTATTTTTCATATATTTACTTTAAACAATTCCAGAGTGATATGGGAATAGAGTGCACGTTTATAAAACGACTATTATTGTAATTTACATATAATGGGATTAAAATGAGATTGGATTCGCATAAAATTTGCATAAAATTTGCATAAAAAAAGTAAATGAGCTTTTTATAACCCCAATGGTTATAAAATGCTCATTCACTTTTTCTTTACAAGCTTATTGCATGTTAGTTAACAAATTCAGACGCCCAATATCAATGCCCAATTTTACTTTGCCAAGCGTGTAAAACGTTTGCCCAAAACACTGTCAACCCTAATAGAAATCGAATTTTTAATAGAACACTATCGGTTGCTCCAATAAATCTCGCTTGGAATCCACGCGAAGCCATATCGTGTCACCGTTGCGACCGTAGCGCCATCTGGTCCGAACTCAAAATGTTTTAGCAGTAGGTAAGCAATTGAAGAAAGATACGACAAACAGAATAAATTATGTTAAATCGAGGCCATTCGCGAATACGATAATAATATTAATATTATTGTCAGGTGTCATCGGTGTTTTTCTATAATTTTAAATGTCAATGACGATCTGATTTATATTGCCTCTTCAGATATTTTTCCATTTCATGAATAACCTTTACTGTTATTATTTAATTTTAAATTAATTTACGGAAATGGAAATGGTAATCAAGGTCTACGATGATTAAGAATCTTCACTATGGGATTTTAAGTTAGGTTTCGAGGAATCACAAATACCTACAATTAAAATTCTTGCAGAACCTCATTAAAGTAAAAAAATTGACACATATTTTTCAAATTACGTCAAACAGTTTGAAATATTACAACATAATTGATTTCCAGACCACAAAAAAATGATACCTACATAAGTTCTTAGTTCCAAACTATAGCAACAATATGTTTTTAATTCCAAAAGGAAATACCTTTTGGAAATATAAACATATTATTGTTATGATGCATTTAAGCTAAATTGCTGACATGCACCATAGCAATAATATGTTTTTTTTGGATTTGCTTTTAATAAATGGGCTAGCAAATCCGTCATAGAAGCTCATTCACGTAATCTTATCTACCTATGCCAAAATTATTTATCTAAGTTAAGTGGACCTTATCTGACAAAAGCTTTGGTTCGTTTCAAACACAGTTAGTATAATGTATCAGCGTCGATACACGTAGTGTTAACACTTAAGCATTAGAGGGTAAAGCGGTAAGTAAACAGAACAGAACATATTATAAAGAAAACAGAAATCTTTTGAATATACTACTTTAGACTTTAGTGCCTTTTTTAGGGTTCCGTAGCCAAAATGGCATAACAGAACCCTTAGAGTTTCGCTTTGTCTATCCGTCTGTCAGTCTGTCTGTCCCTATTTTAGCTCAGATACCTTTAGTACTAGAGTATGCACCTCCCGTCTCCTACACTTAAAGTGGGGATGTGATTATGTTTTCTCAGCTACCCCATTATTGTTAAATAGGGCTTTTAAAAGTATTTAGGGGTTATTTAGAGCATTTTTCGATTTAGGAATCCGTTTGTGAATAATAAGCCTATTTGATTTTGGAGATGTGAAAAATTCTGGGTAGTATATATAATAAAATTACAAGGAAAAGTATGACAGCTAAGTAGGCTTTACAAGTTTACGAGTAACAGCAGACACCAAGTGAGAAATACGAGAAGTTTCGTACGAATTCCATTAAAAATTACTTATATATAAAACGTTGTTAGGAGTATGAAACAATAAGAACAACAGAAAACCCACGACCTATATCGGCATTATTGTACTGGCCAGCTACGGAACCCTACATTGTGCATGGCCCGACATGCACTGGCCCGGTTTTTAACCATATTTTTCGCTACGATATGTCAGAAATTACGTAAATATCATAATAATCTATAGATACTCGTGTTACAGTTTCCTTTAAATTGTTGTTGATTTTTTTTTTAAAACGATTCCCGCATTAAGTTACATGCCCTGTGTCGCGGGGGACTTTACAAACATACAACTCAGGACACAAAGTATACATAGACTCGAAACATGAATTTGTGGATCACAGAAAGTGGTGTCCCATGTAGGAATCGAACCCACGACCTTTTGCGTAGCAGTCGGACACACTCCTACCACGCCACAGAGGCAGTTGAACTATCAAAATTTGCAAATCATTTGTATGTGGGAACAAGCGTGTCCCAAACAGATATATTTCAAAGCATTTTTTCCACAGAACGTATTGGATTTGATGGTTGTTAGATATGCTCGATAAACACTATTCCGCTCTTTAGCCGTTAGGGGAATATCATTGGCTCTTTTTCTGATTGATCGAGTGGTGGCAATGTTTTAAGGTAGGTACTAGGATATTTTATGTGTGCATAAAACTATTTTTAAAACCACATTGAGCAGAGGCATGGCAGTTCTGCTGACATACGATAACGCGTAGACGTAAAATACGTCTACGCGTTAACGTATGTCAGCAAATGCTCGCTCAGGTGTTTTCGTTTACTGCGTGAGCAAAACGTTAAGTGAAAACTCGGCTTTATAAAGCAGTATGCTTGATGTCGGGTACCCGTATAACATACAGTAATTCACAGTAATGGAAAGTGTAACACGAAATGGAAACGATTTTATTTTCACCCGCAGGCACATTATTTACAATTAAACAAAATGTAAGTAATAGCTAATACTAGTATTACCCACCTAGATAGGTAACTACTTATTATTTTAATAATGAGCCCTAGAAAAAGTATTAAGGCTGTGCGACTCGCGTGTCTGGTCGCGGTTTAAGCATATGTAATTACTTCGGATTATGCCGGAAATGAAAACCTGTATGTATCCAAGTCCATATTCGTTTTTAAAAATATATTTTTTCGCGACGATGTCAAATTATGATCGTTATCTAATATTTCTGGATATATTTCTAATGTAACAATTTCGGCACGTGTGATCATATTTATTTTTTGCTGATATTTAGGTACTTGCAGAAATAATTGTATGTATGTTTAACTCATTATTTTTGTATGTAAAGTACTTAGCGTTAGCTTGATATCTGATTATGTTTTCTTTTTTCTTTGTAAAAGACAACTTCCGAACACAAAGTAAACTCGGAATTGTAACTAACATTTATGGATCTCACAAAGCTCTCGTATGGGAATCGAACCCGACTACCACTGTGGTTTCAAGCACGATTGACTAATAAATATACAAAATAAATAAACAAAATGTAAACATTGCTTTTGCGTTTGATACCTACTGATAATGTATTAAAATAACGTTATATACATTTTTAAAATTCTAACTTTTATCGCTTTGGGTTTAAGGCGTGATGCCTAATTAAATTGAAACTTTATTTACATAAACAATACGCCAAAAACCAATCAATCATAAAAGCAATATCAAGAGGGAATATCTGTAGCAGTGAGATAAGAGCGGAAAATATAAAACGCGCAATCTCAGAAAGTCTTTCAAAAGACGGAAGTGCTTACTCGACGTCGTAGCAGTTTGATTTATTCGACCCAGGCGCCATTGAATATGAAGTTTCAGCCGCTGAGGTGGTCGCTCAAATTACTGATGAAAATTGTAAAGAAAAATCTGTGTTAAATATTACCGCATGACGCTGATCCCGCCATGTTTTAAATATTAAGCTCACGACCACCTTTTGCTGACTTTTTACAAATTCTTACAATACCATATATTTTTTATCTACATGTACTCGTAGCTCAAGAATTTTAGTTTAACTGGCAACCTAGTCGTAGTTTTATTTTTTTTATGTGTTGGCGAGTATCAAATAAAGAAAATGAAATAGCTCCGTCTTTTTTAGTCAATTTTATTTTACTTGAATACTATCTACATAATTTATCTAAGTTAGCTTATTTAAAAATAACGTGTGTCAAAGTAATCATTTCTTTAAATTTATATCATGGTTTAAATATGAGTACATAATACATTCAGTCAAAAAAGTACCGGAAATGGATGATTAGTTTATGGTTTGAAATTCAATTTTTGCTTTTTTTGTTGTTAGATTGTCACAACTGTTTTCTGTTATTTAGATAAAATGTAGTGCTGTTTTTATAATATATATAAATAATATTTTGTGTATTGCTGATTGTTTCCCGGAACTTTCTTGACAGAATAGTATATATTTAAAAAAAATGGATACCTTGATTAAAATCGTTTTTAAATGTCTGTCTGCATGTAACTTTGTTCTAATAATCTTTGGAGCCGTTGAACGGATGTTGATGGAACTGTTCTAGCAGAAAGCAGATATTTATACCAAAGGTTGTATTATATCATTTTTTAATTAAATTATAGAATCTTGTGAAGGTACATTTGCATTTAATTGCAGTGAAAAAACCGACGAAAAATTAAAATTCAAAATTATTGTACCTAGTAGGTACAAATTGTTCCGATTGTACCGACAATGATAAATCGAAGTAGGCTTACTACTGGCACGTTCATTTATAATTTGTTCTTACTGACCTACCCCCATCTGATTATCTAAGTGAATGACCTGTGCTATTTATGCTAATACTTCTGCAAAAGCAGATTGTTTTCACTTGAAACTAAACTAAGCCGTATTTGTATGCAGATTTATGAACGAAGTGGAACTATGTGAAACTGTAAACTATGTGAGCTAGTAAGTTCCGTGAGTGACACTACAGAATTAAATAGATAGTCGTAGACTGTTTTTTTTATATACAAATTGTGACCAATGTCGGCACTGGTTTCATTTTTTTTGTCGATACTGGTCCCATTTTTTTTAGTTCAATTTAACGAAGATGCAAAGCCCTTAGCAAAATTACTTAGGTATCTATTAATGGTATAGAAATCAGAAAGTCGTCGTATGATTATAGGATCTACGCTATCTAATGCCATCCAATCATAATCGTTACACATAATTCAAATCGTAATAAGAATCAATTTTGCTTGACTATTCACATGCGTTTCAAATGTCAAATGAATGGTATATTATAGTCAATATTGAGAAAAATAAAACAGAATATACTGAAAACACGCAGGTGACATCCCTAGGTGACAGGCAGGCTTTACATTTTTATTCCGCCAAGTGTATAAAAATGTAATTTTAGCTCTGTCATATTGAAATGAAAGAACTGAAACCACATTTTTGAATCCAAAATATATGTTTACTAAATTACGTAGAAACGCTTCAGTGAGTCTTCCAATTTTTTACAAAAATAACTGAAAAAATCGGGCAAGAGCATGTCGGACTATGCTCAGTGTAGGGTTCCGCAGCCATTATTACATATTGGGAAAAAATCTGATTTGAATAGTTACTAATTAGGGCCATTTGTTGAGAAACGCAGTCTTTCCCTAATAACTCAATGACGGTATATCGAAAAGGCGATCATGACGAAATTAATTTTAGTTAGTATTTATTAACCGCGATACCTTTGTGATTTTGGTCATATTTATTGATCACACGGCTTAAGGGAGGGGAACAATTTATGCAACTTTTTGTAAACAAAAGAGAAATGCAGTATAGTATTCGCCGGCAGTGTGAATGATCAGCGATCAACTATTAATATCTGTACCTCTTTTGTTGACACGGGATCTACACACGTATGTACGTTTCTTGAGCGATAAAATAGTTGATAGGTACTCGCTTTCTCGTCGTTGGTGGGACAAGAGCCTAATGATGAGGTATTCGTTAAGTAGGCTTAGCACATCACGTCAATCGTTTTAAGACATTGTGCGATATTTCTAACATATCAAATATGTACAAGTACTATGCAACGTACCTTTTTCATTATCCTCATTTTTTAATATTTCTCACTCATCTATTTCATTTTCTTTGTTGCGTAAAAATGCGCCCTAAGACCACTCATTTCTCAACACTTCACTCTCGTCACCCTATCTAATATTTTTCGAAACGATAAATGAGTGTTGCCATTGAAGAAATTTTCTCATTATGTTAATGATACTCCCTGATTTTTTTTCAGCATAAATCATATTATATTAAAATATGAGTCAAGTGGTTTATTTTCCTTAATTCAGATTTTTTTTATTTAAATTGTCTGCTCTTGAATTGGACTCATTTTTATAGTATTATAAAGAAAAAGTACAGGAGGCCTACTCTAATTCAATGAAAACGAAGTTTCGATTAAAAATGAGGTGGTGATATACAGAGCCAGGAACACCTTATCAATCCACTTGTTCCAGAAAATCGTCCATGGGTTCGAACTTCTTGTGCTTATCCAAAAATAAATTATAATAATCCCCGTAAACTTAAGAAATTTAAGTAAACGAAAATTCATGAATTTCGTTTTAAAGAAATAGAGTAGGCCTACAGGTTCGACGTTTAAGAAAGACGTGGGTACAGAACTGATCGAAATAAACGTATTTAGATTATTTTTTGTTGGACCTTGGTTGAGTTCCTTAGTTGTAATCACAATTTAGTTTTACGGACTGTAGAGTACTGTAGAGTACTGTAGACTACTGTAGAGTAAAGTACTGAGTTCTTTACGTGTAGCACTCACTATAATACTACTTAACACTCACATAGAATTGAATTTTGATTAATTATTTGTTTTTATGTGTAGTATAAAATTAACATCGTTGTAGTCGCTTTATTCATATAACGGTTAATGTAAAATATGAATATTATTTTTAAAACAAAATATCGTTTATCTAGTTTACCCACACATTACTCGCGTTACTCCATCTGTTTAATAATTCAGAGATCTACGTTTGTAGGTACGCCAAATATTTTCCTTTGTGTTAATACAATGAATATTTATATAATGGTTCGTGGAAAAGACCTTGACTGGTCAGTGATACTCAAAAGTTACAAAATTATGTGTTTTTATAATTTGATTCATGTGATTATAATTACTCCTGAGAAAATCAACACTAAAGTAAAACTTTCGGAATAATCTAGTCTGGATGTTCTTCGCAAAACCTACTTACTTATCCCTCTGGAGAACTAAAAAGTGGAATATTCTTTTTTGCGAAATGACTATGTACGATTCACATATCAAATATATAAGAAGTTTTTATTGTAGGACATTTTGAGATAGAACTTGAATAACTGATATAATTATATGTCAATATACATATATAGATAAAAATAAATAGCGTTAGAAAAGCAGAATATAACACTGATATTAACTATTCACATATCCCATTATGATATAATCATTTTAAGTGAACTAAGTTACAACATTGCTTTTAGTGTTGTAAAGTGACTAAAGAAATTTAGGTCTAAAAGCTCTAAGCAGTTTTCAAGCTAAACTTTGAGAACTACTGTCATTTTGACAAATTATGCTCTTAGTTTATTTACATCATCTTCTAATTTTTATAGTAACATGGTAAATGTACGTGCAGATATCACCGCCAGAAAGAATAATTAAATTTCTCTCATTAAAACCAGCCAGATATTCTTACCCATTAGCTTGTAGTACTTTTGGGGAATTGGAGCGCAAATGAATCTCTCTTTTATTTCAATTTAAAAATGCACCACACCGTACGGACGTGTATATCATGGTGACCTAAATATTACGGGATGTACGACTGTACTAGCTACTGGAAGTGGGGGAAGGGGACTGTTCTGAGGGAAATCGACTTCAATTAATAGCAACGTCACGAGGGCACGTATCAGTTTATCGAACAGCTATTGTATTGGGTTCTATTATTTATCTTAAGGACTAGAATAACGTTTAAGACGTGTGTTATAGAAACTTGTATAATGTAATGTTTTGGCAACTTTCAGCATAGTATTACAGATTCGGGTCCCTTATCAAATTGAGAAGTCTCTATGTCAATAACGATAAAAACGGGAGGTTGAAGGTTATTAGATCCAAATTCAAAGGAAAGGTTATTTGACCCACAAAGAACACGTCTTCGAATCCTATTACACTTAATGTGTTTTCTCGAGAAATTCGAGGACTTATACTTGGAATTCATTGCTTCAATGATATTTCGCTTCAACGACATTGACTTTAATGATCAAAAGTGTACTCTATTCAAATTTATTATTAGGGATGCGTGTAATATATAATTTATCTTCAGAATTGTGTTGTGACTTCATGCTAATTAGTCAATTCCATTTAGAGGTATTAAAGTGCGCGTCTGTACCTATATGCTACAGTCAATGTTAATATGCATTAGAGCTTCAAGTGTCAACGCAAATATATTGTAGTAGAGGTTTATGTGATTTTTGGTATCACAGTGATTTTTTAAATAACTAATGGATGACAGTAATGTACTTTGGTTTTTGGAACGTCAAGTACCTACCATTAGAAAGAATCGAGATAATAATAATTAACTTAAAGATACAATCTATGATAGACATTTTTAACGGTGTGAAAATAGACAGTCATTATGGCCGTCTGCTCTCACAGGTTAAAGGCTTAATCTATCACAATAGCCGGTTATAGCACACAGTACTTACCTACATATCCTAATGATGTATTGTAGCTGTCAGTTAGTAATTTTCTCGTACCACTTCGAAACCGTTAGAACACGAAAGTTTCCTTAAAATGGCTTATATGAATTTGATATGTTCGAAACATTTTGATGAAACCTCCTTAGTTGGTAGTTTTAGAAATTCACTTTTACCTTAGTGTATCAAATGCCGGTAGACGCTTGTTTCCTTGATTTATCAAAGGCGTTTGACTGTGTTGCTAATAACATTGTGCAGTTGAGAGAGACAAGGATGACGGCAAAGTAAAACAATTCACAAGACGGCAAGTTCAAACGCACAGAATTATAATCTTTAGTTTGGATTAACCTTTTTCTTATACACAATTTCATCATAATCATCAACCTCTATTAGTTCACTGCTCGACATAAGCTTCTGTAAATGTACGCCACGATACCCCCCGCCATTGATTATTATACAACAATTTATGATAGGTTTAAGCTGTTATTTTAAGCTCAGCTGTGTCTGTAAGGGCCTTTTTTAATTTAATAAATATGTACGCAAACAGTCATTATATAACTACCAGTTGTCCAATATCCTTAATAACCCGAGCACCCTAAACTTACATGACACATGTCGACAGCTGACAAGGCTCTAACCACTAACCGACAACGTACGATTCAAGCCCACACAATATACAAGTAACATGTATAATAATATCTAAATACAAGGTATAAAATATTTTATGTTATAAAGTTACCCGTATACTCATAACATTACATTTTCAAAATATGTATTAGCTTTGAATAACAAATAATTCGCAAACCCGCAGATGAACATTATGTGATATAATCACGAAAGAAATAAAAAATTAAGAGGTTTTTTTTTCTTTCAATGACACATTCTTAGAAAATAACGACATTCGTAAGCAAGCTTTAGAAATATTCTCCATAGCAATATCAGATAAAATCGAGGGGAACATATAAAGAAATGTAAAGGAAAAATTTATGTCGCACTTTGTCAATTTGTTCATTTCCCTCTGAGCTAACACATAAACAACGAATTTGCGTGTGTGCTATGGAATAAACCAAAATGTTTTGACTTTTGACTTATCCCTTGAATTATTAAAAACAATAACGTTGTTCTCGAAATAATCACGTTTTTACATCAAGACTAATAAATATTATTACATTTATACTTTTGTTAGATTTTTCACGCATTCACAAAATTTTAATCACCAACCCAAACAATAAGGGTAGGTAAATATTTTGATAATAGTAAGTTATGTATGACGTCATGACTTCCTATATTATTTATTACAGAACCTATCGTTTTGATATTGCATAGAAAGAAATGGCTTGAATAGACAACTTCCTTATTATAGTTATTGTCAATGTTATGTGTATCATATTCTATTTATTTTTGGATATTGCGATTGCGATACAATACACAAAAATAAATGGAATACGAGCCATGTTTTTATGAAATTGACTTTGCTCTTTTGGGTATTGATTATAGCAATGAAAAGTACTACATGCCGTATATCAACCAAATCCATTCCGACGTATTTACAACAAGCTCCATAAAAAATAAGGCATAGTTTAGGTAGTTGATCAGGGTTAGCTTTTTTTAACTTGGCACAGCAATTCAATAATTTTATAATAGGTAGTATGATAAATAAAGCAATCAAATAGTGCCAAGATACATTCAAGGTAAGACCCAAAATGGAAAAGTTTTTTTTTAATTTTTTTAAAAGATAACTACCAATGTGGGATTGTGATCCCCTACATTACTAGCAATCCTGTTAACCCGTCCAGCTATGCTCAATTGCTTGTATTAGAAGTGGGTTCACGTCGGTGATATAATGAGTAGGATTCAAAACCGTGACCTCACGATTGCGAGACCGAAGCTTTAGCCAATAAGCTACCGCCGCTTTAAAATTAATGAATACTAGGAAAGATGTTGAAGTGAAATGAATTAAATAAACGAGGAGGTTTTCGCTACCTCGTAAGACTTTAGTTAAGAGTGTCATGAAATAGCAATTATCTTCACTAGAAATAAAACTACCCGGAACTTCGTACTTGAAAATTGAGTAGAAAGTTATTTTTGTAATGGCTACGAATAATTTTGTTATATATACCACGATCTATAAACGATTATAAGCGATTATTTACTGCGATGGAAATCGATTGTAACGTAGTTATTATTGTGGTGCATTGTTTCCATAGCTACTACTCGTATTTCTGCATGTTTTGATTTATAATCAGACTTAAAATTTTGTACTCATTTAGTATCAACGACTTAATCGCACTGAATGTGCAATTAAGTCGTTGATAGAACCACAGAATACATACCGAACTCTTATGTTATTTTGTGATGAAACTGACATGATTGAATATTATATACATTTATACCAGGTTCACAAAACACATATAGTGATAGTGAGTTTAACTATTCCTTTGTGAACTTCGTATAAATATAAATATATGCAATTATAAAATTAAAACGGTGATGGTAAACTGTTTTTGACCTTTGTCCTTTTACCGACTGAAGATATTTTGATAATGAAGCTACTGCTTCTACAAGGATCATTCAAAATTAAATTTCAGTAATATATACTAGGCATACCTTCTTTTTCTTTTTTTTATAAAGATAACTAGCAATGTGGGAATGAGTCCCATATTTCTAACAATCTTGTTAACCCCTTCAGCTAAGATCAAAGGCTTGTGTTAGGAGTGGGTTCACGTCGGTAGTATAGTAAGTAGGATTCGAAACCGCGACCTCACGATTGGGAGACGGATGCCTTAGCCATTTAGCTGCCGCCGCTTCTAAATACCTAATAGTTTAATTTGATGACTACTCTGTAAATCCATTGAACAAACTTTAAACTAGAGTAAATATAATCGTCTTCTGAAAATATAGCTACCCCTATACAAAAGTGACGATAATAGAATTACAAATTAAATAAAGCTAATAGTGGGAACATAAATAGTTTCCACTATAAGTGCAGATATAAAGAAATGTTACATGGACCGTTTTAACGATATCTCCTAACTCCAGGTGAATCTCGACAGTCTTTTATTACAGTCACGCCGACGCGTCCTCGCCGTCGCAAACTTGCTCCTCTATTCAATGACTGGCGATCAATTAAAAACTAAGTGTTGAGCACCCTACAGTTTGCTCAAAGTTTCTTATATCCGACGGTTTATTTAACGAGCGGTTTTGGTGAAGTCGCTCAGTGCTCTTGTTCTTTCTCTTGAGCTTGTTGATTAATAATGGTAAAGGGATTTTCTTTAATAGGTGAAGATTTCTGTGAATTGTACCTGCTTATAATATCTAATAATAATAATATCTTGGGACAACTCACACAACTCTATCTGATCCCAAATTAAGCAGAGCTTGTACTCTGGAAACCAGACAACTGATAAACATACTTATATATTTCTAACCATATATTTAAACCATCGTCGAGAGAGTTACTTTCGAATTTATATGAACTATTCTTAACTAAAGAATTTTATAAGCTACGGGTCTTAATCGCGTAAATATTTTATTTAATCTTAATTAAACTGTTTAATCTTAAATCTTAATTATTAACTCTCAAAACAATTGCGTAGTAAACCTAAGACTTGTAAATTAAAATCTGTATATACAAGAACCCGCTACCGTAGCTACACATCCCTAAGTAAATAACATGCTATGTAATTACATCACGAGCTTTACTTAATATAATTACAATAATAATTAGTGCGACCTTGTAGATAATAGTTATTTAGTTATTAGGCATATAGATACTACTTACTGTTTAGCTCAGTTCACAGGCATGTAGGATGTAGGCCTCTAGCAATAGAAATTACTAAAACTAATATAGGATATAGGATTTGTATATTTCTTGCCAAAACGAATTTTAAATATTTCAGAATAAAATACAGTAATGATGTAGGTAGGTGAACCTAATTGGAATTAAAATTATTTTCTAAAAACCAAAGCACTCCACATTCCATTACATTAATTAAAGAAAATAAATACAGTTTCAGAGTAAATTGTCGGTAGAATTAAAAACGAACCGACGCGACGCGACGCAAAATTCATCGGTAAACATATTTCAGTCCTAAACCGTTATTAATCCAATGTTAAGTCAATTAGGCGCCGACTCCCTTATTAAGGGGCGGATATAGGCGGATATGTGCGGATATAAGTGCTTCGGGGCGCGTTGGGTCGGAAACTAAAATCGTGGCGCGGTTTGCGCCCCTGGTCTAATGGGCTCCGACGTAACGAGGGATGGTGAGGACTCTCGAGACCAGACCGATCTCCGAGTGAGCGGCTAGGTACGGCTCTAAAACGAGCCGTGTATGTCAAGGGTCACATGAGATAGCACTTTGAGTACTTATTCTATGATTTTCGGCCGCGTCGTGATGGCTTACTGCCGTCCCTTATTGTTTATGATTAAGATCATAATATATTAGGTATATTATATTATATCTACCGCTATTTTGAATGTAATTTTCGAGTTGTTATCGTCTTAATTAGCACACCTAAACTAATATTTGTTTTTGTTAACAGATTTGACTCCATCCAGGCAGTTATTTGTAAAGGTGAGTGTCCCACTCATTACACTAAAGTAAATAGTTAAAGTAAAAACGGGAAAATGTTTCACTATTCCTTAATTCAATCACGTTCATTAATTCAACTGTGTAGTGACGTCAGATCGGCCACGGATTTAATCAATTGACCCGACCAACGTCGAACTCCATTTGAGAGGGAAGGGTCCGAATCTGAAAGCCCTACAATCATTACTAGGTACATTATTGCCGGTAATAGGGACCCTTCGATTGAGATCGCTGATAAATTTAATGGAACTATCCAATAATGTACCCAAGATTTTCGATTACTAACCCATATCTGTCACTGATAATAAGTAACAGACATTTTGATTCATTTGTAATTAAAGGGCAAAGCTACCGTAATCATCGGAAGGACATTAATTATCATAATCTGATAAATATAAATGGATGGCACATATTCATAAGACTGTAAGCCAATAACTAGTGAAATTATCCAATATATAGTCTGATTCTTCAGAAAAGCCTTTAAGTAAAGGCTCTTTTAAAGGAAGCGGAAAGATAGAAAGGCTTGGTAACAATTTCATTTACTTGAAATTGAAGACTGTGAGACGCCGCGTTTACTTTGTGTTTCGAAATTGTATGATAACTGCGTGTTCATAAACGACTACAGGTTCTTTTGCGAATAAGTCCAATGTCTAGTAAACGGTTTTTTTTTTGTACTACGAAATGAGGATACGTGCAGGTCGTGCGCCTGATGGTCGCGCGTCACGCTAGCCCATAACAGTATCAGTGTCACCCAAATCCTTGTTTGGCAAAGATCTGAATGTCACCGTACCGCGCTCCTCTCATTGGCTCAGTAATTTCCGAACCGAAACACAGTGATAATTGTGTTAACATCACTATTTCACGGAAGAATACCTGACAGTGTTGTGGTACCCACCAAAATGGTAACAGTGGTTAAAGTGGTTTCACCATTACCGCTGGTAAAAATAGTTTCACGTATCTTCTATGCACTTTACCGACACACAAAGAATATAATAAATATAAGTTCACGTTTCTGATACATGAAGCCAAGGTCATCGGCCCGTGCAGGATGTCAGTGCTTATTCCATCACAGCGCTGATTGTTTTATTACATTGGAATTTGTTTTGTGATTTAAAATTTGATAAGACTAATGTGTTTTGGACGGTCTTCACCTTCGATAACAATTCCTATATGGAAAATAACCACGGGCCAGATGTTTTTCAATTCTGTTGACAGTTTGTGCAGGCTAATCGTCGCAAGGAATGAATTTAACTGGATGATTTTGATTGCTCGTCACTGGAAACTTTTAGTTACACGAGTGGTAGGACTATGCCATAGGACATCTTGGTCGGTATTACAACTGTCAGTTATTCTTCCGTGAAATAGTAATCTTAACGCAACACTGTGTTTCGGTTAAAGGGCACCGAAGCAAGTCTAATTAATAGGCAAATTAGATTTATGAACTAATGTCTTAAATGAGGAGCGCGGTGCGGTGACATTCAGATATTTGCCAAAAAAGGTTTTGGGTGGCACTGATACTGTTCTGGGCTAGCATGAGGTTTACCATCAGGCGCACGAACTGCTCATCTCTTCATTTCGTTAGAGTTCAAAAGATGCTTTTGATTAGGCAATTTATACTATATTTCCATAAACAAAGGTTCCACAGAAAAAAACCTTGTTTCGTGATCTGTACTTGCTGAACAAACGTTTTTTTAATTCTTCATAGTAGGTACCAACTTTTTAAGCTGTGTGTAAATTGTAAGCAAAATTACGAAAATTATGAAGTCAATATTCGATTTGCTGTCCACAAACGGTATAATACCGGAGTAATCTATAAAATTGCTTCAAGGCCGTTCGAAGCTTCTGATGGCTCTTAATGCATTACGTGACCAGCTAACAAAGAGCTTTGAAACTAAAGTTGTTGATTGGAATGACAGATCATAATAAAATAGAGCGACAAAGTTGTACATGTTGAAAGCACCGCTACTGCAGACGCGTTTAACTGCTAATCGCGTTGCGAATGATAGCGAGTATAGTGACCGACAGTAGTTACTGCAACGGTTTGCACTGAGACCGTTTGCGGCTAGCTTGCTCTACTAAACTGATTGCTCTGCCAACTATATATTGGTATGTGAATTCACACATGCGTTGTATAGTTTCAGGTAAATGTTCAAAATCTAGTCGGATATTTGGCTCGCGTCAAAAGCTGCGTGTAATTGCTATGAAAGAGAATTTGTTATGCGAGAATGTTGATAGCCAAACAATTACCAAGCTTTGTTTCTGTGCGGAAATTGATAAGGCTGTGATGAAATGTTTGTTATGATAAAAATATACCATAATGATGATTTTTATGTAGAATACAGATATATTTTTTCATTAGCCAATTTATTTCCTCTCTCCTTTCTCCTTTAATACCTACCAAAACAATCTAGAAATTTCAACTACATTCATAACGTACAAAGATTATTTCAGAGTAAATGGTAGGTAATGTATACTTGTTTTACTTATTATGGATAAAAAAGACCAATGTCTCATGTTATGGTGTTACTGGTCTGATAACTACCCATTTAAAGTTAACAAAGCCACGGGGTCTCATCACGAAGAAACAGAAATGTAGGTCAAATAAATATCAACAGATGGCGTTATAAGTATCGATTTGATATTGAAGTTTTTTAAAACTTGGAATATCAGAAGATAGGTACTAAAAATGTGTATTATTATTTTTTTTATTATTAAGCTATACAAGGGGTTGTAAAATAATAGGTTCCTAAATCAAATTTCCATAACTTTACAAAAGTCATAACTCTAGCGGCAATTTATTTGTACTACGTTATAATAGGCACAACTTAAACATTAAACTGGTTCAATCTAACAATAGATGGCACTATTTGGGAATTCCGATTCTGACCATACCTACATTTTGTTGATATATTTTACTTATTTTTCGACGAGAAGTAAGAGTGACATGAAGTTGTAGTAAATTACAACTAGAGATAAAAGAATTGGAGGCTTTTAAACCCCATAAAAGAACTAGACTCCTGTTCCATTGCCCATCATGTTCTGGGGGGAGGGGGTAACACCGGCCAAGAGTGAGTTAGTTCACGCGATGTGGCGAGGGGGGAGGGAGGGGGTTAATAAGTACATAATCATACACTTCCCCTCAACGCCTTAGGCAGGACCCGCTATTGAATGTGTACTTTTACCCGACTACGGAGGGTAATGTGTTTGACGTGTATGTATGTATGTATGTGATTTTGATCAATTTTGATGATTCATACGTCGATCGATTCGTAATAATCTTGTAAAGACATGACAGCAATCGAAATTCAAAATGGCGACAGCCAGACGCCATATTGTGATAAAGAAAAAAAATAAAGTCAACCAACTACTAAACAAAGACTCAAGACTGACTCGTTGGTCTTGCGCCTAGTCGCTCGTCGGTGGTGTCGGTTTTGATGGGTTTCTGCCCTATGACTCCAATAACTTCTATTGGGCTATAACTAGGGACAAGACTACTCGTCGATCCTGCGCCTTGTCTCACTCAAATTTTATGATTTATTGACACATTTATGACTCATTGATCCTGCGTCAAATCCTTCTTCAAATTACCAAAACCAACCGGACAACCGAAGTCAAATACGAAAAAAAATATTTGAAATAAAAATGCATTTTAAAAATAATAATCAAGGTCAGGTTATAAATAGGTACGTACCAGCGGTGTTTTCAAAGACGCCGGCTTCCGATCAAACGTTCCGACCGATGTCACAAAATGTCGAGAATAGAGAAAGTTAGCTCATAATAATGTATTTCATTATTTATACCTACGGTAGACGCGCACAGTTAGCGCGACCGCCCGCGCTAAGTCAATAAACTTTGGGTTATACAATAAGTAAAACACACCTTTTTGTAGTTTGTTTTAGATATGGTTGCTAAAGCTAATAATGAATTAATTTATATCGAATGCCATACCTATATTACAAAGTAACCGAAAATAACGAATGCACGGTTAGCCAATTATATAATAATATTCCAAAAAAAAGCAATGCCCGTGAACGATGTCTATGCAGTCTAAAGTACGTAAAGCATGCATTGTATGAAGCATGCCTTCTGTAGTGTCGTTATTTTATGTCGGTAGGGCCAGTCGGGCGGTCGGGCGGTTGGGCGGTCGGGCGCTTAAACCAGTAATGCCGACGCATTGCTACATTACCCTAACGGTTATACGACACAACTTAAAATTTGTTTCTTTTTGAATGAGCCTACTAAAAACGTGATTGTTAAGTAATAATGTTGTTTTAATAGACACAATTTTTTTATTATTTTTCGTATTGTTTACCCGAGGAACTAACTTTCGGATCGGTCAAGGTTGTCTTACAAATAGTAAATACGTAAATATACTAAATAAAATGGGACTAGACTACATTGTTTTTTATATTTGAGTTGATAGCAATCTACCCAACCTACGAGTTTATGCCATATTCGGTCCAACAGTGTGGTTCGTTTCCGAGTTATGCGCAAATTTATAAAAAAAGGACATAATGCGAAATATCGAAAAATACTTGCATCAAACCTGAACAATGTATTAACTTTTATTATTTTTTTGATTGAAAGCACTGTTTTCGAGATATGAGCAATTCATAAAAATACAGTGTCCCTTTTTTATAAATTCGCTCAAACAGCGATTTTATACTTTGTCCCATACATTATCTAGTATTGGTGCAAGTGCAAGTATGTGCATCTAAAAGACAGACAGACTGCGCCTAGTACCACAGTCCTACTCAGCTCGAGACGAAAATCCATCAAAATCGACATGACCGAAGAGGGACTAGGCGCAGGATCGACGAATCGGTCCTGCGCCTAGTCACAGTCCTACAAAACGAAAATGCATTACAATCGACATGTCCTGCGCCTAGTCACAGTCCTGCAGTACGAAAATGCATTACAATCGACATGACCGAAGAGGGAATAGGCGCATGATCGACCAATCGGACCTGCGCCTAATCACAGTCCTACAGTACCTACGAAAATGCATTACAATCGACATGACCGAAGAGGGAATAGGCGCAGGATCGCCCCAATTGGTCCTGCGCCTAATCACAGTCCTGCAGAACTCAGGACTAAAATCCATCAAAATCGAAATGACCGAAAAGAACTCGATCGACCAGTCGGTCTTGCGCCAAGATAATATTCGATATTTACAAATCAATGCACCAAAGAGGCCCCGCGAGACGTGCAGTACGGTGCTTCGACACGGATCACAAGGACAAAATAATGTTGAGTTGTGTCATTTTTACCCGACTGTAAAGAAGGGTTATGTTTTTCGCGCGTATCTTGTATGTATGTATGTAATATTCTTTATTACCTGATATCTCACAATCCACTGAACGGATTTATACAATTCACACGTGTCGTTAGATTCGTAATAATTGGTCAAGTGTTCTTAGATAGATGACGTTTTTAAAAAACAAACATGGCGGCTATGAGATGTCAAAATAAAGAGGTGTGAAAAAAATTGTTTGGAATACTGTAATATGCGTATCAAATTAAAGAGCTCATCTTAAGCATTTCAAAAAGGTATAACATGATTATGACTGTACTACTAAAAAAGTTAGTTAGCAACCATTGATTTTTCAATTTTCAATACTTGACAATAGCTGAGATAAAAGTAAGTTGCTACATCAGTTACATCCTACAACAACTAAAAAGTATTAAATAAAAAAATAAATAATAAAAATAAAAAAACCCGCCTGCACAAAAAAGATGGAAACAAGATCCCCTACATAATTATACAATTTCATGCAGTCGGAGGCATTAATGAATCTCGACAAACTTAGTAAAGTGCCTCCGACTTTATTTTTTTATTTATTAAACGTGTATATCTTACGAAGTATGGGGCGCAGACCTACCTACCTTTTTGTTCTCAAATTTCTGGTTTCTACAAGATCAATGTGATCACAGGGTCAAAACTATGAACTCCTCTAACACACAAACTATAGGGCATAGACTCACCATGTTTGTACTCAAACTTCTTGTTTTGATTGATGAGATCTATGTGACTATGGGGTTAAAACTTTGAACGCCTATATCACACGAACTATGGGGCGCAGATCTACTTTGATTCTCTCTCACACTTTGTTACTCGTTCAAACGAGTTTGATTACAAATAAGGTTGGTTTGGTTGGTTGGTACAAATAACCTATAGTTTGTGTGAAATAGGCGTTCAAAGTTTTGGCCCTGCAATCACGTAGATCTCGTCAAAACAAGAAGTTTAAACACAAACAAGGTGGGTCTGGGCCCCATAGTTAGTAAGATGTAGGCGTTTAAAGTTTTGACACCGTGATCACATAGATCTCATCAAAATAAGAAGTTTGAGTACAAACAAGATGGGATTACGACTTATAGTTCGTGTGATATAGGCGTTTAAAGTTTTGACCCCGTGATCACATAGATCCCATCAAAACATCAAGTTTGAGTACAAACATGGTGGGTCTACGACTTATAGTTCGTGAGGTATAGGCGTTCAAAGTTTTGACCCAGCGATCACGTAGATCTCGTCAAAACAAGAGGTTTAAAAAGAAACAAGATGGGTCTGGGCCCCATAGTTCGTAAAATATAGCCGTTTAAAGTTTTGACCCCGTGATCACATAGATCTCATCAAAACATCAAGTTTGAGTACAAACATGGTGGGTTTACGCCCTATAGTTCGTATGTTATAGGAGCTCAAAGTTTTGACCCCACGATCACGTAGATCTCGTCAAAACAAGAAGTTTAAGTAGAAACAAGATGGGTCTGTGCCCCCTAGTTCGTAAGATATAAGCGTTTAAAGTTTTGACCCCGTGATCACATAGATCTCATCAAAACATCAAGTTTGAGTACAAACATGGTGGGTCTACGACTTATAGTTCGTGAGGTATAGGCGTTCAAAGTTTTGACCCAGCGATCACGTAGATCTCGTCAAAACAAGAAGTTTAAGTAAACACAAGATGGGTCTGCGCCCCATAGTTCGTAAGATATAAGCGTTTAAAGTTTTGACCCCGTGATCACATAGATCTCATCAAAACATCAACTTTGAGTACAAACATGGTGGGTCTACGACCTATAGTTCGTGGGATATAGGCGTTCAAAGTTTTGACCCCGCCATCACGTAGATCACGTCAAAACAAGAAGTTTAAGTAGACACAAGATGGGTCTGCGCCCCATAGTTCGTAAGATATAAGCGTTTAAAGTTTTGACCCCGTGATCACATAGATCTCATCAAAACATCAAGTTTGAGTACAAACATGGTGGGTCTACGACTTATAGTTCGTGAGATATAGGCGTTCAAAGTTTTGACCCCGCCATCGCGTAGATCTCGTCAAAACAAGAAGTTTCAGTACAAACAAGATGGGTCTGCGCCCCATAGTTCGTAAAATATAGCCGTTTAAAGTTTTGACCCCGTGGTCACGTAGATCTCGTCAAAACAAGAAGTTTAAGTAGAAAAAAGATGGGTCTGCGCCTTATAGTTCGTAATATATAGGCGGTAAAGTTTTGACACAAACCGGAACGACGAGGAAATCTTAAGAAGGGTTCCTCGTCCTTAGGTAAGTAAGTAATTGAAATGAAGTAGAAAATCCCGATTTTCATAAATTTTAGCTAAGAACACTCGATCAAGTCAACTTTCAATCAAAAAAACTAAATCAAAATCGGTTCATCCGTTTGGAAGCTACGTTGCTACAGACAGGCACACAGATACATCATTAAGCAGATACGCGTTAAATTTATAACACTCGTCATTTTTGTCGAGGGTTAAAAAAAGAGTTAAATACCTACTCCCGATGTGGTCGTTAATGAATATTTACAATAAAATGATTTAAGAACTCTGACAGTTACACTCTCAAGGCCCGTATTATTAAAACCATCTCAAACGTAAGATCGACCTTGAACACGAGTTCGAGACTCCGTTCTATTCAATAGATAAGTCATAGTACAGAAAAATTATGGCAAAAAAATAATATTTTTGCCATTGATATCGTCACAGATAATATAATACTATAAAATCGTCGTTGATTATGTCAATTTTAATCCTAAATTGTGGATTTTGTGAAATTATGCATAATCTTTTCACGATTACATTTAAATAAGTATAAAAAAATGTTCTCTGACAATAAACCAAGACCAAAAAGATGATTGATGTAAGTATAACATTTTAGGCAAGGGTCACCCATCTATGCACTGACTGTGGTAAAGTTACTTAACTTACGCAAACATTCTATCATAATAGAAGTAGGTTCAACTTTGGGTTGTACACCGACGAGTTACTTTAGCAATAACAAATTCGTTTAATGTAATTATGTAGTGTCGTCGCCTATTAGGGTCAAATTACAATATTTTTGAGGTCTGCACTTGAATGACGTCATTTAAAGCGATTTTCTGCATTATTTGTACGGGCGCGATATAAGCTATCAATACATGTTTATTAATTAGTGCCGTTTAGTAAGACGCTAACCGCACTTAGAAGGGAACTCAGATGATATCGTTCTTTAGAACGAATCTGAGCTTCATCTATTAATACGGACCTAAGCACGGCCGATGACCGCGTAGTAGCAAATAGCAACCAACTTTATTTCCAAGTAAACGCACGACCTAGAACAAACCAAGCGGAGGCCTCAATTTTCATCCCTCGATGTTTTTACCGCCATCTTTTGGCGACTTTAGTAAGGAGGGCCATTAAAATCAATCAGCTGTAGCCTGAATCACTAGATGTCGCTTGCTATGCACCACTGCTAATGCCATCTAACGTCTCCGTAAACGAGCCCGAAAACGAGCCCGAGTTAGGACGATCGCATTTCTTTGTATGGGATGAGGTATCTGTACTAGTATAGTATTATATTATCTGTGACAAAGCCTTTAACGTTAAATAGTTAATTACAACAGCAATGTATATAAAACTGTCAATGGATCGAAACAGAAATAATATTTATTGTTTGTTTTTATTTAAAAAAAACTACAGCGGTATTGTCGACTTCGTTTAAATATCGGTCCCCAGAGTACTGTACGTGGTAGAACATCCGCGCAACTAAGATCATATAACTTGATACATATGTCATGGTATTGTTGTTATGATCTGAGATACGAAGTTCTAAATATTCCTCTTAGGATTAAATGCCATCATAAATCACAACGTATATTATCTGCTTATTATTGCGTCATATTTACTATGGATTGCTTAATATTAGTACGCTTGCCAAAGACTGGTAGTTTAAAAAGATTGGTCTTGAATTTCGCCTTGTTTTTGTCATTAGCTTTGCGTAGGCTTCGCCAACTGGGTGCAAAACGTATTTGTAGTCACGCCAACTTTACCAATGATTGATTGGTTGAAGAATATTCGCTGTAGAATGGGATAGGAATCATTACCATTATTATTTTTGGAAAGTACTTCCTAATCGTACGTTTTTGTTTGCGGGCTGAGAGGCTAGACGAAAAATAGTGTTACATTTTGACATCGATCAAAAATCTATTATATAAGATTATGTGAAGCTAGAATAAAGAGGTTGTGTTATTTAAATTGTTTGTATTTTTTTAAAAGGTTGTAATGTTTATTTTACATATGTCAAACTGAATAATTTGAAATAGGTCAATTTTAAAAGGTGTTATGTTCATCCAGATTATTTTTTTATCATTGTTTACTACAAACACAAAAATATACAGCAAATGGAACTACGTTCCTTTTTATTTCTGAGTTAATGCAATTTTTCTGTGAGCATTGACTACACTTTACTTCCACGAAGACGCCGCTTTATGGATCTTGCTTGCACTTATCTATATTATAACTTAAAAAGAGGTAAAGTTTGCGAGTTTGTGAGGTTGTAGGGGGTAATTTCTAGATCTATTGAAGCGATTTAAAAGTTCTTTTACGAATAGAAAGCCACGTTATTTGTGAGTGTTATAGGCTACATAACATCACGCTACGATCAATAGAAATGGAGCATCAAAGAAAAATGTGGGGAAAAATAACGCAAAAGAAGTTGCGCGGGTCAGCTAGTTTCATATATCCTGACACGTTAAATGTATGCTGTGAAAATGTTGACAGCTCTGAATGAGAATAAGAATGTGGCTTGTTGTTCTAGTGTTTTAGTCACCATGACTGCTAATCCGGACGTTGGGGATTCGACCCCCATTCAGGATAAAACTTTGTGTGATAAGCACGATGGTTTATTCTGTGTCTAGGTGTATCTTCATAATATATAATACTTAATTCCTATTTCACGAGATAACTAGAGAGAGACTTTACCGAATTCATTCATTTCTTTTTTTTTTTTTCTAATACTCTGTAGAAGCTTCTTACGTAAAAAAATAACGGGGCGGTATGAAGTCCGCCGGGACAGCTAGTTTTTATGTATTACTAGCTGTCCCGGTGAACTTCGTACCCCCTTTTTTTATGAATCGGATTCAATTGTAAATTTAAAACATTATCGAATCGACTTGACGAACACATACAAAAAAAAACATTAAAATCGGTTCAGCCGTTTAGGAGGATTGAACTCCTCTTAAACAGCTGGACCGATTTTGATGAAATTTTTTGTGTGAGTTCAAGGGGATTCGAGGATGGTTTTGATTCACAATTGAACCCGATTTACAAAAAAAAAAGCTAGTATATATAGATACCATGACGGCAAAATTGCCACTACGGTTTAGTAACAAAGGCATAATAACAACCCATCTTGTTTTGTCACGTCTGTCTGTCCCGGATAGCTGAACCGGGATAGCTAGACAGTTGAAATTTTCACAAATTATGTATTTCAGTTCCCGCTATAACATTATATACTAAAAACAGAATAAAATAAATATTTGAGTGATGCTCCCGTACAACAAATGTAATTTTTTTTGCCGTTTTTAGGGTTCCATAGCCAAAATGGCAAAAACAGAACCCTTATAGTAACCCGTCCGTATGTCACAGACATTTTTCTCAAAGACTATTCAATGAATAGAGATGAAATTTGGTTAAAATGTGTCTTGTAGTAGTCGCTACTTAGTTTGGTAGCTAAATAATAAAAATAAATAAAATTAGGGGGTGGGGGCACTCTACAAATATAACGCGCAAACATCAACGTTTTTAACGTATTTTTGATTGAGTGAATATTTTTGGAAATATTACTCCTAAAGTAGCATAAATTGTGTCCCTTAACTTTTGAACCGTGTGACCAAAAAATATGAAAAATATCATTAAGGTAGCACTTAATAAATACTTCAAACTAAGATTATTTTGGATATGATCGGATATACAGTCATTGAGTTATTGGCGAAAAACAGCTTTCTCAACAAAAGGGCGTAAGTGCCATGAACATACGCTCTTCTGCTAATGCAATTCTTCAAGGCTGCGGAACCCTACACTGAGAATGTTCCGACAAGCTCTTGCCAGTTTTTATAGCTCAATATTATTATATACCTAGTGTCTAATGTTGTATAGAACACTTCGTGCGCGAGTCCGACCCGCACTTGGCCGGTTTTTTATTTTGACAAACTCGTAGTTCTAATGTAATGTAATCTGTCTTCAGGGTAATGTTACATCAAGCTCATTTAAAGATTTTTGCCTTTGTTCTAGCTCGAACTCCGAGATGCTCTTAAACACGAAAGTGCCATTTAGGGTCTTTCTCTCGCCGTGTTTGTTTAAGACTAGTTTTTACGTACTTACTTGCTTTTTAAATGTACGCCGGAGCTAAAAGCGCAACTAACTTTTAAAAATCTTTTCTGTTTTATCTTTAAACTTTTCAAGTTATTTTTAAACTGATGAAGCAAGGCATTCGAGTAACACCTTTTTTAACAAAAAAACTTCAGTAATAGAAAAAGTATCCAGTAGTTTTTTATTCTAATAAACAATACTATTAATAAAAGGAGAGAAAATAACTATTGTCCATTGAGCCGTGATTTTTGAACAAAGTAAATGATTCAAACTGATTCATCGTGCTTAGTCTGAATTGAATTACTATTGTTTGTACTCTAAACTTTGTTTAGACTACTGTATTACAAAATTGGCAAAATATCGATTCACAATTGAATTTTATTCTTCTATTTGAATAATGTGTAAATCCGCTCTGTTTCTCTTACGCTGTTGTGAGGACTTTAAAAACGGATCAGCGGGTACGAATGGGTTTTATTAGAAAGCTTAAATATAAAATTAGTTTATATTTATCATAAAGGGGTTGTAATTTGTATTATATTATGAACTTAGTCCACCATTATGTAAAGATTAGTGGCAGAGGGTCCTAAGAACACAATTCCTTTCGGTTTCCCATTGAATTCTAGATACTTAATATTATAGACACAAGATTCGTGCTTAGCAAGTTAAATTATTATATCAATACCTCAGGAAAATGTTTAACTCATTGCCCCTGGTAAAAATAGTCATAAAAACTAGATGAGTCATCAAGTAAAGTTTAAGGTTTAGTTTGCCTCGTGTGCAGACGATCCGTGACCTTGTCCTCAACGTGCGAGCGGGTGCGTGCCTCACGACTATTCTTCTGCACGATGTTTATGATGAGCGCATCCGTACAACACACGGGAACAACAGAAGAACAGCTTCAGCAGCGGAGAGTCTGATAAATATTTTAGGAACAAAATATTTACGATTGAAAGAACCGGTGATCGTAGGGGTTCTATCCCTACGCCGTTGACATTTTCGACACCGAGCCTCCGGCTAAAGCTCTTGTATTTATTATTTTCATATTATGATTTAAAGCAATCTTTCATAGACTACAATTCGTTATGGTTTCACTTTGTATTCTAGACACATAATCGTAATGGCATATACAACTATGTCCATCAAGATATAGCTAGTCGAATTACCCGCTTGATTAAGAATGATAAGATTTTTCCATATCATATCCGTTGAATGTAGATAATTATATGTATTGCGTGTGTTCCTCGAGCAAAAAATGTATGAAGCTTTGCTTCTGTAATCTCAGTATTTTATGACACCAATTTCAATAGTATCAGGAAGTGTTTTAAATGTTTAAGCAGAAACTGTAGCGGTGGTGGGATTAAGTGAGGTAGTAGTTTTTTTTTTTTCAAATGATTACGATCGTGGTTCCCGTACTTAGAAGCTGACTAGCTTTTGCCCATAGCTATCCTCACGTTAAGGTTTATCTGTCTTTTAGAGCTCGAGAATTCTGAAATCCTTTGATTTTTGTCGCCTACATCACAAAATATTTCTTGGAAATTCCAGCGTTTATTTACTTTGTGTATGCTCGATTAGTAAAAGACTCGACTTTAATTTAGGTATAACATTTAAAAAAATATGATGCATACATTTTATTACTTGTTGTTTTCGGCTCCAATTGGATAAGTTAAATTCGATTGCCAAAATTTTATTACAAAGTTATAAGTGAAGCTATAATATTAACATGTGTAAAAATAGCTAGCTAGACCGTGGTACCACCATGTACCGGCACCGCTATACTAGGAAAAGCGGATCTTTACTTCCTTCCCTTATTTTATTAAACCTCATCAAACGGAGCAATCTCCTTAAATCGGTTCAACCCAAAATGGTTACAAAATATGTTTTGGCTTCGCTGTAATCGAGTAAAATATAATCTTCCAAGTAATACACACCTAAAAGCTGTTTATCTTGCCTTATGCTGAAGGTCGGGCATCTCTTCACTGCAGTGTAAAATATTAAATGCGGTGTAGGTATATATTTTTGGGGCCGCCACTGTAAATTTTTGCTTCTACAGTTTTCTCACCGTGTCCTATTTTATCTCAAAGAGAGAAAAAGAGATAGAAAGACATGTGACTGTTTCACGAAAAGAATATATTATACTCTTTTTAATAAGTACTTTGGCCTGAATGTCTACGGGATTCTCATAACGTTGATCGTAAATAAAAATAACTGCTTATTCTATATTTGAAGTGCGAATTTGAAGGCGAAGTTGGGTGATTCTTTTTGTTAATGTTGTACCTATTAAATTTTCCGGTAAACCGCTGTGAATAAAATATATAAAAGAACATTTTCCTGTTTATAGAACTTTGATATGAGTCGTGACGGTCAGTTAGGTCAGGTTTAACGTTTACCAGCATAATATTTTTAAATACCTAAAAGCAATACTTCACAATTTTTTCTCCGTCACTGTGTTCTTTCAAATGTACAAAGTTGCTTGTCTTTGGGACAAATTTGTACTTTTAAGAGTACACAGTATAGATTAGGGTCAAATTTAATCATTTATAATTTAACTAGTTAAAATTTTATTGGATGAATAATAATAATGTAATGGATATTCAATTAAAAACACTTAAGTGCTTTAAAATAATTAGAAACATAATAAAAATAAATAAATAAGCAGTGTAGGTTAACTACTAATAGTATAATTTTAATCACGTACTGTAGTGTAGGTAATAAGGTCCAAGTAACAAAAACAACCTTAGCTCTAATTTTACAAAACACAGACTTTTATTTTAAAGTTTTATTCTAGAACACTATTAGCAAAAAAGCCCGGTATAAAGTGTCTCTGTTAAACGTTTAACTGCGCTATTTAGAGGCAACCCTGTATCGCTGTTGCAATACAGCTCAATTAAGCTTCTGCCAACCCTGGCAATTCGTTGTGGTTAAGTTGTGGTCACATTAAACCGTCGAACTGCGCCGCGTCATTTGCGACAAAGAATTTTGTACAATGTTGACTGATGTCCACATAAATGATGCTCATTGTGCAATCAACTTTATTTGCATAAGTATGTTGAGTTGAATATAAACGATTTGATTAATACGCGGTTACTTGTTAGAAATTATGTATCGTATGGTTTTTTTCTTGAGGTTGTACAATCATCTTACAATAAGCTGTGAGGTGTCGAAGCTAATTGTAGTAATTAACTTATAATTGCATTTATAGCCTAGGAACCGCATGCCTAGTCATTAATAAGTTCTCTTTCAATGTGAAAAATGTGTTTATGCAATTAATGAGTTGAAAGTTTTTTGTTCAGATAACCGCCGAACTTATTTTCCTACGTTTAATACCGTGTTTAACTAGATATATATTTTGTTCGGGAGCGTCTTCTATTTTTAATAGCAAATAAGTAATGAAATGCTAAAATAATGTGAGTAGGTAATATTGACGACTGGGCGATTTTTTGCAACCAAATAAATTACAAAAAAAAGTATTTTATGCTGTTCAAAGGCAATTAATGTTTCACACTTGAATAGAAGGGTTTATCATCCGTCCCTATAACGTGTAAACATATGTAGGTATACCAACATAGGTACATTTTTATCGTACATACGCTTTATAATGCCAAGGGCATTCATTGTGACAGCAACCCGTTTTAATTTATTACAAAGGAAACTGTTTCAATTAATGAATATGCCCGCTGGCATTTGCCACTTTATAGCTATTCTGGTACATTTTCAAATGGAAATAAAAATCTTTAAAATTGTTTGAATACCTACTGTAATAAGAATTTAATTAGACCTCTCAGATACCAATCACAGATTAAAGAAATGAGCTCCTATTGTATTGGTAGAACTTTATTTGGTTTAGTAAAAATAGTTATTTTTTCAATGAAGCGAAGTGGCGGAATCTGAAGGAGGCCTACACTAATATGGTCATAAAAGATCAAGAAGGAAAAGAAGGTTTTTCTATATATCAACTATTTTTGATGAACATCATGTCTATACCTACGTATATGATAGAACAGGGCGGCTTGTATACTTGCTAAAAAACAATCTGAAATTGGATTTGATGAGTAAACTTTAAAATAGTTTTGCATCTAGCTTAAAAGATAAAGCTTTTATGTACCTGTTTAATTTTCTAACGACAATAAAGTAATCTTTTTTGCTGTTCTTATATTTATAATGGTACAATGCCAAAATCCTACACGTGCTTACTTTCGAGGATCTTGAAATAGAAACGGCAATTTTCTTGAAACTATTATTTAAATATTTAAAACGTATTCTATCCATTATTTATAATAATAATGGATTTAGATTATTTTTCCAAACAGTTCCTAATTAATTGAATTGATGACATCGCAAAATTTTATCACTCCATGAAAATAAGGTAGGTAAACAAAATAGGTATGAAAATGTGGAAACGTACAAGTTATTACATTTACCCAAAATAATTTACCATTTTTACGAAACTGCTGATTTTACTACGCAAAAAGCTTTTAAGCAAACACGTTACCGGGATGAGGAGTGGTAAAAACTTCAAACATTACCGTGGGAAACCCAATAACAAAATCTTCTCGTAAATCATTGTGCCCAAGTAAACTAGTAGTACTGGCAAAAAAATAAAACGAAAACAACGCTCTATTAGTTTTTGTTTCGCTCACATTTTCCCATCTAAGTCCTGGCGTAGAACAAATAAAATCGCACCAGGGAAAAAGTAATTTAGATCGTGTCAAAGGCACACCGCTAGTCACCTTTAAAATAGCGAATGCATTAGGCACGCTGCGGTCTTGATGCGTGACTTCACAGCGTGTTAAAATGAATAATGTGTTTTCATGTTTGCATTTTGCGAAACAGCTTTATGCTCCGTGTTTCGGGTACGAATGAGCAGACCTTAAGCTGGTTATTCATCTTCGTAAGATTTTGAATAAACATGTATGAGACGCAAGCCTCTTGCATCTGTTGTCTTAAGAATTTGTTGTATTTTTTTATACTAGTAAAGTAAATTGTAGGCCCAATTTCATACCATCAACATCCATCTATACAATAGTTATATGTCAGTTTATTTTTAAAAGTAGAGACTTATGTGTGTGGTCGACCAGGAATTGCAGCCCGTCTCTACGTAAGTTGAATATTGTAGCAAGCTACCGACGCATTATAGAAATAATAAAATATAGACACAATACACGTATAAACTTAAATTTATAAAATAATTTAAAGTATGATTAAGTTTGTATGTTTTTTCTTCCTGTTATACTGACGTTAATTAACGTCAGGGAAAAACACATTTAATGTATTATTGATAAGCAGAATTTTTCAATTCAAGGTGACTTTGTAGTTGGCAATACGTGTTCTGTTATGATCGGTAGTTTGCGACACTTTATAAATGTAAAGACTGCAATCCCAAATAAATAAAACAAAGCTAGAAGTACCTAAATAAAATAAAGTATCACTTGTTCGTTGCCAACTCTATTTTTGAGGTAAAGTAAGGCACGCTTCTACATTTATTATTTCTTTATTTTCTTTCGAAGTTCATACTAAATTCACTGTTTATGTTGAATAATTAACACCGTAGTGTTCGGTATCAATAAATTTGTAAATAACCCACAAAAAAGTAACAAGTGATAAAATTCCCACGTTATACCTACAAGTGGATCGTGAATAATTTAAGAAAAGGTAGGTAAAACCATATATTGTGTCGATACTGCTTATGTAGGTACCTACATAATATTTATTAACTAACAATGTTTGTACATGACCTAATTCTGAACACAATGACTTTATGATTTTGACACAGATGTTGTGGTTTCTCAATTACTATCTTCATCTCTTCAATATCAATATTTGACGATCGCTGGCCCCATTAATTGCCTACCATCCTTTATTATGTTTAAACTATAGAACATAGAAAATATGTTAGAGTAACCTTGAGAGCGGAGCAAGCGCGCCACAACTGAGAGGAACGCTCTTCTTATAACAGAATTTGACACGGACAGTTCATAATAAAATGTAGATACTACAAGCAAATCTACTACTACTACAAATTGAATCAAAAAACTAATGCAAACCGAACTCGAATGAACAGCTATATACATCAAAAACATGCGTGTGTTTGTGTGCGTACTGGCGCCATCCCTTCTAAATCGTCTAATGCAAAAGTGATTTGATGGCCACTCTAATACTAAACAATTCTCTTTTCTGTGGTTCAAACGCTGTTCGAATACCTAAACCTGTACAATTGTTGGTACAAGTTTGAGGATACACTCGTATACGCAGAGAATTTCTATGCTCCAACTGAATTGCTCGATGATAGCGTAGGTACCTTCGGTATCTTCTAATACCTAATCAGGGTTGGCTTCCCGCCACTCATTTTCTCAATATTGCTACATTATAAAGAAAGACTAAGAAACCTTATTGTGTAAAATTCATCAACCTAATCATTCGACAAAGGATCAAAATTACCGACAAGCTGGCAGTTTAAGAACTGGCCATATTATCTGCTGAAGGATCGATGGCCGCTTGTGCAAATGAATCCGGGGGATGAATAGTTCCTATCTGTTCTATGGAACATGACGTCATAGAACAAAACAACACATATTTTTCTCTTTTTATTCCATAGAAATACATACTAACTCTTCACCTGTGTGAACAGTTAGTATGTTAGTCTATGGAATGGAAAAAAAAAATGTGAAACATAGCTGTAATCCTTAAAAAGATAAGTACGTGTACACAACTACACTATAATACAATCAGCTGACCATAATGTTTTAGAAAACGTACGTTTTATTGGAGAAAGGAATCCAGAGACTCGAGATAACGATAACATACTAGAACATTGTGCACAATTTGTTCTGATAAAAGTAAAAACTTTGTTTCTTTTATATCCACTTCTACTCCTTGAAGTGCTATTACTTTGTACGCATGAAGTGTAAAACTAAGCTTAAACTGCTAGGTTAATGTATTGTATACTTGGAAACTTGAAATGGTAAAATGTGGTATTTCATAGCGTTTAAACTTGTTTGTAAATTCGCAGAAATCATAGTTCTCATAGTTACCGTACTATGATATCTACCTTGTTTATATATAAGTTAATTCGTTTAACAGTGTGTTTTGAATTAGGTAAAAGAGGACATTTTGTGTTAAACTGTATAGATAATTATTGGTAGTTAGATTCAGGGATCACTCTATTGGTAGGTATATTATAACTTAACGATCTACTTGAGCTGTATAAGACAACAACCGCGATTTTAAAATAGAAGATTCAAATTCAATTTAATCGGATTCATCGGAGCGATACTTAATATAAACTATGAAATCGACTAATAGCATACTCGTATTGGTCATTTGGTTATATTTAATGACCATTCACTAGTCGAACAATATCGATTTGGATCGTGTATTAGCACTTTATACGTTTAATCATTATATACATAGGATTTCTTTGTTCTCACTAATGCAGAATTATTTCAATTACGCTAAGAGCTTACCTCACTAGCAAGATTAGGCTCCGTATATGCAAAATCAGGGGCTTATCTAATCGTCAATCTATTTGAAGTTTACGTAGGTATGGGTTCTCATGCGGATCTTGAGAGCTCGTTAATCCAGTCTTGTTTATTAATGTACACGCCTTTCATAGGTGCGTCGTTTATGGCCAGTGGGGAGCCTGAAAAACTGGTATTACTTCACATAGGTAGACTGGCAACTGCCAAGTAACTGGAAGGTCAGGTTGTCTCTCGGTAAGCTCCGGGTTTAATTGGTAGAATAAGTTAAAGATAAAATTATCTTTTTGAAGATTAAGCATTTTTTTGCCATTGCATTTATTAATAAATTACAGGTTTTGGTCTTATCCTAAAGTCCCTATTGCCATAAGAAGAGTACGTTTGCAATGTAATCGAATTATAAATATTAATAGCTGTGCCCGCGACTTCATTACGCGGACGAAGTCGCGTGCACAGTTGCAGTGCTGCTCTCTCCCTATAGACGGTAGAATGATGATAAAAATCCTGCGCTGTCTGCCAGTGAAAGTCCCGTCCAATCCGTCCAGCCGGAACAAACAGACAAACATTCAGACAAAAAAAATAAAATGTAATAATAATAATATCTTGGGACAACTCACACAATGCCTATCCCAAACTAAGTAGAGCTTGTACTATGAAAACCTGACAACTGATAAACATACTTAAATATTTCTAAATACATACCTAATACAGATAATTATCACTAAGACACAGAATAAACTATCGTGCTCATCACACAAAGTTTTATCCTGGGTCCCCACTTGCGTAACAGTCGGATACACTCCCACTGCGCCACAGAGGAGAGGAAATGAATATCATGTTTAGTTGAAAGATAATTTTGACTGGATCGAACCCGCGAGCTCCGGCTTAGCAGTCAGGGTCACTAACCACCAGACCAACAGGCCAGTCGAGCTAGGTAAATTGTGTTTTTGTTATGAGTACCTATATTTAACTGTCATATGCATTTAGAAAATAGCTGTGTACAAACAGACACTTCAATTTGATTTATTTATATAGAGTAATTAGATTTATATAGATTTGCGTTTATCTTCAAAGACCTACACTTTTTTTTTTTATAGTTCTACTCGTATAACTTTGTATAAAACACACGCAATAATATAACTACAAAAAGTGATAACTAAAAAGCTAAAAAGTTAAAAGGTAGTGCACAATTAGAAACCCGTTTTACTACACTGCGCTGTTAGGAGCACATAGTACGAGTATTAATAGAAATGAAAAAAGAACACTTAATCGCAGAGAGCGGGCGTGATGGTATGTATAGGTTTAAAACCTCGCAAATGTCATTAGCAGGTCTCTTAGGGGCAAGGGGTGGGGTAGGATTAGCGCGGGGGGAGTTCGGCGACCCCTGACCGGTGCTGCTCCGTTCACATTGTACTGAGCGCATGCAATCTTACTTTACGTGCTTGCATTGATGACAACGGTTTTGTATTATTTTCCTTAAAGTAGTTTGAAAAAGATTTCATAGGGTCGAAAAACATCAAACGGGTCTTTTTGGCATAAATTATCCTATTTTTCAACTTTACATAAATCTCCGTTGTTGTTAACCAGTATTTTAAAATAAAATTGAACATTTTTTAAGCACAAAATGATAAACATTTTCCCTTCGATTTATTCACACAAATAAAACGAGACTACTCACGGTACTGAACAACCGAGAAATATTTTCCTTTTATATTATTATCGGCATATAGGAAATTACATTCATCCTGGAAGGTGTCAGTCAGTGAGTGAGTTCTATTGACTCCGATAAAAAGGAAAATGAATCTCGAGAGGGATTGCCAAATTAGGTCATTTTATCTTCGTTTCACTCGAGATCCCAACGGTTTAGCTTCTGACGTCCATTTTTAATTTTTTTTTCGTTCGGGACAAAGTAATTGGTTTATTATCAAGACTGATCTCTGTTAGCGAAATATCCATTATTCTTGACGCGAGTTTTAGATTTATCAGAGCCGCAATAATGTTTTAGGAGTTAGATTGGCGTCGTCTAAAGTTTTTGTCTTATAAAATATTTATTTGAATTGGTTTCATTGTTGTTATTTAGATAATGGTCCTTAATTCATAACTGTACATAATCGAATTAGCATGCTGTCTTAACAGTAAGAGACTTCAAAGGGTTTAATTTCTATACCCTCCTCAGCGTGATTCAACTACATTACCCCTGAAAAGTGCAACCATCAAAGGCCTTCGTTCTTAAAAGGAACATTTTGATACACGTTTACATAATTTGTCTACTTCTAAAGGTAGTCATCACTTACTATCCTACTAGCAACCTTTAAGGTTCATTTTCGTGCATCGCGGCCGACGCGCGCGGCCAGTGCGACAATAGTCAGAGTATGAGAATGTATAGTACCGTTTCCAAGGTCTGCAACAGACGCGTGCCGGCGACTGACATAGGCTACGCGCGCACTCTGACTTTTGTCGCATCAGCCGCGCGCGTCAGCCGCACGTCGTCAGCAGCGATCGGCCGCAATGCACGTTATTTAACCTTTACCCTACGTTCACATGACGAGCGCTCATTGATGCTTGTTACCATATAGGTAAACGCCTGGAATAATATCTACGAAGTTGTTAGTTTTGCGCTCTGAACGTCAGCCTTAATGTTGTTTTTATAAACACAACTAGGTAGGTATAAGATGAAAACCTTCCTTGTCATGTAGGCATTAATGTCATTATTAAATCACAGTCATTCGAATGCAATCTTACTAACCCGGTCACAACATTTCTACATGGGCTCATAGTAAGTATTGAATGGTATGACGAAGTAAATTAGCAGTTGCGTTGCACATCGGATCGTGACCGGAGGGCGGGTGCCACTGGAGTTTACTTAGGTCATGGCTGCGCGCACGCAACTCAAAATGCTGCCATTAAAACGCAGGAAAAGGAATAAAATGAATTGCTTGGATATCACACTGCCATTTAAGCCTAAGTTAGGCAGAGCCTGTATTATGATATCCAGACAAACGTATATGCATTTTTAAATACATACATATTAAAGATAAATTTACACGTATACACAGAATAAACAATCGTGCTCATTACACAAAGATTTATCCTGGATCGGAATCGAATGCAGTCTCAGGAATGGGGAGTATTAACCACTAGATCAACACGCCTGTTAAGAATTGTGTTATACGTTTTACGAATTTGTTTTACTTAACACATCATTTCATGAACAGATATTCGTTCAGGCGCGAGCCGTGTTCAAGATAAATATGTAGTAGGTATTTTATTTCACACGTCGGGTGATCTTTAATTTATTTTTATCAAAAACATGATCACTCTAAGCTGTGGTACCACAGATGTTCTCCGAACACAATGAATAGATTTTTTTTATAATTATCGCTAAGTCACACACACACACACACAAGTACATACATAATTAGATAATGAAAACGCATCTCTAGAAATGTCTGTGTTTTTTGTCACTCTAAATAATAATTCCCTTATTAAAACAATTATAATCCTTTAAATAGGAGATACGATAGGTACATTCTTGATACAAATTTTACTTTACCTTTGTATTCATGAACGTAGTTTAACCGTCTGAAAAGTTCCTCTCCGCTCACGGTATGGCTTCAAGCGCAACCAGTTTGCAAACTCCCGCAAAATAATCTAAATGCTTAGCAGAAACACTGAACTATTATATTGTGACATCACTTTTAAACTATTTAATTAAAATTGTTCTTTGCAATCTAGACAACTCAGGAAACATTGCTGACGAGTTCCATAAATTATATTTCAGAAGGTACCCACCTACATAATAAATGACAACTGTTTTTGCTAACTTGCCTAAAATCAAGTATATTATTAAAAAATCCGGGCAAGTGCATGTCGGGCTACGCACAATGTAGGGTTAGGTTACGAATGTTTAATTTATAAGGGTTCCGTTTTGCCACATTTTTCATTTCTGTTCCGCTTCTTTTGGTCGTAGCGTGATGTTATATAGCCTATAGTCTCCCTTCATAAATACAATCTACAACAATACAGGCTATCCAACAAAAAAATATTTTTTCAATTCCGACCAGCAGTTCCTGAGATTATCGCGTTCAAACAAACTCTTCAGGTTTACAATAGTATGGATATTTGTAAAAATTTATTGATCCTACATGCATCCACTCCATTTAACAAACTACATCGAATGAAATTCATGATTTAGTCATGAATATATTATCGCAAGTATTGCTCAACAAATTAGTAAACAGTTATGCTAACGAAGTTTAATTTTGTTGTAAAATGGTTAATACGCCAAACACTGCGTAAACGACGAAATTGTTAAGCTAACTGACAACAATGCCTATTTGCCCCATTGTTACCGTGCCTGCATTGCGTACGAATACCGTATTGTAAATGTACTGTCATAACAACCAAAATAAGCTTTTTATTACTACTATAAATCATTTGTCTACTTGCTTTTTTATATGATTCCAACTCGTTTAGTTCTTTAACTAACCAACTGCTTGTAAAAGTTGTTTTTTATGTTAGTTAATGTCCACTTTTAATTTAAGGTATAAACCATCACACTATTTATTTTGAATGTATTCTTAATAAAACTAAGATGTCATAAAGTATGTTTTTTTTTATAGCTTATACAAATATTATTCTCGATGAACGTTTAAAATTTATACCAATTCTGCTGAAATAGCTGTAAGCCCCGGGGACGAGTTCCCTTAAATTTATTACACCAGATGTCTCAGACGTTCGGATATTTCGCCAATTGAAGCTATTTACGTTAAATTTGAAACCGTAAAGATTTTATCTAATTTATTGCTTGTATTTCGATACCCGTCTTGATACCCGTCTATAAGTAAATGTATCGAAATTTTCCTTATCGCAAGTCTTAAATATTTTTGTAATTGTTACAGATACGAAACCGTTACAAATCTGCAAGAACTTCACTTTTACGAGGTAAGGTATATATACTTGAAGATGATGCAAATCTCGTAGCTTTAATTAAAAAGTTAAGCTTGAATAAAATTTGGGTTAAGTGTGTGCAGTAATATAAAAATTGGGGTCAGATAACTTAAGAAATCGTTGTATTTTATTATCTTATTTCCATTTCTCTACGCTACGAAATCCATTGAATTTCATATAATTTTATAGACAACGGTCAATCATGGTTAAGTAATGGTGTTTCAAAGGATAATTGTGAAATAAAATTAAAACAAAGAGAAATGTAATGATTTTCATTTATTGAAATTTTCAAATACAATCCTGATTTTACATAAGTACCTACTCGATTACTAAAAATTGCGATCGTTGAAAACGATATAATAAGTAGTAAATTAGATAATAGTCTAATTTTAAAGTAGTGTGTAATACGATAGCTACTTCAACTTTTCTTGAAATGTACGAGTTGGGGAATTATTGCTCGATATCTTCAAAAGATAAGATGGTATTTCTGACAAGGAATTTGTAGAATTAGTATCAAAGTAATACTATGAGGAAATCGTAAAAGTTATTTTATAACGTCCGTTTGCATTAATCGCTTGAAATCTTTTAGGGAAGTAGATGTAAATCTTTAAACTTACTTTTAATTAATAAATCCTGTGATAAGTGCATTCCATTAATTATAATTATTGCACATTTTTATGGTAGGGATACCTCGTCCTAGCAATCTAATTATTGTTGTAAAAAAACTACAAAATCCGATTTGATACTACTGAATTAGATACGAGTTAGCTTATCCCGCTAAAATTAGTTCTTCCATAATGTATAGGTACAGTACACAGCCAAAGTTATACATTGAGTAAATTCATCAAGGAAAGAATTATTACAGCGCATTTTTTAAGTCTAAAAACATCCTATATTGCCATTCTGGCCTACAAAATAGCAGTGTGACCACTTGAAAAATGGCACAGGCAGCTAGCCCCGATAATGTACGAAGCAGAACAATCCATCAGCCGTGCGGCGGAAACTGCCACCTACCCCATACCACTAGAAAAGGGCTACATTGTACATACATCTTTAGTTCTATGTAGGGCTGCGTACATTTCGGTTCGATCTAATATAATGTAATAATATTGAATGGATTGTCTTCAGGGCAGTTAAGCGACCATGAATGCATGCATGAAACATTATGCACAAAAACAAGTGAACCATCAAGATAATGGTATGCTTCATCAACATTGTCACGACATAGCTTCAAATTTCAATACTTATATATCAATGTTCTGAGCAGAGAACCGAATATATACTTCTGTTGTCAGATTTTGAGTCTACAGAACTCAATTTTGTAAAATCATTCATGATAAATTTATTGATTGTTACAAGTGTAAGACTAGGAATTGTATAATATGTGCACACAATGATATAGTCTGAAACTGCAACGAAACTAAACATAACGTACGTAGCGTAAGGTCTAAATATTTTTATTTCAACTTGAATAGATATATTTTTGTTATTACGGTATGTGGGTAAAGTGGGAACCCCTAAAAGGTGCCTTCCGACACAATTACCTTTTCAGTAGCCACCGGGGGATTTGGCGTATACCCGTCTACCTTAAATACAGCTATACTTAGAAAAGAACATCAATCAAAATTACGTGTATTTTATTTACGTAGCTTGAAAGAGTGTGCGTGTCAAGTTATTGATAAGCTATAATTTTGTTCTCAGGACACTCGCCGAAGAATATGGACGATAAATCATGCTCATTAAGGAGTTGGAAATGAAACAAAAAACAAGAAAGAAAGTGATAAAACATAAACAAACTAAGGCGAATTTATAGCCAAAACATTTACCAAAGTCATGTGAAGTAAATGTATATGAGTTCAATTGTCATATCTTAAAAGCATATCTTGTGAAAATCGTAAAAATACGAATACATATCTCCTTATTTTATGCTAGTCACCCTTTTGTGATTATAGATAGTGTTAAAATTATTGCTCAAATTCTATAAAGAAGATTTTTTGTTTTAAACATCCTAGATATTAATGAAAATAAGACTAAAATATAAAAAGTTTCGAGAAATGTATTGAGTGAAACCAATCAATTTAGGACTAAATATCAAGTTCACATCTTGTTTATGAAGTAAATTGTGATATAATGAAATACTACAGCATGTTTTTCCTACGGAGGCGGACATTAATATTAAAAGCTGTTCTCGTACTGACAGCAATTTGGTTTATGGTCGCTCTATTGAGTACTAATGGCGGTTCGAGAAACTCCATTGGTGCACCACCGATGGAATACGAAGATCCGGAAGCAAAGCCATTGAAAATGGGCAAACCAATAGCTACAAAAAAGAAGAGTGATTCCTATGGCAATAATCTATCTGATGGTGAGTCTAAATGTATGTTTAGTTATTGCACGAGCTTGCATGGTGTAGGTGTTTAACCATTATACCAATGTTTTGATAATACGTTCTCACATTTTTGCACTAAATCATTCATCGTTAATAGCTTATGTGCTGTATTTGCAACATTTTCGTTCCCGATTATTAAAAATTATAAACAAATTTATGAATAATGTTAATTTATGAAAAAAACATTCAACAAAATAAATTTCGCATCGCATTCCCTGAGACCCTAAAAAGAAGTCTTGACGGTATTCCGTTTAAACTATAAAGGTTTTGGTGCACCTGTTTGCGTTTATAAATAATGCTTTTTTTCCGTATTGTCTCTGCATTTCCTAGGAAATGTCTCTGAAAACAAATTTGTTGACTAATGTATGCTATAAAAATGGTAATCAGGATTGACGTAATCAGAAGAATTGTTTTTTAATGACGTTGTTTCCAAAAGCCAACAGTGTTTTGCGTTATTCATAAGATTTTTCGGAAACAGCTGAAAAAGTATTGGATAGATCACGCAATTATTTTCTTACATACGATATATTTTAAGTGCAATCAGAATTAAACTGTGCCCAATATTATATTCAGGTTGTTCAATAAATGTGTAGTATAGTCGCTGTCCATATCCTGATTCAATCATGTGTCTAACGTGATACTCGTGTATAAAAATAGGTATTTAATGTTTATAATTGTTGTATTTATTTATTTACATGATACAGTTGTTAGTGGCTTCTTTTATTTCGACATTTTGCATGATAATGTGCGTTTGTCCGTCACAGCACGAACGCGGGTCGATTGGATCGGTCGGCTTATGGGACAAGAAGGTAAATTTTGAAGGCCCTTGTTTCTTAATATACTATACACAATATTTTTAGTGTAGTAGGTAATACTGGTAATTCTGTAGTTTAGAAACGTAGTCTGCACTATCTGTAATACTAACCTAAGTCATTTGTAATCAATATTCTGCCGAAGGTAATTTTACTAACCAAAACTAACTGTTACCATTAAAATTTTAGAAAGAAAGTCGCTAATAAGCGTTTTAACTGTTATCTGTCTAATAATCCTATACGTTACCAACAGACAGACTCGTCAATTCATTATTATTTATTACATAATATCATCAACTTGCTAAAATGCTAACCAAACCGTAAATTTAAAATTAATACTTCATTCAGAAATAATATTCTCTCTTCATAAATTATACTTCAATTTCATTCATCTATCCATGATACAAATATTTAGCTAATATAAGCACAAAAATGTTAAAAAATACAGGTAAAACAGAATATTGGTTATGATAAAATTATCGTACCGTAGGGCTTGGCGTAATAGCTGCTCCAGGGTCGGACAACGCGCCAGGCGAACTAGGAAGACCAGTCGTACTACCGAAGAATGTTAGTGAAGAGACAAAGCAAGCTGTCTCAGAAGGATGGAAAAAGAACGCGTTCAACCAATACGTTAGTGACCTGATATCCATTAAACGAAAACTGCCAGACCCCAGGGACGACTGGTAAGAAAATGAAATGAAATCCTTATAATACGTTTTATGAGATATAACGAGAAAACAGCGCAAGGGGTTCGATTTTTCTCTTAAATAAATCCCTTTTGTCTAGGGATAGTTTTGTCTATTATGGACAGGAAAAATAAAATGCCAACCGCTTATCTATATGAACAGTTGTTAAAATAGATCGACTTGTCACTTTATATTTAAGCATTTTGTAACTTAATCGAGTATAGGCTAGGCGCGCATTGTGATTGAAATATAAGATCAGCCAGTTATAGCAGCCAATCGACAGCAGGTCGTGACATTTCGTTAGTTTCCAAACCAAGAAGCTTACCTATGGTGAAGAGTGGAGACCGAACTCGAAATACGTAATTGTTCCTAGGGTTTATAATGTCGACTCGCTTAGAAAGAGACCCACCACAATAGGTGGACCTATGTATTTCTAGACATGATGTTAAATAATAAAGTTAACTATAGTCACGAAAATCAAATAAATTCAAATTTGTTCTCATAACTTCTTTATTAACAAATTTTTAGTGCTGACTCCAGTCTTCACCTTTTTGTTTCGAACACAAAATACGTCTGGGTGCTACGACAAGTGCACGCACACGGCAGCCACAAACATTCGACTTGACAATCCTCTAATCGTTCTGGCTTAGCCAGCAGCCGTGCAGTCAGACCTGTCATTTTGCCTGCGGCAGCGTTAGACTATACTGAATCAGAGCCTTGAATTAAAGGGTAACCTTGACTTGTGGTTTGAGAATTAGGGACTTTTATTACACATTTCTTAAAAGTTTAGGGACCCTGATTAATGGTACCTAAACGGTTATAGCAGAAGAAATACCTCTTGTTAACTTATTTTTGAAAGTCAATTCGTTAGTCAATTGTATTTGTAAATATGTTATTCAAATCATACATTTCAACAGGTGCAAACAACCCGGTTTATATTTGGATAATCTACCACAGACGGCAGTAGTAATTTGTTTTCACAACGAAGCGTGGTCGGTGTTACTGAGGACAGTTCATTCCGTGCTGGATAGATCGCCCGCACATCTAATAAAAGAGATTATTCTTGTTGATGATTTTTCTGACATGCGTAAGTACTCAACTGTAACTGGTTTATATCCTGTATTTTTTTTTTAATTTATAACCCGTAATAATTTAGTTTAACTGCACTTTAATAGTTTTCGATGTCATCGTCTATAAAGTGAGATTGATAGATTTCAGTTCTTCCGCTATTGATGTGAATGTTTTCATATTTATGCAGGAGATCAGGAAGCATTTATTTCAATTTACTTATTTTTATTGATTTCAAATGTGAATTGTCTCATTCCAGCACATTTGATGCAGCAGCTAGATGACTACATGTCATCACTTCCTAAAGTTCGAATAGTTAGAGCCAATCGCCGTGAAGGCCTCATAAGAGCGCGACTTCTCGGTGCTAGATACGTAACAGCTCCTGTCTTAACCTATCTTGATAGCCATTGCGAGTGCACCGAAGGTAAAGCTGTACAATTACTTTGAATTAAACTATCTGTAATAATCAGTCACTAACTACAGTTATTTAATTTCAGGATGGCTCGAACCATTACTTGATAGAATTGCTCGTAATAAGACCACGGTTGTCTGCCCTGTAATTGATGTCATTGATGACAATACCCTCGAGTACCATTACAGGGATTCAACTTCAGTCAATGTTGGCGGTTTCGACTGGAATCTCCAGTTCAATTGGCATCCTGTACCTGCACAGGAGCGAGCAAGACATAAACATACCGCGGAACCTGTCTGGTCTCCGACTATGGCTGGTGGATTGTTCGCCATTGATAAGGAGTTTTTTGAAAAACTTGGTACTTATGATAGTGGATTCGATATTTGGGGCGGTGAAAATCTGGAGCTCTCGTTTAAAACTTGGATGTGCGGTGGAACTCTTGAAATTGTTCCATGTTCGCATGTCGGTCATATATTCAGGAAACGGTCACCGTATAAATGGCGAACGGGGGTAAACGTTTTAAAAAAAAATTCTGTTCGATTGGCAGAGGTAAGATCTTATAATAGAGTAATATGGGTGTATTCTTGATTGTGCAACAGTTTTAATTGATTGTCTATATTCTAGGTGTGGTTGGATGACTACGCAAAGTATTACTACCAACGAGTCGGAAACGAAAAAGGTGATTACGGAGATATCAGCGGCCGTAGAAGTTTAAGAGAAAAATTGGGATGCAAATCTTTTGAGTGGTATTTGAAGAACATTTACCCCGAACTGTTTATTCCTGGAGAGTCTGTCGCTCATGGCGAGGTGCGTTTGTTTTATATATTCATAACTCTTTTAGCTATTTGTACCATAATAAGATGTTTTTTTTCTACGAGTGCAAAATTATTGAACGTGCTCTTCAAAATTATTACTTGTACAGATCCGAAATGTGGCCTTCCAAAAGATATGTTTGGATTCTCCAACCCGCAAGTCAGATCATCATAAGCCAGTCGGACTTTACCCGTGTCATCGGCAGGGAGGAAATCAGGTCTTCTGTCGATCTTATTTTGACCGACTGCGGCAGTACCACTTTGCAGAAGATGTTCAAAATTTTGAAATATTTCGTTTTGGTTCCGTTCAGTTTTTCATTATTGCACTCGTTTATGCACGTTGGACAGCACGGTTTTCTTTAAAAGCACCTATAGTAAATGTTTGCATTTGTTTTTATGGCAACCACTGATAGTTTCGAAACTCTGCGTTCAGCAATTATTGCCTCGATAATCAGCCAGATAGCAACACCAGAGCAGAAGATGAACAGAAAATGGCCATTGTGGGACCATGTCATCGAATGGGCAATAATCAGGTACTCCTTTATAAGACAAAAGGAGTTGTTGGGCTGAATTTTGTTTAGTTTTTAATGGTTTTAGCGGCTTTGATTTAACTTTGATGACTGAACTTTTTTCGTAATTTGTTTACATTGTTGTCAATGTTTTTCATCTTCATTACCACAATATACCTAAGTCATCATTCGATATTTAAACCGTATTATAAACAAATAAGTATTTAAAAGAAAAATATTGAATGATGACGTTGGACCAGCACGCTTGCTTTTGGCACGCCTTTTTAAACTAATGGATGGCATCAGATCGGGAACGCTGCAACGGAATTGTGTCTCGACTCATCAGCAGGCCCTGAAGACATGAAGAAACCGATCAACGTTTGGCCATGCCACGGGGAATATGGAAACCAGGTTTGTTTCAAGGCCGCCAAATTATTCACCATCACTGCTTTTGCTTTCTTTTGTAGTTGGGTGTTGGTCCTCATCATCATTTGTGTTTTATTAAATTTGATATTGTAGTAGCTTGCTCCGATAAAATGGACGAAAATAACATGACCATGCACTGTAATTATGATGAACTAATCGTTTAAACTTTTGTGTGTTCAATGTTATATTTCTATTGTATTACACACAAATGTTTGATAAAGGTATTTCATTCATATATTTACTGCACTAACGTGATTTACTAGTATGTTACTTAATCGTCTTTAGTTACATAATGTAAATACTGGACTGATCCAAGCGTTTAAGATGATTACCCTTCTCTACTTACTATAAAAGGTGAAATGTAAAAGTAGTTTAGAATCAAGTGAGTTTTGAACCTTTCCCAATATGGTACTGCCGCTAGGTAATTATAACGTATAAATAGCTTTTTAATGCCTTATATTTTAAAACTTAAAAATTTTGATGCGTTATGTAAATCTATATTTAATTTCATACTACTTAAATACTGCAAATATAAAAATAAATGTTAAAAAGCTATTTTACTTAGTATGTAAGTTTTATTTTTACTTATTTTTTTTACTCTTTTACTTTTTATTTTGTTATACTGAGTCATATTAAGTATATGTAAATAAAAATAATATTAAGAAAATATATTTATATTATTATGTTTATTAAATTTTATATATGTATATGTTTTAAATGGTTTGGGTTTATTGGGCTTTTTAATATTATATAATTGATAAAGTATTATATTCACTCCTAACTACAATGCGATTTGTATATACACATCAGTTATAATATTATTGTATGACATTGTTATGTACAGTCGCAAAATTCGTTTTTGTCTAATTTTCGGAATAATAATTCGGATCATATCTTCACACTTTCGGATAACTATTAAACTAACACTAGCAATATAAATTATATAATTAAAAGCTTGAAGGAGGGAAGTTTATGAAACTAATATTTTTACAATGTAGAAATTAGAATAATGTCGTTATTTTCAAACGTGTACTTGTATATTACATTTATTTAATTAAACGAATCATCTATAATATAAATGCAAACGTGTTTATATAGATAACACTTAAAAACAATATTCAGTAATATTATATTCAGTTTATACCTGCCACTGTACATAACAATATAAACATAAACCCCATTATTTACAATAAATTAGTAAACGTTTTACCAGTATTTTAACTAGCGAATGTTTTGTCTTTTATTTTTCATTTATTTTTTAAATAAAATAGAACAAGACAAATCATGTGCTAGTTTAAATGCTGTTAGAATGTCTTCTAATTTATTATGAATATGGGGATTATTTTACTAATAGTGCCTAACATTTACATTTTACATATACGTTTCCAGTATTGGATGTACTCCAAAAATGGAGAAATTCGACGTGACGAGACTTGTCTGGACTATTCTGGACACGATGTTGTTTTATACCCATGCCATGGAGCTAAGGGGAATCAACTATGGCTTTATGATCCTGCCGTAAGTTATCGTACAGTTTAAAAAAAAAGTTTTAGATCTTTGTTTCCATTTTAAAATATAATTAATTTTGATAAAAATAATTACGAAACTTAATTATAAATATTCTTACTAAATTACATTTCCATATAAAAATAAAGATATGCACATAACTGTTCCAAATTTACACTAATCAATAGTCATATTGAATTTTGTTACTTACAGACGAAGTTACTGAAGCACGGCTCTAGCGAGAAGTGCATGGCGGTCAATCGAAATAAGGACAAAATAGTTATGGAAACCTGCACTGAGAGTGAGGGCAGGCAAATGTGGAGCTTGGAGAACTTTAACCCCGATAGATTATCCCCAGAGCTAAATGCTGAGTAGCCGGAGGCTTACGTTGAATTGCTGTTCATATAAACGGCAGGACCTACGTGACTGTGACTTAGTGTTAATTCAAATGGTTCACTTGTTGTCTGATGCAATGAATGCTTTGTAGCTAAACGTGTATTTTATTGTTCGAGTATAGTTGGAATACGAAGGAGTATCGGTAGGCGATAAAGCTTCAAGATTGTACGCTGGCTTGTATTTTTTCAGAATGACCCCGATATATTTCGGCCTATACATGACTGATGTGATGTTTTGGTTTGTTTATGCCATTTGTTTAGTTCCTACTGCAATTTGCTGTGTGAAATGTAACAGGTTTTACTTTACGAAGAGTGATACTATACAGTTGCGTTATAGTGAAGAATTGACTGTTATAACAGTGGTGCTTGCCGGTCTTTTTCTAAAGGTGAATTATTTTATACTACGTAAAGTGTTAAAATCAAGCTGATGTCACAGAAATCAGCTATTTTGAGTTATATCTAGTTTTTCTCTGCACACGTGTTAAATAATAGTATTTAATCGGAATCATAACTAAATACATATCTTGAAATAACATTTTATCAATAATTTGGACTAGAATGAATGTTTATTGCCGTCTTTTTATAAAGTTTAAAAAGTTTTATGTAAAAATTAATGTTGTAATAGTATTCTTTAACGAGTATTATCTTACCGGTTAGAATTTAATATACACTTAAATTGTACATATCTTCGATATTTGTATGCTTCAATATATTTATTACTTCTAATGTATAAAAACTTGGAAGACCTAAGAAGTCAGTGACTGAATATGTAAAAAGTTGAGACATTCCCTGGAGGTCTTTTGATAATATAAATCTTACTATTGATCTTGAACGTTGGACTTTATATTGTCAAAATAATGACAATGACGAAATTAAACGTACATAAATTGCAAAATTGTGATTTATTTATATTTCAAATAATTATTAGTCATTATGTCATATCTACGTCGTAGATTATTAATAATAGAAATTTTTTATTATAAATAAATACCTAAATAAATGAGAAAATTATGTTCTTATATAATATGTGAATATTTTTGCACGCGTAAGTTACTGAGCGAATTTATTTGTTTTAAGCACAAATTCCGCCAAAATATTGTGGAGGTTGCTTAAATTAATTAATATATTTTAAAATTTGGTTAGCAAACTGACACTTTGTACTATTTGAGATACAATTGATCTACTACCTTCATAGCCAAACCTTGACTTGATATGCATTTATATTTTAATTAGATTTCATAATTATTTTAAATTCCCAATTCTGTACATTCCTTAAATAAATTTAATTATCATTTGAATCTCTTTTCAGTACTTTTCGATAACTTTAATTACATTCCTTGTGATTCAATGTAATATTATATTTTTAATGAATATTAACTACCATAGTTGATGTTATATATAATATTTTTCTGCGTTTTTTTATTTTATTGTTCTTGTCATTTATCTCAATCAACATAAAAAAACAACTGCCAAATAACCTTCCTAATTGTATTTGTGGTGTATTTAGTCACATTGTTCTTCTTTATTATTTTTCTATAGCATAGAACTACGTAAAGAATTGACTGAATATAATTTTGTGAATATCTTTTACCGTTTAGAAGTAAAGTGAATTACTTGGTAGAAACGAGTGACTAATGTTATATCAGTAATAGGTAGTTCATCATAATTGATAAATAAAGTTTAACAGAGGAATTAGAACATTGTTGAGTCTTTTATGTCGGCCATAACTAAAATTAGTCTGTGACCTTCGATATATAAAATTTTAATTAAAACATACCTACATATAAAAGTTACTTTAAATTCTTTGTTTCAGCTGTTATTTTGAATAGAGTACTATATTTTAAAATTAAAGTATTATTTTTATAAAATAAAAATACTTGAGTGTTGGAAATTGTGTGTAAACTTTAGCGGATTGACGATATGTCATATTTTTAAGACTATCACAATAATTTAATTTCATATTTAGTTTTAAAGATTTTATTATAGTTCAAATTCTATTCCAATGTTTTTGTAAATAGCTTTTATTCGGTTAATTTGAATTTACCTAATTCACACAAAGTGTAAATTGTATATTTATTTCTACAAAATATGTTATATTTTATTTTCTTATCAAATTGGTTAATAATAAAATCGTATCTATATATATATATTTGAAAATTATACTTATTTAAAATAAATTAAATAGTTAATTTTACAAACTGTATGTAAATCGTAAATCCATGCATCCGCAAGTGTTGTATAGGTAGAAAATTATTAGATTTAATGATAAAAATATATAATAAGATGTTTTAATGTGCCTTATAACTTTACATAATTATTGAATGTTGAAAATTTCTGTATATAAAGCGGTGTCTCCAAATGTAATTATACTAGGTATGTACTTTAGTTTAGACGGCGATTAAATAGGTAGTATTTGTAAAATAAAGCATTATGTTGGATTTGTACTTGTTTGTTTTATTTTTCTCCAACTTTTGAAATAAGAAGGTTCTCAATTTAGATATCATTACTTAGGGGCTTTACATGACCACTAAAGAATGGTTGCATGTTTCCAATAAGTTGGGAACTACATTCCTCTCTCTATTTATCATCTCAGACTCTCATAAGATGGACTGACGACCTGATGAAGGTTGCGGGAAGCTACTGCATGCTGGTTGGCGCAGGATCGGCCGTTGCGGCAATCTATAAGGATGCTTAATTTCAGCAATGAATGTATTTTCAGCATAAACTAACAAACCCATTGTAATCAAAAAGTCGTAAGAACGAATAGGGACACGGCTCCGAGTAATTGAGTATTTGATTACTATGACATAAATACTAAAAGTAGGTAATAGGTTTTCACTTTTCATAAAGAATGTTGTGACGTCATAAACTTGTATTTCATTTAATTGTACAGAACCGGTTAGCTTATGTGGTGACTTTATAAAGCACGTTGGATTTTACTAGAAGAAATGTATTCTTGGGGGTATTACTATAAGGGTAATATATGGACTCTCCGTTTTCACGCAGCCGGTGCACAAAAAGCAATGGGACTACGAGTAATAGTTCTTCTGTGGGACAAAATCCTAGGACCACGAGGGAGAACTGTTTCTCGTAGTCGAAGAGTCCATTTATTACCCCCATGAGCAATTTCTTCTAGTAATATCCAACGTGCTTTAGTTTTCCCATGTAATGTCTCGGTAGTGGTAGCCAGTGGCGGAGGGTCCTTAGAACGCAATTACTTTCGGGTTCCCTTTATATTGTAGTTACTTAGTATATGTACAAAAACCATGTCCAACAAGGTATATTTTTGTATCGGTTTACATTTGAAAAATTTTAACCCTTCAATGCAATGTAATCTTTTTAAAAAGTTTATCAACATTTATAGCAATGAAATCTGTTTTTTTTTAGTAAAGTTGCTAATTCGACTACCACAACGTAGGTACAATATCGTGTCTGCTAATAGCATACTTAATAGGAGCAATTGCAAGCAGCAATTTGAAGTTTCATTTTGACAATGAGTTTTGTTAACATTTTGAGTAATGCCTAAGAAGTGAATCCTTTTTTACACATTTTCCTTTTACCTTTTTCATTTACATTATTTAACGTAGTTTTCAAGATATTTCACATTCGATGGTAAATATAATAAATAGAATTTTATCGAAAATTGTTTCAGTTTCGATATTATTCAAGGTTTAGAAGAGACATAAAAGTATAGAATGTGGTAGATTTCATATTTTTGAAGGTCTAAAAACGATCAAAAAGTATCGAATGTGTTAGTTTCGATATTGTACAAGGTTTAAAAAAGATTAACAAGTGTCGAATGTGGTAGTTTCGGTACTTTTTTCTTTTATCATTCCCCTTTTATATTCATCTGTATCGATAGTGACATATTCGAGCATGTGCCGCTGAAACTGAGCAGTGTCGATTTTATTCAATTAAAAACTCTATTAAATAATTATCTTTAATTATTTATCTTTTTCATTTGATACTGCCTTCCTGCATCCTGATTCCTGACATACGGACCATAAAAAAGAGATTTTGCTCATCAAATACTGTTCGTTGCGGCAGTCCATTTGTTTTCAACATTTACATTTCTAACAAACCACTTAGGTATCTCTAGTCTTATATACAGAATGTAGGTAGATAAATAGCAATGGGACTATAAGAAACAGTTCTCCCTCATGGTTCTATAAATGGAAAAATCCTGGGACCACGGGAAAACAACTAAGTAGATTTTAATTGTTTAGACTTGTACCGGGGGAGTAGCTTTTTATAAAAAAAAATACCTACCTATTTATCGTTTCATAGTTAAAAAGTTTTTATTTATTTCGCAAATAAAAAAGGCAAGTATCCGTATCACAAAGGATAGTCACCCAAAGGTTTTATGCGTTTTGCTCTAGGAGCAACCTTAATTTTTTTGACAAGCAAAGACAGAACTGTTTTTTAGGTGTTTATCCAACCTCTTGTGACTATAATTTGCTACCCCGAAGGATGGGTAATGTTTTTCTTGCATATGTCACCTAAACATAACTAACTTAAAAATTTAATGGCTATTATTGGTGTGCTTTTAGTGATTAAATACTTATAACGTTATACTATTTTAGAAAGTTGTTGAAAATTCCGATTACCTAGTATTTATTTCTCTTTAAAAATCACCGCAAAGAGACTTTCCCTGCATGTGACAAGTATCTCCACAACCGATTTTATCGTTACGCAACTATCCACTACTCTCTATAGAATTTACTCAAAAGTAATATTTATTATGGTTACAAAAATAGGCTGATAGTAAAGGTTATCAATGTGTTGATATACCTACCTACATATTATTCTTGAAGTGATTATAATTTTCATATAGATACAGCTTTTTTAAAAAAGTTGGGCACCCATTACCCTACATGTTAAACTCCGAATTCGATGGGCTTTTTGGTTAAATAAGAATTCGTAGAAAGCAAATTAAGTCATATTGCGCAGAATCTAGGTAAAATAACACGATGAGAGAACAAATCCAAGTCTATATTTTAGTCTAACTGTAAAAATAATACGACCACGTACCACGCAGTATCTTGTGTAGTAGGATGCCAAGACTAAATACTTCCATAATCATAGTTATGTGTCCTGAGCGAGATTACCCAAGATTAAGTAAATTACTTAATTCTTGAGTAAGCAGACTGCAGTGGGTACCTACTATTTATCTTCGTTTTCTTGCCTTATTGTTTGTAATAGTGTTAAGTTATCATTTTAAAACACTTCTAATGTTTTCTCTGGCGCAGTGGGAGTGTGTCCGACTGCTACGCAAGAGGTCGTGGTTTCGATTTCCACACGGGTCACCACTTTGTGTGATCCACAAATTGTTGTTCCGGGTCTGGGTGTACTTTGTGTCCGTCCGTGACTTGTATGTTTGTATAGTCCCCCGCGACACAGGGCTTGTAACTTAATGCGGAAGTCGTCTTTTTATAAGAAAAAAAAAGTATTGGTCTAGTCTAATATTGTACATAATAGACAATACTTAGTGTCAAATATTACATTAACTTAACAATTATTTATTTATTTATCTAAACGTCAAGCTACAAGAAACAACAATTAAGAGTATGATTATGAGAATCATATTTCAGTTATTGAAATAACTATGCCTACTCCTAAGTTATGAATAAAACCTTTCTTATTTTTTAATTTAGTTTTAGACAAAAGAACGTAGAACCCTTACTTAAAATTTTTGATGACATTTTCAGTAGTCCTGTATTCCTAAAAATACCAAATATGTTATTACTCGTTTATTTTTTTTATCGTAGTATAACTCACACAACTCTATCTGATCCCAAACTAAGCAGAGCTTGTACTGTGGAAACCAGACAATTGATAAACATACTTATTTAGATTATAGGTAAATAAGTGATCGAACCCAAGACCTCCGGCTTAGCAGTCAGGGTCACTAACCACTAAACCAAGACGCCAGTCAAAATTATCTTTCAACTGAACATGATATTCATTTCCTCTCCTCTGTGGCGCGGTGGGAGTGTATCCGACTACTACGCAAGAGGTCGTGGGTTCGATCCCCACCCAGGATAAAACTTTGTGTAATGATCACGATAGTTTATTCTGTGTCTGGTTGTTATTTATCTATAATAAGTATGTATATAAAAATATATAAGTATGTTTATCAGTTGTCTGGTTTCCATAATACAAGTTCTGCTTAGTTTGGGGTCAGATAGCGTTGTGTGAGTTGTCCCAAGATATTATTATTATTATAGTGATCCCCTTAATATATAGTTGTAGTACACGTAACAAAGAGCCACTGAACAAATGTTAAAAAAGTTTTGAAATATTTCAAACGCATTCCCGTCTAACAAACCACCAGTTTTTAAACGTAGAACGATGAATGTAAAACTTTTTTAGTAACTGTACAGCCCTAGGCGATGTCCGGGGGCTTACTGAGAGTATTTTTTATTTTTTCATGTCCGCCTATTTACCCTCGAAAATAGTGTTAGCCTAGCAGTTTTGACGTCCAACGTTTAGTTAATTACACAATTAGCACGACTTTCTTGTTTAGTATACAAACGTAATTTGTTTAAATGCCTCTTTCATTACATGGATGAAGTTTGTAAGAGAAAAAATATACATGTAAGCATCTAATTTAAGATTGATTAAAAAAGATTGTATAGAAAAACAGCTCGGCTTGCATTTAGCTAGAAAAGAAAGGACATTAATTTAAGATACAAAAAGAAGTAAGACAAGGAAACCCCCCCCCCCCAAACTTTTCTCTGCTGTTTTGAAAATGATCCTCAGAAGGTTTGAATGGGAAAATCTGGGTTTAAATATCAACGGCCGCATACACTAAGATTTGCCGATGGTATCGTAATATTCACAGAAACGCCAGGAGACCTAAGTTGAGGTTAAACGAACTAGCATCTGGGAGCGACAAGGTAGGACTAATTAAATGTAGGCGCACAGCAGCATGAATGTACACAAATAAGCTGTATTGAAGAATATATACAGATTGTAACAGAAAGGTGTGGTCACATTCAAGGGTTGGTATGATACTGAGTGCGCATATGTAATTTTATCAAAGTCGGAGTACCCTAAAAATATATATTAAAAAAATAATGTTGTACCAGAGGAGGTATAATTCTTATGCCATACGCCTTTTAACTACTGAATTTTGACAAAAATAATATGTTATAACTATGTAATAATAATGCAACCAGCTATGGCACCATGGTAGGTGAAATACTGCCAACATACACTATCCGCTGCTGAAATTTGACCACACCTTTCTGTTACACCCCTGTATAGGTACAGCATAAATAAAGAAGAAAAAATGAGAAAAAATCGAAAGAAGAATGGCAAACAGTTGGAAAAGGTATTGGGATCTAAATGAAAAACCTAAGACTAAGAAAGTAAAGCAACAAATACGCAAATATTATTTTTTAACTATGTAAACAATATGTATTACACTAGCTGTCCCGCGCAACTTCGTATGCGTAATTTTTCCCCGTTTTTGAAACATTTCTCGTCGCTTCTCCGCTTCTATTAGTCGTAGCGCGATGTTATATAGCCTATAGCCTTCCTCGATAAATGGGCTATCCAACAAAAAAAGATTTTTTCAAATCGGACCAGTAGATCCTGAGATTAGCGCGTTTAAACAAACAAACAAACAAACAATCAAACAAACAAACTCTTCCGCTTTATAATATTAGTATAGATAACAGTGCATTAGTGTAAGAAACAAAATTGTAAATCTATTATCCGAATAAAAGGCTCTATTATTATTATTAATTTAAGGGTATAATTAGGTAAATAAGAGTAGGTTGGATATAAGGTACTTAATAATACAATGAAGGATAATACATTTATAGGATTGACTCATTGACTGCCTCTGTGGCGCGGTGGGAGTGTATCCGACTGCTACGATCCCCGCCCAGGATATAACTTTGTGTGATGAGCACGATGGTTTATTCTGTATCTGGGTGTTATTTATCTATAATATGTATGTATTTAGAAAATATTTAAGTATGTTTATCACTTGTCTAGTTTCCATAGTACAAGCTCTGCTTAGTTTAGGATCAGATAGCGTTGTGTGAGTTGTCCCAAGATATTATTATTATAGGATCCATTGCGCGTTGAGCGAACAAATTCATGACCAAGCGCCATGCCATTGTCGATCGGACACCCGTATGTCTGACCTAAAGTTGCACCTAAATTTAGGGCGGACACTCGTATGTCAGCCAGACGCTTGGTAGGAAAAATATATTGACACATTTGCAACAAAAATATAATACCTACCTATATACTTAAATCTAAAGCCACGTAAATTTACTACCACACGAGTAGCTTAGCTATCATACGTTTTCATCATTACTTTTTATTGCCCGTTTGTAAACAACATCAATTACTTTTCATTAACAGAGGACACCGACCAATCTAACTTTCAGCGTTCATAGCTAAAGCACAACAAAAAGTTGACGTATTGCCAATTCACATAAATGGTTACAGCCTACATTTACACTGCCACTCAATTACTCTCTATTTTACAATTCAAAACTCCTATCATAAATTCTGATGTGCCCAAACAAAAAGCTATAATGTTGAAACGTGTTCGTCGCTTGTTTGTTGCTTAAGTTTTAATGTGTCGCTTGGACCCATTGCATGTGGCAATAGGCGGCATTTAAGTGTATATTTTAGAGGAAATTGTTGTGTACCCAAGAGTATGAAACACTGTTGTGAAACCTTCACCCTACCTTCTTCAGAAATTACATTGAAATCAGATACTAATAGTTTAAAACGTTCGCGTATGTAATAGCCGATATTGTGATTTACTGTTGAGCAAAATGTATAAATTGTTAGATTTTGTATTTATGTACTGAGTAGTAATAAGAATTAAAGTATTTAGAATTTTCAGATCAAGACACAGGTGTTTTTATTGCAATATGTTCTATAATTTTTATTCTATTTATAGAACAAATCATTTTTTCACACTAAACTACTTTTATTTTTGGTTAATAGTAATAATATCTTAGGACAACAATAATATAACACAACGCTATCTGATCAAACTAGCAGAGCCTGTACTGTGGCAATCTTATATTTTGAAACTGAATATTCATATATCTCATATTTTTTCTAAATACATACTTAATTATTATACATAAATGACACTCAGACACAGAATAAACCATTGTGCTCACACAAAATATTATCCTGGGTGGGGATCAAACACACTACCTCTGGCTTAACAGTCAGGGTCACTAACCACTAGACCAACATGCCAGTTTGTTTAAAGATTGATTACAGGACATGTGCACAACTCCTTTGATTTTTATTAATCTCATTGTTTTATAACTCGTAATTATACGTCCAAATTGGTATATGAATACGTTATGTAATCAAGACAAATATATTTTTCACACATCTTTTAACATTTCGAGAGAACAGCGATCAGATACAAAGAAAAAAATCTGAAAATTGCTCTCAGTCTCATGAATAAATGATAGCTAGGGAAGCTTCACAAAGTCAAAAGCCAGTAATCCAGGAGGAAACGAATTCCTTCATTTTTTCCTTACATACGTATACTATCTACTGTTATGTATGTTTGGGTATGTAAAATATGATTGCGTGTCATAGAGCGTCACGTTCATAGGAAAAGACCTGATTTAGGTATTAAACTATAATAATTCACATATTAATACCTTTAATTAAATATTGTCTAGAATCCTAATCGGCATATAAAATTGAAACAAAGAACTGTCAAAAAGTACGGTCAAGTGGACGTACTTTTTGACAGGTAAAAAGCCGTCATCTGAATGGTCTAGCCATAGATAATCTAGCGCGCCATTTTTCTCAGTGTTTCCATTGCAATAAATTTAAACATCCTACTACATCGTGAAATGAACCTGATATTATTTCTGGGAGTGGGTATAAGATGGCGGAGTACTAACTTAAACCTACACAACAACAAAATATATTTCAAATAATGCTATTCAATAATGCTGCAGGCATTATTGAAAAGCATTATTTGAAATATATTTTAATCTAATAAATTTAAATATTAAATTTTATATCTTACTAGTTGTCCCGGCGAACTTCGGACCGCCTCTTTTTTTGTGAATCGGGTTTAATTCTGAATCTAAACCATTCTCGAATCCACTGGAACATACAAAAAAATAAACATTAAAATCGGTCCAGCTGTTATGAAGAAGTTCAGTGACATACACACGCACAGAAGAATTATATATAAATAAAGATTTGTTCATGTTTAATTTTATTAATATTATGTTAAAAAACCTAAGCACGGTTAATATGTTATATTAACTTAGTTTATTATTGTTCACTTTTGTATCATAAATAATCAGTAGGAACCCCACATCCACTTTTCGGCAACGATTTTAAAAGCAATTCGTTAAAATGGTTAAGACGAGCTTTGATGTAAATATTTTATCAAACAGTGTTTTTAATTAGCCAAATGTAGTCTTTCTTTAAAACACTACTACCTACCCATATATAACCCTCATACTTAGTTTTGTTCAATCACCAAATAACTTCATAATATATCTAACATTTAAACTTTCGCGTTGCATGATTATAACTATTTATTATACGGGAATTAACGCGCATTGTTTACCTTAAAATTGCTTGACGTTTCGACCAGGTTGCACCGGCCGTGGTCACAAGCGGACTATAATATAATTTTTGAAAAAAAAAACACAAATTATTCCTTCACCACCTACTTTTGTCACCATTTACTACACATCTTAGAGACCCTGGATTAAAAAAGGTCTCCTAAAAATGAGTGGTAGGTGATTAAAAGTTAATTTATTAAATATTATCTGAACTCAGCAACGCTTTGCTGTAGCTTTTAAAGCCAGGAACACTCGCCGGCCTTCCCAGAACATTCTGCTAAAGTTTCATCACAATCTGATCAATGGTTTCGGAACGCATAGAACGCATATACAGAGAAACATTGATTTTTATATAGTTACTTGTTTAGTGTTATGTAAAGAAGCCACGAGCAGAAGGTCATTAGTATATTAAATCACCCTATAAGTAAATCGTAATAAGATGCCAAAAGTGTATGTAAAATATCCAGATAACTTCGGGTATATTTGCGGTCAACTTATTGTTAAAATTCAACGTGATTTTTTGACATGATTTGATTTTTAATTATTTTGACTTTCTGGTCCAAAATCGGGACCAAATTTTACTCCTTATGTTTGCTTTGTACAGTGTCTTAGTTTAAAAACATCATAGGATATAGAATCTCGTCAAATACCGCTGGCAGTTCTAATGATATGGATCGTACCAAAAGAGTCCGTAGGTTTTAGATGGTTACATCTGCCAAACTTTATAAATTTAGCTGACTACAGCTGGACACTCAAAAGTGTATTGGAGACTAAATATTTCCAAAAATCTTAAACGATCCCGAAATAAATAAAATTCGCTTCATCTTAAACCATTCTTAACCGTAAGTTTTGAAAAAAGGTAACTCGTGTTGTAAGAAAACATTGGGTGACTGATGTTTACCTTAAAAGCAGTTTTGTTACAGGCTAGTTAAAGATACAGAATAGCCCATTCATTTTCATTTAATTTTTAGGGTGCCAAAATGGCAAAACGCATCGCTTATAGTTTAGCCATGCCCGTCTGTTGGCAAAACGGAACCCTTATAGTTTTGTCATGTGAGACTGTTAGTGCTAGAAGACTGTAATTTTACACGGATACACATATTACGCCGACAAATAGAATAAAATCATGAAAAAAAAAAATTTTCAGGGTATCTCCCCTATGTGTAAATTGGGGTTGTGATTTTGTTTTCTATCCCATCGCGTAGGGTCATTATTTAAAACCGTTTAGGGGTTGGAAAGACGATTTTTAGATTTAGGGATCCGTTTGTAAAATATTAAGCTTTAAATTGCAAATTTTTGTGAGAGTCAAGTGTCCCCCCTACTGGCTAAATGGTTGATGTTGGGTATGTGAAAAAATTCACGGTAGTAGTGTATATAGTGAAATTTTTCATCTGAATCATCATTTTCATTGAAAAATATTATTATGTAGATATAACATTGTAAGTATGAAACAAAAACAACAAAAAACCCACTTCTTAATCCACATTATTCGGATGGGGAAAGGGATCACGGAACCCTACATTGTGCGTGACCCGACATGCACTTGCCTGGTTTTTATAAAGGTCAATTTTGAAGATCAGTGTAATTAGCGTTTGATTGAAAAGAGGGGCCCAGAGTTTTCATTCCGAAGTGCTTTTCTAACTGGCTTTACCTTTTGCTAATTTGGTAGATTTTTATTTTATCAGATGTTAATAATAGTTGCATTTTGTAAATTAATACATTGATTAATATCAACCAAGATTATATATTGGTAGTCAAAGTAAAATACCCATATTAGATAGCCAAACTGTATCAAAAAGCATTCAGTATAAGTAGGTACCTAGTTCAGACGTCGACGTTGACGCAGTACCTAACCTTAAATTTCGGACATGAATACTAACTATTACTACTTACTAAAGTGGTACCTACAATATTTATTTACAGTTAGTAAATATCTATACACTTCGCATTTAGGTACAATGTATAATCAGCTACAAAACTCGATAAACACAAATTCAAATCTACGAAACACCCTTCAAAGGTGACTGTTAATTTTGTCACCTAAAATGTTCAAGAACTTGAACAGTGACAATTAAACTTCTAAAAAAATAACTAATGACGAGATTTTTATTTTCTCCATATATTATTCGTAATATATATGTCTTAATCGCATGAATAATTTAAGGTAAAATACCTTGTTTATTGCCCGACGTTACGACCGTATTACAACCGTGGTCACGGATAGACCGTTGCAATACGTTCGAAACGTCAGACCCGTTTAAAGGTATATTTTCAAAATGTGTACAAATCGCGAAAGCTTATGTTGATAAGCTTTCGCGATTTCACGATGTTTTTTGTAAAAAGGTACAAATGTTGATCTTTATACAAAAACATTGTGTACATCTTTTTATTCAGCTACTACCATTATAAAACACTGTTATATAATAGCTTTACATCATCATATCTGAAAATAACAAATTTATTACACTAGCCATCGAATCATGAACTGAAATATTTACAGAATTACATCACTATACATCCTTAAGATTCTTATTAGCATCCACTTGTTTTTGTTCGCTCTGGGTTTTACGTTCATACATTTTGAGCAATAGTCATTTAAATTAATTCATCAACTTTTGTTGGTAAGTCTACAAACTATTCGCGATGTCTGATGCAAAACACGCAAAGTGTTAAAGCCGTCGTAATATAGTTATTAATTCACACATCGTACGAAGCTATAATAATTTCCATTGATCGTACGTTAGAAAGGGAGAAGTAATTATAGGTATACGCGCACAAAATTAATTTATCACCCTGTAACAGTTTATAACACATAAAAACAATTTTCTAACGCTTTCAAGCTAATGAAAACAATTCTCTGTGGTGTGTTTATTTGTACAATGGTTTGTGAGCACTGTTATTTATCAAAACTGTAATATTTTATATAAACAACACTTGGTTGAGAGATTTTTGCAGAAAGTTATGTTTTTAGTAAATTACTTGTTTTAATTTAAAATGAGTAATGGATAAGGCATTATCTAAAAAAATCTATAGTTTTGAGCAATTTTAATCAAAGTAAACTAATAATTAAGTACTTGATAGAAAATGGTCTTTATTATCTACAAATGTAGGTTAGCTAAGTTCACAGGCTTGTGTTAGGAGTGGCCTCTCTTCCGCAAGGATCACCGTCCTGGAGGAGAGGCCTGCGAGGTGCTTCAAATGTATGGCCACGGGGCACTTGCGGCCCAGGTGCACCAGCGGTTTTGACTGCAGCACAATGTGCTATCGCTGCGGTCAACCGGGACATAGGGCGGCGGAATGCTCTGCCGCCCCCCACTGCCCCATGTGTGCGGCGGGCAATTTGCCAGCCAATCATATGATGGGGCGGCAGGGATGTAAGCCCCCCAAGGCTTCCAAGCCACTCCCGGGCAGCAGCCAATCGACCCAGGCTGCCCCCGGAGGACAGCCGCCGACTGAGGTGGAGGTGATGGATGTAGTGCCGCACTCCTAAATGGACAGCGGTAACTCCTCCATCATCCTCCAGACGAACCTCAACCACTCCGCCGCTGCCCAGGACCTTCTCCTACAGGCTGTGGCGGAGTGGTCGATAGGTGTCGCCGTAGCCGCGGAGCCCTACTTTGTTCCTCCCCGCCCGAATTGGGCAGGTGACCGGGACGGCTCCGTGGCAATCGTCAGCTCCGCTGCGCTTCATTCCCTGCCCTTGTCGATCAGAGACAAGGGCTCGGGATATGTTGCTGCCGACTGGGGGGGAGTCACACTCTACGGAGTGTACTTCTCCCCAAACCGGAGTTTTGCCGATTTCGAGGTCTTCCTTTCCAACCTGGAAACCTCGATACGGCGCTTGGCACCTCGCCGCGTACTAGTGCTGGGGGACTTTAACGCCAAATCTACGGCGTGGGGGTCACCCAGCACGGACGTCCGCGGTTCGGCGGTTGAGGAGTGGGCGGCGTCGGTGGGTCTCTGTCTCCTAAACAGAGGCGCCACCGACACGTGCGTTCGGCGGCAGGGGGGGTCGATAGTGGACCTTTCGTTCGCTACCCCTGCCGTCGAAGCGCGAGTAAGGAACTGGGTCGTCCTGGATGAGGTTGAGACGCTCTCGGATCACCGTTACATCCGATTGGAGCTCTCCCGGTCTTCCAGGATCCAGGACCCAGGTAGGGGTCACACGGCGCGCAGAACGCCTCGGTTTCCGCGGTGGGCTGTGGGTGCATTGGACAGGGACCTGCTGGAAGAGGCGGCCATCGTTGCATCGTGGTCGTCTCCCCCTCCAACCGAGGAGGTGGACGTCATGGCTGGCCGCATTCGCGATGCGTTTACGCAGATCTGCGATGCGGCCATGCCCCGCTCACGACGTCGCACCCCAAGGAAGGGGGTGTATTGGTGGTCCCAGGAGCTTGCCTCCCTCCGCGCCGCTTGCATCAGTGCGCGGAGGTCCTATACCCGCAGCCGGACTCGTCACCGCGATGTCCAGGAGGAGAGCCAGCTTTATGAGGCGTATCGCCAAGCGAGGGACGCCTTTAAGCTGGCTATCTGTCGCGCCAAGGAGAGGGCGAGAGAGGAGATGCTGGAGGGTCTCGACCGTGACCCCTGGGGTCGCCCATATCGAGCGGCGCTGAACAAGCTCCGCTCGGCGGGCCCCCCCCTTACCGAGACTCTCCAGCCCAGCTTCCTTGCGGAAGTGGTCGAGGGCCTATTCCCGCTGCAGGCAGAGCACGCGCCCCCGGCGATGGTCTCGGAGGATGAGACCGACGACCGGGAGGCCGACACAACTGTGCCGCCTGTCACCGAAGCGGAGGTGGGCGCGGCTGTTCTTCGAATGCGTTCGAAGAACACCGCCCCTGGGCCGGATGGGATTCCCGCCCGGGTGTTGGCCCTGACCCTCGACCACATAGGGGACCGCCTCAGGGGACTGTTCGACGTGTGCCTGGCATCCGGACGGTTCCCTGACTGCTGGAAGGCAGGGAAGCTGGTGCTCCTTCCGAAACCGGGACGGGCTCCCGACTCAATTGCGGCCTACAGGCCTATCGTGTTGCTGGACGAGGCGGGGAAGTTGCTGGAGAGGATTCTCGCTACCCGCATCGTCCGGCATTTGAACGAGGTCGGCCCCGATCTGTCGGACGCTCAGTATGGCTTTCGTGCTGGGCGCTCGACCATTGGGGCCATTCAGCGCTTGAGGGCCGCATCGGAGGAGGCCGTCGCCGGTGGAGGAGTGATGTTGGCGATATCGCTCGATATCGCCAACGCCTTCGGGTCTCTGCCATTCAGCTGCATCAGAGAGGCGCTCCGGTATCATGGAGTGCCCGCGTACCTGAGGCAGCTAGTGGCAGACTACCTCGAAGGCCGAAGGATTCTGTACGAGGACCGAGAGGGTGAGGTAATCCGCAGGGACGTCTCGTGCGGTGTTCCACAGGGCTCTGTCTTGGGGCCCCTCTTGTGGAACATTGGCTACGACTGGGCCCTGCGGTGTGGCTTCCCCCCCGGGATAGGGGTCATCTGCTATGCGGATGACACCCTCATCACGGCCCGGGGTGGGAATTTTGAGGAGGCGGCGCGCCTGGCCAACATAGGGATTTCCCGAATGGTCGGGCGCATCGAGGCGCTGGGGCTTAGGGTGGCCCTTTCCAAGACGGAGGCCCTATTATTCCATGGGCCCCGTCGCGGTCCACCTGCTGGCGCCTCGATTGCCGTCGGCTCGGTCCTCGTACAGGTCCGGGCCCAGATGAAGTATCTGGGCCTAGTGGTAGACGGGCGGTGGCTCTTCGACGAGCACTTCCGCATTTTGGCGCCCAAGCTCGAGGCTACGGCGACCGCACTGGGTAGGCTGTTGCCGAACCTGGGCGGGCCTAGTGCCTCGAGCAGACGGTTGTACACGGGGGTGGTGCGGTCAATGGCTCTGTACGGCGCACCCGTGTGGGCGGCGTCCCTGACCGCCCAGAATAGGGTCCGCTTAGGGAGACCCCAGCGGACCATGGCAGTCAGGGCCATACGCGGATACCGCACGGTGTCTGTAGAGGCGGCGTGTGCATTGGCCGGCACACCCCCGTGGGATTTGGAGGCGGAAGTGCTCGCCGAAGTGTATCGGCGGGCGGTGGCTGTTCGGGCACGGGGTTCGGTGCCTCTGCCCGAGGAGCTACGCGCTTGGCGCGGTGAGGCACACCGGGCAATCATGGCCCGGTGGCAGGGCCGGCTGGAGGCTCCACGGGCAGGTGTTCGAACCGTGGAGGCGCTCCAGCCGGTCCTGGAGGAGTGGGCGGGGCGGCAGCACGGGACCCTTTCCTTCCGGCTAGTGCAGGTCCTTTCCGGGCATGGGTGCTTCGGGAAGTACCTGCACACGGTTGCTAGGAGGGAACCGAGTCCCGCCTGCCACCACTGCGTTTGCGGTGAGGACTCGGCGAAGCATACCCTCCAGCATTGTCCAGCTTGGGAGGGGCAACGTCGAGTTCTCACCGCAGTGGTCGGAAGTGACCTCTCGCTGCCGGCCGTGGTTCTGTCCATGGTCCGGAACGAGGGGTCGTGGAATGCGGTCGCATCCTTCTGCGAGGACATCATCTCGCAGAAGGAGGCGGCGGAGCGCGTCAGGGAAGAGAGCTCCCTGGCGGATCCACTCCGTCGCCGGCGAACCGGGCGGCGTCGGCGCGCATATCTGCGCTTGATGCCGCCTTAGGTGGGGCTGCGGGCGGGCGTACGGGGTAATCTGCCCCGCCCGCGGCCTTCCGTGGAGGCGCGGCACCCTGTGTGTATCCAGGGGCCGCGTGGGTGTGAAATGCCCGGAACGCAACAACATCGCGTCCGGGCATTGCCACTGGGCAGGCCGCCGACGGTATAACACATTCCGGCGGCCCGTTCGCGTAGGTGGCGAGCGATACACGGCGGGTTTTTTAGTGGGTGCAAACCCCACACTACCCCTACCGTCTTCCCCGGACGGTGGGGGTGTTCGTCAGGAATTTTTCCCGCCAAAAGGAAAAAAAAAAAAAAAAAAGGAGTGGGTTCACGTCGGTAGTATAATGGGTAGCATTCGAACCCGCGACCTCACGATTGTGAGTCCGATGCCTTAGCCATTAGTCTACCATCGCTTCAATATCTGAGTTGAGCTAGAGACCGATAGCTCTTAGATTTAGAGTTTTTCTTCCTTCTTTTGCAACTTAAGGCCTACATGAACCATCAATATTTTAGACACTTATTTCAGAATCAGACCCTTGAAAATAAACTCATAATAGTAAGGTTTAGGTATCAGACTAACGATGATCTCTATTTTAAACATTAATTCAAGACATTCCTAACTCAGTCTTGCTTATAATTATCTACCTAGGCACAAATTAGTTTCAAGAGACCTATTAGTGAGTTACTTAGTCACGTACAGAACTTCTTAGTGATGGCTGCTAACTTCCAAGGTCATAAGCGACAGTAACAACGTTATGGTTATCTATACTTACTAATACCAAAGGATACAAACTATCTAATATTATGAAGCCGAAGAGTTTGTTTGTTTGTCAGCTAGTATTTGATATTATAATTATCTTAATAGTTGAATTTATGTAATTTATTTTATTCCATATACCTTCGTCAGGAGGAGCTTTATACAAATATAATGAAAAGAAAAGCCCTGAAACTATAGGGCTGATTTCGGAAAAAAATGCTCTAATCCATTTTTTTTAATCGTGATAGGTAAACCAAAATCCACGGAGGACTGAGCTGTAAAGACGAAACCGTCATATATTAAAGCAAACTTGTTTGTAAAATGCTCAATGTAAACGTATTAATTAATACAGTCACGATCCTGACTAATGGTGAAATGAAATAATCTATGAGTCAAAATTATTGATTAAATAAAGTCATTAACAAAATAACGAAGATAGTACATCACAAGTAGGCAAATCACAATATTCTTAAAGAAATATACAATTCATTATCTACCTCCAATAATCAGAACCTTACTGCAATTCTATACAGGACAAGAAAACTAACGATACATACGTCTCTATAAAATTGCAGGATTCTTTTGATTCTTGCAATTTTCAATTTCACTCGGTCGAGCAATAATCGGAGCAGTCCAAGTCTGAAAAACTTTTCAATAGTACCGCCTCTGATTCCACTTTATTCAGTGGACCGTGCTTCGAATAAAGTATCTCACGATTCACCATTTAATTTCGTTCGGTTTGACAAATCTGCTTTTTCTATGAACTTTATATTTTAGGAGTTTACTATTTTATACACTTTCCAAATTGAAAAGGTTTATTCCATCTTGTTCACTTGGATGAATAAAGTGGACATAACTAGAGTCCTCATTTTACCTTGGAATCATAGCACACGGGTGATATCAACTAGGTAAATTGAGTGGACATAAGTAGTATCCTTTGTTCATCTAGGCACTATAATCACCCAGGTGAACAGATGGCACTTTTATAAATATCTTGGTGGACTTTATTCACTCACGTTCTAAGTTGCAAGACTTTTAAAATGAAAGTCGTTTGAGTATTTAATTTTAATAAGTTTAGTGCAATTAAGACGTGAATAGTGTTTGTCCAATTTGTTTTGGTAATTTATCGTTTGTACTAGTGCATAAACAGACTAGAATGTAGTTTGAAAAATCGCGTCTATTTACCTGGGTGATATAATTAAAAAGTGAAAAAAGAATAACACTTATGTTCACTCAATTCGTTTGGGTGATTTCACCAGGGTAAAACGATTACGAGGTGAAATGAGGACACTAGTATGTCCACTTTGTTCACCCAGATGATATCACCCAGGTGAATAAAACAATTAAAATATCAGAATTATGTCAAATTTAATGATTGTATTGATCATATATATTTCTTGTTTTTCTATTTACATAAATACAATAATTTTAATTTAGATTTCGGTTTTTTTTTAGTTTAATTTTTGATTAATTCAACTATCTTTCCTATCCTGCGGAGAGGTGTTATGCAAATGTGTCAAATCTACCGATCAGCTAAGCTAGAATAAGCAAACTATCCTATTGGTTAATTCGTCATATATGCGTAGCTCAGCACCATAGCACATTAAGCAGACCGATTTATCTTAAAACCTCACATATTATTGTCGTGTACCATGATTCGCCAGATCTGAATACGATATCTCTTTAATTCTCAATATATAAAAATCCATAGATGATAATATTGTATACCGTTACCTAATCATCATACGCAGTGACAAACGCCCCTTGAATATTTAACTAAGCCAGAGAGTTTTGGGCCTCCAACTCGTAATTTTGGTTCGATTCGAAAACTTTCGGGTTTACCAGTATTTTGGCGGTGTTCGAATAGTCATTGAATACAAAAACTTTTTCATTTACGCTCTTGGACGCAGACTGAATAATATATGAACGTTTGGCGTCGAGCTTACTGAAATCCTTTGGCTTTAAGGATTTTTTAGCTCCTCAACTGAATTAATGACATCTTACTCGTCGACCATAGTAAAGATAAGCGCAGCTGTACCAACAACTTCATATTTTTATGAGAGTTCGGATTATGATGATCCTTAAAATTTCTTGTTTTCGTTATTATATTTATTTTTATTCTTATTCATAGCCCTGAACTTAAGAAAAGGGATATTATACGCTTACTGAAAACATTATATTTGTTCGAAAATTGATGTTGTTTAAATACGAATACATTTATAAGTATTATGGATATTTAAACGAAAAAGAGTCTTTTAAAATGTATAACAAGAATAAATAAGTCAAAAATAAGTCAGAAACATATTTAAATAAACATCGTGTATAAACAATAACTTACAAGAGCTTGTCAATATATGAAAGACTACTTATGTACTGAAGTAGATGTTTTCAGTAGCTCTAAATGATGAATAACACATGAGAAGGCTTCCTTTATTTGACGACTTGAAATAAGAGAGAGAATTCAAAATAGGGTGAAAGCAATCATTGCTTAGTCGTTTGGAACTTTTCGCATTATAGTAACACATTCTTTAAGCCGGGTGTAGTTTTAGCAGATAAAATAGATCTTTTTTGGAAGTTTGATTGGTTTATTTCCCAAGTTCTTAAACTTTTAAATACCTTAACCGCTTAATCTGGATTAGACTTTAGTGGTTTTACCGAAATATAATAATAAAATATGGTAGTTGAAATGAATATTCAAACGAACGGGGCGATTGAAATGATTCGTTAATATTTCAAATGTAAATTTTAAACTTTAATTCTTGTAATAAAAATATTTGGCTTAAATAATTTTCCAGCAAGATTACGTCATTGATATCCCGAAGGACTTCTTATCATCACTTCAATCAACACTACTCAAATTTTATTTAAGGAAGTAATAAATAATTAAAACATAAGTAATAAAAACACAAGAGACTTTAATATTATTTTCGCAACGAGATCATTACACAGGCCTCCGTATTAAATAATTTTGGTTACGAATTTCTGGCATTGTATGTAACTAATTGTGTCACCAAAAGGCTTCATCTAATAGTTACCATGTCAACGTAAAAAAAGTCACACAGAAATATATCGTATCGTATATTCTGTAAACATAAAGATATCAAAGTTTTCAAAACTCTTTGTCTATTATATTATTCTGCAGTAAACAGGGCATTTGCCCTGCTGTAGCCTCCTTGAGCTTTTTATTAGGTAGTATTTTTTTTCTTATTTATAATAAATGTAGGTAGTAGATAAGGTGAACGTAAGAAACTGCCTCTGTGGCGCGGTGGGAGTATATCCGACTGCTACGTCGTGGGTTCGATTCCCACACAAGACACCACTTTGTGTGATCCACAAATTGTTGTTTCGAGTCTGGGTGTACTTTGTGTCCGTGATTTTTATGTTTGTAAAGTCCCCCGCGACACAGTGCTTGTACCCTAATGCGGGAGTTGCCTTTAAAAAAAAAAAAATGAATCATAAATCCGGGATCGGCCTTTGAACAGATTTTTACTCAACGCATGTTACAAAATATATTTTATGACCTTTACAATTTCTCTAAATTAATGGACGCATGAAGTTAGATACGTCGTAATAACCTTTTAATCTCCGAAGTAACTTCGAGCATATTTCCTTTCCCTATACCATACAAGAGTAGGCCACCTAAAGAAGTACCTTTTTTATACAACGAAATGAAGAGACGAGCAGTTGGTGCGCCTGATGGTCGCGCTTCGCATTAGCCTTTAACAGTATACTAGCTCTGTCGCGCGGTGGGAGTGTATCCGACTGCTACGCAAGAGGTCGTGGGTGGATAAATATTATATAGTATCAGTGCCACCCAAATCCTTGTTTGGCAAAAATCTGATAGTCACCGCTACACGTTCCTCATTTGAGACATTAGTTCGTAAATCTCATTTGCCCAGTAATTACACTTGCTTCAGTGCCCTTCTATCGAGAAATAGTGATGCGTTAACATTACTATTTCACGGAAGAATAACTGACACTATTGTGGTACCAACCAAGACGGCAACATGAGCTAAGTAAGTGTATTAAAAGTAGTAAGTTTAGTCGAATACCGCAGTCAAACAATTTGTTTATTTGTAGGATTATGTTTAAGGTTGTCTATAAAAACAGCTTTTGTGGGTGGATCGTAAAGAATACAAAAAAAATTCTCATTACCACTACAACTCGTGGAAAGTATCGAGTGAGTATTTCAACACACTAGTTTTTTTTTTTTTTTTAAATAAAAGATAACTAGCAATGTGGGATTGAGTCCCACATTACTAGCAATCTTGTTAACCACTCCAGCTAAGCTCAAAGACTTGTGTTAAGAGTGGGTTCACGTCGGTAGTATAATGGGTAGGATTCGAAACCTCACGATTGCGAGACCGATGCCTTATCCATTAGGCTACCGCCGCTTCAAAATTTATATTGAGATGAGTGGAAAGCTGATTAGATCTCACACTGTGCTGTCAATTTAGTAGGTTTTCTTGATATTATGCCGTATGTCAATATCCCCCTGGATCCCAACTCATCCAGTGGCCAAAAAAGGCAGATATTTTGGATTCGAATCGACTAAAAAATTTCATCATATTGGTCCAAGGTCAGAGTTGTATTCGAAACAATCTCTTTTGCCTTCGAGTGTGCACCCTAAGATAATTATTACAAGCATAAAGAATTGTTACTCAGACGATGGTAAATTTAAATCATATGCACGTATTTAATAAGTTCATTGAACTATAAACAAAGCTACAAAAGAGTTATAAAACTTGTACCACCAAGTTCTCACTTATCACGAAACTAGCTGACATTTACGGCTGAGTTTCTGAGTATTTTGATACAAGTTCGTTTCATATATTTGTCGTCTTGTATTCACTCTTCGACGTATCATAAGTAACCTAACTAAAATGTTCGTTCGTACGTTCTTGGTTTTAAAGCACCTGTTATGACTAACATTATCAAGTCAATCAAAGAGGTGTGACTGCTGCAAAAGAGGTCGTAAATCACACTAATATTATAAAGGCGAAAGTTTGTGACTATGTGAATGTGTATGTTTGTTACTTCTTAACGTCTAAACGGCTAGAGCGATTTTAATAAAATTTGGTATGGAGTTAGCTGACAACCTGGATTAACACATAGGCTAATAAACCGCGGGTAATACCGCGGGGCACAGCTAGTTTGTTCTATACGAGCAAAAGTCTGAAATGTTTATTTTGGGTCTAGGTGTATTGTGTCTGTTAATTGTATGTTTACAAAGTCCCCCAACATACAATGGACTTGTATACTAAGGAAAGTTGTCTTTTAAAAAATCTAAGCCGACAATAGTATACCTACCTACTGTAAATCAAACGGGACATTACAAAATAGGGTTCTCCTTTATTCGGATAATTTTTGTTATCCTAAAATACTTTAGCATAACGCCTTTGACATAACTGTTAAATACATATATAGACATATTGATACCTTGGCATAATGTTTTAGTAGGCATAAATATCGTTTAGACTATATTCATTTGGCCTAATTTTGAATCGCATAAAGTTATAACGCATATTTTTTATCCGTATAACCGCTATTAGGTACAACGGTAAAAAAAACTGTTAAGAGCATGTCGGACCATGCTCAATGTAGGGTTCCATGGATCGACCCGTGACCATGATCAGTGCTATTCGATCGAAATGTTGGGAAAATAAAAGGTTTTAAATATTTCACGCTATTAAGTCCCGATAATATTCTAATATGTGTAAAAATCGCGAAAGATTAAAAACGATTACTACACACCATATCAAGTGTACGAGCAGAAGTGCGGAACCCCATGGGACTTATGTCCTTTTGTTGAGAAGAGTAGTTTTTCCGCAATAACTCAAAAACGGTATATCCAAACATGTATTTATTAAGAGTTATTTTAGTAATTCTCTTTATATTCCTTGGCTATATGGTTTAAAAGATAAAGAATATATAAATAAAATATTTTTTATCAAAAAAGTTTCTTAGAAACCTTAAAGTGTTTTTTCTTAAAGATGTCCATGTTCCTGTCGAATGATGTACCATACATTATATATATATATATATATATATATATATATATATATATATATATATATATATATATATATATTACGGGTCTTAATCGCGTGAATAAATTAAGTTTATTGCCCGACGTTTCGACCGTATTGCAACGGCCGTGGTCACGGGTAGACTTATTAAGATCTGTAATATATATATATATTTTCATAATGTGTACAAATCGCGAAAGTTTATGTACCATACATTCATGTTTTGTTTTTGAGTAAAATGCCTGTGGCATATGGACAGAGAGACACAGAGACAGATAGTCAGGCGGACGTACATGACGAAACTGTAAGGGACCCTTTTTGCCATTTTGGCTACGTAACCCTGAAAAGGATGTACCTACTATTCCCTTCTAAATTGTGACAATATGTTAAGGCGGGGTTGGCGCTTGGGCCACCCCTAAGCCGCAAATGTATTTATTTTTTACACTAATTAACAATACATACCTTTTCCTTATGCATTTTGTCTGTTAATTCGGTAATAAGTCGAAAATTACATTTAGGTATAAGTCGTATCGCATTGTTGTTATGCCCTGTAGCATTATGCACTTACAACGTTATGCATGTGTAGCATTATGCTATAAAATAGTAGTAGTATTCTTTTCAATCATTATGCTAATAGTAGTTATGTGTAACAAAATTATGCGTAAATAATAATGAGAAATAATGTTTTGTGTGACACCTATTAGTGCAAATTAATTCAAAAAAGTCCATATCAAATTATGACAAAAAGTTATGCGAACCAATATGGAACCGACAAAATATACTAGTCAAACGACATGTAAAAAACCCGCAATTATATTGTATTTGTTTCCACATATAAATATATAAACTTCTTCAAACGTAAACCAGGTATAACTTTACGTTTCTTATAAATCCAACCGACTTTGGCAAAACGATTGCACCGTTATTACTCCTGGACCTTGTTAAGGCATTACAGCACTCTTTGTGGTACAATACGGTTCTATCAAAGCAAGTAGAGGCCAAGACTTAGGTCCGCAAAGCCTTAATGCGCGACTTACTCTCGACCTGAAGCTCTCAGTCCGGTTCCGCTTTCTCAGCGCCTTTCGCCTTTCAGTTTTAGAGCTTTGCTTACCTTGTCTTCGATTTTTATTCACAAAAGCTTCTCTGAGGTTTCCTCCCAAGCAGGCTTTTGGTTTTCAAATCAATGAATATATTTTTTCTTTTACAGAGATTTCAATGGTGATTTATAAATTGAAAATTTTGGTTAGATATCGCAAAAAATCGGAGTAAGTATTTATAATAGTAACGTGATTCCTAGGCCTTGTTTACGGAGACGCGGGGCGTTTTGCGTTGCGTTTGGCATGGCGTCTCGCGTCGCGTTAGACGTTTTTTTTGTTCACGGAGAGGCGGCGCGTGAAGCGGCACTTGTCATCGCCTACCTAAACAAACATACGACAATATATGATGTTGTTTATAGAGATGCGTGGCGGGTAGAGTGGCGGTGCCCGCCGCGGCGACCGCGAAGATTCCTCAAGCGTGTAGCAAAGCACGCGGTGGCTATCGCTGCGTCGCACGCAGCGGGCATCGCTGCAGCGCACGCGAGGTACTAAATAATTCACTTTTTAACATAGAATATCATTATATTATGGTATGGAGTGGTATTAAATAATTAACTTTAAAACACAGAATTTTCTTGAAATAAAAGTCGGCTCTGGATTATGCGATTTCCAAATAAGACTGACAGAAGGTTTTGACGCGGGCATCGCTTCATCGAGAATTGCCGCTGCGTGTGCTGCCGCTTGCGCCGCCGCGATAAACGTCGCGGGCTTCGTCGCAAAAAACGCCATTCTTGAAAGCAGAGCCCGCACGCAGCGGCCCACACAGTGGCAATTTTCGATGAAGCGATGTCCACGGCGGAACCTTCTGCTAATCTTATTTTCTACTTAACTCACACTCAAATCGCACAACTCACACTCAAATTTATTTTAAAAGAACATTCTATGTTTAGAAGCGAATAATTGAATACTATTCCATACCTTAATATAATAATAATATTCCATGTTAAACGTGACTTATTTAGTACCCCGCTTGCGCCGCAGTGATGCCCACTGCGTGCGGCGCAGCGACAGCCGCCGCGTGCTCCGCTACACGCCGCGGACGCCACGGCGGGCACCGCCACGCTTCCAGTCTCGCATCTCTATATACAACATCGTATATTGCCATATTATGTTAACGCGTGCGATGTTAAGTGCCGGTTCCCGCGCCGCCGCTGCGTAAACAGGAAAACATCCAACGCGATACGAGACGTCACGCCAAACGTGACGTGCAACGTCCCGCGTCTCCGTAAATGAAGCCTTATTAGCTAGACGAGAATATTATTATGAAAATATATATATTACGGAACTTAATCGCGTGAATAATTTAAGGTAAAATACCTTGTTTATTGCAATACGGTCGAAACGTCGGGCAATAAACATGGTATTTTACCTACCTTAAATTATTCACGCGATTAAGTGGTAATATATATTTATTTTCATAATGTGTACAATACGCGAAAGTTTATCAACATTTAGAGAATATTATTGTGAAAGTAGACATTTTTTACCGTGAAAATTTGTATGTTTACGTTATTTTTTATCTTGACCAGCTTTGCATGAAAAGACTGCATTTTTAATAAATTAGGTAGTTACCAAAGTCAAATCCACATTTTGTTATATAAATCTGCAGAACCTAACTTCTTTTTAAAATCACGAACACGTAAAGGAAGGCGCGACTACCAATGTAAGCTAACAAGCTTTAGTACGTGTAAAAACCTCACTCGCAATAAAATTATTGAGTATCTGGCTAGCTTTTGCAATACCCTCGAAATGTGTTAGGACTAACTTCCTGTTGCTGCAATTCTCTTTGAAAAAATCTGGTTTGGTCAAAGTGAAAACCAAAAAAATATATTCAGAACTTTACCCAAAAATTCGACCATACTACACATCGTAGCTTACAAAACTATTTCAGAGTTAGCTACAAAGTTGCTATGAATTTGGTCGTTACCTTCCCGGAGTTATGTCCTGCGCAACACTACATGTCGGGGTGCTAACATTTTTAACTAGGCCAACGTCACTTGGTTATTTTTATTACAATCTTTCTTGTTTACTAAGGCATCTCAAATATTTGTTAGATATTCATGTCTGGGGTTCGCTAGAAGGTTTCTTTGTTGGAGGTCGGAAGCTTGAAATGTTGAAAGTATTTTCGTGTGTAGACACGATATGTTCGATGTTCGAACGTTGTTGCGATGTTCTCTTTAGCTGTATTTCAGGAATTTTTTCGTACATTATTGGAGAGTATTTACGATATGGGCATGACTTTTTAAATATTTACGACAAATTCTAAACGAATAAATTAGGTTACCTAAAATAATTATGCTAAAGGGTAATCGAGATAATGGATGCACATTAAAAACCCTAAACAGGTGGAACAATAAATGGATTTTCATCAAAACGGCTGACCGATCTTTCATCAAATAAAGCTTTGCTAAAATTGCTCATAATGATATAATGATTATCGATATGCCAATGTCTTTATAAACAATAAATATAATAAGTTTGTCAACTCTGCATACTAAATAAGTGTCTCTCACACGTTATAAATAAATAAAAAACATATTTTATCTATGACAAGTAGCACGAAATTACATAGACCGTAACGAAACATTTCATTGATATCTACAAAGCGAGGAAAAAACAATAGCATTGTCTATAAAATGTCAACGTGCGACAGTGATGTACGCGCCTCGCGTGTCCTAACACCATGTATCAAAATAAAGGGAAATACGTCTTTTTACTTAAGACATTAGATACACTTCCAGAAATATCTTTGGACTACATACAGTACGGCTGTAGATTAATTGTGGCCGTCAAGATAAAAGGGAGTAAGACTTCAATTTCCAAACTTGGTACTTACATACAGATTTAATGCTGTTAATCTACTATATTTGCTACCAGTGAATTTTTTTTACTACAGGTGAAAGAATAGAATTGTGTTCTAATACACCATACTTTTCAACTTTCCTTTGAATTTTAGTTACTTGATATTATTGTTACAAACAACAACGACATGTCATATAATTTTGTAAGGCGGATTTTTTGACGTGATGACGTCCTATAAATCGATGATGAGGTGCACGCACGGAAAGTGTTACGTAGCAACGGTCACGTTATTGATTGGTTGCTAAGCAGTCACGTTATTGACTGGTTGCTAAGCAACGTTAATGGCGATTCCGCCTGCTGATAGGCTGAAGTATTGTGGCTGTCGGGCACATGCGCCTGGTCCACTAAGGCTGTCACAGTCACAGGCATGGTTGCTTATTATAATCTCATCAATGTTTTCATATGACGGAATCACGTAAAATTAGACTTTGCAAACAACAATTTTTTTAATACTGCTTCTGTCAACTATTTTAATACGGTAGAATTAAGAGTACTCGACGACTTTAATATACTTAGTATTTAAATAGCTCATCTTTTGGCTTCCATGTTGTCAGGTATAAACAACAATAATAAAAACAACCTGACAACATCGAAGCCAAAATAAGAGCTATTTTTAACTTAAAATTAGATACCATCCCTGTTGAGTTATTTCACTTAATAAAATACACTTTATCTAGTAAAGTGTAGTCAAAACACATCAATATACGTAACCCCACAGACTCTATCATTATGTATATCTTTTACGGCATCTTTAGAATCAAATAAACATGAGTATGCCGCTTGTTGTAAAATAGACACATCTATTTTACATGCCTCGGGATAAATGGAGCTATAAAAGTCAACTTGTTTGTATCCACCTGACTGAGAATCGTAAACTTGGGGGCATACACTCTAATTCATGCCGCGTCAGTAAATTCTGGATTAAATTATACTATGGGTACTTAGATATCTATTTATATGGAGACATCAAAGAGCTAAGTTTCAAAATAATCATCATTCCGAAATGTTAAGTAATTAATGTAAATAACTTTATTTATGAGAAGGATTTATGGTAGCCACCGAAAGTGCAGTTAATGTAGTCTTTTCTGGGCTACAAAACTATGAACGTATAGTGTATCTGTGTCCTAATTGCTGAGAATATATAGGGTGCCGATTGGGTGAACAGACCATGATACTGAGCCGAACTTTTGAAAATATAGTACCTTTTTTTCATAAAAATGTTAATCAAAATTCGAATCCGATAATTCATGGTTCATTCATCATATGATAATTTAAACCCGCTATAACGGTTATGCAAACATGTTTTGTTGATAAATTTTAATAAGAACTTTTTTCGCTTGGTGAATGTACCGGAACACTCGGTTGAAGCGCGAATCTTCGGATTTGTATCCCTTCCCTTGCAATGACTAAATCGACACCCTGTACAATAACAGACGTCTTTGAACATATTCTAAGCTTAAACATTAATAATGGTGATTCGTCCATTTATATCTATACTAATACTAACATATTATATTATGAAGCTGAAGAGTTTGTTTGTTAGAAGTAATCTCAGGAACTACTGATCCGAATTAAAAAAAAAATTCACTGTTGGATAGCCCATTTATCGAGGGAGGCTATAGGCTATATAACATCACACTACGACCAATAGGATCTGAATTAATATATATTAAATGAATAGACAAAGCACCACGTTTTAGTAATCACATTGCGTGTTTGGTGGCAGGCTTTGCTTTAAAGTAGGCATTTACTTAAATTTGACTGCCTCGGTGGGAGTGAGTGCGACAGTTGTGCAGAAGTTTGTGGGTTCTATTCTCACACGTTCAATTCCGACAGATTGATGAATAGAATCTTATTGGATGGCTTTGTTTTATCTTTTAAAAAAGCATTACTAATTTTCACACTACCTCATTCTATTTTCTCTAATATTATATTTCTTTAATAGATTCAGTTTCAGTTGGGTCAAAGTAGAAATAAAGTCATTTGAATTTCAATTTAGACACAAGGCAACTGACATCTGACCTTCACTACCAAATGGGATAAGGTTTATTCAAAGGTAGTCAGTCATTTGGATATTAGAAGGCTATTCCCGAGTCCCCATAACTGTGAAAGGTATTCAAGACAGATGTGCTCGACGCTTTACGACTCTGACGATGGGCTATGATGCTTGATAATTGACTAAGGGCCCTTAACTATCTGAGGTAAGTTGTTTGGGGTTGGAAAATTCTCTGTATGTGTCATATGAAAGGTTGATATAAAAAGCCACCCTTCATAACATTGAGTTTAGATATTAGGTACTGATTAATTATTACTAATAAAGTTTTAAAGGTAGGCTAGATAGGTAATGTATATTTGTGGCGCGGTGGGAGTGTGTCCGAATGCTACCCAAGAGGGGTAGTGTTCAATTTCCACACGGGACACCACTTTGTGTGGTTCACAAATTGTTGTTCCGAGTCTAGGTGTACGTTGTGTCCGTGACTTGTATGTTTGTAAAGTCCCCCGCGACACAGGGCTTGTACCCCACTACGGGATTCGTCACGTCAGATCTTTTACTTTAAGTACCTATTTGTTATGAGGCTTGTAGTTTCTTGAATAAGTTAAATTGTGGACAATCGGAGCTCTTTATGGCGTAAAATTACCCGATTAGTAAAAAATAATTTATTTGCTAAAATTCCTCTCTACCAAATTGTAGAGAAACATAACATTAATCAGTGATCGATCAGTCATCTATGTAAAAATACTTATAAACCACACAGCCACTTTGTTTATTGAAAAACTCAAATACATTTCGCAAATTATTTGACCTCGAATTTACAAAACAACAGAAAACTACACGAACCAAAATACGCAATACGCATTGCGACTGACATTAATAAATTACAGACGAATTTTGTATTTGATACTTCCATAACTTCGACTACCGCAACCCACTTTAATACACAACTTTATCCAATTGCTAGCCTTTGTTTTTGTTCATAAATATTTTAGAAGACTTGGGTTCCTTCGCGTCGGTTGTCCTGAATGTCTCTTGCTATAAAAGTCGTGCACAAAGGCAACGTTCTGAATGATGTATCCATCCATCTTATCATCGTGTTGAAGCTTTACGCGAGTCAGACACGGCCGCGTAAACTGGAGAGCAACGCTATCTTGTAGTTACGTAGAGCGATGAAACAAGGACTGAGAACTTTACGTGAAGTAGTTAGTATTTATTGTGCTTTAAAGTGTTTAGAATTGGAATAAAAACGAAGCGGAGACTTGAATACTTATTTTAAGAAAGCTCTGCATGACATTGCAGTTATAGGGAATATTTATTTATTTATTTATTTAAAACTTTATGCACAAAGTTGTACAAAGGTGGACTTAATGCTAAGAGCATTCTCTGCCAGTCTACCTTAGGGTGATGTAGAAATGGAATGTGTAGGTGCAGTAACCTAATTGTAAAATAAAAAAAAACTTCCTATTATTCTTACATAATACACAAATAAAAATAGCTAGATAGAGAATATAAAATAAATACTAAAATACATACTTACAAAAATACATACATACATATATACCTACTTACATAACTATACACAAATAAATACATAGATACAGACAAATATTTATGTTACTAATGTTGTGATGATTCAGCTGATCCATCAAGGAACAAAGTGCGTACCTTCCATTTAAAATTAAGGCGATTGGGTGCCATCCTAATTTCGGGGGGCAGGGCATTCCAGAGAGAAACAGATTGAACTATAAAAGAGCATCCGACGAATCCAGAAGAATGAGCAGGGCATAAAAGAAGTAGATTGTCGGAAGATCGAAGATCTCTACTGTGATTTGAGTGCAGGTACTGAAAGTAGGAAGTCAAGTAAGAAGGGGCAGTAGGAGAATTAAGAATAGAATAGAGTGTAGTGAGAGCGCGTAAACTATGTCGCTGGCGAATCGGGAGCCATTTAAGTTCGGAACGGTATATACATGTTGTTTAAATTTACTGTTTTTTTTGTCCCTTGAATCTTTATTGTCCAGGCAATATTGGCCTAGTGGTTAGTGACCCTGACTGCTAAGCCGGAGGTCGTGGGTTTGATCCCCACCCGGGATAAAACTTTGTGTGATGAGCACGATGGCTTATTGTGGCTGGGTGTTATTTATCTATGATATGTATGTATTTAGAAATATATAAGTATGTTTATTAGTTGTCTGGTTGCCATAGCACAAGCTCTGCTTAGTTTGGGATCAGTTGGCATTGTGTGAATTGCCCAAGATATTATTATTATAATATACCTTAACAATTATTTTCCTATTAAGTTAATGATTAAATTGTGCAAAATGAGAAACGGAAATTCAAATTTACAAAAAGTGACGTCACATGTCACGTTTTGTAGTTTATCGGCGTCGATATTTGTACTGCGCTAGTGTTAGATAGTTTATTTTTTCTTTGTGTTTCTATTATTTTTTCCTGCAGATTAATTAATTTTAGAATTGTTAGTGGTATCTAGGAGGATGAACGACTGTGGTTTACAAAGCACTACTTTCCTATAGTAGTGGTGTTACATTTCGTTTTTGATTGGAACTGAATATATGAGACACAAGTCACACAACGTATTTCTTTAATCTTAGTGTAACCTTTCCCACTTGTTCTTTCATAATGTTATGTTGTGTTGAATTAAATAACTGTACTCGACCTGAAATAACTTACGTGAAACCTTAAAGAAAGGAACAAATAAGGCTATATGAGATAAAGTTGCTTGATATTTAAAACATACATCAATTACTTCTGATTAATTCACATCACATATCACATTGTAATATGCTTTTATTAAAGTGCATATACAAAACAAAGGCTATGTTTAAGATACTTCATCTCTTATCATTAATTTACATCATTGCTTTCGATTTTAGCATATTAAAACCGGGTGTACTTCAGGTAGCGTTTTTGCTCTTTGTTACAACGCAATACTGCACAAAATAGTTTTTTAGCTTTTTTCTTTGTCTGCATAGATATTACAACTGAAAATCTGTATAAAACTGCTGTAACACTTTAGTATGCAACATAGAGCGTGTCATGTGACGTCATCCAAGCCCGCGAAATATGACAGCGTTCAAACAGGTCAAATTCTATCGATTTTTTTAATATAAAATAAATAATTTGTACTTTAGGGACTGTTTTAAGTGTTTGCTGTTGACCAGGACTGCGCCATTCCTTTCAATTAAAAGTAAAAATTGACGAGAGAAAAAACTCGTGCGTTCTTTGACAGTTATTGTCCACAAAGTAGCGTTGTCTCTTTCTAGAGGTGGTCAATTTTGTGAGGTTATGGCGATATCCTGTTCTCTACGCCAATGGATATAAATGATGTAAAGATAAAATAAAAAAATACATGCATATTCCCTATTGCCTATATATTACACCTCTATGACCTTTATGAATATGTATTAGCTTAACTAATGCTCTATAAAAAAAGGTCAGGGCATTTTATTTGATACATGGCTCCTTATTATTACTTATTTAACTAAGTTGTATAATAACAAGAGTATTATCTCTAAAGGCGTCAAGTTGTTAAACCCAACTCCTCACGTAAAACTTTCAAGGGACATAAGCGATTGTCTACACAATAAGGAGAAACAATAAAAGAAACGTTGTTTTGTTTTATAAAATTCTTTATTAATCAAAGCTTTTGAGTCACAAAACATATAAATAAAATGTTTTAATACGTATTCGATCCAATATACCTAGAGCAACAAGACATTTATTAAAATGTTATAACGCACGTAAACCCATGTCACTCGTTTCTTGGCAAGCAATCGATCTTTACCACCGCATCCATCATTTCTTCACTCTTTAGCCACTCGAGGTATTGTTTCCCAAAGTAGCTCGTCCTGCGTCACGATAAGGCGACGCCAAGCCCAGCGGGACTTCGATAAGATTCGTCAATGCTTCGAAGAATCGTCGCACCGCAAAAACAGGGGTAACTTAACGGCTGACATTTTGTGTCGGAAAAACCGACAAGGGAAATCATTGTGTTAGAGATTAAAGTATATTTCGTGTAAGTATTCAACATTAAACTGAAACTATTTCAACTGCGGGCGAAACGTGGACACTTACGGTTGGGCTAGTCCACAAATTCAAAGTCGCGCAGCGGCCTATGGAGCGAGCTGCGCTTGCAGTCTTTTTGAAGGATAAAATTCGCAACGAGGCCATCCGACAAAGAACCAAAGTTACCGACATAGCGCGCAGATTAAGCACGCTGAAGTGGCAATGGGCGGGCCATATTTGCCGAAGGACCTATGGTCGATGGAGCAAACGAGTTCTAGAGTGGAGACCGCGACTCGGTGAACGTAAGATAGGACGACCCCCAGCCAGCTGAACTGAGGACCTAACTCAGAACAACAATTTGTGGATCACCCAAATGGTGGTGTTCCATATGGGAATCGAACCTACAACCTTGGCTAGCAGTCGGACACACTCCCACCGCGCCACAGAGGCAGTCAAATTTTGTTTGTAACAAGACAAATCATTAATTTATCATTTCAAAGGGACCACTCTATATTAATTAGAAACTGAAACCAGATTCATATTGAATATTAAAATGGCAATGTTTTTATATTTTTATAGTAGGTATATAATAAAAGATAGATAAAGAGACGCAAGTAAAAACTGTTGTCTTTTTGATGTTTATTTCGAGTTTTCCGTTTCGTAGTAAAAGTGTTTTATTTCTACTCGTAAGTAGTTATGTGCCGAAATGGTTATATTTTCGAAGCGGTAAGTGACTCAAATACCTGATATCTAATATCTACAGTATCATGCACGTGCATAGCTATAAAGTATATAATTTTAAGAGAAAGCCGGTGCAAAACAAAGGCGGCTTTAAGCTGAATGGCTATCCATCAAATCCTTGTATACACAAAGAGCCTATTATATTGCTAACTGATGAACACATGAATACCTTATACCGTTACAATATGGACTGACACTGGGACAATTGCTAGCTCTTACCACCTAATTGATAATTACTCTATATTATTTAGTCCAACATAATTGCCTAAGTAGTGCCTAACTAAGTAACTAAGTAGTGCTTAACTGCTTGTTACTACAATTAGCGTACCTACAAGCTATATCTTGAAATGAGACAATGATATTTATAACGAAATATAATTAATGAAAAAATAACTTAAAACGTTTGCATTGTTTAATAGATATTAGAGATGAGTCGACTAGTCGGGAACTAGTCTCCGATTAGTCAGCTAAAATCAGTGATTAGTCGGCTGGTTTATTTAATCATATTTCTTTGTTTAAAATAAGGTGATTGAAATTAAATTGTATCCTTCATCACCAGTTTCTACAAGGTTAATCAAGGAATATTAATACCACGTAATAAATGATTATAAATTCTCAGTTTTGGTTAATGAGTCCTCATGCATTATTAACTAAATTTTGGGGAGATGAAGAGTTCCTCTCCCCAAATTTTAGTTATTTTAAATTTATTTGTAGTTAACCATAAAAAATTACCCACAACATGGACTTTTATTTTAACAAAAAAAGAAATCTAAATAATGATAGCCGGCAGACTAATCGGCCAATTGAGGTATAAAGGTATAAAGTCATTTCTTATAGATATATTATTATACAGTTCGATAGGAGAATAAACGCAATTGTTCTAGGTTTGTATTTAATCCTTCATGTCTCGATTGAGCCAAGCTCAAAATGAAGCATTTATTATTTCATCGAATTGCACCCATCTGATGTAAAAGTAATACTGGGTATAACCACGGGGTCTCATCACGAAGAAACAGAAATGTAGGTCAAATAAATATCAACAGATGGCGTTATAAGTATCGATTTGATATTGAAGTTTTTTAAAACTTGGAATATCAGAAGATAGGTACTAAAAATGTGTATTATTATTTTTTTTATTATTAAGCTATACAAGGGGTTGTAAAATAATAGGTTCCTAAATCAAATTTCCATAACTTTACAAAAGTCATAACTCTAGCGGCAATTTATTTGTACTACGTTATAATAGGCACAACTTAAACATTAAACTGGTTCAATCTAACAATAGATGGCACTATTTGGGAATTCCGATTCTGACCATACCTACATTTTGTTGATATATTTTACTTATTTTTCGACGAGAAGTAAGAGTGACATGAAGTTGTAGTAAATTACAACTAGAGATAAAAGAATTGGAGGCTTTTAAACCCCATAAAAGAACTAGACTCCTGTTCCATTGCCCATCATGTTCTGGGGGGAGGGGGTAACACCGGCCAAGAGTGAGTTAGTTCACGCGATGTGGCGAGGGGGGAGGGAGGGGGTTAATAAGTACATAATCATACACTTCCCCTCAACGCCTTAGGCAGGACCCGCTATTGAATGTGTACTTTTACCCGACTACGGAGGGTAATGTGTTTGACGTGTATGTATGTATGTATGTGATTTTGATCAATTTTGATGATTCATACGTCGATCGATTCGTAATAATCTTGTAAAGACATGACAGCAATCGAAATTCAAAATGGCGACAGCCAGACGCCATATTGTGATAAAGAAAAAAAATAAAGTCAACCAACTACTAAACAAAGACTCAAGACTGACTCGTTGGTCTTGCGCCTAGTCGCTCGTCGGTGGTGTCGGTTTTGATGGGTTTCTGCCCTATGACTCCAATAACTTCTATTGGGCTATAACTAGGGACAAGACTACTCGTCGATCCTGCGCCTTGTCTCACTCAAATTTTATGATTTATTGACACATTTATGACTCATTGATCCTGCGTCAAATCCTTCTTCAAATTACCAAAACCAACCGGACAACCGAAGTCAAATACGAAAAAAAATATTTGAAATAAAAATGCATTTTAAAAATAATAATCAAGGTCAGGTTATAAATAGGTACGTACCAGCGGTGTTTTCAAAGACGCCGGCTTCCGATCAAACGTTCCGACCGATGTCACAAAATGTCGAGAATAGAGAAAGTTAGCTCATAATAATGTATTTCATTATTTATACCTACGGTAGACGCGCACAGTTAGCGCGACCGCCCGCGCTAAGTCAATAAACTTTGGGTTATACAATAAGTAAAACACACCTTTTTGTAGTTTGTTTTAGATATGGTTGCTAAAGCTAATAATGAATTAATTTATATCGAATGCCATACCTATATTACAAAGTAACCGAAAATAACGAATGCACGGTTAGCCAATTATATAATAATATTCCAAAAAAAAGCAATGCCCGTGAACGATGTCTATGCAGTCTAAAGTACGTAAAGCATGCATTGTATGAAGCATGCCTTCTGTAGTGTCGTTATTTTATGTCGGTAGGGCCAGTCGGGCGGTCGGGCGGTTGGGCGGTCGGGCGCTTAAACCAGTAATGCCGACGCATTGCTACATTACCCTAACGGTTATACGACACAACTTAAAATTTGTTTCTTTTTGAATGAGCCTACTAAAAACGTGATTGTTAAGTAATAATGTTGTTTTAATAGACACAATTTTTTTATTATTTTTCGTATTGTTTACCCGAGGAACTAACTTTCGGATCGGTCAAGGTTGTCTTACAAATAGTAAATACGTAAATATACTAAATAAAATGGGACTAGACTACATTGTTTTTTATATTTGAGTTGATAGCAATCTACCCAACCTACGAGTTTATGCCATATTCGGTCCAACAGTGTGGTTCGTTTCCGAGTTATGCGCAAATTTATAAAAAAAGGACATAATGCGAAATATCGAAAAATACTTGCATCAAACCTGAACAATGTATTAACTTTTATTATTTTTTTGATTGAAAGCACTGTTTTCGAGATATGAGCAATTCATAAAAATACAGTGTCCCTTTTTTATAAATTCGCTCAAACAGCGATTTTATACTTTGTCCCATACATTATCTAGTATTGGTGCAAGTGCAAGTATGTGCATCTAAAAGACAGACAGACTGCGCCTAGTACCACAGTCCTACTCAGCTCGAGACGAAAATCCATCAAAATCGACATGACCGAAGAGGGACTAGGCGCAGGATCGACGAATCGGTCCTGCGCCTAGTCACAGTCCTACAAAACGAAAATGCATTACAATCGACATGTCCTGCGCCTAGTCACAGTCCTGCAGTACGAAAATGCATTACAATCGACATGACCGAAGAGGGAATAGGCGCATGATCGACCAATCGGACCTGCGCCTAATCACAGTCCTACAGTACCTACGAAAATGCATTACAATCGACATGACCGAAGAGGGAATAGGCGCAGGATCGCCCCAATTGGTCCTGCGCCTAATCACAGTCCTGCAGAACTCAGGACTAAAATCCATCAAAATCGAAATGACCGAAAAGAACTCGATCGACCAGTCGGTCTTGCGCCAAGATAATATTCGATATTTACAAATCAATGCACCAAAGAGGCCCCGCGAGACGTGCAGTACGGTGCTTCGACACGGATCACAAGGACAAAATAATGTTGAGTTGTGTCATTTTTACCCGACTGTAAAGAAGGGTTATGTTTTTCGCGCGTATCTTGTATGTATGTATGTAATATTCTTTATTACCTGATATCTCACAATCCACTGAACGGATTTATACAATTCACACGTGTCGTTAGATTCGTAATAATTGGTCAAGTGTTCTTAGATAGATGACGTTTTTAAAAAACAAACATGGCGGCTATGAGATGTCAAAATAAAGAGGTGTGAAAAAAATTGTTTGGAATACTGTAATATGCGTATCAAATTAAAGAGCTCATCTTAAGCATTTCAAAAAGGTATAACATGATTATGACTGTACTACTAAAAAAGTTAGTTAGCAACCATTGATTTTTCAATTTTCAATACTTGACAATAGCTGAGATAAAAGTAAGTTGCTACATCAGTTACATCCTACAACAACTAAAAAGTATTAAATAAAAAAATAAATAATAAAAATAAAAAAACCCGCCTGCACAAAAAAGATGGAAACAAGATCCCCTACATAATTATACAATTTCATGCAGTCGGAGGCATTAATGAATCTCGACAAACTTAGTAAAGTGCCTCCGACTTTATTTTTTTATTTATTAAACGTGTATATCTTACGAAGTATGGGGCGCAGACCTACCTACCTTTTTGTTCTCAAATTTCTGGTTTCTACAAGATCAATGTGATCACAGGGTCAAAACTATGAACTCCTCTAACACACAAACTATAGGGCATAGACTCACCATGTTTGTACTCAAACTTCTTGTTTTGATTGATGAGATCTATGTGACTATGGGGTTAAAACTTTGAACGCCTATATCACACGAACTATGGGGCGCAGATCTACTTTGATCCTCTCTCACACTTTGTTACTCGTTCAAACGAGTTTGATTACAAATAAGGTTGGTTTGGTTGGTTGGTACAAATAACCTATAGTTTGTGTGAAATAGGCGTTCAAAGTTTTGGCCCTGCAATCACGTAGATCTCGTCAAAACAAGAAGTTTAAACACAAACAAGGTGGGTCTGGGCCCCATAGTTAGTAAGATGTAGGCGTTTAAAGTTTTGACACCGTGATCACATAGATCTCATCAAAATAAGAAGTTTGAGTACAAACAAGATGGGATTACGACTTATAGTTCGTGTGATATAGGCGTTTAAAGTTTTGACCCCGTGATCACATAGATCCCATCAAAACATCAAGTTTGAGTACAAACATGGTGGGTCTACGACTTATAGTTCGTGAGGTATAGGCGTTCAAAGTTTTGACCCAGCGATCACGTAGATCTCGTCAAAACAAGAGGTTTAAAAAGAAACAAGATGGGTCTGGGCCCCATAGTTCGTAAAATATAGCCGTTTAAAGTTTTGACCCCGTGATCACATAGATCTCATCAAAACATCAAGTTTGAGTACAAACATGGTGGGTTTACGCCCTATAGTTCGTATGTTATAGGAGCTCAAAGTTTTGACCCCACGATCACGTAGATCTCGTCAAAACAAGAAGTTTAAGTAGAAACAAGATGGGTCTGTGCCCCCTAGTTCGTAAGATATAAGCGTTTAAAGTTTTGACCCCGTGATCACATAGATCTCATCAAAACATCAAGTTTGAGTACAAACATGGTGGGTCTACGACTTATAGTTCGTGAGGTATAGGCGTTCAAAGTTTTGACCCAGCGATCACGTAGATCTCGTCAAAACAAGAAGTTTAAGTAAACACAAGATGGGTCTGCGCCCCATAGTTCGTAAGATATAAGCGTTTAAAGTTTTGACCCCGTGATCACATAGATCTCATCAAAACATCAACTTTGAGTACAAACATGGTGGGTCTACGACCTATAGTTCGTGGGATATAGGCGTTCAAAGTTTTGACCCCGCCATCACGTAGATCACGTCAAAACAAGAAGTTTAAGTAGACACAAGATGGGTCTGCGCCCCATAGTTCGTAAGATATAAGCGTTTAAAGTTTTGACCCCGTGATCACATAGATCTCATCAAAACATCAAGTTTGAGTACAAACATGGTGGGTCTACGACTTATAGTTCGTGAGATATAGGCGTTCAAAGTTTTGACCCCGCCATCGCGTAGATCTCGTCAAAACAAGAAGTTTCAGTACAAACAAGATGGGTCTGCGCCCCATAGTTCGTAAAATATAGCCGTTTAAAGTTTTGACCCCGTGGTCACGTAGATCTCGTCAAAACAAGAAGTTTAAGTAGAAAAAAGATGGGTCTGCGCCTTATAGTTCGTAATATATAGGCGGTAAAGTTTTGACACAAACCGGAACGACGAGGAAATCTTAAGAAGGGTTCCTCGTCCTTAGGTAAGTAAGTAATTGAAATGAAGTAGAAAATCCCGATTTTCATAAATTTTAGCTAAGAACACTCGATCAAGTCAACTTTCAATCAAAAAAACTAAATCAAAATCGGTTCATCCGTTTGGAAGCTACGTTGCTACAGACAGGCACACAGATACATCATTAAGCAGATACGCGTTAAATTTATAACACTCGTCATTTTTGTCGAGGGTTAAAAAAAGAGTTAAATACCTACTCCCGATGTGGTCGTTAATGAATATTTACAATAAAATGATTTAAGAACTCTGACAGTTACACTCTCAAGGCCCGTATTATTAAAACCATCTCAAACGTAAGATCGACCTTGAACACGAGTTCGAGACTCCGTTCTATTCAATAGATAAGTCATAGTACAGAAAAATTATGGCAAAAAAATAATATTTTTGCCATTGATATCGTCACAGATAATATAATACTATAAAATCGTCGTTGATTATGTCAATTTTAATCCTAAATTGTGGATTTTGTGAAATTATGCATAATCTTTTCACGATTACATTTAAATAAGTATAAAAAAATGTTCTCTGACAATAAACCAAGACCAAAAAGATGATTGATGTAAGTATAACATTTTAGGCAAGGGTCACCCATCTATGCACTGACTGTGGTAAAGTTACTTAACTTACGCAAACATTCTATCATAATAGAAGTAGGTTCAACTTTGGGTTGTACACCGACGAGTTACTTTAGCAATAACAAATTCGTTTAATGTAATTATGTAGTGTCGTCGCCTATTAGGGTCAAATTACAATATTTTTGAGGTCTGCACTTGAATGACGTCATTTAAAGCGATTTTCTGCATTATTTGTACGGGCGCGATATAAGCTATCAATACATGTTTATTAATTAGTGCCGTTTAGTAAGACGCTAACCGCACTTAGAAGGGAACTCAGATGATATCGTTCTTTAGAACGAATCTGAGCTTCATCTATTAATACGGACCTAAGCACGGCCGATGACCGCGTAGTAGCAAATAGCAACCAACTTTATTTCCAAGTAAACGCACGACCTAGAACAAACCAAGCGGAGGCCTCAATTTTCATCCCTCGATGTTTTTACCGCCATCTTTTGGCGACTTTAGTAAGGAGGGCCATTAAAATCAATCAGCTGTAGCCTGAATCACTAGATGTCGCTTGCTATGCACCACTGCTAATGCCATCTAACGTCTCCGTAAACGAGCCCGAAAACGAGCCCGAGTTAGGACGATCGCATTTCTTTGTATGGGATGAGGTATCTGTACTAGTATAGTATTATATTATCTGTGGTATAACCGAAAAACAATACAACAAAAGCTAATAAATGAAAGAAACCGACCAATTCTCGCAATCGAATGAACGCCAAAGAACACAGATCAATACGAGTGAAGCGCAGTCAACCAGATTAAACAGTGTAAAAAGCTTAAAGCTTTGTAAAAAGGCGAAACAAGCTGGCTTAGACAATACGTCGAGTAAGCCGCCGGCCTCAGGCACACAACTTTTCTCTCCGACCATTTTGTGTTTTTTTTCGTTTTGTCAATTCAAAGTTACAGAGCTCTGCCGGACAATCTGACTTGCCTAGAGGGAAGTGTCGGAAAGAGCTGCTAACCAGCTGCTAACGATATAAAAGTGCATTTTGAAATACAATTTGTAGATTTGTATATTGCTCTGAAAGTTCTAACAGGCGCCCCTTAAATTGGATACAGATATTCTGAGGCAACTAGACTGTTAACGTTCTCCTTTATTTCATGAGTCATAGTATTGTTAATGATAATTGGCCTTGTTAAGTATATTAACCAACCTACTAAATAAATGTAAGTAAGGATAAGGATGGCTCTAGACCGGTCAATGTGGCGGTCTTTGGGGGAGGTCTATGTTCAACAGAAACGAAGCTACGAATGAAATGGTTTATAAGCTAAAAACATAATCCATAAAAATACGAAGAAAGTTGGCTGGGATCCGTAATCCGCTATTGATATAACTAGCAATAGGATATTACTTTACACTATTTTAAATTGTGTAGGTACTAATTACAGGGCTTCATACTTTCTTCATACTTTCTTCAGGGCTTTAAACTTCATACTTTACAATTAATACGCTAATGGACGGGTTGATAAAATTCTATTGGTCAATGTGGCGGTCTTTGGGGGAGGTCAATGTTCAACAGAAACGAAGCTACGAATGAAATGAGACCTCGGTTTATAAGCTAAAAACATAATCCATAAAAACACGAAGAAAGTTGGCCAGGATCCGTAATCCGCTATTGATATAACTAGCAATAGGAGATTACTTTACACTCTTTTAAATTATGTAGGTACTAATTACAGGGCTTCATACTTTCTTCATACTTTCTTCAGGGCTTTATATTTCATACTTTACAATTAATACGCTAATGGACGGGTTGATAAAAATCTATTAGATATTAAGTCTTTCAATCTGCAACAATGAGTAGGTAAATAATAAGGAAAGGACTCAAATCTTGCGTGTTTGTTTTTATTCTTTATAACGGTCCTAAAGCAATAAAACAAAATCACATCCTTGCTGGTATAAAACTTACTCAAAATTCTTGCAACATAGTAGCGGAGCACGTAATAAAGATTTTTCAACGAGAGGAAACTTTCAAGAAAGAATTATGCAAGGCTAGCATTCAAAGAGACAGGATCCTATAAGCGCTAACACACACGGGAAATGAATACGTCAGAGCAACTTACATAGAGGACGGCAGATGTCGAGAAACTGGAGTAAAACGTGGAAGTAAACATAAAAGAATAATAGTATAAGAAAGAAAAGATAAATGTATTATTCTATTTCAATTTATGTCCCAGGGACCGTGGTCCGTGCGCCACCGTTGTGCTAAGGTGTTTTCCATCCGATTTAACTTTCCAATTTGACACTTTCTCCTCCCAATAGAGGACACATTTGCTGGAACTCTCTGGATTGAATCGTTATATCAACGTCGTTGATTTGCTTTGATTGCAGGCTTCCGTCATATGGCATCTACTGTAAAGTGTTCTATTACCATCTGTCAGGATTCATTCTCAGTCCAATTTGACTTTAGTTGAATAGTGGTATTTTGAACATATCATTATAAAAAGCTAATTTTTTAAGCTTTAACAATGGTAGGATGCCCAGCTATTTATATAATTTGCTATGTATATATATACAGGGTGACTTTGAAATCAGTCGACAAATTGATAGGGGAGTATCAGCACCGTTAGTACTTACTTTTTTTTTTTTTTTTTTTTTGCCTATGGTTGGCAGAAAAGAACGCCGGTCGATCTCTATTGTTTCCAGGTGGACCTGGAAACAATACGGTCCTGTACGGATCGATTCCGGCGTTCTTTTCTTCCACGTACGTGTAGACTCTGGAATGAACTACCTGCTGCGGTGTTTCCCGAGCGCTACGACATGTCTTTCTTCAAACGAGGTTTTTTCTGCCAACCATAGGCAAAACAAAAAAAAAAAAAAAAAGTGCTGATACTCCCCTATCAATTTGTCGACTGATTTCATTTCAAAGTCACCCTGTATATATATACATAGCAAATTATATAAATAGCTGGGCATCCTACCATTGTTAAAGCTTTTTAAAAAAAAAGGCACTTCTAACGGTGGTTATTTATCTCGACGTGGGCATTTTAAAATTTTAATTTCGTAACGAACAGTGTACGAACTTTTAAAATATTCATATCTATTCAAACTAAAATAAAAACACTTTTTAGCTACTTTAAAGTGTCTGCAAAAGAATATTTAATACCTTAATATCTTAAGAGTCTAGAATTCATCTCTGTTAAGTAACTTTACATATAGGAACCTAAGGTAATATAATAATGTAAAAACTTTAAATAAAATCAAAATATTTATTTCTGAATATAATTAGATGCATGTGAAAATAGGTAGGTGTAAGATACGTAGATATAAAAACGTCAAAACTTTCAAAGAAGATATTTACCTAGTAGTATTGTGAGTACATCTACATTTTGTCTCAAGCGCATACGTCAACTGTTGGGAGCGGTGTATGAACAATCCAGTTATTTAGTAATAGAACGTCAGCCAGAGCACACGTGGCGGTGCGTAGGTGAGTCAAACATGTTCAATATTATATTAGTAAATCTATGTTATGATAGTGTATAGATAAGTGAAACAATAAATTATTCGTGTTGGACAAAATGTTCTCTTAAAAATCGGCCTATAATAAATTTGACCGACCATGGTGCCATATAAGATATAGCGTAATCTTATCAATTTTCAGAAGCAAACGACGTAAAGTATAAATATCAAACTCCCCTGATGTAATAATTATAAATAAATGAATCAAAAAAATAATAAACAAAATTTTATTGTACTCTGATTTTGATAAAATTTGGTATGTGCCCAGTATACTCTTGAATTTGACCACACCCCTGTTACACGTTGTATGGGCGATTTTTGGATTCTATTTTGGAACGAAGGTTTATTTGACAGTTAGTTAATAAAAAAAACAGGCAAGAGCATGTCGGATCATGCTCAGTGTAGGGTTCATGGCACTTACGCCCTTTTGTAGAGATACGCATTTTTTCGACAATAACTCAATGACGGTAAATCCGATCATGTCCGAAATAACATAAGTTTATAGTATTTATTAAGCGCTACCCTTTTTCGTATTTTTTGATCACGACACAATATAAGCAATTTTCGGAGCGATTATTACCAAAAACATTCACTTAATCAAAAAAATATATTAAAAATCTTAAAATGCTTTTAAAATACCTGTCGCATTGATACTACACGTTGATGTTTGCTCAAAAAGAGTTTTTTTAGCTTCTATTACTCGTATGGAGTGCCCCCCTACAATTATATTTTTTTTATTTATAACTGTCCCGCGCAACTTCGTCTGCATAAATTTTCCCCGTTTTGCAACATTTCTCATTGCTGCTCCGCTCCTATCGGTCGTAGCGTGCTGTTATATAGCCTTCCTCGATAAATGAGCTATCCAACAGTAAAATATTTTTTTAATTCGGATCAGTAGTTCATGAGATTACCGCGTTCAAACAACCAAACAAACTCTTCAACTTTATAATATTAGTACAGATTTAGCTATCAAACTAAAAAGCGGCTACTACAAGACACCTTTTCTCCAAATTTATATTCATGCTCTCACAGTGTCTTTGAGTAAAATGCCTGTGACATACGTCCGTATGACGTTATGATACGGACAGACAAACATACCGATAGACTGATAGACGGATATGACGAAACTATAGGGTTATATAAAAGGGTACTCTAAGAATCTTGAAACCTTCCCGATCGACTTTTGGAGTAAGTACGTTTGAGTAGCTAATAAGAACATAGGATATTTTTGGATCATTCTTTTGCAGTTGGAATGAAGGCTCTATTACGCCAATTAGTATGTACGAAGGGCGAGGTACATCGCGGTCACCACTGTGGAGGGCAAGGTGTTGTCCCTCCAACACAAGGATCCTCCGACCAGGCGAGGAGATCATGCCTGGCGGGCCGCGGCCCAACGAACGTTCATATTAAGTTGTCTAAAATTGTTCTATTCTTGAAAACGAATATTGCAATTTTGTTCGATCATTTTATTAAATATCTAAAAAGTTCTGATAATAATTGAGAATAGTAGGGCAAGAATAACTTGATCTCTTAATTCGTAGAAAAACAGTTTATTAGAGAGGGAAGATAAATTTTGAACTATTGAATGAGTTAATAAAAACAAAATTGAGTTACATTTTATTATTCACTCGAAAAAAACTTATATGGAAATATAAATAAAATTAAAAACAAAAAAGTAACCAGCAGGCCCGAATCATCGACCAACCGATACCGGTTCTACGCTAACCGTTTAACCACAGGACTACGGATGACGTTGACTATTCCTCCTAATAACACTTTTGAAAAGTTTAATTAAGACATATAATTTATTACTTAAATTTACATTAAAACTGGAACGAACACCTAATCTACGAGTTAACTTTGTTAAAAATAATTTAAAATAAAACTATAATTTACTAATTGTTTACAACTTACCAGAAAAAAACTACAAAAAGGTGGTGCACAACCAGTTTAGGCGTCGAATAATTCTTCCCCATCGATGTCAACCGGTATAGTGCCCAGAAGGCTGGCAGCATTGCCACGTTGTATATCAAAGAAAAGGCCTGCCTTCTGGTCACGAGATGCACTGACAAGACGCTGGGAAATATATTTCAATAAAAGGCGAGCACTTGGACCCCATGGCCCCGTCTCAACTCCAAACGGCTCAAATATGTAATCTCCGACTTGATTACTATATTTTAGCCAATATTACTATATTTATAAAGTTGTGTTTAGCGCCATTTAATTATAGTGTGATAATATGCATTCGGGGAGTATAATTGTAGTTAATATGTCACTCAATTTTTAACCTTTAGCGTAAGCAGAACCTGAGTGGCGTCTTGCTTTAACCAATGGATTCAGAAGTAGAATTGACATTTTGAAGGCTTAAGCTATGGGTATACAATGATGTGCCCCCGCGGTGATAAAATCATTGCCTTTAAAAGCGTGGGTAAACCCGTGGTTTCTGGGCCGTATCACGGTAATACCCTGAATACCCTCATACCACCATAATTCACATTTTGCATTAAGTAGATTGCACTCTAGCTATAGTGCAGTAGTAGAGTGCTCTCGATATGGTATTCCTATTTCTTCTTAGATAAATAATCTCCGAAGGCCTCCATATATCGTCTTCTATCTATGTCTCCATATATATCTTTATGCTGAGAAATCTTAGCTTGTAAGCTTAAGAACAATATTACGTTGACTAAAATGATGCAGCCATTTTTGAAACTATATCGCAATTATGTTCGATCATCTAAATAATAACTTTAAGTTCTGATATATATATATATATATATATATATATATATATAAAGTAGGGAAGGAAAAACCGGATCCTGTCTTTCGTGCAAAAATAGTTTATCAATAATTTTAGGTGAATTTCGATATTCACTCGTAAAAACTAATAAAAAAATAGCGAAGAGTAGTAAAAGGTTACAAAAAAAGAAAAAGAAATAAGTAACCTCAGCTGGCTCGAACTCTCAACCAGCCGTTATCGTTTCTAGGCTAACCATTCAACTACAGGACCACGGAAAATACTGAGTATTCGTTGAAATACTTAACTTTCGTAAAGTTGTGTTTAGCTCATTTTGATCATAGCGTGAAATGAAATTCAAGACTTTTTGTGATGATACGGTATGGTTCGACAAAAAATGTACCACTGCTAGATTCCTATCGATCGATGATTCTTATTTATTGAACTACCACATTGTAAGTTTTTATAAAGATTTGCCCAATGGTAGTCGTGTTATTTACAAAATATTGTGAAGATGAAGTCATTTTACGTTTTGTATAATTTAATCGAGGTGGACGTGATTATACTCACTAAATTTGAAACTGTCTAGTCATTTTTTGCGCCAACGCCGAACAAACATACAAACAAACAGACATGAAAAAAACAAAGCATTGATTTGAACTCAGAAACAAATTTGCATCAGATGTTTTTTTTTTAAATATCTCCCATGTACACACCTACTTATGAATTTTATAATAGTAGAGAAGATAAATTACATCCAGATACAGATTAAACTATCACGCTCATTACACATAGTTTTATCCTGGAGGCGGATCAAACCCACGCCCTCTTAGCCTTCAGGCCCTTAGCACTCAAAGCCAGTAACCACTAGAATAACAGGCCAGTCTGAAAAGGAAATATTCGTTGCATTGTTGTTTGGGGTTGAGGCCAATGAAGATGACGATATCTTCATTGGCCTCTACCATCTTAATTAGATGATTAAACCAGCAAAACATGTCTCAGCACTTCCACGATGGCAAAAAGGCTAATGATATTTTGGTTGAGTTTCAAAGAAAAGATTTTAAATCAGTAAAGAGCATGAGCATTTTATAATGTGCGTATTCTAAGATATTTCTGTTAAAATCCTCACAGCTAAATAAATTGCATGACTTGTAAAAAATGTATTTCTTTTGCAATACGTTTTGTTGTTGGGTCTGCACAATGGTCTACAAGAAAGTAGAAAACCCTTGTCGTAACGTAGGTTCGCTCACGAAAGGTTTTTATTATTGATGTGTCAGGTTGAGTTATGTGCTGAATGTACAACAGGTATCAGGCAAACGAAGGTTTGATGGCTTGAAAAAGATGAATAATGGTTCCTTGGGTAAATTGTTGGTTCTGGTATTGAATTTATTACAAATGGACCGAATTTTGAAGATGGTTAGGGTAATAAAGTATGGTAGGCCGTCATGGTAAGGATGATGGGTGTACTCGATTCTTGGACTTTGGTAGTGCATTGGACTTTAGGTATATACTATAAGTATGTGTGTGTTTGTTATTTTCAATGCAATATGAAAAACTCACGAAGATATTTTTTGTTAAAACCCTGTGGCCAGTGTGCATCTAATTACAACTACAAAAAAAAAAAAAACAAATTGAACATTTTTAAATAAACCCCCGACGGACGTAAAAAAGAATCAAATATAATTTTAAAACCCCCAGTCTAACAGGAGATGAATAATCGAAGAAAATCCATCAGGATCTGTTATTTACTGCCCTGAATTGAACTAAAATTTTTATGCGCAAATGACGCGTCAGCGAATGACCCGCTCGACTAATTCGAACACACCTGACTAATTCACCTTTCAAAGAAAAAAACACAATCAAAATCAGTTCATGGGTTTGGGTGCTACGATACCACAGACACACACACACACACACACTCTCTCTCTCACACACACACACACACACACACACACACACACACACACACACACACACACACACACACACACACACACACACACACACATACATATACATCACACTTATAACAACCGTCGTTTTTGCGTCGGGAATAAATAAAAATGTTAAAATAGGCCATAAAGTAATTGGCAAGAAAATCCTATAAAAATTACTATAGGTACTTTACGTTTAGCTCATAGAAAGATACAGCTCTGTAGTGTCTACCACAGAGCTACAGCTCTGTTTGAAGGATGGACAATAGCAAAACAGAACAAGACACATCACATCACATACATCTTAGTAGCCGAAGCCTTAATACCTAATAGGTTTTTACCAATTTTGAGTGCGTAACATACAGGATTACAGCTAATCAAAATCTAGAGGTTTTATTAGTCTACGTTTGAAATACGTATGTATGAAGCAGTCCAATTATACCAACACCAGAGCATAAATAGTTAAACAGTGCTGCACTAGCACAATATTAAAAAATCAGTAAAACTTTATCATATTGCTCTGGATGAGTGAATTGAAATAAAACAAAAAAAAAATCCAGACGTACATTTTTCATCCATAAAATATTTATTTAAAAAACCATTTGGAAAATGACATTTCGTATTCAGAATTTTAACTTTTAAACCTGCATAGCGTGCAAATATAAGAGTACGTAGGAAAGATACCTGCTTGGTAAAAACGGAGCATTTTAATGAAAAATATTTCATCAATAAACGATTAAGTGTATTTGTTCACCAGTTGCCTTTTTGACAACTCGTTTAACTTTCCAAACTTGCTCCAATTATCGAAAATATTCACTTCAATAATAATTTAAAGCTGGATATGAAGAGATACAAGACATGGCCCGTATCGGCTCACGGTTGAATGCGTCCGTTTTTATTCAATAGGCTCTCTCTACTGGAAGTAAGTCGATGTATGGAACTTCTGTCACGCGTCCTGCTTTCGTGCCGTTTTGTTTTCATATGTTTTGTTTGCTTCACTGTTTTGTTTTATTTACAATGTTTTTGTTGATTTTTGTGCGAAATATTATATTATTACATTTATCAAATATATTACGGTTTTGGTATTGCCGCCATGTTTATGGTTTTTCAGTCCCAAAGCAAAAAGAGGGGTGTTATAATTTGTTGTAATTTTATGGAAATGCCTACAGGTAACTAAGTAAATGTAGTAGCTATGCAGAGTGTCCTACGGCGATGCCACACGTAGGAAAAGTAACTTAACTATTGTAGATAGAATATTTTACTGTAAGAAGACTGCATTGCGATTTTAAAAATAAGTCGAAATGCATTTAATGATTTTACAAACAAACAGTTACACTCATTTATAAATCATACAGAGTAGTGTCCCTTAAGTCCATTAATTCTAACTGCCACTGTGCCACAAAGGTAGTTATAATAATAAGGGTTAACGTACGAAATTGCCGTTTATAGTAATAGATACTTTGAATTGACATTAAACCTTCATGGTGTGAGATTTTGGGTGAAACTTTTTTCATATTATACCTATAAGGTTTTTCTTAAAAATGTGCAACGTATGCAACATTCGATTGTCTAATTTTAATCGTTTTTTTATACAGTTTAGACAGTAAAGATGGATACTTAAAAAAATCGAGTAATTTTTTAATTACGAGTTCTATTTCTACGAGCAGTTTCTGTCACGTTAGTTCTGCAGAACTAACGCGGCAGAAACTGCTCGCAATACCAATGTTTCGTTTGGAGAGGAGACTGCTAATAAACGCACCGTGCGTTTTTGGTTTTAACGCTTTTGAAAAGGAAATTTCGTCTTGAAAAACTAACTACGTGGAAGACCGCTCACGGAGGTAAGTAAAGCTGAATTGAAAGAGATGGCGCAAGCCGATCTGAGTCAAACTACCCAGGAGTCAGCGGCATGGTTAAATGTTACCTTACCCACAATATTGGCCCATTTGCAGCCAATCGGTAACATTAAAAACATGGGAATGGGTGCCTCATGATTTGACTGATTTGCATAGAGCAACGCGGGCTTAAGCTTCCATTTCCTTGTTAAGCACATAAATTAAGCCATTTTGGACCGAGTTGTGACGTGCGACAAAAAGTGATTTTTAAAGGACAATCGTAAGTGCAAAACGCAATAGCTGACGCCAAGATAAACCCCATAACAATGCCCTAAATCGACGATTGCCTATAGAAAGGTGATGGTATCTGTTAAGTGATGATTTCCAAACTCGCAGGAAAACAGCCCCGACTCATCAATCGATCAATACCATTATTGCTCCATGATAACGTCCTGCTCGAGACAACTTTAAGACCTGCAGTTAAAAACCATCCATCATTCTCATTACTCACAGGACCTCGCCCCAAGCGAGTACCATATTTTCCGAGATTTTGATTTTTAAATAAAGATCTTTACAAAAAGCAGTACAAAATGCCTTCACACAGTTTGTGGAGTCCAGATACCTAGATTTCTATCGTAACGGTTTAAATGTTCTTCCAATTATAGGGCATAACAGTAAAGACAACGAGGATAAATATATCGAATAAATAAAAATATATTTAATCCTACAAAAACGAGAATTTATTTTCCAGTACCAATCGGCGATTTCATATTTTAACCCCTAATATGTTGCAAATCCTACATTACTAATATTAAACTACATAAGACGTTCGCGTGCAGACATTATTGTAATTATATTTTCTGCTTACACAACTTCATCGGACACGAAGTCAATAATTTATTTTTACACTTTATGTGGCAGACACGCTAAGTTCTGCGAACTAGCTTAGTTCCAAACAAGTTGGCAAGTTCTACTTAGTTCAGTCGCAGATTATTTCGCGCACACTTGGTAACGAAAGCGACTGTAACTCTATCGATTTGTACCAATATAGTCAATACGAAAATTTGGTTGTAAGTCAAGGTTTATCTTCACTTTCATTCTTATACAGGGGTAATACAAACCCTGTCTGATACAATTGCAGCAATGGTATCTATTGTTGAAAAAAATAGAAAAGATCCGTCAAAACGATGTTATTGCAAGTCAAAATTCACGATTTTAGTCCTCAATTTCGCCGAATATGTCAACTTAACAAGATTACCATTTCTTGTCTTCAAACAATCTTTCAATCTGTGACTTTCGTCAATATATTTTATTTAGGTTTTAAGTTTCTTCATTAAAATTTGAAACACCAAAGGCTTCAGCTGCATTCAGTCCGCTGCAGCCCAACCTGCCGTGCAGCCTTTTAAATTGACATTAAAAGGCATTTAATATGTTTACACAACTCTGGTAAAAAATGAGTTTAAAAAAAAATTGTAACGTTCATATAGAACAAAGTTTGTTGAAAAAAATCTATTGAAGTGATTAGTAGCTATTACAAAATGTGAAAAGTTATAAATATATCTGAATCCCGAATACTCAGTGATCAAAGGTATTTCTGTCTCCAATATTTACTTTAAAGTGACAATGACGGCATGAGAGTTTACGGTATCTCAAAATTTGAGTGACGTTCGAGTTTTGGGGACCTACTAACTCACCTACTATAAAATAACCTAAGAAGGTGAAATACATATACTCTTGGTCTTACGTAAAAAAAAATATATAATATTGTTAACTTTTGCTCTAAAATACTGTTTTGTTTTCATCTCATTCAATGAGACAACGTTTTTATTTTACCAAATTTAAAACCGTGAGTTCCACTTAAACACTACTCTTTGTTATAATATAATAATAAATTTTGGGAAAACTCACACAACGCTATCTGATCTCAAACTAAGCAGAGCTTTTACTATGGAAACCAGACAACCGATAAACATACTTATATATTTCTAAATACATACTTAATATAGATAAATAACACCCAGACACAGAATAAACCATCGTGTTCATCACACAAAAATTTATTCTGGGTGGGGATCGAACCCAGGACCTCTTGCGTAGCAGTCGGATACACTCCCACCGCGCCACAGAGCAGTTAGCTATTACATGTTATGGTAATTAGGCGAAAAGAATTCAAGAAGAATTACACTATTATGGAATAGAAATTAAAGTCTTAAAAACACCTTATGCGATTTCCTTTACAACATTATCCATATTCACTTATGTAAACCAGTAACAACATCTTCTTGGAAAAATAACCCAAATTTTATTTATCTAATATAACATAAAAGGGCGAACTCTTCGTATCTTATGAAACTTTTGAAATCTTATGAACGCTAATTGAAAGGCTGCTTATCCGGGTGAAAACGCGGTAAAAATATAACAGGATGAATTTCGTGGAGATCTTCAAGGCACGTCTAATCTCATAAAGAAGGAACATAAGCCCTTGTTACTTGTATGACTTACAATATATTTACTTTACGGTTCGGATATCCGTTTGGTGGAATGCTTGTTAAATTTTTGTGGCAGATTTAAGGAAACTGCGAGTGCTTTGTTGAGAATACGGCAAATTCGTGCCAGTTAGCCGATAAATACAAAGCTTTTTGTATCAAAGATTTTTGTAGCTGTGTGCATTATATAAACAAGCGCAGTGTAACTTATTTATTTTATAAAAACATACATACCCATACCGACTGATTAATTATCGCAGAGATTAAACCACTAAAGCTAGGAAAGATACATGTGTCATATAGATTTACTAAGGAAATAATATTTCTTTTAATATTCCACCCTTAAGGGGGTTAAGTAGGCAATACTGTGGACAATAAACAGTGTAACTACTACTATAATAATATCGTATTCCCTGTCTATATACAAATACACATTCGTGAATATTGTACGTAAATTTGAAGGCAAACGTTGCCGAACCCAACTTTTAATTTCCTGTCAAAGGATGCAGGACTATTTTATTTGCCAAAATCAACTGTATACTAAGTTAGGATTCAATTATTTGCTATAGCAGAGCGAACCATTTTTCGTCCCGTGCAATTATTGATTTATCGCTTTTAATGTTGTAATTTGTATTTAGGAGAATATTCATTGGTAGACATTTTTGGTAACTGATTCCTCGCAGCCAACTGCCTTCCTGAAGGACCATTGATCGGTTCTTGAAATTTGAAAATTAAAACAGCCAATTCCTATAAAGAAGATATTCGTAATCAAACTTCCTATCAACAAGAACAATACATTCAACAAAAATAAACTGAAGAAAGTACTTCCCCGAACAACCAATCTGCATGGAAATCCGAACGAAATCTCAATTAATAAAACAATCGTCGATAAAGCCGCAGATAACAAGAGGATTATTTATTTTTCTTGTCTGTATTCATTTGTGGAAATAGAGTTTCAAACATCAGTTTCATCAGTTTAGATTGATTGATAAAGCCCTATCTATGTCCATTTCACTATTGTTCAAAACGCTCGTATAACATTTCAATTAGTTTCTATCGTAGTGTTGCTTTAGCGTGGAGTTGACAGGATGAATAAAATCAAAACAATATCGTTATAGTTTGTTGTGTTTGCTTGGCTCTCGGTTGTATGTTTTTTATAGTATTGTAAACTTTTAATGAAATTCAAACAGTAATTTTGAAAAAAATAATCTTGTTAAAATGATTAATAGTTCTTATCTAATAAATTAAACATTGACATAGGACTAAATAGAGATAACAAAATGCAAATTTAAAAAGTAGTTTATAGTATTTGAATATTTTGACGGCGTTTCAACTATTAAAATTTCGTTTGATTTTGAGGTAACAGATACTCAAAAATACATACTTATTGAGTATAAATCAAATTAAGTCGTTTAAAATTAAGAATATTTAACCATAAATTAAATGTGCATTTTTTTAAATTACGGTCTTAATTTCCAAAGGTAAAACAATACTTGACTGCCATTGTGGCGTGGTGGGAGTGTATCCGACTGCTACGCAAGAGGTCACGGGTTCGATTCCCACACGGGACACTACTTTGTGTAATTCAAAAATTGTTGTTTCGAGTCTGGGTGTACTTTGTGTCCGTGACTTGTATGTTTATAAAGTTCCCCGCCACACAGAGCTGTGTGAGTCGTCTATTAAAAGAAAAAAAAATAGTAAAGAATGACTTTATTAAAAATATCAGAACAATATTACGTCTACAAATTGCACCTACCACATTAGAACATTATAACAACCTGCAGTGTAAGCGCATTCTTCTGCGAAACGTTTAAAGTACTCAAATGGCACAATAGAAGTTAAAACAAAAGCGGGAAAAATCTTTAGCTTGATTGTCGTTTCGATATTGCGTTTATAATATACGACTTTTAGTCGGGTGAGACTGAATTAAAAGTATCTATGAAACTTATTTTTTTACTTTTATGCTGGTTTACAAAGAAGGTGACGTTTTGAGGTTGTAGTATGGTACCATTACACCTATTGAACCTAGTCTACACATCGATCCTTAGATGTATAGGTGTAGCAGAAACTGATTGAAAGCGGAGAAGTTATAATTTAGAGCTGGTAACTTAACGTTTACCTTAAGGATAAATAAGTCATTATATTCGTATTCTTTTTTTATTGAATTACTCTTATTGTACAAAACAGTTCAAAGTTAAGTGATTATAATTATAAAAGTATGTATGTAATCAATGGTGTTTTAAGTAAAAAGGTGTGGATAGGCTACAAGCGCTCAGCAAGCGGTCTCTTAAAATCTGAACAATTGATCAAGTTTTTATACGTTAGTGATATGTCAGTGTCGCATCGCCAGCGTCAACATCACAACATGATGAAAGCAGCTGAGCGCGATAATTAAATCATGCTTTCCTACTTTTACAACGTTTTATAATAGTGTAACATTGCAACATATAGGTTATCAAAGTGTGCATTAGTTTGCTGTTATTAAAATTCCAATGTTGTATATGTAATCTATCTACACATTTTTACTTCATCATCATCATCATCAGCCTATCGCAGTCCACTGCTGGACATAGGCCTCTCCAATTGTACGCCACTTTGTTCTATCTTCGGCTTCTTTTCGCTTTTTACTTAAAACATAATTAATATTATAGTTACTCTTCATAAGTTAGTTATTTCAATAAAAATATAGTTCTGATAAAAAAGCAATTATCAATTATCTGATAAAAACAAATCATTATCTATTAAGTACTTCAAAAACCTAAGGTTGAACTTCCTTCTTTAAACTTTTCAATATTCACCTTAAAAGGAAGCACTGTAAGACAAAGAAAACCATTTTGCAAAACACCTTTTTATAAAAGTTGTTTTAGAATTAAACAACTTACATAATCGTGACCGAAGTCGCCTAGGTAGGTAAAGTTTATTAATAAACGCCTGACTACTTCCAAAGGTTCCATTTACAACCTTAGCTACTGTCGTTTATTGACAGCAGAAGGAAACAATTTTCTTAACAACATAAACTTCTGTTTCTGGCGGTGTAGTTTGACCTTATTTCATTTAATCCTACTAGTGCTAAACTAATATTCTAAATGTAAAGGTGCTATTCAATTATTAACAGATTTGGATAAATTGATACACGGACCCACGTTACAAATATGAAGTTTTTGGCAAGTGATATTCACTGTGTTATCTACGAAAGTACATAATATATTGATTGGCCTGTTGGTTAAGTGGTTAGTGACCCTGACTGCTAAGCCGGAGGTTGTGGGTTCTATCGTCACCCAGGGTAATTTATTTTGTGTCTGTGTATTCTCTTTCTGTGGGTGTCATCAATTCGACTAAGGTATGTCCCACCGGAGGACGGGCAGTAGCGTCCTCTGCGTACTTTAAAGCCTTATTGCGATCGCCAACCCGCTCGCCAAGCGTGGCGATTATGACAAATACCCCCAGTATCTACAATAAGTAGGTTTTGCAGTGGGACATCATATGGGTTGATATGTATGTATATATCTATATATTGACTAATAAATAAGTATGTATAACAGTTATCTGGTTGCCATAGTATAAGCTCTGCTTAGTTTGGAATCAGACCGTGTGTAAGTTATTCCAAAATATTTTTACTATCAATGTCGCTTATGTATGGTCAGTGTAGGAAGCCTAGGTGCAACACGAAGAGAAAAGTGTCATTGTTTGTTTTAGTTTACTGTTTTTCAGTTCTATTAGTTTACCAATAATGCCTATAGTTGCGAATTTTTTGTGCTTCCGTAAACTATTAAGAACAATTTTCATACATAAGTAAACAACATTTAAAAACTTAACGAAGTTTTGTTTTAGATCAACCAACTTTCAGTAAATTTCTCTGTGCTTGATGCTGGTCATGATAGCTCTCTTGGGCGAATTCTGATCTAATTATTTTTATATTACTTACTAGCAGAATCTTGGGATCCCTTTTTAAGAATATTGCTCGCTCGAGGGTTTATATATGGAGATGAAATTCAGAAAGCTGTACACAATAATATACGTTAGAAATAGTAATAATTTTTAATTTAAATTATATACTCTAGCCAATGTCAAACACGAATGACTTGACATTCCTATAATGTAATAATAGGTAAGTAAAAAATATGGAAATCTATACTTTTTGACAAGAAAACCGTACTATTGTTGTAATTTGAAAATTTAAAGAACTAACTACAGCCGACCCCACTCTATTTTTTATACACCTCACCCCATCCGTAAAACATACTCCAGTACTCCAGGTCAAACATATAGTAACAAAAGCCTGGCTGTTATTAGATAAAATCACGTTACGCTCAGTCATCCGAAAAAAAAGTAAAGTGTAAATAGTATCGTCGCCATCAAAAGTTCAGTGGCTCTTAGCGCCATCGATACGGGTGTAGTCGGGCACTTGAAAGCACTGTGTACATAGGTACTGTCGCGTACACAAATAATGATGGGAGTGTCAAATAAAAATGGTAAATAAAACCTTTTTTTTGACCTTGAGTTTAAAATGTGGCGTAAAGTGTTTTTTTTTTACTTATATTTCTCAAAAATTCAATATTCGTAACCGAATCTATATACATGTTCTAACAGGCATGCCATGACAATAATATTATTTTATACATAATTTAATAAATAACAAAAAATATAATAAAATAAAAATGTTTATTTCGTTTTCTACATTTGGGTACAGTTGGAGTTTCCATTTAAGCTATTTATAAAGTGTATAGGGAGAGAATAATTTAGACCCTATTGACCCTATAGACATTAAGACCCGATCACACGAGTGCCGCGTTTTACGTGCGTTAAAAACTTGGCAACCCGGCGGCATCTCGATGTTATTATGTAATTTATTCTCAACGCACAACTTTAAAAATACGACACTGCGCGATAAAAATACGTCGCGTGGTCGTGTGAACGTGTACTTGAGAATGCATTTGTTCTATTTGAGCTCATTTTCAACGCGCGTTAAAAATACGCTCACGCGAATGAAGAAGTTGACGAAGGCTTAACGTAGTTTTGCTAATACGTGTTTTCAATTTCATATTAATAACGCGCGTTACCATGCGAATGTGTGAAAACGTTACGCGCGTTGAAATGAAGAACTAGGTAGGTAATTATGTAGTTATATGGAAGAAGTCGGAAACATGCCATAGCGACTGACTGACATTAAAAGTATAAATAAATACGAATTGCTGCACTCAGTGTCGTTTAATGCTTACTTAAATAATTCCTTCGTAAGAACAAATTAATGATTTAATTGAGCGTTTAACGACTTTGAGGCATAAAAAGCTCTTGTAGTCATTTGTACTATATTTAAGCACCACTGTGACCAAAATTACAATATTTTTATAATTAACTTAAACTAAAAAGCGGCAAGGCGCGACACTGACAAAACTGTTGTAAAATAATAAGTAATTACTAAATTATGATTTAACGTGATACTATGAAAGACGAATATCAAAAATAGCAAGAAAGTAATTAGAAAAAATTGTAGAAAATAAACTAGTAGACGGCTTTATCCATCCTATCTTATAATACTAACTTTTGCTGCCAACTGTACAGGCGACCGTAAACACTTTAACATACACACGTATACCCCTCCACACAAGTACAGCTATAGCGCTCAATAGTTTAGAACGGACCGCTATAGAGGCTTATTGGGACATTTACCGTAGCTTTGGGATTTCCGTACTGTTTTATATTTTTCCCATTAAACGCATACGCAGCGTAAAAAGCCTTAAAGTGGTTAGTAAAAAAGTTATGACCTCGCCCATATTATAATATATACCTCCTATATAAAATGAAACTTTATACACGAACATAATTTTGGATCCGACTCCTAAAATGTTAGTTTAACAAAGGTTATACTTACAGACTGGTCCTAATCAAAGCTTAGAATCTCAAGAAGTCTGTTTAAGTTTGTTGAATTATGAAGAGGCGTATTTGAAGTCAGTGATCCCGTAAAATCTTTTAATATTATAAGTAAGTGAAATTCAAGTAATAATTAATTCAAAGTACCCGACAAAGAAAAATGTATTACAGCATATCATCACAATCTCATTACAATTCTTTCGACATGAACCTACTATAATTAAAAGAGTCAAATTGTGATATTCAAAATCAATGGCTTTATCCTTCCATTTATTTTCTGATACTACCTATTTCAAAATCAAATCTATCCTCGGTACGCCCCGGTGGCCTTAATAGTGTCAAAGAGAGCTGTCATAAAGTCTTCTTTACAGAAGAGAGAGAGAGAGAAAATAATTAAGATACATTTTAAAACAATATTTCGATAAAGAAAGTATTTTAGGGGTGAAATTGAATTAACCTGTAATAAAACTAATGTTTTACGGTTATAGTTAAAGCCAATTAAGGCTTCAATTTTAGGGTTAAATATAGCCTTATTATCATAATTAAAGATGTGACGTTTCTATCTACAATTTCATTAATGTCTCATTTCATTTCATTTTTATATTATTACTAAGCTATCTCTATTATTTATAGGTGTAGCAAATAGCTACGTAGCTTTGAACGTAATTTAAACGGAAGAAAATGACGTCATGCACGAAATAACAATATCAATAACAATAGATAAGCTAACAATCAGGCAGATAGGAACCCAATACCCATTATCCAAAAATATTGTGCAAACGCAAAAGCTAGTTTGCATAAAGTTGATACTTTGTTTATTACAACGCGAATCATAAAGAGCAAGTTTCGCCAATGTGCGACCAGCGACATTGCAATTTGTCATGCGGCTAACGTCAGCTGCCTTTTGTCTCGCTAGCTTCGACGTGTATACCGTTTCATAGATTTATCGTTCTGACGTGGCCAAATACCGACTAATGTTTTGACAGCCGACGTATGTTGAATGTGAAAAAAATATTCTGATAAAACGCGCTCGCAGCGCAGTTCTATGAAACATGTAAACATATTCACATTCATTAAATTTTCGGTGAGTTTTCATGTAAATCCTAATTTATCGAAACATTATTTTGAAATAGAAAATATTAGAGTCTGCAATGGACTAAACACCTACATAATGCTTTCAGTTAATTAAAATCAATCCGACCTAATTACTTTGCCGTCAAAATAAAAACAGAACGATTTGGCGTCGAAATTGTCTTGCCATTTGTTCCCCATTGACTTTGCCAACATGTCCAGAAGCCTGGTAGCATTGCCACGTTTTAAGGCAATGCTTATTTTTTGTGCTAAGTTAGTTAGTCTAATAAATGTTCATCATCAGCCTATCGCAGTCCACTGCTGGACATAGGCCTCTCCAATTGCACGCCACTTTGTTCTATCTTCGGCTTCTCGCATCCAGACGCAAAACGGCTGGCAGGAGCAGGAGGAATAAATGTTCCACAGTTAAATTTTTTTTCAGTTGTATGCAGTAAATCTTATGAATAAAATACAAATCACTGTTCAAAACAAACTTTAATTTCCCAACAAAGTCATCTCATTATTTACTCATAACAATCTTACTACAAAAAACAAGAATATAAAATGTCCTTTGATATTTAAAGTTGTCGATAAACTGGAGAGCAATACATCACTCGGTGACGTGGAAGTAGATAGTCCACTGGCGATCTCTATTGATGTAGCCATTAATCATACCTTGTCTCGCGGAGAATCTGGGTGAATCTACCGTGAGTTTTCATCTCTACATACTTTATTGAGTAAATCTTTTGAACTGCTGTTATGCAAGTGGAAAATCCATGGATAAAATTATAATTCTATGACAGAATTGAAATTTTAAAGTTTTAATTTTGAATGACAAGAGCCCACTCTTAACACAAACAATTTAGCTTAACTGGAATGGTTAGCAAGATTAGCAATGTGCGGAATAAATACATGAAATATACTAAACATAACTTTACAAAAAAGAAAAGATTACTATTTCACTGGTACCCAATCTTAGAGCGAAGCCAAATATTGTGTAATACAATGGTATCATGAATGGAATGGAAAGAAATTATTTTGAATGATGGAATGGGCACTCGTACCAATTTAGCTCTGTTTATTTTTTTTTTATTAGCATTTTTATTTTGCTGGTAAATCAGTCCTGGGGCAAGATCAAAAATAATTTCACAGTCATAAATTTATTCATTATTATAATATTGCTAGTTTTCTACTAGTATTATACCTAAAGGTATCTACACGTCATTCGTCTTCCTTAGCATCATCAATCACATCAGCTGTCACCAAAACAATAATTCATAATTACGTCTATTCAAATTGCACTGTTGTTATCTGGTCACAGGCTTCATAGTAGTAAATCTACCGTCTGACAAGGTCCTCGTTCTACAATTGCACCATCGCCGGGTAAAACAATTCCATAATCACATTTTCCTTACCCCATAAACTTCCCCCTGAAATAATTCTGCTAAAGTGTTGGCCGTAAATCGGGGAATACTTCTGGTCATGTGACAGTTTAACTGATATCCCCGTGTTGTGTGGAAGAGCTCATTTGAAATACAACAGGCAGGGTTAAGCGCGGAAACACGCAGACGTACGCCCTAGTGTTTGCGCTTTTTTGGAACAATAGAAATTGAGAAGCATTCTTTATATATGAATTTGTAATGTAAAATACTCGTAGGCCCCAACCTTCTCCGATTTTATACAGAAGTGCACACATATTTGACGCGCTTATATCTATACTAATATTATAAAGCGAAAGAGTTTGTTTGTTTGTTTGTTTAAACGCGCTAATCTCAGAATCTACTGGTCCGATTTGAAAAATTCTTTTTTTGTTGGATAGCCCATTTATCGAGGAAGGCTATAGGCTATATAACATTGCGCTACGACTAATAGGAGCGGAGAAGCGACGAGAAATGTTTTAAAACGGGGAAAAATTACGCATACGAAGTTGCGCGGGACAGCTAGTTATGTTATGAAGCAAAAGATGGAACTAATTGCAGCTGCAAATTGAGCTTTAAAGCACAAAATAGTGAGAACATAAAGGTATGTACTCGTAACCTTCATACGTACCTCTCTCGAGCAACACACATGTCAGACACCATTCACGGAGAAGACCCTTTCGGTTCACTTTATTCGGAAGGCGTGCCGAGATTCTGTGTTCAGTTCATGAACAATATCTACAGGATGATTTGTGATTATACTAATAACATCCTGCTCGGCGTACACTAAATAACTTAGTAATATCAGTTTTGAAAAAATTTAATACATTTCAAAACTGATGTAAATAACTTGTCCGGCCATAAATACTGTTACATAAAAACTTTTTTTTTTGCTTATTTTAATTACTTTGAATTTGGAACGTGTTTATTATTTTCAACAGTTTTTCCAATTTGCGCCATTTCACATATTTTTTGTGTTCACTATCAAATTACAATATGGATTGGGGTGTTAAAGAAAATAGGATGGCGTTGATTGCCTTGCACAAAGTGGCTATTTTTACAATTGAAGAGCACTTCAATAAGCAAAATGATAAAGTGTACGCTCACAGTTCTAAAGAAGCTGCTCAAGTGGTCGGAAAGGTCGGCGTGGTCATCATTCGTCAGTGATGATTTGGTGGGGCGTGTCTTATGAAGGCGTCACAAAGCTACATTTTTGTGAAAAATGAGTGAAAACTTCAGCCAAAGTGTATCAAGAGACAGTCTAGGATCGTGTTATGAAACCTCTCAGCAATACACTTTTTAAAAACGTACCGTGGCCTTTCCAGCAGGACTTTGCATCTGGTCACAAGGCACGAACTACCCAAGCCTGGCTTGAAACCAACGTTCCATACTTTGTAAGAGCTGAAGACTGGCCTTCATCTAGCCCAGACCTCAACCCTTTAGACTACAAATTATGATCAGTTTTAGAGGACATGGTTTGCTCTAAATGACACGGGAGTCTCTTAAAAAAAATCTTATGGAAATGTAAACATTTCTGTTATTAAAAGAAATAGGTTCAAGTATTGAGAGATCAAGGCACCCAGATTGAAATATTACAGAAAATATTTTCTTATTACCAAGGAAATCCTTTAATGGGTCACCTAATACATGGGATACAGACAGACCGTATAACAAAATAGAGTATCTTGGGATGGTAAATTTAGGAAATATAGCTCATGATACTTGTTCGGGGTAATATACTTATACTCAAAGATTAATCCCTAAATGTATTTCCAGTTGGGTTTATGGTTCGTCATCGACGATTGCACCATAGCAATCGTATATAGAGCGGGTGAATATTTGATTAAAAGATTCCATAATCGTTCAAATAAATATTCACTCATTTGTCGTCACGAAGTCTAGGAAGGGTTATGTTTGTCACTCGTATCTTGTATAAATGTATGTAACTATGTTATATTCTTTATTACCTCATATCTATCAAACCACAAGACGTATTTAAACAATTATTTTTGATGTCGTTAGATTTGTCTTGACCGATTATGTGTTCTTAGCTACGTGACGTTTGAAAATAACAAACATGGCGGCTGTGAGATTTTAAAAGTCTGTTGTTATAAAAGTTGCTTGATAAAAGTTAGTTGTTACATCGGTTACATCCTGCATTTACTAAAAAGTATTAAATGAAAAAATAAGTTGGCCGCTGGAATGTGTTATACCGTCGGCGGCCCGCCCAGTGGCAATGCCCGGACGCGATGTTGTTGCGTTCCGGGCATTTCACACCTACGCGGCCCCTGGATACACACAGGGCGCCGCGCCTCCACGGAAGGCCGCGGGCGGGGCAACCACACGTCCGAGTCGAACACCAGACTCACGTGGGGGGTGGTCACGCGATCATTGATTACGGACGCGGCCAACGTGGCTCTGCAATGGGTGTCTCCACATGTACCTCTGCTTAAGTAGAGGACAAAGTGGAGGTGTATAGACGGGAAGCTCTGACTCCCACAGTCGAGGGAGGGAGGGGCGGAGGGTTCGCTAACTGATGGCGAACGCGGTCTGACACAGACCACCATCCGGCCCGACCCGTAATCCTGAACGGACAGGAATGGGGGTCCATTGGACCGCGGGGAAGAAAACCCCTATAAAAAAAAAAAAAAATTGGGTCCCCTCCCTTAACCTTCTAACCGTGTGCCCAATATATATATAAAAAAAATTAAAGTAGCACTTAAATATTTTAAACTAAAATTATTTTGGACATGACCGAATATACCGTCATTGAGTTACCTTTTGCCGATGACTGATGATTTTGATTTGCGTTTCTAACAAAAGGGCGTAAGTGCCATGAACATACGCTCTTCTGCTGATGCAATTATTCAAGGCTGCGCAACCCTACACTGAGCATGATCCGACATGCTCTTACCCGGCTTTTTTGAAAGTAGATAATGATTGATAGCTTAATGGCGTCATATTACATTTTTTAGATCTCCTTGGTTGGTACAGTCGCGAAATTAAAAGTTCGTTACCTTAAAGTCCAATTTTGCTTGAACCGAATCAAGAAACAATAACGTAAACATATCAATTTCGTCAAAATAATAATAAGGTTTAACTCACAGAGAAAGTAATCACTACGTTTTAGTTTAACTCAGGTTAAAATCTTTTAAATTACATGGAGCCTTGAAATAAAATACTTTTTTGCTATAAGAAAGTAGATATAAACCAAAAAGGTGATAGACAAGAACAACATTACCTGAGAAAATTAATTGAAAGTTTCTTGATAGACAAGAATGATAGCATGACTATTTTCAAATGTCACACCTACAATGGGAATTAATAACATTAGACGACTATTTCTCGATTCGCGTAAAGAGAACATGATGAATTAAAAAAGAAACATGGGTGGTAAGAACGATATTTTGACGGAACGGACTTTGCTACCTATATCTGTCTTACTTTAACACATTATTTTTACGTTTTGCAATCAGTGGCAGAGAGTGATAGGGAATAATGAGTTAGATATATACGTTTCCTCTATTCTTATATTTAATTAATCCGAGAGATTTTAGTTCAACTACTCATAGTCAAGGAATATTGGTCTAAGTAAATTTAAACTCTGTTGTCAAACAGTTAAGCACAATTTACAGCATACGAGTATACAACTGTCTGGTGTAATATATAGTTTGAAAAGGAAACATGTGCTTGCAAAGCGTTATTTGAGTGTATTTGAAAACTGACGAACATTTTCATTCCAAAACTGTACATATTAGGTGTACAAAAGCGTGTTTTAAAGTAGGAAAATTAAGTCTCAAGTCAAGAAGAATTATAATTACTTAGCTGTCCCGGCTAACTTCGTACCGCCTCACGATTTTTTTCGTAAATCTGGCATAATAGTATTTTCAAACCATTCAGGAACCCACTCAAATATACACGCAATATTTATCCATATTTAGGAGGAGTTAGGTGACATACACACGTACAGAAGAATTATATACGAGTATATACACTAGCTGTCCTGGCAATCTTCAAAATCTTAATTGTACACATAACAAAAAAAAATGGCTATGGTGGTTAGTGACCCTGACTGCTAAGCCGGAGGTCGTGGGTTCGATCCCCACCCATGGCAAAATTTGTATGATGAGCACGATGGTTTATTCACGATGGTGTTATTTATCTATAATATGTATGTATTTAGAAATATATAAGTATGTTTACCAGTTGTCTGGTTTCCATAGTACAAGCTCTGCTTAGTTTGGGATCAGATAGTGTTGTGTGAGTTGTCACCACTAACCACAGAATGAACAAACCCAGGATAAAACTTTGTGTGATGAGCACGAGCTCATCACACAAAGTTTTATCCTGGGTGGGGATCGAACCCACGACCTCCGGCTTAGCAATTAGGGTCACTATATTCCGTATTTAGTTGATAAAAAAAAAACTACAAGTATTTTGTAAAGAACTAGGTATGGTAAGAATCCGAATTTTATAATCTATAATTAAAAATAAAATTTTATTAAATATTATTTTTTTAAATAAATTATTAAATTTGCTAAATTCTGAAATATAAGTTATTTTATAAAACCTGAAAATTTGATAAAATTGACATTATCAAATTACAATAAATATATAATATACATCAGTAACCTGTGTTGCCCCCCTAACGTTAATAGTACACACACAGAAATGATGAGAGCGGGGGGCATGTTAGAAGCCCGTGCTATGCCTATAATTGCATTGAATCCAACGCGTGGTTGCTGATGCTCTGAGCACCAGCCAAAACGTGATTTCCAGGTTGTGGTCACGTTATCGTGTAACTGGGAGTGTTGCAGAGCGGCACAATGGGAGGATTGTGTTACAACACCGCGAGGAGGCAACCCAACATTACGGCAATGCAACTAGTACAGAGTGGAGCCTCAGACCACCTGTTAGTAAGTGACCAAACTATTAGGAGAAGGTTTCATGTAGTCGGTCTTCATGCCTGCAGACTGCAATACACACATACCGCAATATAGTATTTTTCATCATCATCATCAGCCTATCGCAGTCCACTGCTGGACATAGGCCTCACCAATTGCACGCTACCAATAGTCTTTTTATTTTCAACAAAATACGAAATATCCCTAGCCTTGAAATAATAATATATAATAATATCTTGGGACAACTCACACAACTTCATCTGATTCCAAACTAAACAGAGCTTGTACTACGGTAACCAGAATTAATGCGATCGCAGTTGCTGGGGAAACTAGTATATAACACGTATAAATCACCAAAAGTAAAAAAAAAAATTGACCAAATTAAACAAGGCAACAACATACCCATATACAAAACCTTAACCCTTTCTGTCCTATGTCCTATCGGGTACAACACGAGACTCTACTTTGTGATAAATGGTTGCCAGTTTATGAGATCGCTTTTATATGAGGTTAATACGAGGGCAGGGGTGTAGAACTGTAGATTAATATCTCATTGCGTGGATTAGCCATACGTTGGGGATTATTGTAGTGTTGGGAATCATCTTAAAATTGTGGATATATTATACATTTATTCTGATTTTGATATTTAGAATTAGTTTAATAAGACTCTCAAGTGTGTAGATTATTTTTCGGCCATATATACCTACAAATTCGGTATAAAATTGAAAAAGTGTTGAGAACATCTGTGTCTATATCGACTACTTACTGGTGTGTAGCGTTGATTTGCTGATTACGGCATTCCAAGGTGTACTAATGCAGGGTAGTGCCACAAATAACGTACAGCAGGTGGCGCGACGAGACAGGTTCAGTTCACTCGGAACTAAGCGCCCATATTGTTACGCACACATTGACGGTGCGTTTACAGGCCGTCGCGGACAGTCTGGGACAGAAGTTCAGTCGAACTGCCGCTCGCCTGTGTTTACTACGCATTGATCTATTGCTACAGTGTGTTTGGATCTTTGAATACAACACAAAATTGTAATTACACGTTCTTTAAGTTTCCAAATAATATTCAAAGGTTTTAATTTTTCCTCAACTTATCGTTCGCTGGTATAACACCAGTATTTTAGGTAAGTAATGTGGTTGTTATATTTTCTGTCGGCGCGCAGCCGCTGCCGCCGGGAGGCGCATGAATCTGGCTAGGTACGGTCGACCTCAAGACGAGCTACACTCTCCAGTATAAGCGCGTCGTATTTCAGCTTATACTGGAAATGTATACCGTGCCTTTATATTTTTGGTGGGATCACTTGGTACCTTATCACAATGCAGGTAAAATGGCGGCAGGCCACCATAGCAAAGTTACCGTAGCGCGTCGTCGTCATCAAGATAAAAGATAAAAGCATGTAGGTACATAGTACATAGTATACAAAATATCTCGAATTATTTAAGAGCATCAATAAATAATTCGAGATATTTTTTGTTTACCTATTTACCTGCACGTATTATGAATGTATAAACGAATCAATATAGGCATCGGTGTAAACATAAAGCACTTATACTTATCTATTGCTACTGAGCAACCCTAGAGAGTCAACCCAATTTAGGTAGTTATTTATGCGAACGGCGGGAATGGACTTTCTGGGAGCTTTTTATTTTGTGGTAGTGCGACGACCAGCGGCTTGCGCTCGTTATTCCAGCACCCAGGAACACACTTTTAAATAAAACGCAGATTCCTTAAGAACTAAAGTTTATTGACAATAATCGCACAGCACGTAAAGCAAAACACAATTTTACACAATATAGACGCGACTGTATTCGGGCTGGGAGTTGCGCTTGGCGCCTTACTATAAAAACTCAGATAAGCTTCAACATTCCTACTTGACGAGCGGATCACGTCCGAGTCCTTGGTTTTACGTACTTTGACAAATCTCCATAATTCAAAAATACCAAACCAACTAGTTATTTTTTTTTTAATATGTTGTATTTTGATAATACATTCTGAAAGTTGCATAAATTGTGCCCCCTTCCCCCTTATCTTTTGAACCGTGTAACCAAAAAAATGAATAAGGTAGCGTTTAACAAATACTTTAAGTTAAAATTAGGTATTTCAAAAATGATCGGATATACTATCATTGAGTTATTGCCGAAAAACTGCGTTTCTCAATAAAAGGGCGTAAGTTCCATGAACAAACGCTCTTTTGTACAGCCTTCTAGCACTAACAGTCTCTAAGATAAGCTGCGGACGGACGGATGGACGGACATGGCAAAACTATAAGAGTTTCGTTTTGCCATTTTGGCTACGAAACCCTAAAAACTGTATAGATTTGAAATAGATTAGCCTCAAAGTTTATTTAGTTAGAGGAGTATATAGTTATACTGGACGTTAGTTTAGGCTGCTCCTAGCAATAATAGCTAAATGTTTATAAACTTTTGCGATTAGTACACATTGTGTAATATATATATATATATATATATATATATATATATATATATATATATATATATATATATATATATTACGGGTTTTAATTATAATAGTGAGTGATAAAAATCAAGCGAGGGTAGTTTCCGAAACCCGCGCACTTTGTTGATCCGAAACTGCATGTTGATGATCCAATATGCATCTCTGGTAACTAGTGTGGCTCCGACCGGATCAACATCTACACTCACGGAACTGCTTACTAGCGTTCGCCGAAGTTGATCCGATATACAAATCCACCTTGCGATAGTTACGGAAAATGTTGATCCGATTTAAACGAGCCAATAATAGCACAGTAAACGATCGGATTGGCCTTCAAGCCTTGGATCTTTGGCCGTACAAGCTACAGATTAAATGGATAACTCAACAACTCGACAATGCCACGATTGTAGCGGAAGTGGTGGGCAGCGACGACATTTTCTAAAGTGGTGGAGGCGGAGGCGGAGGCAGCGTAGTTTGTGGTGAACGCGGACACAGCGAAGGTGGTAGCGTAGGCGGACGGAGCGGAATTGATGGTGAAGTCTGAGGTGGATCAAGCTGAGTATGTGGTGGAGGCGGAGATAGTGGGGGCGGCGGGCGGTGGCGGTGGCGGCGGCGGGCGGTGGCGGTGGCGGCGGCGGAAGAAGCGGAGCTTATAGTGGAGGCGGAGGTAGTTGAGCTGGAGAGCGAAGGCTTAGAACGGGGGCGGTGGTGGAGGTGAATTCGGAGGCAGCGATGGATGAACTGGAGTGCAGTGCAGTGGGAACCACGTGAGGACAAGTGGGGCTTACGTTGGGGCAGGTTATTACAGTGGGGGGTGCTAAGTGCCGGAAAACCTCCTCGTGGTGCACCCTGGGCAACGTGTGCCGGTGGATTCGCGGCGTTTCGCGAAACCACCGTCACACGGCTAATGTTCTGGCAGAGTAGGGGGTGGCCCATCTCTGGGCTGCCCGGAGGACGGGCTTGACGTGCACTCACACTGCCATCGAGCGGGCGGGGAGATCTTCTTTCTGCCACCGTCGGAATATCGTAATCCCTAGTAGGAGTGTCGTAGACATGTCTTACGGCTTTGAACGGGAACGAGGGTCTTGGCTTGGTCGCCTGGGCCGCGAGGATGACAACCTCTATAAAAAATCCCCGAATCCTGTGTTGCGGAGCGTGACCAGAGGATGCATGGCCGATGGGATGTTCGGTTTCAAGCGCTACCCCCAGCTGGGGCACCTGCGGACCCCCCAGTTGGGATACAAACTTACGCTTATCCGGGTACAGGGGGCACTGCCCGGGTAGACCTTTATTTCCCCCATACTCGTGGGATCAAATATGAATGATGCTTATTTAAAAAATATATTTAACAAGAAGAGGAGCACAAGGCTCTCGGAGAAGGAACGTAAAGGAGAGGAAGAGAACGCAGGGAGAAAGAGTGGAGAGAGGACGCCAGTTCAATCTATGGCGAGTGACTCTCAATCCACGAGTGAGAGGAATGACCGTTGTATGCCCCGTGAAGCGGTCGACTTCGGCCGGCTTAGTGGGTCGAGGACGTCAGTGACGTCAGCGTCGCTCGAGAGTTTACTGTGTTCGGGAAGGTTCGACTCGGAATCTTCCCTCAGCTCAGCAGTGAGTGATATGGACCTTATGATAGGCGGGCAAAGTAAAGTTCCAGAAGCCCTGCCGGTTGACAATCAGCCCCGCTCTCTCCAGCAAAAGCGCGGTGCTTCTCCTATAGAGGATAAGAGCCTTCCTGAGGTCGATCTCGAGGTACCCAGGAAAGTTCATTCCTCTCAAAGAGGGGGGTCTGCGGCGAGGTTTTCCCGTCCAAAGACACTTACTGCAGCGACGGCTCTCAACGTCACGCCGATAGCTAAAACGTCCAGCGTGTTTTCCAGGCGGGAGGCGTATAATCGAGGTCGCACGGAAAGGGAATTGGTGGCTGAAGACCAGGTAAATGTTTATAGAAATAATCGCTCAGAAAGTTGCATAAATTGTGTCCCGTCCGCCCCTTAACTTTTGAACTGTGTGATCCAAAAATATGAAAAAAAATCAAAAAGTATGCTTACCAAATACTTTAAACTAAAATTATTTTGGACATGATCGGATATACGTGCCGAAAAACTGCGTTTCTCAACAAAAGGGCGTAAGTGCCATGAACATACGCTGATGCAATTATTTAAGGCTGCGGAACCCCTTTTTTTTTTTTTTTTTATGGCCGTAAAAAATGCCTAACGCACACCTCCAGCACCCGGGGCAGACGCTGGAGGTAGTGTGGGACCTGCCCCCACTAAAAAATCGGCCGTGTACCTACTCGCCGCCATCACGGATAGGCCGCCAGGACTTGTTATCTCTTCGGCGACCCACCCAGCGGCATCGCCCCATGGGGCATTCCTGCTCCTGCGGCGTCCTGGGTACACACAGAACGCCGCCATCGCGAAAGGCCGCGAGCGTGGGAAACTTCCCCGTCCATCACGCCCACAGCCCCACCCAGCGACGTCACGCGCGACGCGCCTCGACGCCGCTCGGTTCGCCGGCGACGAGGCAGACTAGCCCCGCCGCCTCCCCCCGCGGGATGAATTTCCCGCAGAAGGGTGCGACCGCGTCCTGGACTCCCTACCGCGCAACGCATCCGGTACCCCTATCACTGACGACAGGGGCGAGGAGCGAGCATGGCTAAGGAGTCCGTTAGGTGGAGGGTGCAGAGGCTAGGGAAGGCGCCTCGTCCCCACCCTCCTCCATCCGAACCGGAGCCTGGGTGCAGGGGTCGGCCGCAGCTCGGCCTGTCCCCGCGGGCGGCCTGGCAGCCTTGGGAGGCTTGCAGCCTGCCCTTCCCATCATGTGGTTGGCAGGCAGGCTGCCCGCCGCGCACACGGGGCATTGGGGAGCGGCGGAACACGCCGCTGCCGTATGCCCCGGTTGACCGCAGCGGAAACAAAGTCCGCTGCAGTCAAAGCTGCTGGTGCATTGAGGGCGTAGATGACCCGCGCCCATGCACCGGTAGCACCTCGTGGGCCTCGCCTCAAGCATGGTGATCCTCGCGGCAGAAAACCCCACGAGGAGCCGGCCCGCCTCTGCTAGCATTTTAGCCGCTGCAACGGGGCAACGCGCACACACCGCACCAACTCCGCCGGGGCCGGGGCGAATCGCACCGACTCTCACGGTTCCGGGAGAGCATTGAGTCTTCTGCTCTATTGCCTCCCGGACAGCATCGGACGTGACTGAGTCATCCAAGCCGGAGACGCGCAACTCCGCGCACTTTGTCGGCCTGGTGACCCTCACGCCCTCCTCGCCCCCCGCGAGACGCCTCAGCGTCTCCGCCACGAAGTCAGCCTTCTTGGCGCCCTCCGTCCCCGGCACCTCGAGGAGCCGGGCCCCGGTCTGTGAGCGGCGGAAGCTCACCTCCACGCCGCCAGCAGCTAAAAGAGCGGCCTTCGCCCCGCTGAAGAGGCTGGCGTATGTTACGCCCCTACTCTCCGCCTCGGGCAACACCGTTACACAAGAACGGCGGCCGTTTTTGGCGGAGACAGCTTCGGCCTCTTTCTGCCTCCTTCTTTTTTCGCCGGAGTGACCTCCTGCACAGAGGAGGTGGCAGCGGCCCTCTGCTTATGCCGGCGCCGCGATTTCTTGCTCCCTGCCGTTTGCCATTCCTCACCAGAGGGAGCAGTGGCGGGAGCGGGCGCAGGCGCCGGGAGACGAATCTGAGCCGTTGGGGCGTTTGAGTCGCCCGCCACGGCACGAGATGCCCTTTTTGGCGCACGCTGCAGCGGGGGATGGGGATCTAAGGCTGCGGAACCCTACACTGAGTATACATACTCATGCCCAGTTTTTTTAATATTTAATATTTATACAGTGTCTTTATTATCCTAAAGTGTTTTCAATTAGTTTAACAGGTTCTTTGATTTCTTTTTTCATGGTTTTATCTAACTCAACATTCTTCGTTTTGTTATTGTTTTTTATTTGATAGTTTAATGTCTGATTTTCAGGAACTGCGCTACTATCACCGGAATCTTTATTAATATTTTCAGATACTCACCATCATCGTCTGATTGGTCCATGACAAATGAACAAAATAACACAAATTCACTCACACGACAACAAAAAAGTGAAGGTTTAATCCTCAAACGCAGAAGATAATGCATCTTTCTTACCTAATTACTCTAACGAAGTAGTCTACTGGGTTCTCTCTCATACGCAGAATGCGACGTTGCCACTTTGTGTATAAGTACCTATTCGTCAATTTTGGCTCCAGATCCAATTAGTCTAAGTAAATGTGGCATATAAGTTATATATACTCTGGATCTAAGAAATCATATTCAGTATAATTTTTTCGACCGTTGATGGATCCACAAATGTTGAACTAACATTTAAACTTTCGCGTTGCATGATTATAACTATTTATTATACGGGAATTAACACGCATTGTTTACCTTAAAATTGCTTTACGTTTGGCCTGGTCAAAACGTCAAGCAATTTTAAGGTAAACAATGCGTGTTAATTCCCGTATAATAAATAGTTATACAACACATGTTGGTCAAATCGCTGACGAGTATGTTGAAAACCTGTAAGTGCAGATCCACCAACGTCACATGCGCATCAAGGACGGATGAAAGTATATCGGAGATGAGTAAACACATAAAATAGGTAGATCAACAACTTCTCACTGGATCAACATTTACCGTGAAATTGTAAATATATATATATATATATATATATATATATATATATATATATATATATATATATAAAGCAAAAACAATATATCTATTAAAGTGGCTAATCGAGTCATGATCAGAATAATTTTGTGTCGATACTGGCGTTGTAGAGTTAACGGCAATGTCTTAAAACTGAGTGACGTTTAAGTCTTCGAGGTTAGATTACAATCGGCTATCTCATGCCATTCAATTTTCCAAAGACCCAATTCAATTACTTATTACAATACCCTTTACTTGTAATGATCCCTTAACTATTATGGTTCACATGGTTCGAAGTATTCACACGCGGTGAAGCCTACAATAGCGAATGTTGTTTACATACGAGCCCCTACGTGCCTCGGAATCCGTTGAGCCGTCAAACACGACTGTTATGATTGAATTGTGCATGAAAAGGTCAGATGGCAGTGCTTTTGTATATTGGTAACTAGTCCATTGAAATGTTACATTTTTTAGGCCTTACCTTGCGTTTTTTAGAGAACGCAATTTTATTTTTTTGATGTGTAGGGGGGGTTAGTGTAAAGCTAAAACCAAGTTTGTGGGGTCGCCACCCTTGTCTCACGGCCGCCATCTTGAAAATAGGGGTTGAAATGTTTTTTACGATATATCGCTTAAACTATTTATCTGATAAAAAAAAATCTTATATAGTTCTACGACAAAAAGTTACTGGACCAAAGTTGTAGAGAATTTAATTTGCAACAAAAAATGTTAACAATTTTTTTTTATCTGATATATAAGTAGTATAAGAAATATATCGTAAAAACCATTTCAACCCCTATTTTCAAGATGGCGGCCATGGGAAAAGGGTAGCGACCCCACAAACTTGGTTTTAGCTTTACACTGATCCCCCCTACCCATAAAAATATAAAATTGCGTCCTCTAAAAAACGCAACCCCAAATGTTACTTTTCAATGGACTGAACAAGAAACGTACCAATCACGCAATTATTTGCTTTTTGGGCTTAGTGCAGATGTAGTTCTAAGTCTTGGTCTTATTAACTTCTATTTTGGGTAAATCTTGAATTTCATTTGGAATGGCGTTGTATACTTTTACACACTAAGAATAGCGGTTTTTTTAAATAAAGTTGTTTCAGGTACCTTATCCGAAGTTAGTCTTGTATGATTTCTTTTATTTCTAAGAAATAGGTCTAAAATAGCAAAAGTAAATAAAAGGAATAAATCTAGATTCTGTTTGACAAGAATACTTAAGTCCGGAAGTGTCAGGATACCTAATTGATTAAAAGCTGATATGTAGGTGTGCCAACCATTGCACGTAAACATTTTTTTTTAATCTATACTAATATTATAAAGCGGAAGAGTTTGTTTGTTTGTTTGTTTGTTTAAACGCGCTAATCTCAGGAACTACTGGTCCGATTTGAAAAAATATTTTTTTGTTGGATAGACATTTATCGAGGAAGGCAATATATAACATCGCGCTACGACTTATAGGAGCGTAGCAGCGACGAGAAATGTTGCAAAAACGGGGAAAATTTACGCATACGAAGTTGCGCGGGACGGCTAGTCAAAAATACCTTGTTTATAGCGGTTGAATTTCCCTGTATTAATACTCGTAGACAGTACATGCGCACTGATGCTACATAGCAACGAAGCCATAAAACGCACCTAAAAGAGTTTTTTGATTCGCTGTTTTTCTAAGCAAATCTGTTAAGCTTGTAGCACACTTTCTTTATGTGTGCTTTCCAATTGCAATTTTTATCCAATAAAATTCCTAAAAAGTTAGTCTTACATTTTTCATGAACAGTTCCATTTTCATAATTAATTTTTAATCTATATGTCATATTATTGTTTTTTTCAATGTATAATATTTGTCTCATTAATATTGATTTTATGGTTATTTTCCTGGAGCCATAATATTACTTGGTTAATTATGCGATTAGGTTTATTTTCTAATATATCTAAATTTTTATCAGTGACGACAATTAAAATATCATCCGCAAATATGGTGCATTCATATGAAATTATATATATCAGGCAGGTCATTAATATAAAATAAGAAAAGTGAGGGCCTAAGACGCTGCCCTGAGCTACTCCGAACTTTATTTGCAATTTACTTGGATATATTTCTAAAAAATAAAATTTAAGTGTCTGTTTGTAATATCAAAATAACAGTTTATAACTAAATGAATATGAAATGGTATAAATAATTTTAGAAATTACAGTTCATCATATTATGACAATAATCCACTAATTAGACTAATATGGTGCATGTGGCCGCGTTTTTGGAACCTTTGATCTAAATGCACATTATTGTACTTAATAGTATAAGGTAGATTTAATTTTAGTTCACGAACCCAATCAAAAAAAATACCCTCCCTCCATGTGGCATAGTTTTGGGACACACTGTTTAATTTTATTTGATTTATTTATAGCCTTTATTCAGAAATACACATAGTTTTACATTATTTAGTGTTTAAGTTTTATTTTACTCTTTTTCTGTTTGCTGTTCTGCAAAGGCCTCCTCCTCTTTTCCATTTTCCTCTAGTTTTTTCCATTTTTCTCGATTTTAGGTGGTTCTTGTCCATAGATTACATGCCAATTTTTTAATTTTATCTTTCCATCTTAGATATGGCTTTCCATTCTTTCTTTTCCCTTCCCTTGGGTGGGTACCATTTTTTTATTATTTTGCTCCATTTGTCGAGGGCCCGGATCGTGTGTCCGGCCCAGCGCCATTTAAGGTGTTTTATTGTTACTTGCACATCTTGTGTTTTTGTTGCTTTCCTAATGGGACTGTGTTTTTTTTACTTATTTATATCAAAAAACAAAAACAAATTGGAGCATTGGCAATTCTTTAAAATCTAGTAAGATCAATAAAATCAACGCTTTTTTTAAGAATAAATGACACGCAAGCTGAATAGGTTGGCTCCGAAACGGTACGAAACGGGTAAAGTTAGTTTAGTCTCATTAAACAGCACATGTTGAGAATGTATTTTGAATGAACTAATTCTAAGGTTCGTTCGTGTGTTCCGAATTTGTGAATATTTGTAAAGCTTTACATTTGTTAATGGATTCATCCTTTATTTTTAGTAGCTATTTACGATACTAAAGCATATTAAATAATTAGCTTTTATGGTGTAAGGTTTGAGGTAGGCTACGTCGCTCTTAGTTTGCTTAAAAGGTCGTTTGTAAAAGCCTGCTTTTGTTAAACCTTCGAGCTCAGGCGATCGTCTTGCTCTTTTAATACTCCGAGCAGATTAGGTACTTTTTGAAAACTGCGAACTAATTCGTAAAACACAATATTTATTACTAGTTCGCAGTCGGTTAACATGGACACAATCAGTGTAGTGTGCAGTGACCCTAACATTTCGAGAAACAAAAAATGAGGATAGATGAAGATTCATCGGCCTTATGGAGTCTTAACATCGCTGCGACAGTCCGTTTGTGACTACGGCCGGTGCAACCTGGTCGAAACGTCAAGAAATTTTAATGCGCGTCAATTGCCGTATAATAAATAGTTATAGTCATGCAACGCGAAAATTTAAATCTTAGTATGAGCATGTATGGAAGTTTGCACATTATACCAATTTGGTATCGGGTGGTATTTGGCATAAAGCCCAACCCGATAAAACTATCGGCTGATTAAAACATTTGTAATCTGCGGGGCCTAGTACAGTTAAAAAGTACCCCCCATTGACAGATTTTTAGTAGGATAGTAGATTGCAGTTTGGTTTTAAAAATTTTAAAAAACCAACTTTTATAATTTAAAAAAGTCGATTATCTCAGAACTTCTTCATTGAGATATTGCTCTTTTGCTTAGCAGAGCAGAGTTTTCAGCAGTTAACACGTTCCTAATAATAAAATATATTATAGTTCTTCTCGATACATAAGAAAGTGTAGTTATCTTGAAAATTGCAATATATCCTTGAACAGGTAACCCCAGTCGTAGCAAGACACGGTTCTAGTACAACTAGCCTGCCGATTGTGTTATCTAGGGTTGCTACACACAATTGTTATTTCTGATACAGGTAAGTGTGATATGCGACAGATTGACACAGTAATCGGGACACGGCGAAGACAAAGCCGGTTTACCATAAGACACCTTTTCACCAAATTTCATCAATATTTATTGAGAAGTCCCTGAGTAAAATGCCTATGACATACGGACGGACAGACAGACAGACAGACAGACGGAAATGACGAAACTATAAGGGTTCCGTTTTTTGCCATTTTGGCCACGGAACCCTAAAAATATTATATATAGTAATTTTTATAGGCATTTCTTGCCAATTACTTTAGTAATACAATAATTGCATGATTGAGAGATAGAAATATTAATAAAGTAATTGGCAAGAAATGCCTATAAAAAATGATTAATATATATTCATTCATTTTTAGCCTCAAGTGCACGGTTACCCAAATAGGTATAGCTCAAAACGATTTTTCCCAAAATGGGGGCACTTCCGCCCCCCCCCATTTGCTTGTATATTATTCGTAGGTAGGTACAGCTATTGTTTTGGACATACTTATTTTGTATAGCACGAATTTATGCAAAAATAGCAGATAATGAAATATTTACCTATGATAATCTTATTTAAAATCTTGCTTCATATTTTTACTTACTATTTTACAAAATTACAAAAACAATGAATATAATGAAATGACAGCAATTGAATATGTATAAAGGTCGCACAATTTGGCGACATAACGAAAAGATCACTTTAACAAAAGTATATTACAATATAAATTGCATGGTGTGAATTAATCAGAAGTAATTGAGGAATATTTCAAAAATCAAGGAGAAGTCAACTTGACTTCTCCTTGATATTTGGAATATGCCTATACCTAACTAACAAAATTTAAAAAATCTCATTTAACCTTATTTGTTCCTTTCGTCGAGGTTTTGAGTAAGTATGAACTTGTTTTAGGTTGAGAAAGATACAGTAATTTAATTCAATACAACACAACATTATGAACTCACTAAGGATAAAGAAATGCGTTGCGTCTCATATATTCAGTTCCAATCAAAAACGAAATGTACCACCACTACTATCTAGTGCCATTTACATGGCACTAGATAGTAGTGGAAGCCAAAGTCGATCGTCCTCCTAGATGATTCCTAATATCACTAAGAATTCCAAAATTAATTTATCTGCAGAAAAAACCGTAGGAACACAAATAAAAAACTAGTTTTCGTTGTAACATACTGCATAGTAAAAATATCACCGATAAAAAACACAATAAGTTATATGACGTCTCGTTTCGTTTGACCAATAGTGATGCGTTTTACAAAGTTGAATTTCCATCCCTCATTTTGCACAATTTAATTATAGTTTTTTTGCAATTAATGAGATCTTCATTAATTGCAAAAAAACTAATATTAAATTGTAAGAATAAATAAGAAAATATTTATTTACGCATATTGTCTGGACAATAAAGATTCAAGTGATTCCTTATTTATCCTAGTCTTACCGTCTTTAAGTCGTAGGTCTATCTGACTGGGGGTCATCCTACTTTACGTGTACCGAGTCATGGTCTCTTCTCTAGAACTCGTTTAATCCAGGGGTCATCGGTCCTTCGTCGAAAAAACAAATGCTTCATTTTTTTTAATGTTGTCTTTTTTACGATCTAAATAATTATTATACCTTGTACAACCCATGCATATGCAACATTTTTTTTTGACACTTAACTTTGCTAGTTAAGTGTCAAAAAAAAAATGATGAGCACATCTATTACCGGCAATATATATGCAGTTAGATACCGTAGCTCTAGGTATAGACTAGATATAGGTCAGATATAAGAGAACTCGCACACGTGCGCTAACAAGTAACTTTAGACCTATTGCTTTCATTCCATTTTTCTCAAAAGTTTATGAAAGGTTTATCTATGACCTAGACTATTTGCAAAAACATTCCATACTTACTAATGAATAAAAGGGATTTAGTAAAGGGAAATCAAATTATTTAGCTCTATGTTACTTCTTGTATAAGATTATAATCCATGGATCGTAGAGTTCCTGATAGTGCCATGTTTTTTGTCCAAGGCTTTCGATTTTGTTGACCATGCAATACTTCTACACAAATCAGAGCAATATGAAGTACGGGGAAACGTCTTAAGCTTAATAAAATCATATCTTTCAGATAGTAAACAGTATACACAGATTAGCAGGATAAATGTAAACACTCGAATAAAAGAGCATTTTAATTCAAAGTGTAAAATAAGTAAATATAGTGTACTACAGGGCAGTGCATTTATTAGATCCCTTATTATTTATGTGTCATATTCATGATTTGCCGAAATATGAGCATATCAAATATCTTAAGGTACTGTTTGCGGATGATAGCACTGTAATAATACAAAAAGAAAAGGAACTTTATTTTTCAGTGAAATAAATAATACTCTTATCGCTGTTATTGCTTGATTGGATTCTAACAATCTTCCCGTCAATGTAAATAAAATTAAAATAGTGCAATTTACGGCAACGAACTAAAATAACAATATAAATGTTTATTTATTATCCTCATCAAAAAGGTTCATGTACAAGCAAACTTAGAAGTAGGGTGATTACCACTAAATTATATGTCTATGATCTCCTGTTAGAGTAAATACTAATTTAAATATTATGTACAAAAATGAAATTGTTGAAGAATTCGATACGGCTAAGTTTTTAGGTCGGATCGAAAGTAATCTAACATGGAACACACATACGGAACAATTAATAAATAGGGTTAATAGCTTCACATATGCTTTACATCAACTATGAACAGTTTCTAGTCAAGAAACTACACTGATGGCCTATCATGGGTCTCTGTGTTAAGATATGGGATAGTGTTTTGGGGGAACTTAGGTAACCAGTTACATGTGTTAAATGCACAAAAACGCAATCTGTAAACTGCTACCTACTGAAAGTTGTCAGACATACTTCAAATGTTTGAAATTGTTGACGGTGCTTAGTTTAAACATTTACGAAGTTGCCTTTTTTGTTGGATGTCACTGAGATAATTTTATGACGTAAATTTGAAACACTGAAATATAAATAAACCATCAACACCAAAAGCATAGACAAACTATGTGTGTTACCAGCAAATACTGCCCTTTTACATGAGTGTGTTTTGTATGGCACCTAAAATTTATAACAAATACCAAAACCAATTAGAAAAAATACAACAGTACATTAATTTAAAAGACAATTGAAGTCATTATTGATCAGTCCATGTTTTTTATTTGATTACAGAATTTCTCAATGACCGTCAATTATATTCATTAATTATTATGAACTTTTTTAAGTTATTATTGTATTGCTACAAATTACATTTACTAATACCAGAAAGTGTCAAGAAAACCTGTTTTAATAAATGGACATAAATATATTTTGATTTAATTATTATTGTACTGATTTTGTCATTTTACTATTTTGTATAATTCATTAATTTACTATTATTGCTAATAAAGTTAAAATTTATGATATTATTTTGAATGCACAAATTGTAGTGTTTCTTTATTAACAACAATTTACTTACTATTATACTGTATTTTCAAAAATATATTTTTGTTTTAGCATAAGTTACTAAAGATTGACATAACATGCCTTGCAAAGGCGAAATATGTTTGTACCTACCTAAATAATACCATCTGGACCGTCCATAAATTAGACCATATCTCGGGCAAAAAAATTTCATTTGATTTCACTACCTTTAGAAAACTAACACTGCCTTCTAAAATGATAAGTACATAAAAAATCTGTTAATTTGGTTAAATTAAAAAAATACCATTTGTTTATGAAAATTGTCTAAGGATTTGATTTTATTGTGCTTAACTGAAAATAAATTAGACCTAACAAAGTTTACACAGCTTCTTTTCATTGAAAAAGAGTTGTCTTCACAAAAGATACTTACACAATAGAGCTAATAATTAATAGGATTTAATTTAGAGGTCAATATGCGATTCAACAATAAACTTGTTCTCATTCAGACGCTATTATGGGACGGAAGCCTTAAAATAAAATATGCTGTATGTTCACTAAAGTGCCTTAAAGCAAAATGTTCACTTATAAGTTGGTAAAATCATTGTTTTATGTTCATTAATAATTTGTTGATGAGACTTTTAATTGTATCCCTTATTTTGTTTGAGAGGTGGACGACTGTTTACGAATATTTTTTTTTATGAGAATTGAAGGAAGGTGAGTGTGATGAAAGTTGATGGGATGAAGGGGTAGGGATTGTGCTCACTATATTAGGCGAATCACCTAAGAATCACTCATATATGTTGGAAAATTTGGTTGGTTGTGTTATAAGAACCATAAAAAAAAAAAAATCCAAAAATATGTTACCGATTTTTTATGTAAAAAAGTAACATTTTAGTTGGTGCTATGAAATAGTAGTTTTTGTGTTTTATTTGGTACTAACTTCAAAATAATTATATAGGTATACAAGATTTTAAAAAGCTACTTTAAATTACATCTTTAATAATACAAATATTTACAAAAGGAAAATAAAAAAGGGAGGATACAAAACCGTTAAGGCGTCAATGAAATTTTTGTCTCCCATTGATGTCAACTGGTGACGTTCCCAGAAGGCTGGCTACATTGCCAAATTGGATGACAATGGTAATTCTTTGTGCAAAGAAGAGGCCAGCCATCTTGTCCCGGGAAGCACTGATAAGGCGTCGCATAATTTCCTTAAAAAGGTGGTGCGCACTTGGGCCCCACAGCCCTAGCGTCTCAACCCCAAACGGCTCAAATTTATAACCTCAAACCAGATATTTGCGCCGTTTGAGATTCTCAACAGATGCAGCAGCAGAACAAGCGCAAGCGCCGTGCGTGCACGTTTGATCGTTTAAATCAATGTTTAAAGTTTTGCACAATGTGTTTTGAATAATTTTGTCCATTTTATCTCAAAATGCCAAATGTTTAAAAAAATCAGAAAAGCGTGTTAATTTTGGGACGAAAAGGCAATACCGTAGGATAGTAAAGGCTGAGTGTATAATAATTTAGAGCAATCTGTCTGAAAATTCTCTTTTGTGAAAGAGTTATAGGCATCTTCTGAAATCGGGGACCCAAACAGGCGAAAAGAATAATTTTCAATAAGTTTTTAATTTGGTACCAAAGAATTTAGAAAACGGCGAAAGTTTATAAATGTTGTCATTTTAATAAATTTCAAATTTACTGCAATTTAGTTCTAAACCACACTTTGAAATTTATCTTTTAGAGGAGCCAAATCATTATATACGGTATTTACATCTCCCTCTAGAGTCCCATCGTCTAGATATCAAATGTAAAATTTTGAAATTAGCTGCCGAATAAAACTAAAAATGTGGCATCCTCTTGCTGAATCCAAAAGATTGTCCTTATAGATTAATTTAGACGGGTGTCTGTAACACTGCCAAAAGTAACTGTAAATTATGGGTGTTTCTAATTTTGCTTGTGTTAACAAAGTGTCCCTGTTAACTGTGTTGAAGAGTTTTTTACGTTAACCTTAAGGATAACCTCGGCCTTACCCAAGCCAACATACGTAGACAGAACATGTATGGCAGCCTCACAGCCCCCTCTTGAACCGAAACCAAGTTGTTGGGGTTAGAATTTATCAGCTAAGTCGTCGTGATAATAGTGGCAGCACATTTTGGCTGCCATACGGGGAAAGCAAGGTCATCCCTTGGCGCTGGATGTTGGCTCTGCAGGCCCGCTATCGTGTCAGCAGAGTAAGGCGCCACCACGTCACTACTAAACAAAAGTCTAGCCGCTCCCCTAATGTCGCCTTCCCTTAATTTAGATTCTATGTAATGAAATTTGAAATTATTATGGAAAGTAAGAAACTGCAACTGCTCAAAAGATGGAGATGAAATATGACAATTTTCTGTAAGATGAGTGATTTTTTGGTGGTATGATTATATCAGGCATGTAAAATTCGGCTCTCTGAGAGTTCTCCCGTAGTACAAGACCTATGCCGTGGGACAGATTTTGTACCACTATTGGTCTCGCACCACGGGGGATCCTCTTTAAAACGGGAACAGAATTTTTGAATTTGGATAATATTTGCCAAAACGTAGTATTTTAAGTAGATGTAATTTGACTAGATGGAGCTGGACTCGAAAGCACATTTTGGGATTTGTGCACTTTAACCAAAATGTACTTTCAAGCCCCGCTTATTCATGCGCTTACACTGTATAATCAGTAGTAAGTACCGACGGTTCCCTATTAGTGAGTTATAAAAATCAAGCGAGGGTAGTTTCCGAAACCCGCGCTTCTCGGAGGCGACGCTGAGTTGAATCAGTCTACCCGTGACCACGGCCGTTGCAATAAGGTCGAAACGTCAGGCAATAAACAAAGGTATTTCGCCTTAAAATAAAATATTTACGCGATTAAGACCCGTAGCTTATAAAATTCTATAATGTGAACACAATTCGCGAAAGTTTACGAACATTTAGTTAAATAGTTATTGAAAATTAATTTTTCGTTTTTAGTCGCCTTGCATTTAATTTTGAATTCGTTAACATTTATTGTAAAAAAGTGATTCTATTTCTCACTTTTTTGTTTGTTTGTTTGTTATTCATCTAAGGTACAATAGTCAACTCTTCAAATCCTTTTACAAAACATTGATTTTCTCGATGCATGGTTGTTAAATGTTGAGTGTTACAGTACAATATCTTTGTGCTGTATCTACAATCTACATCACAATCTTATGTTCCTTATCGCACGTTCAGTATCTATTAAATGTTTCTACTATCTGTTATCAACACGAAGTCGTTAGTATATAAGATGCACCTTTGGATAATTATAACCAGACTATACTACATCTTTTGTCTCATTTATACCTAATCATATACTGCCAAGAAGTTTGGCAAATTGGTGACCCCGACGAACGAATACGCAGCAAGAAACATGGCACAATCACCGTGCAAGGCGAACATAAATCAGCAAGGAACACTTGAAGTAGCTGCTGGCACCTCGGTTTTATCCCGCATTCCGGAATTTTGGAAAGACCAACCAAGATTATGGTTCACGCAACTAGAAGCCATATTAGCACCACAGAAGCAAGGAGACGAATACAAATACTGTACAGTAATAGCAAAGTTATCCAAGGAAGAAATACTACAAGTTAGTGACCTAATCACTTCACCACAGACTACAGATAAATACAAAAACATCAAGGAACGTTTAATTGATTGTTACGAAGAAACAGAACAGCGACAGTTTCAAAAATTAATATCAGAGACAGAACTCGGTGATCAAAAACCTTCGCAGTTATTACGTCAAATGCGAGTCCTCGGGAGAGGAAAAATCAGTGACGAAACAATTAAACTATTATGGTTCAGGCTTTTACCAACATCAGTTACTACGGTTCTAGCAGTTACGGAAGACATGGAAATTGACAAACTGAGCCAAATTGCAGACAAAATAATAATGAATTCAAAAGTAACCGAAATATCAGCTGTTAGCAACGACACTTCAAACGACAACAATACAGCATGCATTTTAGCCCAGCTAGCAAAATTACAGATAGATATTGACGCAATTCAGCAAGGTCAATATGGCTATCGACCCAACACGCACAATCATTTCAAGAAACGTCAACAATTCCTGATTATGAGGCCGAGAACAAACTATAGAGGAGCAAATCGATTTTGTTACTACCACGAAAGATTCGGAAAATATGCAAAGAACTGCATTAAACCATGCGGTTGGAAACCAATGACTTACGTACGGAACCAGGGAAACGAATAAGAGCACAGACAACGGCGAAACTCTGTGCAATCCACCCATCCAATCGCCTCACCATTACCGACCGAAAAAGTGGTATGAAGTTTTTGATTGACACGGGCGCAAATATTTCAGTCATTAGCAAGCAACAGAGACATTCAATTTTACAAAATGAACAATACACACTATACGCTGCAAATGGGACTAAAATTAGGACTTACGGCGAGAAGACGCTTACCTTGAATTTAGGACTACAACGATGTTATAAATGGAATTTTGTAATCGCCGATGTTACACAACCAATAATTGGAGCAGATTTTCTAGAGCACTATAAACTATTAGTCGACATAGCAGGTCGCAAACTTATCGACAAAGTTACAGAGCTGACAACGCATGTAACTTCGGAAAAAGCGACACAACAAACAATTCGTACTATCGCAGTGGGAACGAATCCACGTATTACGCAACTTTTAAACAAATACGAAGACATCACGAAAGGGTCCTCTCTCCGCAATGCGCCCAAACATAAGATTGAACATCACATTATCACTACAGGACCACCCGTCGCAGCTCGGGCAAGACCATTACCTCCAGAAAAATACGACATAGCCAAATAGGAATTTCAAAATATGATAGAACTCGGAATTTGCCGACCGTCAGATAGCCCATGGGCAAGCCCATTACATATGGTAAAAAAGAAAAATGGCGAATGGAGACCGTGCGGAGACTATCGAATGCTCAATAGCACGACAGTACCGGACAAATACCCACTACCAAGATTAACTGACTTTTCATACATATTAGAAAATAAGAAGATACTAAGCAAGATAGATATACGTAAAGCATACCATTGTATTCCTGTTAAAGATATAGAAAAAACAGCCATCATCACACCTTTTGGACTTTTTGAGTACTTAAGAATGCCTTTCGGATTACGCAATGCGGCACAAACATTTCAACGATTCATGGATTCCTTATTTAGAGATTTAAACTTCGTATTTATATTTGTAGACGACTGTCTCATCGCATCGGACAACGAAGATTTGCATTATCAGCATTTAGAAACGGTTTTCAAACGTTTACACGAGAATGGAATAACCATTAATCTCGAAAAATGCGAATTTCTCAGAAGGGAAATAGATTTCTTAGGTTATCATATAACGAGCCAAGGAATACACCCTACCGAAGAAAATTACAAAGCAATCATGGAATTTCCCAAACCGAAAACAATTCAAGAATTAAGAAGATTTTTGGGCATGGTCAATTTCTACAGAAGTAATATTCCACGCGCAGCGGAAAATCAAAGAATTTTAAACGAATATCTACATGGTTCAAAAAAGAACGATAATTCACCTGTTCCTTGGACAACGGAAGCAGACAAAGCTTACGAAAAATGCAAGGAAAGCATGAAAAACGCAGTGTTAACAGCGCATCCTTCCCGCAACGCATCACTAGCGCTCATGACCGACGCTAGTGCTACTTGCGTTGGTGGAGTTTTACAACAAAAATCCGGACGCAATTGGGAACCATTAGGATTTTTTTCACAAAAATTGAGCGAAACTCAACAAAAATATTCTACGTTTGACAGAGAGCTGTTAGGAATATACATGGCCGTCAAACATTTTCACAGATTAATCGAGGGAAGAGAATTTACAATATTTACGGATCACCGACCTTTGACATACGCATTCTCCCAAAAACCATCATCAAACGATACACCGCGACGGGTCTGGCAGTTAGATTTCATTTCACAATACAGTACCAACATTCAACACATAAGCGGACGTGACAATATTACCGCCGATGCCTTATCTCGAATAGAGGAAATATACGTGCCATCACCTATCGATTACGCTGAATTGGAAAAATGTCAATCAACAGATAATGAACTAAGTAAATTACATGACAATAAAAGATTAAAATTCAAAAACATTACGCTTCCGGGTTCAAATCAAATCAAATCAAATAATTTATTTGCCAGAACATGGTACATTAGATTTTACATAATTAATATTTTCGCATATTCTGCCCACATAAGGCGTGCAAATGTCATCATATATATCTATTTTATTTATTACAAATTAAATTAAATTTTACTTACATTATTTGGATATGTTATTTAAATTTAACATCATTTTATTCATAACATGTCACCACAATTAATATTAATATTACTTACAGCTACAGAGTTATTTTATCATCTAAATATTCCTTAGTGCTATAATATTCCTTATCTATCAGGAGTTTAAATTGTTGGTTCCACAATAAACATCTCCTGCGACACGTCTACTGGAAAAAGCCGCCCCTACTTACCAAAGCATTTTCGCAAACAAATTTTCGATACCATTCATGGTATGAGCCATCCAGGAAAAAGAACTACGAGAAAAATGATAACCCAAAGGTATTTATGGCCGTATATGAACAAAGATATCAATAATCGGTGTAGATCATGTATAGCCTGCCAAAAATCAAAAATACAACGACATACGATATCACCTCCTGGTACATTTATGACAGCGCAACGTTTTGAACATTTACATATTGACATCGTCGGACCACTTCCGATTTCACAAGGGAAGAGATATTTAATCACAATCATAGATCGTTGTACGTCATGGCCCGAAATATTTCCGGTAGAAGATATAACTGCAGAAACAGTAGCCAAGACACTTTTCGAAGGATGGATTACTCGTTTTGGATGTCCATTGCGCATTACTACGGATCAAGGCCGACAGTTTGAATCAAGAATATTTGAGTCACTCTCACAATTTTTGGGAATACATAAAATTAGGACAACACCTTATCATCCACAATCCAATGGAATGATAGAGAGATTTCATAGAACTTTAAAGGCGGCGTTAATGACAAGAGAATCCAACGAAAATTGGTTAAAAGAAATTCCAACAGTTTTACTCGGGTTGCGGAGTAGCTTGCGAGAAGACACAGGTTATAGTTCAGCAGAGATGACATATGGAACGCCAATACGACTCCCTGGAGGATTTTTTGAGTCATCAGCAGCACAGTTATCAACGTACGAAGAGTTTGTAAAACAAATTCAAAAGGACATCACACAAATGACATCAATTCCGAAAAGAAAAAAACACAATCAAGCTATATTTGTGCATCCCGAACTCAAAGAATGCTCACACGTATTTGTTCGGTGTGATAGAATTAAGAAAGCCCTGACACCGCCGTATGAAGGACCCTACCCAGTAATTAGTAAAACAGATAAAACATTTTGCATTAGAATTAGGGATAAAGAGACAGTGATATCAATTGATAGATTGAAACCAGCTTTCATGATCAATGACGAATCAAACTACGTGCCAGATTCAAAGGATTGCGACAGGCATTCACACACGTACACTACACGATCGGGACGTAAAGTAAAGCCAGTAGTACGTCTATAAAAAATCGCTGATATAAGCAAGCTATTCGTATATATATTAACATAGACCTTAACATATACCATTAATTCACAACTACTCGTAACAACAAGACATCTAAAATGGGAAATCAAAGTTCTAAGGACCAGATAACATACAATACGGACAATTGCCTCAATCAAAACGAAGCGGACCAACTCCGTAACCTGATCCAGGAGGACTTACGGTGGACAAGAAATGTTGCAATGGGACAGATTATTTTAACAATCGGCGTGATCCTAATTTACGGCATAATGAAAACACTGGACAGAAGAATGAAGAGTTTAACGGAAAAAAATAATAAACACTCGTGCAACAGCTAAGTCAAAATTACAGACGTCAGCAAATCACACCACAACAGGCGTCATCAAATTCCACCGCGTACAATAGCATTATTATTTATATACATCAGCAAATAACTAATGACAGGCGTCATCAAATTCCACCGCGTACAATAGCATTATTATTTAGTCAAATTTATATTGTAAACACTATTACCATAAATTATTTTTTTAAAGGGGGGTGTACTGTTACAGTACAATATCTTTGTGCTGTATCTACAATCTACATCACAATCTTATGTTCCTTATCGCACGTTCAGTATCTATTAAATGTTTCTACTATCTGTTATCAACACGAAGTCGTTAGTATATAAGATGCACCTTTGGATAATTATAACCAGACTATACTACATCTTTTGTCTCATTTATACCTAATCATATACTGCCAAGAAGTTTGGCAAATTGAGGAGTAACATTATAATTCACCATCAGCTTTATTACATGGTGTACTAGTAGTATAACGAGCATAATTTGATTATGAGACAAAAAAAAATCTAAAGCGGAATAAAGTAAACAAAAATAGGATTAGCAGGCAGTGCTAATGCGGTAATATCGGCCTATCCTGTAAATGCGACGTCAAAATTTTGGGGCATTTGCTTGGGCGTGGTAGGACTCTCTAATGCTGAAAGGGAAAGGCAACCTTTGCTATTACAAATTATACTTAGATTCTTCTTAATTCTAAAAGAAGAACTAAGTACTTCTTAAAAAGAATACATTTTAAGATATTTTTTTATCCTGAGTTGTCCCACAGTCCTTCTGCTGGGCAAACAGAGAGAAATGGATGGTATAGAGGGATGCTTTTATACCTCTCTGCCATCCATTTCTCTCTGTTTTGAGCTAAAGTTTGATAGTCTTTTTGATAAATATTTGCGTTCAAAAATAACCACTTTATATAATTATTTACTTTTATAGTGTCTATAACTCCAATGTTCTTAGTAAAGCGGTTTTCAAAACTGGTGAATTAGTGAAATTGATAAGTGGTACGCTAACTGAATAATACCATTTTATACTTACAAACAACTTGAAAGTTCTCACTCTAAGATTTTCTGCGTTCTGCATGACTTTAAATTTCGTACGTAACATTTCCTTTTGATTTGGGGTAAAGTAATTTTGAAGTTAGATTGATGCTTGAATATACTTGGTGTACGTTAGTATACATTAATACTATTATAAATTAAACACGTGAGTGACAGAGATGAACTAACTTTTTTTATTTCTTCTAGACTTACATAGAACAACTATAAGCTAATGTTACCTATCTAAAAAAAACAGTCTCGCATACTTCACAATAGATGACGCTACTAGTTTATAATTAGCGATATTGTCGATACAATAGAAACATAAAATAACACCCCCACTTATCGCAATATTCACTAAACAACATTATTCCATACAAACTATGCCGAGAAGCAACATAAATTTATAATGTTTTGCTGAACATAAACTTTTAGTTAAAATGTCAGCCGGCATATCAGCTGTTGGCAAATATAGCACTTTAACAATATTATTGTTTACCAGATCACGACAAAAATGATATTTGATGTCAATATGCTTTGTGCGTTTGTGAAAGACTGGGTTTGCACACAACTTCTGGGCACCCTGGTTATCATTAAATATGCTAATTGTATACATCTTATTGGTTATTTCATATTGTAATCTCTTTAGATATAATGCTTCTCTACATCCCTCAGATAGACTAATATATTCTGATTCAGTGCTAGAGAGAGCTACACATTTCTGTTTTCTACTTTCCCATGAAATCACACCATCAGATAACAAAAAACACATTCCAGTGTATGATCTTCTGTCTACAGAGTTAGAAGCCCAATCAGCATCTACATACCCTATTATTTCTGTATTACCTTCTTTACAATATTTAATTCCATAACTTTTAGTTCGTTTTAGATATCTTAATATTCTTTTTGCATATTCCCAATGCTCCTTTGTGTGGCAATTATTAAATTGACTTAAAAAACTTATAGAGTAACTAATATCTGGTCTAGTTAAGACTGACAGGTACATCAAACTACCAATTAGCTGTTGATAGGGCGCATGACTATTTATACCTACTTGACTTTTATTTATATTGAGTTTGATCTCCATCGGTGTATCAACAGTCTTACAATCACTTAAATTAAACTTGCTCAAAAGCTGATCAATATAAGTTTCCTGACTTAAAGTTACATATCCTTTATCTTTATTGAAGTTTACATTCATTCCAAGACATAGTTTAACTTCACCTAAGTCTTTAATGCTAAACTCACTAGATAAAACCTCTTTCAAATTCTTAGTCTCAATTTTATCATTGGAAAATACAAAGAAATCGTCCACATAGACTACTACAATGGTTATACATTTATTTGTATTCCTTATATACATACATGACTCAATTTTTGATCTTTTGTAACCGTTACTGATCAAACAACTGTCAACCTTTTTATTCCAGGCTCTAGAGGCCTGTTTGAGTCCATAAATAGCCTTTTTAAGCTTCAATACTTTATGAACTGAACTACTATTATAACAATCTGGAATTTTCATATAAATGGTTTCCTCTAAATCACCATTCAAGAACGCGGTCTTTACATCTAAATGGTTAACATCTAAACCTAACTTCACAGACAATGCAAATAATAGTCTAAGAGTTGTATGTCTCACAACGGGCGAAAAAGTTTCTGTATAGTCTACACCATACTTTTGGGTGAAGCCCTTTGCGACTAGACGAGCACGGTAACGCACATTGTTTTCGTTATCATATTTTTTTCGTAAAACCCACTTGCACTGCACTATAGTACCATCTGTTGGTACATCTACAAGTTCCCATGCACAGTTCTTCTCGAACGACTGTAACTCATCCTGCACTGCTGCTAACCACTGCATTTTCTCAGGACCTTCCAAGGCTTCTTGCAATGATATCTCACCCATGAACAAGTTGTCATCTTCCATATAAGTACTTGCTAATCCATACCTGTCTGGCTGCTGCCTATGCCTAGGACCTCTTGTAATGTTGACATTGTTGAGTATAATGGAGTCTTCACTGTCTGTTGTACTAGACTCAGAGCTATCTAATGTATCTTCTTCACTAGGTACATACAGTTCACCACTGTCGTCTGCACTCATGCTCACTGATTGTTCCAGTGAATCTTCCTGAAGTGTCAAATCTTCCCCCACTGGAACAACATTCACATCATTTGAACAAGCTTCCTGTACCTCTACAACATTCTCTGTCTCCATCTTCTCCAATACTATAACATCTCGACTGGTAGTGATGACATTCAACTTCGGGTTGTAAATCCTGTACCCTTTAACATCATTGGAATAGCCGACAAGGATACATTTCTCGGACTTTTTGTCCCACTTTAATCTCTTTTGTTTCGGCACATGTACCATGACTGTACTGCCAAAAATACGTAAATGACTTATGTCAGGCTTTCTGCCTGTCCATATCTCGAAAGGAGTTTTATAATTTAATGACATGGTCACAGTTCTGTTTTGTAAATACACTGCAGTGTGTGCCGCCTCTGCCCAAAACCTCTTCTCGAGACCTGCATCGAACAGTAGACACTTGGCTTTCTCAACAATAGTCCGGTTGTATCGTTCTGATAGACCATTTTGCTCCGGTGTGTATGGGTTCGTTTTCTGGTGAACTATCCCATGCAATACCAAAAAATCTTCAAACTTCCTGTTGCAGAATTTTGTCCCATTGTCACTTCTCAGAGTCTTTATGCTGCGATTAAGTTGGTTTTCAACCTCTGCTTTATATTGTTGAAAGCATTTCAATGCCTCATCTTTTGTTTTCAAAAAATAAATATATGTCATACGACTAAAATCATCTATGAACAACATAAAATATCTAGACCCACCTATAGATCGGTTTTCCATTGGTCCACAGAGATCAGTACGCACAATATGAAGCAATTCTGTACTTCTGCTACCTTCCTTGGGAAAGGGTAAGCGGCTCTGCTTGCCCTCACAGCAAGCAACACATGATGACTTTGATGACACAGTCTTATTATCAAGCGTCAATCCCTGTACAGCATCTTGCATCTTATTTAAATACTGGCTGTTGACATGACCCAGACGTCGATGCCAAACCTCACTGGACGCCATTACTGCAGCTGATGAAGAATATTCAGGCATGTTCAGTTTGTACATACCATTCAACAGACTCGCTGTAGCCACCAGTACTCCTGCTTTGTTGGAAATCTGACAACCATCATTGCCAAATGAAACCTTGTTTCCTTTCAATATTAGTTGACTAACAGACAACAGATTTGTAGTCAACTTCGGCACACATAATACACCTTCCACTGTTATATTGTATTCATCAGTGCATGTCTTTGTCGTGATCTGCACATCTCCAGTACATACTACACGTACTTTATCTTGGTTTGCTACGACAATTTCCTTGATCTTATGATCCTGAGACACATTGCACAACCATTCTTCGTTCGCGGTAAGATGAATACTCGCCCCGGAGTCAATATACCAATCACTTTTGCAAAATTTTCCATTCAGGAACACAGCACTAAACGCATTACTGCTTGCACTTTCTTTATTATTAGTGTTCCATGAATTTTTGTTCGTAGAAGTACACTGATTGCGATAATGCCCCGTTTGTCCACATTTATAGCATGTGATTACTTTTTGTTTTGACGTTTTTGACTTTGACATCTGGGCGTTGTCTTTGGTCGCATTACTACCAACATTCCGATTCTTCTTATAACTTGCAAACGCGCCACTGGAATTGGTAGCGCTATTGTCGCCACCGTTTCCGCTTTCTTCCATGTCCAACAACTTGGTTTTAATGGCGTCTGATGTCAATGGAATGCCGCAATGCTCGATCGCCATTATCATAGGAGAATATTTTTCTGTTAATCCCGCTAACAAAAGCGATGCGATCCACTCATCATTGATGTTGAAACCCGTACCACTCAATTTTTGGCTGGTTTCAATGATTTGTGTCACGTACGAAGTCATTGAATTGCTATTTTCGAATCTTATTGAGATCAAACTCCTCAATAAACTGATCCTTCTCGTAAAACCTGAGTCATCAAATAGTTTCTTCAATTTCTTCCACAGCTCATGGCTCGTTAGTACACTTTTTATGTGCACATACAGCGACGAATCTATTGTCAAAATCAGCTTGGCTTTTGTTTTCGCGTCACCTGCTGCTCCTATTTCTGCTGGTATAGTCTCCGACTTGATTAAATCAGACATTCCTTCCAGAACTAAGAAATTCTCAGCCGCAAAAGCCCACTCACTGTACTTTTCACGCCCTTTCAATTTAGGCACACTGACAAGGTAGTTCGTCGTCATTTTCACGGTCACAGCAATAATCACAATTTAACTCAATCTGCAAAATCTATTTCCACTAGAAATATCCAAGAAATTGCGAGAAAAACTAAAAAAAACTGGGCTCATAACCTATTATAAATTAAACACGTGAGTGACAGAGATGAACTAACTTTTTTTATTTCTTCTAGACTTACATAGAACAACTATAAGCTAATGTTACCTATCTAAAAAAAACAGTCTCGCATACTTCACAATAGATGACGCTACTAGTTTATAATTAGCGATATTGTCGATACAATAGAAACATAAAATAACAAATACAGTAACAAAAAGGACATACATTACTAGATGCATAAAAAATCCAAGCAAACGCTAATAAAATAACTTTTCTCAGAATTGCTACTAAATAACAGTTATAGAACTCCAGTATACAAACGCGTATAAGAATTTCATCGCAGTATCAAATACCTTTTACACGAGTAACTTAGATAGTGAAATGAAAACATAAACATTGTATGTTATTGCGTCTGTGTCAGGAATCTAGTCAGATTGCAAATGGGCAGTCGTAAAACGAGTGTCATCTCATCATGGACGTGCGGACTTCGAAACTGCTTCAATACCCCCGTTATTCCGTTTAACATAATAGTGTTGCCTTTGCAATGTGATTCTACATGAAGCTGTATGGTACAAAATTGGATGCAATCAGAATATTGCTAAAGATTTCCAATCATATTTGTACGTGGAAATATGTATGTGATATTTTCTGATCAAAAGAAATCTAACTTTCGTTGTTTTATTTTTTTACAGTTTTCATGAATCCACTCAAAAAAGTAAAAAATATAATTCTTCTTCTTACCAGGTTGCTTCCATGAAATTACACTACTTTGCTATCACTACATTTTAAAGTACATTACGATTGAATGGCATAAATCAGTGTGACCACTGAGCAAATGAGGTTTACTAACTGATGACTCGGATCCGAAGACCCAATCGTCACTGGATTTATGGGCAAGCGTGACGCTCACAGACAGGCTCGCGAATTGCTTCTAATGTTTTTTTTTCATTGCAGGTACAGCCGAAGTAGAATTAATCCGGATCTAGGCACACGTACATACTTATACTAGATCTCATAATTTTATCGATATTGGCACTGGTTAATAGTCGTTGTTTTTCATACATATGCTGATCAGCTGTCGGCCCATATTTTTTACCAACCTGCACTTTCATATTTAGATATTGCGATTTTGTATGCTCTAAACTCACATTATGAACCACCGTGCGTCTGTTGACTTTATATTTAAAAATATGTCTATTATTTTAAAGATATATTGTCATTATTAAATTGCTACCTATGACTTAACAGCTTGTATTCTTTTATTTGACGACTAAAACAAATTTGAATCAAGAAGATAACAGCAACTCCTTAGAGTACTTCTATAATCCTGAAATGGACCTCTATAGGTACTTTGAATCAAATCCAGTTTATAACTAAACACTCTAATTTCAACTAAGTATCACATCTCAACCCACTGTTATTTGTCATAAGAATGCAATATACTATCGAGCTAATAAAAGTCAAAGATTTTGCTAAGTTTTTATCATAACAGAGATGAACGAGTGATTTGTTAATATTACTTACAACTGATCATCATAACCTGTCAACTCGATCGCGACCTATTAGAAAGTAAATACCTCCATTATCGTGGCATAAAATCATATAATTATTTTATACCATCAAGTACCCTATTTTACGAGAAAACAGACTACAAGTCCGCTCAGCCATCCCGACCTGAAGTATTACAGAAAACACAGAACCACAGTAATTTCTGTGATTGAAACACAAGCATAGTCATATCTGTGACTAACACACAAACGTAGTCATCTTCGTGACTATCACACACAAACAGTCACCCCTGAGACCATATTACAAACATAGTTATCCCTGTCACTATCACACACACAACACACACACACACACACACACACACACACACACACACAAAGAGAGAGAGTCATTCTTGTGGCTAACACAATCCTAGTCATCCCTGTGACTATCACACAAACATAGTGTGTTGTGAGTCACAACACACTATGTGTAGTATAGGCATGTCAGGTCAGTCACAACTTGTGACTGACTTGACATGCCTATACTAGGATGGAAAACTGCCTAGACTTGACCGGAGCGCTTATCCATCGCGACATCGATCAGGTAGCAACAGTCGCCGAAATAGCGGTCCGCTTCGTGCAGTGCAACTCACTTGTGCTACGTCATCCGGTTTACGCAAACAGTGCTACGACAGACTACGAACTTAGCATCGGCTACGCAGAACATGAAAGAGCAAGTAGTTCATACTTTAATTAATACTTTTTCTTGGGCCTATTTTGTGCCAGTCAAGATTTTAAGTCTTTTGTTTTTGTCTCTATAACGGTCAAAATATTAACCGGCACTCAACGTACTCCAACGAAAAAAATCCCAAGCAGCAACACAGGACATTGATTCAGCAATACTGGGAAGCGAATTTGTTAATACGAATAGAACCAAATGTCTAAGAGGGGATGACGTGTCATCTGGTGGGCAACTATTAACCACGGATGAGCTTCACGATGAGCTGTTTATTTGGAAAAAAGACCAGGTCGATATTCACTATGTTTTTTTTTCATCTTTGCGGCGAGCCCGCGCAAACGGGCGCATGCGCGGTGCGCTTAAAGATGTCCGCGCGCATGTTCGAATAAGAAATGAGCCTAACTGCCACGGTCCCGGCATTTCAAATATAAACGTCAAACAATGCCACGCCCTAATGGCGGCCATGTTTTAAACGAGTCAATACACCTGTCATTCAATCAAAATAGATGTTAGGTCAGTAGAAATCAATTATTAATTAAATAATTCTGCGACAAAATTGTCTTTTTCCAATTTTTACAGTGTATATAATTCAAAATCATTGACATTAAAAAGATCCAAGGCCAAACTCTGTAAATATGTTTTTGCTATTATACCCTATTGTTTAAGCATGGACTTGCTGAACACATTAAAGAATCTTTCCATCTTGCAATGAAGACTAGGTTTACAACTAGTCTTCATTGCAAGTAATATTTCATGTTGCATTGGATTCTGACGATTCACTTCGTTATATGACTTGCAGTCTATATTATGTTGTCGTTAGATTTGGCTAGAAATTTCCAACAAAAAGCTGTAATATATTAAGATTGTAGAACCGATCCATTGGGATAGATTTTTATAATGTTTTCTTACTTACCTTTAGTAAATTAAGGAAAATAAACTGGAAACTCAATGTAGTATAAAGTCAGATTTATTAACCTATTGAAATAATTACTTCATCTCAAGTTGCGCCTAAGTATTTAACTCGATGGCAATTATGATTTGAAATATTAATGCGGGAAGTTAATTCGACGTACAATTTAAGTGGCAGGTTATACCTGAAAGTATATTGAGCACACTAATTAAGGAGAAGCGGGTAAGCTTACGCCGGAGTAAGTTTTTGCGAGAAGTAAATATGACAATTACCCTAAACCTTCCCGAACAAGTTAATTAATAGCTACATACCAGTGTGGGTAGAGTTTATTTAAATACGTAAGTAGGAAAGCATGATTTAATTATCACAAGCGAAAAAGAGAAAACTGTAATCTGCTGCTTTCATCTGTTGACGCCGGTGATGCGACGCTAACATATAAAAATTTGATCAATCGTCTAGATCATACATAGAGAGGTATATAGAAAATCTTCACTTTTTTACTTAATGCATCATTGCATTTATATAAATCTCGAGCCCAAAATAGAAAGAGGAGTCAGGCAAGCTGTGTTAGAAAATATTTTTTTAAGAGTGTCCGACTGCTACGCAAGAGGTCGTGGGTTCGATTCCCCGCTCGGAACACCACTTTGTGTTTTTTTTTCCTAAAAAAGACCACCCCCGCAGTAGGGTACAAGCCTCTGTGTCGAAAAGTCCCCCACTTTACAAACATACAAGTCACGGACACAAAGTACACCCAGATACGAAACAACAATTTGTGGATCACACAAAGTGGTGTCTCGTGTGGGAATCGAACTCACGACCTCTTCAAGTCGGACACACTCCCACCGCGCCACCGAGGCGTGTGATGCACAAATAGTTGTTCCGGGTCTGGGTGTACTTTGTGTCCGTAACTTGTATGTTTGTGAAGTCATCCAGGAGACAGGGCTGGTACCCTACTGCGGAAGTAGTCCAAAAAAATGAACAGAAGTAAGAATAAAATAATTTTACGTTATTTGTTTTTCTTTTGATTACAATATTCATTATGTAAGCAACTATATATCTAGGCAAACAAATTTCGTTCAAGAAAACTAACAACGAAGAAAAGGTAGAAATGAGAATAGACATCACATGGAGAAAGTTTTGGTAGCTAAAGGAAATTCTGGAATCTGAAAAGTTAATTTTTATGTGCATGTTATTGCAATCTATCATACAGCGATATTCAGCAATTGATGTGTAATACTTTGTCTTGAACGGAGGTCGTCTGTAAACTAGTCCGTTGATTATATCAGGTCTTTAGGGAACTTTCTCTTAAGCCTCCTTGTTGTTGGCAGTGGATTCATCAGACTTGTGGCTAGTGGATTTGGGTGATTTAAAATTCGATCTTTATATGTTTTAGTTCACGTTACTATTTCCTTTTGGCCGAGTTCATGCCGAGTCTATGATGTAGTCTATTATTTGTAATATACCAAAGCGCATTAGCTATAACTCTTAGCGTTTTGGATTGGCATCTTTCCAATATTTCAATATTTGATTTGATGGGAGATTTAATATTAAGCACCCAGTACGTATTCTGAACTTTTTGCGCCGCAGCGTAGCGCTTGGTTAGAATACACGCCGAGATATTTAGCCTTGTCAGCTTGTGGCAACTGTACTCCATTTAGATTTACTGGCGGACATGTATTTCTTCTGGTGGTAAATAGGTACAGAGTTGGTCCTAGTACACTGCCCTAAGGCACACCTGCACGAATGGGATATCGATGTCGTTTTAGATCCCTGATTCGTGAGGTAGTATCTGTTGTGGAGCTATGACCTTACGAAGTTGTAGTATTTTAAGTATTAGGGTTCCGTAGCCAAAATGGAAAAAACGGAACCCTTATATTTTACACACTCTACTCACACAATCAAATTACTTTGATTAGGTGAGTAGCCTGAAAAAAAAAGCAGATTTTTTTTATCCGCAAACATCAACGTGTCTTTCAAAAACATTTTAAGGTTTCTAATAAACTTTTCTGATTGAGTGAATATTTTTGGAAATAATCGTATAAATTGTGCCCCACGGTTCAAAACTTAAAGGGGTACCTTTAAGTTTTAAAAATATGAAAAAGGTAGCTATTATTTCGGACATGATCGGAAATACCGTCATTGAGTTATTGCTGAAAAACTGCGTTTCTCAACAAAAGGGCGTAAGTGCCATTAACATTCTCTCTTCTGCTGATGCAATTATTCAAGGCTGCAAGTGTAGGGTTCCTACACTGAGCATGGTCGAGATGCGGTATGCCCGGTTTTTTTTAAATAGAAGTCCCTCGTGCTTAACTCGGTCGAAAGCCTGAGATATATCCACAAAAAAATGCAGAACAGCATTAATTTGTTTCGAAGACATTGTATATTATGTTTCCGACCAGTCTTTGCACTTATTCTATGGTTGGGACAAAGAATAAGTGCATAGACTTCGAAAGCCGAACCCATGATCTAACAATAGGTGTCTTTCGGAGAAGTTCTCGAATCGGTAAAGAATACTCATTTTTATATTTTGTGTCATTTACTGGTGAGGGAGCGGCGCATGCTGACTGTTGTACCTACGCATTTATTAAAGTGGTCAACAGATTCCGTTATATTCTTATCCATTTTTAAAGGGATGGTCAGGTCCAATCATTGAGCTATCAACATTCTGAATAGTTCTCAGTCAGATTAATGTGAGTTCAGCTTACATGGTTTTGCAGTTACCATTGCATTGCATTCTTTTCATACTCTGGAATATCACAGGTGTTTAAAAGGTATAGTACCGGCCCTAAAACACTGCCTTGTGGAATTCCAGCATTTATTTCTATAGTTTTAGAACAAACATCCTCTTCTCGCATTCAAAATGCTCTCATCATATAGTAGCAAATTAATCTGGTCTCTCTGCCTCTTCATACTTTTAGTAACTTTCCACAGTGATTAATCAGTCTTTTGGCAACTTGTAACTTGGCTGAGTTAATTACTAGTACATGTGTCGTTGTGCATTATCTTCCTTTTAAGATTTTTAGTCAGGTTATATAATACTCTTTTATCTTACGGATACCTGGTTTGGTGCCGTCTTTTTCTCCGCTTACGCTTATGTACGAGGATACGCGAATTTATTGAACTATCTTGGTCTATAAGGTACCTATACTATTCCAAACAGCTTATTGTATGTTAGAAATATTTGTTTTTAGTTTTAAGTTCAGTTGATTAATATTTTTAGGTGGAACTTCTTAATTCTATTGCATTTTCTAAGTATGTAGTAAAGTAAGACCCGTCCGTGTACTTATTTGCTAGCGTCAGATTGCTCTTGTATTGTATTCGTTGACTCAAAGTTAAAACTATTAGAGAATGTTCCGATTTTAAGTTATAACGTTCTCTTAGTTGTAAATAATTCGGTGGTATATTATTGCACACAAAGATCTGGTTTATTAGATCTGGAATCTTATGAAGGTCGCATGGCCAATATGTAGGTTTACCTGTAGACATAGCTTCACATTTTAGCTCTTGTTTTGCATACAAAAGCTCCATGCCTTTGGGTGTCGTAAGTTCAGAGCGCCAGTGGGTATGCTTCGAATTCAAGTCACCCCCTAGGATAAATCTCTGTCCGAGTTGCTTTTAAAAGTTCATGTAAGCATTTTGCATTATAATTGGATATCTTGGAGATTTGTACGGTATAACTTGCTTTTGACATAAACCGCCACAGCTTGAATATGTTTCAAATGTAATTCCTTCGTTGCGTGAGATATTTTCTTTTATTGTAATAGCACTTCCACCCCCTTGCAGTGTTGTTTGTATGCAATGCGTGATAGATTTTATATACTTTAAAATGTGTGTAACTTTGTTTGGTGAAATGTGATTCTGATATCAAACACACATCGATGTTTTCAATGTTTAGGATTACTTGTAAGTCTTGTTCATGTTGAAGTAGTGCATAAGCGATCCATGCCATGATTGTAAGAGTCATTTTTATTTTGATACTTTAGGTTTAGGGACCGTTCCCACGGGCGAGAGAATCGCGGTGATGTTATGGTCGTGCCACCTATTTCTATACACTCTCTTAGAACGTGTCTACATACGCCGATATTAACGCGGCGTTGCGACGACTGACTGCGTGCGAGAGAAACGTCATAGTATCGCAGCGCGCTCGCCCCAGAACGTAGCACTCTTGCAGCGAGAGCGTCGCGCTCTCGCTGCGAAAGCTCGACGTGCGCGCTGACCATAAATACTGCTACAATTAAAAAAACGTAACAATGTAATTCTTATAGGTATGTTCCAATATGCACTGCACCGATCATCTTTAACGGGTCCACTATACCTTTAAGTTCTTCGGTCAGGGATTTAGGTTAACTTATTGACACTAACTTCAACTGGCAAGCTGAGGTTACTTGTGTGAGTCAGAGGGTTACGAGTTGAGATCTCAAATCGTTTTAAAAAAAAAAACCTTATAAAATGAAACTAATGCTCGTTGATTTTTCCCCTGATTGACTATGATGTAGTATGCTATCTTGATCTGAACGCTGATCTTCTCAATAAATACGATCGGCTTCTTCGCAACTGCATTCGTTTTATTTTCAACCTTCCTAAGTTCGACCATATGTCTTCTTTCCGTTCCCAAGTAAATTGCCTCCTATTCGTTAGTGCCGTAGTTTGCGCGTTCTTACTACTCTTTATTCTATTCATAATTCCCCTTTAGTCCCTCTAACCTTTGTTTTTCTTTACAATATTTGTGTGCCAACCATAGTGTTTGTTCTACGAACAATCTATTGCTTTTATGTCCTTCTCATTCTTCTAGATTCATAGGATCCTCTTTCCTTGTCCAACCTGTCTTACTCTGGAATACGCTGCCTCCCGATATTAGGATGGCACTCAATCGCTTCAAATTTAAGCTGTAGTTTCATGCGATTCTCTACAAGGATTTAGCTGAATCTTCGCAACGTTAGCAACTTATATGATTATAATGTATTCAATAAATATTATATGTATTGTATTTACGTGTATAATATTAGGTAATAGGATCTATTTGTGTATATTTTACTTGATTTAGTATTTATTTTATGAACTAGCTGCCTTGTTATGTATTCATGTTAGGTTCATCATCTGTCAACATTGTGCACCTTCATTTTAAATCATTACATCACCCAAATGTAGACTCGTGGAGAATGATTTTAGCATTAAGTCAACCTTTATACATCAGTGGCGGAGGGTACATAGAACACCATTCTCTTAGATTTCTCTTTGAATTCTACTTACTAAAAGCATTGAAGGTCCATGTCAACCAAGACATATTTTTTTATCAAGTTACCTCAGGAAAATGTTAACCTAATGTTAATGTTATCTCTAAGAAGTTAAGTTTAAATAAATAAATATTCTGTGTACAAATGTTGATAAAAATGACTTTTCAGAGTTGGTCTTATTCCAAAACGGCCGAGTTAAAAAAAACTCATATAAATCGAAGCGAAACAAGGGCGGGTTGCTAGTTGTTAATAATGTATTTAATATAATTGGATTAATTCTTGAAAAAAAAAAAGTAATGAGTACTTAATAAATCCTTGAAGTGTTGTCGTAACCGCGCTTTGCTGTGGTTTTCCAATAATGACCGAGCTAGAGTTTTTGGATGTTGTTTGGTGCGTTCTTTATGGGACTTAGTATGGCGTACAATGTCCTGCTTCACAGTGGGTATTCGTAGGTCACGGTGTAATAGTTAGTTAGGTACGAACCAGGGAGCGTTGGTTACCATACGCAGTGAACCTTTGTATGATTTCTATGTTTGAGTTAGATGCAGTGCCCCATAATTGGATCCCATTCGTTCAGACGGGCTTCAGTATTGCCAAGTACAAAAGTATTTTGTTTGTTTTAAAACTTTACATCTCATTAAAATTTTCGCTCAATGAGCTAGTAAAGTTTTCGTATTTGAATACCAAGGTGCTTTCTCTTAGTGATGAATATTTTTTTGTCATATAACTCTTTTGTCTAAATGTAATCCAAGATGTTTCAATAATTGCATTTTTGAAAGATATAAAAATTTGAAGTCCAGACTCAGGAATCGAACCCGAGACTTCCGAAGCCAAACTGGGGCCAGAAGCGAACCACCTATCTGGACTATGTTACTAGACCTCAAATCTTTCTATCCCTTGATGCTCACGAGTTGGGCCCTCGCTCATGTTTCACATAAACTGCCTGTGGAACTTTAATGTAATTTAATCTGACTGGAGGACAAGAGCCTATTTTGATTTTGCTTGTTCGGGTTGTTTGCCTGATTTCAGTAGCATTATAATTTGTGCAATCTTCCACTCCAGGTGAAAGAACTGAAGTCTGGTGATGGCGTTAAATAGCGACAAAAGGAAATTTGTGCCAGATTCAGGTAGTTCTTGTATATATCTTGTATGTAGCGAATATTCTTCGACCACTCAATGGTTGGCAAAAATGAAGTGATAATAAATATGTGCCCAGTTGGCAAAGCAATATGCAAAGCTAATGAGAAAAATAAGGCGCTAAAATTCATGACAAATCTTTTTAAATTGCCTGCCACAGGCAACGTACTGATTTAAAACAATGAGTACTTAATATAACGCCCAAAATAATAAGCAGATAAAATATGTTGTGATTAATGATGTCATTTAATTCTAAGAGGAATACTTAGAACTTCGTATCTCAGATCATAACAACAATACCATGACACATGTATCAAGTTATATGATCTTCGTTGCGCGGATGTTCTACCATGTACAGTACTCTGGGGACCGATATTTGAACCAAATCGACAATACCGCTGTAGCTATTTGAATAAAAACAAGTAACAAATATTATTAGTGTTTCAGTTTTATATACATTGCTGTTGTGATTAACAATTTTACGTTAAAGGTTTGTTAAATTTAAATGAGTAGGTACTTAAAAGACCAGTATCATGGTCACCATAACCTGAGACATATTTTTTTACTCCCACGTAAAGTACTATTTTGACTTAAATAATCTAAGTACGATATGGAATTAGTTGAAATTGCTAGGAATATTTTGGTAGGTATAATAATAATATAATAATATCTAGGGACAACTCACACAACGCTATCTGATCCCAAACTAAGCAGAGCTTGTACTATGGAAACCAGACAGCTGATAAACATACTTATATATTTCTAAATACATACATATTATAGATAAATAACACCCAGACACAGAATAAATCATCGTGCTCATCACACAAAGTTTTATCCTGGGTGGGAATCGAACCCACGACCTCTTGCGTAGCAGTCGGATACACTCCCACCGCGCCACAGAGGCAGTCAGGTATGTTTTATGGGAATTCAAATTTCCAAAATAAATAAGTTAAAGGAAATAATATATTTATTCTACATAAAAATCATCAGTCCAAAATTACGTACAAAGCGATAATTTGTCTTACATTTTTTATCATAACAAACATTTTGTAAATATTTGATTGTAAATTGTTATTACAAAAACAGCCCCATCAATTTTCGCACGGAAACAAAGCTCGGTAGTTGTTTGACCATCTTAATCAATTCTCTCTCATAGCAATTACACGCAGCATTTGACACGAGCCAAATATCTGACTAGATTTTGATCATTTACCTAAAACTATACAATGCATGTGACACACAGTACACAATGTAGTGTGCAGAGCAAGCAATTCAGTAGAGCAAGTTAGCCGCAAACGGTCTCAGTGCAAACCGTTGCAGTAACTACTGTCGGTCGCTATACTCGCTATCATTCGCAACGCGATTAGCAGTTAAACGCGTCTGCAGTAGCAGTGCTTTCAACAATTACAACTTTGTCGCTCTATTTTATTATAATCTGTCATTCCAATCAACAGCCTTAGTTTCAAAGCTCTTTGTTAGCTAGTCACGTAATACGTTAAGAGTCATCCGAAACTTTGAATGACCTTGAGGCTTCGTAATTTTGCTAACAATTTACAAAGTTTAAAAACTAATGTGTAGAATTTCATAAAAAACCGTTTGTTTAGCAAGCAGAGTTCACGAAACATTAAGTTTCTTCCCGCTGAACCTTTGCTTTTGGAAATATAGTGTAAATTGCCTAAGGAAAAACAAGATGGCAAGAGCATGTTGGACCATGCTTAGTGTAGGGTTCCGCAGCCTTCAATAATTGCATCAGCAGAAAAGCTTATGTTCATGGCACTTCGCCCTTTTGTTGAGAACCGCAGTTTTTTGGCAATAACTTAATGACGGTATATATGATCATGTCCAAAATGATTTTAGTTTAAAGTATTTCTTAAGCGCTACCTTTGTGATTTTTTTTATGTTTTTGGTCATACGGTTCAACAGTTAAGGGGGAGGACACAATTTGTGCAACTTTCGGAACGATTGTTTCCAAAAATAGAATAACACTCAATTATAAAACTTTATTAGAAATCTTAAAATGTTTTTGAAAGACCTGTCGAATGATGTGGCACACGTTGGTGTTTACTGAAAAACAAATTCAGCTTCTGTTACATGTATGGAATGCCCCCATCTAAAAATATTTATTTTTATTATTTAGCTATCAAACTAAGTAGCGGCTACTACAAGACACCTTTTCACTAAATTTCATCAATATTCATTAAGTAGTCTTTGAATAAAATGCCTGTGACATTCTGACATGACGAAACTATAAGGGTTCCGTTTTTGCCATTTCGACTACGGAACCCTAATAAAAGAGCATCTTGTGAACCCTATCGAAATGAAGAGACGAGCAAATAGTGCGCTTGGGGGTATGCGTCACGCTAGCCCATATCACAGCATTTCAATCAAAACACAGTGATGCGTTACCAATTCAAGAATAACTGACATTGTTGGGATACCGACCAAGACGTCTTATTACTTAGTCCTACCACTCGTGTAACTATAAATTTCCAGTGACGTACTATAAATCGCCAAGGATCATGACAGATCAGACAGTATGTCATCATCGGCTGTGGTTGCAGTTGTGTCGGACCCAAGCGACTTTTTCAGGTAAGTTTGGGATCCCTCAGCCTACCGGCCTCTTATAGAGCCCCCGCTACTGGTGATAATGTGGTAATGATGGACGGAAACCATTGACGAAAACATCATACGCGCATATTTTGCGACTACATATGGAGGAACTAACCTCACTGCGTATCGTAGTTGGATACTTGCTTTCTTTCGGACCCCTGAACCATCTTTCAACGTTTCAGTTTAACTACTGTCGGATCAAGTGCGTTTTATCCAGCGGAATCGTATGCTGGAGGATGACGTACTTGAAAGGCTACGCTCGGACCCACAGTGCAGCCGCATCGTACCTACCTCATCGGATATAGTCGATACCGCCGCTGCTTCAGCTTCAGTCACCCCTGGATGCGCCGACGAGGAAGTGAATAATGTGATTGCCACTAATTATTTTAAACTTTCGCAACTTAATCGCGTGAATTATTTAAAGGTACGAATCTTTTATTTACCCGACGTTTCGATCGAATTGCACCGATCGTGGTCACGGGTCAACTGATGGCAGCTTAGCGATGTCTCCGTGAGGCGCGGGGTTTTTCAACTACCCTCGCCTGGTCTTGATCATTCTGATAATTTGTACTGTCGGTACTTCTACACACTACACACTTCTACACTACAGCGATTGAGTGCCGCAACTTTAATTTTAAGTTGAAGGTTCGTGCGCTTCTCCTCAACGATTTAGCTGAATCTTCACAACGTTAGCAACTTATATAATTATAATGTATTTAATATATGTATTGTATTACGTGTGTATATATTGATATAATATATGTCTAAGATAGAATGTTTTTGAGAATATTCTACTTGATTTAGTACAATTTTATGAACTAGCATCCTTGTTATGTATTAATGTTAGGTTAATTATCTGTCAACATTCTGCACCCACATTTTAAATCAATACATCACCCAAAGGCAGACTGGTAGAGAATGCTTTTAGCATTAAGTCCGCCTTTGTAAACTATTTATACATTAAGTATAATAAATAAATAAAAATGTGGGCAGGTTCTTTATTTGCCCTTATCCCATACAAAAATGTTGGTAACTTAATTTATAATAAATGTCTCCAATTATATCATTAAAACACCAAAGACTCCTTTTATGTTTTAAACTTGATAGCAGCCAACTATAAAATTACGAGTATACCGCAGTTGCCATACTTATGGCAACTGAAAGCTATACTTTTTATAGTTGTCGGACACTATTTTCACTGGAAAAAATCCTATTAAAAGTATTGAAATTGTTCAACAATTTTATTCATCATCATAAGTAAATTACGATCTCGTTTTAGAAGTAGGTAGTTATGATGGTTTAATATTTTTAAACGTTTTTTAACTTTTTCGCATTTATTTGCTTCATCCGTTACTTGAATGCCATCATCAATACCATCTACCAAATTAGGTCGGCGCGCCGTTGTCTTTTTACGGCGGCGGCGGTGCGGGCACATTGGTGGCGGCGGCGCTCATGTCTACTTCCGACATAATTACCTTTTCAGTAGCCACCGTGGCTTTTGACGTAGGCCCGTCTAGCTATAGTTAGAAAAAAACATCAATTAAAATAACATGTATTTTATTATACGTAGCTTGAAAGAGTGTGCGTGTCAAGTTATTGATAAGTTATAATTTGTTCTTAGGACACTGACCGAAGAAAGTGATAAAAAATAAACAAACTAAGGTGAATTTATATCCAAAACATTTACCAAAGTCATATAAGTAAATTCATACGAGTGCAACTGTCATATTCTAAAAGAATATCTTGTGAAAATCGTAAACATTGTTTGAAATACCCCAGATAATAAATAAACCTTTTAATTGTCATATCATTGTCATTGTCATTTTTAAAATTATAGTTTGTGTACGATAGCTTGTTAATTGCTAAAAGTTAATTGTGTACTTCTCTAAAACAGTCATTTTGGAAAATGTGGCACCAATATACCTAAAAGCGTCATAATGTTACTCAAACATTGTAAATTATTCTAAATTGTATTTTATTTGTTACCTACCTACCTATACATATTTTACTTGATAAATATTGTTAAAAATTATAGTTCACAACAAGTGCCCTTAACGCCTGTGGCACAGGTTTACCCTAGTACAGGCATCCTATTAATATCCCTATATAAGATATTTTTTTATAAACTAAATATAATATACACATTTGTAATTATTAAAATTTAATATGTTTAACAGCTGTCTGATTGCCATGGTACAGGCTCTGCCTAGTTTGGGATCAGATGACCATGTGTGTTGTACTAAAATATTATTATTTGATTTTATTATGTATCTGCTGTCTAATTTTATGTATATGTTATTTTTTTGTTAAAGGTTTTTCGTAATAAATTTATTAATATTATGTATGTCCTTTCCATATCACGGGACTATGGAGTCCCGGTCATTTGGGAGGCATGCGTGGGGCCGAAGCCAACACGTAGAGGCCCGTTAAACACTTTAATCTAAAGGCTATGTGACACAAACCGGCGAATATCGTTGTATACACTATATAAATGTACTCAACGACATTCCCCGGTTAGTGTAAAAACTATTGTCAAAAAGTGGTAGCTAAGAAACTGGGTTATGGAGGTGATGTGTTAGTGGAATGGTTAGCTAATACTATTGAAGGACTATGGCGCCTGCCCTGTAAACACATGGTAAAAACACACGGACAAATGGGCAGGCGGTGACTCGCCACTCACTAGATGGGCCCCCTTCTGGCCGCCCCAGGCATACAGCCAAACAGGCGACAGGGAGCAACATGGGTGTGAGCAGCTTGGGGTGTCGAGCGGTGCGGCGCCGGTTTCACCATCACGAAGAAGGCCCGTGAGCGGGTTTCCCCGTAGTTATGCCCTTGAAAATGACACTTCCACCCCCGAGCGTACAAGCTCTGGCGACCTCCCTCTGGCCGGCCGATTAAGGCAAGGCAGAGTTGAGAGTCCTGCTGGCGCTCTTGGTGTTCCACTCCCGCCGGCCAGTGAAGGCAAGCGGGAGACGAGGCCCTGACCGACTCTCTGAGGCATCGGGACCGCAGTGTCGCCACGCACATTCAGCTCGCCACAAAGCTGCCCTGCGGTTTGTGAACTCTTATTTCACCCTCATGAGACATTTTTTATTGGTGTCTTAAGGATTTCAAGAGCTGCTACTATGCCCTCAGAGTGTTGCGTTAATCTCGTATAGGGAGACAACGACTAGCCCCGAGGGGTTTATTATTATTATTCTCTTTATTAAAATTAAATACATATAAATTACATTTTTAAATAAAGCTAACAAAAATTAAATATATTTAAAAATATAAAAAATAGTGCCCCACCGGCATCGGGTACAGGGACCAAGCTACCGGTGGTTACGGTTCCAAAGAAAGGAACCTAATCACTATGCGAGTCGTGTCCAGAAGTACTGCCTTCTGTATCAAGCGCTTGATCCAACCGTTTAACGCGAGCCTCTCAAGGTGTCGACCTGATCCTGAAAATGATGGTCCAAGAGCCACTCTAATACGCCATTACACCGAAGATCTGCCAGAAGTCAACATTGATGAAATCGTGCTGGAGAGGATGGCGTTACAACAGAGCTGCTAAAGGCTGGAGGTAAGCCCGTACTGAGGAAGCTCCAAAAGGTCTTTAATGCTGTCCTGTTTGAAGGGAGAACTCCGGAGGCGTGGAGTAGAAGTGTAGTCGTCTTGTTCTTCAAAAAGAGAGATAAGACCCGGTTGAAGAACTACCGACCTATTTCCCTTCTAAGCCACGTCTATAAGCTGTTCTCAAGAGTCATCACAAAACGCCTAGCGCGAAGACTTGACGAATTCCAACCACCGGAACAGGCTGGATTTCGAGCGGATATAGCACCATAGACCACATTCACACAGTGCGGCAGATTATACAAAAGACCAAGGAGTAAAATCTGCGTGTTTTTAGCATTCGTGGACTATGAAAAGGCCTTTGACTCGATTGAAATCTGGTCCGTTCTGGAGTCCCTGCAGCGATGCCAAGTAGATTGGCGATATATCCAAGTGATGAGATGTCACTATGAAGCCGCCGCCATGTCCGTCCAAGTACAGATTCAGTAAACAAAACCATTACCATTGCATCGAGGAGTGAGGCAAGAGGACGTTATTTCCCCGAAACTGTTCACAAATGCAATGGAGGATATGTTCAAGACGCTGCACTGGAGCGGGGCATCAACATCAATGGTGAGTACATCTCTCACTTGCGAGTTGCAGATGACATTGTTATCATGGCAAAAACGCTGCAAGACCTACAACAGATGCTGAATGACCTGGCTGACTCCGCATCAGCCTACGGATGAACTTGGATAAAACCAAGGTCATGTTCAATGAACATGTACTACCAGAACCGACAGCGGTGCACGGCGCCGTTCTCAATGTTGTTTAAAAATATATGTACCTCGGGCAGTCATTACAGTTAGGTAGAAACAACTTGGGTTTAAAGAATCTTTATTCTCATAAGAACAATATAAATAGTTCACTTACATGAGAGAAATATTAATCCGTAAGTACACTAATCTTCGAGTATCGAAGCATGCATTTATATAATATGAAGGTATAATAACAATTCGTAATTTCGTTGTTTATGGTGACAAAAATGTGATGATTATTTAAAGCATTCTTATCGTGATGTTTTTGGTAGTTAACTAACAAACTGACTGACAGACTAAACAGTAATGTAATGCAGTTATTCGCTGAATTGGTCTAATAAAATTTGTCACCAAAATACCTTACCTCGTCCGATAAAGGAGTAATAAAAAATAAAGTGGGTAGGTTACAAACATTCGCCTATGGAAGTATTTATTGTACGCTACTCGTGTTCGCTCGCATGTGAAGGTGTGTGTGGGTAACTCATTATCTGCCATATTTTTGCTTCATAGTGCAGGTGTGTATAGTTCAAGAGATGGATTGTGTAGTTTAGAAATTTAGTACCTATACAATAAAGTTACTTGCTAAGTTTACTTGATGCCTTTTTGACGTATGTGGTCGTAAGTTATGTATGTATGTCTTTTTCGTTAGAGTAATATTTGTTTGTATTAAGTTATCTATTTTTTCCTAATTAATATGCACATATTGTAATTGTACAGTTGTTTAATATTAAATAATCTTGTTTTAGAATATAGTAGTTGGGTAGATGTTAGGAAGTCATAATTAACCAATCGTTTTATTATTTTATTTTGTGTTGTCTGCAGATATTTGATGTTAGTCTTACAAGCTGAGCCCCAAAGCTCGATTAAATACTCCAAGTGAGGTTTTACTAGCGAGTTGTAGATAGTCGATTTTATTTTCAAAGGTAGACAGTTTCCCATTTTTAGGTAGGGTATGATATTAATTTGGATCTTACATAGCTAATATGAGGTTTCCAGGATAGTTGATCGTCCAATCGTCCTGTAGACCGAGATATCTCACTTCGCTGCGACGAAGTTTAGGTTTTTAGCGCTGAATATCATAAATGATGTTTTGGATGTGTTTATAGTCAATAAGTTATGCAAAAAGCAATCATTTATTATCTGTTCGACAAATAAGATTTCAATAAACTATATCCAGCACCAGTGATACCGAAATAACTTAATTTTTGTAAGAGTTTAGAATGGGATACCGTATCAAATGCTTTTTTCAAATCGATGAATATGCCTAAACAGATTTTCTTTTCATCAATGTTCGTTTTTATATTTGTAATTCAATCTATAGTTGCTGATAATGTGTTTGACTGTTTTCTAAATCCACATCGATGATTATTTAAAAATTGTTTGTCCTGTAAATAATTATATAAGCGGGTATATATACTTTTTCAGAAACTTTTATTATGACTGGCAGCACCGAAATAGGCCTATAGTTACAGATAACTTGATAATGGGAAGGGCTATGCTCGGAGTTTCTCTTAGGGACATAATCAGAATACACAACATAGCCTACCGAATTAAAGCAAAGCAAAAAAGCAAAGGTAAAAAAGCAAGCTAAAGTGTCAGTGGGCTGGCCATATTAGCCAAAGAACCGACAACCGTTGGGGTAAACCGTTGGGGGTGGAGACCGCGTCTCGGCAAACGTAGTGAAGGCCGCCCTCAGCCCAGGTGGAGTAATGATTTACGCAAAACAGCTGGCAGGAGCTGGATGCAAAGTGGCGTGCAATTGGTAAGGCCTACGTCCAGCAGAGGACTGCGATAGGCTGATGATGTATACGATAGCTACAATACGATGTTAAATGCTCGGGGGCCTCCTTCCACGCCAGTTATATAATAACTAGCTGTCCCGCGCAACTTCGTATGCGTACATTTTTCCAATTTTTGCAAGATTTTTTATTACTGCTCCGCAGCGTGATGTTAAATAGCCTATATAGCCTTTCTCGATTAATGGGCTACCCAACAGAAAAATATTTTTTTAATTATTACAACTAACAAACAAACAAACTCTTCAGCTTTATAATATTAGTATTACACTTGAATTGTACATATTTTTGATATTTGTATGCTCCAATATATTTATTATTCCTAATGTATGAAAATAGTTAGAAGACCCAAGAGTTCAGTGACTGAATATGTAAAAAGTTGAGACATTTCCTGGAAGTCTTTTGTGAATAAGACCGGTATACAAGATGATCTTGTATACCGGATATCATATTGTCAAAATAATGACAAAGACGAAATTAAACGTAGGTTAAATTACAAAATTGTGATTTTTAAATTTCAAATAATTTATCGTACCTACGTCGTAGGTTTTTAATAATAGACACTTTGTATTAATAACAAATGTGCACGTCTGTAGCCAGAAGCACATCGAGCTAACTATTTGTAACGAGCTTTTACACAGATCACAATGATGACAGACAGATAATAATAACGTATACCCTGTCTATATACAAATACACATTCGTGAATATTGTACTAACATTTTAAGGCAAACGTTGCCGAACCCAAGTTGTAATTTCCTGTCAAAGGATGCAGGATAATATTATTAGACAAAATCGACTGTTGTATCGATTTTTTTGCTAAAACAGAGCGAATAATTCTTCGTGCCGCGCAGTTATTGATTTATCGATTTATCGCTTTTCAAGTGATAATTGTAACTCATTCTTCGCAGCCATCTGCCTTCTTGAAGGGCCATTGATATGTTCTTGAAACTTCAAAATTAATACAACCAATTTCCATTTAAGAAAGTACTCGTAATCAAACTTCCTATTACCAAGAACAATACATTCAACAAAAATAAACCGACGAAAGTACTTCGGGGAGCAACCAATCCGCATGGAAATCCGAACGAAGTCTCAATTAATTAAAACAATCGTCGATAAACCCGCAGATAACAAGAGGATTATCTATTTTTCTTGTTTGTATTCATTTCAGTTTCAAACATCTACCATCAGTTTAGATTGATTGATAAAGCCTTTCTATGTCCATATTACTATTGTTCAAAACGTTCATATAACATTTGAATTAGTTTCTACCTCAGTATTGCTTAAACATAGAGTGGACAGGGTGGAAAAAACCAAAACAATATTATTAGAGTTTGTCGTGTTTGCTTGTTTGGATCATGTAGTGGATATTAGTTATACTTTTTAGTATTTGAATTTTAGTATGATATTTGTTTGTATTTTTAGTATTTCGTTTGATTTCGAGGCTACAGGCATTCAAAATTAAACCATTCCACGGTGGTCCCGCACTCTTAAGAAGGCGGTCATTCGAGTTTCACACAGCTAATAAATGGCTAGAGAAATGCTACATGCATTTTTCTAGCCTCTCTCTTCTTAGAAAGAATCTTAGAAACCGTAGTTAGTTAGGAATCTCTAACATAATAAAGTAATAAACTTTTAATGTTGAACTGATACGACTCCTATTTTAAAACAACATTTATTATTAAGTCAGGATCTTTAATGAACTTTAATGAATCGGATTTTTTATATGTGGTGCATTTATTTGTTATAACGGCTCTCGAAACCTGAGCATGGTCCGACATGCTTTTGCCCGGATTTTTCACTCTTGTCGGTGTATAAAGAAGGTGACGTTTTGAGGTGCCGTAGGTATATCATATTACACCAATTAATCTTGGCGATCAATATTTAGATGTATATGTTTTTATGGTATCTAATTGACGACGTACTGTCTGATGAGTTACTTACTAAAAATCGCTGTATTAAATCGAACTAATAAAGATTGGACTTTATTTTTTGGGTTAAGCCGTTGATGTGTAATAAAGTAGAAAATTCGAAATACCGAAGCGTATATTTGCTGTAATTTTAATGTGTGTCAAAATTCCTAATTGTTTCTGTTTTCTGTCCCATCATCGAGGCATCGTCCTCCGCCCAACTCTTTTGAAGTTCTATGCTCCTTCACTATTTTCACTTAATTGTATGACAAGGATGTATGATAGTGAATATGAGAATTAGAGATGCAAACATGACATTTCTGTAGCAAAGATTTACACTTTGAAATTAAGTGACCGTCCAGATGCGTAGACTATGCAAATCGGGTCACTATGAAGTTTTCTTGTCTTCTCAATGAATAGATAGACTGATAAATAAACCACTTGAAGTTATTTGTTTTAAACCTTAAAGATGAACGTCCCTTCCAAAAGTTTTCAATATTCAATTCAAAAAGAAATGCAAAGATTCATTGTAAGGCAAGAAAGTTATTTTAAAAAACACATATCTACGTAGATGTAGATATGTGTTTTTTTAAATAACTTTCTTGTCTACTGCTACTACTAATATTATAAATTGGAAAGATTTGATTGTTTGTTTAATTGAATGGGCTACGAAACTACTGGACCGATTTTAAACATTCACAATTAGCAAGCTACACTATCGGGGAGTAACCTAGGCTATATTTTAGTGTCAAAAATTAGTGATCCCTACGAAAATTACAATAATGTAATAGTATAGGATCCCGTTATACAACGACCTTCACCGAGATGTTTATTTCATGAAACGTATTTTATATTTAATTTAATATGTCAATAAATATATTGCGTATGGGTTGCCTAACAAATTTTAGTCCAGAGTAATTTAAAATAATAATTTAAAAAAAAAATTTTTTGAAACATTCCACAGGTGTGATTATTAGATAAACTCTATACCAATCGAAAGTATGAAGCCCATAGAATATGCAAACGTTAGGTTGCCTATTTTTTTCCGGTCACAACTATCGGGTAGCCAGGTATAAACAGGTAAATCTATACTAGCATTTTGCAACGGTCTGCTTATTGAATTGAACTTAAATAAAATTAAAGATTATTTAATTATGAACACGGTGGTATAGGGTTGCCTGCGAAAAATCAGTCAAAAAAAAAAAAAATTTACAATAAATAGATGTTTTTTTAATTGTAGTTTTTTATTTTGTCTTCCAATAATAAAGATAAAATTTGCACGATTAGTAATATATATGTATTACTATAACCTTCTTCTTCACTAAATATGTGTATATACTTTAGTGTCACATAAAAAATAACACACATAAATAATTAATTGGTTGAAAAATAAAAAATTAAATGACTATTTCTCTATTTTAATAATAAAATACTCCAAAATGATGCACAGCATATACGCGTCTATCGCTGTCCTTTTCATTTTCAAGCACAAATAGCATGCGCACTCTCTTTCTTTAAATTGGCGGACCTTAAACAGCTGCTATGCTGTGTCCTCTTCTATCGCATGGCATGGTTGGTTGGGACCTCTCAGTCGCACACATACACTAGCAGCGATATTTTCCTTTTTAAAATTCGACAACCGGAATTAGGGACTGATTTTTCGCAGGCAACCCTATACCACCGTGTTCATGATTAAATAATCTTTAATTTTATCTAAGTTCAATTCAATAAGCAGACCGTTGCAAAATGCTAGTATAGATTTACCTGTTTATACCTGGCTACCCAATAGTTGTGACCGGAAAAAAATAGGCAACCTAACGTTTGCATATTCTATGGGCTTCATACTTTCGATTGGTATAGAGTTTATCTAATAATCACACCGGTGGAATGTTTCAAAAATTTTTTTTTTTAAATTATTATTTTAAATTACTCTGGACTAAAATTTGTTAGGCAACCCATACGCAATATATTTATTGACATATTAAATTAAATATAAAATACGTTTCATGAAATAAACATCTCGGTGAAGGTCGTTGTATATCGGGATCTTAGACTATAACTCAAGGTATAAAAAGCAACGATATGACAGCCGTGCAAAGCCAGGGTAGGCAGCTAGTTTCTTTTAAAGTTGTTTAAGAATTTAACAACTTACATAATCGTAACGGAAGTCGCCTACGTAGGTAAAGTTTATTAATAAACGGCTGACTACTTCCAAAGGTTCCATTACCAGCTACTGTCACTTATTGACAGCAGAAGAAAACAATTTCTTAACAACATAAACTTCTGTTTCTCTGTTTCTTCTGTAGCTTGACCTTATTTCATCCAATCCTACTAGTGGTACTTATAATATTAATGTAAAACTATGGACTTATTACCCGATTGCGCAAATAGGAGGGTTATGTAATTTGAGTGTATGTATGTTTGATGCAAAGAAATATACATACATTCATACATAAAATGTATCTACTTTGGCATGCTCTAGAGCCTAAAGAGCTCGATGGATTGAAGCTTGAGAGGTATCGTTAGATTCGCAGTAATACATCAAAATTATAATAAACTTGCTGACCCGTGCAACTTCTTATGCGTTAGTTTTGCCCGTATTTACAACATTTTTCATTCTTGCTCTGCTCCTGTAGGTCGTAGCGTGATGTTAAGTAGTCTATAGCCTTCCTTGATAAATGGGCTATCGACCCGTAAAATACTTTTTTAATTTGAACTAGTAATTTCTAAGATTATCGCGTAGTATCGATTAAAATGGCGGATAAATCAAAATATTTCAGTTATTCATTTTAAGTTTTAAACTATTGCATAGCTTTTATCGCGGGCTTTGAGCGCGGCGACCGAATCAAGAAATTACGTAACGAAAATAAAACCTAACACCCCCACTTCGCCTACCATGTAGCTCGGCCGAGCGTTTGCTTTTTGTAATAATATACATGACTTCTTAGTAAGCGATGTCAATACTGTTACCTAATAAAGTATCTATAGTTTGAAACTCGCATAAGTTGGTATAGTCCGAGTAGGAGGCTCATGTGCTCTAAGCTCTAATTCGATGAAAAATAGAGAGAAAAGTTTCAATTGATATTAAACTTATATTCAATCGAAACTTCATCGTATAATAAGATCCATCGTTTACGAATAATGCTTACAGATGTGAACTTTTTGTGCTTCCGTAAATTATTTAGAATAATTTTCATAAGTAAACAACATTTAAAAACGTAGAAAGTAACAAGTTTTGTTATAGATAAACCAACCCCCAGTCAGCTCTCTTGCGCGAACTCTGATCTAATTATTTATATATTACTTCATAACTTCTGCTATGAAGTAATATAAATCTCGGCATCCCTTTTTAAGAATGAGACGCTCGAAGGAACGTGAGAATTGACATAGTTAAAATTTATATGCAGATGAAATTCAAAAGCAGTACACAATAATATACGTTACAAACACATTTTAAATTAAAATTAGATACTCTAGCCAATATCAAACACGAATGACTTAACATTTTCGTTATGTAATAGGTAAGTAAAACATACGAAAATCTATACATTTCAAAGAAAACGTTAGGTATGAATTTACCCAGTGGCTTGTGTTAGGAGTCGGTTCACGTCAGTAGTATAATAAGTAGGAACTCATTATAATCAATGTCAAATACGAATAAATAAAAATTATTTATTCACTTAGGAAGCAAAATACTACACTCGTGAAAAGTCGATTTTACATTTACATGTAATGCCTTTTCGCAAACAATAGGTAAAGCCGGAGAAAAGAACAGGCAATAAAAACTCGCGGCCACTCTTTTCAAAATGCCAATGTTTATAATGTTTCTTTGTTTATAAACTGTTTAAGCAGGTAAGGTGCTGCCACCATTATATTATACACCATATTAAAGGACTGATGCAAAAACAAGAGGTCAAAAATATTAAAATAATTGCTCAATTCGCATCGATGAGTAGTTCCTGAGATTATTGCGTTCAAACAAACAAACTCTTTAGCTTTATAATATTAGTATAGATAAATTAAAATATTAAATATAACGATACGAACGATACTATGATATGAAAGACGAATATCAAAAAGAACCGGAAATTTATTGTAGAAAATACTCTAGAAAATGGCTTTATTAATACAAAGTGTTACTAACTTTTATAGTTATACTAACTTTTGCTGCCAACTGTACAAGCGACCATAAACACTTCAACATACACACGTATACACCTCCACACAAGTACAGCTATAGCGCTCAATAGTTTAGAACGGACCACTATAGAGCCTTATTGAGACATTTATCGTAGCTTTGGGAGTTCCTTACTGTTTTATATTTTCGCCATTAAACGCATACCCAGCGTAAAAAGCCTTAAAATGGTTAGTAAAAAAGTTATGATCTCGCCAATATTATAAATGAAATTTTATACACAAGCATAATTTTGGATCTGACTCTTATAATATTAGTTTATTAAAGATTATACTGATAGACTGATTGTAATCAAAGCTTAGATTACCAAGAAGTCTGTTTAAATTTATTAAAATTTCGAAGAAGCATATTTAAAATCTTTTAAAATTATAGTTAAGTGAAATCCAAGTAATAATTAATTCTATGTACCTAACAAAGAAAATTTTGATAATCTCATGACAATTCCCTCGACATTTAACTATTATAAAAAGAGTCAAATTGTGATTTGCAAAATCAATGACTTTATCCTGCCATTTCTTCTCTCGCGAGACTATTTCAAAATTAAATCTATCCTCCGAACACTCCGGTGAGGTTAACAGGACTGAGAGAGCTGTCGTAAAATATTCTTTAAAGAATAGACAGAGTCTAGCACAAAAAATCTAAAGATAAATTTTAAAATAATATTTAGGTAAGGAAAATATTTAAGGGGTGAAATTGGATTCACCTATAATGAGAATTATATTTTACGGGTAAAATTAAAGCCAGCGGGCTTCAATCTTTGACTTATACAACCTAATCACAGTCGCTTCCGCGCATCGGAGGTTAGCGCACGGTTGTTTACTTGCTCACAGTATTATCAATATTGAAATAGTACCTACGCGTCTAGTGTCTGTGTGTTATTTAAAATGGAGAGTGAAGAAGAAGAAAACTATGATTCGGAATTAATACTAAATTGTGAGAAAGAGTCGGACAAAACAATGGAGGGAGACAGTTCAATTGCGGAATTGAGAGAAAATGAGAGAGAAAAGAGAAAAGAGAGAGAGGATGATGATAATATTGAAGAAGATGGCTTTATTACTGTTGTTAGACGAAGACCCAAACGTTTAATTAGAAGTTATTCTACAGAAACACAAAATAATAAGAGGGTAGATATGGAAAATGATGATGAATACGTTCAAGAAGATAAACACGAAGTATGTATGACTGCTTTAGAATGTGTGCCAAAACAAATGGCATTGGCTAGATTATTGAGAGCAGAAAATATTAAAAATATCTTAAGAATCAAATACAAAAGCCATAATAAGGTGCTTGTTCAATTTAAGGAAAAAGATGATGCCGTGAAATTATTAGAATGCGAGAAGTTTAAGGAGATGAATATTAGATGTCAGTTGATAAATGAGTTATCATTATCATATGGAGTCGTAAAGGGAGTAGATAGTGACTTAAATGAAAAAGAAATAAAGGATATTTTTGTATCTAACATGGAGATAATCTCTGTCAAAAGGTTAAAACGAATAAATTTGGAGGGCAAATGGGTTGATAGTGAATCTGTAAGGATTGGGTTTAAAGGTAACATTCTACCCACATTTGTATATGCATATGATTGTCGTTTTCCTGTTGAAGCGTACGTTTTCCCTGTCAGTCAATGCTCAGGATGTTGGCAATTTGGTCATTTAACGAAATATTGCCCAACAAAAAAGAAATTATGTCCAAAATGCGGCGGCCTTCATGACAATTGTGACAAAGAAAATATTGCTTGTCTTAATTGTAAAGGCGCTCACTTTGTCCTTGATAAAAGTTGTCCCTACTTTTTAAAGGAAAAGCAAATAAGGGTTATTATGAGTAAGGAACATGTTACCCACAGAAAAGCTCTTCAATTACTTATTGGAAACCGAGATACTGAGGGGATAATATCTGAAACAACACAAAACAGTACCTATCCAAAATATAACTTCAATCAAAGGGAAACATATAGTAACATGGTTACGAAATCACTGGTAAATCAAACTCAACCTACTACTGAGGAACCCGTGCAACGAAAAGCAATGGAAGATACTAGGATGAATCTATTGGAAAAGTCGCCATTGTTAAAGAATAAAAATCAAAAGAAAATATATAGACGACCTGTAATTGACCACACGCCTGTCGAAAAAGAATCAGCAACTGTTCAAAATGAGAAAAGAGATTACAAAAGAGATGAAAAGCTAGTACAGGCGTTTGAATTTAAAAAGTTCTTATTAAAAATGAAGAGTATATTTATGTCAGAGGAGTCTTTTGAAGAAAAAATTTTGAAGTTGTTAAAAAGTATCTGGGAAGAAGGGAAGAAAATGCTTGTATCCTTTATGTTAAGAGGTGGCCTTATAGAAAAAATTATAACTTTAATCAATGAATAATGTCCAAAACATGTGTTTCAAAATTAATATATATCAATGGAATTCGCAAAGTATCTGCCCTAAGTTAACTTCTTTCAAAGAACTATTAAATAAAGAGAATATTCATATAGCAATCTTATCTGAGACCTGGTTAGATAGTGAAACAAATATTTACATAAATAGCTATAATATCTATAGGAAGGACAGGTTTGATTCATTTGGGGGAGTAGCAATTTTAGTACATAAATCTATACGTTCACACTTAAACGTTATTCAAGTTCCAAATACTGGAATAGAAATTGTTAGTGTTAGGCTATATAACTGTAAAGATTTAGAATATGTGGTATCTATTTACTGCCCATCTTCAGTACAGACTACAGCATCTGATTGGGATATCATTTTCTCTAATTTTTCGAAAAAAACCCTGATAGCAGGGGATTTTAACGCACACCATACTAGTTGGTCTGTCAAGAATAATAGAAGAGGTAGTGATTTAGTGGATGTATCATTGGATAATGATTATATATTTCTCAATAGTGGTGCAGCGACTCGAGTTAAATTAGTTGACGGAGTTTTACAACAAACCTCACCTGATATTTCATTTGTGTCGTCTGATATCGCGATTAAATTTGAATGGCAAGTGTGTAATGAAAACCTTGGCAGCGACCACCTAATTATGAAACTGTCATTAAATATACCTAATCACTTTAATGTTAAAAAGAAAAGAAATTTTAAAAAGGCGAATTGGTACGAATATAACAACACATTATCAAACGTGTCCTTTTCTTCTAATAGTGAGGTCCAAGAAATGTATGATTTTCTCTTACTACAAATAAATAATGCTGCTGATAAGCATATCCCGTACGTAAAAAGCTGTGATAGACCTTCAGAAAAATTTAAGCCAAAAGAGTATTGGACCCCCGAATTATCACATATAGTTGCACGTCACAGGTTAGCTTTGGCAAATTTTCGACGTAATCCTACCCCTGAAAAGTTAAGGAGCTTAGAGGAAATAACTAAAGAATCTCAGAGGTTAATTAAAAAAGCAAAAGCTATGAGTTGGCAGAGATTTTGCGATTCCATTGATCACGTCACATCAGTCTCTGAAATGTGGCGTCGAATGCGATGGGTGAAAGGTTATCAAAATTCAAATAGTTATCCATCCGTAGAAAAACAAATAGAATTACTCCAAACTTTAACTCCAGATTTTGTTCCAAATCAAGCACCGTTATTGGTGTCTAAAAACGAGACATTGGAGCGCGACTTCAGTATCCAGGAACTTCAACAGTGTCTAAAAAAAAAAGACTCGGCACCAGGTTACGATGCTGTTTCATATTCAATGATTTTTAACCTACCATATAATGCTAAACTCTTTCTCTTACTTATATATAATACAATATTTAAATTTGGTTCTGTACCACATCAGTGGCGACACATCCAAATAGTCCCAATCCCTAAATCAGATAACTCGTCAACAGATCAGAGATTAAGACCTATATCTTTGATTTCTTGTTTGTGCAAGACGTTTCATTTAATGTTAGTAAAGCGATTAGAATGGTACACAGAAAATAAAAAAATTCTATCACAATTCACTGTTGGATTTCGGAAATCTCAATCCTGTATTGATTCATTAGTTCGTTTAGTTACTTATATTCAAATTGGTTTCTCTAAAAACATTCCTACACTCGCATGTTTTCTGGATATTGAAAGCGCGTACAACAATGTATCGGTCGATGTAACTGTTAAAATATTGGATGATCTAAAGGTGGGTTCAAGAATTTGTAAATATATCTGGTCTTTTCTAAGTGAAAGGTACTTGCAAATTAAGTCCGACAATAGTGAGACTATTAAAACTAGATGGACTAACAGAGGCTTAGCGCAAGGCGACCCTATGTCCCCTTTGCTTTTCAATCTAATAACTTATAAGATTGCTCAATATCTGCACAATGTGATTGTATCGCAGTACGCTGACGACTTCATTCTGTATACCCAGGATAAAGAGATACAAAAGTGTGAAACCAATATGCAAAGCGCGCTTAATTCCATGATTTTATTATTAAATGAACTAGGTTTAGAGTTATCCTTCCGTAAGTCTAATTTCTGTTTGTTCAGTAGAGGTAGAAGGAGCTTTCAGCCACATCTAATAATAAATGATCAGTCCTTGGTACAGCTAGAATGCACAAAATATCTAGGCATGTGGTTGGACCGAAGTTTGCGATGGAACAAACATATTAATGAGATGACAAGCAAATGTTCTAAGTTTATGAATATTTTAAAAGTATTAGCGGGTAGTTCATGGGGCATACATGTTATCCATTTACGTAGATTGTATATATCCTTGATCAGAAGTCGCTTAGATTATGGATGTTTCTTGTATGATTGTAGCGCTAACTGTCATGTCCTTAAACTGGATCGAATACAAAACCAGGCTCTTCGCGTGGTAGGTGGTTACATCAAGAGCTCCCCTATACATGTTATGGAATCTGATTTGAGCATACCACCATTATGCGTCAGACGAGAATACCTAGCATTCAAGTACTCTTTGAAGATTATGTCATGGTCAAATAACATAACTGCCAACCTGATCGAAGAGCTAAACACCTTTAGTTGCATTAAGTACTGGAAAAACAAAAAAATACCTTTGCTTGTAAAAACTTTTAAAGAAACTAGACAATGTGAACTGTACTCCTCAGAAATCCTAGGAATGTTTAGTTTAGAAACCTGGGTGTCAAGTATAGAAACTAGCAATATTATTAAAACCGAGCTAGCCTGCTTACAGGATTCTAAGTTGCAATACCATCCAGCTATATTACTTACAAATGTGTTAACTGAAATGAACTCTAAATATATAGGCTGGCATTCAATCTTTACTGATGGTTCAAAGAGTGCTCAAGGGCAAGGAGCAGCATTTTTTGACTCAACCTTAAAAAATAGCTATACAGTTAAAGTAGAATGTAATATTTCAATAATGTCACTGGAACTCATTGCAATTTTTCAAGCAATAAACTATGCAATAAATAAAAAGCTAAACAAATTTGTAATATTTTCCGATAGTAAAAGTGCTTTACAGCATATTGCTCGTTGCGCCTCTGGATACAGAGGTGCATCGATAGCATATGATATTTTAAAGGCTTTTATGGAAATAAATAAGTACACAACGGACTATGTATTGCAATGGATTCCAGCACATATTGGATTGAGAGGTAACGAGGAGGCAGACCGAATCGCAAAAGCAGCCGCGACAGACGGAATAAACCTAAATTACTTACCAGATTATTGGGAGCTAATTCCGAAATACAAAATATTGTGTTTTCAATCTTGGAAAAAACATTATGATCAGATCTCACAAACAAAAGGTATTTGGTATAAAACTATACAAGGCGAGCCTCCTCGAATTCCTTGGTTTGTAAGTGGTAATTTAAGCAGAAATTATGTAAAGTTAGTTTTAAGACTTCGATCCGGCCACTATCCATCGGCAAAGTTTGCATTTTTAATGAAGAAAGCTACTTCTCCGAACTGCATCATATGTGATAAAGTAGAAGATGTGCAACATTTGCTGATGGATTGTGTCCGCAACAAAAATGAGAGAGAGTCACTGATGAACGAACTAAATTTAAACAAATTAGATGTAGGTTTAGTACAAAGTGTATTATCTAGTCCACATTCAGAGACCTGTAAAGGATTATGTGAGTTAATTTTAAAAAGTTAATTATGTACTTACTATATATTTTATCAGTGAACAAGTCTCATCATATTTCTAATATATTTTAAAATAGAATAGAAAATATAATTTGTAAAAAGGTACGATGGGGTTGCCATGTCCTTTAGGATAAAAACCCCAAAATAATAAAAGAAAAAAAAAAAAAAAAAAAAAAAAACCTAATCACAATAAATCATAATAAAAGACATTGTGATATTTCTATTCACAATTTCATTAATGTCTCATTTAGTTTCATTTGTATATTTATTATTAGGCTATCACTTTAATTTTTAGGTGTAGCAAAAGCTACGTAGTCAAAACGTAATTTAAACGGAAAACAAATGACACGTCAATGACGTCATGCATGCAATAACAATATCAATAACAATAGATAAGCTAACAATCAGGCAGATAGGAACAGATGCCCAATACCCATAATCCAAAAATATTATTCAAACGCATAAGCCAGTTTGCATAAAGTTGATACTTTGTTTATTACAACGCGAATCATAAAGAGCAAGTTTCGCCAATGTGCGACCAGCGACATTGCAATTTGTCATGCGGCTAACGTCAGCTGCCTTTTGTCTCGCTAGCTTCGACGTGTATACCGTTTCATAGATTTATCGTTCTGACGTGGCCAAATACCGACTAATGTTTTGACAGCCGATGTATGTTGAATGTAAAAAAAATATTCTGATAAAACGCGCTTACAGCGCAGTTATATGAGACATGGAATCATATTGCATGTGAGTTTTCGTGTATATCTTAATTTATTGGAACATTGTTTTGAAGTGAAAACATTAGATGCTGCAATGCACTATATACCTTATGGCGTATAAAAAAAAACTGTACACAAACAACCGAGCAGCACATTCATGGCTATTCACACTTCTTTCATAGAAAAACCGGCCCTCTGGTCACGTTCAAAACTGAATCTAGTAAACGTAATAGGTTACGTTGTAAAAAAAAAACAGTTGTCAATAAAATATAAATCACTTTTCGAAACAAACTTTAATTTCCCAACAAAGTCATCTCATTGTTTACTAATAACAATCTTACTACAAAAAACAAGAATATAAAATGTCCTTTGATATTTAAAGTTGTCGATAAACTGGAGAGCAATACATCACTCGGTGACGTGGAAGTAGATAGTCCACTGGCGATCTCTATTGATGCAGCCATTAATCATACCTTGTCTCGCGGAGAATCTGGGTGAATCTACTGTGAGTTTACATCTCTACCGACTTTATTGAGTAAATCTTTTGAACTGAATTTTATGCTGTTATGTAAGTAAAAAATCCATGGATAAAATGATTATTCTATTACAGAATTAAATTTTTAAGTTTTAATTTGGATTGGCAAGAACCTACTCTTAGCACAAGCAATAAATTAGCTTAGCTGAGGTGGTTCTTCTTAAGATTAGTAATGTGCAAATCAAATACATAAAACATAAACTACGAAATCCTAATCTTAGAGAGAAACAAAATGAAGTTTAATAATACAGTGGGATACTTGTCATATTTCTGTTTGTAATTTTTTTGTTTATCTTAAGATTTTTATTTTGTTGGTAAATTAATCCTGTGCAAAACCAAAACTAATCACACAGTAATAAAATTTTTGATTTGATTAGTTTTTGACTATGATACTGGCAGAAAACAAATAGGAATTTACTATTGGTTTTCTGCTAGTGTCATACGTAACTCGTCTTCCTTAGCATTATCAATCACACCTATCCATCAGTTGTCACTAAAATTATGAGTGATTATTTCCAATTGCACTATTGATATCTGGTCACAGTAGTGAATCTACCGTCTGTCAAGGTCCTTGTTCTGCAATTGCACCATCGCCGGTTAAAACAATTCCATAATCACATTTTTCTTACCCCATAAACTTCTCACTGAAATAACTCTGCTAAAGTGTTGGCCGTAAATCGGGGAATACTTCTAGTCATGTGACAGTTTAACTGATATCTCCGTGTTGTGTGGAAGAGCTCATTTGAAATACAACAGGCAGGGTTAAGCGCGGAAACACGCAGACGTACGCTCTAGTGTTGTCTTCACGCTTTTTTGGAACAATGGAAATGAGAAGCATTCTTAAAAATAGGAATTTGTAATGTAAAATAGGCACCAAACTTGTCCGATCCTATACAGAAGTACATACATATTTGACGCGCTATTATGTTATATAGCAAAAGATAGAACTAAATATAGCTGCAAAATGAAATCTTCATACATTTTTTCAATGGTCCGATCAGGAGGCTAAGTGCGGTTTTCTTGTTCACCCAGGTAAAACTAAACGAACTAACTAAACATATTTCGCTCGAGCAACACACATATCGTTCACGTACAAGATCATAGAAAATGAATAAGGACAAGACCCCTCCGTTTCACTTTACTCTTTTTTTATACTACGAAATAAGGAGACGAATAAGCCTTGCGCCTGATGGTAACCATCACGCTAGCACTTAACAGTATCAGTGCCTCCCAAATCCTTGTTTGACAAAGATCTGAATAATATAAAATATACTACGGGTCTTAGTCACGTGAATAATTTAAGATAAAATACCTTGGGACCCAAAAATAATGTATACAAAAAAGATCTGAATGTCTCTGATATGTGTGAGACATTAGTTCATAAGTCTTATTTGCCTAGTAATTACACTTGCTACAGTGCCCTTTAACCGAAACACAGTGATGTGTTAACATTACTATTTCACGGGAGAACAACTGACACTGATGTGGACACCCACCAAGACGGCCTATATTATATTCTTAGACCACTGGTAGTTTTCGGAAGGCATTCCGAGATATGTATCTATGCGCGCATTCTAAAATTCTGCACTCTCTTTTTTGGAACGTCGTATAATCTGCACGTAGTTCAGTCAAACGCCTCTAAAATTCTAGTCAAATACATGTCGTGACATGAAGTGATTATAGTTTTAGAGGGCTTCATATTGTGAAAACACTCACAGGTGAAGAAAATTATAGGAAAATTTGTACACTTCTCTGGTTTTTAAGATTGGATCTTTGACAGCAGGTAACAGAAGTATACATATATTGCCTATGATGACCCTGAAACCACACGATATCGTGTAAAAAGCTCTTGGAGATTATGGAAATGTAAACATTTCTGTTATCAAAAGAAAAAGGTTCAAGTATTGAGAGATCAAAGCGACCCAGATTGAAATATTACAGAAAATCTTTTCTTATTACCAAGGAAATCCTTTTATGGGTCACCTAATACATGATATACAGATAGACCGTACAACAAAATAGAGTATCTGGGGATGGTAAATCTAGGAAATATAGGACTGATAAGCTCATGATCCTTATTCGGGGTAAGGTACTTTTACTCTAATATTAATTTATATATGTATCTGATGTTGGGTTCACGTTTTTACTCGACTGCGTAAGAAGGAGGGTTATGTTTTTCGAGTCTATATACTATGTATGTGTTTTTCTTTGGCACGCCGTAGAGCCTAAACGGCTTGATGGATTTTAGCTTGACAGGTGTTGTTAGATTCGTGTTATTAGTAGATGTTGTTAGTGTGAAATTTGGATTTAGAAATGTTAAAAAACAACGTAAGTAAACGTCCAGTAGACAGATATCGATTTTAACACGTTTTTGCTAGCTCTTCTACGATGGCAATGGAATCATTCAATGAAATATTCTACCTATGACTGCAATGTAATCAAAGTAGAAAATTTTACACATTTCTTGTCGTCCATAGGTATAGTTACTTTTTTATTTCAAATTATGTAGGTACCCAAATTGAAATCCGAAGACAACACAAGAGTTCTTGCCATACCTGATTCGTATATTTTAAGTAGATAATGTATTTAATTACACTCGTAAATAAACATAACATGTGTATAAAAGCGTGTTTTTAAAGTAGAAAAATTTACTCTCGACGCAAAACCTACCTATAATAATAATCATAAAACGTAATAGGGTAGATGACTGTCAAGTCAAATCAATATCTTTATAAGAAACGTCAAAACGATGCGCCTCGTTCTAATTTATATGAAACTAGCTTTCGCCCGCGGCTTCGCCCGCGTGGATGTCGGTTATCGCGATAAAAACTATCCTATGTCCTTCCCCGGGACTCAAACTATCTCCATACCAAATTTCATCTAAATCGGTTCAGTAGTTTGAGCGTGAAAGCGTAACAGACAGACAGACAGACAGACAGACAGACAGACAGACAGACAGAGTTACTTTCACATTTATAATATTAGTATGGATACAAAACAATGAAGTCATTCTTTTGTATGGTCAAATCATGTAGTTTCAATGTTTGTTTTGATGTTTATAAATTCATGACAGCGTAAAATTGTAGAGAAACATTGTTTTTTAGAATATTTTTGTAAATGCTGTTTCCTGTATAGTGTAAAATATTTTTTTGTTGTTGTAGTCATCTCACCCAATTGTGTCTGTCCGTGGTTTCAGCACCAAAGAAAGTGAACAAATTTGCTGTTTCGTCCTACGATTCTTTCGGCCCATGGGACGAATTATAGGTTTTAGACAACATAAAAATTAGATAAATACCTATATTATGCTTTTTACTGAACAATAAAACTGTAAAATTACAATAATTATCATAAAATCAAAAGTATACACAAAATCACACTTAAATGAAAATTAGTACCTTGGTGTAAAAACACAGTAATTATCACAAAAACAAAAGAAAACACAAAATCATACATTCGTCCCATGAGCCAAAAGAATCGAGGGACGAAACATGGAACGAGTCCGAAAGCGGATGGACGATGGACTTGGATGTGATTTTTTATATTAGAAAGTTAGGTGCATCGAGACAGGTCAGCTGTTGTCTCACGTGTTGGCAGTGTTTTAATCTGCACACATAATAAATTGACATCAATATAATATTTTTCGATAAGGTAGTATAGTAGGTAGTATTTCGATTAGTAGAAACAGCTTGATTTACGATTTACTAGTAGCGCCAAACATGAAGAGAGCTATAGTAGAATGGCCGCATATGCTAATCAATTTCATGATAATCATCCTATTGCATCAGCAGTCTTTTAGACTGTTGATCCTTCACTGTTCACAGTTTTAAATAAGATATTATTTATGTTTGCGATACTATTATAATAAATAATTAAAAAAAAAGCAGGCATGTTTGGTGTGGCTCTATTTGAGGTTTTGGCCTACTTATACCACGCTGGCCAGACGGGTTGGTATTGATTTCGAGTTTTCGTTTTCTAGACATTACTAGACATTATTTGTATCTGCTTGATTTTTACTCCCTTTGTCGCTTCTTACGACACCCACGGGATGAGATGGTGTGGAGAACCTTGTATTCTAAATGTCCGTCACCACACGAAGTCGCTGGAATGTATTGGATGCGGAAGGCGGAAGACTGTTGTGGCGAAAGTTAGGAGAGACCTATGTCCAGCAGCAGTGGACCGATACAGGCTGAGTGAATTTAATTGAAATTGAAAAGGCATGGTTGTTTATTACAATGTCATCAACGTTTTCTTATGACGTTATTAAGTAAAATTATTGTCTGTAAACAGACTTCACAATATTTTTTTTTTACTTTTCACCTCTTTTTTGTATTTAATGTATTTTTAAGCAAAAACTTCTTTAGCGGCGTTGTGCACTTTTTGGGATGGGTAAAAATGTTAAACTCGCGTCAGGCAGGACACGTGACCTGAAAATTCGTAGGACGGAGGGAGAGCAATGAAAAACTGCTACAATATCATTAGATTACAAAGGTTAATTTTGCCACCATCTGCAATGTTATCATAGCTCAGGTGGGAAATCGGGCGGTCCAGCAAACCAGAAGACCGCAGTTCGAATCCAAGTGGTTGTATTTTTCCCTTTTTTATTTTCATTCTTGATTTTGGTTTTTTGATTTGTGGTTCAATTATTTCATATTTTTATATTATTATGTCAGTAAGATCGAAAAATATTATTCAAATTTTATCAGTATGTAAGACAATGCTCAAGTTTTCATTTCTGCCGGCACTCCCGGAGTGCAACCCTTTCCTTTTGTTCTTCATTTTGTGATTCCGCAAATGTGAAACAATATCAGTGAGGATCTGTAATTGGCTGTATGTTGCTTACAAGGTTTTAATAATAGTGTTATTATTGCTGTTGGTCTTCCAAATAAATAAATAAATTTCAACTTATTAACTAACATAATGTGCCACGAGTGCCAAGTGACGTAGGCCGCAAGTTCATAATATCTAGAATTGTTACCCACAAGGCCCTCAAAGTTTAAACCACACGAGCTTTACAATAAACTTAAAATAACCCAAACTTTGCTAATAACACAGGATTCTGCCAATTAAAACGTGGTCCGGAAACCGACTATTTCTCGAGGGTAAATACCTAATAAACTAATATTTTATACAAACATTTATTTATTCATTCATTATCATGTGGCACACATTACAGATCTTTAAAATGCATTTTATTGAATTAGCACACTTGCCAATAATGACATGCAAATTACATTGTTGGTATAGGTAAGAACAAATTATCAAAATTACAAAGAAATAAAAATAGTAAAATGATATAAAAAAAAAACAATGCACAAATGCAAAAATTATTAAAGAGACACATCATCTCTTCTGTCTAGTTTCTTTTTTTATAAACTGTTTAAGCAGGTAAGGTACTAACCACCATTATATTATACACCATATTAAAGGACTGATGCAAAAACAAGAGGTCAAAAATATTAAAAGAATTGTTCAATTCGGATCAGTAGTTCTTGAGATTATTGCGTTCAAACAAACAAACAAACTCTTCAGCTTTATAAAATTAGTATAGATAAATTAAAATATTAAATATAACGATATGAACGATACTACGGTATGAAAGACGAGTATCAAAAAGAACCGGAAAGTTATTGTAGAAAATACTCTAGAAAATGGCTTTATTAATACAAAGTGTTACTAACTTTTATAGTTATACGAACTTTTGCTGCCAACTGTACAAGCGACCATAAACATTTCAACATACACACATATACCCCTTCACATAAGTACAGCTATAGCGCTCAATAGTTTAGAACGGACCACTATAGAGCCTTATTGAGACATTTATTGTAGCTTTGGGAGTTCCTTCAGTTTTATATTTTCGCCATTAAACGCATACGCAGCGTAAAAAGCCTTAAAATGGTTAGTAAAAAAGTTATGATCTCGCCAATATTATACATAACATATTATAGCTCCCTTATAAAATGACGGGACACCAATTTGTGTGATCCACAAACTGTTGTTCCGGGTCTGGGTGAACTTTGTGTCCGTAACTCCATCCGTCAGAAACTGACTGATCTATCAACTCATAGCTCAAACCTTTGAACGGATTAGAATGAAAGGCACATAGTTGGTTATTTACTACTACTGGTAGTTACGGTGAAATTTACTAAGAACAGATTTTTAAAACCTCAACCCCCAAAAGGGGAAATATAATGTGATGGGAAAGCTAATACATAACATGTATAAATTATCAAAAATATTATTCGACCAAATTAAATAAGGCATTATAACATTATTAAACAAAACCATAACCCTTTCTGCCCTATGTCCTATCGGGAACAACACGAGACTCTACTTTGTGATAAATGGTTGCCAGTTTATGAGATCGCTTTTATATGAGGTTAATAACGAGGGCAGGGGTGTAGAACTGTAGATTAATATCTCATTGCGTGGATTAGCCATACGTTGGGGAGTATTGTAGTGTTGTAGGGAAGTTTTCGGACTTAGAATTATGTAGTTCAATTAGACTCAAGTGCATATTTCGGTCGAATATTAAGAAGGAATTGAGGACATGAGCACTACCGGTGTGTAGTGTGGATTAACTGGTCAAAGGATTCCAAGGTATCCGGTATGGTTTTAAAATGCAGAAAAATAAAGCTGTATACGCACGAACGAATACAAACATGGTGAACACGAACATCGAACACTTTGTTTGCACGTGCGTACCACTAACGAACATCAAACACTGTTTTCGTCAAAAATATTTGTGGCGATCCCATTTTGTTGTACTGTGTGGACGGTGTTTGAAGAAATTTGATGCAATATTGTTTTTGATTATTGGCTTCTTTACTGTGGACCACTTCTCACGGTGAGTCTATGGTTACAGAATTGTGTTTGATAGGTTTTCGTGTTCGCTTTGCTAATTTATGTCTACCCGTACGAAACAAATGTTCCGTGATTGATGCTTGTGTTCACCATGTTTTGTTCGTTCGTGCGTACATGTCTTAAAAAATATTTTTGAAGGCTTTTTTGAAATCAAAACATCTGACAATATAGCCTACTTATGAAATAAACACTGTATTAATTTGAAATAGAGTAGTCTTAAAGTTTATTTAGATAAACTTTGAGACTACTGTAACTCAGTGGCGTTTGAGGTATCTGCTATTTGGATATGTGCGAGGTCAAGCAACCTTACCACTGTCGGTTCATAGATGGGTGACCATTTTCGAACATTGTCATACCCCTCTGAGCCTCGGAGAGCACGTCAAGCCGTTGATCCTGGGTTGACCATCGGGCTATGAGAATAAGGAAATAGAGAGTGCGCTTGTGCACTATAATATCTTCTGCATAGTTGGCTAGTCCGAAATCGGTTAGAAGACCTGAGAAATCAATACAGTGTTTATTTCCAAAAAAACTTAAAATAAAGTCCTCTAACACTCCTCTAACTAATTAAAGTTATTTCTTATATATATATGTCACATTGTTAGTTATCTTTTCTAAAAAAAAATATGAATATCCCTAAACCATTATGGCTCACATAGATCAAAGTAAATACGCGCGGTCAAGCTCACAAATAGCGAATGTTGTTTACATACGAGCCCCTACGTGCCTCGGAATCCGTTGAGCCGTCAAACCCGACTGTTATGATTGAATTGTTGCATGAAAAGGTCAGATGGCAGTGCTTTTGTATATTGGTAACAAGTAACGTTCCAATCACGCAATTATTTGCTTTTTGGGTTTATTGCACATAATCAACAACCGACCCAAATGCCCACATCATTCAATAAAATGCCTACAAAAGACACGTCTTTACGATCAGTTGTTTATTCATCAGTCATACAGGACAAAGAATTTTATATACAGAGGGATTTCTTATAAACTAAAAACTTCCCGCTCGTAGCTTCTTTACAAAACACTAAATAACTTTGAAATATCAGATTTTTAATCACCACTTGTTGTTGAAGTTATGGCCTTAACCAAATACAGACGTTTTTCTGGAACAAAATCGTTGTTTATTGTAAAGTTTAGGCTCTAAACCTTACAAAGAAACATGGATTTTACCCCTGGGTCTCTCAGATGTGTGGTGTGGTGTGTCGTAGGTGGTGAAGGGTTACTTTTTTTTTCAAAAATAATTACGAAGTTATTTTGTGTAATTAAAGCCCACAGCAACAGGTTATTATTATACTAAAAATCATCATCTATTTAGATATAGATGTAAATATATATGAGTGTTTTTTTATAGGCATACAAAATGAATTCAAAACTCATCTTAGGTAAGTAACGAGTTTGAAACCGATAACATTACCGATAATAGACAGGTGTCTATTATAAAATAAAAATGTAGTTGCTGGGTCCTTTTTGGTTTAAATAAAATAGTTAGACAGTAACATACAAGTAAATGTTGTCGATCTTCAATCCCGACAGTTTGATAAATTGTCTTAGTCGCCTTTCCATGTCTGTCAAAGTTTTCTCGCGGGTAAGAAGTACATTTAAGCATTATTGGCAAACCCGCGACAGCATTCACGTGAAATCCAAAAAAAAATATATTTTTCAGTGGCAACGGAACGGATCTTTGTTTACTGCCGACGTTTCGATCGCATTGTTTCGACGGCCACCGCAATACGGTCGAAACGTCGGCAATAAACAAAGTTAATTAGTCTTAAAATAAAATATTTACGCGCCATATTCTTGTTTATTCCCTACATTTATTAAGTTTTATCTTAGACTTTTAGACCGTCAAAGCAAATAGTTCACAAATATTAATGAGGTTTCATGCGAGGTGATCGTATCCTCGATCCACCTGCCACAGTAACCAAATAATTAACATGAGATCGTTTTTAATCCTAAATCGCGCAAATGGAGCTATAGCATCACATAGGTGCTTACTTTAAATATTTATTAGTTCCCAACGTTAACTATTGGTTCGCTGCCTGCCAGGCATCACCACCTCTCTTAGTCAGAGGATCATCCTCTTGTGTTGGAGAGAAGTAATACCTTGTCCTCTAAAAAGTGTTGAAAATTATCCTTTTTAGTACCACTAAACGTACCAAAACAAAATAAAACCGGACTAAAAATTAACACTATCCACTTTTAAGTCGACATTCGTCGGAGTACGCTTGAACAAAACTACCGTCGGCTTGTTTGGAATACAACACGAGCTCATTTCGTATACAGCTCAGTAGAATACGATTAAGGTTGCCATATAAACCGGAAAACGAAGCGAAAGAAATAGGTAAAAGCATTTTTCTACATAAATTTTAATATTTTTGTTTGTTAATTGACAATCCGATTCAAAATGCATTATACTAACATTTAAATTGTGGACAAGAAGCGCAATGCTATTTCTGTAACTGTTACAGGTAAATATTTAAATTAAATGTTCTGTTATTACTATTATGGTTAGAAAAACAGAAAACAAGACGTACAAATTGGTAGTAAAAATCGATTGTGGACCTAAAATGGCTCTATATAATAAACTAGCTGTTCCGCGCAACTTCGTCTGCGTAAGTTTTTTTTTTACTACATTTCTCATTGCTTCTCCGCTCCTACTGGTTGTAGCGTGATGTTGTATAGCCTATAGCCTTCCTCGAAAAATGGGCTATCGAACAGTGAAAGAACTTTTCAATTTCGATCGGTAGTTCCTGATATTACGACGTTCAAACAAACAAACAAACTTTAATAATTATGACATGATGTTATCATTTTTTTCTTCTAATTAGGCATCTAGGATAGTAATACATATTATTATGAATTTTATGCCGTTTGCCCAAAATACCTAACCACCTAAGCAACGCGGCCACTTGGACACATAGAGAGTATTCAGTAGTGCAATCACCTACCTATCGAATGTAACATGGACACAGCTGCCCTATAACAAATTACAAAAAGTGAAACTCGTGTAGGCACTGCCCTGGTGAAGTATAGCGTTGGTCTTCGCCGTGTAATCTCATATCTCTATTCCAACGTCAATCCGTCGCAGATCATACTTACCTGTCTCAGAAATACAAATTTTGTGTAGCAACCCTAGACAACACAAGAGGCAGGCTAGTTGTACTAGAACCGTGTCTTGCTACGACAGGGGTTTCCTGTCCAAGGATATATTGCAATTTTCACGTTCACCACACTTTCTTATATTGTTGTGAGAAGAATTAAAATATATTGCGACACATTATCAAGAACTTGCACATTAAGTATTGTTTATATTATGGAGATGTGTTTCTGTGTCTTATTGTGGACGATAACGAAGAGTATGAAATCAAGTAGGTACACTAAAATCTGAGTACGATTCTAGTACCACAAAAAAACGACTCAAATCATCAATCAACTTTTTGGACTGGTCTTAAAACAGTGCGATAATCTGTCCCACTAAAAATCGTTTAGAGGCCCTGCAGATAACAAACTTTTTAATCAACCGATAGTTTGATCGAGTTGGGTTTTAAACCATATTATATTGGCCGATACCAAATCGATATAATGTGCATTCTTCCATACATATCCATACAACCAAACCCTGACGAAAAGTTTGTATTTGATTTAATTATATGTATCAGTGATAATTTTCAAAAAGTCCTAATCGACTTGGAGTATTTAGATGCCAAGCGCCGCCGTCGTCTGAGCGAAGGTTTAACAAAAGCAGTCCCGGAGCGGACAGGCTTTTACAAACTAGCTTTTAAGCAAACTAAGAACGACGTAACCTACTTCAAGCCTGACACTATAAAAGCTAATTATTTATTATGCTTTAGTATCGTAAATAACAGATGTAAAGCTTGTATCCACAAATATTCACAAATTTGGAACACACGAATAAACCTTTGAATTAGTTCATTCAAAACTCATTCTCTCAACTGTTTAATAAGATTGAACTAACTTTGGCCATTTCGTACTGTTCCAGAGCCAACCTATTAAATTTTTGTGTAATGTATTTTTAAACAAAAGTGTTTGATTTTACTGGACTTTGATATTTTAATCGTTTAAGGGGTGAACGTTTCAAAGAATCGCCAATGCTCGAATTGCAAAACATTCCTCAGAATTATAGGTAGGTTATATAACGTAGCAGTAACGTAGTATATACTTTAGTTAGTTAGTTTTTTTAGCTATATACGTTAGTAAATTGTATAACGCAGCAGCTATATACGACTGGTATGTTGGTCTAGTAATTAGTGACCCTGACTGCTAAGCCGGAGGTGGTGGGTTCGATCCCCATTCACGATAAAACTTTATGCGACAAGCACGATGGTTAATATTATGTGTCTGGGTGTAATTTATCTTTAATATGTATGTATTTAGAAATATTTAAATAAGTTTGTCAGTTGTCTGGTTGACATAATACAAGCTCGGTTAAGTTTGGGATCAGATGCAGTTGTGTGAGTTGTCTCAAGATATTAATACATACGTACATTATTAATACAATCTTAAAACGGTGAAGAAAAACATCAGGATGAAACCAAGCGCTGAAACTAAATAAGACAAAGAAAGACATGACATAAATCAATGCGTACTGCGCCTGGGTAATTAATTTTAGAACCCCCCCCCCCAAATCCCAGTATTAGTAACATTAGCTGCCAGATTAAATTAAAGAACTACATTCACAACCTCTACGTACTAATAGAGGTTAAGTCTAGATGTAAAAGTTTAGATGTTCATCCGTCAGTCAGGCTTTGCTGAATAGGTCTACCTATTGTTGCATAGCAAGACTAACGATATTTAAGGTTAGCATATCTATTTGTAACTTCAAGGCAGCCCACTGCAGTTGTCTACAGATCCATGTAATTTATGAAGTTTGGAGTTGCAGACAAAAGCTTACCTCGACTTCAGTCTGATACCTTGTATTTTTATGGTAAGTATTCAGTGGGATCGATAGATACCTATTTAATTTTCTTTGATGAAATTTACTTAATAATATTATGAAGGATAAAGGTATTATTTAGCCGGCGGCTCTCTGAAGCCAATTAATCTAACGTTGATTAAATACGGCTAGTTATATTTCATTATCTTCCTGAAACTTGAGATACAACAGTTATTAGGGAGATTCGTTCTTTATGATTAAACCCATTGATTGAAATCAAAAAGCAAGCCTTGAGAAAGGCAGCCTTTGTTAACCCCTCCAGGGAAGCTGAACTGCTTGTGTGTATATTGAACCTATATTGTTTGTATAGTGGGCTTGGCACTAACGACCTCTCTCGTTGCGTGCTTGTAGTAACCATCCATCATTCGACCATGAATAACCACTACAACCGTCTTTAATTCTCAAAGCATTGAAAAATGCGACAAATTTCTCCAATTTCATCTTCCTCCAACGAGCATTCAGAGACAGAAGGTAACCAATTACATCGGTAGACAGTGTCCAGATGCCGTGACAGTGTGGACGGTAGTAATATCACGTAAAGGCGAGCACGCGCCGTAACGATCGCTCGTTAGCTCCCCGTCGTTACGTTGCACTTTTGCGTCTTACCTCCACTAGAAGTGAAGACTTGAGTGTTTTGTTAGAAGGGGTAGAGAAATGTTTTGCAAAATTGTGTTTGGTTTCCGGTATCGCGATTTCACTATGTAGGTACTTCGTTATTTTATAATGTCGAAAAATTGGTAAGGATGACTAAAAACACTTTCGCCAATCTTGAACCGATAGGGCCGTAATTGCGACTTCGTAGGTGGCCACGGTCTCTTGGGCTTACGCAAAAAAAAATCATTATTAAATTTTTTCCTTGATTATCGGGAACAAAAAGAAATCACAGGGATCTAAATAAGGACTGTGCCGTGGATGGGGTACGGTTTCAATACCGGATTCCTCAAGAAATGCCTTTGATCTGAGGGACGTATGTGACAAAGCGTTGTCGTGATGCAGCATGATTCCCGAAGCCCAGCTTTAGTCTCCTCTCTCGCAGAGCTTGGAAAACTTTCGACAATGCTACAGATGTATACCATTCCGAGTTAACAGATCTATGATTTGCCCATACTGAAGACTGTCTCTTATTTTCCGGATCATATTGATAAATTAACGTTTTGTCGGCTGTGATGATTTCCGTAACACGTCTTGACGTTCCGTTTTTATATAGTAGACACATTTTGCGGCACCCATTGAGAGCAAACGCGGGATCCAATGACAACAAAGCTTCCTCACTCTAAACAAAATCCTAAGAATCCTTTCGATGTACGAGTAAGTAATTCGTGGGTCTTCTCTTACCATCATTTTAGTAGTCCACACATTTTCTGCAGTTACTATCGTTTATGGGCAACCACTTCTATGGCCACCTCGAAGATGACCTTCGAGGTTTGTTTTACCCCTCTTAAATTCACTGAACCATCTGAACTGTTGCTCGAAATGAGGCAGACTCCCATAACGCTGATTGTAAAGCATAAAATATCATAGCACGCGAATTTTCGCGGTTAAGCTCCATTGTTGCAAAGAAAAACGTGAGAACTCTCGTAGTAAAATATTAGTAATTTTTTATTTTTATTTTTATATGTATGTATTTGTTTTTTATATGTATATTTGGAAATGTAATTTAACATTGTTTACCAATAAATAAAGAGCATAATAATAATATCTTGGGACAACTCATACAACGTCCTCTAATCCCAAACTAAGCAGAGCTTATACTATTGAAACTAGACAACTAATGACAAAACATACTTATATATTTCTAAATACATATATACTATAGATAAATAACACCCAGACAAAGAATAAATTATCGCGCTCATCACACAAAGTTTTATCCTGGGTGGGAAACCAACCCACGACCTCCGGCTTAGCAGTCAGAGTCACTAACCACTGGATTAACAGGCCAAGCCATTATTTTTTTTAAACCAGCAACATGGCTACTTGCATTTTATATTTTAAATTATGAGTATATCAAAAAATTATCGATGGCCCTACGTATATGGCGCTATTTTGTTTGGTAGTTAAATAACAAAAATAAATATTTGTGTGTCAAAATTACAAAGGAGAAAAATACGATACAGCTTCAATATTACTTTCGTCTTAATTTTCCGATAATATATCGCAATTTCTACATAACATCTCAAGTTCCCAGTTTATATTGTCGCGCTTGAGCATACACATACCTTCTAATGTCCAAACGTGACGTGAGCTGAATTTCAAGCAGTCCGCTTAATCGCTTAAATCTTAGCTCCACGCTTATCAAATAAGTAATCTTTAATTAAATGCAACCCGAAGTGACCAAACTTAATTAGAGCGATAAGCTACGAAATCCATTTAAAGTTGCCTCGGGAAAGTGTCACTGGATTTTTAACTTCCACTGCATCTTAATTTAAAATAGGATTTTCATTTATAAAAGGATCTACAAACTGGCTCATGGACGTAAATAGTTTCAGTTTAACGGAAAAATAAATTCCGGGCTTATTTTTTAATTCTTCGGAAAAATAATTATTTTTAAGCGATTTTTTCACGATGACCAATTCCATCAGGCAATTATTACGCTGGAGACAAGTATGTGAGCAAACACAGTGCACTCTCTTTTCCAATTATGTGGGTCCAATGGGAATAATGTAGTTCTTTTGATTCTGATCTGAACATTTTAAAGGTTCCGTACCTCAAATGGAAAAAAACAAAAACCTTATAGGATCAAATTTTGCAAAAAAAACGAAAATTTATGCAGACGAAGTTGCGCAGGTCAGCTAGTATAATACATACCAACAAAATATGTACGAAAGCCTCTGTAGGTGAGTCAGATTCTCCATTGTACTTTTTTTTTTAATAAATTAAAAAGCGTTTGTTCATCCCGAAATTTACTACTGAACTCAATAATGTTACTATTAACATTAAAAGAGAGATAAATACAGGATCTGATAAATCATATTTTATTCATCTGAAAACTCGGTTGCATGAATGTATTTTAATAAGTCATTATTATTAAATATATTTACATATTTATACACATCAATAGTTTCACAAAACGCACATCTGCGTTTTGTTCCCACCGGAATATATATAACGCATATTGATATTCAATTAATTAACACAGTATTACGTGTTTGGTACATTAGACGAACATAATTGAATTCAACCTAATCCAATTATCGAATTTGGCACCAATTAATTGTTAAACGAATGAATTAGGTATTGCATAAGTGTTACGTTCTGTTAATCTCCGTAAATTCATAACACATATTGTACGTTTGTAAAATTTAGTCCAGACAAACTTATCACCAAGCTTGGTGAACGGAAAAATGTGAAGAAATCAATAACGTTTTAAACAAAATAGTAAAATCCAACAAAAATATTTGCCATTCTTTGACGCAGCTTCTGAACGAAGCTGTAAGTGGCAATTAGTAAATGATAAATGAAAGGAGATAAGTTAAAGGTAGGCGTAGTCGGCTTAAGTTTACAGTATTAGGTATATCTAGTATACAGCAAGTTCCTTAGTTGAAGTTAAACCACCTGAATTGAGAATTCTACATTACCACATGGCTTCAGTAAAATAAATAACTTGATATTGTTTTCGCGTAAGCACTTGAGGAAGTTATAGATAAAAATAAAGTAATTATAAATTTAATTCAGGCCAAATACCGATAAATACTGATCAATTTGTGTCATTATAGGTATGTATTTTATTATATACGACTGACAATATATCTGATAAAGTAATATCTATACTAATATTATAAAGCTGAAGAGTTTGTTTGTTTGTTTGAACGTGATAATCTTAGAAACGACTGGTTCGAATTTAAAAAAATATTTTAATGTTGGAACGTCCATTTATCGATGAAGGCATACGTATATGTATCATTACGGTACGACCAATAAGAGCGAAACAGCAATGATTTTTTTTGCAAAAACGGGGAAAATTTACGCAGTTGCGCATGTCAGCTAGTCTGATATAATACCTGACCGCATTCTGCACTCCTGCATTGTAGAGATTCATATACAAATTATATTACGTGCATGAAGTTGAAGCGTATCTTACACCAATAGATCCGTTAACTTTTTTCACTCTTTACTACTTATACAAAAGAAACAAGCAAAGGTGTGGGGTATAAGATGAATCTTTAACTCCCCTTAGATTCAATCTTACGAGTCTTACTACCAAGTTCATTTTAATAAAGGAGGACATTGCCTGGTTTTCTATCGACGGCCTGGATCCTTTGGGAGCCGAGGTAAGTCGATTCAACTTGGACATAATCACGTCGCGTTCTCGACTACGATGCGACAGGGTGGCTCTTACAAGGCAGAATCCAGACAGTAAAAAAGGTATATTTTAATTTATAACAGCTGCATTAAAAATAATTAACTGTATAATAGAGCTTAACGAGCGTCATTGAAGGAGAACCGAACTTGCTCGGGATTTTGAGTTCGAGAACTTTCGAGAAATAAAGTTTAAGACTAATTAGCGTTAGTCCGCGGAATGTAAGGGAAGCAGACTTATCCGCGATTATATCACAAAGACAGAGTTTGTATGTTTGCGAAGCAGACAGTTTAATTGATTTGAAAACTTTATTGTGATAATTTTGCTTTAACTTTTTGGAGACATGTCGGAAATTAAATTAGAAAATGTTCTCGTGTGGATTAAATTGAATGTGATATGTGTTTAAGAGGGATTTTTGCTTAATCAGTTTTAGAAATCGCGTGTTATTTAATTATAAAAGATTAACAGGAGTTGCTTAAGCACAAACCTATACAAAAATTGAAAATTAGTGTTTTGTAGTATTCATATACTTATATTATACTACTTATCTACTTTTATAGTTGTCACTAAATTCAAGTGCCTGCTTAGAAAAAGTAACTACCAATTTTGATATCTATCTTATACTTATAGTTAATGATAATAATTTATTTTTTCTGATGAACCCTTGTGGCCCGATTAGAAAAAAAAAAAAAAGTCCAACTTTAATTGTATCTGATGTCAGTTATATTGTTTTTTTTTATATATAAATCTAGCCTATTTTACCCGGAGTCCATAACGATACAAGATTCGACTAAATCTGTTTGTTTTGAAGTTATGGTGGAATAAAGAACCTCACAGACATAGGTACATACATTAACTCTGAAAACATAACACTCCTTTTTTAGGGCATTCGTATAAAAACAGATGCTGGTTTGCATAACCCATGAATATAATATACCCCAATCTATATTATATGGAGTTCATGCTAATAAAGAATTTTTACTTGGGTGATCCATCTATATTTTTTTGTTATACCTGGGCATCCATTCAGACGAAAGAGATGGATATACCATCAACGTCAAGCATTTTTAAGTAGGTATTCGTAGTAATTTAGAGTTTAATAGTGGTTTTATGGCCGGACTCCGTAGAAAGTGACAGCAATTTCAAAATCCGAATCGAATTACCGTCATATGAACTTTTTTGATACATAAATGACAAATTGACGTTATTGTTATCCTTAAGGAGCGTCTAAACGGGTCATTTTTATGGTAATTTGTGGCGGCCGGCAACATGGCAATACTCTCCATTATTGTTTTGATGGTTGCCGGACGATCGTTGAGCGATCGATTGTCCGCAATATTGCTCGGCCAATTTTGTTGTTGTCTTAGTCGCTGTCTATTGGAACGAAGTTCCTTAGTTCCTTATCGCGCGTTGTGAAAGGGGCTAGACGGAAAAAAATCTCACGAAAAGTTGTAACGACACTTTTTGACACAAACAAGCAGTGCGGCGTGCGCGTAAGATATGAACATCTAATTTGACGAAGAAGTCACCTGTCGATTTGGTCTAGGGGCATAAATTCGGTACACAGTATTGGTGACAATTGTGTAGTTGTGGGTTCGAGCCTTCGGTATCGTAAGTTATTTTCGTTTCGTCTTTCTATTTCGCATTGAACAGTGTGGTGTTGCGAAGATTATATATAAAAAAAAAGGTAAGTATTTCGTTCCATCCGGGTGTCCCTCTCAAGTTTATTTATTATTGCCGGGTAGTGCATCCCGGTTAGGAGACTGAATCATGCGCCATACAATTGCGGACATATTGCCATTATTGGCTGAGAAATTAATTGCCAATAGTTCCACCACAATTTGCCGTAAAAAATGGCCCGTTTAGACGCCTCTTTATTACATAAGAATAATCTTCCTTTGAATATCGTCTTCAAATGTCAAAAGCAAATGAAAATCTTGATATTGTCGAAGTTTGTCCAGTGCCTCTGTGGCGCGGTGGGAGTGTGTCTGACTGCTACGCAAGAGGTCGTGGGTTCGATTACCACACGGGACACCACTTTGTGTGATCCACAAATTGTTGTTCCGAGTCTGGGTGTACTTTGTGTCCGTGACTTGCATGTTTGTAAAGTCCCCTGCGACACAGGGCTTGTAACCTAATGCAGTAGTCGTCTGTAAAAAAAAAATGCATGTATGTATCTATAGAGGTGAGTGTTCAGTTAGTCATCCAAAAAAGACAAGTAATTCTTACCCGCAACTCGTCGCAAATAGTCGTGTGACTAAAAAACCAGCATTCTAAAAAGCAACCGAGATAAGCATCACGTAAAAGAAGAGGAATATATCTGCTTGTGACACTACCGCACCGCCGCATCTTTTTACAAAAGCAATGTTTACTCAAGTAAAGAGCTTCTGCATTTTTTAACCTGCACGACCGTTGCACCGCTTTTCAAACGTAGGTACCCCTCTACCTTCATCCTGTCTTGATATTTTTTCATTTTTTAATGAATTCGCATAGCTCTCACGTATTGCAATTTAAATGAGCAAGTCTATGCTGAGTTCAGTATAATTCAACGGTTTCTTTATGTTAAATAGGAATTTTGAAAAGCGAATATTTTTAAAGCATTGCCTGCATGGACTTAGTGTAACTAAATTTGCTACAAAACTTTATAACTTCATCAATCTTAATCGTAAAATATATTTTATTTTCGATAGTAAATTTGTGGGCGTCAAGATGGCGAAAGCAAGTCTTGGATTTCCAAACTACATTTATATATACACTAGCTGACCCGTGCAACTTTTTGAAACATTTTCCACTGCTGCTCCGCTTCTATTAGTAGTAACGTGATATTATATAGCCTATACCCTTCCTCAATAGATGGGCTACCCAACAAAAAAATATTTTATCAATTCGGACTAGTAGTTCCTGAGATTACCGCGTTCAAACAAACTCTTCAGCTTTATAATATTAGTATACTTTAGTATATTAGTTAAGCAGTACCTACTTGCTACTATTTGCTCAAATTTTTGCTGGCTCAATATATATTTAGTAATTGAACAAAATATATGGTGACGACAAAGAAGAAAAAGGCGGGACCAAGTTGATAGCCTGCTCAGAGGCTGATCGTTGCTATGCACCAATACAATACCTTACTGCTACCTAACAATTATTGCTTTTTATTATCCCTTGCATGAATCAATTAAAAAATAACAGCCGTAAACTGTGGTCTTGACGATTAGGCTATTTTGTATTACAAGTTGAAGAACAGCTTATTTTTTAATTGTTGATGAGTTACCATGCAATACCCATACCTTTAGATAATTTAAAAATATCTTGCTTGGATTATGTAAAAAAAAAACTTTCTTTGAAAATATAAAACATAACAATAGCATTTAAATATTTCCTGCCGCCATATATTTTTCAAAGAGTTGCTAGAAAAAAAATATAAGTATATCTTATACCTAAATAAAAAATAATTGAAATAATATCGGTGTAAGGGTCGTTCGGCTTTTGGCCAAAAAATAAAGTAACGTTTGTTCAGCATCAATAAAAACATAAAAAATAACAAATAAAAAAAAAGTCACGTATGCTTTTAAGAAGATAGCTAGATTTCACTTCTGTTATTAGCGAAATCTTTAATTAACTTGGTATATATACATTTTTGTTTTTAATGGGATCTCTGTTACGAAGCAATATTTAAAGATATATCTAATATCAGACAACTTACACAAGGCCATCTGATTCCAAACAGGGGAGAGCCTCTACTATGACAACCAGACAACTAATATTCATTAACATAGATACTTACATACTTAATTCTAAATACAATAATATTATGGATGTGACCCGACTTAACAAACACCGTTATGAACACACACGGGGAAGTTTCAAGATTGCGCCTATTACAGACAAATTGACGGAAATCGTTTAAGATGGTGTGATGCTTTTTATGATGGATACATAAAAAGACGCAACCAAGATCAGGTGGTAAAAATAGCCCTAAATCTACTAAAACAAAAGAGAGGAAGAGGTCGCCCGCCTATGTCCTGGTGGTCAAATATCGAAAGAGACTTCAAAAAAGCCCAATTGCCTGACGCGACAACCCAAGACCGTATGTCTTGGCGTAGAAAAGTGAGGAGACCCGACCAAAAATAACGGGATCCGGATGATGGATTATGGATGAATTTACACCCAGGCGTAAAATAAACAATAGTGACCATAACACAAATATTTATCCTGGATAGGATTCGAACCCATGGCCTCTAGCTTAGCAGCCAGGATCAGTAATCACTAGATCAACAGGTCAGTCGGTTAGCACGTTATCTACTATAGAGTTTTATTATTGAAGATTTCACAGCTGCAAGTTCTCAACCGACATTAACCGTTGGGCCACGTCCGCCCAGCAGAGGAGGAACGGAGGATCCTCTCGACCAGGCAAGGTGATCGCTTGGTCGGATGATCCTTCCATTATGTTGAAGAGACGTAACACCTTGCCCTCCACATTCACCATAATCTACCAGCGTCTGAGCACCCCAAGATCAGTGAGCGTGTAGCGTGCAAATCCAAGATTAGGTCCCGCCATCTTGACGCTTTCGTAAATTTGTGTATAAAGACGTATGCAGCAAAGATTTTTTATTATGTTGCTAGTGTTTTTTATTTACCCGACAACAAAACTGTGTTGTTAACTGTTGAGCTACCGCCACTGTTAGCTGCCAACATGCCGCAGGGCTTATACTCAAATGAGGGAGTTCTCTTATAAAAAAGAAAGGAGTTTTGTCGATGTAAAATTCTTTTATTTCTTTTGATATCAGATTTAATATTTTATATTTAGTAATTCGTTACCAGTACTTTGGCCAATATTTCAGCACATATAGTTCTTACCCTCGTTGTAAGTAGTCATATACTATGTTGTACCCACCAAGGCTGATTTTACGAGTATTTTATCTTATGTTCCAACTTTGTACTGATATAATTTGCATCATTACAAACGAACTTTTTAAGTGCTTTTTGCGCTCGGCAGTCCCAAGTGAATGCAGCGAGTTATAGTCCGTCACAATCGTTCACTCACTTAGCCCAACGACAAAACACTATCAGAACTACACATCGTTTCTCGCTGCTCGCTTACTCGTTTGTAGTTTGTAGTTCACTCGCTTCCCGCTCATCGTGGTTGGTGGGACAGGTGCCTTAACATGGTGTAAAGTATATTAGTGGCAGCACCTTACCCCCGTGTCAAGTTTATAAACGTTCAAACATTGTAAAATTGGCAATTTGAAAAGAGTTACTGCAAGTTTTTGTTACCATTTTCTTTTCTCCGGCTTTACCTATTGTTTGCGAATTTGGTATTCCCGACGTATCACAAGTGTTGTTCTGCATCCTGAGTGTATAAAGTTTTTTTTTTTTAAATTGAATTAAACTATTTTGTACATTTTTAGTAACTAACATTTTGTTTACGCTTTTTTATTTGATATTCTAACTCACACACTATCGAAACAAAGCTTAAAGACAAACATAAAGTATTGGTGTCAATTATAATTGAAACAAAAGCTATTTATGTTAAAATAAGCATTCATTTGCACTGGAAAGCGTAAATGGAAGATCTTTTAAAATTAATTCATTTGTTTGTTTCCATTTTAGTACAATGTATTCACTCAATTAAGAGACGAGCTCAGTGTAATAAAATACAAAATAAAAGGGACTTTAGCTCTATTTGTATTTTGTTGTTCAAAATAATTTATTTAGTATCATTTCTTTCTTTAAAATATCTCTTTTGTATCTGAATTTATTGTGAGAGCTTGTAGTTAAGTAGCGTCCATGAAGTATAGATATAAGGAGTAACATCTTCTATGACCGATAAGTCGATATTTTCTAGCTCTACGCTGTAAATAACAGTTCAAAAACCCTCCAAATTGGCAATAGCGTGGACATAGAGTATGAATGTGACAGTCGTAGAAGTATTTAACTGTGCTGATTGGAGAGTAATTGGTATAAATGTTATAGTTGTAGACTGATTTAAATGTTCCAATTTACTACGTAATCCCCTTTTTAGGGTTCCGCAGCCAAAATGGCAAAACGAAACCCTTATAGTTTCGTCATTTCAGTCTATCTATCTCTCTGTCTGACCTTACGTATGTCACATAGTTTTTATTCAAAACTACACAATGTAAAAATGAAATTTGGAGTGTATGTGTCTTGTATAAGCCGCTTCTTAGTTCTATAGTTAATTAATAAAAATAAATATTTGGGGGAAGGGGCACTGCATACATGTAACTTTTTTTTTTTTTTAGCTTTAGTTTCATGTATGGAATTTGGAGGCGATAGCCCTCGCACTCGCTTACGAGTGGCGAGAGGAGGCGCTACGCCGGGACGAAACTCCGCTGAGGCGACAAATTGCTGCGTGGCGGAGGGAGCTCCGGCTCGATCTCATGGCGTCGTGGAGGGACCGACTGTCGCAACCACGAGCAGGGCTCGCCGCGACAGCGGCGGTAAGTGCCTCCAGATTCCATACATGTAACACAAGCTGAAAAAAAAAACATCTACGAGTGGCACATCATTCGAAATATCTTTTAAAAACATTCTAAAGTGTGTTAGAGACTTTTTTGATTAAGTTAATATTTTTTGGATGTGCCCTTCCCTCCCCCTTTATCTTTTGCACCGTATTGACAAAAGTTTTGAAAAAAATTACGAAGGTTAGCTTAATTAAAAAACTTTAATCTAAAATTATTTTTGACACTATCGCATATACAGTAATTGAGTCATTGCCGAAAAACTGTACTTCTCAACAAAAAAACATAAGTGCCATTAAAGTACGATCTTCTGCTGGTGCACTTTTCAGAACGTATTTTTTATATAGAGTGCTACTGCCCTACACTAAGCATGGTCCGACATGCTCTTGCCCGGTTTTTAACACTTTTCTCTCTGTGTTTAAAAAGTGTTACTCCTTAATTCTATACTCCATTATAGTGTAACAAGTTTTGGAAGTGCTAGCTAAAGTCAAGTAACTTAATACGTTGTTTCTTATTATATGGATAAACGTTTAGTGGTAAGCAAATTAGAACTTCCTAAGTGGCTGCTTATAGAACTCGTTAAACGTTTACCAGCTTAAACTTGCTGCCATGTTAATAATTTTGAGATAGTTTACTTTCAATTTTAGCATAATAAAATACTTATAAAATTTATAGCATTGAATATGGGTAAATGAATAATTTAGTCATAGCATTATTTTTTATTCTTTTTTTTTTTAAACTTTACTAGTTTTAGTTTATGAATTATTTCTTGTGATGATAATTATATTTAGGACAATCCCTACTTTAGGCTTAATAAAAGACGGTAAAATTGCCAATTGAACTGTTTTAAGGCAGTTCTATTTTCCCCGGTCGTCACTGAGCTTAAAAATTAAAAAAAAACTCCATACAACCCATGTTTTTAGGGTTCCAAAATAGCAAAAACTGAAACTTTATAGTTTCGTCACGTCCATCTGTCTGTCTGTTTGTCTGTTTGTTTGTTTGTCTGTCTGTCCGTCCGTCTGTATGTCACAGACATTTTACTCAAAAGTACCCAATGCTGCTGGTACAATTATTTTAATCGTTTTTTTTTCATATGTAATGCATTTACTTTAAAAACGGTTGTGGAACCCAGCACTGAACATGGTCCAAAATACTCTAGCCCGGTTTTTTTAATTTCTAATGGGTTATGGCACCTGTCCGACCAACGGCGAGAAAGCGAGTAGCGGGTAGCGATTTTATCGCTTGAGAAACGTACATACTTATGTAGATCCCGTGTAAACAAAAGAGATACAGATATTAATAGTTGAACGTTGAGTATTTCCACTCCCGGCAAGATCTAAATAGATCGCTTAGCAGCACTTGCTCAGTGATGCGGTCGGAACACTTGCAACGCTCGCCGAGAGAATAGAGATGGGTCGTTGATACGTTTCATGTTAACGAAACAAATTGCTTACTTAATAACAGTGCTTACTAATCTAAACAGTGCAAAAATATTTTTTTATAAGTTTAAAAAATCAAGTACAAATAAGTAATATAAATATAATAATAACTAAATAAGTTTAAATTAGGATATCATTTTATGGTAAAAATGCGTGGGTGCTAGATCTCAATAATTTAAATATTTTATTGAACGACATTGGTTCAAGTAAAGTTTGTGTGTCTCTTTGTCTGTTTGTTCCGGGTAAACTCCGAAACAGTTAAGCGGATCTTGACGAGACTTTCACTGTTAGACAGCTGAGGATGTAAGAAGTAACACTAATGTCTATAAATCTCTTTAAGCAGAACAAACTGAGCAAATAACTAAATATTTTAGCAAGCACCCCATGCTGTTTTACGATAAATATTATTCTCTTAATCAGTCTATTTTATTAACTAATAGAAAATTATTTTCTACTTTTTAGTTCAGCTTCACAAAAGCGTGTTTGAATAGTGGGTGAAAATCCTGTTTAAAGATTCCGTTACCTGAAAACATACATACTGAGCTAATAAAAGCGTGTAAGAAATGGACATTTCTATTTCTTTTTTTTTTAAATATATAAAAGAAACGTCGTAAAGTCGTGGTACATACATGAGCTTGCCTTTTTGTACTTTCTTTATATTGTGCTAAAACGTTTATAATACAGTGGAATCCGTTTATAATGACATCGAAGGGACTTGACAAACACGTCATATTATACGGACGTCATACAAAGCATTTTTGTAAAAAAAAAAAACAACCTTCTTTTAGGTAAATACTTATTTTAATAGAGAAACATAGCATATGTATTCATTGTTCAACTGTCAATTATTCACTGTGATTCACAACAAAAACAAGTTGCGTGCCGAACATTCGTCGTCGGGAGTCAACGAACATTGCCCAAGGTGTAAAGAATCATGTTGGTCACTATAAACTGCTATAAACGGACAAAATGTATCAAAAATGGGTCATAATAAGCGACATGTCACTGTAAGCGAAGTCATTATATCCGACTATGTTACAAAGAAATTTAAATGAAAACCAAACTTCGTTGTGTAATTACGTCATAATAGGCGGTTGGTCAATATAGGCGGAGTCATAATAAACGGGTTCTACTGTAAGTACAAACGAAATTTGGATGTAATTTTAAATGTAACGTGTTTTTAAGTGTTTTTTGTTTACGATAAAACTATCAAAACTACACATCGCTTCTCGCTGCTCGCCAACATGTTTGTAGTTAATAGTTCACACGCTTCTCGCTCATCGTTGTAAGTGGGACCGGTGCCTTAGCCTGTTTCAGTCCAGATATCAAATAAGGATGGTATGAAGACAGAAAAGCTATTACTAATAAATATACAACTAAACTCAGATCTGTAAAAGAGACGTGTATAGATGTTCGACGCAATAAAATTTATTTCTAGCTGGCAATACACATTACATCAGAACCTAATAACATCAGTGCCGAATTGGAACAGGAGATAGTAAACCACGGTATATTCCTACGGGATCATACGTGACGCTAATATTATTCTGTATCAAAATTAGATTTATGGCTTCTATATTATTAGATTATATATATAGCAGAACCATGTCCATTTCCTCTTCTTTTTGTTAGTATAAATCAGAACTTTTTTTTGTTTTAAAGGTAACTGTGGGCTTGTGGGACTTTAAGTCCCACATTTCTAGCGATCATGTTAACCTATTCAGTTATGCTTAATGGCTTGTGTTTAGGAGTGGGTTCATGTGAATTCCGGCGGACCGTTCGCGAAGGTGGCGAGCGATACACGGCGGGTTTTTTAGTGGGTGCAAACCCCACACTACCTCCATCGTCTTCCCCGGACGGTGGGAGTGTTCGTTAGGAATGTTGCCGCCAAAAAGAAAAAAAAAAGTGGGTTCATGTTGGTAGTATAATGGTCTAATAGTTAGTGACCCTGACTGCTAAGCCAGAGCTCGAGTTCAGCCGCAGCATTTGGAAAAGCTCCGGAATGTTCCCTTAGGCCTCATTCGCATCAGTGTTTTTTGACGCCTGCTTAAAACTGATCTGGACTCTGAATGTTATTGGGAGATCTATACTAAACGCCCAACGAAGAAAATACGTTACTGCGCGATAAATCGAGACGTTTTAAAAACGCGGCTCTGTGATTGTGTACTAGGAAATGCATTTGATCTATTTGAGGGCTGTTTACCGCGCGTTAAAAATACGCTTCTGCAAATGAGGCCTAAGTGTCCAATTTAATGAAATTTGACAGTTATATAACTTATAACTACATCACAATTAGCTACATTTTATTACTTCAAAATCCGACATAAGCACAGGCAGAGCCGCAGACAAAAGCCAATGTAGGAATATATTTTCAACCGTTTATTAAAAAGGCAACGAACATTTTATACTTTGAATAAGAAACGCAAAGATCGTACGTAGTTTTCAACACGAAATGTTAGCTGCTCTTAAAGAAAGATGCAAAGAGTATGCAGAATATTCAATTAAGATAGTAGCACTCCTGCCGGAAGCTGTTATTTGGGAATTTTCATTAGCTCTGAAATATTCAGTTTTTGCTTTTAAACAAAGTTTTGTAAGACACGTGAAAATCGTGTTGCACAGTGTTATCCCATGCAAATGGGGAGTGTTTCCGTGCTAACGTGATTATATAGGATATGTGTTTAATGTTTTAATTATGAACGACACGTGTACCTACACTCACACACATTTCATTAAAAATATATATTGTGCTGGAATTTTAACATTTGTGCGAAATATGGAACTTTTGTAAAACTTCAGTGTAACAGTAAAATTGATAATAAATTTCAAAGGAGTAAAATACTTCTTTAGGTTTGAAATTAGGTTTATGAATGTAGATACTTTTTAAAGTGTAATAAATTACCATAACAGACGCAATATGCAAAATGTGATTTAACCAAATTAATAATAAAAATAAACAGGAACACAAATAAAAATTCAAATTAAACGATTGCAAACCAAATTATACCGTTTCCGAAATATACGAAGACGGAAATCTTGACATCCGCTAAATCGTTCAAATAATTTCCTTCATCAATTTTCCTGAGTACTGTTTACCACGAATACAAAAACGAAGCAATAAAGAGAAACACCAAAGATAAATTTTGTTTTGACCTGACGATTTCATAACATTGAAGATTTTCCGAAGCGGGCTGCACTGGAATTCAATTTGCTGGTATTAGACCCCTGGCTTTGTCCGTTATAGTGTTGCTAAGGCCAATTTAGATCGACACGGGATAAAAAGTCCCGGGAAATACCTTATTCCTGTACACAGTACTGTGTATATTATTTTCTTACAGGTAATGCAATTTTGTCTTAGGGCTGATAACAACGAGATTCAAGTGCCTTTTTATTTTTACAATGTTTATATAAGCCACCCAACAAACACAAGGACAGCTGTTAATCGGAGTGCCTACACTCTTGTACAGTGTTTTGGCTACATCAACCCGTCCATAGTTTACGATACCCGCGGGACAAAGTTGGGTTATTTTGTTCACAGCAAACGAACCGTATTCGGCACATGAATTATAGAATGCATCATTAAAAATAAACTTGCCGTTGGACGACACTGCTACAACTTAAATATTGAAACCATTCCTATAGGTACATAATTTATTTCATACGGATGCTGTTTGCTCTGTAAATAAAATAATCGATAAAGGTTATTTAATCTTCATTCTCGTGTAAAAATAATGGTATGATTAAAGTTGATGATTAACAAAATTAAAAATTAATTTGCCACGTTCCTGGTATTTTCCCGGATCATATTGCTTTTGAACGTGAGATATCCCGCAGAAATTCTGAGCACGACCATCACTATTTCGCAGAACAGGGTCACAGAAATTTCACTTCATAAATTTCATCTGGGACGTCGTAATTATAGAACGGGATGCCTCCGGATGGATTTTGTATTAAATTCTTCGTGGATCAAAATTAATTTGGTTAATTTCATGGTTCCAATTGGTTTCGTGATTAGTTCTCCGGCTTATTTTATTGTGATTAGTTTTAGATGTTTGGAAAATTATATTGACTTTGTGGAAGTCAGTTAACTTTTTGAATTTAATAAATAACATTAATGAAAAGCCTTTTATTTCCTTACAGATTACAAAAAAATAGTAGTTAGTAATTAGGCTTAGTACTAGTACTAGATGTTATTTTAGAGAGAGAGAGAGAGATAAAGATAGCCAGTCCTCTCTAGATTGGGCTACTTGAAACCAGTTGGAGCCGGTCATTTTTATAATCTCATCTTCCCAGCTAGCTACAGGTCTACCTCTCTTTCTCTTGCTTTGTAGACCTGCCCATGTGGTCACTCTCTTGGTCTCGTAGGCGCGCAACATGTCCGGCCCACTTCCATTTTAACGACAGGGCGTGTACCAGTCCATCTCTTGCCTTGGTGATGTGTCTTATAACGCAGAACACAGCTAATGTGGAACAAATATTGCGTGTCTTATCTTTTATATATTTTTTATATTAATCATACTGCGCTCTATTCCTCGTTGGCATGAAATTATTTTGTCCTTTGTTTTTTTTGTTGAACTTCCATGTTTGGCAAGCATACGATAGACATGAGAACTTTAGTTTTAATTTTTATTTGTTTGCCCAAATATATGTAGTCGTCTGTATACTTGAGTGGCTCGCTATTAACATATAGTATTCTTTTTGTGCTGTTAGTCATTTTAAAGCCTACCAGTTTACTGACGTCATTTAGTGACTTTGTCATGAATTGGATTTCCTTCGCTGTTTCCGATAAGATAATAAATATAATCTTATTTATGAACGACACGTGTACCTACCCTCACACACATTTCATTAAAAATATTTAAGGTGCTGGAATTTTAACATTTGTGCGAAATATGGAACTTTTGTAAAAGTTCAGTGTAACAGTAAAATTGATAATAAATTTCAAAGGAGTAAAAATTAGTAAGTAATTTTTATTGGCATGCTGCCTTTGCATATGTCATGAATATGCCCAATATTTGTTCCACGTTAGCAGTGTTCTGCGTTCCACTTCTTGATTATTACTTTTCTGGTCAAAGCTAATTTGTTTGCCCAAATATATGTAGTCGTCTGTATACTTGAGTGGCTCGCTATTAACATATAGTATTCTCTTTGTGCTGTTAGTAATTTTAAAGCCTACCAGTTTACTGACGTCATTTAGTGACTTTGTCATGAATTGGATTTCTTTCGCTGTTTCCGATAAGATAATAAATATAATGTTATTTATTTCTTTATTAGAAAATATTACCTTTTTTTTTTTTTTTTTTTTTTTTTTTAAGGCCGTAAAAAATGCCTAACGCACACCTCCAGCACCCGGGGCAGACGCTGGAGGTAGTGTGGGACCTGCCCCCACTAAAAAATCGGCCGTGTACCGTCGCGCTACCTGCGCGAACGGGCCGCCGGAATCTGCTATACCATCGGCGGCCAATTCAGTGGCAGTGCCCGGCGCGGCGAGATGCCGGGCACTCCTACTCCGGCGGCGTCCTGGGGTACACTGCAGGACGCCGACGTCGCGCAAGGCTACGAGTGGGGGGAAAAGGCCCCGTCAACCCCCACCCGCGGCCCCACCATTAGGGCGGCATCAGGCGCAGATGGTCGCGCCGACGCCGCCCGGTTCGCCGGCGACGAAGCGGATCAGCAAGGGAGTCCTCCTCCCAGCGTCGCTCCGCCGCCTCCTTCTGCGAGATGACATCCTCGCAAAAGGATGCGACCGCGTTCCAAGACGTCTTGCTGCGGACCATAGATGACACCACGGTCGGCAGCGAGAGGTCACGACCCACCACTGCGGTGAGGACTCGACGCTGCTGCTCCCAGGCAGGGCACTGCTCGAGAGTGTGCTGCGCCGAGTCCTCACCGCAATCGCAGTGATGACAGTCGGGACGCAATTCCCTCCTCGCAACCGAATGCGGATACTTTCCGAAGCACCCATGCCCGGAAAGAACCTGCACCAGCCGGAAAGAAAGGGTCCCGTGCTGCCTCACCGCCCACTCCTCAAGGACCGGCTGGAGCGCCTCCACGGTTCGGAAACCGGCACGTGGAGCCTCCAGCCGGGACCTCCACCGGGCCATGATGTCCCGGTAGGCCTGACTGCGCCAGGCGCGCAGTTGTTCGGGCATAGGGCAAGAGCCCCCAGCCCGGACCTCCGCCGCCTGCCAGTAAACGTCGGCGAGTACTTCCGCATCCAGATCCCACGGGGGAGTTCCGGTCAACGCGCACGCCGCATCGGTGGACACCGTGCGGTAACCACATATGGCCCGGACCGCCATGGTTCGTTGGGGTCTCCACAAACGAACCCTATTCTGGGCGGACAGGGTATCCGCCCACACGGGCGCGCCGTAAAGCGCCATCGACCGTACCACCCCCATGTAAAGCCGTCGGCTTGAGGCACTGGGACCGCCAAGATTCGGCATAAGCCGACCCAGGGCGGCAGCAGTAGCCTCAAGTTTGGGCACAAGGATGCGAAAATGCTCGTCGAAGAGCCATCGCCCATCCAACACCAACCCCAGATATTTCATCTGGGGGCGTAGGGTGGCGACCAAGGAGGCGCCAGCGGGTGGACCGCGACGGGGCCCATGAAACAACAGGGCCTCCGTCTTTTCAAGCGTCACTCTCAACCCCAGCGCCTCGATACGCCCGACCATTCGGGAAACCCCTAGGGTGGCCAGGCGCGCCGCCTCCTCGAAATTCCGTGCCCGGGCTGTGACGAGCGTGTCGTCGGCGTAACAGAGTACGCTGAGCCCGGGTGGGAAGTTTCCTCGCAGGGCCCAATCGTATCCCATGTTCCACAAGAGCGGTCCTAAGACCGACCCCTGAGGAACACCGCACGACATTGCCCTGCGCCTCACTTCTCCTTCACGATCCTCGTACAGGACACACCGGCCTTGCAAATAGTCGGCCACCAGCTGCCTCAGGTAATCGGGCACTCCATGGAACCGGAGCGCCTCACCGATGCAGCCGAATGGCAGAGTATTGAAGGCGTTGGCGATGTCAAGCGATACCGCCAATAAAACTCCGCCGCCGAGGACTGCCTCCTCAGCCGCGGCCCTCAGACGCAGAATGGCATCGACCGTCGAACGCCCGGCACGAAAGCCGTACTGGGCATCGGACAGATCGGGGCCGACCTCGCGCAAGTGGCGGACGATACGGGTAGCGAGAATTCTCTCAAGCAACTTCCCCGCCTCGTCCAGCAGGCCTGAAGGAACGATAGGCCTGAAGGCCGCGACCGAATCGGGAGATCTACCCGGCTTCGGTAGGAGAACCAGCTTCCCCGTTTTCCAACAGTCAGGGAACCGTCCGGACGCCAGGCAAACGTTGAACAGCCCCCTGAGGCGGTCTCCCATGTGGTTGAGGACCAGGGCCAACACTCGGGCAGGAATCCCGTCAGGCCCGGGGGCGGTACTCTTCGAACGAATTCGAAGTACAGCCGCCCCCACCTCCGCCTCCGTGACGGGCGGAACACTGGGCTCGGCCTCCCGGTCGTCGGTCTCAGAGACCATTGCCGGAGGCGTGTGCTCCGCACGTTGCGGGAAAAGGGCCACAACCACTTCCACGAGGAAGCTGGGCTGGAGAGTCTCTGTAAGGGGGGGGGGGGGGGCGACGAGCGGAGCTTATTCAGCGCCGCTCGGTAGGGGCGACCCCAGGGATCACGATCTAGACCCTCCAGCATCTCCTGTCTCGCCGTCTCCTTCGCGCGGCAGATGGCCAGCTTGAATGCGTCCCTCGCATTGCGATACGCTTCATACAGCTGGTCCTCCCTCTCTACGTCGCGATGACGCCGTCGACTGCGGGTGTAGATCCTCCGGGCACGAATACAGGCCGCACGGAGTTCCGCCAACTCTGGGGACCACCAGTAGACCTCCTTCCTCGGAGGACGACGTCGGAAACGTGGCATGGCCGCATCGCAAACCTGCGTAAACGCATCGCGAATGCGGACAGCCGTGACGTCGATGTCCTCGGTCGAAGGTGGTGAGGACGACCACGATTGAACGATAGCCGCCTCCTCCAGCAGTTTCCTGTCGAGTCGACCCACAGCCCACCGCGGAAATCGGGATTGTCTGCCCGCCGCGTGACCCCTACTGGCGCCCTGGGACCGGGAGAGCTCAAACCGGATGTACAGATGATCCGAGAGCGTCTTAACCTCAGCCAGTACGCGCCAGTTCCTTACGCGTGCTTCGACACCAGGGGTAGCGAACGAAAGGTCCACTATCGACCCCCCCTGGCGCCGAACGCACGTATTGGTGGTGCCCCTGTTCAGCAAACAGAGGCCCACCGCAGCTGCCCATTCCTCTACCGCCGCTCCGCGAGCGTCCGTCCTGGGAGATCCCCACGCCAAGGATTTGGCGTTAAAATCCCCCAGCACCACGACGTGGCGAGGTGCCAGCCGCCGTATCGAGGCTTCCAGGCTAGCCAGGAAAACCTCAAAATCAGCCAAACTCCGGTTTGGGGAGAAGTACACGCCGTAAAGCGTGAATCCCCCCCAGTCAGCAGCAACATATCCCGTACCCTTATCTCTGAGCGACAAGGGCGGGGAATGGAGCGCAGCGGAGCTGACGATCGCCACGGAGCCGTCCCGGTCACCCATCCAATTCGGACGAGGAGGTACGTAATAGGGCTCCGCGGCTACGGCAACAGCAATCGACCACTCTGCCATGGTTTGCAGGAAAAGATCCTGCGCGCCGGCAGAATGGTTGAGATTCGCCTGGAGGAGGGAAAAGCACTCACTGTCCATTACTGGACTCCGGTACTACATCCTCCTCCATTCGCGCTGGCGGCGGTGTACGAGGGGCAGCCTTGGCCGATTGGCTACCCCCCGGGCGTGGCTTTAGAGCCTGCGGGGGTTTGCACCCCTCCCGTCCCATGGCGTGGTTGGCAGGCAAATTACCCGCCGCACACGCTGGACAGTGGGGGGCAGCGGAACAGTCCGCCGCCTTGTGCCCCGGGCGACCGCAGCGGAAACAAAGTCCGCCGCAGTCGAAGCAACTAGTGCACTTCGGACGCATGTGTCCCGTCGCCATGCACGGGGTCGCATGCAGCGCGCGGGTCTCGCCGGCAGGATCGTAACCCTGGCGGCGCTGAAGCCCACGAGCAGCCTCCCTGCATCAGCCAATAATTTGGCTGCGGCAACGGGGCACTGCGCCCAAACCGCAAAAGCCCCTCCGGGGCCGGGGCGAATGGCGCCGACCCTGATGGAGTCGAGAGCGCATTGGGTACGGGTCCCAATAGCCTCCCGAACCTCCTGGGCCGTGACCGAGTCATCTAAGCCCGAAATACGCATTTCTGCGCACTTCGTGGGCCTGGCGACTCTTACGCCTTCCTCCCCAGCAATAATCCCCCGCAGTTTCTCCGCGAAGAAATCCGCGTTTTTTCCTCCGTCTGGACCAGGGAACTCGAGGATCCGAGCTCCCGTCTGCGAGGGCCGGGTGGTAGCACCCAGACCTGCGAGATCGGAGGCGGTGAGATTTCTCTTCACCGACGCAAAGATTTCCGCGTAGGACACGCCTCGCTCCTGTGCCTTCGGCGACACCGTGACAACCACGGCGGCCGTTTTCGGCACTTGGAGCTTCGGCTTCCTAGCCACGGCTCCTTGGGCAGCTGCATTTGGAGCAGCCCTCTTCTTCTGCCTGCGCCGCGACCTTTTGCTCACCTTCTGCCAGCCCTCGTCAACGGGGACGAGGGGGGCGGGAGCAGGTGCTGGAGCAGGTGCGGGCGCTCGGGCACGAACCACGACTTTACTGGCGCGTGGAGCGGCTGAAGTCGCGGGAGATGGTGCCGCCGTCAAAACCTGGGTTGGCTGGGGGCCTCCCCGGGACTGGGCTGGCGTTTTCTCGACCGCTGGAGGGGCCGTGCCTCGTGCCGTCTTCTTCTTATTGGGCGCAGACCCCGCTCTTGTCGCGTAGGTTTCGACGCGTCCCCCGGAACAGGGTAGGGGCGTCGGAGCAGTAGCCGTATACGGCTTTGCGACAGGCGGAGTACGGGTCGGCACCGGAGGCAATCTTGCCTCCAGACTCCCGATGCGGGCAGCGATTTTAGACTCGAATGAGCCCATCAGCTGCCGCAACTGCGCCTCAATACCTCCAGGGGAGGGAGAGGGCTGCGTCTTCACCGGGCTGGCTGAAACAGCCCGGGGTGAGCCGACTTGGGAGGAGGCCAGGTCGGCCCGCAGTCTGGCGAGCTCGGCGCGGAGCTCCGCCATGTCCGACCGCAGAGTGGCGTTCTCTGAGCGCAACTGCTGTATCTCCCTGGTGGTGGCTTCCGTGCGACCGGCCAGGTCGTCCACCACTACTAGCAGTTTAGCGCCCGCCTCCTTAAGGCCGCGCACAAAGGGGCCCTTCAGATTGGTGGATTTGGTAGCCACCTCGTAAATCGCGGCTACCGCATCCCCGGCCCTCGCCTTGAGTTCCGACGTAGTAGGAGGGGATTCAAGGTCCCCCCCCCGACCGTTGGCCCTCGGCGAGGAGCTGCACCACCCGGTCTTCGGCGGTGCGCTCGCCCTCCGTGCGCGTGCGCAGGTACTTCTCCCTGCTGGAGAATACAGAGCCACTGGCTCCTCCCCTACGCGCTGTAGGTATCTTGCTGGGGGTCTGGGAGACCCCCGGCACCTCCTGCGGCGGCGAGCGGCTGCGGCTACGCTTCTGGGAACCCAGAGCCTGCCTGGCTGCTCGTAACGCACCGCATTGTCGTCGTGGACTTCAGTATCCTCCATTACGTCCACGTCCGTAATGGAGGTCTCGGAACGGGTCAGAGACCCAGTCCGTGGGACCTTAGGCGGCAACGGGGATGGAGCCCCACTCGCCTTGCCCCTTTTTTGCGGTCTTGCGACCCTTCTTATTAACCGCAGAAATGCGGTTAGATGTTCGAAGCGCGACCTTCGCGCTTTTCTCGGTGCCGGATTTACCGCTCGACACAGGGCGGGTGCGTCGTTGGGTGTCCCCCCCAGAGTACGCGGGACTGCCGAAGCCGGCTGGCTTCGGGAGGGATTCCCCGAGCGAAGTGCGCCCGGGACGCTCCTGGGTAGATTTATCATCATTGACCACCGACATAGTTTGAGTTTAGCGACCTCCGTCAGGGTAGCCCTCGGGACTGAGATCCCCTCAGCCATTCATCCTATTGCCGGGCACCACAAGCGTAGGATTAGGGTATTTTTTAAAGGGGTTTACTTCCCCGCAGCCCACAAAGCGTGAGCCCCCGTTCCTGTCAATTCAGGGTTACGGGTCGGGCCGGTCGGTGGTCTGCATCAGACCGTGTCCGCTATCTATAAATAGACAGCGAACCCGCCGCCCCTCGCCCTTCTTCAGAAAGGCCCAGGGATGGACCAAAACCTCCCCTGTTTGCCCGGCGGCAATGCAAAAGCAAAAGCACGCCGAGCCCGCCACATCGCTCCGCTGTTTCCCCCCCAGCAGGAAACAAAACCAAATAAAATGTGAAAATAAAAGTGTAAAAGTAAAAAAGAAAAAAGTAAAAGGTGTAAAAAACAAAATGTGAAAGACTATTTGCAAAAATATAAAATAAACCAAAAACCAAAAACAAAACAGAAGTAAAACAATATAAAACAGAATAGAAAATAGAAAAAAAAACTAAATAAAACTAGAGGGGCGCAGGGAGAAACGCCCCGAGTGGCCCGAATACGGGCCCCTCTCTTTGCCAGAACATTAGCCGTCCGGCGATCAAAAAGTGATCACCGTCCGTTGCCCAGGGTGCACCACGAGGAGGTTTTCCGGCACTTAGCACCCCTAGAAAATATTACCTGCAATATCGTCGGTAGCATTAGGTTAAACGTCCGTTGGTAGTATAAATGGTAAGATCGAACCCGCGACCGCACGATTGTGAATTCCATGTTTAACAACTAGGCTACTAAAATTTAATTCATATCTTGTTACCTAATGTTGTCTTCGGTGTCGCACAAACCCATTGCGCCAAAGTTGTTTCCTCTTAGAATCTAATAGAAACCTAACTTTACTAAACTCGTGCTGTACAACCTGAAAGCGGGTTCTAAATTAGGTTATCATATTACAGTAATACGAGTTAAGGTAAAGCGGGACTTTATCTTGTTTTGGAAATCTACATAGGTACACGTGTTTGATTCATTATGTCGATTAATTAACTTCCAACTTGTAATACCTGCACTCCAATCACAGTGGAGATCTTCGATATGCTTCTTTTGTGTACTGCTCATTCCTCTGGATTCGTTGGATGCTCTTTTCTAGTTCACTCTATTTCTCTCTGGAATGCCGTGCCCCCGAAGTTAGGACGGCACCTAAGCTTCCAACTTGTAATACCTGCACTCCAATCACAGTGGAGATCTTCGATATGCTTCTTTTGTGTACTGCTCATTCCTCTGGATTCGTTGGATGCTCTTTTCTAGTTCACTCTATTTCTCTCCATGTAATATTTTTCAATTCACTAATTAATCAATCATTAAGTCATGAATTAATCATTCTAATAGTTCAAATCCTGTTCACAATGTATAGTGATATGTGATCATTACTGGATTACGTACTACGGGACGCAATGAGCATGATACCGCGAAGAACACTAAAAAACTTGAATGGCTTAGAACTCCAATCCTTAGAAATCCAATACGACCGGAGAGAGATTAGGCACAGAACTAACGATTTATTTTGCTTTCCGAGACACGGATTGTACCTTTTTAGAAAACAGTCACCCATGTATGGACCGGCAGGTGAAACATTGCCTAACAAAGCCGATCTCACAACTTACTTGGTCGCCCCTGAATCAGGGTCCTCGTGCCCACTATAACAATTAAATTATTTAGTCAACACACTAAAAAAATCGACAATATATTTAAATCTAACCAAAAATGTATCAAAATCGCACCAAAAACTTTTGACGACGATAGATTAAGACAGTTTCCATTAAACGCTATGCAGAGTTAACAAACAAACAAACTGTCCAATGTTGGCGTCTGTTATAACGTTCAGTTTGAAGTTCTTGACGCGGTCCGAAAACCAATTATTGTTCAGAACACTGACGCCAACCTTTTGTGAGAAGACTTCTACTTCCTGAGTTTAATAATTTCCCGACTGGCGGAATAATTGTTGGTTAGACGTTGAAATACGTGTGGTTCATTCGCGAAATGGAAATGAAATTGGGGCAAAGTTGGTGATAGTAGATTTTTATATTGTATATTCTTCGATTAGTAATAAGAATCTCGATGTTTTAGATAGTTTGTAAAAGAGTTCGATGTGAATTGAAATGAAGTTATCACAAATAATCAATTATTTAGCACGATGTTGGTCCAGACTTACTGAGTCTCAAATATTCCGACAACTTATCTAACTCTGTAATACCGTTATCCTCGCGTCCGAGTTAGCGGAGGTCTATACATCATTATGAAACTACTTAATTTGTGGTAAAACTATTTTGGCTACGCTTAGTGGTAGCTCAATAAGTAAGTAAAGGTAGTTGTAGGTATTGACTTAAAATAATGTCACTGTTATATTTTCTATACTAATATTAGAAAGAGGAAAGATTTGATTGTTTGTTTGTTTGTTTGATTGTTTGTTTGTATTGAATAGGCTCCAAAACTACTGGACGAATTTGAAAAATTCTTTCATCTTTGTGAAGCTACACTAACCCCGGATGACAAAGGCTATTTTTTATCCCTGTATTCCCATGGGAACGGGAAATACGCGGGTGAAACCGCGAAGCGTCCGCTAGTATATTATATTTGTCAAACTCAAAAAAAAAATCCTTCGAATTGAATCCTAAAACTACCAGCAACTATATCAAGGTATATTTACGTAACAAAATGAACAAACAAAATATTACCAATCATTTATTTCAAAAGGAAAAACAGAAACACATCAAAGTCTATGTGGAGTTCATATCGGCAGCTTAACGTACGCCGGAGGCAAAGTGTAGTAAGTACCAAATAAGCCGGTCGATAACCTATTAAACGCCTCCCAAACCTTTTTGTAACACTGTCTATAACAAATGGGATATTTCAGCGAAATGTTCCACAATTCTGACAACCGAAAATCCATTTCACAATACCAGACAAGGGGATAATTCGATATGACGTTGAAAAAACGACAAAATAAACACACATCGGTAAAATAAACTACGTTTTTATGTAAATATGAGCTGTACTTATATTTTTTTTAAAATAAATGTTTACTACAAATGTAGGTCTCATATTATTAGCAATCATAATAACCGCTCCAGCTAGGTAATGTTGGATAAATCAAGTTATTCAAATTGTTTGGTTTCTTAAAAATACTTTACACGTTTCACTTCGTTAGATTTTAGTGAACAGTTTCGTTAAATTACGTTAAACCTCTATTGAATATCCAGCTGACTTCCGGCAGGGTATTTCTTTACACCTCCAGTATAACGTAATATTAAAAAACGTCCTTTAGAAAATACTTGCATTTTCGGTCGCTCCCCCTTTGGACTTTAAGTTAACCTCCTTACATCGTAGCACTTTTTTTGACCTTATGCCTGTGTCTCATCCATATACCTACATCACTATACCCAACGATTTCCATTTTCACACCCATACGGTGCTCTGTCTATTACCTCCACTAAAATGTTTATGTTCATTAAGCGTATTAAGGTAATCATCTGTTAGAATTCCGAGCACGGTGTGATGGTTCTGTCATAAAATACATAGCTAGAGAAGGTCGTCTCACAACAAATCTACGCAATAGATAGATAGGCAACTACGTACGATTTCACTAATTTCTACTAAGATCATTGAGAGACAGCGTGTCTATGTGTGCGTGAGACTGTTTTCGCTTGTTGTCAGGAGCCGGCCTTCTGAACATTCGCTTACATGGTATATTATATTTGCGGCACTTTGGCATGCATTTGATGGGATCCGGTCATAATCTTTGGCATAGTTTCAAATACATGTATTTGACTTGAAATACATGTATAAGCCGTTGAAGTTGTTACGAAACGTATGGATGTGTTTGACTGAATTGAAAGTGATAAAATAGACAAGACAGTGTTGCGTGATAACACGATACCTACGCCTTATTTTTCTTAGAACAATATTGTCACGAGAAAAGCAACATTTGTTGTGTAAAAAATATCCATTTTTTAGATGAGATAAAATGTAAATGTGTGTATGCTGCACTGAATAGAGATGATTTTGTTATCTGGAATCTATAACAACTAGAAAGTTTATACAGTAGGTTCGTGGTTTTTGAAAAAACACCTTTTTTTTAAGGCGAGTCCCGTAGTAGAGAACAAACCCTGTGTCGCGGGAGACTTTACAAACATACAAGTCACGGACACAAAGTACACCCAGACTTGGAACAACAATTTGTGAATTACTTAAAGTGGTGTCCCGTGTGGAAATCGAACCCACGACATCTTATGTTAGCAGTCGGACACACTCCCACTGCACCACAGAAGCAGTCAAAATCGGAATTATTTTTTGCACCTCTGATTCAAACATTAATACGCTACCTTATGCAATTACATCAAAATGATCTTACAATTGCCACGTATCGTAGGTTAGATTGGGCAATTACAATAAACACTCCAAAAACCGCTAATGTTTATAGTTTTGACCTATGATGAATATTAAGTATATTTTACTTGATTAAGTATTTATTTTATGAACAAGCATCCTTGTTATGTATTAGTTTTAGGTTAACCGTCGGTCAACATTCTGCACAGTACATTTTAAATCGCTACTTTATCCAAAGGTAGATTTAAAGAGAATACTTTTAGGTTTGAGTCCGCCTTTGTAAACAATTTCTTCATTAAGTTTAAAAATAAATAAATTCCCAGAACCAGAGTATAAACCTCATTCCGAACTCTAGGCATATTAAGTGTGAAGCACCGAACTACGACAAAGCAACTATAGCCACCATCTCCGAGCATACATTACCATCTAATCCCTGGATGAGTTCAAATGTGACACGGAATATTAAACGGCTTTGGTAGGTCACCCTGGATTAGCTGATCCCCGAAACTTTGCCAAGAACGGACCAACTTTAATTATAGTTTAATCATAGTTTAGATATGCGACGCATAGTATTTTCGAGGTATTGGTCGTTTATACTTGATGTTAAATTTATTAGGTGCTAAGAGTATAAGGAGGTTTTAAGATTTTAGATGAGACCCGTGAGATAATAAACTATTTTATGGACAGGGTTAAACCGAGATGGAGACACTAATTATCTAAAATATATTTGGTAGACAGTGCTTTAATTTTCAGAGTTCTCTAGTCAAAAACTGAGTTCACTTGACTGTTCTTAAGTATAGCTTACGTACAGTTTATTAGATAGACTTTGGGACTTAATCGCGTGAATTATTTAAAGGTATGAACCTTTTATTTACCCGACGTTTCGATCGAATTTCACCGATCGTGGTCACGGGTCAAATGATGGCAGCTTAGCAATGTTTCCTTGAGGCGCGGGGTTTTTCAACAAGTCTCGGCTGGTCTTGATGATTTTGATAATTTGTACTGTCGGAGAAGTTGTAATTTTGATAATGTGTACCGACAGTACGATTAAGTCCCGAAATATATCTAAGTATAAAAATCGCGAAAGTTTAAAAACAATAATGTAGGTACGAGATATCAAAGTTATTTAAGTGTTATGTAAAGAAGCCACGAGCGGGAAAAAAATCCCCCTGTATATATCATAATGAAAGAAGAATAAAAGGAGTATAATTCAATATCGTCATTAACATTACATTCATAACCGAAAACATTGTCAAAAAAAGTGTTAAGTAAAACAATTTGCAGAAGGAAAATTCGTTTCCTGAATCTGATTTCCACTCTTTTGTTCGCCACAATAGTCCCGCTGATTCCTAAGCAATTGCTTGATATAATGCCATCAAAATGATGTCTGTAAGTAATGGGAACTACATTTCCAACTGTTTCGGTAACAGAAATGATCAAAGCAATAAAATGATACAAAAGAATTCATATGAAAAGCTGTGTGTGGTTAGGATTATCTGCTGCCTGGCTGTAGATTTAACATAATGTTATTTATAAAATCTTCACGTCAAAGGTAAATAAAATGAACAATGTTTGCTGCTTAAAGATAAACACAGATTTACGTATTTTGTTTTAAATATATGTACAATGTCACATTATTTAGCACCATCCTACGCGGGAACATAATTACGAAACGAAATGAGTTTTTAATTTTTTATTGGTATTTTCTTCTCCCATTTATATTGCATAGTATCCACTTATAATGGCATATGAATCTGCCGTGATGGATTTGGAGGGGGGGGGGGGTTAGGACCCTGCATTTTCAAAGTGTCTAAGTCCTCCTGTGTATGTATGATTAAACGAATTGATAAAATCTAACTAAACTCATCTACAAAAAATTACAAAAAAACACTATTACATTATACAATATCCATTGAGTGTGGGAGCCCTTCTGCAGTCTTAATTATACTGTGTCTTCTGTTACATTAAGTAACCTGTGTTAGAAGAGTCCCCTCTTGGCCATGATTTAAACTCAGCAACGCCAAACTACTTTCCTCCCCCCATTATCTTGGGTTCTTTAATGGGGTCGAACCCCAACCAAAAACCAGCATCCATCATGTTATTGATATTTAATATACAAGCAACAAAATGAGACACCAAAATCTATACTTACTTAATTTTATAAATCTGAAGTTTTGTTTGGTTTTTATTTCCTGAATCTTGCCAGATAGGCAAGATTCAGGAAATAGAATTACTATTGTGTCATAGAACACTGGTTAAAAAACCATTAACTCATTTTTAATAATGAACATTATAGTATGGTAAGCTTGTTCTTAAGGAAGAAGGCTCACGATGGCTCTATGATTTTTGTTTCTAATAGTGTGAATAGTAAAGAACGTAAAGATATTGTAGCTCGTTCTGTCGAGCCTGCTGTAGAACTCTCTTGTGTAGAATTGAAGGAGCATATTGTTGTTTGTGTCTACCGTCCACAACAGAGTGACTTTAATTTATTCGAGACTATAATGGAAGATGTCCTAAAAGTTCTTAGTTATGGTAAAAAGCAATAAATAAAAGATTTCAACGTTAATACACTTGAACAGTCACCTATGTGTATTAGATTATGTACTTTATATTTAACTCATTTAATTTGAAGCATTTGTTTAGCGCACCAACAAAGATCAAATCACATTCTGCCACATGCTTATATAATATTTTTTGCAACTGTTGCTATTATAATGAGCTCATATCGAGTGATTAATCTTCCGATCACTGTGGACAGAAAGTCACTTTTCCTATTCATACAGTGGTTATATGTGATATGGCGATGTGTTGATACCGGCGTTTTGCTTGATTTAATAAAACACAGTAAAGTAATCCCTTTGTTCAAAGCCGGTTCAAAAAGCGACCCTAGTAATTTTAAACCTATTTCTATCTTACCAGCTATTAGTAAAATCTTTGAAAAGGCCATACTAATGCAGTTAGAAACACATTTTAAATCTAATAATCTACTGCTTAGTGAACAATATGGGTTCACAAAGGTTCATTCGACAGTAGATGCAGGCTCAAAACTACTAAAACACATAAATAGTGCCTAGGAAAACTCGCAGGATGCCATTGGTGTCTTCTGCGATCTCTCAAAAGCATTTGATTGTGTGGTGCATAGTCCACTTCTGCTACAACTTAAGCATTACGGCATTACGGGTACAACGCTTAATCTTATTGCTTCTTTTCTTAGTAAGCGAATGCAGTATGTTGACATTAACGGAATAAGGTCGCCCGGATCAACAGTGAGTATAGGCGTGCCACAAGGATCAATTCTGGGTCCTTTTCTATTTTTGGTGTATATAAACGATCTGCCATTTTTTACTAGTAACCTATACCATATTATTCTATTTGCCGATGATACTTATCTTATATTCAAAACCAATCGCAAAAATGATTACTCTGACAAAGTAAACAGATCTCTCGCATCAGTTTTTGACTGGTTTACATCAAATCTAAATTTAAAAGCAATTCTAAAAAAAACAAATGTATTAAATTTAGTTTAAAATATCAATACAAATGTTGTTTTACACAATGAAGGTATTTATTTAGTTGATTCAACGGTTTTTTTGGAAATTATTATGTCTCGCAGAAAAACTCAGTTCTGCACCATATGCTGCAAAATCAGATTACGGATGTGGAAACAGCAAAGCTAGTTTATTTCGGTTATTTCCACAGCGTCATGTCGTATGGCATACTGCTTTGGGGCAAGGCGGCTGATATTCTAACAATTTTTATTCTTCAAAAACAAGCAGTGCGTGCGATTTCCAAACTAGATGCACAAGTTTCGCTTAGAGAAAAGTTTAAACAGATAGGTATTATGACAGTTGCATCTCAGTATATATTTTCAAACATTATGTTTGGTAAACAAAATACGCATTTATATCACAAAAATAGCGACGTTCACCCGGTGAATACGAGAAATAAGCACAAATTAGTAGGTCAATATCGTAAACTGCATAAAACTCATAATTCATTTACGAATCTTTCTGTGAGAGTATTTAATAAGATACCAGCTAGTATTATGAGTCTATCCGTGATTAGGTTCAAAAATGTAGTCAAAAATCATCTTATACGTAGAGGGTATTATACAGTGGATGAATATTTATATAATAAAGAAAAATGGATTTTGTTGCTTGCTCCTTGTTACTTTAATATGCTTGGGTGAATTTGAGAATGATTTGACTTTTGTAAGTAACGATTCTGCGTGACGAATAAAGGCCATTATTTTCTTACTTTTGATATTAGAATTAATATCTATTTAATCATTCGTTACAAGTACTTTGCCCAATATTTAAGCACATATAGTTTTTACCTTTATTGTAAGTAGATGCTCCTACTGTATTGTACCCACTAAGGCTGATTTTAGTTTATCTCATGTTTCTAATTTTTGATAATACAATTTGCATAATTCCTATAACATGGTGTATAGTATATTAGTCGCAGCACCTTACCCCCATTTCAAGTTTATAAACATTCAAACATTGTAAAATTGGCAATTTGAAACAAGTGGCCGCGAGTTTTTATTGCCAGGTTCTTTCTCCGGCTTTATTTATTGTTTACGAACTTGGCATTACAAGTACATATAGAATCCCGACGTAGTGTAGGACGCCCTCAGGCCAAGTGGAGTGATGATTTACGCAAAACGGCTAGCAGGAGCTGGATGCGAGAAACCGAAGATAGAACAAAGTAGCGGACAATTGGAGAGGCCTATGTCCAGCAGTGGACTGCGATAGTCTGATGATGAAGAATCCCAACGTATCATAAGAATTGTTTTGCATCCTAAGTGAATAAAAAAAAATATATATATTTTTTGAACGCGGTAATCTCAGCAACTACTGGTTCGAATTTAAAAATTATGTTAGTATTGGATAATTCATTTATCGAGGAAGGCTATAAGCTATATAACATCACGCTATGGCCAATAGGAGCGGAGCATCAATGAAAAATGTTTCAAAACAAGGAAAATTGATGCAGGCGAAGTTGCGCGGGTCAGCTAGTACAAAATAAAATAGAAAACAACAATGCGTACTTCCTTTACTGGTCTCATCCTTCATGTATGAGAAACTACCGGCCACTTCGCACCCTCTTTCCATAATGTACTGCACTTCTACCGTACAACTGAGCATGACATCAACGAATCTATGTCATTATGTGGCTGCAACATTTGTGGACATTTCTCTATTAATAAGAACATATTGCAGAATGTTTCGATGAAAATTTCTGTGTATGTTTGTAATTTATAAAAATTATAAATTTAATTATTATTGTTTTATATAATTAGATATATTCTGGGACTTAGTGCGCGAGGCGGTTGAGATCAAAAAGTACAAGAATTTCAATCGAGAAGATGGATACAGGCTTTCATCGTCTTGGAACCCTACTATCAGCAAATGCAATCGTAGCTATAACGATACTGCACCTCAGTGTAAGTGTAGTGTTCTTCTAGAACTACTCGTCCTAACTCGTCCTAGCCTGGTCTTGATAATTTATCAAGACCAGGCTAGGATAGTTGAATAACCCGGCGCCTCACGGAGACATCGCTAAGCTGCCATCAGTCGACCCGTGACCACGATCGGCACATTTCGATCGAAACGGCGAAGCCTTTAAATAATTCACGCGACTAAATCCTGAAATATATATAATATGGTGAGATTATAAAAATTGCGTGTATATTTTTGTTAGTTATTAATTCTAGAATTCTAGTCTCAGGTTTATTAGGAGATTAGAAAACTAACCCGGTTTTATTTATTTTATTTTTTATTTATCTGATAAATAGTGTAAATATTTGTAAATTAGTTAAATGTTATGTACTTAACATATAATATCTTAGTATAGCAATTCAATTATCGAATGTATGTATAATTAACAAAATCCCAGGTTTAATCATTCTGATTTTCATGTAGGTATATGCGAATAGGGTATTTGACTAAAGTCAAATCAGCCTCTTTTTAAGAAACGTCAAAAACGAGCCGTTCTGTACAAATTTTTATGTAATGCTAGCAAATGACGTCACGTTTTCTATGGTCAAATTATTTACTTTCAGTGTTTCTCTTTATTATTATAAATTAAGTAACACATTAAATTAATAAATAAACATATTTTTTAGAACTCTTTATGACATATTTTTACCTGGTTATTTTAAAATATTTTATTTTGATAGTAGTCAAATACCCAATTGGTGATGTTTTTTTCTAAAGACGAGTCGTCTTTAGAAAAAAACATCACCAGCAGTAGGGCACAAGCCCTGTGTTGCGGGGGACTTTACAAACATACAAGTCACGGACACAAAGTACACCTAGACTAGGAACAACAATTTGGGGATTATACAAAGTGGTGTCCCGTGTGGGAATCGAACCTACGATCTCTTGCGTAGCAGTCGGACACACTCCCACCGCGCCACAGAGGCAGTCATTGAATCTTTATTCAAACAAAATTGATTTGAAATAATAATGATATGTTCAAAAATAAATAAACATGGGTTGAGTTTAATTATTACTGATGATATTTGCATCTATTTTCATTTGAAATTATTATTTGACCTGAGCACACAAATAAAAGTAATAACGATATACGCTTCAAAATGTAGGAATTCTGTAAAATAAAAAATGCAGACTACTCTCAATTTCAGTACAATCTGACAAAACAAGTTGCAACCAGAGTTGACAAACTCTTGGGAAACAAACGAGAAGATAGTCGTCGATTAACATAATTAAGATATTCCAAAACTAAAAGTTACTGAAACAAGAACATCGTTAACTTTATAATTACTCTATCAAACATTGTACTAAAATATTCAATATAATTGGTTAATTTTACTCTAGTAGTCAAACTATGCCATCTTCGATCCCTTTTATAATAATGTTCTGACTGACTTTGATTACTCTGGCCTACAGAGGTGAAGGGTCACATTTTTTCTGAGTAACCCGATGCAAAAATATATCTTGCTGTACATGGTTCTTTGTACCTATAATCTATACTAATATTATAAAGCTGCAGAGTTTATTTGTTTTAACGCGATAATCTCAAGAACTACTGGTCCGAATTGAAAAAATATTTTACGGGGAGGATAGCCCATTTATTAAGGAAAGCTCTAGGCTATAAAACATCACGCTACGACCAAAGGGAGCGAAGCAGCAATGAAAAATGTTGCAAAAACTGGGAAAATTTACGCAGACGAAGTTGCGCGGGTCAACTAGTACTAGATAACAACAATCCAAAGGAAAACCAAAGTAATGGTGTTTTAAGGACCCTTCGCTACTGCTGGTCAATCTTAACAGACACTAATTAACTACACAGGAGATATTATAGAGCACAAGAGAATGAGCGGGTACCAGTACAATCTGTATTATTTACCTCACTCTCTTGCTTCGATGCGATAGAAATCCGTCACGACTGAAGAGAGATTAGGTCCATTTTTTTTTAAAACGGTCATTTCCAGGATCCTTATTCACGAACTTTATTTCGTTGTCGTGACAAGCCCGTGCGAAATGGCACATGCACGGTGCTCCCAAAGATATATATCCGCGGAAAAAAAGAATGTGATTAAGGACCCAGGTACAGTACGATCAACGTAACTTGACCGGATTGAAGTTAGGTTTTTATCACTTTCGCGCACGTCATAGAGATGCGACCCTAAAATTACTTACGAAAACGACTAAATATTTTTAATCGATCAAAAATACTAACAACATTTTAATTCAACAATATAAAAACACTATTTAAATGAGTTCATAAAAGTTTAAATTTAGAACAGTTACAGTAAATACTAAAGAAACTTTGAAAAATAATTTCTTTACGAAAATAATCACAAAAAAACATGAGTTAGTAATACTAATTATGACAATGTAATGCGTAATCGTATCGCTAATTCTCTTGGTTTAGTTACCGCCCCCGTCCCCCGCTTCCTGTCACCATTTACTTTCAAAAAATGCATCTGCGCAACCACTTGTCGCCTACTTCAGTCCGGCCTAGTTACGTTGATCCAACTGTATAGACCGACAGTGGTTGGTTGGTAGACCACAGAACATTGATACCTACTAGAGGTGGTAACGTTGCTAATCCTCTTTTATCTCTAGATTTATTTGATTGCCAGTCGTCACGGACGCTTTGCCTGCCTGTATAATACTGAGAGACCATTTAATGGTTTCTTTCTATAGCGTGTGAAAGACAGGAGTTGAAACAAAATTAAAAATAATTTGGTACATAAACCCTCCCTTTCACCCAGGGTTGAAAATTCAACACTGCGCGATATAAAGTCGTCGCATTACCGTGTGAACGTGTACTTGGGAATGCATGTGTTCTATTAATGCGTTAAAAATAAGCTCGTGCGAATGGCCTAAGGGAGTGCGGGAAAATACTTTCATTTTATTCAATTCACCAAACGTGTTCATGTAATTACCAACTACCCCATGTATTTTATGTGTAACTAGTAATCGGAAACATTAAACTCGGAAAGCAAGAAAATTCTCGCAAAATTTGATGCCAGTTGGTATTCGGATCGCGTAGAAAACTTTACAACTATGCCGTAGCATTGAATGGTCTGTTTGTTTATTCTACACAGAGTTTAATGGAAACTGTCTTAATGTGTCTATCTGTCTTCGGAAGTTGCATTTTCATTTGCTTTAATATAAAGTTTTGATGTTACTTTTGTAATTGAGTAATAATAGTCAATGTAGCGATGTGGTTAGATGTATATTAGATATATTTCGGGCCTTAATCGCGTGAATTATTAAAAGTCTGGCGTTTCGATCGAATTGCACCGATCGTGGTCACGGGTCGAGAGTCGACCCGTGACCACGATCGGTGCAATTCGGTAATTCACGCGATTAAGTCCCGAAATATATCTAATATACATCTAACCACATCGCTACATTGACTATTATTACTCAATTACAAAAGTAACATCAAAACTTTATATTAAAGCAAATGAAAATGCAAAATATGTATAAAAATCGCGAAAGTTTAAAAACAATAAATGTGTATTGAAAGACAGAAATTCCCTCACATACTCGTAGTTATGATACTTGCTTTGTGAAAGTGTAATTAGATGACAGTGAATATTTTAGGATTCAAGATATTATTATTTAAGAAATATTTTATTCACCTGCGCTTCAAATTATAACTTGGATAAAAAGGAAAAAAAAAATGTTACCTTTGCTAGAACGAAACTAGCCTTTCACTAAAAAGTAAGCCTAGCCTACCTGCAGGTTCGAATCCTACCTGTATATACCCGTTGTATGTACCCGTAGTTTAATCTACCGACATGAACCCACTTCTACCACAAGCTTTTGAGCTTAGCTGGAGGTGTTAACAAGATTGCTAGTAATGTGGGACCCAATCCCACATTGGTATCCTTTTGATAAATAAAAAGTATAAAAATATTTAACAAGGTTGGGAATATCATAAAATAACTTTGATATTAAATTACAATTGCCTATAAGTTTTTGATTGGAGATTTTTGTTAAAACATAATATTTTAATTTAGTCGGTAAACAGGTAATTAATTAATGTTGCCTGTAAGATTGTGATAAAAAATGGTTGTCTGTAAAGTCGGTTTACGGACGATAATTTTACGTGATAACGTAATAAGAAAACATAAAAAAACCATTTAAACAGTTGCTTAGCAACCATTCAATACCGTTAGTTCCAATTGTATCGCATACCATGGCGCTGCAATCGCCATGCGCTGTTGCTTAGCAACCAATCAATAACGTGACTTTTTTAACCATTTTTTCGTACCTGCACCTGGTCATCGATTTATAAGACGATATCACGTCAAAAATAATTAACGAGGCTATTAAAATATTCATTACAGCATAATTATGTTCGTGAAGTGCTTTAAATTATTTATTAGAATAATACTCAATGCAATCATTTTTGGTTCTACACTACATTCAAAACAGGGTCTTTTATTTGCCTACCATTGCCAAACATTCAAGAATTTAGTTTGGAAAATAAGTGAAGTTCGTTTCCTCAAACTTACAAGTATTCGAGCCCCATTGTTCGCTACAATAGGTACGCTGATTCCCGAGCAATTGCTCATTGTAATGCCTTCTAAATACGCCAAAAGTATGAAACTTGCTCACAACTGTTTTCGAAGTAGAAAATGTTGAGGAAAAGTTTCACGTACTTGTACACAATAGCTAGAACGGACGCGACATTACATTTGTTATACCTGCTTGAATTGTCTAAAATATACAATAATATAGGTATATGCTCTGACCGAGGCTCAGAGGGAGATGATCGAGCGAAGTCGATGCTCCAAGCTTCGGAAAGTTCGGAAAACACGTTAAGCCATCGGTCTTGCCTAAGCCTGAGCGTAATTTCTATCCTATCCTGTCGTGTTGTTTTTTTAAAAACGAAAGTAGTAGTACTAGGCTATTGTTGGATAAAAACCGAAATCGTTTGAGATCATTATCATTACAATATACGTGCTTGCAATATTTTCGAATCGTATTATTTCATTTCGAATGATTATTTTGTTATTAATAAGATTAACTTTTATAAACGTCCACGCGATAAGATACCGTAGTCTATAATATTTGAAGCTGCGGTAGCCTAATGGCTAAGGCATCGGTCTCGCAATCGTGAGGTCGTGGATTCGAATCCTACCCATTACACTACCGACGTGAACCCACTCCTAACACAAGCCGTCAAGCTTAGCTCTAGGGGTTAACAGGATTGCTAGTAATGTGGTAATGTGGGATCAAAATCTCACATTGCTAGTTACCTTTTAAAAAAGAAAAAAAATATATATATTTAATATTTTTTTGTTAATTAATGTTCTTGGCAACATTTTAATAAAACAATGTATGTAGGCATTCAGTTACTACGCTGTATTTGACGTCAGCAGACACTGTAATGAGAGTTTCAATTAACATGAAGCATTTAATAATGCAACTGCGCAAATCATGGACTTGCTCGCTTTGGGTGAAGATGATGCTGCGTATCTTTTAATGTGCGTACAGATTATGGTACCTACTGACGTTTAAACAAATATTTATAGAGGCCTAGATTTCGCCAGAGCTTCTCCTACGTGGGTTCCATCACGCAAACTGTATTCCAGTTTTGCGTGATGGAAAATACAATAAACTTTTATTAATGGGATTAATTCACTTTTGTAACATTCGAAATAATGCTTTATTATCAGAATTTTGAAATATCCTTAGGTACTTACAGCTCACTCGATCCCTCTACAAAGATTTAAGCTTCTTGACAATCAACTTCTATTTTAATAACCATCAGTCTGTGAAACAATGTATCCTTTTAAATTTAGCAGACTGATGTTTTGTTACTGTAATCGGTAGCCGTGTATTTTTTTTTATTCGCGAACAAAGCTTTAGATATTTTGTAGAATATTCAATAAATATGTTGTACTGGAATCATCAATAAGGTACATTATAAAATGGATATTATCCCCAGAGGGTTAATGTTTGCGGGAAATGTTCTTCTATTAATTGTATGGTTATTATTGCTTGAAATTCATAACATATTACCTATCATAATATCACCTACTCAATTAGAAAAATCTCGCAAATATATAACTTATTAGCTTACAGAAAGGGTACAGTTTACAATGCAACTACAGTTTGTGCTACTACAAAATTATCAGGAAATACATTACATTACAGAGAAGTAGGTAACAATATCGTGTTATAATATCAATGTTGAGCTTCCCACATAAACATTAATATCAAGATGCTGATATTGACAGTATTGTATCCCGTGGGCGGGGATAAAACACGTTACATAATGAATTTATATCTCTACACATTTGAATGTAGGTATGTGTACAAACACTCACCAAACACACTGGTTCATTCAGTAAAATTTATTTTTGTAAAGAAAAACTTGATAACTTTAAAAGAGTGGCCCATGAGTTTCTTGACAGCTTCTCCTCATGAGCTTTACACTTGGAACTGACGCCTAACCTCATTTTATTTTATTTTTTAAAACAATCAAAGTTTTATAATTTTTTTACTATAAAACTCGTATCAATTTGACGTTTTCAAATAATCATTAACCTGATTTTACGAAATAAGATATTTGAGTTTGAGTTTGAAAAAACATGAACATACAAATATGCATTTATGCTCTATGGTTTGAATAGTATTATTTTATTGACGTAATAACGTGTTTTAAATCGATGACGGGGTGCACGCACTAAAAATTCGATTTTACGTACAATATTGATTGGTTGCTAAGCAACAGCGAATGGCGTTTGCAGCGACATGACATGCGATACAATTGGAAGTAACGCTATTGATTGGCTGCAATGCAAATGGCGATAAATCATCAATGTTTTCTTATGATGTTATCACGTAAAACTCCGAGCATAGCCCGTTCCATAGCCCGCTGAGCGACTTTGAACTTGTGGACCAGCCGTACCGTCAGTGTCCACGTTTCGGCTCCGTATGTCATGACGGGCAGGACGTACTGATTAAAGACTTTAGTCTTTAGACATTGTGGGATCGACGATGAGAAGACTTGACGTAGCTTACCAAACGCTGCCCAACCCAACCGAATTCTCCTGTTCACCTCGTCCTCGAAGTTGTTTCTACCTAACTGCAATGACTGCCCGAGGTACACATATTTTTGAACAACTTAGAGAACGGCGCCGTGCACCGCTATTGGTTCCGGTAGTACATGTTCATTGAACATGACCTTGGTTTTATCCATATTCATCCGTAGGCCGATGCGTACAGAAGAGTCAGCCAGGTCATTCAGCATCCGTTGTAGATCCTGCAGCGTTTCCGCCATGATGACAATGTCATCTGCAAATCGCAAGTGAGAAATGTATTCACCATTGACGTTGATGCCCCGCCCTTTCCAGTGCAGCGTCTTGAACATATCCTCCATTGCATTTGTGAACAGTTTCGGGGAAATAACGTCCCCTTGCCTCACTCCTCGATGCAATGGTATAGGTTTTGTTTGCTGATTCTGTACTTGGACGGACATGGTGGCGGCTTCGTAGAGACATCTCATCACTTGGATATATCGCCAATCTACTTGGCATCGCTGCAGAGACTCCAGAACGGACCAGATTTCAATCGAGTCAAAGGCTTTCTCATAGTCCACGAATGCTAGACACAGGGGCTGATTATACTCCTGGGTCTTTTGTATAATCTGCCGCACTGTGTGGATGTGGTCTATGGTGCCATATCCGCTCCGAAATCCAGCCTGTTCCGGTGGTTGGAATTCGTCAAGTCTTCGCGCAAGGCGGTTCGTGATGACTCTTGAAAACAGCTTATAGACGTGGCAAGAGACAAGAGATTGTACGAACACTTTTGACCCACGGTTCTGCTCGATCGCTCTTTTAGTCAAAAGAGTGTTGGAGCACCAAAGGTCGTGTCGTATAAGCCCGTTGATCTCTTGGTTTAGAGCGCGCTTTTCCGACGAAATGACAGGTGGGTTTTCACGTCGTTCCTTCATTAGTCTTAAAGTCTTTTCCGAAAGCTTTGACTTCTTGCCCTTACGCTGCATTTCACAAAATCTCGTACCTTCTTCCCTGAGTATCCGAACCACATTTACGAGCTTCTGGTTTACGTCTGTTGTGGTTTCCATGGCAGCAAATCGGTTATCCAGGTTTGACTGGAACGCTTCGGATCCTATCATGGTTTGGAGCAAAGTAGGTCGGAGCCTGGACCTCATCAGACGGGCACGTTCCGCCTTGAAGTCGATATTCAGAGAGCCTCGGACAAGTCGGTGATCACTACCGGTATTAAACCTGTTGATCACGGTGACGTCTCTGAATATATGCTTTTTGTCCGTCATGATGAAGTCGATCTCGTTTTTCGTCATAGTGTCGGGGCTTTGCCACGTCCACTTCCTTTGGAGCCGTTTCTTGAAAAAGGAGTTCATCAAGAAGAGCCCCTCCCGTTTGAGGAAGTTGACTAGCATTTGCCCCCTATGATTTCTGCTTCCAAATCCATGGGATCCTACTACCAATTCGCTGCAATTTTGTACTCCTACTTTAGCGTTGAAGTCCCCTATAACAGCGTTGTAGTGGGTCTAAGTGGTGGAGTGGAGGGCCCTCGATATGTCATCGAACATATCCTCCACTTCATCGTCTGGATGTGCCGAGGCTATACCTCTCGGTGAGCTTGATAATGAGGTACGCTACCCTGTTCGACACGCTAGACATTTCCACAACGTTGTCAGAAAGGGACTTATTTACCAGAAACCCAACACCACCTTGGGATTTTTGGTCTCCCTCGCGGAAGTACATAAGGTGGCCTGACTCGAGGGTTATGGTGTCCTCTCCCTCTCTTCGGACTTCACTTAACCCGAGGATATGCCACCTAATCTTCCCAAGTTCCACCTCAAGTTGTGCCAGATGCGAGTCTAGCCGTAGCGTGCGTCCGTTATACGTCGCCAGGGTCAGTCGGTTGTGGTGGCCTTCAGTAGCCCGGAGATTCTTAGCACCCCCCGCCACGCCGTTACCGTGGACGCCACCATGTCCAGGAATAGCGTGACTGCCGGGAACTGGGGGCCGTGGCCTTAGTGCTTTGTGCATTTGGGGTAATGCCCATAATCGCCACGCTGGGCAGGCGGGTTGGCGATCGCAGAGCGTAGCTCTCGCATCAGTGACGCTGCTGCCCGTCACTGACCTATTACTTCAGCTACACCTTAAATTGGGATGGTTATACCGCCACCAGCCGGTCGCCAGAGCCTCGTTCGTTGTACAGCAGGATGTACCGCGTGCAGGTGAGGTTGGCTTGGAGCGAAAGATGGTGATGCGCCCCCTTACATCCCCTTACATCAGGGACAAAATGAGGTGATCCGGCAGAGAACCAAAGTTATCGACATAGCCCACCGGATTAGCAAGTTGAAGTGGCAGTGGGCTGGCCATATTAGCCGAAGAACCGACAACCGTTGGGGTAAACGAGTTCTTGAGTGGAGACCGCGGCTTGGCAAACGTAGTGTAGGACGCCCTCAAGCCAGGTGGAGTGATGATATACGCAAAACGGCTGGCAGGAGCTGGATGCGAGAAGCCGAAGATAGAACAAAGTGGCGTGCAATTGGAGAGGCCTATGTCCAGCAGTGGACTGCGATAGGCTGATGATGATATCACGTAAAAAAAATCACCCGTAAGTCGACTTTTTTTTTTAATTTAGTTATTTTAATAATTTGAATAGTTATCAACACAATTTTATCTATGCGCTGTAAAATCATTTTTTAAAGTGCATAATTCTTTTTTGCAGGCAAAACCGCAAGTGAGATCAAAAACAATAAATGCGTACAGGAATTTGTACAGACACTGCGCAGGTGTAGGACTGATCTCCCACATCTTACCTCCTTCTCCCACTCCCTTTGCCATGTTGACCTGTACTGGACTATTAATTTTGTCCCAGGCTTTACTCTCATCTAGATCAGATACCATTTTTGAATGTTGAAAGCTTTAAGTATTAATGTGTTTTACTTTTGACAGACATACGAGTTCTTTACTCACATGAATACTCTTTTGATTTATGAGTAGGTAACTGTAGCGTAATGGAATTAATCTCAAATGGACAGAAAGTTCAATTATTCCACACTTTTTATAAGGTAGTGAGTTAGTACCAATGGAGTGTACATTATTCCCGCTTTTTGTTACTTACTTAAAAGGTTCCAACAAACCTTTTGAAAACTCCAACGTAACGTAATAAATTAGTAAGCATCTGGTGGTGCCAGTAGCTTATATTGTACAATAACTTAGCAGCCAAGTCAAGTGGGAGACAGGCAGTGTTTTGTATGATTAATGACGCGGTCGTTAGTCGACGAGACTGCAAATGGCAACAGAGTGTCGTCTTTATTTTCTGCTAAATGCGTTCATCTTTCTTCAACATTTGTGTCAAATCTGTGTGATGTCATTAGATGTTACCCATGAATGAATGCGGTGATGCTTGCGTTTCTGCGTTTCAGCTTTTAGGCAAGGGGTGGTATGCGGAAGAAGTGTGAAAGACGATAATATAACTCATTAAAATTTTAAAAAAAGCTTTAGTTATATAATTTTAGTCTGCGTTATATACGATGGTGCCGAATACAATAATATATGTGAAGGAAAAAATCGAACAAGAAATGCGAAATAATCATGTCCCAGAAACATAAATTCGAAGAGTAGTGACATCCACCAGTCCGCACTGGCTTGTGTGGTGAATTGCTGATGCCATTTTAGAAAAAAAACAGTGTCCCAGCCATGGTGTCATTAAAGCAGATCAGGTACGTGTTACGTTTGCAGGGAGGGAGAAAAAAAAAACAATATTAACCGAACCCAAAACATGAATCTTATAAATTAATCCCAAAACATTTCTAAAATAGACAAAACATCTGAAAGTTATAGTTTAGCACATTAGTAATAGCCCTGACAGACTAAATACTACGCCTGCAAATGCAAACCAAAATACCACCACCCATTAGTACAACAATGGTTGTCACCCCTACTTCCTAAAACACTTTCAAAAGAAAAAGACAATAGGAAGTCACAGTCTTAGTTAATTCAGCTGCACTCCGCATAGAGCTTCCTGAGTTTTTACTTTCAATTAAAGAGTGCTAATGGAAAAAACTAAGGGTTCCTTACAATGGAGGTCATTAGTGAGAAAAAGTTTTTTGAAACGGTACCAAATTCACTCTTGATTCTATTAAACGGAACTTTCGTTGTAAATCAAGTTTTTGTAAGGTTGTGTCCAGCCTAATGTAGTCGTGATGGATCAGCAGTTTTGTTACTTTTTTAATTGACTTTTGCGGTGTTCCGGGGTGTAGATAATATTATGCTTAGTTTTCGGTTTTCCAATACCTAAATTAAAAGCCTTTATAACTAAACCCTTTTAACTTTAAACTTTTATTTATGTGTAATTGAATTGTGATTATGTGCATTGTGATAGATGTAAGAAAAGTCCATAGGCTTTTAATTTTTTACTTTTTATGTAATGACTAATGACGACTCAAAATTTATACATATTTCAGCGAATTAATCCACAGTCATGGTAACTAGTAAATACATAGTTACATTCAATGGTGTTAAAAAACACTTTAAGCACCGGTAATAAAAAATGACAAGATAAGATCTTAAAAGTAACATGGATTTTTTTTATTCTCTAACAAAGACAAGCAAGAAAATTAGGCATAACTAACTAAATTGTATTTATCTTAAGACGAGTTTCATTGTGGAAGTATCGTTATGCCTAATTTTCTTCAACGATTCTTTTTGGCTCGGGGGTTCCTCGTTAAGTTCAGTATTTGCCCACCTTTACCTCAATTTACTTTAACGATGCCCTTGTAAATCTAAAGAGACCAATCTTTTTTGTCGTTGACTCTTGTACTACAGGGCCAAAATAATTATGCATTTGGCGTTTTCATACTATCAATAAGCACAGCCTTAACTATATAGTTTTAAAGTTCAATACTGCTTGACGCTTTTCTTTTCTGATTGCATTTTGTATGATCGTAGTAATGAGTCTAATGAAGGTTTTTCAAAAGGGTAAGGTTTACCAAGCGCCATTTAATTAAGACAGGACTTAGTAAATTTTCTTTTAAAATTTACTTAAAAATGTTTGTTTTTTCTTTGTGTGGTTGGAGTTCATTATTAAAAGGTTTATTTCGTTTTTGGATAGATAAATAAAAATATTACGTAATTATGACTGTGTTTGTGATTTTTATGAGAAAAAGGTATAAAAGTTTCATTCAATATTGAAGGTATTATTTTACCCGACTGTAAGGGTCATATTTTTCGCGCGTATCTTGTATGTGTAATATTAAGAAAGCCTAGGGATATTTAAATCTTGAATTCATCATGACCTCATAATATAAAAACTTTTTGAATTGTAATAAAAGTTTGATTGTGGAATTAAAACTCCTTTGTTCTAATTTTATAAAACAACGTAATATTTAGAAAATTTAATAATTTATTTAATAGAATAATATTAAATACTTTTAATTTTATTTTTTAATAAAAATAATAAAATTCGGATTCTTACCATGCCTAGTTTTCTCAAAATACTTGCCTGCAAAACAAAAAACTGCCTGCGCAAAAAAGATGCCAACAAGAACCCTTGCATATGTAATATCATGCTGTCGGAGGCACAATACTAAGTTCATCTAGATTCATTAATGCCTGCGACAGCATGATATTACATATGCAAGGGACCTTGTACAACGCAATAAGCATAAAACTGCGTAGAATACAAGACAAATTTAATGGCTTACAACTCTGCAAGTTTTATAGAATTTTATAAGCTACGGGTCTTACTAATGCTAAAGGCTAATAACCTTTGTTTTATCAAGCGAGGGTAGTTTCCGAAATTTGCGTTTCACGGAGGCGACGCTGACCTAAACCAGTCAATACTAATAAAATATTTGCACACTCCTATTAGCCGTAGCGTGATGATAAATAGCCTATTGCCTTCTGCAATAAACGAGCTATTCAATACTAAAATATTTTTTCAATTTGAACTAGTAGTTCCTGAGATTATCGCGTTTAAACAAAAAAAACTATTTAACTTTATTATATTAGTATGGTTAATTAACTACCGGTTAGATGAAACATGCGAGGACCCAACTCGCGTGCATAAAAGGATTGAAAAAAATGAGGTCTAGTAACGTAGTCCAGATTCGATTTCGGCCCCGGTTTGACATACGGTAGACTCGGGTTCGATTCCTGGGTCTAGACTTAAAATTTTTCTATCTTTCAAAAGTGCAATTATTGTATTAATAAAGTAATTGGCAAAAAACGCCTATAAAAATTACTATAATATTTGGCCGGTGACATCATAATTTGTTAAAATGCTCTCTGTAACGAAGTAATAACAAAAGCCGTGATACTTCTATAACTATCGGCTAGATGTCGCAAGCGAGGGCCCAACTCGCGTGCAGAAAAGGAAAAAAAAATTGAGGACTAGTAACATAGTTCAGATAGGTGGTTCGATTCCGGCCTTGGCTTGGCAAACGAAAGTCTCAGGTTCGATTCCTGGCTGACTTCATTTTTTTCTATCTTTCAAAAACGTAATTATTGTATTAATAGATAATAAGTACTTATTTATGTCTGGTTGTCACCTAACTCTTCCTTGACGGCTGGACTTAATTAAACTTTATAAAATAAAAATAAAACAATAATCTTTCTTATAAAAATGTAAATTAAACTTTCTTAATTTGAATGTTTTTTTATGGATATTTACGTAGATCCCTGATCACTACTCAGATTAAAATAAAAAAAGTAAGCGGTACGAATTTCGCTGAGGCAGCTAGTTAAAAATATGTTTTCACCACATAAGGTGCTAAATTGTTTAAGCTAAATATTGTGATGTTCCATATACCTTAAAGTATTTTATTACAGTCCTTTTTGTAACCACCCGTGACCACAAAATGAGGACTACGTTTGAGTTTGGGAGCATTATTGTGGTTTTGAGGAAAAAGCACAGCTTCTGTAACACAAAGGACGTTTTTGGTTAAAATGTTTACGTCGAAATCATGTCTTGTTTTGAAAATTAAAATGTTCTAAATTATTTGAAAGTACCTTCTTTTGTGTGTCTCATTTTAGTGCCATTTAAGTCTTATAATAAAAAAAATAGGTACTGCGAAAAACATAGACTTATAAAATCATTATATATATATATATATATATATATATATATGTACATTTTAAAAAATTTATAACCATGGTCGTAGCTTCTTTACATAACACTAAATAACTTTATAATATCAGCTTTGGAAAATATAGAAAATATTAATCCTTAATCATCTACCACTTGTTTTTGAGTTATGGCCTTAACCACCTACAGCCTATTTTACTGGAGCAAAATCAATGTTTATTGTGAGGTTTAGGCCCTAAACCTGACAAAAAACATCGATTTTATTCTGGAGTCTCACAGATGTGTGGTAGATGGTTGTGTGACAAAAATAGGTAGCAAGTAGTGAAGGGTTAATTCTTTTTTTTTTTTATTACAAAGTTATTTGGTATAAAGCCCCGAGCGGGAGGTTATAGATCACATCACATATATCACATCATTTATATTATAATCTGATAAAATTAATAACGACAAAACAAATGGCATTTAAATATTATACTCGTATCACTAAAAATAAATCTTGAAATTACCAAAAAATATTACGATTTCTGAAATAAGATTAGCAAATTGTACGCATTAATTAAGCGTTATTATCTTTTACAAACAAAATAAATTTTCCTCATTGTCATAATAGCTGTTTGTATTAATGATAAATAGGGCAATTAACTGGATACCTGTCGCCTTTTATAAATTTAAAGAATACATTGCTTCCTTGTGAAATTAATGAATTTGTACAGGAGTGTTTAAGAAATACGAAGTTTATTTTGTAGAACGTTTTGCGAATCTTTCAGCAAACTGGTTGCAAAGCTGTTTACTAGGCCGCTTCTTTATTTTATTATAAATTTAAAGGTATAAAAATTAAAATACAAATATAATACTTACACACTACACTTATAGCCATTAACGCAGTAAATATTACAGGCACGAGGTTCGAAGAGAGATTAACGGATTAACGTGAAAAATGTAAAATGTACATAATGACAGTGGACAGTGGTAACAGATCACTTGGATTCAGTCATTACCACGTCACGGACCTAAATCTACTATTGACGAATTATTTTATTTTAATTTTGGAATAACTGAAATTAGAAGCCATAATAATGATATAATTATATTAATAATAATACAATATCTTGGGACACCTCACACAACACTATCTGATCCCAAACTAAGCAGAGCTTGTACTATGGAAACCAGACAACTGATAAACATACTTATACATTTTTAAATACATACATATTATAGATAAATAACACCCAGACACAAAGTAAACCATCATGCTCATCACACAAAGTTTTATCCTGGGTGGGGATCGAATCCACGACCTCCGGCTTAGCAGTTAGGGTCACTAACCACTAGACCAATAAGCCAGCAATAATAAATCCATGGACACAAGACTAATTAACTGATTTCTGAAAAGTGGTCTATATGCTATGGTGGAACATCTGGTATATAATACACTCCCACCGCGCCACAGAGGCAATTAGGTATTTGAATGTCAAATCAATCAATAACAATAAATTATTTTACACGTACCAAATAATAATATGCCTTTAAATCATCTTAAAAATATATATTCGTGCATAATTTAATATGTTTTAGTATTTATAATCATCAAAATAAATACTAAAAGTAAATGATTTGAAACCAGAACATAATGACGTCACAATGTTCAATTTCATACAAATCTCTATAGAACGAATCGTTTTGACATTTTATAAAAAAGATACTGATTTGACTTGACATTCAAATACCCAATTATATATTGCATAATCTCTATGTGCCAAAAAAAACTATTTAAGTGGTATAGGATGGCGTCAGCATACATTGTTCACCCGTCCAATAGCTTGGCTTTCCGCAATAATCTAGATATACCTAGTCTAGCCATAAATATTGTTACGAAGAAAAAACATTTCTTTTTTATTGCAAATAATATTTATTACTTTTACAGTGTGTTAGTTTAATACATAAATAAAAAACAATTCAAAATATAAAAAGCTTATTCGAAGTGGTCTCCATTGGCTGCAACACAGTCCTTTAAACGTTGAGGCCAGTTATCAATAGAAGCACGCACTCTTTCCATGGGAAAATTCTTCACTGCCAATCGCATGGATTGTTTTAGGGACTCCAAATTATCATGGCGTTTAGAGCAAGCCATACTCTCTAAAACTGACCATAAATCATAATCCAGCGGATTAAGATCGGGACAAGACGACGGCCAGTCTTCAGCTCTGATGAAGTCCGAAACGTTCACTTCCAACCAAGACTGCGTGGACCGAGCTTTATGACCCGGCGCTGAGTCTTGTTGGAAGGACCATACTTGGTTATTGAACATGGTGTTGTTAAGGGGTTTAACTACCTTCTCAAGAATGGTATCTTGATACACTTGTGCCGATGTTTTGATACCTTTTTCACAAAAATATGGCTCAGTCACTCCTTCATAGCTAACACCCCACCAAACCATCACTGAAGTCGGATAATGCCCACGTCGCACTCTGTCGACTAATTGGGAAGCTTCCTTAGAGCTTTGAGCATAAATACGGTCATTTTGTTTGTTAAAATGTTGCTCAACTGTAAAGATTTTCTCATCCGTAAACAAAATTTTTCTGTGACCTCCCTTTGCGTACCGCTTCAGTAGTTGCTTCGATTTTACCACCCTATTCTTTTTTAAATTATCAGTTAAAAAATGACCAGTGCGTCTCTTATAGGCTGCAAGTCCTAAGTCATCTTTTAAAATGCGTGACATGGTTCTGGGTGCTATCTTCATCTCCCGAGATAAAATCTTTTGCCTTCGGACAGGATTTCTTCGAATTCTTTCCCTTACTGCTTTGACCACCATTTTCGTACGAACACTACGTGGACGGCCAGATCTTTTTCTGTCACAAACAGAGAAGGTCTCATTGTACCTATTAATAGCCCGGTACACAAACATTTGACTAATACCAAGCGTATGGAGAGTTTTAAAAATTACATTCGGCTCCATACCAACTTTGTGTAATGCAATCACAGCGATTCGGTTTTCTTTATCACCCCACTCCATTTTAATATAGCAAAATATTGTACAATGTATTGGCGCCAAAATTAGAAAATACAATGAACAATCGTATAAAAATGACAGATTCCAAATTCAAATGTAATATCTTTCTTATTTTTAATTGTAACAGTATTTATGGCCAGACTAGGTATACATATTCTTTGACATACTTATTCCTATTTTCGTATTCTTTTTTCGACATTTACTCATAAACGATCACACTCGATAGTCTTACATAACTGTAATGTTATTTTTTGATGTTATAATTTGACATTTTATTTTTTTTAAATTGATTTTTATTTAGTTGTTCTTTTTTTGAATGATTTTGTTTATGATTTATTTTAATTGGATACTGTAATTTGACATTTTATCTTTATATTTTTTTTATAAGTTTTATACGTATTAATGACATTTTGATTACATAATATAATAATTTGAAATTCAGTAGATAATAATCAAAATGTCTGTTGAAAGCATACAAGCTACTTGGTGTACCTATACTGTAAGTTTGTACTGCACATTAATATAAATAATAACTATCAATCATTGAATAAATCGTTCTTATAAAATAATTTATAATAACATTGCATAAATTACATTAGATTATAACATGCATTGGGGTATAATTATCATTATATTTAAATTGAAAATTGTTCACATATTTACTTAACGAAGTGACAACATAATCCGCAAAAATCGTAGGCTGAAAGCAACACACGAAGCAAACTTGGCAATTTATAATGACCTTTTGTAAAAGTAAAAGCGTTATCTACGGATTAACTTAATTGCGGTCATAAAATAAAATATTTTGGCGAAACAACATTTTCGGGGAAGGTTTTTTGTTTTAACCTTAGTGGGGATTATGCCGGATTTTAGTTGTTGTTTTTGGCCTGCCGAAATAAATTACGCACCCTGGAGTTTGGGGCAAAATTTTTGGAAGAGAAAGTAGTGCGGTTGTTTTCGGGAAAGGGTTCATTGGGCTACTGACCTCTATAAAACGTTCAAGTTTTACCCCATTTTGTTCTTGATTCTCGGGTGTTTGTTGTTCGGTGACTTGGAAACAATTTTGTGGCCGCAGAAAAACTCTATGTTTTCTATACAAAGGGTGGAAGTGAGGTCGTAACAAAAGAGAACATTTAGTCCAATTCTTGTGTTGGAGGGTTCAAATCAAACTTTTTATCTTGATATTTTTTAGTCGGTATGGTATAATTTACACCCTAATGGAAACAGAGTTATACAATATATGTTCGTAAACTTTCACGATTTGTACACATTATAGAAGGCTAAATACCTTTGTTTATTGCCGGACGTTTCGACCGTATTGCAACGGCCGTGGTCACAGGTAGACTGATTCAGCTCAGCGTCGCCTCCGAGAAGCGTGGGTTTCGGAAACTACCCTCGCTTGATTTTTATCACTCACTATTACGGAACCGACGGTACTTCGACACACAACACTAACGACATCTGCACACTGGCGCGTAATGTTTGTTCGGCGGTGTGTATACTTGCTGATCACTGGATTCCACGATGTTGACAACCGATATCCATCTTCTCGGTTGAATTTCGCGCCATCCTGGAGTAGTAGTGACGGTCAGTGGAGTTATCTTAAAAAAAAACTCTATGCTCACTTATATAAAAAAATATTCTGTTTTTAAACGAATATAAGAGAAACTTATAACATCCCCTATGTTATAAGTTTAACGTGAAGTGTTTGTACAAAAAGACACACATACCGATTTCCATGCGACTTTTATTTATTATAAACTATTTTAATCTAAATTCTAAGCTTTGTTTTATGAAAACGTATCATTTAACGTGTTGGCACTTTTTAATGTGCAAACATAAACATATTTACTAACAGTAATTACTGCGCTCTTATACTTTACCTGCTAAATACAGATTTAGTCAAAAATGGACTTCCTTTGTTACATCCAAAACCTGACCAAATAATAGCCGTAAAACTAAATTAGGGGCACACAGAAACAGAATACCAACTCGTGTGGTCAGAGAGGAAGGATTAATCTCTAAGTAGGGTGCATGGGAGACATTTTAAAATACTTTAAAGGTTATTTAAAGGATTATGGAACCTTGAATTCAGATATTTTCTACAAATATTTATATAGATCTATAAATTAAGTGTCATTTTATGTATCTTTTGTTTATAATTAATATGTATCGAATCTTATATAAGTTGGTTGCTATTGTCTTTTTATCGCAAGCATATACATAATAATATTATTAAAAAACTGTGCCCTTATTTAAGATGAGCGTACTAAACAATAAATATTTCTTAGTTCTTTTATTTGAAATCACTTTAAAAGTATTTTGTAATTTGTGGGTTTTGACTTAATTTTAACTTTATTGACATGATAACGTCCTATAAATCAATGTCGGGGTGCACGCAAGAAAAAATGTCACGTGGCAACGGTCACGTTATTGATTGGTTGCTAAGCACTCACGTTATTGACTGGTTGCTAAGCAACGCGAATAGCGATTCCGCCTGCTGATAGGCTGAAATAATGTGACCGACTGGCGCAGCCGCAGACACGCGCGCGCATGCGCTCGGATAAACTAAAGCTGTCACAGGCATGGTTTTTTATTACATTTTAATCAATGTTTTGGGGATTGCAGCGACATGCGATACAATTGGAAATAATAAAAAACACAGTCACAGGCATGGGATAATTTTATAAGACAGTATTACGTAAAATTATCGTTCGCAAATCGACTTTACAGTTAACATTTTTTTTTATTATTGTTTATGAAGTTACTTACGTGTTTGGTTAACTCAAATTATAATTAGGAACCTACCGTAACGTACCTAATAAAATATTAATATTTACAACAAAAAAAAAAACTTTTCAAATGTAGTAGTAAATTGTAGAGCAGAATTTGTTACAGTATTAGCTTAATGCAATTTAACAAATGGTTCTTTTTCAAAGTAAGCTTACCATTTAGCCTGAACGATAGGTCCCATTGCAGATAACCACAAAGTGAATGAGTACTGTACACGATACGCTGCGGATACCCTGAAAGGTTTATTTAAAGCATTTTTGAAAGATTGAATACCTTTTTGTGCTGTATGCTGCTGGAAAGGTAGAAATATAAACGAGTGTTGGTTTTGTTGTATTTAGTTAAATACTATGTACCTATATAATAATTATTATTTATTTTTTATATATATACAGTTTATCTTAATTTCTGAATTGGGCAGTAACGTAAGTAGCAATTTTGGAATAACATACTTATCATTAATAATATATTTTTTTAATTATTCTTACGTTAGCTATAATTATGAAAGTGATTACAAATACGTATTCTTTCTCACTTATATGAAATGTTGAATTCTTAGCTGAAGAAGGGTTAGTAGCTACAACTTATTTTATAATGTTTTGTTATTAATTTTTAGGGTTCCGTAGTCAAAATGGTAAAACGGATCCCTTATAGTTTCGCCATTGCCGACCGTGCGTCCGTCCATCCCTCAGAACACACATATAGCATCCCTCAGAACACATATCTTTGGTCCATCCGCAGCTTAACTCAAAGACTGCTAGGGCTAGAAGGGTGTAATTTTGCATGGATACACATATTACTTACGCCAACAAGTGAAATAACAAAATCTTGAACATTTTTTATGCCCGATGTGTATTTTTTTTCCCACCTACCCCATCGTGTGGGGTATCATTATATAGGTGTTTAAAAAAACGTTTAGGGGTTGTAAAGACCATTTTCAGATTTAGGGATCGGACTGTGAAATATTAAGCTTTAAAGTGCAAAGTGCTTTAAAGCCTAAAACAAATGTGTGCTATATTTAAATGTGGTTTAAGTATATATAGCTATTTTTGTCTATATTAAATAGCGCACTAAAACCTCACGATAATTTATAATGAAAATTTTATTGGCGGTAAAATTGGATGCGCAAGCAAACTACTCCATATATATATTAGGAAAATATATTTTTTTTTCAGGTAAATCTAATATTTATATATATATTTTTTTACAGGTACATCCTGAAAATAGCAAAATCCTGACTCACCAATTTTCTTATTCACAGAGTTTTGCTTTAACCCTGAAAAGAGATAAAGAGGAGGACAAGAGATATATACCAACAATAAAAAAAGCTTTTTATTGTAGTTCTGTTCTTTTTATTGCATCTGGTTTACGTAAACACAATTCAATTAAAGCGAGAAACTTTCAGCTCACATTGAATCCAAAATATATGTCCGGCCACATATATTTGGCTTGCTGATTTGCATAATGGTCCACATAGAAAGATATATGGCGTATTACAGGGGCTTCGCAACATATTGAAGGGAGGGATGAAGAAAAATAGCTTCAGCATCGCGCCCTGAAAACTGGAACCTTTAATTTACATCTTACGTGTTTAGCTCTTGTTACATTGGAACAAGATTCAAAATTGATTGCATTGCATTTGTCTAAATGAAGAGTAGTAGAATGAGGGTTAACAAATATGTTACGGGCATCCGGAATTTATGATCGGACAATTCGCACGTCTATTGCAATGCTTTAGGCACCTGCCTTTGTGATGAAATTTTGGTTGAATTAATTAATTAACTTTTATACCTATATAACTATAACAATCGTAAGTAATGGTTATAGCATCAGTCAGGTCCCTGACTCAGTGGCCACCCGAACAAAGCAAAGTTACCACTATCGGTCTATAGATGGGTGACCGTTTTTGAAAAATGTCACACTCCTCCGTGCCTTGAAAAGCACGTTAAGCCGTTGGTCCTGTGCCCAATCTCTCTCCGGTCGTGGAATGGAAATCCGACACAGTGACTGACAGTGAGAGAATGGAGACGACACATGTGTCTGCGCATACATGTGTGCATTATAATAACTCTTGCTGTAGTTGGATAGTCTTTGATGAGATTAGCCGCCTTAACCGCAGCTTAGTACTTGCTAGCATCCATTGGCTACGTAACGGTACACCATTACCAGTGACCCATAGATGCTAGCAAGAAATATTACTGATAGACATTCCTTACGTTTGTTTAAGTTTTAGTACTTGCTATCATCCATTGGCCACGTAACGGTACACCATTACCAGTGGCCCATGGATGCTAGCAAGAAATATTACTGATAGACATTCCTTACGTTTGTTTAAGTTTTAGTACTTGCTAGCATCCATGGGCCACGTAACGGTACACTATTACCAGTGGCCTATGGACGCTAGCAAGAGATATTACTGAATGATTTTGTTGCGTCTTTATAGCACCCAAACGAATCGGCGGATTTGATCGCGTTTTACATACATACATACATACATATCAACCCATAAGATGGCCCACTGCTGGGCACGGGTCTCCCCAGTAGAACCTACTAGTATGTAGATCCTGGGGGTAATTGCCATAATCGCCACGCTTGGCGTGCGAGTTGGCGATCACAGTAAGGCTTTAAGTACGCAGAGGACGCTGCTGCCCGTCCTCCGGAGTGAAATCCCTCAGTCACCTTGACGACACCCACGGGAAGAGATGGGGTGGTACTATTCTGAAGCCGGCACCACACGGCATCGCGTTTGATTTCATAAAAATCCCCGTAGCCGTTTAGAAGATAAACAACTTTTTGTTCCACGTGTCTACATTGTCTTGAATACTAAACTATGCATTTATAGTTCAAAAGTGTTAAAAATAAGTTCATCATTATTTGTTGTATTTATTTATGGGTTTATCATCATTATAACATGTATTTGAAATTAAATGATTTTACTGTGGGAAACGTGTCTTTTAAGCGAGAGTTTAAATAGAGTCTAACTTGGCTTTACACAATTTTATTTAGGTACTACGGATCTTTATTGCATGGATATTTTATGGTGAAATATATTTGATTTATTCCTTGTGTTTTCGGCCATATTGCACGTCTGGTCACCGGTAGACTGTTAGTCAAATACCTTAAGCTGAGAAACAAGAAACTAATATATGCAACAAATTAATATTTGCATAATATACCCAGTCTGTATTCACCAAATATTCACACATAAGTAACATAAAACAAGGAACTCGTAAAATAAAACTTTCAAGACCACGTAAACCTATAAGTCCTGAGCGAGAGGATTTATGAGCTCATATGTGACTCGCCTACTTAGTGTAAATGCACCGAAATTTATTAATCGTGAATATTCAACATATCCTATATTCTTGTATGATTTATACGTATGTTTGTTAAATTACGTGACCTTTTTAATCGATGTCGTGTCGTATTTAGAACAGAAATCAATCACCTAATTTTAGCCAGACTGTGAATTTATGCCAGTCTGCAGTTTGTGACCATCTACGAGTTTGTGCTAGTCATGTATAATTTTAACCATTTCATAATGCAGGTAGGTAATTGAAATCAATAATTTAAATAGCTATAATAATTTTTTTTCATAATTTAATCGGAACCAACAAATGTAAATCGGACGCATTTTTAGGGTTCTGTAGACAAAATGGCAACAACGGAAACCTTATATTGTTTTTAAACTTCCCGATTTTTATACATATTAGATATATTTCGGGACTTAATCGCATGAATTATTTAAAGGTAAACCTTTTATTTACCCGACGTTTCGATCGAATTGCACCGATCGTGGTCACGGGTCGACTGATGGCAGCTTAGCGATGTCTCTGTGAGGCGCGGGGTTTTTCAACTACCCTCGCTTGGTACTTCTACACACTACACTTACAACGTCTTTACACTAAGATGCGGTGTCTTTACGGCTACGATTGCATTTGCTGATAACAGGGTTCCAAGATGGTGAGAGCCGGTATCCATTCTTCAACCTTATTGTCACGTCTGTCTGTCTATATCACAGTAATTTTACTCAAAGACTACAATGAATATTGTTTAAATTTAGTAAAAAGGTGTCTAGTAGTAGCAGTAGCCGCTACTTAGTTTGATAGCTAAATAATAAAAATAAATATTTTTAGGGGGTTGTACATACCGTCTTTGAGCTATTGCCTAAAAACTGCGTTTCTCAACAAAAGTATGTTCGTTCATTACCTATACGTTCTTCTGCTGGTTATTCAAATCGGTATTTTTTTATACGGCAACGCCTCTGGAACCCTGCACTGAGCATGATCCGTCATGCCGTTGCCTGGCTTTTGACTTATTAGATACCATTACCATACGAAGGAATTTTAACGCAAAAGGCTAGCAGGTTTAGACGTAATTACACTTTAAGCTATAACACCGGATCATAAACGAAACATTTTAACATATTATTATATACACGAAATACAGACATATACGAAGGTCATGAAACTAGATCTACATTAACTGTTCGAATATAAAACATGAATATAAAACTGACATAACTTCTGTCCCTTAAAGGATAAAAGTAATAACTTCAGATATGTAAATATAATGACCATGTTTTTACGCGTTCTTCAACATATTTCATACCCGACTACGGTGAAGCCAAAAGGGAAAGGTTATTATTTAACAGTCTTTGTATGTATCTTTTAATTAACGTATGTTTTTATTTACGTATGTTCCACCATAGCATATAGACCACTTTTCAGAAATCGATTAATTAGTCTTGTGTCTATGGATGTATTATTGCTGGCTTATTAGTCTAGTGGTTAGTGACCCTAACTGCTAAGCCGGAGGACGTGGGTTTGATCCCCATCCAGGATAAAACTTTGTGTGATATAAAATTTGAGCACGATAGTTTATTCTGTGTCTTGGTGTTATTTATCTATAATATGTGTGTATTTAGAAATAGTCTGGTCTGGATTCCATAGCACATGCTCTGCTTAGTTCGGGATCAGATAGCGTTGTGTGAGTTGTCCCAAGATAATAATGATATCTTGGGACAACTCACACTGATAAATATACTTATATTATATGGTAACCATCGTGCTCATCACACAAAGTTTTATCCTGGGTGGGGATCGAACCCTTGCGAAGCAGTCGGATACACTCCCACCGCGCCACAGAGACGCCAAGAGATATTATTATTGCAGTCCGGATGATATATCTAATCTATTTTTTTGTGCTAAAAAAGTAATTTCTCTAATAGTCTACAAAGTCGCAATTTCGGACCTATCGAATCAAGACTGGTAAAAGTGTTTTAATAGTTGGTTTATGCGAATGGAACTTTACATCCACACTAATATTATAAATGTGAAAGTACCTCTGTCTGTCTGTTAGCTTTCACGCTCAAACAGCTAAACCGATTTAGATGAAATTTGGTATGGATTTAGATGAAGTTTGAGTCCCGGGGAAGGACATAGGACAGTTTTTATCGCAATAACCGACATCTACGCGGGCGGAGCAGTGGGCGAAAGCTAGTAGAGAATAAAGGAGAGTATTTAAAACAAATGTAAAATAAATATTGTTGATATCTAGTATTTTGTCTAGTTATTTCTTGACTCAAAAGTTATCGAGTAACCTACGTATTATCGAAAAAGTAGTAGTATCCCTATATCGTTTATGGTTACTGTAATCATGTAACCGTAAATAAAAAGTCACTGAAATAAAAATGTTTAATATCTAGACAAATTTCTAATGTTATATTTTAGCTCTTCAGGAATACTAAAACAAAATTCCACGAAAAAACGTCACAGTCGACAAAACATTTTGGCTTAAAAATATTCCGAAATAAAATAAAAAGAGCCACCTTCCGTAATTTTCATTTAAAACAAGATAACCATCGACACGTTATGAAACGAGCTCTTAAAAAGAATTATTAAATTGCGTTCACATCGTTCCTACAAATGCTCGAGGTCTAATTCCTTTTTTTATATCACGGAAAACCTTTCTTTTTTTACGGAAATATGACCGACTATCTTATTTAAAATGGTCTCATTTTCGACTTTTATTACATTGTAATTGGTATCAGCGTTTTGATAAGTTTTAGTTATGTTTTTGTGTATCTTTTTATTTAAGTTATCATTAGACTAAATGAAAATTCTTAGAATATTTTGGTTTCGTTTCTGTAATTTATTTTGCCAATGTAAATGATTGCCCCAGAGTGTTAAACGTACTTAGAATAATTTGTTTGACATAAAAATCTATATATAAATTTCAATCCATATTTCCCTTGGTAACGAGATAGCTACAGAATGACTTTGCCGATTTCAATTATTTTTATTTTTAGTTTACTTATTACACTGTACAAAGTTCTCACATATAAAGGAAAATAACAAAAAAAAAATAACGAGGCGGTCCGAAGTTTGTCAGGACATTTATTATCTTATATAAGTAATTATACAATTCTTGTTTATAAAAATATATGATTATTATACCAACGAACTCTGAAACGGCTCAAATGATTTTGAACTAATTGGATGTATAGATAGAATTTTGCTTGCTAAGCTTCTTTACATTTTTGGGTTTTCCTAAAAAACACTGAGGCAGTCACTAAGCTAGTTTGAATAAAAACGATAGTGGAGGAGCTTAAAACACTCTTAACGGTCAATCCGAAAAAGTCTGGATTCATTAATTTATTGCAGAATCATGAATCCTGAGCGTAATAAGCTATAATATTATCTTTCTTTATCTAAACACATTTCTTCCACATTCCTAATACCTACTAAAGAAACTGTATCACAGTGACTTACTGGAAGGCACTAGAAGATATCCAGCGTATTAAGTTGAAACCGAAGTGAAATTGAGTTAGAAATAAAGTTAGGCTTCATCAAAGTTGGATCACCGATACAGCGAGGTGAGAACCGAGGGGGAATCTGATAGGATATACTGAGATATACTATTTTCCAACAAGATTCTTTTTTGTATAATAAACTAAAAGTTATTTTGTAGAAAGTATTCACTTGCATAATATTTTCATGTATCGTGCGCCATGGTCAGATGGCAAAAGCACCAGTTTATAGTAGGTAAATATTTTATTATTTTTTTTAAATTGTAAATTATTTAACTTAATTATATTAATATCTTAGGACAATAATAATAATATCTTATGACAACTCACACAAAGCTATCTGATCCCAAACTAAGCAGAGCTTGTACTATGGAAACCAGACGACCGATAAACATACTTAAATATTTCTAAATACATACATATTATACTCGTAGATAAATAACACCCAGACTTTTACCCAGAAGTTTTATCCTGGGTGGGGATCGAACCCACGACCTCTTGCGTAGCAGTCGAATACACTCCCACCGCGCCACAGAGGCAGTCAGAGTAACTTCCTGTTTCCCGCCTCTTCGTCTGCATTATGTTTGATTTTTATATAAGCTACACTAGTAGTTTTAACGTAAAAAGCAACAAACATCTATTTATTTATTTTCACAAACTTTCGGATTCATACATAATGTATACCTGAGAATTACCTAATGATCTTGATGAAATATTTCTACACAAAGATATTTTTACTCATAGTGTTCACAGTGTTCCATTTTTATTGTGTCATATTCTATCTAAAATATACAATTAATTAATGTACTGTTTCCAGGTTCAGTTTCCTTCAGAAAACAGGAAAGTAATCATTATTTTATATTTCAAACATTCAGCAAACATGAAAATACGAGAATAAACTGTTTTATTCTGTCACAAAAACAAAATAAAAGTCCACAGTCTCCTATTTCCGAGAACTTAAAAGTAAACAAACAAAAAGCAAAGTAGACAAATTGAATTTGTTGTATTTACATAAAACATCAACGAAATCAAGGGAACGCATGGAATTCAAATCCTATGCAATTGGGGTGCGAGCAGAAAACGAAAAAGTTTCCTCTCCCTTCTAAAATATTCAATCAAACTTTGGTGTTACCTGACGGAAACTTCTCACTTCTAGAAACATAAAATAACATCAATCGTTTAACGTAAGTCAGTGCGTGGATACGTTATTTATTTCTAGCTTTATCCCGAAGCTTTGCTCGCATTATGTTTGATTTTATAGCGTACTAGCTGTGCCCCACGGTGTTACCCGCGGTTTATTAGCCTATATATTAATCCAGGGTATCAGCTAACTCCATGCCAAATTTTATTAAAATCGCTCTACCCGTTTAAACGTGAAAAAGTAACAAACATACACACTCACATACTCACAAACTTTCACGTTTATAATATTAGTGTGATGTGCTATTCTGATTTATAAACTACACTACTGTTAAGTTTTATCAGAATCTCTTTGTTATTTTTGCGTGAAAGAGCAACAATCATCCATCCATCCTGACAAACTCTCGGAATTTAAATATTAGTTGGATGTAGAATTAGTAGAATAACATTGATAAGATAAAACTACTGCGCCGCTGCGTCGATTGGGCATAGTTTAAGGTACACATCAGTAGCGAAGAGTTAAAAAAAATCGAAGGAAACCCAACACCATATGTCTGTCTTGGTGGACACGGTTTTTTGTACCTAAAATATCAAGTAACTACAATTCAAAGCCATTTACTTGTTTTCGTGATGTTCACTTGTTTTCGTGATGTTCATTTGTTTTGGCGATGTTGCGTTTGCATTTTGGGACTAACTGGAAAAATAAGTCTCATTATAAAATAAAATAAAAATAAAAAAGTCTTTTATTTCTTGCATTTCACAAATGATATTTTACTTAAATAGACTATTTTTTTTTCTTGTTCTTATTATTACTTATTTTTTTCTAAAAAAAGTGTTAAAATGTATGCGTATTGCAAGAACCCCTCTTCAGGTGAAGGCCTCCTCCAAAGAATTCCATTTGGTTCTGTCTTGTGCTTTCTGGATCCAATGTGGATCCAAAAAAGTCTCATTAATTACATTAAAATAAAATTTCTGTAAAATGTTACTACAATATAACTAGGTGGAGCAGACAGTTTTAAGGACAATCTGCCACAGGTACATAAATCATGTTGTACAACAGAAGGTCTTAATTTAAAAAAAAAAACACTTTGAAACTTTATCAATTATGTAAAACTTGTAAAAAGTTAGTAAAGTGTCTGTTTTTGATGACTTAAATAAAACTTATTAGGTATTCTTTATGTAGGTACATCATTGTGATAGTATTTAAAGAACAACAATTTTAAAGATGTGATAAAAAGTAATTTACAATTTTACTTAGGCTTGTCCATTGAAAAATCAACATTCGCATCTCTGCGTACAAAATTTGACATGGTGCGAACGGAAGCTACAATCTTCTGAACAAATTGGAGTTTGATATAAGAAAATTTTACGACTTATGTCGATATTATCCGGATTACCTCGACAAATACAGAGTTTAGAGCACTTTATAAAATACCTTTAACTTAATATAATCAAGTGCTATTAAAATAAGTGGTATTAACGTAAGTTTACGTAAGATAGGACGACAACTATGTAGAAAGACCGGCGACCTAAAAATAGTCATTGGAGTGGATTGAATGTGAAACGCTGAATAAATCTCGGGTGACGATGCATAAATTAGGAGAGACCTATGTCCAGCAGTGGACCAATACAGGCTGATTGAACTAAATCTCTTGTATATTGGCAGCCAATAAATGATAGGTAGTCGCAGTAAGTCATTGTACAGTCCTGCAATATAGATTGGCTAAGGCATCGGTCTTGCAATCGTGAGGTCGCGGGTTCGAATCGTACCCATTGTACTACTGACGTATACCCACTCCTAGCACAAGACTTTGAGCTTAGCTGGAGGGGTTAACAGAATTGCTAGTAATGTGGGAATCAATCCCACATTGCTATTTATCTTTTTAATAAAACAATAAAAATCATATAGATACTGCTATAAGTAGACCGGACTTCTCTCTCTTCACTCTTCACTGGACTACAAGGCCATGTATGTTAAAATATTGGCCATCTGATATACCTTTTTCAGAAAATTTATTAATAGCATTAATATGACCATGTACAGCAATTTTCAACGTTAAATAAGCTAGCTACGCAATATATTTGACACTTGATAAAATCTGCATTAACCAAAATGAGAGTTGAAATTTCAAGCAAAAATTCTGTTTCAACAAAACAGGCTATGTTTATTTTTACTTTCTCAATTGTTTAATTTTCCGTTTCTTCAACGCTTTTTGTTCTAAAAAATGTTATTCTTTAATTCTCGACGACCCCGCTTGTCCGTAATTACGTCGGTCTAACTGGTCATTCTGGTAAAAAAGGAACTTAACAAAATAAATTACTCAGAAAGATTTTTCTCTATAGACATCGTTAATTACATTTTTTTGCACGGTAAATATCGTGTATTTTTGTTTGAGCGCGCTCAGTTTAGCCATCGATGTTATAATTAAAACTTGGTGAAATTGAAAAGATATTTCCCTTGAAAACATAGATCTTTTGCCTATGCTAGAAAGCTCTCTTTTTAGAATTTGAGTGTTAAAGATGTTTTTTTTTTTTTTTTTTTTTTTTTTTTTAAATGATAGAACCTATTTAGGTTTTTTTCATCTAGTCTGAGACTAATAAGTAATTTTGTTGTAACTTAAACTGCTAGGGTGAATATTTTATAATATTAAGAGTGTGTCCATAGTCACTTTTCTTATTGTCTCTAGTAAAGGTCAGACACTTTGTTCTTGTGTTCTTTACGAGTAGCATTCACTATACCACTTAACACTAACTTCACTAAGTTAATTCAAAAGGTTTAGTCCTCCTAAGCCTTCGCACTATGTCTGTGGTGTCGAGGAGCTGGATAGCCTCAACGTTCACATGTTGGAGAAGTCGTTGTTCATGAGCTTCGGCATACTTTTTTATAACATTTACAACAAGGTCAACCTTCAGGTCACGATGGAGATCCTCATTTCTAATGTACCAGGGAGCGTTTACAATACCCCGAAGTACTTTGTTCTGAAACCTTTGAATGATGTCAATGTTACTTTGTCTGGTGCAGCCCCAGAGCTGAATACCATAAGTCCATATTGGCATGAGGACTTGTCTATATAAAAGTATTTTGTTTTCCACTGATAGTGTGGAGTGTTTACCGAGTAGCCAGTTCATATTTTTATAGCGAAATTCTAACTCAGATCGTTTCTTTTTAACATGAGCCTTCCAGCGAAGCTTAGCGTCAAGTGTCATGCCCAGGTATTTGGCTGTATTTTCGTACGGTATAGTATGGCTGTGGATATATACCGGTTGATATTTCGGGAGTTTATTAGTGAAATCTATATGGATTGATTTAGATTCATTTAATTTAATTCGCCATTTTTTTGTCCAATTAACGACAATATTGACGCCTATCTGGACCTTTTCTACTGCATCCTCGTGTGTCACTCCAGTGGCCATGATGGCTGTATCATCTGCGAATGTTGCAATAGTGTTTTCATCTAGTTTTGGAATATCACAGGTGTACAGTAAGTACAATACTGGACCAAGAACGCTTCCCTGTGGTACTCCAGCCTTTATTTGTTTAAGTTCTGAATATGCATCTTCTTGTCTTACTCTGAATGATCTATCTGACAGATAAGATTCTATAATATCTGAAAACTGCTTTGGGAGCATATTATTTATTTAAAGGAATATAACAGTCATAGCTCGTAAGTCGAACCCACATGGTTCGACTTACGAGCCAAAACGCGGCTTGGAAAACCATACATCTACAGGGCGCATTTTATGATGTGTTTAATTGCTACTGCTCAAACTCATGGAAGGGAAACATGTCAAGACATACCTGTGACGTAAATCAATTAGCACTGGGTCCAATTGCTAAACTCTCTTTGTTCATATTAGGCTTCTAGCGGTATTTCTTCAAGAAAAAATTCACAAGGCTGTACAACAGATAAAACTCACGTCGTTGCCAACATGGAATTTACCAAATCTATAAAACAACATTCAAGTCTCAAAATCCAACTGAATTTAAACACCGAGACAAGAACATCATTTCCGATATTATCATTTAACCAGCATCACAAACACATTAAGTTAGAGACGGCACAGCAATATAAATGGCTCTCTTGTATAGCGTTTTCGTCACATCTGTCATCTAACGACTTCCCTTTCGAGGTGCTTTAAGGCCCACCCATCTAAACTAGCTGTCATAAAGCACATAATCTCATAACTTTGGTTTAGTTCCTCCAACTCGACTTAGTGTGCTTCGATTTTCTATTAAAATTGGCGATCCACTAAATTGGAGTTTGTTGTGATGATTCTAAGGTTTTAATATCAAATCACCTACTAAGTGCTTTGTTGTATGACTGTGAAGCTTTTACCAATTTAGTTCTTTCTCTCTAAATTAAATAACTCTCTAAATATTTAACTATGTATACTTTTAATAAGGAGAGAGCCTGGAGATCTATGATACAGGTTTCGTGTAGAACAAACTCCAGCTATCACTAAGGTCTTAATTTAAGTTTTGTACCTAGTTTAATATTACATTTAACTAGTTACCATTGTGAGAGAAACAATAAATATTATTATTATTATTCTATTTATTAATCAAAAATATAACATTTACATATTTAAATAAAGATATAAAAAAATAATACATTTAAAGATATAAAAAATAGTATCCCACTGGCATCGGATACAGGGACCAAGCTACCGGTGGTTAGGGCTCCAGAGAGAGGAACCACTACTTTCTGCATCAAGCCCTTGATCCAACCGCTGAACGCGAGCCTCTGTGTTGGTCGAGACTCTTGGCTATCAGTCCATTGACCGAGACGACTATCGGAACAATTATCGCCGAATTAAACAATTCACATGTCGACCATCTCGTGCAATTTGTTTATCCTTTTCGGCTTTCACGAGATTCCCGTGGTGGGGGATGGTGATGTCGTCGATCATTATTATTATTATATAAAGAATAGGGATGACTTTGATAAAATTCAAAATACTAACAAAAATAAACAGAATTGCAACTGTATTTAATTTGTGAAAAAACAAATCAATACATTCTAATTCTAAAAAGAAAAACGTATGTTTTGACATTCGTGACCATCATCATCATACTCAGTTTTTTTGTTACAGCTATTAAACCTTAGAGGTTTAATAACTATAAAGAATTGAGTATACCCTCCAATATATTACTTACAATCTAAGAAAAGTAAAAAAAACGACAACTCGGTTCGTTACCAAGTTGGATGCTTCCAAATAAAAACATTCAGGCTCTCGTTGGTTTCTATTTCAATACAATGTTAGCTTTCGTCGAGACTGTACCGAGCTTCATTTCCGAAGGTAATATCTAGTCTAGATGGTTCGACTTTTTAGCGAGCACTGCGAGCCAAAGTTTTGTGTGTTTATTTGTATTGCATCCTGCAACGATTTCTTTTATTGTCTGCAGGGATTATCAGAGCTGCAAGTATTTTAATGACTTTGAGAATATTTTGTAGCGATTTGTCTTTTAAAAGGCATCTATTTATTTGGTAGCTTGACCGTGTAGATATCGGTTATCGCGATAGAACCTATCCTATGTTCTTTCTCGGGACTCAAACTATCTCCACGTCAAATTTAATCTAAACTTATTTAGCGGTTTAGGTGCCAAAACGTAAGAGTTCCCTGCAGACCTTTAGAGTCAGACAGAGTTACTTTCACATTAATAATATTAAGTTAAGATGTTCGTATCGTTATGAATGTGTCTAAGTCGTAGCTTAATGGAGGAAAGTAGGTACTTAAATGTGAAATTAAAATAAATTATAATTTTTATGTTTTAATTGTAAGTTTGACATGTTTTTATTTCTATTTTTATATTTTTAAGCTATTGCATAGCTTCTATCGCGGGCCTTGAGCTTGGACACCGAATCCAGAAATTCCGAAATTTTTAGTTTTGCCATCTATCGATGAATAGCAGAACTTTTAATGACTTTTTTTTTAAATAAAAAAAAAAAATAAGAAAAAAAATAAAAACAGTTTTTTTATAATTAAAAAAAAACTTTTTTAAAAATATTTTTTTATTGCTTTTTTTTTAAATTGAAAAAAAAATTAAAAACATTAAAAAAATATATATATATTTTTAAATAATAATAGCTTTACCGTGGCAGTCCCCGAGTGCCACACATTTTTTTTTTTTAATCATTTTTATTTGATGATTAAATGTTGGTTAAGTTACGTTTACGTTCGTGGTACCTTATCTGCAGTAGTATTATAAAATAAATAAAATAAACTTAACTATTTTATTTATCTTAAAATACTACTGCAGATGAAGTAATATTTACCATAATTATGTCACTTTAATATCATACTTGTTAAGTTATTTGACTTTAAATTTATATACTATCTGAACCTGCTTCAGTCGTTAACTCTGGGTCCAATAAGCCCATAACATAACCGCATACTTGTTTATCCCCAAATAACGGCTTTGCAAGCGAGTTAGACTAATTTTACCTTCTGGGTCATAGTAGAATCTAAATTGCCCTAAGTTATTGAAATTACAAACGGAACTAGTGTTATTGAGCAGTAACATCTGGTATCAGTAGAAAATTGAGGCCATTCAGGTAAAATATAGCTAAAATATTCAGTGGTCAAACAATTTCATATCATGGAAATTCTATCTCCCGATTTAAAAAATGAAAAACAGTGGCTGGGCTATCCCCGGTCGTATGTCAACGCGAACGCGCCGTTTTTCAATAGTATCGAAGCAGGGTCTATCGGTACATTGACAAGAATAATTCATCATGTAACAACTGCTGCATTGGCTGTTGTTTTAAAGTGACTGGAAAATGATAGGGTGCAAAATTCTGGTCATTTAAACTTTAAATTTAAAATGCGAAGTCTTTTTTAAAGTGTGCTTTTTTAATGTGGACAAAATTCAGTTTTGGACATGTAATAAAATTTCACGGTTTACGGTTACTAGTTCTCAGTCGTGTAGATATTAAAAGTATTAATTTTTACACGGCTGCAACGAAGGGTTATGTTTTTCGCGCGTATCTTGTTTGTATGTAATATTATTTATTACCTCATATCTTTTAAACTACTTCGTGAATTTATACAATTAAGATCCTTTAAATTGTGTGACGTTTTAAAAAACAAACATGGCGGCTGTGAGATGTCAAAAACAAGAGGTGTGAAATAAAAGTTTTTTCGAATACCGGGGTATCAAATTAAAGACCTCATTGTCAATTTAACGTTATCAATGTAATGTTAGTACATATTATATCGATGCTCATCGTAAGCATTTCAAAAAGGTATTACCTACATTATTATGACTTTTATACCAAAAAGTCAATTAGTAACCATTCTTTTTTCCATTTTCATCACTTGGCAACAGCTGTGATAAAAGTTGGTTGTTAGATCGGTTATACCCTATAGCCACTAAAAAGTACTAAATAAAAAAACAAATTTAAAGAATAAAAGTACCGGGCAAGAGCATGTCGGACCATGCTCAGTGTAGGGTTCCACAGCCTTGAATAATTGCATCAGCAAAAGAGCGTATGTTCATGGCACCTACGCCCTTTTGTTTAGAAACGCAGTTTTTCGGCTATAACTCAGTGACGGTATATCCGATAATGTCGTAAACAATTTTAGTTTCAAGTATTTATTAGGCGCTACCTTTTTGTTTTTTTTTTCATATTTTTGGTCACAAAGTTTAAAAGTAAAAGGGAGGGGGGCACAATTTATGCAATTTTCGGAACGATTATTTCCAAAAATATTTACTCAATCAAAGATTTAGAAGCCTTGTCGAATGATGTGCCACACGTTATGTTTCCCGAAAAAAAAAACAACTTCTGTTACTATACATACTTAGTGCCCCCCCCCCCCCCCCACCTTAAAATATTTATTTTATTATTTTGCTATTGAACTTAGTAGCGGCCACTTTAAGACAACTTTTTTCACCAAATTACATCAATATTCATTGAATAGTCTTTGAGTAAAATACCTGTGACATACGGACAGAGAGACGGACCTGACTAAACTATAAGGGTTTCGTTCTTGTTCTTCTAAAATACCCGCCTGCGCTAAAAAGATGCAAACAAGCTAACTCCCTATTAACGAGTTTGTAATATCATGCAGTCGGTGGCACGAATGAATCTCGATGAACTTAGTATTATGCTTCCGATATTAATGATATTACTTATGGGACTATTTTGTTTGCATCTTTTTTGCGCAGGCAGTTTTTTTTTGTATCAATGAATAGATATTTAACCTTAAAATCTACAGATCCTAAGGTTATATATCTAAACATATTTTTTCTTTATTTATGATATCTTCTGCGAGTACAAGTAACTTTGGCATAATAGATTGTAATGTTTGTAGTGAAACGCAAAACGAGAAAAATCACAGACGAAAAGAAAAAAATACGTTTATTTCGCAAAACGGATGACTTCGTTACTGTGATTTACAATATATGTTTTGCCTGAAAAATATTTTCCAGAATACTACATAAATGTTCGAAAGGTCTCGTTTGGAACATTTCCGATTACGACGAGGTTGATACGTATGTTATAAATAATGTTATTTATGTGTACAGTAAAGTCACCACTCTACCAGTGGTGTATTTTGAGTTCTATAATATAACATACGCTAGTAGTATCAAATACGGGTGCGAACTCAACGTCACACCGGTGTCACCACGAGGATGTTTTTCCAGGATGTGTGACCAATTACTCGTGGTCATTCTAACGTCGCAAACCGTGTCCGTATTTGTCTTGATTTTTGAGATAAATTATGAGTTCACCAATTTCCATACAGACATGAACCACTATTTGTCTCTTTTTAGATTTGAACTGACATTTCTAACCTACAGGTACTATACTTTTACATTAGGATACATACGACAAATATTCAAAACAGTATGCCGCTCCTGGTATGTCTCTGTTGTCACAGATATCCAAGCAATGGTAATCACTTACCATCAGGTGGGTCGCTAGTTCGTTTGCTTCCTATCACATAAAAAAAAACAAAAAAATGGAAAGCTATCTCTACAAATAAATCCTTATTCAGAACAAGGCCGCGAACTTTTCACCTTTCCTTAGTAGAGCGACGTCGAATGTACGAGATGAATAAAAAATATCTTTTAGACCACTCCGTCGCGGAAATTCTTTGTGAATTTTTTATAAGTTTGCAAAAGGTAAGGGGCAGGTATCTTCAATCAAATAAAAAGTATACATATTATATGACAGTTATGTGTTCAGTTATTTGAGAACAATGTAGAGGATTATGAATCCTATTATAAAATAGGCTTTAGAGTTGAGAATGGTATAGTTATTTTTTTCTCATCGTTATGTAATACAGGCATTTGAACAGGTATTCTATAAATGTAAAAGGTTTGTGATTCGTTGTGAACTTTTTAATGTGCTGTAGATATGCTGGGAAACTTGGAATAAAATTTCAACTATCCCTACCCGAGCGTATATATCAGTAAGGATACGTACTTGGAATGAAATATAAGTGCTATGGCACACTGGCAGATAGTGAAGGGTGACTTATTTAAAATTAAAAGAGTTACGCAATTAAAATAAGACACAAATTTATATCAAATATGAGTTTCAGCCTGCCACTATACCAAACTTAATCGAAATCGACCCATCTGTATTCTCACACTTAAAACTCGACCCACAGTTTTTCTAAATTTTGCTAAAAACATATGTTTTTAACTACCTATATATCTGGTGGTTCAGGTTTCGGTGGAATTCTCCTAAACTTATAAAATCTACATAAAACGAGTGGTGAAAAGATACAAAAATATTGTACAAAATATTAATACGCAAATTGAACTATTTGAATTGAATTAGGGCTTAACGCGCACTATTAACCCCATTTTATATAAAAATATTTGCACAAAAAGAAAAATAGAATGCAGAAGTTTGGGCGCTATACCTTAAGTATTTATAATCCCAATAAAAAATGCACTTCATGACGTTCCATTTAAGGTTCAATATACTTTAACGGCAATAAAATAAGCATGAGTTCATGAGAGGGTCGTCACGTGCGTCCAGGACGTTTCGTGCTTGACGTGAGCTTCGCTGGACCATAAATCATGGTCCATACCGTGCCCACGTGAGCCCAGATTGAATTTTTGACCGTCACTCCCGTTGGCAGCGCGTGATTTTTTAATGGAATAATGTTTTAACGATATAAGTGCTATGATACTTTATGGACTACTATAAAACTGTCCAATGAGGGTTGTTAAAATGATGTGTTACGACTGCAATACAAAAAAGGGACGAATTCGCTATTATTCTGTTGTTATTTCTGAAATATTTTTGCTATTTTAATTTACAATAATGGCATAAGAGCATGAGTCATTACAGTCGAATGAAAAATATTTTCCTCAATTAAAATGCATTTGCATATTTAGCTTAAAATTGAATTTATTTTAATCATCGAGAGTGTTTTCTGGCAAACGTATTTTTGAAGAATAATCTTGATCCTCACGACGAAACAGTTGGCAAAATAACAATCGAAATGTGAACAGTCTTCACAAAATACCACTCAAATCCCTTTCCATCGTTATCGATCCCCGCATGATTGCCTCAATAAACAGAAACTTTTCGGACCGATATCCCGACTCTAAGTTAAAGTTGGCCAATTGATCCTTTTCATACAAATTCGTGGAAGTAAGCGCCCTGGTATATCCGTATATCCTTTAGTTACGCTTATTTTTGCACAAGGACGATTTTCAGAGCCCCGCGAGTTTGTAAATCTCGAGTGCTGTGGAGTTATGAAAATACAGAGAAGACCCTAATAATAGTCCCGGCCTTTTCTATTATTTTTATATGGGAGTGTAAAATTCTTCAGCGAGCATCTGTATGTCAGACAAAAAACGTTGTAAGGTAGCTCTTTTATGCATGCATAAATTATATCATAAAGACCAAAAATAAAGTACTTATATTATGCACAAATAGATACTAATTTATAGTAATTATGGTGGAATCTTTGCATCTGTTTTAAAGAATATTGCAAGTATGGAGGAGTGCGAGATTTTGCACAGTTAAAGGCTTAATACGTAGACTTACTTAAAGAAGAGGTATATTCCACTTTGTACACCTGGGTGAATAAAGTGGATATATATAGTGCCCTCGTTTCACTTTGGAACCGTTGTACCCAGGTAATATCACCCAGGTGAATGGAGTGAACATAAGTAGTGTCCTTTGTTACATTTTTTTTAATTTAATTATTTTATTTTATTTTAACCGGCAAAGTATGTTCGTTTGACCGGGTGGAATCTTGCAACTGAATTTTAAATCAGTTATCTTTAACCGATTGAGCTGAAATTTGATATACACGCTTATTTTGGATGACAATGCATGCTTAGCTATGTGACGTCTTTTTAATTCAAATATGGCGGATAATACACGATGGCAGACTAGTTATTTATTCTGCACTACCACAGTGAGGGTATCAAATGAAAGGGCTTGCTGAGGAGAACACGAAAATTAATACTACGTCACATTAAATCCAAAATTTGGGGAACCATAAAACATGTATACTATATAATATGACGAGACCACCAAGATGGCGGACAAGCTATATTATGCATTACTACGATATGGGTACCAAATAATAATAATAATAATAATAATAATGATTTATTATCCAAAATAGATTCATATACAGATTCAAAGATACAGTTTATAAATTTACAATGGTTGTTGTAATCGAGTCTGTACAATAAAATATAACTCTGCCTCTCAAACTAGGGTAACCTGTATCTTGAGAGACAGTGTTCAGCCTTGAGAATGTCGTAAACAACAATAGTATAAACATAGTAGACTGTGTCGATTTATAGTTTTAACAATAGAATTAAGTCTTGAATGTGAAATTATATCCTTATTATTATTTTTATACAGTTTAGAAAGAGGAGGTAAAAATGAAAGGGGTACCGAAGAAAACGAATAAGACTGAGAAAAATACGAAAAAAAAAACAGAAATTGTAAACCCCGGCGGCTTTCTTAAGTAATTAACAGCTCAATTTTAACAAAAGTATGTCTTGCTCGACTTTTGTAATTTGGCGAGATAGGCGTCAACATTCCAGTCAACACTGGTTTGCAATCTATCTAGAAGAAAGAAAATCTGAGATATTCCCAATCATAACTAAAAAATAAAAAATAAATGAATGTTATTAAAAACTGTTATATTTAATTGCCCTAAAAAGAAGTAAATAAAGTTTAAATTATATAAAACCAATATTACAAGCATGTTGCGAGATTTACCTGTGTACTAACTAGTCTTGCTTGACATTACCTACTTATTAAAAATAATTCTATGCAATAAAAATGTTTCCTATATTCTTTAACCCAGGTGAACAACGTAGAATAAACGAGAGAAGAAATGCAGGAGGCTGTACATACCCGTACCTAATTTGATGTATTACAAAAGTTTTAAATTAAAATAAAATATTCACTGTATACGGTACTCTCAAATCAATTGATTCGATAGATTGCAATAGAAAAAAGAAGAACTGCACTCAGATTGCACTTTAAAATTGGGCCACTTAATTGTCGAATTTCTATCACTGGTCCTAGTTTCAGTAAATATAATGAATAAGATATTTACGCATCTTTTTAAAACTACGACAGGAAATAATACTCAATCCAAACAATTTGCTTCGTAACTCTATCACTTGAGATGATAAACGATGAGATCCTTGTTGATCCTTCCCCGTACAACGCAACCCGTATCATTTGTTATAATAAATTGTAACACCGCACTCGACTGTTGAATCTAATGTATTATTATTAATGTTATTTTGAGTAACTGTTGCGATGGGATAAGATGCTAATGGACATGTTAAAATGACAGGATAAAACCTTACTTATAGTTGAAAGCGCAGAATATTATTTATAATGTTTATTGTGGTGTTTGAACACACTTTAAAATTGAGCGTACAAATTCCAAATTTTAAATTCCATGGTAGCTAAAGAACAGAAATGTAAAGCTATAAACGATGAACAAATATTAGAATGCGCGGAAAGTAACATACTATTATTGAGCATAATAATGAAATCTATACTAATATTATAAAGCTGAAGAGTTAGTTAGTTTGTTTGATCGCGGTAATCTCAGACACTACTGATTTGAATTGAAAAAAATCTTCACTGTTGGATAACCCACTTATCAAGAAAGGCTATAGGCTATATAACATCACGCTACGACCAATAAGAGAGAAGCAACAACGAGAAATGTTGTTGCGCGGGACAGCTAGTAATTCTTAATCTAATTGACATATTTGCCGAAAAATTTAACAATACTAATGCCACGAGTTTTTGTAAGATGGAACTGGCTAAAAAATGCCTAACAGAAAATACTGCTTCAGCGAAACCATCTGAAATTAGTAAAAAATCATTTGGACTGCGTTAATCAGGGCGTCTTCCGCTATATAAGAAAGGCACGAAAACGGATTCATGTAACTATTTGCCAATTTTGTTGTTACCGGTTCTATCGAATCGAAAGGTAATTAAATTCAGGCTTCTAAGACACTTGAGCAGCCAAAGAATCATAAATTATAATCAATTCGGGTATCAGAAGAATAAAGGAACACTTGATGCTGTAGACACGTCACTTGTAGTAAAAAAAACTGAACAATAAACTGAAGGTTGGGACAGGCTTGTTCTTGGATTAAGGTTCTGATTTTGTCACTGTAGAACACTGCATTTGAATAGATAAATTGAAGCATTGTGGCAAACTGGAGCCAACTTTTTAGTTCATACATAGAAAACAGTACATTTAAATGAAATCAGTCCAAGAAGGTGTAGAACAAATGCATAAATCTATTTTTTAACAGTTAATAGAGGTATTCCTCAGGGCTCTGTGTTATACCGTTTTCTTTTACTATATTTATAAATAATTTGATTGATTATATTAAAACTGTATTATCAGATACTGACCTAATTAAATTTGTTGATGACATTTAATTTAATGATATTTGGTAAAGATAAAAAATAATAAACTTGTATTTTATGACATAATTTTGATATTCATGTATTTGTATTTATTATGTAACCGGACCCTTTATTTGATATTTCTAATTTGTATTTAACTTTTGTGATTTTGGAATTTATATTTAGTTTGTACCTACCATAAGCTTTTTTTATTTTATATTTCAACACAAATGATTTTTGTTTACGAAATCAGTGAATTGAATTGAAGGCTCCTACGTAACTATCGTAATTATTTTCAAAAACGGAACTTTTCAAAAAAGTGTCTACTAATGGCATAAAACTATCTTTTAAACAAAGCCACACATTGTTTTAACCTGTTTCATTTCATTTTAAAAACCTAACGTCTCAAAAAGCACCCGTTACATACAAGTAATTTTCAATGGAATTTGTACGAAAAATCATATATTTCATTATTTCCGTATAAACAAAAGCCTTTACAGATTAAGCAACCTGTAATGGCTAGTATAATTCGACAAAGCACTTAAATAATTTTACATTTTGTAACATAGGGTGAACAAAGCTACCCTAGTCACTAAACTCTCAATAGGTCCTTTTTGTTAGTTATCACTGTTGTCTCACTCAACAAGTTATTGGCGGATTATTGTAACTTCTCACTTCGTCGGCTGTTACACATAAACTTTTAAAGCTGTGATATTTCATTTTAATTTTGTTATACATACAGGGTGTCCCAAAACTATTCCACACGAAGGGTAAGTACCTTAAATATTGTAAATAGAACATATATATTTTTATTTAAAAATTAAATCGAACTGCATTCAAAGTTTTTTAAATAATGTAAGAAAAAAATTACATTCCTACTAAGTGTAGGGCACAGAGTAAGTAATCACTTCGTTTTAGTGTAGGGTAGGTACCCTAAAATAGTTTAAACTTTCGCGTTGCATGATTATAACTATTTATTAAACGGGAATTAACGCGCTACGTTAATTCCCGTATAATAAATAGTTATAATGAAATATATGATTTTGTATATAATAAATAGTTACCCTAAAAAAGTATTTTTCATTATTTTATTTTACCACTTTTTCGGGGTTAGTAATATGTAAATTCATGCCAAATTACAGCTTTACAGTACTAAGCGTTTCTGAGCTAACCTAGGGACAGACAGGCGGATGGACTGACGGACATATAAGGATTCCTTGTTGTGAACCCAAAAAACTACATCATTAATGAAACACAATTTTTATCTTTAAAACGCTCACTTGAAAAGTTGAGTATTTGAACATGCAATAGTTTACGTAGAAGCCATTGATTATATAAAAAAAAAACTCAAAAAGGCATATGATTGCATATTCAATCGGATATAAGATATATGTTCGTAAACTTTCGCGATTTGTACACCGTATTGCAACGGCCGTGGTCACAGTCTACCCGTGACCACGGCCGTTGCAATACGGTCGAAACGTCGGGAAATAAACAAAGGTATTTAGCCTTAAAATAAAATATTTACGCGATTAAGACCGTAGCTTATAAAATTCTATAACGGATATAAGATTTCATTTTAGCTGTTATTTTAGAAAGCTTTAAATTTACAATATTTTTGTTTATTATTAAAGAAAGTTAACAAGTAATATATAAAATAAAATATACCCCAACCACAGTCTCTCAGTCAAAGCAATAAAGTTTATACAACTCCTTGAAACTTAGCAGAACAACATCAAATACATTTTAGTGGAAGTCGTCGTTTATTGTGGAGCCAAGTATTAGCAACTTGGAGAAGTGCTTTTCATTATTAACATGACTCAATGGCACTCAGAATAAATAATTACGTATGATGTCAATAATATTGTTCTAGTACCCTTCATGCAGAAAATTGGATTTGTTAGGTAACCTTATTAAGAAAGTAATAGATTATATTACAAGTACAGACAAATACGTCACCAAGAACTGGTTCTTGGTGACGTATTTGTCTGTACTTATAAAACTGGTTTTAGTCCCGTCAATGATGACTAGAAGATATATTCATTTTTTTTTTATTTTAAAGTTGAATGAGAGACGATATTGTCATCAGGTCTGTATAGAATATGATTCATTAGAAACTACAAAACAAGATGTATAAGTTGCAATTTGTTAAATAATAATAATGTTATCTTGGGACAACTCACACAACGCCATCTGATCCCAAACTAAGCAGAGCTTGTACTATGACCAGACAACAGATAAACACATATAAATATTTCTAAATACATACATATCATAGATGAATGACACCCAGACACAGAATAAACCATCGTGCTCATCACACAAAGTTTTATCCTGGATGAGGATCAAACCCACGAACTCTGGCTTAGCAGTCAGGGTCACTAACCACTAGGCCAACAGGCCAGTCAAATAACATAAAATATTTTTAACTTTTTAATTTTAGCACTTAATAATGTATAATAATCTTGGGACAACTCACACAACGCTATCTGATCCCAAGCTAAGCATAGCTTGGACCAGACAACTGATAAACATACTTTTATATTTCTAAATACATACATATAATATAGATAAAACTTAGTGTTAACGTTTGACTTGTGGTTTCGTCTGAAGAGAATAAAAATATATTATTCAACAAAACAGAAAGAACAAAAAAGTACTAAATCAAATTAAAATTTCAATATACATATTCCATGTTCAAAAATGTTTCGCCCTTGAGGTTAAAAATTTAAATAGGCCCTTTTCATGTGGTAAATTAAAAGTTTCTTACATTTTTATTAACTTGTACAATTTTCTTCTGGAATTTTAGATATGAGAAAGTGTTACGGGTTAAAGAGAAAAGTAATATAAGTTGGTTTGTCGAAACCACTCCCTAAAGTCTAAGCCTAAAATGTTAGAGAAAACATTTGGGTAAAATGTAAGGTAGATACGGCAACTTTAGACTACATTTTCATGTTACCTTGTGAAAGACCTAAAAAATATGGCAAGCAGGACTGTGTTATCCAAAAATTGGTCCCGAGCGAAGCCAGGGTGAGTCAGTAAAAGTAGATTTAATTAGGATGTCACGGGCCAACTTAAATGGAAAAGTTTTTGTTGGCCCTGCTTTATGCATGCCCTTTGGGCTAGCTTGACCTTAATAAGCGTTGCCTTTAGAAGTTGTCCGCTCGTAAAAAAGTTGCGAACGTGAGCGCTGGAGGGTTAATAGAGGTGAACTTAATTTAAAATATCAACAGGGGTTGTCGCCGTGACTTTACTTGCAACGGGCTTTTGTGGCTTCTGTGATTTCGTTTTTATTGGGTGTTTTGATTTGATCTCTAAATTGATGTATACACCGTGAATTGGAAGTCGTTTTGAAGCCCGAAAATTCTGAACTCCAAGTCATTACCCTATTTTATAAAAAATATCAGTTCAATTTAAATAAATGTCGTTTGTGGAAAATAAACAAGCACTTGTGGTAATGCTCGATTTCACGTAATAAAAATAGGTACTGCCTATCCTAAGATACATGTCATTCATAGTTTTCCACCAACCAAAAGTGTCCCGTGTGCCGCCTTAGGCAACTTATGGTTTTTTTTTTGGTGTGTATGCCTTGTGAGTTAGCAATAGGCTACTTTGGACTTAATGTACCTACTCTTCTTAAAATGCTAATAATAAGGGCATAGCAAGAAAGAGTTCAAATGAAAGAGACACAAAGTGCGCATTCACTTTTTGGGTTTTGAACCTGCGCCCCCAGACAAGTGACATAAACTCTAATTGAATAGAATGATGTCAATGCGCGCGCAAAACTGCGAATCTTATATTGAAAATTGCCATTTTTTGGTTTTGCAAGAGCAACGACGTCATTCTATTCGATTGCGTTCATGCCCGCCTAGGGGCTTAGGTTTGTCCAGTGTCGATAGGTTGGTGTAACTATTTACCATCAGGCGGTTCGTATGCACGCTTACCATCTGAGTCGTATGTAAAGAGATTCATAAAAAAATTTTTTTTAACATTAGTCGATTAATTCAGGTCAAGTTACATGAATAAATAAACTAAATAGGCAGGTATAACAAAACTAAATACAAAGTGAATGTTAAAACAATAAATCTGATTTTAAATTAATATAGTTAGATTTACGTAATGTATTACTTAGTACCTAGATGGCCAAGCTTTGCTCGGTATTTTTTTGGTAAATCATGTGTTCTAAAAATGAAACCTAGCTAGATCGATTTATCGCACCCGAAACCCCCTGTATACTAAATATCATGAAAATCGTTGGAGGTTTTTCCGAGAATAAGACCATAAATATACCTACATGTGTACAAAATTGATCGTTTGAAGTTATTATTACATTAGTTTGGTCATTTGAAAAGGTTCAATGATTAGAATTTATACGAGAAGCGTACTTGCGCTATTAATTTTAGATATTAACTAGCTGTCCCGCGCAACTTCGTATGCGTACATTTTCCCCGTTTTTGCAACATTTTACCTTGCTGCTCCGCTCCTATTAGTCGTAGCGTGATGTTATAACCTATATAAATGGGCTATCCAACAATAAAAAAAATAATTTTTATGCGGCCCAGTAGTTCCTGAGATTATCGCGTTCAAACAAACAAACAAACTCTTAGGGGTATGAAAAATAGATGTTGGCCGATTCTCATAGATACCGGATAAGCACAAATTTTTTTATCAAAATCGGTCAAGCCGTTTCGGAGGAGTATGGCAACGAAAACTGTGACACGAGAATTTTATATATTAGATAGGTATGGCAAAATTTATTTGCCTTCAGTTATATGCGTATCAAAATTTATTTTTGAGTTAAAGAGGGGTCAGTCTACGTGTACCCCCCTCCCCCTTTACCTACACCGAATTCATATGCACTTGACATTAAACGACTGTAAAATAATACATAAATGGCTGGAACAAGCAACATTGAATTGATTTATACAGACTAGGCGTTACCCGTAGCTCAGCTTATTTACCTCTTTTGCTATTGCTTAAAAGAGGAATTTCCAAAGATCCGGATCCTTATTTACGATCTTTATTTCTGTGATCGTGGCAAGCCCGTAAGAACTGTCAAAATCTTGACATAATGGTAAATGGAGAGTTGCGCTCAGAAGTGCATCAACGCGTATGTGCAGCGGATATTTTTGAGCGCACCGCGCATGCACGCATGCATGGCACGGGCTTGCCACGAACACGGAATAAAGATCGTGACCCCGATCACGTTAAGTGACTGAATATTTTAGCGTCTTAAGTCTAGTAGCTTTCATGTTAAATCAATGTGTGAATGGCCTTTCACTTAACACATCTTACTCACTATTTTTTTTTCTTCTTACCTAGTTAACAAATACTTACTATTAATATTATTTCATACATTTAATTTTAAGCTCTGTCATCTATCAGTATTAATTCTTGACTCCTAATAAAGCAGTAGTTAGGTTCTGACCCTAAAATAGGTCAGTTCACATATCGATATAATCCAATAAAACTCATTTAGGGACTCCCCGTTGCGAAGAGAATGAATTGGTAGCCTTGATACTACTGTGACTAAGAACCTCAGCCTTCCATAAGCCGTCAAAAATAGATTACAAAAAATATACAGCTATAAGGTTTGCCGTCTATGATATGGACCGACCAAGTGAAGTCTTATGTATGTGACTCCTTGAACGAGTACACCAGGGGGTCTAGACAAAGTCACATTCAAAAAGCGTTATCGATATTGGAAAAGAATTATAGTATAGAGATTGACGTTTGTGATGGAGACCATAGACATTTTTTTATTTGCGAACGATTGGTACGGGGTTATCGAATTCGACACGAAACGAATGTACCTTGTCTAACCCCCCAGAATGTCTGCCACCATAGAGAAGTGCCGATGATAGTTTGGCGAATAACATCTGTCCCCACTACGTAATGACTACGACCGCTCTGTTAAGAGTGTGGGTCATGGAGAAGAAGAAAAATAAGGTACCTCTGTAGGTACTGGCTGTTTGACTGAGTTATTCATTATTCATTCATTTCATGAAATACTTTATTTAAATAGAAACATGAGGATAATACTCTGGGAATTTGTAGTCGTTTTGCCGAAAATATTAAAAATATCAGTTTAATATTATATATATATTTTTTTTAATTAAAATTAATGTAGTTTGCGAAAAATAAATGAGCACTTGTGACTCGTAATAAGAATAGGCACTACGATCATAAATAGTGATAAAACTTTATAGAATTTTATAAGCTACGGGTCTTAATCGCGTAAATATTTTATTTTAAACTATTAACAAAACTAATTACCTCACTTTTCCCTAACCCCATTTTTAAAATAATAATCGTTTTTTGATCTGCTGTAAAATCCCGCGAACTACATTTTCTATAGCTCCGTTCGAATTATTATTAGGAGTTTATATTAGGTTTTTCACTACATGTTCGTAAACTTTCGCGATTTGTACACATTATAGAATTTTATAAGCTACGGGTCTTAATCGCGTAAATATTTTATTTTAAGGCAAAATACCTTTGTTTATTGCCCGACGTTTCGACCGTATTGCAACGGCCGTGGGTACGGGTAGACTAATTACGATTAAGACCCGTAGCTTATAAAATTATATAATGTGTACAAATCGCAAAAGTTAACGAACATATAGTGATAAAACTCCAAAAATATGAGCGATCTCATTCGATTCGGACGGAGCTATAAAAAAACCTAGTTCGGGATTTTACAGTAGATAAATAAAACGATTATTATTTTTAAAATGGGGTTGGAGGAAAACAAGGTATTTAGTTTTGTTAAAATAACATTCACAACAATAATTCAAGAATAGCTGCTTCACGAGGTGTTTTTTTAAGTCAATTATTGAAACTATTTGTAAAAGGAAAGATTTGAAAATAATTTGTAAGTTAACTTTGTGAAAATATATTTTTGTTTGGTTTTTACCTCTGTATAGGGTTTTGATTACATCATACACTTTTTAAAATTCAATCTAACAATCTAAAATCTAAAGCCATAAAAAAATATTTTCGGCGGTACACTGTCGCCGTACGCGGCGTCTGAAGAAAAACGGGCGCGCGGAACCATATTTTTGGAGTTAAATTAAAACTATAAAATAGTAGTAGTAATAGTACAGCTGGTACTCAGAACTTTTCTCTTTCTTTTCTTTTTCAAAGGAAATGTTCTCTTCTTTATGAATATTCTTGCTTCCATCCTTAAAATATTTACAGTTTTAGTGTAATTGTCACAAAACTAAATATTTTGTTTTTTTCACAATCCCATGTTTCAATAGCTCATACCGAATCGAATGAGCGATAAGCTCATATCATTAGGAGCTTTACCATTGTTTAACACGTATTGCAACTTGTGAACTAGTCTAATAGATGTCATTCATAGTTGTACACCACCCAAAACTTTTCGCCGTACCTACGTACGGCGAGAACTTTTGGGTGGTGTACAACTACAAAATATCACGATCGTGCCCACGTGACACGACGTGACCACGATCGGTGCAATTCGATCGAAGCGTCGGGTAAATAAAAGGTTCGTACCTTTAAATAATTCACGGGATTAAGTCCCGAAATATAACTAATATGTATAAAAATCGCGAAAAATTAAAAACAATAATGTACATTTTTTTAAAATACTAACCCTATAGTAGTATAGGGTTAGTATTTTAAAAAAATGTACATATTTTCTTAAACTGTAATTTTTCGGCTCCAAAACGACTACGCACAAATACACAGTGCATAAGCATAAATAAAAGTAATAAAAACTGCAAATAAAAATCTTATCAGTCACTTACATAGCACTTAATACACCTATCAATAAAAAGAACATTAATCAGTACTACGCAGTCCACAATCTTAGTGGTTCCTCCAGGATGGAACGTTATAATTTCACTCACGTAACGGTCCGAGACTGTCCAAAATGGTTTGGTGACAGTGAAAAATATTGTAGTCTAACCTTTAGAACATTTAACGAATCATTCAGAGCTTACCCATTTCTTTTTGGGTCGTCTAATGATATCAATCAACGCCTACATATTGCGCGTTGTTGGATTACTTGATTTGTAACTTATAACGATTTGGTGTTATAAGTTTGAATATAATCAATCATTTAAAGGCGCCCACACAGTCTGTCACCATTTTGGGCCGCCTATCGTCTTAGGTCTACATAGTCTACAAATTCTATCTATTATTGCATGTCAGCAATGGTTGAGAACCGGCTCTACCGGCACTAGCTGTCGACAGCCGGCAGTTTCAGGCCGCAAGATCACGCCGGCAGCAGTGGCATGTGAGGTCTTCATACTAGAACAATTGCTGGCGGGCTACTTGCTAGTGTGTGTTCGATTGTCTCTAACTGTCCAGCCGATACCTAAGGACTCAGATCGCACCGGGTGACGAGCGCACACACTATGGGTTGCATTGGCCGTCAGTGAAAAACCTTCATTAGAAAACTGTTAGTCTGTGGTCTGTTGCTATTAACTGACAGGCTGATATCGGGTGGTTTGGTAGTGTGTCAAAGAGTATGTATGGCACTGTAGCTCTTATCATCCTCTTCATCAAACGGGTGAACCGTTTCATAAGCGATTTGTTATAATTAAAAGCCGAATTATTTAGATTTTGATAAAACAATTGGCATATACCTACGCTAATCAAATAGAATTACATCGGAATTGCGTCGTTAAAAAAAATAGCAGAATATCAAAATTTTCATTCAGGTAGGTATATCTAAGTATAAGCGTTCTTAAAATCATATTAATAGGATAATGCAATGATATGAAAACAAACATAACCGTCTAATAAACATCCATTAACATATTGTAAATTTGAGTGATGCCTATGTGTTTAATTACTTATTTTAAAATAAAGCGCTTAATCAAGCCATGTATCTGGTTACTAGACCTCAAATTTTTCTATCCTTTAGTGCACGCGAATTGGGCCTTCACTTGCGACATCTAGCCGCAATTTAAAGAACTATCTCGGCTTTTTGTTATTGCTTCATTACAGAAACCATTTTAACAAATTATCATGTCATAGGCCGAATATTATAGTAATTTTTACAGGCATTTCTTGCCAATTACTTTATTAATACAATAATTGCATTCTTAAATAAATAATAGTTGTAATAATAGTAATTAAATTTATAGGTCATCAGATTTTCAAAATTTTGTTCGGTGGGTTTAGTATTGTTCACTTTAACTCGTATCGTATTTCCATTAAGTTATTTTTAGATATTGATTTGTAACACCGCCCACGACAAGCTTGCTGGATTGGCATTAAGGATGTCTATATATTTAATAGAGGTATATCCTTTAGTTCAAGTTATAATATAAATTGGACTTCATTAATATTTAAGTAGGTTCACAAGTTTGTGAATGAGATGAGTAGGCTTTTAACCCACACTTATTATTTACAACTTGTTGTCCCGGCCAACTTCGTAGCGGTTCGTTATTTTTTTTTGTTACTTTCAATATTTTTAAAGTGTGTACAGACGATTATTTAATTCTGAAAGTATAAGAGATATCAACAAACTTTAAACTGATATTATAATATTACCCTATAATTTTTTAAAATAATACGAGAAATCTGCCGTCGCCATTTGTTTGACGATTTTAAATGCTACGAAATGAACAATACAGTAATACAAAAGCACCCGGAATGGAGGGTATAATCCGTTATTTAACCAAGCTGATTAAACAGAAAACAGGCGCCGCCGACCGCACCGCGCCAATTTGCGTTTTACCGACGCGCGGCGCAAATGCATCAAATCATCCTTTACATCAATCGTTTAAAGCCCATTTGGCGCGCAATGGGCGTGAAGGAATGAGTATTATACTATTTTACGGATTGAGTTGTACCTATTATATTATTTTATAACCTTGTTTTTTAGCCCCCGACGCAAAAGGAAAAAGTTTACTATAACATATTTAAATATGGTTGATATCAAGCTGGAGTTGTCATGGTAACTCCGTTTTGACGAGCCACCCAACTTTATGTATATAACAAATTTGTCAAAGTTGGGTGTTTCGTCCAAACCTCCTACGTTACTAAAGAAAACAGATGTTAATCATGACATACTTAACTTTGCCGTTAGAAAACTATTGTCCCCATACATCAATAAATTTGCTACGTGCCATGAAGCACAAGTAAAAGTTATATTCGTTGCATCACAAAATTCTATTTATTATTATCTACAAATTTATTTGCAGTTGATAAAGAAAGTTATAGACTATATATCAGTGTTGATGTGTGCATAATTCTCTCTTAATCACTGATATTATTCAAACTAAATTATACCGACACTGTTTATGGTACCTGCTTGCTAAGCTGGACAAAAAGGCTCCGTCAACTTGTTCAGAATGCTTGCGCAGAGAAGTCCAAAAGAAGGTCGCTGGAATTAATTGGATGTGGAAGGTGGATGACCGGATGTTATGGCGTAAGTTAGGAAAGGCCTATGTCCAGCAGTGGACATAGGCCTTTGTGAAAATGTAATTATAGAAATGTAATAATTTGTAATTTTAATTAGTTTTAGATTACAAATATTTTTTTGTACATTTTAGTTAGTATTTTATGCATTGCTGCATGTATATGACAGCGCCAGAAAAAACAAACATACGGCCTACGAGAATACCAGCGTTGCCATTTTCGGGCTGCAAGAGTAACTGACGTAGGTCCTATTTGTCCGATGCAAAATTACTAATATTATGTAATTTTATAGGCGTTTCTTGCCAATTACTTTATGAATACAATAATTATATTTTTGGAAGATAGAAAAAATTAAAGTCAGGAAACGAACCCGAGATTTAGAACTTCCGTATGCTTAACCGGGGCCGGAATTGAACCATCTAACTGGGACTACGTTACTAAACCTCAAATTTTTCCAACCTTTCTGCGCGCGAGTCAGGCACTCGCTTGCGCCATCTAGCTGATAGTTAGAGAGCTATTACGGCCTTTGTTATTGCTTCGTTAAAGAGAACATTTTTAACAAATAATGATGTCGCAGGCCGCATATTATAGTAATTTTTATAGGCATGTACTGCACTGTTTTATACTGCACTGTAACAAATAACATTATTTTTTTTCTTTCTTCTTCTTACTTTAGGCTAGATGGATGGATTTGAATGCGGTTGTATTAGAAATCGATTTCGGTCACGGTTATGATTTTAAATTTGGTTTAACTGAAAAACTGAGCCTTCAACGATTACAATCAGCGTATGGGGAGTCTGCCCCATCTCGAGTAACAGTTTTTAGATAGTTCAATGAAATTAAAAGAGGTAAAACAAACCAAGAAGAAGTCGAAGATGATCGTAGTAGTCATCGCCTACAAACTGCAGTAACTGCAGAATATGTGTGGACTACTGAAATGCTGGTGCGAGAAGACCACCAATTATTTACTCGGACATTGAGAAGATTCTTAGCGTTAGTTCTGGGAGCGTTAATATTATTTTGCATCAGCATCTTGGAGTGTCGAAGCTTTGTTGTCGGTGTGGATTGGTGTCGCGAAATACGTCTACGGTTAGAAAACAGAACGTCAAGACGTGTTTCGGCAATCATCACAAGCGACGATTTAAGCACATTAGAGATATTTAAGCACATATCGTTTTTACCTTTCTTGTAAGTTGATGTTCCTACTATATTGTACCCACTAAGGCTGATTTTGGTTTATCTTATGTTTCAACTTTTTGATAATACATCGTATAGTAATACAGTGTTTAGTATATTAGTCGCAGCAACTTACCCCAATACCAAATTTATACATTAAAACATTGTAAATTTGGCAATTTGAAAAGAGAGGCCGCGAGTTTTTATTGCCAGGGTCTTTTCTCCGGCTTTACCTATTGTTTGCGAACTTGGCATTACATGTACATGTAGAATCCCGACGTATCACAAGAGTTGTTTTGCATCCTAAGTGAATAAAGAATTTTGAATCGTAGATTTATCAATATGCGCCGGAAAATAAGAGACAGCCGTCAGTATGTTTTTGGAGGAAATTTGCCGACAAAATTATAAAAAAAATGGTGACTAGTTTTTTTTCTCGCAGCGGGCATGTGTTGAAAAATCACAGATCTGCTAACTCGGAATGAAACTGGGCTTCGGGTAATCATGCTGCATCACGACAACGCTTCGTCACATACGTCCCTCAGAACAAAGCCGTTTCTTGAGTAATTTGGTGTTGAAACCTTCCCCATCCACAGTATAGTCTTGATTTAGCTCCCTGTAATATCTTTTTGCTCCCGGTAATCAAAGAAAAATAAAAGGGATTTTTTTTCGTGTGCTGAAGAGGCCATGGCCGCCTACAAAGTCGCAATTTTGGACCTATTGGATTAAGACTAGCAGAAGTGTTATAATAGTTGGTTTATGCGAATGAAAATTATAAAGAATGAAGGAGAGTATTTCGAAAAAATAAATATTGTTAATATCTTGTATACTTTATTCTTGTCTTAAAACTTATCGAGTTACCTACTTAAAGCTACTTTCTATTCTCCCGCTTTCATAATATGTCAGTAACGATAATTATACATCTGTAAAATAAGGATGTCTCATTTTATACTTAGAGTACAAACTACCGAGACGAGTTTTAGATACAGTTATATCATCCATCCGAGAACTAAATCTAGTATCGTTAGTGTATTCGGTACTGAAGTGAATGATATTTATTATGATTGGTGCTTAAGAGTATTTTTATCACTGCTATTCACGTTTAAGTGACAGCATGAGCATATCAAACCTGAGTGACATATGAATATTCTACCATAAATATACTAGTAGAATTACAAAATAGTAGCAAATGTTTTCGTATGAAAAAGTACCAAAAGACACAATAAAGTACATTCTTCAAAAGAAAGCTTGATTGAATCAGTTTTGAAAGCCATTTAATACGGCCACCAAGTAAAGAATATCTCCACATGTGACAAAGAGTATCGTTGAGTAAACAAGTGTACGATCACAATTCACGTCACGACTCGACTGTACTACCGGGAAAACAATTTTGTATCCGTCTGTACTGACAGCGAGATAAGTGACTGACACTTACACCGAAGTGTAACTATTTGAAACATTTTACTTTTCACGAGAATAGGTTATATGAGCGGTATCTATACTTACTTACTAATAATATGTATGAACACGATAATCTCAGGAACCACTGGTTCGAATTAAAATAATATTGTTGGATAGGCCATTTATCGAGGAATGCTATAATATAACATCACGAAACGACCCATAGGAGTAGAGCATCAATATTTTTTTTTGCAAAATGGGGGAAATGGATGCTGACGAAGTTGCGGTCAGCTAGTATGTATACTTTATCTAACTTTTAAGCTTTCAAAAGGGTCCAAATTGATAGATTAGCAGTGTTAAACGTTACCACTTTCAGCTCACAGGTGGATGACTGAAAATTGTAACATCACTCCGTGCTTTGGAGGACATGTTATGCTTTGTCATATCAGCACCTCATCTCTCTCTGATCGTGTCGTTTCCGTCTCATTAGATTATGACAGTGAGAAAATATAGCACTTGTATCTGCGCACACACTTGTACTCGAAAAAGGTTTAACATTACGTTGTAAAGCTCTACTTCGAAGCGGCGGTAGCCTAATGGCTAAGGAATCGATGTCGCAATCGTAATGTCGCGGGTTCGAATCATACCCATTATACTACCGACGTGATCCCACTCCTAACACAAACCAGAAAAAAACACGGATACCGTCGTACGCAATACATCATCATGTATTACTATCTGAAACTGCATTAAAATCCGTTGTATAGGTCAAAAGATCCAAGCGCACAGAGAACGGGTACGGCTTTATTTTATATTATGTAAAGATTATATTTTCATTTTATAACATTTCTTTAATTTCTTTTTAAAAAGACGACTCCTGCAGTAGAGTACAAGCCCTGTGTCGCGGGGGACTTTACAAACATACAATTCACGGACACAAAGTACACCCAGACTCGGAACAACAATTTGTGGATCACTCAAAGTGGTGTCCCGTGTGGGAATCGAACCCACGACTTCTTGCGCAGCAGACACACTTCTACCGCGCCACAGAGGCAACAATTACATTATACTACCTGCCCACCCCGGGTCTGCAAAGATGTAATCTTTCGTAAGACTTAAATAAATAAATACAAATCCTGTCTTGACAATAACAAACACAATAAAAAGAAGATTATCTAATTAGGTGCAGCGTTCTAAAGCTAATGCGCGTACATTTATTTTATCGTTCATACATAGTTAACAAAATTAAATATAAAGGGAGAAAAATTACCCACGCGGGCGAATCCAGGACCAACAATAGCTAGTGCATTAGTACTCCTAAATCAAAGTAAATTATTCACTAAGAAAACAACTTTTAAAGCCATTTAATGTTTGAAGTTACCCTTCAGTGTATTATTTTCTAGTGTTTTATTCAACCAAGGAACGAGCTGAGGCAATAAATACCAACATTAGTATGGAGGAAAAGTTTGCAAGGTCAACAAAAGATCTAAAAAGATACTGTTTTTCTTTCGTTATCTTTTCCCATTACGGGTGATACATCTCTTTTTATTTATAGTTATTTAAAAATAAAATACGTTCGAAGTTTTAGGGTCCTTATTATAGCTACTCTAAATTATAAACATAATAATAATAGTTTTAGGTAGGTGCTCGTATAAACGATTAAATAGCCTCTTTTTAAGGATAATCCATAATTTAGAGGATGTAGAGGAATAATCAACATAACCTATATTTTTGGATAAACCATACAGTTATTTATTAAAAAGGTTATGTACTAAATTAAAAATCAACTATTGATATCAAAGAAGTAAAAAAACATTAAGTATATTTACCTTAGGTTTCAAAACCGGGTAAGTGCATTGTCAAGCCAAATAAAAAACAAATAGCTACGTAGCACAAAAATGCGATATAAGAAGTGGGTTTTCTATTATTTTGTTTCATACTACTAACAACGTTATTTAAATATCTTTCAGTGGAATTTGTACGAAAATTTTGTCAATTCCCACTTGGTCTGCTGTTACTCGTAAACTTGTTATAATATTCTAGGCTGCGATAGTTTTCTTTTTAATTTCATTATAATACACTACTACCCTGATTTTTTCCACATCTCCAAAAACTACCACTTCGCTGCCAGTAGGGGGAGGGGGGACACTTGACTCCAACAAAAAAATGCATTTTAAGACTTAATATTTCACAAATGGGTTCCTAAATCGAAAAATTTACAAGCCCTAAATATTGTTATAATACCTATGCAATGACACCCCAGACGATGGGGTAGGTGAAAACACATCACATTCCAACTTTAGGTGTTGAGGAGGTACTTTTTTTTTCAAGATTTTATTCAACCTCATTGTCGGCGTAACTAAGATGAATGATAATCTGTAATAAGCATAGATGCTTAATTACAGCTTTCTTGTACTAAGGGTCTCTCAGTAAACCCAGAGTCAGACGGACGGATGGACGGACTTACGGGCATGATGGAGCTATAAGAGTTCCGTTTTGGCAATTTGACTACGAAACCCTAAAAAAATGAGGTCAATGGGATTTTATTATTAGCCTATGGATACGGAAGCCTAATAGGTAATATTATGTATTTTTTATAAGCATATATTTTGTGACCATTATGATACCATGACCATGTGATATGAAAACATCGATATACTTTCTATTCAAGATTAGCTTATTTCTGCAATGCAAATCAAATTTGTAGGACACAAAATATTGTTTAGCATATTTATATCTCCAAACACCTTTATAATTGAATGGCTCACAGTAACTGCTAAGTTTCCAGTTGAAAATTCTCAAACTTGGCCAAATCTCGTCAAAACTTGGTGGGAGCGAATCAAAGTTCCGCCGATTCGTTTAACTTGAGACCGGTGGGAGCCGGTAAAAACCTGTTTGTTTGCCAGATTTCTTTGTTAAACAATATTTTAAAGAAGTAATCAGGTTTGCTACGGACGAACAAATTTGGTTTCTGGTAACAGAATGTTTTTGCAAAACAGCCTGTTCAAAAATTCATCGTTGGAAAACTTTTGTGGGATTAGTCTTTCAGTCTGGTTTTAAATATTCTAAGGATGAGTTCCGCATTATTCTTATTACGGCATGGAATAAGTAAAATAGCCCCAGGAAGTTTAAAGTAACCGAGTTATTATTATTTCATTTTAACTGTACTTTTAACGAAGTGTTGATTTAAACTCGAGAAATTGTAAAGCTAAATTAATGTGTAATGAATTTGTACCAGATTTCCAACGTTGAAACTCTATCAACGTATCAGGGAAGCTCGGTTGGTAATTCTCACAGGACATTAGCATTCAATCTGAATGCGGAACTGAATCATATAGAGCCCTTTGGCTAGGTTAGATTGAAATGTTTAGTTCAGTTGAATGATTTCAGTAGAAAATATTTTTTAGTCTGTTACATAACTTCATTTATAAGTTAACTAACTCACCCTCGCAACTTCGTCTGCGTCAATTCTCCCCGTTATTGCAATTCATAGCAAAATACTAAGACCGCAATGAAAAAAAGTACTTATTAGACCTATTCTCATACCTCCCAAATATACAAAAAAATGGGTGGTCTAAAAAGTAAGTTTATGGACGATAATTTTACGTGATTACGACATTGTAATAAACAACCATGTCTATGCAGACATATTCTAGCAATTTGTGATTATTTTTTGTAATGTAATTTAGACGCTACTCATAGCGTGGTGAAATTTCGATAAGCCCAGACGGAAGTAAGTGACCTGCAAATAGTGTTGAATGCACCAAAAAATGCATTTCCAGCAAATCAATGTTACAAGTATTAAAAGCCTTAGAAATTACTAATAAATGCTAAAGTAAAAGGGTATAAAATCTTTAGCTACACGATAATTCATTAATTAAACTGTTGAATTAATTACATGTTTGGGGCGTATCCCAACAAACCATGCCTGTGACAGCTTTAGCTGTACTTCAGCCTATCAGTAGGCAGTAACGTGACACTTTTTCGTGCACGCTATCGGTCATCGATTTATAAAACAGTATCCCCTCAAAAAAACATTAAAGCGCTGTTTCGTAGTTCGATCACAAACACCGTGACTCGAGATTTTTATTTAGTAAAAGACTAGACACCTACCTAAATATTAACATTCATTGGCATGATATTTATTACAAATTATTGTTTACTAGCTTCTGCTCGCGGCTCCGCCCGCGTGGATGTCGGTTATCGCGATAAAAACTATCCTATGTCCTTCCCTGGGACTCAAACTATCGTCATACTAAATTTCATCTAAACAGACAGACAGTCAGACAGATTTACTTTCACATTTATAATATTAGTGTGGATTTTATACTCAGAACATGCCTCAGAGGGACAATAGTTTGATGAAGAAAAAAAGACTAACCAGAGTTGACAGCCACAACAACTGAGGTACTTATGAGGAACTTGCTAATTCTTTCGCCCCCCATTGAAAAGCTGTGCAACGCACTATAGGGTTCCGTAGTGCCCCCTATGGAATTCAATTCTGTTACTCGTAAACTTGTAAAGGCTTCATAACTGTGATAGTTTTCCTTTTAATTTTACTATATATACTACTACCGTGATTTTTTTACATACCCAACATCAACCATTTAGCTGGAAGGGGGGGGGGGGGCTGACTCTAACTAAAATTTGCATTTAAATACTTAATATTTCACAAACGGATTCGTAAATCTACAAATAGTCTTTACAACCCCTAGGCGTTTTTAAAGACCTATCTAATGATACCTTACACGATGGGGTAGGTAAAAAAAAATAAAACCATTTTATATATATTTAATTTTGTTCCCGTAAGTACTATGTGTATCATTGTGTATCCATGCAAAATACAGCCTTCTAGCAGTCTCTAAACTAAGCTGCGGATGAATGGACGGACATGGTGAAACCTTAAGGATTCCGTTTTGCCATTTTGGCTACGGAACCCTAAAAAGCAGCGTTGAAAGGAACAATGTATTTTTTACACTAGTTTTCTCTTTATGCCCTGTAAATTAAAGTATCTCTCACTAAGAAGCTTGTATTCTGTTGATATGATTATGCCGTTTAACTACAATGAGAAGACCTTATTTAATTTTGAACTCTAACTTTTATAAAATAAGAAGTCTGTTAAAAGTATTCATACTTTGTATGTAGCCGTATTATATTATTATTCAATCCATGTCCATATACTAAAATGGTCTAGATAAATCACACATAGAAGTTTTACTACTGGTTGTAAATTTTGGGATGATCCAAAACATATTACGTATAATGATTTTCTTGCAAAGTAAAGGCCGTATTCAACCGCTCACATACGAGTTATTCGAATAAGGCATTTCATTCACAAAGACGTACGCTTATAGAATTGGAACGAATTTATTGTAATTGGGGTTGCCAAGGAGGTGAAAGTTGCAATAATAAATAGTAAATTTATAAAATGTCCATATTTTGAGGAAAAATCATAAGATATAAGTAACCCACAAATAAAGTTAAAATCTAAAGAATAAAACTCTGCTTAGGTACTAGTTAGTCCAACACATATTTTATATGACTGTTACAATTTTAAAACACCCACAATTTCGCAGCAATTGTGGGAAAACAGTCATTTTTAAAAAATACCTACTAATTTCTGTGTTGCACATTTTTATTGGCCTACATTTTTAAAAAGTCCATGTTTTACATCGTACAGTTGCAACCCTAAACACATTTGTCACGTCTATGTTATCTTCTGTCTGTCTGTCACGTGGTTGATAGGGTAACGTGCGCGCGGAGTGGAATTTTAACTAACATCTCTGTACATCTACCATGTATTACCATTGTCTGCAATCGACACATACTATAGAATAGTATTTACAAATTTATTTTAGACACTGGGCCTTATTACCTTAGTTATCAGAGTTCATTACAATACTAGCTTCTTCTTTGCTTTTCGGTTGGTTTACTAAAAACGCTGAAACGCGTATTTATACATTTAAAAAAAAAAACCAAATACAAAATGTCATAGATCTAATTTCAAAACTCACAGAATTTTACACAAACTTACCCCCTATTTTACTACCTAAGGAGTTGATTTTCAAAATCCTTGAAACACGTGTTTCTTTATTTTGTACTAAAAATCCAAATGCGAAATTTCAAACACCTAACTTTATAACTGACGGGGTTTCATACTATCTTGCGACGGAATTACATACAAACTCGCAAGCCCTAGTTTACCCCCAAGAGGTTGATTTTACAAAAAACGTTGAATTGGTGTTTGTTTTTTAAACGATAAAGCTAAATACAAAATTTTACCGATCTATTTAGATCGGTAAAATTTTGTATTTAGCTTTATCGAAAAAACAAACACCAATTCAACGTTTTGGATAAAATAGGGGATTGGGATAAAATAGGGGATGCAAGTGTGTATAAAACTCCGTCAGTTTTGGAAATCCAAAACTGACGGAGTTTTATACACACTTGCATCCCCTATTTTATCCCCATAAGGGACGAATTTCTGAAGAATCTTTCTTGCAGCAACTTACAAAATTTTAAGTTTGTAAGCCCAGAGGCTTAGGCTCTGCGTTTATGAATCAGTCAGTCACTCAAGATAAGAGATTTTATATGCATAGATTTACATTGAGATTCTGAAATAATAATAGTATTAATAATAAATCAGCCTGTGAAGCTTATATATAATAACCAAGCCTCTTTATCATGAGTCTAAAGCCCAATTTACATAGACGCAGAGTCAAAGTAGGAATAGTATTTTGAATGAAAACATTTGAATAAAAGGTGGCTTCCATATGAGAGTTATTCTATAGTAGTTTAGTCATTCGAACTCATAGTAGCGGTGCTCTCTTATTATACGTGGAATGAAAAAACCGGGCCGCAATAAGAGTTTCAATTTTCATGAAGACACGTACACTGTAAATGTTTATTATAATATAATGAATTATTTATTAGCTTTGTAATTTCGGGAGATGTATTGTTTTTGTTGTTGGAGTTTTTTGTTTCGATGTAAATGAAACTTCCTATTGTGTTGTTTTAGTGGAAGTACCTATCGTATATCTAGGGGGATTTTTGACATAATTACGGTAAATGTGCCAACTAAAGTACAATAATTGTACGTAATCGTTTCTCAACAAAAGGGCGTAACTGCCATGAATATACGCTCTTCTGCTGATGCAATTGTTCAAGGCTGCGGATACCTACCCTGAGCATGGTTCAACATGCTCTTGCCCGGTTTTTTATTGCTACGTTTTAAATTGCCAGAACATATATATATATATATATTATATGAAATAGTATACGGTATGAAAATAAAATTTATGAAAAAATGTTTCTTTCATTACATTTCATTAACATTTAGTTTTCTTTAGTAGTGCACCCGTGCAAAGCTAAGCTGTAATATAAATAAATCGATTGGAATTTGCAAATCCATAGACTAGCCTATATCATTAGAGACGCAGTAGATATTATTGTGCACAAGTGTATGAGCATACACAAGTGCAGTCTTTATTCCCTCACTCTCACAACCCGATGAGACGGATATTCGACACGACCGGAAAATGCCACATTTTTCTCATGATTTTATTTTTTCACTTGGCTGGCGTATGTAATATGTGTATCTATGCAAAATTACAGCCTGCTAGCACTAACAGTCTCTGAGCAAGAGTTCCGTTTTGCCATTTTGGCTACGGAACCCTAAAAACGGTCACCCTATGGACCGACAGTCGATGTCGATGTGCTCGTTTGCCACTGAGTGAGTTATCTGTCTGTTCTTTGACGATTTCATAAAATCATCATACAAAATCAAAATCAAATATAGGTACCTACGTTTAAATAAACCTGTTAGTTATAAATTGTACGATTATTTACGCATCCGTAAATAAAAGACGAAACGACATTGAGAAAAAAGGACATTTCTAGCAATGCAAAACTTTATGAAATAGAAACTTTGATAAAATTAAACACTCATACTCAGGGCAAAACCGAAACTTTTTCACTAGAAAAGAGCAAGTACGTTCCAAATTCTTCAAGCGTGGACACAAAACTAGATATATAATACTAAATAACTAACGCTTAAACTCTGGTCGGCGACGTCCACTTGGTAGTTGGTAATTTTAACTTTAATTAAAAATAATTTCTCTCAGCTATAGTTGACAACGAGGATGTATGAATAAAAGGAGATCAAGTATACAGGATGATTTTTATTATACTAATAACCTCCCGCTCTTGGTTTCTTTACATTACACCAAATAACATAGTAAATTATTAAAAAAAAAACAAATGAACTCTTCACCATCTACTTTTGTCACACAACCATTTACCACACATTTGAGAAACCCTGGAACAAAGTCAATGTTTCTTTATCAGGTTTAGGGCCTTAACCTCACAATAAACAAGGATTTTAGTCTAGTAAAATAGTCTGTAGCCTACCACCTACCACTTGTTTTTGAAGTTAGGACCTTAACGCCCTGGTTAAGGCCAAAACTCCATAAACAAGTGGGTGATTCAGGGTTAATATATAAAACATTTTCTAAAACTGATAATACGAAGTTGTTTAGAGTTATTTAAAGAAACTACGTGCATGAGGTTAGTAGTATAAAACAAATCATCCTGTATAAATATACATAAATGAAAATTAATTAAACTCTGTGGTGTTTGTTATGTTAACTTTTGAGTACTGAAGTACTTGTCAAAGATATTATTAAGGTTAAAGTTAAAATAATATGTGATGTAGGTTGAATACACTATTATACAGACGTATTGCGTAATATGCTTTAAAGTATTGCTGAAATTCAACCAGCGATTTTTTGTAAAGGAAGCACCATTTTCCCTTTAACTGATCTAAATGTTTCACCGTATTAAATTCCGAAAAATATCTGTGTTTCAATATAATAATTTTAACTTAAAATACTGTGAAGTTTCATCAAAATCAATTCTGTCGGTCACTACGGTACTATTTATATTCTAAAGCAAAAGAGTTTGTTTGATTGTTTGAACTCGGTGATCTCTGGATCTACTGATCCGAATAAAAAAAAACTCTTTCACTATTAGATAGGCTAATATCGAGGAAGGCTATAGGCTATATAACATCACGCTACGACCAATAGGAGCGGAGCAGCAATGAGAAATATTGAAAAAACGTGGAAAATTTACGCAGACGAAGTTGCGCGGGACAGCTAGTTAGTAGGATAAAGTCATAACATTTATTAACTAGATATCATCAGGCATCTCGCCTATACTAAACTAGGTCCCATGTTTCGGCTCTAACAGTATTTATAACTTTACATATTTGTTTTTCATGTCCATGTACATTTTTTTTTCTGTTTTGTATTTTTGACGATTTTTTTTCTTTTTTCTTTCTTTCTTTTTGTTTATCAACCAGCCATAACTGGCGCAGTGAATAGGTTAATAATAACCGCTTTCCTAATAAAAACACATCCCTATACAAAGTGACAGCAACTTCTTATGCCGAATCGAATAGCCAGCCTGTAAGCGTTTTGTCATTAATGATAAATTGCCATTGTTATCATCCTTGTTACCATAGACGTATAGAACAGGACTGCGCCATAACCTCAAAAAATTTACCACTTCCTAGAAAGAGACAACGCGACTTTGTGGACAATACCTGTCAAAGGTCGCATGAGATTTTTCTCTCTTTCACGCTTTACAGTTAATATTTACTTTTTGATTGAAAGGGGTGGTGCGGTCCAGGTTTATACGTCAATGCTTGTTACACAAGTATAGACTTCCATTTAATTTTGTCCAATAACCTTCCAAATGTCAAAACCAATGGAAGTCTTATTGTCAATACAATAAATGCATTTTTGAAGACACTAATTGAATTGCATTTATAAAGTAGGTAATTGGCAAGAAATGCCTATAAAAAATACTATAATATTCGGCCTGCGACATCATAAATGCTTCCTGTAATGAAGCAATTACAAAAGCCCGTATTATTTTTATAACTATCGGCTAAATGGCACAAGCGAGAGCCCAACTCGCGAGCATGAAAGGATTGAGAAATTTGAGGTCTAGTAACATAGTACAGATAGGTGGTTCGATTCCGGCCCCGGTTTGGCTTACGGAAGTCTCGGCTTCGATTCCTGGGTCTGGACTTGATTTTTTTTTTAATCTATCTTTCAAAAATGCAATTATTGTATTTATAAAGTAATTAGCAAGTCTTATTGTCGTTGGCGGTAACCGGTTCAGCGTAATTGTACTAGAGATATATACTTAACCTAGATAATAATATAAGCTACTCAGCTTATACTGTTATTAAAACTTATTTGTGATACTTATTACTAAATGTTCACTTTTCCGCAACATCACCTGATGTTATCCTCGTTGTAAGGAATAATCACCGGAGGCTATACCTTGATTCGGTAGACATAATGTACACTATTACGTTACGTATAACGCTAACGACCCTTGTTAAATTTGGGCGGAACTGTTCCAAGAAAAACTAAAAGCCTTCCGTCTTGTTTAGACAAGTTATGTTAAATGAGAACAGCAAATTTGATTTAGGTTTCAATTAGGAAGAATTTGATGACTTACTTTCTCTCGTTTAAAGACAATACAAAAAAATGCTTAAAATTCAGTAACTAAACAATTTTATGAGAAGCCTACGTAGCCTTCTTTGGCACGTTAAATGATGAATTCCATCAAGCCGTTTGAAATATAGATCGTGGCGAAGAATACAAAAAAGTAATAAGTAGCCTACATTCTTCCTCGAGCTTCAGTTTACCACCATAAAAATTAGGGAGTGAAAACTTGCACGTTGTGCATTTTTGAATATTTTGGAATGGTTAGGGATTTTTTTTTTATTAGTATGGAAGTACTATCATTTATGTGGTTAAATACCTACAATATTCATCTATTGCGCTATCGTACACAAACGTGACAATTAAAAAAAAATTACAATAACAACGACATGACAATTAAAAAGTTTATCTCTGAGAAAAAAATACATATTGGTGAAATTTGAATAATATTTTTCGATCTAACTGACATAGTAATAAAAAAATATTAAATAATTAATCACAAATCCAAAATCAAAACTGGCTCAAACTGGGTTCTTTTGGTTTCTGGACCGCCCGATTTCCCACCTGAGCTATAATAACATTGTAGATGGTGGCTTAATTTACCTTCGTATTCTATTGATATTGTAGCAGATTTTCATTCCTTTCCCTCCGTCTTACGTTTTTTTAGTCAGGGTCACGTGATCTACGAAATTTCGAACAGGCTCACGTGACCCTGACGCGAGTTTATTTTTTATTACCCATACCAAAAAAGTGCACAACGCCGCTAAAGAAGACTTCACTTCAAATATTCAACAAAATTGCAGTGAAATAGTTACTATGGCTTTTGAATCTACTCATGTATTTAGCACGCAGTGGCAATGTGTACAACTGCTGCGCAATTTCCACAGGGGATAATTTTTTGTCCTTTAATGTATTTTTGTTGTTTGGAATCGGAGTTGTTTTGTTTAAAAGTATCGTCGCCTCAATGATCAGATAATAGATATTTTTCTATACTATAATAATAATAATATCTTGGGACAACTCACACAACATTATCTGATCCCAAACTAAACAGAGCTTGTACTATGAAAACCAGACAACTAATAAACATACTTATATATTTCTAAATACATATTATAGATGAATAACACCCAGACACAGAATAAACCATCGTGCTCATCACACAAAGTTGTATCCTGGGTGGGGATCAAACCCACGACTTCTTGCGTAGCAGTCGGATACACTCCCACCGCGCCACAGAGGCAGACAATTTAAAATACTTTCCAACACTTTTTAAATTCTTAATTGTTTTTTAATAAATTAATATAATAGACAAAATTTTCATACTTTCCATTTTCATATTGAATAAACCAATAAAATACTAGAGTTTCCACTTTATGAAAGACAATTATAAAATAACTTGAGGCAGTTATACATTGAGTTCATCAAAGAGTTGCTATACTAACAGAGGAAATTAGCCAATCAGTCAGAGAGAGAAGAAGTAGATATTTAGATAGTTAGATACAATCTTAAAAGTCCATATCCATTTAATTCGCGTTCTTGGTACAATGTAATTAGTGTTTCTCGGTAACAAAGTATCCATTTTAACGTAACTGGTGGTTTTAATTTCACTGGAAATGCTTTAGTGTCTTGGATTTTTGGGACAAGTGTCGCTAAGACTGATTAGCGTGTGTCCTGGTTTTAGAATAAATGTCGGAAATAATTAACATTAGAAGGTACAATGTAAATTCAACTCTATTGTGTGGATTTAAGGTAGCTATTAATAATAACTTCATCCCTTAAAGTTCAAAAATTAGTGCAAATATTTAAATGATTGAAAATAGGTGGGCTTTATTGGAACCTCAATGCAATTTTACGATAAAAAATGAATCAATAGATGCTAATATTAGAATGTTGAACCAATTGTGGTCACGGGACCACAATTGGTGCAATTCGATCAAAACGTCGGGTAAATAAAAGGTTCGCACCTTTAAATATTTAACGCGATTATATCCCGATAATATTCTAATATATGTAAACATTACGAAAATTTAAAAACAATTTGTTGGTGCTAAGTTAATTAAAACAGGTATGGTATGTTAAGAATTCCCGCTCTTCATAGAAAATGATGGTGAACATTTTAATTATCATTAAAAAGACATTGATGTAAGTAGTAAGGTAGCTTTTAATTAAATTAAAGTGGTGAAGATAATTAGTAGAGAAATACTGGAATGTCGTAGGTACTTTCAAGTGTTTTTCCATTGTGGTAATTAAGGACGGAAAGTCTAAACTTCAGACCAAATTGTTTACTTACTTCTAATGAGTGGATTGCTTTTATTTTTAGACGCTGCTGGCGTAATATCTTTAGAAAACAATGTAAAAATATTTTATTTTCCCTGGCCCTATACATTTTTACTAATAAGAGAAATGAGTGATAAACTATAGCTACTAGAAAAGGACGTAAGATTGCTATATTTTCTAGAAATAATAAAAAACATTTTTAAATCGAGGTAGGGACAAAATGTAAGTAATTGTAGCTAATGTCATGTTAATTCTGTTAATGACTATTGTTTATGTCAATTATTAATTTTGAGGTTTAGTTTAGTGAAAAATCATCAAGAGTAGTTAATATATAAGTGCCAACAACTTTTGCCACGACTGCTGTGCAAGTTCTTCGATCTAGTTAGTAGTTCGATTCGGTCGTAGGTTCGATTCCCACGCGCGACATCGCACAAATTGTTGTTTGTTAAATGTTTGTAAAGTTGCCCGCCTAGATACGGCGTGTAAGCTACTGCTGGTGTTGTAACAAAAAAACCGGCCAAGTGCGAGTGGCACCCGCGCACTGAGGGTTCCGTACTAACTTAGAAGTATGTAAATAGTTCGATCAACACAGGAATCTAGACACACAGCACAGTATCAACCAAGTTGCATAAGGGTAACTCACCGTGGTTACACGAAGCATTTCAGACCACGGTAATGTGCGACCCACATGCTAGTCGTTAAACAAACTTAGTCGCTAAATTGCTCTATTGACTCAATAGAGCAATTTAGCGACTAAGTTTGTTTAACGCTCTATTGAGTCGCAAATAACAAATTATTTCAAAAAATTAAATATGTCATGTATGATAGGACCTATGTATGAATTTTAAGAATTTGATTTCCAGTTAGATTTCACCTCTGTTATTAGCGAAACCTTAGCTTATTTTCACATTTTTGTTTTTAACACGTTCGCGCGTGCGACGCCGTGTAACGTCGTGTTAGTATATTTATGAAATGGCGCAACGTTATGTCACGTCTTCTAGATTGTCAATTTTTTTTGGGCGGATCGTCTTGAGACGTTTACTTTGAGAGCAAATTCCTATTAAACAAATCCTTGCGCCGCAACACATTCGGTATTAGGATGTTTATACCGCCGCGTGACTTTCAAAAGTTCATTTTCGTAAGAGTGTACGCACACATGTAAAAGTCCCACACACACATGCGCAACGTCGTATTACGTCTTCTCCTTGTACCGCGCTCCCCACAGTCAGTCGGCCTGCGCGCAGTCGGAGCACCTGACGTGCGTCTGTAGTGAGACTTAGTGAGCGTGAACGACTTACGACTAACAAGTAAGTAAATATTATAAATAATCATTGTTACGTTTAGTTACGATAATTATCTGCATATTCGTGAAAAATATACATTGTTATAAAAGCTTGAACTTGATATAATTTTGAAAGAAACTTCGTAACGGTTTTTCTGAGCGTGTTATTCTTATGCTTATTTTGAACTGTGAGGACATGTACTAATCATATAATAAATCGTGTTGTGTTTAGTTATTATGATATTTTACAATATTTAGATTATTATTTGCATTAGTAAATGGATGATGTGTATTGTTTTAGATGGATAAGTTCGATGAGCGTCTTATGAAACTGTTTGACGTCGTTTGGGTCGACAAAAGACCTGTACACATGATCACTACTTTAAACCACCCTACAATTGTAAATGATCAAAACAGATACGGTCTATCTAAATTGAAACCACTGGAAGCCTCGATATTTAATAAATATATGTCAGGTATTGACCGTTCCGACCAAATGATCTCGTACTATTCATCACCCAGTAAGACCATAAGGTGGTATAAAAAAGTGTCTTTCCATATTCTGGACATAGCAGTTTGGAACAGCTTTTATATTTATAAAAAATATCACAAAGCTAATGCTAAGAGCTATGAATTTCTACACTTTCGTGAAGAATTGATACTTAAGCTTATTAAATTAGAGCCAAATCTAAAACCAGAGAACCTAATAAAACATCATAAATATGATAATCGAAAGAACATAAGAAAGGAATCTATGCCATCCTCAAGAACTCCAAACACTTCTATTTCGACTGGTCACTGGCCTGAAAAGATACCTAAACAAGACCCTTCTCGGAAGAAGAGTGTATTTTTTAAATGCAAGATGTGCACTAAAAACAAAATAAGAAGAGAAAGTAGCTATAGATGCAAAGGTTGCTCAGACAAGCCTGCTCTATGCCCTTCATGTTTTGAAGAGTGGCATAACCAATCACCAGCTGTATAGCTTCATACCGTATCATAGGTGCATACCTATAGCTACTTAATCTTCTTATATTAATTTTCCTACCTAACATTATCTTATTTGTTGAATTTATTAATAAATACTTAAAGAATTAAGGCTTATTAGAAGTAAAAACGTTGAATTGTACAATTATTAAGACTGATTAAGATTTTTCATTACAGGAACAAAATGGTTGTGATTATTACTTAGAAACATTATAATTATTATTGTTAAGAAAATGGTTGTTTTGATTAAACTTTTATTCCTAGTCAGTTGTATCATTTAAATTTCCTAAATTAAAGTTGACGTTCATGAACGTTGTGTCACTTAGTATGGTATATCAGACATGCAAGACGGCGGCAACGTGTATGAACGTCGGACGTGGAGTGACGTCGCGCCACATGGCATAGTACTAAGACACATGTGTTGCGGCGGGACGTCTTTAGACGTTGTATAAATTTGTATAGAAAAAAGATGCGCCTAGCCACAACCATTTTGAAATAGGGTTGCTCACTCGAACGTGTTAAGGGAATCTCTGTAACGAATTGAAAGATTTTATTTATCAGACAACTCACACAAGATCATCTGATCCCAAACTGACTGAAACACAAGATCCTAAATCTATCTACTATGGCAACCAGACAACTGATACTAGTAAACATACTTATATAATTCTAAATATATAGGTATATCAAATCAATCAAAAAATCTTTATTCACTTAGGAAGCAAAGTATTACACTTGTGGAATGATTGCATGATTCAACATGTACGTATGTACACAAGTGTACATGCCTGTTCGCAAGCAAAAGTAACAGTGCAATAAAAACTCGCGGACACTCTTTTCAAATTGCCGATGTTTAAAGTGTTTGTTTGTCTATAAACTGTTTATATGTAGGTGGGCCACAATTATATTATAGGTATACCATATAAGAGGACTAGTGCAAAAGAAGAAGAAAATCGGGTGTAACAGTGTGTAATGTGCAATACTGACAACATACCCTATACGCTGCTGAAATTTGACCACACCTTTCTGTTACACCTTTGTGTTGTCTGTATGTCCTGTATGCGTTCCGAAATCATTGATCAGATTGTGATGAAACTTTAGCAGAATGTTCTGGAAAGGCCAGCGAGTGTGCCTGGCTTTAAAAGCCACAGCGAAGCGTGGCCGAGTTCAGTTAGATATATTATAAAAAGGAGATTTGAGATTCAATGTACCAACCTCTAAGGGTTAAATAGTAGAATATACTTATTATTATTTGGAATCGAGTTCACAACCCTTAGCCTAGCAGTCAGCGTCACTAACCGCTAGACCCACAGGCCAGTCGATTTGCCACATTATTTTTACACTACACAATTGTAGTCTTAGTCGTTTCAAAAAGGGAGGCGTCGACCGCCTCCCTTTTTTCATTAAATTTCTTAAGTATTTATATTTTGAGACATTAACACCAAGCCTTTCATTTGTTTTTATGTTACACTGTATCATTTTCACTAAGGTTTTTCAATTTATTTTTTTGCCCCTAAAATGGCCCTCATGTTCAAAAGTCAGAGTTCTAATAGCTTTTCCTGTAATCTATAGATTAAGACTTATCTTTTATATATTTTCCAAAATAATATTAGGCTTAGTAGCTTCGGATATAAGGGAGGGGGAATAGTCTATTTTCATGGTTTTTCTTAAATAACTTTTAAACAAATTATTTTAATATTAAAATAAAAATATATTATATAAAAATTCAAAATTCTTAATTCACTTAGGATGCAAAACAACTCTTGTGATACGTCGGAATCCTACATGTACATGTAATGCCAAGTTTGCAAACAATAGATAAAGCCGGAGAAAAGAACCTGGCAATAAAAACTTGCGGCCATTCTTTTCAAATTGCCAATTTTATATTTTGTTTGAATGTTTATAAACTTGATATGGGGGTAAGGTGCTGCGACTAATATACTATACACCATGTTAAGGACTGATGCAAATTGTATTATCAAAAAGTTGAAACATGAGATAAAGCAAAATCAGCCTTAGTGGGTACATTATAGTAGGAGCATCTACTTACAACAAAGGTAAAAATTATATATATGCTTAAAAATTGGCCAAAATACTTGTAACGAATGATTAAATATAAAATAATAATTCTGATATCAAAAGGAAGAAAAGAATGGCCTTTATTCGTCACGCAGAATCTTTACGTAGAAAAGTCAAATCATGCTCTTTATCAATGTGACAATTAAAACAAAGTGACAACAAAATTCACCCAAGCATATTAAAGTAACAAGGAGCAAGCAACTAGATCCATTTTTCTTTATTATTTAAATATTCATCATATAAGATGATTATATCCTTACAAGCCCAAGCCAAGCCCTTTCATTTGATATACGAGAATAACATAATACTGTTAGTGAAACTTTTTTTTTAATTTCTTACTTGGCCTCCTAAAAATTACCCTCATGTTTAAAATTTAAACTTCTTATAGGTTTTTCTGTAATCTATGAGTAAAAACTATTTTTTGTATTTTTGATAAGGAGTGGAGGGGGGAATGGTCTATTTTCATGTTTTTTCCTAAATAACTTTTAATTTTTTTATTTTTGTAACGATATTAAAACTATTAAAAAGCATACTTTTGATATCCTTACAATAAGCCCTTTCATTTGATATATTACACGATACAGACGAAACTTTTATTTTTATTTCTTAGTTTGCCCCTAAAAATGGTTTTTAAGTTCCAAATTCTTCTATTTACGTTATGCATCCGTGTTTAAGTCACAGAAACACATACGTGTACCAAATTTGAACTTAATTGGTCCAGTCAGTTAACAGGTCCAGAAATACGGAACCCTAAATAAGGGTTCCGCTTTTTTCCTTTTAAGGTACGGAACCCTAAAAAAGAAAAATAGTCTTGGTTAATAACTTTTAAACCAGCTTCTTAATTTAAATAAATCCATACACAACTCTCGACATTCTAATTCTTGACACAGTATTGTAATTTCATTACAAGTAGAGAGGTTTAATTTGCTTCTGCACTTAATAAAGTGTTCAGTGTACTCAGAAACAAATTTATAGCAACTCGTAGCTGTATAAAGTAAGTGCCTCTGACTTCTAAGAAAATAAAATCACAAGCGACTGGAACCCATTCCATGTAAGGTTGGTTTTACTATCTCAGACGTAGTAAGATGAGTTCTACAAATGATATTAATAAAAACTCAAGTGGAGAAATTTAAGAAATCTTATGTTACGTAGTCAAAACTGTGATTAAGTTTTGTTCATTATTAAGCTATTGCATAGCTTTTATCGCGGGCTTTGAGCGCGGCGACCGAATCAATAAATTCCGTAACGAAAATAAAACCTAACACCGGGGTGTGTTAGGTTTTATTTTCGTTACTCCGCCTACCATGTAGCTCTGCCGAGCGTTCGCTTAACGTATATGTATATGTATATGGTACGACTGTACGAAGCTCGCACGGATCGAGACGAGCTGCTCCGAAATGTACTGAAAAGAAAAAAAAATACTTACTGCATAAATAAAAAATAAACAAATAATTATAATTGCATAAGTTGATAAAAATGCTATGCAATAGCTTTACCGCAGTAGTCCCTGAGTGCCACACATTTTTTACTTTTTTTATTTAATTTTAAGAAGAGCTTAGAGTCACATAGAGCAGTATGGCGACGGTGCGACGTCCGACTGGTGCCTGCAGTGTTCTGCATATAAAAATCTATGACACGGAGCGGCGTGGTGCCGTGCGGCGCCGCACCGCTCCGTGTGGCATACCAGACCACGAGAATGTTCACGGCACCGCAGTTGTTTGCGCGGCAGAAGGACGCGTTTTATTAACAGACTGTATACCCGATACTCTGCTACAGTGCCGTGACCGCACCACTAGTGTGAACGCCTGCGCATTGGTGCCGTACCGTGGCGAGTGCTCGGACAAAAATAATAGAGATCGGATCGGATCGGATAAAAATAGTAGGGACATTCAGTTATAACAAGCTTTCACATTATGTTTAAATTTCAGAAAGATAATATTTATCAACAGTGTGTTGATAAACTGGAAGCTGGTAATTATTTTAATATAATAAAAAACGTTGTAAGGAAAAGAGATTTATGGATAAAGATGTTACAGAGGTTTGTATTTCACTTGCAACTGATCCTGGTATCGCACAAACTTTTTCTACTTTTTATGCATGCAAAATACCTATACGTATAATACAATATTAAGTATATTTATCACCGAGACTTACGGCCGGTCTCAATAATCTACCTATCGATTGATTTGGCTACCATAGGTAGAATTTTGACATACGAGTACATTATATTATGTCAAATATAAACCTCTAGTAGCCAAATCCATCCAATACATAGTTAGGTTATTGAAACCGGACGTTAATCGCATGAAATAGATCTTTTATTTACCTGCCGTTTCGATCGATTTGTTATGGTCGACTTCGACCTTGTTACAATAAAATATTAGATTTCTAGATTTCGGCCGCAGCTTCGCCCGGGTGGATGTTGGTTATTGCAAAAAAAAAATCTATTCTATGTTCTTTCCCGGGACTCTAACTATCTCCATACCAAATTTCATCTAAATTGGTTCAGCGGTTTATGCGTTAAAACGTTACAGACAGGGCCACTTGCTAATTTATAACATTAGTTTAAATTTATATGATAAACTACATCACCCGGGCAACTTCGTCTGCGTAAGTTTTTCCCGACTTTGCTGTTGCATTTATCATTGCTGTTCTGCTCCTATTGGTCGTAGCGTGGTGTTATATAGCCTATAGCTTTCCTCGATAAATGTGCTATCCAACAGTAATATTTCTATTTTTTCAATTCGGACCAAACAAACTCTTCAGCTTTAAAATTTATATAGATAAGTATAGGTAATACAGCACGCACAGCAGTAGTACGTAGTCATCATCATCATCAGCCTATCGCAGTCCCCTGCTGGACATAGGCCTCTCCAATTGCACGCCACTTTGTTATATCTTCGGCTTCTCGCATCCAGCTCCTGCCAGCCGTTTTGCGTATATCATCACTCCACCTGGCTTGAGGGCGTCCTACACTACGTTTGCCAAGCCGCGGTCTCCACTCAAGAACTCGTTTACCCCAACGGTTGTCGGTTCTTCGGCTAATATGGCCAGCCCACTGCCACTTCAAATTGCTAATCCTGTGGGCTATGTCGATAACTTTGGTTCTCTGCCGGATCACCTCATTTCTGATTTTGTCCCTAAGAGAAACTCCGAGCATAGCCCTTTCCATAGCCCGCTGAGCGACTTTGAACTTGTGGACCAGCCGTACCGTCAGTGTCCACGTTTCGGCTCCATATGTCATGACGGGTAGGACGCACTGATTAAAGACTTTAGTCTTTAGACATTGTGGGATCGACGATGAGAAGACTTGACGTAGCTTACCAAACGCTGCCCAACCCAACCGAATTCTCCTGTTCACCTCGTCCTCGAAGTTGTTTCTACCTAACTGCAAAGACTGCCCGAGGTACACATATTTTTGAACAACTTCGAGAACGGCGCCGTGCACCGCTATCGGTTCCGGTAGTACATGTTCATTGAACATGACCTTGGTTTTATCCAAGTTCATCCGTAGGCCGATGCGTACAGAGGAGTCAGCCAGGTCATTAAGCATCCGTTGCAGGTCCTGCAGCGTTTCCGCCATTATGACAATGTCATCTGCAAATCGCAAGTGAGAAATGTATTCACCATTGATGTTGATGCCCCGCCCTTTCCAGTGCAGCGTCTTGAACATATCCTCCATTGCATTTGTGAACAGTTTCGGGGAAATAACGTCCCCTTGCCTCACTCCTCGATGCAATGGTATAGGTTTTGTTTGCTGATTCTGTACTTGGACGGACATGGTGGCGGCTTCGTAGAGACATCTCATCACTTGGATATATCGCCAATCTACTTGGCATCGCTGCAGAGACTCCAGAACGGACCAGATTTCAATCGAGTCAAAGGCCTTCTCATAGTCCACGAATGCTAGACACAGGGGCTGATTATACTCCTGGGTCTTTTGTATAATCTGCCGCACTGTGTGGATGTGGTCTATGGTGCCATATCCGCTCCGAAATCCAGCCTGTTCCGGTGGTTGGAATTCGTCAAGTCTTCGCGCAAGACGGTTCGTGATGACTCTTGAAAACAGCTTATAGACGTGGCTTAGAAGAGAAATAGGTCGGTGGTTCTTCAGCCGGGTCTTATCTCCTTTTTTGAAGAACAAGACGACTACACTTCTACTCCACGCCTCCGGAGTTCTCCCTTCAAACAGGACAGCATTAAAAAGCTTTTGGAGCTCCCTCAGTACGGGTTTACCTCCAGCTTTTAACAGCTCTGTTGTAACGCCATCCTCTCCAGGGGCTTTTCCATTTTTCAGCTGTTTAAGAGCCAGCACGATTTCGTCAATGTTGACTTCTGGCAGGTCTTCGGTGTAGTGGCGTGTTAGAGTGGCTCTAGGACCCTCATTTTCAGGATCAGGTCGAGATGCATGCGAAGCGTATAACCGGCCATAGAAGCCTTCCACTTCGGAGATGACTGCCGGCTTCGAAGAAACGACTTCTCCACTTGCTGTGGTCAACTTCGTCAGGTGACTTCTTCCAAGAGATTGTACGAACACTTTTGACCCCCGGTTCTGCTCGATCGCTCTTTTAATCAAAAGAGTGTTGGAGCACCGAAGGTCGTGTCGTATAAGCCTGTTGATCTCTTGGTTTAGAGCGCGCTTTTCCGACGAAGTGACGGTTGGGTTTTCACGTCGTTCCTTCATTAGCCCTAAAGTCTTTTCCGAAAGCTTTGACTTCTTGCCCTTACGCTGCATTTCACAAAATCTCGTACCTTCTTCCCTGAGTATCCGAACCACATTTACGAGCTTCTGGTTTACGTCTGTTGTGGTTTCCATGGCAGCAAATCGGTTATCCAGGTTTGACTGGAACGCTTCGGATCCTATCATGGTTTGGAGCAAAGTAGGTCGGAGCCTGGACCTCATCAGACGGGCACGTTCCGCCTTGAAGTCGATATTCAGAGAGCCTCGGACAAGTCGGTGATCACTACCGGTATTAAACCTGTTGATCACGGTGACGTCTCTGAATATATGCTTTTTGTCCGTCATGATGAAGTCGATCTCGTTTTTCGTCATAGTGTCGGGGCTTTGCCACGTCCACTTCCTTTGGGGCCGTTTCTTGAAAAAGGAGTTCATCAAGAAGAGCCCCTCCCGTTCGAGGAAGTTGACTAGCATTTGCCCCCTATGATTTCTGCTTCCAAATCCATGGGATCCTACTAACTACCAATTCGCTGCAATTTTGTACTCCCACTTTAGCGTTGAAGTCCCCCATAACAACGTTGTAGTGGGTCTTAGTGGTTGAGTGGAGGGCCCTCGATATGTCATCGAACATATCCTCCACTTCGTCGTCTGGATGTGCCGAGGTCGGTGCGTACACTTGCACTACCTTGAGGCTATACCTCTCGGTGAGCTTGATAATGAGGTACGCTACCCTGTTCGACACGCTAGACATTTCCACAACGTTGTCAGAAAGGGACTTATTTACCAGAAACCCAACACCACCTTGAGATTTTTGGTCTCCCTCGCGGAAGTACATAAGGTGGCCTGACTCGAGGGTTATGGTGTCCTCTCCCTCTCTTCGGACTTCACTTAACCCGAGGATATGCCACCTAATCTTCCCAAGTTCCACCTCAAGTTGTGCCAGATGCGAGTCTAGCCGTAGCGTGCGTCCGTTATACGTCGCCAGGGTCAGTCGGTTGTGGTGGCCTTCCGTAGCCCGGAGATTCTTAGCACCCCCCGCCACGCCGTTACCGTGGACGCCACCATGTCCAGGAATAGCGTGACTGCCGGGAACTGGGGGCCGTGGCCTTAGTGCTTTGTGCATATGGGGTAATGCCCATAATCGCCACGCTGGGCAGGCGGGTTGGCGATCGCAGGGCGTAGCTCTCGCATCAGTGACGCTGCTGCCCATCACTGACCTATTACTTCAGCTACGCCTTAAATTGGGATGGTTATACCGCCACCAGCCGGTCGCCAGAGCCTCGTTCGTTGTACAGCAGGATGTACCGCGTGCAGGTGAGGTTGGCTTGGAGCGAAAGATGGTGATGCGCCCCCTTACATCCCACTTATTCTGTGGCAGTAGCATGCAAATATGTCTCTATTTTTTATAAAAACATACTTCAAAAAGTTTCAAAAGCGCCATTCATTCAAATAGAGTCATAACAGCGCAATTTTGCGGTGAATGTTCCCCGACGAGGGCATTGTGAAAACTATAGATAATGCTGGCAATTGCAGCCTTTCAATGAGCATAAAGAAGTTGCAATGAGCAAAATGTTTTAGTGTTTTATACGACAATATTGTAACTGCTTGTTGTAAAGAGTGTAATTTTATAATGTCTACCTTTTGTTAACATTTATTTGATTTCAGACTTGTGTTTCTATTGTTCTTTGGCTTTATCATCGAGGTTTTTTGGTTTTAAGTAATGCCTTCCGTTAATTACATTTTCAATCGACTTAAAAAGGAGAGTATTTTTTTATGTTTGTTACCTGATTACTCGCAGAGGGCTGGCTTTGTGTTTGAAAGGGTATACTTCCAGATTGGTCCGATTGTCATCAAAATTTGGACCTGATGATGAGATCTTGGAGAAATCGAGTGAACTCTAATTAAAGGCACACCTATAGTAATTTGGGTATATTTTGTTGTCATTCATGCATTTACTCTTTAAAAACACCATTGAGTGAAATGGAACTGATGATGAAGACTCAATAATAAATAACGTGGGTTGCGACCTGAGTACCTGATACTTCGCCTCCATCAAATTATGTAATGGAACTGATAGTCTAGTATCAGGTAAACTCCTCAAAAATTAACAGCCTTGAATCGCAATATGCAACATTTTGTAAAAAGAAATGAGCAGTTTTAATTATGCTTTTGTAACTTATATCAACTACAAACCAATACACTAAAAAGACAAAAATAAAATTTTGGTAGTCAGTATTTATTTTTTTTGTAAAAAGTTTGGTTTTCTAAATTATTGGCGCCTTCAATTTTAAATTAATTTGCCGCCAAGTGCTTTGTAAATCCATATATATATATAAAACTCACAACTGCGCTGCTGTTTCGCATCTGTCATGCCAGACATGCGCGGCTGTGGCCGCGGTGCTGTCCACCAAGGCCGCAGCCGCGCCGCACTTAGCGGCAAATTTTAAGACAAAATATTATTTTCTAACAGCTAGATAGCTGTTATGCAGAAACGTCATTGTAAAATATGGGTAGAGAGTTTATTCTCTCCATTTGATATAACCAATACCTTTTGATTAAAACTATTATACTTTCTTGTGAAAATACATATGTATGTTTGTTTATCAGTTTTCTGGTTGCCATAGTACAAATTCAACATACTTGGGAATCAGACGGCCATGTCTGAGATGTCCTGTAATACGAGTAGTTACTTATTTTTTTAATTTATACCAAACCTATTACGAAACACCAGTGACGTACCCTAACATACTATAATTGAACGTCTTGATAATGTAGAATGGAATGCAGTGCCGCAATCTTCATAATTCTAACAATCAAATATTCTCGTAGACTCTCTCAAGGAGAGTATTCATATCTCTGAATAAAATTCAAACGTTCACGAATTCAAAGGCATCAAGACGTATACCTATGCCTCTCGTAGTATTTCCTTACTAAACCGCTCTATCTTGACTCGCCCGACATCATGAACATCGTGTATGAATGTACGCGCTGTGCCGTGTATTTCGGGCATTATAATAGTCGGTTTTATGTTGCAGTCAAATAGAACTACCATATTCTAGGAGATAGATACTAAAAAATGCAGTGGCAAATAAAAATTCGAGCGCACATTTCGTTGGATGTTTTTGACATATGACGCGATTTTTTGCTGCTTCATGTGGTTTTTGGATTCGAGCCGGTTTATGTCATGTAAATTGGGACAGAAAAATGAGAAAGTATTATTTATATCTTTAAAGTTTAAATTTTTTTAAAGCTATTTCAATATTCAGAGTACATAATAATTATAACAGGCACCTATGAATGCCGAATCACAACTAATGTTCAAAGTTGTTACTTAATTTTCTAAGGAATATGATGGTTAACTATAAAAAAAAAAATAACATAATATAATATAACTCATATAATTATAACTCACTACTTTAATAACTTTGTTGTATTTTCTCTTATTTTCTTTTTTCTGTACTTATTCAAGTCTTTTTTATTTTACATCGGGGACATTATAAAAACTGTTATTTCGTCGAAAATGAATTGAAACCTGAACTTCATCAATATGGATTCAATTCAATTAAATTCAATTAAATAAAATTGAGAAAAAAACGATTTATTATTTCAATATTTTTTTATTTAACAAAATAATAAACTTAGTAACTATATTTAAAGTTAAATATTTTTTTATAATATACATAGATATAACCAGTCTGTTAAACATTTAAATTATGTGTTGCTAAAACTGCTTATTTATTGTTATGTTGTTTACTAACTAATTACATCAACCAAAGTATTAATGATCCAAAACGGGCTATCCCTAGCGTAAAATAAAATTACCACCAAATTAAGCTGCTAGTTAAATATACGATGAAATGTAATTTTGTATCAACTTCGTCCGAAACATTTATTTACTATTTGTAACAGGAAAGTGGTCAAATTTTTTCTCCACCTTATATGCACAGATGATTATAAAAATCCGATGTAATAAGAATCTTCCCAATATTTTTAAAATTTATTTACATACTTTTTATTCTGCGCAAAGTCAACTGCAAGACTAGATAAGTACAAGTGTGCGTTATGCGTCCATAAACACATTAAAATGAACTGACAAAGTTCACACACATACTTTTTGTCCCTTAAAGGAACCGAACCCATAAACTCTTGCACAGCAACATATAATCGACATATATCGATACTCATGCGATAATTATTCCTTTTTCTATGATATATAATATACCTATAGCATACTATATTGATACTGTAAAAAACACAACGTTTAAGATAAATATTAAGATTACAAATCCAGAAAAAACCTTTTTTACTATTCTCGTTTCTTATCTTTATGGAAAAGATGCGCAAAAAACATAACCTTTTTAACTATATTTTTTCTTTCTAGAGGAAAATTATAACATAATCCAAAACATTTTAACATATTATTATATTCTATATTTAGCAGCAACCAACTGCATCGCACATGTTCTGCACAACAGTACAATAGATGTCGCCGTAGTTGAATGTGCGCTATTATCTGGCATATAATTTCTGTGCCCCGGCACCACTCGCGGTTTGCTGGCTTTCAGTAATTAAGCCCGGTATGTTGCACGAATGTCTGATTTTATTTTGCTATATTGTAAATGTGTGCGGTATCAAAAATATTTTGTTTTGTGAAATTGTATTTACGAGTGATATTGGGTGTATCTGAATTTTGGTCGGTGGATATGTTTGTGATTTTCCTCTACACCTGTATCACAAGATCAATTTAAATTTAAAATCTCGCGAGCGAAGTTTTCACAGCTTCTAGTTTATGGTGTTCAAATCTGGCAATAAATGTTATGAAGTTGTACCAGACATTCACTTGTGTAGTGCTATATTAACTAGAGTACAGAAGTTTAAGTATTCAGGCCACTGGGTCACATGGACATCGAAAGGGAACGCATATCGTTGGCTGTCCTTTGTAATATGTTGACCGTAGGTTTGCACGCTGTAGTGAACAAGTAAAGAAGACGCTTTTCAAAGCTTACTGCCAGTCCTTCGACATACGCAGCCTGTGGATCAACTATACGCAGCGAGCATACAGCGACCTGCATGTCCAGTACAATAATTAGTACAGGGTACTGATGGGGCGGCCACGGTTCTGCAGTGCGTCAGGCATGTTTGCAGAGGCTAGCGTTGACAGTTTTGCCGCAATAATGCGTAAGCGCTGCACCTCTATGCTTGAACGGCTGCGATCCAGTACCAACAGCATCCTGTGCGTATTGACTGACTGATGGGACTCCCCGCTACTCTAGCGATAGGTGCAACTACATGCACTCAAATAACCTTTGAAGTTGCTTAGCGTCTCATCGGACAGCATATTTTGTAATTAATTTTACGTTTTTTAATACTAACATTGGCTCTTAAGTTTCATCTTGTTGCGAAGAGAATATGGAAAGCATTGGTCCGAAATAAAAAGTTATAATTATTATTGTAGTCGAATCCATGCCCTTGGGGGGTGATCAGACCATGGTACTAAACTGAAACTTTCTTAAAACTGAACTCTGAACTTATTAAAATTCGAATTCGAAGATTCGCGCATCAACCCACTACAACGGTTACCGCAACTCAACGTGTGACCTTATTCTTTAACGAGCGAAAAGAGTTGTTATTTATAAACTTATTACATGTTGACACCCCGCCACCGAGCTCACAAAACAAAGCTTTGGAATCGCCCACAAAAAAAAATTAAGGTAAGTTTTTCTTCAAAAGTTCGGTTTAGTGTCATGGTCTGATCACCTAGGCTAGGATTCGACTGACTAAATAAGTACCGTGTACAAGTTTCTACGTTAACTATTGGACCATGGTCCACAACGATCACCTCGTCAGGTCAGAGAGTTCGCTCTTTATGTGGGAATGACGTTTGTCATTGTCCTCCATACATCCTGCAATTTTTAAGGTCATATACTCACATTTTTTTTATCCATATTAACTAAAATTATGGACATATAAAAATTACCATCATCACAACATTATGCAACATCAACAGAATACTGGCCACATCGTTAATATTCTTTTTTATTTAGATCAAATGGTAGGAAGAAAGCTATTCTTTTTTTGTAGGCACAGTTAATGGCTAACGTTCCGTCAGTATTGTTCAAACCGTTTGGAAGGGCTAAATTGGCTTAATGACTACCGCCTAATGATAACAGCTGGCACCTATAGACTTTTTATACGTGTTTCGTAGTTCTATTTAGATTGGTCTCACAGCATTCAAGGATTAACTATCGGACTTACCGATCAATGCCTTTCACTAATCTACCTAACCTTCTATGATATTTATATGTAATCGCAAGGACTTCGTTTTAAGTCTTTCTGTATCAAAATATTCTTCGGATTTTTTAAAATTTTTGATCACAAATTATGTTACCAGCAGTTAAAAAAATGATTTTTTTTCCATTGAACGATTCTCAGTCATATAAAACTGTTACACTTGAAGGATAAAAGACAATTCATGTAATAAAAAATCACATTGAGCTTAACGACAAAAACTATGTTCAAAATGAAGCTTAGTAGTGAACAGCCGAGGGCGAACAAAAACCTAATCTAGACTTTCTCCTGAATAATGTCTGTACCTAATTGAAGCTATAGAATGTGATGTCTGTATGGAGACCGTCGTAATTAATCTCAGTTTGGCCGGTAATCCATCTTTTAGTGGGCTTCGATAGAAGGGAGAAACTATTTATCTAATACGACCCGAAATTTATCACGACGTCACCTGACTTAGATTACATCCGCGCATTATAACGTAATCTGGGCGTCGAGCAAATTATCTTTAATTTGGGGTAACTGTAATGAGCACGTGTTGCAAGGCTTCCTTTACGTGATGTTATATAAGTCACAAGGTTGATAGGTATTACTAATGAATACGACGTGTAACAAAAAGATGTACTTAAATTTAAGGGTTGTTATGTATATGTATATGAACAGGTTATAGTGAAAAATTTGAGTATACTAATAATACATTCATTGACTGCCTCTGTGGCGCGGTGGGAGTGTATCCAACTGCTACGCAAGTCGTAGGTTCGATCCCCACCCAGAATAAAACTTTGTGTGATGAGCACAATGGTTTATACAGAATAAACCATTGTGCTCATCACACAAAGTTTTATCCTGGGTGGGGATCGAACCCACGACCTCTTGCGTAGCAGTCGGATACACTCCCACTGCGCCACAGAGGCAGTCTTGTGTTGTTAAATTGTTCATCTCAGATCTCTCTCATTCAACATTTACAAACGTGATAATTTAACATAACATAATACAATAAGACGAGAGAAAAAGTCTAGGTCTAGGTGTAATTTATTTATAACATGTATGTATTTAGAAATATATAAGTATGTTTATCAGTTGTCTGGTTTTCATAGCACAACCTTAGTTTGGGATCAGATAGCGTTTTGTGAGTTGTCCCAAGATATTATAGATATTATTATTATTATAAATTAATTATATATTGCAAATGTTTATACAGCTAAATAGAGCCTAATATGGTAGTTTACATTAGATTAGGTACTCTGGTGACAAACATTTTGGTCAGTCAAGCACATGCCATAATAATACAATCGGATTTTGCGCCAGGGGAGGTAGAATCCATAGGTATTGTCTAATAAAAAGGAAACACTATAACTATGTCATAATAATGTAATTTTATGTGGCTGGAGATGTTATACGTATCATTAAATACGTTCGGTATTTAATTTTAATTTATGGTATACGTAGGTGGGTCAATTTTGATGAAAATTGACCGCACCTTTCTATAACTTAACCGTAATATATGGAATGAACTAAATACGTAACGAAGATAAAAATGTACTGCTTTAAAAACTTTTAAGTTAAAAAATAACCATTTCACACCTCGTTCTATTAACATATTTTCCAAATGTACTCATGAAGGTAAAAAAGTTCTTGCCTAAGAAATCCCAATTCAACAACAAATTGTAACAAAGCAAACTTTACGACAACAAGTAAAGACACAACATAAACGAAACATTCCTCACGACATTTCTTCGCTGTGTCATCAAGTTTACTACGATAACATCATGAAGCCTAAAGACCATTCCTTTACATTGCACGATCACAAAACGCCACCATCTCCAAGTCATGAATTAATATGGAAGAGCGTAATATCTTGAAGCCATTCATTACAGACGCTTCCGACTGCGTGCCGCTGTATGGGTAGCTTATCAAGTGATTGATTGCGCAGATACTTGGTACCTAAGAACTGGGATATATGAAGCTATAGTAGCCGTACAGAGTATTATGTAAGTGGTTGACGTGCTTAGTTTATGATATAGTAATCGATATACAACGTGTACCTTACAGAAAGATGTGATTAAATTCAAAGGATTTTGGTAGCCCATGATACGTCGGAGTACCCTAAACTGTTATTTATAATTTATTCATTTGTTTATTTGTGAATGAAAAAGTTATCAATTAATCAAAAAGTTCCGGGTTATCGTTCTGGAATCCTGTTTATTTTGACTTGGCACCATAACGCTGTTCGCTACTTGAAATTCAAGAAAACGAAAACTATTAATAATGCATTCGAAAAAGGCACAACACAGAAAATGAACACAGCCCATTACTCACTACTGAAAATTGAGTAGACTTTTCTGTTACTCGTTTTATTTCGTAATTATTATCATATCATATTGCTGTCAATAAGCATCTATTACCTGGGAAATCAATGAAAAACAGAATAAAGTTGTGTAGATAACATCATTGCAACGTTCAGTCTTATAATGTTCCCACTTTTGAGATTTAAGCCTCCTCGGAGAGGACCCAGTCGTGATCCACCAGAACTGATTCGGTTTTTCTATTTTAGGCAATGTCAGTTTCCACGAAAGATTCTGGGAAGGAGGTCAAATGCAAAAACAAAAATTTTGAACGTGATATTATTCTAACTTATAAAAGATTTTCTATCTGAAAAAATATTTGTTTAGTTGAACAAAGAGATGAAACATGAAACTTAAGTGATGTTCAAGGATGATGCTTTGTAAACAACAATGAAAAAGTGTTCCATATCTAGGATGAGTTAGAATAAGACCTTAGTAAGGATGACAATTTAGGCGTCCAAAGAAAACTCGTAAAAATGAGAAAATGTAAGACACAAGGATTTTGCTTCGTAACAACGTTCTTTTCTTAATATATTTCAAGTAAAATAATGTTTTAGACTTTTTTCAATGTCTATGTTATATCTAAAAAGGTCAGGACTTTATTGAAATACAGTTTTTTTCCTCTAGTCCGTATAGTTCTACCGTTCAGTTCTACTAGTAGGAATAAAAGGAGAAATAAATCCGTTTATTTCTACTATTCACCGTAGGAATTTTAGTTGGACTAAACGAACAAAAAGTTCTTTTAGTACTACGAATTTCAGTACATAATTTAATAGAACTAAACACATATTACAAAACAAACGACAATATTAGTAGACAATACCCCACGGACAGTAATTGTAGGAATAGACGGACAAAAATTAAAAAAAGAGTTGTGGCGTAAATTGGGTGCAGAGTACGTTTATTAGGACTAAATGAGAAATGCACGAAAAATTAAATTGCTAACTCTTAAGTTTAAGTTTCATAACTTAGCTAAACTAAAATAAACATTGTTATGAGAAACATTTTATCTCAAAGATTCTAAAAAAAGGGAAGTAGATATTTGGCCATTAACCAGCATCATTTGCTGTTTCAAAATATACTCATCATTTATGATACTTTCGATTTTCCTCCTTTTGATCTGCATATTGTTATTTTCTATTTGTATGCTCTTTGTTATATTTAACGAGGTATCTTTATATAAGACGTGTAATAATTGCATCACATTAACATGACCTCTTGTTTTACAATTATTATTAAGCCTCAAATGCCATCCTTCCACGTAATTTGTTGTTCTTAAACGTTCCTAAAATACACTCCAAATACTGATGAATTTCTCACTTTTCATCCAAAATGACTCGACATATTTAATAAACGGCTGCATGTTAATACCATTGGTAATTAATATATTCATCTGTTCCTTTATATACGACCAACCTTCTTGAATATTGTGAATCGGTAACAATGGAAGAATACCGCTTAGTTGAAAAATTCTTTTTGTTCGTTTCATTTTTGTTAATTGTAATTGTTTAGCCTTTCTCCAGATTGCATTAGTGAAATGGTAGAAGCATCCTTTGATAATCACATTTGGGAACACCTCCGCGATTGCTTTCATTGCGGCCTCTTCGAAGTCGAAAGAAAACTTTAAAGGTTGCCATTGTGGCACTTGAGACTTGATGATATTAAATACATTTTGATACGATTGTTTAGATTTATTTGTCATTAAGACATAAATCAAAGGCAGTACGTTTGATTTATTTTCATTACTGTGGTAATCCCCATGGATAGAGTAAAGTTGTTTAAAAGGTTCCGGGCAACTTTTATAAGTTCCGTCTGCAAAATAATGTGTAATTGATGCCAAAAGCGTTTTTATTTGAGGATGGCAAAATATTAATATCCTCTCTCTATTGCAATCATAATCACCCATAAGAAAAGTTTTATATTGCGGAGGAACTTGAACATCTGAAACGTTACGGTACAATACTTTTGGAATTACAGCAGCTCTATTTCTTGCATTATATAACGCCGTTTTAACTTTTGAATAATTTGGTATTTTTTTAATTAAATCTATACCGGAGTCTTTGAAAGAGCTTACGGTTTCGTTAAATAATTTAGGGACCGATTCTTGAAAGTTAGACTTCACAATTTTTTCTTTGCACTCTTCCATTTTCTGCTCAATCACATTTCGTGCGAAATCAGCAAAGCAGTCCCTGTCATGTAATGTTCTCTTAGTGATCACTCCGTCCTATAAATAAATGAAGATAAATACAATTTAAAGAAATACGGTAGGTACAATATGGACATTAACGAACGGATGCATAGAAATACATACCTAGTTACTTTCGCATTTATTATAAATGTGGGTGAAAATTAATGGAATTAATCGTCTGGTATTCATGATGCTTACTTATGAAGGTGCAGCTACAAATAAGTGTTTAAAGTATGATTTACCTTAATTGTCAATGATCCACAACAGACGAACAACCCGCTTTCTTTATTTTTACTACTACATCGCCACACAATATCTCCACCTTTATAGACACGATTTTTGTAATACTTGTACCCAGAATGTAAGAGCACAGTACCACGAGTCTTTTTTAAATATACTATATCACTATCATCGTTATCCATATTTTATTCCCTTGATCAGTGTCGATTTGGGAATAATTTAAAACCAAATTATTTTTAGATACACGTTCTAAATGACAACAACTGAATTGTCAATGACATGTCGTACTCATTATTTTCCTTATAATATTGATTATGATGAGTTAATAAAATGAAGGACCAAAGAGGAAGTATGTAATCGTAGAACAAAAAGGATTATACATTTATTTACAGTCCGTCTCGTAATAGAACTACACGAACTTCATGATTTATTTCTCCGTTCAGTTCTACTAGTAGAAATAAACGGATTTATTTCTCCGTTTAGTCCTACTAGTAGAAATAAACGGATTTATTTCTCCTTATATTCCTACTAGTAGAACTGAACGGTAGAACTATACGGACAACAGGGTTTTTTTGATATTTTAAAATATTCTTCTTTTATTATTATAATTAATTAAATATCAATTTCATTGTAAATTTAAGACTAACTGTGTAATTAAAGAGCTTAATCATTTAATCCGTTATAATTATCAATTGACTGTGGTCAATTCGAGATTACAATGATCTTAAAATTATCTCTAGAAATAAAATCTAATCCCAGAAATGTATGTAAGCACATAACTTCGGAAGGAATGCATGAAAATGAATAGTTATTTTTTTCTTGTGTTCCTTAATGTTAGGCATAGATTTATTTAACAGGAAATTTAAGAAAAAAAAAACATACGGAATAATGATACCAGTGTGAAGGCGGGGCGGGATAGTCAATAATTTTTATTAGATTTAGCGCAATAGAAAGTTGTATTAATATTAACATCGCTCTTGAGATATATTATCAGTGTTATTGTAATCAATACGCGATATTCCGATGATTTATATACTTTTACAGGGTCTGCAAATTAAAACAGTGGGCAATATCAGCCATAAATAAACTATGTGTGGTAAATATGGCCGTTTAGTGATGACATTTATACCCAAAATAAGTTTTTGATAACATGTATTTATGTAACACTAACTTCCAAACATTGATAAGTTTATTTATCAAAGGCACTGAAGCTGATCTAAATCTTAATACAAACTAAAACTTTCTTAGTCATTTGTTAGATTTATACTCATGTTACGTAACAAAGAAGAATAACCAACCAAAAAATGTCGAGGGAGCATACTGAACTCGTGATATAAAAGGAACGAATATATTTAATAAATACGGGTCTCGTTTACAAGGCAAACAACTCATCAGCCAGTCCAAACAAGGCATGCTTCCCGGTGGGTGTTTTTTATTCAGCATTCAGGAACTCTGAATTTTGAAATAGACAATTTTTAGACGTTATTTTGTGATAATGCCGTGACGTTAGATTTCGATATTTTAGATATATAAAACTATTCTTGACTAATTAGATTTTTGAATAAGCTATCAAAGGAAAATTCCACCAATTTATACTGCTCTCCAAAAAAAGCAACTACTTAGATACGAGAAAAATATCAATTCATGAGAAATAAAATAAAAGGAGTAACAAAAGCCCATACACGTATTGTATAAATACATTAGAAAAACAAAATTCAGCAGCTTCCTGAGTAATTAGCCGTAAAATGAGGTCATGTGATCACATCACATCAACGGTGAGACATTGAAGCGCCGTATCGGGAAGTTTCTCGAAGAAGGGATTTAATATATCTGCAGCGAAGCTCTCTTATGATAATAGACTTTTGGAGTGCACTCAGTTGGAAATGGTTTTAGAAAATGTTAGCTTTGTCTTTTGAAATTGTCGTTAAATGTTCACTTTGAGAGCATTGTGCATTTTAACGATTAAAATAATTTAACCGGTATTAGTTAGCAGTCCGCTAAGTTTTATAACCTTATTTCTGGTTTAATATAATGGAAAGTGTCGCTGCTGCGTGTACGTGCCGTATGTAAGAGAATTTTGTAAGAATGAGAATTAATTTATTGTTTTTAGAGTGTACAGTAGGATCAACGTAACTTGACCGGATTAAAGTTGACAAAAAGTGGTTGCGCAGATGCATTTTTTAGTAGTAAATGGTGACAGAAAGCAGGGTACGGGGTGCGGGGGCGGTAAATAAACCAAGAAAATTAAAGATGCGATTACGCATTACATTGTCATAATTAGTATTACTAACTCTTGATTTTTGTGATTTTTTTCGTAAAGAAATGTTTTTCAAACTTTCTTTAGTATTTACTTTAACTATTCTAAATTTAAACTTTTTATAAAATCGTATATATAGTATTTTTATTTGTTGAGTTAAAATTTCGTTAGTATTTGTAATCGATTAAACATAATTAATCGTGATATATGCCGTGTGGTGCCGGCTTAAGAATAGCACCACCCCATCTCTTCCCGTGGGTGTCGTCAAGGCGACTCAGGGATTTCACTCCGGAGGACGGGCAGCAGCGTCCTCTGCGTACTTAAAGCCTTACTGCGATCGCCAACCCGCTCGCCAAGCGTGGCGATTATGGCAATTACCCTCAGGATCTACATACCAGTAGGTTCTACTGGGGAGACCCGTGCCCAGCAGTGGGCCATCATATGGGTTGATATGTAATCGTGATCCAACTGTATGTATGTATATTTCGTTGTCACGCTCTAGAGCCTAAATGGATTAATAGATTTCAGCTTGACAGGTATCGTTAGATTCCTCTCAATTATGAGAGTAACACTGAGAAGAGTTGCACTGAATAATTTTCTATAAGCTCGCTTAACCGATGTCGGTTACGGCGGCCAAACTCCTCAGAAACTAGTCAACTAGCAGGAGATATTACAATGCACACACAAATATGCAGGCGGACACACTGGACACACAGGCACCCACTATTCCCTCACTCTGCTAGTCCGATGGAACGAAAATCTGATACGACTGGAGTGAGATTAGGAGCTTTAATAACAGATCTTAAGCACGGAGAGGTGTTATGGTGTGTATGTTACGTTATGGTGTCAAAATCTTATGTATGAATCGGCAGTGGTAACGATGCTAGTCAATTCTTCAACGTCCAGAATACTCCATTAAAAATTTAAAAAGAACAGGAAACACACTATGTATATAAAAAACAGGTCATTTACTAAACAATGTATAAGTCTAAGCGTACATACATCAACGTCTCTCCCGTCTCCTTGCTCCATTACACTACTAATCGTATGAGATTCCACGCTGATGCCTCTAATTAATAGCTTACGTACAACGGTCCCTTCAAGATTGTCTTAAATGGTACCGAGAATTAAATTCAGCTGGTACCGAGTTAGGTAAACGTTGATTTAACAGCTGAATTAGGTTTTATGTTATGTGCATGAGGATAGTTTTAGGATTCATTCGCTTTTATGAATCTAAATTTGGTAGCTTTATTTGGGTAGTTAAAGTAATTTATCTTTTTACCTTTACCCTACTGTACCTTTGTTATGCTTTTTTTTGTGTGTGTGTTTTAATAAATACTTTATGTACAGTTAAGGTGGACTTAATGCTAAAAGCATTCTCTACCAGTCAAGCTTTGGGTTATGTTAAGATAAAAATAGAAGTAGGTGAAGTAAACTTGTTGGCAGCTAAACTATTCATTAATAAACAATACGTGACAACGAAATATTAATATAAGTACCTACACACATACATACAAATAAATATACTTAAGTAAATACATATATACATACATCTTTTGTGTTTATTAAGTCAATACTAATAGCTGTTACTAAAGTGTTCATATTTTTGTGTGTTTAATAAACACAAAAAAATCATAACACATTACTAACAGATTTTTAATAGCAAATATTTTGTCTTTTTTCATCATAGGTATTTTCGAAATGCAATAGAAGAAGACGAAACATTCGCTGATTAAAATATCAACTGTAATAATAGTACTAAAAAGTGGAAACAGATTTATTAATGGATTATAGTGGAATACTCCTTTTTTTACCCTATATTTTATTAGAGTCTGAAACAGTGCCATCTTTTGGATATCTTTGGAACTGCGCACACAGGAGGTAAGTGGGAAAAGCCGCCTGGCGTCATGTTTTTGTGCGGGCGGTCTCAGCGTTTGCCGCAAAAGGTTCAAATAGTTGATAAGCTATAAGGTATCTGTTCGGTAGTTCATTTAGTTCCAAATAGATGTCTTGTTTGATAGTTCATCAAGTTTGCAACAGAGGTCTGTTTCGTTATTTTTATGCAAAGCATTTATGCTTGCATATAAAGGAAGGCTAAAATATTTTTTTATTGAATAATTCAATAAAAAAATATTTTAGCCTTCCTTATTTGATTAAATTAAAAGTTTTATTACAAAATAAAAAGGTGCTCTCTTGCAGACACACTCAATTTTATTATTGTCAGCCTGTCTTATTGATTAACGCTTTACGCCGGCTCCACACGTTGGCCCCAACGTCGGTACTGAAACAATATACTACTAGTCCACATAGGTGGTTCGATACCGGCCCCCGGCTGACAAAAGTCTCGGGTTCGATTCTTGGATCTGGACTTCAAATTTCTCTATCTTTCAAAAATGCAATTATTGTATTTTTAAAGAAATTGGCAAGAAATGCCTATAAAAATTACTGTAATGTACTACTGCTGGAAGGGGACGCAGTCTGGTCGTATTTCCACGTGGAGAGAGGACTTAAAGAGTTACTTCCCGCAAAGACTTAGTTTATTAACAATTTCAATAATTATCACATTCAATGATTTTTATTCGCCAATTCACTCTGGCGGTTCTCTCATTCCCCTTTTTTACTTTTGTTTTTTTCTTTTCTCCTTTTTTAATCTATTTCAAATCCTAATGAGTTTACAAATATTAATGAGGTTTCATGTGAGGTGATCGTATCCTCAATTCACCCGCCACAGTACTCAATGCCACTCGTTCAACGTGTGGATCTAGAAAATATAGCATTGGCACCACACGAGCGTTATTTTAGATCCACACGTCGCACGAGTGGCGTTGGTACCGACGCGTGACGTTGGGGCTAACGTGTGGAGCCGGTGTTATTAACTAGTTGTTAGGTCGCTGACTCAGTGGTGACAGGTGTTGCCGTCTATAGATGAGTAACCGTTTTCGAAATTTTTACACACCTCTCCCAGCCTCGGACTGCGCGTTAAGTCGGTTCTGCGTCCAATCTCTCTCTGGTCGTGAATTTCCCTCCCATTGGACTATAAGAGTGAGGGAGTGCACGTGTGTCTATGCACACAAATGCGCATTATAATATCGCCTACGTAGTTGCCTAGTCTCTGATGTGATTGGCCGCCGTAATCGAAATTGGTTAGGAGACTATTAACTAGTTCCAAGATCCTGGCATCCAGGACTAGGAACATATAAAAAATATGAATTAAAAAAATATTTCCTTCTATCTTTTTTTACCTATTAGTATCAATCAACCTATTAAATCAAATAGCAGGGTATATGTTTTATAAAAGTATAGTAGTTTTATCGCACATAAAACTGCCAGAACAAAAGATAATCCCCATTATAGAATCAACCAGTTGAATATGCTTTATTGTAGTGTCTGGTAATAGTTTGGCTATTGAAATGAGGTTTTTGCTAACCTCGTTTCATTCATGAATTTCACCTTCACCCATTGAGCAACGACCTTCCGTCGCGACAACAGCATATTGATATCATCCTGGGGCATGCGCACTGCATCCCACGCATGCGCGTTACCAGTATTCACTGTTGTGTATACTGTGTACCTTTACGTACCAAAATCTGTCAAGTTTCAATAATAAGTCTTGCATTTACTAAAATGGTTTTATAACCGTGTTCAAATTAGATTCAATAGTTAGTTTTTCTTTTGTAGGCCCTTTCTTCAGTAGTTGAATCTATATTGGTGAGATTGTGGTTTTGTACGAACGGCCCAGTGGACTTGATTCGTAATTAAAACATATTTCATTGAGTTGAGACTATTAATACGTTATTAATTCGTGAGAGTGTTTCATTGAAGTGCAAAAGGTGATACATCAACAGGTAGGTTTTGTTTGCTTATAGTTGTTTTCTGATGACAAGCGTATAGATGTACAGTGGTTAGATGTGGGCGTTACTCCAGACAAACTGCGTGGGTGGAACATCTGGCCTATAGTAGACAGAACGACGGTAAATAAATTCAACTCACGAACAATTCGTTTACGGATTGTGTGGCGGATATAAGCAAATAACTTGGTTTTAATAGATTATATCAGACTTTTTATTGTACTGCATGTACTTATGTAATGTCTACCTTATAATATATTGGAGTGGACTTTTAGTTTTCCAATAGGGTGGTCAATCTCGATACCGAAATTGACAAAAAAGTCGTTCGTTCTTCATGTAATTCATTGTATTAATGTCTAATTTACAATACTACTTATCAGCTCTAAAAGATGACCAGTAATGTAGAACCCACAATTACACATTGCTAGTTATCTTTTATTTAAAAAATGAATGATTAAATACCATAGAATCCCTTTTCCATTATAATAAACTGGTTTTCCATTCCATTATAATACATTTTTAATTCTCTTAATTTAATATCTGCTTCGCGGTTGCTTCATCAGTTTTGCAACTAACTGTCGATTATGTGCCCTGTGGACGATCAAATTGTTGGTCAAATTTTACGTATTTGTCAAATAATTTGATCGTCTACTAGTCTACAGCTTTGTTTGAAGTGTGTAAGTTTGTCAAACGATCTACATGTTTGAGGAAAAAAATGATTAATGTCGTGTTTGATGGGTGTTTGACAAACATGTTTGAACATGTACGGCCGTGTTTGTCAAACAAAATCACAAGCGACAAACATTTTAATCGTAGCACAGCCATGTTTTTTTTAAAAATATGTTTGATGGTTGGTTTGAACGTGTTTTAGCTATTGTTTGATGAAAACGTGAAGTTTGACAAATATATTTGATCGTTTACAGGGCCTTTTTGGGACACAGGGTACATGGCTCTTTTTCCACAATAAACCAAAAAATTAGTCTTAATAACTAGATCCAGGTTCCACTAAACCTTCCATTTGGTTTTTTTTTCAAAACATTTGTATGAAATTTGTCAAATTGCATTCAACTGAAATGTGACAATATTTCCATAATATATAACCTAATTATGTAGTGCAGCGATACTACACGACAAAAATAGAATGGTCCATAAAATAGTTCGTTATGAGAAACAATATATTACCATTACTGACAGTCCAGTATCTTAATTAAAATGTTCACTAGTCTGTTAAAATACTGTAGCAAAAATCAATATCGAGTATTAGGTATGCTTTAAACCTTTACGGGTCGATGCGCGTGCCCTATATAAGGGAGTAAGCAAACAATACTGAACAGGAAACGCGTGTCCTGGTTAATTAGAAGAACGTCAAATTGATGCTATGCAAATATAATCCTTATTTTAAACAGAAATTAAATCTACATTGCTAATTCGTTGCGAAGCTGGAACTCAAAGTTTTGGTGATGTTATTTTCAACTTAACATGATATCACTATCGTTAAAATAGCCTTTGCGTAATGTTTATGAGTTTCTTTCATTCATCTGCCATAATATATATGTACCTTAATTAGGAAGGAGCACACAGGAACCGAAAAGATTCATTATCATTATCATCCTGTTAGTCGGTCCACTGGTGCACATATCTCTTCTAATTTGCGCTACGGAACTTCTCTCTCTCTCTCTCTCTCTCTCAGTCTCCCTCTACGGTCTTCCGCCTTTGGTATTCAGTCCATTCTAGGGATTGGCTATTGATTTTAAAATAATTAATAAAAAAAGCAGATAATTATGTTATTCGAGTACGGCTTTAGAAGACCCAAGCTTATAACACTGATAGTATAGAAAGCTTCATACAAAGCGCTCGAAGAACGCTAGACATCGTTTAAGAGAATTCGTGACCATGAGCGATGACTTCTTCTTCTTATTTTTGGAATTAATGACAATTTAAGGGACTTTCTAGACATTTTTCCCAGTGTCCATTATTTACTGTAAGTAGTCTTTACGGGGTATTACAGATTTAAAAAAAAAGCCTTTTTTAAACATTAAATGTGTAACTGAAGAAATAATGACAGCTCAGTTTGCCGCCATTTTCATAACTCTAAGCGATTTCCATGTGTATGATGCTCGAACAAAGTACTTACGTATGAAGGTTTTCTCGCTCGTTCTTTTGTGACACAAGTATAAGTTAGTCCCAGTACACTGATTATAACAAAACTTCAGTTGACAGAATCAAATAGAGGTCTCTACCTACTTGTCTTATTGACAAACATGCCCTACATTTCGAAGAATTTAAGTAAAAAATTCTACGTAATCAGAACATGTTTATAAGTAATCAGTAATCACCTTTGACTCAATAAGCACTAAAAAGAACTTTAAAAAATATAATGTATAAACAGTAACTGAAATCTACAATTTATAAAATGTATGTTGGGGCACATTACACGAATACGTCCGTCTTAAATGCCCCAACAAATCTACTAATTTATTTTTTTCCTTTCGCATTTCCCGTATTTTTGCTCCACATGTATGTCCAATCGAGTAATAATAGCATAGTAAGCGAGTACAAATGTTTGGGAAACGGCATCACAAACATTTTTTGTCATATTATGGTATCGTGAACTTACGACACGTTGCCATGGTAACGTTCGTAGTGAGGTGTATTATTGACAGTACCACCAACTTATTTGTAAACTGAAGGGTGTCTAAAAGTCTAAAGTTTTTAGCCCATGTACAAATTTTTTTAAGCTCATCATTAATAGTAGTTACAGCACCAGCTATATCTTCTGCTTTAAAGTGACAATATAGTTGCTAGTCGTCTGCGTAAAGATGGTAATTAGAAGTGAGGACTTTTGTACTAACATTAATAAAAATGTAGAAGAGGAGAAGAGAGAGAACGCCACCTTGGGGTACAACAGCAGTCAAATTTCAGAAAAAAAAAATCCTTGGAGCGAACCGATTGCGAGCGACCCCGAAGGTAAGAATTAAACTATGATACTCTGCAGTATCATAGTTTAATTCAAAAGAAACATTAATAGAAGCTAAAATTTCTAAGAGAATGTCAAAATCCAAAAATAATGGTAAGTTGTTTGTTTTTAGCCTTAAATGTCATCGGTAATATTAACCAGGGTAGTTACAGTGCTATGGCCTCGACGAAACCAGACTGAAATGCGCTTAACAGGCCGTTAGAGGAAAGATAGTAAGATAGTTGATTTTGAACAATACTCTCAAGGATCTTAGACATTATGGGAATGAGCCCTCTTATATGATGTTGGAAAAGAGTTTGTGTAAAGAGAATAATTAATAATGTGGGTAATAATTAGAGTGATATATTCTAAGATGGGAAGAAGCATTTGCAGTTGAAGACCATGATGGTCCGCCTACTACTTTAGTGGATATGGACTTGATTGATTGGTGAATTTCTTCTTCTGAAACTGGAAGAAAAGAGAAAGAAGTACTTGTGGCAATGGAAGACTAGAGAGATAGTTTAGCGTAATTATTAGGGATACTACCATCCCTAGATCCCGAAGAGCTAGAAAAATGAAAATAAAGTGCATCAAGGTTCACGACGCTCCTGCTCTGTCAATTGATAATTTCCAATAGAATTGTTGGTGTTCTAAAGGTTTAATAAAACTCCAGTCAGAATGATTTAAAGGTGTAAAATAAGGTCTAAATTAAAAATATAATCAACAATTTGATTGGTCATAAGAAAAGTCGATAGTACAAGCCTCAACTATTCTCGAATAGGAAATCCGAGAGTTCCTAGGTATACCTTATACACAGGAACTGTACGAAAATAAAAAGGATTGGAAGTGCGTACAGACTATATATATATATATATATATATTTAAAAAAATAACTAGCAATTTGGGATTATGTCAAATCCTGTTAACCATAAATTGCTTGTGTTAGGAGTGGGTTAACGGCGATAGTATAATGGGTAGGATTCGAACCCGCGACCTCGATGCCTTAGCCACTAGGCTACCGACGCTTCTATTTGCAGTTCCAATTCTTGAGGATGTTTTTGTGGTGTTCTTTACAGTATCGCAAAAATGCTCGCCTCACACATTCGGTTCTCTTATTAGTCACAATCTTCACTGCTTGTATCTGAAACTTTTTCTTGGAACCTTTGCCATTTCTTAAAAACTATTACAAATTTGACCAGATGCAAAATAAACTCACATGTGGTAATCTTCTTTTAGTATAGTATTGTTTTACAATTATTGCATTGCGCGAGCGTCAAGGGATAGAGAAATTTGAGGTCTACCTAGTAACATAGTCCAGATAAGTGGTTCGATTCCGGCCCCGGTTTGGCATACAAAAGTCTCGGGTTCGATTCCTGGGTCTGGACTTGATATTTTTCTATCATTCAAAAATGCAATTATTGTATTTTTTTTTAGTGTCTTTTTCTCACTTAAAACGTATAAAAACAGGTGAGGTGTTGTTTACATGACAGCGATACTAGTTTTAAAGACCCACTGAGGCCAAATTAGTGCCAAAATTTGAAATGCGTCTATGAGTTTAGCAAGTGGGGCACGTTACCTTAGGGATCGTATCCACGGGCGAGAGAAGCGCTGCGATATTATCGTCGTGCCACCTTTTTCTATAATGTGTCGTCATACGGCGATATTATCGCGTCATTAATTTACGACCAGTGACTGAGCGCAAGAGAAACGTCATTATATCACCGCACGCTCGCCGTGGATCGTGGCGCTCTCGCAGCGAGCGTGGCGAGCTGTCAATCAGAAGCGTCCCTCGCGGACACGCAGCGATTCCGTTACGAGTCGCGGCGATACACGGGCGGAAAAATCGCTCATTCGTGGAGACTACCCGACGATAGGAGAGCAGCATCATCGCGATTCTCTCGCCCTTGGTGACGGTCCCTCAAATGTTACAAAAAGTTCACAAGAAGGTCATTCATTTCGGCATTTGAAATTGCTGTCATATTGTTCAGTGATAGTAGCTATTATGAAGTTTTATATTCTCTTTGGCAGTAGCCAGTCCAGCGTATCTACTAGTACTATAAAAATATGGAGTCCCAGTACCTAACATTAGTCTGTAATGGGGAAAGATAATTAAGAACTCCTTTTTTTATTGTAAACATTTAAGTAATATTCTGACTGCCTCTGTGGCGCGGTTGGAGTATATCCGGCTGCTACGCAAGAGATCGTGAATTCAATCCCCACCCAAGATAAAACTTTGTGTGATGAGCTCGATGATTTAATCTGTCTGGGTGTTATAATATGTATGTATTTAGTATGCCAAACTATGCTTAGTTTGGGATCAGATAGCTTTGTGTTGTCCCAAAATTATTATATTGATCATACTTTATAATTACAATACCTATGTTTCTTGCTACTCGAACTCCAATATCTCGATATTGAAGTTCGAATCCAATATTTCAATTTAAACATGAAGTATGAAGCTTTTCTATCTAAGTTGATTGAAAACCTTTTGATTAATATTTCGCAAATAATAATGAATATTTGAAATAAGTATTACATTGCACGCCCGTCAAGTTAAATTACTATTTGTACTGCATAAATATTTGCAAGGAATTCATCTTTGCTTCCATGGAATGATAAATAATATGAAATCAGGAAACGAACCTTGATTTATGTTTAGAGATATCGTTTTTCTCTCGTCTTATTGTTTTATATTAAATTATCACGTTTGTAAATGATGAATGAGAGAGATTTGAGATTAACAATTTAACAATATTTAAACAATTTCAAAGATATAATTTGTGATTTGCAAAAAATCATAAGACTCTTAGGTACGCGACAAAATAATGCAAAACCGGGCAAGAGCATGTCGGACCATGCTCAGTGTAGGGTTCCGGAGACGTTGCCGTATGAAAAAAGCCGATTTTAATATTTGCACCAGCAGAAAAAATTTTGGGCAATAATTCAATGACGGTATATCCGATGATGTCCGAAATAATGTTAGTTTAATGTATTTGTTAAACGCTACATTTTTGATTATTTTCATATTTTTTAGTAACAAGGTCCAAAGAAAATGGGGGGGGGGGCATTTATTCAACTTTCGGAGCGATTATTTCCAAAAATATACACATAATCAAAAAAGTTTACGTAAAACCTTAAAATGTTTTTTATAAGACCTGTGCCACACAAAAAAAATTTGCAACTTCTGTTACATGTACGGAGTGTAAACCCCCTAAAAATATTTATTTTTATTATTTGGCTATCAAACTAAGTAGCGGCTACTACAAGAAACCTTTTTACCAAATTTAATCAATATTCATTGTATAGTTTTAATAAAATGCCTGTGATATACGGACGGACAGACAGACAGACAGAAATGACGAAACTATAAAGGTTCCGTTTTTGCCACTCTAAAATTAAGGTTACGGAACTCTAAAAAGGGGTTCTGATTAATCTGAGGGTCGTTAGTGAGACATGTGCATCGTTAGTCGGCTTCGTGAGAAGGTTGCACTTAGCTTCTGCAGTTGGATGAAGCTTGAGGACCAGGAGCCGGGGGTAGTAGGTGGTGTAGGAACCCTTAACAAAAGGTTTTTAGGATAAATGCTGCATTTTGATCTAACTTAATTTGGACGGTGAGCAAACCGTGTTGATGAGAATATCAATAGTGCCTAAAAATCAAAATGGCGTTGGCCATAGGCTTCCGATCCAAAGACAATTACCGATTAAGAACGGTTTTAGTCGATATTAATTGGGTAGTTGACTACAATAAAAGTAGATAATTTCATTAGTATGAAATAATATCAGATAATAGTAGATCTTAAAATGCTCTGAAAGTGTTATTTTACAATTTAATATGTTTTTGAATTTAAAAGCATTAAAACGAATACTAAAAGTAATGATTTGACGATAGGAACTTATGACGTCATAGGTTGTTATTCCATAAATATTTTTATAGAGCTTGTCGTTTTGACATTTTATAAAAAGAGACTGATTGGACTTGACAGTCAACATCCCTTGTACTAAAGTGATCATATAATGAGCATTCAGATAAGTTTGAGTACGCTGAAATGACGTGGAACAAAATGCACAAAAGTAATGTCGCAAAACTTACGCTGTCGCCTAACGTCAACACGAGATACACACTTGCTGTAATTATCACAAAAACGAACATTGCACGCCGTAATCAGTAGCAACGTACATTTTGGCGGTAAACTGGACTGCACTGTAAATACTTTTTTCTTTTTTTTTTCTACTAATTTTATTCTCGAAATTCTGCTTGGCAATCATTTATCTGAAGTGCACTACGAAATCTCACCGAGTGGTAATTATTTTAACAATTTATTTTAAGTAAATACGTTCACAAAATAGCCAATTTTGCTAATAGAGTTGCGAGAACAGAACCGATACTATGGATATATCTACTTATGTAAAAATCTCTCAATAGTCCATTTAATTCTAGTTACCGTTTTTATAACCCACATCTGACCACCAACAGACTGCCACGGTGGCGCGGTAGGCGTATGTACAACTACTGCGCAAGGATTCGATTTCTACATCACTTTGCGTGAGCCACAAATTGTTATTCCAAATCTGGGTGCGCTTTGTATTCGTGAATTGAACGGGCTAGTACCTTTACAGCGTGTGTAATTTAAACTTAAAAACATCTGTGCACTTTTATAAATATATCTTGCTTAATTGGACGCCAGTGACCGAAAACGGCCAGGAGAACATGTTTTATTTACTAGCTGTCCCGCGCAACTTCGTCTGCGTAAATTGTCCCCGTTTTTGCAATATTTCTCATTGCTGCTCCGCTCCTATTGGCCGTAGCGTGATGACAGCCAGCATTTTCTGTTTTCAATTCGGACCAGTAGTGTCTGAGATTGCTGCGTTCAAACAAACAAACTCTTCAGTATAGATGGCATGTAGGTATATCCATATTTCGTTATATGCAATTTAGTTCGTTATAGGTAAAGTTATTGTTTCAAATACTTGAATAGTACCTATCTATAAATATCTTCGAGGTCAAATGTTAGGCCAAAATTCCAGACAAGAATTTGTCGATAATATCTAGTATCGAAATAACGCTCTCTAAATAGACTGAAAACTTTGTACTTTATAGTTATTTTAAAAGTTTAGTTTGATTGCTTTTAAATATTGCCTGTAAATAAATCTAAATTTCAAAATATATGACTTTGTCTGCGAACTCAAACAGTTGAGGGAGTTGTACAAAGTGATCAGTATAGATGATTACTACGTAATCTGTCAATCAGCTCAATTCCATAAGTTTCAATTCTACGGTGAAGTAATTTTTATAACTGCTTTTTGAAAGTTGTTTCAAAGTCATCTAAGTATGACTTTGAAACAACCTTCCCTTACGTGTCCATAGGATAGGTCCTATGACAGGTAGGGGAAGGTGGGCGTCTTTCTGAGAAGATCGAGATATCTGCGAGGTTACCTACCACTGTCGGACCATAGATGGGTGACCGTTTCGAATATTGTCATACCCCTCCGTGCTTCAAAGAGCACATTAAGCCATCGCGATCGGTCCTGCGCTTGGGCGCAGATTGATCTCTCTCCGGTCATGTCGGATTTCCATCCCATTCGATTATGAGAGTGAGAGAATAGAGAGTGCACTTGTGTATGCACATATACTTGTGCACTATAATATCTCCTGCATAGTTAGCTAGTCTTTAATGAGATTGGCCACTGTAATCGATATCGGTAAGGAGACCATTATGACACATAGTGTAAATCAACTTCATTTGCATCATGTGTGGCGCTAATATGGCAACGTTTACACGTCTGAAAAAAGGTCATTACATAGGTTTTGGCTCGAGCAACGCGCCCCACAACGGTACGGAATTTCAGAACACATCTACACATATCTTATAAAGAGATAAACTAAAAACTATTGGACAGATAAAAAAAAATCGGGGTGAAACATAGGCTATTTTAATTGTCAAAAAAATTAGAGTTCTTGATGAAAATTGCAATAATGTAAAAACTAGTATAAAAAAGCTATGATATGACACCTGTGCAAAGCTGCGGCAGGCAGCTAGTTACAAAAAACGACTCCCACATTAGGGTACAAGCCCTGTGTCGCGGGGGACTTTACAAATATACAAAGTACACCCAGACTCGGAACAACAATTTGTGGATCACACAAAGTGTTATCCTATGTGGGAATCGAACCCACGACCTCTTGCGTAGCAGTCGGACATACATATTTCGGGTCAGTGAGCATTGTCTATGTGTGCGTTTTTCAAAAACGTTTGTATTACGCTCTCATTCTGCGTTGGTTTTGTATCAATACAACTTAAAAATCGATAAAAGCACTTGCTGAATATACACAATGTATTTCAAAGAGTATGTAGGTACAATTCGGAAACTTTTCTTTATCATCAAGCAAAGGAAAAGTCAAAGGAAAGACTTCAAAGAATCCAAGTACGACATTCCGCTTTCTTCGCGAACATTTCCGCTACTACTTCCGTTGTTCTACGGCTTAGATGAACTTTTATTCCTTTGTATTTTCGTTTATTTATTGTTAGTAGATGCCTGAGTGTTGTCAATTAATCCGAAATAATAGTAGTGATCCATACATTTCTCTCTGTTATTTTTTCTATTTTCAACCGACTTCAAAAAGGAGGAGGTTCTCAATTCGTCTGTATGTTTTTTTTTTTGTTTATCTTGACTTAAGCTTAAGTGGTCATAAATCGATTTAAACTTTAAAGTTACATTCTCATTTCATAGGAAAATCAAAGGAAATTCTTTGCAATAATATTCAAAATGATATAAGGAGTTCAACAAATTAGCCCTTACACTGTCGGTTCATAAGTGCGGTGATATCTATTTGCTCAACTAAATTTACTTAATTACTCTATATTTCTAACCCCGGTTTTATTACCTTGGTATGTATATGTTTCTATGTAGATACATACTTATAGATATAAACTTCAGAACGTCTGATTGAATTGAAACTCCGTACACAATCACCGATGACAATACAATACGACATAAAGGGATTTTTGGAAATGCATCCCCCCAATTCATCAGGGGGTAAAATAGTGGTTGTAAGTTTCAATGAAATGAAATTCTGTCAGTTTTGAAGTTAGATGTGTGTAATTTCGTATTAGGCCTACTGTTTTAAAATAAAGGAAACATGATTTAGTTTTTTTTTTAAATATACCCAAGGGGTTGAAATAGGGTTTGCAAGTTTTTATAAAATTCCGTCAGTTTTATAGTTAGATCTGTGAAATTTCACGTAGCCTTTGTGGTTGTAAAAGTTATTAGTTAAAAAAACTAAACAATACGCTTTTGTAGGTAGCAAAAACCAAAAAAAAAAGAATTAAGTTAGAGTTAAAAAACTAAAAACCACGCTTTTGTAAAAAAATAATTCCAGTAAGTTTTAAAAACTAAGCAAACAAAAAAAACAAAATATTAAATAAAAAAAAATAAAAAACCCGCCTGCGCAAGTAAGATGCAAACAAGATCCCTTAAACATATGCTGTCGGAGGCACAATACTAATTTTATCGAGATTCATTATAAGTCTCCATGACAGCATGATATTACATATCATGTTATCATGATAAGCATGATCTTGTTTGCATATTTCTTGTGCAGGCGGGTTTTTTATTTTTATATTTTTTTATTTAATAGTTTTTAGCGATTGTAGGATGTAAGCCATGTAACAACTAACTTTTATCACAGTATTGCCAAGTATTGAAATTTGAAAAAATAATGGTTGCTAATTGACTTTTTTGGTATTACAGTTATAATCATGTAGTAGCTTGAGCGTTGAATGTATATTGTGGTATTCGAATAATTTTTATTTACACCTTTTGTTTTTACATCTAACAGCCGCCATTTTTGTTTTTTCAAACGTCACTTTTTTAAGAACAGTTGGGCGGTCAAGGCATATCTAACGACATCTTAATTATTGAAATCCATCTTTTGATTTGATAGATATCGGGTAAAAAATAATATTACATACATACATACATATAAGATACGCGCGAAAAACATAACCCTTCCAAAATATAGATATAACTTGAAGCTTAAAGAAGAACAAAGGCAAGCTTAAAAAAGGAACGAAGTCGCGGTAAACAGTCATCATATTTGTTTTTATACCTGCCTTCCTAATTTTCTGTGAATGTTATTGAAGTTTGTAATTTGTGTACAATTTACAACGAATAAACGTTTTTCTTCTTCTATTTTACCAAGTTCTAGTTTTCTATACCTATGTAAATCTTCATTTTAGATCCTGACTTCTCTATAAGATATTTTGAATAACAAATGCGTATGTCAATCGGTTGTATAAACATCAAAGTGGTTCCCTAAGACCCTTTACACACGTTTCGGTTTCAATCCGGCGCCGGCTACACAGCGACCGGAACGGACAGACGCCGGAACGCGTGTACATCGCCAAAAAGTTTGCGCCGGGAACCTGGCGCCGGACCGGGTTGAAACAGGAAAGTGTGAAAAGGCCCTAAGTGTTCCATTTTACCAATTTTCGTATGGAACAACAAAATAAATAATTGCCCCTGTCAACCGCAGTTGCGCAGCGAAGAGCAAAAAGGTTTGTACAAATATAATTATGATGACCCACTGCGCATCTGATATGACCACTCCAATAGACTCGTGGCGGAAAAGCGAATTTTCCAGAACTGTAAAGGCACTTTTACTGCCTTAGTCCAGCTGGAAAGTTTGTCTTAATTTATAGGGTGTAAACAAAGTAGGTAAGCTCACAAAAATTCCAATAATGTTGTACTTCCAAATATTTTTATAGCGTGCCTTCGTGACATCAATCACGCATTTTTTCGATTATCGAAAAAATGTTGAATAGAAAATGAGTTTAGAAACAGAATTCACTTTGAACGACTACTTTTAACGCTACTATCAACATAAATACTCTCAATGACCGAAAACTTCCACATGCTTATATTTTAGTTAGAAATAGGAGCGTGCTATTCCACCAAAAAATGCCAATATCTTTTAATAAAAAAAAGAAACTTCAATTCTTATGATTCCGAAAACAAAACAGGAAATATTTTTCTATATTAATCCCGTTTAACTTGGACCACAAGCGTATTATTCTGCGTGAAGTCACGCGTCACTTCCATTTCCTATTTTCTGCCAGTCGTCTCACAGACGTCGCGCCGAACGTACGCCTATTGCGAACTTGCAACGAAAGTTAATTAACTTCATAGCGGCAGTTAATTTGAAATCAAAATGGACATCACTTTCACAAGGCACTTCAGTTTAGATGAAGTAAGTTTTAGATAATTAGTTTTTTTATAAGTTTGGTGTTTCTTAATAAAAAAATCGTCTGTAGTTTTTTTTTTTTTTTTTAAGTTTTTTATAAATAAATCAACAACAATTACATTTATAATTAAGTATTTTTAAGTTAAAGACGGACTTAAGCACTTTAGGTGCCGTTTCATTGTTAAGTAGTGAAATTTTTTTTATTCAGTTCAGTTTACAAATAGAATTTTAAATTAGAGTAATTTGAGAAGCCCTTCTATGGCATCAATTGAAGTAAACATACTTTGCTGATGAAATTAATCAGCCCATATGGTTGTCTACATTTTCGACTTACTTCACGATCTCAAGTAATTTTCTAAAAATCAGATATACGACAACGGGTTTAATCTTTAAATCGGTGATGAAACTGATCATTTAGTGTTTAGCTTAAAACTTTAGATAAAAAAAAACGAAATCTTCAAATCTTGAAAATCATTATACCCACCATTATCCATAATTACACTACTTCAAAGGATACTCCTATATATGGCTGCGATCAAATGATAGAGATATTCACAAAGGCAAGGGACAAGCTCGCTCGAGTATTGTCGGGGTTTGCTTCAAAACCCAATGAATTGAAATTCAAGTCAATGCTTGCCTCGTTAATACCTCGTCGGACGCCACTACCACAGGGAGTGGTTGAACTTTAATAAAAGATACACCTATATAGTCTGGCTTAGATAGATATAGTTTTAATAGATCACTGAACTCGTAGTAGTTTACATTTTTCCTCAAGAGATTTCAAATGAATGTGCGCAATAAATTTATTACATCTGGCTTGGATCCGCGCCTCCGAAGTTTTCAGTTCCGGCAAGTTTTTTTTTTTTTTGTAACTTTTTCTGTACTCTGTATTACTAATACTAATGAGATGGTATCATTTTTCGTACGCTGAGTTTCCAAAACGGACAAACAACTGAACATCCAACTATCAGATTTAGGGTGTTGTAATATCTTTTAGTTGGCCTAATTTTATATCCAATAGATTTTACTGTATACGTGTTGAATTTTTTTCTGAGGAGCATTCTTTATCACTTTAAAATTCGGTTTAAGTCTTAACAAAATTGCCTGAAAGGCTACCTTTTCTGAAGTCTACAAAAGTAAACAGTATGTACCTTCATGTTGTGCAATTTTGCTTCTCCTCAGTTCTCACTGAATGTTATTGATCCTTAAAATTATGATCAAAGGTTTCGGATACAAAAACGTTAAAACATAATCTATGATATGAATATTTACGAGGTTATTTTTACTATGCCAAATAGATTCTCAAAGGTAATGCATAGAACTTAGTGAATTAAGAGTACAAAGAACGTTTTACAGACTCGGCCATCGAACCCTCAGTTCAGGCGTCAATCTTTTACATTCTATAGTGTCACATGGACGTTGATTAGAACATCTGTTTGAGATTCAGTTCTGTCAGAAGTATACCCCACTGTAAAAAAGTACAAACAAATGCATTTAAAGGTCGACCGTGAAACAAAAAGTTCCTTGATCAAATGGCATTGGATACAACTATAGAATTGTAGGGTAGTACAGATAATGATAGCAACCCTCTCGAGTATCGCAATTTATCATAACATGAGTGTTATTTATGGGGTTTCATAACGTGATCACATGACATGACTTATATTGCTACTTATCTTTTATTTGCATCAGTGGTACGATGATTTATATACGATATGAAATTTATTATAATATTTTGACAGTAGGAATTTACCTATATTTTTCTGACGGGATCTACTTATATGTATAACCCGTCTCGTACTTTATATGACTTAGACTTAATAAACTGAGGGTCATCAAACCATTTATATTGTTACAAACTGTTTTTTTTCACGGTTATTAAACAGTTACAGTCGAAATATGGTTCTGTATAATCAGTGGAGATGGTAAGATAATATTAATATTATGTGGTACTCGCACAATGGCCCAATCAGGGGGCTAAGTGCGGTTTTTGTAGCCCCGTAAAAACAATGTGGTACTTCAGTCAACGCTTTAAGGTACACAGCAGTAGAATAGTTAATGAAAAACAAGCGTGATTTGATTGACAACTTCATTAACAGCAATAAAAGAGAATACGCCACAACTTTCAATAGGTATATTAATGTATTTGTAGCCCTTCAATTCTCCCTTACAACACTTCAAACCACGCTGTTGCTCAAAACTTCCCCACTTCGTTTACGTTTAGTGTACAGTTTAGATCCATCAAGTTTAATGTTTTGCACCCTAAACATGCCTTCCCTAAAACGGTTTGCACCTAATTGAGCACCCCTTCAACTAAACTTTGGTTGTTTGACCAGTTTCAAACTTCGCTCTGTAGAAAGAGGATCCACGTTCTAAAAAACCACTTCACAATAAGGTTTTTGCGCCTACACAGTATTTGCTTTCTTCTGTTAGGTAGGTAGGTGAACCCTAAGTGGTAACAGCTAACACAATCCTTTTTGTGATAATATAAACGCTGTATTGCACGCCTCTTACCTACCTTTAATGTTTTAATGTCGTGAAAATTCCTTTCCGAAATATTTCATTGGTTTGTGTTTTAAGCCTTGCCGTTTAAATTGTTTGTATTAGTATACTGTAATACCTTCTGCAGATAAAGATCAGCAAAAAAGGAAGGAAGGTGCGTCCTTTATCCATTATCTACTTAAATATCGTCAAGGTTACTTAATAATTTTGACGCTCAAGAAGATTCTTTTAAACTTTTCAGAGTATTAAAATTATCGTCGCGACATTAATAATCTCTTCTCCGTAAATATTTTTTTCCCTAAATCGGTTTTAGATAGAATTCTTTTAACTTTACGAATTTCAAATATCATTATTTCATAAAATTACTTTTGATTTCACACATCAATATTTTGAAAATGAAAGTTACGCTGCAGCTTTAAGTATAATTCTCATGAAAAAATCGGCAATGAAACTCTTCTATTATTTGTTTACTTAATTTTCAATTTGGTGACGTTCACTATGATAAGAAGAGGTATCTAAGCTTGGATATAGGGGTAATCGTCAAAATTAGGCCAAGTTTGATGAAATATTGGTATGGAATAAGCTCCGTAAGGTGTAAATAGTGGAGCTATGTAAGTTTTTATAGATATTACCAACACCTACATGAGAGAACAGACTGTGTAGAACAGTTGTTTGAATAAGTATGACATACAATCAAGTGAAAAAGCAATATTTATCTCGTTGTCTATTACTTAATCGACAAATAATTATTAAAATTATGTTTTCTTATTCAGTCGTCAATGCGAAGCGGGGCGTTAGCAGCGATGGAGGCCGAGCCTGACCTCAGCACCTTCGAGAACAAGTCAGGGCTGGCTGAGGACATGAAGTTCTTAGCCTCCATGCCCGAACTTTGTGACGTCACCTTCCTTGTTGGGGATACCAGGGAGCCGGTGTGCGCTGTCAAAGCTGTGCTTGCGGCTCGGAGCAGGTTTGTCTTGTCTTATAAACCAATATTCATTAATTCATCATTAATTGTTACGTATCGTCAATTTATTAATAATTAAAACGTATCGCCACCATTTTGCATAAGTTCATCAGCTTGTTTCGAGGCGAGGCGATACTTTAGCAATTGTGATTAGTGGGTTAAGTATTCTTTGTATTTTCATACAAAGAATACTTGTTTAATACTGCTTGTAAGTTGTAGTGATAATTCTTACCTCGTATATATATATATGTCCTTATAGTGATATTTCTGTATATATTAGTTATGTATTTCGCCATTAATTTTATAATATCTCTTCTTATGTAAACAATTATATTTCATACATCAAATCTGTCATGTCGTCAAATATTTTCTATGGTTGCTATGACAACAAGATAAGCATAGAGTTCTTTGTAAAGTATGGTCTACATTGTGGAACTGGCTGTGCGTAAATTCTAAATTAAAAATAAGTTAAGCTTTAAAATTTTAAATTGCTTCTAGAGAGTTTTCTTTATGAATACAAAACCGAAGAAGGTCAGTGAAGAACCAGCTCTCTAAAAGAGAAGGAGTGAAGAACCAGCTCTCTAAAAGAGAAGGAGTGAAGAGCCAGCTCTCTAAAAGAGAAAGAGTGAAGAGCCAGCTCTCTAAAAGAGAAGGAGTGAAGAGCCAGCTCTCTAAAAGGGAAGCAGTGGGAAATTAAGAGAAAGAGACCATTCCTACCGGCGCCGCCTTTCTACCTACCGGCGCCGCCTTTCTACCTACCGGCGCCGCCTTTCTACCTACCGGCGTCGCCTCTCTACTTACCGGCGTCGCCTCTCTACCTACCGGGCCGCCTCTCTACCTACCGGGCCGCCTCTCTTATATACCGGGCCGCACCTCTACGACGCGTCGCACCTCTACCTGCCGACGTCGCGCCACTACTACCTACCAGCGCCGTGCCTCTGCCTACCGGCGCCGTGCCTCTACCTACCGGCGCCGCGCCTCTACCTACCGGCGGCGCGCCCCTACATACCGGCGCCGCGCCTCTACCTATCGGTGCCGCGCCTCTACCTATCGGTGCCGCGCCTCTACCCACGAGTGCCGCATCTCCGCCTGGACGCCGTACCTCTACCTACCAGCACTGCATCTCCGCCAGCATCGGTTCTAAATTTACCTTTAATTTTAAGTAGTCTTTAAGTTCTTGTAAATATATGTAGTCCTATCTAAACCCTACCTTTTCATTTCACTACAGTTTGGCGCCTATCAAGCATACCACCCACGACCCTTCTCAAAATTTTAAAATAAATACTTGCACAAGTATCCACCGCTTTTAGCGTAATTTGGCTGCAACTTTGGAAGACTCATCTCTCACCTCACCGCTTCTTATCGTAGTCTCATTATCTAACTATATCGTTGTCTCATTATGTATCTATCTATCTATATATGTATTTTTTTCCATAGCTTAATTTTTTTTAAATATTAAGTCGTGTCAGTCTATTAGTTTTATTAAGGTTGGCTAATTTTTTTTTCTCTTTCAGTTTCTTTCTCTACTTCCTTCTCTATCCCTTCCCTCCCTATACCCCTACTGAACTTGTTCCTTTCACTTTTTTACTAAAATTATACACATTTTATACCCCTTTTGATCGAGTTACCTTAAGCGCGAGATGCCAATGAAGGTGTTCTGCCTAAAAATAAGATTTGCCTAAAAAGCTGTTTGCCTTAAGTGAAGAATGCCGATGAAGCTGCATGTCTGAAATGTGAGGTCGACTAAGAAGCACATTGCCTAAAGTCGTTGCCTATGAAGCAAAATATTTAAGTGGTTAAATACCTACGCAGCAAAATGCCTAAGTAGTAAAATGTTTTCAAAGTAAATTACCTTGTCTATGTCTGTAAATATTATAATTATTATTGTAGCATTGGTCACTTGAAAACTTTTCCGTCAATAATAGTGTAGGTAAGTACTGGCCACTTGAAATTAAAATTATCTATTATGCGGTCTATTATGAGTTGACAGATGTGATTCACTGAACGTTCAGAACAAATAATACATAAACCATAACAATAATAATTAATTTTAATAATGTCTGAAAAACGGAATAGTGATGGTACTCCCGGATTTGATTTCATAAAAAATAATAAAGGTGGATCTACATTACTGTATTCTGGGAGACGGTACACTTTAAATTATAAAAATAAAGATGGTTCGTCTTTGTGGAGATGTTCCAACCGGAACGAATGTAGTGCGTCATTAAAAATTAATAACACGAGAGATGGAGTTTTAGGGGAGAGCACACATACTTGTAAAGATAATAATACAAGAAATGAGGTATTGGTATTGATGGAAAAGTGCAAAGAGGAAGTAACAAAGAACTTCATACCTGTTCAACAAATTTTTGAAAAGGTTTTTGCAGAACATGAATTCACTGAGGAGATGAAAGTTGATGAGGATTTTTCGGTAATGCCAATTTTTAAATCAAAGAAGGATAGCTTATTGAGAGCAAGAAGGAAATATTCAAACACAGTGAAAACAGAGTTTAAAAGCTTGAGTGAGGTACAAGTACCATATATTTTTAGTAACAACTTCCTCGTATGTGATAGTGGCGAAGAGAATAAAATTTTAATTTTTTCAACGACATTCAGCAGAAAATATCTTCAAAATAATAATAGTAAGCCATTACAATTCTTTGGTGATGGGACTTTCAAAAGAGTGCCGTCAATTTTTTACCAACTCTATACTCTTCACATCGATGTGGACAGCGATGATGACATGGTAAATATTGTCCCTGTTACTCGTATCTACGGACTTCTCCCCAATAAGTCTCTAGAGACGTATGAAAGATTTTTTGATCTTGTTAAAGTGCACTTTAACATTGAAATAACCCTATTTAAATGTGACTATGAATTGGCACAGATCCAAGGAATAAAAATGGTTTTTCCCATGGTCTCGATATCTGGTTGTTTCTACCATTACTCTAAAGCTGTATGGAAATATTCAAAAAAACACAATCTGAACGTGACAAAGGGAGGACGAGAATTAACAAGTAAGACTGCCAATTTACCACTTCTGCCTGCAGAGTATATACCCAATGCTTGGAATTCAATAGTGCAAAAACTGGTTAATACTGAAAAAATGAAAGAGTTCAAGATATACTTTGAAAAACAGTGGTTAAAATTTGTACCGGATATGTTAAGTTGTGCAAATGAAACTCACAGGACCAATAATGGCTTAGAAGGGTGGCATAGAAGGATTAATGGCCGCATTCCACCAAATTCAACCTTTATCAATTTCCTTCATAAATTACTGCGAGAGGCCAAATGGCAAGACCGAAAAATTAAACACTCAATGTTTAATCGATGCAATCGCAATAAGGTCGATATTCTGTTTAATGCAAGGTACAAGAAGTAATTAAAAAAGTTAGAAAATGACACTACAACTCCTTATGAATTTATAACAAACATGTGTAAAGTTAGGAACCAAATAAAATCTTTGTATTAAAAATATAATAAGGCAGTTTTATGTCTTTAAGTACAATTATTACTATGTAGATTTTTTTCTGTTTTTAATAGGTAAGATAAGATTGCATTGATTTTAAGTTCATTTGTATTTGATTTTAAGTTCACCTGTATATAATAATAATATAATATTATTAAATAAATAATAACATAAGAAATTGTGACTATTTTTCATCATCAATCCAACCAACAGGAAAAATGGTAGGAGAAAATATCCGCGTTGTTCGATCCGTCCAACAAAGCACAGAGGGTTCGACTCCGACACATGCCTAGTTTTCTATAGAGATTAGCAAATATGGTCCCAGTTAGTCGTTCATTGGCATCTTACTTTTAAAGAAGAACTACCCCCTTTTGATCGACAAAAGGAGGTAATTCTTTTTTTGATAAGGCTATGCAGACATTAAATTTATTATAGTATTTCAGGCAATCGGCTTCCTAGTCATTTTACATTTCAGGCATGCTGCTTCATTGTCATTTCTCGTTTAGAGCAAACAGACCTCTCAGTCATCTTGTATTTCTGGCAAACTGCCTTATAGTTAAATTAAATTTAGGCAATGTGCTTCTTAGTCGACCTCACATTTCAGACATGCAGCTTCATCGGCATGCTTCACTTAAGGCAAACAGCTTTTTAGGCAAATCTTATTTTTAGGCAGAACACCTTCATTGGCATCTCGCGCTTAAGGTAACTCGATCAAAAGGGTTTTATACTGTTACTTTTTTTCTTATTTTATTGTTACCTCTTTTTATCTACCTCTTTTTAGTCTGTTCCTACCTTTTACCCTATATAATGTTGGCGATGCGTCACATTTTATTTTTATTTTCTCCTTTTCCCTGTACAGTGTTATAAACAACTTATGTATATAGTTCTGTACACAATTTTATTAATTATGCTAATCTCTTCTTCTCTTTCCTTTCCTTTTTACTCCCTTATCGTACTTTATTAACTTTTCTTTCATCTTTTTCTCTTCCTCATCTTCTCTATTTCTACTCTATGACTTTCCGACTTGGCGGACTTTTGGGCTCTAAACCCACTGTCTCTAGCCTTGTTAGTGTCGCACTCCTTTGCTTTAAAGGAACTTATCTTTTCTTCACGAGCGGGTTATGACTCGTTAAACAAGCCCACATTCTCACTATTCCTACTCTATGACTTTCCGACTTGGCGGACTTTTGGGCTCTAAACCCACTGTCTCTAGCCTTGTTGGTGTCACACTTCTTTGCTTTAAAGCAACTTGTCTTTCTTCACGAGCGGGTTATGACTCGTTAAACAAGCCCACATTCTCTCTATTTCTACTCTTTGACTTTCTGACTTGGCGGACTTTTGGGCTCTAAACCCACTGTCTCTAGCCTTGTTGGTGTCACACCCCTTTGCTCTAAAGCAACTTGTCTTTGTCTTCACGAGCGGGTTATGACTCGTAAAATAAGCCCTCATTCCCTCTATTTTTACTTATTTGACTTGCACACTTGGCGGACTTTTAGGGCTCTAAACCCACTGTCTCTAGCCTCGTTGTCGGGTCTCTTTGCTCTAAAGCAACTTGTCTTTGTCTTCACGAGCGGGTTATGACTCGTAAAACAAGCCCTCATTCCCTCTATTTTTACTTCTTTGACTTGTACACTTGGCGGACTTTTGGGCTCTAAACCCACTGTCTCTAGCCTTGTTGTCGGGTCTCTTTGCTCTAAAGCAACTTGTCTTTTCTTCACGAGCGGGTTATGACTCGTTAAAGAAGCCCACATTATCTCTATTACTATTCCTTTGACTTGTACACTTGGCGGACTTTAATATCTCCTTGTTGTCGGGTCTCCTTGCTCATAAGCAACTTGACTTGTGCCTAACTTGGAACGGCGTAGTACTACTACTTCTTCTTCTTCTTCTACTACTGAGCTTCTTGTGCTCATATGCTATAAGGTACTAAATGTACTTCGTAATTTTGGAGACTCTTGAGCTCAGTCTTCATCTTTTGCATTTCTATTGCATCTTTGTGACATTTCCCTGGAGTACGCGTCATTGAATGTGAACGCTACCTCGCTTTTGTTTGGTGATGGATACTAGGTTATTTATGTTTGTATGAGTATGTTTGCTGTGGGATTTTTGTCTTTCCAACTTCAAAGACAAGGAAATTTTCGTAAGTCGAAAATTTTCCGGGTTTTTGGGGTAATGTAGTGATAATTCTTACCTCGTATATATATATATGTCCTTATAGTGATATTTCTGTATATATTAGTTATGTATTTCGCCATTAATTTTATAATATCTCTTCTTATGTAAACAATTATATTTCATATATCAAATCTGTCATGTCGTCAAATATTTTCTATGGTTGCTATGACAACAAGATAAGCATAGAGTTCTTTGTAAAGTATGGTCTACATTGTGGAACTGGCTGTGCGTAAATTCTAAATTAAAAATAAGTTAAGCTTTAAAATTTTAAATTGCTTCTAGAGAGTTTTCTTTATGAATACAAAACCGAAGAAGGTCAGTGAAGAACCAGCTCTCTAAAAGAGAAGGAGTGAAGAACCAGCTCTCTAAAAGAGAAGGAGTGAAGAGCCAGCTCTCTAAAAGAGAAAGAGTGAAGAGCCAGCTCTCTAAAAGAGAAGGAGTGAAGAGCCAGCTCTCTAAAAGGGAAGCAGTGAAGAACCAGCTCTCTAAAAGAGAAGGAGTGGGAAATTAAGAGAAAGAGACCATTCCTACCGGCGCCGCCTTTCTACCTACCGGCGCCGCCTTTCTACCTACCGGCGCCGCCTTTCTACCTACCGGCGTCGCCTCTCTACTTACCGGCGTCGCCTCTCTACCTACCGGGCCGCCTCTCTACCTACCGGGCCGCCTCTCTTATATACCGGGCCGCACCTCTACGACGCGTCGCACCTCTACCTGCCGACGTCGCGCCACTACTACCTACCAGCGCCGTGCCTCTGCCTACCGGCGCCGTGCCTCTACCTACCGGCGCCGCGCCTCTACCTACCGGCGGCGCGCCCCTACATACCGGCGCCGCGCCTCTACCTATCGGTGCCGCGCCTCTACCTATCGGTGCCGCGCCTCTACCCACGAGTGCCGCATCTCCGCCTGGACGCCGTACCTCTACCTACCAGCACTGCATCTCCGCCAGCATCGGTTCTAAATTTACCTTTAATTTTAAGTAGTCTTTAAGTTCTTGTAAATATATGTAGTCCTATCTAAACCCTACCTTTTCATTTCACTACAAAGTAATGGTGTGATTAGTGAACTTTATGTTTGAGTCGTATTAATTTATTATGTTGATAGGTAGCTTTGACATATTCATTAACATAAATTATATTAAAACTGTTATTTTTATTATTACACAAAGGTCGTCACTTTGATCGTCATAATTTATCAAAGAGAGTCAAGTGTCCAGGCTTCTCAATACTTTCCGCTCAACTAAGCGGACAAAGTGACAGTCTTCCAGAATACACTACATTAACTTAAAAGATACCATCTTTTTAAGTGCGTGTCTTTTCACAGATTGTCACATTCATTATTGCCGGAACCTTTTGGAACTGTTTAAGAGAAGCTAGGTACCCACCCCGGGTTTGGTAGGGTGTGATTTTTCTGTACCCACAACTTTCTTCATATAAAGTACTGTTTTAATAGAAACCTTATTTTAATATTTACAACACCACCCTAAAACACTGATACACTTACATACAACCGGCAATTTATTTTTATTAATTATAGATATTTTGACTTTAGCTTTCTATTTAAATCTTTAATAAAAGTATATTTCAACCAAAGAATGCCAAGAAATTTGCTCTATGCATAATGAAAATGCAACTAAGCTTTATTTAAATAACTTACATACACTGGGAACGTTCAGACGTGAATGTTGAAAACAAGAAGTTCCCGACATAACTCGCATCATTGTAAAGTATTCCTTTGTAACCCACGTTACTCTGCGGACACTGTGTATTTAATAATGGCGAAGTTTTCTTTTCAGCTTATGTAAACTATGAACACGTTAGAGCTAATTTACATTTTGAATTTATTCGGATTTATTCTTCTGAACAACAAAAAAATTTATATCCAAAATTTGAAAACTTGACTTGAATAGTTTGGGTTCGGGTAAAAAATATTTGAAATAAGCGTTGTGTGGCTTTGGCAATATCTTTATGACTGTTATGTTTAGGGTCTTCCAAAAAATGCTCTATCAAGCCCCAAGTCCTCAGCGAAAGAAGGAACCGGCTCCCAGAGAGAACAAATTAAGATTATTCCTCAAAAGATCTTCGGAGCCGCTTCTGAACCTTCAAAACGCTGCTCAGCAGGTAAATAATTTTGAAGTTTTTATAAATTTAACAAAGTTAGATGGATTGCAAGAGAATGCTAAATGTTAAACGTTCCATTTGATGAACTTTAAAAAGAAATCATCGCCTTAAATGGTCTTACCATCTTGATGGATAATAAATGTTTTAATACATAATGAATCGCATCATTTGCTTCTATTTCTGTGCTATGAATATTATGATTTCTGAAATAATTAAAAAGATATCAAAAAGGTAAGACGCAACTCATTGTATTAAAATCGATTTATAAATCTGGACGCCGAGTCTGCTATTTCAATTCTGCCAATATGGTCTCACGATGACAATGTAGTGCTTAAAATGTTCTTTTAATTTAATGATATATTTCTTCTTTCTCCTTCATTATTCTCGGTGAGGTCATTTGACCTTACATGTGAGCAAAAACACAGAAGTACAGCAATGATTTCTGAATTTGAACAGATTGTAAGAGAACAAACATTAAAAAGACGAAAGTTTTAAACTTTTTTTTGAAATTTTATCATATTATTCTTCAGTTTTAAATCACGATTTATTTTGTCATCGTAAGACTTAAGGACACAACTGAAATGCTAGACTCGGGTCTAACCATTAGGCAGCTTTTGACTGAAATCCTCGTAGATATATTTTACTCTGTGATATCGTACAGAAAATAACGTTCCCATTTCTTTTATTATTAAATTTAGCTCCCATAGCAAACAATACTCCAATATGCACAAAGAAACTTCTGTCAATATAGAAACCCACATCCCTCTACACCAGCGTTACAAATATTTACTCGATTCAAAGGAGCTCGTTTTCATTATTCGAGCACGGGTAACTTTGTATAAATGCACAAATGCGAAAAAGTTTTAACAAAAGATAAATCCTTTGCAGTCCTGTCTCGCATAATAACTTCTGAAAACATGGAAAACTTTAATGAACAAAATATTCTTCTGCTTAGTAGCATTAAAAATGTTAACATAGAATTTTTACTTGTGTCCGCTACAGAGGTCAACTTTCGCGCAGCAATTGGCACCAATACAAGAGGTAAAAACAAAATTAACGGTGTTTTAGGGGACTCACATTTTGTCGGTTTGAGTACTCGGTGTTCATATTGTACAAATTTTTCACTTTCAGTACACAATGTAGATATGATTCAGTTCGTGATAATTAAATCTTTTTCAATTAAAATTTTATTATATTCGGTTATTGCGTCACAATTGTTGTGTTGCATGATTTTAATGAAATTTTCTTGTTCAAGTATTTTAAGGTGAGTGAATTGAATGTTATTTTTTATATTCGATTTCGCCTTATTTATTTTTTTGATCCAGTTGTAGATATTGATAAGCATGCAAACTATTTAAAGTATTACATTTGTTTCTTCCTCTATGAGACTAACCTTTCGATTCTTTGGTGTCGTTGATTTTCATTTCTTAAACTTTTACAACACTTTTACCAATAACTTTATTACTATTTAACTTTGCTTGTTATTCCACTAAAATTAAGAGACACCCAACGTGTGCAAATCAAAGTCTCTTGTGATTTTTGAATTGCTGTTAGTTACTTCATAAATGATATTACGAGGCTGTTAATTCAGATTGTCATTTAAAAGTTCCATTCGTCACTGTAAAATACCATTATTAATGAAAACCAATACTAAGCACTGTATATATAACAAACGTGGCAGGTATTTACACAAATAATTTTCTGAATCCGCCTTTGCTGTAAAATTATTTTCATAGGCATGTGAGTAATGCGTACCTTAATTTACTCGTGACAGCCATCTTCACAACAGCATCAAACCTTAATCATTGAAGAATTTGAACCAGACGTGTTTCGCCAACTGATTGAGTACATCCACACTGGATGCGTGACTCTTCAACCGAGAACATTGCTAGGTAAGTACAAAAATAACTCACTTTAAATTTAATTAAGATATTGGCAAATTCAATTGCGGTTAAAATATAATATTTGACTAATTGAATTTTATAAACAGGCACTTTTAAGTCTTTGAAATTTTAACATGTTAATTGTTGTTTCATAAATATATTAAGTTACATCTGAAAGCAAACAAAGTTTTTAGAAATTTAATTTCATATTAAATTGATATATTAAGGTTTCTGAAAAAAACGCACTAATAAATTATTTGCTCATTTAGAAGGTGATTATTCAAAAATGTAGAATTGATTTTGTTAGGGCATTTTTAAATTGGGTATAGTGATATTTTTAAATCAAACATCAAGTTTATAAAAATCAATTATAAAATAAATCACGCAAAGTCAATTTATAGAGTGGAAATTTCATTCATCAACCTTTAGGTCTGAAATAGAATTCATTTGGCTATTCCATGAGAAAAAAAAATGAGAACCCGATTCAATTTCCGATTTAACGACAATGAGTGAAGTGGAGTGCGGCCGAGTGGAATTTATTACGAATCGGAAAAATCGTTGCCTTTAATATTAGGAGCAAAGCCTAAAAGCAAATTAAGTTTAACATTGGACCGAATTCAATTTTCACTAGTTCAAGATAGAATACAAATTAGGGAGCTACCTAATCGCTTTGTGTTGTTCCTACCGTTGTTTTATTTTTGTGTTATTTTTAAGGAAATTTTCCGTAACACAAACTTATCTTAAAGGTAATAACTTATTTTGTATAGAATTGATGAATTCAAATTACATTAGATATATTCGCACAGGAATACTTTTAATCAGTGACTTCTACACAAAGTAAGTACTAGAAAGGAAAGTAGTTGATACTCAAATTTTATTGATACATTCATCGACGAAAGTATTGAAGTATGTTTATCACGGTTATCCAAAAGCATTTTCGTGTAAACGAAAAAGCAAGACAAACGAATTTCCCTGCAATTCCCTCCAAAAGCGCAAACAGACGAATAAAAAAGTATTTTAGCACATTTATTCAAGGTGACATCGAACAACCAAGATAAATCTGAAGGTTTATTTGCTACACAATATTCGTTTAGGGATTAATTCCACTTCAAGTGGTGACCTTTAGAGTTAATAAATAGATAATATAGTAATAGTACCTGATAAAAGGTATTTTATCGTGTACATGATTGCTTTCAGTGATTTTGTACGAATGATTGTTATTTACGAAGTTTCCATGGATACAGCCTTGGTTTTGTGAGCAATACGTGATACGTGAAAATAACGAGGTCGTATTATGTTACCGTCCAGTCATTTGTTGATTACTTTTGGCTTTTCTTCGAATAGTGTCGTTTAATTGGCTTTATGTAACATTTATTATAATTATCTGTTATTTGACGTTAATTAAGTATTCTTTTTTAACGAAAATGTTTGTAGGCTACTACATAGTCTGTTTTTATGCATCTTTTATGTTTCTGTTTTGTTCACTGTGTTGGTTGGTGTTATGGATAGAGACGAGATCTAGGCGCAGGACTGATGGTTTATATTTTTTTAATAAATTAATTTTTAATTAATTTTTTGCTTATATTTAATACTTATAGTCTACTAACATAGTTTTTAAGATATTACTAGCAAAATTCTGGACTTATTATTATTATTAGCCAGCTACGATTTACAGAGGGTTGTGACTTTCTGGTTACCGATCTGTATTTTTCACAGTGATAATGTTATGTAACATATACATTGACCTCGCTGATCTTTAGATCTGTACTGCCACCAAAAACTCACATTTACCGGCACTTGATCAACTGTTAACAGGAGTTGAAAACCCCGGTACCACAGTTTGTTAGTATCGATGAACTCAGGTCTAAGTCACGGCTACTTACGGAATTTAATATGTATATCCATACTGCCTAAAACATTTAATAAGCTTTCATCGTAACTGTTGCATGAGCATGAGCTGTAATCAAAATACGTACTTACACCGATGCATCTTTAATAGAATTTCTAACATAGTTTACGTGGTAACCTTGTTTGGTTCGCATTCTATGCCTGTGTAATAAATCTAATTTGAGAGGAATGTATCTTCTAATAGAATTTCCTTTGACGCTGTCGCCACAGAAAATGAAATGCTTTAGAAAATCTTGTGTTGTATTTATTTCCTTTAAAATTGAAGCATTCTGCATTCCATAAATATTATTAAAATAATCTTGTAAATATATCTATTAAACCTTCATTAAGTTCATCATTATGATAAAATATAGATTTAGAAGGATTTAGGGTTCTATTTACTTTCGAAATAAAGAAAGTTTCACCTAAACACAAGTTTTTTATTCTTATATTGCTTATTTAAGCTGAGATTTATATTCGAGACGTAACAAAAGCAGGGTACAAAATACTTCGTAAGCTGTTTTTCAGACACAAATTATTAGAAGTTGGAATCTTTTATAAAGAAACAAGAAATTATTGAATATAAAATATTCGAAATATTTCAGACATTAATAAACTCATACTGAAAGAAAAAAAGTAAATTTCAAGAGATGATTGTTAAGCCTTTGAAACAGTTTACCAAACATTCTTTACATTATTGGGAAGGAAGTTGGAAACAAGCATCCTTTGTTTTATTATGAAAGTTCGAAACTAACTTTCAATACACTGGATGCTTCAAACTCACTAATACAGAAATGTTTAACAAATAAGTAATATCAAATATAACGATTACTTCAGACGATAAAGATAAATTGTGTCTCTTGTTTAAGTTCAGATTTCTTGCTTTAACCAAGGTCCGTACGTTAAGATTTTTGTTGGACGCGAATGCCGTTCTGCATTTTTTGGCATATTTATGCCAACAAATGCAGATGCATTCTGATGGACCTGCCTAATACCAAAGTTCCGTTCTGCATTTGTTGGCTAAAATACCGTTCTGTATTCTGATGGACCTGCCTAATACCAAAGATCATAGGTCTTCGAGTGTAAGGTTGGCATAAGTAAAGGCCACGCTGAAAATTAGGAAGAACAAAAAATTCAATTCGTTTAGCCTACACACCTAAACAACGCTGACGATACCAGCTGACGATCTCGACGATCTAGCGCAAGGAAGTGCCACCTTTGGGCAGGCTTCGCTTGGCCTTCTGTTAGTTCGTTTAGTTGACGACTTAAGCGAAGATAAACCAACTAAGATTGGTTCGGCTTCGTTGCCAAAACGATTAAATTAGACATTGCTGTTTTTGTTTAAAGGAAACTATAAAATCAAAAAATGTTCATAAAGATAGGATTATAGAAATGTAGTTTTTTAAATTATCAAATGGAATTCTATTGTATGGAATTAAGTGCACTCAAGCTGATTGCATTAATGGAAGTGGATTCATTAGTCCAACTTTGTTATTGAATTAGACCACATTTGCATTCGAGCGAGGAGGTGTTCAATGTGTTTATTTATTTTGAGTTTTGTACATTCTGCGCCGAAGGTAAAAATCCTTTAAAACCTAAAACTTGGCTGAACCGATGCCTACTGCACAATTCACAATTGGTCAAATTCAAAGGATGTTATTAAATGCAACCCAGATACTGAGTGGGAAAATGTGCAATTCAATTTGGCCACAACAGAGGTACAAAAATTAGTAATACACCGTAACACTGTTGCTGAAATTTGACAAAAGTAAACATACATAAGCAGTAGGGGTTGCAATTCGTATGCCATTTTATACCGCATGCTAATGTCGTACCTACACTAAACCAAAAAATTATACCTTACAACAAAACACTATTATCACGATTCTCTAATAGCAGTATCTTAGGTATAAATGTTTGACCTTCTTCAATTCCATTTTGAAAATAGAAATACAACAAATAAATAGAAAGACGACAAACCTACGCAAATTATTCGATGGATCAACAGTTCTAGCGTAGTGCGTTCATGACGGAATTCCATAAAGCATGGCTTGTTTAACATAAATGTTGATTGAAATGTTAAATATAGTTTTCTGTTTTTCAGCATGTTTGATGTCTTGGAAATTAATATAAAATATGTTAATCACACACTTAAATTGCTTTACGTAAAAGTATTCAATGATTCAGTGAAGCGTAGGGTAAAAGACGATAAACTAAAAGTGAACTTAACTAGAAATGAAAATTGAGGACGTTTTCAACATCTCACACTGACTGTTTATCTAATGTCCATTAAATATACACTATATACTAAGGGATGATTTCCATCAAACAGCTCCTATCATCGTATCGGATAAAACAGATTTAATAATCGTACACAGCATTTGAAGTCAACGAAGCCGCGCATAGCAGCTCGGCCGCGGGCGTCTTCCATGACACGCGATCTTAGTCAAAAGTATGCGCGATCAGCTCCGTTCGTCGGTTGTCGTATCCGATCGGATCCTTTCAAAAATTAGAACACATCAACACGGAAGGAATGAAACTATTTGACTAGGCGCAGAAATGGATACGTTTGTAAGCGAGGGTACGGAGCCGATCGTAAGCGTCGATATCCTGCTGCGATCGGTTGTCGCCGCGTCGCATGCAATGCGAGCCCTTTAGTGGAAATCATCCCTAAGACTAATGTCCTTCGAAAAGGTCAAATGTTTATGTTCGTAGTTGATAGTCTATGGTCTATAGATAGAGGTTGTATGTGATTTATGAGAACATAAAAGAGGGTGTAATCATTTTAATGGTAACTGACATTAGTCCAATGCCATGATATTATTACGATACCTCTTAACCTACTAAGGTTACTTACCAATGAAATTTTATCACAGAGTCGACTAAAAGTGACCTTTCTGGCATTTTATGAGCGGCTTACATCAAAAAATTAAAAAAGAAATGTCTAATATTATAAAGCGGAAGAGTTTGTTTGTTTGTTTGTTTGAACGCGGTAATTTCAGGAACTACTGATCCGAATTGAAAAATTACGTACACTGTTGGATAGCCCATTTATCGAGAAAGGCTATAGGCTATATAACACCATGCTACGACTAATAGGAGCGGAGCAGCAATGAGAAATGTTGCAAAAACGGGAAAAATTTACGCAAACGAAGTTGCGTGGGACAGCTAGAAGTGGCCGGCGGATGAGCGGTTTAGATTAAAAAAAAAAATTTAATATTAAATAAACCATTGCAAAAAGGAAAGTCGACTGTTGCAATGATGGTAATGGACCTAGATGATCAATATAAAACATTTATCCAACCTCAAATAGAACATAACCACAAAAAGATTTGGCAACTATTTGAAAAAAAATACGCAAGCAAAACCTGGAGAACGTCAGAACTAAGTATCAATGTTTTGTGGACGGTTGCCAGGACCCTAACAAAAATAATGTATATTTATACCTAGTAGAGTTGACTTTGTTGAGCAATGTTATCTAAATTTGTAATTCCATAGTAAAGGATTATATCGAAAACTCTTACTGACTTACAAACTCCTTAACTCAATTCTAAATATAAATTGTACAATCCATGTGGGTGTTACTACGAAATGCGTGGGTGTATCGCGAACTTTATTTCTACCTCTCAGATATTAAAGGCTATTTATATAGTTCTTGAATTTGGTCGAAAGGTCAGGTGCACATTAAGAATACTACTCTTACAATTTATAATACAATCATCTCGATTGGGTGGCGGCCACTTCATCTGCAGTTATTTTACGAGAAAATAGTACCTATTTAAATGAAACTTGCTTTCGCTCGCAGCTCCACCCACGTGGATGTCGGTTATAATAAAACTGTCCTTCCCCGGAAGTCAACCTATGTCCATAATAAATTTTATCTAAATTGGTTTAGCGGTTTAACCGTGAAGACGTAACAGACAGACAGAGTACAGATTTGTAAAAGTAATATTACCAAATACCGTTCACACTAAACTTAGCCCACATTTTTGACGTGATAACGTCTTATAAATCAATGACCGGATGCACGCATGAAAAAGTGTCACGGTTCGTCACGCTACTGATAGGCTGATATATTGTCATGCGCCCGGATCCACTAAAGCTTTCTCAGGCATGACTGTTTATTACAATGTCATCAATGTTTTAAGTTGAAGCATTAACTTATCTGCGTAGGGCGATTTCATCGACATGCGATACAATTCGAACTAAAGCTATCAGCCTACCAGTAAATGGCGATTGCAGCGACATCCGATACAATTGGAAATTTAAAAAAATAATACATATCACAGACATGGCTGTTTATTACAATGTCATCAATGTTTTATTATGACGTTATCACGTCAAATATCGTCAGTAACACGACTTTTCGGACCATTTTTTTTATTAAACAAATCCATCAAATCTAATATATATGTATGGTTTGTTGCCCACACAACTTGAGATTATTGAATGATAGAACTGATTGGAAGATTGAAATGTTATTTATTGTTTGATATAATAGTGAGTACAAGTAAACAGTATGAATGATGTAATTGCACTGAATGTAAGGCCGGGCGACGCAGGTAAAGTGCTGACAAAGCTATGACCGAATTCTGTACATTGCTTGCACTGTACATGCTCCGGGGCCCGAGATGAAGGGATGCTGCAATGAGATGAATCATGAACTATTATAATGAAAACTAACTTAATACTAATTTTATATAATGCAATAGACTATGAAATTATAAAATTAATCGGAATTATATTTTCTTCGAATGTTCGGTGACGACGCCCTGTCCACAATGTTTGTGGTGCAGTGGTGTTGGATGGTGCTCGTAGGTTGTGTTTCGTTGGAGACGTAATGCACACTGGGTGTCGATGGCATCGATTGCTCAGGACCCTGTAGTCTTGATGGTTCGGGTTCATGTCGAGGTTCGCGTTGGTAACGGACTCGCAGGCGTTGCCATATGTAAATGATACTGCCGAGTGCGACGATTGCTACCAGTACGTAAATAACGACGTAGTGATGAATATCGTGATATGATACTCGGTCTGCTAGAACACTTGCTTCGTTGGCTTTCATGTTTTGGATAGAGGTATGAATTGCTTCTAAATCCTTTTGTCGGCCGTTGGCCTCCACCGAATCATTTGAGTGTACAGGTGCCATTGTTAGGTTTAGAATGTTGTTGATCGCCGGGATGTCTCCTTTTACGATGTCAAGTTTGGTGCTGATAGTATTAGTCTGCCGCCGATGTGAATAAATAGTGAACTTTGAGCCTTTGATGACGCAACCATCACTTAATGAAATGATGCCAACTTTGCTGAGTCGTACGGACGTAACTTGATCGTCGCATATGATCCGCACGGGGCATTGTCCGCAACAATAATATAAATACGTGTTTAGTGTATTTAGCTCCGTCCATTTGTCTGTGCAGCCCACCTTTTCTGCTCGACACTCGTTTGATGAATTGTCTTTTATACACAGGCTGTTATCGGACGTCATCTGATAAACGGCCCCTTTCAATGTACATATAAAATCGTTTGAGTCGTAGGGGACACATGTCTGTAAGTCGTTAATGGACATCGGTATGTATAAATCTTTGCGTATGTTTATGGCTATGTGAGGTGATATCGGCTTTAGGGTAACCAGGTTTTCGCCAATTTTTTGAGGAATTTCTATGAGATGGTACAACTACGTACATAGTCTTCTCTACTGACAAGAGGTATTCTTATTTAAAAAATCAGGTTTTGTTTGGTCGCTCTTGCTTTCACTTTCAATAGGTGATATAATTTGGTTAAGTCTGTCTGAATATTGTTTAATGGCAAGGTTAAGTCCCTAGCCAGTTGTCCTGTTATAATATTCAGTTCATCCCTCAGTTGCGCAGGTGTCAGCAGGTGAGAATTAAACTTTTCGTAAAATATATCAGCCACCGTATCCACCAATGTCTCTTGAATGTCTTTTAGGCTCCTCATGATATTGTTTGCGATTAGAGCAGATAATGTGAACTCGCTTTTGCTATCTGTTTTTTGCAGCTGCTCACCAATTTGATTAACTTTCAAAGTACAGTTAATCATGTACTGGTGAATCATTTTGTGTTGTTTTTCCAAAGTCTCCTCCACCCTTTTGATGACATTTAGCTCTGCTTCTACGATCGAGGTTTGATTTTTCCACAGCGTGGCAAGGTGCTTCTGATTCTCCTTGATAAGCCCAATATCTTCTTCATACTTTTGTGCAAAGTCATCGTCCAAGATACCAAATAAACCGTGGGCAACGTAGCCTATGCCATTGATAAGTCCGCGACGTAATCGGCGTACGTCACTTTGCTGACCAAGTAAAATGGTGTTGTAATGTTCAAGTTCATTGTAGCTCTGACGTAATTGTAATCGGACTACGTCACATTGTGGTATATGATCCGATTCACATCTGTTATCAAGGTGTTTGACATATTTGTTGAGTAGATCTATTCCTTGCCAATATGGAGTCATATCGCAGTAAACAATGAGCTTCCATTCGTCGCGTTCTAATCTCATGTTCGCAATTTTGTCGAAATAGATGCTTCGGGTTTCGCTAAGATTTGATATTTTGTAATCGCACCGTACCTCGGGAACGAATATCAGGAATGCTAATAGAAGCGCATAAATAAAGTTGCATAATTTTGATGACGATTGTTTTAATGGTTTGCGATTAAGATTTGTTTGATGTTGACTTTCGGCCTCTTTCTTTCTTGTATTATATTCTGTAATCGGCAGCAACGATATTCTTGAAATTGGCCTTTTGATTGTACCATTTTTTGTACGTACAGTTACTACCCGAATGTATCCATCTTTGCCAGGGTGTAACTCTATGATTCTGCCTAAAGCCCACTTCCCTGCAGGCAAATTAATGTCATGGATGATAACGATATCATCGATTTTCAAATTTGCTTGTGGTAAACGCCATTTGCTGCGAGTTGATAGTTGGGTTAGATACTCAGCTCGCCACCTTTTCCAGATGTCATCGAAGATTTTTTGGGTGAGTTGCCATCTTGTTCGTAAGTCTCTTTCTGTCTCGATCAAGGTGAGAGTGGGACCGCTTGCTAAGAAATGAGACGGCGTGAGGCAATCTAAATCTTCGGGATCTTCAGTAAGTGCGCACAAAGGTCTGCTATTCAAACAGGCTTCCAATTGAGTTAGTACCGTTGAGTACTCTTCATACGTCAATTTCTGGTCGCCGACTACTCGTTTGATGTGGTATTTTAAGCTTTTCACGGCTGCTTCCCAAAGTCCACCAGCACTTGGCCAAGATGGAGCGTTAAAATGCCACGAGATGTTCATGTCAGTGATAGCGCTGTGAAATTCAACGTCCAAAATTGATTGAAGATCAAGATATTCTGATTCTAAAATTCTGCTTGCTCCCACAAAATTTGTGCCATTGTCGCTGTAAATGTGACCTGGTGTACCTCTACGTGCGGCCATCCTTCGTAATGCAGATAGGAATGATGAAGAAGTCAGATCTGATACCAGTTCAAGGTGCACTGCCTTCGTGGCCATGCACACAAATACCGCTATATAACCTTTCGTGGTCTTGACTCCTCGCCCTTTATTAGTTTTGATGTCGACAAATCCAGTAAAATCGACTCCAACGTGATAAAAAGGACGAGTTGGATTGGTACGTGCTTGTGGTAGATCTCCCATCAATTGTTCTTGTTTGATTGGGTCGTGTCGCCTGCACTTAACACAATTTTGAAGGCGTTTCTTTACAGCTCGATTTCCTCCCAAGATCCAATATTGTTGCCGCAAAAAAATTTGAGTGAGTCGTGCTCCACCGTGATATGTCATTTGATGACCTTGATCAATTAATAAATCACTGAGGTGACTATTGTTGGGTATGATAAGAGGGTATTTCATATTTTGATTGATGTTTGCGTTTCGAAGTCTCCCGCCAACTCTCAATAAACCTTCTTGATCCAGGAAAGGGTTCAAATTCAGCAACTTGCTTTTTGTGTTGATTTGTTTTTGTTTTTGTAGGTTGATAATATCTTCTGTGAATTCCGATAATTGTACTTGTTTGATCAAAATGTGTTTAGCCTTTTTCAATTCGTCAATTGTTAAGTACTTTGGTTTTTGTTGACTTCGTGAAATAGCTCGCAAAGTCCAAGCAAGTACACGTGTGGCACGATTAAAGTCGCTAAATTTCTGCAATAATTTTAATGCAATGCAATCATTTTGTTGAGTAGTACAAGCTTGTTTCGCAATCTTACTTTCTTCATTTGTAGTGTAAATAGTTTTCAGATTTTTGCGCCTGTTTCTATCGAATGATGCTAGCCATGTTGGTCCATGCCACCACAATGGATGCTGTTTGAGCTCCTCTGCCGAAGATCCCCGACTCGCACAGTCGGCTGGGTTGTCAGCCGATTTCACGTAGTGCCAATTACTGATTGGTACAATTTCGACGATCTGTTTGACCCTATTGGATACAAATGGACGCCAGCGGCTTGGATCTCCCTGAATCCAGCCTAGAACAGCTGTTGAATCTGACCAACCGTATGCTTTGATTTGATAGCTTGATAGACAGTTCTGTACAACTTTGGTGAGTTTTGATAATAGAAGTGCCGCACTCAGCTCCAATCTCGGTAACGATATTGTTTTATTGAGAGGCACAACGTTTGCTTTGCCTGCTATAATCACAGGTGGTAGTTGATCCTGATTGTATTGTCTGATAATCCTGCAATATATTACGCAAGCGTAAGCCTTAGTTGATGCGTCACAGAATCCATGTAATTCAATTTCGGCATTTCTGTGGGTTTGTATCCACCTGGGTACTGTAATTTGCTCAATTTTTGGTAGATCAATCTTGATTTTTTGCCACTCTTCATTGACATGATTTGGAACTAGGTCGTCCCATTGAAGATTCAGCGACCAAACGCATTGAAAAAGAAGTTTCAGTTTGATAGAAACGGGTGATAGCCAACCTAGAGGGTCAAATATTTTTGAAATGTCTGATAGTAATGACCTCTTAGTGGCTCGTTTCGATGTCGTTTCGACCTTGTTTTGAAACTTGAACTGGTCGTCAAATGGATGCCAACGTAATCCCAATGTTTTGGTTGATTCTTGGTGTTTGAATTCATATGCTTGTTCAGCGGTTGTCGTGACGTCACCCAGTATATCGTGTTTATTCGATGACCATTTTCGCAAGTTGAAACCTCCAGACTTCAAAAGGTTAATGAGATCCGACTTGAGTTGCTTTGTTTCTTTGAGACTGTGTTGTCCCGCCAACAAATCATCCATAAAGAAGCATTGTTCGAGGACTGCTGACGCAACGGGATACGTCGAGCGTTCATCTTCTGCTAATCGCCTTAAGGTCATCATAGCTAGAAATGGGGCTGCTTTGACACCGTAAGTAATCGTTCTTAGTTCATATTCGGATAACTGTGTATTGGGTGATGAACGCCAAATAATTTTCTGATATGGTAAGTCTTTTTCATGACAGAAAATCTGCCGAAACATTTTTTCAATGTCGGCTGTGATCACGTATCTAAATTGTCTCCATCTCAAAATAAGAGTGAATAAATCTTGTTGTAAATTTGGGCCACTGTACATTAAGTCATTTAGACTGTAACCTGTCGATGTTTTCGCTGATGCGTTAAATACCACGCGTAGCGAGGTTGTTGTTGACTCAGGCCTTAAAACACACAAGTGCGGTAGTATGCAATCTTGCTGTTTTCTGTAAGTGCACGGGCGCATGTGACCTAGTTTGATGTATTCGTCAATAAAAGATTTATAATTTTCGCCAATTTCCGGGTTTCGCAATAATCTCTTTTCTAATTGATAAAATTGAGCCGTAGCTTTCTTCCTCGATTCTCCCAACTTTTCGTTAATGTCTGGCTTCAATGGCAATCTGACGACGTATCTCCCGTCCTCTTGTCTAATTGTTTCGGTATTGTACTGTTGAATGCATTGAAGATCCTTTGCAGACATATCAACGTTTTCATCTGCAATGTCCTCGATGTTCCAAAATCTTTGTATGTCCTCGATATTATTCATCACGACATTGCAATGGTATGATTTGACATTGCCGCTTAATATCCAACCGAGGTGTGTTTGTTGCGCTATTGGTAGGGTTTCATTTTCTTTGATGATTCCGCCCATTAAAATTTGTGCAAACACGTCCGCCCCCAGTAATAAGTCAATGGGTCGACTCAAGTGGAATTCCGGATCAGCCAGCTGAATGTTCTGTAGATATGGCCACGATGGTTTTAGGAACGTCTGATTGGGTAAATTGTTGATAAGAGTATTCATTATCACTACCTCCGTGTGAAATTCAAATTCTGAATAAATTGATGACGCAACAATATTGACTACGCCCTTACAATTTGTTTGGTTCGATCCGACGCCAAATATGACACCTCTGCATGCCTGTCGTGGCAAACAAAGTATTTGTACCGCATTTTCTGTTATAAGGGATGCTTGAGAGCCTTGATCTACGAGCGCTCTCATTGTGTGACACACTCCGTTGGCTCCCTTGACTCGGACGAGAGCAGTAGCGAGTAAAACTTCGGCAATATTTTCTTTTGCGATATAGGAGACATTATTCCGAGACTTGTTTTCGCGTGACGTAGACGGTGTTGAACTCTGGAAAGCATCATGAAGCAAGGTGTTATGAGTACCATTGCATACACGACATTTTGATGCAGAATAACATCGTTTGTCTTTGTGATCGACCAGACAATTTTTACAAAGATTCAACCTTTGTACTGTGTCGCGTTTTGCTTCTGACCTAGATTCTAAAAACGCCTTGCAATGATACAGTCCGTGATTGTCATTGCAGAGTGGGCAGTTTTGCGTTCTTGTTGTGAAACTTTTTATTGCTGAGTTGCGTATGAATGGTTGTTTGAAATCATTTTTATTGTAATTGTATGATGTTTTGATTTGTTTGTTGGAATGGTCAAAATCTTTCTTAGAGCTTGATGTTGTTGGTTTTTGTAAGGATTTCTTAATCCGGGATGATTCCAGGGCAGTGTATTTATTTTCTAAAAAATTTAGAAAATCTTCCATTTTAGGTAGTTCTTTAGGTTTAGCTAGGGACTGGCAATATTCTGTGTTTGTTTGATCGTCCAGTTTCTGAGCTAAAATGTGTACTATCAGCGGTTCCCACGGCGACGTGCTAATTTTCTTCAAGGCATTGACACATTCGTTGGCAGTATCGAATATGTTCTTGATATTTGTATCGGATGGAGTATGTATTGTCGGTATAGATAATAAAACGTCCACATGCGAGTTGAATATGCGTTTGACATTACTATACCGATGGCTAAGGATGTCCCAGCATGGTTGGTAGTTTTCTGAGCTGATGTCTAAATGCTTCACAATTGTCTCAGCCTCTCCTTTCAGTTTTCCTTTTAAAAACTGCATTTTCTGCGCACTAGACATAGACTTGCAGTTGTGGATGGTTTCAATGAACAGGTCTCTGAATGATGTCCATTTGTTGTAATTTCCACTGAAAGTAGGGATGTCCATTTGTGGTGTACTGCTCTCGCGATGTGCTATTGAGCCCATCTTCGTATTGATAGACCTCTTCAAATTTTTATATAGCCGCTCGTATTTGGTATATGATCTTTCATACTCCTCATCTTCATCGTACAACTCGCTATCGATCTCCCAGTGTAAGCTGTCGATAATGGACCATCGCGATTGAATTGCTACCAGAAGGTCTTTCAGTTCCCATTTTTCTGAAAGGGTTTCAAGGTTCACATCTGCGATTGTACGAGATAATGCTTTGAAATTGCTCTTTTGCTTACGCAGCATCTCTTCCAATTTGCTGGCGCTTCCTTTAGAAACCGTCTTGCTGGTTCCTTGACCCGGGTCAACTGGCAATGTCGAATGATCCTCTAATGCTTGATCCTGAGATACTTGAACTGATTGTTTGCTAGTTGATAGACCTGTCATTTGAGGATCAATAGGGGTCAAATATCGTGATATCGTTTCTCTTGCTTGACTGTAGAACGACATGGTCTTTTGATAAATGTTGTCTGAAAAGTAACTACAGTCACGATCTTCAAACTCACATAATTGCAAATGATTGGACTGAAACTCAGCCCAGTAGGAATCCAATGTTTGGATACGTTTTTTGATGTAAGGTAGCGTCTTACGATCTGATGAATCCTTCTTGAAGTTTGTCAGTTGTTGTTCCATACCTGCTATGATTTGGTTTTGGTTTTGAAAAAGGTTCTCCATGTTGGCGCTCATAATGATTGATTTAATGATTGGTTGATGTTTGATTGGTTGATGTTTGATTGATTGATGTGTGTGATACACTGCTACTTGGCAGATAGTGCTTTATTAGACTCTCAACGATATGTGCGCCTTCTCAATTCAACTGGTGAGACCCGCTTGTGGGAGGCCAGCCAAACCGATTCGCTACCGCAAAAAGAATAACAACACACTTACCGCTAAGTATTCAGCTGTTGCAGTCGATCCAAGTAGACGTTTAGTTTCCACTCCACTGGTCGCACGTTCAGTAACAAACACAGAAGTTACATAGTATACCACTGTATCTGATTCTGTTTTGCTCGAAGGACCATAAAGATGTATGGTTTGTTGCCCACACAACTTGAGATTATTGAATGATAGAACTGATTGGAAGATTGAAATGTTATTTATTGTTTGATATAATAGTGAGTACAAGTAAACAGTATGAATGATGTAATTGCACTGAATGTAAGGCCGGGCGACGCAGGTAAAGTGCTGACAAAGCTATGACCGAATTCTGTACATTGCTTGCACTGTACAATATATTTCTGCAACAGCAATAACGAAATAAACATCTTGGCTGCCGTGCCGTCAGACCCGTTTTTCTGGCTGCACACATCGTCATATAATGTTCGACTGGCTGCGGCTGCCTAAAAACAAAACAATCGAAAGAAATTACATTAAACATTACTGTAAATATTATATAATATAGATTTTTAATTTTTTATTACAATGAAAATTTACAAAATAGTTTAGATATATTCAATACACAAATGAACTAACTAATTGAATCTCAAAAATCTATTTTAAATTAATTGTTATAAAGGGAATCCCTCACTTACCCTCGATCTGTGAATTCCAACGATTAAAGTAGTAAGGGTTTAGTCTTACTTTATCAGCTGAAATTGATTTTTTTACATTATACGAACCTTTGTTACACCGTTATCGATTCTTTAATATTTATTATTCAATGATTTTTATGTATACTTAGGTAAAGATCTCATTATAAATCAGTCTTTAGTAAGCCTAGTTCCAACATTGTGACACAGGTTTCACTAAGAAAGGGTACTAGGGGCTTAGACAAGGTACATTCGTTCCCTGCCGAATTCACTAACGCCGTTCTAATCGTTCGCAAAGAATTAAAAAAATGTCTATGGTCTCCACCACAAACGTCAAATTCTATACTACAATACTTTTCTGTTTTTAAGAGATTCTTAGATATCTGCAGGGTTGGGCGCGTTCTTTGGGGCGATGAGCCACCCACTTCCTGAACGCGCCCCAAAAGGTGACAGCTAATAGGGTCATCCGGGGATACCGCACGGTCTCCCGCGAGACGGCTTGCCTCCTCGCCGGAATGGCGCCGTGGCATCTGGAGGCGATAGCCCTCGCATCGCTTACGAGTGGCGAAAGGAGGCGCTATACTGGGGTGAAACTCCGCTGTCTTGCTGCACGGCGGAGGAAGCTCCGGCTCGATCTCATGGTGTCGTGGAGGGAACAACTCTTTAAGGAGTGTCAGGCGCCATGGCGTCCTGACCTACCGCCTACGCAGGTACTCACCGGACACGGGTGTTTCGGGAGGTACCTGCATCGCATTAGGCGGGAGGAAACGGCCGGGTGTCACCATTGCGGTGACCAGCTGGAGGACACGGTGAAGGTGTGCCGCGCTTGGGCCGAGCAGCGGCTTGTCCTTGTGGCAGCAATCGGCGGTGGCGACCTCTCGCGTTCAGGGCTCATTCGAGCCATGCCGCGGAGCGAGAGGGAATGGAAGGCAGTCGTTTCCTTTTGCGAGGAGGTGTTGCTGCGAAAGGAGACGGCGGAACGCGTGAGAAATAGACGGTCCTCACGTCCCGGCCGCCGCGCGTTACGCCCCGGGCGACGGGATCCAAGGGACGACATCCGGCCACCCTTGGCGCAGGCCGTAGCACCAGGCCCGCGTCGACAGCGCGCTAGTGTTCCACGCAAGTGCGCCTTAAAGAGGTGTCAGTAAGTGACGGGCCCCATTGGACCTGCGCCCACCAGGAGTGCGGGATCGATCGAAAGAGTAACCGTGCTCCCGGAATACAAGGGCGAAAGATGGAACACAGATGGGTTTTAGTCAGTAAGAGTCTGACACGCCCTCCCGCTCGTGCCCACAGCGGGAGAAGTCATTTGATAATTTCCCATCTTTAAAAAAAAAAAAGATATCTGCGGGCTAAGGCAACGTTACCAATGTTGGTCCTGTGCTTCGGAAAGGACGTTAAACCGGTCTTGCGCCTAATCTTTCTCCGGTTGTATCGGATAGTGTACTTGTGTCTGTGCATACACTTATTGTGCTCTATAATATCTCTTGCGTACTCTTGTTGACTAGTCTCTAACGAGATTGGACGCCGTAACCGACGTGGGTTAGGAGAGGCCATAATCCTTTAACTACTTTTTAAGGGTGCCGATGAAAAAAATGTGACAAATAGCGCGTTCATCGTGACTTACCATGAACAAGGGTCTTTACTATTGGTCTGTTGCTGTTGCTTAATGTGTTATAAAAATCCAGGTGTAATGAATGCTGCCGACTACTACGGACTTGATGAGTTGCGACGCGCATGCGCCGGCTTCGTGCAATGCTGCATCACCGTGGACACCGTCTGCGCTCTGCTTGCTTCTGCAGAAAGATACATACAGTACAAGTGCACCAAGTCACTGGTACAGAAGGTGAGTTTATTGGCATTTAGAATTAATGTAAAATAGCTAACCCACAAATGTTCGAAGGGTAGGTATTCACCTTTAAGAATCGGTCCTTATTAACGTTTTTTTTTTTTCGTGTCCATGGCAAGCCCTTGCCAACTGTCAAAATCTTGTCATAATGGTAAATGGAGAGCTGCGCTCAGAAATGCATAAACGCGCAGATTGGCGTGCATTTTAGAGCGCACCGCGCATGCGCCAATTTGCATGGGCTTGACATGGACACGGAATTAAGATCGTGAATAAGGACTAAGGTAATAAAACGATTTTAAATGATTATAAAAATATATATTCGTCCCTAATTTAACATGATTTAGTATAATCATCAAAATACAGGTTGGTTGTACCTAATGTTTTAATATAATGTACAGTCAGCTGTATAAGTCGCTTAAACTTTCGTGAATATGCGGAATCCCATAATTGAAATCGTTTGTGCCAATGTTGGCGCCAATGCTACTTTCTAGATCCACACTTTTTTTTTTTATTGATCTTAAATAATGATGAACTTGAAATTATAATTTGTCACGATCAATATTTTAGCTATTTATCGACATGAATATCCTTTTATAATTATTACTCATTGTTGTTTAGTAATTTCGATGGTAGAGAACAAACTTTACCGTACATTGACAGCATAAAAAGGTTTCTTTATTTTAAATTTCCAGGTTTTGGAATTCGTGGATGAACATGGTAATGAAGTATTGAACCTCGGATCCTTCACACTGCTTCCACAACATGTTGTAAGGTTGATACTGGCGAGAGATGAACTTCGTGCTGACGAATTTACTAAATTTCAGGTAGGTGTTGTATAAATTTGTCATACTATATTTCTTCGAGATTGTAGATATTAAGCAAAAGTTTATTTTTCAAGATTTGCTAGTGGTATTTTATTGGGGATTTGACTGGCATTTTATTTTTAGGCTCAGGCTTTATTTTTTAAAGCAACCAGGTGTATGTGTACTGGCATTTGCCATAGACGCCGCTTATTTTTGGAACGATGACAATCCAAAAACTTACATAATTTGGCGCCAGCGTCTCTTTCAAATTCAATACTTTCATCAATGATGAACACATATCTTTCTGCATTATGTTGAATATACATTATATGCTCTGCTCGATATTACTATAGGTATATTCTGTTTGTGATTTGTGACTTGTAAGTTTTTTTTAAGCTATTGCATAGCTTCTATCGCGGGCCTTGAGCGTGGAGACCGAATCCTGAAATTCCGTAACGAAAATAACCTAACACCCCCCACTCCGACCGGCACAGCGGTGATACTTTTTAGTTTTGCCATCTATCGATGAATAGCAGAACTATTATGACTTTTTTTTTAATTAAAAAAAAAAGTTTAAAGAAAAAAAAATTAAAACATTGTTTTATTATAATTAAAAAAAAAAATTAAATTGCTTTTTTCAATAATGAAAAACAAAATTTAAAACATTGTTTTTTTATAATTAAAAAAAAAAACTTTTTACAACTTATTATTATTTTTGTTTAATTGCTTAAATTGATAAAAATGCTATGCAATAGCTTTACCGCGGCAGTTGCCGAGTGCCACACATTTTTTTATTATTTAATATGTGTGTACCTGTAGGTATAATTATAATAAACATAAATTGTTATATTCATTTCAGGCTGCGTTGATGTGGAGTAAGAAGTATTGTGACACGAATCCAAACATGATCCTGAAGGATGTCATTGGTAACTTCCTGGAATACATCCAGTTCCACAAGATTCCAGCAAACGTCTTGATGAGGGAGGTCCACCCGCTTGGTTTGGTGCCTTACTCCATCATAATGAATGCTTTGGCATATCAGGTGCGGATAACGTAGACAATTTTCAATTTACTCATAAAAATACGTAGACACAGATCTCAGATAATAAATTTGAGTTCCCTGTTCTCTTGCGAAGAAGAAAGAAGAAACACAGATTAAAACCTGTGTTTCTTAACACACTTAACAGAATGTAATTTTAACAAGCTAAATTATTGCTTAATAAAAAAACCCGACTGCTAAAAAATAATAACGGAAATATTTTGGCGTTGGAAATCCGCCATTATATTTTTTCTTATTTTGATGTAACTAGTGTCACATTCACAACTGAGGCAAATCTAACGATACCTCTCAAGCTAAAATCCATGAAGCCATTTAGGCTCTAGCTAGAGCATTCCAAAGAAATATATACACATTCATACCTACATACATACACTCGAAAAACATAACCCTCCTTCTTGCGCAGTCGGGTAAAAATGTAGTGGTACATTGAATAGAGTGCTGAAAACGCTCTTGTTGCAGGCAGACCCGGCCAGCGTAGATCCTGGTAAACTGTCCCCGGCGCGAGTGCGGCGCGCCGGTCGCTCCATGTCCGTGCAGTCTTCGCTCGATCCCTACGGCTCCAACACCACCCTCTCCTCCACCGGCTCGAGCGATGTTCCGTCGTCAGACTCTCGGCACAACTAACGCGAGGGGAACCCCCCTTCCCGTCCCGCGCCCGAACCCCTCCCTGGTCCTTCTTCCGCCCCTGTCGCTCCTCTACCTGGCCCTCCTCCAGTGGACAAACCACCGGAAAAGCTCGGACTATTTTCTTCAATTAAACGAGCCGCCAGCAAAAAGTTTGGCGAACGACGTTCTCCAACGCCAAAGACGAGGGAACCCCGATCGAAGTCGGATTCTATAAGACATGCAGCTCTAACAAGACAAGTCTCTGAGACGGTGGCAGCGTCAGGAGACCCTACATTCGAACGCTGTAGACCAAAGAAACGTGACAGTGAAACAGAGTTTCCAGTGCGCAAATCTACTTCAGAAATCTCCGACACTTTTCCGTTTGTCAGACGGGCTTTAGCTGAGATAGAGAATGGTTTGAATTATTTTAGAAGGTCTATCACGTCAGACGCGAGTGAACCAAAAGCACCTTTAGCAAGAGGTGAGCCCTTGGTTGTAGTTGCAGCTGCAGAAGATGAGGAGGCACCGATGTCTCCGCCACCTCCTATGGGTTTGAAAGAACGTCGAGGTTCAAGGGGTTCGCCTTGTGCTAATCTTCCTCCGTTAATGCTTCCTCCAAGCACTCCTGATCCATCGCCGGGACGTTTGTCTCCTAACAGACTCTCTCCACAGAGACCAAAAGAGCCAACGTCGGCTCCAGTGTTGTCAGTGATGCGTAACCCTACGGGGCCTCGACGTTCAAGAACGCGCTCCGAGATGCCACCGGAGCCTCCTCCGCGATCGCCACAGACGCCTCGCCCGGCGTCCGTCTCTCCTAAACACACGTTTGCATTCAAAATAGTTCTGAAGAAAGTGGAGAGCACGCCGAATACATCATTTGATAAACCGGACCAATGAGAGTACCTCCTCTAAGCGCGGCCGTTGCCACACGGTGGGGTACTCGAGGTTAAAACGCGCTTTTCTCCATTTTCTAGAAACAGCTAGCATAGATTAGTTAGCGGCGAAAAAAAAACAATGGCTCGCCAAAGAATATTGTACTTATATCAAGATGCATCGGAAGTTCGTTCGTATTCTTATGAAATCAGGGGCTGGTCCTCTGTTTGACGTGTATCGACATTGTATGTCGACTTACCGATAGTGTATGTTAAGGTAAATGATTGAAATTTATATGGTTCATACTTGTTAAAACTAAACGATGAAGATTTACAATTGAGTGGGAATAGAGTATGTGGAAGAATGTGAAATATTTTTTGTGACACTATTTCTATTTGACAATCTTATTGCTATGTTTTTTTTTGATAATTTTCACACACGTTGATTCGGACGATGACGTTCGGAACAATAACATAGATGTGTATCATATCCTCTTTAACTATTATTATCTGAAGAATGAATTCTAAAGTTAAAAAAAACATATTAAGCACCTATAGTCTGTACGGGTAAGAATATACATATAAAACTATACATTATAATAATATAACATATGATATTAAACATAAAGACTTAGGCAAGGCCTTGGTCAGGCTACTGAATATACAGTAAGTAGCGCGGGAACTTCCTTATTTAAAACAATGATAAAACAAAAGGTATAGAAAATAACATTTTCAATCGGCGGTAGCCTAATGGCTAAGGCATCGGACTCGCAATCGTGAGGTCACGGGTTCGAATTCTTCCCATTATACTGCCGACTTGAACCCACTCCTAACGCAAGCCTTAGAGCTTAGCTGGAGGGGTAAACAGCTATGAAGCTAGTTATCTTTTTTTAAAATTGTTTTGTAGTTAATGGGACATTTAAAGTTTTGTTTTACTGCTTTTTGAAAATCATATCTTGAATGTGGCCACCATTCCGCTCTAAGTGTATATAGGGAGAGTCGTAAGTGAGTTAATTATGAAGTTCCCGTGCCACACCCTGTACCTTCTTCTAAAATAACGTCTAATGAAAAATGTGTGTATGTTTTTATTAGTACAGATTATACTTTTATACGATCACTGGCATGAAACATTGGCAGTTTAAATGTATTTTCGATGTTATACAAGTTGTCTGACGTGAAAGTATTTTTATAATAATGTATATAGATGGAAGTGTTTGTTGTTAGCAGTTTTGATATATATTCATTATAATATTTTTTCTTTGTATGTATGCTTTTGTCGTAAAATATAAACATACATATCCACAATAATTATAAATTTATGGACATTTTACTTTTTGATATTGTAAAATCATGAAATATTTCTTTTGACGCAATTAAAAGCACATATTAATGTGTTTGAAAATGTTATTTTTAATAATTACAAAAGTGTATTTTTGTGGCATATAATTTAACAGATTCAACATGGATATAATGTGGTAAAATAAAAATGTTATGACAGAAGAGTCATTGGATAGCTGATTTGGTCTCAGGGCCCATTCAACTATTTAAATTTTATCTTATGTTTTCCAATAATAATTCCATGTGTTTTTTACGCTCTTAAAATATATTTATATCTGAAAAAGCCGTTGACATTAATAGGCCTCCTTCCTTGGAATAGTCCATCAATAATAATTTATTCAATGTTGGGATATCTTTTGGTTAATCTGAAATTTATTTTACAAATACAATAAATGCATTTTTGAAAGATAGAAAAATTTGAAATCCAGACTAAAAAAAATTCTATCTTTCAAAAATGCATTTATTGTATTTGTAAAGTAATTGGCAAGAAAGGCCTATAAAAATTACTTCAACATTCGGCCTGCGACATCATAATTTGTTAAAATGCTCTCTGTAACGAAACAATAACAAAAGCCGTGATAGTTCTTTAACTACCGACTAGATGGCGCTGCGAAGGCCCAATTTCGCGAGCATGAAGAGATAGAAAGATTTGAGATCTAGTAACATAGTCCAGATAGGTGGTTCGCTTCTGGCCCCGGTTTGGCTACGGAAGTCTCGGGTTCGATTCCTGAGTCTGGATTTCAAATTTTTCTATCTTTCAAAAATGCATTTATTGTATTTGTAAAGTAATTGGCAAGAAATGCCTATAAAAATTACTTCAATGAAATTTATTGTTTTATTAATGATTTAATTTGCATATGCAATTGAATAACATTCCAATTTCACCAAAAACTATTATGTCTATTGTGGATCTGTTATTTCAGTATCAATGTGATTAAATACCAAATGCCAAGAGCACAATAATTGTTGTGATTTGTGTAAATTATATGAAATTGTCTTGTCTTGAACCCTTAATATCTACAAATAGGTAACTCCTTCAAATTCTGGTCTGCGTAATTTATTTAGGTTTTTATTTATTATTTTACGAATAGATGTCTTGATCTCAAAAGCTGTTGTAAATCTTTAAGCGCGTATTTCAAATATTTTAATACTTTGTACTTTCATATTATAATTTTCAGAAATATAGGTACATAAATTCAATTGCCTTATATTATTTACGATAAGTACCCATTTAGAGACGATCTATGACTTGCAAAAACATTTAATTGATATTTGCTTCTATTTGGTTACTCGTTTGTTCTATATTTATCAATATTTGTTGTATAGAACAATTGTTCAAAATATAATATTTACAGATTAAGGACATTACTATCACAATTCTGTGGCTAGATCAATTTGCCCTTAGGCCAGTGTTTACTGACATTAACTAAATTAAAGGTTAAAAAAAAATGCTACATAAAATGTTGTTTATACAACGAATTACTATTTGACCTAATGGTGAATCGTGCTTACGATATTTAATATGAGGCATCCAATATTACGGTAACATGTTATTATTTGAATGTTACTTTTGTTATTTTTTAGCGTATTCATGCTAATTTAATAAATATGAAAAACTCCTATGAAAAAGTTCTTGTGATCTCCGGATCAAATCCCGCCCAAGTGACTTTCTTATTCATTCATTTATTATATTTAAGTAAAGTCTTGTTTAACTTATTTCTTATAAAAAGCACAGCCAGAATTGACAAATATAGAATAACAATGTTATATTATCCCTCGTGTTCATTTGCATCAATAAATGTATAGAAACGTAATTCACTAATTTCCTGAAGAATTCTTAATCAGTGTTCTGTATGTAATAATAATATAATGTCCGAATATAAATATGTAAATGTTGTAGTGTCCGATCGACAAAAAATCTTTTGATGAATGCTTTAAGTACCTACCTACATTTTTGCATCCTAACCGCTGAATGAATTTGAATGAAAAATATTTGATTAGATCGACTTCTAGAGGACGAAAGGTCAGTAGTTTGCATGATTTTACTATACTCTTGCCCGTCCTCTTGAGTGTGCTCGTCTTTCGTATAATAATAATAATATTAAATAAATCATTTATTTGAAACAGATACATTAACATTTTTGTATACCTGCCAAACTGATTCCTTGTCCTTTCTCAATCTTCAGATTTCTAAAAAATGTTTCAGTGGTTTAGACGTAAAAACGTAATTACGTAATACTAAAAGACGTAAACTCGTAATTTAGTATGGATAGAAAATCAATTCACAATTTATTTATTAATTTTCTCTGCAAGATTATTTATAAGAAAATTGTGAGTTTATTTAGGTCTCGTTTATTTAGTTGTTGTGGAATAATAATACCTAATAACTAATCTGCGATAATAACTGAGCCTGTGATAAGACCGCCTCTTTTTAATTTAAAGTCATAACTCCCATGTTTGTTTTTTTTTGCTATTGTGAATAAAAGCTTTCGATCGGATACTACACTCTATTACCCTATACCATATCGATGTCGACTGGAGCTGTATCAAGCTGTTTGTTGTACCAAATATTGTGTTTTTTCTGAATAATATTATTATGTAAATAATGGAAAATGTGGCCAAGAAATGAGAAATCAATGTTCTTGCTATACCTTTGTGTTTTACTAACCCAATTTGTGTCATTATTTTCAACGTTACCTACCAGCTAGGTTTAACTGTTTAAAAGACTATGCTCAAAATGTTTGGACAAAAAATCCAGTGCGAACAGACACAGGCTGTTGCATAGAATATTATTGATATATTAGACATGGAGTTTTGAAAATATTTTATTTAAGATTTGGTGGCTAAGTGTGTGATTTTACTATTTATTTTTCCTGTAAGGAATGGATTTTTCGTGTACCTATGAAATAACTTAGATCTTGGTTTATCAGGTGATGTTAACCTATTGTTTTATAACGTATTATACTAGTTATAGCTAAAACAAGGCGCTGACGCTTATAAACGTGTAAAAACACTGACTGTACCTTTTTTTATAAAGGTACAGTGAGCAAAAAATAATGATCAAAAAATTATCAACAAAATTTTACTAATGTCAATCGGTCCGATTTACTATGACAATTAAAATATTCCTTGAAACCAATGACTCTGACGTACTAAATAAGTCAGAAATCGTAAAATAAATGTCTACTGAGCCCTGTCTACGAAATGTATGAAAAACGATTTGTTGTGATTTCTGACATTGCACCCAATGCTCAGTTGGTCCTATAGAGTTTTTTGATTGTATTAGATATAGAATTGATAAACATATGAAATATTGTCATACCAACATGAAAAAAAGTGCTCCTTAAGAAAAATCAATAGGAAAATCATACTATTAGCCATCGAATCCTAAACTGAAATGATTACAGAATGATATATCTAGAAACCATTAACAATCCTAGATATATCCTGTGTCTGTTCGGTCTGTGTTCTTTTTGAGCACAATGCTCAAAAGAACACAGACCAAACCGACACAGGTATTTTTTTTTTTAATTTAATTAGGTAATTCGTAATTAATTTAACCGATTCCTTTCATTGTCATTTACTGTTTACTATCAAGTTGCACCCAGTTTTTTTAAGTTTTCTTTATAACAAGCAAAAAGGCCATAAGGGTGATCAAACCTTATGCCGAAAGGAATGGATATGGGGTCTGTTCCACACATATTAGAAGTCTGGTTACATGCTTTGCCCACCCTTTCTTTAATTAATAAATAAACCTTGTTATATAAGTCAACAACGGTACAGTCCCCGACGGGTCGACATGGCACTTCGGATACGTGACCATGACGGTATAGATAGATAGTTCAACTCATCTTTGCGCGCAGCGTTATGTGTGCGTTTGCTTGTAAGGATACAGTTTTAATTTGTGTGACAGTAATGCGGTAGTCGTCGTCTTAGCAATGCGTATAGCAATCATACATGCACACACATTCACTGTATTTATACAAGGTTACTCACACATAGCGCCGCGCGCAAGATGAGTTGAACTATGTACGGATGCCGTGAATGCACGGCTCGTACATTCGCGGCGCGTGAGCCGCGCATTTGTGGCGCATTCGCCAGATTTGTGTATACCATTCTACACCAGTTCTCAATAGGAAATTCTCGGAATTCTCTATACCAGTTTCAGTTTTTAATTTCGCTTACGGTTTGCCTGCATTTGTATGCTTACTAAAATGAATTCGAAAATTGTCATGTCGACCCGTCGAAGACTATAGGTGCCTCTTCGATAACTTAAACTCATCAGAAATTCCTGATGAGCTTTAGTTTTTGTACATATACTTAGGGCTAATACAAGTAGTTTAAGCAGGAATTTGTCCTTAATTCGATTAATAATAAACCTATATCTCTAGTCTCCACCCTTCTAGTAACTACGGTCACAGTAACTTTTCTAACTTTTAATAATACTGTAGAAGATATAATACCTTTTATAATACCTTGGGACAACTCACACAACGTCAACTGATACCAAACTAACCAGAGCTTGTTCTATGGCAGCCAGAAAACTGATAAACATACTTATATATTTCTAAATACATACTTATTATAGATACAAATATTTAAAGCGGCGGTAACTTAATGGCTAAGGCATCGGTCTCGCAATCGTGAGGTCGCGGGTTCGAATCCTACCCATTACACTACCGACGTGAACCCACTCCTAACACAAGCCATTGAGCTTAGCTGGAGGGGTTAGAAGGATTGCTACTAATGTGGGACCAAAATCCCACATTGCTAGTTATCATTTAAAAAAAAAAAAAAAAAAAAAGATAAATTACACCCAGACACAGAATAAACCATCGTGCTCATCACTTAAAGTCTTATCCTGGATGGGGATCGATCCCACTACCTCTTACGTAGCAGTCGGAAACACTCCCACCGCGCCACAGCGGCAGATATGATTGGCATAACTTGTATGAGTATTCAAAAATAATCCTTTACAGTTATTGTGGGCGTTAACGCCACAGTTCTCTCTTAACTAGTCCCACCCCCGAATACTCAAACTACACTTAGCTTTGAGTCGTGCTCAAGCTATAGTCTATAAAAATGACTGATGGTATTATTAGATGGTATTTTAGCTGTAAGGTCCTTACATATGAAATTAGCTTTTTTAATCAATCGAAAGTATTGACCGTTATTATCTATGCACTTTCGCATTGTAGGTAAGTCATTGATTCCTTTGCCGAAGAAAATGTTAAACAATTTTTTCTCGCTCTATCGAGAATCGATAAAATCTTTGAAGGTGGTTTCGACTGCATCACCGGAATTGATATTTTTCCTAGCAAGAAATTCTTCAAATGCCTAAAACTGTGATAATCTGTTGAAACAAGGTTTGGGGAGTATGATGAACATCGAAAACATTACAATCGCAGCTCTTCTAATTTATCCATCGTCCGACATGAACTATGAGTACATCGTTGTCCTGAAGCCACAGTAGCAGGGCTATAGCAATTAACAGTCTCAGTTGCTTAACGGCTAGCTTTTTCATTATGATTTGCAATTGTTAACAATAAAGATCTGTCGAAATCGTTTGTCCAGATCTTAGGACGTTGTAGTGTATGAGACCAGTACTTTTTTCTGAGTCAACCTTCACTTGGGACAGGATTTGGGCGGTTGTCCTGGACTCAAACACTGTGAGGAGCTTTTTTGATTGTCGTACAGGATTCATTCACAAGTATAGATACAGTTAAAAATTCTTTCCTTATCGCGAGGGTTGAGTAATGTAACGTAGCAATTAATGAGTGTTTGTGTCCTTCACCAAATTCATGTGGTACCCATTTCTTGAACTTTTTCAATTTGTTTCAAGTGAATTAAAATTGTTTTGTCACTTATACCAAAGCCTGCAGCTAAATCTGATATTGTTTGCCCTAGATTAGGTTCCACGATCACCTTTAATTCTTCATTGTCAACTAGGGCTTCCGGTCGTCCACGGGTTTGTTCTGTAGGTAAAAAAAAAAACAGAATGAAAATGTAACCAAAAATGTACCGTGCTTTCTTTTACAGTAGCTTCCTCATACACATGGGTTTCAGCTGCGCTGGTAAATAACGCGGTATTTTTAGTTTTCAATTTTGTTAACAGAACGATGACAAAGATAAATGCACAAGCTTAAGTCTATCTCTATATATAATCTTGTCTCTTTTGTTTTGTTTGTCGTTACGTTATTTGTCGTAGTACGTGTCATAGGCCCAACCAAATAGGCATGGTTCAGCTAGTTTTAAATAAATTTGAATTTAGAAGTCCTAACCATACGCCAGATATTTTAGATTAAATGGGCCAGTTCGACAAAACGCCAATTTCATATGTAAGGACCTAATATTAGCTAATATACCTACATTTAAATATTCCACATAAGTATTCTACCAACAGGACATTGACTCGGTTTTCACATAAAATTATTATATGTAATCAAATCCTTTCAGTTATTACCCATTAGGTGTGTAATATCTTACCGCATCAGCCTCATACCGACACCTGCGCAGGTAATCAAATAAAAATCAGTATTATTGTCTTGAAATGAGCAATAGAACTGCAGAGCTAATGTAAAAACAATGAAATTGATAGATTATACGTAGATATGGTCTGTTGCCCAATAGAACTAATATTAAGACTTTATTGCTATTTTTGATAAAGTAGTGAGTACAAGTTAACAGTAAACAAAATTTAAACTAATCTATACTAATACTAATATACTAATACTAATCTATACTAATATATAAAGCGGAAGAGTTTGTTTGTTTGTTTGTTTGCTTAAACGCGCTAATCTCAGGAACTACTGGGCGATTTAAAAAAAACTTTTTTTGTTTGATAGCCCATTGATCGAGGAAGGCTATAGGCTATATAACATCACGCTACGACCAATAGGAGCGGAGCAGCAATGAAAAATGTTGCAAAAACGGGGGAATTTGACGCATACGAAGTTGTGCGGGACAGCTAGCCTATACTAATATTATAAAGCTGAAGAGTTTGTTTGTTTGAACGCGGTAATCTTAGGAACTACTAATCCAAATTGAAAAAATATTTCACTGTTGGATAGCCCATTTATCGAGGAAGGCTATAGGCTATATAACATCACGCTACGACCAATAAGAGCACAGCAGCAATGAGAAATCTTGCAAAAACGGGGATAATTTACACAGACGAAGTTGCGCGGGACAGCTAGTATTATAAATATAAAAGTAACTCTTTTTGTCTGTTACGTTTTCACATTTAAACTGCTAATCGATAAATTTGGTATGGGGATAGTTTCAGTCTAGGTAAAGGACAGGGTTAGTTTTTTTGCGTTAACCGACATTCAAGCGGCCGGGCCACACGCGAAAACTAGTTATAGATAGTAATATACAAACCAGAGTCGTAGGAAACTTCATAACAATATGCTCCATACAAATGTGGTATTTTAGATTTTAGAATGTTTACTTTTAAACATGTCGTGTAGATTAGGGACGCACGGTTTAAAGACGATTTAAGATCTAAAGTAGTTAAGACGTTTAGTAAACACAGTAGTAAGTAGTGAAGACGGGTAACCGTTTAAGGCATAATGTCGATATTTGGTTTTAAGGTATAATGTGGATAGTGGTTTGAATCGGACCTCCCACACAAATTTTGTGGATACAGCGCTAAATGAAACTTGCCGCTTAATAACAGGCTGCCTCAAGCCGACCCAGGTAAAATTACAATCACCACTGGCTACCACAGTGCCTTTAGGTCTTTACAGTTATGTGGGGAAGTACGCCAAGATGGACGAAGACCCACGGCACCCCATGCATGGTCACATTGCCGTCCAACGAAGACTGAAGAGCCGTAATAGTTTCATCAGGAGTGTTGATCCTCTGAATACGGGGTCATCAAAGGCATGGTGACAACTATATAATGGAGGACGGAGTATTCCTGCCGAATCCATTTGTGCAACCCGCTGAGAGCACTCACAGAATATTTTCAGGCTTTTATGAACTTTGAACTTTTATTTTCTTTCATCCATATACATTCGCGGAAAAATATTGAGAACCAAACTTCAAAAGGTTTCATCAATTTAAAAGGTTTCTTAGAAAGTTCATGCTGCGTAATAGACTATTACCTGTACTTATTAGCGATGAAGGAAACTCGAATCAAAGGGTTTGTTGTTTCGATGGAAACCTTTTAATTTGAGTTTTACTGTCGGTCACTCCAATTAGCTGAACGTCAGTCTTGGAAGTTTTCGCTTTTAAAGATCAATCAAGTTGAAAACTTGTTTCTTATTTGAAACTCAATAGGTAAGTATATATTTTCATATGAAAATTAAGTCGATATCTTAGAAATTTGTGGCACCATCGACAAGTAACGCGTAACTATTAATTATTTTCTTGATCAAGAAACGTAACACGGGATAGATCCCATCTAAACAAAAGAGATACTGTTAAATATACGTCAAATGATACGATCTATAGAAATTTGTATGAAATTTAACATAATTGTGACAAATAATTATTTATGCACAAATTCATTTTTTTAACGAAGTAATGTAACATTACTAAAACTTATATGTCCATAATTATTAAATTCTCAGCAAAAAATAAAAGCAATATTCTATTAAAAATGGCCACCTTTGGCTTTTATACAAGCCTTTAATCTATCTGGCCACAAATCTATGGATTTACGCACTGTTTCCATGGAAAATTTCGCCACTGCTTGCTCCAGAGATTTTTAAGAGATTCAATGTCGCTGTGTCGTTTAGAGCAAACTATGTCCTCTTAAACTGACCATAATTTGTAGTCAAAAGGCTAACCCTTTTGACTGAGGGCCAGTCTTATCGTCTATAAAGTCCGGAATGTTCGTTTCAAGCCAGTCTTGGGTAGTTTGTGCCTTGTGACAAAGTGCAGAGTTCCACAACACGATCCAAGGCTGTCTCTTGATAAACTTTGGCTGAAGTTTTCACTCCTTTTTCACAAAAATGTAGCGTTGTGACGCCTTGATAAGACACGCCCCACCAAACCATCACTGACGCAGGATGATGACCACGCTGTACCTTTCCGACCACTTGAGCAGCTTCTTTAGAACTGTGAGCGTACATTTTATCATTTTGCTTATTGTAGTGCTCTTCAAGAGCATATTTCTGTGCCCTTCACCTGCGTATCGCGATATAAGGCGTTTTGATTGATCCACTCTCTTTAATTGTAAAGATTGATTTAGGGCATAACCTGTATATCGACGATAAGCACAGAGCTTCAGGTCTTGTTTTATAATACGCGACAGAGTCCTTTCTTTATTTCTCGAAATAAGATTTTTTGCCTACTATTGGGATTTCATTAATTTGCATTAACAGCCTTTGTAGTTCAGCAGCACGCGGCCGCCCCGATCTTTTATGGTCTGCGACAGAGGAAGTGTTGTTGTATCTGATGATAGTACGATATACGAGCATACGGCTGATACCAAGCTTTTGAAGTATCTAGAATATGACCGACGGCTCTATACCCACTTTGTACATATTGTAATTTGATAATGAACATGAATAAATATGAGAATGGCGCGAAAGCGAAAAATCTTTTAAAAATAATAAACGGGTTCCAAATTCAAAGTAATTGAAAAGTTGAGAAAAAAGAAAAGTTTTTATGTTACAGTATTTATGGCCGGACTATTAATGTAGTTTAAATGTACATATGTAACGTACTAAACTTATGCCATAGGAATCCGAAGAACGGAATATTAAAAATTCACCCAGCGGTAATACAGAGAATTTAAAATTTCAATCTTAACATTGGCGAAGCTGCGAAAAAAAAAACAGTTAAACTTTATGTTCTTTTACATAATATTAATGGTACGCCCACAACGGTACAAGAACAGATTATTTTTGTTAAAATTGCGCGCGGTTTACACGATGATGTTCAGAAGTTATTGCATTATACCCATTATGTATAACGGTTATAATGCTATAACTTTAGGGTGTACTATGGCGTTTATCCCAACAACAGTTTTTTATAGTAATTATAGCTTAGCTTACATCCTGCTTACAATCGTTTTGCATAAGCAAGATTATGATATTTTTTAAATTTTGATTGAAATTAATTAACATTCATCTTAAGGTTTCAAGGTAACCTTGTTAGGATTATAACTTTAATATCGAGCTTTTAGTACTGGCTTTTTGGTGTAGTGGTTCGATCTCAACCCAGGATATACAAATTTGTGATAAGCACGATGGTTTATTCTGTGTTTACTTAGGTGTTATTTATCTAAAATATGTATATATTTAGAAATATATAAGTATGTTTATCAGTTGTCTGGTTTCCATAGTACAAGTGCTGCTTAGTTTGAGATCTAAAAGCGTTGTGTGAGTTGCCCCAAGATTATTATTATTTTATCTTGCAGTAGGTAAAGACAGAGAGCCGAAATAATGCCAGTTTGATTTGTGAAAGGTGAACAATGTTTGTGTAGGTACTCGATTTGTTTTCCGACTTAGGATGTATCTCGGATTTTAATGTGTATAAAGTCTGTCACACTGGTTTCTCAAGAGTAGCAGTTAGGAAATAAGTATCTGTCTTACCACTATACTTGGTACATTAAATTAAGTTTACCTAGTAAGTAACCAATAATCTGATACAACAAATTTAAAATGGGGCGGTTATAAGTTTAACGTGTGTCTATATGTCTGTCGGTGCCTTCGTAGCGACCAAACTGGTGAACAGATTTGGATGTGGTTTGTTTTATTAGGGAGCTAGTTAATTCTAAATGAAATAATTATGTATAATGAGAGTAAGTCAGGCATTTATCTTTGTTAATTACAAGCTGATCCGTGAAACTTAATTCATTGCTGCTCCGTTCCTATTAGTCGCAGCGTGATGTTAACTCAATAAATGGGCTACCGAACAGTTTTTTTTAAATTATTTGTTGTTTATTTATTTGTTTGTTTGAACGCGATAATCTCAGGAACTAGGGGTCCGAATAGTAAAAATATTTTACTGTTAGATAGCTCATTTATTGAGGAAGGCTATAGCTTATATAACATCACGCTACGACCAATAGGAGTAGAGCAGCAATGATAGATGTTGCAAAAACGGGGAAAATTTATGTTGCGCGAGTCAGCTAGTCTATAATAATACTAATAATATTATAAAGAGGAAAGATTTGATTGTATGTTTGATTGTTTGTTTGTATTGAATAGGCTCCGAAACTACTGGACGGATTTCAAAAATTCTTTCATCGTTGTGAAGCTATACTAACCCCGGGTGATATAGGCTATTATTTATTCCTGTACTCCTACTGGAACGGGACTACGCGGGTGAAACCACGAGGCGTCCGCTAGTTATAAATATACATGAAAGGCAATGTAACCGATTATAATCAACAATCTTTCTATTTCACAAGTCTGGTAACAATATTGTTTCAATAATATACACGTATGTCCAAATAAAAATTAATTGTTTGTCGAAACAAAATCCGAATTAAATTATCAAAATACCCTTCCAAAATAAGCTTTGGAAATTGTGTAATGAAAAGAGACCCGCCATTTATATGGAGGCGGTCAGACTCCGCCTAATGGAATGTACGAAATGGAAGCAAGAAAATAGTGAATTACCACATCGTAGTGGACTATAAGAGGCAATTTATATTACATAATAAACCCCGGGATAAGGTCTGCAAAACAGGCCATTTGGGTCAAAAACAATTCTATTCAATATTACTGTTCATAATATACATAAATGACCTCCCCAAAGTGACATGTCATAATACTGTTTTGTTTGCCGATGACAGTACGATTATTTTTACAGGAAAGGATAAGAAACAAATTGAATTAGAATTAAACAATACTTTAGATAAAGTTATTGAATGGTTGACTTTAAATAACTTAAAAATAAATCTTAGTAAAACTAAATTAATGTCATTTCGAAACAGAGTTGATGCATTAAAAGACATGAATATTGTTTACTCAAATAATAAACTAGAACAGGTAAATGTAACAAAATTCTTGGGTGTAAACATTGATTCTCAGCTGAATTGGAAGTCGCATATAGAAATGTTATGTAGTAAGCTCAATCAATATTCTTATGCCATTTATATGTTGTCGAAAACTGTAGATACTTCTACAGTATTAACAGCCTATAATGGTTATGTTACTCCTCTACTAATGTACGGTGTTATGTTCTGGGGTAATTCTGTAGATAAAGAAATGGCTTTTAAAGCGCAAAAGAGATGCGTTAGGGCTATATTCAGAATGAAACAAACAGAGAGTTGTAGATTAATATTTCCAAAAATAAAACTATTAACTTTGCCTTGTATTTATATATTCGATTTGATAATGTTTGTTAGAAATAATTGTGATATGTTTGTTAAATTAAAAAGTAAGAGGCATCAGTTTAAAATAAGCTTCATATCAAATAGAACTGGACTTCTGAACAATAGTGTTTTTTGTATGATTACTAGAGTTTATAACCATTTACCTACTAATTTGCTTAAAATTCCTGAAAACAATGCACTCAAAACAAAACTAAAGGAATTACTTTTAAATAAAGCATATTACTCGGTGAAAGAGTTTCTTGAAGACAATTTAAAAAAGGAATAAAATTTATGTCTGATTAATTTATTTTATCTATAGTAACTGTGGAATATTTATTGTACCTATCACATTAATTGTAAACATTACTAATTTTATGTATTTAATTTTGCATGGCGTGTTAGCCTGAATATGGCGAACATTTTCTGTACCTTTAACAACTGTATTACCCATATTATGCAATAAAGAATTTGAATTGAATTGAATTGATAATGTTTGGCTATGTACTACCTAATGAGGAATTCAGTGATTTTTTGATGAAATATTTATTTGATTTGTAGCCTTAAACTGTAAGAGATACCCCTTTTACAATTCTAAGTTACAAATCAATCAGCTAGTATATAACTCGTTTAAAAAAACGGGTTTCACATCGGGAGTTAAATATTAACGTTGTACATTTTTGAATACTTTGGAATGGTTGGGAAATATTTAAAAAACAAAATGTATCTATATGCTATCATTTATGTGATTAAATACAATATTCATCTATTGCGCTATCGTACAGAAATATAACAATTTAAAAAATTACAATGTCAACGACATGACTATTGAATCAAAATATTAAATGTTAAATGACAAAGTAAAAAACAAAAATAAGAAAAGTCAAATAAAAAAGAGAAGAAATAATCATTTGGACTCGAACCGGGTTCTTCTGGTTTCTAGACCGCTCGATTTCCCACCAATCCACCAATCCACCAATCGACCAATCTTTCGGTCACGTGACGCGAGTTTAACATTTTCTATCCATACCAAAAAAAGTGCGCAACGCTGCTAAAGAAGTTTTCACTTCAAAAATATATGACTTGTATCTCTCCTCCTGTCGTCTCCTGTATCTGAAGTTTCGTATAAAAATACCGATTTTGAACTTGACTAAAAAATAGTATTTACAAATTAAAAGTGTAAAATGTTTAGGTACCTTTATTTATTACTCTTTGTTTTGTCTATTAATTTTTAATTTGATCACAATGGTGAATTTATAATAGCGGCTTCCTTTCATAAAAAGTTTGTAGACCGTCCCAAAATTATAACTTTCTTGGAATTTGTCCCTTTATTTGGAAATTTTCCGGTCACGAGGAAATCCCTCGAATTTTTGTGCTATGATTTAAAATAACTCCTTTCATTGCTTCATAATGGACAATAATATTCTATTTTGGAAAAATACCCATCTTTTTTGGCGTAACTTTTCTGGTTATTTCGTACGGTAATCGAAGACTTTATAATTTACTTATATTCATTGATAAAATATACGATATTTTGTGAAAAATTCAGTTTAAACTTGAAACATCTGGATACAAAACCAGATTCACAACTAGAAATATATTCGTACGGTAAAAAACAATCGTGTGTTAAAGATTTATCCTGAATAGGAATCCAGCTCATGACTCATGAGTTAGAGCTTCGAACAACTTAAACAATGAATCTTTATATCGGCTGAAATATACTAAAAGTCATGTTTCATGTTTTCGTCCATTGAGTGTTTTACGGCGCAACGTCCAGAAAATGGTAGTAAGTAATTTCAAATGTATCGTTCAAATCTAAGATCTGAACAATAAGAAAATAAAAGCTTTCATATTATCAACGAAACGTAATATTTTCCTTTGCATAACAATGTAATTTATTATTAAACTATATTGTATGTGACGAAAGGGCTCTTCAACATTTTGGTAAACATATCGTCGGAGTACGTTAATGTATACAATCATTTGATACTTTACTTAGTGGGAGAATAATTGTATGAGTGATTTTGCTTTGCCAAAATTGTAATAGTAAACATCAATGGAGTATTAAAGCCACAGTTTTTTTAGATTTACATGGAAAATATTTGACGTCAATTTGACGATCGGGTTTTTATTGATCGTAATAACAACTATATAAGTAATAAAAGGTTAATAATAAGTAGAATAAATGATTATTATTACAATAATTGCATTTTTATTTTCAATAATTGCCTATAAACTTTTTTACCTAATAAGAATAAATGATTATTCGGACAAAAGTATCAAAAACCAATTAAATTTGTGTACATTATCATTTTAACAGGCATTTGCCGTGGTACATATCTACTACAGGAACGTGCAAAACGAATCTTGTAATTTATATCGTGGACTCTATTAAATACTAGCTACTTTATTTACATATTTAGTACCACGAAACAAATATTATTAAAATTGTCATCGTGTACATAAATAGTTCCAATAAAATATATAAGTAACCTAACCTAACACACAATTTTTTAATAATAAAGGCCAATGCAACTTAAAGGACCAAAATGTCGGAACAATGAAACCAATTTGTTTCAAAATTTGGGCCAAACTTGAATGAAAGAAGTGCATTGTCTTTTCTATAATTAAATAGAAGTTATCTTCACGGTACCGAATCATGAATCGACTAATCTATACTGTATATATATCATTGCAACATACCTACTATTGCATGTATAAGTTCTCTTATATAAAGGTAAATAATGATCATACAGAATAATAAACCCGTTTAATAACAGCCATATATGAAGAAAACCGATGGAAACTCGGCCTCGGTGTCACACAGCTACTCATTCAAAACATGAAATGTCAACTGCCTGTAGGTAACATTCGTAAAACTCAATATTTGCACGCGCCGAACGACTTCCTAGTACGTTTTTAATTAATTAAAATGTTCACTATATAAATTACTTTGTATAATTACTGGAAAATGCCTTGTTGCAATTACTGGATGGCAAAAATTGAACATTTATACGTACCTGCTACTTTATTGTTTTATATTTTAACAGGTCATGGTTGAAAATAAAGTACAAATAGTAATTATAATGTACTAGGTTTTCCTCACGGCTTAGCCTATTTACTATTCTGATGTATGAACTATATAATAATGGTTTTCTAACTCGGTTATGGCGACCAAATTCATCAGTCAACTTTGCAGAAGATATTATAGTGAACATCCCAAGTAACACAGGAAGCATTATAAAAAACGAATAGTAAAATTATGTAGAGCTTAAGATCCGTTTAAACTCTATAATTTCACAAAATATCTTCAAGCTTTAAATTTGCCGTTTAACACCATTGTGATGCTTTACATTGTATAACGGTTGGATAATAACATACCAAAATACTTTTCTAAAACCTTTGGTATTAGAGTAGCGAACCGTAATGCAGCTGTAAGGCTTTCAACTGTTTTTAGTGCCTTAGGATCTACAATAGCATTTTTAAGTAATAAGATAATGCCTAATGCTGCTTATTAGCGTAAACTTGTACCATTATAATGCACTGTAAATCCATTAAACAACTTTGAGCTCTTTCTAAAGCCCATTGTTGTGTAATAGCACTTATAAGTAGTAAGTAAAAGCCTAGTGCAACTGAAAAGCTTAAACGTGAATCAATGTAATGCTTAATTTTTTAAAGATCATCTGATTTCTGTTATACAGCTAAACTTAATAAAATAAATGGGAGTTGTTGTAATGCGTTAAGCTGTATTTACATTCATTTTACTGTTTTCATAAAACCTTCTGTCGGCCATCAAGGGGAAAAGCAAATTATGGTACGTAGATTGTTAAATATTAATTAATTTTACAGTGCGTGTATCTTTCCATACACTCAATTCTAATAATAAAATTAAGTTGTGATTTCATTGCAGTCGTAATTGAATTTTAAATAAAATTTTGTGCAGAATTGTGTTTCACAAAATGTTGAAAAAATCATTTAAAATAATATTAAGAACCGGAAGCATCCGGCGAAAAATAGCAAAGGAACATGCAAGAATTATGTCTTTTTATTCGTATAATGAGAACGATTTGTGCGACGTGAGTTGTAGCGATATTAAAGAAGGTTCTGTGGGTCACCAATATCAAGTAGGATCTGTCAACATTAAAAATACACACGATACGGAATCATCGTGTTTTGAAAAATCTTTTATAATTCGACAAAATCTTGTTCGTCCGTTTGATGCTGAAAATGCAAGACCCGAGAGCTCCGACGAAAGTGGAGATGACAGTTAAATTAATAAATATATGAAATGTTTATCATATAAGAAGATGTTCTATTAAAAGGAATGTTAATCAAATAGCGTTAAAAGATCTCGCAAAAATTATTAATGGATTGATTCCGGAAATATTACCTATGGATTCAAGGACCATTTTAAAAATTCCTAGATTAGCCAATATAAAGAAAATTGAAGGGGGCGCAAATTACTAATAATTTTACTATGCTATTGGAAAACTGAACAGATGATCCTAAAACTTTATCTTCAAATCTCAATTTTGACGGTATGCAATTTTTAAAAGCTCAAAGAAAGAATTTAGCCAATATTCTGTAACATTTCTGAAAATCGTAACATTAAACCTTAGTGATTGGAATATATTATGGAATTGGAAACCTAAATATTTAACAGCTTAATTAGAAGATATTGTCACCGATGTTAGTAGGTTATTAGAAGAGGGAATTACACTATCGCAAAATTCTGAGAAGAAAGTAATAGTGCAGATCAGATGTTTCATTTGTGACTCTCCTGCTAGAGCTTTCATAAAAGGTAATAATGACCCTAATTGTCCGTGTACACATAACATTATGTGTATGCACAAACAAGTGCACTCTCTATTCCCTCATTCTCATAGTCCAATGCGACGTAAATCCGACACGACCGGAGTGAGATTAGGCGTAAAACTGACGGCTTAACGTGATCTTAGAAGTACGGATGGGTGTGACAATGTGCGAAAACGGTCACCCATCTATGAACCGACAGTAGTAACGTTGCTTAACCACACAGATGTATCGATCTGCTCGGTCGCCATTGAGTAAGGGACCCCTCACCGACATATCTGTAACATTATTGTAACATAAGTTTTATGAAATTCCGTTCAGTAGTTTTTCTGTGAAACAAACATCCATCCAAACTCATTTTTTTTTAAATTTATAATATTAGTAGGACTAGTACACTTATTTTTACCCTGTAATACCTCGGTACTGTATAATAACTTGATGAAATTGGAGTATTTAGCTACAGAGATTAAAAATAATAAGTTTTTTTTTTCGTTTAATTGTCAGCCTCGGTAAGTCATTGGTGCTGGCTGGTGGTAGGCTGTGGTATATGGTTCAATAGTAATTAAAGTTAATCTTCTGTAATATTGCGTAAGTTACTTGTTAATGAGCACCCAGTTACAGAGAGTAAATATTTAAAAGGGTGATCACTAACAGTATTTCAAGTAGCAAATATTTTGTCTTTGTTTTGACGTGATAACGTCTTATAAATTGACTTATAAAATTAATTGTCACTTTCTCGTGCGTGCACCAGCACGCATAAAAAATTGTAACGTAGCAACGGTCACGTTATTGATTAGTGGCTAAGCAGTCACGTTATTGACTGGTTGCAAAGCAACGCGAATGACGAAATTCCGCTTGCTGATAGGCTGAAGTATTGTGGCCGTCAGGTGCGCCCGGGTGCACTAATGCTGCCACGAGCATGTTTGTTTATTACAATGTCATCAATGTTTTGGCGGTTGCAGCGACATGTAATACAATTGGAAAAAAAAACTGTCACAGGCATGGTTGTTTATTACAATGTCAATTATCACGTAAAATTATCGTCCGTAAACCAACTTTATAGACAACCATTTTTATTTCATTCTATTTTCAAAATAGATTAGAAGACAACATATTTGATTGTTAAAATAATAGGTATTACTGTTATTAACGTCTACAGGCTGATTGCTTCTTGCGTCTACCATATGAAATGACATTATTATAAAAATAAAATGTTCCATTGCAATAGCAAAGCAGTGAGCATAAATTTTTCTTCCTTTTGAACGACAGACAATTTCATTACAAACTAAACTAAACAAACGTTTTCAACACTGACCAAAAACGCCGCTCAAAAAAACCAAAAGGTAGACAAGCTGCCTTTGTACTGTGAATCAGTTTTAAAATAGAGACAAAGTTCTTGCGGCTCTGTATAAGAGTGGATTTTCATTTGTGTGGCAACCTCGTTAGTACTTGAGGGTACTTCAACGAACTCTGGGCTTCGCAGAACAAAGTAACTTATAAAATTGTATGCATATTTTTTGTATGATTTGGTTTTGTGAAGCATTTACACTTTGTGTACTAGATTTAAATTCATTAAAATAGCTTCTTTATATTTATTTGGAACAAACCAATAACAATGTTATTTTCAACCGACTTCAAAAAGGAGGAGGTTCTCAATTCGTCTGTATGTTTGTTCCCCGTTTACGCAAAGACGGCTGGAGCGATTTGAAAAATTATTGTTGTGTTTGAAAGAGTATACTTCCAAATTGGTCCCATTGTCATCCGATCACGATCTGATGATGGGATCCTGGAGAAATCGAGGGAACTCTTAAAATATCAAAGGCACCTCCAGTGATTTAGGTATATTTCACAGTGATTCGTGCATTTACTCTTAAAAAACACCAATTGATGAAGTGGAACTGATGATGAAGACTACAAATGATGAGCAGACCTATTCAATATTTCACAGTTTGCAATTCAGTTACTTTAATATGGTGTTGAGTAGCACTTTATTCTCGTTATACTACTATCACACAATGTAATAGAGCTGATAGTGAACTCCTCAACAATCAACAGCCCTGCATCGGGGCAAGCAATATTTAGTAAAAGGATTTGAGCAGTTGACATAAGCCTATTTTAACATAAGTGAATTACATACCAACCCACTAAAAAGTGAGAAATAATAAACTTTTTTACAAAAAAATATTACCGACTTCAAAAATAATTACAAGGCAACTGCAAAAAATAATATACCTAGAATAACAAAAACAAATTAAAAATTTTGAAGTTGGTGCCGAATAAAACATAAAGACTACTATTTCATGGCACCAACTTCAAAATCTTTGTCAAAATTTTGAAAATAACATTTTAATAATAAAAATAACGTTTTAATATATATTCGGCCTGCGACATCATAATTATTCATTAGGTTAAGTCTCTTTAAAAAATGCAATTATTGTATAAATATAGTAAATGTTTAATTAATTGGCAAGAAATGTCTATAAAAATTACAATGATAAATTATATGTCATTAGAAAGCTTTTCCATGTCTTGCAACTTTTTCTACGGCTGGAATTCTAAAATCTCTGTGGAAAAAATGTTACAGCTACTTATGGGAAGAGTGAACGGCTGGTTGACGTAGAAGTTAAATAACTTCTCAGCTTTGTAACCAATAACGATAAGTGGTATGTCATCAGAAAGATTTTTAACTTTTACTATGAAGATAAGTCTAAACTCGGTGTGGGAAAAAGTTATCGCTACCTATGGGCTGCGAGGGTGGTTAGTTTAGGTACAGCTTCTTAGTGTAATAAACGATAAGTGATGTGTCATCAGAAAGCTTTTTTAATAATATGTGAAATATATACCTCTAGTAGCCAAATCCGTCGATAGATAGATAGATTATTGAAAATGGCCGTTAGTGTTGTACAAAATACGACAAATAACGGCAAACGATAATGTAAATAAAAAGCTTTTGTCATATATCTTTTGTTACTTTTGCGGTGACGGGTACTTTGAAATCTCTTTATTTTTGTTGTTTCTTAGGTTATAACTACAGAAAATATTTTATAGGTGATTTTGTATTATACAATAAAAATTACTATTTTTATCTCACAATCACTAAAACCACCATTATTTTCAGTATACTAATACCACCATAGGTAGACATTACTCTTACTTATGAAATCTCATTTTATTTAGCTATATTTTTTTTCTACAGCGATTCGAGAATTCCTGCCTTAAAAGAAGTTGTAGCATTATAAAAACTTTTATCATTACATATCGCTTATTCTGTTAGCGTACTTAGACAATGTCCATACATTTTTGCCCGTTCTCCTTGAATTGATAAAATTAAAAAAAAAAATGTTTTGTTGGAATCCAAAACATATTTTGTATGAATTTCCGATACAATATAACATATCATTGTAATTCTAATTACAAATACGTACCTATATCGGTCTCAACTGCCATTCTGATTCAATTTACAATCGTGTATTCAAGCAAAAGTCCCTAATAATGTAAAAAATAAGTAAATATAGAACACGCTCGTCTAAAAATAATTTTATTATGACACAGAGAACGGAATCGGTACAAAGGAAGAAATGAATATACCTGCAGGTTCTTATATCACACTTTATCTGTGTTCTTTATCCACTACAAGAATAGGACTCGGTTATTCAAAATCCTATATAAAAATGCAAAATAAGTCTTTTTATCTCCTAAATATAGTCTTCAGGGAAACCGGCAAATGTAAGATGAAAGATAAATTGTTACATAAATCATTTGATGTAGTTCCCATGTGTAAAATTTCTCTCGTATACATAGTTGATAGGGTAAGCTGAGATCAGGGCAAGTGCAGTGCTGTGGGAACTTTAGGATTCATAATACCGCAGAGACTACGTATTTTTTAATATTTTGTGCACTTAATGTGTTACTTGAATTCAATTCTTTCTTTTACTTTTGAATCTACCTATTTAAAGGGCATTGGCATCAGATAACAGTGGCTGACAATTACATTGACCTGGGTGCCATCTTTTTCAATTTAATGTCTATTGGATTCTTTACATTTATAATAATCGTATGTGTATAATATTAGGATGACTTTTAATCCATTCGATAAACATTAAAAGGGGTAAACCCACGTGTAGTCAAGGTTATATTTAGATACAAACCTACATACAAAACTTTGATTTTTATACCGCATGCGAACCGGTTTAAATGGATGATTTCATCATTTGATTTGTTTAGGTGTGCGCGTAGGTTATGCGCTTGGCAAAAGTAGCAAGTTTCAGTTTATTTGTAAAAAATAACTTCCTCAATGATTTTGTTTACGTTTTTATCGATTTACTATGAAATCTGTTTATTTTTTTTACAATTTTAATTATCGATATTTCAATGTAAAACGATTGTTTCAGGAATCTGCCCTATCAATTTGTTGAGTGATTTCAATGTCACTCTGTAGTTTTTCCATAAGGTTGTAATTTATGAAGATATAGTGTAAATTAACAAAAAATATAAGTAAACGCAGTCAACGACAATAGTTGCATAAGGGCCCATTTGCATGATACTAGTTTCTGGCATGTTGCATAAAACTAAATTAGGGCATAAAATAACTTGCTTCATCTTAACTTTAAAATTATGTAAATAAGATTTTACATATCAACACATTTGATGTCCTACTGCTGGGCACGGGTCTCCCTAGTAGAATCTACTTATTGTGTCCTGGGTGTAATTGCCATAATCGCCACGTCACGCCACGATGGCGACCGGATTGGCGATCGCAGTTAGGCTTTAAGTACGCAGAGGGCGCTGCTGTCCGTCCTCTGGTGTGAAAATCTCTTAGTCGCCTTGATGACACCCACAGGAAGATATGGGGTGGCACTACTCTTAAGCCGGTACCACACGGCAAACTTTTATTTTGTAAAAATCAAAATTTTTTTCTTTAGAGATATAAGGAAATGACTTCGTGTATATGAGCCTTATTCTTGTTCTAATTAATGTTTTTGCAAAATGACTAAACATACTGAAAAATAATACTATACCTATTTCCCCTAGAATAACTGAGTTTTTTAAAAACTCTATGCCAGACGTAAATATTAACCCGTTTGTTCTAAAATCTAAGCCATATTGGCAGTAAAACTGTTCTAAGCGGGAGCCAATTTTATTCTCAATCCTGTATGTTTATGCGGTTTATTGGTCCGTCGTATGTTGGCAATAAAAGTTATGATGCCGTAATTTAATTAGAACGTCATGGATTTTATAGTGTGTTCATAAGGAATGTCACTCAATATCATAAATATGACCTGGAGAATTATTTTTATTTCTTCTGCGTAATAGTAGCTCAGGGGAAACTTTCTACAACATTTAATTATAATACATCTAGAAAAATGTTTTTAAAAAATAAATATTTTTAAATCCTAATAATATAATAAGTACTTCTGATGAAGAGTCTAGTAGTGCAGTTGTATAGCTTAAATTTTCAAACGTCGCTATGATTGAAACACATTTATCGGATATGACTGCCTCTGTGGCGCGGTGGGAGTGTGTCCGACTGCTACGCAAGAGGTCGTGGGTTCGATTCCCACACGGGACACCACTTTGTGTGATCCACAAATTGTTGTTCCGGATCTGGGTGTAATTTGTGTCCGTGACTTGTATGTTTGTAAAGTCCCCCGTGACACAGGGCTTGTACCCTACTGCGGGAGTTGTCTTTTATTTAAAAAAAAAAAAAAAAAAAAAATATAAATGTGTTTAAATATTAGCAAAAGCAGAGTCACTAGCAAAGGCCAATTAACATTAATTAATGTCGTCTTATGATCATCTCTTTTAAAAATAACATTCTTTTAATAATTTCACACAGTAAAAGGCATTGAAGTAATGGCTGAGGTATCGGGCTCCCAATCGTAAGGTCTTGGGTTTGAATCCTACCAATAAACTAACGACGTGAACCCACTCCTAACACAAGCCATTGCTGGCTAACTGGAACAACAAACAAGCATGCTGAAGTGGTTAACAGTATTGCTAGTAATGTGGGCCACACATTCTCACATTAATTTCCGTACGTAGGTACCTACGAAATAAATTCGTACCTTTAAGTATAATAATATTTCAATTACACTTTCTCCTTCGTATTGCCTCACACTGTGTTTAGAAGATAAAGGAAGTAGACGATTTCAGACCTGTTAGTTTCACTACAAAAAAATGATAAAAGTTCATTATAGCATTCATAGCGATACGTACCTACCTAGTAGTCTGTTCGGATACTACAGAAGTCTCATTATTACGAGTTCTTGTAAACACAAATCCTAATTACTAAATACCTTAAGGCAATGATTCGTTATTATTTTCGGGATAACCTTTCCAAGTACGTTCATTTGACAGGATTTAGATATTCTGGTTTCCGCTTATCTATACTAATATTATAAAGCTGACATGTTTGTTTGTTTGATCGCAGTAATCTCAGAAACTACTGATCTGAATTGAAAAATTATTTTCGAATTCACTGCTGGATAGCCCATTTAACGAGGAAGGGTATAGGCTATATAACATTACGCTACGATCAATAGGAGCGGAGCAGCAAAGGAAAATGTTGCAAACGGGGAAAATGTACGCAGACGAATACTAAATATATCGCTTCAGTCTCGAAAAATCATATTAAAATATTAGGCATAAAATTTACGAGCACCAGCAGCAATTTCTAAAAGTTAATTTAACTTTTCAGTGCACTGCATGAAAGGTAAATCTTCATAAACTTGCACATAATATGACGTCGTATGGACCACGGATCGTACGCCCGACAAATTAAATTCAAACTGGTCTTGAGCAAACATTGAGGTCCAAGAATTTTGACTAAAATATAACGAGAGAGTAGAATACATTTGCTGATGTATGAAAACTAGATTTTATACAATTTAAGGGTGATTCACAGCTCGTTTTTAAACCTAACGACGTGAGTTTTATAGGTGACACGTGAATTCACGTGATATTTCACTAACGTTCAGTTTTTTGCTTAGCTTGCGCACACCGGTGTTTTATTAGTTTGATATTCGTAAAGTAACATGCATATTCATATTATATAGCAAAAGTAACTGTCTGTCTGTCTGTCGATATGTATATTTTACGACTAAAGTAATGTAAAATTTTGAATAAAATTTGTTGAAAAATTGGCTAGTGCCATCTTAGTGGCTCTTACTTCTATGCAATGGTATATGTAAACTAGTCATCATCATTAATATTTAACGGAGAAAAGAAATGCTTGAATACAGTGACATTAATTTTCTAAAGTCTACAACGTATAATAATAATAATAATATTTTGGGACAACTCAAACTAAGCAGAGTTTGTACTATTGAAACCTGATATCTTATAAACATACTTATATATTTCTAAATACATACATATTATAGATAAATATCATCCAAATACAACGTTATTTTTGGTATAGTGCAAACTTGAAAGTAGTTTGCTCAGAATTAGTCTGCAATCCATTGGGGTAGTTTTTGGACCATGTTATATTTTTCAATGAATCAATCATTAATTAATAAAGTAATCATCCTAACAGTCCAAATCCTGTTCACAAGTAATGTGAAATGTGATCATCACTTTTTTTCAATTAATAATAACCATGGATTACATACTACGGGACGCAATAAGCACGATAGCGCTAAGAACACAAGACAACTTGAATGGCTTAAAACTCTGAAAGTTTATTATTTCCTTTTATTTTTTTAAGATTATTTCTTGAAGTAAAATCTTTTTGGGGTGTTTGAGCTTTGCACTATATCAAAAATAACCTTGTAAAAGAATCTCGCGCTGAGGAAGCCGTAATAGTTTCTGTACGTGAAATCTGGTACATGCTTCTTATTTTATAGCCATATCGAATACGAATTTATATTCGAACATGCAAGTAGTCCTGACTACACATATCAACGGGACAGCAGGTACATACCTACCTAAAATATTTATTTACAGTCCCTAAAGAATTATTTCATAGCACTAAATTAAGACACATTAACTTATGTAGTACAAAACGTAACTATCTTTACCACGAACAATACACATTTTTCAACAGAAATACAGCAAAAAAGTAAACACCGCGAGCTAAACCAAGCGTCGTCTTGCGGCGTCGCTGTCCTCTAGAAAATATCAAAGGAGAAAAACGGGCTCTTTGTAAAAGTAAATTAAATCCATCTAGTGGAAGCCGTTGGAAGGACAGAGCTCGTAAATCTACAGCAAGCCGAACGGTAAGAGTATAGTGTTGAGAGATCGCGGGAACACATTCGGTTGATTAAATTATAGATGGGCTTGTTTTTCAAGATTTTCGGGCAAAAAAGTGAATGGGATTCATTGAAGGTCTAACACCGGAATACTCAAACAATACTCTTAACGTATTTCTATCGCTGCCATTGGTTTATAGTGTGTGCATCAGTCCATCAGTCTCAGTGACAGCATGAGAGTTCAAATCGGTCCAACAAAAGCCAGTCGATTGAAGGTACATCAACATGGACAATTTATGTCTTGTTGCTTGTCAACGATACGGTATTAATACCACGAATGTAGAACTTTGCATTGTGAAATTTTTGCTAATACATTTAGTAAGTGCAAAAAATTATTACTCATGCGTTAGGTATATATGTGGTAAAACTTACCCTAAATAATAAATACTAAGAGCAGGATTCATGATTGACATTTATTTGGTATTAGAAAAATATTTTGATTTAATTTGAGCGTCAATTTTAAATAAATTCGTAACGAGTTGTGACTCGTCATGAGGTTATTTTAAACGATGAGCTTGAATACCCCGCTTCTTATTTATTACGCCTTGCTTTCGCCTGCTGTATGTATATAAAGAGAATAGTCCGTTAAGTTCGTTAAAATATGTTTCGTAATATATCGACTGCCGCAACGTACAGTATCGTATCTGCTAATACCATATTTTACAGGAGAGCAATTTGAAGCGTCATAACGCTGACTAATAAGGTCCTTTTTACACCGACCGGTTTCAATCCGGCGCCGGATACCCTGTCGCCAGGTACCCGGTCGCCGGCTACCCGGCGGCGGATGTATAACGACCGGAACGACTCCGGTCCGTTCCGGTCGTGATATGTCGGAACGTGGGAAAGTTACCGTACATTGGCATACATTTCGCGCCAGGCACCCAGTTTCCATTTTCATATGCTCCGGTTTACCCAGTTTCGACCCGGCGCCGGATCAGGTAAACCGGAGCGTATTAACATTTTTTCTTCTACCAAATTATATTTACATTATTTATTGTAGTTTTCGCAATATGTGACATTAACAACTCGTTTTAATAATGATAAATTTAATTATTCTTTTTTTACATTTGGAACAATAAAAAAAAATAGATTTAGCACATTCGATACTGTTCGTTGTGGCAGTCGATATATGATTAATGTACCTAGGTGCGGGAAATGTAACATTAAATGAAATAAATTTGGACTTTTAGTAGCAAATCAAAACAAATGACAACATTTTAAACAGAATATGTATTAAAATGCGCTGATATTAACCGCAAGAGAGAGATTTATGCCAGAAATCTCTGAACGATTTCCTCTAGTAGTAGATTTCAATTTTCATCTCAAAATTTATATTCCACTGAAGATTAGAATATGTTTGTAGTCATGAAAAGCAGCTATAAAATATTTCATATAATATATTAATACCCCGTTATGTGCTGAGATTGAGTGTCTTACTGAATCTAAAATTTTATAATTATGTGATTACAATATTTTGCTCCTGACTCGTGTGGCGACGAAGTACATATAGTATAGTATATACATATATATGCTCTTCAAATCACGGAGGGGCGTGTCATATTTCAAAAACGGGCACCCATCTATGGACCGTCAGTGGTATATATATCTGTGAGGTTAAGTGGTGTTACCACTGACGGTGACGGACATAGATGGGTGCCCGTTTAAACAATATAGAAAGAAAGAAAGAAAAAATATTTATTTTTGAAAAAACAGGAAAAGAAATAAAAGTAGGTACATGTACCTACATGAGAAAACAAGTAGGCACTTAATTAAAGACAATTTGACAACAATATGTAAAGTTAAAGCCGAAAAATAGGATCTTGTTCAGCATATGTCGGCAAAGTCGTAATAACTTCTATATAATCGTCTTTCTAGCAAATAAATAAATCATAAATACAAATTACTTGTACGCTAGTATTTACAAACGAAGATAAACATAGTAAAAGTAGATACGTCACTTAAAAAGCGCTAAGCCTTGTAACCTTGGCACAATGAAATCCGGTAAATGTTAACAACATAGAGTGACTCTTTTCAGCCTACATTTCTCTTGGCCGCCTGCCAAGAAGGGAACTGTTAAGGGCTACACTCATGCATTGTGACTATTCTCAACTCACTCGTTATAATGACAACTAGAAGTAGCGTGTGATTTTTCGCAGTATTATTCTATTTGAAGTTCTTATTTCGAATATTTTGAGCATTTTTCTTTCTATATAATATGATATGATATGATGTTATATAAATAAGTATAAAGTAACTATTAAACTTTATTCTAAAAGCTAATAAGCTTTAAAGTAAAGTTTAATAAGTGATTTAAGAGCTAGTAAGCTTTAAAAATAAAGTTTATTAAGTGTTGTTTTTAATAAATGTTCAATAGCGCCGTTAAGATAAAGCTTAGCGGTATAAGAAGTGGGTTTTCTGTTATTTTTGTTTCATACAACTAACAACGTTGTATAAGTATTTTAAATGAATACGTACAAACATTTTGTTACTTCTCACTTGGTCTGCTATTTTTAGTAAACTTTTAAAGCCTACTTAGCTGTGATAGATTTTCATTACATACTACTAACCTGAATTTTTTCCACATCTCTAAAAACAACCATATAGCTAGCAGGGGAGGGGACTTAATATTTCGCAAACGGATCAATAAATCTAAGAGTGAAATTAACAACTCCTTAGTTTTGTTTTGAAGACTTATCTAACGATACCCCACACCATAGGGGTAACTAAGTAACACATCTTCACTTTACGTGTAACTAACCTAAAAAACTATTGACCCAAAAAAAAATTTTCAAGATTTTATTCTACCATTTTGTTGGCGTAACCAATACGTACAACCATACTTAATTACAGCTTTCTAGTACTAAGAGTTTGAGAGCTAACCTGGGAACTGACAGACAGACGAACAGACGGACGGACAGAGCGACCATAAGGGTTCTGTTTTGCCATTTTGACAGCGGAACCCTAAAAAAAGACAACGCAATTTTGTCGAGTATTACCATAATAGCCCCTACATGAGTGAAACCGTCTCCGAGCATTTGTTTCTGTGTCAAGGAGCTAGCACAACCTTCACCACTTGTTGTAAATGAATAACAGTTACTGTAATTGCTTGAGAGCCTTGCATTGACTCTGAGAAGGTCCATTTTGTTCTATTCAGGGTTAGAGTTTGGTCCTTTACCTACATCAAAACTTAATAGTGTATTTTCTGTGCTTCAATTCGAATATGACATTTGGTTGACTAAAGTATGTGAAGATTACTATCAATGTGAGTCACAATTAAAAGTGAGTTCACGTCTGTAGTTTAATGGAAGGAATTCAAAATGGCTGTTTTACTTTTAACACTCGCTACCGCCGCCGCTTCAAAACAACAAATATTCAAGTCAATTTAAAAACTATCGACAAATATTTTGCCCGTGACACCGCCTCATTGGATGTTCATGCATGTATCTCGATAAAGGTCGTCAATTGTCCGATCTAGTGGCATAAATTGACTAAATTATAGGGTGTACCCTTCCCTAACTTTAAGTTATCTCCGTACCGAGTCTCCTATCAAACATTATGAATCCTATAAGGCCTGTAAAAAGTCTGATATATAGCTGTACTCTAAAATGTATCTCGTTATTTTTGACTGATATAAACCTGTTAATAAAACCAATTAAATTTAGGCTATCTGTAAGGTCGATGAACTATTTGTTGTTTAAACAATTTCACATTTTTGAATGCTGCTTTTTATAATACTCGAAGAAAACATAATTTATTTTAAATGCCTTCAAGAAATATAACAAAAATGCTATTAAGTTGTTTTATTATTTTATTTTCAAATGCCAGTTAAATTGATTGTTCTGCTCTGTCAAAGTTGGTCTAATACAGTTCTAAAGGTCAACGCCCGAGTGAATTATGTCTACAGTCCATATTAATAAACTTTCTATAATAAATAAACAGTCTAGTTTGAATTTGGATTTCATCAGTAATACAGAATGAGTCAAACAACAACTAACATTGCCTGGATATTAATAAATAGGAAATAGTTTTTTTATTGGGTATATACCTACAAATAAATAAAATATAGCACAAATTCTATTACTTATCATATTGACAGCAATCTTGATAACTTTTTAAAGAATAATTAACAGCTTTTAAATGTATAACAAGGAAAAAAAATATCAAGTTCATCACCGAATGCAAATTTCGCTGACTCGCTCCTATATTTTAGTATATATATCTAGTGTTTTATAAGATAGGACAACGTTTTATACATTAAAACTTTCCCAGAAAAATATGCAGTCGACTAACGAAAATTAGGTCTAAATCGGATCACTAGCTTTTGAGAAAATCACGAACATACATACATACAGGGTAGGTCAAACAGAGTACCACCTTTTTTGAAGACAGTAAATTTAAACATTTTTGATTATAATATATTAACGGACACTCGGCGTATGCTACTATACGCTTGTTTATTTATTAAAATATTATTGTTTTAGTGGTCTAAATCCATCAACAAAATTACATTTAAATATATAAGTTTTTAAAATCCTTTATTTTGATATCCCACGCGATAGGTTTTGAATTTTTTTTTTAAATATGTTTAAAAAAATCTTTAAAACCTATCTAGTGGGTTTTTATTGGCATCAAAATGACAGCATTTGTTTTTTTTTTAATTTTAAATTAGCCAGTGTCTCTGTCACAACTGAGACCATCAAGTCGTTTAGGCTCTAGGGCGTGCCAAAGAAATATACATGAAATGGGTGTGAGCGTATTTTATTTTAGTTTTTCCCGACTGCACAAAAAGGAGGGTTATATGTTTGAGGTATATACATATTTCTAAATACATACATATTATTGATAAATTCCACACAGATACAGAATAAACCATCTTGCTCATCAAGTTTTATCCTGGGTGAGAATCGAACCCACGGCTTAGCAGTCAAGGTAACCAACAGGCCAGTCACTAGACGTATATATTCATTAAAACGTGTTCTCTATTTGTGATTGGCCCTCGACGAACCAAATGCAAAGTGAGGCAAATGAAAACGGAATTGTTTACATACCTTTGTAAACTACATGGTGATAAACTCGGTCCAGCAATACTTCAATCACAATGTTGGTTTAGTATTTAAATTAGTTTTTTCAACGAAAAGGTTGCTATTTTTTTGAAAGCAGTAATTATGAACAGTGAAAATATAACAAAACCAGAGTAATCTTGTAACAAAAGAACTTCAAATACACATAGGTATAAAAGAATAACTGAGCATGCAGAATGAACAGAGCAAATTTTGTTAAACGAACTGAAATAAAACGTTTCTATGTAACCGATATTAAAATTTGTATACGAGATAAAAGGAAAATTTTCTACGAGGTTTATGAAACAAAGCATTATATCAGGTTAGAATGTGGGTCGCTTTTGATATAAAAAGAACTGTTGAAGTGAAAAAGGTTGTGAGTTTTCATTTATGTGCTTTATTGTGCAGTGCTACGAAGCGTAGAACTTGTAGCAGAACGCTACGACGTAGATGTGCTACGTGTGTGGCATCATATTAAAATAACGGACCATGCATACTCAATTATTTTAAAGTGACGCTTTCATAAATATCTAGTAATTGGACATTTTTAAGTTAGTGAAAAATAAAACAATAAATCTATTATTTCAGTTTAATTTTAATAAAAAAATAAAAAATATTTTTGTTTTTTAACCTACTTTAAATTTAATTATTTTTTAAGCCTATTTTAATTAATTTTATTAAACAAGTAAATATTACCACCTGAAATGAACTGTATTGGCGATGTGAATACTTCGAGCAAATTTCGAAAATTATTATTACGAACTATTACAAGGGTAGGCACAGAAGATATTGCGAAATAGAAACCGATATATCTGTCACAAATAATATTCACGATAGTCGTCCTTCCCTTAGAAGCCAAAGTCCTTTTTGTACAAAAGAGGCGTTTAGATTCCGACAGATATCAACCCTGTTTCCATTTTCGCAGTTATCTGATTGTGTTGAGAAAACCCAACCTATGTCACTATTGTAGCCACTTCTGATAAAGTGATGTATGTAGAACCTTTGTGATCAGATTGTGTTGTGTATGTCATTTTTTTACATTTTAGAAGCAATAGAACTGAGTTTTAACTGACCAGTTTTTGAGAAACGCGCTATGACGGTAGGTATGATGTCCAAAATTCACTTTGCGCTACCTTTGTGATTTTTTTCATATTTTTTGGTCACACAGTTTAAAAGTTAAAGGGGGGGATACAATTTATGCCACTTTCAGCGCGATTATTTCCAAAAATATTCACTTAATCATAAAAGTTTATTATAAACCTCATAATGTTTTTAAATGAACTGTCGAATGAGTGATATGTTTGCTGATAAAAAAATTCTGCTTCTTTTATATGTATGGAGCGCCCCCCCTAAAAATATTAATTTTTATTATTTAGCTATAAGCAAACTAAGTAGCGGCTACTACAAGACACCTTTTCACAAAATTTTATAAATATTCATTGAGTAGTCTTTGAGTAAATTGCCTGTGACATACGGACAAACAGACAGGCAGACTGACAGACAGACAGACAGACGGACATTACGAAACTATAAGGGTTCCGTTTTTGCCATTTTGGCTACGAAACCCAAAAAAATACTAAAAAATATACAGATTTTTTACCGCCTAGAGCTATATTTCTTAGGCAATAAGCTACCGAAGTCTACTAAGGGTAGACCGGGGTTCGAAGTTCCGATTTTAGAGTAGGACGTAATATGAAGGTAATAGAAATATTTTTAAACCATGATTTTAAAACTATTAAAACCTAGAAAATCTAAAACTAGAATAAGTTCTGCATGTATTCTTAAAGGAATCTATATGAATACATGCAGAATTTATTCTAGTTTTAAATTTGATAGTCAAATTAATTGTAAATGTGTTTTGGCTTAGGCTTATTTTTCTGTAGCAAGTTGACAAGGAACAACTCACCCCACGAAGGGGCTGGTTGTTTCTCAGTTAAGGCAAGTTGTTCCGCTGACAACTATAAATATTTATATCAGTGTCATTTATAAAAGTACTAAATTTTAATGTATTTGTCAAATTTCAAACAAACTGTAAGTATTTTACTGAAATAAAAGGTATAAGCAATATTAAAGTTGCATAAACAAGTAATAAGCAATATTACTAATAATGTGAAACAACCTAATTAATATGCTTATAACTAATAAACAATTTTAATATTATTCAATTTTGACCAACACAAATTATTTATTTTAATTAAAACACTTTAAATTTTGTTTCTTAATTTTACTGAAATCAACAATCAAATTAATGGTTACGAAAATAAATATTTACGTGATGTTTATGTTCCTCTTGTAATCGATTACTACTGTCAAACGCCGACATGCCGTCACTGAAATGGTTGATGCAACAGCACAATAGTATGACGTTTAGAAACACTTTACACAACCATTGCTATCTCTTTTATTCGCGGAGCTATTTGGATCGGAACAAAGCCGATGGTTATAAAAATATTATCATATGAATTTAAAGTAAAAGCAACGCTAATACACAGGATTTTAATTTACATATATTTACATAAGGATTGTTGTAGAAATATTACAATACACGTGTAGCGCTATGATCCTGATTTACACAACCTCTGTAAGTGAAAGACAGAACAGAAATCCAATTTATTACACGAGCTGGTTTCACAATACATTTTGGAGTTCAAAGTTATTATTATATATGTACACAATTTCAAGTGAGAGCTCTCTCCGCAGAAGTATTGTGTACCGTGTTTCTGCATTTCAATCTTGTTACAATGTATTATTACGGTACGAATGTAAAGAATTTTCATTCGAAGCAAATTGAATTTTTGTGGAAAGACAAAACTGTGTTTTAAGATTTACAGATAATAAAGAGGGACATTATCTAATCTGTATAAAAATATATGAGTATTTTTTGTTTCATAACATACTGACTGTCGCCAAAAAAATCCGCATCAAAAATTTATAAACCGGTAAAAATACCGTTCATAAATTGAGTCTGAAGTTGCGGGCATTATCCAGGACAAATAGATTTTTCACAATAACCTTTCTTTCATTACGATCTTTGGCATGAGAATGGCGTCGTGAATTCCAATATCAAGCATGAATCGCCTTTTTCAATCCACGGCATGGGGCTACTTTTTCTAGAACTTTGTCTTTCCATTCTTATATACTCGTATTTATATCAGTAACTAGCTGTCCCGCGCAACTTCGTCTGCGTAAATTTTCCCCGTTTTTGCAACATTTCTCATTTCTGCTCCGCTCCTATTGGTCGTAGCTCTTCAGCTTTATAATATTAGTATAGATAAGTGGAGAGGAAACTTCGGCACCTATTAAAAAAATACTAATAATAAATAAATAATTTCATGACTATGGATTATACCAATTATGCCTCTTTTTAAAAAAAAAATATTTATCACTAATATATCTAAAAATGTAATGTGCCTATAGTTTGCAATTGTAAGTTTGTAACGTTGTTTGTTTTTCTTACTTCTTCTTCTAATAATATAGGTACGCGAGTCCGTGCAGACCGCTACAGTACCGACAAAAACAAAGATTTCAACGCAAATTATGCAGTCCCGTAAAGGTTGTCGGCTCAGGATCATTTTGTTCCAACAACAAATCATCGCAAATACAGAAAGATTGTATTCCTACACCCGTTTAAACTTGTTCTACATTATTTCATCGGTATGAACTATCTATGACAGTTTCTGGTTCGAGCACAAAGACTTGGATGGCTCGACCTATAAAGTGGATACTTATCGTGAATGAAGGCTCGGCATAACCTTCATAAAGAGTTGATAAGGATCGAGAATATTCGAAAATGTTGGTGACACCTGGTTATGTTTGGTCCTTAACGTTGTCGTTGATATCTTCATAAAGATGATAAATGGACGTGGATGATCAATTCTGAAACCATTGCCCATGGTAAAAAAAGATAAGAAGTATTTTACTGACTGTGTTGATAAAAACTCAATGTATTATTTGATTTTCAAATCTTTATTGACGTAGCTTTAGTTCCTAGACTCTTTGAGCAATTTTATTATGGCCTATAGGCCATAACAAGTTTTGGTAATCCAACCTGTATTTTTAAACATCTCATTTAAAAACTGGTTGTAATAATTCTCTCGCCGAAATGCTGAAATTTTGCAAACTTTTATTTTACGATGTTAACAAGGATTACAAGTAACTTGAGCTCTATGGGGATGAATAAAATTAACACGGGTGAAACCACGAGCCAACTATTACTATAAATGTATCTAATTGTACCAAATTTATTTTCATTTAAGGTTACTGCTCCACTTCTCACAGGTCGCAGTATGGAGTGTTATATCCTGTATATTAATTAGTTAGACAGATAAGTTTTACGGGGCAGTAGATGAGCTATTAAGGTGTCTGTAAACAGGCTACAAAAATGCATCTTGTTGGCAATTTGTTGACCAATATGGCTCAATATATTTTTAACCTATGCTCTAGCTCATTGTAAAATACATTGCCGAGTGAAGTCAGTTATTAATTGAATGGGGGATACCGAAACTGTTATCGTTGCTACAGCATTTATGTATCATTGTTTTGTACATAAAGAGTGAAAATGAATCCGGCCATAAAAACCATAACTAACTTTGAGAAGGAACTGATTCTCGAAATATATTTGTTTCAAAACTTCACAGGGATGTCCAAAAGTGACTTCGGGTATTTGTTGAAAACATTGGATCAGGGATCAAAAGTAAAATAGGAACATATTATACTTGTGCGTCAGAGCAAAGACCATAAGTTACAGCGATATTGCCCTGAAGTCAAAGCGGGATAAATCATTTGCAATCTAGCCGGCTAGACATTGAATACTTGCGACTACTATGAAATATCCCGGCATGATTGCCCGGCAACACTGAAAAGTTGCAGCCATTATTGCATAGTGTGAATCGATATAATCGGCAACTTGGCAGTGATACAATTGCAGCAAGAATTTGTAAAAAACATTGCCCATCGAGGAGCACCTTTACGCATGTATTATCTGGTGGTAGTATAGTAGCAAGCCTATGTACTGATTGCAGTACCTAGGCTTACTACTATAACTATCAAATGAGTCCAGCAATAATGGCCAGCTCAGGCACCCCCATAAATAAATGATAAATGAATTGAATTCTCTGTTTAAAAACTTACCTTCTGTACTCTCAGATTTTGTATTATACTGAAGGACAAATCATCTCACGTAGCTTATATTATAATCAACTTGCGTCTGTCTCTTCAAATTATTGCAATAAATTATCTATCTGTATCTGTCTCTCAAATATCTACTATGTATGCTGGTAACGAATAACTATATTATCTAGTCTATTAAGTTAAATTAAACAATCTGAATTAACTGACCTAATATTGCTCTAAATATGATATCCCGTGGGAAATGATTTGCTATTCAAACATGGATGAAAATCACTTTATTTACAATAGCTAGGGATTTCAATTATTCGTATATTACGCCCAGAAAGTATTTGCTAACTGATAGATATGTTTGATATGAATTATGTAATGTTTATATTCTTATGAGGTAATTTAGAAGAAAACTTATAATAATTTAATTAATAATTGCTTTTTTTTTAAGTTTCCGTTTCCATGTACATTTTGTAACGTGTTAATATAGAAAACGAGAGCTAAATTTTATCAACATCCATTTAGTTAAGACATGTTTAAATAAGATTCAGTGGCGTAGTTACCACCGTATCAATGATACGGGGGCCCCGTATCATTGATCCTGTGCTACTACTATAGGCTACAAAATGTGTACACTGCTCAGGCTGACACATCAGTCCTTTGGCCGTTCGGACCATTGGGCACCTGTCACATTTTGAACCAGGGCTCGTCTAAGGTAAGCTACGTCCTTGACAACACTTATGCTCCGAAATGTATTGACACAAAATGACGCATATCTGACTCAATTCCTTCGCGCAATTAGTAGCTACTTTAGGTTGTAAGATATTCATTTGAATAGGTATAGGAGACGTCAATGCATCACAGTGCTTCATATTTTTAGCCTGCCCTACTTTTGTAGTGCAGCAGAAACCTTTGCACAGTATACAGTCTAGATTGACGGCTTCTACATATATAAAAAAATATAAAAATATGCATCTCTGGTACACAGAATGCAGGTCAATGAGAACTGTATCCTATAAAGTGATAGTGGTGAGTATCAACTCCTCTTTTTAACATTTCCTATATCAACTAATATAAAATAAACACATAGACCCCTGTTCTCTGAAAATAAATAATTTGAATTTTTAACCTTCATGAGATTTATTTCATATATCAATGTTAGAAATAAACGTTTATAAAGACTTCTAGAGACTTCATAAGACATACTTTACTTACCCATTGTCTTTGATAAGGTGCCCGGAGAGTGCGTAATAGAGTGTTGTAATTCGTCTCAGTTTACCGTCTACAAAGTTCCAAGGAAGGTTGCAATGTGAGCTTGTTCATTATGCTTTCATTCCTTCAAGAGATATTCTCGAGAAAAAATATTTTCGCAGCAAATTCTCATTAATGGAATTCCGTAGAAATGTGAATCTTTACAGTTTACTTTTATCTGTGAATTAATTACTAAAGAATATAATGATTTTGACAAAACACAGGTGTCATTTGACCGTAATAGAAATGAAGAGGAAGTTGAAAGGAGGATCAGGAACATGGGCACGGACATGGAGACAAAAAAGACAGTTATAGAAACCTGCATTCTACCATGCCACATGCAACACAGCATGCCATGGAACGAAGCATACTAAAACTAAAAAAGATCCAAAAAACGCAAAATTGGTTTGGAAATAAAAAAGCATAATTATTATTATTGTTATTAAATAAAATGATATTAGTACGTGGAGCTAATGCACCTGTTCCTTAGTCATTTAGGAATATAGTAACGTACAAATAGCGGTGATAGCCTCGTAGCAAAAGTATCGGACCCGTAATCGAAAGGTCGCGGGCTCGAATCCCACATCATATAGTACCGTGAACTTAAACCTAACACAAACCATTTAGCTTAGCTGGAGGGATCAACAAGTAATGTGCACCCCATATTGCTATTTTTTTCTGAGGAATATATTAAAAACAAAGTAAGTACATACTACGATCCAACTTACTCAATAAAATTCGCTTTTATATTATTTTCAAAGCCAAATAACAGCCCTTTTATGTGAAGGTCATGTTTGTGTTGTAGTAAACGCACGAGTAAATATGTAACTAAAATTTTCTTAAGCGTTCACTATACGGCACTAAGAGCCAGTACACACTAGGCGGTTTGAAACACACGCTTTGGTAACGCGTTTTTTAAGAATAATAACATAATAACATCTTGGGACAACTCACACAATGCCATTTGATGACAAATTAAGTAGAGCTTGTACTATGGAAACCAGACACATATATTATAGATAAATTACACCTAGATACATAATAAACCATCGTGCTAATCATACAAAGTTTTATACTGGGTGGAGATCAAACCCACGACCTCCGGCTTAGACGTCAGGGTCACTAACCACTAGACCAACAGGTCTAAAATTAGAATTAATTACAATAATAAATTTCGGACCTGTACCTATCCATAGTTTTGTTACTAGGTAAAACTTAATAACTAGTGTTAGTAGACATTATTATTCCTAACTAACTGTCCCACCGAACTTCGAAATGTCCAGTTTTTATTTTTCGTGATTTTATTATTTTTTTACGTAAGAACTTTTAACATAGTATTAAAAAACTAAGGAAAAAATAATAAATGACATTGGTGAAGTCGTTCTCTAGTTATCTCGTGATAAAGGAAAATATAGATTTATTTATTTATATGTAGGTATACTAGCTGTCACGGCGAACTTCGTACCGCCTATTTTATTTTTTTTTGTGAATCGGATTCAATTGTAAATATAAACCATTCTCGAATCCTTGAATCCTCTGGAACAAACAAAAAAAGTCGGTCAAAATCAGTCTAACCGTTTAAGAGGACAGACACACGTACAGTGCTTGCAATGTATTCTTCACAATATTTTCAAAATCACCTATGCGACGCTAGCTACAGGAACTAAGTGTCATAGGTACCGCTCGTAAAACGGTGCGCTAGACGCCCTGTGTGGATACTGCCAACGTGAGTTGAACGCAACGCCAAGCGCCTAATGTGTACAGACTCTTATGCTCCTAACCGGAAAAGGAGGTTCATACACGAGCCGTACTAGTATCGTAAATAATTTACAAACAACCTGACGAAACGCTACCAACTTTGTTGTTTTGTGGCATGTTTATTGGTATAATGTATAACAAAAAGGTGTGGTTAAAATTAAGGGTTTAAATGTTCGTAATTGTATTTAATCACTTGTATATTTCTCAATCAAAAGTTTCTATGCTATTATCAAACAAGCGAATAAAATTTCTACACACAACTCGTACCTAATTGCCTATTAATGTTCAATTCTCTTTATAAAGATTATTTGCAAACGTTAAATTAATTTGACGTCACAAGTTATAGAATAAAATGCTATAACCCTAAAAGATAAATTAAAATAAATATACTCTCACTATACAGTAGCATTTACTTCATCTTAGAAATGCTACCAGTGCCGGCATGATGAAATAGAAATTATTCTTATTATAATAAATAGTCTGGAACATTGCAAAGGGCATTTTTTAAACCGCAATCTGATAAAATAAAACGATTTTTCGAAAGATCTTTGTAAAATTAATCTTTCGCCCGAGGCCACCAATTCTCTCTCAGGAGGACTTAAATGGTTAGATACATTTGTAAATTTCCTCAAATACATTTTATTTAATATGCATTTTTTCCGTACAAAGTCACAGCAATTTTCCGAATCGAATGAAATCCTGTGAGCTTTTTACTTTTAACTTATATAAAACAGTCTTTGTACCACGAGCCAGACAATTCTGGGCTTACCAAATATCAAAATAAAATGTACCATTCTAATGGTAAAATAATATTTGTAAATCGGTCGTTTTTATATTTAATCATAAACATACAAAAATATAAATCTTTCCTATAGTATTTTTTATAGGCATTTCATGACAATTACTTTATAAATACAATAATTGTATTTTTGAAGGAAAGAAAAATTTGAAGCGCAGACTCAGGAATCGAACCTGAGACTTCCGTAAGCCAAACCGATGTCGGAATCAAACCACTGGACTATGTTACTAGACCTCAAATTTCTCTATCCTTTCATGCTCGCGAGTTGGGCTCTCACATGCGTCATCTAGCCGGTAGATAAAGAACTATCACGGTTTTTGTTATTGCTTCGTTACAGAGAGCATTTAAACAAATTATGATGTCGCAGGCCGAATATTATAGTATTTCTTATAGGAATTTTTAGACAATTACTTTATAAATACAATAATTGCATTTTTGAAAGATCGAATTATTTTTTTATGTCCAGCCCTAGGAATCAAACCCGAGGCTTCCGTAAGCCAAACCGGGGCCAGACCTCGTATGATAAAGTAGAATGACGTTCCAAAAACACTTTACGCGCGGCACGAATTAATAACCCCCCCCCAAGACAAAAGTAAGTAGGTATTTAACCAAAGAACAAAGCATGTTTTTATATGAAACCTAAATTTATACCAGAATTTGAAGCACAAAGTGCACCTTAAATGTGTTTTCTGTTTCTACCAGTGCTTCAACATTTTAATGAAATAATACGTAACTATGCAACTCTCACAGATGCCATTCGCGTTTAGCCAAAGTTGATCCATATTGTACTGTTTGAACAACACTTCTATAAATACCGTTTGACTTTAAAAACATTCTTGTTTTTTTTCTGACTGACTGATATAAACGTGTTAAAACAGGATAATATTGTGTTGTATTATACATAGCCTACGCCTCGCGATTTCAGCCGCGTAGTTCCCGTTCCCGTGGGAATACAGGGATAAAAAATAGCCTATGTCACCATGACAGAATTTTTCAAATCCGTTCAGTAGTTTCGGAGCCTATTCAATACAAACAAACAATCAAATCTTTCCTCTTTATATTATTAATATAGATATAGATTATCTTTTACGTTGTACCTATCAAAGCTATGGCCTGCGCCCTTGCTTGCGTGACCTCTGAGCTAGAGTTCCCTAAACTTGCCTCGTTTCTGCCAAATTTTTGATCACTATGTCCAACTGGGTTTGATCTGGGCATTGATAAGTGAATGGATGAGTCAGCACATTCATTTTTATATACAAGGATACCAATTTACTTTAGAATAAGAACTAGACTGGCAAACGAAAAGTTATTACGCTTTAATTATATTCTAGGCTTTCCAAGAAAGCAAACATCTCGCAATTTCTAGTCCATCCAAGTTAACTAAACACGTGGAGTTATAGAACACATTCCTAATTATTCGACAAGCGTAATATAAGTAAATACACTAGGCTACTTAAGACGTTGTGTAATAATTGTGTTAATTAAGACGATCTTGCCGTCAAGCTAACCTTAATTTTCACTGTTAAAATCAGAATGTATTATACAAAATTATATCAAAATTCAAAATCAATCAAAGTTAATAAAGTTTACTAGACAGTACAAATACAAACACTCTTGAAATGAGAACCTCGAAAAAAGGTTTAATTCTCAATAAAGAGTGAATTAAACTGTACATTTAGCAGTCACTTGTTATAATATATATTTATTTAGATACAAATCCAGATAAAGGTAAATTTCCTTAATTTTCGAATTCATCTACGCAGTATAAAATATTTAAAAAAAAAAAAACCACTTATCTATGCCATTCGTACACACACACACACACACACACGCACACGCACACACACACACGCGCACGCACACACACACGCACGCACGCACACACACACACACACACACACACACACACACACACACACGCGCGCACGCACACACACACGCACGCACGCACACACACACACACACACACACATACACATATAATATTGAAATTCTTGAACATCTGTACTAAACTGCTCAAAAGCGAACCGATTTCAAAGTTTAGTTCAATAGATTCTAACATGCCGAAAATATGTAATAGTGTCGAGTAACTCGAAGCAAGAATTGAATAGAAATTCAGATGCAGATATTGGAAGACTAGATCTGTTTTGTATGCACTTTATTTCGTCCGTCTTATAGCTCTTTGATTTTATCAACACGTTAAGAACTATAATATGTAATACTACTCATCGCATCGCTGGATATTATAGAACACTAGTGCACTCTATATTACCTCACGCTCATAGTCCGATGATACGGTAATCCTATACGACTGGAGAAAGATTAGGCGCATGACTGATAGTGTTAACAATGCTTCATTTTCTGATTTCGAGATCTTAACTTTTACATTTAAAAAAAAATTAAAGTTACTAATATAATACATACATATTGAACAAGTAAACAAAAAAAGTTAGGAAGCGGACGGATTTTGAAATGGAAACAATAAAACAAAGTGAAATCAGACCAGTTGTTTGCTTTTAATTAAGTGTTTCAAACAATGAGTGCAATCTCGCTGGGTCCTTTTATATTCATTTATAGACATTAGATACGTAGCTTTGTTATCTATCCTAGTATTTATATTCTAGAATGACAAAATTGTTCGATACCGGAATCCATACAATGAATGTATAAGAGAAAAAAAATGCAAGTGGAAATCAAACCTGCGCTACAATTCGGTTCGCGGTTGTCACCTGCCGATTAAAAAATGTAAAATTTATCCTTTTTTAGCCGACTGCGGAAGAGAGATAAGTGTTTGACGTGTATATATGTACCTTAAGTTTGTTTGTATGTTTTTTTTTTATAAAAGACGACTCCCACAATAGGGTACATCCCTGTATCGCGCGGGACTTTACAAACATACAAGTCACGGACACGAAGTACACCCAGACTATAGAATTATATAAACTACGGGTCTTAATCGCGTGAATAATTAAATAGAATTATAAAATTATTCACGCGATTATGCGGATTTTTTTGTTTCTAAGTGGTGTATTAAATTAGAGGACTTTAAAAGGCAAGTACGAACATATAATATATAATGTACATGTTTAAAAGTGTTTCAAGTTGCAAAAAACAACGTTGATAATATAACAAACCACGAATGAAAGTAGTCAATAAAAAAATAAAAACCTAACTGGTATAATATTAATTAACACACTTTTAATCCATAACAACTATGCACGATAGCACGACAGCCTCATTGAATTTTATCACACAATACTTTCCTGCAACAACTTGTAGCATCAAATAATTGAATACCTATTAGATATTTAACTATAGAACTTATGTTTAATACACATAAGTTCTATAGTTAGTCTAATCACGAAAGTTTGAATCAATCATCAGTTTTTGGGGGCAAGTCTCTCTGACACAGAATATTAAGTAGCTTTCAGTCAACAAACTTCAGGGTTAAACTCTAGTCGGATTGGATTTAAAACACAAATACATTTCAACACCGCGTCAATAGAACATTGTCAACAAATAACCCAATAAACACCTCAATTTAACTAAAAACTAACTTAAAATTTCCGCACCTTCCAGTAATAGCAGTCACTTCCATGATGAATTCCATGAAGGCCACGACTGCATCAAAGCTATGTATTCGCGTCGTAGAGCAAAACCATGCAGCCTTCAAGTTGCAGTAGCAAGTTTAGCTTGAACGTGCCATAGCACTAAGCGGTATTCATTACAGAGGAAACTTTCACAGTATCGGAAAAGGGTTTGAATAATAAAAGGTCTACGGGCGTTAACCTCGGAGGTTGGTGTAGTAAGAATAGGCTAGAAGATTCCTTGTATTTTGTTTTGTAAAAGGTTTTTATAAATTTGCTGGTGATTTACTATTTAAACTGAATAGCCGTTCCTCCTGGTTCCATCCGCTTGTTGTTGGGTATCACCATGACATTTTCCTTAAGTTTTAAGCTACTATTAAGGGTAGATTACGAGAAACAGGGTTCGGCTCTTTCAAAAATTTATATAGAAAACCTAAATATTAGGACACAAAAAAAATGTTGTCCCTAGTCATAGAGTTTTTCTAGTAGATGAAATAAAGAAATTTAAGGATATGTCTTAATATAATCCCGCAAATAAATCTTGAAGTTGTGGAAAAATGCAAAAACGAGCATTTTCGTATTGTTATAGTCATGGCGTTCGTAATCTAACATAAGTACGAACGAATATTCTACTTTATTTTGACCTGCGCTCCTGCGCACTGTGAAGTAATGGTTGTGTGCGGAAGAGCGAGGCCGGCGAACGTGTCACTGTGTACGTAGCGCTAAATAAATAATCCTCTTAGTGTAATGCCCCCTTAAATTTCGTCAAAATCGGCAGTAGTTTCAAGATTTGTTTATAATAAACAAACCGCAAGCTATTTATCTGTATTATATTAATGTATGGTTTATACTTACTGGTACAATACTATACCAATAACCAAGCTTGGGTAGTAATTGGTAAAACTTAGCATAGGAGTACTTTATGTATCTTCATTAAGGACTAAGAAAATATATTTTAATGTGATGATGCTCATTGCTATTGCCGAACTTTACACCGCCTAGAGTTGCAACATAAGTTACAAATACCACTGCAAACTGTTTATTATAGTGCACAGTCTTAAATATAGTTTTTAGCCAGGCTTCAGCTACACATCGTCATAAATTTCACGAGCTTGATAGCTTCTATGTCTGAAAATTACTTTCTTGGGTCGTCTTAACATACGTGTGAAATGTATAAAATGTCTGGAAACTAGGTACGTTAAGGTTTCTCTCAGGTCTTAAAATAATATACCATCCCACAACTCATAAATTTTCTGATTTATTAACCAGACGATGCCAATGTTTGAAGACAGCTACTAAATTTGACGTAGAAGATAAATTAGTTATTAATTTGTTTAATGTTTAACTAGGTATATATCGGGTAGTGTGTGGCATAAGTACCTATTGCAGTTCCCATTTCCTGTTGTAATAGTAGACTTGTATTATTAGGAGATTGTTGCGTTTTTGGCTGGTTTTTTAGTGTATGGAATAGGTATTGATCACCCGTGGTGCAAAATACGATTGCATTGATCTTTCCAATTATATTTTTTTACAAACATCTGATTGTACCTATTGTGAAAATTAGGGTGCTTATGTTCAATAAAATTAGGTGTAACAGTATAACAGTTGTATAATGTAGCCGATGTAACAACAAACTTTTATCACAGCAGTTGCGAAGTATAGAAAATTAAAAAAATAATGGTTGCTAATTGACTTTTTTAGTATAACAGTCATAATTATGTTATAATTTTTTGAAATGCTTTGCGAGCCCTTTACATACATACGCATATTGCGGTATTCGTAAAACTTTTTTTTTCACACCTCTTGTTTTTGACATCTCAAAGCCGTCACGTTTATTATGTAAAAACACTTAGGCGGTGAAAACAAATCTAAAGACATTATTAATATATATATATTACGGGTCTTAATCGCGTGAATAATTTAAGGTAAAATACCTTGTTTATTGCCCGACGTTTCTACCGTATTGCAACGGCCGTGGTCACGGGTAGACAGTCTACCCGTGACCACGGCCGTTGATTAAGACCCGTAATATATACATTTTAATAATGTGTACAAATCGCGAAAGTTTATCAAAATCTAAAGACGTCTTAATTGTTTAAATCCGTCATTTGGTTTGACAGATATGAAGTAATACAATATATTACATACCAGAGGCGAAGGGTTACAATTTTTCAAAGGTAACCCGATACAAAAATATATCTTACTGGACATGGTTCTTTGTACCCATAATACTAAGTCACTACAATCCAAGGGAAACCGAAAGTAATGGTGTTCTAACCACTGTTACATACATACAAACATACATACATACAAGATACGCGCGAAAAACATAACCCTTCCTTGCAGTCGGGTAATAAAGAATATTACATACATACATTATTAAAATATATATATTACGGGTCTTAATCGCGTGAATAATTTAAGGTAAAATACCTTGTTTATTGCCCGACGTTTCGACCGTATTGCAACGGCCGTGGTCACGGGAAGACTCCGTCATTTGGTTCAGTGGCCGTGGTCAGTCTTCCCGTGACCACGGCCGTTGCAATACGGTCGAAACGTCGGGCAATAAACAAGGTATTTTACCTTAAATTATTCACGCGATTAAGACCCGTAATATATATATTTTAATAATGTGTACAAATCGCGAAAGTTTATCAACATTTATACATACATACATACATACAAAATAGAGAATAATGACAATTCTCTTTTGCGTAATAACAAAACTTATTACAACACACGTCACTTTCCATACATAAAAGTTGCATAAAAATCCACATAAACCAACAATACCACTGGTTAATACTAGTGAGTTATTATTAATATCATTCACGAGCCACATAAAGCCACGGACATAAAGATGGAAGTCGATGATAGCACAGCTGTCTGCTGTCTTCAACTATACGATGAGTATACGACAGAGAAATGTTGGTATCCGTACCTCAGTACACTGTGTACAAGAATAAGGATACCGTTAAGCTGTGGACACACGAGTCTTCTATAATAATATTATCAATGCCAAAGTTTGGATGTATGGATGGCTGTTTGTTGTATAATCACAGCAGAACGGGTTAACGGTTCAGGACGAATTGGGAACAGAGATAGATTATAGTCTGGAATAGCACATATACTAGACGGAATAATGTTTTTCAAAATTTTCACGTGAACCGGTTACGGTCAACAGCTAGTAATTAAAAAAAAATCAGCTACAATAATTTTATTTTTAATAAAACAGTGCTCAAATTTCACATTGAGTATTTTTACATCATTACCATCACCCATTCATTCATTTTGAGCATTGTCCTTTAAGGCTTTGAAATTAATACAATATAATAATTAGTTATGTAGGTCGAATTATTATCGACTAGCTGCCCCGCGCAACTTCGTTTGCGTAAATTTTCCCCGTTTTTGCAACATTTTTCATTGCTGCTACGCTCCTATTGGTCATAGCGTGATGTTATATAGCATATAGCCTTCCTCAATAAATAGGCTATCCAACAGAGAAAGATTTTTTTAATTCAGACCAGTAGTTCCTGAGATTACCGCGTTTAAACAAACAAACTCTTCAGCTTTATAATATTAGTATAGATTTGCAGCTAAAAATAATTAGATTAACTTTGCCAAACTACTTGGCAATATATGATTAGGTATAAATGAGACAAAAGATGTAGTATAGTCTGGTTATAATTATCTAAAGGTGCATCTTATATACTAACGACTTCGTGTTGATAACAGATAGTGGAAACATTTAATAGATACTGAACGTGCGATAAGGAACATAAGATTGTGATGTAGATTGTAGATACAGCACAAAGATATTGTACTGTAACAGTACACCCCCCTTTAAAAAAAAAAAAATATGGTAATAGTGTTTACAATATAAATTTGACCTAGACCTTACTAGTTATTTGCTGATGTATATAAATAATAATGCTATTGTACGCGGTGAAATTTGATGACGCCTGTTGTGGTGTGATTTGCTGACGTCTGTAATTTTGACTTAGCTGTTGCACGAGTGTTTATTATTTTTTTCCGTTAAACTCTTCATTCTTCTGTCCAGTGTTTTCATTATGCCGTAAATTAGGATCACGCCGATTGTTAAAATAATCTGTCCCATTGCAACATTTCTTGTCCACCGTAAGTCCTCCTGGATCAGGTTACGGAGTTGGTCCGCTTCGTTTTGATTGAGGCAATTGTCCGTATTGTATGTTATCTGGTCCTTAGAACTTTGATTTCCCATTTTAGATGTCTTGTTGTTACGAGTAGTTGTGAATTAATGGTATATGTTAAGATCTATGTTAATATATATACGAATAGCTTGCTTATATCAGCGATTTTTTATAGACGTACTACTGGCTTTACTTTACGTCCCGATCGTGTAGTGTACGTGTGTGAATGCCTGTCGCAATCCTTTGAATCTGGCACGTAGTTTGATTCGTCATTGATCATGAAAGCTGGTTTCAATCTATCAATTGATATCACTGTCTCTTTATCCCTAATTCTAATGCAAAATGTTTTATCTGTTTTACTAATTACTGGGTAGGGTCCTTCATACGGCGGTGTCAGGGCTTTCTTAATTCTATCACACCGAACAAATACGTGTGAGCATTCTTTGAGTTCGGGATGCACAAATATAGCTTGATTGTGTTTTTTTCTTTTCGGAATTGATGTCATTTGTGTGATGTCCTTTTGAATTTGTTTTACAAACTCTTCGTACGTTGATAACTGTGCTGCTGATGACTCAAAAAATCCTCCAGGGAGTCGTATTGGCGTTCCATATGTCATCTCTGCTGAACTATAACCTGTGTCTTCTCGCAAGCTACTCCGCAACCCGAGTAAAACTGTTGGAATTTCTTTTAACCAATTTTCGTTGGATTCTCTTGTCATTAACGCCGCCTTTAAAGTTCTATGAAATCTCTCTATCATTCCATTGGATTGTGGATGATAAGGTGTTGTCCTAATTTTATGTATTCCCAAAAATTGTGAGAGTGACTCAAATATTCTTGATTCAAACTGTCGGCCTTGATCCGTAGTAATGCGCAATGGACATCCAAAACGAGTAATCCATCCCTCGAAAAGTGTCTTGGCTACTGTTTCTGCAGTTATATCTTCTACCGGAAATATTTCGGGCCATGACGTACAACGATCTATGATTGTGATTAAATATCTCTTCCCTTGTGAAATCGGAAGTGGTCCGACGATGTCAATATGTAAATGTTCAAAACGTTGCGCTGTCATAAATGTACCAGGAGGTGATATCGTATGTCGTTGTATTTTTGATTTTTGGCAGGCTATACATGATCTACACCAGTTATTGATATCTTTGTTCATATACGGCCATAAATACCTTTGGGTTATCATTTTTCTCGTAGTTCTTTTTCCTGGATGGCTCATACCATGAATGGTATCGAAAATTTGTTTGCGAAAATGCTTTGGTAAGTAGGGGCGGCTTTTTCCAGTAGAGGTGTCGCAGGTGATGTTTATTGTGGAACCCGGAAGCGTAATGTTTTTGAATTTTAATCTTTTATTGTCATGTAATTTACTTAGTTCATTATCTGTTGATTGACATTTTTCCAATTCAGCGTAATCGATAGGTGATGGCACGTATATTTCCTCTATTCGAGATAAGGCATCGGCGGTAATATTGTCACGTCCGCTTATGTGTTGAATGTTGGTACTGTATTGTGAAATGAAATCTAACTGCCGGACCCGTCGCGGTGTATCGTTTGATGATGGTTTTTGGGAGAATGCGTATGTCAAAGGTCGGTGATCCGTAAATATTGTAAATTCTCTTCCCTCGATTAATCTGTGAAAATGTTTGACGGCCATGTATATTCCTAACAGCTCTCTGTCAAACGTAGAATATTTTTGTTGAGTTTCGCTCAATTTTTGTGAAAAAAATCCTAATGGTTCCCAATTGCGTCCGGATTTTTGTTGTAAAACTCCACCAACGCAAGTAGCACTAGCGTCGGTCATGAGCGCTAGTGATGCGTTGCGGGAAGGATGCGCTGTTAACACTGCGTTTTTCATGCTTTCCTTGCATTTTTCGTAAGCTTTGTCTGCTTCCGTTGTCCAAGGAACAGGTGAATTATCGTTCTTTTTTGAACCATGTAGATATTCGTTTAAAATTCTTTGATTTTCCGCTGCGCATGGAATATTACTTCTGTAGAAATTGACCATGCCCAAAAATCTTCTTAATTCTTGAATTGTTTTCGGTTTGGGAAATTCCATGATTGCTTTGTAATTTTCTTCGGTAGGGAGTATTCCTTGGCTCGTTATATGATAACCTAAGAAATCTATTTCCCTTCTGAGAAATTCGCATTTTTCGAGATTAATGGTTATTCCATTCTCGTGTAAACGTTTGAAAACCGTTTCTAAATGCTGATAATGCAAATCTTCGTTGTCCGATGCAATGAGACAGTCGTCTACAAATATAAATACGTAGTTTAAATCTCTAAATAAGGAATCCATGAATCGTTGAAATGTTTGTGCCGCATTGCGTAATCCGAAAGGCATTCTTAAGTACTCAAAAAGTCCAAAAGGTGTGATGATGGCTGTTTTTTCTATATCTTTAACAGGAATACAATGGTATGCTTTACGTATATCTATCTTGCTTAGTATCTTCTTATTTTCTAATATGTATGTAAAGTCAGTTAATCTTGGTAGTGGGTATTTGTCCGGTACTGTCGTGCTATTGAGCATTCGATAGTCTCCGCATGGTCTCCATTCGCCATTTTTCTTTTTTACCATATGTAATGGGCTTGCCCATGGGCTATCTGACGGTCGGCAAATTCCGAGTTCTATCATATTTTGAAATTCCTTTTTGGCTATGTCGTATTTTTCTGGAGGTAATGGTCTTGCCCGAGCTGCGACGGGTGGTCCTGTAGTGATAATGTGATGTTCAATCTTATGTTTGGGCGCATTGCGGAGAGAGGACCCTTTCGTGATGTCTTCGTATTTGTTTAAAAGTTGCGTAATACGTGGATTCGTTCCCACTGCGATATTACGAATTGTTTGTTGTGTCGCTTTTTCCGAAGTTACATGCGTTGTCAGCTCTGTAACTTTGTCGATAAGTTTGCGACCTGCTATGTCGACTAATAGTTTATAGTGCTCTAGAAAATCTGCTCCAATTATTGGTTGTGTAACATCGGCGATTACAAAATTTCATTTATAACATCGTTGTAGTCCTAAATTCAAGGTAAGCGTCTTCTCGCCGTAAGTCCTAATTTTAGTCCCATTTGCAGCGTATAGTGTGTATTGTTCATTTTGTAAAACTGAATGTCTCTGTTGCTTGCTAATGACTGAAATATTTGCGCCCGTGTCAATCAAAAACTTCATACCACTTTTTCGGTCGGTAATGGTGAGGCGATTGGATGGGTGGATTGCACAGAGTTTCGCCGTTGTCTGTGCTCTTATTCGTTTCCCTGGTTCCGTACGTAAGTCATTGGTTTCCAACTGCATGGTTTAATGCAGTTCTTTGCATATTTTCCGAATCTTTCGTGGTAGTAACAAAATCGATTTGCTCCTCTATAGTTTGTTCTCGGCCTCATAATCGGGAATTGTTGACGTTTCTTGAAATGATTGTGCGTGTTGGGTCGATAGCCATATTGACCTTGCTGAATTGCGTCAATATCTATCTGTAATTTTGCTAGCTGGGCTAAAATGCATGCTGTATTGTTGTCGTTTGAAGTGTCGTTGCTAACAGCTGATATTTCGGTTACTTTTGAATTCATTATTATTTTGTCTGCAATTTGGCTCAGTTTGTCAATTTCCATGTCTTCCGTAACTGCTAGAACCGTAGTAACTGATGTTGGTAAAAGCCTGAACCATAGTAGTTTAATTGTTTCGTCACTGATTTTTCCTCTCCCGAGGACTCGCATTTGACGTAATAACTGCGAAGGTTTTTGATCACCGAGTTCTGTCTCTGATATTAATTTTTGAAACTGTCGCTGTTCTGTTTCTTCGTAACAATCAATTAAACGTTCCTTGATGTTTTTGTATTTATCTGTAGTCGGTGGTGAAGTGATTAGGTCACTAACCTGTAGTATTTCTTCCTTGGATAACTTTGCTATTACTGTACAGTATTTGTATTCGTCTCCTTGCTTCTGTGGTGCTAATATGGCTTCTAGTTGCGTGAACCATAATCTTGGTTGGTCTTTCCAAAATTCCGGAATGCGGGATAAAACCGAGGTGCCAGCAGCTACTTCAAGTGTTCCTTGCTGATTTATGTTCGCCTTGCACGGTGATTGTGCCATGTTTCTTGCTGCGTATTCGTTCGTCGGGGTCACCAATTTGCCAAACTACTTGGCAATATATGATTAGGTATAAATGAGACAAAAGATGTAGTATAGTCTGGTTATAATTATCTAAAGGTGCATCTTATATACTAACGACTTCGTGTTGATAACAGATAGTGGAAACATTTAATAGATACTGAACGTGCGATAAGGAACATAAGATTGTGATGTAGATTGTAGATACAGCACAAAGATATTGTACTGTAACAAACTCATAAAAGTTAATAAAACTGTGATTGGTTGAAGATCAGTCAATCAGAGTTCATTATCAACGCACAGCTCAAATTGGTTGGGTTAAAAGTTTTCACACAGATAGTTTCTATGACATTCGTATACACTAAAAACAATAAAACAACAAACAAAAATTATGTTATTTATAAATTTATTATAAATAACATAATTTTTTGACCTAATATTTGCAACATTTCAACGACTTATTTATAGCAATTGATTTATTTAATACAATAGAAATATACTAAAGTTGTTAGTTGACCTACCTACTCTGAAGATTTTTTTATTCATAATATAAATAAAAACCGGCCAAATGCGAGTCGGACTCGCGCACGAAGGGTTTCGTACCATTATGTTACAATATTATATACTAGCTGTCCCGCGCAACTTCGTATGCGTAAATTTTCCCCGTTTTTGTAACATTTCTCGTCGCTACTCCACTCCTATTAGTCGTAGCTTGATGTTACAGCCTTCCGCGATAAATGGGCTATCCGACAAAAAAAGATTTTTTAAATCGGACTAGTAGTTCATGAGATTAGCGCGTTTAAACAAACAAACTCTTCCGCTTTATAATATTAGTATAGATATTATCTATACAATATTAAACACTATATTATATTATAAATTATATTATAGCGTCAATAGAAATACATCATCTGTGTAAATTTCATCTGTCTCGCTATCACGGTTCATGAGATACAACCTATATTAAAAAAACCGGACAAGTGCGAGCCTGACTCGCCCACTTAGAGTTCCGTACAAATTTGTAGATACACTATCTGCGCTAATATGATAGCGAGGACAGATTTGTATTTTAGTAGCGATTAAACTTTTTTGTATGGGAGCCCCACTTAAATATTTATTTTATCCTATTTTTACCCAACTGTGAGGAAGGGTATTGTTTTTCGCGCGTATCTTGTAGGTATGCATGTATGTAATTATCTTCATTACCCCATATCTCACAAACCACTGACGCGATTTATACCATTAAAACGTCTTTAGATTCGTCTTGACCGCCCAAGTTTTTTTAGAAAGGTGATGTTTTAGAAAAACAAAAGGTGTAAAAACAAGTTGTTTCAAATACTGCAATATGGGTATTAAATAAAAGGGCTCATCTTAAGAATTTCAAGAAGGTATAACATGATTATAACTGTAATACTAAAAAAGTTAGCAACCATTCTTTTTTCAATTTTCAATACTTGACTATAGCTGTGATAAAAGTTAGTTGTTACATCCTACAACTACTCAAAAGTATTAAATAAAAAATAAAATAATCCGCCTGCACAAAAAATATGGAATTAAGATCCCCCACATAATTATATAATTTCATGCAATCGGAAGCACTTTATTATGTTCGTCGAGAGGCATTAATGAATCTCGACGAACTTGGTAAAGTGCCTCCGACTGCACAAAATTATATAATTACGTAGGGGATCTTGTTTCCATATTTTTTATGCAGGCAGGTTTTTTTTAAATATTTATTTGTTGTTATAGCGGTAACAGAAATACACTATCAGTGAAAATTTCAAGTGTCTAGCTAAAACGTTTATAATATACAGCCTGGTGATAGACAGACGCGTCGGACAGCGAAGTCTGAGTAAAATAGGGTCTCATTTTTACCCTTTGGTGAGGAATCCTAAAAATAATACAGACGCAACCTCATTCTCAAACTAATATGACTGTGATAAAATAATACTTTACTTGAAAGCTCTTTGTGAAAGATTAGTTAGTAAGCTAAAGTGTATACCTGATTTAAATAAATGTGAGGTGACCTGATTTAAACAAATAAATGGGAGGTCCGTAGCTACTACGTGGGTCGGTACTGACAGGGAACTGGTCTAATTCCTTGTCATTAGATATGTTGAAGCGTAAGAAATAATATAATGGTAAAATATAATGTCAATAAGGTGAAGAAAAAAAAATGATTATATTGACTAAAAATATTCCAAAACGCGTGTCAAATTATATCGAATCAATAATCACTCTAATGATTAACAAAGACAATAGCATTTATCAATTTAAAATAATAGAGACAAGTCTACAATCATCTGACCACACCCTTTCTTCAAACTAACAAGATACGTTATATAAGTTATACAAGACGGTTAATTGCCGACATATAAACTGGAACAATCGTAAAACACCATTAATAGCTAATGGTGCAATAAAATATTGCTATTTTAGAGCTCACCGTTTAAACTATTAAATAATAACTATGTAGGTATTTTGATATTGTCTAAAGATTCATTTACGTGCCTCACGGCCGCGCGCGGCTCACGACGTACGGCGACGCGCGCGGCTGATGTGACTGTAGTCATAGTGCTCGCGCAGCCTACGTCAGTCGTTGGCTGCAAGCGTTTGTCGCAAACCTTAAAAACGTTGCCATACATTCTCGTATTCTGATTATTGCCGCATCGGCTCACGCGTCAGCCGCACGCGGCCGCCATCGGCCGCGATCCACGAAATGAACCTTTAGGTTATTTTGATCGTTAACTTATCGCCGTAAGCGGTTTTTTTTTCTAAGCCAGCGGTCGTGAATTCGATCCTCACCCAGGATAAAACTTTGTGTGACGAGCACGATGGTTAATCCTATGTCTGGGTGTTATTTATCTGTAATATGTATGTATTTAGAAACATATAAGCATGTTTATCAGTTGTCTTGTTTCCCTAGTACAAGCTCTGCTTAGAAATACAATAAATGCATCAGATGGCGTTGTGTTAGTTGTCTCAAGATATTATAAAAAATATATTATTATTAGTGTCGCGCGTAGTTACATAGTGAACATTATTGAGTACAAGTGTGTGTGTAGGCACAAGTGTACTCTCTATTCCTTCAGTCTCATAGTCTAGTAGAATGGAAATCCGACAAGAACGATAAGAGATAGCTTAACGGCTTTTCGAGGAACGGAGGGATATTCTTCTAAAACGATCAACTATCTATGGGTTGAGAATGGTTGCTTAGCCACAGATGTCACGATCTCTTTGGTTGCCATTAGTCATGAGCATCTTTCATTTATTATAGTAGGTATCAAAGATTTGAATGAAATATTCGTGTAGACTGGCACGCGGCGGTTTCATTAGTAAAGAGGATTTAGGCAAGGCTTTCTCTTAACATTGTACCCGTAAAGTACCCCGGATGACAGGTAAGACTGGTCTAGTGGTTTCTATAATAGGCTGAAGGTGGTAAGTGACCTACGTTGAATAATTTTAGTCTAAAAACCATAATATTCTATACGGAACATTCGTAACATTCTATACTAGCTGACCTGCGCAACTTCGTAAGCGTCAATTTTCCCCTTTTTTGCAACATTTTTTTATTGGTCGTAGCGTGATGTTATATAGTCTATAGCCTTCCTAGATAAATGGGCTATCCAACAGTGAAATAATTTTTCAATTCGGACCAGTAGTTCTTGTGAGAAACTTTACTGTTTTTTATTTTATTTATTTAGGTATAGATCTTTCTCGCTTAGCGATAACGTCACCCTGCGGGCACACCTTATAATTAAAACACACTATTTCCCTAATATTACAAACGCCAATCTATACAATATCATACAAATACAAATAAATTTTATTCGCAGTAAATAGGGTATACATAAACAGGTGTTGAAGTATAATAATGTTAGTTCAAGCCTATTTAACTATTGACAATAGCATGCAAATCAGTTTTATTATTATTAATTAGTAATTAATTACATTAGTATATCTCTAATAACATTACAATACATTAATATGTTGATAGACACATTATAGATTTTCTTAATATTGTATATAAAAAAAAATATATATATATATTTATTTGTAATGGATTAAATTCAATATTATTAATTAATGGAAATATTTAATATTATTAATTTCATTAGCTAATCTCCAATCAAATAACAATACATTAATAGACACATGATACCTCTACGCAACATTATTTAAAATTTAGAAATTCTTTAATGGAATAAAATGTTTTTTCTAAGAGCCATTTTTTTAATAAATTGGTAAACCTGCTCAGTGGTAGCTGTTTTATTTCTTCAGGAATCTTATTATATATTTTTTTGCACATTATGTAGCAATTGTTTTTAATTTTTTCGGTTTTAGGGACTACATCAACTATCAATCTATTTGGGTTTCTGATATTATTACGTTTAATAACATCTTTAGCTTGTTTAAAGAGATTAGAGTTCTTCTTCACAAATTTTCCCACTTCTAATATATAAAGACAAGGCAAAAATAATACATTTAGTGCTTTAAATAGCCTCTTCTATGAATTAATCTCGACGAACTTAGTAAAGTGCCTCCGATTGCACGAAATTATATAATTATATAGGGGATCTTGTTTCCATCTTTTTTATGCAGGCAGGTTTTTTTTTAATGGTTATTTGTTGTTATAGCGGTAACAGAAATACACAATCAGTGAAAATTTCAAGTGTCTAGCTATAACGTTTTATAATATACAGCCTGGTGATAGACAGACGCGATGGACGAGATAACGTCACCCTGCGGGCACACCTTATAATTAAAACACACTATTTCCCTAATATTACAAACGCCAATCTATACAATATCATAGCCTCTTCTGTTATAGGACCAGACAGGATCGAGTTACAAGCAAGCTGTTTCTCATAACTTCGTTCGGTACACTCTCCAACTTTGACTATTACCAACAATTTTAGATATAGTCATTTCTTGTAGTTCGTTTTAAATGAATATTGTTAAAATTGTAAATAAAACATCTAAAATGATAAACATTTGTTAAAATAAGCAGATACATGTGTACGTAATAAAATGTGTGTGAATGTGCTAAGAGATTGTGTTATTTTGATATATTTTTTTGATTGTGACTATACCCCTTATACTTATAGATTAATTAATATTTATATGTGACTAGCGGACCCGCGGAACTTCGTATGCGTCAATTTTTTCCGTTTTTGCATAATTTTTATTGCTGCTCCACTCCTATTAGTCGTAGCGTGATGTTATATAGCCTATAGCCTCTTCGTTATATGTGCTATCTAACAGTAAAATAATTTTCAATTTTCAATTCGGCAATTTGGATCAGTTCCTGAGATTATCGCGTTCAAACAAACAAACAAACTAGAATATATATTATTAAGTGAAATTTGTTTTGTGAACATAATTTTGTTTTGAAAAATATATATCCTAAACCTCAATATCATTTAAATTTATGCTATAAAAAGTCAAAATCATCAAGCAAAAAATTATGACTACCTATTTAATATAGGCTTGTAATGTTCATACGAAAACACTCTAAATCATTCATAATTTTGTGTTTAATGAATTCATTTTTGGTAACGTTATTTTTTCGGAGGAAATTTCAAAGGAAGTTATTTAGGTAAAATATATGCCAATTTACGTAAAATCCCTCCTTCTCCGGAAACTGAAGTGTTAAGCCTAAAATAATATATCTCCATTTATGTTTACATGTTGTTTTATACTTGGTTTTTTAGCAAAAGTACACAGTATTTCCACAAAATAGGAAATATAAGATCTAGTTTAGGATTGTGCGACCGATATCGGTTACTGCGGCCATCTCAACAGAGTCTCGCCAACTGGGCACCGGTGAGAGATTGGACGCAGGATCGACGGCTTAAGGTGCTCTCTGCGGCATGCAGGTGTGAGACATTTTTTTTGAATAATATTATATCTTGGGACAACTCACACAACGCTATCTGATCCCAAACTAAGCGGAGCTTGTACTATGGAAACCAGACAACTAATAAACATTATATTATTATATATTTCTAAATACATACATATTATAGATAAATAACACCCAGACGAGCATGATTAAAGAATACAACTTTAACGCATGACTGACGCGCCTGGTTATAATTTTTTCCATGACTGACAAATGTAAAACTTATTTTGATTTTTTATACTGATAGAAAACTATTTTTTAGGTTTTAGAAAGCAGTTTCACGATAAATTAAGGTCATTAAAAAAAATAACCTGCTTTTCCATCGATGACGACCTGGCATCGATCTCGCAATCGTGAAGTCGAATTCTGGCCATTATACTACCGACGTGAACCCACTCCTAACACAAGCCATAAAGCTTAGCTGGAGGGGTTAACAGGATTGCTAGTAATGTGGGACTACAATCCCACATTGCCAGTTATCTTCCTAAAAATATATATATATATATATATATATATATATATATATATATATATATATATATATATATATATATGTATATATATATATATATATGTATATGTATATGTATAAATATATATATATTATATACACAAAGTAACACTTATTAAATCCTTAAAACTAAAAAAAAATTTTTAACATGATCGGATCGGATCGGATTTGATGTTTCTTCGGTTTGGGTTTATATGCTTTATACAAGACTCTTAATATTTTCATAAACTTTTGTAGGCATTGGAAAAAGTATTTCAGTGGAAATAAAATAGTGTACGCACGAACGAACAATGTTGACGACGTTCGTGTTCACCATGTTTTTGTTCGTTCATGCGTACACAGCTTACTAATTATTATTTTAATCTTAATTTAATTTACAGCAACTCAAGCTGACGGAAATAGCAAAGAATACAACTATTAACGCTTGTATAATTCCGTGTTGATATTGTATTTTAGTATAATTCCGTGTTGTGTTGGTATTGTCTGTCTATCTGATACGTTTTCAAGCCTAAACTTCACAATCGATTTTGATTAAATGCAGGTTGATTTTGTAATATACTATTAACCGCTCGTGGCTTCCATACATAACACTAAAAAACATTGTAGTATCAGTTTTGAAAAATATTTTATACTAGCTTTCGCCTGCGGCTCCGCCCGCGTGGATGTCGGTTATCCCGATAAAAACTATCCTATGTCCTTCCCCAGGACTCAAACTATCTCCATACCAAATTTCATCTAATTTGGTTTAGCTGTTTGAGTGTGGAAGCGTAACAAACAGACAGATAGACAGAGTTACTTTCACATTTATAATATTAGTATGGATACTTACCGTAATCACGTACCACTTGTTTTTGGCGTTTAACCTTTAACTTTAACCACCTATAGACTATTTTACTGGAGTAAAGTCGTTGTTTATTGTGAGGTTTAGGACCTAAACCTGACAAAGAAAAATCGATTTTACTCCAGGTACTCTCAGATGTGTATTTAATGGTTGTGTGACAAAAGTAGGTGGTAGGTGGTGAAGGGTTAATTTGTAATTTATTTTTCAAAAATTATATTACGAAGTTATTTGGTGTAATGTAAAGAAGCCAAGAGCAGGAGGTTATTAGTATATATACTCTATTATTTAGAATACTTTTTTTGCAAACACCTACATTTACTTAAAAATTAAGAATTTTGTGAAGCAAACTACTATTATAAACGATACTTTTGCGATTACTTTTTTGAGTTATTGACTTAAGCATATTTACGGTCGAACTAATGTCTTTTTAATTTTATTTCTTTGAGTATTAAAGATCTTTAAACCTATTAACCTCCCGTGTGTATTAAAAATCACTCTGTATATTTAGAGGTAGCCTGGGGATTAACAAGCACTGATTCTAGACAGGATACCGTGGATAGGATGCTTAACTTTTATCAATTATCGTGATGACTGGACATAGGTTGTACCTAACCCCCGGGTGGAACTAGTAAGAGCTAAGATATAAATTTTAAGAATTATTTACTTACAACGAATTACAAAACTATAAAAACTAGTTTTCACCCACTGATTCCATCGCGATAACTTTGATTCAACCCTTTATGGATTGATTTTTCGAAAATTTGTCTCTACGTCATTATACTCGTAACTATCCATGTGTCTAATTTCAACACGAAGCGTTCCGTAGTTTAAGCTATGCAATAGCATAATAGTTAGTTTGACTTTTTAGATACACACAGTCTTTTTTTTCGCAGTTTTACCTGACGATTTTATAGCCTAATGTATAAACCATAACATTGTAAAGTTTTATTAATATACGTTCAGTAGTTACTGTATGAAAGAGTAACAAACATCCAGCCACTCGCACAAAACTTTCTTATGAATTATTTATCGTAGAATGGCAGGTTCAAATTACTTATGGACATTCCAAAGTTGATAATTAACTCTGAAACATAACCTCATTAGTCGACTATACATAATTTAAACTTAAATTCTGTTAATAGTTTTCAGTAGGTACGTGTGCTTCTTATGTAATACAACATGCCCGTGGCAAATTATATCGAGTTACATGTGTCAGGGGTAAGTTACAACACTAACTATAATTAATTACAATGTTACAAGACCCTCAACTTTGATAATTACATGGCTCTTATATAAATTGTGGAGAAGCTCTGTTCTAATTTTGATGCTCTGGACTCTGCGAATTAAAGGTTTGTTAATAATAATTCACTACATAAATTGAAGTAACCTTTCGTAAGATATTGTCTGGTCCGTTGGTCTCTAGTGGTAAGTGACTCTGACTGCAAAAGCCAAAGGTCGTGAGCTAGATTCTCACTATTTTGTTATAAATATTGGCTTGCTCTTAGCTTCGCCTGATGCCTGATGCTTATTTTGCCTGATGAAAAGCATTGATGAGGCCTACAATGGAACGAGCGCACTCAGATGATCATTATGTACTCTTGTCTTAAAGTGTCCGGGTTATAATTAATTGGAAATACTGACGCCGACAGGTAGTTGCACACATTAGCAGTTAGCATAACAAATGTAGAAGCGTACCGCTTTGTGGTTTATGTGTCCATTAATGGAAAGGAGACGACAGGATTAAGATCGAGCTCTTGTAAACACTCTCCGAGGTATAATCTATAGGATACCGACATGCAGACCACGTTACACCGTTGTTGCAAGCTGTGGAGCTTTCTCTCGGTTAACATTTCGTCTATAAGCCTGACGTCTCTGCGTTGAACTGCGTCTGGTGATGTTAGTTGGTAACCGGTTCTCAGAACAGAAGAGACACGTCTGGGTTTTGGCGGCATTAAATTCGATTTGTTTGTCGATTCCCCATCAGGAAACGAGGCTTTAACGAGGCTACTCTATAGGAAAAGACATCATATGATACTGTGCTATCGTCTGCATACTCAAAAATACCGGCTACTAGCAAATCATTGATGTGAAGCAAAGACAGAGTCACAGAGAGGACTGAATCCTGAGGAACACCGGCGTCGATAGCCGATGAGCAGCCGCCTACAACTACTCTGATCGACCGTTTATTCAGAAAGTCCGCTATAAAGTTGCAGTTGAAGAGATATCGTATGCGAGAAGCTTGTTCAACAGACCCTGTCAAATGACTTTGTGATACCAGAGAGGGCTTCGCCATGCCTCACCCTAGAACTGCGTGGCAAGAAGGTTTTTTTTTGTTTTTACGGGGCAACAAAAACTGCACTTAGCCTATCGATTGAACCATTGTACGTTTAAATACTTATCCTCTCAGTTTCATCACTCCAGCCACCCGAGTCACTCCCAGAAGCTCAGCAGTCCACTCAGACTACTGAATGCTTTCGGAAGGGATGATATTGATGTCAGGAACTGCGCTCAGTGTTAGGCCACACTGTGGCACTCCAAGATAATGTGCCTAAGCGTTTCTATGGCTTTCATGGATACTCTGCAGAGCGGGCTATTAGTCAGCGTAATGGAATGGATTAGCTTATTCAGCAACACGAATGGCGATATGTCATCAACGTTTTCTTATGTTATCACGTAAAGTTGTCATCAGTAAACCGACTTTACAGACAATCATTTTTTATGTATATTTGGTAGGTATAAGATACATCGTAGAGTATTTACTATTGTTTAGTCGCGATTCAATTATTCGTTTTTGCGAAAACGGGGAAACATAATTTTCAAAATATTTACGCAAATGAAGTTGCGAGGGTTAGCTAGTATTATATACCTAACATAGAAAAAACGGACTACGCTAACTTTTTTTCTAAGAAAACCAAAAAAAATGTTTGGTACCTACCTTTCCACAAAGAACAAAAACATACAAAGGCATATATCGTTCACAAAATCAGATGGACTAATATAACAGACCCTTTAGCAAACAATATGTTTGACTGGACGGCTTTAGAAGGGAATTTTGGGATTGGGTTTTTAATATACAGACCGGTCCGGTTTCTGTTTACCTTTCGCTTCATTGTGTGATTTGAATGTCGATTTACAAATATGTTATAAAACATTTGAGCATTTAATATGTATAAAAATTAGCATAAAAATGCTTTACAAATTACAAAAAGTAATGTACAGGCCCAACGTCATCAATGTTTAAATAGTTTCTGCAACATAACTCACAATGTGGATGGCGTGACGATTGTCTAAAAATCGTATCGGAGGATACATTTGACTTTGGCAGGCATGCCTCGGTGCCGAAGTTGACAACGACTTAGAACCGGTACCCCTAAGGTCTTAAGGGTTTAAGTTACGCCTGATGGATGATGATTTATGGAAAACCAATTCGTCTGGGGTAAGGTATTTTTATGCTAATTTTAAGCATATGTATAAAAATGCTTTGAAAATTAAAAAAGAGCGAGCATTTTCTACTTTTATGACCATTTTTACTATTAGTTTTGATTTACGGCCGGTTTCAATAATCTAACTATCGATGGATTTGACTACTAGAGGTATATATTTGACATAAACTCCATACAAAATATGTCAAAATTCTACCTCTTGTAGCCAAATCCATCGATAGGTAGAATATTGAGAATGACTAACGTCATTAACGTTTCGGACGTAATGGAACAGCCGCAGTCAAGGGTTGACTGATGCAGCTCAGAGAACGTGAAATGCGGGTTTTGGAAACTACCCTTGCTTGATATTGGCACTCACTATAAATACAAAATAAAGAGAGTACTTTCGTAGTATTGCGACGTAGTAAAACGAACATCCGCACCGCATGAGTGTGGCACTCGCTGTCTCTGATCTTTTTCGTTCCAATTCTTCGCGTCTGTGACAATATCTTTATGTGCGTGCGTTAAAAGCGTTTTATATGAAGCTTTCTATAGTAGTGCGCACAGAGCACAGATTACTACGTGAGTAATCTGTGCTTTGGAACTGTCAGTAATTCGACACAACATATTCTCAGATATCTTCACACTTGTATGTAAATTATAAACTTAAAATACATTAGCATGTATTTTAAGTTATTTGTTAGCAACTTGTTAGCAACCTAACTAACTATGGAATCTGAGGAGTCTGGTGACTTGTAATACAGGCATACAAATACCTATCACGGGCACCAGTCTCTCACAAATGTCTTTAAACAATTGTATTAATACAACTTTTGTATTTAAAGATTTGTGAAGAGAAATAAATAAATATTCCATATAATTATCTCTCTGTCTCTCTCTATATATATGTATTTAAAAGTAAAAATTAGGGAAATGTCGATTTGCTCTCAGGGACACTAGAAAACTGATAAAACGTGACACGCAGACGTAAGGCCTTGGCTTTACGTCTTCATGTCTCGTTTGATCCGACATCAGTTGATTTAAATGGCTGAAAACAAGGACCAGCTCAGACAGGCATAATGAGTCCAATACCACAATCGTAAACTAAAACCTTTTGATGTGATGACCTCGGTAATCCTCGTCTTATAAATCGATGACCGGGTGTACGCACGAGATGTGTCACAGTGATGGCCCGTCACATTCCGACGCTGATAGGCTAAAGTATTGTCTACCGGGTCCACCTAAGCTGTTACAAGCACAGTTAATAAGCAACAGTGAATTGTTTATTACAATGTCATCAATGTTTTCTTGGGTGCACGCATGAAAAAGTGTCAGTTCCGCCTGCTGATAGGCTGAAGTGTTGTGGTCGGCATGTGTGTTTCAGGCATGGTTGCTAAGCAACAGCGAATTGTTTATTACTAGGTCATCAATGTTTTCTTATGACGTTATGACGTAAAATTTATCGTCCGTAAAGCGACTTTACAGACAACCATATTTTTTTATAATAAGGTGACGGTGGGTTTTTATAGTTTATAAAAATCGTAATCAGCCTTAGGGCCCGTTCCCACTTGTCGTGTGTCGGATCCGACACGGTCATCGGTTTAAACATCGTTCAAGAAGACAACATTAGTTAAACATCACACCCATTAAAAATCGGGTGACTTCACCCAATTCTGTGTTAGTCGAAACGCACAGTATGCTACTGGAACACAAGCCTCGTCTCTCAGAGACGATATGGGTCGTAACCCACTACAAACGTTCTCTCCAACCACTGTATTCCATAGGTTTTATCTATATCTAGGTCCCTGACTCAGTGGCAACCAAACAGATCGAGATATCTGCGAGGTTAAGCAACGTTTCCAATGTCGGTCCATAGATATGTGACCGTTTTCGAAATATGTCACAACTCACCGTTAGGGCTTTCAATCCGGAGTTCCGGAATTTCGTAACTCCGGAGTTTCGGAGCGATTGTAAGTATTTTTCAAATCCGGAGTTGAAATAGAACACCGGAGTTGAAACCGGTTTTCAAAAACCATGTAATGTAAACATTATTTACAAAACGACGAAAAACGCATCATAATTCTTGAGCGTACTCAAAGTAATGATTGACATGAAATTAAATTTCCCATTTACTCAACGAGAAATTGACTCTCTCACAGAAATCCACCGCAGCTTAGAAGTTGTAAAAATTACCGTGAACGCACTTTGCCGACGTGAAGCCACACTTCTTATAGCTGACACTGCGCTGCGTTTCATGTTAAAAAAAATTGAAGAAAATACCGACTCTCTGAGCATGAATTTAGCGAACAATCTAAGAAAACGAATAAAAGTGAGAAGACTTGCAAAAATAATCGGATCTCTACACTACCCTCACGACTGCGAAGATTTTTTTTCATCAGAAGAAGATGATACTTTTAGAATACCGCGTAAATATGCCAACAATCACCAACGGAAATGTATGAACCAGAGTTGCACCTAAATGTTGCAGAGCAACTGGAGCAGGAGTTAAGCAAATTTAAAAAAAAAAAAAACAAAGCACCCCATTTGCTAATTTGGATCTGGATGGATTCGTAAGAGTAGAAAAAGCAATTTATGACAATGGCGGATGCAGAGGAAAATACCTTTCAGAAGCGTACCACTATCTGCTGTGTGTCTTGCCGACGAGCGTGGAGTCAGAACGAGCATTCTCCGCAGCAGGCTTTTTCTGCACGAAGCTTAGAAGTTCTCTTTCTGACTCATCTTTAAATGCCTTATCGTTTCTCAAAACATATTACCAAGACCCAAAAAAAGTAGATTTTATAGGTACCTATAAGTTCGTGATTATTATTTTATTGTAACTTGCCAAACAAATGTTTATTTTTTATGATTGTTGATTGTTTTAATATGTTTTATAATGAGTATTAGTTGTCTATTATTATAACGTCTGTCAGACAGTAATTTTTTAAACAAAAACACTGATTCCTTAACAAATAAAACTTCTATTGATTAAAATAAAGGGCCTTTTTATTAATTTCTAAAAAAGCTGTCAACTCCGGAGCCAACTCCGGAGTTCCGGATTTGATTGCTCAACATCGTAACTAGCTCCGGAGTTGATAACTATCCGAGTTTGAATGCCCTACTCACCGTGCCTCAGGAACAAGTTAAGCCGTCGGTCCTGCGCCCAATCTCTTTCCAGTCGTATCGGATTTCCGTGCCATCGGGCTATGAGAGATAATAGAGAGTGTTGACTTGTGTATGTGCATACACTTGTGCACTATAATATCTACTGATGAAATTGCCGCCGCCGTAACCGACATCGGTTAGGAGACTATTAATGTCCATGTGCGATGAATATGTGTGCATTGCTCGAGCAAATTTTCTCCTATCTCTACTCTCAGTGTTTTATAATTCTGGCTTAGTTTAGTAAAAATCACGACCTTATAACTAAAATATGTCAACAAACTACAAAGGCAGACGTAAAAGAAAGAGATGAATTATTCAAGCAGTCTGAGAGCAATTAACAAGGCTAGGTTTAATTAAAGAATATGATTAGTGCCTACGTCTTACTTTTTCTGTGACCATTTAAGAAAGTCGTGGAAATCTGCTAACGCCGGCTGCACACGTTGGCCCTAAAGACATTAGGATGGATTACGCGTTTCGAAGACATCAGAAAGAAATCAACTTCTGAAATCATATGGTAAATGTTTGTCATTTTATTCTCCTAATTATTTTATTGAATAATATATATATAATTCAGGTTGCGTCTACAAAAAACGATTATCTAAAAAAATATGAGGAAAAGTATTTTTTCTTGTATGGAGTTAAAGATTTTAAAGTCTTTTATCTTCGGAGTCTTCAGAATAGCTCTAATATAAAATCTTTAATAGGAAATTATTTTACTTCATTAAGTGTTGACCTACTTGTTGACTCTTTAATGTATTTGGGTCATTAAATAGTATTGGCAAAACGACTTCATTTGATTTACTTTTTTTTCGATTTTTTTCGTATGGTTTATAAAAACAGCTTTAACTTCTAGTTTTCTTCAGATCATTTTGATAAAAGCAATATTTATAATTTTATCGTTGTTGTATTAGGGTAATGTAATTAGGGTAGTTGATCGTAAAGTTAATTTTTAATTCCAATAATACTGAAATATATATTGAAATAGTTTTCCCCTCCCACTTATTTATTTGCGCACTTCTTCCAAAAGGCTATATATATAATAAAATTGTTTCATTGTTATTTGTGGAATCCTACCACAAAGAAATTATGTTTGTCACAGATCAACTACCTGATTGAGAGTCTCAATCTTTGGAATTGCGCTTAGGCTATTGTTTTTAGGCACTATTATTTAATTACTTTGTTTTAAACTTTAGCTCGTGTGTGTTCAAGAATCTTAAAAACGGCCTTTAAGGGTATTTGAATTTGCTTACTATAAATAATACATTTTACATAATTTGTGATCAAATGGCTACACCTGGGAGATGAAGTACTTCATCAGCAGTAAATTAAAACCTTAAGTGGTACAAAGATCCCGACCTACTTTCCATTTCCATTTATGATTACCCGATTTTTTTTTATGTTTAACACTCAATTATCGCGAGCTTAGCAAGTCACTGCAAAATGTGAGTAGTACATAAGGTACCCCGAGGTATTCTCTGTTATCCCTGTTAGTATTGTACAGCTCCGAACGGTCTGATAATAAAATACTTTAAGTCTTTCACTCCTTACAAAAAAAAACTTTTCATCATAACTTTTTAGCTAATATTTTTTGTAGACCGTACCTCCATATCTGTACTAATATTATAAAGCTGAAGTTTGTTTGTTTGTTTGAACGCGGTAATCTCAGGAACTACTGGTCCGAATTAAAAAATCTTTCACTGTTGGATAGCCCATTTATCTAGGAAGGCTATAAGTTGTATAACATCACGCTACGACGGATAGGAGTGGATCAGCAATGAGAAATGTTGCAAAAACGGGAAAAAATTAATGAAGTTATTCAATAAAACAATTAGAAGAGTAAAATAGAAAACAGTTTCCATACGATTTCAATAGTCGATTCTAATGTTTTCGAAACGTGAAATCCCTTCCACTGTGCAACGTCGGTCCCAACGCCACCCGTCCAATGTGTGGATCTAGAAAATAGCATTGGCGCCACCGTTGGGACGAGCGTTATTCTAGATTCACAAGTTGGACGCGTGGCGTTGGGACCGACGCACAGTGGGGCCAAGGTGACTAATTTGCGGCGGAAATTACAATTATTCATAAAAAATATTTTAATGAGTTTAATATCTTTTATCTGCTGTTACCCTATCATTTTGCGAACGCATCGCAGTTTTATCCACGCATTTTCTTCGTATGTACGAAGAAAATGCGTGGATAAAACTGCAAAGCATGTGCTTTACAAAGAAATTTTATTTACTACTTACAATATTTATTAATTTTACTTTTATAACAAGATGTTTCTATTTACATTAAGTATTTCATTTATCGTGTTCTTTATAGCATTAAATTAAAAATAAGAAAACTTTCTATGGAAAAAATAAATTTATTCAGAATCGTCAGATATCGGATATTCTGAATTGATTTTGGATATTGGACAGTCAGGGTGGGAAAATATTTTGATAGCTTCACTATCAAATGGACATCCTTTAGTTTTTTTTGTGGCCCTCTGGCTTGTTATAACAGGGTCTGATGATATCAACATTCTATTAAAAATGTCGGACATTGTGTCTAGTCTGGATGTTTTACGGCTGAAATGCTCTCTGTATATTTTGAAATCCTTATTCCGGGCTTCTAAAGCCTCTTCACTCAATTGACCAATAGGCAACGGACTGTGAGAAACTATCTCATGGCCGTGAATGAGAATTTTGTGCACTGTGGTACTCATGTAGTACCAAGGATATAGGGAAACGTACAATTTTGCAGTTTCGAGACAGAATATTTTAAACTTTTGTTCATCAAGGTTAAATCCACTTGAGAGGCACTGAAGGACGATGTGGAACTTTTTTATTAAAGTTTCGTCAAGACCTGTTATTTGGCTTACTTTAACACTGTTTTGAAAAAAACGTCTTGCAATGTTTCCGGTGTTCGTGTTACCGTATCCCGGTTTTGGCTTATCTATTTTTATTCCGAATTCAGCTCTAAATGCTGCTTGAATGCGTAACTTATTTTGCTTCAGGATTTCTTCCATTTCTTTTGATTTTCGCCATTCTTGGGTTGGGATTTTATATGCCACGTGCAAGAGGAATTCGAAGAAGCGTATCCAAGCGTGGAGTACTGAAACACCAAGATGCAAGTATTGGCGTGAAATTGGCAAGTCAACCATTTTATCAATATCGTTGAAATCTTTTGAAGTGGCTTGGCAAAGATAACACCTTAAAGCTGATCGTGTACCGCTAAGACTGTTACATATCTTACCATCAATCATTGATAGAACGACTTCATGTTTAATAAAAAAATGCCTGCTCGCAACAACTAGAACTGTCGCTTCCAATGCGGCTACTTGAGTTGTGACAGATTCATTTTCTCTGTTTATCATATAATCTGTTTCTTTTTCAAATATTATTTTACTAGTCCTGCAGTATCTAGGAGATGATGGACATTGATTTTTCCATAAAATAAGTTTACCATCTGTAAGTTCTAAAGGCACCAAACAAGTCATAAAAACGAATTTATCATCTGCATCAGTTTCATTTAAGAACCGTTGATGATATTCGCTATGCCCAGAGCTACCATCAAAACCTATTTTTGAAAATAAAGTGAGTTGGTTACTCTTGGCGGCACCTATAACATCTTTCTGTGAATCTACTATTCTTTCTGCTGTATGATTGAGCAAATTCTGTATGGGAACTTCGGCTGTCTGTTCAGTTACTCTAATATCTTCCGGATAGCACTTTTTTTTTTCATTTTGGACAGCTTTATATGATGGAAAAATGTCTATAGCATATCTACGGATTACATTATACTGGTGACGAGATAGTTGAGCTTCCATTAACAAAGATAATGCCTCAGTTGCAGTTAGCCTGGGTGAAGGGATTATTGTAGAATCACGCGGAGGAGAAAGGCTTTTTTTCAATATAGCTGCGGTTTCATGGTCACCAGAAGCTCGAGCATTCATTTGAGCAGCAAAAACTAATTCACTTGTTGAAGATTTCCTCAAACTAGTTACTCTTTCCCGTTTCCTGCGATCACTCAAACAATTAAAACCTTTTTGAGGACGACCAGGTCTGGTAGAATGTATTTCTGAATACTTTTTGAATGTAATTGTTTCTTCAAGCCATTTTAATTCGTTTCTTTCAAACACTGACTTTGTGCGGTTAGACTTAGCCCATTTATATTTAAAGTCGGATTTGAAATGAGACATTGTTTTTTTTAACTCAACTAAATGATTATCGTCACAATTAGTTTGTAAAACGAGAAAGTTGACAACTTCTTCCATCTTTTTATCAAAATTTTTAAATTGACTCCTAAAATATACTTCGCATAACTTCCGTTTAGTGACCGAAACTAATGACATCTTGATCCTACAAAGAAAAATGTTTTTTCATGTGGTGAAACGCCTATTTTTACTTGAAATAACTTAAAAAAGTAATTATGAAATCACCCACATTACAACAAAAAAAATTAAAAAAAATATTTAGGCAAACATCCCGAACGTTTGTGTTAATTTATGGTAAGCCAATAAGCCAATATACAATTTTAATAGGTAATTAGAACCCGATGTTTGCCTAATCAAAACATGTGCCTGTCTAACAAATAACTTAATTATTTTTAGACACCTCCCAGTATAACCCTATTGTTTTCTAAAATACTTAATCAATCGAATTGTTTTAAATATAAATAAAACTTACATACCTATAGATATCAGAAATCACCAACGTTAAAGAGCACCAAAACACACAACTATTAATATTAAATGTTAAAAGTAAGCAAAATACTACTACACTAGAATGATGTTTATTTTGCGGTCGAAAATAAAAACTTTGATAGGTTATTGCCACCGATTTGTCATCAGTTAGTGAACAAAAGGGGTCATATCCGATGTACTACACGTTCAACTGCAATAAACAATGCGCTTATCTTAAAACTACCCACATTTTAAAAATCGACTTATCGCCGGTTGTTTCTTAGATGCTGCCCGTCTGTGCGACGTTAGGGCCAACGTGTGGAGCCAGCGTAAGGCTAATGGATAAGTTGTGAGGAACAAATGTAAAGAACAAAGACGTTGCTTTCTTTGTATTAATGAGGATTAAACGTATATTATGTAGGTATGTTGTACGTAAACATTAGGTATGTTTATTTACTTATACTCGTGAGAGCTGCCGCCCGTTATAAAATTGGCCTAGAGAAAAAAGTTTATCGCTATGAAAACTGGTATGGGTCGGGATAAATTTCATTGGAATTCATTCAGCCGTTTAGTCGTGAAGGTAACAAACGCAAACATACATCACTTTCGCATTTATAATGTTATTTTGGATTAAATATAACCAGCATCTTACTGCTGCTGGGTTTTTGTGAGTGTTTAGACTGCCATGACACAAATGTACGCACAATTTTCCAATCAAGGAGCTAAGTACGATATTACAGCTCCGTTAGAACAAACAAACAACGTTCTGCCACACGCAGAATCATTTAAAATTTAATCAATTAGTAGAAATTTTGTAGGGGAAAATTTGAAAAAGGATTTTTTTTATAAGCATTAAACAACTATGAGTGCGGCAGTATGTCTGACAAAATGAAATCAACTACTTACTAGGAAAAATTCTATCGAAATTCCTGTAGCAACCAACAAAAAACGCACGTACGCACGAAACATAAGAATTGAATGTAAACCTTATTGTTTCGCCGTAGTAAATAGGTACACTTTAATTTTGTTATTAATAATATTGTCATAATATAAATTCTCTGGTAATCAAAATTAGGTACAACGTAATACAAAAAAAAGACACAAAAACATTGACGTGAGACAAAATATTAATAATTTTGTAAACGGATGAACGAATTATTAACAAACAAGGTTAAGAACTATTCTAAATTAAACAAGCTTTCTAATAAAATAAACCGCATTCAAATCGGTCCAACCGTTTGACACAGCCAGACACACAACTTATCACACCTTTCCGTTTGCATCAGAGGTTAAAAAGGCTAAAAAGTTTTGATGTTATCGTTTTTTATAGCTTAATATTCCGTGCGTGTCTCCACTCTTCCTCGTTCCTTCATCCACACCTTGATTCCAACTATTTTATTTAAATAAAACTATATTATAATTGATTCAACCGCAATGCAGTATAATTTGTTCAGATTCCTGATAACATCGCTTGCAAGAGCTTCGTGACAAAACTAATAAATCCGAGCTCTCTTAAATTTCCCGACTTATATTACTTAAATACGTTATTATGGAAACATAAAATATATTTTATAGACTACACGCTTCCTTATTTAGCTGATAAAATAAATGTTACTCCCATATATTTTTATTAGATAGTGTTTTATGCAAATAGAAAATTTGCTTAAGTAGTGTCTAGTTTTAGTAAACTATTTCTTGTTACTACTAGATTTTCGTCGCGACAAAACCGACGGTAAAAGTAACCAAAATTCTTCATCAATCTTCAAGCTTCAAGGAATCCTATTTCAATTGAGCAAAATAAACTACTCATCTATATTAATATAAAAAGAGGAAAGATTTGTATTTTTGTGTATGTTTATAATAAATAAACTCAAAAGCTACTGAACTAATTTCAAAAATTCTTTCACCGTTGGGAAGCTACACTAACCCCGGGTGACATAGGCTATTTTTTTATCTCTGTATTCCCACGGAAACGGGAACTACGCGGGTGAAACCGCGAGGCGTCCGCTAGTATATTATATTAGTAGAGAATACGAGGGTCATGCAAAAAGTTTCGGATAGGTACTCAAAAATCAAACATTATTTTTTTTATTTTAGGCATCGAACTTATTAATGTGCTCGCTGAATACCTTTACACTTCACTATTTGTCTAAACTTAATAGAAATTGCCAATAATAGGTCTTCTATAAACCCTTTATAAATGTCGGAATTTCGTTTTTTTTTTAAAGTCACCCGATTAACTTCTCAGACTTAAAGTACACTTTGTAATGATTTTTCTTGATATCTCAAATGAGGTCTTATTGACAGGCTAATCGGTCAAAGGAATATCTATAAACATCTTATTTAAACTGAGCAAAATAAACTACTGGTTTAATAAATTAGTAGATAATACGAAGGCCAAAAGTTTTCGGATACTCAAAAATCATATTATTTATTTTTTATTTTAGGCATCTAGCTTATAAATGTCCTCACCCTGAATTCTTTTACACTTCTCTATTTGTCTAATCTTAATGAATATTGCCAATAATAGGTCTTCTATATACCCTTTACAAATGTCGTAATTTCGTAATGTCTTTAAAGTACACTTTGTAATGATTTTTCTTGATATCTTAAATCTTCTTCGGTCTTAATTACAGGGTGATCCGTCAAAGGAATATGTCAAGTGAGGTATAATAAATATATTTTTTAATAAAAAGTGGGATCTGTCTGCAAAAGTGTACGGCGTGAATTTAGCGTGATGACAGAGAAAGATTCCTTATGTCGGCAACTTGTAACTCCAAGATGACTGTACTCTTTGAGCTTAAACCGCCAAATATGATTACTAGTTAACTGTCTTTTGTTTCTGTAGTATCCCAGGAGATATATGTCCCACGTTACAGGAAAATCAGGAAATCATTTTTTTGTGTGCTTGATCGCGTGGCATTTCGTCGGAGACACTCGTCTTCAAAACATCATACCTTCTACTGTCAGTTTGATATGTTATAGATATAACCAAGTTTTGTCACCTGTCAGCACCTACAATATTCAAGTTATTTTCTGCAGCGAACGTCAAATTTTTATGCTATGAACTTGCACTAAAACGAATGACGTAGTTCCTGTCTTTTCTTGTTTTTTTGCGGTTACTTTTGCTCTTGCAAAACTGCGAACATGATTTTTTTAAAGATGATATTCAAAAACATTCTTTTCGATTCTTATTCTGTTCGATTAGAGTTTTTGTGCTCACTAGTTGACGTTAAAATTATATTTAAATCATATATAATAAAATACCTTAAAACCGCACTGTGTAGATATCGAGTCTGCTCGATCTTTGAAAATCGATCGAAAAAGGTGCATATAAGTTTCCGAAAGATAAAACAGGGACAGTTTGGTAAATATGCGCAAGTTGTACTTTTAAAGTGCCTACTGACATTCATTAACCCGTAACTCTTATTTGCCATAATTCATCTTAGGTACTGCTAAATATTCACTACAATAGTCTAATTAGAAATAAGCCCACGTAACCCATACACAAACAATTAAATTTGACATTTTGGAGACCGACCTCTACGCTAGCGCCTCAAGCAGTGAATTCCCACGCGATAGCGCTCATCGACACTAAATACACACGTATCAATAAATACAGATTAAACTCAAGCAAATTGGGCGTAAATCAAATTTTGATCTATAAACAACCATCCTTCTATTGTTCCTTGTATTTGATTGAATGTAAACATTCGCTCGTGCTTATATTAAAACTAAATATTTATATTAAACCACTAGCTGCCCCTCGCAACTTCGTCTGCGTAAATTTTCCCCGTTTTTGCAACATTTCTCATTGCTGCTCCGCTTCTATTGGTCTTAGCGTGATTTTTTACAGCCTATAGCCTTCCTCGACAAATGGGTTACCCAAAAAATAAATATTTTTTCAATTCGGACCAGTAGTTCCTGAGATTACCGCGATCAAACAAACGTTTCGTCATGTCCGTCTGTCTGTCTGTCCGTGTGTCACAGATATTTTACTCAAAGACTACTCAATAAATATTGATGAAGTTTTGTGAATAGGTGTCTTGAAGTAGCCACTACTAGTTAAATAATAAAAATAAATATTTTTAGGGGGACATATAACAAAAGCTGAGCTCCATACATATAACAGAAGCAGATTTTTTTTTTCAGCAAACATCAACGTGATGCACATGATTCGACAGGTCTTATTTGAACATTTTAAGGTTTCAAATAAACTTTTTTGATTCAGTAAATGTTTTTGGAAATAATCGCTCCGAAAGTTGCATTAATTGTGTCCTCCCCCTTTTGAACCGTGTGACCAAAAAATATGAAAAAAAATCACAACGGTAACGCTTAATAAATACTATAAAATTATTTCGGACATGATCGGATATACCGTCATTGAGTTATTGCCGAAAAACTGCATTTCTCAACAAAAGGGCTCTTCTGCTGATGCAATTATCCAAGGCTGCGGAACCACACAGAGCATGGTCCGACATGCTCTTGCCCGTTATTTAAAAGACAACTTCCGCTCTTGGGTACAAGCCTTGTGTCGCGGGGGACTTTACATACATACAAATCACGGACACAAGGTACATCCAGACTCGGAACAACAACTTGTGGATCACACAAAATGGTGTCCCGTATGGGAATCGAACCCGAACATGACCTCCGGCTTAGCAGTTAGGGCTAATAATCACTAGACCAACGGGTCAGTCAAATAAAAACTAAGTAGGAGCTGTAAGAACTTCCCTGGCGTGGTTCAGGATTTGAAGCAATCCTGTATTATTTGACAAAGTGTCTAGAGACTATTTTGGTGTTTGAGGTCGTCGTTTTCATGTACCTAATGTATTTTTATGAGTTCTCTAACCCAGGCTTGTAGTTCTTTGTTACTTATTTGCTTCACTATTTAAGGGTGAGTCTATGCTTGAGCATTTGCTAGAGCATCACAATGTAATGTAACGTTTAGACGTAATTAACGTTAACGTTTTGACGTAATTACAGGAAAATGGTGTGAGGCGTAATATAATATTTCGTAATATTTCTTTCTGTCTTGCACACACCCCCATCACTCGCAATCGCACCGTTTCTAAATAAAACATTATTTATTTATTAATTAATTTATTTAGATTTACCCACGGCTAATGTAAGTACATTCACATATCAACACATACATTTATTGCCCTTGTACAGTCGTCAATTACGGGTATACCAAAATGTTTAGTAGGTATATGAGAGACAGTATAATAAAAGTAAAAAAAACTAAAAATATATTCGATAGGTAACATAAGTAACATTACACCAAAACGCTCGTTGGTTTGATTGGAACAGTGAATTCTCGACGTTCGATTACTAGTAAATGTTCAAGTGTATACTCATCATGAATTTAACAAAACAAAACAATCAAAACTACCCATCGAACTATTTCCGTATGAAGCATATCTAAAAATAACTAAAACGTCACAATCACACTGACGTAACACAAACTAATCTCTTATTCTATTCCGCCCAACACATGCTATGGTCAATACTAATGAACTATTAACGTGCCAATAAACACCATGTGAGTAAATTACAGGAAAAGGGAATTTCACCTTTGCATGACTCGCTAGATAACAATTTGTTCAAACTTATTACCTATCTACATGAGCCATCACAACTAGTGGCCGAAATTAAACTATTAAAATAAGTCAAAATTCATAGGGACTTACATGATTTTAACGTTGAGTAGTCTATGACACAGTAGGTACTGTGGTTAAGTCAAGTGTTCGATCACCTCGCATAAAACATCATTGATATCTGATGCTTTGATGTTCTAAATGTCTGATTTTAAAATGGAGAAAAAGATAGGTGAAAAAATAAACAAAAGGAGAGACTGCCTCTGTGGCGCGGTGGGAGTGTGTCCGACTGCTACGCAAGAGGTCGTGGGTTCGATTCTTACACGGGACACCACTTTGTGTGATCCACAAATTGTTGTTTCGAGTCTGGGTGTACTTTGTGTTCGTGACTTGTATGTCTGTAAAGCCCGCGACACAAGGCTGGCAGACTAATGCTGGAGTGTCTTTTAAAAAAAAAATCGTCAGAGCCGATGGGCTGTTAAGTCAATTTATGTAAATGTGCTAAGAATTACCTCAATAGATGTGAATACGAATACATTTAGTAAAAAGGGAATACTAGTTTCATCTCCGTGGAAGTTGATCCCGGCGCTACGCACCCCTACCAGCGGGACAGTGCGGGACGCGTCAGGTATGTACTGTATGTATGTTGGCGCTGGGCCGCCTCGGGAAACCGCGCCCTTACCTGCGGGCCGAGCGGGACAGTGCGGGACGCGTCAGGTACGTACTGTATGTATGTTGGCGCTGGGCCGCCGCGGGAGAGCGCGCCCTTACCTGTGGGCCGAGCGGGACAGTGCGGGACGCGTCAGGTACGTACTGTATGTATGTTGGCGCTGGGCCGCCGCGGGAGAGCGCGCCCTTACCTGTGGGCCGAGCGGGACAGTGCGGGACGCGTCAGGTACGTACTGTATGTATGTTGGCGCTGGGCCGCCGCGGGAGAGCGCGACCTTACCTGCGGGCCGAGCGTGACAGTGCGGGACGCGTCAGGTACGTACTGTATGTATGTTGGCGCTGGGCCGCCGCGGGAGACCAGAGTTGCCGTCGTTACAGTACCTAGTGATCAGATCAGCGAGGTTATATAACATTACCATTCCCGGTCTATAGATGAATGGTCGTTTTCTACCAAGTATCACGACCCACAAGCTTAGCTGTCAAATGTCAATCCTGCGAGACAACAATATTCGCTGAGTAGATAGCTAGTCTCTGATAAAATAACCCCCCTGTAACCGAACTTGGTAAAGAAAACATTATACCTAAGACTGAAAATTAGGTTCAAGTCAAGTGGTTTGACGTTATATTTTTACCTAGTACTTTTTATATTTTGTCCAATATAAAAAGTTGTCTAGATTGCATTAGCAGTAAGTGATTTTATTATGAAGTATTATTTTTATTTTTATCCGACTGCAAGGTAGGGTTATGTTTTTAGCGCGTACCTTGTATGTAATATTCTTTATTACCTTTTATCTTTCAAACTACTGGACGGATTTATACAATTAAGACATCCATAGATTCGTAATTATGTGACGTTTGAAAAAATGACAAAATAAAGTGGTGTACAACTTTTTACAAACACTGTAATATAGGTATCAAATTATAGGGCTCTTCATAAGCATTTCATATGTAGATATAAAACATGATTATGACCGTAATACAAAAATGCTAACCATTCTTTTTTTCAATTTTCAATCCTTGGCAATAATTGTGATAAAAGTTACTTGTTACATCCTACAACCACTAAAAATATATAAAACAAAAAAAACCCGGCTGCGCAAAAAAGATGGTAACAATTTCCCGTACATATATAATTACATGCAGTTGGAGGCATTTTACTAAGTTCATCGAGATTCAATAATGCCTCCGAATGCATGATATTATTTATATACCTATGTTTCCATGTTTGTTGTGCAGGCGGGTTTGTTATCACACAATTGACTATGTTGTCTGATTTGATTAAATTATTCAATCAAAAATATAAGAAACAATAGAAATTGCTCCTTAAATGTTTGATTGAATATAAACATCTGCTCGCGATTTTATTCAGAGTGTATATTTATATTCAAGCCTTTATTTACGTTAACCAATGCCATCTAGTTTTCATATATATTTTTGATGGAATAAATCTCCATATATTTTCATTAAATGTTACCAATTTCGCCTTAACTTATACAATGCTGAATTGTTATTTGTTATAACGTACCTTATCTTATTTATCTATTTCTATAAATAAAAATGAATCGCCGAATTGTATGTACGCGCATTACTTCAAAACCACTTCACCATTATCACTACATAGTATAAAACAAAGTCGCTTTCTCTGTCCCTATATCCCTATGTATGCTTAAATCTTTAAAACTACGCAACGGATTTTAATGCGGATTTTTTTAATAGTTGAAGTGATTGAAGAGGAAGGTTTTTAAATAACACCCATTTAATAGTGGAGAAATAACGAGCAGAGCAGAAAATTTACGCAGACGAAGTTGCACGGGTCAGCTAGTTTTTTTTATAAAGCTAACAACTAACGATGTAGGATTTTTGGGTCCAACATTACTAGCAATCCTGTTAAACCCTCCAGCTAAACTCAATGGCTTGTGAGTGCAATGTTCAAAGCTTGGGTTAATGTCGGTAGCATCATTATACAGTGTCATTACCTACCCTACTCTATGGTAGGATTCGAGTCCGATGCCTTAGCCATTAGACTAACGGCGCTAAATTGGACATTATATATTTTTTTCTGTGTTTGTTATTGTCAAGACTCCAGGACAAGGTTTGTATAAAATATTTTTAATTAAATTTTGCAGTAGAGATAAAAACTACACCCGTGCGAAACCGATGCGGCCATCTAGTTATAAGTACATAAAATATATATTTTACCATTTAGAATCTTAAACCTACCTTTGAAATAATTAATGACGTCTTTAGTTTGTAGCCAAAATGGCAAAAACGGAAACCATTTAGTTTCTATCTGTCTGTCTGTCTGTCGTTCGTCCGTATGTCACAGGCATTTTACTGAAAGGGCCCCCTCCCTAAAAACATTTATTTTTATCATTTAGCTATCAAACTAAGTAGTGGCTTTTACCAAATTTCATCAATATTTATGAGTAGTCTTTAAACAAAATGCCTATGACATACGGACGAACAGACAGACAGATAGACAGTCAAACAAACAGACGGACATGACGAAACTGTAGGGATTCCGTTTTTGCCATTTTGGCTATGGAACTCTAATAAAACCTTGTAAAAACAGCACATTATTCAGGACACCTAATTAGTTAATCTAGGCCTGTTTGTAATATATTTGTTTGTAATGTTAAATGTGTCTACAGGCACAGATATTTTACTATCTAATATATAAAATTCTCGTGTCACAGTTTTCGTTGCCATACTCCTCCGAAACGGCTTGACCGATTTTGATGAAATTTTGTGTGCATATTGGGTAGGTCTGAGAATCGGACGACATCTATTTTTCATCCCCCTAAGAGTTTGTTTGTTTGTTTGAACGCGATAATCTCAGGAACTACTGGGCCGCATTGAAAAAATATTTTATTGTTGGATAGCCCATTTATCGAGGAAGGCTATAGGTTATAACATCACGCTACGACCAATAGGAGCGAAGCAGCAATGAAAAATGTTATAAAAAAAAAGGAAGAAAAAAGGGAAAATTACAATCTATTATTCATGCCCCTAAGTGATAAGGGTTATCCACCCCTAACATTTATAACTATACTATAATATTAAAAGAGAGAGAAGAGTTTGTTTGTTTGTTTGAACGCGATAATCTCAGAAATTACGGGTCCAAATAGAAAAAAATAGATAGCCCATTTATCGAGGAATGCTATAGGCTATAAAACATCGCGCTACAACTAATGGGAGCGGAGCAGCAAGTAAAAATGTTTGCAAAAATGGGGAAAATTTACGCAGACAAAGTTGCGCGGGTTTCTATGAGAATCGGCCAACATCTATTTTTCATACCCCTAAGAGTTTGTTTGTTTGTTTGAATGCGATAATCTCAGGAACTACTGGGCTGCACTGAAAAATTTATTTTATTGTTATAACATCACGCTACGACCAATAGGAGCGGAGCAGCAATGAAAAATGTTGTAAAAAAAAAAGGAAAAAAGGAAAAATTTACGCAGACGAAGTTGCGCGGGTCAGCTAGTTTTATATAAATGAATAAAATCGAAAATTCCCTTTGGTGTGACGCAAACCCGACAATATATTGATACTTACCATTATATATTATGTACTGTCTACCGCTCCAGCAAAGAGCCACGCTCGGAGTTTAAAATTTATATAAACTAAATAAATAAAATTGAAGTGTCAAAATAACAGTTTTTACTGAATATATGTTAATTATAACAAAAAAAAAAGTGTGGCACTTAGGGACTGCCGCGGTAATGCTGTTGCATAGCATTTTTTATCAACTTATGCAATTATAATTATTTTTTATTTATGCAGTATTTTTTATTTCATTACATTTCGGAGCAGCTCGTCTCGATCCGTGCGAGCTTACGTCCGTAACATATAGGTACGTTACCATATACATACCATCGTCCATATACATATACGTTATGCGAACGCTCGGCCGAGCTACATGGTAGGCGGAGTGGGGGTGTTAGGTTTTATTTTCGTTACGGAATTTCTTGATTCGGTCGCCGCGCTCAAAGCCCGAGCCCGCGATAAAAACTATGCAATAGCTTAAAAAATGTTTTTATTGTGTCTGTTTGTTCCGGCTAATCTCCAAACGTCTTGACGGATTTTGACGGGACTTCACTATCAGACAGCTGAGAATGTAGGGAGTAGCCTAGACTACCGACTGTCGCAACCACGAGCAGAGCACGCCGCGATAGCAGCAGTAAGCCCCCTCTTTGAGGAGTGGCTGGAGAGGCGTCATGGCGTCCTCACCTACCGCCTGACGCAGGTACTCACCGGACACGGTTGTTTCGGGAGGTACCTGCATCGCATCAGGCGCGAGGAAACGCCTGGGTGTCACCATTGTGGTGACCGGCCGGAAGACACGGTAGAACACACGGTGGAGGTGTGCCCCGCTTGGGCCGAGCAGCGGCTTGCCCTCGTGGCAGCGATCGGCGGCAGCGACCTCTCGCGTCCGGGCCTCATTCGAGCTGCATGCTCGCTGCAGCTGCGAAGCGAGAGGGAATGTGAATGGACGCGTGAGAGATAGATGGTCCTCACGCCCCGGCCGCCGCGCGGCACGCTCCGGGCGACGGGTGCCAAGGGACGACATCCGGCCACCCTAGGCGCAGGCCTGCGGACGACGAGCAGTGGGTAGCTTGCCGTCCAGCTTAGGACCAGACCCGGGTCGACGGCGCGCTAGTGTTCCACGCGCGCCTCAAAGAGGTGTCAGCAAGTGATGGGGCCCCATTGGGCCGGCGCCCACCGGGAGTGCGGGATCGTTCGAAAGAGTTACCGTGCTCCCGGAACACCAGGGCGAAAGAAGGACACACAGATGGGTTTTAGTCACTAAGAGTCTGACACGCCCTCCCGCTCATGCCCACAGCGGGAGAAGTCATTTGATAATTTCCCATCTATATAAAAAAAACAGACAATCATATTATACATTTTCGAAATGCTTAGGATGAGCCCTTTTCATATTGCAGTATCTGACACAACTTTTTTTTTCACATTTCTTTATTTTGACATCTCACATCCGCCATGTTTGTTTTTTCCAAACGTCACTTATCTAATAACACTTGGGCGATCAACACGAATCTAACAACATCTTCAGATATGTTTTTCGCGCGTATCTTGTATGTATATAATATTTTATATTACTTCATATCTCACAAACCACTAGCCGAATTTATACAATTAGAAAAAGTGGAGCAAGATCGACATATTAATAGTTATGATATTGTTGAAGAAATGGATGTTGATCACAAAACAGTTTTATGTCATTAATAAAAGTCTGGGTACAAGAAAATACTTGATATTTGGGTACCACATGACTTCACTGAGCGACTTAAACGGTTGATTACGGGTGATGAACAATGGGTTACTTACGATAAGAATGTCCGAAAAAGTTCGTGATCAACGCATGGAAAAGCCCCACAGACCGTGGCAAAGCCCGGTCTGACTCGGAACAAAGTGATGCTGTGTGTAAAAGGAATCGTCCACTATGAGCTTTTGCCGCTGGGTAAAACTATCGATTCTGACCTCTACTGTCAGAAACTGATTGAGGGTTAAGGTAGGTAAAGGTTAAAAGAAGCCATTGAGGAAACCCGGCATGAGTTGGTGAACAAGAAGGGCGTGGTGTTCCATCATACAACACCAGACCGCACTCATCTATAGCCACTCAGCAAAATTGAGAGAGCTTGGCTGGGATGTGTTAATGCATCCTCCGTATAGCCCTGATCTTGCTCCATCAGATTTCCACCTGTTTCGGTCACTTTAGAACTCTTTAGAAAGCACAAAGTTAACCCCAAAAGAACACCGTGAAAACTACCTGTCAGATTATTTGATCACAAATCGCAAAATTTTTACAGCAATTGGATCATGGCACTACCCACAAGATGGCAACATGTCATCGATCAAAACGATGTGCCGTTTTGATCGATGACTTGTTGCCATCACATAATAAAATAAAATAAATAAAAGATATACTTTTCTTTTCTTTTTATGAAAAAAGAAACGAAAATACTTTTCCCCAATCTTTTATATACTTACATTATACTACATTTATTTACTTACATACCATAAACACATATGTATATACCTATATAAATCTATACTAATATTATAAAGCTGCAGAGTTTGTTTGTTTGTTTGAACGCAGTAATCTCAGGAACTAAATTGAAAAAATGTTTTACTGTTGTATAGCCCATTTATCGAGGAAGGCTTTAGGCTATATAGCATCACGCTACGACCAATGGGAGCGAAGCAGCAATGAGAAATGTTGCAAAAACGGGGAAAATTTACGCAGACGAAGTTGCTGCAGCTAGTAAAAGTTACAAATTGCTCATGCTGCACACAGCTTATGCCCTCGGTTTCGCCCTCATGTATAAGCGGTAATTATGTATCTTAACGGCAATGTTTCATACTAACTTTGCACCCCCTTTTTACCCCTTAGAGGGTGAATTTTCACATTACGTTATAAAAGGAACCCCTGTGCAAAATTTTAAGTTTCTAACCCTTATACATAGTTTAGGCGCTGCGTTGATATGTCAGTCAGTCAGCCACCTTCTGTTTTTTTTTTTTTAAATCGGTTTGGTACATTCAGAGATTACGCCCCTACGTCACAAACTCACAATCTCACAAACTTTACCCCTATAAAATATAAGTATAGATATACATAATTATGTACAACATCTTCACGATTTCATAGACGATTGAACAAGACAGCAGTTTATCGGCGGCACTACATAAACCAAGTCTTGTTACAATGTTATGCAAATAGAATCGTCGAGTTGAGTTTTACAGCGCTCTTCGGTACATAGTTGTTGACGACTTAAACGGAGTAGACTCAGTAAAATGGAGTACTTAAGTGGCTATGATTTATGTAAAGTAAGTTAAAGCGTAGTCTGTTCTATATAACGATTGCATGTAAGTTAGACGTATCTAACTTACATATAATTAGTTTATGAGAATATCCAAGGAAGGGATTCTTGTATATTCTCATAAACCTATTAAAGCCTATTTTTTAGCCGACTGCAAGGATATTTTTCGCGCGTATGTATGTAATATTCTTTATTACCTCATCTCTTTTACACCACTAGATGGATGTATACACTTATACGTTGTTAAGTATCGCCTCTTCTTAATGTGACGTTTGAAAAAAACAAACATGGCGGCTGTGAGGTGTCAGAATAAAGAGGTGTGAAAACAAAAGATTTATCGAATACTAAGTTAGGTATATCAAACTAGCTATCCCGCGCAACTTCGTCTGCCTAAATTTTCCCCTTTTTTTTATTATCCTATGTCACTTCTAATACCTCCAAGAATATGTGTACAAAGTTTTATGATGATCGGTTGAGTAGTTTTCGCGTGAGAGCGTAACAAAAAAACTTACATTCACGTTTATATATTAGTAGGGATTAAGGCTGGTTTTATAGCTACGCTGCTAGACGCGCTGCCCAGCAGCATCGCTGCTAGCAGCGCGCGTTTGAACAGTGGATCGCTATAAAACGACATTAGAGCCGCGCGTTTTGCTGTTGGTAACAGTCGTGTGCATACAAAATGAACGTAAATGCTGTTAGATTAGTGGCCACTTACTTTTTATGGAAGAGAAGGCAACAGCGACATCTAAGAAGATTAGCTGTTGATCCTTATAATGCTACAAGGTTACTGAGAGGCGAACACGTAAGATCTTTTTGCGATTTACGAGAAAATAGTTATAAGTTTTATAAATATTTTCGCCTATCAATAACTAGTTTTGACGAATTACTCTGCAAACTAGAGTTTTCTTTACGACGATCCAGCTTATTTCGCATCCCCATAACACCAGAGGAAAAATTGGCGATCACTCTAAGGTAAGTGAAATAAAAGCACAAACATATTTTTATTATAACTATTTAATGTTTATTATTTAGATTTATAGCACAAGTATAACTATTATAGATAGAGTATTTTTTAATCCGTCTTATTTTAAATTACAGTGTTTCTTTGATCACAGTTTTATAATTACAGTATTTTTTAATCAGTCTAATTTTAAATTACAGTGTTTCTTTGATCACAGTTTTATAATTACAGTATTTTTTAATCAGTCTTATTTTAAATTACAGTGTTTCTTTGATCATAGTTTTATAATCACAGTATTTTTTAATCAGTCTTATTTTAAATTACAGTCTTTTATTAATCACAGTTTTATTTTAATTACAGCATTATTTATTTATCTTTTAGCTATGTACATAAAATAGAAAAAAAAAACAAATTAACTAAAATCCTTAATGTTCCTCATTATCATTCTCATGCATAAGATTCATTGATTCAACTATCGAGCTGTACGTAGCAGTGTTAGCAGAAGTATGAGTAGAGTTATTATTGCCAGTAGGCGATATTATATTTGGAAATTCTTATGCAGATTCATAGTCCTGTCGAGGTGTAGATGTGATAGAATTATAATTATGAAATGGCGATGTTCGAGTTGTGTAATTGTAAGTAGAATTTTCGTTGACACTAGAAATAACATTATTTTCTGGTGATGTTAAAATGCTAGATGTCGAAGTCGTGGAAGATGAAATCTCAATTACTAATCCTAGAACCTTTGAGCGAAACTGCAGCTTTTGATAAGCACTTAAATTATTAAGAGTCGGAGCAAGAGACTCAAAAAATGATAAATCATCGGAACTTAGGTTGTAAGAATTTTTGTTCAACAACGTTATTAATTCATTTTCAAAATTTGATTGTCCTTTTTGCCCTTTATTTCTCCCCTTTTGATTCCATCTGGGAGTATCATTATTATTTTCCTGTTGTGTAGCTGGTCCATGCATGTCTTTAGCAGTCGAATCTTGAGAAACGACAGACTGATTGTCACTTAATGAATCAGTGATTTCATTTTCTAAAGTACGATCAAGGAATGTCATTTGCTCGAAAAATAAATATTTCTTGTGTTTTGCAGCGCTTCCCGATGGCGTATTTCGCATATTGCCTTTTGTTCGGTAATAATTATCTCTCGCTGATTTCCATCGCTGGCGTATTTGTTTATCTGCAATGAAAAAAAATATTTTTACACCAGAAAATAATGTTATTTCTAGTGTCAACGAAAATTCTACTTACAATTACACAACTCGAACATCGCCATTTCATAATTATAATTATACTATCACATCTACACCTCGACAGGACTATGAATCTGCATTAGAATTTCCAAATATAATATCGCCTACTGGCAATAATAACTCGACTCATACTTCTGCTAACACTGCTACGTACAGCTCGATAGTTGAATCAATGAATCTTATGCATGAGAATGATAATGAGGAACATTAAGGATTTTAGTTAATTTGTTTTTTTTTTATTTTATGTACCTACTGACATCTAATAAAAATACATTTTTGTTTCAGGTTTTTGGCAACGGGCAGTACTTTTTCCGATTTATCCATTACATACAGAATGGGAATAACTACTGTAGCTAATATAGTAAATGAAGTTTGTTCTGTTGTATGGCAAAAGCTGCGTTATAAATGTATACCTGAACCAACTACAGAGATGTGGCAGCGCATTAGTGAAGAATTTGAATTATATGCAAATTTTCCAAATTGTTGCGGGGCGATAGACGGAAAACACATACGTGTAACAAATCCTGCAGGTGGAGGCTCTATGTTTTATAATTATAAACATTTTTATTCTATCGTCCTTTTAGCAATGTGCGATGCGAACTATTGTTTTACCTATATTAATGTTGGGTCTTGCGGAAAAAACTCAGATTCTACAATATTTCAAGAGAGTGCACTTTTTCGCAAGTTACAAAACAATGATTTGGGTTTACCAGGTGTAAAACAACTGCGAGGCACTGATATAATACTACCACACATTATAGTTGGTGATGGGGCATTTGGTATATCCAAGCATGTGATGAAACCTTATGTTCGAGCCGACATGACTCATAAAAAGAAGATATTTAATTATCGCTTAAGTCGCGCTAGACGGTACATAGAATCGACGTTTGGAATAATGTCCAACAAATTCAGAGTGTTTCATACTCCTATGAATGTCAGTTTTCCTGTAGCAATAAAGATAGTTCAAACCTGTTGCATATTGCATAATTTTATTAGAATACGGGATGGCTACAACGTAAATGACACATTAACTATAACGGGGCTGACTGATATTATTGACCAACCATATCAGGAAAGATCAGGAAACATATTACGAGATATATTCGCTAATTACTTTGTATCACCCACTGGTAGCGTTTCGTGGCAAGATAGATCTATATTCTGATTTTTAGTAGGTACCTACTACCGACATATTCAATAAATAGAAGGAAACTCAGTAATAACGTAGTACTCAGATTGATTTACCAATCTACTTAATTATTTATTTGCATCAGATTTTCTGAAATTAGATATCAAACTATATATGTAACAGAAAAAATAATAAATTATTCTTACCTAAATATGTATTGAAATTTTCACCATACAGTTCCTTTCCAATTTCTTCCCATCCTTAATTTTTTGCGTCCTTATTCTTATATAATTCATCGGCTGGGTCCCATAAACATCTTCTGCATCGTACTTCGTCAATTACTCGTTCTGTATCGATAAAATTACTCATTATGTAAACGAGTGTACTTAACGGCGCGTCTCAACAGCGTCACTCTAAAACGCATACTGGTCGCCCATATACAAGAGCTGCGCGCGCGTCGGCAGCGCCGGCAAACAGCGAGCGTTTACTCAACAGCGCTGCTCAAGCGCGTGGCTATAAAACGGAACTACTACGCCCATACAAATTCGAACGCGCGCGCTCCGACACGGCGCTGTCGAAACGCGTAGCTATAAAACCAGCCTAAAGGGTTTGGCGTAAGCATTTCAAAAAGGTATATAATGATTGTGACTTTTTTATATTTTCAATACTTGGCAATCGCTGTAATAAAAGTTAGTTGTTACATCATACCACCACTAAAAATATTAAATAAAAAAAAAAAACACCCGCCTGCACAAAAAAGATGGAAACAATCAATTAAAAACTGACTGCCTCTGTGGCGCGGTTGGAGTGTATCCGACTGCTACTCAAGAGGTCGTAGGTTCGATTCCCACACGGGACACCACTTTGTGTGATCCACAAATTGTTGTTCCGGGTCTGGGTGTGCTTTGTGTCCGTGACTTGTATGTTTGTAAAGTTCCCCGCAACACAGGTCTTGTACCCTAATGCGGGATTCGTCTTTTTTTTTTAGAAACAAAAAAAAAAAAATAAAGCGCAATAAGTTCATCGAGATCCATTAATGCCTCCGACTGCATGATATTTTTTTTTATTTTTTTTTATTTTTACAAAAAAAAAGATAACTAGCAATGTGGGATTGGGTTCCACATTACTAGCAATCCTGTTAACCCCTCCAGCTAAGCTCAATGGCTTGTGTTAGGAGTGGGTTCACGTTGGTAGTATAATGGCTAGGATTCGAACCCGCGACCTCACGATTGCGAGACCGATGCCTTATCCATTAGGCTACCGCCGCTTATTATTATATATCATGTAGGAGTTTCCATCTTTTTTGTGCAGGCGGGTGTTTTTATTTTTTTTATTTAATGCTTTTTAGTGTATGTTGCGTTTTGTATTGCAGTTGTTAAACAAAATATCCATAGGGGGAGTCCGGGAGACTTGCCCAGGTGGTAGAGTTGAACCGTCTTCTAAAATGTTATTTAAAAATTGGCGGGCACGAAACTTTAATGCGGTCATTAGACAGGCGTGGCAGGCCAATGAAGAGACCACAGCCATTTCTTAAGATGCTTGGTTTGTCTGGCAAAAAGAGATTGAAAAGTGTTTTGATTTTGATTGTTTACTGGAGTACGAATTGTGTTTTAGGTACTACTATTGTATTGCCTAAAAAATGGAGTTTGATGTGAGCTAAATATTTTTTCTCTGTGATTGGACTTTATCTGTAGTTTTAACTAAATTTTAAAGTTGTGTTGACGGAGACTTGCACCATGGCGGGCGCGAGAGACTTGTTCAATGGTTCATGTATCCTTGTGTACGTCAAACTTAATTTCATGTGAATTAAGGATTCTACGGGACCTTCCAGCATGAAATTAAGTTTGACCACAAAAGGAAGAAGCGGCACCCTCAGAGGATCACTCGTGTTTTTCTGTCTGTTCATCTGTCATAGCCAATTTGCTTCGAATCTAAGTAGATTCTAAGGAGAAATTTTAAATCGATAGACTCCAATTTCAACTTAATCGATCAAGTGATCGATTAAGTTGAAATTGTTGTCTATCGATTTTAAATTTGATCACAGATGGAATTTTAAAACAAATACGTTAATAGTGTTACAAAATGTTAAAAAAATGAATGTTAATTTTTTTAAAGTTTAATATTTTTCGTTTGGAATTTCTTCTTTATACTAATAATAAAAATTAAACTTTTGGAATTTTTGTTTAAATCATGTATTTTGAGTAAAACAATTATAAAGGTATATCTTATTAATTTCAAATAATACGACTGAAAAGCAATACCTATAGAATAAGTAGTAAACGCGTATTAGCAAAACTTAATTATATAAAACTTTCACCATCTGGACGTCTAGACAACTGTGGAACATATTTGTTGTAAACGCGCATTATAGCAAAATACGTATCGACGTTTGTTTTATGATAATGTCCAGACGAAGCAATTGATACTTGAGGCTCATATATTTCTTCCAAGCGACCGGCGACCTTTTGGTTAGCGCCTTTAGAACATTGATACCAACCTGCGTTCAGGGTTGCGCTTCGGCCACGTATGGCTTGGGTATTCAGGACTAGAATAACGTAAATAATTTAAAATTGTTTTGGGAACTCTTGAAAATATTTTCTACTTACTTACACGCGCGTCTAGACGCGGGCTTACCTAGACTACTCATCTAAACAATCTTAGGCCCAGCTACATGCCTTGTCATACCTGCGAGCGTGCCTATATACAGTACGATCAACGTAACTAGGCCGTTCTAAAGTTAGCCAACAGTGAAGTTCGCGCAGGTACAGTCGCTAAGAAAATAATAAACACGGAGCACGTTTATTTTATAATATATTGTTTTCTTTTTTTTTTACTTTTGTTATTTATACACAATATTTATACATTGTAATAGACAACGGGTCTATTGAAATTGTTTAATATATTATCTAAACAATCGTATGAATCATTTATGGGTCTTTACCCATAAATGATTCATACGATTGTTTAGATACCTTATTTATTATCCGATGTTTAGACCGTATTGCAACGATCGAACAATCGTGGTCACGGGTAGACAGATGCAGCTCAGAGTCGCCCTCGGTATGAACTTATATAATGTCACGTATATAATGTAAGCGTTTTCATGGTGACCACCTGCTTTTCTGTTTCATGAAAATTGTGTATGCAGCGCTTGATCACACCTTGGTCAAAATTATCCAGTCCCGTGATTGGTTTACCCCTGTTTCTTGATTTCCCAGGCGTGCGAAAAATAGAAAGCCATTCATTAGATTTTCCTTCGGATAAAATTAGACGCATCGTCCTCTCGGATGTCCCGGTAGCCTTAGCTACTCTGCGCTGTACGGCGTTTATATCTGTGACACCTTCATCCTTTTCCTTCTTCATAAATTGAGCAACGTTGAATATAATTTTCCGTGCCTGTCGACGAAGGACGGTATTCCTTCTCTGCATGTTTAAATTGTTCAAAAAGAACAAACAATAACAGCAAACAAAAACATTAATAAACTTATCAAGAATTAGTAACGAAAATAATAACAACTTTGTAACCGACTATACGGAGAGAAACAGAGCAACGCGAACAACCAATGAGAGCCGACGAGTAACTGAGAGAGCGATAGTGTGCATCATCGCTAGAAATGCGCCTTTTCTATTCGCTTCGAAAGTTATAAACTTCATTTATGAAACAATTGTTCTATTTAAATCGATTAAAAATTAAAGGTAAAATTGTTTGTTCATTTTATTTTGGTCATATTCAAATTAAATCGTAAAGTACTAACATTCTTTTGAATATAAAAGCCTAAGATATTTATCTTTCGATAAATACAAAGTAAAATGTGTATATTTATATAAATACACAACTATTTTAATTAAATGAAGCCAACGTACTCTGCGTGAGACGCGGGGTGACAGCCATTTTTGTATGGAATTTAGTAGATAAAATGGGTAATTTCTATATCGGCTTATATTTCAAATATGTATTTCTTAGAAAGATGCGTATTTTTTGTGTTGTAATAGGTATTTAGTTATGTTTGTAAAGAACCACAATAAAAAAGTACCATATGATACTATGTTTGATAATCTATAGTATAGCAATAAATTAAAGACAATAAATCAATTTAAGCTACTTTTTATACCATTACTAATTAAATATAAAAGAGTGATACGAATATAATTAATTATGAAAGTAATCGATAATCGAGTAATAACGTAAATGAAAAAGTGCACAACAAATATGTGCACCCTCATCTCTAGCTTAGTTACCGCCCGCGCACGCCGCAGTTTTGTCCCTAAAAAGCGCATCTGCGCAGCCTGTTGCGACTTACTTCAGTCCGGCCAAGATACGTTGATCGTACTGTAAACTTGTTTGCGCAGGTAAGAGCGCACACGTGGACGGAAACGTACTCGCGAGCGTGTAGCCGGGCCATTATAAAAAGATATAGTTAGTTTTACCTGGGCGAATAAGAAAACCATACTTAGCCTCCTGATTGGGCCATTATGCGTGTGTTGCATAGCGGCGATGACCATTTTTTTGTTGCGATAATCACGTTGCGCAAACGACGCACAATGGTGCGGAAGTATGTTAGAAGAAATAGTATAAAGGTTACTTAAAAATATTATTATTATCAAGTACTTAAAGGTATAGTCTATTAAAATAAAATAGACGTGGTAATTTTTATGCACTCGGGCCAGCCATAGCAATCGTTGTTGCACTGAGTCGTTATGTTATGTTTACCCCATAATTTTTATGCGAGTGATTTGTTATGCATTTTTGTCTTGTTAATATTTGTGTTATTGATTTACTGTAAAACGCACTGCATTTTATCAATAACACAAATATTAACAGAAAAAAATAATTCATAACGTATCATTCGCAATGCAAGAAAATAATAATAATATAACTACTCAGTGCAAAGTTTGACTAACGATTGCTATGGCACCAGAGCATAAAAATCACTACGGCTAATATTTTTTAATTAATATTTAATATTTAATAAATATTTAATAAAAATAATATTTTTCGATAAGTCGTCACCCGTCTACAGTAGTTTTAAAGTTATCTTAAAATTAAGAAAATAAAACGACAGAAAAGATTTTTAAAATTTTATTTCATTGTGATAGTAAATAGACGTAAGGATGTAAATAGTAATTGTACAATATACTTAATAGACCTTTTATAATGTACATTAAAATTATGAGCATTTATATAATAATAATCGTGTCCATTCATAGATATGTACAACTTTAATTAGTAAAACTCTATACGGTACGCATTCTAATATCATGTAAAAGCTACGCTATTATTTTAAATTACAAAATAAATTTATAGTATTGGTGTAACATCTAGAATGTTTGCTTAATATAATTTAAATAACATTGCCAAATAAATTAAATTTTAAACAAGATTCTAATCATTGGAACTAATTTTAAAATCAATTTCCTTCATTTCACCCTTATAGAAATATAGAAAACATAATCAAATTTAATTAGGCCTAATCTTACCTTTAAATGACTGACGGCTGGTCTCAATAACTTATCTGTCGTTATCTGTCTGTTAAAATAGCTAACTCTAGTAAACTGACATTTGTGCTGTCTATCAATGATGTCTGTGTCGATGCAACAACTAATTCCATCTAGTTGCGGCATATGGCAACTTCAATCAAATCAAATACATTTCAAGACAAAACCAGCGACGGTGCTTCCGTTTGTCTTGACGGTAGATAATTGAACCATTTCCCTCAGCTACTTGTTTCTGTTTTTGACATTTTTCATTCAATCTTTTATGTCAGCTATGAGTAAGTCACGTTTTTTATATCTTCGCCGTAGGTTTGACACCCTTATTCAAGAAAACAATCTAGTTATAATATTCATATTAAATAGGGAGCCTCGAAAGCTCCCGTTCCTAATTAGGCTATGTTGCTACAAGAGTTAGATATTTAACAGACAGTTACCGGTAGATAAATTGATGAGACCAGCTGTAAAGAGATTTACAGAAACCAGATACCACTGCAGAGAGAATTAAAAAAAAAGGTTGGATACATTCATAAGTATTGGCACAAGATAACTTCGAACATACAAAGATTTGATGAAAATATGAGAAGGCAAATTTATTTCCATTTGATTTGTTAACGATCGTAATAGGATTTTATAATTTTTACAGATTTATTTTAAATTACAATTCAGTTTTGAATCAATATTCGATATGCTACTTTCAAGATTCGTGTATTCGATTCAAAAAGATATATTTATTACATATTTTCCTCTAATAATATATTTCTTTATTCTACTATGAATTTATTCACTAAGCTAAGTTTGTTGATATTTATATTTCGTACCTAGTAATGTTTTCAATACCACTAAATGTTTAGAAAAGAAACCGATAAACTCATTATTACTATAACGTACAATATCTATTAATTCAAAAACATGTGTTATCTAAAATTTTGGATAAAAATTGACCACTACATGAATGACATTAAGATTAGATAATGATATTAAATCAGAAGGGTTTGAATTTCGAGTATATTATTTAAAATTGGGAGTAAAGATGCAAGCTCTACAAGTGTTACCGAAGACTATTGGTGAAAATGCGAAGTTCATTTGTCATATTGTTGACATGATTTGATTTATTGACACACATGGTTCATTAATTGATTCTTGTGCTTAGTTATGTCAATAGATTTTGAAAATAACCTTCTTTTTATTCAAAATGAAAGGTTTTCGCAAGGTATGTGCTGCACACGACTATCTATAATTGATGAAGGATAAATCTATATAAATAGTGGAGGGAATAATATAGTCTTAGCTTTGAAATAGGTATTTTTATTTCAAATATTTTAATATAGGATTTGGAAATACTCCGTGATTTGGATTTAAGGCCTACATTGACATGTCCTGTCCATCTGGTCCCCAATCACCAGTACAGATTCATACATTTAGAAAATAAACAGTTATTAGATAATAGACTACATTTTATTCAAAAGGTACTAGTGCCTCCAATATTACTAACTATTTACAAAAATATATAATTCGCCAAAACAAGAATTTTGATTTAATTGACGTTACAAATATTTTGTATTTTGTCATATCAGAATAAAGTTTATGTATTTTAAAGTTGCCGTCACAAAATAATTTCATCATTCCAGTATTATTCCTCAATTGATTAGGTTGTCTTTTACGAACAAAATACTAAGTTGGAGATTGAAGGAATAATTTACATAAAGGACTAAATACATGATATACACACGTTTAATATTAAATACATACTAACTACTTCCGTCACACAGGTATCCCATTAACCAATACAATTCTTACACTCTAACACACCATGTGCAGGTAATACATTTCATTGGACCAAAGTTCAACCTTCAAATCTTTCATAGATTCTACCACTACATAATTATACTAGTTACATGCAATGTTTCGTACCTATATGCAATACAAAAATTTAATTATAATAAATACACTCACAGTGAACTAACAACTAGAGTAAATGAAAAATTCTAAGACACTGCAGATCGTTATAATACATAGTTATATTAAATTTTTACTTACATCGATAATTGCTTATGATATTTTTTATATAGACACTTCCAATAAATTTAAAAGTGGCACTGTTAATGTTATTATTAGTAGTAAAGTTATTGTGCAGTCCTTACGCTATCAAAGTGATTTAAAAGTCTAATCGCAATAACTTAACACTCAATAGACACAGGAGATTAGATACAAAAATATCAATGTTAGAATCAATGAAAACACACCACGCTTAAGCTATGGTCCCTCAACAAGACACACACGTAGAACTTCAGCGAAAAGTCTTAGAAATTCATTGTGACGCCGAAATTCTGAACCAAACGCTCAACGTAACACACTATCACAAAAGGAAAAGTTTATAGAAGTCCAGTGCAGTGCGATGCTAGTCTAGTCATCAGCTTTGGGACTTTGTGCGGGACTGGGCCAAGGAGGCCGCATTTTTTCCAGAACATATTTCAGCTGGAAGCTGGTATGAAAATGCTACAGATACTCATCAATCTGATCGTAATCCTCGTCGGGAGGTGAAGGGCCAGATACCGATAAGATCGGTAAACCGAAATGTTTGACGGTCTCGACGCTGCTACTGTCGTCGGATTTACTGGCTTCTTCATTGATAGTTTCCTCTCTATGATGTTTGACTTTGCACAGCCGCTCTGATGAGTCACTCATTGTTGTCAAGGGTATGTTGTCAGCCGATCTGTAAGGAAAATTTGTAGTCAACGACCAAATTATTTGACGAAATAAATTTAAGTTTCAAATTTAGTGGTGTTTTGTGTTTCACGGCATCATGGTGCGTGCCAATGTGGCGTTTCATAAACAAATATACAGTCTGAAAACAAATACCTGTAGGCCGACAAATATTTGCTACATACGGTCTGAAACACAATGAGTCCCTCGGTACAAAAGGTGAGCTCACCGCCGTTATGCCATTTAGGTTATAAATATCTGACAAAATTTCATAAAGCTGAACATTTTATAGCCTTAACAGTTTGTTATTTTAACTTATTTTTAAACTAACTTTCACAGCATTTTTCATTTTATAAAAATGCTAGATAAGAATTAGATAACTTAATAAGCGCCGTATCTACGTGCAGAGCTCTCATTTTTAATGCACACATTTTCTACAGAATACTGATTGCACAGAAGGTAACTTTCATAGTATTTCATTCACAGACACGGAATAATGGACCACTTTGGATCACTATGTTCAGAAGGCGTTCCAAGGTTCTGTGTATGTAAACGACGTCTATATACGATGTTCGACTGCGATGCCGCGTTGCCTCTGTACTCCTCATTACTGATATTGATACAGTTGTAGAAGAAGTAGAAGTGTGTTTCTTGTACAATAAAAGTAACAAAAATAAACACCCTAACATCATATGAACATAACAGTGTGTGTTTTAGTTTCAACTAGAGAGATACTTACCTGGCTTTACGACACAGCGTAGACTGAGAGCCGTGTCGTCTTAGAAATTCCCCAGCGTCAAAGCCTGGGAAGCCAGCGGGCTCGGCCGAGACGAAGATAGCCGAGTTTACCCGAGGACGGCTGCATCGAGCCAATAATCGCTCTTCACACTCCAAGCTCTGCGTGTGAGTATGCGACCAACGCATATGCTGTAACAGAGAAAACACACATTGAAACAATTCTAAAATTATTTGCCAAATCTATTAAAAAAGAAATCAATTCAGTGATTCGTTCCATTCCTGTAATCTAACTATAACTATTTGAAAAGAAGAAAGAAAAAACTGAAAGTAAAAGAATAGAATTTTAAAAGCATTCCAATAGTTCAAATGAACATAGCAAGAAAACAAAATGATGAATGTTAGGATAAGTAATTTGAGTAAAATAAATGTTATTTGAAGGCATTGATCGTGGTTGATCGTGTTCAGATGAATTTATCTGAATTAATAAGGGTTTATCGTTACCTAAATTCTAACTGTTGCGTGATCATACTAATGCATTTACTGTCATATTTATACATACCTATAACCATACCTATTGAAATATTAGTAGGTAATAGTAGCGATTTGTTAAGCTATCTATGTAAAGGGAAAAACATAGTTAAAGTGTTTAAACAGGATATAACAGAATGTAAAAACATATCTCGTATTGAATTTAGATAACAAGTTTTACCAAGAACTTATGCAAGTAGTATAAGTTGTAGGGAAAGTTTCAACTCCACCCGCATAGTACTTACAAAGATAGATTCAATCTATTCCATTACCTCACTTGTTGTTAGGATTTGGGGTGCAAGATTTACGAAGAATTAATTTAGTTATTATGAATTCATAATTAGGTACTAAAATTGGAACTGCGATTGACGAATGGCTAAGAAATAATGAAGAATTTAAAGACTATTGTGGTGTTTTTAACGTACACAATATTATATATTTTTCTTTACTAAATTAAAATAATAATGTACATACTAATATCAATTCTGCAGTGCATCACAAGTGACAGGTTTTGAAATTCTGTAATAAAAATCTTACCAACTTAATATTATACCTAAATTGCGGAAAGAAACAAATATTTGAGTATTCTTGAACTTAATGTTAAAAAGAACATCATGTTCTTAAGATGGAGATTCAATTACGTATTAAAAAAAACGGTTGTCTGCGAAGTCGGTTTACGGACGATAATTTTACGTGATAAGGTCATAATAAAACATTGATGACATGGTCTCGTGGACTCTGTGGCGCGGTGGGAGTGTGTCTGACTGCTACGCATGCGGTCGTGGGTTCGATTCTGACACCACTTTGTGTGATCCATAAATTGTTGTTCCGAGTCTGGGCGTACTTTGTGTCCGTGACTTGTATGTTTGTAAAGTCTCCCGCGACTCAGGGCTTGTAAGCTAATGCGGGGGCATTAGCTTCTTTAAAAAAATGGTAATAAATAACCATGCCTATGAGAGGTTTTTAATTTTAGTTTTAATTTTTTTAATTCCAATTGTATTGCATGTCGCTGCAATCGCCAAAACATTGATGATATTGTAATAAACAACCATACCTCTGTAAGCTTTATTGCACCCGGGCGCAATACGTCAGGCTTATCAGCAGGCGGAACGTGACAGACCGTGATACTTTATCGTGCGTGCACCCGTTCATTGATTTATAAGACGTTATCACGTCAATAAATTTCTTCCACGTCTAGACTTCGTAAATGCCTGGTAACAACCAGCCCTTAATCTCTATAACATCTAAAGTCAGCTCAGACACGAATACAATTTTATTATCACGTATTCTTGAATTATTCTGTTCGAGATCAAAATTATTAGGTTACAGTAAACAGCGAAAAAAGACTTTCATTTCTATATTCTTTAACAATAATATTTCTTGAATATTTGTACTGTATTTGTTTTTATCTTTGATTATAATATAATGTGTATTAAGTCCCTTAGTAAGAAAACCAATAAAATTAAGTCACTGTAGGACAGAAAACTTTAACAAATGACATTCACGTAATAAGTTAATCTGACAAAATTTACATCAAATTTGACGCAAGTGTTGACAGGTGAACGACTTCAATTTAAGATGTTGGTAAAGGAATTTAGATATTACATAACCAAAATTATATTATCAAAGATTTGTACTAACTGGTAGCACAGTACAATTACTGAATGTACCTGTACGGAACGTGACAATAAGAAACTGAGTTTGAGTAAAGGCACCGCAGGTCCGCACCACTTTAATAATCTTAATAGTTTAATTATTCCACTCACAAAGTTCACATTTTGCTGCTATTCTAAATATGTACGCATTGTATGTATGTATTGTAAACGAAAAATAAAGTTTAAAACAAAAAGTAAAGGTGTTGTCGTTGACCGCTGTACTAGTATAAAACTGTGTTACAGCAGCCAAGCAAGGCTAGGGAGAGTATTGACGACGTCTTTCACGAAATTTATGCATATTGCTAATTGAAGCGATATGTCTAATTGAAGTTTGCTTCGATCAAGTTGGATTGTTACAAAAAAAAGGTGGTCTGTAAAGTCGGTTTACGGACGATAATTTTACGTGATGACGTCATAAAAACATTGATGACATATCGCCATTCGCGTTGCTTAGCAACCAGTCAATAACGTGACACTCACTAGTACCAGCCTATTAGCAGGCGGTACGTGGACGTAGACAGAACGTGACACTTTTTCATGAGTGCAGCCGTTCATCGAACCGTTATCACGTCAAAAGTCACTTGTATACATACTTACAGAAGTCTTTATAGTAGTGTAAAAAATACAAACGAGTATAATAATAATAATAAACTGATATGTTGCGTGTCGACAAAACGTCATCACGTTTTGAACATGCGATGTTTGTGACATCAAGAACTTCACGATTCCGAGTGAATGTACACACTCAAAACTCGAATACCACACAATACAAAATTAATTAACCTTAACTTGAAGACATAGGGGTGAGTTTTCATTGAACATGTTGAAATTCTCAAGCCTTTACTTGACATGGAGGGACACGCGATTTGCGGAGTTAAAAGATAAAGTTTTGTTTGGGTAATATATTAGCATAAGTAAATGGAATAAAATTCCTCGTGTTTCGGTATATAACTTTGGCAAAGTGAGAGCAAATAGGTATTTAAAATGAGGTGTTTATATTGGCAAACATAGTAACTCCCTAATTACCTATTTGTATTTTAGAAATTTGTATCCAAGTCATGATGTCCCTGTATAATTTGTTTGAAATAAACTCTTTTAATTTACTTAATTAACTAATGCAGCGATGACATGAAATATTAAATGGAATATTACTTTCGTTATTAACTTAATTAAATAACTATGCCATAAAAGTAAAACTGAACTACTAAAAATGTTGATAAACTTTCGCTATTTGTACAAATGATGAAATTATATATACTACGGGTCTTAGGCACCTGTGCCACCAACGGCGATGAACGAGAAGTGAGTAGCGATTTATCACTCAAGAAACGTACAACAGATGTATTTTGTAGATCCCGTCCGTGTAAACAAAATAGATGCAGTATAGAGCGAGTACTCGCCGGCAGTGAGAACACTCAGCGATCAACTATTAATATCTGTATCTCTTTTGTTTACACGGGATCTACATATATACTCATGTAGATCCCGAGTTACTATGTGTCTTAAGCGATAAAATTGCTACCCTACCACGGGCAGACGTGACCCCGGCTGTTGCAATACGGTATTTTATCTTAAATTATTCACGCGATTAAGACCCGTAGTATATATAATTTCATAACTTGTTGCCTAAATAAAAATGTTTCTAATAGTAGATTAGAAACATTTTTATTTAGGCAACAAGTTAACAGATTAAATTCATTCCGTATATAAATAAAATACGCAGTAGCATAAACCCTCTATCATGGATTTTAACCACCTTCAATGCAGGTGATTCTCTGATTGACCCATATGTATGTAGGTTCTCGATTTTCTCGAAAACTAGTGATCCTATTTAGATAGGGCTTTTAGTGTATAAAACGTAATCCTAACTTATAAAACACCAGAGATATAGTGAAAAACATTGGAGCAAGTCAGCAAAAGGTCACTGGGCACCATAGTATGAAATTCATACCCACGATGTACAGAAATAAAATAGGGTGAGATAGATAGTTAAATGTCTCTAGTTTATAATAGTATGGGTCGCAATATTGTGGAAACTGTCGCACTAGTAGATATATTTTTTAATATTAAATTAAAATAATCGTTAAGAACGGTGTTAAAAACAATAAATTCAAAGGCCGTACAGATCTCAACGACAAATGGCTAAGGACTGTGATGTGGGTCAAACAGTGCGCGGGCGCCACATCGTTCACAGAACCAGTAATCCTCAGTCATACTCCAATGAGAGGGAATCCGACACGACCGGAGAGAAGTTGGGCGCAGGACCGATGGCTAAACGTGCTTTCTGAGACATAGGGGTCATATTTTTTGAAAATGGTACCACCTATGAACCGGGGGTGGTAACAATACTTAACCTTGAGGTTCTATCCGATTAAAACAGAGTCAGGGGTATACAAGCTCAATAATAATTAATCATTTTTTAAGTAAAAGCTATTTTGTAAGGATAATCAACAAATATTGATTTTACATTAATCGGTTATATCTTAACCCTACGGTTTAGAAAAATATACAGAAAATAAAAAGTGGGCTACAACTTGACAATTACAACCTAGTTTGATTATTCTACGGAATTTTTCACTGCCCGGGTCAGATTTTGCCAACGACCTTTGCGTTCTGTGACGTGCTTGATCTTTCCTTGATATTCCATTAAAGGCGGTTAATTTTCCTTAAAAAGTTATTTTAGGACAATAGTAGAAGCTTGGATCGCACTAAGAGATGTCCCTTGTGTTTATTTCACCATCATTACAATTAAAATATTATTGAAATTAACATCATAAACATCACCATTAAAGTAACCAATACATTTATAGCGTAACACTTGCGGCGCTTTCATACTTATATTTATTTGCATGTTACCGTCGCGTGCAGCATTTCTCATTGGATGTGTCGAGCTTGGTTCGTTTTATTTTTTAATAAAAGTAGGTAGCGTTTTACCTTCAGCTATTTTTGTCTATGGATGACTGACCTAGGTTTTATCGCCTGCTATTTTTATAACTAGTTTACTATTCACAGCAAATTGCAGCGTTTATTCACCTAACTACTATGAGTTCGGTATCTTCTTTTCCCATAAACACCTACCTACAGTAGGATCAACGTAACTAGGCCGGACTGAAGTAGGCGACAAGTGGTTGCCCAGATGCATTTATTGGAAGTAAATGGTTACAGGAAGCGGGGGGCGGGAGGGGTAACTACAATAAGAGAATTAGAGAAGCGATTACGCATTACATTGTCATAATTAGTATTACTAACTCATGTTTTTTTGTGATTATTTTCGTAAAGAAATTGTTTTTCAAAGTTTCTTTAGTATTTACTGTAACTTTTATGAACTCATATAAATAGTTTTTTTATATTGTTGAATTAAAACGTTGTTAGTATTTTTAATCGATTAAACGTTTTCTTAAGTAATTTTAGGGTCGCATCTCTATGACATGCGCGAAAGTGATAAAAACCTAACTTCAATCCGGTCAAGTTACGTTGATCGTACTGTACATGTCTTACAGATGCTGACGTTATTCTCAGGTCTCAGAGACAAATTGAGTGATAAAAGTAAGGGGTTGGCGGTTGAGGTATATTGAAAGTTGTGTTATGTATCCGTTTACGTTTTAAAGACTCTATAGTCTAGGACTTAATTGAATAAAGGATATAAAACATGATACATTTTATTCCCAAACATGATCTATACTTACTAAAGTTTGAATGTATGGATAGATGTTTGTTATTCAATCACACTATAACAGGTAAACGGATCTGGAAATTTGGAACAGCTCATAGTCTGGAATAGCACATAGAATATTTTTTATCCCGAATAAATTGTAACGTAAATTTGTTTTTCAACATTTTCACGTTAACGAAGAGGCGGGCAGCTGCTAGTTGTGTATACATTTAAGGACACCTATGAGTCATCACTCCATTGAAACTTAGACAGTCAACCTGTTAGTCGTACCTAATCATTACACTGTCAGTATCGATTGTAGTCTGTAGTGTATGTGTAATTATTATACTAATAAATGATAGTGAAATACAGGTAATTAATATAGTATTCGATTTGTACACATGTACACTCCCGATTCCCTGAATATCGGCTCAATTTAATGAGATTACAGAAGAAAGCTTAGACATCGCACGTATTTGAGATCGATCCCAAAGTTACAAGAATACGAAATTGGACATTTTAATCGAAACATAATTGCAATTGCATTGTTTTAAATACGTGAATTGGGTCGAAGATCATGTGTCCGTGAAAGATGTCTCGTGCTTTGCTTGAGGGAAGTAAAATGCTTTTTTTTTATGGCCGATTGTACGACATAATTATTCCGATGGTCGGTCATGTGTAGCTTGGTAAGGTAAACCTTTTTTTACCTTTTAGAAATTAAATATGTACAATATTACCCAAAAACGGTCAACAATTTACGAAACGGACACAATGTTTAAAGGAAAGAATTAAAATAGTCATAAACTGGATTTCTAATTAATATTAAAATTTAACAGAGGCTGTAAAAGACGTTTATAATGACTCATTAACGTTATGCTTCCGCCAATAAATTATTCGACAAATTGTACAAGGTTGAAAATTTAACCCAATTAAGTACTTTCTTAATCGTATTCTTTAAGAGTGCTTGTAGGATTTCTGGGTTTAAGATTTATTTTTTATAGCAGCATGTATTTTATTTGATAGCCTCAGTTAGTAATTAAGTTAATAAATCGGGTAAAGTGTAAGTAGCAAGAATTTTAAACTGTTTAGAATATATAGCTTTTTATTGTTTGGTAACACTTTTTTTTAAATTTAGAACACAATTAAAATGATGGTGAATTTTAGCCAAATTCACCACCATTTAAATTAAGAAGAAGTAAGATCATATTTCAGATTTAAAATTTTAATCGAATTGAGAGAATATCCTCTTATTTTTTCATACTAATCAGTTGTGAGAGTTAACAGAAATGAATAAACAACTACAGTCCGTATGATTTTGTTTTAATTTTTATAGTTATAGTGCAAAAAATGTAGCTAAATAACCCTTTCTTACAGTCAGGTAAAAAGCTTTAAACGCATAAAATTCATTAGCATCATACATCAGAATTTACCAACATTTATATTTTCCGGCGTTATTAATTTCCTAGTAATGGTGTTTTATTGCAGCCATTATGCACCCGAATGGCTTTAAAAAAAGTTTTATAACGTTTATTATCCTCTAAGCTATAACTTTGACGTTATATTCAATAAACAAACCTTGGTAAATGATAAATTCAAACATAAACCAGAATAACGAAATCCAAACATCGTCCACAATACATTGTTCGTAAATGCATAAACACTGCATGAAACAATTAACTCATTGTAAAATGAATTCGGTACTTATTAGTACAGAGTTTGGAGTTTGAGAGAAATTGAATTATCAACTTTAGAGGCTGGGGTATACCTTTGTCAGTTCTGTAACGAGCATAGAGAAGGCAACTGCACCTGACGTGGATATTGCAACCCACACGGCATGCGGCACTCCGGCTGTTACGTAATTTGACAGCTGAATATTGCCTCAAAATTGAAATGTTCTTGCATTTACCCGTTTATGCATGACAAATGAAGGCCCATTTACTCCAACTTAAACAAGGTGTGCACAGCACTAGCTGAAATACCTGTCAACGCACAGATGAAATTATGAAACGTATTGTCGATAGTTATTATGATGTAGGCATACTTTAATGATTTAAAAAAAAATCAATCCCTGAATTGGGATTGAACATGACATCCCCCGTTTCATTGGGATAAAACGGGAGATTTCCCATTTCAATAAAAATAAAGTTAACGTGGGTGAAGCCGGGAAAAGATGAAAATACCACATACCACTTAAGACACTATATCATAATATCGAGTAATTTTATTCGGTTTTTACATCATCATCAGTGAAAATTTCAAATGTCAAGCTATCACGGTACATCAGATACAGCCTGTTGACTTTGAGTCTCAGTAATAGGGTCCCGTTTTTACCCTTTGGGTACGGAACCCTAAAAAGAAAACTAAAACTAACTGACTGTCTGTGAGCATAAAGCTTATACCGCTGAACGGAATGAATTTGGGTTGAAACAGCTCATACCCTTTAACGGACTGGGTTTGGGTTGAAACAGAGACATATTAGTAGTTATTTTGACAGCATTTGCTAAAAACGAATTATTGAATTCAACCCCTAGGGTTGTCTGTCCATTAAACGCTCCAATGGATAGGCAGCCTAAAGGGGTGAAACTTGGCACGAAAGAACCAAAGTAAAAAATAATTCAATGGAATGACTGTGGTGTGTAGGTAGATGAAATTGTCGAAAGTACATATTATAGTGACGTCATTGTACATGACTAACAAATTACGTAATTATTGGGTGTAGCAGCCAACACAATTTCTAAATAAATTGTTAGTTTCTGTATAAAGAACAGACGATTTTAATATTCATGTAACTCTACTCGACATATGACATAAGCTTTTAGCTTTAATGTCAGGTGAACAAAATTACCAAACCATTTACTCGTACCTATCTACTGAAATTGTTTTTCGTTTATGAATGTTGGCGAGGCTCCAAATATTAACGTGCATTAGCATAGTGCTATTATGAAATCAATGTCTTTGTCTTTGCAAGAAATGTCAATGTCGGGCCATCATGGCGAAATAGGTCAGATTAATCTGATGCTCTGATTTAAATACTAGATGCATACTAAATAACGTAGAATTAGTTAGTGTGAATAAATTTATACCAACAATACTAATATAAAAAAGACTTTACTGTATTGTGATATTTTTTTGTACAGAAAATAATTAAAGAAAAATATTTATTTGTCACAGATACGTAGTTAAATCCTGCAGTTTAAATTAATTTAACTGGTAATCTATGACTCAACGTATTGCTGCGGTGCAGTTGGCCACTAATTATATAAATTATAACTGATAATAATTATAAGAACGTTAGGATACCATAAGCCTTCAACACGGCTAAAGAGAGATTAGACGTAACTTTCTTTGAGAGGCATTGGGGGGGGGGTGACATTTTATTAAGATTTGTTCCTGATTCGTCATATTCCAAATTGGTCATCTTCCAAACACGACACTTTCCAAACTAGTCATATTCCAAACTAGTCATATATTAGATTCGTCATCTTCCAAATTTGTCATACAATGTACATTTGCCTGCACAAATTAATTCAATAAATCCTTTGTGGTAAATTTTATGATAAGAACCTATTTATATGAGTGTTACTTGTCTATCATGAAGTTAATGTCATTGTCACTTTATTATTTATATTGAGTGAATATAATTTTAATGAAATAAAAAGATGGCTTCTAATAATAGTACGCACGAAGAAATGCATTTTATCGCAAGTGAAAGAGGATTTTTGGATGCAAAAGATCACTAGCAATTTATTTTGTGTTGATGAAGATAATTTCCGCACAAATAATGCCGTAGAAGGTTGGAACAACAGAATTAACCATAGATTAAAGAAAAAAGGTTCATTGTATTTATTTGTAAAAAAGATGAGAGAAGAAGCACTACACCAGGATATAAGAATAAAAAAAAAAATTTTACATTCCAACCAAACGCACCGCCGACGAACTACAGAATTAAATAAATTTACAAAAGAAAAGGAGATAGTACAGGATTTTGTAGATAAAAAAATAACTGTTGTGGAGTGTCTGAGTAGGCTATGTGAAGTATAATTTTATTAATGATTTATTTTCTCTAAGGAGAATACTTGGTTATTTTATTGCAAAGAAAGTGTGTTTGCTTTTAACATAAATAGGTATATTTTAAATCTTAAAAAATGTTTTAACAAGAAATAAATTTAGTTACTTACATTATTGTTACTTTGGTTTTTATTAAAATTCAGTTTGACTGTACAATGACAAGTTTGGAAGATGACGAATCTAATATATGACTAGTTTGGAATATGACTAGTTTGGAAAGTGTCGTGTTTGGAAGATGACCAATTTGGAATATGACGAATCAGGAACAAATCTTTATTAACACGGCCACTCATCTATGAACCGACAGTGATAACATTACTTGAGGTACAGACACCTCAAATAAATGTATCAAATTGAAGGTCAAGCCGAAATAAGATAGAAAGGGAAACCTCCTTTGGGGTGAATTAAAATATATTCTGTTTGTTACGTACACCCCGTACAGTGTCGTTACAGGATTATAACAAAATTAGTAGACATAATAATGTGCCTACTTATAATAATTACTCATAGCTGTCGTTTAAACACGTGTACCCTAACATCTCTAAAGAACTTAACAAGACACAAACTTGATTTACATACAAAATAACTTTACCACAAACATCGATCACAGCCCCTTGAAAATTTACCGTGCGGAAGTGAGGTAAACTCGTTACAAACGCTAATACTTCCTTTGTCCGGTAAAACAATGGTAGTAAAAGGTACCATTATGGTTAAAACAGTGGCAAAATGCAATTTAGGAAGGTAAACGGCGAATAATTGTATGGTCTGCCGTTGATGTGTTTAATATGCTGACTGGACAGTTATCCTATTTAGTCTGGATCTTGTTTAGAGTGTAATTACTTTTGTAGATTAAAATGTTGTGAACATACCTTTTCATATTGAAGTAAAACTCAAACCACAGTACGAATTGGGTTTAATTATGACGAAGACCGTATGCCGACTTCGTAATAACTACTAAAAGCGGCTTTTAAAAAATTTAACCCCTTAGGGGTCAAATGGGAATATCAAATTTAATTCAAATTCTAACTTTACGTGGGTGAAGACGTGGGCTACATGTAGTAGTAGGCTACTTAATGCAGTAGGTTTAATTTACTGACGGTGGGCCTATATTATTATGTAGTCAATGCCGACAATATTGTGTAAAGACACCGTTACGCTATGTATGCAATCCTTATATTACTTTACCATTATAAAAACAACTTACCTCTCACCGCTAAAAAAAGGGAAAGAAATAAAAATCTGAGTTACCTTATTTTCCTCTTACAAAAAATAAACTTGCTTCAGAACTGCAAAATTAAATTCATTCCTTTTTAAATTAACATTCCTACTTCTGCAGTGTGCACTCAATATTTTTCTTATTTCATTTGGTGCACTGTGTCGCCTAACTGCCACTTCAAATTGGAGTACTTATACAAAGCTGGGTAAAATTAATTTTATTATTCTCTCTAAACCCAATATAAAATTATGAACGAAAATAATAGAGGGGTTCTCTACATGAAAAAGAGATTTCACAATAGGAGAAGCGTCGTCGCATTCATCGTAATAAAAATGTACTAGGTACTTGATTTTAGCAATATTAATCATTGTGTGCATATTTTTCCTTTTGCTTTTGTGAATACATGTGCCAATCAAATAAAACATTACAAGTGCTTTTGTGAATCAGTTGTGTTCATATTGCAAGGCAACTTTATTTAGAGAAAACGTGCTTTTATCCGTTCAATCTAAAGTTGCCATAATTTTTCCATATTGCAAACGAATACAATATCTATGTATGCAGAATGGCATATTACTTATTGTGGGGCGCTAAAACATAGAGCTAACTGTGTTCGGTGAAATGATCCTTGCTTATAAAGGACAGCATTTAAGAGTGACGCAAAATAGTGATCAAGGAATTTGCATATCCTCGATGTTAAAGCGAAAACAGTGCGAAAATCGCCACAAAAATAGCCCTACAAGGGAATGTTTGCCCAATTGGGTCTTGCCCTATAATGAATGATAAGACGTGAGACCGTGAGACCTGTGCAAGTGTCAACTCCGTGTGAGTAGCGTGCTTAGCAGAAATACGTGTAAAACGCGACTTTTGTAACACACTAGTAAGCGTGCTACTGCTTACTTGGTGGTCGCAACCGGCACACCGGCATTGGCAGTGCGAGCATGCCCGCGACTTAGCGCGGGCAGGGCTCCGCTAGCTACCCGGGTTTTGCTCATCTTGCGCGGCATGCAGCAATGCAAATTGACAGCCGCAGTCGCGGGCGCTCCGCCGCGGGTATTGGAAGCAACGATCCAGGAGACAGCATACGTCCTGCGCACGACACCATTTAAGCAACACGCAAATAGCAACAATGATGTCTACCTATTGTTGAGTAGGTATAATATGGGACGTAACAACTAGAATGGGATAGAAACTTAACATTAACGGAACTTAGTAAGAGGTAGGGCATAGCACTACTACTTTTTGGGAAACATCTACATCATCTACATCTCATCACCTAACTGAAAACCTAGATAATAGTAAAACAACGTGCCTGTAAGACAATAATGTCCTCTGGGTCTTTGGGGAAGTCTTTGTACTATCAGCTCATACTAATGATCATAGTTGACATTACTAACGTCCATAGCGTATGTAGGAATATTGTACCGAAATCGAATGAACTCCTACTTGAAGTCAAAATATTTGATATTGATTTACTTTGGAGGTCTCTCTATATCTCTTGTCTGGATAGATTACAGACGTCGTAGAAAGAGATAGATATACCTCCAAAGTATTAATAATGTGGAATCTATTTAGATTCCATCTTCATGAGCGTATATAACTGCTTACCAATTTGCGCTATATTTATGCTTCTGGGTTATATCGAATTGTAAATAAAAAATTGAAAATATTTAATTAAACAGATCACGTGTTAGTCGCTCAATCATCAACACTAGAATAAAAATCAAAATTGTTCTTCCTAAACTTATTATCTAAGCTGATTTTGTAATGAATTTAGCCAATATAAAATGTTCTAGCATTGACTTACTATTTGTCATTTTATAAACTAATAGATCATAGAACATTACAATTAGCTAAATACATTACGAATTTGCCGAGCGGTTGTCGTGTCAATGTTTAACTTTGTGTGATTAGGTTTTGTTGCGTCAACCCATAGGTTGGTTTCTAAGAATCAATTTAAATTTTATATAACACACACCTATATACACCACCGTACTAGGAAATTCAAACAATACGTCTATATTAAATTTCGATTCATTGAAAATGTATTTACCGCAAGCCAACATGTCTTTTTTCAACGGAACACGAACATTCGTTATTTGTGTACAAAAAAAAATGGTTTATTAAATTTATTCCGTGCCCTATTTTTAAATGCGGTACATCCAAGTTAAAAACTATATTTTTAACAAGTGACGTGTATTTCAATATAATTAAATTTCAATTATAGGCACTAAAACATAGTACAACGATATTTGTCACTTTTTCATTTAATATTTTTGCTTAAAAACTACCCCTGTAATAAAACATGTAAAAAAAATACAAACAGAAATTGTTACATCGTTCAAGTAAGCATCGACTTTACCTACGACTAATCTTCATTACTTAATCCTACTTAAGAAACCATAGTAATGTCGAAAAACAAATTTTCATCTAAGAAGCTAGTTGGCACCGTTAGCAGACATGTCTTGAGTTTTATTTTGGTACATTTGGTAAGTTAAATATATAGGAATAAAACAAGTGAGGAATTGGAATATTAGAAAACTTATATATTTATCAGGACTTCATTTGAAAATACCCTGCACGTTCCATGATTAGGTACTGCTGACTTTCTCGCCCTTTAGTTGTCGCTACTCTTGGATACTGTTGATGTAAAGTACAAACCTACACATCTACATACTACATGAATTATTGTGTATCTTAAACTCGATTTAAAACCGATTTTATCTATACTAATATTATAAATCTGAAGAGTTTGTTTGTTTGAACGCGATAATCTCAGGAACTACTGGTTCGAAATGAAAAAATATTTTACTATTAGATAGCCCATTTATCGAGAAAGGCTATGGGCTATATAACATCACGCTACGACCAATAGGGGCAGAGCAGCAATGAAAAATGTAGCGAAAACGAAGCAAATTGATGCATACAAAGTTGGCGGGTCAGCTAGTATTATATATATCTAAGTATCAATGGAGATAATAATATTTTACTCATAACTAAATCAAAACATCCTGTTTTAACACTTCTTAAATATTGACTTGATTATCGGATCGTCAATCATCTTTCATTAATCCCTTACTGAACTTAAATGATGGCTACATTATAATTAAATTATTAGCACAGATGAATGGCTCAACATTATAGGGTACACAAGCATCTAAACACAAATCTAAGTAGCGTTTGTGTCAAAAGACTACTAAGAATATTTACTTTAGTAGATGTTGGCTCAGGTAAAAACTGACAGGCCTAGAACAAAAAAAATCAGTATTAATATAAGTACAACTGTCTAAAGTAAATTTAAGTCTTCGTAGTAATACTGCGAGACCCTTGATATCTAGTTAGTTTTACTCAGCGAAGGGTAATATTCTAAAATCCTATTGTAGTCATCGCCTTTGTCACAAGTCGCCGAAATCTCAGACGTTTTCATCATAATTTCTCTGAAGTTATGTCCCACGCTTTAGATATGTGGATCTGTTTTTGAATTTGTATAAGCAATTGGATTAAAACTTTTCTGTATAATAGTGGAAGAACGAATTAAAGTTCAAAAACAGAATAGGTATATGGTGTATAATAACGTTGTAATCTTTAAGTGTTGTTGGATATATCTAATAGCAGCAGAATATCATTGCTATATAGCAGTATATCATTCGAGAGAATTTTGACGTCTTTTGAACCACACAACCTGCACAGTCCGGCAAAAAATCCATCCGGCGTCCAGTGAAAAAACTGGACGTCTAAAAGAGCCCTTACGCAGATTTTCAATTTAACAACCACCGTTAAGCCAAAATAGCAAAAACGGAACCCTTACAGTTTCGTCATGTCCGTCTGTCTATGTCTTGTAGTGGCCGCTACTTACTTTGATAGCTAAATAATAAAAAATAATATTTTGGGGGGCACTCTATACGTGTAACAGAAGCTGAAAAAAATATTTTTTCAGAAAACATCAGCTTGTAGCACATCATTTGAATGAAAACATTTTAGGTTTTTATTATGCTTTTGATTTGATTAAGTGAATATATTTAAGAAATAATCGCTCCAAACGACATAATTATTTACAAGGTGATTAGATATAACGTTATTGAGTTATTGCCGTAAAACTGCATTTCTCAACAAAAGGGCGTAAGTGCCATGAACATACGATCTTCTGTAATGCATTTATTTGTAATTACGGCTGCGAGACCCTATACTGAGCATGGTCTGATATGCTCTTGCCCCGATTTTTACACATTATTTAAGAATGTAAAAACAAAGCTGATTTTTAAATTATAATGAATTATAAAACGTAGCCATACATCAAAATCCATCACAATAACATGACTCAAGTTAATCTCGCATACATATTATAATGCATTTCCCATTTTCATTTTCAGTTATTACATACAAAGAGGCTTTATTCATTCGTTAATGGTATTATTTTTAAGTCGGACGTGGCTCATGTGACTAATAAGGGATACGATCCGTGAGAGGTGACAGTGTTTCAATATTAAAGTTTGCAAAATGTATGACGTTTATAATTAGTACCGCTTATATTATTAAGGTACTTAAAGATGTGTCAGTCTTAACATTTTGTATTTCCCTGTTATTTCGGGAACTGTTTTATAATATACCTAGTACATATACAATAAGTACTTATAAGTTGCTAAAAGCCACGACTAGAAATAATAATAATAAAAATGATTTATTCACTTAGGAAGCAAAATACTACACTTGTGAAAAGTCGATTCTACATTTACTGGTAATGCCTGTTCGCAAACAATAGGTAAAGCCCGAGAAAAGAACAGGCAATAAAAACTCGTGGCCACTCTTTTCAAATTGCCAATGTTTCTCTGTTTATAAACTGTATATGTAGGTAAGGTGCTGCCACCATTATATTATACACCATATTAGAGGACTGATGCAAAAAAAAAGGTCAATAATATTAGATCGGATACATCAGCCTCAATGGGCTCAACATAGTAGGAGCATCCACTTACGATGTAAAAACTTTATGTACCTGTAACATATTGGCCAATTTACTGCTACTTAATGAATAAGTATACATGTTTTTTAAAAGAAAGAACAGAATGGCCGTAATTTATGACGCAGAATCTTTACTTACAAAAGTAAATCGTTTTCTTAACTAGTACCTAAGTAACATTATTAAACTGTGATAACAATATTCACCTAGTAAAATGCAATAAAGTATACAACAAAATACATTAATAGGAAGCAACGAACTACATCCATTTATCTTTATCAGTTAAATAATCATCGGTTGAATAGTAAGCTCTTTGTATATGATGTCTCTTAGGTAAACCCGATATGCTGACTGGGATATTACTGAAAAATTTAACACCTAGTCCCATGAATGAGTTATGAGTTTTATGAATAATGTCACCGAATGCGGTACTTATAATTACATAAACGAGTACTTAAATAATCACTTGTCCTGACCGATTGACTGACTGTATGATTCAGCAACGCAGAGCCTATATTGCTGGGGTTACAAATTGAAATTTTGGCAGCCTCTTATGTTGAAGGCATCCACTAAGAAAGGTTTTTTAGAAATTCGTCCCCAAAGGGGGTCAAATAGTATTTTGCAAGTTTGTATGAAACTCTGTCAGTTTTGAAGCTAAATCGGTGAAATTTTTGTGTTTAGATTTGCGTTAAAAATAAACAAATATATTCGTGTTTTTGGAAAATCAAACCCTAAAGGGGTAAACTAGGGGTTGCGAATTTGTGATTTGTGTGAAACTTCGTGGCAATATCGTTTGAAACTCCGACAGTTTTTAAGTTAGGCCTGTGAAACTTTGCACTTAGATTATTGATACAAAAATTAGGTCACCGCTTTTTTTTTAATCAGCCCCTAAGGGGGTAAAATAGGGGTTTAAGTTTGTATGAAACTCCATCAGTTTTGAAATTAGATATCAGCGACAGCTAATTTATAATAATTATATTTAATGAGGAGTGGCATCTCTATTAATAAAAAATGTGAAGTGGCTGTGCCGGTAGGTACATTGAATAACCTACATCAGCAAATCAAGGGTTTCTATATCCGAATATATGCCAAGTTTTTTCCATGCCCGTTTATTTGTTCCAGGTTGCCGTAAAACACTGTGAGTGGATTTTGAATACTAACTTTATTGGAGTTTTAAAACTTACTTAAATACCTACCTTACTTCAAGTTTCATAAAATTGTGTTAAGTATACAAATACAATTTGTTCTAGGTTTTAGTAGCCGCTCCAAACGTTAAAGAACTCAAGCAGAATAATCGCAATAACCGGCATCCACGTGGGCGGATGTAGATATAAGCTAGTATATAATAACATAACTAGATTTTACCCGTGGGTCTGCCCGCCTTATTTATTATTTTGATAGCCTGCCTGCTATTAACTGTTTATATACAAATATATTGTAATAATTGGCATTTTAAAGTAGTGGTCATGAGTTTTTATTGCCAAGGTCTTTTCTGGCGGCTTTACTCTTGCGAACTTGGCATTTAATGTAGAATCATTCCAAATGTTGTCTGATGTTCATAAACGTGGCATTCTGTAACCTAAGTGAATAAAGTACTTTGATTTTTTTTTACTTGATTATATTTTTATGTAGAAACCAGTAGTAAAGATTAATTAATATTTGTTCAGTTCTTGGGAGAGAGAGTAACAACGTAGATATTAATTTTCTTTGGCACCAACCATTCGCTCATTCTTCAAATTGGTATTAGTATAATGGTCTCCTAACCGATGTCGGTTACTATACAGGAGATATTATAGTGCGCAAGTGTGTATGCACAGATACAAGTGCACTCTCTATTCCCTCACTCTCATAGTCTGATGGGAAGACGGTTACCGACAGAACCGGAGAGAGATTAGGCGCAGGACCGACAGCCTTACGTGCTGTCCGAGGCACGGAGGGGTGTGACAATGTTCGAAAATGGTCACCCATGTTTGGACCGACAGTGGTAACCTTGTTTAACCATACAGATATCTTGATCTGCTCGGTCGCGACTGTGTCACAGATTCCTTATAATTTATAAAAGTAGGAGTATTAGTCATTTAGTTACTCATCCAAGGCACTGACAGGGTAGGACAGTGCTCATAATGACTTCGCTTGAAACCAATACTAATTAGTCCACTTCAATGTCACGATTTTCGGTCTATTTCCTAGTACAGTGCTATTTACTCGTCAAATTCCAATTCGTAATCATAGATGTAAAAACGGATATTATTCTAATGTATGGTTGGCGTGATATACACCGGGTATTGTCAAATTATCTATGAAAATCTATCAAGATAGGACTGATCACTGTAATGTTACTTAATTACTTCTTAATTAAAAATGAATCGTGTCTAAATTAAATGATTAATTTGTTCAATATTTTTTTGTTCAAAACCGGTAGATTTTTTTTGTTTTTGATTGAAAAAGCTTTCAATATTCGATATCATTCATCGAACCGTTCGGAATCAATTATAAAAAACATATGTGAAAAAAATACAATAAATCTTAGGACTATTCGAAATTAATAAATCAATTTTATATGAAATAATATTATTTTTTTGTTTTCGGTTATCAACTATAAAATCATATTGTCAGTGAAAATAATGAGTTAAAAAACAATACAAAATCCTTTCAAATATTAACAATACAAAATATTAATAGCATGTTTCAACTTCTTTATTAGTGTTTATTTTTAAAAATGTAGATAATTACAAATACAAAACAAGCAGCTTCAATGTACATAATCTCCTATTTTAGTACTCTGGTCAATATTTAAGGACATATAGTTTTTACATTGTCAGTGGATGCTCCTACTATGTTGTACCCATTGATGTTGATATATTTAATGTCATGTCTTTTTTTATATTTTTTATCTCTTGCCATTGCGACAGTCCTCTAATATGGTGTATAATATAATGGTGCAGCACCTTACCCACAAATACAGTTTATAAACAAACAAACATTGTAAACATTGCCAATTTGAAAATAGTGGCCGCGAGTTTATATTTTATTTATTTATTTAAATATATTGCACACAACATTTGTTACAATAGCGGACTAAATGAAATCGGCATGTTCTACCAGTTACTTTAGGGTGATGCAGAGAGAAGAATAAGGTAGGTGCTTTAATTGTCATTTACATAATAGGTACTTTTGTTTAATTTAATAAAACAGGACCACACAAAAGTACTTAAAGTAAAGCTGTATTGCCCTGTTATTTTCTCCGGCTTTATCTATCGTTTGTGAACAGGCATTATATGTACATATAGAATCACGACCTTTCACAAGTGAAGTATTTTGCTTCCAAAGTGATTAAATAGTTTTGATTTTTTAAGATTATTTATATACAATAGTTTAGTTAAATGTAAAACCTGTGTTCAGCAGATTCTTCATATGAAAACTGTTACAAAATTTAACAAAATCACGCGGCAGACGCCAAAAGTTTCAAAACATTTCAAAGACGGGTAGATTTGTGAATTCTATTTGGGCTGTTCGCAAATCTTATCGAAACTGGCACCCTAAGCCTCACATTTTCCTTCATACAAAATGGTGTAAGAAATTTATTCTAAAAGCTTATCTCACGCATATCTTGACAACATTTGAGAACATGTCACCCTTCAAATGATAATTGAAAGAGATAAATTGAAGTACGTTTGACACTTAGCTTTTAAATAAAAATTGATAGACAGGTGGTATTCTTAAATGAAAGAATTTTCTTTACTTTAGTTATCTCGTTTTATTGCCCCATTTTGATATAACTTGGACTGTGGTAAGATAGTTATGTGTGAACCAATCTACTTTTACTATGCAAGCCAACTTCAATACGGGATTATCTTGGGAATTTTCTATAATAACCCAATCGTAAAGTGACTTTGATTTAGAAAGCAATTTTATGCGAGACTACTTTAAAGTCATATCTAGTACGGCACTGCCATTTGCCTCTCGTGCCTCCCCCCCCCCCCCTTCAGAATGAAATCCTGGATCCGCCCGTGTTTATAATAATGGTTACTTAATTAAATTACTGAATTGAAATTCACTACATTTAATGGATCTACAAAAATAAGCACATCATCATTAGAAGGTGACGCCTTCTATAGGTCCACTATTGGACATAGGCCTTGCCCTACTACTTAATGGCGGTCTCGTCTGCCTTTTTTGTCCTTAGTTCTTAATTACTTCGTAATTAGGTAAGTTTTGTCTTCATTTTTCATTCTATTGTCAAAAAGAATGTAGGAAGACTTTATTCGCTAAAAACTATTAGAGAGTTAATATTTACAAAATCTTTACAACTTCGAATGCGTCACCGAGGATGACTTTGACATGACATTGCTCATTCTTAATTATAACTCTGATTCACAACTCAAACAACATTGAGAATCTACATTAAGAAGTTCGATTTATTAATCACCAATACAAACAAAAACAACTTATAAAACAAACAAATTGACATATCACGTAAAGCGCCAACACAAATAACAGTATTAAAACAATATTATAGCTTTTACAGGCAATTTGTAAACTCGATTACATGGCAAAGCCTCAGGAATCCCTTGTAAAATACAGCGGCTAATAGCCTGTCATTATATTCCTGCAGGCATGCGAGGCAGACAGTATGCAAGCTTTTACATTTTAGAAACGGCCCATTAGCTTTTGTTTTCTAGTTCTTTGTTTAAATATCATTTTATTTACACAATTACACAAATAAATTGCATCATAGTACAAGATTATTTCAAACATAGCTTAATTTACGAACATAAAATTTGCTATTATTAAGATAATAATTGTAATATTATATGAGCAGGAAAGTTTTATTGACTTGCAAACACAACCATGATACTCGTAGCTTGCCAATCAAATTTTTGCAGGCAAGCCTATACGATTATTTTCGTAATTAATAATAATAATAATATCTTTGGACAACTCACACAACGATATCTGATCCCAAACTAAGCATAGCTTGTTTTATAGAAAACAGACAACTGATATGACATTATTATAGATAAATAACACCCAGACACAGAATAAACCATAGTTATTTAGCAAAGTTTTGGAACGAAGTTCCTTATCGCGCGTTGTGAAAGGGGCAAGACGGAAAAAAATCTCACGAAAGTTGTAACGACACTTTTTGACACACACAAGCCGCGCGGCGTGCGCGTATGATATGAACATCTAATTTGACGAAGAAGTCACCTGTCGATTTGGTCTACAGGCATAAATTCGGTACACAGTATTGGTGACCATTGTGTAGTTGTGGGTTCGAGCCTTCCGTATACAATCGTCTTTTTGTAAGTTATTTTCGTTTCGTCTTTCTATTTCTCATTGAACTGTGTGGGGTTGCGAAGATTATAAAAAAAAAATACGATAAGAACTTCGTTCCATCCGGGTGTCCCTTGACACCTCTCAAGTTTTTTATCCTGGGTGAGTATCGAACCCACGACCTCTTGCGCAGCAGTCGGATACACTCCCACCACGCCACAGAGATTGTCTTTCTTTCGATACCAATTTTATCGTTTCCAAATCGATTTAGTTACGTATGAACATAAATAAATTCGCAAACCTAATAAAACATAATCCCCATGTTAAAAACTATCAGTTGAGACTAAATTGGTTCGGTTATCAAAAAAGTGAGGGTTATAAAATCTCGATTTTAGTATACTTATAGCCATACATTAGATAGCTCAAATCAAATAGTCGATAAAACTGACATCCACGCGGGCAGACAATCACATCTATACTAATATTATAAAGCGGAAGAGTTTGTTTGTTTGTTTGTTTAAACGCGCTAATCTCAGGATCTACTGGTCCGATTTGAAAAATTATTTTTTTGTTGGATAGCCCATTTATCGAGGAAGGCTATAGGCTATATAACATCGCGCTACGACTAATAGGAGCGGAGAAGCGACGAGAAATGTTTCAAAAACGGGGAGAAATTACGCATACGAAGTTGCGCGGGACAGCTAGTAATAAATATAATTTCACTAGCTGTCCCGCGCAACTTCGTATTCGTAATTTTTCCCCGTTTTTGAAACATTTCTCGTCGCTTCTCCGCTCCTATTAGTCGTAGCGCTACTTATATAGCCTATAGCCTTCCTTGATAAATGGGCTATCCAACAAAAAAAGATTTTTTCAAATCGGACCAGTAGATCCTGAGATTAGCGCGTTTAAACAAACAAACAAACAAACAAAGCAAACAAACAAACTCTTCAGCTTTATAATATTAGTATAGATTAGTATAGATAATATTAGTATAGATTTAACATTCATAATACAACTGAATTTATAACATACTGATCTCATTAATACTCTTGTAAAGAAAATTCATTTAATTTACAACAATACAATTGCAGAAGAGATGCGACACTCTTTTAACGAGAGGAAAATTACTTATCTTAGTTTTTCTGTGAGCGGAAGGGGGAATAGGGGGTAATACTGACAACAGGATAGGTACTTATTGTTAAAAGAAACTTCACAGATTTATGAACGTAAAAATGCTTATCATCATCAGCCTATCGCAGTCCACTGCTGCCCATAGGCCTCTCCAATTGCACGCCACTTTGTTCTATCTTCGGCTTCTCGCATCCAGTTCCTGCCAGCCGTTTTGCGTAAATCATCCCTCCACCTATCCTGAGGGCGTCCTACAATACATGTGTCGCGACGCGGTCTCCACTCAAGAACTCGTTTACCCCAACGGTTGTCGGTTCTTGGCCAAATGGCCAGCCCAGTGGCACTTCAGCTTGCTAGTTCGGTGTTCGATAACTTTGGTTCTTCGCCGAATCACCTAATTTCTGATTTTGTCCCTAAGAGAAACTCCGAGCTTATAATTTTTTATAAATGCAGGCAAGTTTTACGGTAAAACTATGTATTAATAGGCATAATAAATAATACTGATTAACCCAAATTTTAGGTACTTAAAGGTTTTAAAATAGAATAACATTCAGAATTTCACTAAGGTCGTTGACATTGTTTACTTTGAAATTTACGTACTGAAGGAGGCATTACGCCGAGCGCTTCCGAAAATATTATTCATTCACCTCTACGCACGGCCGCCCGCCTCGCTCTCTCCCACACAACCATTACTACACAGTGCGCAGGAGTGCAGGACCAAGCAAAGTCGAATATTCGTTCGTACATATCAGATTACGAACGCTATAGCTATATAATGATATGATGACAACAATCCTTGTTTGGTTTAACTTATTACAGTAGATTTTTCGTTTTTCGTCAAGATTTTTAATACTGGTTAATATTAAGAAATATCTTTAAATTTATTTTTTCATCTACTAGAACAACTCTTGGTTAATTACTACTTCTTATGTCCAAATTTTTAAGTTTTCCGTATAAATTTATGATAGAGCGAACTCCTACTTCGCGTTTTGTAACCTTTTTAAGAGACATCGTTTTGATTTATAAACAATCCGCATTATATTTTACTAATTTTAACCGGTAACTCTACTTGCTTGACCCTAGTTAATAGCTACCCAACAAGCAAAATAAAGCTTTCAAGACAGTTTCAAGACAACACTTAAAAGCAACTTCAAGAATGCTTTAAGATTATAAGTCAGTCTTGTAGCAAACTATAAGACTGAGATAATAAAAACGAATGCTCTGGAATATGTTATGAGTTGTCAAATGCTATTATATGTAAAAGTCTGCTATAATCCATACTATCCATACTAATATTATAAATGTGAAAGTAACTCTGTCTGTCTGTCTGTCTGTTACGCTTTCACGCTCAAACAGCTAAACCGATTTAGATGAAATTTTGTATGGAGATAGTTTGAGTCCCGAGGAAGGACATAGGATAGTTTTTATCGCGATAACCGACATACACGCGGGCGGAGCCGCGGGCGAAGATGAATATGTTATAAGGACAAATATGCTTATATTTTTTACTTTGCTGGTTGGGTAACTAACCGTAGGGTTCCCTTGATATTTCGGCTCCCTTTTCCTTTGCTTTGAATAAATTAGTCAGAACTTTAATTTCTATAAAGTACTAAATTAATTAATCAAAAGCCGATAAATATTACACCTAGTTTGAAGATATAACGCTCACTATAAGTTGCGTCATTGTTGTTTTTTTTTTCATTTTGCTTTGTAGCGAACTAAGCCAGCTTTTTATATTTAGGTCAACTGCTCCTTACATGCGATTAACTTCAGATATAATAAACATTAATGAAGTCGTTTAAGGCCTAAATTAATTAAAGCGGACAGTTTCATTTACATAATATTTTTGTTGGTGTAAAGTCATTAAAGCATTTATCCTATTTTGTTTGTAAAGATAAACGTATCAAAAGGAAAAAAACACAACACAATTGAGTATAAGAGCTCAAAAATACCAAGAGTAGAGAGAGATAGAGAGGGAGAGGGAGACAGGAAACACTCGCCACACACATTGACTTTACTCAAGGAACACAAAAAAGTTATTCGAGTTTCCATACCCGAATAACTTCTTTGTTCTGAAAGCGGTCCGGGATTTTGTTATCCATAAGCGATATCTATGTGTGTGTGAGGTGAACATGAAGGCATGTATGAAGCTTTTCCTCTTTTCAGTGTTTTGTGGTAAAAGTTACTTTCTAAACTAATCAGGTATTTTCTCTATCCTAAACGTAGTCAAGCCATTGATAGGGCTTGGATATGAGGCCATGCAAGGACGTGGAGGATTACGTAGATATTTAATATCGTTTGCTCTAGGCAGCGTACTGCAAGAAAATAATAGAGCCTTTATACTCTTATAAAACGTTTGTGAAGAATATAATAAGATGACCTTTAACTTTAATTACGGCACCGGTTTCAAGATTTACAATCGAGAAGTTAGTAAAATAAAATTTGTAAGCTTTTTTATGCAATAATTTTAATATTTTCCTTTCGAATTAATAAACTATAGAAATCGCAATCAAGGGATCGTAGATTCGTGTCAAATCTATTTTTTAAGACAACTCAACTTTTATGACAATAATAACTGTGTTACTTGACAAGTATACATTATTACCAACACAAAGTACACTCAGACTCTGAATCAAACGAGTAAGTTAGAATAAAGAACACTACCCGACGTTGTAAATCAATACTAATATTTAAAGCTAAAGAGTTTGTTTGTTTGAATGAGATAATCTCAACTACAGGTTTGAATATAAAAATTATACTACTACTACTACTACTACTGTTGGATAGCCCATTTATTGAGGAAGTTTATAGGCTATATAACATCACGCTACCACTAATAGGAGCGGAGCAGCAATGAAAAGTGTTCAAAAACGGGGAAAATTTACGCAGACGAAGTAGCGTGGGTCAGCTAGTCTACTTCTAAAACCAGCAATTTAGCTTGACTTGACTAACTTGAAAAGTCTACAAAAAATGTTCGATTCACATTAACTATACTTCTCATAAAATGTCTGGATCTTTTATTGTAAAATTATAAAATAGTTGTGTATGTACATTGAAGATATTTAAAAAAAATAGTGGTCTGTAAAGTCGGTTTACGTACGATAATTTTACATGGTAACGTCATCAGAAAACATTGATGACATATCGCCATTTGCTGTTGCTTAGCAATCAATCAATAACGTGACTGCTTGGCAACCAATCAATAACGTGACCGTTGCTTAGAAACGTGACCGTTTTTATGTGACACTTTTACGAGCGCGTGTACCCGTCATCGATTTATAAGACGTTATCACGTCAAAAAAACTAATCTAGATCGATTAATTAAAGGTTTCTAAATTCAAAACCATCCTTAGTTTTTTTCGTGTCTGTTAGTTTGTTTGGGGTTGGTGCAAAAACTACTTAAATTTCTAATCAAATTTTGGGAGTCTAAATCTCCTATGTCCGGATTAAGTTATCTATATCAGTATATCATCACGCTACTTTCTCTTAGGACCTAAGCAATAGCATTCATAAGCTATTTAATCTGTAAAATACTGTGAACAGACAGTATAAATTACAATGTCAGTCTCTAGTTCTGACATAACATATTGATCTCTAGAAGCTTTGAGAACTTTACACATGTGCTAAGTTTAATAAGTTGTAGCATTGAGGTTCGCTTAACGTTAACTTTGTGCTATGCTTAGCTAAATATTACATCAATAAGCATACTAATTAGCGTCGGTTCTGTGTTGGAAACTAAGCTAATTTAGTTTCATAATTTCAATTTGTAATGAAAAGTTTGGCAAATGATTTATAAGCTAGATAAGCCATCAATTTACTATTTATGTAACCCACTAGATTTTGCTCGAAGCTTAAGCAATAAAAATAGCATAATTATGTCCTCACCGACCTTCTTACTATCTTTTTATATCAATTTTTATCAAAGTCTAGTGGTTAGTGGCCCTAACTGCTAAGTCGGACGTCGTGGGTTCGATCCCTACCTAGGATAAAACTTTGCATATGAGCACTATGGTTTATTCTATTATGGAATTTTATAAGCTACGGATCTTAATTGCGTAAATATTTTTTTTAAGGCTAAATACCTTTGTTTTATTTGCGACGGTATCTTCTGTGTCTTATTTATCTATAATATGCATGTATTTCAAAATAATTAAGTATGTTAACAGTCTGCTTAGTTTGGGATCAGAAAGTGTTGTTTAAATTGTCCCAAGATATACTTTAGCAGTGAAAGCATCACAGACAGACAGGTTTACTTCCCATTTAAATTTTGAATATTAGTATCGATTATGTTTATATACCTAAAACATTTTAGTAGGCATGAGCTGCTTATTAAACTTCTGATCACTGGACCGATTACCCGTTTGAAGGTTTTAATTAAATCTAAGTCTTAATTGACATCCACATCAAATCAAATGATATCTGTACTAATATTTTAAGAGTTAGTTTGTTAGTTTGAACGTGGTAATCTCAGGAACTACAAATCTTAATTGAAAAATTCTTTCACTTTCGGATAGCCCATTTATCGAGGAAGGCTATAGGCTATAAAACATCACGCTACGACCAATAGGAGCGGAGCAGCAATGAGAAATGATGCAAAAACGGGAAAAAATTACGGCAGACGAAGTTGCGCGGGACAGCTAGTCATCTTATAAAAGAGCAAGCCGAAAACCTGTTACTAATTTCAAAATCATAATTTGATGAGCCGTTCAAGAATAACCTCATATATTTTACTAACTGTCCCGCGCAACTTCGTATGCGTAAATTTTCCCCGTTTTTGCAACATTTCACGTCGCTACTCCGCTGCTATTAGTCGTAGCGCTATTATATAGCCTATAGCCTTCCTCGATAAATGGACTATCTAACAAAAAAATAATTTTTCAAATCGGACCAGTAGTTCCTGAGATTAGCGCGTTTAAACAAACAAACAAACAAAGCAAACAAACAAATTCTTGCGCTTTATAATATTAGTATAGATGTGTCAGCTTAGCAGCTCCAAAAATAAATGTCTCACGAAAAATTGGATCAACCTCTGAACTATATCAAAGGGTAAATAGGGCACGACTACGATAAATTAATCTAACTTCAATGAATCACGTCATCCAAGTAAATAAAACCGAGCGGGTTAATAGCTGTCTTGAGAAAAATTCCTAAGATAACATCGAGATAACAAAAAAGAGTAATGAAATTGTCTTAGACTGTAAAGACTAATGAGTAAGTGATATGGAATGGAATGCGTGAGAATGAGATGGCTAGAGTTGATGTTTCCTTTTGTTGAAAGTGTCCACTTTCGGTTGTATCCTTTAAGTGCCGAGTTCGGTCAATGACCGTATATACCTACTGCTATTATTTTGTCGTACTAACTTATGTCTATGACATGGAGTTGTTGAGCGCTCTTAAATATATAGCGTGCCTAGTAAAACAGTTATATTACACCAATCTTGATTTACTTGTAGCATTATAACAAAAATGCAAAAGTTAAAAAAAAACTATTCTCGGAGTTTTGCTTCAACACCGCAAAAAAAAACAAGTCGTTTTTTTTACTACGAAACCCGTGATTAGTTTATCTGTTCAGTCAGCATTTTGTAACATATTTATATAGGACACAGTTACTCCACAATTTAAAATAAGTATAGATACATAGGTACAGTCAATTGTGTGATTTTTATTGGAAAATATTATATCGAAATAAATCACTAAATACGTTTTCTACAAGACCTTGTTTATGTTTATAACAATAATACTTCATCGTCATCGGTTTATTTTTAAAACAAAGAGAACATAATTTACTTCATACATTTTACTTTAGTCAGCTCATTTCAACGTTTCATTTCTCAACGTTTTAACAGATCATTTAGTCTGTCTGCGACCGCTAAAACAGTATTTTTACTCTAAGTAGGTTCATACCTACTTAGAGTAAAAAACCGTCGTTTAAACCGTCATCAATAAAACGGGATCTTCTCAATGCGACTGTGTTTTTTTTAAATTTGTAAACAAACAACGAGAGAGAGTTCCAATCAAATGTCACGTAATATTGGAGTCGTTTTGTACGTTTTTAACTCCCGATAAGAAAAGAGGAGTGTTATATATTTAGCTAGTGTATTTTTGTGTCTTTGTTTATGTGTCTGAGGAATCTGCGTGTCATAACTCCCAAAGGACCCGTTAACCTAGTGGCTAGTGACCCGACTGCTAGGTCAGGGGTCTAGGATTTGATCCCCAAACAGGATAAAACTTTGTGCAATGAGCTTGATAGTTTATTCTGTGCCTGGGTGTAATTTATCTATAATATGTATGTATAAAGAAATATATAAGTAGGTACGTTACCAGCTGTCCATTTGCCAGTACGGGCTCTGCCTAGTTTGGGATCAGATGGCATCGTGTGAGTTGTCCCAAGATATTATTACTTATTATTAATTTTGATGTAGTTTTTTTTATTAGAAATTTAGTTTATTGGGAAATCTTATTTTAAAATGGCTAATTTTAAAGTTTAACAACTTTTTACCTTAGGGGTCATTTAAATATTACGTAAGCAGTATTTTAGTCATTTTAAACTCCCTCCCCCCCATACTTAGCAAAAATAAACAATGCTCTTACTCCCTGCGTGGCATGTAACGTAAAAATTGATCATGTTGAAAAACATATTGTTTAGAAAAATGCAGCAGCCCTCCAAAATTTTTTATTTTTAATGACTTTTCAAGAAAAGAACATTTGTGAGTTTTGAATAATTACTAAACATGAAAAAGTATTTATTCCAACAACACTATCTACAATATTATATACCTATTATTACCCCCCCCCCCTCTGTCTTTAAAAATAAAACCCCACAACCTTTAAAGTTTACGTAATAGTCGAACGGCCCCTTACCTACTAATCGGGCATTTTTAATATGCACACATGAGCTTGTGAAAAGTGTGTATTCCTAATGCGGTAACTTCAGAATTTTCGATATTTCACGTAACTAAAAGATTTTATTGGATATTTGTAAGGCGCCCTACTTAAACGATACATTAAGTTCGGGGTACAATTTCGATAAATTAGCCCTAATTTGATTTGTCCCAGTCACGCAACTTTGGCGTCGCGCGTTCGGCAAAGTTTCCCCAGTATTATTATTCAAAAGTATATATGAAACAAGTAGCTGATTAGGAGTATATTAAAAAACTTTGATCAATGGAATCGCGAAATTTTAAATAAATATTAAATTATGGAAAGAATAAACTTTGTTTAAATGTACAATTTTGTTTTAATAAGGTAATAAAATAACATTCATCGATACTTCTGATTTATATTATTGAATAGCTGAGCAGCGCAAATTCGTCTGCGTCATTGTTCCCCATTTTTGCAACATTTTTCTTTTTGCTCTGCGCCTATTGGCCGAAGGGTGATGTTATATGGCCAGCCTTCCTCGAAACATGAGCTATTTAACTAGGAACTAAATCCAGGAACTACTGGTTCGAATTAATACAAGATTTTTTCAAATTCGAACGAGTAATCCTGAGATTATCGCGTTCGAACAAACAAACAAACTCTTCAGCTACACAATATTAACATAGATATGCCATCCATTATTATTTTTAATAATATGAAATTATTATCTGAGACAGAAATAAAGTCACCTAGACGTATGTAGAGATTACTTATATTTATTGGTATTATCACTATCATACCCAATATCATTTCAAAAATAATTCTCACTAAAACTCACTTTTATTTGCATGAATAGTTTATCTCTCACAAATAACAATCCTCGTAAATTTCATATTCGCAAAGTCAAGTACCTCCAAAGCATTACATAAAGTATCGATAAATCAAAAGATATCGACATTCAATACCTACTTTTATTAAGACAATCATCTGAAATATATCCGAATAGGGTGATAGCGATCGAATCTTTTACATTGCCGATAGCTTAGTGCGCTGTTCGAATCACAAATAAAATTCGACATTTGTTAGTGCGAACTTATTTGTCCTTCACGGAAATATTACGACTGTTACAAGACAGTTACTATTGTTTCGTAGGTGAACAGAATGTTGTTGTTTTCTTAGTAGGTACTAGGTACTTGTACAATTCAAAGTTATGTGAATATGTGAGCTAATGGCTATTTTATATATAAGTAGATGCCCCTTCTATATTGTAACTACTAAGGCTGATTTTAGTTTATCTCATGTATCAACTTTTTAGAATTCCGTAGCCAAAATGACAAAACGGAACCCTTATAGTTTCGCCATGTCCGTCCGTCCGTCCGTCCGCACTTTTGCGCAAAGAATGTTAGTGCTAGAAGGCTGTAATTTTGCACGGATTTACATACTACTTATGCTGACAAAGTGAAAGAATAAAATCATGAAAAACTTTTATTTTAGGGTACCTCCCCTATATGGAAAGTGGGGGTGTATTTTTTTTTCTCATCTACCCCATCGTGTGGGGTATCATTAGATAGGTCTTTTAAAATAGTTTAAGAGTTGCTAAGATAATTTTTAGATTTAGGGTTTGTAAAATGCCCGGTTTTTTTAATAATATCATTTGCATCAGCCCTTTAACATGGTGTATAGTATATCAGCACCTTACCCCCATATCAACTTTATAAACATTCAAACATTGTAAAATTGGCAATTTGAAAAGAGTGGCCGCGAGTTTTTATTACCAGGTTCTTTTCACCGGCTTTACAAGAACTTAGCACAAGTGTTATTTTGGGTCCTAAGTGAATAAATAATTTTGAATGTATTCAACATTCAAAATTATTTTTTCACTTCATTCGTCATGGTGGTCGATTCAATGTTGTTAGTCATTTGGAACTAAAATTGTGAAATAAATATATCAGTATATTTTATACTACATTGTTAAATTCTGTGAGAGCCAATAAAATTGCCAGTACCCCTCTAATACAATTTCGATTGTAACGCAGGCAACAGAATTTTTTACGTTGATTGAAATCTCCGATCTAGATTCCGTAAAGGCGTAGGTACGACAGATATTGGTCGCGTAAATTGAAAAAGGGCCTTTGGGCAAAATTGCCCCGTACATTGTAAGTAACGTGTGAAATAGGTCAATCAGTTATTCAAGTAGTGATATTGATTAATATTACATTTCTAGAAGCAATCAAACTAAAGTATGTGTGTCAAGCTAGAATTATTTATGTTTAAGTTATGAGTAGCATATTTAATCTATATCTATATATAAATATAATTATAATGGTCTCGTATCGTAATCGATGTCGGTTACCGCTAATCTCATGAGAAACTACCCATCTACGTCAGAGATATAATATTTTGGGACAACTCACACAACGCTATCTGATCCCAAACTAAGCAGAGCTTGTACTATGGAAACCAGACAACTGATAAACATACTTATATATTTCTAAATACATACATATTATAGATAAATATAATATAAAATATTATAGTGCACATGTGTATGCACAGATACAAGTGCACTCTCTATTCCCTCACTCCTATACCGCGATGGAGACGAAAATCCAACACGACTGGTAAGAGATTAGGCGCAAGACCGACAGCTTAACGTGCTCTCCGAGGCACGGAGGGGTGTGACGATGTTCGAAAACGGTCACCCATCTATGGACCGATAGTGGCTACGTAGCTTAGTCTCGCAGATATCTTGATCTGTTCGGTCGCAACTGATTTTCATAGATTCTTACCTATAGGTATATGAGTCTCCCAAAGTTTGTTTTTTTAGAAATTGTTTTTATCTTTTCTATATTAAAAAAAAAAGAAAAAAAATATATATAAATATATATAATTATGTAATTTTCATATACTAATACAACTAACCAGCATAAATGGTGCATACTGTGTACACAAGCTTAGAATTACAATCTAGTTTTCTATTATTATTATATTGATATTCTTGTTGTAGCTGTTTAACGATTGTAATTTGTTTTGTGAACCTAATAAATAAAATATGACAAAATATGAGTACAAGACAGTTTGCATACACATTCGCCAGCTGAAATTCATAAACGACTGAATACTCCAACTTCAACCAGTGTTGGGACGCCATTAACTCTCACACTGTTAGTGTTACATAAAATGTTTATAACACCAACACAGACACTTTTGAACACTATGTTGTGGCGATTAAATAAACATCGTTGACGACAGTTAAACGTGTCATCCTATATGTGAACACACGCTACGACGCTTAAAACGACACGATAATCTGTCGTCACGACTTAGTGGAAACGCACTCCCAAAGGTACAAAATATCGTTTCATTTTTGGGTAGCAAGCAAACCAAATTACTTCGTAGTCCAAATTTTCGCAGAGATTTAAGCATCATTGGTAATAGTGATATTATGTTGTACACGTTGCATGTTTCACAAGCTCCTTTGATAGAGAATCATTAAGCTTCAAAGCTCCATGCCTTTGTGTCGGGTAGCTTGGTTTAGAGATTGAATACGAACAGATAAGGCCACACAGGTTACTCTGGCTGAGTTACTAATCAAGGCAATGCGGACACCGCTCGATATATATGAAACTTTGCTTACAATTTACAATTACAAAAATAAAAACAAGACATTCGCTGGTTATAATGCTGTTACTAATGAGGGATGTTACGGAGGTCGGAGGTTTTAAAATTGGTTTTCGAATCGAAATTTTAGTCAAAGGTGGTGGGAGGAGACAAATATGTTGACATAAGGTAGAAGTAAATAAATTAAAAAAAGAAACATCATTTACTCATATTAAATGTGCGAAAAAAAATTTGCTGCTAACCCGCGATCTTAGGAAATCCGTGAGAATTTTTCCTTCATACATTTATTATGTATAAATTTGCTTATACGTATACAACTCCGATTAAAACGTTCCATTTAAAAGTGTCGAAGTCGAAGTCGGAGTCAGAGATGTAAAATCAATCTGAAGTTCCGACCTTTCAGAGTCGGAGTCGAAGCTCCGTAACATCCCTGCTATAAACAAGGGATTTAGTTTACAGTCATAACATAGCACTATTATTCTTGCTAAAGATCCCGTACGAACAGAACAAGATAAAACAAATTCAGTTACCCGCAAATAATTGACCGGTAGAGCAAATAAGAACAGACGGCAAACTGGCAATACCTGACAGATATCGGATAGCTCAAGTGACTAGAATGCCCCAAGGAGCTATCTTCAGCAGTATTTAGTAAGGCTTTTGACTGTGATGTAGTGGTGAAGTGGGTGTATAAAACGTTGTTTATTGCTCTCTCTAGATTTACGGATGATGTTTGATAGTTTTTTGGAAAAATAATTTCTTTGAATAATAAAGTACAGAAACATATTATCAAGATGTCTGGTAAATAGTTATTCAACAACTCATGAGGAAATGTAATAAAACTATGTACCTACCTACCTCGATAGTAGGCAGCAGAGAGTGAAACTATTCGTACTTTTGACATAACATTTGACACTTTATGTCGGAGAGACTTGGATCATCAACTTTCACTCATCTGATATCCAGATAAGACACATTTTTTATCAAATTTTATCGATTTATAAACACGACTATGCTTACCAATAAAAAAGTGTTCATGGCTATATTTTATATGATTTTAAAATTTCAAGGCATAGAAATAATATTCCATGAACTGATTTTTGCAGGCAAGCTTATACGATTATTTTTGTAATTAAATTATCTTTCTTTCGATACCAATTTTTATTGGTTATCAGAACGATGTAGTTACCTATTTTGAATTACCAGATCACACCTTATTTATGATTCATAATTTGAAATCAACTCTATTACATTGTTATAGCGTAAGTCACGGCCAAGAGGGGACTCTTCTAATGCAGGTTACATAACTTAACAGAAGAGCTCCCACACTCAATGTATATTGTATATTATAATAGTGGAAAATATTTTTTTTTGTATTTTGTATTTTTTGTACACCTTGCCAGGTAGTCGTGAACGTAAATAAGTTGACCAACCTACCAAAACATAATCTCCATGTTAAAAACTATATTGAAATTTAGTAAGTAACTAAATTAATTCGATAACCGAATTAATATAAAAGAGTGAGAATTATGAAAAAAAAAATAGCCTTGAACATTTTTTGATAGGTGAGCTACCACATGTATGTTTATAAATCTTCAAAATTTGTCTAATCTAGTTGTCAGATGGATGAAGGTCAGCAGGAATTCAACGTCTCTTAACCTATTATATCTATAGTAGATCTAATAAATAAGTTCTAAAATTGCAGGCCTGTTGGTCCAGTGGCCCTGACTGCTAAGCCAGAGGTCGTGGGTTCCATCCCCACTCAGGATAAAACTTTGGGTGATGAGCATGAGAGATTTATTCTGTGTCTGGGTGTAATTTTCTATAATATGTATGTATTTAGAAATTTATAAGTATGTATATCAGTTGTATGGTTGCCATAGTACAAGCTCTGCTTAGTTTGGGATCAGATGACACTGTGTTAGATGTCGCAAGATATTATTATTACTATCCACTAAGACATTAAACATCTTTTAAGAGTAAAGAAACTAGCACTAAACAGCGTAATCTAACTGTAAATAATAGACTTGACTCCAAATGAATAGTTTCTCTGTTTTCAAAGTTGAACCGTTTATCTTAATCTTGCAGGCTTATAGCTGCCTGCACCCTGTCATTCAAGTTGATAACCGAGTGGGTGTATACACAGACAGAGAGAAATCTTGATGTGTAAATAGATGTCATACGTTCAAGACGTGTATGTGTTGCTTGATTACTTAGAGTACTTAATCTCTATGCAACGCCATTTAGCAGAGCTGGAGCTTTACAAGTGGATACACTTGTTTGAAAATTATAAATGCAAAAGAAAAGGTGTTAACGTTTATTTAAAATAGAGTTTCATGAACTTTACATAAAACTATAGACACTAATTGTGAATCTAAAGTGATTGAAAGAAATATAAATGAAGATGATATGAAATGTTCTGTTGAAATCATGACAATGGAAAAAAGTTCTGGCCAATTCATCAATGTTCAATAAAATTCAATTCATAGCATCTCGGGACACTCGTAATAACTGATTATCCTAAGAAGTATTAGAGTTCTAAGTTTATTGAATACTAAAGTTCTTAAAGATAGTATATTATTCAATTGAGTGAACTAAACCGATTACGACCTTGTCAGTTTCGATTGACGCGTCAATTAGTCCGTTAGTAGCAGACAATGATACGACAGAATTTCTAATGACATCTCATTACTTTGAATATTAGCGTTAAGAGATTAGGAACTAACATTATCATTTATTCACATGATACATCACTACTACCCGAACTACCAAGAGCCGAAGTTGTCTGTTCAAAATAATAATGAAATTTTATTATAAAACCATTGTATTTTTTATGAAATTTTAAAATTTTCGTCAATGTTTGGTCTGTTAACATAATATGAGAACAATTCCAATGAATGAACTTCTCAACAAATTGTAGTAGGTACCTACTCTACGATTTTGTATACTGAGTCTTCAATGATCATTTAAAAGTTTATTTCCGTATTCACCAATAATAATTAGGTAGATAACATTTAGATTTTATAATTGAATGTAGAAATATTTAGAAGAATACTCTCAAGCAAATACGAAGGCCCAAGGCCTACTAACAAAGAGTTGCTGATGTTCTACTCGCAAGACAAAAAGTGCCGTCGATGCTCTATTTCCAGCGTATCTCAAAATGGAAAACTAGTTAACTGCGCTATATCTATACATCTGCACTTTTTATTCCCTCACACTCAAAGTCCAGTGAGACGGAAATCCAATACGAGCGAAATTAATCTTACAATATGAAATATATCTGCTATAACTGAAGTTTAGTTATAATTAATAAATTATTATTATTGTTGTTTTCACATAATACATTATCCGTCGAGACCATCAACATTGTAAGTTATCGCCTAAACTGTAATTATGAATTTTCTTCCCACACATAACACATTAAGCAGCTTTTCTTAATTGTCGTTAATCTGTTAGAGGGTTCGCTAATAGTGATATTTTAAAGAATGAAAGGCCTAAAATAATACTGATGTAGGACGTTTACTTACACCTCTTAATATTATAAATCTTAAAGTTAGAGAGAATGGATAGATGGATGATTATGTTTGTTACTTTTTTATAATTTAAAAAAAATGCATACATATTAAATGTATGGAGAAAAAAATCGTGTACGGCGGGACCTCCCAGGGGGCAGGTTCAAGTCACGGATTCCTCCATACATTTAACATTATGTTTGTTTATCTTTCACGTAAAAGCTACTGAATAGATTTTGATCAAACTTTATAGTAATGTAATTTATACATCGAAATGGCAAACTAAAGGTCTGGCTACACGCAGCAACTTGCATGTGCAAATAGTTTATGCTAAAATTGACGCAAAAACTGCATGATTTCTACACGATAGCGACTTGTAAGCGCAAACAGTATAGAAACAGTACCATTATGCCGTCTGAACGCACCATATTTGCATATAAGATTGAGCATGTAGTTTTATGCAAGCCATTTGTGCGGTATACCGTTTTGTCGTCATAAAGCACATGTTTGCTCGTACAAACAAGAATTCGAGCATTTCGCGCATGTAAAAATTAAACAAAACGCGGGCATAACCGTAGGAAAAAATATTATTTCTGTCACATACATAAAAGTCAACTGCTGTTGCGGCATTGTGTGTGTACAAACACATCTACACTCCTCACTCCATCTTAGTATAACACTTGCATTAGCCTCAATAAGGTAACAGTTTAAAAAGTCGATTAGCATTGTTTAAATTTTTAGTACAAACTGAACACCGTCTCTTTATTGACTATCTACCTAGAATTTCGTATTCGTACGTCTACGTCTTAATAAAACCATAATTTTACAAACAATCCATTACAATACTCATTTGAATAAATAAACTAAGCTCTCTTAGTTTACCAGTAAGGGGAATTAAAACCATGCATAACAGCACTCCAATATATTATTTAATAAATACGTGGGTTTTATTAAATAGGTAGTCACTTAGACTACTTAGTATAGCCCGATAGCGTACATGTACTGACTGGAATAGCACCTTAAAACAGACTGTTTAATTCATATTATTCAATAGAAACACTGAGAAGAAAGACAGATGGCAATAGCGATGTTATGACAAACAGAGCTATATTGCAGTCCGTAAAGCAACTGCGATCCGATTTGGAACGTTGTGTTATATCGTACACTCATAAACAAACCACTTGATCTTTGACTATAAAATTAATAATAAACCTCTAAGTAGGGTTACATCTATAATAAACAGGGTTTTTCACCAACTAGGATTCATACTAAGGATCTCCAAACTATTGAAGCATCTCCATACACTAAATGTGTTTTATAGAGAACTCCGCAACAAATTGTTAAATTCTAAACACCAATCTGATTGGTCTATACCAATGTGATGTTATAAACATGACAGATAGCGTTAAGGCAGCAATAAAAGATGTTTAAATTTTAACATATTGATATAGCAGGAAACGTGTTTATCTTGGCGAAATATTTGTTTTTGTGGCTTTTTATTAGATAAACCAACATTTTAAACTATTATTTTAAACAGAGTATAATACCCTATTTTAGATACAAGTTGTAGTAAACTCAACTCGACTGATTTTTTTATATGGTTTTCTATAATGATCGTTTCAAAGTCAACATCCGTATTCATCAATAGAAAATAAATCATGAGATGCAGCATAAGTAGACAAGATGACTTTTGATTCTTTCGACAAACTTCAAGGGGTAAACCGAATGTAGTCAAGGTAATAAAAAAACAAAAAAAAAATCGCAACGTACCTACTTACATACTTATAATTTTGACTTTTATATCGCATACGCACTAGATCAACTCTATATATAGGTATTATACGCTTGACAACAGTAATAAAACATTAATATTTTCAATTTATTTCTTAAATTTAAACTATTCAATTACTTGTTTGCACTGTTATCGATGGACCATAAAATCAACATTTTTTAACAATTTTAATTGGCCAACGTTCAATTTGACACTATTTTTTTAATGGAATAGAGTGTATTTATTTTATTTAACCAAGATTTTATTTTCAAGTTTTAAGTTAATCGTATTTGACAATTAACACCTAAACTATTTATAGTTTAGGTGTTAATTATTTATAATCTGCACATTATAATCTTTATATGAACCATAGGTTGAATGGTAGAAAATGCTTTTAGCATTTAGTCCGCCTCCGTGCATTATTTGAGCATAAAGTTTTTAAATAAATGAAATACACTTAAATAATCAATTATGTACCTACCACGCCACGAGTGATTCAAACCGCGGTTTGAATCGCCCAAGTACTACTTGTGAATGGGATCATTCGCCAATGGTTGGAGCCCAAGGCATCTTTTAGTATGGATAGATTTGGCGCAAGTAATGGTCTTTTTGTAGGTTTGATTTGGAGTCATATAAAAAAATTAAGGATTTTAATCATTTATTCGTACACGTGAGTAGAAAAGTCGTCACCTTTTTAATAAGCAAAACTACTAAACTGTACGTAGGGGGCTTAAGACTTAATGTAACTTATAAGTATTTTGTTTTTTCCTGTTATTCTGTGCCTGTTTGTACTACCTATAAGGAATATAATAAAAAATACATATCTTCTTTGTCCAAATTCACCCATCTAAAACTGTTTCCCACTGTGGTTCGAATCAACCCATTAAAAAAGTTCTTAGGCGTTTCGAACCCCGATGTGAAGGACCCATTCAAAAAGAGCTCTTGGGCAATTCATACCGCGGTTCGAACCGCACGCCGTGTGAAACGACTAAAGACCCAAAGTTACACTGTACACGCACACTATTATGTTGTAACTCGTTGACATGATGTTACATTTATGTTTGATGCCAAGTATGCAACGAGAAATTGCCAATGTTTATAATGTTTGTTTGTATATTAAAAGTGTTTGTCTTACCTGCTACTGAAATATCATACAGCCTAATAAAATACAATAATTGCATTTTTGAAAGATAGAAAAAATTGAATCCAGACTCAGGCATCGAACCCGAGACTTCCGTAGCCAAACCGGGGCCAGAAGCGAACCACCTATCTGAACTATGTTACTAGATATCAAATTCTTCTATCTCTTAATGCTTTTACGGGTTAGGCCCCCTTTCAAAAATGCAATTATTGTATTTGTAAAGTCTTTGGCAAGAAATGCCTATAAAAATTACTTCAAGCCTAATAAAAGTTGATGGCCAAAAAGATATTATATGGAACCACATAGTGGTAGCTCCCAATTAAAACAATAGGCACTAGAATTGAAATTCAGCACGGTTCTCTAGCTAACATATGGCTGCGGTGAACAAAGTGCATCCGACGCTGATACTGTTTGGATTTCAGCCAAACGTATTCCTTCAATTTTCCATTATAACTTCAAACCGAAATCCATATTGTATTTTTGCTAGACAGGTAAATGGCTCAGCTGACGGCACGAAAGTATTAAAAAGTTTTATTGCGATTTGTTTACTTAGCCTAAACTCGTAGTTTTTAGTTCAGAGAACTTAAGATAGAACAAAACGTTAGACAGAATCCCTTGAGAGAATAAACTTATCAGCTATGAGAATAATCCAGTCATTTCATTTGTCAGGTGTCTTGAAAAGTCAAATCACTATCGATTGATTCCTTACATAATACAAAAGATAGACATTGCAACTAGTAATTATAATGCGATACGTTCTGTAACAACTTAAGTTTCAGAAAGTTCTAATTGACTTACCATTAATTCTGAACTTTGTTCTATAAGTTTTATACTGAATTATTAATGTGTAATAGAAGGTGATAGAAGTAAAGGTCATACTTGTACTAAAATAGAGAATCATTTATCTAAAACGTAAAAGACAGGTTAATGTTTACCTTTACAATAAAATAATAGGCTGTTGGGTTGATAGAAAAAACAGTTGTAATTGAGGATAAAAAATAGTTCGATTAATATTAAATTTTTCGTTGATTTACTTTTCATTGGTTTTTCCTGAAATAGCAGCAACAAATTTCATTTTGAATTGAGATGACCAGTGTTCAATAATGGTTTAGTCGAAGGATGTACTCATAGCTTTTTAAGAGCGTCGTGGAAGATTGTCAGTTATATGAGTTGGTTCACAATAGTTTCATTCAAAGTAGAAGTTATTTGCGACAGGCGAATGGTACGACTGATACTTCAAATCCTAACGCGATAGTTCATTGACTTGTAAAACAAACAACACTAGCACTAAAATTCAAACGAGACGACCGCTATCATTCACTGTTGGTTTTACAGCACAAATATAAAATAGAAACTGCAAATCACGCCAGAGTAATGAAAAAAAGTCACATCTGCCAATCCGTCCCCCTCCTATTTTATGGAACGAGAAGCTTTGTGCAATATAATGTCGTATAAAACACGTTTTACAACTGAGTTTATCGCATTCCTAAAGTGGTAAAGATGGTACCCTCAACGTGATTGTGGGACCTATCATGTTTTGCTTACGACCACTAAAAGTTCAGTACTTCCGTTCTGCTAAAAGGAATTGTAATAAGAATAATGTTTTATTTGCCAGTTTATGTTTCGGACTGTACCGACAGATTTTAGTGGCCATAATTGATTCAACGACTTTATTCGGGCGATTTATTTTGTTCAGATACGGTGGATAAAGGTTGGATTTTATACGGGTGTGTTTGGGGTTTACGCTGACAAAGTATGCATACGCGATACGCGAACATTCTGAAATACCGGGGCTTAAGGTCTTTCGCGGTAAATTATTTACTGAACCTATTTATGCATAGAATGGTTTAGTATTGGTTTAAGCGAAATCACACTCAGGTTTTCGTATGAGATTGTTTGAATAAGTAATTTTCTTTATTTTAAATATGAACAAAACATTACACTCTTGAGAATAACGGCATTTGTGTTTTTTATTTGGTATTGTCTGGTCCTATTTACCTATGAGTAAGTAGAAAGAAGATTGTAATCAAATATTGTTCATAGGTTGTACAGAAATAACTTCGTCTTTATACCCACGCTATTCTGTTTTCAAAATCCTTATAAGTATCATAACCCTCTGATACTCCCAAGACCCTCTTACAAGTGGTCTGAGTGACCCAAGAAACATTTTCACATCTTTTCCATCGAACTTTATTGAGATATTTCAGCACGTAACAGGCTTTAAGGAGGTGGAAGCCGTAAAATTGGTTCGTTTTCGTCCATCGCGTCGCCTCCACTCAATAAAATGAATAAGACCACTTCGGGAAAAGTTTAAGAAGAGCTTGATGTAGAATATTTTATATAGTTTACAAAGTAACTTTGTTTGGAATCTTGGTTCACCTACTACTAATTAAAAATTCAATCAAGTTAACCAATAGAACGGATGTTTTCTTCCCAAAGTTATGTACTAAATCTTAGACCACAACTCTCATCATGATTTAATGATTAGGTATCTAAAACATTAAATTATGATATAAAGTCTAGGCCTTAATATTTTATTCATTTTCACATTATCTGTAGGAGTTGATCTACGGTATACAGGTTGATTTTTAAAATACTAATAACCTTCATTATATAACGTTATAATATCAGTTCTATTTTTTTCAATATATTAACACTAAATCACCACCAACCACTTGTTCTTTAAGTTATGACCGTAACCACCAACATTGTATTAGTAAAATAGGATAGGTGGTTGTGCGACAAAGCAGGTAGGCAGTGGGTAGTGAAAGGTTTTTTTTTTTTTTTTTTTTTCTTTATTTTATTACGAAGCTATTTGGTGTAATATAAAGAAGTCACGAGCGGGAGGTAATTAATATATTTAAAATCATCCTGTTTATGTACATATACGTTATAATACTAAAACCAACCAAGAATACTAAAATTGAGCTTAGAAACATGTTTTAACAATTATCATGATAACCTTTGCAAATTAAAAATTAAGTTTAAAGAAATTATCACGCATAAACTAAATCTACAAAACTATTAAAGCGATAAACATGAAGTATTCAAGGCATTGTTCTAAGCTGCAGGATTCGCCCTGACCTTCAAGTAAAGTATTGCTGCATTGCGGTTAGAAATCACGCTACATGCTTTGTTGTACTGCAACTCAAGACTATTCAAGTAATTCTTTGACCTTGGCAATCAATGATTCAGCTTTTTGTGCAGTATGCACTTTATATTGCAATTAGATTTTTATCTTTTAAACAGACCCATCTTGCAGTCGAAGTATTTAATTGTATTAATGTATCCAGAATTTATACGTCACGCACAGATCCTTAAGTAGTTTTAATCACAAAACGATTCTTAACCAAACTAAAGTGTTCAGTTTTAATTTCATTGATAGAACAAATAGATGATTGATAAATATCGCATATCAGTGAACGTAAATCGTCTGCAAAACAGCAACCGTTCTAACTTTTATTTCAATCAGGATTCTGAAATTCAAATTCAACAAAAGAAAAGCCTTTTTATACGAATTCTAATATCTTCTTTTTTATATATTTTTTTATTATTCCCTTTTACGTTTTAATAAAAATAAAATGTAATATCGTAGTAAGATTGGACGTAAAATCAAACCTTTAAACGGTAACTTAAAACTTAGTAACAATTAACATCAAACGAAACGAAAAACAATTTAATTTCTATTTCCGAATAAAATAAAGTTGCTTTTGATATTTTGTTGGATTATTACTTTTAATTGTGTTCCTATCTACAAGTTAGTAACAGTCGTTTTAGGATTCCATAGCCAAAATGACGAAAATGGAACCCTTATAGTTTCGTCATGTCCGTCTGTCTATCCGTATGTCACAGGCAATTTACTCCAAGACTACTCAATGAATATTGATGAAATTGGGTGAAAAGGTGTCTTGCAGTAACCGCTACTTAGTTTGACAGCTAAATAATAAAAATAAATATTTTTAGGGGGTACTCCATACATGTAACAGAAGCAGTTTTTTTTTCAGCAAACATCAACCTGTGGCACATCATTCGACAGATATTTTAAAAACATTTTAAGGCTTTTGATCGAGTGAATTTTTTTGAACATAATCACACCGAAAGATGGATGAAATGTGCCCGTCCCCCTCCCCCTTCTTATGAACAGTGTGTCCAAAAAATATGAAAAATATCACATAGGTAGCGCTTAATAAATACTTCAAACTAAAATTGTTTCGGACATGATCGGATATACCGGATTATAGCCGAAAAACTGCGTTTCTCAACAAAAGGGCGTAAGTGTCATGAACATACGCTATTTTGCTGATGCACCTGTACAAGGTTGCGGAACTATATAACTGTTAGAGAATAAACAAGTAATAGCCTAATGCTAAACATTAACTACTCAAGGTGTAAAGAAACGATCTTACCAATAATATAATTTTTAAAGTAAAGAATATTTTAACATTGGCAAAAAAATAGATACAATAGGTAACCTAAATTCATTAGAAGAGCATTTTAAAGGAGTACTTGAAGTGTTACGATAAGAACGCAGGACTTGGCTTACGTTAACGTAGTGTAGAATAGGTCCCAAAATCGTGAACAGTAATAGATAAATGACACGTCCAAGTGGCTGTTCAAAGGGTAAACATTATCAACTTTATCAAAACACAATGCATTAACGTTAACCAGGCACGATAGAAAGGGAGAAAGAGAGATAGAGACAGAGAGACCGGAGTTTTAAGACAAATAATATTATACAGTCAATATCGATTATAAACATCCGATTGATGATTATATTCAATTATCAGTAACTAAAGGACGTTCACAAGTTTTAATATTGACTGCAGATACTAATATAATTAATTAAAAGAAAGGTATAATTACAGAACACGCTGATGGCGCAGAATGGGCACCACACGTCCCACCTGCTTGCGCAGCTGCTAACGCACTGCTGCCTGGGACCTGTTGAATGAAATGTGAATGTAAAATTCAATTCCTTAATAAAAATAATACACAATATGGCAGATCAATTCGAAAACAGACCAATTTTGAAAGTAAGAACGTTCAATATGGTTAATGAAGATAATAAATTGCAAACCTGGAATGAAATATTTCAAAATTATAGCTTGGATCGAAAAAAAAGAATGACATTACTAATTTCGTAAATTTAAAATAATTAAAATAAATGATAGGAGACAATGATGGACATTCGCGCACATACTAGATACGTACTACAGAAATTCAAAACTTGTATCAGTTAGATGGCTAAAGTGCCATGCTAGGCCACATTTAAACAAGAATATTTATTGCGGGTTCTATTTTAAAATTGACTTCTAATGTTAATAAATTTTTTTGGGGATTAAACTTAATCGATGATTAAGAGTAGCAGTAAATTGGACAGACTTATTGTAAATGGCAAACAATTTTAAAACAGCGCATATATTACATGGCGCAAAGTGTACAACTGGTACACTCAATCAATTCATTCAAAATTCTATAATCCACCTGTGATAAGTCATCACTTACCAATAGTATTTACCTTGACATTTTAACTTAGGTAAATCTTTAAATTTCAAAATTACTTCCTACCTATTATTACTTAAACTTAAATAAATTTGAAGTTGCACTAAGGGACAATTTGGTAAAAATGGAGTTCCTACTAAATATGTAATGGTGTTAGTAATCGGTATTTATAAGTAGACTTAGAAAACACATCACAAATATATTACAGAAATTATTTGAATTCAAGCCAGATTGATGAAGTAAAAATACCTATATACATTAATATACGAATATATCTTAATTAAATATGTATTATGAATTTTGGCACTAAAGATACAAATATAAAAGATCAAAGGGATTGAAATATCAATATGTTTGCGCTATTGGTTATGGATTTACTTTTCATATTATGCGATATAAAAATTAAATCCAAAAACCCAGTAACGTGTACTTTGATTCTAAATACCTACTTAAATACGAGAGCTAAATTACAGGAGTCTAAAATTACTGGTTTTTAAAAAGTAGCAATTTCTGTGGCTATGAACAAACCATATTAAAATCTTACAGCGACGTTGGTACATGGGAGGTACATTGTTCCACCTGTAGAAATTATATAGATGTATACGAATTTATAAAGATTTCACCATTAGAAAGACTAAAAAACAAATAATCAAAATAACATTAATGAACAAGCCAACAAGTGTGAAAGCCTAACAATTATGTAAGAAAATTAATTAGAAGTTCTATTTTACATATTTAGCTAAAGAATTTGATTAATATAAAAGTTAATCTTACATTAGTCATTATTTTTTACAAACTGTCTTAACTCTAAAATGAAAACTCATTATAATGATTAGGTAAAACTTTAGATCGTATCGATACGATCTTTTGTTAATTCACTGTCTATTTTTATTCGCCGCTAGTTTTATTTAGCATTTCTTTTATAGTATTAGACTTACCTTCAACTGCTCTTGTTTATAATCTGGCTGGTAAGGTAGTAGCATTCTGATCTTTCCCCATCTGTTGAAGAATAGGGCTATTGCTCCAATCCACACGATCAGAACCAATACTACTATTCCGATCTCTACGCCTCGAATCTGTGATTGAAATGAAATTGTTAGCCATGTATTTAAAAAATAAAACAATGCGTCTTTGGTCGCGGCATATTTATCATCCTATTGGCTATATATAATGAGTTTTTCGTGAAAACATTTTAAGTAGAAATTATATTATTTTCCATATTTTATTGCCATAAAGTGATTTTTGTTCACAATTCCTATGTAATTTAAGATTTTTTCAATGAAATGGTTTCATTCTTTTTTTTTATATGAAATCTGATAAATAGTATTCAGAATGATTAGTTCTTTCTTTCTCGGTGCAGGCCTCTTGTTTTTGGAATGCGCTTCCTGTATATATTAGATTGTCCACTAGTCGTTTCGGATTGAAAAATAAATTACATCAGCAATAGATAAGTTAGCTGGAGGATTCAGCAGAGTAATCATGTGTATGTAAAAGTAATTAAGTATTAGTAACTTAGTTTGTATTTATTATATTATATGATATTTATTTTTTGGTATGTGTTGTGTTATATACATTTGTATTTATTTTCTATTTTGTAGCTAAGTATGTTATCAAATTAATAAGCATTGGCCACCCTTTTCTCTTCGCCACCCAAAGGCTGACTGGGGCTGAAGGTTTGTCTGGAAGAGAGTCATGGCATTAAATCCATCTTTTGCAATGAACCTTATTTCAGGTAGATTTAAATAAATAAACGGCAAATATTAATTCCTTAATTCAAGGACAATGTGACTAGATCGCCTTGAAATCTTTTGAACACAATCTGATAAGTTAGAATAAAGCAGTCCAAATATTATATCTGAATTGCTAATTTTAGTGATGAATACAGATTCGAAACCATTGTTAAACTTAACTCAGTTAATCTTCTTGTATTAGACTTATGTCTCCTGGGTTTTGTCATTTGTAATACAACAGTTGCGTTAACAGTTATTCTGTTCTGGAAACAATTACATTTATGTGATATTTCTAATTCAAAATTGTAATACTTTTGATTTTATTTACTTTCACTTCTTTTCGCTATATACATGAAATCTCTATTTTATATACTTTAAACATTTTGAAAAGTTTTGTTCTGTTTAGTTTTCAAATTCAGATTCTTCACACATGTTAGTATTTTATTTTCTAGCTCAACCGATATACATTTAATTTTCTATATTTTCAGCAGTTTTTTTTGGGTTTTTCTTTATTTCTAAATCTTTCTAGTAAGGTAAATAAAATAAAATATAATCTGTCTAGTCGTTTTTAAGCTTTTGAGTCGAGATTATCGACAGATTTGTATAAACAGACGGTATAATTGAACTGATGTACTTGATTTGACTAGGTAACTACTGATCTAAAGCAATAACGTGAACTTAACATACAAGATTAGATTATACCAATAGTCTGCTAACAGTTTTATTTGGAAGTAAGTAAAAATCACATTACCGTTGGGAACGTAGGCGACGGATCGGGTGGTGCGACCGATGACCGGGGTGTTGCCAGCCCCCCATCCTGCTGCGGCGACGTTCGCGGGGGCTCTGTACAAACACGATTTCAGCATTAGGAATTTATTGTTAGGCTTGAAATGGTCAGTTGTGTATTTGGGAAGGTACTTAATAATGCCGTGAATTGGGAGTAAGGTACAATTTGTAATGTACTTAGAACTAAAGAGAGAATGCCAAAATTGTCAGCTAACCGTATAAGATAAGCGATATTTATATAGCGCTGCCTCTGTGGCGCGGTGGGAGTGTATCCGACTGCTACGCATGAGGTCGTGGGTTCGATCCCCACCCAGGATAAAACTTTGTGTGATGAGCACGATGGTTTATTCTGTGTCTGGGTGTTATTTATCTATAATATGTATGTATTTAGAAATATATAAGTATGTTTATCAGTTGTCTGGTTTCCATAGTACAAGCTCTGCTTAGTTTGGGATCAGATAGCGTTGTGTGAGTTGTTCCGAGGTATTATTATTATTATTATTATTATTTGATTTATTTTTATAATATTGTTTTATAAATGATAGGATTTTATCATTTTAATCATAAATAAGGAATCACATAATTAAATCATAAGTAATTTTCAATCTAACAGTTAAATTACATTTCGCAGTCATGGAATTTGGACTATTTTTGCACGGAAAAAATACAAATCCAATGAGGCAATCCAAATCGCTTTCATCGATTTCAAATTGATTAATTCTCGCTCCCACATTTTTTTCAGCTACGAAATCAATGAACTACTGTTAACTAAACATCGAAAGTGCAAGTATAAATACTTGTAAATTAATAAATTCATAATATTTTTTCGTTTAACTTTTTCCACATAAAACGACGGTAAGTGAAAACGGTAGGTGAAAAAAAATGTCATCCCCACTTTATATATAGGGGAGATGTACCCTCATTTTTTTCGAGAATTTATTTTACGACTTTGTCGGCTTAAGAAATTAAAACTTTCTAGAAAATCTTTCAAAATTACAACTTTCTAGTACCTACTACTAACAGTCTCTGAGCTAAGATGCGAACGGACGGACCAACACTGCTTAAAATGTTTGATGAATACAATCAAAAATGTTTAATTTAAATGTTTTTTTTTTAAGATGGCTCAACGTAAGTATGTAGGTATGTTTATATGCTACGTATGTATAAATCAAATTGTAATACGAAGAGATATCTGTCTAGACAGTTTTAAATTTTCACAAATACAAGGAGACATTTCTCGTTCAACTATTTTGTGATATCTGCAAGTCAATGTCACTGACTGTGCATTCGTTTAAGAAAAATAAGTACAAATTCAGACTATTGCACTGTCCAGCTATTTCAACGTTATTTTAGTCTAATTCAAGAAATATTTAAATACTATTAAAACGATTTTAGATACGATATTGCCAAATTCGCAGCAAAATAATTGTTCTCTCACTAGTATTCTAACACACTAACAGTTCTAACTATGATTGTAATGTTATCTTTCTTTGTCAGCTAAAGCTTAAAATGTTTTGTAAATTAAGAAGAGTAAAGATATTCTATGTAATTAAACACAGAAGCCGGCATTCCGCATCAACGATCGTCTATTATTCGACAATAATATATTTCATGAACTGAAATATTATATTACTAGACACATAAATTAATAATAGACTTTATTGCAAACTAGAAATCCGTATAATTACTGCAAAACAAATCAAAAACATATTTTATGCACATCAACTCGCAGTAACGCTCTTCACAAAGACCCACTAAACTAAATGTCAGATCCAATTTTAGAAGTCGGTCAGAGTAGTCTCTCGTGTACCTTGTACGCGACGGGAGTATTCCGTTTTCGCGATAGAAAGTTGAATGAACTGTGACAAGTCTGCCACATATGATTATGTGAATGGAAGGTACATGGAAACAGTGTCTAAAGAACATTTATTTTTACATGTACAATCTTATTCAAAGGAAATAAGCTTGTCAGTCGGAATTTTGTATTTTTGAAATAGAAATCGTCTGTCTTTTTCAGGTAAAACATAATATATTGCTAGAAGTTGAAAAATATTTCTATCATTTTTATATTGGGCTGTCATTTTTGTGTGCTTTATAGTCAAATATTTACAATAAATAATAATATACTTGCTAGGTAAAATAATTAATCTATTTGTTTATTACTACGGCAACCAGACAACTGATAGAAATAGTCAAGTCATAGTCGTAGTTGCTTAGAAATTACTTGTCACAAAATTATAATTTAATAAATAAATGACCAAAATAAAACCAGGCAATAGAGTACAAGTATTCATAGACAAATAACTAATAAATAACATAAATAGAAAATAGTAATGTCAACAAACAAATTACATAGCCTAATGCAGTGTTAATTAAAAATAAAAAAGGGGAATAGAATACAGTTCATCATGTAAACCAAAATATTAATAAGTCATCGAAAAAATCTTTAAACAGAGAAATATCTAATTGTAATATTTATTTTTTTAAAAAGTAAAAAGCATTTAGTGTCAAAAAATAATAGCACCAATTTAGTGATGGTCAAATTACAAAGATTTATCCTAAGTCGAACTGACGCCCTCTGGCTCTGACAATCAGGATTACTAACCACTAGACCAATAGACTAGTCAATTCCGGTAAAAATATGGGTGTAGCCGTAAGTTTAATTTAAAATCACGAGAGTTAAAGGATGGTAACAAATCGCTTTAGGCTCCCCTTTATATATTCCAAGGCCAAATTTTCAATTCCATTGAAAATTAATTTGAGAGTATGGCTAGAATCTCTTAAACTTAAAGCTTCTCAGAGATTATTGAACCGATTCCCTCGCCACTTTGTTCTAGTCTGGCTAAGAAAGATTGTTCGGTTGGAAAAGTAAGTTATAATCCTGGTAATGAAACTAGATTTATCGGTCTCTCGGCGATCATGAAAGTTGAAATCTAGAAACATAAAAAAATATAAAATGTAGGTATAAAGTCCGATAAATAATACAGTCTCGTACTTATTGTAATAAATATAACTTTTATCGGCAAAATTTGTTTGGGTTTTACGTTTCAGTACTGTAATTTGAATAAAACAACGTTCAATGTTTGTATTTTCGTCTGTTCTTTGTTTAACATTACAGATAGTCTGTACATTTGTGATTACTTTTCCTGACAGATTCATCAACGCAGAGCCTAAGCCGATGGAGCTATTAATCTCAACTTTTCGTAGTTAAAGCCTTAAAAGACTTAAAAAAATTAGTCTCCTAGAGTGGGTAATACAGGGCGAAAGTTTGTATAAAACTCCGTTAGATCTATGAAATTTTGTATTTGTTTTTAATAAACAAACACGTATTTTTTGGAAACACATTACTGACGGGAGTAAAATCGTCCACGCGGGCAAAACCGCTAGCAACAGCTAGTGATTAAATAAAAGTGACTATATCATTAGAAATACTATACTATTAATGAAGTGTTAAACTCTCTTTGATGACCTGAAAAAATCACCAATGTAATCAAATTATGGTACTGACCATAATTTGATTACATTGGTGATTTTTTCAGACAAAATCAACCGACAGCTATCATTCTCATTATATTGACAGTATATTGTTCTAAAGTCAATAAACCAGCTCTTAGCTTAGATTTTTGCCTTGACAACACTTTCAATAACAAATACAGAATTAAAATTACATTTACTATTTATTCCAAAAGTAACGAAGATGCAATCATGAACAGTAAAAATAAACACAGAGCGTTCAATCAACGTTACTCGTCGAACCAAACTGTTGAACAGTTAAAACGTTTTCGATGTAAAACATCGGTCCCAAATCGCATTTTGGGAATCAAAGTTCATTAAGAACCAATATAAAACCAACCTCGATCAATATTGAATGAGTTCATCTATTTTATTATTTGTTTTGGCAATGTACGATAGGTACTACTCAATAACAAGAGAGAAGTGCTTTTAATTTAAACTAATATTGTAAATGCGAAAGTTTAGATGTATGGATAGAGTGATGTATGGATCTTTCACGACAGAACAACAGAACAGATCTGGATGAAATTTGGAACAAAGGTAGATTATACAATAATTAAATTTTTGAAAGATAGAAAAATTTGAAATCCAGACTCAGGAATGGAACCCGAGACTTCCGTAAACAAACCGGGGCCAGAAGCGAACCACCTATCTGGACTATGTTACTAGATCTCAAATTTTTCTATCCGTTGATGCTCGCGAGTTGGGCCCTCGCAGCGCCCTCTAGTCGGTAGTTAAAGAACTATCACGGCTTTTGTTATTGCTTCGTTACAAAGAGCATTTGTAAAAGTAATTGGCAAGAAATGCCTAAAGAACTATCACGGCTTTTGCTTATTGCTTCGTTACAGAGAGCATTTTAACAAATTATGATGTCGCAGGCCGAATATTGAAGTAATTTTTCTCTGTCAGGATTTCAAAAATATGCAAAGCATAGCCCACCTTGATATCTTGCACCTTTCTTCTAGCTACAACTACCAAACATCATCAAAGTCAGTCCTGTGGTTTTCCTGTAGAAACCGATCAAACATACATAGCTACGTAATAGGCAGTACGGGTTTAGTAAACGCGTTCGCTGTAAGAATACTCCATCAGTAACACGCCTGTAGCTATTTGTGTGCAGTCGTGCATCCGGAAGATCGGTTGGGTAAATGAACTGACTGGATCTTTGCCAATTTGCACTAAATATTCTACATACCTACTATAAGACTGTATTTCTTTAGATAAACGATCAGGTGGAGTTCTTTTTTAGGGTTTCATAGTCAAAATGGCAAAATGGAACGATTATAGTTTCGTCTTGTCCGTCCGTCCAGCTGTCTGTCCCCAGGCTAGATCAGAAACCCTTGGTACTAGAAGCTGTAATTTATATATTAATTACGCCGACAAAGTAGTAAAACATTTTTTTTGAAGAGTTTTTGGACACGTAAAGTAGTGATGTGATTTTTTTTCTCACGTACTTTTTTACTTTTTACTTTTTTTTTTTTTAAATGTACTGGGGTAGGATGGGTCGTATGAGAATTTTAAAAGACCTATCCGACGACACCTCATACGATAGGTCGTATGAGGTGTCGTTGGATAGGTTTTTAAAAATATTTAGAGGTTGTCAATATCACTTTTCAATTATTGGATTTGTTTGTGAAATATACAGCCTTAAAGTGCAAATTTCTAAGCGTCTCTCCCCCGGCCAGCTAAATCCTTGTTTTTGGAGATGTGTAAAAATTCAGAGTAGTAGTATAGGTATATAATTTAATTTAAAGGAAAACTAATACACCTAAGTATGCTTTACAAGTTTACGAGTAACAGCAAGCTAAGTGAGAAGTAACAATAAATTTCATACAAAGCCCATTACAAAATACTTATTTAATGTCGCCAGCAGAAAACCTACTTCTTATACCGCATTAATGTGCTAGGTATTGTTGAATGACACTACATTTCTTACATACATTTGATTATTATTAGCGTAATTGAATGATACTAGGATATACTAGTACCTTGTATTTTTTTTTAAATGATTACACTAATAATCATGATCATTTAAAAAAAATGTAAAGGCATTCCATCCAACTCAGATAGTTGGTCAGTATGCCTTTACAATATTTTTTTCGTCATTGTCGAAAGTATCATGAAGGTTCTAATACGTAGTAACTACATTATATTTTAATGAGTTTGTCAAGCTCGAAACATAATTTCCTAATGTTTTCTTGCATGCTTGGTCCCATGCGAGAAAACTGGTAAGTCACAAGCTTTAACTCGCCGATGCGATGATGTGGTAGGTACCATCTGTGCAGTACAATAATATTATACATTTTCACAGTGTAATTTATAGTTCTTTCAATACTCCAATAAAATTACACTTTTATCCCTATATTATATTAAGCTGTAAGACATATTCTACATGCTGATTTGTGTTATAAATTCGACCTTAATATTGTAGTGCTAACAAAATACATGTGTTTTTCTAAACATTAAATAAGCTGTACATATATTATGTTAATACAGCATCTATCAAAATAATGTTCACTGCTTACGTTATTTAAAAGTTTTTTACACGTTGTTGTTCATTTCAATACTTTAGGTAACAAAGTTTCCAGGCTCCCATACACTACCAAGCCGCCGGCGGATGTCAGCCTGTCAGTTAATCGCAACAGATCACAAATTAACAGTTTTCTATATAAAGGTTTTGCACTGACGGCCAATCCAACCCATAGTGTGTGCGCTCGCCGCCGGGCCTATGCGATCTGCGTCGTCAAGCATTGGCCGGACAGTCCACGACAATCGAACACACTCTAGCAAGTAGCCAACCAGCAACCGTTCAGCTAGTATATAGAGGCGTCTAAACGGGCCATTTGTTACTAAGTTCTCAAACAATAATGGCAATATGTCTACAATTGTATGGCGCATGGTACAGTCTTCTCAACGGGCTACACAACCCGGCAACAATAAAATACGCCCTCTATTTTTGACTGAAACAACAACAAAATTGGCGGGGTAAAATTGCGGAAAATAGATCGCTCAGCGATCGTCCGGCAACCATCAAATCAATATTGGAGAATGATACCATCAAATCAATATTGGAGAGTACTGCCATGTTACCGGCCACAGCATTGCCACCATAAATTGCCGTAAAAAATGGCCTGTTTAGACGCCTCTTAAAGCTAGTATGAAGATGACACTGGCCACTGCCGGCGCGTGTTCTTGCGGTCTAAAACTGCCGGCTGTCAACTAGTGCGTAGCCTCAGAGCCGGTTGTCACCAATGCCGACTTGCAATAATCGCTATAATGTGTGGACTTTCCAGACCCAGGGCGACAGGCGGCGCGATAGGGCGATAGACAGTAGGCGGACTGGTAATGTTTGGGAGCCTTAATAAAACTGACAAACTTTAGGACCATTAACTTGAAAATATTACTTATTGAATGAATGGCTTGTGACTAAGATTGAGATATCTGCGAGGTTTAGCAGCTTTACCATTGTCGATTTAGATGGGTGACCATTTTTCTCTTCGTTTTCAGTTCCGTCCCATCGAACTTTGAGAATAAGGGAAAGGAAAGTGCACTTATGCATACTTGTGCACTGTAATTATCTCCTGCGTAATTTACTAGTCTCTAGTGAGATTGGATTCGTCTGTGATTCGTTAATCAAAACTGATTGAAAACAGCATAGGCGGCCATTATACGTTCAATCTTAATCAAGATTCCGTGATCTTGATACAGATTGACTGTGTAAGGTGTTGGATTGACGGAACGCAACATATTACGACTAGCCGAATCCAGATGTATCAAACTATTGCGATCCGCGACCTTGATAAGATCACGATCTGGATTGAGAGTGTAATGGCTGCCATACAATTCGAAAATTAAGCAGTTACCGTAAAAAAATAGAAAAATTCTTTCAATTTACGTTGAAATTACCTCCGTCACCAACTAATATGACCCCTGTGTGTACCTTCTAGTGTTCACTAATGTTTACACATTTATTAGTTACCTTTTCAGGTAATTCAACCGTCCTTTGTACCTAATCCAGTGGGATTACCATCATGCAAGCTTGACACGCAACAGGTTTAAACATTTTGTACCGTATGTTGACGTAATCCCTATTTTCGGTGGTGCTTTACCGCCACGCCTGACGAAGTTTGTCAATAGGTACATAAGAAAATCGATTTATGCCTCTCTACTTTAACGTCCACTATACAGGTCATATAGCGTTTTTGTTGATGTTAATTTGCTGGTAATGGTGGCTAATAGGCAGGTAATTATATAGGAATTGAAGTATTAAACAACAATGGACATCATAATGGGTCCATCTAGCACGTCAGTGGCACTATGAGGCACTTATTCCACCAACTGCAACGGCGAGAAAGCGAGCAGCTATCATCTATTTTATCGCTCAAGAAACGTACATACTTATGTCAATCCCGTGTAAACAAAAGAGATACAGGGGGCTTAGACAAAGCCGGATAATTTTTTTAAGAATTTGACATTTGCGGTGGAGACCATAGATCTTATTTTTTTGCAAATGATCTTTGGAAGCGACCTCTTGTAGGCGTTAGCGAATTCGCCACAGAACGAATGTACCTTATCTAAGCCCCCAGATAGTAATAGTTAATCGCTGAGTGTTCACACTGCCAACGAGTACTCGCTCTAGGTATACTGCATCTGTTTTGTTTATACGGTCGAACAAGTGCCTAGAGGCAGCGGCGCATAATAGGCTTGTAGTTCATCAGTGATGAGTTCAGTGCGTTAATTACCCCTTAATATTAAAATGTCCAATCGTTGAAATCCATAAATAATATTAGTCTATTAACCATCAGACTACATAATCTTGAATACGCGGACTTCAATGGTCACATGTACATTTTTATTTGTCGCATCCTGTGTCGCAGTGTATTACAAACACACAAGTCACGGACACAAAGTACCTACACCCAGGCCCGGAAAAACAATTTGTGGATCACACAAAGTGGTGTCCCGTGTGGGAATCGAACCCACGACCTCTTGCGTAGTAGTCGGATGCACCCCACCGCGCCTCAGAGGCACTCAGAATGGGTCCTATTGGATAATCCTAAGTTGAATCGTCAACATTTTCAAAATTCACTCAGTATTACTTATTACACTATTCTTCTAACCGATGTCGGTTACAGCAGTTAATATCTGCTACTAGACAACTACGCATGATATATTATAGTGCACAAGTGTATGCGCAGACACAAGTGCACTCTCTATTTCCACACTCTCATAGTTTGATGGGACTGAAATCCGACATGACCGGTTAGAGATTAGGCGCAGGACCGACGGCTTAACGTGCTCTCCGAGGCACAGTGGGGTGTGACAATGTTCGAAACGGTTACTCATTTATGGACCGACAGTGGTAACGTTGCCTAACCTCACAGATATATTAATCTGCTCAGTCGCGAATGAGTCAGGGACTAGGGACCCCCTGGGAATAATTAAACAGTATGGTCTATGAAACATTCGGTGTCATCCGTGCTTGTTTCACTGGGAGTGGGATTATGTACTGTGTAGTTAGTTGAAAGGGTAGCAAGAAATTAGTTACTAGTATTCTAACATAGTCCTCTAGTAACGAAAATTTCTTGCTACTACTATATATTACTTGCTAGGCAATTACTTGCAATACTATAAATATATAAAAAACTACAAAATTTCCCCGTTTTTGCAATTCGTACAAAATACTAAAATCAAAAACACTTTATGACCTATTCTCAAACCTACCAAATACATAAAAATGCTTAAAAAAGAGGAAGGTGTCTTATAGATACCCGGTTGGAACGTAGTTCTATGTGCTATATATTTATACCCGACTGCAAGGAAGGGTTATGTTTTTCGTGTGTATCTTGTTTTGTGTGTACCTATATTGTCTTTTAAAACACTAAATGGATTAAGACGTTGTTGGATGCATCTTGACTTTCTAAGTGTTCTTAGATATACGGCGTTTGGAAAGCGGCTGTTAGATGTCAAAATAAAGAGGTGTGAAAAAAAAAGTTTTTTTGAATACTGCAATATGGGTATCAACTAAAAGGGCTAATCGTAAGGATTTAAAAAAAAATATTTATTTATTTATTTTTAAAAACATTTACAATACCATTACAGGATTCCCAATGCGGTATCATAAGCTACATAGATTTAGTAGGTACATAATAATTATATCTAATTAAACATATTTATATTTGCCTCAATACACATTCGAGCAATTTCTGTGAATTTCAACAGGTTACAGTGATAAATATCTACGTGGGTAACAATTAAATTAATTAGTCGTATGGCTCGCGACAATGGGGCATATTTCAGCAAATTAGTTCTCGTGACTGGGACGCTAAGCGTAAGGTGTCGTCGGCGCGCACCTACGTAACCATCGAGGGCGCACAGCTTCAGTTCCGCGAGCACGGCCGGGTGATGCCGCTGTCCGATAAGCACCCGCCATACGTAGCTCGCTAGCGATACGTCGCGCCGTACGGTCAACCGCGTGTATCCTACCATACCGAGGACGAACAAGCTTGGGTACATCAGTGGGTACATAGGGTATACTCCGTGTTGTTTCAAATACAAGAACCTAGTAAATTTCTTCAGAATTTTTTCTACCATGAGGCTATATTTAGCCTCATGAGGATTCCAAATAATAGCTGACGACTCGAGATGACTTCGAACTAGTGCATTATATAACATCTTAATTACTAATATATTATTAAAATCCTTACAATTTCTTAAAATAAAACCTAAATTTCGAAAAGATTGGCCGCATATGTCAATAATATGTTTACGAAATGTAAGTTCCGGTACCATTTCCACGCCTAAGTCCCGAGTATTATTAAAACGAGGAACCAAAGCAGCTTCCATTTTATAAGGATAATGCAGTGGAGCTATAACCCTATAACTAATTACTCCGCACTTCGTAACGTTAAAATGTAGTTTATTAGTGTTGCTCCACTGCACCACCCGGTCAATGTCATTCTGCAACCGTTTCGTATCTGACGCTTCCTTTATTGAGAGATATAACTTAAGGTCATCTGCAAAGAGTAGACACTCGGCATGTTTGACGACGGCTGGCAGGTCATTAATCATGAGATTAAATTCTAGTGGGCCCAAATTTGACCCCTGACTAATGCCTGAAAAAGTAAAATATGGTCGCGATCGGTAACCCGCATAATCGACGTACTGTCGGCGATCGCGAAGATAGTTCGCGAAGAATTTAAGTAAGTTAGATGTGAAATCTAGTGCTGCCAGCTTTGACAGTAGAAAATCGTTATTAACAGTGTCGAAAGCCTTTTGGAAATCGAAGTATGCGCAGTCAACCTGGCCTCCCGCATCTACTATAAAAAAGGTATAACATGATTATGAGTGTAATACTTGGAAATAATTTTCAATTTTCAATTCTTGGCAATAGCTACGTTAAAAGTTAGTCGTAACATACTACCTACAACTACTAAAACAAAAAAAAAAAAAAATCTAAAAACCCGGGCTCAAAGGAGTGGTAATTTTCAAGGATTAAGTATATATGCCCATGATACGGAGTTCACATACCAAATTTTATCAAAATCGGAGTACCCTAAAATTTTATTTATGAGTCAAAAAGTTATCAATCAATAAAAGTATGACTTGAAAAGTTCTATGCCATAATAATATAATCGAAATTTGCACCAGGGGAGGTATAATACTCATGCCATGCACTTTTTGCTACCAAAGTTTGACAAAAAGAATATGCTGTAACTATGTAATACTCGTAACAATGCAATCGGCTATGGCACCATGTTAGGTGCAATACTGACAACATACACTATCCGCTCCTGAAATTTGACCACACCATTCTGTTACACGTTGTATAATATCATGCAGCCGGAGGCAGTTTACTAAGTTCCAGACTCAATAAGGTCGTAAGTCAAACCTTAAAATTAATATCAACTCTTTTTAACATAAACTAGGCTTGTTGGCTTGGAAGCGATAATTAAAAATAAACAAATATTTTGAAAGTTATAAGCCTTTTTTTATAAGTGGTTTTGCTATTTTTGTTTTTTTGTGTTTGTATTTACTAATGATTAAAAAGAAATCTGGAAGGACATAACATTTAAAAAAAAGTCCTATTTCGAATTAGGATTTTTATACTTATATTACACAAAGCCAGATCGACACAGGTAAAGTATACATTAAACCTTTTATATATATATACAAACAACCTATAGCACAACTTCCTCATTCTTAACTAGTCCGACCATAGATAATAGACAAGTGGTCGGAAAGGTACAGCGTGGTCATGATCCTGCGTCAGTGATGGTTTGGTGGGGCATGTCTTATCAAGGCGTCACAAAGCTACATCTTTGTGAAAAAGGAGTGAAAACTTCAGCTAAAGTGTATCAAGAGACAGTCTAGGATCGTGTTGTGAAACTTCTTAGCAATACACTTTTTAAAAATGTACCGTGGACTGTCCAGCTCTTGGTCACAAGGCACGAACTACCCAAGCCTGGCTTGAAACCAACGTTGCGGACTTTATAAAAGCTGAAGACTGGCCCTCATCTAGCCCAGACCTCAACCCTTTAGACTACATATTATGGTCAGTTTTAGAGGCTTGCTCTAAACGACACAGCGACATTGAGTCTTTAAAAAAATCTCTGGGCAAGCAGTGGCAAAATTTCCCATGTAAACAGTGCGTAAATCCTTAGATTCGTGGCCAGACAGATTACTGGCCTGTATAAAAGCCAAAGGTGGCCATTTTGAATAGAATACCTATTGTTTTTATTTTTTGCTGAGATTTTCATAAATATGTACATATAAGTTTTAGTAATATTACAAACCTGCATTTAAAAAAAATGCAATTTCATTTGTAACAGAACTTATGGCCGGACTAGGTAGTTTCACATAATCATAAAAAAACATTGACAATAAAAGGCAAAATAACAAATAAATATATAAAAAATACAAACAACATAAGGCAACCTTCTTAATCTACATTATCATAAATAATAGATTTTTGATTGCTGCCACAATGTAAAATTTTCATTTGTCTTTTTGTTTTGTTTTGTCTGTTTTTGACCTCACAGCCTGTAAATAAAAACGTGCGATAAGGAACTACGTTCCAAACATTATTATTAAAACCGGTCAAGTTTCACCACAAACACCATGACACGAGATTATTATACCTATTTTAGAGATAGATTGAAATGGGAATAATCCTGTATCGAGAAGTTTCCTCAAAACCCGTCTAGCGATTTATCTGTTACATTAAAACAGTTGGAGATAGATTTAGGTACTTCTACATTTGTAATCTTTATTATAAGATATTATACTTAAATACGAAATTTTAGGTATATGGTAAACGGATCTGAATTAAATTTGACACAGAGGTTGAAGAGCAAGTTGGCTACTTTTTATTCCAGAAAAATGTTCCGGTGAGATAAATTTGTTTATAACTTTTTTCATTTCGAATGAAGTGGCAGGCAACAGCTATTATTAGTAGATATGATTATAGAAAAGAAAGAATAAATGTGTAAAAATATAAATAAATAATATTCTCTCTCGTTTCTGATTCGCTTTCATTTTCTTCGCTCCCGGTTGAGGCTTATATTCGGATTAACTTTGTAATAATAAAGAGATACGTAATTAACAATAGGATTTATCCTCTCTTAACCTAGATTTAGTTGGGTCATATTTTTAAGGTGAATGTAAATCTACTTATTAGCATTATAATTATTAAAGTATAGTTTCCAAGCTTATTTAAACAATATCGATACATTTATCAAAACAATTATTTACAAAAATATTCACTTTGCAACATTTCACGCTCCTATTGTTCGTAGCGTGATGTTATATAGCCCATAGCCTTCCTTGATGAAGGGGCTATTCAACAGTAAAATTATTTTCAATTTGGACCCGTACTTCCTGATATTGTCGTGTTTAAACAAACTCTTCAGCTTTATAATATTAGTATATAGATAACCTGAATCTCGGCAACGGCGCCAACAATTTTCATGAAATTTAGTATGCTGGTGATTTCGGGGCCTAAACATCGATCTAGGTTTCATTTTTAGAAAACGTCGGTCATTCAGGTACTGCTTATAAATATAGCTGTAAGTCAATACTAGACTTCGACTACGACTTCGTTACAAATCCTGTGTGATATGTATTACATACAGGGTGTCAGGACATACGATAAAACTTCGTTATAAAATATCAATTAATGTTGCAAAGACTGATCAAAACGATATTTCCGTTTCTATTTTGGCCATCGCGTTTTATTATGTAGGTAAGTAATTATCGTCCACAAGCCCTTAACCAAGTAATACCATCAAGAACGCCGCCATTGTGAATAGCCTTCGTAGTTTGACGTAATTTAACGTAATGGAGGAGTCGTTGACCTATTATTTGAACATGGTATTTAGGACACGGGTGACTTTGACACGCAACAAGTAGGTACCAATGAGAATTATATATTTTTTTTATTATAGAAAATTTTTTTGTCAGTTTTAAGGCCTAAAATAAAGGTAAAAGGTATCCAGTGTTAAACATGACTAGCTTAAGCAGCAGTCATAGGTATACACTTCCGCCGCGCTACCGAGACAGTTAGTTACAGCTAACTATAAAAAAAACACAACTTTGATTTTAGCGTCTTTTGCAAAATTACTGCCTCTGTGGCGCGGTGGGAGTGTGTTCGACGCAAGACGTCGTGGATTCGATTTCCGTACGGTACACCACTTTGTGTGTTCTACAAATGGTTGTTCCGAGTCTGGGTGTACTTTGTATGCGTGATTTGTATGTTTGTAAGATCCCCGCGGGCTGGGAAGTCATCTTAAAAAAAATTCCGAAAAAATATTTAACTTTAAAACTAGTAGGTAATATTTTAATAACAGTTTAATAATTATTTTTTCTCCAGGAGCGGTTACAAATTCGGAGAACAAACACGATTCATGGGAATTTTGCGTTTTTGAAATATCATGTTATCACCAAAGAAAGTCAAAACATTTTGATAATAAAAAACAAAAATCATAGATACCTTAGCAGAGCAACCTCATCCTACTAATGATAATGCCCTGGTTGCATGTTTCACCAACCATATTAATAGTTGACACGCGAAACATCAGTATAGGAGACTGACTGAAGTTCGTTCACACATGTAGCTAGGTATGATATAATATAGCTACATGTGTGAACGAACTTCAGTCAGTTTTAGACATACCTAAGTCAAAACTATGACAGATATATTAAGTAGGAAGTAATATTGTATACATCAGTAGAATTCCCTTAAGGATTTTGGGTCCATGGATGGAGTATTATAAAGAGAACACAGAGGTTTTATATGAATTAAGATTTGTTGCGTATGTTAGGGCAGTGCCTGAATTATGAAGTGATAACGATTTATATATAGTGCCTTTTTAAAAACAATATCGTTGTGCCACATACATGTACATCGGATGACTAGCAACCATTGCTAAGTTATACAACTTTTTACCAACAGATGACCAGTAGTATACTTCAATATTGTTTGCTGATGAATGGTTAGGTAGATTTTTGCGTTGCATGATTACAAATACAAGGAAGAAATATAATAAACGCAATCATGCATTATTTAGCTTTTGCGTTTCAATTAAGTGTTTTTTTTATTACAAGACATAATTTGTCGTTGTAATATTTTTCTACCACAGTTAAAATATTTCTTTTTCTTGCTCAATTTTCACGTCGTCAGACTTTTTCTATTTTAGGCGGTAGAAGTTGATGGAAATGAAATTAATCTAGCGAGAGTAAAGGTCCGTGAAATTGTAAGATACGAAGACCTAAAAAAATGAATCTATATCGAAATATATCAAGGAATACCATTTTATTTAGAACATGAAATTGGATTCGTATTATTTTTGTGAGAACAAGATCATGTGGCTTCTGTCGATGTTTTCTGTTGAATGAACACAATTGCTTCTGTCTGAAGTAGCTACTTATCTATTTATTTAGACGATATCAAAGATCTTACAAAATAACTTGAAAAATAAAAGAGGAAACGTTATGTGGGGCTTTTGTATATGACATACGACTACTGTTGATAAGAATAATACAAATTGACATTTCTAGCTGAGGATATAACTAGCACAAATACTCCCCTTATTTTGTGTTACTCGGTTCAGTAAAGCTTTTAGTATTTAAATAGAGAAAGAAGTTCTTAATAATCAATAAATATAACGATAAGTAGGTAATTAAACACAGTCCTATTAGTGTATACGGGTATAGTCTAGCCGATGGATTCGACCAATAACGTTTTCAAATACGTGATTTAAACATTAATACCATTGTTCAAATTTGATAACTTAAATACCAACTTAGAACGTCAGTTATTACTTTTACAAAGCCTAAGGTGATTATCACACTGCCCCGTATCATGAAGCGAAGCGCGGGAGTGCGTGTTTTTAAGTTGCTTGTAAGTAAAAAAACACGCATAGTGCAACACACAGACACACACAGTGTTGTAGATCACGAGCCTGCATGCAGAAGCCTGCGCGCCCTCGCACGTTTTATTGCTATTCTGATGAAGAAAGAGAGAGGGAGAGAGGGAGAGAGAGAGAGAGAGATCTGCACTCCCGCAACCACGCATGTGTTTCCGTCATCACGCAACCCGCGGCGTAGTGTGCCAAGGGCCTTAGATCTACCAAAACTAATCAAATGAACTGTTACTTACCCAGCGTGCGGAAGACAATAGGCCTACTCCTGTACTTATGCCCACCCCAAAGAGCGGCGACGGTGACTTGGTACTGCGTGTCGGCTTCCAAACCGCTCAGTATAACTGCGTCTGAGTTGCCAGCCACCTCCAGCACGACTCTGTAACTAACGTACAATGAGTCAATTTCGTTGAATTCTAATGACAAGCAAGTAAAAGATGAGGCCACATTTGAAGAGAGAGAAAAAAGAAAATATTAGAACAATACTATTAATTATCGTAATAATTAAGGTAAGAAATATGACAGATAAGATAAATGTGGCCTCATCCTAGGGAAGAATGAAGAAAGAAATTATTGGATTTAATAGAAAGGTTCTATGGGAAATGTAGTTTGACAGGAAAAGCAACAGCTAGAACAGTGGAAAAAGATATTTTTGGTAAAATCTGTAAAGGTATGGTGCGACTCAAACGTAACGAAAATATACTTGTTATAAATGTTTAAAAACTTTATTTAAGGTCGGCGATAATTTGCCACTCTTAAATAATAGTTATTTTAAATTTTAACTGGAATAATTGAATAGCCCGAGGAAATAATTTGCTACCCATTCTGTAATATGAGAATGTATTTTTCTGAGATGATTCTTTGTTTTAGATTACTTAATTTTACCTTTTTTTTCAATGTATTAGACTTATATTGACTTTTTGTGAGGACAAAAATCAGAAAATTTCAAATAAGCTCTAATTTTAATGGCCCGAGAATATTTTGATTTTCTTCAGTTACTGCCATTTGTGGACGACCACTTCGATGGTTTTTCTTACCCCTTTTAAATTCACTTAACTATCTAAAAGGAGGAACAGCCTCGACCTGGGGGGCTCCCCTAACGCTGATTGTAATCGTTGAAGGCTAAGTTTTGCCAAAGTTTAGTTATACCAAATTTTAAATTGTAAAATATCATAGCACGCAAATGTCTGCGGTTAAACTCCATCGTTGCAAATAAAAACGCGGGAGCTGTCGTAGTAAAATAGCTGCAACATCTTTTTTTTAAACCGTACACCTGGCTACTTACGTTCTATTTTAAAATAAATTTGCTTTTTATAAATCAATAGATACTAATATTATAAAGCTCAAGAGTTTGTTTGTTTAAATGCGATAATCTCAGAAGCTACTGGGTCAAATTAAAAAATGCTTATACTCTCGGAATAAACTATATAATATCGCGTTACAGCACATTGCTATCAGCAATGAAAAATATTGCAAAAACAGGGAAAATTTACACAGACAAAGTTGCGCGGGTCAGCTAGTATATAATACAAATGCATTCCCTTTTTAAATTACGAGCATCTCAAAACTTATCGAGTGACCTACGTACCATGCCATAACTACTACATACTGAATGTGAAGCTTTTATTTAAAGAGATCCTATACTTAAATAAAAGCTATAATTTCAATTCACTGATTGTCACATGTGTTTTGTTTAATTTTTGATCGAGATAAGTTTACTTTTTATTAGTTTCTTGCTACGTACTGTTAATATTGTAACAAAATTAACATAATAATTGTAGCCACTTGCTGTTACTAGCGCCATCTATGCTTGTCTTCCTAAACTGTATGTTATGTGAATAAATCAGTCTGTTGAACGAATCACTGCGTATTACTTATAGGTTATGGGCTTACGTGAAATAAAATCGTTATAATAGATTCAAGTTGTTCAGTACTGTGTGGTTTTGTGTAAAAATGACGACGAACTATTTAGCTAACATTCCGAAATTAAAAGGGCGCGAGAACTATGAAGAGTGGTGTTTTGCGGTGCAAAATGTGTTGGTGCTTGAAAATATGGCGTCCGCCATTACGCAGAGGTTAGCGGCTTCATCTACTGAAACCCAAATAAGTGATGATGCGAAAGCTAAAGCGAAATTAGTGCTTACTATTGATCCATCATTGTATGTGCACATAAAACACGCCGCAACAACATACGATCTATGGGAAAAGTTGAAGAATCTGTTTGATGATACCGGCTATACAAGAAAAATTGGTTTGCTGCGTAAACTCATCAACATTCGACTTGAAAACTGCGACTCGATGACCCAGTACGTAACTCAGATAGTTGAAACAAGCCAGCGACTACAAGGTACAGGTTTCAAAATATCAGATGAGTGGATCGGTGCATTAATGTTGGCAGGATTACCTGAAAAATATGGTCCTATGCTTATGGCCATAGAGCATTCGGGCATAGACATAAGTGCTGACGTCATAAAAACGAAGCTGATGGACATGTGTAGTGAAGTTGGATCTGTTAACGTTTCCTACTCGGAGACTGCTTTTGCTGCGAATAATCGTCAGAGAATTAAATATAATGGCAACACTAAATATGACCAAAGACAGACAGCAACGTCAAAACAAAGTCCTGTCAAAGTCATTAAATGTTATAAATGTAAACAAACAGGTCACTATAAAAACCAGTGTCCGACAAATTCCGAAACAAGCAAAAGAAAACAATCCAATGCCTTCAGTGCTATCTTTTTGAGTGGAAAATTCAATTGTGATAATTGGTACATCGATAGCGGGGCCAGTAAACACATGACAGCAAGAAAAGAATACGTTGTGAATCCATCTTATGAACATAAAACCAAGGAGATCATAGTTGCGAACAAAACGTGTGTTCCGGTGCTGTGTTCGGGTGATGTGAACATAATTACAGTCGTGAAGGATGAAGAATACGACATCACAGTTTCCGATGTATTGTGCATACCCAGTTTAACGACAAACTTGCTTTCCGTGAGTAGATTGATTGAGAACGGAAATAATGTAATTTTCAAAGAGAAATTTTGCTACATTTACAATCAACAAGGTACTCTAGTCGGAAAGGCAGAACAAGTTGATGGTGTGTACAGATTATACACTAAGAATGTGGAACAGATATTGGCAGCGACAGCCAAAACACCCAGTGAAACTTGGCATCGACGTTTGGGGCACATCAACAGTGCTAGTATGAACAAAATGAAAAATGGAGCTGCAGAAGGTATCTCATACACAGATATGGCAAACATAAACAAATCTAAGTGTACAGTGTGTTGTAAGGGGAAGCAGACGAGGCAACCTTTTCAGCCTAGCTCATCCAACACAGAAAATGTACTAGATTTGATACACTCAGACGTGTGCGGTCCTATGGAAAATGTATCCATTGGAGGATCCAGATACTATGTATTGTTCGTGGATGACTACAGCAAAATGGCTTTCATTTATTTCATGAAGACGAAGTCTGAGGTATTTAAGTTTTTTAAAGAATTTCAGTCCATGGTTGAGAACCAGAAAAACAGGAAAATTAAAGTTTTTCGGACAGATAACGGCGGTGAGTACTGCAATCAAGACTTTGATAGATATCTGAAACAGCAAGGCATAATTCATCAAAGGACTAACCCTTACACACCAGAACAAAACGGTGTATGCGAGAGAATGAATAGATCTTTGGTGGAAAAGGCTAGATGTCTAATTTTCGATGCCAGTTTAGACAAAAAGTTTTGGGCAGAAGCCATGCATACCTCTGTTTATTTAAGAAATCGGTCAGTTGTTACCGGGTTGAATAATATGACTCCATATGAAGTTTGGACAGGGAACAAGCCCAACTTAAGTCATGTTCGTATTTTCGGAAGTAAAGCTATGATCCATATACCCAAAGAGAAGAGGTTGAAATGGGATGAGAAGGCCAAGGAACTCATTTTGGTCGGTTACTCAGAGAATGTGAAGGGCTATAGGGTTTATGACCCAGAAAATAACTCAGTCACAACAAGCAGAGATATCATAATTATGGAGAAAGCTGAGAATACAGTTGACATTCCCATTGAATGCAAGGATTCAGCAGAGGATCAGGAACATGAGGAAGGAGAGGAGGAAAGTAGTATCAATGACACAGATATTGATGATGAGAAGGATACCACGTATGTACCAGATGCTTCTACGATAAATGACACATACGATAGCTGTGATACTTTTAGTACAGCATCAGAATCAGATGAGTCAATCATAAACATGAATCAAGAAGTTGGAATAACAAACAAACGAGTGAGAAAAATACCTGATAGATTTGGCTATAACCATTTGTGTATTACAGAGCCAGAAGATCACAATGTAACGGATATTACACTCGAGGAAGCCTTAAATGGACCTGAAAGCAAACATTGGAGAAAGAGCATGGAGGAGGAGTTGGAATCATTCAGGGAGAATGATGCGTGGGAACTCGTTGACAAACCCCATGACTCTACAGTAGTGCAGTGCAAGTGGGTATTTAAAAATAAATATGATAGTGTTGGTGAAGTACGTTACCGTGCGAGACTTGTGGCAAAAGGTTTTTCACAAAAGGCGGGAATCGACTACCATGAGACTTTTTCCCCAGTGCTACGTTATACTACTTTAAGATTGTTGTTTTCATTGTCAGTAAAATTAAATTTAGATATACGTCATCTCGATGTAACTACAGCTTTTCTCAACGGTTACTTAAATGAATGTGTGTATATGGAAAAACCTATAAATTATAGAGATAGTAATGATAAGAATAAAGTGTTAAAGCTTAAACGTGCCATTTATGGACTCAAACAATCATCGAGAGCTTGGTATCAAAGAGTAAATGATTATTTGATGACTTTAGGGTATTCAAAGTCTAAATACGAACCTTGTTTGTTTACAAAATTTGATGGAAATGTTAAAGTAATAATTGCTCTATTTGTGGATGATTTTTTTGTTTTTTCTAACTGTAAAATTGCAACTAATGTATTAGTTCAAGATTTGAGTTGCAAATTTAAAATAAAAGATTTGGGTCAAATAAAGCAATGCTTAGGTTTAAGAGTAAACTTGTATAAAAATGTAATAACAGTTGATCAGGAAAAATATGTAGAAACTTTGTTAAAAAAATACAATATGTCACATTGTAAGACTGCTGAAACTCCTATGGAGATTAATTTAAGTTTAGAGAAAACTCAGAATAAAAGTTGTAATAAAAATATTCCGTATAGGCAACTGATAGGCAATTTAATGTACTTAGCTGTGCTAACCAGGCCAGATATTGCTTATAGCGTTTGTTACCTTAGCCAATTCAACAATTCATATGATGAAACCCATTGGAAGCACTTAAAAAGAATTTTAAGATATTTAAAAGGAACTAAAAATCATGGTCTTATATTTTCTAAAGATGAATCTTGTATCGAAGGGTTTGTTGATGCAGATTGGGGTTCAGATGTAAAGGATAGAAAATCTTTTTCAGGGTTTTGTTTTAAATTGTCAGGATCTGTTATATCTTTTGAATGTCGGAAGCAAAGAAATGTTGCATTGTCCTCAACAGAGGCAGAATACATTGCCATGTCAGAAGCTAGCAAAGAAGCTATTTATTTAAAGAATATTTTGTTTGAAATTTTAGGCGATTCAGAAATTATCACTTTGTATAATGATAGCCAAAGCGCACAAAAGTTAATTTCGAATCCAGTGTACCATAGAAGGTCAAAACACATAGATATAAGATATCATTTTATTAGGGAGGCAGTTGCAAACATGTTTATAAAGGTAGACTATTTGGAAACAAACAATATGCCAGCTGATATTTTTACAAAGAGCTTGGGTTCTGTAAAGCATAAATATTTCACTAAAATGCTTGGTGTGTTGCCTGTTAAAAATATGTAATTATGTATACATGATTTTGTTAAGCGGAGGTGTTAATATTGTAACAAAATTAACATAATAATTGTAGCCACTTGCTGTTACTAGCGCCATCTATGCTTGTCTTCCTAAACTGTATGTTATGTGAATAAATCAGTCTGTTGAACGAATCACTGCGTATTACTTATACGTACAAGTCGAACCATACCTTAACGCGTTTTTATCTGGAAACCCCACAGTTGTCGTGTTTGCCTATCTATCATATTATCTTTGCCAAAATGACACGTTGATTACCTACTTAATCTTCACATATTTTCCACATTTGACAGGTCTAATAAATCAAACTTATATTTTGCTAAGTATTTGGTTCTATTTTTGTGGTATTATAATTTGAAACTTATTAAAATATTATTTACATCTTCTTCTAGATATTCGTTATATTTACTTAAATATATGTCTTTGTACCTACCATCAGAACAGTTAAAAAGAAAGGGAAGAAATACCTACCCGTGAAAATAATATACTCGTACCTACGTTGAATTATGATTCTCATTAAAAGGCTACATTTTTACGTGATCTCAGCCCATTATCTTCCGATATATAATCAATAGAACTGTGTGAAACTCTATCAAAACAAATTAGGGTTACCCCGGACAACAAAGCGGCCACATTTTCCTCAGGAAATTTATCGGTAATAGAACTTCCGTGGAACACCCCTACCCATTCCGTGCAGTTCACTGTGGCTCTTTGGTTTTTGTGTTCCATTGTACTATTTTTATTATGACAGCGCGGAATTTCGATTACCAAATATTTATTTATGAGGCATTTTTATATATATTTTTATTTAGAGCCGGATTTTTGTAAAATGTACTGCATTCATCATTAATAGTTAGTTTAAAGGAGTTACTTAATTATGTTTTAAAATTGGTAAAACTTTTAAATGTTAATATAGATACTTTTAAAATATTATGTATCCTTGCTCACCTTATGAAACAATTAGAAGATTTTTTTGAACATAAGAGTTTAACCTAATCAAATAGGTATATTACTGTCATTCAAAGGCAAAATTAAGATCAACATTCCATAAGTCAACGTTCATTTAGCTCTAATATTTCAAATACCAGACCTACTAAAACTTGAGCATATAACTACGTACCACCAACTGAATTAACGAAGCCTTGAGTTCGTTCTAGAGAGTCTCTATTGCCTTATATCCTGAAGGTAATCAATAAATTCTGTGTCATAGTTCATAGTTTAGAAGTCTTCTTAACAAACTTATTATGTAATGGTCTGACGTGACATAGGTAGGCAGTGAAGACAGAACTAATTTAACTTATAAGATTAATTACATTTATATTAGACTAGCAGTTGTTATATGACTCTATGACGTCATGGATCTCTATGGATCATCCACCGAGATCCCCTAGCCCGATCCTCAGGGGATCCTCGTGAACTTATCTGTTCATCAAGATCCCGAGAGAAAGACTACTTTCTCGCAATGAACAGATCTCTATTCATTTCGAGAAAGAGTACCTACCTAACAAACATACATTCATCCCTACAACTTTCCAATTTATAATATTAGTAAGGATTTTATTTGATTGAAACTTGTAAATAAAACAACAAAAGAATAAAGCTTGAAGTAGCGGAAAATAATAATTAATCTTTATAGATTATTTTTTATTAAAGTAGCGGAAAATAATAAATAATCTTTATAGATTATTTATTATTATTATAGATTAATAATCTTTACTAAACGAGTGGTAGGTCTAACCTTGGTCTAAGCCATAGGCCGTCTTGGTCGGTACCACAGCAGTGTCTTTTATTGAGTTATTCTTCCGTGAAATAGTAATGTTAACACATCGCTGTGTTTCGGTTGAAGGGCATTGTAGCACGTGTAATTACTGGGCAAATGATATTTACGAACTAATGTATCAAACGAGGAGCGCGGTGCGATGACATTCAAACCTTTTCCAAATAAGGCTAGCGTGACGTGTCACCATCAGGCGCTCGATCTGCTCGTCTCTTCATTTCGTTGTATAAAAAATCGCCCTTGTGGATTTAATTGTGATAAAAGAATTGCCTCCTCATGCTTTAAATAAAATTTCATTTAAATTTACGTAATATCTAATAGATTATATAGGGCATACAAAGAAACACTTAAATAAATTAAAATATAAATGAATTTCATAAAAAAAAGAACCGCATGATTTTATGAAACCACGGTAAAAGTGAAACTTTTTTCACATTATAGACATTTAACTAAAAGTTTTTGGAATAATATTCCATTAAGGGTATAAAAATCGCTTTATCAATCTTAATTTTATACTTGTAAAATTGGAATGATAAAAGTAGACTCAAGTCTCCAACAAGTAACCTACTCCGCGGCCGACCGTCACGCGACATGCAACACACAGACGGAAAAGTTTGAGACGATGTAATAAAAGTTTCACTTTAAAAAACTAACGTGCATACATATACATATCAACTCCTGTGATGTCCCACTACTGGGCACGGGTCTCCTACTGGGGTGACCCGAACCCAGCCTACTTATTGTAGATCCTGGCACGATCACAGTAAGGCTTTAAAATACGCAGAGAACGCTGCTGCCCGTCTTCCGATGTGAGATCCCTTAGTCACCTTGATGACTCCCACATGAAGAAATGGGATAGCACTATTCTTATGCCACATCAACGTATTTTTTTTTAAAAGTACTACTAATGTCATTTTATAAAATTGTATGTTCCTATTTAGATACGTAGGTACATTCAGTTTCAAATTATATTTGTAAGGCAAAGATCCGTATCAACAACTAAATGTAATTTAAATATTAAAATAGACACTCAGATCCCGAACTGTTTTGGGATGCCTTTCAAAAATTTATAGAAGCCGCCGACCTAAAAGCTAAGAATGTTGTTTGCCTCGAATTACAGATTGAATAGATGTAATGTATTTGAGCTTAACAAGAAAATTGTACAAATAAACGTCTTCCTTGAAATTTTATAGTCCTAGAGGGAAGCGCCTAAAAATGCAAGTAATTTTAAAAACTGTTTTATTAATATTACGTCACAGTAAGGAATAAAGAAATACCTTTACATCAGTCAGCTGGATTCCTTACCGTTTGGCTTCGAGGCAGGTTTATTTTTTAAAATGAACGAAATATATCACAAAAATGCTTTTAAAAACGTAAAAAATATTTTTCTAACAGTTTACGTTTATCAGTCATACAAAATCTTGTAACTTGGCGCATCAGTCACTCGTTAAAGTTGTATTCTTTAATCGTAATGGTTCTTCGCGTGCTATTATTATTAATAATAATAATAATATCTTGGAACAACTCACACAACGCTACCTGATCCTATGTTCTATGGAAACCAGACAATCAATAAACATACTTATATATATCTAAATACATACATATTATAGATAAATAACACCCAGACAGAATAAACCGTCGTGCTTATCACACAAAATTTTATCCTGGGTGAGGATCGAACCTACGACCTCTTGCGAAGCAGTCGGATACACTCCAATCGCGCCACAGAATGTAATTTGAAACCTGTGAAGAATATTATCGAAATTACATTACCAGTCTATGTTCGTAAACTTTCGCGATTTGTACACAATATAGAATTTTATAAGCTACGGGTCTTAATCGCGTAAATATTTTATTTTAAGGCTAAATACCTCTGTTTATTGCCCGACGTTTCGACCGTATTGCAACGGCCGTGGTCACGGGTAAACTGAGTCTACCCGTGACAACGGAGCTTATAAAATTCTATAATACATTACCAGTCATTCAGCATAACTCAAAACCATCAGTGCTAAGCCCGACAGTCCCTTTTTGGCCCACTGGGTATACATACATAGGGTAACTAGATGCCAAAGGCCATTTTTATAAATAGATTTAATTATTAAAATATATAGTTTTAAGAATTTGTTATACTATAGATTGTGTCTATCCGAAATAAAAATATATTATTATTATTATAACAGATGCAGTCAGTAGCCGATAAAAGTCCTGCGCGCCAAATGCTAAGGAATCCAGCTGTCTGACGGAAGGGTATTTTTTTACTCGAATAATGTGACGTAATATCAAAAAACTAGCCTTTATAAAATGCTTGCATTTTTTGAACTCCTGGAATATTAGGCCCTAGCCCACGTTTGTATGACGACAGGCTCTGCATGCGCATTGAACTCAGTTGTACCTGAATATAATCACTTTCACGCTGTGCGACAGTGAGAACGTGAATAAGTTTATAACTTATTGTATGTGAATAAGTCTATACGTGATAAGTCTAAAGTGAATAAGTCATGTCTTAAGTAAGACCGATCTGACCTTCTTGAACTTTATAATAAACCAGAACGAAATTTTATTTATTAGGTACTAGCTGTGCCCGCGACTTCGTTCGCGTGAAAGTCGGGTTTAAATTAAGGTAGTTTATGTTACGAAATAACTTCTGTGTAAATATGTTGGAAACAGTCCTGTCGGGTGAACCGCGATATGATTCAGCAGCGGAGAATCATCATATAGTCATCTATTGATAGCTTCAACACCCAAAAGCTTTGTGAAAATGAATAAGTACTAAACACAGACTCTTTAGGTATTCGTTTACTGTGTTTTTCTGTCATTAATATGTGTTATTTGTGTCTCTTTTCTTTTTGTCTGTTGTTATTTTTATTATTTTACTGTTTTATTTATTGCTTTTTTATCTTCTGCATGACTTTTTCTGTTAAATTATAATAATGTCTATACATGTGTCTTCTGTGTCTTCTGTGTACTAAATAAAAATCGTTCTATTCTATTATTTTATATAGTTAATTTGGTGTGCGGCTTAAGAAGTGGGTTTTCTGTTGTTTTTGTTTCATTCATTCAACGTTATACCTACTTAATACCAAATAATTTTCAATAGAATTTGTACTAACATTTTGGTACTTCCCATTTGATCAGATGTTTACCGTAAACTTGTAAAGCCTAAGTACTTAACTGTGATAGATTTCTTTATAATTTTAGTATTTATACTACTACCGTGATTTTTTTCACATACCCAACATCAACCATTTAGTTGGCAGGGGAACACTTGACTCTAACAAAAATGTTCACTATAAATCCTATTATTACACAAAGGAATCCTTAAATCTAAAAATAGTCTTCACAAACCCTGAACGCTTTTTAAAAGACCTATCTAATTATACCCCACACAATGGGGTAGGTGAGAAAAAAAACACATCCCCACTTTACATACCTATAAGAGAGTGCCTCTCTTATATGTTACATTGATGCAAGAATGAAAAAAATAGACATGGACTCCCCCTCCCCCAGACTCCGCGTTGACAGACAATGACCCCCCACCTCCCTCCTCCCGTCACCCGAACTACTCACACTTGGCCGATGAGTCATTCATTATCGTTGAATTGATGAACACTTGATATCCAACCATAACCCCAAAACATGATCCTCGATGCACCTGTGTGATACGTGGTCAAACAAACGGACAGACAGACAAACATTTCTAAAAATGATAGCAATATGTTTATTTTTAATACTATTTTAAAACTTCTTTTACTAAGTATAGAACATTATTGAATACAACGCCATCTACTTTCAAAACCAGTGAAGTTTCTTCTAATACTTAATGTTTTTTTTATTAATTTAAGCAATTTAATTAAATAAATAGGAGAATGTTGCCACTCAGCAAAAAATGAATCCGTCATCGTAAGCACCTATACCCTAATAAATGTTTTCACAAATATGGAATTGTTTGATCACGGTGACCAATTTGATTTCATAGATGGCGCTACACGTTTTTTTTACGTGTGTTATGTCTTTTTTTTGAGCACGAACACATCAATTCTGGAAAATATCGAATACTTGTTAAATTGGAATGTAATATTATTTTTCATTTCTACTACGATTAATTAATTACTCTCTGCAGTGCATGCAATACCTATAGATATCTTACATAAGTGCATACTCACTTGATTGTTAATATAAAAAAATATTAACCAAAGCAAATAAGTTAAAAATATTAAAAAAGGACAAAGACAATTTAAAAAAAATACAAAAAGAACATAATCAGATATCAGATTTGAGCCTGAGACTTCGTCGTCGTCAAAGACCACTAGCATAGCTTCAAGGCTATACTGTTCGCTACATACCACGTCAAAATAACTGTTTTTATGAAACTTAAAAATGTTGTGTATAGCTCCTTATAGTTTTAGCGTGAAGTTATGTATTCGATGGGTTACAATTAAATACATATCAACCCATAAGATGGCCCACTGCTGGGCACGGGTCTCCCCAGAAGAACCTACTAGTATGTAGATCCTGGGGGTAATTGCCATAATCGCCACGCTTGGCGAGCGGGTTGGCGATCGCAGTAAGGCTTTAAGTACGCAGAGGACGCTGCTGCCCATCCTCCGGGGTAAAATCCCTTAGTCGCCTTGACGACACCCACGGGTAGAGATGGGGTGGTACTATTCTTAGGCCGGCACCACACGGCAAGCAACAATTAAATATAATGTCTAATTGTGGAAAAATTGTGATAAACCATTATGGTGCGACAAAAAATACGTTGCTACTCGTTCCCCATAGACGTTAGCGTAATGATTCATAGTGAAAATAATGTCCTAAGTATAGTATTTACTATAAAACTGTAAATTTTCATAAAGATCCGTCAAGTAGTTACTGTTTTATAACTAAAAATAGCTACAGACATTATCCCTCACTGCTTAGCTCCTATGGGAAAAAGCGTGATAATTTATAGCCTAAATGTTAATCCGCATCTATTAAATTGCACGTGCAAAATTTCAACCGAATCTGTCTGGTACTTTTTGCGTGATTCGTGTTCAAACAAACAGACAGACAGACATTTCTAAAAATGCAGCAAAGTGTTTAAATACTCTTTTCGAACATTTCCTAATATTTATTTTCACTAAGTTTGGCCATGTACGGACATGTGAAATTTACAATTTTATTATATGTATAGATAGATAGCATGATTCAGTATTCAAGCGCGATGGCTTATTATTAGCGTATTTCATGTATAACTTTGGTGTTTATATACCGATTTCTATGATTATTTTTTATGGAATAGTTAATTATGTTAACTTTTTGAATTATGGATGACTGAGAGTGTTATAAACGTAAGAGTAGACAAATATAATCAGAAAGCTTCTAACTGCTAAGCTATCGGGAGTTACACGTGATATTGTGAGTCAACCATAAAAGATAGACATATGCCGTCGTGGGATTTTTTTTTATATAATTTTAAGGAGAACATTTCCGTCATACATGATTTCTGTGTAGCTTTAACCATTAAGGTTGCACACGCGACGGAAGTTTAAAAAATGGAGTAACTTCTCCCGTTTTCCCTTCACTGCTCTGCTCCTATTGATTGTAGCGTGATGAAAAGTATACTATAACCACCTCAGGAGTATGAAAAATATTTTTACCAAGTTTCGTTAAAATCCGTCGAGTAGTTTTTGTTTCTATAACGGTTATACAGACAGACAGACAGACAGACAAAAATTTTACTGATTGCATTTTTGGCATCAGTATCGATCCCTAATCACCCCCTGATAGTTATTTTGGAAATATATTTCATGTACAGAATTGACCTCTCTACAGATTTATTATAAATAGATTATGGAAGACTCTTGTTTTAAGGAGTTGGCATAGCCGTATGCAGGACCATGCATAACCATACGTTGGTAAACGTGAATAAAACCTCTTTAGATGTATTTGTTACTTTCTTTAACATCGAATTCCTACTTTAGCATTTTAGGTAAGTAATTGGAGTCCTTTTATTATTTACTTACTTTCGTTACTGACCCTATTTTAGGATATGCATTATTTAGTAGATACATAATGTCGGCTCGACATTCGACTATCCGGCGTTGTCAGTAGATAGGTACTATATGTAAATTCTCTATGTGATTGAAAATCCTGAGGTCATGAACATAAGCGACGAATGTCTGCGACAGGAAGGGTGTTCAGTGTGCGACAAGGACGAACATATGGAGACCTAATATATTATTTTGCGTAATATACGGGTGATTTTTATTGTAAGTAATATAATTATAACCTCTCACTCGTGGCTTCTTTACCATAACACTAAATAACTTTGTAACATCAGTTTTGGAATATATTTAATACTAGCTGACCCGCGCAACTTCGTATGAGTCAATTTTCCCCGTTTTAGCAACATTTTTCATTGCTGCTTCGCTCCTAGTGATCGTAGCGTGATGTTATATAGCCCATAGCCTTCCTCGATACATAGACTACCCAACAGTAATTTGGCAATTAGGACCAGTAATAAGTAGACCAGTTCCTGAGATTATCGAGTTCAAACAAACAAATAAACAAACTCTTCAGCTTTATAATATTAGTATAGATTTTGAATGGAATTTGAACGAAAATTTTGTTACTTCTCATTTGGTTTGCTGTTACTCGTAAATATGTATAGCCGATGTAGCTGTGATAGTTTTACTTCTAATTTCATTATAAATTAGTAGGTATACAATGAAACATACCCTATTTTTTTTCACATCTCTAAAAACTACCATTTAGCTGGCATGGGGGAGGTACACTTGACACTAACAAAAATTGCACTTTTAGGCTTAATATTCCACAAACGGAACCTTAAATCAAAAATAAAATTAACTAAACCCGAAATATTTTTGAAAGACCTATCTAATGATACCCCACATGATGGGGTAGGTGAGTAAAATCACATCCCCACCCTAAAAAAGTCATTTCCAGATTTACCACTTTGTCTGCCTAAATAATTTTATGTATATCTTAGTACTAACAGTCTTTATTCTAGTACTAACAGACTCTAAGTTAATCTGCGGACGGACAGACGGACATGGTGAAACTAGTTTTCGTTTTGCCATTTTGGCTATGGAATCCTAAAAAGATGGAAAGAAAACAATTGAGCGGAAGATTTGACAAGGCAGGCTGAGAAAAAAGCATTCTTTCAACATAATTCTTTTATACGAGTACTATACCCTATATTGTAGCGATTCATAGTGTGTTACATAAGTTGTGTGATGTATCTTAGGTAATAAACTAATGTTACGACAAATTTCTCGTTTCATTGCTACATTTAGATTCCGTTACTGAATCTCATACCAGCTTACTGAAGAGCTAATCGCTATAGTAACTGACTTCATTGTTTTGATTATTTTCTCCCAGGCTCCCAATCACTCACATCCATTTCCTTCGAATTTTATCGTAATATCGATAGAAATGAGACAGGTTACTTTTAGAACAATTTCCGCGACATATTTCCTATAGGTACAATCTGCTACAGCTATATTTGTTATTCGAGTCTCAATCACAATTATCTTGTATTCTCCATCAAATTCAATCACAAATTATACAGTACACGACAGTAATCACTGCTGGCATCAGTTAATTCCATTATGGTATGTTTAATCAATACCTGCGACCTGATTCATTCCCTTCGTATCGACGAACGCATTCTCCTGTGCTTTGCTTGGTCTATTATTATACATGTAGATCTTATTGTTTGTGTCACGTCTGCGAATCGTATCAAATAGAGTGAGATTTGTTTGTTTTGAATTTCTACGATTGTTTTCTACCAATAGCACTGGATGAAAATTAAGCTAGCGTATGATTTTCTATTAATACAAAGTCAAAATCTTATATGTTAAAATCAAGTCATGACTCATTCATTTACTAATCAACCCAACCTAAAGATCTAAAGAGCCATAATTTTGCAGAGAGGTTGTACGCAGGTGAGTTGTGCGCAGGTACCTACATGAATTTCTGATGACGATGTCAGGGATAGGGCAAAGTGGAGAAAGAATACGAAGAGGGCTGGCTCCACCACCATGTGGAATAAATAGTCGAGAAGAGAGAGAGAGAGAGAGAGAGAGAGAGAGACAGAGTTATTTTGTAATATAGATAGATATTTTATACCAATTAGGTGACATTAATAAATTATATAATGCATTTACATCTAGTGGTACAAGAGGCGGTCGTATCGCATTCTGCGATTTCTTCCAGATATATGGATACGAAAATATTTAAGGAATTTCAAGTTCTAAAGCAATGATGAAGAGTAGGTACCTATTACATTTTGAGTATAGTTCAAACTTGTCCATTTACCACAACTATTATTTTTAACAAATATCAATGCAAATGAAAATGAGATAAATCTTTTATTTTAAGAAAGACATAAAAATAATTTAAATAAAAATAAATAATGTCTACCAAGCGCTGAAAGATATAACTACGTAGGTACATAATTCTGTGGTCTTCACATTAGGCAAGCCTGTATCGTGAAGACCCAATGTATGTATTATTTTTACCAATTAAAAAAACATTGTGTTTGGGAGTTTGCTATATTACATTCATTAACAGTAGAACACTAAAAAAAATGGTTTCGCGTCACAGTTGTTGCTATTACTTTTTTGTTTATGAATTCCATTACAAATTCACATAAAAACAACCACAAGCACTCATTTAAATTATATTATAAATAAATATCAAACAAAATAGTAATTTACAGAAAAAATAACCCTTATTTGCAGTCGGATAAAAAAGAACAAACGTTTTCACTTTCCTGAAAAAGCAATTTTTCTAAAAACAACATCAATTGAATATCGATGTGTCCTAAGGATACGTCTAATGTGTAGGTTACATACAAGTCTCCTGAAGGTATTAAATTCGAATCATTCCATAGATTTTAAACACTGCCTACTTTTGAAAACAGAAATTTACCTGATATACATTCCCGGGGCACCTTAATTACTTCGCGACCCATTTTTCCCGTAGAATACCAAAATATTAATCTGAGTACCATATTTTATCCAATAACTGCTACAAAGGGAATTCAAAATTGCTATCATACGGAAATTCACTTTTGCTCGCATAAGTAAATGAATAGGATGTGCGTTTTGTTTTGTATACAATTACAATTGGGTTTCTATTAGGTACGACGTAATATGCTCAAAAACGCAGCTGTTAAAGTACTTCAAACATATAATAACTAGCTGTCCCGCGCAACTTCGTCTGCGTAAATTTTTCCCGTTTTTGCAACATTTGTCATTGCTGCTCCGCTCCTATTGGTCGTAATGTGATGTTATATAGCCTATAGCCTTCCTCGATAAATGGGCTATCCAACAGTAAAAGAATACGGATAAGTAGTTCCTGATATTACTGCGTTCAAACAAACAAACTCTTCAGCTTTATAATATTAGTATAGATTGCATTTTTGAATGCGAGGGCCCAACTCGAGTGCATGAAAGGATAAAAAAAATTATAGACCTCAAATTTTTAATGAAAATGACATAGTCCAGATAGGTGGTTCGTTTCGTCCCCGGTTTGGCATACGGAAGTCTCGGCTACGATTCCTGCGTCTAGATTTATTTTTTTTCTATCTTTCAAACATGCGGTTATTGTATTAATAAATTAATTGGCAAGACATGCCAATAAAAATTACTATAGTTCAAATATAAGGTATTTATCTATCCTTATAATATTTTTATTTATTTAAAAAAAAAAGATAACTAGCAATGTGGGATTGAGTCACACATTACTATAAATCTTGTTAACCCCTCCAACTAAGCTCAAAGGCTTGTGTTAGGTGTTAGTTCACTTCGGTAGTATAATGTGTAGGATTCGCACCCGTAACCTCACGATTGCGAGACCGATGCCTTAACCATTAGGCTACCGCCGCTTATAGTAGAGTAGGTAAAGTTTAAATAGAGCATGATAAAATTACGTAACTCAGCCCCTGATACTCAAACGCCAAGAAATCTAGAGGTAAATAATGTGAAAGCCTTTTGTAATTACATTTATAATACCTTAGTAAATTGCTTAAGTAGGTACTACAAAGGTGTGATGTCAGTACTTGTAAGATATAAAATACTATGGATTATAACTATCACAAGTCACAACAGAGCATTAGGTAGTTAACCATCCATCAGATATCTATAAAAGATAGAAGAAACGCTTTGAGAAGCCTGAAGTGCCTGCCCTATCGCTGTCTTATCTTCGCGGATGCACTACCGAGCCTCTAGATCTATTTCATGCATATTTCGAGGAAACAGTTGACAGATTACGTGCGTCAAGGTACAAGGGTACATTCTAAACAGTTACTCACAGTATTTAATACATTATTTAGTAGGTGGAGAGGAGATGGATAAAGGAAACTTGGATTAAGATGATAAAAGGCCTATTGGTCTAGTGGTTAGTGACTGCTAAGCCGATGGTGGTGGGTTTGTATTTCCCGTTCCTGTGGGAATACAGTAATATTATACAGAATAAGGGATTTTTTAAAATCCGTCTAGTAGTTTCGGAACCTATTCAATACAAACAAACAATCAAACAAACAATCAAATATTTCCTTTTTATAATATTAGTATAGATGTGTATGTATTTAGAAATACTTAAGTATGTTTATCAGTTGTCTGGTTGCTAAAGTACAAGCTCTGTTAGTTTGGGAACAGATGACGTTGTGTGAGTTGTCCTAACATATTATTATCGCGATGTTCATCTAATCTAAATGAAGGAATAAGCCTGATATGAATTAGTGTCTAATATCTTACCTACCCTTTTCTACAACGATTAAACGAAGAATTCATTGTGGTTAACACATGTAATAACAGAATTTTCACTTGGTGTAAATATTTACTTCGATTATAACACACCTCATTTAAACCCACCTAAACTGAAAATTTATGATTATACGAAACTTGTGGAGTTTGTAGTGCACCGAGTTTCAAACGATTTATTCCATGTTATACCCTAAGGCTTGCCGTCTAGAACGGTTTAAGCCTGGCTTAAAAATCTGCATCTTATTTACAAAACTTAAAGCAGACAAACTCGTAAACTTGTCTAAGTTGTTAAAGTGAACTTGTCATTCTACTAACTTTGAGTTTGTCGAGCTCAACTTTACTGTTTTTCAGAGCTTTTTTACACAGTGATTCAACAGAATTCCTTATCCGTAGTGTTCCTTTATCGCTAGATTGTCTGTTCGTCTATCAATTAACAGTGATTTTGCTCAACAAAGCTAACGATTCTATGGTGCGTGGTGACATGACGTAAGATACTCTCTAGTAAGTTTTACGAATGCTACCATTCCTGGCTTAGCACTAGTTGCGAGTAATAAAATAAAAAGTGCATATTATAATAGTGATTGTGATAGGATTTCTGACGCGGAAGTAACCAGAATGGACACAGAGGGGCTTACTTTATTCCTTTCATAGAAAGGACGTCAAACCGTCATCACCTAATCTGACAACCATGATGCAGTATTGTTCGTTTAGCTTCGAGAAGATTTTGCCACATAGAAAACATGACAGGGAATAATAAGTCTTAAAAGCAGATTTAATTTAGTTTGCCGTATTTATTTTCAGTGAAGATCTCTGTCACGTAAAGTGAACATAGACAGCCTACGTAAGTCCCAAAATTGTTTAACCCATTCAAAATTCAATTCCCAACTGTCAAGTTCTCTAAGTTACCTACATTTATAACCGCGTCAGCCCTTTTTTGCGGGTGTGAATTCACCGCCGCCCGTCCGTGCATAATTGAGGGAGTTTCTCAGTAGAATGGCATCGTATCAATATTTTAGTAGGAGACTGCTCAAATAAATGGGCATATTTATTGATGATATATGCAGTCTAAGTGAGGGTCTAATACAAACGTGAGGAATGTGACAAGGGTTAGAAAAAGCGAACGAAACTATGATATCTTATTTGTTGAACTTTAAAATTGTTTTATTTCATTAGTCGGAAGTCGTTACATGTTTTCTCGAATATATACGCGCTTCTACAGTGAATAATCACAAGGTGGACTATTTACGAGTATATTAAAGTTTTCATATATCGAAAAAAAATTATGTATCATATGTAAAAAAATAATTATTCTCCCCTCATCAAGCCGCATGCTTATAATATAAGGTAGGTGCAAAAGTAGTTTCGTATTTTATTATAAAAAAAAAAGTATATTTTTTATAATATGTAGGTATGTGCCGTTTTGATCGATGACTTGTTGCTATCTTGTAGGTAGTGCCATGATCCCATTGCTGTGAAAAAAAATAGATTTTTGTTCAAAAATTCTGACACAATTTTCACAGTGTTCTTTTGAGGTCAACTTTATGCTTCCCAAAGAGTTCTGAAGTGACCGAAACAGGTAGAAATCTGATGGAGCAAGATCAATGCATCAACACATACCAGCCAAGCCCTCTCGATTTTTGCTGAGTGGCTATATATGAGAGTGGTCTGGCGTTGTCATGATGGAACACCACGCCATTCCTGTTCACCAGCTCCGGCCGGTTTTTTTCAATGGCTTCTTTGAACCTCATCAGTTGCTGACAGTAGAGGTCAGAATCAATAGTTTTACCCGGCGGGAACAGCTCATAGTAGACTATTCCCTTCCCATCCCACCATACACACAGCATCACTTTGTTCCGAGTCAGGCCGGGCTTTGCCACGGTCTGCGGGGCTTGTCCATGCTTCGACCACGATTCTTAATGTAAGTGACCCATTTTTCATCACCCGTAATCAACTGTTTAAGAAATGGGTCGGAATTGTTACATTTCACCAAAGAATCGCAAATGGCAACAGGTTGCATTAAGTTTCTCTCAGTGAGATCATGTGGTACCCAAAATCAAGTTTTTTCTTGTACCCAGACTTTTTTTGAACATCCAGTTCTTCAGCAATATCGTAACTACTAATATGTCGATTTTGTTCCACGTTTTCAAAGATTTTATCCATCCAGAGCGAGCCTCATCCTTCACACTAAAATTTCCAGGATTGCAATGCTTGAACCACATTTGTGCTACTCGTATTAATTCAAACAAATTTTATTCGCGGCGTTCGTCGCAAAACCTTTTTTGTAATAAAACTTTAAAATGTTCCGAATTTCTTCATCACATACGTTCATTTTGCTTGCTTGAAAAACAATCGAAAAATGGCGGGAACTAGTTTTTTTTTATTTATTGCATCTTAAGAATGTCTACATTGATGGTAATGGTATCAAAACCAGCCAGAGGTTTGATTACTGACAATACATTCAAAATACGAAAATACTTTTGCCCCCTACCTATTATCTAATATACAAAATTCTCGTGTCACAGTTTTCGTTGCCATACTCCTCCGAAACGGCTTGACCGATTTTGATGAAATTTTGTGTGCATATTGGGTAGGTCTGAGAATCGGACAACATTTATTTTTCATATCCCTAAGAGTTTGTTTGTTTGTTTGAACGCGATAATCTCAGGAACTACTGAGCTGCACTGAAAAAATATTTTACTGTTGGATAGAGCCGATTTATTGAGAAAGGCTATAGGCTATATAACATCACGCTACGACATATAGGAGATGAGCAGCAATGATAAATGTTTCAAAAACGGGTAAAATTTGCGCAGACGAAGTTGCGCGGGTCAGCTAGTTATTAATATAAAATACACAACACATTTAATTAACATGGTATTATTTCAATATAGAACTCCTAACATAACGCTGTTTAAATAGTTTGAAATTTCTTAACAAGACTTAAATGATTTTAAAGTTTGCGTAATTTTAAACTGTAAACAGATATAACTATAAGGTTTTTCGATGTTTATTGTCATAATTAAATAAATTTATTGTATTATTTTTTTGTAACGTTACCTAAAAGTTTTTATTTTAGATGCTTCAGTAGAACCTACTTATTATAGATTCTTAGGTTATTGCCATTATCGCCACGCTTGGCGATCTGGTTGGCGATCGCAGTAAAGCTTTAAAGTACGCAGAGGACGCTGCTACCCGTCTTCCTGTGTGACATCCCTTAGTCGCCTTGACGAGAACCACGGGAAGAGATGGGGTGGTAATATTCTTAAGACGGGCGAATACTAGTCATTAAATAAAATGTTAAATCTATACATATAAGTAAATACACTAGCAGACCCGCGCAACTTTGTCTGCGTTCATTTGCAACATTTTTCATCCTTACTCCGCTCCTATTAGTCATAGCGTTATGTTTTATAGCTTATAACTTTCCTTGATAAATGGACTATCTAACAGTAAGATATTTTTTCACCTCCCTTAAGTAGTTTCTGAGATTAACGAGTTCAAACAAACAAACAAACAAACTCTTCAGCATTATAATATTAGTATAGATATTATAAATGCGTATTAGTATATCCCTTGAGAGAGATACAAAAACACATTTTTTTATTTTTTTGTGTGTCTATTTGTTCCGCCTAACTTCAAAACGAAAGGACGGATTTTTAAGGGACTTTTACTGTCAGACAGCTAATGTAAGGAGTAACTTAGGCTTTTTATCATCACGATAAAGTTTATACGGAAAGAGCATCACTGCAACTCCACGCGAACGAAGTCGCGGACACAGCAAGTACCTACTATAATTTATCGATACTTAAACCCATATTTTGAATTCCGCCGGAGTACCTTGCTTAAATCCTCGGCACGAAACAAAAAGTCACGTTAATTTTTTATGTATGCCTTCGATCGATGAACCATTTGCGGGAAGGAAGGTTGTTTGAATAGGAACAGTTGTGGAAATATTTGACTGACCTTAAGCCGAATTATTGGCTTTTGTGGAATTTACCTCTGTTTATTTATTTCCCGACGATCATACGTGGGATGACATAATAATTGTTTTTTTTTATCTTGTGTATTATAAACTTTTTGAATTATGAGGAATTTGTATAAAAAATGGTAAGGTGCTTCTTAAAAAAATAGAGGTAGGTAAAACTTTGGCAGTCTTCTATAATTTTTTTTTAAACAATATTCTGGGTTTGTAATACAATTTTTATACACACGTTAGAGGGAATCTAAAGTAATAAAAAAAATAACTAAAATGTATAAGAAGCGGCGGTCGCCTAATGTCTAAGGCATCGGTCTCCCAATCGTGAGGTCGCAGGTTCGGATCCTACCCATTATACTACCGACGTGAACCCACTCCTAACACAAGCCATTGAGCTTAGCTGGAGGGGTTAACAAGATTGCTAGTAATGTGGGATCCAATCCCACATTGTTCGTTTGTCTGTCCGTCCGTATGTCACAGGCATTTCACTCAAAGATTAGATGAATAATATTTTTTTGAAATAATCGTCATGAAAGTTGCATAATGGAAATATGCCATTAACATACGCTCTTCTGCTGATGCAATTTTTCCAGGCTGCGGAACCCTACACTGAGCATGGTCCGACATGCTCTTGCCGGTTTTTTATTACATTAAAGCACACCCGCGCGTAGTCGGGCTCGACAGTTAGTCGACAATAAAAAGAAGGTCCACTAAGTATGTATTATCTACGGGATGAACTTTTCCATTGTTTGGTTGTGGCAAAAACCCTGGGGCCAAAAGGAAAATCTAATTACAGCAAATCTCAATTTAACTTGTCAAAACCTGGCCGTTTCAATTATTAGAATAAGTCTTTATAGAAATGACGAATTGGCAGCTTTTAAACAACGTTCTCTGAAATTCAAATATTAATTTGGTTTATATCAATTGGCAATTAAAACATTAGTCAAATGATTTCTTTCAATTTTACAAACTGTTAATTCACTGTTTAAATTAAAATTATATTTATTATAGGGACTTAAGAAAATTTGAAGCTTCATTTCTCAAACAATTTGAATCCGTTATCCGATTTCGGTCTCCGCAAAGTGTGCACATACAAAATTGCACTCTCTATTCCTTCTCATTACGCATGTGACTGCCTCTGTGGCGCGGTGGGAGTGTATCCGACTGCTACGCAAGAGGTCGTGGGTTCGATCCCCACCCAGGATAAAACTTTGTGTGATGAGCACGATGGTTTATTCTGTGTCTGGGTCTTATTTATCTATAATATGTATATATTTAGAAATATATAAGTATGTTTATCAGTTATCTGGTTTCCATAGTACAAGCTCTGCTTAGTTTAGGATCAGATAGCGTTGTGTGAGTTGTCCCTAGATATTATTATTATTATTTTAAGTTACATGATTCCCTGCGAATTCGGGATTTATTTTCGAGCCCGGGGGGAAAATGTGGTAGTTTTTTTTTTAAACGTATGTCTTTGTTTAGAATCCACTAATTCCCCCACCCTCTCCCCGTCGCACCAGCGATTCACACTTGATCAGCGTTGAGTTTGGGGGTATTTTTTTCAAGAAGCTAATTTTTGGAAGGATTTTGAAAAAGTTGGGGTGAAAATTCACGTTGGGTACTTCTAAAATTCTTAACATGTATTAGTTTGATTAATTAAATTAAGTTGTATTTCAATTCAAAGCTTTGGGTGTTTTTAAATAATCTATTTATTTAATAGTATACGCTAGTGATAAAACCTTAACTAAAGGGTAACTGGCGCAGTTAACAATGTTTTTATAGTGACATCGGAGAGGTTTAGGATTCCACTTTGTCCTATTCAAACATAACGTTTTTGTTACAATTGTGTTTGATGAATTTAATATTATTTCAGTGTCTAAACTACACTATTTCTCTTTTACATTGTTGAATAAATTATTATCTTCTAGTTATATTCAAAATAGCATTCTTGAGTGTGCAGTGCTATTAGCTTTTTATTATTTTTGCTTAAATTTATTATTTAATAGAGCACTTTGTGCAAATTATTGACAAAAAATAAATTAATTTTAATGGATATTTGTTTTATAAAATACTTCTAAAAATATAAATTCAAATATTTTTAGAAGTATTTTATAACTTAAACGGTTTCAGATAAAAAAAATATGTTGCACTCGAATTTGCAAGCAATAGTCGAATAATTGTTAAAAAAAATAAAATTCCTATAAATGTGTAACTTTATAAACGTAAATGTTATTTCCTATTAAAAAATTGGCAACTCCTGATAAATTACATTGGATTTGAAGGTTCAAAATAAATAAAAACCGTATCATATAAAACAAAAAAGCAATATTCCAAGCATCCTCAAGTAAACACTTTAGAAACCCGGAACAAAGGCACTTGAATACAGAAAAGAATACTGACACAGTTTTCAATTATTTTTATTTGCGGAATAAACGTCTGGTATTAATTTATTATTCAATATTTAAATCGCAACACCGCAATCTCTTAAATATTCAGCAGTTGCCAGTCGATAGTGCAAAACTAAAAGAGGAAAAGTTCAGATCCACTAAAAGAGGGGATATGATAATGAATGTAAACTAGCTCGCTTTTCCTGACTATGCTGAATAAAATCTTGACATAATTTTTCATAATTATTCCACAATGTGTCTGAGATGGTACTGGATTTTTATGTAAAGTCTAAGGGTGCTTTTTCACCAGAGATGTATACTACGTTGCTATGGATGCGTTTGATATCCACTAATCACATTTATTGGTCCATATAGCTTAACACTGTGGAAATGTGGAAGGATGCGTGCTCTGTATGCGCGCTACGGATGCGTGCTATGAAGGTGTGCTATGGAGGCGTGCTATGGAGGCGTGCTATGGATGGTGGCGAGTAGTGTAGGTACTAGTATGTGTTCGGGGTACATCTTTATAGAACATTTTACTCGCCCCGCTACTTAGTTTAGCATCAGTGGAAACGGTCACATAGTTTCGTAGCTTTCATAAACTTGCAGCATAGTTGCACAGCACATCTCTGCAGGTGGAAACATGTACGCAAAGCAACTTGTACGCACATATGACGTCATACTTGTATGCAAGAATTTACCCGTAACGGAATCGCCGTCTGTCCGCGACGATGATCATCAATTTTCGATGAGGGTCGCTTGCGGTTGACAGCGTGCTCGCTATGAGAGCGCAGCGCTCTCGCTGCTAGAGCGCCGCGATCCGCGGCAAGCGCGCGACGATACAGTGACGTTTCTCTCGCACTCAGCCTCTCGTCGCAACGTCGCGATAATATCGCCGTGTGGAGATACGTTCTAAAAAAAAGGTGGCACGACGATACTATCGCCGCGATTCTCTAGCCCGTGGAGACGGTTCCTTAAGGGTGCTTTTCCACCTGCAGAGATGTGCTGTGCAACTATGCTGCAAGTTTATGAAAGCTACGAAACTATGTGACCGTTTCCACTGATGCTAAACTAAGTAGCGGGGCGAGTAAAATGTTCTATAAAGATGTACCCCAAACACACACTAGTACCTACACTACTCGCCACCATCCATAGCACGCCTCCATAGCACGCCTCCATAGCACACCTTCATAGCACGCATCCGTAGCGCGCATACAGAGCACGCATCCTTCCACATTTCCACAGTGTTAAGCTATATGGACCAATAAATGTGATTAGTGGATATCAAACGCATCCATAGCAACGTAGTATACATCTCTGGTGAAAAAGCACCCTTAGACTTTACATAAAAATCCAGTACCATCTCAGACACATTGTGGAATAATTATGAAAAATTATGTCAAGATTTTATTCAGCATAGTCAGGAAAAGCGAGCTAGTTTACATTCATTATCATATCCCCTCTTTTAGTGGATCTGAACTTTTCCTCTTTTAGTTTTGCACTATCGACTGGCAACTGCTGAATATTTAAGAGATTGCGGTGTTGCGATTTAAATATTGAATAATAAATTAATACCAGACGTTTATTCCGCAAATAAAAATAATTGAAAACTGTGTCAGTATTCTTTTCTGTATTCAAGTGCCTTTGTTCCGGGTTTCTAAAGTGTTTACTTGAGGATGCTTGGAATATTGCTTTTTTGTTTTATATGATACGGTTTTTATTTATTTTGAACCTTCAAATCTAATGTAATTTATCAGGAGTTGCCAATTTTTTAATAGGAAATAACATTTACGTTTATAAAGTTACACATTTATAGGAATTTTATTTTTTTTAACAATTATTCGACTATTGCTTGCAAATTCGAGTGCAACATATTTTTTTTATCTGAAACCGTTTAAGTTATAAAATACTTCTAAAAATATTTGAATTTATATTTTTAGAAGTATTTTATAAAACAAATATCCATTAAAATTAATTTATTTTTTGTCAATAATTTGCACAAAGTGCTCTATTAAATAATAAATTTAAGCAAAAATAATAAAAAGCTAATAGCACTGCACACTCAAGAATGCTATTTTGAATATAACTAGAAGATAATAATTTATTCAACAATGTAAAAGAGAAATAGTGTAGTTTAGACACTGAAATAATATTAAATTCATCAAACACAATTGTAACAAAAACGTTATGTTTGAATAGGACAAAGTGGAATCCTAAACCTCTCCGATGTCACTATAAAAACATTGTTAACTGCGCCAGTTACCCTTTAGTTAAGGTTTTATCACTAGCGTATACTATTAAATAAATAGATTATTTAAAAACACCCAAAGCTTTGAATTGAAATACAACTTAATTTAATTAATCAAACTAATACATGTTAAGAATTTTAGAAGTACCCAACGTGAATTTTCACCCCAACTTTTTCAAAATCCTTCCAAAAATTAGCTTCTTGAAAAAAATACCCCCAAACTCAACGCTGATCAAGTGTGAATCGCTGGTGCGACGGGGAGAGGGTGGGGGAATTAGTGAATTCTAAACAAAGACATACGTTTAAAAAAAAAACTACCACTTTTTTCCCCCTGGCTCGAAAATAAATCCCGAATTCGCAGGGAATCATGGTAAAATTTTGTACGTACAAGAATTCCGTTTCTCTACACTAGGTACACTGCACTAAAGTGACAATAACCTAGTGGTTAAGGCATCGGATTCATAATCGAGGGGTCTTGGGTCTAAATCCCACACATTATACAATTGACATGAATCCACTCCTATCACAAACAAATTAACTTAAGCTGGTGCGGTTAATAATAATGAGTCAAGCCATGACCACGATCGGTGCAATTCGATTGAAATGTTGGGTAAATAAAAGGTTCGTACCTTTAAATATTTCAAGCGATTAAGTCCCGATAATATTTTAATAAGTGGAAACATAGCGAAAGTTTAAAAACAAATATTTCTAGGGATGTGCGACCTATTTCAGAAATATATATTTCACTATTATTCAAATAACTCGAAACTTTTGCACTTCAAGAGAATAGACCACTACGGTTTCCTTTGCATTTCATCGAATCTAATATAAAGATTTTAATAGAATTCTAAAATAATTTAATTTGAATTGCACATTCGTAATTGAATAATATTAATCTATACTAATATTATTAAGCTGAAAAGTTTGTTTGTTTATTTGTTTGAATGCTATAATCTCAGGAACTAGTTTGAATGGAAAAAATATTTTTGTCTTGAATACCCATTTATCGAGGAAGGCAATAAGCTATACCTAGTCTAGCCATAAATATTGTTACGAAGAAAAAACATTTTTTTTTATTGCAAATAATATTTATTACTTTTACAGTGTGTTAGTTTAATACATAAATAAAAAACAATTCAAAATATAAAAAGCTTATTCGAAGTGGTCTCCATTGGCTGCAACACAGTCCTTTAAACGTTGAGGCCAGTTATCAATAGAAGCACGCACTCTTTCCATGGGAAAATTCTTCACTGCCAATCGTATGGATTGTTTTAGGGACTCCAAATTATCATGGCGTTTAGAGCAAGCCATACTCTCTAAAACTGACCATAAATCATAATCCAGCGGATTAAGATCGAGACTAGACGACGGCCAGTCTTCAGCTCTGATGAAGTCCGAAACGTTCACTTCCAACCAAGACTGCGTGGACCGAGCTTTATGACCCGGCGCTGAGTCTTGTTGGAAGGACCATACTTGGTTATTGAACATGGTGTTGTTAAGGGGTTTAACTACCTTCTCAAGAATGGTATCTTGATACACTTGTGCCGATGTTTTGATACCTTTTTCACAAAAATATGGCTCAGTCACTCCTTCATAGCTAACACCCCACCAAACCATCACTGAAGTCGGATAATGCCCACGTTGCACTCTGGGTGCTATCTTCATCTCCCGAGATAAAATCTTTTGCTTTCGGACAGGATTTCTTCGAATTCTTTCCCTTACTGCTTTGACCACCATTTTCGTACGAACACTACGTGGACGGCCAGATCTTTTTCTGTCACAAACAGAGAAGGTCTCATTGTACCTATTAATAGCCCGGTACACAAACATTTGACTAATACCAAGCGTATGGAGAGTTTTAAAAATTACATTCGGCTCCATACCAACTTTGTGTAATGCAATCACAGCGATTCGGTTTTCTTTATCACCCCACTCCATTTTAATATAGCAAAATATTGTACAATGTATTGGCGCCAAAATTAGAAAATACAATGAACAATCATATAAAAATGACAGATTCCAAATTCAAATGTAATATCTTTCTTATTTTTAATTGTAACAGTATTTATGGCCAGACTAGGTATAACATCACGCTTTGACCAAAAGGAGCGTAGAATCAATGAAAAATGTTACTAAAACGAGGAAAATTGACGCAGACGAAACTGCACGGGTCAGTTAGTTACCGATATTACCCGTCACAGAGGAGAGAATGACTGCAACGTGGGCAATGATGCTATTGATCTGTTCGGTGAATACTGATTCAAAGTTATCATTTTGAAGGACAAGGTGTCTCTCTAACGCAAAATGAGGCTCTTCCGAACATGTTAATCGATTTACATTAGGGACCTACTTGTATATAATTATAGCAAACAACTAACAACAAGCCAATTCATAACACATTTTATGTACAAATATTTTTTTTTTTTATATGTTGGGACAACTCACACAACGCTATCTGATCCCAAACTAAGCAGAGCTTGTACTATGGAAACCAGACAACTGATAAATATACTTAAATATTTCTAAATACTTACTTAATATAGATAAATAACACCCAGACATAGAATAAACCATCGTGCTCATCACATAAAGTTTTATCCTGGGTGGAGATCGAACCCACGACCTCTTGCGTAGCAGTCGGATACACCCCCACCGCGCCACAGAGGCAGTTTAAGAGTCAGATTAAGTTAACCAAACATTTGATTACTATTGGTCATCAATTTCAAATTTACCTTAGTCTTGCCAGAGGAAATAGCTCAAGTGGAACGCCACAGGTAAATGATTCAACACTAATCTGTCTTAAACACTCGCCAAACAGTATATATTTTACCTTCAATCATCTTGTTTAAGAATATTTAATCAAGCAGTAGTAATTGGGCTTTATTGTACACAGCCTATTTGATGTTGTATTTAATTGGCCGTATTTCAATATATTCCAAATAGAACTAAGACCGTTTCATCTACATACCAAATTTGTACGAGTTAATTTCAGTATTTAGCAGTCAAATTAATAAAGACCTTGTGTTTTAAGTCTAGTTTGACAAGTCGTGAAAAACATTGTTTTTTTATAGAAAGATAACTAGCAATGTGGGATTGTGGTCCCACATTACTAGTAATCCTGTTAACCCCTCCAGCTAATCTCAACGGCTTGTGTTAGGAGTGGGTTCACGTCGGTAGTATAATGGGTAGGATTCGAACCTGCGACCTCACGATTGCGAGACCGATGCCTTAGCCATTACGCTACCGCCGCTTGAAAAACATTGTAGTAAATTGGACACACTTTTGTCGTGGGGTACCGGCTTAAGAATATTACGGGAAGAGGTGGGACCTCTTCCCGTGGGTGTCATCAAGGCGATCAAAGAATTTCCCATCGGAGGGCAGCAGCGTCCTCAGCGAACCCGTTCGCCAAGCATGTCGATTATGGCATTTTTTTTTACAAAAACGACTCCCGCTGTATGATACAAGCCCTGTATCGCGGGGGACTTTACAAACATACAAGTCACGGACACATAGTACACCCAGACTCGGAACAACAATTTGTGGATCATACAAAGTGGTGTCCCATGTGGGAATCGAACCCACGACCTCTTGCGTCGCAGTCCGACACACTCCCACCGCGCCACAGAGGTAGTCAAATTAAGTTTGAGTCATGTTTAAAAGTAGTTCTGTCCTCTCTATTCAGCTTAAATTAACAAGGACGGCATGAGCCTTAAAACTGTTAGTTTATTAAATAATTACCTCCCAGGATCTACAAAAAGTAGGTTCTACTGGGGAGACGTGTGTCCAGCAGTGGGACATCGTATGGGTTGCTTTTAACTATTTACTTCAAATTTCTTGACGTTTCGACCAGATTGCACTGGCCGTGGTCACAAGCGGACTGACTACTCCGCTTGTGACCACGGCCGGTGCAATCTGGTAATATAAACTTTAAGGTAATATAAATTGTTATAATCATGCAACGCGAAAGTTTAAATGTTAGTATCTATGGTAATTTTTAAAATGTAGGTACACAAACTTTTTTGTTCGTAGCTGCATTGCTATATGTGTATAACTTGACATTTCCATTTCTTGCAAACCATTCTAAATCCATTACCATATCAGATTCTACATTCTGTGGCTGATACTATCATTGCTTCGCTATTGCATTGCATCCCACAACCAAAGTAATTTCACTGCAGCAAGGGATATTTGTTGTGGTTTACCCGCTATTACGATCTGCAATATGCTCCACTGATTATGTGTAGCTATACCTTCACAAGAAGATTAATTCTTGGAAAGGTATAGCCTACACATAATCTATGACTTAGGATAGAATATACCTACATCGTTTTACGTAACTTGATTGCAGGAATAATTACTGATAGTTGAAGCCATTCGAATTCAACTGGTTATTTTTTTATTACAATTAGGTTGGAGGTAAGAAGTTTTGACCAATAATAGTTGACTGCCTCTGTGGCGCGGTGGGAGTGTGTCCGACTGCTACGCAAGAGGTCGGGTTCGATTCCTATTGACACCACTTTATGTGATCCATAAATTGTTGTTCCGAGTCTGGCTGTACTCTGTGTCTGTTACTTGTATGTTAGTAAAGTCCCCCGCCACACAGGGCTTGAACACTACAGCGGTAGTCGTCTTTAAAAAAAAATATGTAGAAAGATAAACATGCAGGCAGTTAGCTTGTCTAATTGCGGTCCCTCATATAGCATGGGCAAATAATATTCCTGGGTCATTTTTTTGGAGGGGTTTTCGTAGTTTCCGGGTTTTAGGTGGTACAATGAGTCAACACCGGCCAAATGAGTATTATGTATGAACTCACCGTTTTGCAGTTTCGAGGCGAGTTTCATCCCCCGACCTTAGTACGCCCATGAGCCAATAGCCCGTATTAATATCTATCAAACACAATGTTGTTCATATAGTCATCTCCGAACCCAAATATGAATTACTTTTTGGTGTTTCTGAAATGATCGAGGATTGTCTGAGAGACTACGCGAAGGTTCGAGGTTCGTGCCATTTGATGTGCCTTAAAAGAACTGACACTGCTTGGAAAACCGCAAATGTGTAAATAACTACACATAATATGTCTCTAGGTACCTATGCGAATACCGTCCTATGTGTATAGGTTCACGTATTTGTGAGAATGTGGAGGACCGACATAATATTACAGGGGAAAATTTTAACCCGTCATTTACTATTACTAGGTGTCTAGTGTCCTATTAATTTAGGTGCGGCATAAATTACGTTTGAATTAGATAATAATTAGGTACAGAGATAAGCGATAATGGAATTCAGTATTGAATAATTATTGAAATCTAACGTTGTTTTACGGGGATTTTTCGTGACGACATGTATGATACGCAAAAGTCATTGATCGAATAATGATGATGATGAATTTATTATTGCCTCTTGGAAATTTATCATTGAAATATCTAAAAACAACATTATGGTTTAGGTAGGTATGTAAAAAAATATGAATTAAAAGTTAAATTCCACAATCACGCAATCGGATTTTGCACTACGAGAGATGCAATGTAATAATCCTATCTCTGCTGAAGACAACAAGAAAACGATATGTATATATATATCAAAAAGTGAAAGTCACCAATTCTTTATGAAACAAATTTCACAACATTTCCCTGTATATTTCAAGAAAAGATCATGTCTAAAATAAACTATACAGCCATGAGTTATGACAACTCGTCTTCTAAATTTAAGACATAAATAATATAACCATCGGGAAAGGGAAAAATAATCTAGGTATATATCTTCCGTCATATACATTATTTTTCAACGGAATGCCAGTTTTTGAAATAAACAAGATACATTTGAAATAGAGCTTGTTTTAATGTATGAAGTTAAAATAAAACAGCTATAATCTAAACAATGTTAAAGTAACGGGATTTGTTATTTGTTGAAAGTCTACTCGTTGGTGATAGAGGTACTCAATATTTGGACAACAATATTCTACACGCAACCACGACGGTATCCGTATTTACTTTACTAATCTATACCAATATTATAAAGCTGAAGAGTCTGTTTGTTTATTTGTTTGTTTGAACGCGGCAATCTCAGGACCTACTGGTCCGAACTGAACAATTATTTCTTTGTTGGGTAGCCCATTTATCGAGGAAGGCTATAGGCTATATAATATCACGCTACGACTAAAAGGAGCGGATCAGTAATTAAAAATGTTGCAAAAACAGGGAAAATGTACGCATACGAAGTTGCGCGGGACAGCTTGTTGCAGCAGCAGTTTTCCTTTTAATTTCACTATATATACTACTACAGTGATTTTTTTCACATAAATCAACCATTTAGCTGGCAGGCACTTGACTTAATGAAGCTTAATATTTCACAAACGGATCCCTAAATCGAAAAATAGTCATTACCGACCCTACATGATGGGGTAGGTGAAAAAAAACACATCCCCGCTTTACATATAGAAGAGATAGGTACCCTAATGATTTCTTTTAAAGATTTTTACTTTTTCGGCATAAGTAATTGTATCTATGCAAGATTACAGCCTTTAGCACTAACAGTCTTCATTTCTAGATATCATTAGATTCACATTGCTAGATAGATTTAAAAAAAAAAAAAAATTGCATCTGACATTCAAAAGTTAATGATAGTCATGAAAATCATAACTTTAGGAACATTGTAGCATTATAGAATTTTATAAGCCACGGGTCTTAATCGGGTAAATATTTTTCGACCGTTATATTAGCCTTAAAATAAAATATTTACGCGATTAAGATCCGTAGCTTATAAAATTCTATAATGTGTACAAATCGCGAAAGTTTACGAACATTTATTGTAGCATTAGCTAGATTTGCCTTAAAAATCATTCAATAATTTTGACATTCCATGTTTGATTATGTACTTTGCCGTTGACTGTACGCCATTATAAAACATTTTTTTTAAATGAACTTCCTAGTAAGGCATTGTACTATAAAAATATAGGTACATAAACCTAGAATAATTTATAAAAGTTCTTTTATTTTTCCAGTATCAACTGCCGCAAATCTCCTGTATCACAACTCACGAGTTTTCTTAAGAAAAAGTAAAATAACTTCTTCAGTTTTATCAGTGACACGTTGTTTCCGTTCAGTGAATTTATTTTTGCCTTTGACTTTACTTTATAAGAAAAAGTAATATAAAAGAAACATTTTTATCTTGTACGCTTTGTATACGTTCACATAAAATGTATATCTACTTTAAATGGTTTAAAACAATGATGTGATAAGTAAAAAGGTGTAGATAGGGTCGATCTTTAAATACGGCAAACTAATACACAAACAGATAACCTATACGTAGGTTTAACGCAAAGTCACACTATTTTAAAACGTCGTAAAAGTAGGAAAGCATGATTTAATTATTATGAGCGTAAAAGAGAAAAATGTAATCCGCTGCTTTCATCTGTTGACGCCAGCGATGCGATACTAAATAGCCAACTCTTAAGGGATCACTTGCTGAGCGCTTGTAACTAATCGACACCTTTTTACTTATAACATACTGATATATATGATACTGAAGCTTTGTTGCAAGTGTCTGTAATAAGATACTCCTTAAGTATAAGAGTAGTAACTTGTAACTTCCGCACACCATAATCTATACTAATATTATAAAGCTGAAGAGTTTGTTTGTTTGAACGCGATAATCTCAGGATCTACGGGTTCGAATTTAAAAATTCTTTTAGTGTTGGATAGCCCATTAATCGGAGAAGGCTATATGGTATATAACATCACGCTACAACCAATGGGAGCGGAGCAGCAATGAAAAATGTTGCAAATACGGGAAAAATTGACGCAGACGAAGTTGCACGGGTTAGCTAATGACCTATATACCGACACAGGGTGACATGGCAATTTTGGAATTCATTTTTAGAGACTCAAAAACTTAAGCTCGATCAAAACTGGGGAACTGGGGGTCAATTCACGTATTTAGAAGCGTTTTTAAGATCGATCCCAAAGTTACAAGAATACGAAAATGGCCGTTTTAATCGAGACTTTATTGCATCTGTACTGCAACTACACTGCTTTAAATACGTGATTTGACCCGCTGATGCAAATTTAAATAGTATGGACAATGTGTGGGAGCATAAAACGCATAGTCTTGTTCCCCATGTAAACTCGTACCTCCATTGCCATGTCGACCTGGGTCCGAACCTGAGATGTAAATAATCGCAACGAATGACCGCGCTTAGGAGCAACACAAATAGAGACGTTACTTTGCCGCACAACTTACATCTGATACTTACTGAGGGGACGGTGACTTAGTGGTGACTTAAAAACTCAGGAGATCAATAAGTAAGGGAACGTTACCGCTGTCCGTACACATTTTATTACAGACTTTATAATAATGTCGTATCCCTTTGTGCCTCAGAGACCATGTTAAGCCATCTTGTGTCTTTTCTATTGGATTTCCGTTTCAGCGGACTATAGGTGCATGTGCACTTACGTCTGCATACACACTTGTGACCATTTAGACACAGATTTTAATAATATGTTGGGGATACAATTTGGCAGTATGGGAATTGTTACTCACAAACTAGATTTGTTTTAAGAACTGCATCCAAATTCATCCATCCACTTCGCCGATACGTTGCCATAGACAAACACGCAAACGTACATGTTTAACTTAAAACACCTCTACTTTTCTGTCGGTTACAAATTCATGTTTAAATTGTACCTACTGTTATTATACATACGGAAGCATAATCTTTTCTGTGCTCTAGTTTCCTCGTACTATGTTTAAGCTTAAAATAACCCTGTCATGCCGTGTATGTTTTGTTAACATGTTGTATCAATTTAGAGAGCAATTGTTGCAATAAAAATATTAATATCTTGAGACAACTCACACAACGCTATCTGATCCCAAACTAAGCAGAGCTTGTACTATGGAAACCAGGCAACTGATAAGCATACATATATATTTCAGATAAATGACACCCAGACACAGAATAAACCATCGTGCTCATCACACAAAGTTTTATCCTGGGTGGGGATCGAACCCATGACCTGCGGCTTAGCAGTCAGGGTCACTAACCATAAGACCAACAGGCCAGTCAATATTAAATGCTTACAATGTTCTAATTATATATACGTACCTACGGATAAACTGTTTATCAAAACCAATCACATACTTACGTACAGAGGTCCAGATAAAAACGGATTGTGTACATACACAGAGAGAAGACAACAGATAAAGCTTAGTTCATAGAGAAGTTTCGCAAACCAAATATTTCTTATTAAACTTTGTATTCTGGTTAGTCTAAGTAATCGATGCTACGTATGCACACAAAGCACATTAAAAATCTAAGAATAAGCAACTAAATAGTATGTACAGCTAAGCCAAAATAACAACAATATCACAAAAAATGGTGACGTGATGACGTCATAAGAAAACATTGATGACATTGTAATAAACAACCATGCCTGTGACAGCTTTAGTTCCAATTGTATCGCATGTCGCTGCAATCGATAGGCTGATACTATCAGCCTATCAGCAGGCGGAACGTGACACTTTTTCGTGCGAGCAGCCGATCATCGATTTATAAGACGTTATCACGTCAAAAACCTATAATGCTGAAATGTTGATACTAAAATTATAAGCATCTTTTTATACTTATGCATGTTAAAGGCATAATCTGTAATACCTTATGCATTGAAAAATGTAATAATTTAAATTCTACAAAGTAATATTTGATCATTGTCAAAATAATGACTTGCAACAGCTCAAGAGTATGTGATTTAAATTGATTCTTCATATTTTGGTCTGCGAAATTCTCTTGCATCGATTGCAACCAGCTCTTACCTTGCGTCTGAAGGCTTGTATGTGACGTCATATTTTTCTACTAGGTCCGCCGTTGTGGACCAAGATACCCGCACCGTGGTGGGGTTTAGAAATGTCACAGTTATATTCTCTGGGACTCCGGGGCCCATTGAGCCTGTAACAAAAAAGAATATTAAATATTGAAAGTTAAAAAAAATGCTGCTGATTCATGTTCGGCGTTAAATGTCGCACGTTATTGAAACGTTAAGGCTATATGAAATAAACTAATAGCGCAAAGCAAATAGGAGGAGGAAATCTCACCTCACAATTGTGTCATGATATCACCTATCTACTAGATCGCTTAGGTATAACCACAGCTAGCCATGATCGCGTTTTGTATAAGAATAAAGCAACTGTCAAATCTTTTTGACTATCTAAGTAGTTGAAGCAGATAAAATCAGACGTGATATTTATCACAAAGTTTATACTTTTGCTTTGTGACAAATAAAAAAATCAAATACAGATTCCCCTCTCTACGTTCAGTTTTTATAAACTCCTTCTTAAGGCTTAAGAAATAAGGTAACGCACATAAGACATCATTCATCGGAACACCGTGGACTTGTACTACTATTATTATAATTTGGACTGCCTTTTATCCCGAAAAAATATTGCCGTGGGATAGATAAATTTGTTTTCAAAATAGGTCGCAGGCAATATCTAGTTTGTCAAAAGTGTTCACAGGACGGTCATTCGATTCGGCATTTGAAATTTCTGTCACTCTGTACGGGCTAGCCAGTCATAAGTGGTCAATGATTCCGTGTCAGTGAATGTTGTCTATGTGTGTGTGACTCGAGCTAGGTGTGTATGGAGGTTACCTTCCTTACTCTCGGCACAGATAATATAATACTATACTAGTACTCTCGGTATAACGTGATTCAATGTTTAAGTTGATACACGTGGATCAGGTAACTATAGGTCGAAGAAGATTGGGCTTGTTGGAATACTCTAAAGTGTTATAATTAAGTTCTCGTTTCGGATAACAAAGGGTTTACTTGTATTTCGAAAGTAAATACTTTATTATGAAACATTTAGTTATGGTATACTAGTGTTTTATTGGTACTGTGTTTTATCTAGGCAAATTATTGTTTTTTTAAATATGAGTCAAGAGAATTAATAACGCTATGTACACATTATCAACACATATACTGATTAAATTCGGACTAATAGTCGTGCAATAATGAGTTTAATCGCAATTGCATTGGGATTAACCAGTGATGTTGTTTGTTTGTTAAAGTAAAACGTGTAACACACTGCTGATTAGTTCGATGATCCAGTGGGAGTGCATACAACTCTTGTGTAAGAAGTTGTTGATATGATTCCTACACGGGAGAGAACTAGAGTGATATCCATAAATATTTTATAGGTGGGTACTTCGTATATCCTAATTGGAAGTATGATTGTAAAGTTTTCTGAGATTTATAATCAATTCACTTGAATTCACTCTTTGGTTGTGTATACCTTATGTGTAGGTATACCTTTATTTCAAATATTGATATACTATAATACCTACTGATATACTACCATACCTTTCAATATTTCACACAATGATGTCATAATTCATATTTTAAGAAAAGTACCTAGTTGCATTTCTAACTATAAAATGTAAATAAAGTAAAGCATGTAACACACCGGCGTTAACGAGGCGCAACAGCAACGAGAGCGCGAGTGCGACTGCGGCGGGTTGCGCGGGCGGCGCGCGCCGCATGTCGCGCCCACCCCACCGCTCATGCCATACCGCTTCTGAAACAATCCACAGAATTTTACGTTACAGTTATGTCGATCCATTATTATCATTTGTGTGAATACCCGAACCTTCAAATGCAGGACAGCATTCATGAATAAACTTGCAAAGGAAATTTGCAATTTTATTTAACTCACTGCGCTTCAAGTAGTGTCACAATTCACGGACTTGCAATATTCGCGTATTTTTCCATACATTCGTCGATCATCTTAAAAACGTCAAATAGGAATTTCACAAATAGCAAGTGGCTTTTACATAGTTTCTTGTCATGCGTGAAATTCATACGTTGCACTGCTCACCGCATAGTTAAAACTTTGCATGATAATTCGCAAAATGGCACCCGAGTCTCAAAAGGACTGTTTCTCGAATGGACTTATTCTCAAAAAGTCTAAATTCTCAAAAGGTCTAAATAGAAAAACGCTTAATTCTCAAAAGGGCTAATTCGTGCAATGACTTATAATCAAAAAGACTAATTCGCAAAATGGCCAACTTTTGCCAACAAGCAACTGAGTCAATTATTAGGTTAACATGAAATGCAAACAATAGCTGATAAATAATATTTTTATTAAAATAAAGCAATAACACTCATAGGGGAAAAAATGTAAAAAAAAATCATGTTGACGGAAAACTGAAAATGTTCATGTATTCAATGTATTCTTAAATATAACATTTGTGTGTACACTTATTTGGCGTAGCAGTAGGGGTCACTAACCACTAGACCCTAGACCGGCCACGGGCCAGTCAATCTTAAAATACACACTCTGACAGTGGTCCCTCATTTGCTGTTTCATAGACGTTGAAAGCATTTTACGCCATTGTCTTTTCATTGGAAAAGACACATGAATTATTTCATAAAGAATTGTACAGTTTTTGAAATAATATATATATATATATATTGCATGCATTGATTGTTTGATTGATTGAACTGGACGGATCACCAGCATAAAATTTACCTTATATAAGTATCTACTGTCTTCTAAACAGTAGATACTTATATAAGGTAAATTTTATGCCAGAAAAGGCTCTCAAAAGCCAAAACGAAAACATTTAGAAATTCTAGGTTGGTGAAACCTCAGCTAACGCTGGTGGCTTTGCATGCGTAGTTGTTACTAGTTAGGAATTTGTTAAGCGAATTACTGCACGTCTGTCTAACTTAGCTATGTTACCTTAGCACTTAAGTGGAGATAGAGATGCTTTATTTGATTACTATTATTTTGTGGATTTCGCTCCAAAAATGGACATCGTTTAGTACTTAACAAAAGTATTTCTGTCGCTACTGCTACCTTAAATAACAATGACAGCATGATGAGTTACATGTATTCGCCAGTTGATATGATAAAAGTCATCGGTCAAAAATAACTCAAAGCATTCGTTTGTCCAAACTACTCAATGGCAACCGAGCAACGTTAAAGAAAGTTTGTATTGTCGATCCGTAGATAAACGACCGTTTTCTAAAACTTTCACACCATTTCATGCCTAGATGAAGTTTTAGCTTTTGGTTCTTGGTTAAAAACTTGATCCTGGGTCTAGTATTTCGCCGGTCAGCTCGGATTTCCTTATTTCTATCCATCAGTTTATGAGAGTTGAAAATAGTGAAAGTGAGGCAATGAAAAGTGCTACTGTGTCTGGGCATATCTATAATGTCCTCTGTGTAGTTAGCAAGTCTTACGTTCTCTTCTGTTACTGAAATCGGTTAACGATCGGATTTAATATATATGGCAATGACAAGCTATCAATAAATAACATAACGAGTAAAGCCGTATCGGCAAATCAATTAATCGAATAATTCCTCCCAAATCCTTACAATTACTGGCTTTCTCTAGTATCAACTTGTTGCTGATTGGCTGCGTGATAATTCCTGGCTTAAAGAGACTTTGCACTAATTAATTCGGTCGCGGTATTTATCCGCTCGTGTGAACCCAGCTTTGGTTCAACAATTACAAATTATAATCAGAATGTGCGCGTTTAAATCTAAATAATTCACATCGCCTCTATTTTCACGCAGTTTGGATCGAAGACAGTATAAATTTTAATTTGTAATAGGATACTATAAGTTTGAATGGTCCCTTTAACGAGGTAATGTATAAAAAACCAAGAATACTCAAGGCAAACTTTATATATTATGTACTTCGTTGGGCAGCGCACACATAAACTTTGCTCACAGACACGAAATCTCGAAACACCTCGGAACTCACGTTGTATGAAGTTTAATCTACATCTACATTAATATTATAAAGAGTTATGATTTGTATTTTTGTATGTAATGATCAAACTTAAAACTACTGGACCCATCTAAAAAAATCTTTCACCATTACATCAACGGGGAGTAACATCGGCTATATTTTATTGTCAAAAAATAATAAAGATCCCTACAAAAATTGCAATAATGTACCTTAAGGTATAGAATCAAGGTATAAAAAAGAACGATATGATACCCGTGCGAAGCCGGAGCAGGCAGATATCTGCGAGGTTAAAAGTCTATAGATGGGAGACAGTTTTCGCAAAATGTCACAGCTGGAGAGAACATTAAGCCTTCGGTCCTGCGCCCAGTCTTTCACCGTTCGTGTTGGGCTATAAGAGTAAAAGAAAAGATAGTACACTTGTGTCTTCATACTGCACTTGTGCGCTATATTATCTCCTGCGTAGTTGGATAGTCTATGATGAGAGTGGCCGCCGCCGTAAAAAACATCTGTTTAGAGACCATTATCATTACCATTATAGCTTTTTTATCTTAAAATTTTGTAATTTACTAGCTGACCCGCGCAACTTCGTCTGTATGTATGTATGTTATATAGCCTATAGCCTTCTTCCTTCGATAAATGAGCTATCCGACAGTGAAAGGATTTTTTAATTTGCATAAGCAGTTCCTGAGATTACTGCGTTCAAACAAACAAACTCTTCAGCTTTATAATATTAATATAGATTTGCTCTTGGAAGATAATTGTTGTTACATTGGCTTTTTCCACAGTTGAACTCTTTGAACTCTGGCAAAGGCCATTGTGCTTTATAATTCCGTATGAACGAGCAATAAAAAAGCTAGTACTTCACAAATATTCTTCAGCGAACTTGACAATAAATTACGTTTCAAAAATTAAGTACCACCTACATTTAATGTACACATAGGTAATAAACATAAAATTCAGGTCAACTTTTTAAGACCCAGTTTTCGCGTGGAGTGCCTCGCGTTTTAGTACAAATTAATCTGACGGTTATGTGTCAAAATATGGAACGAAAAGTTCTTCATTAATATTGTATAATAGGAAAAGTTAATCTATACTAATATTATAAAGCGGAAGAGTTTGTTTTTTGTTTGTTTGTTTAATCGCGCTAATCTCAGGATCTACTGGTCCGATTTTGTTGGATAGCCCATTTATCGAGGAAGGCTATTGGCTATATAACATCGCGCTACGACTAATAGGAGCGGAGAAGCGACGAGAAATGTTTCAAAAACGGGGAAAAATTACGCATACGAAGTTGCGCGGGACAGCTAGTATACTCATATATATCTGAATCTGAGTTCTTATTCATCTTTTTTCCATGCGGAACTGTCAAAATCTTGTCTTAATGTTAATTAATGGAGAGTTGCGCTTAGAAATGCATCAAGGCGTATGCGCAGCGCACTCAAAATGTCCGCCACGCCAATTCAAGATCGTGAACAAGGACCCTGAATGAAAGCTTTAATTTGGCCACTCATAAACAAACCTAGATGAATCTTAAAAACATTGCATCCGTATCCATTGTATTAAAATAATAACATCTTGAGACAACTCACACTACGCTATCTGATCCCAAACTAAGCAGAGCTTGTACTATGTAAACCAGACAACTGATAAACATACATATCTAAATAAAAACATGTTATAGATAAATAACACCCCGACACATAATAAACCATCGTGCTCATCACACAAAGTTTAATCCTGGGTGGGGATCGAACCCACGACCTCTGGCTTAGCAGTCTGAGTCTTTAACTACTAGATCAACAGGCCAGTCAGTATTAATGATTATTTCAATAGTGTACACGTAGAAGGTAAGATATCGTCTTATTACTGTATCTTATATTTCCTGAAGACAAATCAGTTACCACATTCGTGTATATATGAACTGATTAATGATAAAATATCTAATACCACTATCTACAAGGTAAGTTTCTTGCGTCAACCAACACTGAAACAAGTGCTAATATCAAACAAGACCTGAATATAACCTTAATTCGATAACTTTAGCAAGAAACTTTAAACGATGCCGTTTGAGTAAACAGCTCGAGGCGCACCCATTAAAATTCCATCACCTTTTAGAGTTGGCTGTGAAAACGGTCGCTATGTCAGCTCGGTCGTTAGGCTGTATAGAGGAAGTGTATAACAAAACTATCTTGCGTCTTGGCAAGTTGAGGTCATAATATTTAGACGCAGTTTAAACTTGGTATGAATCATGATGAATTTTACTTTATAGTGTTTAGTTTATCTCTATTGTACTCAAAATCTTATTGACAAATTACCCGTTTATAATAATGTCTTGGGACAACTCACACAACGACATCTGATCCCAAACTAATCAGAGCCTGTGCTATGGAAACCAGACAACTGATTAACATACTTATTTATTTCTAAATACATTCATATCATAGATAAATAACATCTAGACACCGAATAAACAATCGTGCTCATCACACAAAGTTTTATCCTGGATGGAGATCGAACCACGTCCTCCGGCTGAGCAGGCAGGATCACAAACCACTAGGCCAACAGGTTAGTCTTTGTCGTATTTGTCGTTAAGATTTTAAGGCATAAGTTAGCATCATCCGTAAGTTGTCGTCAAACAATACACATAAGGGAACCTGAATAAAGCAAATCTCCATTATGCCTATCATCATCATCATCATATCAACCCATATGATGTCCCACTGCTGGGCACGGGGCTTCCCAGTAGAACCTACTTATTGTAGATCTTGGGGGTAATTGCCATAATCGGCGCGCTTGGCAAGCGGGTTGGCGATCGCAGTAAGGCTTTAAAGTACGCATAGGATGCTGCTGCCCGTCCTCCAGTGTGACATCCCTTAGTCGCCTTTACGACACTCACGGGAAGAGATGGGGTGGTACTATTCTTAAGCTAGGATAAATGTGATGAGCACGATTGTTCATTTTGTGAAATCAATTTGTAATATTATACCATGTATTTAGAAATATATAAGTATGTTTATCAGTTACCTGATTGCCATAGCAGGTACAAGCTCTGCTTAGTTTAGGATCAGATTACGGTAGAAAGAAAGTATATATTGTAACATAAATATAAAAAAAATGTAGAGAAAGGAATCTAGAAATGTAGTTATGTTGAGAATCAAATAAACAGAAATATACTGATGTAGAAATGTGGCTGTTGCAGTTACATTAGAAAGTGATGTTATAATTCCTCTAGAAAATGTTACCAGGTAAAGATGATGCCCAAGTGATATGAAACTTCCTCATGATCGTTCTTATACTTCTTATGTTATTGTGAGTCATAGTTTTTTTCCATCACTGGTTTGAATTATCGGCAAAGGTATCTGAGACAGTTGAATCCACCGATAATATTCCTAAACTTGAGGTAAATATTATTATTTTGAACAGGTTGTCGAAGATAAAATCTGGCAGTTAGTATTTAGTTACTAACGCATAGGTAAGCTTTAAGTATTATTTTTTTTAGACTGCTACAAGTCACCCTGCACAACAAAAAATCCTTATAAATATTATTATTATTATTACATCGGACGACGAATAAACTTATCGCATTTATTTTTAAATCTTCAGAATATTTCTCGCCCTTACCCCTAAACCCTTGGGTTGTAATTTAAAACACATTAATTTGGTAGGAGAAAACATAAATGGATTCTTGTCGAAGTTCACTCTTTTGTGTAGGATGTGCAATTTAAAATTTATCATTAAAAGTGATTCCAGTGACGAAAATTATTTACCAGTCAATTATTGTGCTGTAGCAGGTATGTTATCAATTTTCGGAGAACATCAAACTTGGAAGAATTTTCTTCAGCTCTAAATTTACCTTATGTCAAATAAATAATAATATTATTAATAAAAAATAATATATATTATTAACTATCTCTGCAAATAAATAAAATTGAAGAGTCTGTTTGTAATATCAAAATAACAGTTTTATGCATATATATTAATTATTATGGATAACATATATCCATAATAATTACTGATAACAAAAATACAGTTTTTTTTGTCTGTCTGTCTGTCTGTCTGTTTGTTCCGGCAAATATCCGAGAGCAAATAAATTATAATTATGCGAAAATATTTAAAATGTTGCTAATATACTTTCGAGTCTTATTTTTCTTTCTTTTATATTGTTTTGAAGTTCATAGCAAATAAAGTCTCCTGAAATAATTAAAAATACAAACGTATAAAAAATATTTATTGTTTTTTTTAATCGCCCTGTCTAATTTCTTTCTAGTTCTTCATATAGAACAAAAAATAAAGCGCCATCTATTGGTTTATTGTTTATTATTGACCGCGTCCTTGTGTTGGTAGTTCGCTGTTTTTACCGTCCTTTATCAATGGCACTAGGACATCGGAGAAATAGTGGGCGTGGCTAAAATAGTGAAACATCGAAGTTCAGTAGCTGTTGTCAGCGTCTTAACCTTCCACTCGTGGCTTCTTTACTTTACACTAAATAACTTTGTGATGTCATTTTTTAAAAATATTAAATGTATTGAACCTTTAACCACCTACCACCTATTTTTGGACTTGTGACATTACTCAACTACAAAGCATTTTACTGGAGTAAATCGTTGTTTATTGCTAAATCTAATAAAAAAAAACAACGATTTTACTCCAGGGTCCTTATTCACTATCATATTTTTCGCGGCAAACCCGCGCTTTTAACTGTCAAAATCTTGTCATAATGATTAAAAGAGAGCTGCGCTTAGAAATGCATCGCGCATTCGCGCCGACAGCTTTGTGCGCACCGCGCATGCGTCAATTCGCGCGGACTTGCCGCGAAAATGAAAAAAAACATAGTGAATAAGCACCCGGGTCTCACTGACGTATTATTGGTGGTTGTGTGACAAAAGTAGGTGATAGATGGTTTAAGGATTCTTTTTTTAAACAGATATTACAATTATTTGGTATAATGTAAAGAAGCCATGAGCGAGAGGTAATTAGTATACCTATTATCTACAAATCATCCTGTATATTCGAAACAAGCGTTAGCTCATAGCAGCATAAACCCCTCTTGATTCCTTGTTCCGCATCACAGCACCACGCTACTCGTTCAAAGTATATGTGTTCGCACAACTATTTTACGGAAGATTAACTGACACCGTGGTTGTACCCACCAAGACGACCTATATTTTTAAGCTATTGCATAGCTTCTATCGCGGGCCTTGAGCGCGGGGACCGAATCCAGAAATTCCGTAACGAACAAACCTCACGCTCCCCACTCCGACGGGCACAGCGGTGATACTTTTTACTTTTGCCATCTATCAATGAATAGCAGAACTTTTAATGATTTTTTTTTAAATTAAAAAAAAACTTTTTTAAAAACTAAAAAAATATATATTTTTAATTGCTTTTTTTAAATTAAAAAAAAAAAAAACTTTTTTAAAAGAAAAAAAATTCAAACATTGATTTTTAAAAATTAAAAAAAAACACTTAATATATATATATATATATATTTTTAATTGCTTAGGTTGATAAAAATACTATGCAATAGCTTTACCGCGGCAGTCCCAGAGTGCCACACATTTTTTTTTATACTACGCAATGAATAGACGAGCAGGTCGTGCGCTTGATGGTCGCGCGTCACGCTAGCTCATAACAGTATCAGTGCCACCCAAATCCTTTTTTGACACCGCATTGCGCATCAAATTTGAGACATTAGCTCATATATCTCGTTTGCCCAGTAATTTATTAGGGCCTACCGTACCACCAGTAAGTATTTAACTTACTAAACCATGTCATATAATGGCTTAAAGCATAAATACTTACCTCAAAAGCGGGCTTATCAAAACTGCGACACTTCGAGATATGTTCCCTCATTTATTCCAATTTCAGTGCTCAGTATTGAGAAATACTTATATTAAAATTTCCCAAGACTGAGCACGCAAAACTAGTTCTATGTATAAGAGAAATTAGTTTTTCGCTTCGCTAGTAATATAACCGCCGAACTTCCAATAATAATGTAGGTGACAATGTCACGCTAGTTGGAAAACAACTAATGACTGAACTTTGATTAGCAAAGTTGTTGATAAGACATGCCGAAAACGTTGTGGGCTTTCGAGTGATTAATTATGGGGGTCTGATGGTGAACCTACATAATGTATTAGACGTCGAAATTGAATACCTATAGCCGGAATTAATCGATTCCATTTAACGCATACCAGTAAGCATTTCAATTTATCATCAGTTTCAAACATCATTGTGACGTGGTTTAAACATAGTTTTGAATAGTTTATAGTATAATTGATGCCGACTTCGAATAGTACTTGCTATATCCCTTTGAGTTAGCGGACCATTTAACATACTATCTATACATATACAAGATTTTTTTGGTATAGTCAGTGCAAAGCTTAGCTTAAAAATCTTGTTGGGGTGTCTGACCCCAACAAGATTATTACTTCAAGAAATTTCATAAAGTAAATGAAAATATTGAAAACTTGCAGAGATAAAAGTCATTCAAGTTGTCTTGTGTTCTTGGCGCTATCATGCTCATTGCGTCCCGTAGGACGTAAACCATGGTTATTATTGAAAAATAAGTGATGATCACATTTCACATCACATTGTGAACAGGATTTGGACTGTTAGAATGATTAATTATTATTGATTGATTAATTCATTCATTGAAAAATATAACATAGTCCAAAAACTACCCCAATGGATTGTGTTACTGATTCTGAGCAAACTACTTTCAGGTTTGGACTATACCAAGAATAACGTTTAAGTCACTTGTCCTGACTGATTCATTGATGTAGAGTCTAAAACGCTGGGCCTACAAATTTGAAATGTTGGCAGTTGATACCTTTTATCCTGTCTGCGCAGGAAATAGGGTTATATTTTTCGAATATATATATATATATATATATATATATGTGTGTGTGTGTGTGTGTGTGAAGGATTGTTGGAAATTCACCCCTTAAGGGTATAAAATAGGGGTTGCAAAATTGTATGAAATTCCGTCAGTTTCGAAGTTATATCTGTAAAACTGCGTATTTGGGTTTTTGGTTTTAAATAACGAAGCACGTATTTCAGCGCTTTTGGAAAATCAATTCCCAAGGGGGTAAAATTATCTTTGCGGGCAAAGCCGCTAGCAACAGCTAGTCATCTATATAAATAAAAATCAATTGCCGAATATATGTGAGCACAGCGAGCCAGCTGCGCATTAATGGATAATTCATTTTGTGTTGTGGTTGCGAAAGTCAAGACAATGTTTGTACAAACTAATTTTTTGAAGAATCTTACGGAAAAGTAATATTAATGCGTAAATTTGAATTTTTTCTTAATTTGTAATGTAAAAGAAGAAAATGAGACATATTATATGGATACTTTTAACCCTAATTTTTCGATTTATTAATATTGTCACGCCACATGATCATGCCTGAATTTTCTCTAGTAGAAGTATGAAGTAGTACAATAGAGCAAATACTACAAACCACTCAAAACATGAAAGTTTCTAATTAGGTGTTCACATTCCATATATCGAAATTAGAATAAAGTTTGCATAAACAAAAATATGAATAAATATAAAACTTCACCATTATCCTTTGTTGTATTAATACTCGCAAGGGAAATTAGCCTGACGGAATTTTTCCGTCGGTATCATTCGGGGTTTGTTTACCCTATTAGAAATACAGGCGTGATGGACGACCTCGATTACGGGGCAATATTCAACCGGCTAAAACATTGTCTATGACGTCACACTGTCACTGGCCGCCACACCAAAGGCTTACATTCAAACTCACGGTCCGATGAACCAAGCCCTCGATATGGTTATAAAAGAATTTATACTCACTTACTAATGAACAGGTTGAAATAAAAATCCTATAATACGTAACCTCTACGTAATGTTATTTTAGTTGCACATTTTCGTTATTTGTCGTTTGCAATGCCTACCTGCGTTTGATTGCAGCTTGCGTATTCGAAATAAAGGAATCTCTATACATGCAATATCGCATGACGGCCGTAGCAATGCGGCATTCAAATTCAACGCGTGTTTTAAATAAACACTACCCAAATGACTAATTTGCATTTCAGTTAAGAACTAGCTTTCGCTTGCTGCTCCGCTCGCCTGGATGTCAATTATCGCGATAAAAACTGTCATATGTCCTTCCCCGGGACTCAAACTATCTCCATACCAAATTTCATCTAAATCGGTTTAGCTATTTCAGTGTGAAAGCGTATCAGACAGACAGACAGACTGAGTTACTTTCACAGTATGGAAACCTGATGATTTATTTTAAGAAGTGTCACAAAGAAATGACAGTTTCCAGCAACCATTTTCCAAATTACAAACCTTTATTTCTAAGTAATAATACTATTCTTTTTTTTTACTATCCCCGAGTCTGATATGTTTGTCATCATCACTTACATCATCATTCATATTGATCATCTAAAGAAGCTGGTGGAAATAGACTGGATGCAGAAGATGAACAACTTGCCTTCATGGTATGAATAAAATAATTATAAAATCTAGTTGATGACTACTGACTAATAATTATTAAATGGTCTATTTAGCAGCGGATAGCGAACCTATTGCATAATATCCGATATATTGCGTTGAAGGAATGGCTGGCACTGTTATGAGATAAATATTTTTATTATCATTCGATACCGGCGCCAGGTTCTAACAGCCTGGCATATGCTGAACTGGATATCCAACATTCATTAATGATACATACATACATTTGACTGCCTCTGTGGCGTGGTGGGAGTGTATTCGACTGCTACACAAGAAGTCGTATAAAACTTTGTGTAATGATGGTTTACTCTGTGTCTGGGTATTATTTATCTATAATATGTATGTATTTAGAATTAAATAAGTATGTTTATCAGTTGTCTGGTTTCCATAGTACAAGCTCTGCTTGAATAACTGTAACATGTTCTTATGTTGTGACTTACGGTGCAGTAAATAATCTTCTTCTTCTTTCTTCTTAACAACTATTTAATTTAATATTAAATGAGTTAAAAAAATACCGTGTGCCGGCCTAAGAATAGTGCCATCCCATCTCTTCCCGTGGGTGTAGTCAAGGCGACTAAGAGATGGAGGTTTTAAAGTATTAAAGCCTACTACTAACACGCTCGCCAAGTGAAGCAATTATAGGCAAATTCTATTGGTTCTCCAGACCATGCCCAACAGGGGTACATCATGTGTTGACTTATGTAATAAGTGTATTAAAAAATGCGATATTTTATGGTACTTAGATTTTGAAAAAATGAAGTACCTCGTATAAAATCTTGATTTTACCACATCTTTCTGTTTTTCATTTTTTTTAAAGTCGACTCACGCAGTAGGGTACTAGCCCTGTGTCACGGGGGACTACAAAGATACAAGTCACGGACACAAAGTACACTCAGACTCGGAACAACAATTTGTAGATCACACAAAGTGGTGTAGTGAACCCACGATCTCTTGTCGTAGCAGTCGGACACACTCCCACCACGCCACAGATGCAGCATAAATTGCAACAATGTTTTAGATAAGAAACAATATTCAAACTATTTTTAGTTACTACAGAATGACAATTCACATATTCAAATTTATTTTATTAATCGAACTAGTTCATTGTAAGGGAACTGTCGTAAGCAAAAACACCTGCCCTGTTTCATATTTTTTGTAATCGTTTTGCCGATAACTCGATATGTACCTATAAACAAAACGCTTCATAAAAACATACGCGTACTATCATATAGCGTAATGAAAATGTAACGTCCAGTGTCATAACTTAATTGATTGATTGAAAATCTAGACATAACCAAATACGTCTGCTTTTCGGACATACACCAAAATTATTAGTAAACTAGCTTTCGCCCTCGGCTCCGCCCGCGTGGATGTCGGTTATCGCGATAAAAACTCTATCCTATGTCCTTCCCCGGGACTCAAACTATCTCCATACCAAATTTCATCTACATCGTTTTAGCTGTTTGAGCGTAAAAGCGTAACAGACAGACAGAGTTACTTTCACATTTATAATATTAGTATGGATTTTAGACCCAGTAGGTCTCAAGTTTCAAGCTACCCACATACCAAACTTTATCCAAATCGACCCAGTATCTTTAGAACAAAATGAACGAACTCTTTAAAGAAGATTGAAGATTTTTTACGTCCAATTACAATTTAAAAAAGCAATAATTTTGAATTCGGTTCAAAACACAGTCATTAAATAACATATGCGTAATGAAATTTTCATTTTGATAAAGTTAGTAGATACATGTGAAAAAGTAATGTCTCGTCAAGGTAAAATTTTATCGATTGTAAGAAAATTATTCCTACATGTGTAAAGTGTGTAGAAGAGCTTATATACGATGTCATAACAGCGGTTTAGCCCGCACTTCCTCCTACGTGGATTACGGCCATTTAACTTGAGCTCTCTAATGTATGGCGCATCTATTAAAACAGAGATGAAGATGCTAGCTATCAGTGGCGTAGGGTCTTTAGAATACAATTCTTTTCGGTTTCCCCTTAAATTGGTTTTTGGTTAATATTGTACGTACAAAAACCGTCTCTAACAGGATACATTTTCTTAAGTGTACTTGTATGTTGTAATAAATGTTTTTTTTTTCGTATCGGGTTACCTTAGGAAAATTTTAACCCTTCGCCTCTGCTAGCTACAATTAAAGTAAACCGATTTTTATGAAAATTGTAACAGTATTTATGTTAGATTATTACCCTTATAATAGACTAAATGAATCAAAATCTAAACAGTTTTGCATAAACTCCGACGTTCGAACAGTTTTGAACAAATAAAAGGCCATAAAGGAAACAAAAATCAGTTTCGGGTTAATATCTATAGTATAGTATACTTTTTTTCTGTCTATACTAATATTATAAAGCCGAAGTTTGTTTGTTCGTATGCGGTTATCTCAGAAACTACTGATCCGAATTGACAAATTCTTTAACTGTTGGATAGCCCATTTATCGAGGAAGATAAAGGCTATATAACATCACGCTACGACCAATAGGAGTGGAGCAGCAATGAAAAATGTTGCAAAAACGGGGAAAATTGACGCAGACGAAGTTGTGCGGGACAGCTAGTCTCCAATATATGTATAGGCACTGCCACTTTACACTTTTATAATACTAAAGATAGGTTAGGCCATCCAAAGTCTAGTCATGCAGACTTTTTCCAATTTCCTTCAAAGGTTATAAAAATAAATCGAATGTGAAGATCTATTTCAGGTCCTAGAGTAATAAAAAAAGAATCAGGTTAATAATATTACCCACGCGTAGACGTTACTATACTATAGAGGCAGGTAATATAATAAGAACGTATATAGTATAGATGTTATTGGGTGAATCTTCCTATTAAACCTATTCCAATTAATTGTTATTCGAAATTTACAATTTGCCGAGTTTAGCCCTGATCATTCTTCCGATTCACGTATTTAAAGCAGTACTGCAGTAGTGACTGATATACATACTTATATTTCTAAATACATACATATTATACATAAATTACACCCAGGTACAGAATAAGCCATCGTGCTCATCACACAAACTTTTATCCTGGGTGGAGATCGAAGCCACGACCTCTTGCATAGCAGTCGGATACACTCCCATCGCGCCACAGAGGCAGTCAAATTGGTTGAGATGCGGACAAACAGATGGGAAGTTTAGCGCGTAGCACGCGTAGTCGCGTATGACGTCATCGGCCCGCAACGCAAAATAAGTTGCCCCGCGGAGGATCGGCATCGGCATTGCCGTCGAGTAGTTTTGTGCGATACATACGGTGCTGATTAGTGGACGCACTTGTATGACATCCTATACAAAGAATAATACGATCCGTTTGATGCCATGCGTCCACTACGTACGATGCGGATATGTAGACGCCTACAATACTACGATCCGTTGCGTGCGATGCGTCCGAAGCGTACGATACTGACAAGTAGACGCTTACCTAATCATTGCGTTTACATGATTCGCGCGAGAGATTTCACTAGCGCGTAATCGCGTGTCATTTTGTCATTCATACTCAGAGCTCCTTGTTGCGTTCAGTATACTCGCGAACCTAAGCACGAATGAACGAACTAATCAATATATTTTTCATTAAAAAATAAAGAGAGGTGTCTAATTAACACCCGGTTGGAACGTAGTTATTTTTGCTATATCATATTTGTTTTTGTAGCTGGTAACTAGTGTAATTTCAGAAAATTAAGTTTTTATATTATTTTTATTCTAAATTCTTGTTGACTGTCTTGATCTGGCCCAAAGCCTTACGCGCGTGTTTCACGTTATGTGAACGCAATAACGAAATTGTCTTGCGCGTATCACTCGCGCCTAATTCGTCTCATCTGAACACTGCCCAGTGTCGGGAAAGGACATAGATAGTTTTATCGTGATAACCGAACTCCACACGGGCGAAGTAATGGGCGAGAGCCTGTAATATACAGAAAGATTTTTAAACGAAGGAATGCGAGTAACCTCCCACTCATGGCTTCTTTACATTACACCAAATAACTAAATAAACAAATTAACCCTTTACTACCTACTTTTGTCACACAACCATCAACCACATATCATCTGAGACGATGTTTTTTTGTCAGGGTTAGGGGCTAAACCTCACAATAAATAATGATTTTACTCCATCAAAATATTATATAGGTGGTTAAGGTCATTACTCCAAAAACAATTGGTAGGCGATTAAGGATTAATATATTAAATATTTTCCAAGACTGATATTACAAAGTTATTTAGTGTTTTGTAAAGAAGCTGAAAGGAGGGAGAGGAGGTTATTAGTATTTAAAAAATCATCCTGTATATTACGAGCTCTTACCCGTGACTTCGCCCGTGTGGAGGTCGGTTTAATTCAAATTAGGTTTAGGTCAAATTAGCACGTTCATGATTGTATTTTTTTTATATTTAGGAGTTTTACAATACCAACGCAATATCTGAAAAAAAATACTAGTCTATGTAACCTACCTCTATCGTTTGTAGTCAAACAGAGCTTTGTGACATCAAAGACTAGCAGAATTTCATCAGAGCTTTCCGGGAATAGGACCCTACAACGGATATTCCTTATAAAGGTTGTAGCGATGCCTGTTTATTTTTTATAACAGACTTATGTTACGACAGGAAATAATACAGCTATCACATTGATATTGTCATTTTTATGTATTATGTTTCAGTTACAATTACGAAAGATTAAAGTGATAAACATACTTATATATTTTTAAATACATACATATTATAGACAAATAACACCCAGAAACAGAATAAGCCATCGTGCTCGTCACACAAAGTTTTATCCTAGATGGGGATCGAATCCACGACCTCTTGAGTAGCAGTCGGACACATTCCCACCGCGCGACAGAGGTTTTTTTTTAAAGATAACTAGCAATGTGGGATTGTGGTCCCACATTACTAGCAATCCTGTTAACCCCTCCAGCTAAGCGTCGGTAGTATAATGGGTAGAATTTTAACCCGCGACATCACGATTGCGAGACCCATGCCTTAGCCATTAGGCTACCGCCTTTGTTAAAGAAATATCGGTATCAAAAATCAGTTTCGGTAGGCAGCGGCTTGGGTGTGTCCTTGACACACCTGTAGTCCATGAGCGGTGGTTACCGCTTACCATCAGGTGGGCCGCTGGCTCGTCTGCCAACCATAGGCAATAAAAAAAAAAATAAAAAAAAAAGTCATCAGAACTTGAACTCATTCGGAATTGATGATGATCATTCCGATACATCTAAAATTCGGTATTTAAAGTAGGGAGCAGGAGTTCATGTTGGTAAGTCCCACCATAAACAATAGATATAAAAAAATATTTATATTAGATATAATTCAGGGCTTCATTGCGAGAAACGTCGGGTAAATAAAAGGTTCGTATCTTTAAATAATTCACGCGATTAACTCCTGAATTATATATACTGATTTTATAAAGCAGAAGAGTTTGTTTGTTTGTTTGTTTTTTCGACGCGGCAATATCAGGAACCACTGGTCCGAATTGAAAAATTCTTTCACGGTTGGATAGCCCATTTATATAACATGCCGGACGCGGAGCAGTAATGAAAAATGTTGCAAAAACGGGGAAACTGTACGCTTACGAAGTTGCGCGGGACAGTTAGTTTCTAATATGTATAAAAATCGCGAAAGTTTTAAAACAAAAAACATTTACATAAGTTAAATATGTGACGATATTTGATTATGCACTAGACATTCTTACTTAAACGAGTATGTATCACTATGAATACATGGAGAACTGGTAATGCGACGGACACCTCTGCGTTTGTCATGCCAATGCAAGGTAAATTCAAATTTATGACGTAGTTTGTACTTATTTAGACACTAGAGAGATAACAATAAAATATTTCTGTATAATTATTGCACTGATTGGAATATTACGTAGGTACAGTAACAACGGCACCAATGCCGGTAGAGGGTTCATAAATCAGAATCGTATTTCCTTAGTGAGAAATCAAACTATAATTCCCCGTTGATCTAGATGTATTTGAAAATATATTTCCAACTTAAAAAAATATTAATTTTTACAATGCGACTGTTGAGGCCATCGGCTCTGACGGTTCTCCATTCCTATTGTTTGTCTTCTACTCACTTTCAAATTCTCAATAGTTAATCTTCTAAAAGAACTTCACAGTACCTACTTATCTTCCTGACTATCGCTGGTCTTATGTTGAAACCCTTTTTTTACGTATGTTAAAATCCCCACGGATGCCAACCCGTCGTGGGTACGGCAGGTGGGTGTGTCGAACTCGAACCGACTAAAAAATTACACGTTGTTTCGTTTCGTTTAGCCCATGACCGGAGATGACGCGGAATAGTTTCCTTCACCTTCGGTGCTCCTTAGCCATGTATATCGCCCCATCCATTGCTTTCATTTGCTGCTTTGTTTGGCTGCCCTACCCGACGCCCTCAAGCTAACATATTGCAGACACCCTTACAATAGCCATAATAAAAAAAAAACGTGTGGCACTCGGGGACTGCCGCGGTAAAGCTATTGCATAGCATATATTTTTTATTAACTAATGCAATTATAATTATTTATTTATTTTTTATTTATGCAGTTTTTTTTTTCATTTGCGAGCTTCGTACAGTCGTACCATATACATATATGTCAAGCGAACGCTCGGCCGAGCTACATGGTAGGCGGAGTGGGGGGGTGTTAGTGGTAGGTGTGTATTTTCGTTACGGAATTTCTTGATTCGGTCGCCGCGCTCAAAGCCCGCGATAAAAGCTATGCAATAGCTAAAAAATATATCCACAGATCTCATACTTAAAATAACCGTTAATAAATGCACATGAGTTTCTTGGCAGCTTCTTCTCATGAGCTTTACACTTGGAACTGCCACCTAACCTCATTTTGTTTTTTTTTTTTTCAAAAATTCATAATTTTATAAAATTTTTAGTATGTTTTAATTTGACGTTTTCAAATAATCATTAACCTGATTTTACGAAATAAAGATATTTGACTTTGACTTTGACTTTGAAATACTACTGCCATTTAATAAGTTTTGTTTGACCAATGAAATCGACCACGTAATACCTTCACCTAGGTATATTTCATGACGTGTATTTAGGTGTAACCCGCACTGCGAAAAAATCCTACCGATATTGTTTTCGCAATTCTGTAACACATGGTGTCATATGGAATACGCACCGGCGTTTCAGATTTGTGATTTTTTGAATGCCGTTTACTGAAAATAAAATATAGAGAAAATAAAAACCGCGCGGTGAGATTTCACAGCATCCCATTTAGTATATTTTGTCGGACTGATGAAATCAACTAATGACGTTCGCGTATATTTCATGTTTTATGTAGCGATTTTATTCTCACATTTTTTTTAACAAATTGTAATTAATTTAAAAATAGTGTAGTAAAAATATAAGCTTCTTTAAAATAAGTTATGTTTAATTAAAACATAAATTATTTTAAAAACCTTATTTTTTTACTTTTTATAACTAATACTGCTACTGTGTTACTAACTTAAATGTGATTTCTCCAATGTTCCCACATTAATCAATTAATGTTGTACACTAGGCTAAGTTCTTTGGTATTTTATTAAAGTGTATCTCAATAAGTATAACAATTGTAAGTAAATCAATAAATAAATGCATATCTATCCACACTAATATTATAAATGTGAAAGTAACTCTGTCTGTCTGTCTGTTACGCTTTCACGCTCAAACAGCTAAACCGATTTAGATGAAATTTGGTATGGAGGTAGTTTGAGTCCCGGGGAAGGATATATAGTACAGTTTTTATCGCGATAGCCGATATCCACGCGGGCGGAGCCGCGGGCGAAAGCTAGTAAATTATAAATGGGAAAATAACTCTGTATGTCTGTTACATTTTCAGGCTTAAACCACTAAACCAATTTAGATGGAACTTGGCATGGAGATTATTTAAATACCAAAAAAAGACATAAGATAGTTTTTATGGCGATAACCTACATCCAAGCGGGATGAACCGCGCGTGAAAACTAGTTGTAATCTAATTAAGCTGACGCGGTGCAATGAGATTTCGCAGTAGCAAATACATCATCCTATTCTAAATAGAATACCTAATGTATTTCCCGCTTGTGGTTTCAATTCGAATAAGGTTTCAAATACTTTTTAAGTAAGTATATGTTATATATGTTAGAACGGGGTAATCTGAGGAACTACTGATCCGAATTGAAAAATACTTTCACTGTTGGATAGTCCATTTATGGAGGAAGGCTGTAGGCTATTTAACATCACGCTACGGCTAATAGAAGCGGAGCAGCAATGAAAAATGTTGCAAAAACGGGGAAAATTTACACATACGAAGTTGCGCGGGTCAGCTAGTGTATGTATATATTATATGTATCTATATATATATATATATATATATATATATATATATATATATATATATATATATATATATATATATATATATATATATATATATATATATATATATATATATATATATATATATATATATTTATATAATTTTATAATATGAGTCTTCATATTGAAATTTGTGTTATATATTTATTTTGCATCAGTCCTCTAATATGGTGTATAAGATAGTGGTGGCAGCACCTTACCTGCATATACAGTTTATAAACAGAGAAACATTGTAAACATTGGCAATTTGAAAAGAGTGGCCACGAGTTTTTATTGCCTGTTCTTTTCTCGGGCTTTACCTATTGTTTGCGAACAGGCATTACCAGTAAATGTAGAATCGACTTTTCACAAGTGTAGTATTTTGCTTCCTAAGTGAATAAATCATTTTTATTATATTTTTATTTTTATTATGTTAGTTATCTTTCTTTTTTTTTATTGTAACACTTTTGATTACTCTACACCAACATCCTACTCTGAAACTCAAAGGTTTGCTGGTAGAAAATTCAATATTGACTGCAGCTCGCCTTTGCACATAATCATTATGTATTTTGTACTATTGTTTGTAATTTTTTTTGGGTGTACAATAAAGAATTGGAATTTGAATGTGAGGCACGTGTTTAAAAAGGTCAGGCATTCAGAACTGAGGTCAGGGGGAGGGACACAACCGGCCAAGAGATCATTTGATTCTTTGATTCGACACCGGTACACCTGCTACCATCGCCCAGGAGAAAGGGGCAATTGCCTGTCAAAACACACTGGTACAGTGTCTAAATAGTTAAAAAGTTTGACTGCCTCTGTGGCGCGGTGGAAATCTATCAGACTGCTACGCAAGAGGTCGTGGGTTCGATTCCCACACGGAACACCACTTTGTGAACAAAATTAAGAACAACCACAAATTGTTGTTTCAAGTTTGGGTGTACTTTGTGTCCGTGACTTGTATGTTTGTAAATTCCCTCGCGACACAGGGCTTGTACCCTACTGTGGGAATCGTCTTTAAAAAAAATCCCCTGAAGATGGTCTTACAGTCCCCTGTTGCCTCCCTTTGAATCTAGAAAAGGTAGGTAACCCTGTGTTTCTCACAATCACAATACAACCAAGTTTAATGACCTTGTTAGCAACTATTGTAGGTACCACCGTTTCAAATAACAAGGAGTTCCCCGCAACAGGAAACGAACTTTTAGCCTACTAAAGTATTAAAACCAACATAAATACGTTAACAAGTTAGTCGTGTCTGTTTGTTTGTACAGTGACCTACTAAACGCGTATTGTACTAGATTCCCATTGAGGTGAAGGCGAACTGAATGGTATATTTATGACGTCACTTGACAGGTTAGACAAGCGTAGCCTATGTAAATACAATTGTGTATATGCAGTTGCTGTAATAATAGACATTTATAAATGGATTCCGCTGTATACAATATATTGCGAAGTTTAAACGTATTTTATTTATTTTTGTTGAGCTTTTATTTGTTAGGTACTACTGAAAACTAAACGCGAATGTGCCATTCTCTCTAAATATCGTAATACCACATTTACACATTCGAGCGAATCGCGGGGCGATTAACGAACACGCTTATGTAAACAGAGCGCTCGCTATTCGCCTCGAGCCTCGCTTCGCGATTCGCGCAAACGCGTTGGGAGCGGTTTTTCGGACGCGAATCAAAGGGCACGAATGGCGAACACGAACTTACTGTTTACACATTATAGTACAAATGTGGTATTATATTTATTGCAAGGAAATTCTGAACATTTTTCAACAATGAAAGTTTTGCTTTTGAAATTTGTTATTTAGATACGATTAGCGTAAGTTAAGGATAATATTAGGAGAAATAAAGAAGGTATGGATATTAAAATAATAATAATAATATCTTGGGACAACTCACACAACGTCTGCTGATCCCAAACTTAGCAGAGCTTGTACTATGGAAACCAGACAACTGATAAACATACTTAAATATTTCTTAATACGTACTTATTGCAGATAAATAACACCCAGACATAGAATAAACCATCGTGCTCATCACACAATGTTTTATCCTGGGTGAGGATCGAACCCACGATCTTCGGCTTAGCAGTCAGGATCACTAACCACTAGACCAACAGGCCAGATTAAACACTAACAAATTAAACTTCAACTAATTGGTTAATTGGATCGTATCAGGAAAATGAACTAAAATTCTAAAATAAATTTAAATATACGAATACGTTGTTTCATTCATCAAACACACAAAATAAGTTAGACATAAAAAAATTATGCAAGTTTCTGCTTACATAATCATTTTAGTTATCTTTAGAACATTATCTACACTTATTACAGATTCTACACGTAATATTCATAAAAATGAATAATGAATATCATTTTAGAGACACAAAGTTTCTAAGAAAATTACTTTCAGAACTTTACTCAGCATAAATAAAATGTTGTAGACTCGGCTTAAAGCGCAAGATAGATTTATTAAGTCATTTTTAAAGTCTTCATCACCATTAAGGACGATTTTGCTAAAATCGCGACTTCGAACGTAAATTCATGATCATAACATGGTCGTGGTATAGAATCTCCATGCTATGAAGATGGGATTTTTTTTTATCATAGTATAAAATAAAGTCAATGTTTATTTAAAAAAAAAACTGAAATCAAGTTTTTATTCACTTGCAAAACCGACACTTGTGAAACGTCGGGATTCTCCATGTACTTACGTTGTACAGATTTTCTAAAAAACTCAACGGATTCTTATGTTGTTTTCACTATTACCCATTCAGATTTTTTTCCGGGTGGTTTATGTACAGGTAGTACCTGGGACGGGCTGATAATAACATATAGGTCCTTAAATATTTCTAACACACAGCCGAAATATAAAAAAAATCTAAATTGACAATTTAGTATGTAGGGACATTGTCTCGGGACATCTATTTAATCGCCTTCAAAAATAATGGTTCTCTGTTTAACCCGTATACATGTATGTACGTATCGTATCGTATCGTACGTATCTCGTATGTATGTTCGCGATTTTCTCGAAAGCTCGTGATACAATTCAAATGGGGTTTTCACGATTTCACTGCATATTATCTAGGAAGGTTTTAGTGTATAAAACGTTCTCCTAGTTTAAAAAACACCAGAGATATAGACTAAAACAAAATAATTGACTGCCTCTGTGGCGCGGTGGGAGTGTGTCCGACTGCTACGCAAGAGGTCGTGGGTTCGATTCCCACACGGAACACCACTTTGTGTGATCCACAAATTGTTGTTCCGAGTTTGGGTGTACTTTGTGTCCGTGACTTGTATGTTTGTAAAGTCCCCTGCGACACAGGGCTTGTACCCTAATGCAGGAGTCGTCTTTAATAAAAAAATGAGTCTGCGAAATTTACATTCGGTGATGTTCTTGATATTTTTTTTGATACATTTTTATTAAAAACTATAAATTCTACGAACTTCGTCGAAATTGGTAGCACCATATAATAAAAATATGGTAGTTTATGCAATCGTGGATTGTTTAGCTTTAGATAGCTTGAAGTTTCGACCATTTGTACAAGCGGATTGTTGAAGCGCTGTCATGACTCCGTTTCCGATGCCGATGAATCTTCATCTATACTCTCCTTTGTTGAAAACAGGCTTTTATGGTGGTAAATGGTGCTGCCCGTAACATTTTTCCATTTTGTTTTAATTCCCCTCATACTATATTTTGCTTTTAACAACATAAATAGCATAGCATTGTTTGCCAATGGCATGGCAAAGATTATAACAGAACATAGTTTTAGCAATTCAATGGAGTTGACAAATAACGTTTGTTATGCATAGGTTATCAATCTATAACGACTAGAAACAAAATGTTTGCGATAATCTAAAAAACTACTAAACGATTTTAATGTGGCTTTCACTATAATTCAGATAATTATTTTATACAAATCTTGAGAATGAGGGCCCCCCCTCATTCTCACTTGGTGATGACCAAGCAAATCAAGATATCTTTGAGTTTAACGACGGTACTACTGTCGGTCGGTTTCCGAAAAATGTCGCGCCTCACCGTGCTTAGGAGAGCAGTGAAGAATTAAGCTATCAGTCTTGTACCTAATCTATCTCTGGTCGTGTCGGATTTCCTTCCTATCAAATAATAAGAGAGAGGGAATAGAGAGTCTTCTTAGAGTCCTCAATAATATATTCTGTGTGGCTTGCCTCTGAAGAGAGCCATGACCGAAATCGGTAGATAGATATATACCTTTATAGATACCTTTATAATTTAATAATTGATCAACGCAACTTTGTTTGCATCAATTTTCTAGTTTTTGCAATTAACTTTATTGATGCCCCGTTCAAATTGGTCGTAGCGTGATGTTATATAGCTTATTGCCTTCCTCGATAAACGGGTTATTCAACACTAAAAAAAATATTCAAATCTAAGCAGCTTGAGATTATAGCGTTCAACCAGACAAACAAACTCTTCAGCTTTATAATATTAGAATAGATAAAAAGTTCTCGAAAGCCATTAATCGATTTCATAAGTTGGAAAGTATCAAGTCAAATTTCATTAGTATTTTGTAAATGATCGATGAGGTTTTTTTTAATTGGCCCAGTCATAAAAGTGTCTAATTATTTTGAATAACAATCATTAGGTAAAAAATACACTTCAGTATTACGTAGTTGTGTTCTGTTTGGAAATACAAGGCACGCTTCAGTCCTCATTAATATCACTCACTGTGAATATACATAGACGCTTCAGCGCCTCATCACAGAATACCGAGAGTACAGAAGGCAAACATTATACGTATTTAAGTCGAACAAAACACGCATAAACATCGTTTGCGATATCCATGTGTGCATGCGTCAATATTATTTTCTATGGAGGTTGTCTCACAGACCTTTAGGGGGTGACTTTGAAATCAATCGACAAATTGATAGTCGATAAATTGAGATTCAGTACCTTGTAATTCATTTGTTAAATATTGAAATATTGCCACTTCATATTGTAAAAAAAATTAAACAGATTCTATGGCCATCGATAATATATAAACAAAGCCATTGAGGAGGTAAAATTAACAAATAAAGTGAAACTATCAACATTTTATTGTTATTGTTAAGCATATAAAACCTAAACAAATCAATTATTAATTTGAGCAGGTATTGCATATGCGACACAAAAAAAAGTTCTAAACTAAGTTTTTTTATTACTTTGGCTACACGCAGGTTTACTCCCTGAAGTTTGTTGACTGAATTAAAAGTCATCCTGTATAGTACTAGTACACTGGACAGACTAACACCGACAACAACAAGAATTCTATTAGATTTTGACATTTGGAGACGGTAATTTGTCAAAATCATATTGATTAACAATAACGGCCGTTTGTCATCAATGTCGGAAAAGTTCACAGGACGATAATTCGATTCGGCATTTGAAATTTCTCTCACTTCGTACGAGGTAGCCAGCCCAGCGTACTAGTACTACATATGTCAGTGAGGTTATATTCTGTACTCTCGTTATTCTGTGGCCTCATACAGTAGGTAACGCAACCGGTCTATTTTACACGGTTGAAGTTTGTTGTTTATTTAATAAATTGCTCCCTTTTAGACAACGGCCTTTACCATTAATAAAAGTACTTTCTAAAACATTTTCGCCTTTATATTTTGAATAGAACATCTTGTGATTTCAAATAAAATACTGAGCTTTAACTGAGAGGTTGAATAGAAAATATGAAACTTTGTAACGAAACATTAAACTTGATTAATTCTTTGTTATAAGTTAAATAATGAACATTTAGGTATTTCGTAAAATACTCGAAGCTTCCACAATAGATAGGTACAATGTACCTAATATATATACCTGAGACTCTGTTATCCTTGTCCTAAGATACCCTAAAAGTCAGCATTGACTAGGGGTGTTCTCTCAGAGCACATACTTTTTTTTTTTTATAGAATAATAAATAATATGACAGACTAACGCCCGGTCTCAATAATCTAACTATCGATGGATTTGGCTACTAGAGGTAGAATTTTGACATATTTTGTATTGAGCTTATGTCAAATAAATAGCTCTAGTACCCAAATCCATCGTTAGATAGATTATTGATACCGGCCGTAAGTCGATTTGTTAGTTTTTATAAATGACGTACCTTATCTATACTAATATTATTAAGCTGAAGAGTTGGTTTGTTTCTTTGACGGCGTTAATCTCAGGAACTACTGGTTCGAATTGAAAAACTATTTTAATTTTGGATGACCCATTGATCGAGGAAGGCTACATAACATCACGATACGACCAATAAAAGCGGAGCAACAATGAAAAATGTTGCAAAAATGGGGAAAATTGACGCAGATGAAGTTGTGCGGGTCAGCTAGTATGCTTTTATTGGTCGTATCGTGATGTTATAGTAATAACTAAAATACCGACAAGCCGGAACGTAAAAAAATACTGAAAAACTGAGAGCAGAACATAAGAAAATATATAACCTGTAGTTTTTATCGTCCGCAGACAAAAAACCTATCTTTGTACCTAGGCCTTAAATGATAAATAGTCCCATCTTATGAAGAACTCGGAGAACCCAACTAAAACACTAAACATGGACTTTAGATAATGTCTTACTTTCATCACAAACAACTTTTTTCAACTAACACACAATAAAATCGTGATAATGATATGATAAAAAAAGAAATGGGACTTTGGTTTAACTTTATCGAAAATAAAAAAAAAAGTCGTTTTTAATTTCCGCGAAACGGCCCAAATGTTTCCCTTTCAGCTGAAAGAAAATATTTTTGTTCCAAAATAGCGTATTTCTTTTCAATTTGGAATAATAAAGATATTTTCCATACCAAGACATGGATCTCAATGAGAAACTGTATATAATTTTAGAATTGTACAGTTCATGCTACCCACCTACCTACTTACAGGTAGAGTGTGTGAGTCGGACTCGCGCATAAAGGGTCCCGTACCATTATCTATACAACATTAGACTCTATCTTAAAATATCGAGCAAAAAAAATCACGTTTGTTTTATAGGAGCCCCACTTACATATTTATTTTATTCTGTTTTCAGTATTTGTTGCAGGGATGTTACGGAACTTTGACTTCGACTCCGAAAGGTCGGAACTTCCGATTGATTTTAAACCTCCGACTCCGACTTCGGCTCCGATACTTTTAAATCGGAGGTTTTAATCAGAAGTGCCTTCAAAATCTGGAAGTGCGGTTCCGCGGCCGCTCCTTCAAGCTAATTTATACATATTAAAGGTATGAAGGAAAAAATCTCCCAGATTGGAGCTAATTTTTCCTTCACACATTGAATATGACTGAATAATGTTTCTTTGTGCTATTTAATCTTATTTTCTTAAAAATTATTTTATCATATTTCTATTCTCCCCCCCCCCCTCCAACTCCGATTCCGACTCTGACAAACCAAATCGGTTCCAATAAAACCACCTCCTTATCATCCCTAATTTGTTGTTATAGCGGCAACAGAAATACATCATCTGTGAAAATTTCAACTGTCTCGCTATCGCGGTTCATGAGATACAGTCTGGTGACAGACGGACAAACAGACAGCGAAGCGTTAGTAATAGGGTCCCGTTTTACCCTTTGGTTACGCAACCCTAAAAATGATTTATAAATTTATCAATTCAATTTTTTATGCAATGTTAGTAGCATAAAAAATAAATGTATTTACTTTTAAGTGTCTGGCAACACCCAAAAGTGGTAAATTGTTAATGATATAGGATGTGAGATGTTCGACCACTCGACACATCCACCACATGGGGTGCCGGCATGTGGTGGATGTGTCGAGTGATCAAACATCTCACATGAACGCTCACCTGTTTGCTTTGACTTTCTTTGAAATCTAAAAGTAAGTACACTTATTTATAAAAAATGTGTAAGTATATAGTAATATTAGTTATTAATTTAATAAAAGAATATTCATCTGCCTATGTACTTACACATTTTTTGCAAATAAATACTCTACTCGGCTGTCTTTAAAGATATAGGTAGTATCTATATTTTTTTAAATAATTTTAAGTTTAAATATACTAATTTTGTTATTACTTTGTGAAAATTATTTCAAAATTTTAAATCTTATAGCTGACTGAACTTGCCTAAGCAGATGTATGCCTTTGAAGAGGTCGCAAAGGATTTTAGAAACAGAATGTGGTAAAGTAATATAACTTTTAAACTTTCGCGTTAAACGAAATAGGTGAGAGATTTGCCAAGATGTACCTACCTACAATGCGAAAAAGTATAATATACAATTCCAAAGAAACGTGATCAAGTAAGGTAAGTATTTACCCCATTTACCCTGTAGGTTGGTTGACGTTTTGACAGGTCGTGAAGTCACAAAGTAACTTAGGACGCTACTGAGCATTAACCAAAATCAACCATAACCTGTTTAACAAGGATTGAAATAAAAAAAAAACTACAAAACCATTACTTTATTAAATACAAAAATAAATTTAAATCGGCAAATCTTTTTAAGCAGGAGGTTTAAAGATTAAAACAAGATAACCTTAAATCATGCAGTCGGAGGCATTTATGAATCCCAGTGAACTTACTAAAATGCCTCCGACTGCATGATCAAACGTGTCTTTTGATTTTTTAAATTTACTTTTTTATTTAATACTTTTTAAGTAAGTAAGACGTAACGTAACCGAAAATTTGAGTGAAAATGGTCAAACTTTAAATCGCTATATATCCTAAACGGTCATCGTGATTTTAAATACCTACACTATGATACCCCACATGACATATGTAGTTTGTTGACTTGGTTAACTTCTTTCCTCTATGAGAATTTGGCGTCTGGCTGTCACCATTTTGAATTTAGATTGCTGTCATGTTTTTATTGACACAGATTACTTACGTCAATCGATTTAAATCAATTGACTTATGAATTATCAAAATCGGCTCATGCGTTTGGTCTTTATAGTGTCACAAAGGAACACACATTCATACATACACGTCAAACATATAACCCTCCTCCGCAATCAGGTAAAAAGGCACTAAAATATAAATCAGTACTTGTAGCACTAATACTTAAGTAAAATCGATTCTTCCGCCAGTTTGTCGGTGAGGCTTCCTAATACCACTGAAGCGCGTTTACGACATAATAATCTCCAGTTTATAACGTGTTTGAACATGTTTTGTTAAGTTGTAGACATTTGAATGACAGTTAATAGAATATTTCATTCGATAATTTTTCAGCTACTACATCATTATACGAGTAACAGGAGTTATAGATTTGTACTTGACGTCAGTACTGGCGTATACAAGTAAGTAATATTCAACGCGATTCCATTTGACAGTCTTGAAAACAAAGCAAGAATAAAACAATTTGTTTTGGGCAAGCATCGTGCTACGAGCTAAAGCGATGAGCGTTACTATGCTTTGGCGCTGGCTCTGACATCTTGGCGCACGATTTATAAACGCTTTTACTTCACGAAGGCTTATGGCACCTCGCACACCAATCATCGACTAACAAAAGTCATTATAGTAATTTTATAAGCATTTCTTGTCAATTACTTTAATAATACAATAATTGCATTTTTGAAAGATAGACAAAATTGTAGTCCAGACCCAAGAATCGAACCCGAGACTTCTGTATGCTAAACCGTGGCCGAAATCGAACCATCTTTCGGGACTATCTTACTGGAGCTCAATTTTTTCTATCCTTTCCTGCACGTGAATTGGGCCCTCACTTGCGATATCCAGCCTTAGAACTATCACGACTAAAATCAAACCGAGAAAAAAAAAAATATATAAACCCGCCTGCACAAAAAAGATGGAAACAAGATTCCCTACATAATTATACAATTTCATGGAGGTACTGATGAATCTCGATGAACTTAGTTGCATAAATTATATAATTATTTCGGGGATCTTGTTTCCATCTTTTTTTTGGCAAGTGGGTTTTTTATATTTAGATATCATTTATTTAATACTTTTAGTATTTGTAAGATGTAACCGATGTAACAACTAAATTTAATCATAGCTACTGTCAAGTATTGAAGAATGGTTGCTAACTATTTTTTTTAGTATTACAGTCATAATCATGTTATACCTTTTTGAAATGCTTAAGATGAGCCCCTAAATTTGATACCTATATTGCAGTATTGGACACAACTTTTTTTTTCACACCTCTTTATTTTCACAGCCGCCAAGTTTGTTATCTTCAAACGTCACATATCTAAGAACACTTGTGCGATCAAGACGAATCTAACGAAGTCTTTTTGTATAAATCCGTTCAGTGGATTTTGAGATAATATCAAGTAATAAAGAATATTACAAACATACAAGATACGCGCGAAAACGTAACCGGTCGGCCGGTTACAGTCGGGTAAAAAAAATAAGTAGGTATACAATTACATTAGTATATTTTACCCACAGAGTAGATTCAATAATGTCTACAAGTTTCTACAATACCCTTTGTGCAGAAAACCACTAACCATATTACCTTTTCTACCTTTATAGCTACAAAAGAAATCTCAATCCACTTCCTAACATTTTTCTAAAGTAAATTGTAAACGGCAGAAATAACAATAGAGTAAAAAGGCCTTATCAAATAAAAATAATGATAGTATGAGTAGATTTTAATCTTATTAAAGTGGAAATAAATTTAAATTAATAAGGGATATCTTACGAAGTTGAATATTTCATAAGATATAATGATATTATGAGTAGATTTTAATCTGATTATAGTGGCAATAAAAATTAGTTAATAAGGAATATCTTAGGAAGTTGAATATTTCATAAGAAATTAATTGGCTGGCAATTATTTTTCGTTTCATACCATTTGCGATCTTTATTTAATGAATTTAGTTTAAAACTATTTTCTTGCAGTCGGACACACTCCCACCGAATTGATTCCTAAATCTTTACGAAATCAAGAGCTTGTGTCACACCCCGCTATTAACGTAACGTTAATAAGAAGCTAAGTCTACTGTCGCTATAACTACCCTGTTTTCACAGTAATATTATTCCCGCGGGCACAAAATACAAACAGCGGTAAACTTATTTTAATACTCATGAAGTACAAGCGTACAGGCGTATTTGCACTTCAAGTTCTCGTATGCTTTAATAAAACATCGTCAAGGCATTACGTTATGTTTATAAAGTAGCGTGTTAGCGGTTTTAAGGTCATAATATAGGAGTAAACTTCGTTGAATATATATATTTTTTATTTACATCCTCAAACGATTTTAATCCATGACCCCTTTTGGTATTGCCAACTCATTTATTTGACCAATAGCTAATACTAAAAAACTTTTTACAAAATAATAAAAAATGACTTCCAAAATAAATATAAGGTAACTAAAAAGCAAAAAATAATATAGGTACAACAACAAAACATTTTGAAGTTGGTGACCGCAAATGTAGTTTTATATTTTAGGCACCAACTTCAAAATGTTTAATATTTTTTTGTTGTTGTACCTTTAATATTTCTTGTTTTTTAGTTACATTTTATTTATTTTGGAAGTCGGTTTATATTTTTTGTAAAAAGTTTTTATTTCTCACTTTTTAGTGTATTGGTTTGTAGTTGATTTATGTTATATTAGTATAATCCGAACTGCTCAGTTCTTTTTTCAAAATGTTGCGTTTTGGGATACAAGAAGCTCACCTGATACTAGACTATCAGTTCCATTACATGATTTGACGGAGGCGAAGAATCAGGTATCGAACACGGTACTCAGATCACAACCCGCTGTGATCTTCATCATCAGTTCCATTTCACTCAATGGTGTTTATTAAGAGTAAATGCACGAATTACAACAAAATATACCCAAATTACTATAGGTGTGCCTTTAATATTGGAAAAGTTTCCTGGATTTCTCCAAGATCTCATTATCAGATCCGAACTTTGATGACAATGGGACCAATATGGAAAAAAATCCATAATTCTTTTTGTGTTTGAAAGGGTAATAAATAATATAAACCTTTCAAATACAAAATGAATTTTCAAATCGGTCGGCGAATCGGGTAACAAACATTAAAACCAAAACAGTCAAATTGAGAACCTCCTCCTTTTTGAAGTCGGTTGAAAATTGAATGTATTTGCATACGTCCTACTATTGATGGATATGAATTTCAGTATTTCAACGCAGATGTCACTGTCCTGCGCATTTGGATAAGTTTATCCGACACGATTCTACAAAGTTGGTCGAGTGAGTGTTGTTAGACTATCGCGTTTCATAATTTAAATTGTCACGAATGGTAAAATAATTACGAAATACCCCTTTCAGTAACGCACTGTAATAAACGTACGTTGTGACAAAAATATATAAACGCGGTATTTTATTTATCGCACCCAAAACCACTTGCGATAGTTTGTTCGTTTCTCTAGCTACCCAATGCGCCTTGAAGCGTAGAGTTCAAACTGGTAAGTTGAGAGTCAGAGTTTATGTTTGAAAGATGGACATGCCGATCATGGACGCCCGAGGTAATTTTTATCAGAATATGAAGAGGTTTTCCAGATTTCTGGCCTTTTGCGTTTGTTGCTGGTACTGTCGGCGTTCTATCTGGCAGGGGAAATGTTCTTGATTCTATTGCCGTAGCTGCCAATGGTGTCTCTAAATTTGGTTCAAACTCACTCGTCACTATCGTCAATAGGTCCACATTAAGCAGCAATTTAGCCGTTTACCATGTAAGGAATGTTTGAGCCCTGTAGTAGGTCTCAACTGATCATCTTACGACTCAAAATGAACAGCTTTCGATCTCATTACTGGGAAGACCAACTAATAAATATAGATCAACAGTAGCGCCTTCTGACAAAAAAAATGTGACCACTTTTCAATTTGTAATGATGTATCAAAGGATTATGATGACATACAAAAATGTTAATGTTGCTTCATCTGCTTTAGTACAATATGCACAAAATGTGGCTTCTGTTTGTGTGTCTCGAAAAATCAAACTGATTATTTTCTTATCACATTAAGCAGCTTTTTTTTTAATGTCTTCGGCCCTGTGAATTTAATTGTTAAAAATAGTATGTAGCCTTTCATAAGTTTCAAGCTGAGTAGTAGTAGTATTTTCGGATATTACTTACATCCAAACTCAAAGTTAAAGTCACGAACATCATAATATTAAGTATAGCTAATTTAATTTGTTTGTTAATATAATGGATTAATTTAAAAGAATATTAATCTCAGGATTACTACCTTTTTTAAATTTGTCAAATAAATTAATAACTATTAAATAATGTTATTTTATTATCCATCAGAAATCGTTACGCACGATTCAGCGTTGAGAGATTTAAAACCTGGATCCTATTTTTGTGCGATGTGTTCCTGCAGTACTGGGAGAGATGGGATAATTTTTATTTTTCTCGAATACACTAGATTCTGTTGTAATGTATATTTATATTTTATTTTAATATCAATCTTTTATTAACATTCAAGATTTATTTTTGTCGTTCTGAAAGCTTATTTCATTTTGGCAGCACTGGCTGTGGTCAGCGGTCACGAGCAGGCTGATCACTAGTAATCTTTATAGTCATTAAACTATAACTAATATCAAAGTTACATACATTCAAGTAATCGTTATATCATTACCAATTTGATATATTTTATCAACTGTAGTAGCCTTTGTACATTTATTTATTTTTAATTTACTAGATAATTTAATAAATTATACAAGTAATTGCAGCACTTTTAATGTATTTAAGTACATTTTCCTTATGTAACGTAATTACTAAGACAGTCTTAAAAACGTTCCAGTTTTCTTAAGTAAATGAAAACGGACTGACGAAAAAAGTAATTAATTCTCACTCTTCAAAGCTTTAAAACTTTTGGAATGGAAAGATTTCTTTAAAAAACAATATTATTAACTTCCAATTCATTTATGTAAGGATTTTTTGTAATTTAAATGAGCAGCGTAATTGAAGTAGGTAACGTGTAACAGTAGGATTTTTTTTCACATCCCTCAAGAATCGTCGTTACAAACATTTCATACGTACTGAGTATTTTTACCCGACTGTAAAGAAGGGTTTTTCGCGCGTATCTTGTATGTATGTATGTAATATTCTTTATTAACTGATATCTCACAATCCACTGAACGGATTTATACAATTCACACATCGTTAGATTCGTCTTAATCGCCCAAGTGTTCTTAGATAGGTGACGTTTTTAAAAAACAAACATGGCAGCTATGAGATGTCAAAATAAAGAAGTGTGAAAAAAAAAGTTGTTTCAAATACTACAATATGGGTATCAAATTAAAAAGCTCATCATATGCATGTCAAAAAGGTATAACATGATTATGACTGTAATACTAAAAAAGTTAGTTAGCAACCATTGTTTTTTTCAATTTTCAATACTTGACATAGCTGTAATAAAAGTAATTTGCTACATCGGTTACATCCTACAACAACTAAAAAGTATTAAATAAAGAAATAAATTATAAGAATAAAAAAACCCGCCTGCACAAAAAAGATGGAAACAAGATCCCCTACATAATTATACAATTTCATGCAGTCGGAGGCATTAATGAATCTCGACGAACTTAGTAAAGTGCAGTTACAATAATATTAAAAGTTTTTTTATTCTTATAATTTATTTTTTTATTAACCCACTCAAGGCTCATGTTTTTCGCGGGTACTTTGTCTAAATGTGTGTGTGTGTTTGTAATATTTTTATTACCTCATATCTTTCAAACCAAAAGACGAATTTAAACAATTAAGACGTCTTTAGATTTGTCTTGACCGCCTAAATGTTCTTAGAAGTGACGATTAAAAACCAACATGGCGGCTGTGAGATGTCAAAAACAATACCGCTTTAAGGCATATAGGAAGCATTTCAAAAAAGTTATTTGTTACATCGGTTACATCCTACCACCAAAATAAAGTATTAAATATTTTTTAAATTATTTTTAATGATGCTGATATTATATAAATGTAGAGGATCTTGTTTGCATCTTTTTTTGCGCAGGCGGATTCTTTTTTTTAGTAATTGTATCAAAATCTAAGTTTCAATAGTTTATATAACAATTCAGGAAATGTATATTATAATAATGGGCTTGTATTTTGCTGTGCTGAATGTTAAAATTTAGAATAAATACGCTTTTTAAAAATAGATTTATATAACTACTTACGTTATATAAATTTTAATACAAGTTATTACGATAACTTAGCAAGGGTGTTGGTATCGATTACAGCTGTGATTTTAAATTAATTATAAGATAAAACAATGTACAACAATGTCCATTTATATGTAAACCTGTTTATATGCAATAAATATTATTATTATTATTAAATCTATTTTTAAAAAGCGTATTTATTCTAAATGTTTGCTTATCTATTAGTTAGACACATAAATACATTAAATAGTGTTTCAAAGCAGCATTTTGACTTCATAAAAAATGCCAGTTTCTCATTAAATCGTGCTGGGACAGAGCTCAGACGCCTCCATTACGACAGACACATATGCAAAATAAATGCAGTATGATAGCTAGGAACTCCCAGGAGTACCTATGTTTCTCATTATCTACGGCTTATGAATCTAATAATGTATCTCAACGGCAACTCAAGAAAGATACGAAAGTTATAAGAGGAAGATGAAAACAGCGGCTCATCTGGTGGTCAGTTATTAACGCTGCCCATAGACATACACACAGACACGTTAATATTTTCTAAACAGTATCACGTTATTTTGATTGTAAAATAAAAACAATGTTAGAGGCAAATAAAAAATAATACGTCAGACGTCATTTTTGCGAACCCTCATTATTATAATCCTTGAAATAAATCTAAATTATTTGACTGTCTAAAAGCTACTATCTCCGTACTGTTCAGGGTTGTCACTTAGATTTGACGGATTATTTGCAAAGACTATTTTTAAGATGGTCGTTTTATTTTTCATAATTGTCAATGTTTTGTTCTTATCATAATCTACAAGTCACATAAACGTAAAATAATCCACTATACTATTAAAAAAAGTCCTAAAGGTTTTCACTTCTTTTATTCTTAGAACTTCAAACATTTATTGATTATTGTTTTTTGAAAGGCTTTTTTTTAAGACGACTCCCGCAGTAGGGTACGAGCCCTGTGTCGCGAGGACTTTACAAACATACAAGTCACGGACACAAAGTACACCCAGACTCGGAACAATAACTTGTGGATCTCACAAAGTGGTGTCCCTTGTGGAAATCGAACCTTTGCGTAGCAGTCGGATACACTCCCACCGCGCCACAGAGGCAGTCAAACATTGCTGATATGACTCAAACTAAGCCACAGTATAACATTAAGGGCAAAAATAACGTATCGCCATTGTTTGCAATACTTTACTCATTTGTCATAGATTTCGTAACTAACGATAATGATGATAAAAGACCTACACATAAATCACCTGAAAGATATATGTGTATACTCTATACGCACATTAAACGATAGCCTGGACTTCAATAAAGTGTTTTGTCATTGTTTCGGGCAGTTAAACATTTATTTTTCTTTCGCCAACCCTAACCATTCTGCGCGTGACAAATGAATAATGCAGACACCGGTTTCAAGGTGTATTTAAAATAAATGTTATAAACTTCACAGGTGAATATTTCTTTTTTTATTCAAATCATAAGAATTTACAACGATTTTAGACTACGTGCTCTGAATCTGGTGATACCTCTTGTATTTTTAAGGTTTACGTGTCTTAGATAAAGGGAAACTTTAGTAATATTTTATACAGCTTAATAAAAATATAAACTTAAATTTTAAACAAAAATGGAATTGATTTATTCCGTCTGACAGAGTTTGAGTGAAATCTCAAAACACATTCGGAACATAATAGTCCGAGATTCTGCGACTATGAGCAATGGCTGTGTGTGCTTTGCTCGAGTTGAGAGAGCGTGGAGTTGTGGTTCATTTATATCTATCTTCTACCTATCTATTTTATTTAAAAGTTTTTTTTTAACTTATATCTATATTAATATTATAAAGCTGAAGAGTTTGTTTGTTTGAACGCGGTAATCTCAGGAACTACTAATCCGTATTGCAAAATTCTTTGACTGTTGGATAGCCCATTTATCGAGGAAGGTTATAGGCTATATAACATACATAACATACGCTACGACCAATAGGAGCAGACCAGCCATGAGAAATGTTGCAAAAACGGGAGCTAGTTACTACATATATATTTTACTAGCTGTCCCGCGCAACTTCGTTTGCGTAAATTTTCCCCATTTTTACAACATTTCTTATTGCTGCTCCGCTCCTATTGGTCGTAGCGTGATGTTATATAGCCTATAGCCTTCCTCGATAAATGGGCTATCCAACAAAAAAATAATTTTTCAAATCGGACCAGTAGATCCTGAGATTAGCGCGTTTAAACAAACAAACAAACAAACAAACTCTTCCGCTTTATAATATTAGTATAGATTATCGAGATAAACAAAATTTATGAAAAAATTAAAACCTTTTTCTTATTATACTATTAACCATTATAGATAAGGATCCCTAGAATATATTTTAAAGTGATTGATATCTTCCAACGGCAAAGTTAAGTTAGTCATGTTAAACATGTGTTTTTTTCACTAATGTACCACTTTAAAAAATAGTTGTATACATAAAGTTGAGCGTCTCGTCAAAACAAAGTTACCATGACAATTCCAGCCTGATATCAATGACTTTACAATATTAATGCAATAGTTGCATGTTTTATTAAGTAATTGGCAAGAAATGCCTATAAAAAATACTATAATGACTTTAAAATATGTTCTATAGATGCTTACCTATTAGTATCTACAGGTAACCATTGATACAAACACGATAAATGGGATGTAATTGATCGTTCAATTCAACGCAATGACGTCAGCAAATCTATAAAAGGAGAGATTCACAATAGCCAATCAACTATCGAAAACTCGTTACTTAACCGAGATCGAATTACCACTACTAATTAAATTGCCTAACGAAAAACTGGCAAAGTAAAAAAAAAATGCAAGTTAGTTTATTTTATTTTACTCCCAATTTGTGCCTTTGGGCAATTTATTATTCATCGAACCGATTCATGATTTATTCAGGCGTAAGAGTCTTTAAACATCTGCTTTCTTGGTTTCCGGTTAAGATTTGATCATGTTATATATTATGAATATTTTGGAAGTAATCTTGCTTCTTTGGCAAGATGTAAATTAGTTTCTACCAAATCGAATATTATTTTGTTTTTAGAACGTAGTTCCTTATGGCACGATATTATTTGTTTGCAAGCAGGGAAGCTAGACGAATAAAAGCGTGATGTTTGTATTTTTGTAAAAGGTGGTATAGTCCTCACGATCAAAGGGTATGTTCCGATATGCACTGTAGCACTGTAAGGTGTGACGTCAATTTAGTATACTGCGAAGCCGTTGCTTTATTGTAACCTATACGGAATTAAAGGTTATTATCAATTCAATTAGTTGAACAATGTCTAAATCAATGGAATTAATTTAAATTTATGATCGCTGTTGATGACGTGATCAAAGTACTGAGAGCACTCGATAATACCAGTGCTCACAGTACATAAAAGGCGACGATTTATGGCATCACATATTTACCAAGGATACTGCAATAGTATATTGCCAGTCATAACAGAACGAATTTCTCTTATTTTTATAAAAAAATGTCTTAATGACGAAATAGGACAAATTTTAAAATATTATGTTCTCCCAAATTTTTCTTTTATTTAATGATTAGTTAATACAAACACAAAACAAATATAGCAAAAGGAACTACATTACAACCGGGTGTCCATAACACACCTTACTCTTTTTGCTTTTCGTACAAAAGACCTTACCGTCAAATGTGAAGGAAAAAACTCTGAAAGGTACACCCTCACCTTTGACCGTGGAACGTTATGACGGCACACTGATTTTTTTAGTCGGTTGTAGTCCAACATCTCACCTTTGCCATACCCACACGATTAAGTGGGATCTGTGAGGATTGTAACACAATAAAGACTCCTAGTGATAGTGAAAGTATAGTTTAAATTATAAGTTTTGAAATACCTATTCAAACTACAAAATAAACAGGACTGAATACCCATAAACTTTTGAAATGTTGTGAGATGATGTCATACTTTCACATATTACGGAAGTAGAAAATGTGATTATAAACTTCAGACAGAAGAGCAATTTTGACAGAGCTAACACAAAACAAAAGTATACATAAGCTTTGTCGAAATTAATTTTAAACGAAAATTGAATTTTCTGGTAATTGTAAATATTTTCTTCATAATATTCGTTCAAAATTTTCAATTTAATGAAAAGATTTTCGACAAAGATTATGTAGGTACGTTCCGTGAAAAGAATATCTCATTATTACTTTTTGTGATACCTATTTGAGAGATAATTCAAACTCGAGTACGACTTGAAATCGTGAGACTTGCGACGTAGCACATTGATTGATTAAAATTCAAAGTTCGCTAAGCAAATACAACACTTGTAAAACGCTTATAATACCACTGGACCCGTAACAACGTATCAATTGAGGACGAAGTCGGTTGAGCTGTTTATGATCTGATTTAGATGTTACGAAACATACGTAACACAAACGTACTATCAACAAATTTTAATCGTGACTCCTATTTTTCTGGCAAGAGATCTCTCAATTTACAAAAATCTCAAAGTAAAACTTATTTACCGCAAAGGTAACAAAAGTCAAATTTGCATAGATCTCTGACATGTATTGGCGTAGTTTTTTTATATTGAGAAGATCGAAACACAGTACGTCAGCATAAAAAGAAAACCTTAGTATTTTGAATGTTTTAAACGAAACTATTTGTCAAACGGGTTCAAGCCATTCAAATGGTTCGATAGCACACAGACTACTAAAAACATAACACTTATTTTTGGACTTGACCGCTACTACTATACTATACTTTACGAAAGTATTGTCATGCACTTTCTATCTTTCAAAAATGCAATTATTATATTTCTAAAGTAATTGGTAAGAAATCCCTATAAAAATTACTTCAATATTCGGCCTGCGACATCATAATTTGTTAAAATGCTCTCTGTAACGAAGCAATAACAAAAGCCGTGATAGTTCTTAACTACCGGCTAGATGGCGCATGCGAGGGCCCAACTCGCAAGCACCAAAGGATAGAAAAAATTGAGGTCTAGTAACATAGTCCAGATAGGTGGTTTGATTCCGGCCCCGGTTAGGCTACGGAAGTCTCGGGTTAGATTCCTGGGTCTGGACTTCAAATGTTTCTATCTTTCAAAAATGCAATTATTGTATTTGTAAAGTAATTGGCAAGAAATGCCTTTTAAAATATTCAGTATTGTCATGCTTAGGTTTCTATTCTGTCTAACCTATTATTTGAATGTAGATTATGTCACAGTGCAAATGATACTTTTAACTATAGACAGGTAAACCTATAATTTGCAGTGTCATCGTCTATAACATTCTATTTTCATTTCATTCTCAATAATAGCCGGACAGTTGTTTAAATAACCTAGGTATAGTTAACGTATTATTTTCTTGTCATTACTTAGACTTTGTAGGCCATTGTTTATTTTAAACTTTCACGTTGCACGATATATTAACAATACGTGGATACGGGAAAAAAAGTAATCCTTTTTAGGGTTTCAGTCCATCATGCTAGATAAATAGTTATCTAGCATGTTTACTAATAATGTGTAAAAGAAAAGTGTGGTCAAGTAAGAAACGTTACTAGATATAGCATCTTTTTTATGGAGCCGCAATCTGAAGGAGGCTTACACCATACTAATTGAGAATGGCTGAGAAGAAGAAGATGTATACAGCATCTCCTGTGGCGGCATACCATGATTGGATTATCGCGGCATATGCAGTAAAGTACAGTGTTTTCATTTGGTAAATTATGTGTTGGACAGTATATGGCATGAGTACTGAACCTCCGTGGTGCCAAATCTGTTGACATTAGAAATTACGTAGGTATAACATGAAACCTCTTACAGAATATGTTTTTTTATTGATAGCTTTTTAATTTATGAAGAAACTCTTAGTTTTCAACCGACTTCAAAAAGGAGGAGGTTCACAATTCGATTGCATTTTTTTTAAGTAGTTGGTGCCAGGAAATGTAGTTTTATGTTTTAGGCACCAACTTCAAAATGTTTAATTATGTTTTGTTGTTGTACCTATATTATTTTTTTGTAAAAAAGTTTTTATAGATACCATTAGACACACGTTAGTAGATATAATTGAATTTGAGTAGGTACACCTTTATGTTGTACCAAGACCATGTTCCCATATTAATAAAAGGCAAGGAACTAGTTTAATATTATATCTCAATTCGAAGAGAGGTTTACTCTTAGTTGAGGAACACTCGAACCTACTCCAGAATGAACAAAACGGGTCCCTCATTTCCATTGAACATCACCGTCCTAAAAACGGGCCGTTCTTAACTAAAGGATAATAGCAGTGGGGCTTTTCAATATCCCGTGTTTGAGTGCAAAGGGCAAATTGAGTTGTAAACCTTTGGTCAACGGCGCCAATTGGAATACTTATTGCTCAATCAGTACCTTCATCGGCCCCTATTGTAATCAGGAATTGTGTGATATTGAGTAGAGTGGTGACCTTGTTTATAAAAGTGAGGGTTTTGTTGACCCCAATTGTCTGGTTACCTCCGATAATAATGTTAGGGTTGTGATTTATATTAAGTAGTTGTTTATTACTTATTGGTAGTTTAGGGTAAAACAGGGTTATATTTTTTTTATTTTTAAAGATAATTGGATTGTGGTCCCACATTACTAGCAATCCTGTTAACCCCTCCAGCTAAGCTCTATGGCTTGTGTTAGGAGTGGGTTTACGTCGGTAGTATAATGGCCAGGATTCAGACCCACGACCTCACGATTGCGAGTCCGATGCTTAGCCATTTGTTTTTGTCATCTGTCACACATATTTGTCGCCTTGCTTTTAAGAACATAATCTACGTACTTATTAGCATAATTACTATTGTTGTGTCTTGTTTTACTACTGGTAATCTAATGAGCTAGAGTGGCGACCGAGCGGATCTAGATATCTATCAGGTTAACACGATCGCGGACAGTCTCAGTTCAAATTGTGGGTGACAAATGTGGTGTGAATTATTTAAAGGTACGAAACCTTTTATTTACCCGACGTTTCGATCGAATTGCACCGATCGTGGTCACGGGTCGACTGTGTCCACGATCGGTGCAATTCGTTTGAAACGTTGGTTAAATAAAAGGTTTCGTACCTTTAAATAATTCACGCGATTAAGTCCCGAAATATATCTAAAATACAATATGACGTAAACGTTTTATCATGTCACCGTCTGCATACGTTTTGTCACTAATAGTTGAACTAATTTTAGGTAAAGTAAGGCTACATGGCAGTAAGGATTACAGTGTTCGATATATGGTGACACAAGGTACATTGAAACGGATTTTCGCCTTTAAATTCACCGTTCGGCCGTAAATAATATTCTGTTTTTTGGACGTGATTATACGTTCTGCCGTGTCAAAATCTCAAATAATGACGCAAAATCACGTTCTGTCCACAAAAGTGTTAAGCATCGTTACCACTTCTCGTCCTTGTGACAAAAGTAGGAGGTTAAGGTTCATTTCCGTGCATCGCGACCGATCGCGAGCTGCTCGCGGCTTACGACAAGCGGCTGAGATAAGTGACAGACGCGCGCGGCCGACGACTGTCTTAGGCCTGCGCGCGCACTGTGAATATTGTCGCATCGGCCGCGAGCGTCAGCCGCTTGTCGTGAGCCGCGAGCGGCTCGCGATCGGCCGCGATGCTCGAAAATGAACCTTTAAGGGACAAACGTATTATTTTTTTCAAAACGGATTTAACAAAGTTATTAGATGTAATGTTAATAAGCCACGAGCGAGTTATTAGAATATTACAAATCACCCTATATACAGGGTGTTTGGAAGATCAATGCAAAGCCGTAAAGCGGAGCTAGTATAGACTATTTAAAACCATTTATACGAAACTTGTCTTAGACAATGTGACTTGTTTTTGTTAGCAAATATTATTTATTTTTGATGACAAAACCCAAAATGTTGCAGTTAGTTGCGAATAATGGTCTACAGAGCAAAGTAGTGTGGACCCTAATTTCAATATTTTTTGAGTTATCTGCGTGGATAATACCTCAAAAGAAAGAACAACATCCAGATATATTTTTAAAAATGTTTGAACAAAAAAGCATCGTACGTGGTTTGTTTTAATGTCTTATAAATACGGATTTCATAAATAAAAAATATACATAAATATACATACTGTAAAAAAAATATATTATGTCACATATCATGTTTTATTAAATTGTTTACACATTACTTCAATGAAATTAAATAAAAAATAAATTATTTATCTTTTAAACTGGCCATTATTCGCAACTAACTGCAAAATTTTGGGTTTTGGTATCAAAAATTAATAAAATTTGATAAAAATAAAAAGTCACACCTTTTCTAAGACTAGTTTATTTAAAATGGTTCTAAATTTAAATATTCTAGCTCCGCTTTACGGCTTTGCATCGATCTTCCAAACACTCTGTATATTTTCAAGTACCTAGGTATACGTGCAAAAATTCCATCACAGCCTTAAAATCTTTGTCTAATGGAACCACTAGTTATAAAATTCAAAGTTCTTCGTGTAAAGTCGTTTCTAAGCGGCATTTGTAAGCGCTCATGCATACAGAAGAGGTCTTGAGAAGGAATGAAAAATCCTTTCAGTAGAACGGGCGATGAGAAATGAAAAACATAGATTCTAATATTATATAAACGATGTTTTGTGATACGAAGTTGATGAGAACTGTTTTGAAATGATTTTCGCATAGATTCATGAGATTGGTTTTCCGGAATAATACTCAAGATTGTTTTTACTCTGATATTGAAATATTAGGAACTAGATTACGTATTGCTTTATTTGCAGATCAACTCTGCCACTGTTTATCTAATACAAGTATTACTTACCTATTTGTATTAGTTCGTTAGTTAACCAAATCCAGTCAATTTCAACAAAGTAAGTAATGAGTCTAGCTTTTAATACAAATAAAGTTAAGGAATTTATCAAAATCAGTACAGACGTTCGGTTGAGGCGTGACAGTTGTAACAGACATAAATACAAGTAGGCTGACAGAGTTACTTTTGCATTTATGGTGACGTGGATCCCGATATATTCTTATAAAGCTAAAGAGTTAGTTTGTTTGTCTCAGGATGGATCGAATTAAAAAATCCTTTTACTGTTACCAATAGGAGCGGAGCAGCAATGAAAAATGTTGCAGAAACGGGTAAAATTACGCATACGAAGTTGCACGGCTCAGCTAGTCAGTAATAAAGATAAGTCACATGACTTACAGCCGGTCTCAATAATCTAACTGTCGATGGATTTGATTACTAAAGGTATATATTTGACATAAGCTCCATACAAAATATGTCAAAATTCTATCTCTAGTAGTCAAATTCATCGATAGGTAGATTATTGAGACCGGCCGTTATACGTTTGGTGTGGCTTCTTTATGATGAAGGGTTTATTTGTATTTTTTTTTCAAAAATTATATTAGAAGTTAATTGGTGTGTAAAGTTAAAATAAAGTTGTTCGTATGTGTGAAAGCCACGAGCGGGTTATTACTATATTAAGAATCACCCTGTATAAACTGTAGTTATAGGCGTCAAAATTTAACAAATATCCATAAATTCATCCGTTCTCACAAACTGTAGCGTTTATAATGTTAGTAACAAACACTTTCGACCTTTTTCGGTATAGACAACACCTTACAACGCAGACCCTTACACCATTATATTCTGCAGCGTCCGCCCTTGTGTCGTGCTCGCAATCTCTTCAAAACTGAAGTGTTCCGAGATCTTTAGTTAAATTTCACGGGAGAATGCTTTTGTGTAGAACTTGCTTAGACATGAAATGTAATTAAAAATGTTGAGTGCGCAATTGAAAAGGTATGTTTTCTTTCAAGATTTGTTCGCAGATTTCTTAAGCCTGTTTAATGTTCATTCACGATCATGTTTCTGTTTATTTTTTGTAGGTTAAGGTTATACTAACAGGTTATGCTTATTCGTAATGGGCTTGTCGTAGTCCTAATAGTTCTGTTATTACCTAGTACTGCTAGGTAATAACAGAATATTTTATTCTCATTAAGAAAGACAATTGTCATAAAAAATAATTTGAATAAAAAACTTAACCGTTCTTACATTCCTTGCTTCATACGACCACAGAGCATCCAGCTGACACTCCCAGCATTTTCATTTAAAACTTTATGCTTTGTTCCACTTATTCAGTTTTTCAATTAATTCAGAATCCGACGCTAGTCAAAGTCTGCTAATGAACTGTAACCGCAGCTATTTGTTCAAACTCTTTGTTCAATTACAACTGTGCTTCCAAATTGTACAATAAAGGCACAAACTTTTTTTGCAATATAGCTTTTGAAATACGAGTATGGCGATATTTTGGAGCAATGATGACTTTTTGATATTGTAGCAAAACTGCAAAAAATCACTTTGTAAAAGGGATCCTTTCAAGGGTTTTTCTACGTAAGGTTGATTTACTAGGTTTGACCCGGATTATATTCGATATTTAAATGTTACATTATATTCTGTATAAGAGCCAACTGGATGTTTAGATAGTTTAACTGGCGAAAAAAGAGGTTCGAGGTTCTCATTTTAACGTTTATATTATTTCTCATGAGATCGTACATTTTTTTACTGAATTTTATTAAAAGTTAAGTAAATTATTGACAGTTTTTAAAACAATTTTACCTTGCCGTAACATAAAGAGATTATTATTTTTCTTATTTTAAAAGTATTCCAAACAACATTTGTTACAATGGCGGAAAATAGGCTTCACTTGCCTACCTACAAAACACAATAACATACAACACTTGATCAATTAGAACTAAATGAACCATCAACTTTCTGTTCAAACATTTAGCGATTGTTAAAAGGTGGAGCGCGGTATTAATAAGGCATGTTGTACACATGCCGTGGAAAACCACGGTTTATTCGCCGTGTGTAGACACGATCGTTAGTGTTATATGGGCCACTATGGAAGCTTGTCCAAAGACACGGCGACGCTACGATACGTCGAACAAACCGTAGATTTCCACAGCATATGGATAACACGCCTAAGGTCTAGTCTCAATAATCTAACTATTGATGGATTTGGCTACTAGAGGTATATATTTGACATAAGCTCCATACAAAATATGTCAAACTTCTACCTCTAGTAGCCAAATCCATCGGTAGGTAAATTATTGAGACGGGCCGTAAATGTCAAAGTACCAACAATTACTCGTTCAACCCTCATGTCCCATGCAATTGAAAAACTCTACTTCACAGAGTGTAAGCTTCACCTGGCCTTTCGGTTGTGTTCAATAGAATATTCAAACAGGTTTACTACAAATAGCAGGTAGAAAAGCCTGAGTAATTTATGTACACTGTCTGTCATTATACGCGCATTTCCTGGACGACATTGTGCAAAAAAGCTTTTGTTGCCTCGTATTAAGGTCTTAATTCGAATGGAATGAAGCTTTTGTGAAGGAATTTCACGTTACTCTAATCAGAACAGAGCAGGTTTTACGTTTCAAAAGGCTCAATTGTCTTGAATACAAATTGATTCTACAGTTTTATTAAAATTGTCTGATTTTAGCGAGCTTTATACCCAAATATAACTCTTTAATGTTAAAAGATTATTCCTAACAAATACTTACTAACAATTATTTTTAAGACAAAAATGTTAATATTATTATTTCAGTCATCGCAGGTAATAGACACTTTGACATCCAACGAAAAATAAAATATAGAAGCAACCTACAAAAGAGCGATACAACTAACACAATATTGTAAAAACCTCTGCGAAGCTTTATACGAAATAGAGAAAAAAGAAACTGACAACGACAAAAAATATTTTCGCAAAAATGTAGCATGAAAACGTTTTAATAGTTACTTTGATCTAATTTATAACAGTAGGTGAAACATTCATACTTTGTTTATTAATGTCACTGTTCGCCAAAGTGACTCAATATTTCGTGTCTGTAATGGAAATGTGATGTATGTGTGTTAGTGTTCTACATCCATGCACGCTCACTAGACTGATAGCAAACAACTGTCCTGTTTTTTAATCATGACAGTATTCTGAAAAGTTTCGTTAAGTAACATTTTATTTCCGCCATCAGTTCTGAATTTAAAATACACATAGACAAATCTAAAAAGCTGAGCTTACTTTTCCACATATTTACTTGTTAAAACTTGAAAACCATCTCTGAATATGTATATGCCTAAGTGAGAATAACTTCTTAGGCATATAAAATAGATGCACGACGATGCAGTTACTATTGCTTCGGGTTAAAGCTCAACAGGAGAGGCTACTTTGTGTTTTGTGTCTGGTTATATTAAACTAGCTGACCCATGCAGCTTCGTATGCGTAAATTTACCCCGTTCTTGAAACATTTTTTATTGCTGCTCAGCTCCTATTAGTCGTAGCATGATTTGTATCGCCCATAGCCTTCCTTGATAAATGGGCTATCCAACAGTAAAAGAACTTTTCAATTCGGACCAGTAGTTCCTGAGCTTATCGCTCAAACAAACAAACTCTTTAGCTTTATAATATTAGTATAGATTTAGTATACGTGATTTGTAAATTCATAAAATTTCTCTACGACATAGGGATCATGTTGTACCTCGGTAAATATATTTTTTAGGGAAAATCTTTTTTATACAGTCAATCATATTCACGTTGAGTACTAAAATGTATAGTGACAAGCACTAGTGATATCATATCTATTTTTTGGTACACGTATTTCCCAGTACGATGAACTCTGTGTACTTACGTTGGTACGCATTTCAGTAAGATTTTTTTGGCGAAGACGCAATCATAAATCAACTTCAAGTTACTCTTACGTGAATAGGCTCGAGTTGTATAGACCGCGAAAAGTGTAAACTGAAACGAGAACTGAGCCTCTTTTTACGGGAAAGAAGCTAAGCGAGCAGATGTCAATGTGTTTGTTTTGTGCTACCTTCAAAAGGGCGGTTGTTCGTGATGGCTAAGAGCTTTCAAAGGCTTCAGGAGCAGCTGCATTTTGAAGGAATTCTGATTACCTGAAAAAAAAGAAGGTATTGTTGAAAAAAATAAATTTGAAATAAGGAATCCAAGTGACGTAAAATATGTTTGTGCTTTACTATTTTAGGTTAAAAAGTGTATTCTAAATATTGAATTAACGTTTACGTAGAAGAGATTTTTTTTTAAATTCGAACTACACATTTTTTAATAAATTTTGTAATTGATTGCTTTAATTGGTAATAAAACCAAGTAGCGGGAATACATTCAGGTGTAAGATGAAGAAGAAGTTATAAAGTCGGCGTATGCACTTCTAATTTTGATTATAATTAAAATAAAAATATGATATACATATTCCAAAATGTAAGTGATTTTTGACTGATGAAACTTGCCATAATCATTTTTGAAATTCTTGCAAAACGTCCTGATGAAATTCGTATTCAACTACAATAATTTCAATACGTGAAGTGTACAAAAAATTAACATTATCATTCCACAATTTCTGACTTTTCGTAGATACACGCAGTCAGTATGCCTAAACATCAAATATCCTTTGTATGAGCTGACTCCTGTTGTATATCCGTTATGGTTGTGCTCATTCTACTATGCCAAATATAGGACACTGGAACAATGGACGCCCGTACTTTATTCCCGGGGAATCAAGCTCCAAATACAGGAATAGCTATTTAGAATCCGTTTTATATAATTGACACATACCTCGAAAGCCCCGATTTATGTTACACCCAAAACTAGAATATTCAATGTAGGCTTTATATCCTAAAAGCAATGAGATTTTTTGTAGGCAAATTATGTGAGGAGCTGACTAGGTATACTAGACTATACAAAGCTATATTGCTTAATGCAGTCTCCTAATTTAACTTATTAAATAATAAAGCGAAATTGTAACAGGTACCCACAGGACAGACTTGATTAGTGTGGGGGCACCGTATAGATCTATACTATTGAATGGGTAGATAGGAAATTATGTATTGTTTAAAAACGCATTGATAAAATCAGACGCAGAAATTAGACACATACCTAAGTTCCAGATATAAAAAAACCGGGCAAGAGCATGTAGACAAAGCATGACCATGCTTAGTTAGAGTTCCGAAGCCGTTGCCGTATGAAACAATTCGATTAGAATAATTGCACTAGCAGACGAGTGTATGTTCATGGCACTTATGCCCTTTTGTTGATAAACGCAGTTTTTCGGCAATTATTGAATTACGGTATATCCGACAATGTCCGAAGTCATTTTAGTTTAAATTATTTGTTAAGCGCTACCTTTTTGATTTTTTTAGACTTTTTAGTCACACGGTTCAAAAGATACAATTTCCAAAAATATTCACTTAGTAAAAAACGTTTATTAGAAACCTTAAAATGATTTTAAAAGACCTGTCCTGTTGATGTTTGCTGAAAAAAAAGTTTCAACTTCTGTTAAAGTATGGAGTGCCCCCTTCAAAATATATTTGTTTTATTATTTAGCTATCAAACTAAGTAGCGACTACTATAAGACACCTTTTTACTAAATTTAATCAATATTCATTGTGTAGTCTTTCAGTAAAATGTCTGTAACATACGGACGGATATAACGAAACTCCTATAAAGGGTTCCGTTTTTGTCATTTTGGCTACGAAACCCTAAAAACAACTAAAAAAATACACAATATAAGTCTTTTTTACAAAAAACATATAACTGACTTCAATCACAGTTGATTCGCTCGCATTTATGGAGGAGTTTCGTTGTCTGTCTCCGTAACTCATCATTAAATCTTAACAAAATTGATTGGGGATCATTTCGGAATAAATTTCTATAGAACAAAAAAACGGAATTGTGCCTGAACATACATAAAAAAAACAATGACCATCCTAATTGAAAATCTCTTCCTTTTTGAAGTCGGCTAAAAAGCACCAAATAAATTCCACATCGGCTCATCAAATTACCATAACAAATGACAACTGTATACCAGAAATACTACAATTGCCATATTTGTTTAATAAATTAAACATACAAATTATCGACAAACCACACATCAAAAAGGAGTCAAAGAGCCACACAACTAACAAACTGACCACTTTTAATCATAACCTCCAAATTGGGTCAATAATAAAACTCCCCGTATTCTATTTTCGAAGAAATCGATAAGCTCGACCTATTGCACTAAATACGATGTGACTTTTATAAGTTGGCCTAAAAATAATAAAACATTTGGTGGGGTTGGCGCGGCCGTGCATCAAAAATGCATGAAGCCGATCACGCAAGCCGCTAACCGAAGGATACACACAGTCGGAAAAAACCATGAGCATTTTTTCCTAGAATGTAACAGTCGATAACTGTGTAATTACAGAGGTATTATGTATGATGTATTGGTACCTTTATGTTATTAAGTAGGCATCAGGGAGTATTAGTAACTGACTCACTGATATAAAACCGTAACTTAGTGTAGAAAAACATTGAAGAGTTCTTTAATACATCGTGTAGGTATTCTAGACTGTGTAGCCTGTTGATCTAGTGGTTAGTGACCCTGACTGCTAAGCCGGAGGTCGTGGGTTCGATCCCAACCGTGGATAAAACTTCGTGTGATGAGCACGATGGTTTATTACGTGTCTGGGTGTCATTTATCTATAACATGTATCTATTTAAAAATATTTAAGGATGTTTATCAGTTGTCTGGTACAAGCTTTGCTTAGTTTGGGATCAGATAGCGTTGAGTGAGTTGTTCCAAGATATTTTTATTATTTCGAAACTCTTACCAAAGAATAATAACTATTACTACGTATTAAGATTATATATTTTATTTATTTTAATTAAGACATCAAATAATTTTATAAGCTGTCACTGTCGCCGTAAGATAGACTGTAGCAGGCTACAGTACATCTAGCAACGTATACTAGCAAATACTAGTACAGGCTATTATTGTACACTGTACACTGCAAAATTAAAACAAAATGTAAAGCATTCCGTGTTGAACACGCTCAAATCAGAATTAATTTCCTTAATTAATCTTTCGCTCGGTAAAATTCTTCTGAATGGGAAATAAAAGATTTAATAAGATTGCTTTGTAAGATTTATACGATTCCAATTCGGTTTTTAATGTGGAAATCAAGGAAATTTATATCGATTTTTAATAATTTGTGTAATTTGAATCTATTTGAAATTATTACTGCTGACTTGCTCCTGTGTGTGGTCTCAATAACCTAACTATCGATGGATTTGGCTACTAGAGGTATATATTTGACATAAACTTTATACAAAATATGTCAAACTTCTACCTCTAGTAGCCAAATCCATTGATAGGTAGATTATTGAGATTGACCGTAAATGTCAAAGTACCAACAATTACTCGTTCAACCCTCATATTAAAATTGTCTGATTTTAGCGAGTTTTATACCCAAATATAACTCTTTAATGTTAAAAGATTATTCCTAACAAATACTTACTAACAACTATTTTTAAGACAAAAAAGTTAATATTATTATTTCAGTCATCGCAGGTAATAGATACTTTGACATCCAACGAAAAATAAAATATAGAAAAGAGCAACCTATAAAAGAGCGATACAACTAACACAATATTGTAAAAACCTCTGCGAAGCTTTATACGAAATAGAGAAAAAAGAAACTGACAACGACAAAAAATATTTTCGCAAAAATGTAGCATGAAAACGTTTTAATAGTTACTTTGATCTAATTTATAACAGTAGGTGAAACATTCATACTTTGTTTATTAATGTCACTGTTCGCCAAAGTGACTCAATATTTCGTGTCTGTAATGGAAATGCGATGTATGTGTGTTAGTGTTCTACATCCATGCACGCTCACTAGACTGATAGCAAACAACTGTCCTGTTTTTTAATCATGACAGTATTCTGAAAAGTTTCGTTAAGTAACATTTTATTTCCGCCATCAGTTCTGAATTTAAAATACACATAGACAAATCTAAAAAGCTGAGCTTACTTTTCCACATATTTACTTGTTAAAACTTGAAAACCATCTCTGAATATGTATATGCCTAAGTGAGAATAACTTCTTAGGCATATAAAATAGATGCACGACGATGCAGTTACTATTGCTTCGGGTTAAAGCTCAACAGGAGAGGCTACTTTGTGTTTTGTGTCTGGTTATATTAAACTAGCTGACCCATGCAGCTTCGTATGCGTAAATTTACCCCGTTCTTGAAACATTTTTTATTGCTGCTTAGCTCCTATTAGTCGTAGCATGATTTGTATCGCCCATAGCCTACCTTGATAAATGGGCTATCCAACAGTAAAATAACTTTTCAATTCGGACCAGTAGTTCCTGAGATTATCGCTCAAACAAACAAACTCTTTAGCTTTATAATATTAGTATAGATTTAGTATACGTGATTTGTAAATTCATAAAATTCTCTACGACATAGGGATCATTTTGTACCTCAGTAAATATATTTTATAGGGAAAATCTTTTTTTATACAGTCAATCATATTCACATTAAAATGTATAGTTACAAGCACTAGTGATAACAGACTTATCTATTTTTTGGTACACGTATTTCTCAGTACGATGAACTCTGTGTACTTACGTTGGTACGCATTTCAGTAAGATTTTTTGGCGAAGACGCAATCATAAATCAACTTCAAGTTACTCTTACGTGAATAGGCTCGAGTTGTATAGACCGCGAAAAGTGTAAACTGAAACGAGAACTGAGCCTCTTTTTACGGGAAAGAAGCCAAGCGAGCAGATGTCAATGTGTTTGTTTTGTGCTACCTTCAAAAGGGCGGTTGTTCGTGATGGCTAAGAGCTTTCAAAGGCTTCAGGAGCAGCTGCATTTTGAAGGAATTCTGATTACCTGAAAAAAAAGAAGGTATTGTTGAAAAAATTAAATTTGAAATAAGGAATCCAAGTGACGTAAAATATGTTTGTGCTTTACTATTTTAGGTTAAAAAGTGTATTCTAAATATTGAATTAACGTTTACGTAGAAGAGATTTATTTTTTAATTCGATTTACACATTTTTTAAGAAATATTGTAATTGGTTGCTTTAATTGGTAATAAACCAAGTGGCGGGAATACATTCAGGTGTAAGATGAAGAAAAAGTTATAAAGTCGGCGTAGGCACTTCTAATTTTGATTATAATAAAAATAAAAATATGATATACATATTCCAAAATGTAAGTGATTTTTGACTGATGACACTTGTCATAATCATTTTTAAAATTCTTGCAAAACGTTCCGTTGAAATTCGTTTTCAACTACAATAATTTAAATATGTGAAGTGTACAAAAAATTAACATTATAGTACCACAATTTGTGACTTTCCATAGATACACACGGTCGGTATGCCTAAACATCAAATATCCTTTGTATGAGCTGACTCCTGTTGTATATCCGTTATGGTTGTGCTCATTCTACTGTGCCAAATATAGGACACTGGAACAATGGACGCCCGTACTTTATTCCCGGGGAATCAAGCTCCAAATACAGGAATAGCTATTTTAGAATCCGTTTTATATAATTGACACATACCTCGAAAGCCCCGATTTATGTTACACCCAAAACTAGAATATTCAATGTAGGCTTCATATCCTAAAAGCAATGAGATTTTTTGTAGGCAAATTATGTGAGGAGCTGACTAGGTGAATATACAAAGCTATATTGCTTAATGCAGTCTCCTAATTTAACTTATTAAATGATAAAGCGAGATTGTAACAGGTACCCACAGGACAGAATTGATTAGTGTGGGGGCACCGTATACTATTGAATATAATACTATTGAATGGGTAGATAGAAAATTATTTATTGTTTACCACTCAGTTTAAAAACGCATTGATAATCAGACGCAGAAATTAGACACATACCTAAGTTCCAGATATAAAAAAACCGGGCAAGAGCATGTCGACGGGCATGACCATGCTTAGTGTAGGGTTCCGAAACCGTTGCCGTATGAAACAATTCGATTAGAATAATTGCACTAGCAGACGAGTGTATGTTCATGGCACTTATGCCCTTTTGTTGATAAACGCAGTTTTTTGGCAATTATTGAATTACGGTATATCCGACAAAGTCCGAAATAATTTCAGTTTTAAGTACTTGTTAAGCGCTACCTTTTTGATTTTTTTATATTTTTTAGTCACACGGTTCAAAAGACACAATTTCCAAAAATATTCACTTAATCAAAAAAGTTTATTAGAAACCTTAAAATGTTTTTAAAAGACCTGTCGAATGATGAGCCACACGTTGATGTTTGCTGAAAAAAAAATGTTTTAACTTCTGTTAAAGTATGGAGTGCCCCCTTCAAAATATATTTGTTTTATTATTTAGTTATCAAACTAAGTAGGGACAAATTTAATCAATATTCATTGCGTAGTCTTTGAGTTAAATGCCTGTGACATATGGACGAAACTATAAGGGTTCCGTTTTTGTCATTTTGGCTACGAAACCCTAAAAACAACCAAAAAATACACAATTTAAGACTTTTTTACAAAAAACATTTAACTGACTTCAATCACAGTTGGTTCAGTCGCATTTATGGAGGAGTTTCGTTGTCTGTCTCCGTAACTCATCATTAAATCTTAACAAAATTGATTGGGGATCATTTCGGAATAAATTTCTATAGAAAAAAAAAACGGAATTGTGCCTGAACATACATAAAAAAAACAATGACCATCCTAATTGAAAATCTCTTCCTTTTTGAAGTCGGCTAAAAAGCACCAAATTAATTCCACATCGGCTCATCAAATTACCATAACAAATGACAACTGTATACCAGAAATACTAGAATTGCCATATTTGTATAATAAATTAAACATACAAATTATCGACAAACCACACATCAAAAAGGAGTCAAAGAGCCACACAACTAACAAACTGACCACTTTTAATCATAACCTCCAAATTGGGTCAATAATAAAACTACCCGTATTCTATTTTCGAAGAAATCGATAAGCTCGACCTATTGCACTAAATACGATGTGACTTTTATAAGTTGGCCTAAAAATAATAAAACATTTGGTGGGGTTGGCGCGGCCGTGCATCAAAAATGCATGAAGCCGATCACGCAAGCCGCTAACCGAAGGATACACACAGTCGGAAAAAACCATGAGCATTTTTTCCTAGAATGTAACAGTCGATAACTGTGTAATTACAGAGGTATTATGTATGATGTATTGGTACCTTTGAGTTATTAAGTAGGCATCAGGGAGTATTAGTAACTGACTCACTGATATAAAACCGTAACTTAGTGTAGAAAAACATTGAAGAGTTCTTTAATACATCGTGTAGGTATTCTAGACTGTGGTAGCCTGTTGATCTAGTGGTTAGTGACCCTGACTGCTAAGCCGGAGGTCGTGGGTTCGATCCCAACCGTGGATAAAACTTCGTGTGATGAGCACGATGGTTTATTCCGTGTCTGGGTGTCATTTATCTATAACATGTATCTATTTAAAAATATTTAAGGATGTTTATCAGTTGTCTGGTACAAGCTTTGCTTAGTTTGGGATCAGATAGCGTTGAGTGAGTTGTTCCAAGATATTTTTATTATTTCGAAACTCTTACTAAAGAATAATAACTATTACTACGTATTAAGATTATATATTTTATTTATTTTAATTAAGACATCAAATAATTTTATAAGCTGTCACTGTCGCCGTAAGATAGACTGTAGCAGGCTACAGTACATCTAGCAACGTATACTAGCAAATACTAGTACAGGCTATTATTGTACACTGTACACTGCAAAATTAAAACAAAATGTAAAGCATTCCGTGTTGAACACGCTCAAATCAGAATTAATTTCCTTAATTAATCTTTCGCTCGGTAAAATTCTTCAGAATGGGAAATAAAAGATTTAATAAGATTGCTTTGTAAGATTTATACGATTCCAATTCTGTTTTTAATGTGGAAATCAAGGAAATTTATATCATTTTTTTATTTATTTGTGTAATTTGAATCTATTTGAAATTATTACTGCTGACTTGCTCCTGTGTGGGTGCACAGCTGGTGTTGTTTCCGAATATGTGGAAAATTCCAACCGTGCCGCGCTCTATCTAGCGAAGGAACGTAGTCGATGAAAACAACTAGTCGACAAAGCCGGAAGAAGATACGACTATACTCAGCAATGAGTGAACGACTAGGAAAAAGAAGGAGAATTAGGTATCTGCGTGACAGAGACCAATACCTATTTCTTGCATATTATGAAAGAGCCTTATAACAATCTTCTCATATTATATTACAAACTTTAAACAACAAAAATGTTCACAACACGCTCTTTCAATGTGTCCCTTACATTTAAACCGAGGTCTTTGTCGCCATAATGTCACACAAATAGGCCCTAGAGACCACTGCATCATATCTAATGGTACCGTTGATTACACTAGCCTTACGTGTTGTGTATGATGGTCACCCTATGCAAATACAACGCATGTTAGATGTCCTATGATAAGGCAAGGTTATACCTGCTATGTTTAATTACGCTAAAACGGTTTTAATGCTTATAGGTTGAAGGAATGTAATTGCTTGTGAAGTCATATTAATCAGCTTAACAGATTATGGAAGGCGTATTTTCAATTTGTTATGTCTTTCTTGTCCCGCAAGTCATCAGTAACGAATGGGAGATTTTTTAACCTTTGGCCACCTTATATATTCTGCAGATACCACTACACTATACCTACCTGTAATATGTATCAGCAGTATGATTGTGTGCCGATATTGTCCGAAATGTTAATAAATCTGAAGGCATTCTTTTTTTATGTGCTGCCTTAGATGGGTAATTTTATAATTAGGGTCCTTATTCTCGTTATTTTTTTCCGTTGCCCAAGCCCGTGCGACCTGTCAAAATCTTGTCATAATGGTAAATAGGGAGCTGCTATTAGAAATGCAACGTACAGCGCATGCGTCATTTCGCACGGGCTTGTCACGGACAGGAAATAGAGATCGTGAATAAGGACCCAGCTGCTGCCCATCGTCGTATACGCAATACGATGGATTTCCACGCAAACTTGATTCTTAATTTTATATGTGGAATTGACAAAACTCGTTGTAGTCACCTACTTAAAAACTGCCTACCTACCAACTCCACCTTTTAAGATTATGTAGTAGTCGAGGTTTTGTTGGTCAGTAAGTGAATGAGCAAGTAAGGTGTCTTTTCGCTTTTGTAAGAGATTACTAGTTAACTACTTTGTCCGATTCAATATTCGTAGAAACTGCACCAGTTTAAAATCTTACTTTCTGTATGCAAAATACGCAACTAGTTTAAAGGATATTTTGATATTCTGTACCTAATACTGTTACGAAATCTATGCAAACATTGTCCTCAGATTTACTTAAAGTATAGTCCGGACTTGCATAGAAATAGGTGCAGTGCTGTGCTAACAAAACATAGGTATGGAAATTCACTTTGCTTGCTTGAAAATCACAGCATTTTCAATATCTAAAATATAAAATGTACTCGGTTGAAAGAGAATTTCAAAATTTCTTTACTCAGTTAAATATTCATTTAGAATCATTTTAGAATTTGCGAGTTGCGGATAGCAAAATTTTTATTTTTGTGTTGTTAATGGACCTGGTATTTAATACTTTATCATCGAGTAGATTTGTAGCGTTGACTCTATATAAACACTATCTTAAGATAACTGTAACAGTTACTCGCATGAATTATGAGCACACATCACACGTTAAACAATAATAGACGACTAACACTGATTAAAGAATCAATAACGTAACGCGACATTGCTTCAACGTGCGACTCTACTCTAGGACCAATACCTAACATGATGATGATAAACATGATTTATGCAGGTATTTTTAAACACAAGACTCTTACGAGAAGGCACGTTTACAAAAACATAAAATATGTTAATAATATAACCCCAGATTGAAACTTCTTGCTAACATATATTCAATAAAAAGCAAAAATCTAAATCTTCGATTTTGTTTTCCTTTCAACCTAATGGACCTGAAAATGTTTGCACATTTTCTATGTTACCTAATAATCTTCATATTTTATGCTTAGAACGACTTTCTGCGTGTCAAGAAAAGTTATTCACCAAAAATGGTAACAGAAAAAAATCGTTTGAATTAATCCTTTTGAGAGCAATTTATTTTTTGAACTTGGGTTTATTAATCTCTTTTTAAGTGACTTAGTCTGATGAGGTTAGAAATCGATAAAATAATTTGTCTGTACTGAATACAATAACACACTTGTACCATAATTTGTATAACTATTTATTATACGGGAATCAACGCGCGTTATTACCTTAAAATTGCTTGACATTTTGACCAGGAGGCCAATTCACGTATATAAAGCAGTGCAGTTGCAGTTAAGTTTCGATTAAAATGGCAATTTTTGTATTCTTGTAACTTTGGGATCGATCTCAAATACATGAATTGACCCCCTGGTTGCACCGGCCGTGGTCACAAGCGGACTGTCGCAGCGATGTTGTGTAAATAACTTGATGATTATAACTATTGATTCCCATAAGTTTAAATACGTTTAAATGTTAAAAAATAAGTTTAAATGTTAGCTTAATTTGTATGATTACATTTAAAAGGCTTGAAATCAGTAACAGATCCACGATTTTGGTTTAGGTTCGACTTGACATCCACTTACAATAGGTACACAAACTCAGTTACGTTTGCGGGCCCCATAGCTCCCTCCCCCCTCCTAAATCCGTCATTGGACGGCATATGTATCGTCTACGTGTACGTTCAAGCAAGCACTGGTACATTTGATGATAAGTAGTGACCGCTGTTCAAGAACGTACTTGTAGAAATCTTCAAACGCCTGGCAAACCAAAAAAACTAAATATATAACCAGATCGTCCGTGAGTACTTCGTTCACGGCTTGGACATTATTCAGCCTTTCATTAAAATATAACACTTTATGCTTATTTTTTATTTTTATTTTACTTTATTGGGACAAAGAACAATTACACATTCTAATTAAATTATAACATTAGTATTTTTAATAAGGTAAATGTGTAACCCACACCAATGTCCGCGAAATAATAATAGATGGCAAAGAAATAAATTACGCACGCCACTTTTGTAAAGCTAGTGAGTACTCGTGACTTATGGTAAGGTTTTGCAACTATCTGTTGGCTTAATTTCTTCATTACCTACCAGTCTTGTTTCCAATTGTCATCTGTATCTTCTTTCAATATGTTATTTTCTTCCTTCCACCCCTGTCAGTCATCGGTAAGTTAGTAGTCCCATTTTGTTTATATTGCCAAAGGAATTTGGTTTATTTTTATGGTTGTAGGCCTGCCTTTTTTATAGTGGTTTGCTCTCCACCTATAGCGTGTGCTACGGGTATCCAGAGTAAGCACCAGAAAATTTCCTATAATCGGCTTTTACGAGACGCGGTTCAAATAGCCAATATACCAACATTTCGATATTGTAAGACACTATGTCTTACTTTATTGAAATAAGAAATACTTCTAAATCTTCTTCATGTTCTCTTAATAGAACTCAAAATAAACTATTTAAGAGCTGCAAAAGGTGAGTTTAACAGCTACACTAAATTGGCTTAAGTAGTTTCAAGAATTGTAAGTAAAGTAAAGCTCGATACCGTAGTAGAAGGAAAATAAAGAAGAGAGACTTGTTGTGTGGGTAATTAAGTTAGGCTTGTTGTAGACTTAATTACCTACAATACACAACTAGTAAAGGTCTTATAGTGACGGTAGTTACTTTTATTGGAGGTTTCGGTTTTTGTTACGACGTAGTTTAGAGAACTTTTACGAGGTTTTTGTTTCATGTAATACATAGTAAAGGTTACTTCATAACTATAATAGCTTTATAAAGTTAGTGGAAGGATATAATTAAAGGGATCGTTCCTTTCTAGCTAATAAATATATAGCGCGTCTGCTGTTAAGCCTTGATATCTTTGCATCGTGCCTACTAATAATCATATCTTGATATCGATTTAGGTCGCGGCGTAGAAGATATTAAACTACGCCAGTGTGTGTGTGTGTGCAAAAACAAAATGTTGCTTTACCCCTACCTCGCTGATCTCTTGGTTTCCTCGGTCTGTACTAAGTCACTATATACCACAGTCTTTATTTACTTTATTCACAAATATTAATAAATAAAAATTTTCAATGGAATTTGTACGAAAATTTTCTTACTTGTCATTTTTTGAGCTGTTAATCGAAAACGTGTAAAGCCTACTTAGCTGTGATAGACCTCGTTTTAATTCCAGTATATGTTTACTACTACCGTGATTTTCTAACATCAATCATTTAGCTGGCAAGGGGGGAGGGGACACTTGACAAAAATTTGCTCTTTAAAGCTTAATATTTCACAAACGGATCCCTAAATCTAAAAATTGTCTTCACAACCTTAAACGTTTTTAAAAGACCTATCTAATGTTCCCCCACACGATGGGCTAGATGAAAAAACAAATTACATTCCCACTTTACATATAAGTACCCTCAAAATAAATGATTTTCAAGATTTTATTTTTTCACTTTATGCAAAATTACAGCTTTCTAGCACTAACAGTCTCTAAGCTAAGCTGCGGACGGCAGTACATGGAGATACTGCCATTGCGATGCCGTTTTGCCATTTTGGCTACGAAATACTGAAAAGAAAAGTAATTACGTGTTGATAAAATACAAGAAAACCAATATAAGTTTTGATGATACGAACCCTAATCACATACATCACTACTGCCTAAGAATAAATGAATCAATGAGGAACGTGTCAAAGTAAGAATGATATTCCTTGATGCTATAAATAAAAAACTACGGGCGTAATAAGAAATCGTTACATTGAACAACCTGACTGGGGAAAGGGGTACTGTGACGACGAAGTCGGCTCATCTTGGGATCGCACAAAACTTCGCTGCGTAGGTACCTATAAAGCTTCACATAAAAACAATAATGTAATAATGTCCCCGGAGCTAGTTTTTTTTTATTCGGACTAAATTCCTACAATATTTACACTTCATTACTTTAAAACTTGCGAAGGCCTGCGACTCTCACTTAAGAGTCGTAAAACAAAAATGTAAAGAAGCAGATGACATCTGTATTGGATGCCAAAACTATAACCTCTCGTCTATAAAACAGCGATAATAAATATTAAAAAGAATTTAGGAATGCCATCATCTGCAAAGGTTATGCAGTGAAAAAGGTTTACTTAGCAAAATATACGATAAAATCATCTAACTGCATAGCCGTGAAGCAATGACATGTTCACCACAACCACAACACATACCTTACCTGACAGTAGAAAACAGCGATAATTTTGTTGCCTTTCGCTGTTAAATCACCAAAGCTCATTAGGTTGTTGAGAGTCACAGATATTGTTTGCACGGTGACTAAATACAAATTTAAATCAATTGAAAATAAATAATTGTATTACACAATTTCATAGACTACGGGGTTTAATCGCGTGACTATTTCAAGGTTTTATTATCTAAAGTTTCGACCATATTGCTTCACAGGTTGACAGTTTCAGCTGAGTGTCGCCTCCGTGTAGCTCGGATTTTGGCGACTACCCTAGCTTATTACATTTTATACAATGAAGCCTATAAAATTGCTAAATGTGTACAAATCGTATATAATAGTATCTACATTTATAAGGCGAAACTTATAATATAGTAGGTACCGCTTTAAAATATCTGTGAGGTTAGACAAGGAACATTCGCTCCGTGACGATTCACTAACGCCTATAATGTCAATTCGATACAATCGTTTGCAAAAAATAAAAAAAAAGTTTAAGGTCTCCAGCGCAAACGTCAAATTCTTAAAAAAATAAATCTGCCATTTTAATTCGTGTTCGAATGGTAAGCCATTTGAATGGAAAAAAATAGCGAAGAAACTGTCAATAGTGCATCAGCTTGGATTAACCACGTGGCCTATTTCAATTCCATACATTTGTACCTACTTTTCCTTTAACGACATCACTATTCGAATGTGATTTTGTCTAGGCCCTCTGTTTCTTTTTTGCAAAATTCAATGCTTTGTTACTCACATATCTCTTAGAAAATGTTGTAATAGTTAATAACTATAGGTACAATAATTTAGAACTTGTTAATGTTAAGTTACTTTCATTTTAAGAGCCAAGAACACTCAAGCCAAGTACTCGTCTAATTAACTTTAAGCTCAACGTCTGGCTACGCAAAAGCTTATAAAGCAGTTTATGTATACCTATTTTTACAGGAAGCCAACAAGAAGTTTTTAAAAGTTTTAAGTATGTATGAATGAGAAGGAGGTAATTAATAATATAAAAGTTTAGTTATTATTTTGTTGTTGATGTTCTATGTTCTTTACCGCTTGTGATACGTCGGAAATCTACATGTACCAAGTAGTACTACAGTATATTGCCAAGTTTGCAAACAATAGGTAAAGTCGAAGAAATGAACAACGCAATAAAAACTCGCGGCCACTCTTTTCAAATCGCCAAATAATACAATATAAGAATATTTACAAACTTGATACGGGGTAAAGTACTGCCACTAATGTACCGATAATACACCATGTAAGAGAACTGATACAAATTATATAAATTAAAAATTGGAACATGATATGAAATGAATTCAGCCTCAGTGGGTACAATATAGTAGAAGCTTATGTGTGAGCCCGCAGTGTATCGTGCTTAAATATTGGCCAATTGAATGTATGATTAGTTATAAAGCCTGCCATTAAATTTGAGAATCAATATCAAGCAATCAATCAATTTTAACTAAATAAATCCATTAGTGACTCTAATATTTTGACTGATTTTGATAAATAATTTAAATTAGATTCAGATGGACATGGTCTCCGTGCCAGAGTTGGTATATTTTTATTGGCTTAGGGCCAATACTCCTAAGGTCGCGAGTTCATGTCCCACCTGAGACGATTTTTTCCTCCATATATTTAAAATGATGTATAAAAAATTAGCATAAAATGCTTCAAAAATTAAAAAAAAATGGTTGTGTGTAAAGTTGGTTTACAGACGATCATTTTACCTGATAACGTCATAAGAAAAAAATGATGACATTGTAATAAACAATTCGCTGTTGCTTAGCACCCATGCTTTAGACAGCTTTAGCAGACCCGGGCGCATGCGCCCGACGGCCACGTTACTTCATCCTATCAGCAGGCGGAACGTGACGGAACGCGACGGACCGTGACGGTGAGATGCGTGCACCCGGTCATCATTTTATAACACGTTGTCACGTCAAAAGTAATGGTTTTAATAAAAATTGGTATAGAGATATCTCCATGTCTAAGAATTCTTTTAATAGCGTCTTTCATACACGCGTGGGTGTATGAAAGTAAGAAAGTAAGGTTAATTTAAATACAATAGGTACCCGATTGTAAATTGCACATTTTATTATTTTGTTAGCTTAGGTTAGTTTAATATAATGTATGTTATTCGAAGACAAAACTTACTTAAATACTTTTTACAGTGCCTGCTTATCTTGTTGATACATCACATCATACATCTTTAATGATTATACTGGCGAACTTTTTGTCCATTGTTTGTTTATGACTCATAGTTTACACTAGTGTTGAAGTACTTAATCTTTAAGAATATGATTTTAGAAAATAAACACAAAACTTACGGTATTTATGGGACATAAAATTTGTGTCACGTGTCACCTAAATATAAAGAGAACTTTCTTCCTCATCTTCGATATTACTTGGAATCTAGCCAAAACCACAAAGAAAAACAATGTTCGTCATACAAAAAACACAGCAACGAATTCCAAGACGCAAAAAAACTGCAGCTGATTTTTATACAGATTTTTTTTTTTTACGTTAACAAAATTTTTAATTAACACTATACCATAGCTAGAGGCTTCCTGTTGTAATTTGTGACAGTTGTACCTTCGCAGTTTCAATTTACCAAGATAAATTCAACGCTTTTTAAATTCAATTCCTGTACCTACAAAAATACTAGGTACTGAAGTTTTTCTGCGCGCAATTTTTCAACAAAATAACTTCACACACGTGTCTCATCTCATCAACAACACAACTCGCTAACTGTTCCTGTTTTGTTGAAACAACATCGTCAAACATAATTAGAAAAGTTGAAAAAAAACTAGTGTGAATGTGAGTAACAAAGCAAAGTGTTATTTATACATATAAATGGAAATTAGCTTAAAGATGGACTCATTTTTGCACTGGCTTAAACCTTGCTGGTTTTTAGTTGCTATTATTAAGTTAAAATGTTTAACATTGTATTTAATCGATAAATAAAAAAAAATAAAAAAACATACTACATGAAATCGTTTTAATGAGACCTTTATGTAGACATCCATATATTATCTAACCGATCAATAGAAAACCAGTATGACTATAATCACGTCATTGCTTTTTATATGATAACGTCTTATGAATTGATGACAGGCTGCACGCACGGAAAAGTGTCACGTTATTGACGGTTGCTAAGCAGTAACGTCATTGATTTGTTGCTAAGCAACAGCGAATGGCGATTACAACGACAAAATACATGCTATACAATTGTAACTAACTTTATTGACTGGTTGCTAAGCAACGCGAATAGCGATATGTCATCAATGTTTTCTTTTGACGTTATCACGTAAAATTATCATTCGGAAATCGACTTTACAGATGACCTTTTTTTTATAAACAAATGAAGCTTATGTTACCTGGAGTAATTTAACGATTCTGATGATACCTCATTTATCAAAATCCGTTTAGACGTTTAGAAGTTTTTGTGGGAAAACGAAACCCACAAAAATAGATACAAAATTAAACCTCCAAATCACTTCACTCATTTTTTGGAACGACCGACAAATAAACAAATCTCTTTTAAAAGCAAAACAACGCCATCAACATTTCTCATTATTCTTTCAACTTGTGCATGTAGTCCGTAAACAAATGACCACCGCTTGAAATTTCCTTTCTAAATCAAACTATGAAGCAGCTAACGTAAATAACATCAAGATAGCAATCGTACGCCAAACACATTCGTACGAATGAAAAGTAGGACATTTTATGAACTATTTGTATTCTTGTTTACATTCTGCTAGAATCACAGTAGGTAGATTCTATTAAAAAGAAAGGTCAGATGCAAATAATGTTTATGACTATCATTTTGTACGAACCAGTGATAATTACTCGTGCGCTGTATTTTGTCTCTATTTTCAAATACGAACTTCGTTTCCGTCATTATTCCCCGTTTTTGCAACATTTTTCATTGATGCTCTGCTCCTATTGGTCATAGCGTGATGTTACATAGCCTATAGGTAGCCTTCCTGGATAAATGGACTATCTAACTGATCAATATTTTCACAATTGGAAGTAATAGTTCCTAAGATTATCGGGTTCACATAAACAAACAAACTCTTCAGCTTTGTCTAATGTTCCCGTATCCTTGAAGACAGCATCAGGACACATCATCCATAGCAGTTGCATCATCACAAGACCACGACCACTCTGAGTCAAAAGTAAACAACTTAAACTTGATGACGATTTTAATAACGCAGATATTAATTTTTAAGTTTTTATTTGATTTATTCCCGTTTCAACCAAATTGCTACGTCCGTATATTACCTCTATGGTAGGTAGGTATTCAACCTTAATATGACGTCCTTTACAGTTTCACCTCTAGGTCCTTATTCACTATATTTTTTTTTTTGTTTTTGCGGCATGCCCGCGCGCTCAAAGATGTCCGCGCGCATGCACGATGTATTTCTAAGCGCAGCTCTCTATTGGCCAATATGACTAGATTTTGACAGTTAGAAGCGCGGGCTTGCTGCTAAAGCGACAGAAAAGGTAGTGAATAAGGGACCCTGAACTTCTGGAAATTAAATGTACATATTTGCAAAGGACATTCATTATGCAACGTATAAATTAAATAGAATAGCGTAAAGGTTTCAGTTACAGCATATACCTATCTAGGTTTTAGTCATGAATTTTAAAGGACTAGACTTACTTGTGAACTCAGCGAACTGTATCTGTATAGATACAACATATATAATTATTAAAAATTTGTCCAACTTTACTATTATTTTGTCCCCTCAAGAGTTTTGAGGGAGGTTTTCGACGTTTTACCACCTACCTCTACGGGGACGGCGCGTGTCAAAGTTTGTTTAAAACCTATGTAACTATACCCCAAACATGTTTTTGAAATGATAATAAACAGGGCTATTGTTTCTTTTCTACGTTGTGCAAAGAGATTTTACGTTCGATACGACTGCCTCTTTACGCGGTGGGAATATATCCGACTGCTACGCAAGAGGTCGTGAGTTCGATCCCCACCCAGGATAAAACTTTGTGTGATGAGCACGATGGTGTATTCTATGTCTGGATGTTATTTATTTATAATATGTATGTATTTAAAAAATATATAAGTATGTTTATCAGTTGTCTGGTTGCCATAGTACAAGCTCTGCTTAGTTTGGAATCAGATAGCGTTGTGTGAGTTGTCCCAAGATATTATTATTATTGTTGGATTTATTATAGAGTACCAATATGCAGACTTCTTCACAACATAATCTAAACTTTTACTAATTAATCTCGTGTAAATGTTGTCCGTGTCGTGTAAATAAACAATAGTTCTTTAAACATGATTGTAATTTGTACATAGGTACTATTGTACGTTCTTATGAATATTAAGTTCCTTTACCCCTATAGAGTGACTGTGCAATAACTTTGTCATAAACTTTCGACAACTACTTATCTATAGTTTAAACAAGTAACTTTGCATTTAATTTATAAAGTACTAGCTTTCGCCCGCGGCTACGCCCGCGTGGATGTCGGTTATCGCGATAAAAATTATCCTATGTCCTTCCTCGGGACTCAAACTATCTCCATACAAAATTTCATCTAAATCGGTTTAGCTGTTTGAGCGTGAAAGCGTAACAGACAGACAGACAGAGTTACTTTCACATTTATAATATTAGTATGGATAGTATGGATGAAATAATGAGAAAAAACTTTAAAAGACAACATTTTTATCACTAACAAAGAAAGAATAAACTTAATTGTTTAATGCAGTAAATGTAATATATGGAATAATGAGAAGGCAACTTTAAGTTAAAGTATTTTTCTCAATAACCTAGAAAAACTGAACTCAATAGTTTAAACACAGGATTAAAAACTGTTACAAAACAAAAAGTCAAGTCATTTGAAGAACTAACGCATACAAACTTAGCTTGACGACTCCTTTATGCATAAATTTAATTTGTGGTAGTTACTACGTAACATTATGACGTGTTTCAACTGCAATCATAAAGCCATTTATTTACACGTGTCATGCCAATGGTACTAATAAACTTAGTAAAGTACGATAAATACCTACTTTTCAATCTATTTCTAAGTTAGAAATTTTGCAGTGCAAATATAATTAGGTACCTACGTCATAACTAGTAGTCGTCATAAATGACACAAGTTCCATAGATTTTGTAGATCTCTCGTATGTTTTATAGCATAGGTATACATAAAGGGAGATTTGAAAGTTCAAACCTAAATAAATAAAGGTTTTTTTTTCTTTCTTTATGTTGCTAGTGCTATAATTCAATTTTTAATCAATAACAGTTTCGTTTTGTGTTATTGATATTTGATATGATATTTGATATAATAGTGATATGAAGTTTTTAAAAATTTAAACACATTAGTGAAAGCTTTATTGGCTTTATGTAACTAAAGCCAGTATAGTTTTGTAATAAGACCATAGTCTTAATGTTCATAGACATTAAGTACAATAAGAAGCGTGATGAATGTGCTTCAGAAAGCGCTCCTAATCTCGCTTCTGCTGAAATTCAGCCGAGCATCTGCAGAAAAATCTGTCGTCAGTTCACGTCCGTGTACCGAAAGCACTGCGTCAGCCACTCTTTATATTAAAAGAGAGTTCTTTGTTCTAAACATACATTATGGAAATTTAAGACGTGCTTCTTAACATTTAACCCTTAAAGCTGGTCCACTAAGAGTACGGTATGTAAGCTATACAACCGCGCTCTCGAGCAAAACAATATGATCATCGCTCACAAATATGAAATCTCAGCTCACCATCGCAACAAAGTGATCCCTTGTTCATAATAAATTAGCAGACGTTTTAAAAACATTTAAACTAGCGAATGTTCTGTCTTTGTTTTTCATTCCTTAATCAAAATTGAATAGAAGTAGACAAAACATTCGCTAGTAAAACGTCTGCTAATTTATTATGAATGAGGGGGTCAGTGTAAATTTCTATGTGTCTATTTCTATATGTATCCTTTCCTCGAGCCAAGCACATAATACCCTCATGTGCTCTCGATACTTCGTTATGTAGCACAGCACTTAAGCGGTGTCGTTGCTGTGTCCAGCACACAAACATTCATAGTAGCCACATGGTGCGCCCCAGCTCCGACCACACTAAACTTCAACAAGACGAGAGAGATTCCTAAAACACTCTTCCCCCCATTCCTAAAAGTAAAGGTGCATCCTCGCAACATTTGTAAAACCATACGACGAAATGATTGAGTTACGGCTGCACCGAATTGTATAAACTGACAGCCTCTGTGGTGGAGTGGGAGTTTGTCTGACTGCTACGCAAGAGGTCAAGGGTTCGATTCCCACACGGGACACTACTTTTTGTGATCCACAAAATGTTGTTCCGAGTCTGGGTGTACTTTGTGTCTGTGACTTTTATGTTTGTAAAGTCTAGGGCTAGAACCCTACTGCGAGAGTTGTTTTTATAAAAAAAACTTGGCCTTATTAGCTGACTTTAAAAAAAATTGACTTACTAAGAGCTACAAAAGAAGAATTATCGATAATACGTCCGAGAAAATGAAAATGTCTAGTACACCTATTCTGCATTAACTAAACAACAATCGCATTCAGCCGTATCATGAATATTGATGCATTTCACTATAAGCGTTACACCAATATAAGCACATATTCCATATCCTATCAATTCCTATGAATGTTTGCCCAAAGAGCTATTGAAATTGCGATCAAATGATATTAGTAGTGGTATTATGTCGAGGTTCTATCGAATTAAGGCCGCAGTTTTATGAGTTTAAGGGAAATTAGATCCAAAGAGGATTAATAGACGTTGGACACGTTATTAACGATGTTAACTGAACGTAGTGAATAGATGGACATTAGTTCATACGTTGCAATAGAATTTTGTATAGACTGGAAAATGTATAGACCATGCAGTAATCAAGGCTGAATGAGAGGATAATGACTTATTGGAACATAGAATGAAAAGGGGCTATAAATAATTATTCTTTGCACGCAAATATAGCGTATCTAAAATATGCTAGAGATTTTTTTTTTAAAGATAACTAGCAATGTGGGTTTAAGACCACATTACTAGCAATCTTGTTAACCCCTTCAGCTAAGTTAAAATGCTTGTGTAAGGAGTGGGTTCACGTCGATAGTATAATGGGTAGGATACGAACCCGCGACCTCACGATTGCGAGTCCGATGCCCTAGCCGAATGGCTAAGGCTGCTTCTATTGCTATTAAGTCAAACGTTGTTCAACATGACGTATACATCAATTTATTTAGTAAGCACCTATATGTATTCTCAACATATTTCTATAACAAACTCGTCATTAGAAATATATTTTTAATGAAGTGTTTTGTTTGTTTGATCGCACTAATTTCCGAAGATACTGCGCTGATTTAGCATGACAAGGGTTTGTCGTGGGTTTTAATAATGCGTTTACAATTTCACATTTATAACATGTTGCAAAGTGAAACTGTGAATAATATGGAAAATGTTGTAAACGTTGATTAGTAAAATTTAATTGTCATCTAACTTTAAATAGCGTGGAGGTACTCATAAGTAATCGAAGCCGCAGGCAAAAGATACTTTAAAAAAATCTTATTTTAAACAACTTACCATTGTAACATAATTAAAGGTTCATTTCCGTGCATCGCGGCCGATCGCGAGCCGCACGCGGCTTACGACGAGCGGTCGACGCGCGGCCGACATCTAACGTACAGTACGATCAACGTAACATGACCGGATTGAAGTTAGGTTCTTATCACTTTCGCGCATGTCATAGAGATGCGAACCTAAAATTACTTACAAAAACGATTAATTATGTTTAATCGATAAAAAAAAACAATAACATTTTAATTCAACAATATAAAAACACAATTTAAGTGAGTTAATAAAAGTTTAAATTTAGAACAGTTACAGTAAATACTAAAGAAACTTTGAAAAACAATTTCTTTACGAAAATAATCCCAAATAACATGAGTTAGTAATACTAATTATGACAATGTAATGCGTAATCGCATCTCTAATTCTCTTGGTTTAGTTACCGCCCCCGCCCCCCGCTTCCTGTCTCCATTTACTTCCAAAAAATGCATCTGCGCAACCACTTGTCGCCTACTTCAGTCCGGCCTAGTTACGTTGATCCAACTGTAGGCTGCGCGCGCACTCTTGACTATTAATGCCTCGGCCGCGCACGTCAGCTGCTTGTCGTAAGCCGCGCGCGGCTCGAGATCGGCCGCGATGCACGGAAATGAACCTTAACGAAATAAGATGGCACTTCAATTTCTTGCTACAATTATTGCATCAGCGACAACCCTAATTTTTACAGCGGTTATATTCAAACGACTAATTACGTTTTAAGTCTGTTAAGCTGGTCTTGCTTTTCACTCCCTTTTTCAGTATAAAATAAAAGTGAATTACGTTTGTAATGTGCTTACATCTTATCTTCCTTTATAAAATGAACTGGGAAATGTTTACGGGTTTTTGTCTTCGCTAAAGGATTATTTTTTGTATCTACATTCTATGTAAAGCAATTTGTTTCGTAATGTCTGTTGATATCTATTTTATTATGAGATTAAACGAATGCTGTATCTTTATTTTATATTGCTGCCACCCGCAAGTACGCTTTAGAAAACTTTTGCAGGTAGGTTAGTTACCTAGCATGTATAATTGTATACTTTAAAAATCATGTAAATACTAATATTAATTAAAAAATAACTAATTTGCTGAGAACATTGACCTATAGATGATTTAATAGTATCGTATTCACCCATGTTTATATTTTCAAGTGAAATAAAAACAACGAATATCGATAAGTTTAAAGCTACTTATCGATATTCGTTGTTTCGTAACGTTTATTGAATCACACATGTAAAAGTGCGGCGGATTTTCTGATGCATTCCACGTGGAACTGATTTATCGTGTAAAACTAAATTATAAAGTCTGTCTCATTTAATGTATTCTTTATGAAAAAAAATTAAAAAAATGGTGGCAGACTAGTTTTTTCCTGTGGATTGTGGGGTGGTTCAGTTTAGAACACTTTATTTATTTATTTATTATTTTTTACATCAGTTTGTGCATACTCACATATTATTGGTAAATACTTAAAAACTATGTTAGTATAGAAAAAAATAAAAATAACAAAACTAACTACCACGCGACGTGTAACACATGTATAGTGCACAGGTGCCTCATCATGTGGCCTTCAGTTTTGCTAGCAATGACATTCAGAAGACTGTTGTCACTGTGAGGCATTCGATACAGCAGAGATGCCGACCTGTTTCACATTATCGCAAAAAGTCATCAGTATGTGCTTCTGCGAACATTCCTGATGCGCTGCAGAATCGCGGCAGTGACAACAGTATTTAAAAGACTTTAAACAGTTGAATTTAATTATTCCGTTGTACGAGTATGTGTGTTCTGAGATCCGTGCAGTGATTTGAGCTGTGCGTTGATATTTCAGTCAATTGCGGTTTTCTTTATGACAGATCGACGATTCAGATGCCTGAACTTAAATAATATAAAATAGGTAGAAGAAATAAATATTAACGTAGACATTGTGACATAGTCAGGTACCTGACTATGACACAATGTCTACAATAATATCGGCCGGTAGCTAATATACGTCCTAGCCAGCAAAAAAAGAAAAAAATATGTATGTTTGGTAACTATTTATGAGTTTTGTACTATCACAAAACATAATGTATGCTTATGTGGCATGTATCTATCGCTCTCAACGTTTGCAAAAGATAAAAGACATCATTTATTTTTACGAAGGTGTGGGATATTGAGATAATCTTGTTAGTCCTTTACATTTTGAGCTACTAAAGATTAATTGTATGAATGTTTTGTTTCTTGCCGTCACCGAATTCAAAGCTTTTACAATTCTAAATCATTTGGTTGTTTCATTGATTTTATTTTAATTTGCTAAACCGTAGTTAGAATTTTCTTAATTATAGAAACGGATACCAATATGATTGACTAGATAACTAAGCACATAAACAAACTGATGAAATAAAAAAATGCTGTACATTTATTAACTTAAAATATTTTTGTTCTAATAAATATAAAAAAAACATAAACAGTTGTCTGTAAAGTCGGTTTACGGACGATCATTTTACATGAAAACATTTTCTTTAAGATAACTAGCATTATGGGATTGGGTCCGACATTACTATCAATCTTATTAACCCTTCCAACTAAGCTCAAAGACTTGTGTTAGGAGTGGGTTCACGTCGGTAGTATAATGGGTAGGATTTGAACCCGCGACCTCACGATTGCGACACCGATGTCTTAGCATAATAGCTAAGACATCGGTGTCGCAATCGTGAGGTCGCTACCACCGCTTCAAAACATTAATGACATATCGCCATTTGCGTTGCTTAGCTACCAGTCAATAACATTATATCCAATTGTATCGCATGTCATGTCGCTGCAATCGCCATTAGGTATTTAAGTAAGCATTAGTAATGTATAAATAATTGAATAATGTATTATAATATTAATGAATAATTCCTCTTTTAAATTTAAAATTGTCTGAATAAGGGAATAAAAGTCAGATTTTAATAAACAGATTTAATAAAAAGCTATGCTACTCTGTTACTCCATTTTTTTAATTGTGTGGCTACCTAGGTGTTAAGTATTATGTTTCAAACAATAACTAGTATTATTTTGTTTGTACTCGGTAATAGGTCCGTCACAAAAGAAACTTCTAACTTATGGCTAAGGCATCTATATCTATCATATATCATCAACTCGCAATCGTGAGGTCGCGGGTTCGAATCCTACCCATTGTACTACCGACGTTAGTTATACCTACCTAACGAGCTAAATAATATACCTAATAAACTAATAAACTAACAAAACCGAATAGAAAATACAGAATTTAAATCGCCATTAGCTCAAAGCAGTATTTTCAACTATATCCAACAACAACAAAAACAAACAGGATGATACAGAAATGTGCCAACACATCTGTGATGGCTGAATACGGCTAATTGAAACCGGCAGGAATGAGCCCCACCGGTACCTTTCAGTAAACAATAGTCATTGACAATGATGACTATAATTGAAATAAATTGTTCAAGCTAATATTTTAATCATACTAACCGCGTGAGCATCGACAATATCTTATAAACAATGTAATTATATGTAGTTGGCCGTGTGGTGCCGGCTTAAGAATAGTACCACCCCATCTCTTCCCGTGGGTGTCGTCAAGGCGACTAAGGGATTTCACTCCGGAGGACGGGCAGCAGCGTCCTCTGCGTACTTAAAGCCTTACTGCGATCGCCAACCCGCTCGCCAAGCGTGGCGATTATGGCAATTACCCCCAGGATCTACATACCAGTAGGTTCTACTGGGGAGACCCGTGCCCAGCAGTGGGCCATCATATGGGTTGATATGTAATTATAATAAAGTAACGTGTAGGTATACTCGTATTGTTTATGGCAATAAAATGAATACTAAACCAATATTTGCTATCATCATCATCATCATCATCAGTCTATCGCAGTCCACTGCCGGACATAGGCCTCTCCAATTGCACACCACTTTGTTCTATCCTCGGCTTCTCGCATCCAGTTCCTGCCAGCCGTTTTGCGTAGATCATCACTCCACCTGGCCTTCTTCACATCTTTTATCGTTATAACCAATTTCAATTAAATGGATCCAACAGTTTCAAATATTGGCACGTTTTAAAGTAAGAAAAACTCTTCAGCTTTAAAATAGGTATGCATGTATAAGGTAGATAGTACCTATATCATACACACAAGTGTGTCACCAACAATAGGAAAACTATGAAGAACGTATTAAAACCACTTTATTTATGGCACTAGCTTTCGCCCGTGTTTATAAGTTTCATATTGATTGAAATTTGGAACTCCCGTTTCATCCCTTTAGGGGTTGAATTTTCAAAAAAATGCTTATGTCTTAATAAATACCTGTATACCAAATTTCAACTCAATCTATTCCTTGATTTTGTTATATTTTCTATGCGTTGATATCAGTCAATCACACATTACGTACAAAAAACCTATAGGGATGTCGATGAAGCTTCAGTTCATTGTCAAAAATTTAGCTACGAAATGTTGGAAGTCTGCGCAAACAACCAACGGTGAGTGCAACTGAATCGTGTCGTAGTAATACGGAACATGTGGCTCTAATTGAAAGCGCTTGGTTGCTCTCTGTGGGGCTTTTGGGGTTAATCGTACTAGCAGCGAGCGCGTACGTATAAAATGTTATGGACTTTTTGTATTTTTTTTTTCACAGTTTACAGTGAAGTAATTATCCGATGAGCCGCGACGATTTTGCTTAAAATAAAAAATGTTGGTTTTATGAAAAATTATCAAGTTATTTCAAACTGTTTTCTATTCAAAGAAAGGAATGAATTTAATTTAGTAATAATCTTTATTTAAGGATTGGGTGAATACAGCTTTGTAATCTTTCTATTTTTTCTTTGAAGCTGCGGTAGCCTAATGGCTAAGGCATCAGATTCGCACTCTCGATAAGTTTTGAGATGCTCGTAATTTAAAAATGGAACGCATATGTATTATTTTTAAAAAGCAAAGGGTTTTTAAAAATATATAATGGTTTTTTTCGCAACGATGGAGCTTGACCGCGAACATTTGCGAGCGGTATGATATTTCATGAATTTAAATTTGAAATTATAAAACTTAGCCTTCAACGATTACAATCAGCATAAGGGGAGTCTGTCCCATCTTGAGCAGCAGTTTTTAGATGGTTCAGTGAATTTAAAAGGTGTAAAAAAACCTCGAAGATGACCATATAAGTTGTCGTCCACAAACGGCAGTAACTGCAAAAAATGTGTGGGCTACTAAAAAGATTTAGCGAGAAGACCCACGAATTACTTACTCGGACATCGAGGAGATTCTTGGGGTAAGGTCTACGGTCTACGTCCTTCAGAACAAAGGCGTTTTGTAAGGAATCTAGTGTTGAAACCTTGCCCAATCTACTATACAGTTCTGATTTAGCTCCTTGTGATTTCTTCTTGTTCCCGATAATCAAAGAAAAAATAAAAAGGAATTTGTTTTCGTATGCCGAAGAGGCCGTGGCCGCCTACGAAGTCGCAATTTTGGACCTATCAGATCAAGACTGGCTAAAGTGTTTTAATAGTTGGTTAGGCGAATAGAGCTTTACATAGAGAATGCAGGTGAGTATTTCTAAAAATATAAAAAAATATTGGTAATATCTTGTATAGTTTTTTCTTGTCGCCAAACTTATAGAGTAAAGAGTGGGTTCACGTCAATAACGTACCGACGGGAACCCACTCCTAATAAATTAGCTTAGCAGGAGGGGTTACCAGGCTTGCTAGTAATGTGAGACCCAATCCCACTTTACTTATTACATTTTAATATATAAAATAGAAGCAATTAGCTGCAGGATAAAATATAATGTTATGGTCGCAAGTTCTCATATTATGTGAACTACTACAGCCTTTGTACCTGATTAGATATCTTTAAGCAGATTAATTATGGTCTAAATAAAGCTTTTGTCAATACAAATAGGTACGTCAAAAAATATACTAAAACAAACATTCATATTCACCAAAATATGAGCACAAAATATCTGTGAACTTTGTGAACGTTTTGCAGCAAAAAAAATTAAGCGCTATAAGAGAAATCATAAGTTAATTGACACGTATGATGCTTACTAATTATATGAGCAAAACTATCTAAACCATTCAGAATATTTGTAATAAATCGTATGTCCGTCCTCCTTATGTCGTTGATGTGACCTAAGCGTAATAAAATCTTCATAATTAAATTGAGTATGTTCATGGACATAAAACCTCAATAGCGTTGGATATTATTATATTAGGCTCACAACATAACCGAAAATTGTGATCTTAAGAATGTTGTGCTAATAAAAATAGTAGATCGTAACGGCTAGACTTGGTTGGTTTTCTTTTGTAGATACCTAATGTTCATAATTTTCAAGTCTGTATTTTTTTTTTGTGAAAACTCAACGGTAAAGTTGAAAATGACGGTGTTATTTTTGCATAAAAATTTGAAATTGCGTCGACAGTTTCATTAGTAAAAGCCAGGGTTGGTCGCTAAATAATACTGTAACAAATTATTCTCTTTCAAAAAGGCAACCGCACTAACGGAGTCTTCCTAAAGGGGTCAGTCGCAATGGAAATTACAAATATGTTATCTAAACTCAGAGTCTATTTTTATGAGTCTGATAAAGCTAGGACAGAGCTTTATCAATCTATAAAAAAAGGCTCTATGGAAACCGAAACTACAATCGTTTGCGCGACAGTTGTACACATTCCCTCTGTGCTCATAGTGCGGGAGAGCTCTCAAAATAAGGCCAAACATTTTTAGAGGTTATTGACTGCATTTTAATTACCTTATAAAATAACAAAAATATGTAAAGCTATATAAAAACAAATTACAAAATTTAGCATTTAATGTGACTATTACCATACAAACGACTATAATAATATAATTCTCTAAAAATTGCGTTGTAAATGATTAATTAACATCACAAAGCTAAAATAACTTGGGCTAATCTACCCAAGAGCTACGCGCATTAATTTTCAACTATTAAAGGGATCATAAAACTTTATGTAAGCACATGTTTGTTTAATGAAAATCACTCAATGTTGTGTGATTAGGGGCAGAAATCCTATTAACTTTAGGACTACGGGCGTCCGAAGTAATTTGTTGGTTGTCGTTGACGTAAAAGGATTGAAATAGCAAATAGAGGTGGCGAGGGTTAATTTAAAAAGTAAACCGTGGAAACTAACGACTTTGAAATTGTTGTGTAATGTAATGATGAAAATACCTATGTCAATATTTTATGGGTTAACCGCAGTAATTTTACTGAAGTTACTGTTTATGACCCAGCAATTTTAGTAAAATAGAGACAGGTGTAGTGAAAGGAGATAGACAAATATATAATCTTGTTTAGGTAACCTCGTGCCGAAACATCCGATCCGGATTCGGATGCAGTTTTGGTATAGGTTGTAATGTTTATTTTGTATATCCTAAGTCTATGATTTTACATATTATGTCAAACTGGCTGTGTGTAATATATGTGTGAAGGAGTTGTAAAAATGGCGGCAAACTGACCGGCCATTATTTTTACAGCTCCAAGTTTAACTTGTAAAAAATGATTTGAATACGTGATAATTGACTTAGAACGAGACTATGTGCATGTAATAAGTGCATAAATACTTGACACTGGCAGAAATTAGCCGTTAAAACGGCTAGATTGCCATAAACTCAAAGAAGAAGAAGATATGTGTGAAGGCTATTAAAAAATCTTGATTTGTTATCTGTCAATTTTTAAAATGTTATATTCTTCGTCTTGTTCTGTATTTTGAGATTTTTCTAGATTTTTTTAGTTATGACAAATACAAAAAAGATATAGCAAAAGGAACTACGTTCCAACCATAAGACACCTCTCTCTTTTTAGGGTTCCGAGGCCAAAATGACAAAACGGAACCCTTATAGTTTTGCTATGTCCGTCCGTCCGTCCGTCTGTCCGTCTGCCCGTTTGCCTGTTCCCATATTAGCTCAGACACCATTAGTACTATAAAACTGTAATTTGGCATGAATGTACACATTACTTACACCAACAAAGTGGTAAAATAAAATCTTGAAAAAAAAAAATTTGAGTCCCCCTTAAGAATAAAGTGGGAATGTGATTTTTTTTTCTCACCTACATCTCGTGTGAAGTATACATAGGTCTTTTAAAAACATTTCGGGATTGTGAATTTCATTTTTCGTTTTTTATATTGAATCTTAAAAGGATTTTTCTTTAGAGTCAAGTGTCCCAGCCAGCTACCAACTAAATGGTTGTTTTATTTATTAACGTACACGTAAAATTAATTTAACGTTAACATAAATTTAAAGTGTAAGTGTGTCTGTTTATTGCATCGTAGCGCCTAAGCGGATGGGCGGACTTAGAAGCGTGTTTCTAAGCTAGTGACGGTGGTCGTGGCTCTTCAGAAAGACCCAGGCAGCCGTTTTGAATAAATACAACATCATTTTTTATTTATATTAATATAATAAAGCTGAAGAGTTTGTTTGTTTAAACGCAAGAATCTCAGGAACTCCTAGTCCGAATTGAAAAATGATTTTACTATTGGATAGCCCATTTATCGAGGATAGGTATAGGCTATATAACATCACGCTACGAATAATAGGAGCGGAGCAACATTGAAAAATATTACAAAAACGTGGAAAATTTACGCAGACGAAGTTGCGCGGGTCAGCTAGTATAGTACAAAGCTCAGACACTCCAAGATTTTTACGTCAAGAAATCAAATGAAAAAAAAAAATAAGTTGATAACTTGCTTGTCTTATGTTCTTTGCAGCAACGTGCGTGCACACTGCGTCGCGTAGTATCCCATCCATGGTAATTTTTGATAATAAGTGTTTTTCCATTGTGCTTTGGACTGTTAGAATTATTAATTGATGATTTATTCACCAAATATAATATGGTCCAAAAACTATCCCATTGGACGGTGTTACTCATTCTGAGCAAACTACTTTCTGGTTTGTACTAAGCATACAATGAATAACGTTGTATATTGTTGAGGCTTTTCTCAGAACTCATTCAATTGTTACGTTAAAAGTATACAGTTTTAATGCTTTTAAAAATATCATTTAATAATATGAAAAGCGAACTAAGTTCCTACTTAGCTTTTTAAATATTTGTTAGCCGTTTAAACCTTTTTAGTAATATTTTGTATGAAACGAAGGAAAATTGGATTACCAAGGTGAATAACCGCTTTTGACTTATAGTCGAGGACATTTTATTTACATTATAAAATTATATATACTACGGGTTTAACCGCGTGAATAATATAAGCTTATACGAACAAAACAAGCGTTTTTATAAGGCGTGGGCTTCGTAATAGTTTTCAAGGTTCCGTAGCCAAAATGACAAAAACGGAACCCTTATAGTTTCGTCGTGTCCGTCTGCCTGTCTGTCTGTCCGTCCGTATGTCACAGGCATTTTACTCAATGACTACTCAATGAATATTGATGAAATTTGTCGAAGAGGTGTCTTGTAGTAGCCGCTACTTAGTTTGATAGCTAAGTAATAAAAATAAACATTTTTACGGGGGGCACTCTATACATGTAGCAAAAGCTGATTTTTTTTTCCAGCAAATATCAACGTCTGGCATATCATTCGACAGATCTTTCAAAAACATTTTAAGGTTTCTAATAGTATTTTTGGAAACTAACAACTGAAATCGACTGGGGCGACGACACATAGCTACTCGTAACAGAAACATAGAATTGTTTCACTGCGGCCTTTGACATAGAGGTAATTTTCCTGCGATCTTCAATCGAGCCCTAAAAAGCACTTTTTGCTTCATAAAATAGGACTCAATATTGATTGTGTAACTTGAACCAAGTTCATAATGGATGAATTAGGTATAAAAATACCGGAGCTAACCGTTCACGAGTTGATACCGGCCAATTGTAATTGGGACAAGCTATATCGGGCCTAATCCGGGTTTCAGCGAACAAAAAGATATGCAAATATATTGAGTACGTACGCACGTAACCTTAATGGTATTTGCAAAGATTTCTGAATCAATTAAGCGTACCTATTATTGTGTTCCATTTGATATGATTGATCGCTTCTCAGCAAACTCGTCTCTTTGGATTTTTTTTAAACAAACGACTCCCGCAGTATAAGCCTGTGTTTCGAAGGAATTTACTAACATACAAGTCACGAACACAAAGTACACCTAGACTCGGAACAACAATTAGTGGATCACACAAAGTGGTGTCACGTGTGGGAATCGAACCCACGACCTCTTGCGTAGCAGTCGGACACACTCCCACTGCGCCACAGCGGCATTACCTAAAGATCTTCCTATATTTTTAGTTTTGATTCCAGAGGTACCCACAAGGGTTCCTGGCCCAAAAAGCCATAGCAAAATGTGGCCTGGTTCAGCTAGTCTGTATATATAAAAATGAAACCCGTTTTCCGTTGTCACGACATAGCATGAAAACGGCTTGACCGATTTGGCTGATTTTTTTTTTTGTAGTTTTCTAATACTCTGTACTAGGTTCTTACGGAAAACAATATTAAAAAAATCTTATTATTTTAAAAAAATAAACGCCTTAGTGCATCAAATTTACGCTAAGGCGGTACGAAGTTCGCCGGGTCAGCTAGTTATTAATATAATAAAGAGGAAAGATTGTATGTAACGAATAAACTCAAAAACCACTGAATCGATTTCAATTTTTTTTTCACATAGAGAAAGCTGCATTATCGGGAAGTAACATTGGCTATATTTTAAAATTAAAAAAAATAGAGATTCCCACGAAAACTGCGTTTATATATAAGTACCTAATCAAAAAAGTCGCCGTCGACTTACAAAGTTCTGCTCGTGGCTTCTTCACATTACACCAAATAACTTAGTAATATTAGTTGTAATATAGAGTTTAATATAAAAAAATATACTATACAGGTAGTATAATTTCTCGGTGATTTTCAACAACACTTTTATCCAGTAACAAGGAGATTAGGGACTAAATAAAAAGGTTAGATATATCACAACATTAATTTCTATGAACTCCTAAGCCTATTTATCGTAATAGCCCCTCAGGTTAATGTTGCTAGGGCCTAATCATATAATAATAGTTGAGTAATGAAAAAATATGAGAATGCCTTATTATATTGATCTAAAACTGAACATAGAAACAGAAAGTTCAAGGATCTAATTTGTTTATTTTCTTGACACCTCGGGCGCTGTTAAAAAATTATGAGAGAGAAATAATTAATTAATCAAACATAATCAGGCTTTATGCCTTAATGTTTAGTAAGATTCATCGGCTTCGGACGGTAAAATTTGAGAATATAAACATGGGCTATTTAAAGTGGTAACAATTCAGAGTGTTTCAGCGGCTCATTTTAGCACAGAGACTTCAAAAACGCTTAAATCGTATTTTGACCTTCGTTCTGGGTCCTGGTTCACGTTTTTTTTTTCTGTTTTCTCCTACCTGTTTCGGAGATTAGCCGGAACAAACAGTCAAACAGACAAACAAAAAAAATTAAATTGTTTTTTGTTATGAGTATTGTATATCTATACAAATATTATAAAGCTGAAGAGTTTAATTGTTTGTTTGTTTGAACGCGATAACCTCAGGAACTACGGATCCAAATTGAAAAAATATTTTACTTTTGAATAGCCCATTTATCGAGGAAGGCTATAGACTATATAACATCACGCTACGACCACTAGGAATGGTCAATGAAGTGTTGCAAAAACGGGGAAAATTTACGCATACGAAGTTGCGTAGGTCAGCTATTATAGCTAGCTTTCATATGTATTTTAACACACCAATTTTACGTATTTATTTGTAGGATATTAATTCCACACGTCATTATCGGGCTGTCCAATGCGCTTTCAGCGTATTTATTTAATACCTACGTTTTTATAGCAAGAGTTCTCTCTCAGTCTCTTTAAAGAGTTTTTACAGCAGACACCTTTTAACTGTTGATAAAAAAAAATCAAGTTGAAGTGCATCATTATAAATGTATACAAACATAACAAAAACAATGTTAAAGCTTCAACCAAACTAAAGAGTGCTTTGACATGACTCATGAATATTCATATTTTTCAAATCAAACAATCTAAAATAAACTGTTAAATTATGTTACTCTCTTTGAAGTTATTTCGTATATTTGATTTGAGTCCCTATGAAAATAACATTAAACGAAATGGTACCTTTTACACGTTTTTCTGCGCGAGACACATTTCAATAGAATTTATAAATGTTTCCTAGATTTTGAAGTGTTGAATTTACAAAACTAAATTTGTTAATTACAATATTTCTCTTTTTCATCCTTTGTAATCAAAAAGGTGCCTTGTTCAAATTTAACAAAAAAAACCAAAGTAAATCAGAAAATATTTAGCTTTTGAATATAAAACATTAATCTCTTATATCAAATATCAATATAACTCATAATGTTTCTTTAAACAAAACATTTAATTTGACTATTAATATTTTACATACCTGCCTATATGGTATATATATACGAGTAATACTAGCTGTCCCGCACAACTTCGTCTGCGTAATTTTTTTACGTTTTTGCAACATGTTTCATTGCTGCTCCGCTCCTATTAGTCGTAGCGTGATATTATATAACCAATAGCCTTCCTCGATAAATGGGCTATCTAACAGTCAAAGATTTTTTCTTGAGATTACCGCGTTCAAACAAACAAACTCTTCAGCTTTTTAATATTTGTATATATTGATATATTTACCAATAACATTGAATATTTTGTCTAAAACGAGTCTAAGTGGTTGTCTAAACATATTACCGTGGATCTTAAGGACCTGCCATCTAACTAACAACACTTTCAACTTAATTAAATTTAGCACCACAAGCTTGTAAGCTTGTCGTGCTAAATGGAATTGGAAAAAAACTTCTTAGCTATGTAAGCTAAGAAGTTTTTTTCCAATTCCAATCAAAATTTCCCTGACCTGACGACAATCAAAGTAGATGTACGACTCTGTTCAACCATCTGTGCAAGACCCGTCTCCAGCACCTGTAGTGTTGATTTTTGAAAATAAAGATCGTCTTGATATAAAGAAAATGGCGAACGCATTTGAGATATGATAGCAAACGTAAACATAAAAGAGCAATGCTAAAGAAATGCGTTAACAAGCTAAATTAAAATTAATTAAAGTGGCGGTAGCCTAATGGCTAAGGAATCGGTCTCGCAATCGTGAGGTCGCGGGTTCGAATCCTACCCATTATACTACCGACGTGAACCCACTCCTTTTTTTTTTTTTTTTTTGTTCGGCGGGAAAAATTCCTGACGAACACCCCCACCATCCGGGGAAGATGATGGAGGTAGTGTGGGGTTTGCACCCACTAAAAAACCCGCCGTGTATCGCTCGCCACCTTTGCGAACGGGCCGCCGGAATTCGTTATACCGTCGGCGGCCCGCCCAGTGGCAATGCCCGGACGCGATGTTGTTGCGTTCCGGGCATTTCGCACCTTCGCGGCCCCTGGATACACACAGGGCGCCGCACCTCCACGGAAGGCCGCGGGCGGGGCAGATTACCCCATACGCCCGCCCGCAGCCCCACCTAAGGCGGCATCAAGCGCAGATATGCGCGCCGACGCCGCCCGGTTCGCCGGCGACGGAGAGGGTCTGCCAGGGAACTCTCTTCCCTGACGCGCTCCGCCGCCTCCTTCTGCGAGATGACGTCCTCGCAGAAGGATGCAACCGCATTCCACGACCCCTCGCCCCGGACCATGGACAGAACCACAGCCGGCAACGAGAGGTCACTTCCGACCACTGCGGTGAGAACTCGACGTTGCCCCTCCCAAGCTGGACAATGCTGGAAGGTGTGCTGCGCCGATTCCTCACCGCAGTCGCAGTGGTGGCAGGCGGGACTCGGTTCCCTCCTAGCGACCGTGTGCAGGTACTTCCCGAAGCAACCGTGCCCGGAAAGGACCTGCCGGAAGGAAAGGGTCCCGTGCTGCCGCCCCACCCACTCCTCCAGGACCGGCCGGAGCGTCTCCACGGTTCGAACACCTGCCCGTGGAGCCTCCAGCGAGCCTCCTTCGGCGAGCACTTCCGCATCCAAATCCCACGGGGGTGTGCCGGCCAATGCGCACGCCGCCTCTGCAGACACCGTGCGGTATCCGCGTATGGCCCTGACCGCCACGTGAACCCACTCCTAACACAAGCCTTTGCCTTAGCTAGAGGGGCTTACAAGATTGCTAGTAATGTGTGACTAATCCCACATTGCTAGTTATTTAAAAAAAAAAAACCCCGACTGCCTAAAATTAATAACTTTTCAGTTATTAATTTTAGGTCAGTCGGTTTTTTTTTTAGATATTTTGCAAAATTCCGCCATTTTCGGAAGAAAGGGCACGTCGGGCCACGCATAATTTAGGGTTCTGTAGCTGCCCAGCACAATAATGCGGTAAAAAAATGGGTTTTCTGTTGTTTTTGTTTTTTACTACTAACAACGTTATATATGTATTTTTCAATGGAATTTGTACGAAAATTTTGTTACTTCTCACTTGGTCTGCTGTTACTCGTAAACTTGTAAAGCCTACTCAGCTGTGATAGTTTTCATTTTAATTTTAATATAATACTACTACCCTGAATCTTTCCACATCTCCAAAAACAACCACTTAGCTGACAGGAGGGAAACTTGACTCTAACAAAAAAATGTACTTTATGGAACGGATCCTTAAATCGAAAAGCAACATTCACTTCCCCTAAATACTTTTAATAGACCCAACGACACCCCACACAATGGGGTAAGTGAGAAAAAAAGTCCCCCCCACTCTACGTGTAGAGGAGTTACCAGATTTTTTTATAATAATATATATTTATTTTACCCCTTTGTCGGCGTAACTAATATATATCCATGCAAATTACAGGTTTCTAGTACAAAGGGTAGCTCAGAGGAGCTAGCCTGGGGACAGACAGGTGGACAAACGGACGGACGGACATGGCGAAATTGTAAGGGTTGTTTTTCATTTTGGCTACGGAACCCTAATAAAAATGGGCGTATCCGCAACCACCGGACATCTTTTTGTGTTGTTATTAAGTCCGGGTGGGACTTCTTATCGATGAAAAGTGGTACTCTTGCATGTTCCGATCCAATTAAAAAAGCATTTATCTTATAGCAATGTCGTCCACAATTATGTTTACTTCCTTTCAATTAAGTAAACTCAAGCACAATATGACTATGTCTGATATTGAAATGCTATATATTCCCAATTACAAACTTGCAACATGTTATACAAGACAATCGAGACACGGCGGTTCATGTATAATGGTGAAATGTGATATAAAGTATAAAGTTATTGATAGTATCAAGAATTACAGTGTTTCTAATATCATCGAATGCTGTGGCATAGAGCTTACTCATCTTGATATTGTAATAATATGTGTATACAGAATTCCTCAAAATAAAAACATCCGGAATAAATTTGATACATTTCTCAGTTGTTTAAATAATATACTCAGCTTAATTTTGTTAAAAAAATACAAAAAAATGTGTAGTGTGTGGAGATTTTAATATTGACCTATTAAAAAAAACGACATATTCACAACAATTTAAACATTTCATAAAGGGATTTAATTTAAAAATGGAAATAACTTCACCAACACGCCTTAGCAGTGGCACTTGTATTGACAACATTTTACACAATATACGCGGATGTAAAAGCGAAGTACTAGAACTGGCAATCTCAGACCACACGGCCCAGCTAATACAATGTCCCGTAAGAAAAACGTGTAGGTTTGATCACTGGTATATATACCGACGTGATTACTCTAAGGAAAACATTGAGAAGTTTTTAAAATGCGTGGGGAGTCTTGAATTTACTGGTGTGTATCAAGAAACAGATCCAAATAATGCGTTTAATATTTTCCATGACACTTTCTTACTATTCTACGATTTGTGTTTCCCAAATATCAAAGTTAAAATATCCACCAAAGCAAAACCCAAGTGGATAAGTCGTGGTATTAGATTATGTTCTAAAAGGAAGCGCGATCTCCTATGGAAATACAGAAAATGGCCAACCAATGAAAACAAGCAACATTTTAAAGCTTTATCCGTCAGACTCAAGAAGGTCATACTAAGGACACAGAGAACACAAAATATTAATTATATAAAGTCTGCTATAAATAAGTGTAAAGCTACTTGGAAAGTAATTAATAAACACAAAACCAACTTTCCTAGCGAGTATATCGAACGAATTAAAATAAATAGCCAAGTTATAACTCATCCAAGCACAATTGCACAAGCCTTTAATAATTATTACGCAGATTTAGTTGAACCATTAATGGCCTCGAAGCACTACAAATCGACCATTGATAGTAAATTATCATCAATGTTTATGCAGCCTACCATACCACAAGACGTCCACCTAATTATTATGAATTTAAAAAACACAGCCAGCACAGGGTGCGACGGCATAAGTACTAAAATTATCAAACGGGTGTCAACAATAATCGCTCCTGTGTTAAGCACTTTAATCAATAACTGTATAGTAAACGGTATATTTCCAGAAAAACTAAAGCTATCAGTTATCAAGCCCCTTTTTAAAAAAGATGACAGGGAAGACATGGCTTCGTATAGACCGATCGCCTTGCTATCAGTGTTTTCTAAGATCTTTGAAAAGGTTATATATAATAAAATAAGTAATTATTTTGAAATAAATAACTTGTTTACAGATAAACAAAAAGGATTTCGGAAGGACAAATGCATTGATATTGCTATATATGATTTTTTAAATATAATTATTTCCAGAATGGACAAAAAACTGCCTGTCCAAGCATTGTATATGGACATGACTAAGGCATTTGATTATGTGGACCATAAAATACTAATTGGTAAACTGAACTCCTATGGTATTCGAGGAAATTTGTCCAATTTGCTGGATTCATATTTAACCAATCGCCGACAAATTACAATAATAAATAAAATATGTATTAAAACCAAAACACAAGTTTCATATAAGTCGGATACCAGAAATATAACTTACGGAGTACCGCAGGGAAGTATACTTGGACCCCTCCTATTTATTATATATATTAACGATTTTCCTACATTCACACCATTCCCTATGATTATGTATGCTGATGACAGCACAATCGTATTTAATAATGACAATCCTGCTATGATTGACACAGTGGTCAACAAAAACTTAACATCATTGATCAGTTGGTTAGAGATGCACAATCTTATAATTAATTTAGATAAAACCAATATCATGTATTTTAGTCAAACAGGCAACAAACCAAATATGGAAATAAAATATAAAAATACAAAAATTAATGACACTAATGTAATTAAATTTCTAGGCTTGCAAATTGAAAACAATCTAAAGTGGAACGCACAAATTGAAAAAGTGTGCAATAAAATAAATCAGTATGCATACGCGCTGTATATGCTTAACAAAACAGTTAATAAAGAGGCGATTCTAACTGCGTATCACGGACTAGTTGCTTCTACTCTAAGATACGGGATAGTATTTTGGGGCAATGCTACTGGTAAAGACCTAGTTTTTAAGGCACAAAAACGTTGCATCAGAGCTATACGTAATATTTGCACAACTGATTCTTGCAAACCTCATTTTATTGAAATGAAAATACTTACGATGCCATCTATGTATATACTAGAAACAGCTTTGTTCGTTAAGCGAAATTGGGAAAAATTCTCAGAAGTAACAAGCAGTCGCAGATCTGACAAGTTACGCCTGGTTCCAGCAAAAACGGCATTGCTACACAAAAGTATATTTGCAATGGCACCAAAGATTTATAACAAACTACCGAAAATTATTAAATCTTCTGAAAACATTAAATTATTTAAAAGTAAATTACAATCATTATTATTAAATAAAGCATTTTATTCAGTAGATGAGTATTTAGCGGACAAAACCTTTTAGCGGCTTTAAATGTTGTTATTCATATTTTATATTATTTAATTTTATTAGCTAGTTTTGACATTTTAATTTGATATGAAATAATTCTTGTATTTATAATTATTTCATTTTAATAACTATTAACATTATAATTTGATATTGAATCTATTATTGTTGTTCTTGTATTTATATTTATTACTTTATTATTCATTTTAATAACTTGTTTTACATCATAATTTGACATTAATTTATTATTGTTATTCTTGTATTTATAATTAAGATTATTATTAATGATAAGTAATGGAGATATGTACGATAAAAATGATAAATAATTTGGTAACTGTAATATGTGGAATAAACAATATACTTCTTTTTTTTTTTTTACCTATAATTTGTACACCACTCAATGTGGTAGGGCATAGTGTGCTATATAACATAATTTATAAGACCTGCAATTAACCTATGTTCCATGAATAAATGATGATTATGATTATGATTATGATATTATTAACTAAAAGGATGGTAATGATAAAATCTAGCTAGTAGAGCAAACGATAATCAAACTAGATAACACTATTATTATTTCATTTCAAATACCACCAAGACATTATTATATCAGTATTTCTGATAAATAAAAGATCCCCGATGTTTGTCAGACGTGTTTTTCGCTCAGATAAACAAAATAAATACAATTACGGATAAAAGCTAAGGCTTCAGCAATTTCTTTTTATATTATCAGGTAGGTTCTTACATAAGTATGTCATATCCGAATACTAAGACAATTCTGTAATATTCAGTCTAACATTCTTTTATGCCGCCTAGTAGGTAAGTACGTTAACCATTTATGTAATTCCTTTGTTAAACAATACACATACAATTTTTACATTACAATGCTATATTTTTAAATACAAATAACCATACATATAAGAATACTAATACAATATTTTTTAAAGTGCGGCACGTCGCATGTCGTTGACTGAAAGACAAGACCGAAGTGCGCGACACTTACACACGGCTTAAAATAATAGATCTCCGGTCAACCGCACTTCGGCTAACGGTCCCACTGGATCTGCCTCGCTACATAGGCACGTACATATTTTATAACTAGCTGCCCAACGCAACTTCGTATGCATAATTTTTTCCCGTTTTTGCTACATTTCTCATTGCTGCTCCGCTCCTATTGGTTGTTGCGTGATGTTATATAGCCTATAGCCTTCTTCGATAAATGGGCTATCCAACAGTGAAAGATTTTTCAATTCGGATCAGTAGTTCTTGAGATTACCGCGTTTAAACACACAAACAAATAAACAAACTCTTCAGCTTTATAATATTAGTGCAGATAAAATAAAATTTGGGATTAAGTGCGGCGCAACACATGGTCAAAAGCCGACTAGCCGCTCGTGCATTGAGCTAAATAAAATAAGAGACAGCTTTTGTTCTTACTTATTATTGACACCTTTATTTGAAGGAATAAACGCTTTGGTATTTTTTGTCGTTGTCTGACGGTGACCCAGATATAAATAAATAGTATTTACGAGACTTATATTTTATTTAATAACGGCTTTATTTCTGGGAACTGAGTCTTACTCCACTACACGAGAATTCCACTGCGGTGCCACGAAAATTCCAAGATTCTCTACATTTCTTGAAAGACGCGCTATAGAGTATTAAATCTAATTACTAGCTGTCCCGCGCAACTTCGTCTGCGTAAATATTCCCCGTTTTTGCAACATTTTTCGTAGCTGCTCCGCTCCTATTGGTCGTAGCGTGATGTTATATAGCCTATAGCCTTCCTCGATAAATGGGCTATAAAACAGTGAAAGAACTTTTCAATTCGAATCAGTAGTTCCTGAGATTACCGCGTTCAAACAAACAAACTCTTCAGCTTTATAATATTAGTATAGATCTCAATACCTAATACGTTTTAAAAATACAATGGTCCTCTTACCAGTGAATCTAACCCTTAGCCTTATAATTAATTGGTATTGGTAGTACATTTCCTCTCGTTAGTGCCAAAAATGGATAAAACAAACTCCTGTTGATGTCCAATTACGAAACGTTATTCGATACTCAATTTGGCAAATGCTTTGTACAGGAACAAACTGACAGAGTAGACTCTAGAATAACGTAAAGCTAACAAGCAACAACGGTAAAGCTAGGATATGCTTGAAATATTGATTCTTATTCGCCTCATCCCGAAATGGGTGCAATGGTTTTAGATTTTAGGTAGGTTTTTAGTGTGAAAATACTGCAATAACGGTATTAGCAATGGGTCTTTGTATTGTGAACTTGTACTCACTTATTATAAACTAGCGGACGCCTCGCGGTTTCACCCGCGTAATTCTTGAATACTCTTGAATACCTAGACGCGGTTTTACCCTGACTGTATCTTTAAACGAGCAATTTTTGTATATACATAATCTGAATCTCGGCCACGGCGCCAGCAAGTTTCATGAAATGAAGTATGCAGGGGGTTTCGGGGGCTTTTCTAGCTAGATTTCATTTTTAGAAAACGTCGTTAAAAAAACGAGGGAAGCTCGGTCATCCAGGAACTTATTGTGATATGAGAGGCGTCTTCCTTTCCATCAGCGACGAAGCAACAAATTGTCATGAATTTTCCGGAAAAAGAGATAGGCTTTCATATCAGAAAGTGGCATGTTCCCATGGGAAATGAACTAGAGCGGACACGTTAAGTCCCATATAAACTTGAGGTTACATTTCTTTAAATGCATCCGTTTTCACATTCACGCGATGAATTCTCTACAGCCTATTAGTAACCCGCTCAATTAAAACAGCAAGCTTGTTATCGACGTTAACACTAAGTAAACCACTTCAATCGGCTGTAAAGTAAATATTTGTATTTACTGTTGCACTTTCCACCCAAATTGGGGGGAAACAATTGAACAAATAACAACCATTCAAAACACTCGGGACCTTTCAATGTTCATTATTGTTACAAATTTACTTCCTAAGTAATATTCAATGTTCAAGTTACTTTAACTATTATATATGAAATACAGATATAATTATTTACTTATTTGTTTGTGAACTCATATAATTTAGGCATTCCAGAATCAGGCTTTGTAGAAATAATAAGTTTTTACCACGTCGAATTTCTAGAGAGTTTTCATGAACCCATTATTCTCCAAGTTTTTGATATTTCATATTTTGATAAAACAGAGCTTATTATAACTTAACAACGTTTTAGATAATTGACGTTCCCCAGGACAGTTGACCTAGCGAACATCGACTTCCTAATTAAAATCTATTACTGTAGACAAATATACGGGGTATATTTGCATTTGTCTACACTAATACATTTTAATTAAAGGATAAGCGTAAAATGTTGTATGCAAGATGATTTAGGAAACGAAGCTCGGAAAACGATTTTTCATCCGCCATACACGCGAGAAATACACAGCAAAGAACTGCTTGTTTGACAAAAGATAAATATTATTTTAAAACACGTCATTGGTTTAAATGTACAAGATTAATGTGGTAATATTAACGTATGTGGGACATATTTAAGACTTTTTCGAATTAAAGACACATAAACAAAATCCAAAAATTTAAATATAAACATTTCCATTTTTTTAAATGAGCTGTAGTATTGTGATTGGTTGAGTAATGAAATAGCAACTATGAAACATTACGATGCTTTTAGACTATTTAGTTCACAATGTATAGACACTCCGAGCCAATAAAAAATATTATTGGCTTCGATCCCGATGTTTATCGCTTAATGAGAGCATTTGAGAGCGTTGCACTCAGGATTAAAGGTCGCCACAAGCTTTTACTTCTTTTTTAAAGTAGGATAGTCTATTTATTAAATGAAAAAGAACTTAGGTAACACAGGCACCAAAAAAAAAATGACTAATCAAAATTGAGCTAATAAAAGCGTAACAGTAAATAAAATTATGAAATAACACATATTTGTTATGATTTTATAACGTTGTCACCAAGTATTTTAGAGATTGTAACGTAATACCCAACAGTTTCAAATGTCTCGACGACGATAAAATAATTCGAAGGAAATATCCAACAATTGGATGAGAAAAATGGGAAAATGCATTCAAGCGTATCTTAGGAAATAAGTACAGTTCAATGGCCAGACACAAGTCTTGTTAAAACTTGATATATTGCAGAGAATAAAGATTATTCATGATCTTGTAACTAGTTTGAGAAAAACACAGATAAATTCTAAACATTAGCTTACTACAACAACTTATTGTCCATGAAATTAAATTAAATCCTATTATTTTTGCTGTCATAGAATTTGAGTTTTGTAATGCAGTTAAATATTAAAAAATAAAATTGCTTGTCCGTAAAGTCGGTTTACGGCCGAGAATTTTACGTGATAACGTCATAATAAAACATTGATGATATTGAATAAACAAACATGCCTGCGACACGCCATTTCAAATTTCTAATTGTATCGTATGACTGCAATCTCCAAAACATTGATGACATTGTAATAAACAGCAAGTCTGTGACAGCTTTAGTGGTACTTTAGCCTATCAGCAGGCGGAATCGCCATTTGCGTTGCTTAGCAACGAGTACCTACATAACGTGCGCGGTGACGTCATACTTTTTCGTGAGAGCAGCTGGTCTTCGATTTATAAGACTAAAGTCTCTCGTCAAAAAAATAATTACAACATTTAGATGAAATTTTGTTATAATTGAGTACCAAATTCACCTAGACATAGCCTTAAGCTATGCAGATTTACATAGCTAATTGAAGATGTCGTTGATCTCTAATAATAATAAGGATCAACGATATCATCTAGCTCAACATTAATCTAAGTATTCATATTTATTCATATTTACATTTATCTCACATTAAGATTCGTTTTTGCGTAATGTTTAAAAAAAGTGACTAACGTTGAATTTAATTGACAAACTTTAATGGATAAGCCAATGTTAGACACAAAATAACACCAATTTGTAGATTGATTTCAAAGTCACGCTGTATAAACTAGATAATATTAGATGGGACACACTTGTGAGCAAATTTAATACAGACTGAACTATTTACAATGTGTGTTCAAGCAAGATTGCGAAAACGTCGATGACGCAAGCGTCCTACTTTGATACTATCAAGGCATTTCTAGAGATATCAAATTATATTAATTCATAGCCTTTTCCTTTGAGAAATGAACAAGCAGGAATTCTTTAATCAAAGGACTCGGTAAATTTAACTATAGGAATAAACCCATTGACCTACTTACTGTGATAATAGGTTTCAGTTATCTAGTTTATTGCTTTGAAGGCTTTTATTTAAATTGTCTACGCCCTATTATTTTCGTAGGAACCTACCATTCACTGAAAAGATACCTATATCAAATATGTAGGTACCTTAATTTAATGTAGGTAATCTTAAAACTATTGTTTTTAAACTTTCGCGATTTTTAGACGCGATCGAATTGCACCGATCTTGGTCACGGGTCGACGATCGGTGCAATTCGATCGAAACGTCGGGTACATATAAGGTTCGTACCTTTAAATGATTCACGCGATTAAGTCCCGAAATATATTTTAAAACTAGTTTTATAAATTTGGAAAAAAATAATATAAAGAAATAATAAAATTAGTTCTAAAGAGAAAATAAAAATATGAATTCATAATTTGCTATTCTTTTTTATCATAGTTGACTGACGCAATATTCGGTGTACTTAAATGAGCAAATTTTGTTTCATTGGTCCAAAATAATAAAAAAACTGTTTAAATTCAATTGCTAAATACCTACACCAAAACTTTACCCAGACAGAATCGTCAAGTAAAAACTAATAACCTTTCATAGAAACAACATTCTTTTTAAACATTTATCTGTTCACATTATAAAACAGTTATTTCATAATTTTCCAAGACAATTTACACAATAATTGTTCTAAGAACTTTTTGGGTGAGTGTCGTCGACTCGGGTCAGTTTGAAGGCTTCGAATACACATCGTGTGACTCCTAACTGATTACTATTGATCGCTATAGGTGACTTGTTTATATGTCTAAATACAATACTATTGGTAGCTCAGGGACGGGTCAGCCACATAAAATCGATATAATTTACTACGTAGCTTGCGTGTAAGTAAATGATGAAGACATTGATGTGTGGGGGCGATTTGTAAATATTTACGAAGGACTAAATTTTCAATTTGACGAAATACCACCACTTTCTGTACAGAAAGTTAAAATAAAATCAATGTTACTTTTATGTGTAGGCGGTTACCGATTCTTCGTGTCTTAGCCCTACATCTTTAGATTGTAGAGTATGTTTCTAAAACACGCTTCTAATGCGCTACACCATTTATACTCGATTATTAAGTAGCAGTAAGTTAGCCGATGTTTAAGCATATAAATTTTTTACAATGTAAGGGGATGTCCTACTATGTTGTACCCATTGAGGCTGATATATCCAATCTTGTGTACTCTTCTTTTAATATTTTGGCCTCTTGTTTTTTCATCAGTCCTCTGATGTGGAATATACCTAATGGTGGCAGCACCTTATCTGCTTAAACAGTTTATAAACAAAGAAACATTGTAAACGTTGGCAATTTGAAAAGAGTGGCTGCGAGTTTATATTGCCTGCTCTTTTCTCCGGCTTTACCTATTGTTTGCGAACAGGCATTACATGTAAATGTAGTATCGACTTTTCACAAGTGTAGTGTATTTTGCTTGTTATTTGATTGATGATTTTTTGTAATTATACATAATAGCTTGAATATGATATTTAACTAGCAAAACTTTTGTCTCTTTCTGTTCCATTTTGAAAATAGTATGAAATAAAATCCCTTTGATAATATTATTAATTAGAGGGTAAATCTGTAACTGATCTTCAGCGACATTTTAATGCGTAGAATAGTAAATCATAAATATAGCTTCTTCATGATGTGACTCGTGTGATTATGTGTATATTATGTGACCTAAAAACAAAATCAAAATCTCAAAACCACGTGCCGAATCAACACATTTTTTTTTTTTTTTTTTAAGATAATAAATAAAAATAAAAATAAAAAAGCCTTTGTTATTCCATTGGCATGTACATTCGTATGAATAATAATGTATTAATGTTAGTCTAATATGCATGCCATCTGGACCCCTCTTCGGGTGAAGGCCTCCTCCAGAGATCGCCACTCATCACGTTTTTTTCCTAGATTGGACCATTTACATGTTCCGACGATGTCTATCTCGTCCTTCCACCTCGCCTTTGGTCTGCTGTGCCCATGAGGTCCACTCCATATAGTCACTGTCTTCGTCCACCTGTTGTCAGTGTATCGTGCCACATAACCTGCCCACCTCCATTTCAGACCTTGTGCAAAGGACAAGGCATCTATCACGCCATTTTTTTTAAGATACTTAACTATATGGGGTTATACTACTAACAATCCTGTTAACTCTATTTTTTCCAACTAAGCTCAATAGTTTATGTTAGGGTACACGTAGGTAGTTTAATGGGTAGGATTCAAACCCGCGACCTCACGATTGCGAGTCAGATGCCTTAGCCTTTAGTGGACTTTTATACGCAACCTTTATAAAGGTCCGAAACGTACTGCAAACCGCAACCAGTGAGGTCTGCAGTTGCAGTCAACCGTATTGTTTTTCCATCCCGAGATGTGCCTCGGCAGTACCTACGTCTCACTGTTTACATAACAAATGTAGTTCAACACAATAGACGTAATAATTATAATAATTATTAACTCATTTATTTCCAACAACCTTAAATAACAATTTTACTTAAAATATAGAAAGATTTTTTAGATAAATTAAATGCTTATGAAAATATATATATTACGGGTCTTAATCGCGTATATAATTTTAGGTAAAATACCTAGTCTACCCGTGACCACGGCCGTTGCAATACGGTCGAAACGACGGGCAATAAACAAGGTATTTTACCATAAATTATTCACGCGATTAAGACCCGTACATATATGTTTTCGTAATGTGTACAAATCGCGAAAATTTATCAACAAATTAAATGCAGATTATTTAAATATTAATTTGTGGTATTTGATGTTGGAAACCCAAACTGGGTAGCCTTCTCCATTTTACTCCAACTCTCTCTGTCCCTTGCTTTTATTTGCTATTCTCTTCCTGCTGTGGCGATTATTTCGTTAGGTTCTTTAGACGTAACACATCATAGACATACGCAAACGCAAATCCATATCTATATGATTATATAAATACAAATGTATAAAATGACAAATTAATTCATACTAAAAAAATAATCAATGTTTGAAAAAAAAATAAGTTAGGCGGCAGTTCCAAGTGTAAAGCTCATGAGAGAAATCTGCCAAGAAACTCATGGCCCACTCTTATAAAATCATTAAGTTTTTCTTTACAGAAATAATATTATTGAACGAGCCAGTGTGTTTGGTGAATGTAAGCGTTTATACAACATAGTAAGCAATGGTTTCCTAACCGATGTCGGTTACGGCGGCCAATCTCACTAGAGACTAGCCAATTACGCAGGAGATATTATAGTGCACAAGTGTGAGCGCAGACACAAGTGCACTCTCTATTCCCTCCCTCTCATGGCCCAATGGAACGGAGACACGACCGAAGAGAGATAAAAGATAGGCGGAAGACCAACGGCTTAACGTGCTCTCCGAGGGACGGAAGGGTGTGACATTTTTTTAAAAACGGTCAGCCAACTATGTGTTAAAATGCTCTCTGTAACGAAGCAATAACAAAAGCCATGATAGTTCTTTAACTACCGACTAGATGTCGCTACGGGGGCCTAACCCGTAAGCATTAAGAGATAGAAGAATTTGATATCTAGTAACATAGTCCAGATAGGTGGTTCGCTTCTGGCCCCGGTTTGGCTACGGAAGTCTCGGGTTCGATTCCTGAGTCTGGATTCAAATTTTTCTATCTTTCAAAAATGCAATTATTGTATTTGTAAACACCCAACTATGGACCGACATTGGTAACATTGCTTAACCTCGCAGATATCTCGATCTGTTCGGTTGCCACTGAGTCAGGGACCCCTCAAACATTTGATATGGTACCTACTTACAATCTAAGAATTATCTTTCGTCGTATCTATGCCTCGTTGAATACTCGTTAAAATTTTGATTTAAGATCTCTGAAGTACCTACATATTCAAGATGTTATCTAAGATTATATGTTATTTTTGGCCTACCTCATTAATGCTAAGCAAATAATCTATCTTTAATAATTGTAATATTCTACGTATGTAGTTCAGAGAATTTATGAATTCAACCTACGTATCTGTAGAATAAATCACCATATCATTATAAAGCTGAAGAGTTTGTTTGTTTGTTTGAACGCAATAATCTCAGAAACTTCTGGTCCGAATTGAAAAATTATTTTACTGTTAGATAGCCCATTTATCGTGGAAGGCTATAGGATATAGAACATCACGCTACGGCCAATAGAAGCGGAGCAGCAATGAAAACTGTTAAAAAAACGGGGAAAATTTACGCAGAGATCAGCTAATTAGATATACTAGTCAATAAAAACTGACTGCTAAGTTCGTGGTTTCATTCCCATCCAGATAAAAAAATGTGTGAGCATGATGGTTTATCGTGCCTGGTTGTAATCTCCTAATATATCAAAATCTCGTGTCACAGTGTTTGTGGTCGATCTCCTCCGAAACGGCTTGACCGATTCTAATGAATTGGTTTTGTTTATTTGGTAGGTATGAGATTTTTTATTCGCAATTTTAGTATTCAAGTATGGGGAAATTGACACAGACGAAGTTGCAAAGGTCAACTAGTTTATTTATAATATGTATGTATTTAGAAATAAATAAGTATGTGTATTAGTTGCCTGGTTACCAAAGGCTCTGCTCAATTTAGGATCAGATGGCGTTGTGTGAATTGTCCCAAAATATTCAATATTATTATAAGACCAGGTAATACCTGATTTAACAGTAGTGAAGAAAATCTCCCACTACTTATATAAATTACATTTTTTTTATAATTTGTACATTTGTATAAATAAATAAATCACTGAAACATATAACAATGTAATTTATAACCATCTTACAATTATTATTAATCCGAAAGTTTGGATTGATAGTGATTTTATAAGCAATTATTAAAATATTTATCATTAATAAAATACGGTTATTACTGTCTAAAAAAAAACTTTAACTTTAACAAACTTTCTTACAGATTTCACAATTCCAGGCTTCCAAATTCCAATCTAATATTTAACACGATTAAAGCCGCAATAGCCAGTCATGACAATTTTGTACAAAACAATGGACATGATAATAAAATAAATCTACATTCAAATTCTATCAACAATTAAAAATAATAACATAATAATATCGTATTTCAATTACTAAAATGTAAAATAATGTAATTTTCCACACTACAAAACTCAAACAATGAAATAAAATGTTTTCGCCAGAACATTGTTTGATTATTTGTACAAAAGTTGAAATTGTGTTGTTTAAAATAAATAGGTTTATTTACATTTGAACATTTACTAGCTTTATAAAAACGACACACAATATAAAAGGTTTATGTTTATGCGTAAATAATTTGGGTAGCGATGCAAACATAATTAATCAATAATTTAATTATCAGGTTACTTGGATAACGATGAATTAATTGTCATGATCCGATATCATGTATATTTTGAAATATTATTGTGGGTTTAAAAAGCTTTCATCGGTGAAATATCCACCAGTGTTATTATTTACGTTAAATCCCACTTCTGAAACAGAGATAATAATGCTTGTGACGATATTATTTATAATCAACTCCCGGTTTTTATACACTGTTTACAAAAGCGTGTTTTTTTAAAACCAGAAAGCCAAATAGGAAATTTCACAGGTCAAACTTTAAACCAACGGAATTTACTCCCTTGAAGGTTGATTTTTCAAAAACGCCGAAACATATTCTCTATTTTTTAAACCAATAAGGCAAATACGAAATTAACTTATTCGACAAAACTGGGGGAATTTCATTTAAACTTACAACCACCATTTTACCCCCTTAGGGGATGATAAGTGTTTCAATTAAATCGGACGTTCTGAAGTGGGTGATTCCGATACATACTAACATACCTACATATTAGCATACAAACATAGGTATGAAGCTAATAAAAGCGTGTTAAAAAGGAAAATCCTGACTCATCTATATTAATATTATAAAGTCACAGACTTACATCTGTGATGTTAGGAGTTTGTGGGGGGGGGGGGGTAGTAATCTATGGATCTTCTGAACCGATTTTGAAAATTATTTCACTACCAGTGGCTTTCTAATTTTCGTTATCTGTTAGTGTCATAGGCTATATAACATCACGCTACGACCAATAGGAGCGGAGCATCAATGAAAAATGTCTGAAAAACGGGGGAAAATGACGAAACGAAGTTGCGCGGGTCAGCTAGTTATTAAAAAATAATTATTTATTTATTTTCTCCCATAGTAAAATATTTCATCATTCTAATCTTTTATTCATTCATTTATATAGTAAATACAATTATTTGATGTCATCGCTTTGACCTTTTCGTTTCGCCATGAGGTGTGTGTATAAGGCGAAACCACAAGCCTTTGATTCTGATTCATAACCGTAATAATAATTCATGAAAGTTCATGAAAGGCGCCATTCATTTATTACGTTAGACGATTTAGGGGGGAAGGGGATCGACCAAGTCTTATTTTTTTATAAGAGGTAGGGAGGGGGTCTTGACAGTTCTTACGTATAATCACAAAAATGCACATAGATAAGATTATCTATATCTTACTCTATACTTACTCTTCTTTGAAAAAGCGCGCGAAATGTGATAATCCGCGCAAGTACGGACGTGCGGAAGAAAAAACTTTGAAATGAAACCAAAGTCGATTATGTATTACAAAAAACGTTCCTAGATACTGTTTTTTTAAATAAAAATTAAAACAAGCCTAAAGACGGCCGATTCTTATTTTTTCTTACTTAAGGGAGGTAACACTGTAACAAGTCAAAACTGGGCTAAATCATCTTATGTAATAAATTAATAACGCCTAAGCCGTCACCGTAGTGTTGTCATTCTAGAATATAAGCTCATATTTGATTTGAAACAACCTAAACCCAATTTGGAGATGAGGTTGAGCTACAATCATGTACAAATCAAATTCACTTAAGTAATTATATAGATTAAACTAGTTGTACCTACAAGGCAGAGGTTTTAGGATAGAATTGTATGTACGTAACGTACGTTCGTACGTTTAAACAGTAAATTAATCCATACTATTATTATAAATATGAAAGTAACTCTGTCTGTCTGTCTCTCTGTCTGCCAGGCTTTCACGCTCAAACAGCTAAACTGTTTTTTATGAAATTTGGTATGGAGATAGTTTGAGTCCCGGGGAAGGACAAAGGATAGTTTTTATCGCGATAACCGACATCCACGCGGACGGAGCCGCGGACGAAAGCTAGTGTTTAATAAGTATTGATTCAAGAAGTGAATACGCACTAAATTGATTCATTAATATATTCTATACGAAGTGTTCTACTAACGTGTAATTTAAAAATTCTTAGTAAAGTGCTCTACAAGCTGTCAGTTTAGAGATTATCGCCCAGTTTTTATCAGATGGCAAAGCAAGCACTTGATACGCATTTTGCTAATGCGTGTTTACAACGTCTTCACCCGCGATATTTATATAAAATTGTAAACGAGTTTCAAGCGCTCGTCACTTGAACGTAGATTACTTCAAAATGTAAAATGACTTGTATAATTTTATAAAACGTAGGTAGGTATAGAAACTAATCAATGTATTTAGATAGATATATATATATATATATAGAATATATATAGAAGACTGTATGGTTCATAAAGATTCATGCAATTCGAACGAAACGTGACGGGCAAATAAAAGGTTTAGGAAAACCTTTAGATATTTAATCCGATTAACTGCCGCACTCACAGTCGTTAAATGCCTATTTAAATTATTCCTTTTTAAATGTTTTCATATAAAATCTTAACTAATTAATGATTTAATAAGCTTTAACTGACTCCGAGTGCGACATTTAGTGTTGAAAAATATTCTAATATTTGTAATGCATAAACTTAAAAACAAGATTGTATTACAAATATTAAGAAAAGTCATTTTTTTTATTCAACGTTCTAAAATGAGTAAATCGCAGCAATTTTTTGCCGGACCGGATGAGTTACAGCCTGTTTTCTCTCCCAAAGAGGAGACCTGTACCTCAGGAATAGGAATGCTATAAAGTAGATAAAGATAAAATAAAAGAATAAATATATTGGGACGACTCACACACCCATCTGATTCCAAACTAGGCAGAGCCTCTACAATGGCAACCAGACAACTGATAACTATACTTATGTATTTATAAATACAGGCCGTCTTGGTAGATACCACAACTGTGTCAGTTGTTCTTCCATCAAAAAGTGATGTTAACACATCACTGTGTTTTGGTTGAAGGGCACTGTAGCAAGTGTGGTTACTGGGCAAATGAGATGTATGAACTAATATCTCAAATGAGAAGCGCAGTGCGATTACATTCAGAACTTTGCCAAAGAAAGATTTGGGTGGTACTAAAACTGTTATGAGCTAGCGTGACGCTTACCATCAGGCACAAGACTTGCTCGTCTCCTCATTCGTAGTATAAAAAAACACCATATACAAATATCGTCACACCAAGATTTACCCCGGGGTGGTTGCTAACCACTAGACCAACAGGCCAGTCAAGGGTTAGGAATATGTGGGTAGTGAATAACTTAATATATTACTATATCGTTTAAATGAAATTTTGATAGATTTTTTGAACTTTTTTATAATTCAAAATCACTAGACACATCACAATTAGGTGCAAAGTCACTTACACAAAATATATAAAAATTTGAATAACAAGTAACTCAACGATTTGTTGCTTCGTTGGATCCTAATAATTGCATCAAAAATGGAGTGTAATGTTTTTCGTTCTCGAGTAATAAAGCAGCCTACCTAAATATAGTGTATTAAAGAAGACCGAATAACTTATTATTTGAATGGCTTCTTTATTATAATGTACAAACCTTTGGTCGCATTTCTATCTAATATTACCTCATATCTTTCAAAACACTAGACGGATTGAAACAATTGAGACGTCTTTAGATTTGTTTTTACCGCCCAAGTGTTCTTAGATAAGTGACGTTTGAAAAAAATAAACATAACGGCGGCTGTGAGATCCGTGCCATCCATAGAGATCGATTAACTTATTTACTCTATCTCCATGCTGCCATCCCTTTTAATTATAAAGTAAATATAGACTGCAAATAGAGATAAAAATCGTGCAGCCTTTGACAGGTGTCCATAAAGTAGCGTTGTCTATTTCTAGAGAGTGGTCAATTTTGTGAGATTATGGCGCAGTTATGGGGGAAAGGACGATGGAAGGGATGAAGAGATGGAAAAAAACTACAGGTTAAAAAGTTTTATGAATACCGCAATATGGGTACTCGAGCTATTCGAGGATTTATTACAATCATTCCAAAAAAGTATAACATGATTATGACTGTAAAACAAAAAAGTCAATTAGATTCTTTGTTCAATTTTCAATACTTAGCAATAGCTGTACTAAAAGTTAGTTCTTACATAGGTTACATCGTAAAACCACTAAAAAGTATTAAAAAATTAACCTAAAAATTAAATCCTGCCTACGCAAAAAAGATGCAAACAAGATCCCCTACATATGTAATATCCTGGTATCGGTGGCACAATACTAAGTTCATCAAGATTCATTAATGCCTCCGACTGCATGATTCATATTTAATTTCAAAGGGACGAAATGAAATGAAATATGTTTATTGCAGCAATTAGAGAGAGTATTACATTATAGCGATCATAATAATTCTTAATGTAAAGCTGGACTTTGTTGACTGCTATATTGCTGGTGGACTTCTTACTACGTTAGCTTGAAGATTATATTAGATTTATGGGATAATATCAATAACATTTTCCTCCAAAACAGACGATGAGAGACCTCTCGATTTATGAAAATACATCACGGGTCATAATCGTGTGAATAATTTAAGGTAAAATATCTTGTTTATTGCCTGACGTTTCGACCGTATTGGAACGGCCGTGGTCGCGGGTAGACAGCAATAAAGAAGTTATTTTACTTTAAATTATTCACGCGATTAAGACCCGTAATATATACATTTTCATAATGTGTACAAATCGCGAAAGTTTATCAACATTTATGGCAGAAATGTTACGAACAGCAATCAGTATTTGTTGTAATTATTTGCATGAGTTTTTGTAATAATTTAACAAAAGCATGAAGCGATGAAGCGAATAAATTATGATTTAAAGACGGTATACACACCACAGTTAGGTGCAAAGTCACCTACAGAAAACAAATCGATGTAAATTTCAATGACAAGTAACGCAACGGTTAGTTACTACATTTCTGTATGACTAAGCTGTGTTGGATCATTATTATAAGGGTAATGTTTTTTGTTTTCATGTAATAAAGAAAGAAGCATGCCTAAATATTGTTCATTACATAAGGCCGAGTAAATGAGGCTACACCCATAAGCGGATCGGCACATTCGGTACATAAATGAACCGTTTGACTTGATGCTTAGGACTTGGTATCCATCCATATAATATAAAAGATATTGTTCTTTATATACTGTACTATTAATAGATGATCTCATGTCTCAATTCTCGTACTTTAATTTTGTCTATTGGCTGTTTGTATTTTTTCTTTACTTTCTCTCTCTTACTCTTACATACACATATACCATACAAGCACGTGTTCTTATCCTCGCCTCACTGAGAAATTACCTATCATAAATACTCGGCGTAGAACGCTCCACGTAGAATCACGCTACGTTTCACCGCGTAGCTCGTAGGTGTCGCGTTATTATAGATTACATAACAGAGTTCCTCTAAACGTATATGCTTGTCGCTACAGCTACGTACACCTACGTATACTACAACCACAAATTAGATAGATACAGATGGCCGGCTTTCTACAACAAGTGGAAAGAGGTTTACACACATAGACGTGTAGATATCGGAATATCTTTGCGCGCGCAAAACTGCGAATCTACTACAGCCGACTTCTATACATATGTATACTATAACTACGCCATATGCCTTTTAACCAAATAGACGGTACGGTAGACACAGTATTATCGTTGCGTAGGTAGATTCAATCGACATTCATAATTATTTATTCACGGCATCGATTTTGATCAATTGTATGTTGTTTTTTTCGTTGCGAAGTGATCGACCTTAAAAGTGAAATGTTAGCTTCCTGTATTCAACTTTTTGGATGAAGAATATTTTTGGACGTAACTTCTTATTGCATTATTTGTTTGCGAGCTGGGAGTCTAGACGAATAAAAGCGTAACATTTTTAAATCGATCAAAAATCTATTATTTATGATTCTGTGAAGCTAAAATAAGGAGGTTTTGGTTATTGAATTAGCAACATTGACGATGAATTGTCAAAAATGTAAACTTTCAGCAGGGTAGTCCCGCTGAAAGTTTACATTTTTTATAATGTTTATTTTACCTATGAAAAATCTTAATTTGAAATAGGTATACCGTTTCGGGAGGCGAAGGTACACCCATGGCTAGGCCAGGCTATCATTTACACAATATTTATATTATAGACTACTCATGCGCGCTTCAGAAGGACATCCTAGCCCACGGGCGACTATACGTGTCACAGAATTTTTAAAATGTTTCATTCTTCTAGATTTTTTTAATCATTAGTTAATACAAACACAAAAAAGTTAAAGCAAACGGATTATCTTTTCTCTGAGAAATAAAATGCCTTTGGGATGCAACAATAAAAATATTCTATAGTAATATCAGGAAAGCAAGTATAGCAAAATCAATAACATTTAAATAATTAAAGACTAAAAAACCCCGCCTGCAAAAAGACAGTAACAAGATACCCTTCATATTTAATATCATGCAGTCGAAGGCATTAATGAATTATGTTGAACGTAACATCGTGCCTCCGACTGCATGATAAATTAATATGAAGGGCATCTTGTCTACACAAACTTAAAGTGTTAGCATTAATTTTTTTATTTAAAGTTAAGTGAATAGTCGTTTATTTTTCACCTTGACAATTCAAACTAGCCAAAGGGCTAGTCTCACAACTTTTTTTGGGTCTTAATATTTAAATTTTCTATATATTTTTTTGACAGACCCGAACCCTGTTTCGCGTAATATAGACAATAATAACTATTTGTTTTATTATAAACGTTGTTTTTTCTATGATTTGACACTTCAAATATTTTTTTAAACATTTATGTTAATTTTTTTTTTCTTACTCGCCTTTTAAATCCTTTTGATTTAATACCCTACCCGAGGGTCTTAGAAAAAAAATCAGCCCGCACATTAACGCGCTTAAAATCCACCTTTTTTTATACCTTGTGACACTCGCGTTATCAATATGAATCTAATGACTTATCATTTATTAATATCGGCTCTGCCCTTGAGGAGTTATGTGCGTAAGTATACATAGCGTCGAACACATAACCCTCCTTCGTAGGTCGGGTAAATGTATGCTTATTTCGGTTCCCGAAATGTTATATAGATGACAAAACACAAAGAAGATTTAATATATTCTGGCGGTTAGATGAAAAAACATTTTTTATCCTGGAAATTCATTCGTTTAATATATGAACAAATTCAAATAGCCACGAAAAATTTACTAAAAAAAAGTACCTAAAATATTGGGATAATTTGTTGTTATTAAATAGGTAATTGCGTCGTCGAAAGGCTTGTAAAAAGGAATTATTTAAATTAGTATCACTAACGACAAAGACATTAAGCAATTCATCTTCATCAGTAGCTCGAACTTCCTCAATCTGTGGCTTTTTTGTGCACGACTTAATCAGAAAATACTTGATCAATCTATGTGTAAGAATACCACAGAAAAACTAAAATATTTCAAGTACAATGAATCGAAAACTACAAAAACTAAAAGGGTTTTATTCAACATTGTCAAACTTTATAAAAACACAAATAGATGGAACAACAGGTCTGTGTTAAACTTAAATACGAAACTGCTTTTTTTACCGAGGCCTTATTTGTATTGTACCCCATAAGGTGACTTTTGATGACTTACTCAATTAGTATGAATTTTGGGACACCTCATAATATGTTTAAATTCAAAATGTACACTACCGGCTATACATATTTATTGCTTTTGTCATTTTTAAAGCATTTTAATGCATTTAAATTTAAATGTATGAAGAAAAATCGTTTCCTCCATACATTTAAATTTATTGCTTTGACACTACATAATATTAAATAAACATGTAGAATCTTATCTTATCACAAGTAAAGTTTATGTTTTGTTCCCTAAGTGTATAAAGAGTTTTGTATTTAAATTATCCTTGCAACGTCCTTCTGTAATCAGATAAAATTAGACAGAAACGGCTTCAAAAAAGATCAATAACCAACGCTTAAAAAATACCAACGTTATGATAACCAAAAATAAAACGTGCACAAAGTAATAAAAACACAAAAAGGCGTACGTACTGAAAATAGAACAGTTTGAGCAAATAAAGAAACGCCCTGAAGCAAATATTCATAGTTATATATTGACGAAACGCGACCAACGTATCAGGTAACGAAAAAAACAAAGTGAAAATATTCCAATTTTATATTCCATTCAGATACCGTTACATGCATGGAAGCGATTGTTTCAATGGAACGAAAAATGTTTATTTCAATTGCGGAACTTCAACGTGTTCAAAAAATATTTCAGAAAGGAAAGGTGTATGTAATGAAATGGAATCTCGTGAGTATCCTAAGGGGAATATTCACAAAATACCCGAGAGGACAGAAGGTAAGATGAAGAACATTGCTCACGAACACGGGTTCTCGGAACACCTGCCGAACAAATTGGTATGAAGTGGCTGTTGCGATTTCATTTTTAGGGACAGCACTGATTTAACGTCATAATTTGAAATTTTGATACGGTAGAACGAACAATCACGTTCTAAAACAAAATATCATTTTCGGCAGGACAGGTGAAAATTAATTTCAATGTATCTTGTATCACAACATATCAAAGAGTCTTATTTTTTTATTATTTTAAAAAATAGGTACTTCAAGTGACAAAATGTATCCAAACGATGATGTGATAAAATGTTTATGTCACATTGTATTTTAAACATCCAATATCATCCAAATGTCAAATCTTTTTGTATGGAAATTTACTATGTTATTCTAGAACACAATTTAAACTGAGACCATCCGCGAACGTAATACATATTTTGTGACATAATCAGTTTTAGTAAATAATTTATTCGTAATAGTAGTTTTTTTAAATAATTACTTGCAACATTTTTATTCACATGAAATGCATTTGATTAGTGCATTTAACTTTTATATTGGTTTCCTTTTTTTACCCGACTGCCGAGGAGGGTTATGTGTTTGACGCGTGTGTCCTTCCAATGTTCCTATGTCTGCTCATAACTCTTTAACGGCTCAACCGATTTTAATATATGGTACGTCATTAGATTCGTCTTGGTGTCGCGAGTGTCACTAGGTACAAAAAAAAAATAATGTTGTAACAAACTTTAATGTTGGATTTTAGGCGCTTTATAATGCGGTCTAAGAGAAAAAACATTTTTGAAGACAAATGGGGTATCAAATTAAAGGTCATTGAAAAGCGAGTTCGAAAATATATATAATCCTATTGTTTGAAAAAAATTGAAAAAACAAGGGTAATAATGACACAAGCCGTTCTTATTATTTCGCGTTGTAATTATTTTACAATAACTATAAAGTACGAAAAAATAAATAAAAAGAAAAACCGGGAAAAGACAGGAAACAAAATACCCTTTAAATTTAATAACATGCAGTCGGTGGCATTAATTAATTCGGTTGAATATAATATCGTGCCTTCAACTGCTAAATTTAAAGGGTATCTTAATTTCTGACTTTTTGCAGATGGTTTTATTTTGATTATAATTAATTTTTTCTCTTAACTAAATAGGTTGTGGACTGTAATTTCGTGTCTATGAACGATGTCTTTGTTTGCGTTGCGAAGGTCGAAGGTTGCCTTTTTATACTACTTTATGAAGAGATAAGCAGGTCATGAGCCTAATGGCAAGCGTCATGCTAGCCTGTAACAGTATCAGTTACATCTAAATCCTTGTTTGGCAAAGATCTATTTGTCACTGCACTGCGCTTCTTATTTCAAATATTATCTCATTAGTCTCATTTGCCTAGAAATTTTATATGCTACAGTGCCCTTCAACCGAAACGTGATGTGTTAACATCACTATTTCATGGAAAATAACTGATACTGTGGTGGACCTACATATTGCCTTCTGTTTTCGGTATTTTGTGGTATAGCCATAATCGGGGACAACGCTTTGGGAGCCGGAACTGGAAGGGACTTAAGTGAATGGGCATTAGCACTGTTCCTGTCATATAAAATGTAATGGTCGGTCAGACGACTTTTATTTGAAGTGTGACTTGTGAAAATGGTATGAGAGACTCACAATGTAGGGATATAAAATGGGAAATGTTTCTTTCTTGTCGTTAGATTGTAAAGTACTTGCATGTCCCTGAACCAAGTTTACTATTGACTACACTTCAGTCAATCATTCCTATTAAATTCATCTAATATAACAAGATCATAATTTTATAAAAATACATATTATTTATAATAATCTATGAACACGATATCAATATAATAATGGCTCTAAAATTATCACGAACCTGCATTATAACTGCGGTAATGGTATAGATAGAATTAGGACAAAATCGTTTAAAAGCAAAAACAAAACAATTTAAAATCACATGAGCACTAGCTTCAACAAAATACTTATTAATGGTGAATTTTCTGATTCACTGAAGATGGCCAAAGTTACTCACTATTTTAAGTCAGGATCCACAACAGAACCGGGAACTGCCGTCCAATTTCTGTATTACCAGTGTTATTAAAAATATTAGCAAAATGTTTCAATACGTGTCGCTTCGTAACATACGAGTAGTTCTATGTATACCGCACAAATTACGATATACAATTTATAATACGTTAATTCAACCGTATCTGCTATATTTGATTGAAATTTGGGATACTGCTGCTGAGATAGGATTAGCAGATCTGCAAGTAGCACAAAATAAAATAATTAAATCTTTAACTACCTATACCAAGCACCAACCAATAAAATATACGAAGAAGCAAAACTTATGAACATCAATCAATTATATATTTTTGTCCATAAAGTCCTGCACAATACTAACATAAGTTTTACAAAATTCAATCAGATTTCTAACCGCAGCAGTCGTTGTGTTAGTCTTCGTTCACAAGTTCATAATTATGGCAAAAAGACGATTACCTTTGATGGAGCACAGACTTAAAACAAATTACCGTCAACTATAAAAAATGTAAACTCATTTAATGCATTTAGGACTCATCTTAATCTAGATGAGTCAGTGACGAACGGTCTTTATTTTAACATCCATATATCTGCCAAAATATACAACCGATCAGAAAAACAAATCCTATGTTATTCAAACTCATTTAACGATCATCGTTAAATGAGTCTAGGTAACATAGGTTATATTTTTTTTTAGCAATATGGCTGCCGTCAGACGTGATTAAAGTCACACGCAATTATATTTTATATTTATACCAATAATACCCATCAAATATACATCAGCTAAATTCCTAAAGGCTTCAGAAGTTGTGATGGAATAACGAAATCTTGGAAAAAATACACTGTTTGTGTGGCTAGTCATGTAGAAAAGAAAATTTTGACTCACTTCACTTATTCACTAATTAATATCAAGCCCGTACCCTTGAGCCTAGTTAGCTGAAATTTTGTAAAGAGATAATGTAGGTGAAAATAAAAGATTTTTCGATAACCGACGATAGATAGAAAACTTTTATCTATAGAAATAGGTAGAAAACTTTCGAGTTTTCTAAAAATGAAGCCTAGCTAGATCGATTTATCGCCCCTTCATACTAAATTTTATGAAAATGGTTCAAGCCATTTCCGAGATTCAGACTATATATATCTAAATATACAAGAATTGCTCGTTTAAAAGTATAAGATTTAGATTATATGAGATATATAGATAATATCTATATATCTCATATAATCTAAATCTAATAATAAATCGCTAACTCTAGTAACAATACTGATATTATATTATAATATCAGTATTGTTACTAGAGTTAGCTATTTTAACAGACAGTTAAGGTTAGATAAATCATAGAGATTGGCGTGAGGTTCACGCGCGTGTAGACACCATCTGAAGTCAATACTCAATAAAAGACTAGACTATGTTTATGGCTTCAGGTGATAATTATATAAACATGCCATGAGTTTGCCATCGCTGTCCTTTATATTTTCATTATAGCATTGTAATTATCACGTGCATTGGCACCAGTAAACTAATTTATAACACTGTTTATTAATCTATCAACAAGATATTAGGACGTTGACATGCGTACAGTTGTATGTCTGGCATTTGCTTGGCCGTGCCAAAATACACAAGCTTAAATTAACGTTATTAATTGTTTGCAAGATACAGTCGCACACAATCACAATAGTCTATCTCTTAAAGTAACAAACCATTTTAGATACAATTACTAAAATGCCTACATAATTGCAGTATATTTATCTTAAAAAATAGTATCAATCAGAAAAGATAAGATGTCAAAGTTCGAACATCCCAATCAGTCAGAAGTCCTGTTTTTAGTTACAGATTTTTATTTTTATGTCTATAATTTTTGACTTAAATAAAACTATCGATGATCGATGAATTACATTTTTCATAGATTGTAGATAACCCATAAAAATTTTATTTATTTATTCAGTAAACTTAATTCGAATCTAGAAAATATTTAATAAATCCTACAGGGCCAAAGTATTTATAGACTACTCTATAAAAATGTCAAATTGTAACGTGGGTACAGTCAGATAAGTTTGGCTGAAACACACAAATTTCATCAAGAAAACAGCCCTTATAGGCCCTTTGGGAGAAGATGGGGACTCTCTGTTTATATAACTAAGGACTGTGGCATACATGCAAGTAAGCCTATCGTTATCGCCCAAAAACAAGCCGACAGGGGAGCTGTATCCAAAATTGTGCTTACATGCAATCATGCTCTGATTTTTTTTATATCAAGATAGAAGGAAAAGTTAGTTTTACCTGTTAGTCTTGTGAGAATCTTTATAGCATTAACTTCGTTTGTTTTTAGACTTATGTGATTTAGCAACTTATCACACTCGCGATTATATTTCAAGATTAAATTTCTACGTTTCAATCGATGATTGATGCAGTCGTCCGAGAGCTGATGGTCATTTTTGGGTAAGTATTTGAAGCATGCTGATAACTTGTCTAATACTTCTTCAATAATACCTAAACAGAGAACCGTATACCTGGCTGGGGCAAATTACACTTTCATATTTTACTACAATTTCACGATTAATGTCCAACCGAAATTATCTTATGTGATTTATTTTTTGCCTCGAATATATTCTTTTTAATTTTTTGCAAAATAATGTTACATGCGCCTGGCTTAGTTTAAGCCCTCCCTAAATAATCTGGCTTAATCATTTTTTCACTCTATAAATATAAAATTTATAGTCACAAAAAAATCAAAATGCCTCAAGCATAATTCTTTTCCTTGCAAAAAAAATATTTAAAATTTATCAATTTAGGTCTGTTATCCCTAGCCAGGTCTGTGGTTCTGTGGTTGGAAAAAAATCTTTAAAATTTATCAATTTAGGTCCGTTATCACTAGCCAGGTCTGTGGTTCTGTGCTTGGATATCCAAGCAGCTAATATTATAAGAGAGTTATTAGACAAGCTTTCCGCTTGCTTCAATTACAAAATTACGTACTAACGTTATTACAATGTAATTACATTAAATGTGGGACCCCAATCCAATTAAAAAAAATAGTAAAAAAAATAATTAAGGTACCTACACTAGAAATAGTTTAATTGTGGATAAACTATTCTCAAACTAGAGCATAATTATTTGAGGAGCATTCATTTTTATTTAGTTTAATGAGGAAAACTTGGGTTTCACAGAAAACGAAGCTTAGATAGATTCGTTTTCTGGGAAACCCAAGTTTTATGAAATAATTTTAGTAGGCTTAGTTTAAGTTCGAAATGTAATGTAATATTCAAAGAAAACCTTAATTGATGAACCTAAAATCTAAATTGAAAATCAGGTTAAATGCTTTTACGGATGGCGGGCTAAACGTAACGAAATTAGTCCTGAAAAACGGAAGTACGTAATGTAATTTCAATTTATGCCGAAACCTCTCTTGGGCGAAATCTTAATTCATATTTTAATCTCTTAATGTCTTTGAAATTATTTGTTCGAATTAACCTATACTAATACTAATTGTCCCGAAGAACTTCGTATCGCCTCGTATGTGATTTTTTTTGTGAATCGTGTTCAATTGTATTCTCAAACCATACATGGATACATTCAAATATACACACCGAATTTCTAAATCAGTCCAGCCATTAAGGATGAGTTAGGTTAGGACAAACACACGTACAGAAGAATTATGTATATAAGGATTAATATTGGGAAAGGTTGGATATATGGATGGATGAATGTTTGTTATAAAATCACGCCACAGCAGTTAATCGGATCTAGATGAAATTTGACACAGAGATAGATTATAGCACTTTGGCACAATTTGAAATATGAAAAATTTTATAGCTGAAAATGTCCACGTCAGATAAATTTGGTTTTCAAATTTTCACGCAAACGAAGTCGCGGGCAACAGCTAGCATACAGTATTTTTATAAGACACCTCAATAACGTAACGCAAACTTTATAAAGTAAAATTTGATGCATTTAAGAAACAATTATAAGAAAATATGAATTTAAAAAGAGAGATATTATTATAGGAAAATATGAATTAAAGGATTATTCATTACACTACAATCAGATCGGACGAGAGTGGGATGTGCTAATACCGTTCGTGGGGTAAAATGGCAAAACGGAACCCTTATAGTTTCGTCAAGTCCGTCCGTCCTTTGGTCCGTCTGTCTGTCAGGTTAACTCAGAGACCCTTAGTACTAGACAGTTGTGATTTGGCATGGATATATATATTAGTTACACCGAAAAAGTGGTAGGTAATAAAATTTTGAAAAAAAATACGAGGTTATACGAGGATGTGTTTTTTTTCTCACCGACCCCATCGTGAGAGATGTCATTGGATAGTTCTTTTTTTTTATATTAAGGGGCGATTTACAAAAAATTGGGCTTAATATTTCACACTTAATATTTTTTTGAGTCAAGTGTCCCCCCCACCTATCAGCAAAGTAGTCGTTAGTCGTAGTAGTCGACTAGAAAACTATCATTGCCAATTAGGCTTTACAAGTTTACGAGTGACAGCAGGCCTAGTAAGAAGTAACAAAATTATTGTACAAATTCCATTAAAAAATACTTATATAACGTTGTTAGTAGTTTGAAACAAAAACAACAGAAAACTCACTTCTTATACCGCATTATTGTGCTAAGTAGCCACGATTGTGCGTGACCCAACATGCACTAGCCCGGTTTGATTATTACATTCGCCGAGCGGCAATCGTCTAGCGCCTTCTCATAATTCACACATTTATCGATCATCTCAAAACCCTAAAAAAAATATCTGCAAATGTTACATCAACTATTTGTACATGTTTGCCAAGATTGGTACATTGTACAATGTACGAATCTTGGCAAGCATTTGTGGGACCAAAGTTATAGTGTAACTTCTTCACGTGCAACTGTTTGCGTGACTCATTGTGCCCAACCGGAATCGGGTGCACTCCAGGGTATATCAACTTCACACAAACCTTCTGTGAAGGGATCAGATCATCCCACAACGATTTAACAACGGACCATCCTTCAAAATTGCATTACAAGCAATCCCTTGAGGTCAAGATTGTTGGAAAATATGTGGGATTTCTATACTGATATTAAGTCTACCAGTAAATAGAATAACTATAGATTGAGTTATACCTTCGGAAGGGTAGCAGTATAATTTTCAATTTCAGTCACGTTGGCCAATTTCAATGGAGATTAACCAACCATGTAGGTTTATAGGGGTCTAGTATATGAATGTCTACGTTTGCATTCTATGAAAAAGCTAATATCAAATTAAAACATCTTTGCGCCAAAAGGTAGGTACGTATGTATCAGCTCTCTCATTCATCTCCGCGACTTCGCCCGAGGTTTCTTTTTATTTTTAACCACCTTCAACAACCGGACAAGAGCATGTCAGACCATGCTTAGTGTAGAGTTCCGCAGCCTTGAATAATTGCAGCAGCAGAAGACGCTCTTTTGTTGAGAAATGCAGTTTTTCGGCAATAACTCAATGACGGTATATCCGAACATGTCATAAATAATATAGCATAAAGTTTTTATTAAGCGCAACTTTTGAGATTTTTTTCATATTTTTTGGTCACACGGTTCATAAGTTAAGGACACAATTTATTTCAAAGCGATTATTTCAATAAAAAAAAAATATTAAATCAAAACTTTATCCTTAAAATGTTTTTAAAGACTTGTCGAATGATGTGCCACATGTTGACGTTTGCTAAAAAAAAAAATAGTTTCAGCTTCTGTTACATGTATGGAGTGCCTCCCCCAAAAATATATTTAGTTTTATTATTTAGCTATCAAACTAAGTAGCGGCTACTAGAAGCTACAAGATACCTCTTCACCAAATTTCATCAACATTCATTTAGTAGTCTTTGAGTAAAATGCCTGTGACATACGGGCGTACAGATAGACAGACAGACAGACAGACAGATGGACATGACGAAACTATAAGGGGCCCGTTTTTGCCATTTTGGCTACGGAACCCTAAAAAGGTGGTTCTCCGTTTGACCCGTATGTATGTATGAATATGTGTTCTCGATTTTTTACTATAACTAGTGATCCGATTTAGATGGAGTTTTCGCTATTCGACTGCTTATTTTTCTGGGAAGGTTTTAATGTATAAAACGTAGTCTTAACCTATAAAACACCATGGTTATAGACTAAAACACACGAGTGGGTCACCGAAATTTGCATTCAGTGAAGTGCTTGATTTTTTTTTTCTTTGAAGATGGTTTATTTTTCTTAGAAAAGTGTTTTTTTTATAATTTGAAAAATCGCAATGCACTTTCAAATTTAAATGTAGTTTTGGCTATTACTTATACCAGTTGTATTTTTATTATTATGCAGATCATGAGTAAGTCCGTAAAACCTATCGAACCTATCTGGTTGTACTACGAGACACTAGTGGATATCACATTCGTAAACAAAAGGTCATAGCCCGAATCGCACCAATTACACTACTGACGCGAACCCTCTTCCAACGCAAGCAATTTAGCATAACTGGTGAAGTAAATATAATTGCTAGAAGTATCGTGAATTAAGTAGAGCGTATGTTTATATAATTCACTAGCAGTTTCGTGCAACTTCGTTAGCATAAATTTTCCCAGTTTTTGCAACATTTCTCATTGCTGCTTTGCTCCTATTGGTCGTAGCGTGATGTTATATAGCCTATATCCTTCCACAATAAATGGGCTATCCAACAGTGAAAGAATTTTGTAATTCGGAGCAGTAGTTCTTGATTTACCGCGTTTAAACAAACAAACTCTTTAGCTTTTTAATATTGGTATAGATGAAAGACTTATATTTAGTAGAAGAATATGTGCGTATCAAGAACATCTGCGTCTAGACCGAACTTTCGAATAAGCGAGTTTCATTAAAAACAGGATTAACATACGTATGCATTATTATTAAGGTATAACACCAGGAAAAGATGTACAGAATTCCACTCCCGTATAACTGAGTTATCTGACAGAATTTAACATAAGTAATTGCCACGTTTATAAAATAGAAATGAAAACCACATAGACGTCTGAATCAAAGCAATTACTTCAAAGCACTTGTAATACTGCCGTAAAGACAATATAATCCTCTGAGTAGTACCTTATTTTCACTAACAATTTGAATTAAGCAGCTTACTCTTATAAAAGTGAAGCAGTCTTATTTATTAATTTTTATTTTCTTACTCAAGAAAACTTACAGCTATAATACGGATAGTGCTTAAAATAGATAAATAAGGCCAATTCAAAGTTTTCACAAATACATATATCAACAGCAAGTAAGAACGGACAACAGACAGAGATGGACAAAACAAACTTACTACCCACATATAACTAATACCGGGCAATAACAATTATTATTTTAATAAATTAATAAACTTAATTACTGAACTACTACATTAACAATCAATGGCTTTCAAAAAAAAAAATGACAAATCCTCGATATTACATTTATTTTTGTAACGAATAAATCCATATCAACCTCCTGGCTTAATAAATTATATGATCTGCAATTGTGGAAGGTATTTGTATTTTGTTTTAAAAAGGACTCCCTCATTAGGGTACAAGATCTGTGTGGCGGGGGACTTTGCAAACATACAAGTCACGGACACAAAGTACACCCAGACTCGGAACAACAATTTGTGGATCATACAAAGTGGTGTCCCGTGTGGGAATCGAACCCACGACCTCTTGCGTAGCAGTTGGACACAGTCCCACCGCGCCACAGAGGCAGTATTAGTAAATTATTACAAAAAAGTTATGGTTATAAAGGGGATGTTATCAACATAGTTGCCGGACATGATATATATAAGTTTATATGAAAATTAATCTCTATTTCCCTTGGTCACGGGATAACTCGAGAACGACTTTACCAATTTCAGTCATTTTTTTTTGTTTTCTAATACTCTGTAGATGGTTCTAACTTAAAAAACGGAAGTAACGAAAAAAAAATAACGGGGCAGTATGAAGTTCGCTGGAACATTGTATACTAGCTGACCTGCTCAACTTCGTATGCTTAAATTTTCCTTGTTTTTGGAACATTTTTCGTTGCGCTCGCTCCTATTGGTCTTAGCGTGATGTTATATAGCCTATACCTTTTTTCGATAAATGGGCTATTCAACACTAAAAGAATTATCACGTTCAACCAAACAAACAATCTTTTCCGCTTTATAATATTAGTATACAAAGGGAACAAATTCCTTGTAGTAAGTAATTACCATTGGATACCTGCAACACTACTAGAGACATAAGAGCTGGCGGCCTTTTTAGAAAAGATTATGCCCTTTTTAAAGTCCCTAAATCATATTATGATCTTTTTTATTACAAAAATAAAGTAATCTGTGAACATTAATCTGCCTCCATAGATAGGTTTATGGCAAAACTGATTTGATGATAATAGTATTCGTACTAAGTTAAGCCATCAGCCCTCATTCGTAGCAATAAAACTCATATAAACTCCAAAAAGATAAACTAGCAACATTATTCTTCTAGAACATATAGACTTTTTCTTCAGAAACGAGTGATAATCCCTCCCGTCTTATTGAGACAATAAAACTGCGCCTAAAAGAAAATGTTCTGAATTTTAACAACGCCTACGCCAGAATAACTTTGTCTGCCTCAGAGGAGATACAAAGTGAATTATCTGCTTACCATATGTACACAAACTATATTGTTTACGGCAAATATATGTTTGCTGAAAATATTTTTGGAATACAAAACGGTTTATTCACAAAATTATACTACTAAATGTAAATGTTTTGTACCTAGTTAGTATCAACATTTACTTAGTTAGTAGTACTCAATTTAGTATTGTGTGATACATTATAAACAATTGACATTAAGTTAATTACACACTGCTTTTAGGAAATTATAAAATTATATATCTTTGTGTTTTACATAATGTAACAGAAAGGATTAAATATGTCGGCGTAAGGGTGGCCGTATTAGATATTGGCGGCTCAGTATTCGAACTAACATTGTTATTCGATCATACTGTAAATGTAGGAATGCCTCGAGCATAGTGAACTAGTACAACACTCACTATAATAAAGGTAACGCCTTGCACATACGATTATAAAGTGAGAGGGGCTTTCGCTTCAACACTTTAATTAAAAATGACTGACCTACTCTGGGCATTCCAAAATATATATATACATCAAATGAAAATGACGCCATCTACCAGCGCGACGGCCATGTCCAATTGGGTCAATACACTTGCCTATTTTATCGAAACAGATGTAACGTCAGCAGAAATCAAGAAGCGATCTCATATTAGACATTTAAATACGAATAAAAAAAAATGATCCACATAGTTTAATTAACTAAAATACATCATTAACAATAATACTATTAATAAAACTGTTTTTAACTGACTTCAAAAAAGAGGAGGTTCTCAATTTGAATGTTTATATCTTTTGATGTATGGTCCTTCCTAAACAGATGGATTTTAAAATTATCTTTTGAGTTACAAAGAGGTTTATTTCGAAATGGTTAAGATCTGAGCATGAATTTCGGAGATAGACAACAAAACTCCTCAATAAATACCAGCAAATCACCCGTGATTGAAGTCGGTTCGATCATTTTTGTTAAAACACTTTTTATCTAGTTATAAACATAAAGTTATACATAAAAATACATCTGAATTGAGAATCTCTCTCTTTTCGAAATCGGTTAAAACCGATATATAAGATTTTGAGAAAATCATAAAAAATAAAATACTAACAACGCTTTCTAACAAAATAACAATATTACTTGATCCTTTTCGTACGTGCTCATAAAAATTAAGTCGAAGCGCAAATACACCTCACGTGTGTTGAAAATATTTCAGACATTTATACGCAAATAGCGAGAATGTTTTCATACAGCGATACCTCACGCGACAAGTGTGGACGTGACAACTACGAATATGTTGGACTTTAAGTACCATTGAGTTATGCGGCGAGCTTTCCAAACACGACATTGCAATGGTAAATGATTACTTGAAAAAGTTTTTGCTGAATGGCATTTACCTATATATAGTTATGTTGGTATTAAACATGTCTCCCAGTATATTAGTGGAGCGTAATGGTTAAGGTATCGGGCTCGCAATCGTGAGGTCGCGAGGGTTCGAATCCTACCCATTACACTACCGACGTGAGCCCACTCTTAACACAAGCCATTGAGCTTAGCTGGAGGGGTTAACAGGATTGCTAGTAATGAGAATCCACAATTCCAATTTTAATTATGTTCGGTAACGCAGTGGTAGTACGTTCGACTGCTGTGCAAGTGGTTGTTCGACTGAAAGTTCGATTCCCACTCGGAAAATAACATTGTGTAATCCACAAATATTTATTCCGAGTTAGAGAAAAGCGAAAAGGAACTAATCCTTTTTACTCCTAGGTTTCACTAAAAAACCTAAAAGACTCATTAGTAAATAAAACCGACATTTAAACTGCCAACATATAAGTCCCGATTATTTTTTGGGTTAAATTGGATTTTTTATCATTGTCATAAAAAGAAGTGACTTGAAGAGAAAAAATAGTGACGTCAAAGACCGCTCGCTATTTGCATGAGATCTCCGTATAAAATCTGCGTTTTGACATCGACTGCCTCTGTGGCGCAGTGGGAGTGTGTCCGACTGCTACGCAAGAGGTCGTGGGTTCAATTCCCACACGGGACACCACTTTGTGTGATCCACAAATTGTTGTTCCGAGTCTGGGTGTATTTGTGTCCGTGACTTGTATGTTTGTAAAGTCCCCCGCGACACAGGGCTTGTACCCTAGTGCGGGAGTCGTCTTTTTAAAAAAAAAAAAAAAAACATTTCTTAAAGAGCTGTTGTATTGACTAGTTGGAAACTAGCCCATTATAAGTTTTGTCTACTGTAACACAAAGGTATTAAGCACAGGATTTGTCTTTCGAAAAACAATAAAAAATAAAGAGAAACTGTATCAGTTACCCTAACTGATATAGCTACTGGAAAAGATTTTGACATATTGTGCTTATTTTTTTAATGATGTTGACGGAATCGTAGATATTGAAAAAAAAACGTCTGCAAGTAAGTGATCAATTTTCACAAGAACTTTTTTGAAGACAATCGAGTTTATTATACTGCGTACTGCGAAATAGGTACTAGTTAAGTCAGAAACTGGAAAAAAACATTTTCCATACATTTAGTAGGTCACATGGGTTATGCATTTTACCCATATGTTCTGTAATAAGTAAGTTCTACTGAGGAGACCCGTGCTCAGCAATGGGACATCATATGGGTTGATATAATTAAGTTATGCAATCCTTGCTACGCCATTTATAAAACGAACTTTGTATGTTTTTTATATCATAATTTATTGAGTTAATAAATTAATGCGTCACAAATAATTTATACTAATAGCTACATGTATCAGCTCTTTGCAGTAAAACGATCATAAACCTTATTAATAGAGTCGGATTAAATGCATGATTTCTACAATGTGCTACGGCGTGCTACGAGTGCTACGATAAAAAAACTATTATGGTCAGCGTCCATTATACCATTAGATATGCTATGCCTCTTCTTATAATTCAAATACATATAAAAAAGGGAGCATGTAGACATCGTATTGACGACTAAATTATATTACTGTGAACAGGCGCAAATCCAGTATGTGTAAATGGAGACAATTGCCTCACTCATGACTGAAACATCTTTATTGAAATTAAGTGTTTTTAGTTCATCACATGTAGACAAAAAGATTTTATTATAACAAAAACAACAAATTTTACTTAGTACATAGGTACACCTATGTATATGCAATATTTTATTTAAATAAGGTCACACAAATATTCCTCTCTGATACATATTTTTTTTTTAATTTAAAATATATTTTTTAATTTAAGTAAGATTACACAAGAATCGAACCTCTGAACGAAACTCTGAATCCGCGCCTAACTGTACAGTCTGTGTGGTATTCACAAAGTGTAGAGGACTAAATGGACGATGACCTTAATAGTCCTTGGTATTGTCGTAGCCACTTGTTTTCAACAACATTGTAGAGGTGTCTCAAAACATTATTATGTCAGGATTATCCCAGCCTTAGTTGTCTTAAGATAAATTTAAAGATGCCATATAATCTACATACTTCGTGAGATATCCAATTTATATACAGTAACTCTGTCCGTGTGTCGGTTACCTACGTTTTTACGCTTAAACGGCAGAACCGATTAAGATGAAACTTGGTATGGGGATAGTTTGATTCCCGGGAAAGGCCATAGGACAGTGTTTATCGCGATAACATACATGCAGGCGGAGCCGCTGGTGAAAACTAGTAATAAATGTTTTTAATCTTAACAGAAGAATAACGACCCATAAAAGAAAAATATAAGAAAAGTTTAAACGCCAAAGCGCCTTTAGAAGTTCCTTTTAAGTGCGTATTATGATGTTGTTGGTAAACCAGCTTAGTGCCTACTAAGCATATATACTTTAAATATATAAACATGTTATAAACACGTAGTTTCTTTATGGACTGTTAAGTTTAGTAGTATAGGAATTCAAACGTTTGTTTAAATTTAAATAGCGGCTCATATTTAAAACCTTACGTATTTGCAGTACGCTCTTATTATACATCTTTGGACTGCCCCTGTGGCGCGGTGTGAGTGTGTATGACTGCTACTCAAGAGGTCGTGGGTTCGATTCCCACACGGGACACCACTTTTTGTGATCCACAAATTGTTTTTCCTAGTCTGGATGTAGTTTGTGTCCGTGACTTGTATGTTTGTAAAGTCCCCCGCGACACAGGGCTTGTACCGTAATGCGGGCGTCCTCTTTTTTACAATTATATAAAAATAAATAATAATAAACAAAAACTCACGCACACGCCTTACAAGCGAAATAAGTAGAGGCCAAAAACACTTAGACGAGGAATAAATCAGAAAATTGAGGTTCACACAACATTTTATCTTATGCCCACCGGTTATACTTACGTATAGAGGGGTCAGTGTAACAAAGAAATCAATCTTCAGTATTACTGAATTAATAGTGTATTTGATATTGATCAACATAGATTAGAAAAATATCATCAGCAATTTTGTTTAGTTTGTGGGCCAATTTTTTAATAAAATTATATAGTTTTAAATATGACCGTATTGCAACGACCGTACCTACATTAGATCACGCCTAAGAAAGTTTTAGACATTGATAACGTAATAATGGATTTATATTATATTTAAAAAAAATGTTTTTAATGTTGAAGTAATTTTTACAGGCATTTCTTGCCAATAACTTTACAAATACAATAAATGCATTTTTGAAAGATAGAATAATTTGAAATCCAGACTCAGGAATCGAACCCGAGACTTCCGTAGCCAAACCGGGGCCAGAAGCGAACCACCTATCTGGACTATGTTATTAGATTTCGAATTTTTCTATCTCTTGTTGCTCGCGAAATTAGGCCTTCGCAGCGACATCTAGTCGGTAGTTAAAGAACTATCACGGCTTTTGTTATTGCTTCGTTACAGAGAGCATTTTAACAAATTATGATGTCGCAGGCCGAATATTGAAGTAATTTTTATAGGCATTTCTTGCCAATAACTTTACAAATACAATAAATGCATTTTTGAAAGATAGAATTTTTTTTTGTCGTGATAATTCTTTAACTATCGACTAGATGTCGCTGCAAAGGCCTAATTTCGCGAGCAACAAGAGATAGAAAAATTCGAAATCTAATAACATAGTCCAGATAGGTGGTTCGCTTTTGGCTCCGGTTTGGCTACGGAAGTCTCGGGTTCGATTCCTGAGTCTGGATTTCAAATTTTTCTATCTTTCAAAAATGCATTTATTGTATTTGTAAAGTTATTGGCAAGAAATGCCTATAAAACATTTCTTCAATATTCGGCCTGCGACATCATAATTTGTTAAAATGCTCTCTGTAACGAAGCAATAACAAAAGCCGTGATAGTTCTTTAACTACCGACTAGATGTCGCTGCGAAGGCCTAATTTCGCGAGCAACAAGAGATATAAAATAGGTGGTTCGCTTCTGGCCCCGGTTTGGCTACGGAAGTCTCAGGTTCGATTCCTGAGTCTGGATTTTAAATTTTTCTATCTTTCAAAAATGCATTTATTGTAGTTAATAATAAACGTTAACAGCTTTATAACTTGTGAGTGCCTCTTTTCCTCTCACTCTAGTATTAAATTTCTCATAGAATAAGTATTTTGCGATATTTTTTCCTAATATTGGGTGCCATATGAAGATCCACTAGTCCAAAGATATGACATATTTTCTCAATAGAAGCCTTATTCACTATGTTTTTTTCGTTTTCGCGGCAAGCCCGCGCGAACTGGCGCATGCGCGGTGCGCTCAAAGATGTCCGCGCGCATACGCAATGCATTTCTAAGCGCAGCTCTCTATTTACCATTATGACAAGATTTTGACAGACAGACGCGCGGGTTTCCATGAAAACTAAAACAAAATGTGAATTATGTATGACCCAGGTAGGTTTCTATGATATCATCTATTGGCATGAAAACTACTTTTTGTTTTAATTTAAATTTATACTAATATTATAAAGCTGATACGCGATAATCTCAGGAACTACTGGTCCGAATTTAAAAAATCTGTTACTGTTGTGTAGCCCATTTATCGAGAAGAAGGCTATATAACATCACGGTACAACGAAAAGGAGCGGATCAGCAAAAAAATATTGCACAAACGGGAAAAATTCATGCGCGGTTCAGTTAGTTGTTAATAAAATAAAAGCTGGCGTGGCCACGGGTCAACTGAAAAACATACTTGAACAAAATGACTAATAGGATCGATATTTAGTTTGAAAAACTGACCTGGGGTAGGGCAGAATTATTTATTTACTCATCGATACAGCCTTCAGCTGTCATCCACACTCCAGTGTAAAGATAATTTAGAACTATGATTATATTTGTGCGTAAAGCCATTATAAATAATTAAATTAATATATTGCTCTTTGCTACAGTTTAGTATAAGTTATTTTTAATAAGCGACATGTTGAAATTATGTTAGTCACGCTAGCTTTTGACACGCAATAATAAAAATATGCGGGGTTTAATTACTCCAATGATATATAAGGTTAAGTTTTAATAGAATTAGGTTGTACAAAGTTCAAGTGTTTCCAATAGTTCGGATGGTGTGACATGGACTGGAAGAATCATGCAGTCTCAAAGTATTGAACAAATAAATGTTTGTTTTCAATGAAAAAAAGTACATTTTTGCAGAAATTCATTGAACGGATTTGTTATCGTCTTTCTTTGTGTTAGTCTTAATACCAAGAAATCATTCAGATTTGATACACCGTTTACCCTCATTAGGGTCCTTATTCTCCTTTTTTTCCGTTTTCGCAGCAAGCCCGCCAGTTCACACGGCCTTGCCGCGAAAACGGCACGATGTTCGTCGCGCATGCGCGTTGATGCATTTCTAATCGCAGATCTCTATTTACCAGTATGACAATATTTTGACAGTTCGCTTGCCGCGAAAATGGAAAAAAACGGGAATAAGGACCCAGCATGACTCTTTACCGACGCGAACCAACACCTAACACCTAACACCTGTACGGGTTAAAAGGATTGCTAGTAATGTTGGACCTACTATCCCACATTGCTAGTTATCCTAAAACAAATTGAAACAAACAATGGTCTCTAGAATAACATAAAACAATCCAATATGACTACGAGTAGATGTACGAATACAGATTTAAATATCAAGCAACCATTGTGTAGGAATTTTCCTTATGACTAGGTAATTGGCCTCTTAACAAATTGGCCACTAAAACACAAATCGACAAACTTACAGTACCACAAGGTCTGCCATTACCGAAATTAAAATATCGGAATCCAAAACTGTGTTGTTTGTCTAAATTATTGTGTTACTGTTCCTAACAGGTCAATTTCTGAATAATATTACGTTCGCGAGTCTGTTATGCTAATTTAAATTGTGTTGCCATTTTTACGGAAACGTAATACGCTAAAAGTTATATAATAACGTGTAAAATTGTTTTATTACGTCCTTGCTAGCGGTAGTTTGCGTGGACTTTTTGATGCTTTTTAGCAATAAGCTGGGTGACCGAGCTTCACTTGGTGTTTGTAAGGTTAAAGGTAGATTACGTGAAACAGAGTTTGGCTCTCTCAAAAATGTATATAGAAAACCTAAATATATGGACACGAAAAAAATTGTGTCACTAGGCAAAGAGTTTTTCTAGTAGATGAATTTCTTGAAGTTGCGGAAAAATGCAAGAACGAGCATTTTCGTACTGTCATAGTCATGGCGTTCGTAATCTAACATATGTACGAACGAATGTTCTTCTTTATTTTGACCTGCGCTCCTGCGCACTGTGAAGTAATGGTTGTGTGCGGAAGAGCGAGCCCGGCGATCGTGTCGTTGTGTTCGTAGCGCTAAACAAATAATTCTCTCAGTGTAACGCCCCCTTAAATATAGAAATAATGCTTGCACCTAAAAAAAATACGAGATTCACGTAAACAAATATTAACTTTTTAGATTTTAATTTTATTTTTCTTCAATAATATACTTTAATAACTAACATATTTATTTATACACAAATAAAACTTCAAAAATAAATTCTCTAAATAAATCCTTGGCAGTTAGTGACTTTAAGAGTAAGAAAACCATTAAAGTTCTATATTGTGCCTACGTACGGAGTCACTTGGAATATGCCATTCAGATTTGGTATCCGCGTTATGCCTGCTACTGCAATGACATTGAAGGAATACAAAAGAAATTTATCCGATACTTGTGATTTAAATCTTGTCATCTAGCCGAGCTTACCTATGAGCAACGCTGTGTAAAACTACATATCTCACCTCTGTATGTACGCCGAAATATTGCAGATTTAACTTTCTTGCTCAACCTTGCTCAAGGTAGAAATGACTGCCCGAATCTTCTTAATGAAATTAACTTAAGAACACCATGCAGAAGACTGCGCAATAACGATTTGCTATACATCCCTTCATGTCATACTAACTTTAGGAAAAATAGCTATCTGCCGAGAGTTTCCGCTGACTTCAATTATTTAAACAATGACAGTCGTTTTGATTTATTTACTACAAGTGCTGGATGTGCTAGATCTTTACTGACCAAAATGTTAGTCACCAGAGTACCTAACCTATTGTAAATACCATATTAGGCTCTATTTAGCTGTATAAACATTTGTAATGTATAATTGATGTATGAGAAGATTGTATTCTGTCCATCTGTGGAAGTTTTATAAAACTATTTTTTTTTTAAAGATAACTAAGAATGTGGGATTTTTGATCCCACATTACTAGCAATCCTGTTAACCCCTCCAGCTAAGCTCAATGGCTTGTGTTAGGAGTGGGTTCACGTCGGTAGTGTAATGGGTTGGATTCGAACCCGCGACTTCATGATTGCGAGACCGATGCCTTAGCCATTATAAGCATATAAGCTCCCAAAATAAAATAAAATAAAATTATATTTTTGCGTGACTAATTCTTGAAACGCATTGATTTAAATTTTCACGAATGCAGCTATAGATATACCTACCTACTCTATACTCTACTCTATTTTTAATTGACTCCAAGAAACTAGATTGGAATGCAACCCAATTCCCCGTTCAATATAAATCCACTACAATCGTGCAATCAAACTTGTCCGATGTGTTTCAAACAGCATCGATAATGAATTCGAGTTGCAGCGACTCGCAGAGTTCAACAACGTCCGACACATTGTTTTGTGGATATTTCATTAGACAGTTACAACAATGTTCCCTCGCTTCATAAGCTTTAGATTAGACTTCGAACTAATAGATGTTTGACTTTTTAACATAATGCTTCTCGGGAGAACCAAATGACTAAAGTTGGAACGAAGAGAGAATAATAAGTAAACTTTTGGTCAAAGGAGAGACTGAACCGAAAAGTTGTGAAGTGGCGATAACTAGTGTGAGGTAGCAAGTAACTTTTAGTATTACTGTTTGAAGTCAGAAAAACAGCTTTTCTACCTTACGTGAAAGGAGTGACGGATAAAGTTGGAACAGTACTGCAGAAATACTCCATTAAGACTGTATATAGTCCGCACTCCAAGGTAGCTAAGCACCTACGTACTCCTAAGGATGTCATTCCTCTACAGACACCTGGCGTCTACAAAGTGGATTGCAGCTATGGTAGTTCCTACATCGGACAAACCAAACGCACAATAGCGGAAAGGGTTAAGGAACTTTACACGGCTGTGAAAAACCGACAAACAAACAAGTCAGCAATAGCGGAACACTTGCTGGATGCGGCATCCAATCACTGGATTGAACTACATAAACCACAGGTCCTCTCCACTGACCGTCACTACTACTCCAGGATGGCGCGGGACGCGGTTGAAATCAAAAAACACGTCAATTTCAACCGAGAAGATACATATCGTCTGTCAACATCGTGGACTCCCATGATCAGCAAGTGTACACACCGCCGAACAAACATTCCACGCCAGTGTGCAGATGTCGTTAGTGTTGTGTGTCGAAGTACCGACGGTTCCGTAATAGTGAGTGATAAAAATCAAGCGAGGGTAGTTCCCGAAACCCGCGCTTCTCGGAGGCTACGCTGAGCTGAATCAGTCTACCCGTGATCACGGCCGTTGCAATACGGTCGAAACGTCGGGCAAAAAGCAAAAGTATTTATCCTTAAAATAAAATATTTACGCGATTAAGACCCGTAGCTTATAAAATTCTATAAAACACGTTTATTGCAAAGAAAGGTAAAAGACGGTGTAGAGACGACCGAAACCTTCTCACTTCAATAATGTCTCACGGGACTATGTGATAAAAGTCCTTACCCCTAAGTGCTTAGTTTTTCGCTTTGAAATTTTGAAAAAAAAACGTGAAGATGATGTAACGAGAATGAAATCTATATTTTATATTTATATTACCTATATAATTACCTAAATTGAAATTCAAATTGTTTATTTGCAATCTAAGTGTACAATAGTTTGGTCTTAAATAATAAAAGTACAGGACTTAGTACATTTTTCAGATGCTGCAAGAAATGCTTATATTTTTTCTGTGAAAAATAAATGTTTTGAAGTTTTAATTTTAAAAACATTTATGTTCCACTGAAATATATTTATATTATTTCTGTGTATTATATTTTTTATAAATAGATCTTATTCTTTTAATGTATTAATTTATTCTTAATGTGTTTATAAAATACATTGTAACTTACATAAAGTAACTAGGCACCTACTTATTTTATATATTTATATTTTTGCATTAAACAGAACGTTAGGAGAGTATATACACGTATATGATATGACGTATCATGTTTCATAATCTAACAGTATTTTTTATAATATTGTACAATTTAAAGTAATGACTTATGTAATTATCTTTTTGCTTTTGCATTGGCAAAATATTCTTCTAATGAATAAAATCATTTTTGGATGAGAAATGATTTAATTTTTTATTAAATTGTACTAATTGAGTTTCCTTTTGTATTTCTATGGGTAATTTGTTAAATTTTTTTTACTGCCATGTAGTAAGGACTTTTATTGAGCATGTTAATTCTGAATGGTGGTAGATATAGTCTGTTTTTGTGGCGGGTAATTTTGCTTTAGTTAATTCAATGTGGGTTTTTCAATTTATGTGTGTATCAATGTTTATGCCAAGTAAATTAAATGTTTCTACTGTTTTTAATGGTGTATTCCTAAAATTTGTGTTTATGATAAGAAGGTTTTTGTATGTCCTAAATTGTATACTTTTGTTTTCGTATGTGGTTTTATTGTAATTTATTTCCAAGTTGTGGTCACTAAGCTTGTTACTATTTCTAGAGTATCATGTAGCGTTTCTTGTGGTTTTCATATTTTATTAATATCTATATATCATCTGCGAATAGAACTCGTAAAGTTAATTCTTTATTTAGAGTTTTCGGTAGGTCGTTTATTTATATAAATTAACAACAATACGCATCCCAATACACTGCGCTGTGGAATAGAGCAAGTTAATTTCCGTTCTCGAGATCATATGGTGTTGATTTAATTTGTGTCAATGTTATAATTTTGTATCTGAACTATTTGTTTTCGATTCTTTATGTATGACTTAAACAATTTACTTTGACTTGAACCTGTAATATGATATTATTATTCTAAGCTATTGGCTAGGATAAAGTATAAATAAATTAATGTATCAGTATATCTAAATTATCTAAATAACAAATATTGAGAAGATTTTGTATTGACTGCCTCTGTGCCGCGGTGGGAGTGTATCCGACTGCTACGCAAGAGGCCGTGGGTTCGATCCGCACCCAGGATAAAACTTTGTGTGATGAGCACGATGGTTTATTCTGTGTCTGGGTGTGATTTATCTATAATATATATATGTATTTAGAAATATATATGTTTGTTTATCAGTTGTCTGGTTTCCATAGTACAAGCTCGACTTAGTTTGGGATCAGATAGCGTTGTGTGAGTTGTCCCAAGATATTATTTATATTAGCAGTATTTTGGACAATATTTAAGCACAATAGTTTTTATATTGTAAGTGGATACTCCTACTGTGTTGTACCCATTGAGATATTTGCGACTGCCTCTGTGGCGCGGTGGGAGCGTATCCGACTGCTACGCAATAAGCCGTGGGTTCACTCCCTACTCAGGATAAAACTTTGTGTGATGAGCACGATGGTTTATTCTGTGTCTGAGTGTGATTTATCTATAATATGTATTTTCTTTTCTTCTTAAAATGAAAAACTCCCGCATTAGGGGCCCTATGTCGCGGGGGATACAAGTCACGGACACAAAGTACACCTAGACTCGGAACAACAATTTGTGGATCATACAAAGTGATGTCCCGTGTGGGAATCGAACCCACGACCTCTTGCGTAGCAGTCGGACACACTCCCACCGCGCCACAGAGGCAATCATATTTAGAAATATATATGTTTGTTTATTAGTTGTCTGGTTTCCATAGTACAAGCTCTGCTTAGTTTGGGATCAGATAGCGTTTTGTGAGTTGTCCCAAGAACTTATTATTATTATTTAATATCATGTCTTTTTCTTTTAATATTTTTCTCTCTATAGCTACTTGCATCAGTCCTATAATATGATGTATAATATAAATTACATATACAGTATATAAACAAAGAAACATTGTAAACATTGGCATTTTGAAAAGAGTGGTCACTACTTTTATTGCCTCGTTATTTTTTCCGTCTTTACCTATTGTTTGTGAACAGGCATCCGGCGTAGATACATGTAGAATCGACTTTTCACGAGTGTAGTATTTTGCTAACTGATTGAATAAGGTATTTTTGATGTTGTTTTTGGAATAAACTAAACAGAAACATGTTATATTTTTAAATTAATTAACTTATTAATATTAAATATAACAATTACCAAACAAGCTAAGACTTTCTAATAGCACGATATCAAAATAAAATAAGAAACAAAGCGATGGGTAAAAAAACTGGTCAAACGCAAGTCGGACTCGCGCGTATAGGGTTCCGTACCATTATCTATACAACATTAGACACTTTATTTTGATATCGAGCAAAAAATGACAAAAAAATTACGTTTGTTTTATCGGAGCCCCACTTTATTATTTAATTTATTCTGTTTTTAGTATTTTTGTTAAAGCGGCAACAGAAATACATCATCTGTGAAATTGTAACTGTCTGGCTATCACATATATTATAACATCGAGCAAAAACGGCAAAAAATCACGTTTTTTTTCTGTGAGAGCCCCCTTTTATAGTTATTTTATTCTGTTTTAGACTTTGTTGTTATAGCGGCAACAGAAATACATCATCTGTTAAATTTCAACTGTCCAACTATAACAGTTCATGAGATACAGTCTGGTGACAGACTAACGAACAGCGGAGTCTTAGTAATAGGGCCCCGTTTTACACTTTGGGTACGGAACCAAGAAAAAAAATCCCGTTGCATAGTGTCTTATTTATCTCTTGCCGATTACGTTGACTTTATTAATTCACTTAAATAGTAATATCTAAAAGTTGGAAATAAAAATAAATATATAGTAATTCTAAAAGTTGGAAATAAAAATATCGTCAATTACCAACTCGATGTAAACTGCTTATCAACTTCCAAAACACTTGTAAAACCATTAACAGATCCTTCCTTACAATCGGCCTTAATCCGAGCTTTGATGTGACGTAGACATCAGATGAGTACTTAGGGGACCGCTCGGAACACTCACGTATTAAAGGGAATTGTCTGATTTTATCACAAAAAGTACCTCTTTATCTATCGACATCGATATCTTGTACAAACGAATGGACAAAGCTGGATAAGTATAATGCTCTCAAGTATTTTTGCACGGGCTTCCAATCTCAACGGAAATGAGATAATAATGAAAATAACAGAAGTGTGCGTAAACACAAATTGAGCTTTCATTTCCCTTAGCACAATAGAAGAAACTCGAACAAGGTCAGTGAGAGATAGGCGCATGACTGACTTACATAGACTGTCACCCTCTTAAACAGACCTACCAGGGGGTCAATCCACGTATTTAAAGCGGGAAAAAATCATATTTAAAACGGGCATTTTTGTATTCTTGTAACTTTGGGATCGATCTCAAATACGCTTGCTTCAATGCGTCTCGAGAGCGCAATAACGACATTCTAGTACGGAGCGCAAGCGTTTTTAAGATCGATCCCAAAGCTACAAGAAAACGAAAATGGCCGTTTTAATTGAAACTTAACTGCAACTGCACTGCTTTAAATACGTGAATTGACCCGCTGGTTCCTTATTCACGTTCTTGGTGCCGTTTTCGCGGCAAGCTCGTGCGAACTGTATTTTTTTTATAATGGTAAATATAGAGCTGCGCTTAGAAATGCATCAACGCGCATGCGCGGCTGACATCTCTGAGCACACCGCGTATACGCCAGTTCGCACGGACTTGCCCCGAAAACGGAAAAAACGAACGTGAATGAGGACCCAATGCTTATAATTGCATTATATTAAAGGTTTAAGGAAACTATAGTAAAAGGTACAATTAAACAATAATCAGGCATAGTATAATTAATTTCTTGTTCTATTTCCATTTACAAATCTCGGAATAAATATTATAGACCTTAATCATACCAGTTGGTCATGTTCTCATGTGTAATTATATGCTTTAAAGTCTTAACGTTTGACTTGTGAAAGGCCAATGCCGTGTTTCATTCAGACTTTATGAAATAAACGAGGCAGGCTATAATGGTTTACAGCCATTATATGGCTCATTAATCCGTCCTCATATATGAAAGATGATGTTAGCACAATAGGTTTAAATATGCCAACTGTCAACCCAGTTCACATGTGCGACTGTAATTACGCTGGATATTAAAACAATGCATTTTAGAATAATGTACATTGTACTAAACGTAGATATTTATGTATATGTTGCAGTAAATTTGATTAATTTAGTGACTATATAGTCACTAGGAACTATGCTTAATAAAAACGCATTTTAGGAATTGTGATTAAGATAAGGTACGAATTAATCACTTTGCCTAGTTTTTATGTATAATATCTAGTTAGGTTTTAGGTAAAGTCAAAAATGAGTATATTTCATTCGAAGCGAGTAGTAGGTATGTAGTAAATCAAGTTCAAAACTATGACAAAACCTAATTAGCCCACCCCGACTTCACGTGGTACTTGTTTGTGACACCCCGAAAGTGTTATTCAAAACTGGAGGCGCGGAGGGAGTGCAGCGTCCGCCCGCTGTAACAAAGCGCTGGCACCATGCATCATCATCATCATACAAACTTGACAGTTAATCTTTGTCGTCATCAATCATCAGTCTCATCAATAATACCATTTATCATCTTATCGTCGCCAATAATTCTAAAAATCACCAATTATCATCAATTCGTGAGCGATACTATTCCTAAGATAAAGTACCAATTATGAATAATAGCTAGTTAAAATGATTAATTTGTCATATTAACTGCGCAACTTATTCATAATGACTAACTATTATGCATAATCTCGAATTAATCATATTTACTGTAACATATAGGTACAGTATTAGTATCAATTATTCAGAGGGCACCAAATCACACAACCATCTTGCCTGATGTCTTTCATACTTGATATGAATTTTTACTTTCAAATTAAAATAAATCATAAGAGTATAAAATATGTGTAAATAAAAAATGAATAATGATTATTCAGTACTTGTTCAGTTTTCTTTGGATATTCGCCGAGTAAATGTCTCCTGTTGTTGACTTTTTAAGGGCAACAGAATTATTACAAACCTTAAGATGAGCGGGTCGAATAAAATATTGCTACTTTGGAAAAATTCGTACAATAACATTTACAAACTAAACTACTTTTCCTCTACGTAAAAATGTACTTTTAAGGCAAGATAGATCAAAGAAAATAATAATTAACTCTGGCATAATCTTTATATATATATTTCTTGTATGCGTGTGTATGTCACTGAACTCCTCCTAGACGGCTGGACCGATTTTGATGTTTTTTTTTTGTGTGAGTTCGAAGATTATTTAGATTCACAATTGAACCCAATTTACTAAAAAAAAGAGTCGAGACGAAGTTCGCCGGGACAGCTAGTAATAATATTAAAAGATTATTCATAAAAGTATAGGTACAATAGCTTATCTTAGGAACATTTATAAATAACAAACGGCACAGTTGGATATTTGCTTGAACTAGATTGAAATCTGTGTTTTAGGCGAGTAATAATGTCGGATTCAGAGGTATACCATTGTGTGCATTTTTGTTATACTTGTATAGTAGTAATAATAAATCTTTGTTTGTCATAAACAGATCTTATCGTAGCTATTTGGTTCCATGGCTCCTAAAACTCACTAAAACAAGTATACCCTCCCTTACCTCATTTGTTATTACAACAACAAATGAGCAAAAGCACTCATTCTCTCCTTTAGTTTTAAAAAGCAAAAATGTAATTGTTTAGAAATTAGATTTTGAAAATTTTCTAAGACCTCTCGAAGAAAACAGACCCGAGAGTAAACGACATGAAACAGAATTAATTACTTGAAGGTACAAACGTAATCTAATTAGGCCGTAGTACCGGTAAACAACAGCGGTTTCTGCTATGCAAGACTGTAACGAGAAAAAATAAATGCTGTCGTTAGAAAATTGTGGGGTACCGCAAGGACGCGTATTAGGCCACAGCGGAAATATGGAATTAATTTATTACACTTTACCATAATGGTTTTTATCTGATTAATCAATTATATTCTTCTATTTTGTGATTTCACATCATTTCTTAATATCGTTAGGTTTTTGAATTCTGTTACTTTGAATTATTTTTGATCACATATCTATATTTACCTATAACCAACTGTAGGACATTGTAAATATAACAAGAGCGTTGCTGGAAATACTGAGCTCTAAGACTGCAAAATTCACAATTGTGTCGTTACTCTTGTCTCAGTTATCGCTCAACTCATTATTCTCTTTGTTTTCTGGCAACCTATTAAACACTGAGTTTATTTGATGTATATTATGTACTTAGTTAACATTTGAATTTTCTAGCAATTACTGACCTAGACTCACTCTAGATCTAAGATTACATTTTTTTTACTTTCCTTTTCTACGTTACTAACATCTTATATCTATAATCAAAATTAGCATTCTAAGCCTGTCTTTAGCCAATACATGATTACATTAAATTTCATTTAATATTTTAAAACACAGTATTTCTTACATCACTCGACGCCAATCGTTGCTCATAATATTAAAAACCTATTGCTCACTCAGCGATCAATCTCATATTGCTTGAGCAAGCATACACTTAAGTAAATATTTGTTTCACGATATACCGCAAAATTGGAACTTGTAACAAACAGGTCTTCAGACTCATAAATCAGTTGCAATGATGATGTACTGAATCACAATATAGCGGATATTGTCGAAACTGTTCCTGATGTAATAACATTGTGTGAGAAATTAGTAAACCGTTAATATTAGCAGTCCTTAGATCTAGTTATTTTGGCCATGACTTCGTGTTTCGTCGGCTTAACTATTTTAGGATGTTGCTTTGATTTGTAAAACGCAGTTACCTAATTGTGCATAGCACTGGAAACCAAACTGTTCTGCATCTGTGATTCTATTTCTATCGATCTGTTTCCAGGTTTAATTGAGTGTTCCTGTGTTTATTCTAACGGTTTTTACGAGCCATTGACTAACCATGAGTTAGGCTAACAATTTGCTCTTTCATTTTTGAATTTCAAAAGCAATTGGTCAATTTCGGTTTCGATTGTAATCTAAAATCAGAATCCTATATAGATAAATCGAAGTCAAAATGTGAAAAGATAGGAGTACATTTGTAATATGATTTTAAATTAGAATATAGCCACAAGAAATCATCAGAGTGTATGTTAACAGGATGACAGCTAAAACTATATTTACCTACTACATCTATCATTTGTAAGAAATTCACATGCATTTAAGATTCTGTTTTATGGTTTTTAGCAAATATTAAATTAAGTTTGATGGCAATCTTGATAAGTACCTACTACTCTAGCCCTATTCTTAATACAGAGTGCTACATAAGCATTTCATGCATAGTCTCTTGCGAAAGATAAAACTCGTTTTTTTTCCTTTTCCAAAGTCCTTAAAGTAAGACTGATTAAAAAAAAAATGTTTTATACATTTTAACTTAAACATCGATTTTTGATATTGTCATCTAAGAAATATTTAGCTTCTTTAGCTACATTTCCAATGTCTTATACCCATTTTTGTCCCAAATTGTTCGAACTGTTTACAGAACTTAATTGTATTGTTTTAGAGCGTAGTAGTTTTGTATTATTATACGTAGGTATTCAACGATTTTCTTTGACCTTGATATAGTTCGACAGAATAAATTAAATGTTTTACTAACTTGTAGTTGGGCGAGGAGTTCATGATAAATACATGATCGATACAGTGTACAGTTACGTACAAAATTAATGTATGTATCATATTTTAGGAATTGTACAAGAAAAGATGATCAATCATGTAAACGCGACTAATTTTGCTTCCATGTGTATCTTCGAGAAATGTGAAATGCCACGTGAATCATTTCTAATGAAGATACACAATAAAGATGCTATATTTAATGATGTTGATATATAAAAACAAACATGTTCGCCAAAAAATCAAAACATACTCACCTCTCGAAATAATCTTCAGGACGACCGCCCAAGCGTCTCTATAAGCATTCACTTCAATAAACTTATTAGATACTACCAAAAAACCGTGCTCAAGAGTTCACATTTGTAATTATCATCCATTTGTTACCACATCAGCACTACACGAATATATTAAAAACGTTCGATGTATTTCAAAAGAAGTTTTGGCTCTACGCCTTCAGTATTTGGCCGGGTATTAAAAATTTACGCTGAGAACAAGCAACACGCAGCCGCAGACGTGTGGTCAGGTGGCCGACTCGAGCAGTACTGAAAGAGCGACGTATTAGGGCGGTTTCAAACGCCCGTATTTCTGTAGTTTACTTTAAAGTGCAAACATTTCCTTTATTGAGTGGATTGTCGGTTATTGTTTTGTTATAGTGTTATTTGAATGCAAGTATGAAATTATGTTGAATGTATCATACCTTAGTGAAAGTAGGGCGTGTTTTATGACTGAAGACTATCTATGAATTTTGTGTAAAGCTTTAGGTGAAGCAGATTAATGGCTTTATTTATACAGCTCTATGAGCGTTGTATTAAAAACTACTCGTCGTAGACAAGATGAAATACGTACTATTTAATTAATGCACTGTATTGGAAACAACAAAACTAGCAATACAATACTAAATATTATATACAAATAAGCTGTACGCATGGCTAAATTAAGCCAATTTTTATAGTTTAAAAGAGTTTCTGAACAAAAAAGTTGACGACTTTGTATATTTATGTACTGTAAGGCAGGGTTATGTTTTTCGCGCGTGTCTTGTATGTATGTATATAATATTCTTTATTACCTGATATCTCACAATCCACTGAACGGATTTATACAATTAAGACGTCGTTAGATTCGTCTTGATCGCCCAAGTGTTCTTAGATATGTGACGTTTGAAAAAAAACAAACATGGCGGCCGTGAGATGTCAAAATAAAGAGGTGTGAAAAAAAAAATATAAAGTGTACTGCAATATGGGTATCAAATTAAAGGGATCATCTTAAGCATTTCAATAAAGTATAATATAATTATGACTGTAATACTAAAAAAGTTAGTTAGCAACCATTCTTTTTTTAACTTTCAATACTTGACAATAGCTGTGATAAAAATTAGTTGTTACATCAGCTAGATCCTACAACTACTAAAAAGTATTAAATAAAAAATAAATTACACTTCTCTAAGTTCATTGAGATTCATTGATACCTGCATGAAATTATATAATTATGTAGGGAATCTGGTTTCCATCTATTTTGTGCAGGCGGGTTTTTGTTATTTTTATAATTTATTTTTTATTTTAAAGATTTTTTGCATGATTTACTGTAGCAAAACATGTACCTACCTATGGAAATAAAAAAGTATTATTATTATTATTTTAACATATTAAATACATTTTAAGGTTAAATTTTGCTCATCAAACAGTAAGTTTTGGCAAATAGCGTTGTATTAAGCCTGTAATAAGTACCAACCCACTTATTGCGTTTTGCACTAATGCACTTTGGTACTACAGATGGGTAGCCACTATAACTATAGATGGATGATACCATTATAATATTAGTCCATTGAATCTCGTTCTCGTTATCAATAAAAAAAAAAATATTAGGTTCCATTACAATATCTTCAAACCCACTACTTAAAGCATATTTATCGTACAAGTTCCCTTAAATTAAACAAAACTAAGGAACATAAACATCTACTGTTGGCATTAACCACATATGCCTATCGTATATATTATATGAAACGCACAGTACCTCACGCACGTTTCCACGTATATAAATACTACACACGATCATACAGCACATGTGGTGTATTAGAGTACATAGGCATAAAACTTTACATAGGTATAATAACTAGGTACATACGATGAGCAAGCAATGAACAAAGACTTTGTAAAATAATGTAACAAGTCGAGCGTTGGAAAAACAAAGTTGTCTATAGCAGTTAACAGAAATGATTTGACAGGTATTGTTAAGCGCCATTCCTTACGGAGACTGACCAGTGAATAGAACTATGGGCGGCTTTAAATGCCAAGATAGTGGAACATTGATATAATGAACATTTTATTTCTGTTTAAGTAAATGTCAACAATTCTCATTCAGTAATGAATTCTCAAGCGACATTTACCTACAAAGAATAAAGTGACCGTATATCCCGCAGGTTATGCACGCTGAAGTAGCAATGGCTGGCTTTTTCTGCCGAAGGAGCGATGGCCACTGGAGCAAACGTGTCCTAGAGTGGAGATCGTGGTTTGGTAAACGTAAGGTAGGAATATACCCAGCCAGATGGCCCGACGACTTAAACAAGGTCGCTAGGATGGACTGGATGTCGCGGAAGGCAGAGAGTTGTGGCGAAAATTAGGAGAGGCATATGTCCAGCAGTGGACCTATACGGGCTGATGATTTACCTACACATTTCATTTTAATATCTAGGTAGTAGGTAAGTAATCAAAAATGTTTTTGTGGCTACTTTTCACCTTAAAATTATAAAGATAGCACCATATCTATATTAATATGTTTGAACACTGTAAACTCAGGAACTTCTGGTCTGAATTCCAAAACTATTTTTCTGTTGGGTAGCCCATTTATCGAGGAGGGCGACAGGCTATATAACATCACGCTACGACCAATAGGAACGGAGCAGCAATGAAAAATGTTGCAAAAAGGAGGAAAATTGACGCATACGAAATTGCGCGGGTCAGCTAGCTTAAATATATTTAGCAATAAAGTTGTGTTTCATTAGTCGGCTGATAGTATTTTAATCGGTATAATGTCACATTAATTTGTCACTTTTTATACTTAAAAAATGCATGTTGTATTCCAGACACGAAACAATAACAAACATGTACTATATAGCAATTAACTTTAAGTCGTAAAATACTGAAATGCGAAGCAATCTACACATTAATCCCCAAATGGAGTACATTAATCGCCCAATGAAGCTTAATTCATTTATTTTGTAAAGAAAATGATGTCCTCTAAATGAAATTTATGACCGTTTACTCTTTAATCCTCGCTCATTGTGACAAAAACTCGACTAATGACGCCCCCGACCAGCAGAACGGTTGACATTACGATTTCCGGGTCGTATAATTTGTTTAACCCTTTTTCACCAGAGCGTGGTGATATAACGATATACGGGGATGAGTTTCAGAATAATATTATGATTGTTTTATTAAGTGGAGGACGCGAATTGGTTGAAGGGTTGAGGCTACCGTACTTATACAAGCTTTAAAGACCGACACAATGAGCGTTGTCCGCGGAGCGATATGATTGTGTATGATACGCAGGACCACAACGCTGGTTTTGACATTAAGATTATAAATAATGCAATGTTTTTATTTTTTATTATAGGTATGTCGGACTGTTGGCCCAAATTTTATCAAAATCACGCCTATCTGGGTATAAGTACCTAACAACAATAAACTTCAAATACCTTTCGGTTACCTTTATTATGCGGGGTATAATCCCCGCATAATATTGATGTTCTCCTAACCTATTTCAATTTCGACGGATATCATTTTGCGTGACATTTTGTTAAAGTGACATTGTGCGACAGTGACATTATGCGACAGTGACATTATGCGACAGTGACATTATGCGAAAGTGACATTATGTGAAAATGACATTATGCGAAAATGACATTATGCGAAGGTGATATTATACGCCGGGAATCAACAATCAACTACACAAGTGCGTGTGTAAATCCAACATTCAAAATTCTTTATTCACTTCGGATGCAAAACAAATCTTGTCGGAATTCTACATGTAGGTACATGTAATGCCAAGTTCGCAAACAATAGGTAAAGCCGAAGAAAAAGACCAGGCAATAAAAAATCGCGGCCACTCTTTTCAAAAATACACAAAACTTTACTTTAAAAAAAACACTCTTTACAAAAAATCCAAGAGCACTTTCTATTCCCTAATTCTAATAGTTCAATTGAAAGAAGCATCCATGATTGCTATACTGAGTCACGAACTCCCACGCTAGATATAATAGCGAAGTCGCGAAACACTACTGAATTATGTGTAGGCGACTACATAAGTAGGCTGACTGGCTAGGTAATAGCCAAACAACCAATGTTTATTTAATATTTAAATAAAACTTTGTTGAATGAGTCGTAAGTTTTATTTTATTATTTAAATAAAACTCCTGACTCATTCATTCACTCATCAATGCCAACCCAAACTTTTAGACCTAGTACTTAGACTTGAAATTTCGCGGGGAGTTTTCTTTTGTAATGAAGAGTTAAAGTTTCCTGAATTCCTTTCATATCCTTGAGAAAGGATTTCAGGAAACTTTAGCTCTAAGTAAATCTATAAATGTATACTAATATTATAAATACAGAAGTATGGATGTATATGTCATGGTCAGATCGTAGAATTAAACCATATCATGATATAGCACAATGAGCACTGGTCACATCATGATGTGGTCTGACCAGATCGATGAATACTCCAAGTTTGATGATATGAACATCTAAATGCACTGCTTCTTTATGACGTGACCAAAGTTTTGCGAACATATCGTTAAATAATGCCACCGATTTCCCGGCAGAGGCGCTGATGTCATTTTATTTTCTTGCATCATGGCGGCTGATGATTAGTATTGTGGTGGTACCCACATAAAATAATAGAATTAAACTGACACTTGACAGCTCGCTTCAAATTCCTGAATCGCGATATAGAAGTTTTCACAGCTGCTAACTATATATAAAAGTTCCCAACGTAAGCCGTTGGGCCGCGGCCCGCCAGGCATGATCACCTCGCCTGGTCGGAGGATCTTCCCTTTGTGTTGGAGGGACTTAACACTTTGCCCTTCACAGTATGAAAATAAAAAGCAAACTATTAGATTAAAATGGAAATAGTGAACTTAAAGTGACTAAGACGGTAAACATGGGATTTTGTAAAATTCCCTCGAAAAAATTTGAATAAACCAATGAGTTTGGAACGTATTTCACAGGTTCGTATTTGACGAAGTATTCATAAATCATTATACGTTAGTTTATTTTTGAAATGAAAGTTATATAACATGTTTTATATAATAATTGATCAAGAAACCAATGAGTTTGGAACGTATTTCACAGGTTCGTATTTGACGAAGTATTCATAAATCATTATACGTTAGTTTATTTTTGAAATGAAAGTTATATAACATGTTTTATATAATAATTGATCAAGATTAATAAACGAAACGAGTGCCATTAACTTTAAAATGTATTTTTATTTTTAGGTTAAATAACCAATGTATACACAACAAAAATAGAAGAAAGTTGGGTGGCCTCGCAAAGAAAGTCCATGTAACTTTTAAACTTACGCGTTGCATTATAAATACAATTTGACACGGGAATAAACGCGTTTAATCTAGGTAAAGTTATTTACCTTATGCTTGACGTTTCGATCGGGTTACACCGACCGTGGTCACAAGCTGACTGGGGGGGCAGGGCGGGCGTCACGACTCCGTGTGTGAGGCGGACGTTTCTTCATCCAACCTCACATTTTCTTGTTTCTTCCAAGTACCCGCGCACACAACACTAACCGTGTCCCTATTCTGTAAGTCGACCGACGGGTGCCTATTCTGATAACTACACGATTGCGAACTAAAACGAGGTGGTGTTAATTTAATCACTGGATTCCACGTCGGAGATAGTTTAAATCCATCTTCTCGATTGAAATTTTTGTATTTTTTAATTTCAATCGCTTCTCGCACTACTCTGGAGTAAAAGTGGCGATCGGTGGAGAGGACTTCCGTGCGGTGAAATTCGATCCAGTGATTAGTGTCCGTTTGTAATATATGTTCGGCAATCGCGGACTTGTTAGTTTGTCTGTTCTTAACAGCTGCAATATGTTCTTTGACCCGTTCAGCAATGGACCGCTTCGTTTGGCCTATGTATGAACTCCCGCAGCTGCAATTTATTTTGTAGACCCCTGGTGTTTGTAATGCCAAGACATCCTTCGGTGTGCCCACGATGGTGGTAATTTTTGTTCCCGGCGCAAAGACAGTCGGTATGCAGTACTTGCGCAATACCGCGCCGATCTTGTCCGTCACGCCTTTAACAAATGGAAGGTAGGCTGGCTGTCTACTTACTTCCGGATGTCTACATTTCTTTGTCGGTCGCTTTAGGCGTCGATCCACCTGGTATCCGTTGTATTTCAGCACCTCCTGAACATGTTCAAGCTCTTACTTTAGATGCTCAGGGTCACACAGGTCGTAGGCTCGGTTCGTCAGTAAAACCATAACGGATTGCAAGTGTCGAGGATGATGATGTGACGTGGCGTGTAGGTATCTGTCCGTATGCGTGGGTTTGCGGTAAACACAGTGTGATAAGGACCCATTTGATCTCACGTGTATCTTCACATCCAGGAAAGACAACGATCTGTCCGCCTCCATTTCATATGTGAACCTCATCTTCGGGTGCATGGAGTTGAGATGCTGCACATATTGATCCACTTCCGGCTTGCCGCCCTTGACAATGCTATAAATGTCATCAACGTACCTTTTCCAAAGTCTGATAGTCTTTGGGCCGAGGCTCAGTGCTTTGTCTTCAAAGTGTTCCATCCAGAGGTTGGCAAGTGCTGGGGCTACGGGACTCCCCATAGCGACGCCGTCAATCTGGAGGTAATGTTGACCTTGGAAAAGAAAGTAGTTGCCCTCCAAGCAGTGTTTGAGCAAATCAATATAATTAAGCGGCATTTCGTTAATTATAATAAGGTAAATAACTTTACCTAGATTAAACGCGTTTATTCCCGTGTCAAATTGTATTTAGAAAGTCCATGGTTTTATTGGATTTGAAACCCTGATATTATATGGAAATTGCAACCGGTGGTGATGGTACTGGTGACACCACCATCATCATCACCACTCGAGCTTTAGAAAGAGCGAGTCGAGAAAGTTAATTGTTGTACACACAAGAACAATAAATAATTTTCTTCAACATTGAGAATTTTCATTACTCCCTTTGTATTATGGACACCCTACATTAACGATATGACCAAACGTGTATGAACATAACATTAAACGTTGACGTTTAAATTATATGGTCAGTTTTAGTTGCATATATAAAGATATTTTATGATATGGCTGTCCACATCACGAAATGTTTAATTCTACGATCCGACCACGATTGTGCGATGTATGTTTGTTATTCAATCACTCCAACCGGTTATCGGATATAGATGAAATTTGGCTCAGAAGTAGATTATTATCTGCAATAGTGCAGGCTAGTCCAGCAAAAATGTTCCCGAGTTTTTTTAAGGTTTTACGCGATCGAAGTCGCAACAGCTCGTGAAAACTAAAGCATGGAACTCCCTGCTGCCGGCGTCAGTGTTGCCATTTAATTATAAACCGGACACTTTTAAAACCAGAGTGCATGGGCATCTTCTGGGTGCGCTCGTTCCATTGTCGGCTTTTTTCATGCTATAAGTGATTGCATCAGGTATCACATGGCGGAAATCTATCTAATATACCTACCATCAGACATGATCGGAGCCAAGAGTAACCCCATTTTCTATACAATGGTTGTCTGTAAAGTCGGTTTACGGACGATGATGTTAGGTGATAACGTATTAAGAAAACATTGATGACATTGCACAATCATGTCAGAGAAAGTTTTTTTTTTTTTTTTATTTCCAATTGTATCGCATGTCGCTGCAATCGCCAAAACATTGATGACATTGCAATAAACCACCATGCATGTGACAGCTTTAGTCATTCGCGTTGCTATCAACCAGTCAATAACGTAACTGCCTAGCAACCAATTAATAACGTGACCGTCGCTACGTATCACTTTTCGTAGGTGTTCCCCTTCATCGATTTATAAGACGTTCTCACGTCAAAAACACTGGAAAAACTAACTAATAGTACTAGTATAGTATTAAATTATCTGTCCTAATAGTTTCCTGCCAGTACAGTACAACAGGAAGACCAACAATATATTTTTTAAATGGTTAATAGGTAAATTGATTTAAACATTGAGTTAAGCATCTCTTGATGGATAGCCGGTGATTACCAACTTCGTACCCCGGAAAGCACGCAGAGTTAGTTAGCATGCCAACATTTTGGCTTTAGATTTTATTATTATAGTAGGTACATATTGTTAACGTCCACGCGACGCAAGTCATTGGTACTACACGACTATTTTTAAATAACCTTTTCAGTTATAATGTTCTTAGCGTCCCATATTATCTTCGCATTTGTAGATAGGTATAATATAGCCACCGTGGGCCTGGACCTGAAGATTTACTATTACGACATAATGTACAAAAAGCTCCAAAAAGCGCTTTCTACAATGTTTAATTCTTTGCTTTCTTTATCCTTTGAGAAACAGGAATTATACCCTAGATCCACAGTAAATCTAGGTCCAATCCATGTCTATCAGTAGTCCTTTTTAAAAAAACCTTTTGATATAATTTAACTATATAACAGCATAATGTAAACAGTAACAAAATACTTTGCATATACCTCGTTACCTACTTATAGGTACTAAGCACCGAAATATACTTACCTACATGGGGAGCGACTTTACTTTAAATTCAATATTACAAAGCTGAAAAGTTTTTTTGTTTGAACGCGCTAATCTCAGGAACTACTAATCCGAATTGAAAAAATATTTCACTGGTGGATAGCCCATTTATCGAGGACGGCTATAGGCTATATAACATCACGCTATGACTAATAGGAGCGGAGCAGCAATGAGAAATGTTGCAAAAGCAAGAAAATTTACGCAAACGCAATATGTTTTTCAATTATCCCCGTTTTTGCAATATTTTTCTTTGCTGCTCTGCTTCTATTAATTGTAGCGTGATGTTATATAGCCTAATAGCCTTCCATGATAAATGTGCTATACAACACAAAAAGTTTTTTTTCAACCAGTTGTTCCTGAGATTATCGCGTTGAAACACTTCAGTTTTATAATATTAGTATAGATATCTAGTACTATAGGTATAGCTATTAAAAACAGATTTTATCTCAAGTAAGTATAAGATACACAAGCGCGTACCTACTCGAGACATCATATTGATTGGAAATCCGAAATTCTAAGAGCTATCTACACTAAGCAGCGTTCATTTAACTGAAGATGTAATCATCTCACTAACAGTAATTAAAATTGATTTTAATCAACTCCAATTTTCATTTTGATGTTACTAAATGCTTCTTCACTTTCTTTAGTAAGTATTGATAACTTGGTATACGATTGTATTTGGTAAAATTCATACAATTCATGACAGTATTTTAGATTGTTTTTTTGTTGTTTAAAATACATACTTACATATTTAGGGTACTATCCATCTGTCATAGGGGACATTACAAACATACAAATTAAGGGATACAATTTACAATCAAACTCAGGACCAACATTTATAGATTATTATGAAAATATATATATTACGGGTCATAATCGCGTGAATAATTTAAGGTAAAATACCTTGTTTATTGGCCGTGGTCACGGATAGACTACAATTTTGTTGCAATACGGTCGTAACGTCGGGCAATAAACAAGGTATTTTACCTTAAATTATTCACGCGATTAAGACCCGTAATATATATATTTTCATAATGTGTACAAATCACGAAAGTTTATCAACATTTATTTATAGATTAAATTTTACAAATCTCTGTACTGTGTGAGGATCGAATCCAGCCCCCCTAGACAAGTGGCATAAACTCTAATCAAATAGAATGAATTCGTAGAGCGCGCAAAATTGCGAATCTCGTATTAAAAAAATGTATATTCGCTGTTTTGCAGCAACAACGTCATTCTATACGATTAACTTTTATCCCACTTGTCTATGCGCTCAGAACCCCTTGCAGTCTAACGCAGTCTCATTTCATCTCTGAGTCAAATTAGGTAGATGCCCGGTAAACGCGTATATACTTAAATTTGTTCTGAATAATGTCTATAAAACCATACCTACACATTTTATAGTGCAGGTGAATATAGTAGGGTTGAGATAAGTCGTTCTATACATACGATTATTCAAATCATTCACTCCTTTTCATTTTTATGTGACCTTCCTGCATAAGCGATTACGTGAATAAAATGTGACTATCCTTCAAATGTGAAGAGTGGTGCTTTAAGTAGGTAATACAGTGTCTCTTCAAAATCTACAGAAATCTTAATCTTCTACTTTTTTTGACAAAAGATAACTCTCCCACTAATTCATGATTTTTGACAAAGTTAGTGCAATCTTTGTATCATATTTTCGACATGAATCTTATGATATACGCACTTATACTTTATACTTATTTATTTTTTGTTAATATCTTACTTTAATATAAATTAATTTTAAATTTGACGTTTTAATTTTGTATTTAGACATTTTATTTTGTAATTTTTTTTTAAATTTGGAATTTTAATTCTGTAATTTGACATTTTAGTTTTGTATTTTGACATTTTAATTTTTGTATTTTGACATTTTCATTTTAAATGCTAATATTGTAATATATCCTAATATTGTAATTTCAAATTAGTCTTAAAAACATGTTATAAACATCAAAGCATGCAAGCGATTTGGTAATATACACTGACGGACTCATAAACTGCATCAAAGTTCAGGTTTACTCTATAAGGATTTTTTTATAATAAGTATGCAAACTTTTTAGATTAAATTATATAAATATGGAAAGACTGGCTCTTAATCTTAAAAAAAAATTAAATTTAAAAATAGAACTGCGGTAAAACAAATGAATATAGCCGGGAAAAGAAAATTTACTCGTAGTATCAGATTTGCGTGTTATTTATAGCAAAGTTTTAAATTAATTCTCATTGATTTTTTTTGTTTGGTCAATTGAATTATTGTTACCAGCATAATTGTTGGGTTAGTTTTTTAACACATCGAGAGTTTTTGAACCATAATATGGATACTTCGTCCGAACAAGCGGCACAAATTGTAGCATTGGTGCGGGAGGGCTTGGATCAACGAACGATTGGTAGAAATTTAAATTTAAACCAGTCTACGGTTTGTAGAATATACAGAAGGTTTGTAGAGACAGGTTCTTACAGGAGGAGACGTGGTACAGGCAGAACTCGAGCAACCACAGGTCGTGATGACCGATTTATTGTTACAACTTCCCTGCGAAATCGTTTCCTCACGTCAGTTAACATCAAAACCGAGCTTAATGAAGTGCGTGGAAAAAACGTGTGTGCACGAACAATAAGAAGAAGGTTAAAGGAAGCGGCTATCACCCCTTTTAGACCAGCAAATGGTCCAAAGTTGTCTGCAGCTCACAGACAAGCTCGCTTAAGATTTGCGCGTCATCACCTGAATTGGACAGAAGAGCAGTGGGCCTCTGTATTGTTCACGGACGAGTGTAGGACATGTTTATATGGTGCAGATGGTCGCAGAAGAGTCTATCGTCGACGTGGGGAGCGATATGCTCAAAGTTGCATTGAGGAGCGTGTTCCTTTTGGAGGCGGTTCATGTATGGTCTGGGGTGGCATATCGATGAACGGGCGAACAGAACTTGTGTTCATAGACATGGTCCGTCAAAACGGTAATAGAGGGGGTTTGACAGCACATCGCTACATAACAGAGATATTAGAAGATCACGTGGTGCCTTACATGGGATTCATAGGCGAAAATTTTACTTTAATGCAGGATAATGCCCGGCCGCATGCAGCTGCACAAATTCAACATTATTGCGAAGAGGTTGGGATATGTACAATGAATTGGCCAGCACGCAGCCCGGATCTTAATCCCATCGAGCATGTTTGGGACAATTTAAAAAGAGCTGTATATGCGAGAAACCCTTCGCCTACGACAGTGGCAGCACTAAGAACAGCACTTTCAGAAGAATGGGACAATATTCCGCAAGATCTTTTAAAAACCCTTATAAAATCTATGCGGAACCGATTAGAATCCGTAATAAGGGCACGTGGGGGTAATACACCTTATTAAAACACAAATAAACCCTTGCATAAAGTTTGTGTCTATTGTTAAAACCAATTTTTTAATTAAACAATTTTTCCTTAAACTTCTGTTTTTTCTTCAAAAAAGGTCTTAAGGTCCTTTCCAGTACATAAACTTAAACTTAAAGATATGATCCTACGCTGTTTTAAAGTTCACGAACCAATCTAGAGGTTTCAATTTAAATCTGTATAGAAAGTTTGCATACTTGGTTAAAATATTTATTTCAAAGTCGTCTATTACTTTGATGCAGTTTATAAGTCCGTCAGTGTATGTAACTTTGTACGCCTAATATAAATGAATGAATAAATGAATGATCCCTGTGTTGCACAGAGGACTTTACAAATATATAAACTGTGAACATTTTGGATAATTAATGAACACAGTGTGGTATCCATGAAGCCATCAAAAACACAACACAACCCCTTACGCTGCAGTGGTCATGTGAAACACACTATATTTCAGCAAGTGGAGAAGTCGTTTCTTCGAAGCCGGCAGTCCTCTCCGAAGTCTAAAGGCTGGAGGTAAATCCGTACTGAGGGAGCTCCAAAAGCTCTTTAATGCTGTCCTGTTTGAAGGGAGAACTCCGGAGGCGTGGAGTATAAGTACGGAGCCGAAACGTGGATACTGACGGTACGGCTGGTCCACGGCTGGTGATCCGGCAGAGAACCAAAGTAATCGACATAGCCCACCAGATTAGCAAGCTGAAGTGGCAGTGGGCTGGCCATATTAGCCGAAGAACCGACAACCGTTGGGGTAAACGAGTTCTTGAGTGAAGACCGCGGCTCGGCAAACGTAGTGTAGGACGCCCTCAGGCCAAGTGAAGTGATGATTCACGCAAAACGGATGGCAGGATCTGGATGCGAGAGGCCGAAGATAGAACAAAGTGGCGGCGGCGTGCAATTGGAGAGGCCTATGTTCAGCAGTGGACTGCGATAGGCTGATGATGATGATGGATTTGCCTAATGATTATGCATTAATCTTATCTTATCTTATCTTATACCTTTGAACGAGCAATTCTTGTACAAATATATATACATATGACCTATAAAATATAATCTGAATCTCGACAATGGCTCCAGCGATTTTATTTATTTACTTTATGCACAAAAATAATGTAAGTAAAAAGGCAGACGTAATGCTAAAAGCATTCTCTACCAGCCAACCTTTAGGTGATGTAAAATAAAATTATGTAGGTGCAGATTGTCGATAGCAAATGCTAGTTATCTTACATCTACACTTCTACACTAATATTATAAAGAGGAAAGATTTGTATTTTTGTATGTAACGAATAAACTCAAAAAGTACGGGACCGATTTTAATAATTCTTCTTTTGTTGGATAGCCCATTTATTGAGGAAGACTATAGGCTATATAACATTGCGCTACGACTAATAGGAGCGGAGCAGCGACGAGAAATGTTGCAAAAACGGGGAAAATTTACGCATACGAAGTTGCGCGGGACAGCTAATACATATATTAGCTGTCCCGCGCAACTTCGTATGCGTAAATTTTATTTAAATAATAAAGACAATCGATTATAAAAACAAAATATACACACATACAAATAAAATACTATGACAACAGTTTAATATAAATACTTAAGACTGGCCGTTGGTCTAGAGCGGTTAGTAACCCTTGACTGCTAAGCCGGAGGTCGTGGATTCGAGCCCCACCCAGGATAAAACTTTGTGTGATGAGCATGATGGTTTATTCTGTGTCTGGGTATTAGTTATCTATAATGTATATATATTTAGAAATATTTAGGTATGTTATTAGTTGTCTGGTTTCCATAGTACAAGCTCTGCTTAGTTTGGGATCAGATGGCGTTTTGTGAGTTGTCCCAAGATATTATATATTTCTATATACAATATATACATACAAATATACATATACCTACTTAAATACATTTTTTTTTCAAGATTTTATTCTTTCACTTTGTCGGCGTAAGTAATTTGTGTATCCACTGTATCCATGCAAATTAACAGCCTCCTAGCACTCTCTGAGAAAAAGTGCGGACGGACGGACATGGTGAAAATATAAGGGTATTGCTATTTTGGCTACGAAACCCTAAAAGAAAGTTTTCCTATTTCTACAAGATCAAGTTTATTTCCTAATGCATAAAGAAACGTTATTAGTAAACAATATAAAAAGTCTTAACCAAAATGCTAACAATTGGATCGGATAATAAATGAGGATGTCTCATTTATTGTCCGATCCAATTGTTTGCTCTATGCCCTATGGTCTCATCATTGAAGTTCGACAGAAAAGTATACGCCAATTGGCATTAATCGTTTAGCAATAGCGCCACCCGACCAAATCAAATCGTCTATTACTTAGGACTATTACACTTGGCAGACAGATTAATGACCGCAATCAAACTGGTAGACGACGTGGCAATTCCCTATTTAACTTCCGTGGGTATATTTACCTAATTTATAATTAGACTATAAAAAAAGCCACAAAATACTTTTTCCATTCACTAAAGTTTAGGAACATCAATCTATTAATGTTCCCATCGACTGCTGGCTAGGTCTCCTATCTAAAAGGCGTTTCGGATTGTAATCTCCCACGTAGGCACAGCGTGGATTGATATATCTTACATTATAGGTATCTTATATTTAGATTTTTTATTTATATACGATTACGGCTTTTTCACGAACTTTTCCTTCAATTCACACAAAATAACATTTTATGTTACTAGGCCGCGATCGAAACGCTTACCGCGTTTAGCTCTCTGATTGATTATGAACTTGGAGGGAGTTAATCGGGGCGCCAAACGTCTTAAACGTGTCGATCGCGTTAACGTAAAACAAATGGGAACTAGGCACACAGTACCTACAGTTACAGTACCTAAAGTAGTACGTAGACATACCCAGGTAGAAATTTGGAGATTGGGCCTCTCTCGAAACTGTTTAACGTAAGTTCCTGGTTTGTTCAGGTGTAAAAAACGCATATGGACAAACCCCGAATAATTATCCTAGGTACAGCGTACGGTCTACTACGTTGGCTTTTGAAAAAGTAACCTACCTCAGTCATCTTTCATCACTGGATCACCAATTAACAACACGATCAAAATTCACCCAAATATCAAATTAAATAGACCTCAACAAGACTATTTTCAATCTACCAGTTCGCCTCTTGTAATACACGCCGCGGGCATTTCGCTAACGACCGTCTGCTTTACAAGTTGGACACGATTTTGAGCAATCCCCCGAAGCGATGAAATGTCCCGGACATTTGTAAAACTTATTTTATGGGACAAAGTTTTGCACCGGACAAGTTTGAGCCACCGTGGTCACAAGTTTTTGTTGAGAAACACTTGTATGAAGTTTATTTATATTTGAGTATTGTTGATTGCTGACTCTTTTTGCACCTACAGTTGTTTTTATTTTGATCCTCCGTCCTACTTTTACCTACTTCCTAATTCTCAAAGGTATACTTAACTTTACTATAATGGCAAAAGTAATTGTCTCTACAGTTTTACCTTAAACTTGACAAGGACCATATGAGATATAACGACCTCTTGTAATTTCGTTGCCTTTCTGTTCAGTGGATCGACATGGAATACTCGGACTTGTATTTGGAAACTCGGCCTTTATTCTTTTGCTAACACCTTGTTTTTAACCCCCGAAGCAAAAAAGGGGTGTCATAAGTTATATATTTAATTATAACGTGTGTATCTATATGTTTGCGTAGGTATGTGCCATAGTAGCTCCCAATCGAAAGTTATAGTTTAAGGGTGCGTTTCCACTGACGATTAGCGAAACGAACCGAGAATTGACAAATGAAATGACAGTGCTCGAAATAATCTATATATATAAAAGGAGAAGCTGATTGACTGACTGACTGACATATCAACGCAGAACCTAAGCTTTATGGGTTAAAAACTTAAAATTTTGCACAGTGATTCCTTTTATAACGTAGGGGAGCACTAAGAAAATATTTTTGAAAATTCAACCCTTAAGGGAGTAAAACGGGGGTGCAAATTTAGTATGAAACTTTGCCGTTAAAATATTTTGGTAACAATCTGGCATCAATGCGTACGAAGCCCCGGGCATATGGGGTCAACCCACTTCTCAGTGGAAGGTTACTTAGCTTTATTTTATGTAAATCTGTTCATCTTTGCTTGTTTTTAAAGTACCTATCGCGACTTTTATACATATTAGATATTTATCGAGACTTAATCGTGTGAATTATTTAAACGTACATACCTTTTATTTACCCGACGTTTCGATCAAATTGCATCGATAGTGGTCACGGGACGACTAATGGCAGCTTAGCAATGTCTCCGTGAAGCGCGGTTAGTTGAAAAAACCCCGCGCTTTACGGAGACATTGTTAAGCTTAGTTTAGCTACAGATAAAACTGAGGTCCACAGAATCTGTATCACCTTACGTGTTAGAAATAGTACATAAAAATAAAATATATGTAAGTACCTATTGAACTAAATGGATCCAGTTAGGTTAGAACTGTGCTCCGCACGCACGAGGCGAGCGAGCGAAGCCAACGTGCCGCAGCAACGGGCAGCAACAAATGAAATGTAAGTTTTGTTTGTTATTTTTAGGAAACTCCTCATCTTTTTAAGAGTTTTTTTTAGATCCGTTATTCAAAACTACTTTTTACCAGCTTCATTGGGAAATTACTACTATACTATTGTCGAAAGGCTGCAGTCAAAAGTACTTTTGACGGATTTTGCCATTTAAAAGTAGTTTCGACCGGTTTGGAATTTTAACTGTAACGTATATACCTTGATACATTTACTATTGCTATCAGTTGACTACAGTACGATTAAAAGGACATCAAATAATGACGACAGATATTGATCGCACTTGACGCTACCTACCAAGCCTACTCTTGCCACCTCAGTATTGTATGTACCTACATTCAAACTACTTTGTAAATTACATTGACAGACTTTCCATTAGTTTTAATAGAGATTTTAATTTGGGATTTTATTCAATACTAACTGACTCGCGCAACTTCGTAAGCGTAAATTTTCCCCGTTTTTAAAACATTTTTCATTGCTGCTCCGCTCCTATTGGTTGTAGCGTGATGTTATATAGCCTATAGCCTTTCTCGATAAATGGGCTATCCAACAGTTAAAGAATTTTTCAATTCGGACCAGTAATTCCTAAGATTGCCACGTTCAAACAAACAAACAAACTCTTCAGCTTTATAATATTAGTATAGATGTCGATTCGAACTACATACTTACAAGTTTACAACACAAGAAATACATACTACACAATCTTTAAAAATGTCTACTGTCTGTCAATTACAGTTTAAAAGGTAGATCGGTATAGCCTTAGTAATAGGGTTCCATTGGCACCCTTCGAATACGTAATCCTAGAAAAATAAAGTCAAGGGAATCGAGCCTTGTGAGGCTTATCACGTCTAAGAAAAACGTGCAATGCGAATGAACGTAGACATTGTCCTTAAAGTCAGCTCGCTCAATACAATGGTTTGCTAACCAATTTCGGTTACGGCGGCTAATCTAATTAGAGAATAGCCAATACGCAGGAGATGTAATAGTGCACAAATGTATGGGGAGACACAAGTGCACCCACTATCTATCTATTATATCGCTCTCATAGTCCGATTGAACGAAAATCCGAATTGACCGAAAAGAGGTGCAAGATTGACGGTTTAACATGCTCTACGAAACACGGAGAGGTATGAGATTTTTTTTCGAAAACGGTCACCCATCTATAAATCGGCAGTTGTAACATTGCTTAACCTCACAGAGTTCTTGATCTCGGTCACTCGGTCGCCACTGAGTCACTGACCCCAGCTAACTCGAGATAATTGTAGGTAGATCTTAAGATCTCACTAATATTATAAATCTGAAAGTTGGAATGAATGGATGTTTGTTACTCTTACACATAAAAACTACTAAATGAAATTTAATGAAACCTTACAGTAAGCAACGTATATGATACATCATAATAGCCTACATTAGGCTACAAAAGTCAGCAATAACGGTGCGTTGCCATTGACGCGTAGCTGGGCAGAGTGGAGCGGAGCGGACCGTCATTTAACCAATCATGGTGCTCAGAATCGTACATATCAACCCATATGATGTCTCACTGCTGGGCACGGGTCTACCTAGTAGAACCTACTTATTATAGATCCTGAGGGTATTTGCCATAATCGCTACGCATGACGATCGACGCAGCTGCCCGTCCTCCGGTGTGAAATTCCTTAGTCGCCTTGACGACACCCACGGGAAGAGTTAGGGTGGTACTATTCTTAAGCTGGTACCATACGACAATAAAACCGGTACCACACACAAATCGTACCTACCCAAAATTATTTCGAGCACTATCATTTATCATTCCACTCCGCCCCACTCCGTATCAGTGGAAGTCCACTGTTAAGGTTCATCGCAGCCGATCGCGAGCCGCGCGCGGCTTACGACGAGCGACTGACGCGCGCGGTCATGCGACAATAGTCAGAGTATGAGAATGTATGGCGCCGTTTCTGACATAGTCTGCGCGCGCACTCTGACTATTGTCGCATCGGTCGGCGCGCCGCGATGCACGGAAATGAACCTTTAGGCAGGTGAAACCGCGAGCTTTATAACTCGCGTCAAAAACATAACACAAATGACTTTAATACTAATTTCAGTCGTCATTTCTACAAAACATATTTAGCTCATAAAATATTTATTTTGGCGCAATACTCGCCGAACAAGCTGTCGGCATGTTTGTGATAATTTTCGATTTATTGCCGTACTTGTTTATACGGTCCATGCAGATTCAGTGGGAGCTGATTGATTAGTGAAGGATTTATTTGGCAAGTCGTTCATAGCTTTTATCTAATGTATGCACGGCGAAATACTGTTTTATGATATCTTGTTAGTGTGATTTATTGTGTGTTATATTAGTTTATGACTACGTAAATATTTTGATTTGATTTAATACAGGCCTATAAAACTTATTATCTAACGATTTTGTGGTTTATGTTTGGTGTTACAACAGCGATTACTTGTTCCATTTGCAATTTAAAGGCTAAGAGTGTGTTGGCATGCCTACAAACTAATCGAACCCCAGAATAAGCTTCTAACTGCAATATTAATGTGCACATACATGACTACTACCTACCTACCTTATTTAATACTAGCTGTCGCACGCACGTTCGTCTGCGTAAATTTTCTCCGTTTTTGCAACATGTCTCATTGCTGCTCCGCTCCTATTGGCCGTAGCGTGATGTTAAACAGCCTATAACCTTCCTCGATAAATGGGCTATCCAACAGTAAAATATTTTTTTAATTCGGACTAGTAGTTCCTGAGATTACCGCGTTCAAACAAACAAACTCTTCAGCTTTGTAATTTAAGTATAGAAAACTACCTTATTTAATACTAGCTGTCCCGCGCAACTTCGTATGCGTAAATTTTCCCCGTTTTTGCAACATTTCACGTCGCTACTCTGCTCCTATTAGTCGTAGCGTGTTATATAGCCTATAGCCTTCCTCGATAATAAAAAATATTTTTTTCAAAACGGACCAGTAGTTCCTGAGATTAGCGCGTTTAAACAAACAAACAAACAAATTCTTCCGCTTTATAATATTAGTATAGATACCTACCTACTTATATAGGTATTCTAAAGCATTATGTAAAAATAACAACGAATCTAACGACTCATCATTCACTAAAATCGGTTCAGGCTTAAGTACCTAGTAATAATGAAACAAAGAGACGAAACATATATATAGGTACACACAGGCCAACACATAACCTAATTTTATATTACTGCAGTTGGATATTAAGCCCCGACTTTAACACTAGTTCAAAAATGTACTGTTTTTGAAATAGTGTCATAACGGAGTCATTTCTTCAGGTCGGCTTTGTCGTTTAAGAAATACTGCCGAGTCGCATGATGTCCGACCCCGAACTATCTGATCGGCAGTAGTTAAAAGAACCCGAACATGTGTTTGGGCATAGCTTCGCGTTGGTTTTGGTGTTCAACAGTTACTGCCAAAACGACCCACTTATGTGTATAGCAAACATCACAGAGGAGAAGGGGTACCTAAAATAGAGTACCGTAGATATTCATACCTATAATAATAATTGTTATAAAGTTCTAATGATAACAGAACCCTAAATTAGGGTCCATAAACCCTTAATATAAGAGGTGTTATAAGAGTAAGGTCCCGGATTCAGTAGAGACCCGTATTACTCCTGCGACGGAAGACGAAACACATAATTTATTATTTTTAAATAGTTTATTATGTAAAACCATAAAATAGCAAAGATTTTATACCTGAATTATAAAAGTTAACCAGGCACTTATCTAACAAGTCTTTTCAGATTTTTATTAGGACACCATAGACGACTTTTGTTCCTACGCCATATGAAGAGGTCTTCACAGCCTTGACTGTAACAGAAAAACAATTTGTGTGAATTAAATTGACAAGGTTAATGGCCAGGATTAATGGATTAATTATAATACAAGATAGGTAGATGACATATCAGTCAATAAAATGATGGATGAAGGACTAAAATATCTCTGATTGGGGTCTGTCCACCAAACACGGACGTAATTACGTTTGATACAAGTATTAAATTTGTTGAAATCATTATGAATCATCTAAAATATTAGTAATCGCGCATGTATTTTTAATCTTCTGATAAGGCATTAAGAAGTTCATCATTGTATTTGTAGTTTATCATTGTATTTAAAGTTGTACTGCGTATAAGTTTAATTATATATTTTAGATATTCATATCAAATGCAAAACTACAATACTTTAGATATGCAGTGTAATTTCCCCCGTAGCCACTATTATCCTTTATTATATTTAATTTATGCAATGAGGTCATTAAAAATTTGCAAACGAAAAAGGCGAATGAAATTAGATAAAAAAAATATATAACATTAATGATATGTTTTTTAAACTTTACCTACACAGTTTATAAACAAACAAACAAGAGATAAGTGAAAAGAGTGGCCACAAGTTTTCATTATCTTGTTCTTTTCTCCGGCTTTACCTATTACTTGCGCATGACCTTTCACCAGGTTCTTTGCTTCTTAGTGAACTAAAGAACTTTTAAATTTGAATTTGTATTAGATTATCTAAATAGTGTAGGCACATCTACTTACTTCAGGTCCGGTGTGGTAAGCAACCATCATATCATATTCGTTAGCTCCTTGGAAGATCTGAGCTCTGCCGTCGTTGCCGACTGTAATGCGCTTGCCAGTACAGGCGTTGCCGCTCTTCTGGCCAGAAATCACATCGCAGTAGGAACCAGCGGGAAGGCAGGTCTGTAAAATAATAATACATTTAATTTTTATTTGAACAATTTTGATTTATAATTATGGTGACAATATAATTAAAAATCAGCCAAGTAGCTCCAAACACACTTGGCCATTTAATTTTAACTTCGAACAATTACAGACAGATTATATGAAAGCAGATACAGTTATGAGACATGTTTTCGTAACCGTGTTTAATGGAAATAAAGTATTAGGAGCATAAATAACACTAATGTTATGTATTTGTTTGCTTTGTGATTGTTAATTTACCTGTAAGTTCTGGTTCAGATCCCAATAGTCGTTATTGAAAGCAACGAATCCTGATCCACCTCTGCAGAAAGCAATTTGGTTGCTGCCGTTGTCCCACCAGTCATTCAATCCTGTATTACCAACAACGTTTCTGAAGGCAACCATGCTGAAGATCTGACGCCAGCGGTGCTCGCAAATCCAACCATTACCGCAGCTGCCATCCTGAAATAATATGTACATTTTTTTTACTTTTCATAATGTAACAATCTTCTAGACTAGACTAATGTGAACTTTTTCTAAGATGGCGATGAGTTAAGCCGTGAACATGGCCAATATAATTCAGTCATAAAAAATGCATAATTTACAAAATTTCTCTACACAAATTTCTAGTAAAGTAATAGTAGTTATGATTCAAAGAAGAGAAAAAGAAATCAAGTCACAGAGATAAATTTCTTCATTTTTCTAAAAAGCCACGGATAATTAAATATTAAGTACACAAATTCCAAAGATATTCAACCAAAATTATAATTTTATACTTACAGAGTTAATTGAAGGCGAAATTATATTTTGAGCGTTATCCATTGGAGGTCCAGCTTCAGTATTAACGAAGTCGAAACTGCTCATCAATTGAGGATAGCCGTAAGGATGGGCCAACATGAACGCAATAGCTGCCTTATAGCGCCTCGCTGACTTGTAAGTAAGAATGTCACCACCAGCACCGTGTCCTCTCTGATTATCGTGGTTATCAATGAAAGTAAGAGAATCGGCCGAAGCGAGAAGACCCCATTGTGGTCCCCAGTTGAACAGCCAACGCAGTTGATTACCACCCTGGAAAGCTCTAGATAGCTCCATTCCGAATCTGAACTCTGTCACAGCGCCGATAGGAGTATATTCGTTACGAGAAACAGCCTCGCTGCCAAGGTCGATAACTTCTTGGTAAATGTAGGGACGAGCACCAGACGGGAAGCCATGGGCAGTATTCAGGTTGGTTAGACGGTCGTAAATAACACGGAGATCGGAAGGCCACATGTGCTTAGCTGCGTCAATCCTGAGGAAATGTAAAACAATTGTAAATCTGTTTCTAAACCAATATTTATGATGTATATTAATTCTGTAGCTACCTGAAGCCAGCAACGCCCAAGCTGATCAGATGGTTCATGAAGTTTACAATCATATTACGTACGTATTCAGTACCCTGGTTCAAGTCTTTAAGGCCGGAAAGTTCGCAATTACGTACCTGAAAGGAAAAATTAATCAATCTGCGGTACTGTGAAGGAATATTTAATAAAAAATATAAGATAACGGATTGAATCAGGCGTCACATGGCGGAAATCTGTCTTAAGTAGATTATTAGAGAGAGATCCCACCACCCACCCTCGATCTGTGAATCACCACGATTGAAGTAGTAAGAAATGCCCTTAATACAACAATCGAAATAAATTGACCTGCAACAAAAGTCGAGTGGTAGGCACCTCCTGACCCTTGACTTGCAATATTACGCTTCCACGAAGTGAAACTTCGACACATGTTTCGCCTCTACACAAGGCATACTCAGGACAGCGATCGGTGCCAAACTGTCCTGAGGTGCCTACCACTCGACTTGGTAAAAATACCTGTCACTAATTTTCTTTGTTGCAGGTCTCTCTCTTTGAGTGCAGTCTGTCAATCTATTTCGATTGTTGGGGGCATTTCCTTACTAACTCAATCGTGGTGATTCACAGATAGAGGGTGGGAGATGGTATCCCTCCCTAATAATCAACTTAAAAAATATAATTGAATAAAGGTGTTATATAATAATATCTATTATTAAAACACTCACTCTGTCTGCACAGCAGCCGTAATCGTTTCCAGTGATAACACAGTGGGGCCAGTTGAAGTCGTTACGGCCAAAAGGCACAGCGGGGTAATGCCATTCACCGAAATTGGCTGTACTTCCACCAGTACCAACATTCTCGCCCCATGTGCCGGTCATGTGGTTGATGATCGCATCAACGTAGATTCTATAAGCATGGAAACAGACATTAGATAGTCAAAAAAAAATAAACTACCCAACTAAGTGTAGCGCCATACTCTGTATGAGAAACCAACTACGTAGTACTTGGCTGATTTTTTCATTATTACGTCCATTAGAAAACCCACAAGGGATGGTAAAAATACAACCGATTTTATACCTACTATAAATCCTAATTCTTAGTGAATCAAGCAACAAAATGAACTAGGAAATATAATTTAAAAAATTGAATAGGCAATGGAAATTGTAAACATTGCAAATTACAATATTTATATTGATAAACAATAAATATGTTGCTTTGTTTATGGGCACTTACCGGACACCAACATTGTTGCACCTTCGCACCATGTTAGTGAACTGTTGTTCATTACCAGAACGGGTGATCAGACGGTAGGAAATAGGCTGGTAGCGTTCCCACCATGGGCGGTTATGGGACCTGATAATCAGGTTTTCATTGACAGGAGAAACCTGAAATAGAACAATTTTTAAAGCATCAGTGTGTTTGCAACTTGCAAACTTGCCCTAATTTTACTTTAAACGGCAGCGAAACAAAGTATTTTTAATCCAATTGATGAATATGCCTATAGTTGTGATTTAAACCTAATTGCAATGGAACTTGGCTCCAATTCAGATCTCAACTCTTTATCAACGGAAGCTGCACACATAATGTTTTTGATGGATTTATCAGGAGTTGTCCGAAACTGCTAGGTATAAACCAAGAGACATGTTTTATTAATAAAATATTCAAAAACGCTTACTTGAATACCGCCGTATCCTCTAGGACCAAGGAACCTTTCGCACTCAAGTGCGATATCGTCCCACTTCCACTCGAACAGATGTACCATCGTAGTGCGACCACTGGCATAATGAGGGTTCTTGTAGGCCAAAGCCAGGCCCACGGCCGAAATGAAAAGGATGAGCCGAATCATCCTGAAAAAAGAATAGTTACTTAAGTAAAAAAAATATTCATAAATATTTAAAGCTAAATGGATTATAAATCCATTAAACAGCCGTGATTGAGTAACCAGTGAACGGAATGTAATTTTCTCAAACTAGCTGACCCGCGCAACTTCGTCTGTGTAAATTTCCCCGTTTTTGCAACATTTTTCATTGCTGCTCCGCTCCTATTAGTCGTATCGTGATGTTATATAGCCTATAGCCGTCCTCGATAAATGGGCTATCCAACAGTGAAACATTTTTTTATTTCTGACCAGCTGTTTCTGAGATTATCGCGTTCAAACAAAGAAACAAACTCTTCAGCTTTATAATATTAGTATAGATACGCATTTAGTAGGATTATGGTACGACCATTTATCTAAATTATATCACCATCCACTCATTTCAAATGTTCGCAAGAAGTTTCCTTGTTATATTTTGGCAAGGCAATAGACATCGTAATAGCAACAGGTTGCCTCTAAGACTACAAGTGTTGTAACAAGCCATTTTCCTCGGCAGATACTTGTTAGTCATGTTTTTGTCTACGCTCCAGATTGCCATTACATTCAAAGCGTAACATTTTATGTATCTATTTAACAATATTGTTTTATTATTTCTTTGAAAACAAGGAATATGATGATAGCATGTTTATTTATTTTCGATAAAAAGGCTGTTACATTTTCCACTAATAAAGCATTTACGTTATACGGTTCTATAGAATTATGACCTAGATAAATGGATATTTTTATCCCACTTATGATATAGGCATCATAAGTGGGATAAAAAACACTTAAAACTATTGAAGTCCACGAGAGCAATAGTGTTAAGTAGAGTACATGTACTACCTACTTATATATCTACACTTGCTGGTTGTAAAAATTAAACTATAAAATTAGAAAAAATATCGTCACGGCAACAACAATTTAACTACCAAACGTTTGAAACAAAATCTGTTATTTTTTATTAAGACTGACATTATCCTACAGCATTCAATAAATTCATATTTATTAATTTATGGTTATTTGTCAATGTCTTTTCAACAAGGTGTGAAATAACATAATAACGTGGGTTCGATCCCCACCCTGGTTAAAACTTTGTGTGATGGTTTATTCTGTGTCTGGACCCCCAGACACAGAATAAACCATTATTTATCTATAATATGTATGTATTTAGAAATAAGAATGTTTATCAGTTGTCTGGTTGTCATAGTAAAAGCTTTGCTTAGTTTGGGATCAGATAACGTTGTGTGAGTTGTCCCAAGATATTATTATTATTATCTATTTCGTAGTTTGGGAACAATTACGCAATTAATAAATAAATTCTAATTCATACCAAAAACCTAAAATTCACTAAAATAATAGTTTTTATTTCTTTTTTAATATGATATTCATATAAACAAGACCAGCAGAACGGGAGATAAAGAAATAGGTACCTATGTGCCAGCAAGATAAAACCTTTACAAAAACTACTCACCTTCTATACCACCTGCTGCCACTTTATATCTAAGTATAAGCAATTTAGGTACTAATTACACTTATATACTAGCAGATAAAAACATCCTTTTCTGTTTAGATATACCCCATTATCTCTATAATTACTATAAACTCCGATAAATAATCGAAAAACATCGATTAACTGAATATTTGCGTGATAAAATGATTTGGCTTACCACTAATATCTTACCTACATTTCTCATTATTATCTACGTAATTTTACTCACGCTAATTGTGAATGCACTATTTAAAAAAATATATAATATAAATGAATATTTAAAAAAAACAATATAACTGAATATTTATTTCTTAAATTGCCAAGTATTGATAAACTTTCGCGATTTGTACACATTATGAAATATATATATTACGGGTCTTAATCTCGTGAATAATTTAAGGTAAAATACCTTGTTTATTTCCCGACGTTTCGACCGTATTGCAACGGCCGTGGTCACGGGTAGACTCCACAGTCTACCCCGTGACTACGGTAAACAAGGTATTTTACCTTAAATTAAGACCCGTAATGTATATATTTCATAATTGCCAAATTTTATTAATTGAAAGTTAATATTTCGATCTCAGACTGTTGTCTCCCCAACTCCTAGGAGATATCAGATACATTTAAAATATTATTTTAAATACTCGTGTATCCCCTTTTAAGTTTAGAAATACTGGCCACCCGAAAATAAATATCTAGTTACCTGTTTATGGATTAGGCATCATTATGGACTATGTTTATTCGGATATTAAACGTAATCGGCAAATTAATAACAATTGTATAAGAATTGCAAAGGTGTTTACGGTGATTGAAAATGGTGCTGTCGATGAATAAAATAATAATGACATATTTTTTTTTAAATATGATTATTTTTAAATTTTATACTGAAAGAGACATTATCAACACGCAACAGCCAATAAATCGTGATGAAATTAACATTCGGAATTTTATGGAAAGACTAATGATGATATTTTTGTAAAATGATAAAGTGTGGTATTTTACATAGACAGAAACCGTGGTTACATAATATCTGCCTCTAAAACTTTGTGAAAAAATAATTTAGAGCAATCCGTTAATGTAATATGTATTTTTGAAGATTTTTTTTATTAATTTTCATTAATAAAAAAACTTCAAAAATGAAAATTTTATATTTATACAGGCAGTTTTAAAGTTAGATCTCTGAAATGTTGTATTTGGCTTTTTGGTTTAAAATATTGAATGTTTTTTGGAACATCAACATCTAAAGGGGTAAAATAGAAGTTGCAAATTTATATAAAACTCCGTCAATTTGAATGTTATATCTGTGAAATTTTATATTTGGCTTTTTGGTTTAGAATGAAGCAACAAATGTTTGAAAGTTTTTGGAAAATCACACCTAAGCGGTTAAAAAAGGGCTTCAAGTTTGTATAAAACTCCATCACTTTTAAAGTAAGATCTGCCATATTAATTAAACACGGTTGTAAATGAAAACAAGTAAGTACATGTGTTTTAGCATTTTAATTGAAAGCAAAAATCAACTTTAACGGGATAAAATTATCCACGCGGGCGTTACGTTTTCACGCTTAAACGACTAAATAGATTTTATTGGAATTTTAAAAAGAGATAGTTTGAGTCCCGGAGAAGGACTTACGAGAGCTTTTATCGTGATAACCGTCATCACGCGGGTAGAGCCGCAGGCGAAAGCTAGTGTATTATATCAAGATGATAGAATAAATGTTAAGTCAATGTCACGTCTAGGCTAAGAGTAATAAAACTTAATTTATCTCATTTTATTAAGTAGATATTTATAATTTATTTAAAAATACTTAATATGGCTTCTTCTTGCAGAGGAAACATTGAACATTTTTTTTTTAAATAAGACGACTCCCGCAGTAGGCTACAAGCCCTGTGTCGCGGGGACTTCACAAACATACAAGTCACGGAACAACAGTTTGTGGATCACACAAAGTGTTGTCCCGTGTGGAAATCGAACCCACGACCTCTTGCGTAGCAGTCCCACCGCACCACATAGGCAGGTATTACATAGTTGTATAGTTTATTTCTACTTTTATAAATACATAATAATTAAAACACACTTAATTTATTCTCAATTTTGTATTTAAATTTCGTTTTAGTCAGTACTTGTGAGGAAAAATCGGAATTAGGAAAATATACACATTGGAAAGGCAAAAGAAGAACAAAAGAGGATAAAAAAATATCACAATTCCAATAATAATACATAAGTATATAATATATTTTATTTAATATTACAAATATACGTATCGAATTGATAGCACACGTTGGAATTGTTCTCGGCATTGGTAATCCTCATTACGTCTGCAGTCGCGACTGTAAACAAAAATAATCTTATCAATAATACTACAAAAGACATAAATAAGAGGCTTTTTTAGATAAATAATTATACTCATTGGTAATACCTACTATCAAGAAAATAAACTATCGACAAATGAACTCATATATAAATGAATGTTCTGCATTGGTCGCATAAATGCATAGATTAGATTATGCAGGATTTGGGAGGCTTAGGATTAGCCATGCATATTCGGCGTGAACAGTACCCAATCAAAGGTCCGTCTTAGATAGGCTACTAAACTCATACTTTAATTCAGTTAGATTAATTAAGAAAAAAAAAGAAATATCAAAATATAAAGGACTCGATTAGACAAACGTCTGCTGAAAATTCGAACCCAAACACGACTTACTTTTCATAAAATTGATTTAGCGGATCGTTTTATTTATATTTTTTGTAATTTGTACATAAATATAAATATTATTATATTTATAAATTAGAGTAGTATTAAAATATCTTGTATATATTGTATTATAAACAACAAAAATTGATTTATTTTTAGGGTTCAGATTCTCAAAAGGAAATGGAATTTTCTTTTGAGGTACGGAAGTTTGACTTAAGGATTACCCGTGTTCTTATTTGTCCGTCTGTCACAGCCAATTTGCTCTGAATCTACTGAACCGATTGGATTGAAAACTGGTACATATATGCATTTCTGTAACCCAAACTCGAACACATAATGTAAATAAATTAATTTTCAACATCGGTTTGCAAGTTTGGGGCGCAAAAGTAGAAGTTGAAAAATAGTTTTGCTAACTGTACCTATCATGTAACATACATCGGATGGCATACAGGCTTATTATAAGTATCTCAAATATTATGAAAATATATATATTACGGGTCTTAATCGCGTGAACAATTGAGGGTAAAATACCTTGTTTATAGAGCCTACCCGTGACCATGGCCGTTGCAATACGGTCGAAACGTCAGGCAATAAACACGGTATTTTACCCTAAATTATTCACACGAGTAAGACCCGTACTATATATTTTCATAATTTGCCCAAATTGATTGCGAAAGTTTTATCAACATTGATCTCAGATATATATTTTTTATAATTTTAATATAAACAATTTCAAATTTATTTAAGAAAAAAGTCAAAAATTAACCATCCCCTGCGGAACAATAGAGCGTAAAATTTAAAAAAATACTCGTACCTATATTTCATATAATTTATATACCCTGAGAATGACCGTCTATTCTTACCTCCTCACCAATATGAATGGCAACATACAAATCATCTCCAGTACCACTCAAAACCACTTCTGCAACTCCTTGTTCAGATACAGTTACTTTTTTACCAGTGCAGTGTTACCATTGCTTTCTCCTGATCTTATGTCACAATAAGTTCCTGCTGGTAGACCAGTCTGTAATAAAATTATATAACAATCAACAGGTTTTTGAGAGGATTGTCAAAGCAATAATAAACTGACAGCTGTCAAACCTATTTTTCTAATGTTAATTAAACAATAGATTTAGCAGTAGTCAATGGACGTCAATGCAAAAATCAACGATCAATATTTCAATAACTATGATTTGATTAAAGTTGATTTTTGTTATGAAAAGTCTCAGCAATCTGTTATATAAGAAATATATTTAGGTAATAATATTGAGCTTAAAATCTAATATCTTATAGCTATATATTCAATACGAGGGTGACTTTATGTAATGTAATTGATATGAATTATAGTGAATCAATCTATTTATTTTATTATTCTACTAAAATTGAAGCCAAAGGTTAGAGGACACATAGGAAGTCAATATTGGTAAATTTTAAAAAAAAGAGACAGGTAAATAAAAAAAAAATGTGTGGCACTCGGGGACTGCCGCGGTAAAGCTATTGCATAGCATTTTTTATCAACTTATGTAATTATAATTATTTATTTTATTTATGAAGTTTTTTTTCATTACATTTCGGAGCAACTCGTCTCGATCCGTGCGCGCTTCATACAGTCGTACCGTATACATATACGTTAAGCGAACGCTCGCCCGAGCTACATGGTAGGCGGAGTGGGGGGTGTTAGGTTTTATTTTCGTTACGGAATTTCTTGATTCGATCGCCGCGCTCAAAGCCCGCGATAAAAGCTATGCAATAGCTTAAAAACTATCTATATCTACGTAACAATAATAATAGGAGTAAAACTGGTTTATAAAAAAAAACAGCGTTTCCGCGACAACGACCACAGATATTGTAACAAATTAAAAAATAAAACATGCATATTTTCTTTCAATGCTGATGACTCCTCGGAATAGGGATTTCCTTATATATTAAGACCACATAACTTGCCTGTAAACTAATATTCATTTCTTCGCCCTCTATATTGATTGCTATAAATCCTTTGCTACCTCTACTGAATGCAATTTGATTATGTCCGTTGTCCCACCATCTTGTAACTTTGGTACCTTGGACTCTGTTTCTGAAACCTGCCATTCTGTAGATTGTACTCCAGCGGTGTTCGCATACCCAGCCTCCTCCACAGGTTCCATTCTAAAGAACATTTTAGACTGTTGAGAAGCGGTTCCAGTTAAAAGAATAATAGGTTACAGCTTCAGGTAGAAATTTAAAACTAAAAAACTTATAACGCACTTTTTTGAAGGTTATTTGTTGGTTTTGGCCATTTTCATAGTCAGACCTTTATTTTATCAAATTTATTTGTAGATTATTAAAAAAGTGCAAAAGCAAAAAAAGCGCTCACAATTTTATTCGTTACGGTATCATCAACACTGACATTTAAAGTAAGTAAATATTAAGTGTTTTCATTTTGTTTTTTCATTCGTTATCACTATTATGCAATATATGTAATTAATAATTTAATCCAATCAAAAAAAATCCGTTAATGTGTTGTTAGGTTTCTTAGTAGTAATTCGATACACCTACGCCTTTATTTTTCAATTTAATGACAAAAAATAACCTATTTTTTTTATGACAGAAGTTATATGGGAAAACAAGTGGGCGCGGAAGAATGTTTTGATTGTGAAGAGGCCTTCTACTGACTTCAGACTAAAATCGTGAATTTAAAATATTCAATAAACAAATAATTTTGACGGATATACATTTTTTGAACTTTTTTAGCATTGTTCATAGAATATCTACACGCCACTTTCAGTTCGGACAGGAATTAATTTACACCTTGTAAAGACATACAATAAATTAACTAATTGCAAAATATGAAAACCAGGAACTTGAAAATCAAAACAGTTTTAAGTTAAACTTCTGGACTTTATATTTAAAATAAATTCAGGCAACAATAAAACTGGTAAATTGACAAAATGTACGTATTCTAAATATACCTTACCTGATGAATTATAGGAGATGCTATGTTTTCATTGCTATCATAAGGAGGCCCCTGTTCGTACGTATCGAAGAAGTAACTACTAGTTAATACAGGCTGTCCATAAGAATGAGCTAGGAGAAATGCTATAGCAACTGGATATTTCAATCCATATTTATAATTCAATGAATTGGATGCACGTTGAGTATCATGATTTTCAACGAAAGTTAAAGCATTTGCACTCGGTAGCATATTCCAGGATGATAATCCCCACGATGTTAATTCATATAAGGGTTTTAGTCCATTGAATACTTCATATAGGATTGCCACACACTGAAAATAATATTGTACATGTATTACAGCGTCATCCTAAACCTTAATAAAGCAAATCGAACGGTCTCGCTTTCAAGTGTAAAGTGGACATAATAATATATCACGGGACAACTCACACAACGCCATCTGATCCCAAACTAAGCAGAGCTTGTACTTTGGAAACCAGACAAATGATAAACATACTTATATATTTCTAAATACATTCATATTATAGACATATTATAGAAAAAAAAAAAAAAAAAAAAAAAGATACACCCAGATACAGAATAAACCATCGTGCTCATCACACAAAGTTTTATCCTGAGTGGGGATCGAATCCACGGCCTCTTGCGTAGCAGTCGGATACACTCCCACCGCGCGACAGAGGCAGTCAACATATAGGGGGTGTGGCGTGTTAGTGCGTTCAGGCACCATGTAGGTACTTGTGGCGGAAGAAGGCTCTTTGTACATAATTTATTTTGGGCTTTGAATTCTACTAACTTAATATATGTTCAAAGAAACGTCAAAATAATTATTTCTTGATTAGATCTTGACTTCTAAAAGAATTCAAAGCGTAGACTTGGCTAAAAGGTTTTGTGGTAAAATTATATTTAAAGGTAAATATTTTTAAAACCTTTAAAATGCTAATGCTAATGGTAAAAAATACAATGTGATTTGGTAAAAGAATAATTCAAAACGGAGGAACGTAAAAATTATGCCTTCATTCAATGTTATATCAAGAGATCTTTATTGACATTTAGAAAAGAAAAGATCAATATATTGACGAGGCTGTTACGATACTACTGTCTGTATTACTTTCATAAAAACGGTTGCCCGTTTTGAGAGAAGTAATTAGGTACATTCGATTCGATATAGGTATAATGTTCAACAAGATTGGTTTGTATTTTTTTTTCGCTAGATGAATGCTCAGACCTTATTGCTTTACATAACGGCATACACTATAAGCTATTGTAGGTCTAAGTCATAATAAAAGTCACCCATACTTACAGTGAATTCTGTAACATCTCCCAAGTCTTTATATTCAGAAGTAGTGACTGCACCTCCATGAGTGACTTCTTGATAAACATAAGGTCTAGAATGTGGCAGAAACCCAAACGCAGTATTTAAATCGTCAACAGAATCATAGATTGCCTTTAGATCTTCTGGCCACATGTGTTTGGCGGCGTCGACTCTGAACATAAAATGAACGAACGTTTTTGAACTCAAAATTATTTGTTCACTTAGATTAAATTTAAGCACCACTTTTGATAGTTCGTTGATAGAATTAAGCCAGTTGACTAGCTGTCAAATATCTTATCTTGTCATTTAAAAATTTACTTTAACACACACAATATAAAGGTGAAATCCTTATTGCAAGTTATCTGTACCGGAACAGTTTCGGTGTAGTAGTAGTAGGTGATCACCTTTACGTACCATGACTATAGGTTTATTATAGGTATTTAGTGCAAAGTTGACAGTGCAGAACAAGGAAAGCAAGTGAGAAAAAAATGGCAATTTTACAAACAATATCTCAGCTGAGACTGTGCCACTAATTTACCTTGTTGTGGTTGTACTAGCTGTCCCGCGCAACTTCGTCTGCGTAAATTTTCCCCTTTTCTTTTTTTTTATAATCCTAAGTTACTTCTAATACCTCCAAGAATATGTGTACAAAGTTTCATGATGATCGGTTTAGTAGTTTTCGCGTGAAAGCGTAACAAACAAACTTACATTCACATTTATATATTAGTAGGGATTTACAGATATAGGATAAACCAAAACTATCTAAATTCGTCTTATGATATCTTAAATAAGCTTGGTATTTACGAACCTGAAGCCAGCAACGCCCAAGCTTACAAGTTCATTCAAATGCTGCGTAATCTTCTCTCGGACATAGGGTATCGTTTGGTTTAGATCTTTAAGTCCCACTAACTCACAATTGCGAACCTAAAGACATAAATTAAATAAGAATATTTAAAGCATATCATGGAAGAAAATGCAAATACGTATGAACAATTGATAATAGGCAAACCACGACCAACCATCGATTATAATTCAATTTTTGATTTTAAAAAAATATATTGGCAATGCCAATCGCAATGGTGTACTTTCGCCAGTGAACAATTAATTAATAAATTCGATAAAAAAACAAAATTTATGCAATAACCATAGATTTTCTGATTTACAGTCATAAATAACATGATTGTTTTATTAAAACTGAAATTAAATGTTGGTATTTTTTATCTGTATATCACGTGACATGAAACACTAGCCGCTATCGTGTGACGGCAACACTCAGTTCGAGGTCATCTGTCACTACTGTCTTTGAAACTGTCAGCGGAAAACATACGCATAGAGAGTAGCGCCATCTAGTGTTCCCGGAACATAAACAATAGCTACGTTGCTATAAAAGCCAGCATAGATAGCATAGCCGATACTGTATTTGACGCCGACTTACACCAATTTGATTGGTCTATGCCGATATGACGTTACAAACATGGCAGACATCGTTTTCGCGGCAATAAAATATGTTTAAATTTTAATGTAATTTTATAGCCGGAAAACATGTTTACTTGAAACCAACATTTTAAACTATTATTTTAAACAGAGCAAAATACCCTCTTGCTATCATTACATATTATTACATATTAGAAGTAGGTACGTCTAAAGGATGGGATTGGAACCAACGACCCGACTATTATAAATTGCATTGTCTTCAACACTAGGCTGTGCAAAAAAATATGCCAATGTAAAGGTAAGTAACAAAGTTGATATAACTACGAAGTTGATATTAGAAGTATAGTAGAATTACTGGCAACTATTTTGCTATATGTTTCAGGTAAGGTTAGTAAATATTCTACTCGCAGCTATTCTACTAGCATATTTTTCTCTTGCACGTATTTTACTAATAATTATCTTACTATTAACTATCGTAGCTTCGCTAATCGAATATTTAAAAAAAATAGCATTTCCTTTTACTCCCCGTATTTCAAGCTACCTTTGCGTTGTGGTAGCGGCTTAAGAAAGCTTGCGTGGGTGTTGTCAAGGCTACTAAGGAATTTCACGCCGGAGGACGGGCAGTAGCGTCCTCTGCGTACTTTAAAGCCTAAAGGGCCATTTAGATGGAGAGTTTCTCGTCTCGAAGATACAATTATCAAAATATTAAAAAAAAGTTAAAACGTGGGCGACAATTCCCTTGCAATTGAATATTGATTTTCTATAATCGCACTCAAAAACTATTCAAACTGATTTGTACGATACTCGTATGAACTTGAAAAAAATGTCATACGACATCATCGAGATATACAAAATCGTGTTTATACAAGTCGAGAATTCGTAAGCACGAATCTTTTTACTATATATATCGATGTGTGAACTATATAAATCACAGTAGATGTTAAGTTGCTTGCAAATCTCGTATGACATGGTCGCAGGGGAAAATTTAGTTTTCGTCTCTATGTGAACATAATATAATACAATAATCTTAGTATAATGTCAATAGAGTCGTAGCGCACGATTTCTTGCCACGAAACGTGCGAGAAACTCTCTCCATCTAAATGGCCCTTTACTGCCATCGCCAACCCGCTCACCAAGCGTGGCGATTATGGCAAATACCCCCAGGATCTATAATAAGTAGGTTCTATTGAGAAGACCTATACCCAGCACTGGGACATCATATGGGTTGATATAAAAGCCACCTTGCAAAAATATGAATTATTAACTTTTACCTCTTTAGCCTACCTACAGGGCCACTAAATTTAAAGTTCATACAAACCGCAATAGCATTATCATAATCGGTTATGACACATTCTGGTTGGTTGAAATGCTCCTTTCTGTAGGGCACAGCTGGGTAGTTGAAGTTGGGAAAATCTCCCGTACTGCCGGCTGTGCCTGCATTCGTTTCGTGATTGCCCGTCATGTGGTTAAACACAACGTCGACGTATATTCTGTAAATAAGCATCTATGTAGGTACGATGTGGTCTGAGCGAATATTACTCACTGAGTTCATAAATAGGTACATACTTAATAAATTTTATAGTCATTTTTATTTAGGCCAACAAAACTTACCTAACGCCAGCCTTGTTGCACCTGGTGGTCATTTCTAGAAAATCTGCCTCACTTCCTGAGCGAGTTTGTAATTTGTAGGACATGACTTGGTACCGCTCATACCAAGTTCTAGTGCCATCGCCAAGGTGGATTATCAAATTTTCAGACACTGGTGAAGTCTGAAAATATATTTCTTTTAAGGGCGATAAAACACTTTACACATTATGAATTCTAGTAGGTATACAACTTATAGGTATCTATACTATATTTGTTTAAACGCAGTAATCTCAGGAACTACTGGTTCGAATTGAAAAAATTTTTCACTATTGGATAGCCCATTTATCGATGAAGGCTATGGGCTATATAACGTTATACTACGACTAATAGGAGTGGAGCAGCAATAAAAATGTTGCAAAAACGGAGAAAATTGACGCATACGAAGTTGCGTAGGTGCACGCGGTGCCAACTTTCAGAGTTATATATATGTAAGCATACTTAGTTTAGCTACAAAAACCATACAGACAGAATAACTGTCGCAATGAGAATGTAAATGGATGGTACCTAGGACTCAGTAGAAATTTGTTCAATAGATAAATCTAAGTAAATAGAGTACAAGTTTTTAAAGAAAAATTAACGATCTTCAAGGAAAAAAATCAAGCACATCACCGAATGCAAATTTCGCTGACTCATTCTTATGTTTTAGTCTATATCTTTGGTGTTTTATAAGCTAGGATATCGATTTATACACTATAACTTCCCAGGAAAATATGCAGTCGAAAAGCGAAAACCCCATTTTAATCGGATCACGAGCTTTCGAGAAAATATATACATAAATATACATATATATATATATAAATATATATTGATGATTTCCAAATTTTGATTTGGTAAAAGCCAACCGCGCTCTTATACCAAAGTTTGAGATTCAACCTCGCTCAATTATTTAGAAGCCACCGTTTAAAAAACTAAAATTAATTATTACCTGTACTCCTCCATAGCCTTTAGGTCCAAGGAACCGTTCGCATTCATTCGCTAAGTCTAACCACTTCCATTCGAACATTTGAACAATGACCGTCCTGTTAGGTAGCTGGTTGGTCCTTTTGTGGTGCTCTTCATCACAGTAAACATTACCACTTAGGAGAATACATAGTAACCACAATATCGATGGCGTTTTCTGAAATGATCATTTTTTAATTATATTAGCTATAGTTAGGTAGGTATGGCTGATATCGGTATTGATTCATATCAATACCGATATCAATCTCAATGTGTTAGAAAGAGACATATTATGCCTAAGTTATTTAAAATAATGGGATTATGTTCCACTCGGAGAAGTTAAATTAATACCTTTGTTGTACAAGATGCAATGACCTAACTGCCTGTCAAAAAACTCAGAAGTATCGAGTGTGCCATTATTAGATTAAAGAGGTCCCTCCAAAAAAAATGACTAAAGTTTAATATAGGGTTACTCCAAAGTATATTAATAAAAAATACTGGTAGGTACTCACCCCTTGCATTTTGTTTGCTGCAAATATTCTGCCTTAATTTTCTTGTCACATTTACTTTCACGACACAACCGGCCCCCTCAGTTCCAGTCAACAAGTAACTACGAATGATTTGTAATTCCAGATTTTGATACGAACATGTAATACGTTCATGCCTCTACGACAGATCGTAATCGATGCGGTGAAGTCTTATACAGGGTGTTGTCGTTTAATATATACAGTTCGTTAGGTATCTAACTACTCCGTAAAATCAGAGAAATAAATCGACCTATCCGAAGAAAAGTTTTATCGTATTGTTGTTAAACTTTCGCGATTTTTATACATATTAGATATATTTCGGGACTTAATCGTGTGAATTATTTAAAGGTACGAACCTTTTATTTACCCGACGTTTCGATCGAATTGCACCGATCGTGGTTACGGGCGGGTAAATAAAAGGTTCGTACCTTTAAATAATTCACGCGATTAAGTCCCGAAATATATCTAAAAAGTTTTATCTGCTAAATATCTACTTCTCGTGGGAGCAACTTTTAGTTTGTCTTATACAAAATTTGAACAAACGATATTAAAGACTATACAAATGTGTTAAGCGCACGGAAGAAATAGCAGCTAATTTTGTGTAAGACATACTTAAAGTTGCTGCCCGGTGAATGATCGTCTATATATCTCCAAAATCGCTTTTGCAGATTTTTTTAAATTACGGCACCAGCAGTAGAGTACAAGCCCTGTATCGTGGGGGACTTTACAAACATACAAGTCACGGACACAAAGTACACCTAGACTCGGAACGACAATTTGTGGATCACACAAAGTGGTGTCCCGTGTGGGAATCGAACCCATGACCTCTTGCGTAGAAGTCGAACACAATCCTACTGCGTCACAGAGGCAGTTATAATCCATACTAATATTATAAATGTGAAAGTAACTCTGTCTATCTGTCTGTCTGTCTATCTGTCTGTCTGTTACGCTTTCACGCTCAAACAGCTAAACCGATTTAGATGAAATTTGGTATGGAGATAGTTTGAGTCCCGGGAAAGGACATAGGATAGTTTTTATCGCGATAACCGACATCCACGCGGGCGGAGCCGCGGGCGAAAGCTAGTAGGCATATAAACACTGTAGTACAATTTAATTACAATCATAATATTACAGTATTAGGGTGTACAAAGACTACAATAACATGTTGGGTGAGGTGCTGTATTCCAAGCTAGGTTATATAAATAACCTGTATTAAGGAGTACAGTACCGATTCTCATTGGATGTGAATTTAAAAAAGAACACAGAATATAAATGCTGTAAATAACATACATAAGTCATATAACTTTGATCTTCGAACAGGTCGAAATAGTAAGTAGGTAGGTACTATATTCACGTAGAGCCTTACAGCGTATACAACTATATATATTTCTACTACAATATTGGATAATGGGCAATACACAGAATATCTACCATTTCATTAACTAAAAATAAGTTGAATGTACCAGTAAGTGAAACTAAGTTTTGGTGATAAAACGGTCTTCGGTTTGATTGGGTGGCACATAGAACGGTCTGGATATAACTATTTTATTTTAAATTAATATTTATCAAGATACTCTACATAAGTATGTTAAAAAAGTAAACATATTGTGTAGACCTCGCCACACTAACATACACTTCGTATATATTAATAAAACGTGCCTTTTCTATATTTAGAATAATAATATAATGACTTACATTTTATAGAGCCCGGCAGTTTCCTCCAATGATCTATAACAAACCACACAGCAGATGAGATACTATCTCAATACTACACTAAATTATCTCTCGATTCACAAATTATCACTAGATTTCATAGAGATATCTTATATCTATATCTTTAGACAAAACACATCGCCATCTCATCCCAAACTTAGCGAAACGTGTATAGTGCCAACCAGACAACTGATAAACATACTGTTATATATCTAAATACATACCTAAATAGACCTGCGACCCGTTCCGGCTTTGCATGGATGGACAAAGGGATCCCTATTTTTTTCTAGTAATAAAATATAGCCTTTGTTACTTGGGAATAATGTAGCATTCTAATGGTGAAACAATTTTTGAAATCGGTTCAGTAGTTTTTGAGTTTAATCTTTACAAACATACAAAAATACAAATCTTTGCTTTTTATAATATTACTAGCTGCCTGCCCCGGCTTTCGCATTTGTCATGTCGTTGTTTAATATACATTGAGATACATTCTTGTAATTTTCGTAGGGATCTGAATTTTTTTTAGCTTATAATAATAATAAATAATAATTTCATTTATTCAGATATCTAGGATCCAATTTGTTAGTAATACATATAATAACTTATAACTAGTGTTAGTAATACAATCTTAATCTAAATGTACTCGCCCCCTGCCTGAACCATGAATCGAGGTATCTATACTCATGTGTGCACTAATACATCGATTCATGTACAGACAGTCAAGTCTACTGGCTATCATGCTTAACACGCTGTTGCGACTAGCCCGTACTCTGCTTAGCATTGACGCGCACCGCTTGCGCAGAGTAGCATAGAAGCAATCGATGCGCGCCTCCGCAAACATACGTGATGCACTACAGTGGCGGGGCAGCCGCAACATCGTTCTAAGCGCATTATTGTATTGTACCCGCAGGGCACTGTACGCTTTTTGAGTATAGACTGCCCACAAGCTGCACGTGTAAAAAGATGTACAGAAGGCTCTGAAGAGTGTGATTTTAACCTCATTGGTACAACGGCCAAACTTGCGAGCAATCATGTTTGCTCTCACTGACAGTGCCCTACGTTCACGTTCAATGTCCATGTCGTCTTTAAGGTCCTCAGTAATTAGATGACCCAGATATCTGCACTGATGTACCCTAGCCAAATCATCTCCCTTTAGCTTAATAGGGGGCACGCTAGAGGGACACCTAGTACCAGCCCCAAAGACAACATACACGCTTTTGTTTACATTATAGATTAAGCCATGACTATCTGCATAAGTTTCACAAATTTGTAACAGTTTCCTAATGCCACAAACCGAGGCGCTCAGCAAGACCATGTCATCTGCATAGCTAAGATTATTTACACCAACATCATCTATGCAACAACCTACATGCTGGCCGCTGAGCTCCTCAATTAGGGCATTTATATACAAATTAAAAAGACGGGGAGAACTCAAGCCACCCTGTCTTACTCCACATTCCAATTTATATGGATCTGAGAGAGTGCCCGCCCAACGTACACTATTACTTTGGTTGCTATACCAGTACTTTAATATATTTACAAGTTCAGTCGGTAGCCCTGCTTCTTGTAACTTTCTCCACAAAATATCATAGCAGACCAAGTCAAAAGCTTTGCTTAAATCGAGGAAACAGGCATACACAGGTGTGCCTCTATGGGTATAGTACCTGACAGTATGCTTCATGCACAATATGGCACTTTCCGTCGACAGCTGTGGTCTGAAACCAAATTGATTGTCATGCAGAACTATAGATTTAGCCAATTGCGCATCCAACACACTGTCAAGTACTTTAGCCATAATAGTCGCTAAAGATATCGGCCTATAATTATTCTTGTCGGAGATGTTTCCAGTTTTATTTTTAACTATAGGGACCACAATAGTTTTCATTAACTGTTCCGGCAAGTAAGAGTGACTAATGCATAACGAATAAAACATAGCTAGCACTCGTGCAATGTGTGGTCCAGCATGTTGCAGATGCTCAACACTAAGACCATCATGGCCAGGAGACTTTCCTCTTTTCATTTGTCGAATAGCTTGAGCCACAACCTTTGCTGAAATTTTTAGGTTCAGCCCGACACCTTGGGACTCAGTGTTGAGCATCGACACCGACGGACCAAGTGGTGACCTAACAAAGAAGTGCTCCTTAAACAGATTAGCTATGTTCCTAGGATCTGAATGACCTTCAATACTCACGGGAAGGCCAGGCTTACAATTTAATTTTCTAGTTTCTTTCCAGAAACTAGAGAAATTCTTATCTGTACTTAATGTCGCTAATCTATCCATTTTAATTTGTTCTTTATGATCTTGACACCACTTTAGGCGCGTTTTAAAAATCTTTCTACTTTCGCACATCGCATTATATATTATGTTTTCATCGCATTATATGTAATGTTATTCCCCGATAATTTAGATTTCTAATGGTGTAAGAGTTTTTAAAATCGATCCAGTAGTTTTTAAGTTTATTCGTTACAATATTATTGTAGATGATGATAAATTCAGGCCCTGTTTCAAAATTTGCTCGGGAGCTTGGTGTCTTAAGGCCTAGGCGGCTATAGGACTAATGCCAGTCTCTCGCACAAATTATGCATGTTCGGGGCCCTTGTAGTCTGGGGTTCCGTATAATTAATACAGCGATAGCTACGCCCCCTATCTACCTACTCGATTTATATAGATTAGATTATATAGATTAGATATATTCACATAATACTCTCGGTACTATACTCGGTATAGATTATACTATGGAAAATCTAAAATAATAACCTAAAATAATAACATAACTAAAATTACGAGTAGTCGTAGGTATCTTCTAGTTGTTTACCTATCTATGTATATTACATCCTACTTATACTATAGAACCTATAGTATAAGTTGAGAATTTTGAGATTTACCAAAAGTATAGAAAAATCTCAAAGTTTGTGTGAAACTGGCTGTTGCTCCTTTAGGCATAAACTACTAAACGTCTTTTGATTAAACTTTAGGTATATATAGGTAGAGCTAGAGGTAGAGCTTATACCTCAGAATAGTACATCTATACTAATATTATAAAGCTGAAGAGTCCGTTTGTCTGAACGCGAAAATCTCAGGACCCACTGATCCGAATTGAAAAAAAAAAAATTACTGTTAGATAGCTCGTTTATCGAGAAAGGCTAGAGGCTATATAATATCACGCTACAACCAATAGGAGTGAAGCAACAATGAAAAACGTTGTAAAAACGGGGAAAATTTACACATACGAAGTTGCGCGGCTCAGCTAGTCTGGGATATTTACAGAAGCAAGGGTTGATGGCTTCCATGTCATCCTACGCAAAAGAACAACATATTTATTAAATCGAATTCGGGGAAGCAATAACAGCATCCTGAACGTCATTGCATTGAGAAGTATAACTCTAAATACATGTTATTAGCGTAATGGCTAAGGCATCGGTCTCGCAGGTCACGGTTTCGAATCCTACCCAGTATACTACCGACGTGAACCCACTCCTAGCACAAGCCATTGAGCTTAGCTGGAGGGGTTAACAGGATTGCTAGTAGTGTGGGACCAAAATCCCACATTACTAGTTATCTTTTTAAAACAAAAAAAAAAGAATATGTGTATTGAGCGCAATAGATATAATTAATATAGTATAATTATAAATTACAATATTATAACTCCGTACCGTATCGTTGCCAGGCGGTATGGATGAACCCTAATACGATGTCGAGCGGTGCGATAGGAAAAAGGTAACGGTGATTTCTTCTGCGCGCATAACACGTTTGTGCAGTCTATAATATTATTTAACCGATTGAATCAGGCGTAATATGGCGGAAATCCATCTTAAGTAGAAGCTCAGTCTGTGCCAAACTGTCCTGAAGATGCCTCGTGTAGAGGCGAAACACGTGTCGAAGTTTCACTTTGTGGAAGCGGAATATTGCAAGTCAATGGTCCGGAGGTGCCTACCACTCGACTGGGTAAGTGTTTTTTTTTATTGCCTATGGTTGGCAGACGAGCCAGCGGCCCACCTGATGGTAAGCGGTAACCGCCGCTCATGGACTACAGGAATGACAGGGACACACCCAAGCCGCTGCCTACCCTGAAGTGAAAACTCTCTTTAAACCTCGTCTGAAGAAAGACATGTCGTAGGGCTCGGGAAACACCTCAGTAGGTAGTTAATTCCAGAGTCTACACGTACGTGGAAAAAAAGAACGCCGGAATCGATCCGTACAGGACCGCATTGTTTCCAGGTGAAATGGATGAACCCTACTACGATGTGGAGTGCTGCGGTGGTAGAAAGGTGACGGTGGCACGATGTCAAACAGTTCCTCAGAGCACTCCCCGTTGAACAGACGGTAGAGTACGCAAAGTGCACCAAAGTCACGCCTCTGCTGTAAAGACTCCAAGTGCCACTAATTTTCTTTGCTGCAGGTCTCTCTTTTTGAGTGCGGTCTGTCAATCTATTTCGATTGTTGTATTAAGGGCATTTCCTTACTACTTCAATCGTGGTGATTTACAGATCGAGGGTGGGTGGTGGGATCCTTCCCTTATAATCTACATAATATTTTTTGTTCAAATATTTTTAAGACAAACTTATAGTTTCCCCTTCAAGAAGCAGAGATTTTGCAGATATAACTTTGTTCTTTGGATAGGTCGATTTTGATTTTTATACCGCGTTTTTTATTTAAATTGATAATTTGATTATTATTTGTTTTGTTTAGACATTACACGTTGATATTTTCAGTTTATTTGTTAAATTTAACCTCTTCAATTACTTTGTTGAAATTATTTTTTTATTTTTTACTGGTATTAATTCCATGTAAAATGATTGTGTAATGAATCTCTCCTATAATTTTTTTGACTGACTTCAAAGTCATCCTGTATAATAATGTAGGCACCTACACACGAGTACGATTCACGTTCCTGATAATATTATAATTACAACGACAACATAATTGAGTGTATTTGTTATTTAATTAATTATCTTGAGCTTCTAGATCCTAGAAACTCAAGATATTTTTTTATAATAATAACTTGAGAAAATTCACACAATGGCATCAGGTCCCAAACTAAGCAGAGCTTGTACTATGGCAACCAGACATATTTAAACATACTTATATATTTCTAAATACATACATAGTATAGATAAATTACACCCAGACACAGAATAAACCATTGTGCTTATCACATAATGTTTTATCCTGGGCCCCACCCAGGATAAAACTAGCGAACTACGTAGCAGTCAGGGTCACAAACCACTAGCTTGACCAACAGGCTAGTATATTATCTATCTATCTATCTAATCAATTATACTTACTATAACACAAATCACCTATCTTCTAGAATCTAGAAGATATCACTATCTTCAAAAAAATATTTACAAATCACTTCACAGTGATTTGTATATTTTTCTGTACGATATCTAGTAAATACGACGTAGAAGCACTTGTATTTTCTGTAGAATACGTTATGAAAGTACTGAACTTGATATGCTAAAAGAATTTACTCTAAACAACTATGTTTCGACTGCCTCTGTGGCGCGGTGGGAATGTATCCGACTGCTGCGCAAGAGGTCGTGGGTTCGATCTCCACCCAGGATAAAACTTTGTGTGATGAGCACGATGGTTTATTCTGAGTCTGGGTGTTATTTATCTATAATATGTACGTATTTAGAAATATATATGTTTATCTGTTGTCTGGTTGCCATAGTACAAGCTCTGCTTAGTTTGGGATCAGATAGCGTTGTGTGAGTGATCCCAAGATATTATTATTATTATTTATAAACATTTTTATTTAAATAGACGACTCCCGCAGTAGTATACAAGCCCTGTCTCGCGGGGGACTTTACAAACATACAAGTCAGGGACACAAAGTACACCCAGACTCGGAACAACAATTTGTGAATCACACAAAGTGGTGTCCCGTGTGGGAATCGAACTCACGACCTACCTTACATACTTTACCTGGACATTGCGTAGCAGTCGGACATACGTAAGTTTGCGGTGTTAAAATAAAACTGTTCAAAATTAATTATTATTCTATTTATAGAACTCCAAATTCAGATGTAAAAGTTTTCTTTAATCCTCTAACCGATTTTGTTAAAGCTTCAACACAAAAAAATGTAACAGAGTTATTTACGGCGTTTTTAATATCGATTTACTATTTTCAGATAAAATTAGTACTACAATAAAGAGTTAATGCTCAAAATTTTAGATTGCAATATCCTATAAATTAACCAACTGTGCTTAATAAGTGTATAGATAACATAATCAACAATATAAACAATGCTACTGGCAAAACTTATAATTTTTGTCGATCCGATCATAACACTGCTCAAGAACTCACAGTTGAACAAACAAATGCTAGTAGAATAGGAATGTCAAAGAATTCGTTGAACATATAAGCTGTTTCATTTTTAGTGAAATTTATCAAACATCAAATGCTAAGGAAGCCATTGATAAGTTTCATGATTTACTAATTTTGTTGTATAAACTTTGTTGCAATAAACGTAATAGTAATAAACAGAAATGGACAACAAGAGGTATTAATAATAGTTGTCATACTAAATGAATATTACAAAAAAAGAAATTAAGTATAATGTGTGCTCAAAACTATTGTGAAAGTGTATGAATAACCTAGAAGCCTCATGTAACCAATGACATATTGCTTTTTTGCTAAATAAAGCAAAAGCTACGTAACACAAGTGACGAACCGTCTGAGGATTACATCACAACAATTATTGACAAATGAATAACACTAACAACTGGATCTGGCTAATAATAATTCTACAATTCTATTATTTACTGTAATTCTACAAATTGCTAAAATCGATGTAGGGTTACAATCTGAAATAGTACATACATACATCAATGATTAGGAAAATTATATATGATGACAAGCGACAGTGATAGGACCTCTGTTATTTCTAGTCTTTAAAAATGATCTGCCAAAAGCTGTAAATCATCAAATTACTTTGTTTGCTGATAACATTACAATTTTATTTCAGGGGCGTGATGTTAATAAATATGAACAGAAATAAATAACACATTACACAAAGTAGATGCTTAGCTGAAGAATAATAATTTAAACCGAAACTTTACAAAAACTAACATTATGCATTTTAGACAAAGAGAAAATAAAAATGCTATTAAGCTTTTAATATCTCATCTTGGACAAAGAATAGAAGAAACAAATTGTACAAAGGTCTTAGGAAAATGCATTGACAGTAATATGACATTTCATACCCATATTAAAGACGATTCTCATATGCCATAAGTAGGCTGTAATATCTGTTTTAAAATACGAAGTTATATTTTAGCAAAACTCAACAGGCAAGGAGCAGGTATTTATAACACAAAAAGCCAAATATACCACCTACAGAAAACCGATTCATGTAAACTACATTTCACCCGCCTAAAGCTATTCACATTTCCTTCGATATATACAGAGTGTCCCAAAACTATGCAACACAGAAGGAAAGTACCTTACCTACTCTTAAATAGTGTAGATAGAACATTTTACTGAAGGAAGACTTCGTTTTTATTTTAAAAATAATTCGAGCTGCACTCAAAATTAACACTTTAAAAAATACAAAATCAGCTGATTATTATGATAATATCACAACAGAACTCGTTATGCTTAATATATTTCAGAGTCACTAGCATATATTATTAAAGCTTTCTTTGATAAAGCCATTGCACAAAAATCAGATGTCGATAATTACTTAAGTAAGGCTTCTGGCCATGTTGATCACATCAAAGTTTTAAAAAAAATGGAAATACAGTATTATGGAACCAGTAACAGTCCCCTCTATTGATATTTACGAGTTGCTAGGTTTTTAAGATCTAAGTCTACGCTATTTATACTAAGCGAAAAGATAATAGAAAAGTAAGAATACATTTTCATAACGAAAGGCATATTACTAGGTAAGAAGTATTTCGACGGAGCAGCGTTTTCTATGGCTCCCCTAATTTATAATTCATTGCCTAAAGTTATTACTCAACTACCATTTAAAAAGTTTTGTCTAGATTATAGAAATGGTTGTTAAAATAATGCTTTTGTTCTATTGATGAGAGTTTTTGAAAACATTTCCTTGTAAGTTTTAAAGGCATACTTGATTATAATAAAGTGTATGATTTTGGAATACAGATTTGGTTCTATTGCCTACTTATATTACCAAATATGTGAAACTTCTTTTTTTTTATAAGACCTGTACCTACAATAAAGAAATTATTATTATTAATAGATCGTCATGCAATTCCAATATTGCCATGATCCAACGAGCCCAAAATAGCATTCTAAGAAACCTATCTAACGCCCCATGGTTTTTAAGAAATGCCGAATTTAACGAACTTAACTTCAAAACAGTAAGTGAGGAGATTAAGCAGCACTCAGTCAGTTACAAACAGAGACTAGAAACGCACCCAAACCCTCTAGCAACTGAGCTGCTGACGATTGACCACCCAAAGAGGCTTAACCGCCACATAATCGACCTAGATTTGAAGTAAAGGAAAGAAATGTTAATGGACGGCTCCTCTCAAAGACTATTGACGCCAATACGCCTGCTCAAAGCCCCAAGGACTGATTGCAGATGAAAAATATATTATTAATAGGGTAAGTAGTAGTTATTATGTTACCAACTAACTGCCCGCATTCGATTCGTACGGGTGTTGTAATGGCTATTGTAACTTAGATAAATTATAAACCAAACCATTAAAAAATTCGCCTGCAAAAAGACAGAAATCAGACATAACTATTTATTATACAGGAATTAACGCGCATTATTTACCTTAAAATTACTTGACGTTTCGATCATGTTGCACTGGCAGTAATTTTAAGGCAAATAGAAAATTTAAATAGTTATAATCATGCAACGCGAAAGTTTTAATGTTAGTAGAACCAAGACACCCTTCATATTTAATCTCATGCAGTCGGCGGCACCTTAGTATGTTTAGCAGAATTTATAAATGCCTCCGACTGCATGATATTCAATGTTACTGTTTTTTTGCAGGTGGATTTTTTAGTTTTTAAATATTTTTTTATTTAGTAGATACTGTTTAATGGTTGTAAGATAATTAGAAAGTGATTTAATAAGAACTATTCCTTTTTTTTAATGATTTGTCACTTTAAACATTTTTTTAAGTAGGGTAAACTGGGTACGGTTGTGACAATTTTTGTTTTATCGCCAATAGTTTTGTTAATTTACTAGTTAGCTTGTAGAAAAAGAACTTATATCGTAATTTGTGCATTTGTCTACATAAAAACACTAATATATTGTCTCTAAATACCATGTATTACTCACAAGATTAAATTTAAAAAAAATGGGAAAGTGTCACAACCGGCCACATACCAAGGGCGGTTGTGACAGTGTTTGGGGTCGGTAGTGACATGCATAATCATACACCAAAATGGTCTGTAATATCTTTTATTGCTAGAACTCTTTAAGAAAATATCATTCCAAAGATAGATAGTTTTACGTACTTAAAGCAAATAGACTAAAATCTAATATCACTTCTATTTTAATAATTAATAAGGCTCTGTAACATTTAATGTTATTATCACAGTATTCTTAGAATTAGACAAAAAGCTTAACAATTTTAAATGAACTATAACATCTAACGTTATTACAACAGCCTGCATATAATCAGTCAAAACTTTTACCAAACTTAAATTATCATAACTGTGCCAAAATGTTTAACAAAATATCATAAACTTGAATATCTAACGTAATTATAACAGTCTCCCTATAATCAGTCAAAATATTAATAAAAACTAAATTTACCGTTATAAAAGCATAACAAACATTTATAAAAATCTAATCATAATATTTATAGAAAATAATAACCATTTCTGAATGTAGGAACACACTGAGATCTAATCAGATTCATCATCACAGTTGTGACAAATGTAATGGTGACTATTGCCTGCGCACTCTACGTGAGACCAGAGTCCACATGTTCCTTGGCACTTGATCCATTTTTCACCAGCCCTACTTTCGGAATATGAACTTACGCAAACCAGACAGAAATACTCTTCTTCATCAGATGACGATTGTGATGTCTTCCTTTTCTTTGTATTTCTTTTTCCTTTCCCTATTTCTTTTCCTTGTCCATTTCCTTTTAGCTTAGTGAAGTTTTTCTTTACCTGCTTAGCCTTCAGCCGTTTATCTTTTTCTTCTTGTTCTTTTCTAACTGCCTCTTTCTCGGGTGTGTCAGTATAAATAGTTGACTTTTTGGTTCTAGCACCTCTGGTTTTTCTTTGAGAAGCTTTTGGAAAAGGTCGCACAATCTCAGGCGAAAAAGCAGGCAGCGTAGCCAAGGTCGATGCAATATGCTGAATTTGAACAATTTCAGGCAAAAAAGGAGGCGGTGTGACTGATGTTGAAGCAGTTGGCTCAATCAGGTAACTATCAGACGAAGAAACAGGTAACAAAGCTGAGGTCGATGCTATTGGCTGAACCTGGACATTTTCAGGTAAAAAAGCAGGGGCAGGCGGTTTGGCTGACGATGGCGCAATCTGTTCAATCTGACAATTTTCAGGCAAAAAAGGAGGCGGTGTGGCTGAGGTTGATGTAATTGGCTGAATCTGGTTTATAATTGGAATTGAAGACATGCCCAATGATGGATTTGACGTTGGCAATATTTGATGGTCGTGTACGGGATTATTCTCTATAGAATCAGAGTTTTGTGCTGCTGTTTCTATAGATGGTGTTGAAGGGATGGTATCTTCAGTGCCAGAGATTGGTCTATCCGTTACAAACGATGGCGCAAAGTCAATTTCTTGGAATAGATCACGATTAAACGGATATATACCAGTTTTGCTTAAACCTGCCTGAATATTTGCTTGTGTGAAAGCCTGAGGCATAGCTGTCTTGATGATACCTGGTATGTCATAAATTGACATTGTTTTGGCAGGATGACTTCGCATCCATCCGTCACAAGCAGTATTTATAGCCTTTTTAAATGGTCCGAAGACAGATCGGTCTAGTGGCTGTAGTTTATGAGAACAGTGTGGAGGGAATGACAGCAAAGTGATGCCGTTCTCTTTGCAAAAATCCAGTGTATTAATATGGATATGAGAAGAATGATTGTCCAACACTAATAAGACTTTATGTGTTAGAGAAGCATTTGAAAATTTCTTAAAATGTTCGAGGAATACTAAAAACGAGGCATCTTGCATCCAACCTGAAGGATTCGCAGTTCCAAATGATCCCACCGGCCCATCTCTAACAAAATGATCATGATAACGAACCCTTGGAAATACTAAAAAAGGAGGGATTGTGTTACCTAACGCATTTACTGCACAAGCAACAGTAACTAATGTGCCACGTTCTCCTGAAGTAACAGAGCCCACTTGCCGAATGCCACGTCTTGCCACTACTTTATCAGGTCTCTGGACGGTAGTGACACCTGTTTCATCCACATTGTATATATCCTGTGGCTCATATGCGTGTCTGTCCAACACAGTTTGTAAATTATCATAAAAAGCTTTAACATTTGTTTTGTTAAAACTTGTAGCTCTAGAAAGGCTTGTAGCCTGAGCTACACGTACAGATAATGTCGGGTTCCTGTTCATGAATGAACGGAACCATTCCTCACCAGCCATGCTATTTTCATCCCAAGTAGCTGGTCGCTTTAAGTTGTATTTAATTGACAGTTCAAATGCAAGCTTGCGCACCTCTTTTGTTGAAAGGCCAAAATATATATCCGCGCAACGTGTGATATATTTAGACATCTGCTGTTCTTGCTCCTTAGAGAATATTTTATTATGAGCAACATACCCCATATTGACGCTGCCTTCATTGTGATTTGCGACGGCATCATCCCGTTTACGAATGTATCGCAACAACGACATGCGATTTATGTCATGCATTTCCGCAGCTCTTCGTATAGAAGTCCCGCGTTTCACTTCTTCATAGGCATTTTCATATTTGCTGATGTCACACCGCGCTCTTTCGGTCTTCCGCAAACGTATTCTGGGCATCTAAAACCAAATAAATGTCTATATAAATATGTCACAACCGTACCCAAAAAAATTGGCACAACCGTACCCGATGCACCATTTTACAAACAAAAAATCGCCATAACCTTACCAAATAATTTACGTAAATAGTAATCATTTGTAATTAACTATTAATGTTCAACTTATTACGAAAAAAATAATGAGATAATCTATCTGTATACAAATAACAGTAATTAAGAAAAGAAATCGAACAAAAATACTTACTTTTGATTGTTGAAAAGCAATGTGGGCTCCTGCTTACGTTAATGTCGCACGCCGACTGACGCAATACTAGGCAACGTGTTTAGACTTGCGAGCCGCGTCTCTCTCCCCTTGCACCCTCCCCCGTATTCCCCGTAGTATCGCTGTTATTGCGACTGTCACTACCGTACCCTGGCACAACCGTACCCAGTTTACCCTAATATAGATTAAATATATTTCCGTAATCGCCTTTTAAAGCCCTTTAACTTAATACCGCACTCGACGGAACCTATGACACTTGTGACATCATGATAAATCTAATAGCGTATCATTTATTAAAAGCCCAAAAATATTTATGATCCCCCCGAAATAATAAAAGCAATGCATATACATAGGTAACTTTAAATAAACTAAATTAGCAACAATCTTTTCTAAAAACGTTGTTGAATTCAAGCCCACGTCGTTTTTTTAGACAACAAAATTTTATTTAACGTAAATGAAGAGCAAAGGGAAAGTAGGATAAAAAAAGGAAACCAAGGTATTTCTAATTATTTGTATGGTTTATTTGATAGTTATAGTATAATGTGCTAAAACTAAAACTACATAATCTTTGATATTTTGGATGTAATATAGACACTTAAACTAAATGGACGAGAAAATAATATTATCTGGGTGGAATTGCTCTCGGCATTGGTAATCCTTACAACATCTGTAGTCGCGACTGTAAACAAAAATAATCTTATCAATAATATTACTAAAGACGTAAATAAGAGGCTTTCTTATAGGTTGTCGGTGATTATGAATTCTCGATGTTTTGTTCAGTTCTTTAGAAAAATAGACTCATCGATAATACGTTCCAAAAAGAAAACTTTAGACAAGTGAACTCATACGTAAATTAATCGTTCTGGGTTAGATGGCCACTTAAGATCAGGCCTACAACCCCGAAAAAAGACATTTCATTTAGACAAACATCTGCTTAAAAACGTGATATTACGTAGAATCGATTTATCGTATCGATATATTTTTATTCAACTTAAGATCGATTTATTATTTATCATAGAGAATTTATCAGACCCACATATTGTTATAATAATATGACGTAAGTGTTTATATTTTATTCTTACCTCCTCACCAATATGAATGGCAACATACAAATCATCTCCAGTACCACTCAAAATCACTTCTGCAACTCCTTGTTCAGATACAGTTACTTTTTTACCAGTGCATGTGTTACCATTGCTTTCTCCTGATCTTATGTCACAATAAGTTCCTGCTGGTAGACCAGTCTGTAATTATTCAACAATATTAACAGCCAACCTCCGGTTTTGAGAAGATAGTCAAAGCAAAAATAAACTAACCACCGTCAAATCTATTGTTCCAATGTTAATTAATAATAACAATAGATTTGGCAGTTGTCAATTTCTAATGTTAATTAACAATAGCAATATATTTGGCATTTGTTAATTGATGTGAAAGCAAAAATTAACTATCAGCTTAAAATCTATTGTTTTCATTTTATTATCTATAAGAATTGATTTGATTAGAGTTTATTTTTAGTATGAAAAGTCTGTTAGCAATCTGGAATAAGAGAAATAGTATAATATTTAATCGTTATTTGAGTCTAAAATGAGCTTGAGACGTATCTAATAGCTGAAATAGAGAGTAAAATCTATTAAATACGTGGCCTTTATGTAACGTGATCGACAATTTATTTCTAGAGATAATAATAGTTTATAGGAAGCTGTTTTAGATACATATGAGAAGACAATTTTATATAATCTTATAAAGAGGAAAGATTTGTTTTTTTGTGTGTGTGTGTATGTTTGTAATAAACAAACTCAAAAACTACTGGACCGATTTCAAAAATTCTTTCACCGTTGGGAAGCTACACTAACCCCGAGTGACATAGGCTATTTTTTATCCCTGTTTTCCCACGGAAACGGGAAATACGAGTGTGAAACCGCAAGGCGTCCACTAATAATATATACTCGTATATTGGGTCTCCGAGAATACTAGCGTTTCAGTTTTCGGACTAGCAACTATTAGCTGACGTACGAGGTACTCGTAGGTTCTATTTGTCCGGCGCCAAATAACGTTTTAATGTACTTTTTTATGATTTTCTTTTTTGTAAGTGCACTGTGACAAATAAAAATTGTTTTCTTTCTTTTTTTCATAAAGGTTAGTAGGGTAGGGTGTACAAAATAAGAAAAGAACATTATTTGAAGTACTGTTGGATCAACTTAACTAGGCCGGACTGAAGTAGGCGACAAGTGGTTGCGCAGATGCATTTTTTGGAAGTAAATGGTGACAGGAAGCGGGGGGCGGGGGCGGTAACTAAACCAAGAGAATTAGAGATGCGATTACGCATTACATTGTCATAATTAATATTACTAACTCATGTTTTTTTGTGAATATTTTGGTAAAGAAATTGTTTTTCAAAGTTTCTTTATTATTTACTGTAACTGTTCTAAATTTAAACTTTTATGAATTCATTTAAATAGTGTTTTTATATAGTTGAATTAAAATGTTGTTAGTATTAATCGTTTTCGTATGTAATTTTAGGTTATTAATCGATTAATCGTTTTCGTAAGTAATTTTAGGGTCGCATCTCTATGATATGCGCAAAAGTGATAAAAACCTAACTTCAATCCGGTCAAGATACGTTGATCGTACTGTATGTACCTACACAATCAGAAATTAAAACAAAATAAAAAATTAAACATGCATGTTTTATTTTTTTCTGTGCTCTGCGACCCCTCAGATTAGGAATTTTCGTATAAATTAACCACAAGACCAAATAAACTTGCCTGTAAATTAATATTCATTTCTACACCTTCTATATTGATTGCTATAAATCCTTTGCTACCTCTACTGAATGCAATTTGATTATGTCCGTTGTCCCACCATCTTGTAACTTTGGTACCATGGACTTTGTTTCTGAAACCTGCCATTCTGTAGATTGTACTCCAGCGGTGTTCGCATACCCAGCCTCCTCCACAGGTTCCATTCTACAAATACATTTGAGACTATTGAGAAGCGGTTCCAGAAAAGAAGATTAAAAAAACGCTTTTATTCGGCACATTATCATCAAAACTGATATCGTTAATCCATGGCAATTTGGCATATCGTCTTTCTTCTTTCATTATCACCATTAAACATGTAATAAATTAAGTAATAGCCATGAAAATATCCAATTCTTTTAGGCTGCATTTTTGGACAAATAAAAAACTGACGAATTGATAAAATATACAGCCTTCTAAATATCTACCCTTACCTGATAAATTACTGGAGATTCTATGTTTTCATTGCTATCGTAAGGAGGCCCCTGATCGTTTGTATCGAAGAAATAACTGCTAGTTATTCGAGCCTGGCCATAAGAATGAGCTAAAAGAAATGCTATAGCAGCTTGATATTTCGATCCATATTTATAATTCAATGAATTGGATGCACGTTGAGTATCATGATTTTCAGCAAAAATTAAAGCATTTGCACTCGGTAGCATATTCCAGGATGATGTTCCCCACGATGTTAAAGAATTCAAGGGTTTTTGTCCATTGAATATTTGATATAGGGTTGACACACCCTGAAAGTAATATTGTACATGTATTACAGTGTGACCCAAAACCGTTATAAAGCAATTCAAGCGGTCTGGCGTACAAGTGTAGAGTGGACATATAGGGCGGAGTGGGGCGTTTTAGTACGTTCAGGCCCTATGTTATCGCTCCATGTTCTAGTGGTGAATAAGGGTCTTTCGTAGACAATTATTTTTGACTTTCCTCTATTTTTTGTAAACTATGTATTCCTCTTAAATATATACGGTAGACAATAATTGTTGATAAGAAAAATTAAATAAATAAATTGTAATTGCTTAATATTTTAGGTACAAAGAACATTGTGCAGTTAAATATATTTTTATATAGACATACTTCAGGATTTTTTAACGCTAAGTTATATAACAAAATTTCTTTTACAAAAAACATTAACCGACTTCAATCACGGTTGATTTGCTGGCATTTATTGAGGAGTTTCGTTCTCTGTCTCCGAAACTCATCATCAGGTCTTTACGAAATTTATATGGAACCATTTCGGAAAAAACCTGTTACGAACAAAAAAATTGAATATCCGTCTATATATGACGGATTTATGCCCAAATATACATAAAAAATGAAAACATCCGAATTGAGAACCTCCTCCTTTTTAAAGTCGGATAAAAACAGGAAACGTCATCGTAAAATGTATATAATTGTTTCTGATAAAATATTCTTTATAATAACGATTACAATAGCTATGGTCCTCAGTGCATTGTTTTCCGACAAAATTGTAGAGAAAAAATATATCAAGAAAATGTTTTTATAATTAAGAAAACTAATCATTATCTTCTACTTCTTAAAAAAATCTCACAATACAACATTGATAACTTTAGCCAAACAAGTTAACTCTAGTTCTTTACAAACTTAAGAGTTAACAAAATAATTAGTACGTACATGATTCATCAATGTAGCTAAATAAGAAACTGGATGAACCTTTCTTGTATCTTGACTTTTAAAAGAATTTACAGTGTAAACTTTGCTAAAAGGTTTTGTGGTTAAATTATATTTGAAGGTAAATATTTTTAAAACCTTTAAAATGCTAATGGGGTAAACTGATTCAGCAAAAAATACAATGAAGAGGCATTGAGGAGCAGAATAATTCAACACAAAAATTAAAGTCTTCATACAATGTTACATCTAGAGACCTTTACTGAAATGGGGAGAAAGTAGATCTCACTCAAAATGATCGACAGTTTTCATATAAAAACACCTGGGCCCATAACAACTGGCAGAGTCGATGTTATCCTAGATTGATTTGTATTTTTTTCGCTAGGGTTTCAATACAGTACCTACTGTAGTTTGATATTATTCAAATTTGTATTTTTAAAAGTATTGGCAAAGCCATTGTAGTACTGGTATGTATTAAAGTGAAGCTCTCTGCAATTAAATATGCACGGACCGTATTGCCTTAGGTATATTGTCGGTAATGGACGCATCTACCACCATAAACGATCGTAGGTTCTAAGTTCTTACGGTAAAACAATACTTACGGTAAACTCTGTCACATCACCCAAGTCCTTATATTCAGAAGGAGAGACTGCACCTCCTTGAGAAACTTCTTGATAAACATAAGCTCTAGAATGTGGCAAAAACCCAAACGCAGTATTTAAATCTTTAACAGAATCATAGATTGCCTTTAGATCTTCTGGCCACATGTGTTTGGCTGCGTCGACTCTGAATGTAAAAAGAGGAATTGTTTTAAACTCAATACTTTTTCTTTGTTTAATATGTAAAAGATCGCGCGGTCGTGTACCAACAAGGTGGGAAGGAGAAAGGTAAAAAAAATATCCTCCAGTTTTTACACGGTCTCTTCCTCCAGTTTTTGTCCAGCGCATCTCTTACGACCGTGTAGGTAGATCCTCAGACCAAAGAAGGTATTAATGTTTTGTGGGTAGATCATTCGCTCCAGATACAACCATCTCTAACTATGATTCAGAAATGAGGGACCGACTGCAGAGAGACCCTTTGGTCATATTGGATAAAATTTAAGTGTCACTTGTGATAATTCGTTGACAGAATTAAGCTACGAATAGTTGACAGTTCGCCGGCATCACGCCGCCGTGAAGAACGTCAATTATCTTATCTTGCCATTTTAAAATTGACTTTAACACACATGGTTTTAAGTTGGAATCTTAATTTGGATTCGGATCGGATTCTTCTTTATATACCACAAGCTTATCCCTGTGGCATCACCTGCGTTTTTTGGTTTTTATGGCCTATGTGGTACTCCAGGCTAGTCCCAAGTCCTTATATTCAGAAGGAATGACTGCACCTCCTTGAGAGACTTCTTGATAAATCTATATGGACTATAATCTATATGGACTGCCTCTGTGGCGCGGTGGGAGTGTATCCGACTGCTACGGGTTCGATCCCCACCCAGGATAAAACTTTGTGTGATGAGCACGATGGTTTATTCTGTGTCTGGGTGTTATTTATCTATAATATGTATGTATTTAGAAATATATAAGTATGTTTATTAGTTGTCTGGTTTCCATAGTACAAGCTCTGCTTAGTTTGGGATCAAATAACGTTGTGTGAGTTGTCCCAAGATATTAATATTATTATATTATTATTATATAAAATCTGTTCAGCTGTTCTAGAATGATACAAAAACAAACATGATGGATGTTTGTTTCGCATTTAAACTTTGGCATTTATGATAGTGGTAGCATGACTGGTATAGTCATGTTACATTATATTTAGGTATAAGTTGATAGTAATATATAGGTAATGCAAAACAAGGAAGACGAGTGAGAAAATAATGGCCATTTTAAAAACATCTTTCAACTATTGGTATTTGTAGTTAAGACTGTATAACTAGTTTAGTCATACATTTTGTTATAACTTAAGAATTTAAATAAATAATTGATTATGAAAATATATCTAATACTTAATCACGTGAATAAATTAAAGTAAAATACCGTGTTTATTGCCTGTCGTTTAGACCGTAATATATATATTTTCATAATGTGTAGAAATTGCGAAAGTTTATCAACATTTATAAATAACTAGCTGTCCCGCGCAACTTCGTCTGCATAATTTTCCCCCGTTTTTGCAACATTTCTAATTGCTGCTCCTCTCCTATAGATCGTAGTGTGATGTTATATAGCCTATAGCTTATAGCCTTTCTCGATAAATGGACTACCCAACAGTAAAATAATTTTTCAATTCGGTTCAGTAGTTCCTGAGATTACCGCGTTCAAACAAACAAAGAAACAAACTCTTCAGCTTTATAATATAAGTATAGATTGATGTTAGATGCAAAGTTACTTAAATATTTTTTAATTAAGGTACATGTTCATTATTAGTAGGTACGAGTATGTGTGTATGTTATAAATTTACCAACCTGAAACCAGCTACGCCCAGTCTTACAAGTTTATTAAGGTACTGCGAAATCTTCTGTCGGACATAGGGTATCGTTTGGTTTAGATCTTTAAGTCCCACCAACTGACAATCGCGAACCTAAAAACATGAATTAATTAGGACTACACCATATAATGAAAAAAATGCAAATACTTATAAACAACTAGCTGACTCGCGCAACTTCGTCTGCGTAAATTTTCCCCGTTTTTGCAACATTTCTTATTGCTGCTCCGCTCCTTATTTCTCCACTATTTAATGGATGTTATTATACATATAAACCTTCCTCTTCAATCACTCTATCTATTAAAATTAACAATTAAAACCGCATCAAAATCCGTTGCGTAGTTTTAAAGATTTAAGCATACATAGGGATATAGGGACAGAGAAAGCGACTTTGTTTTATACTATGTAGTGATTGATAATAGGCAAACCTTCTACGCCCCAACACACACAAAAAACCTCGATTATAATTCGGATTTATTTTTAATAAATAATCATAGGCAGTGTCTATCGCTCTTGTTATTGTTATCATCTCCAAATAAATTAGATTGCTTCTATTAGAAGTGGGTTCACGTAATGGGTGGGATTCTAACTAGCGACCTGACTGTTGTAAAATGCATTGTCTTCACTAGACTATAGCTTTTTTACAAAAATATTGAAGTTAACGGTAAGCAACATAGTTGCCAGTAGCGTAATTGTCAGTAATAGTTGCTAGTAGAATATTGGCTAGTAAAATTACTATTAAGTATTTTACCAGCGGCTATTCTACTAGCAGGTAAAGTACGAGTCACTATGTCTCTTCACCGAATTGGCCCAACATTTTCAAAGAATACTTCTTACTAAAAAAATATTAACTTATTATACCTTTAACCATTTCATTTCAACCGTCCTTAATTTTAGACTCTTTGTATAAGCACCCTCATAAGGGTCACTCCATTAAACGCTCATACAAACCTCAGTGGCATTATTATAGTTGTTTATGTCGCATTCTGGTTGGTGGAAATGCTCCTTTCTGTAAGGCACAGCTGGGTAATTAAAGTTGGCAAAATCTGCCGTACTGCCGGCTGTGCCTGAATTCGAATCGTGATTGCCCGTCATGTGGTTAAACACAACGTCGACGTATACTCTGTAAATAAACACGTATGTAGGTACGATGTGGTCTGAATAATTTATTGGTGAGTAAAATGTTCTGTCTACGAGTTTTTTGGTTGTAATAAATATTCGTTGCTGCTGACATATATCTGTAAAGGAGGATATTTTAATTTACTCCTTTTAAAAAGTTTACCGCACTACGATACGATTCCTTACGGCTTTTACAAATCGTGACACAAATTGTGCTCAGATTCAAAACGGTTTGTGGTTCATACAAAGCGATGTCCCGTATGGAAATTAAGCCCACAACCTTTTACACAGCAGTCGTAGGCGTTCCCACTACTACAGAATATTAGGATTACCCACAGCAGCTCTTTGTAGACTGTGGAAGATAGCCCTTGCTAAACGATATTGGGCGGGACTCATGCCAGCGAAATGGGTTGATATTACGTTAAGGTAATTAAACTCTAGATCCGAATATTGCCTTACAGTTTAAGCTAGATGAAAGTGATTTCATGCGGCGCTTCTATCTTCCTTGAGTAAGAATATAAGTAATATAAGGTACTTAAATGTTTTGAAATCCCAATACCTATACAATTCATCAATACGCTTTCCGAGTGTCGTGACAATAACTAAGAAAACAAGTTACCTACCTAACAATTCATCAATCAATGCTCGTGGTAACGATAGGTAAACAAATATCTATTGTCGAGTAGGTGACAAATCTCTTCGTCATTGCGATCACTTGAAAACAATATAAAAGACGACGAGTCAGTTGGAAAATCAAAGTGAAGAATTTGTAAGTAAAAACAAAAATTAATATCATGGTGAAACATAGAGACCTATGTACTAGAGCTTTGTCATTTCCTTTAGGCTTTTAGTTTAATGATAATAAATTTATTTATTTATTTTATCCAACTTATACTAACAGATAATCTAACCATATAAGTTTTAAGATAAGTACATGACATATTATTTAGTATAAATTTATGAAATCTATACATATAATAAAATTGTAAATTTCACGTGTCTGTACACGGTCGAACAAAGTGAAAAAAAAAATTGGGAAATGTTCAAAAAGAGTATTTAAACACACATGTGCCTAAATAGTATTTTAGACACATGCAACTTACCTAACGCCAGCATTGTTGCACTCATTCTAGAAAATCTGCCTCACTTCCTGAGCGAGTTTGTAATTTGTAGGACATGACTTGGTACCGCTCATACCAAGGTCTAGTGCCATCGCCAAGGTGGATTATCAAATTTTCAGAAGCTGGTGAAGTCTGAAAATATCTAAGGGATTAAACATTTCACACATTATGAATTCTGTTAGCAGGTGCGAGCTTGCTTTATATGGTTATAAAAATTTCTTAGAGGGCACGGTGCCGAAAGGCCCACACTTCCAAAGAACTAATGGCTGTCGCGCGAACAAATTTGCAATTGACTCTTCAGTGTTTGTCTCTGGCATGAGGGGGGGGGGCATGTAGCCAGGGAGCCCCGTATAATTGATACGGCGGTACCTCCGCCTCTGTCTAGTAAGTACCTATACCAAGGTGACAACTTTTAGTATAATTGTAATTTTTTCAGGCATTTCTTGCCAATTACTTTATAAATACAATAATTGCATTTTTGTATTTATAAAGTAATTGGCGAGAAATGGTTATAAAAATAACTATAATATTCGCCCTACGACATCATAATTTGTTAAAATGCTCTCTGTAACGAAGCAATAACAAAAGCCGTGATAGTTCTTTAACTACCGGCTAGATGGCGCATGCGAGGGCCCAACTCGCAAGCATCAAAGAATAGAAAAAATTGAGATCTAGTAACATAGTCCAGATAGGTGGTTCGATTCCGGCCCCGGTTTGGCATTACAGAAGTCTCGGGTTCAATTCCTGGGTCTGGACTTAACATTTTTTTATCTTTCAAAAATGCAATTATTGTAACTTTTAGTATAGGTATTAAAGATCAAAAATAGCTCTCAGTTATTGCTCGCAGCTTCATCTTTTCTTTCATAGTTATACAGGTAAGTAGTTTAGCTACGAAAACCAAACAGACAGAATAACTGTCGCAATGAGAATATAAATTAACTCAGTAGTTAGTAATAGGTATTAAAATCACGACTAAGACGAAACTAACACGAAAAAGACGACTTTCGCAGTAGGATACAAGCCCCGTGTCGCGGGGGACTTTACAAACATACAAGTCACGGACACAAAGCACACCCAGACTCGGAACAACGATTTGTGGATTACCCAAAGTGGTGTCCCCTGTGGGAATCGAACCCACGACTTCTTGCGTAGCAGTCGGACACACTCCCACCGCGCCACAGAGGCAGAAGGGATTCCCTTCTGCCTCTGTGGCGCGGTGGGAGTGTAGGAGCAGGGTGGAGTGTAAATGAGTAAAATTTTTAAGATTGTGATTTTCTGAGGAATAAATTTTTGGATCGCGCGGCAATTCATCTCGCAGCCGACAAAAGCGCGCCGCGCTCTGCTAACTAAAGTTTTCCCAGCCACCATTCAATAAACTAAAATTTATTATTACCTGCACTGCTCCATAGCCTTTAGGTCCAAGGAACCGTTCGCATTCATTTGCTATGTCCAACCATTTCCATTCGAACATTTGAACAATGACCGTCCTGTTAGGTAGCTGGTTAGTCCTTTTGCGGTGCTCTTTATTACAGTAAACATTACCACTTAGGAGAATACATAGTAACCATAATATTAATGGCACTTTCTAAAAAAAAATCATAACATTACAACTTAATAAAAAAAGTTACCTACCTACGTATTTTTCTTGCGGCTGCCGATGTCGATAATGATATGACCGATTTCGATACCAAGGAAAGTATCGAAATCCAAATATAGTAGAGACAAAACATGTTATAAGTTATTTAAAATGATGGGTCCATGTCCCACTCGAAGAAGGAAAATCCAACCTTTGTTGTACAAGGTACAATGACCTATGTAACTGCTCACCAGAAGTAACTATACCTAAGTCTTGAGTGTGTCATAATTAGCGGTCCTCCAGAAAATTCACATTAAAAAATAACCTAAGTAGATAAATATTATAAAATATTTTAAAATATATTAGATAGGTACTCACCCCTTGCATTTTGTTCGCTGCAAATATTTTATTTAATTTTCTTGTAACAAGTTACGTTTAGATTCTTAACACAACCGGCTCGCTAAGTTTCCATCAACAAGTAACCACGAACGATTTTTAGTTATAGGTTTTAATAGGAGTATCTATGTGATACATTCACGCTTCTACGACATATTGTAAACAATTGAATCACAAACAAGCGGTTCGTGTCTGTGGTCAGGCCGTAAAGATGCGGTGAAGAGTAGTTATACAGGGTGTACCTAATCGTTTAGTATGGACAGTCCCATTAGTTAACTACTCCGAAAATCAGAGAAAAAATAGTAGGCAGGTACTATATTCACATAGAATATTATAGCGTATACAACTGTATAGACTTTCACTGCAATATAGACCGTATCACTTACTGCTGAAAGGAATATTTACCTTTGAAATTTCCGTAAAAATTTAAGCCTTTCCGTCAATTTCACACGTTTTCGTGTATATTTTCAAACTAGATGAAACTTACACTTTTTCCTAAGTTGGAGTAAACATGAATTATTAAAAAAAATAATCGTAAAAATTCGGAGAAATCATTAGACAAACATAAAAACATTTTTTTTTTATTTCATTAATTTGATTAAAAGCCCTAATAGATCATCATATGAAAAAACCCAAATTCAATAATATTACATATCCACGCATAGAATACATAACATACTTATTTAAGTCTGTTAAAAATAAGTTTAGGTACCTATTTACCGCCCGTAAAATCTAGCGGCTAGGGCCACTCCACTCAAAGAATGCAAATCCGCGTCAGACGCTGCGGATTTGCCTTAAGAAGAGAAGAGAAGTAAACCTTTAAGTAAGTTTTGGTTTCGTGGATGAAACGGTAACAAATGTAAGTAAGCATTCTTTGAGTGGATTGCACACAGAAAAGTCTGATTTTAACTATAATTAAATATTTATTTTAAACATTTTCAAATTGAAAGTTATCAATACATAAGAATGTTCAAAAAAATAATTTAGTGTGTAAATAATAATAAATAAATGGGGACACTAACATACACTCTGTATAAGTAAATAAAACGTGCCTATTCTATATTTAGCATAATAATATAATGACTTACATTATATAGAGCCCGTTTCCTACTAAATGCTATAATGATCTCCAACAAAACATACAGCGGATGAGATACTACAGTAAACTATTACTCGATTCGAAATATCTTTTAACTAAAATCTTATTAAGACGAAACACAACGCCATTTGTAGGCCTCTTTCTCTAAAACGAAATTCATGAATTTTCGTTGTCTTAAATTTCTTGAGTTCCCGGAGATAAATTTAATTCATTTCTGGATAACCACAAAAAGTCCGAACCCATTGACGATTTTCGGGAATGAGTGGATTAAATTAACGTTGCTCACTCGGTATATTACCTAGCACCTCATTTTTAATGGAAACTTTGTTTTCATTGAATTAAACTTGGCAAAACCTGTATAATGGCAACCAGACTATTGATAAAAATACTGATATATTTCTAAATATATACCTACATATTATAGAAAAATTAGGTACGTTGTACAGCAGGATGTAAGGGGGCGCATCACCATCTTTCGCTCCAAGCCAACCTCACCTGCACGCGGTACATCCTGCTGTACAACGAACGAGGCTCTGGCGACCGGCTGGTGGCGGTATAACCATCCCAATTTAAGGCGTAGCTGAAGTAATAGGTCAGTGACGGGCAGCAGCGTCACTGATGCGAGAGCTACGCCCTGCGATCGCCAACCCGCCTGCCCAGCGTGGCGATTATGGGCATTACCCCCATATGCACCAAGCACAAAAGCAACGGCCCCCAGTTCCCGGCAGTCACGCTATTCCTGGACATGGTGGCGTCCACGGTAACGGCGTGGCGGGGGGTGCTAAGAATCTCCGGGCTACGGAAGGCCACCACAACCGACTGACCCTGGCGACGTATAACGGACGCACGCTACGGCTAGACTCGCATCTGGCACAACTTGAGGTGGAACTTGGGAAGATTAGGTGGCATATCCTCGGGTTAAGTGAAGTCCGAAGAGAGGGAGAGGACACCATAACCCTCGAGTCAGGCCACCTTATGTACTTCCGCGAGGGAGACCAAAAATCTCAAGGTGGTGTTGGGTTTCTGGTAAATAAGTCCCTTTCTGACAGCGTTGTGGAAATGTCTAGCGTGTCGAACAGGGTAGCGTACCTCATTATCAAGCTCACCGAGAGGTATAGCCTCAAGGTAGTGCAAGTGTACGCACCGACCTCGGCACATCCAGACGACGAAGTGGAGGATATGTTCGATGACATATCGAGGGCCCTCCACTCCACCACTAAGACCCACTACAACGTTGTTATGGGGGACTTCAACGCTAAAGTGGGAGTACAAAATTGCAGCGAATTGGTAGTAGGATCCCATGGATTTGGAAGCCGAAATCATAGGGGGCAAATGCTAGTCAACTTCCTCGAACGGGAGGGGCACTTCTTGATGAACTCCTTTTTCAAGAAACGGCCCCAAAGGAAGTGGACGTGGCAAAGCCCCGACACTATGACGAAAAACGAGATCGACTTCATCATGACGGACAAAAAGCATATATTCAGAGACGTCACCGTGATCAACAGGTTTAATACCGGTAGTGATCACCGACTTGTCCGAGGTTCTCTGAATATCGACTTCAAGGCGGAACGTGCCCGTCTGATGAGGTCCAGGCTCCGACCTACTTTGCTCCAAACCATGATAGGATCCGAAGCGTTCCAGTCAAACCTGGATAACCGATTTGCTGCCATGGAAACCACAACAGACGTAAACCAGAAGCTCGTAAATGTGGTTCGGATACTCAGGGAAGAAGGTACGAGATTTTGTGAAATGCAGCGTAAGGGCAAGAAGTCAAAGCTTTCGGAAAAGACTTTAGGGCTAATGAAGGAACGACGTGAAAACCCACCCGTCACTTCGTCGGAAAAGCGCGCTCTAAACCAAGAGATCAATAGGCTTATACGACACGACCTTCGGTGCTCCAACACTCTTTTGATTAAAAGAGCGATCGAGCAGAACCGGGGTTCAAAAGTGTTCGTACAATCTCTTGGAAGAAGCCACCTGACGAAGTTGACCACAGCAAGTGGAGAAGTCGTTTCTTCGAAGCCGGCAGTCCTCTCCGAAGTGGAAGGCTTCTATGGCCGATTATACGCTTCGCATGCATCTCAACCTGATCCTGAAAATGAGGGTCCTAGAGCCACTCTAACACGCCACTACACCGAAGACCTGCCAGAAGTCAACATTGACGAAATCGTGCTGGCTCTTAAACAGCTGAAAAATGGAAAAGCCCCTGGAGAGGATGGCGTTACAACAGAGCTGTTAAAAGCTGGAGGTAAACCCGTACTGAGGGAGCTCCAAAAGCTCTTTAATGCTGTCCTGTTTGAAGGGAGAACTCCGGAGGCGTGGAGTAGAAGTGTAGTCGTCTTGTTCTTCAAGAAAGGAGATAAGACCCGGCTAAAGAACTACCGACCTATTTCTCTTCTAAGCCACGTCTATAAGCTGTTTTCAAGAGTCATCACGAACCGTCTTGCGCGAAGACTTGACGAATTCCAACTACCGGAACAGGCTGGATTTCGGAGCGGATATGGCACCATAGACCACATCCACACAGTGCGGCAGATTATACAAAAGACCCAGGAGTATAATCAGCCCCTGTGTCTAGCATTCGTGGACTATGAGAAGGCCTTTGACTCGATTGAAATCTGGTCCGTTCGGGAGTCTCTGCAGCGATGCCAAGTAGATTGGCGATATATCCAAGTGATGAGATGTCTCTACGAAGCCAAACATGGTGGCATGGGGACATGGTGGCATGTCCGTCCAAGTACAGAATCAGCAAACAAAACCTATACCATTGCATCGAGGAGTGAGGCAAGGGGACGTTATTTCCCCGAAACTGTTCACAAATGCAATGGAGGATATGTTCAAGACGCTGCACTGGAAAGGGCGGGGCATCAACATCAATGGTGAATACATTTCTCACTTGCGATTTGCAGATGACATTGTCATCATGGCGGAAACGCTGCAAGACCTGCAACGGATGCTGAATGACCTGGCTGACTCCTCTGTACGCATCGGCCTACGGATGAACTTGGATAAAACCAAGGTCATGTTCAATCACGGCGCCGTTCTCGAAGTTGTTCAAAAATATGTGTACCTCGGGCAGTCATTGCAGTTAGGTAGAAACAACTTCGAGGACGAGGTGAACAGGAGAATTCGGTTGGGTTGGGTGTTTGGTAAGCTACGTCAAGTCTTCTCATCGTCGATCCCACAATGTCTAAAGACTAAAGTCTTTAATCAGTGCGTCCTACCCGTCATGACATACGGAGCCGAAACGTGGACACTGACGGTACGGCTGGTCCACAAGTTCAAAGTCGCTCAGCGGGCTATGGAACGGGCTATGCTCGGAGTTTCTCTTAGGGACAAAATCAGAAATGAGGTGATCCGGCAGAGAACCAAAGTTATCGACATAGCCCACCGGATTAGCAAGTTGAAGTGGCAGTGGGCTGGCCATATAAGCCGAAGAACCGACAACCGTTGAGGTAAACGAGTTCTTGAGTGGAGACCGCGGCTTGGCAAACGTAGTGTAGGACGCCCTCAAGCCAGGTGGAGTGATGATATACGCAAAACGGCTGGCAGGAGCTGGATGCGAGAAGCCGAAGATAGAACAAAGTGGCGTGCAATTGGAGAGGCCTATGTCCAGCAGTGGACTGCGATAGGCTGATGATGATGAGGTACCTGCACCAAGACACAGATTATATAATCGTGCTCATCACATAAACATTTATCCTGGATGGGAACGGAACTCACGACCTCTGGGTTAGCAGTCAGGGTCACGAACCACTAGACCAACAGGCTAGTCCCTAAAAATAATATATGTGCAGTTAATGCTAAGAATGATCACTTGCAGACAAAATATTTAGCCTGGATTTACTCAACTGAATCCATCTATTTCTTTCTACTACGTCTGACATCCATTCAAACAATCTAAACGTAAAAAAAAATACTTAAATTATGTATGATGTTGCTCTTTCCTGCAAAAGAACTATCTGAACGGATTTTGATGACGAAGCATACTTTTGGGACCCCCTGTATATGTTACCGTCAAAGTGATTAATTTTGTGATTTTATATAATCGCTACGAATTATGCATAATAAAAACGCATTTTAGTAAAAGTGATAATAAGGTCCGAATAAATCACTTTGCCTAGTTATTATTTATAATATATAGCAAGGCCTAGGTTAGATAATAAAATGGGTATATTTTATGCGAAACGAGTAGTAGGTATGTAGTAAATCCAGTTTAAAACTATGACAAAATCGAATTTGCCCACCCCGACTTCACGTGTTGTTGTTCGTGACACCCCGACGGTGATATGCAGAACCGGAGGCGCGGAGGGACTGAAGCCACCGTCCGCTGTGCCAGCGCGTGGCACCATGCGAGCCGTAGCGGCCGAGGCTAGTCGCCAAACAGCAAGCCGAGGCTGTGGAGGCGAGCATAGGTGCCAGCGCTTTGTTACGCAAGGGAGAAGAAGCTGCACTTTCCAGAGTGTCGGAGAAGATATGATTCTTAGGGTCTTAGCGATAAAGTTTGACCCATATTGACAGTTTATCATCATCGTCAACAACCATTAGTGACACCAATACTAACATTTCTCATTAATCATCGTCACCAATAGATAATTATTACCAACCACCATCACCAATCATCATCGTCAATTATCATGATCCATCATCATGAATTCGTGATCGATACTTTTCCTAATATCAACTATCTATTATGGATAACACCTAGTTAAAATGGTTATTTTGTCATATTTACTACGCGACTTTCTCATTGTTCATAACGACTAACTAGCATAATCTCGAATTAAACAAATTTACCTACATATACATCAGAATAACACTTAGGGCTATAAAAATAAAACTAAGCTCGGGTGAAGCCACAAGGAAAATCCAGCAAACAATAAACGATCGATTTTTCTTTGTACAGTCAAAGTAGGTCAAAAGTAGATACTTCATGTCCGTCTTTTCTACATTTTACAAATAAATTTAAGCTATTATATTAATTTAATCTAAAAACTTACATTATATAGAGCTCGGCTATTTCTTACTATATACTCCAATGATCTCCAACAAGCACACAGTAGATAAGAAACTATCACAACACTGAAGTGAATTAAGGAGGGAACAATTGATTTATGTTACCTACTTATAATATTGGTGGTTACTGACTTTTACCAGGAAAACTCTTAGTACCAGGAATGACAAATGCAAAATTACGTAAAAACCAGTAGTAGTATCATCTTCCAGTTGTTTACCAACGGATATGCGTCTATTACATAAACAATAAGCAACCGATTGTCACGGTTGTTCTTTGTGCACAATCAAAAGTACTTCGTGTCCGTCTTTTATACGTTTGTAAAGAAACTTAGTCTATAGTATTAATTGTTTGTATTGTTACCACTGTGTGAAGTATCGATGCAATGGAATCTTACATTTAAACTGCCTCTGTGGAGTGTGTCCGACTGCTACGCAAGAGGTCGTGGGTTCGATTCCCACACTGACATCACTTTGTGTGATCCACAAATTGTTGTTCCGAGTCTGGGTGTACTTTGTGTCCGTGATTTGTATGTTTGTAAAGTCCCCCGCGACACAGGGCTTGTACCCTAAGGAGTTGTCTTTTATAAAAAAAAAATCACTTCTTGAGATCTGCATATTTAAAAAAAATGCGTGTCGGGATATATTTATTACGTGCCCGTCATTTCTATACTTATATTTGTAAAGAACGTAATTCTACAGGATTAATTAGGTTTGAGTAGAATTGCAAGATAGCTTTACATCGATAGTTGTGTGATAACAGTGACGGATTTTGGTTAGGGGGCTAAATTAGTTGAGTAATTTCGGTATGGCATGGCTCGACCCCACCAAGGGTATTTTTTGTTAAGGTTAATGCTAAAAAGTACGTACACACACGGAAAGACTCAGATATTTTTTAGGGAAGCTTGAACTCATTAGCTTCTTTCCCCCTGGATGCTTCGCCACTGTCTAGTGATGGATTTTTGAGATTTTTTGGTGTAAAGGTATTTTGAACCTTCGGCTTCTTGTATCGATTTTCGAAATTTAGGGTAAAATCGGGTAAGGCCGGTCAGGAGGTAATATCGGTCATAGCAATTTCTTATATTTTACACACGTAGGTACCTACTAGGCGAGTGCCATAACCTGAATTGTAGGCATGCGGCGTTTTCATCACTACATAGTATAAAACAAAGTCGCTTTCTCTATCCCTATATCCCTATGTATGCTTAAAGCTTTAAAACTACGCAACGGTGGTTTTTTTTTAAAATAGATAGAGTGATTGAAGAGGAAGGTTTATATGTATAATAACATCCATTAAATAGTGGAGAAATAAGAAGCGGAGCAGCAATAAGAAATGTTGCAAAAACGGGAAAAATTTACGCAGACGAAGTTGCGCGTGCTAGTATCTATTATTATAAAAAAGCAACCGCAAGGCAATTACAATGCAACTTCGAAACGATACGGCATAAAATCCTAACTATCTAGGGTCAATTGAGTGCAAACTATTTTATCTTGTGTTGAATTCAATATATTATGTAGGCAGTAGGCACCTACATACAAGTATGACACATAACCGTTTCTGACAATATTATCATTACAATGACGACGTAACTGAGTGTAGGTAAATATTATTTAATTAATTATCCTGAGCTACTAGAAGGTAGGGAAGTGTTTTGTATTTTTTTTTCTGTAAGGTAAGTATAGTAAATAGGATAAGTAGTAGTTATTATATTACTAACTAGCTGCCCGCCTCGGATTTCGTACGGGTGTTCGAATAAAGAAAATGTGAGCAAATCTCTCCTTCACTGTACGATCATGTTATGAAATAAAATGGCATTTCCAACTCCTTTTTTATAAAACGTAATACGAGTACGTAGCCGTGTGGTGGCTTTAGAATGCATGCTATTTCCACCCGTGAATGTTGTAAAAAGCGACTAAAGGAACTCTCACCAGATAACAGGCAGAAGTGTTATCCTGGGTACCGAAAACAAATCTGCCATCACCAACCCGCATGCCAAGCGTGGTGATTATGGCGATATCCCCCCAAAATGAAACACACACTAACGAAACGGCCCCTAGTCACTGGCGGTCCCGCCTGGCCGTGGTAGCAGTCATGGTAACGGTGGGGCAAATGGTGCTAAGAATCCCCAGCAGAGATCGCACTACCACCCCCAACGACTCGACCTGACAACGTATAACAGAAGCACGCTGGAGGAAGAAATTGAAGATGGCCCGTAACTTGTCATTTTATTCCTTTTTCTTCTTACAAACTTATAATATCCCAATATCATAGGGTTGTAAGAAGTCCGAAGAGCGGAAGAGGATCAGGTGCGGATCCAGAACTTTGTTCTGGTGGGGGTATTTTGACTCAACTGGGGCATTAGGACTCAACTGGCGAAGTGAGTCGGTCGCTTGACGGGGGTAGGGGTTGCATTTGATTCAACATCGGTACAACAGTCACTGGGGAGGAGGCAATTGCCGGTCAAAACACACCGGTCTAGTGTCAAATTTCTCAATTCTCTCAATAAAAGTTATTTCAGTGTTGCCCCCCCCCCCCCCCTCTTCTTGGATCCGCGCCTGGAACGATAATCCTTAAATCCGGCAACTTGTTTTTCTACCGGGATCAACTGTCACAGGGCGGTGTCGTGTTTATCGTCTCAAGTCTCTCATTCACAACATTACTAAGATCGTCAGCGTGCTGGCCCGTGTAGCGTACTTTATACTCAGAGTATCATCTCGGTACTCGCTGCAGGTTTACGCACCGACTTCGACATATCCAGATGATGAGGTTGAGGATAACCTCAACCTCATGTTCTAAATTCTCGTACATAAGTACGAGGAAATCTCGAAAGCCATGCACACCTCCCCGACTCACTTGACAGTTGTGATGGGAGAATTTAACGCGAAACTGGGTCTTGGGAATTTTGGAGAGCTGAAAATAGGGCAATTTGGTGTAGAACAGCGACTGGCTGACTTTATAGAGAAAGAAAGCCTCTTTATGGTTAATTATTTCTTCAAAAACCCGCCCAAACGCGATGGACCTGGATGAGCCCCAATGGTTCAACAAAAAACGAGATCGACTTCGTCTTATCGATAAATAGGCAAATATTTAAAGATGTCGTGATGTAAGAAGAATTGATGTGATGTGATGTGTGTGTTGAAGATGATTTGGATCGATATACAAGTAGAAAGATCTCGCTTGGTGAAGACCACGCTCCGTCCAGTTCACGCTTACATCCAAAACCCGGGCCATTTTCATCTCGAGTTGTAAAACCGCTTCCAGTGCCAGTGTGCTAAATTGGAGGATTTAAATGTAAGGTTGGTGGAAACGGTGCAAGTGGTTGGAGCTAAATACTGTGCTCGCCGCAAATGTAGAACTCAAAAGCTTTCCGACGACAATCAGAACACTTTATAAGGTATTATAAAGTGTTCTGATTGTCGTCGGAAAGCTTTAACATAACTTTAGCATAACTTTTCTAGTAGCTACCTCAAACTTAGCTGGTAAGCTAAGTTTGAGGTAGCTACTAAAAAAGTTGGAAATCGTAAAATATATGCCCATTGAGCCCTGTCTACGAAATGTATGGAAACGTCTTTTTTTGTAATTTCCGACATATTTCTATACCTACCTGAAGCTCAGTAGGTCCCATACAGTCTTTTAATTGTCATGAAAAACAGAATTGACTTGATTGGAGGTTTTTTTTCATATATTTATCTTATTGATACCTATATGAAAAAAACCCTCGTTAAGAAAAAAATATAGTGAAATCACACACTAGGCCATCGAATCTTAAACTGAAATCATTTACAATTTTTGAACATTTCCTTTCTACAGTCCTAACCGGCCAAGTGTGAGTCGTCGGTAGCGTTGAGGTGAGGGTGGGGGTTCATTTGTACACCGGTATACGGCCTCAACGGCTAAGGGGGGGGGGGGGGGGCAATTGCCTGTCAAAACACATTGTAGTGTCAAAATTCTCAAAACTCAACAGAAGGTTTTCAGCCGCGTCTAGGGGCGGCAATTGCCCCTGTTGCTCCCCAACAGGCACGGATCCAAGGGGGTGGGGCTTGGATCCGTGCCTAGGAATTTGAGGTATATTATGTGATGGAGTCTGCAACTGTTTTGTTCACAGTAGTTGGATCTAATGCTGCGCAAGACTAGCATCATATAAAACACTAGCTGTCCCGCGCAACTTCGTATGCGTAAATTTTCCCCGTTTTTGCAACATTTCACGTCGCTACTCCGCTCCTATGAGTCGTAGCGCGATGTTATATAGCCTATAGCCTTCCTCGATAAATGGGCTATACAACAAAAAAAGAATTTTTCAAATCGGACCAGTAGTTCCTGAGATTAGCGCGTTTAAACAAACAAACAAACAAACAAACAAACTCTTCCGCTTTATAATATTAGTATAGATAGGATAATTGATTTGGAATAGAAAATAAAAAAACAATTCAAAGACGGTACCTTTATTTTCATGTCTTCGATAATTACTATTATTATTTAAAACAATAATTATAATAGGTGTTTAGTTTTAGTCACTCATGTCCGTGTGACTTTAACATTTTTTACTTGACGAAGTCAATATTGTAATCCATAGATTGGGGTCTTCATAGTCTCGACTGTAAAAAAAAATATTAGTTACTTGAAAGGGAAAATAATTGTTAACAAACCATCTACATATTATGTCAAAGAAGATTACATATCACAATTAGTAAGTTAGAAGAGAGAAGTCGGTGTTAAATAGCAAATTATTAATTAGTAGTTAACACCGACTGAAATAAAATTAGTCTTAAATTAACTTCACTAACATATCGACTTAAAAGTACACGCCCCAGGACCTAACGTTAATTTAGGCACTAGCAGGCGCGTTTTCCCGCACTCTGTTTGGCAAGGCTTAGATAGTCTTTTACGTTAGAGTGAAAGAGATAACATTATAGCAATCACTGCCGTAGCCACGCGCCTTTTTTTACCCGACGTAATGTTAGCCCATGACATGACGCATCTATAAGTGAAACATCATTGGTTTTAACAGAATATTTTACTTTCGGTAAATTGGTTTTAAAGTTAAAAAAAACAATTTAAAGAAGTAATCTTCTAATTACCATTCTTATTTCACATTTACCGATTTAGCATTCAGAAGTCATTAATGTTAGACCCTACTAGTGTAGAGTCTAACATCAAATATCTTTTCTCTAGAATAGATAGTATATCACTTACTTCGTTTCCAACATGGATGGCCAACATCATGTCGTATTCGTTAGCTCCTTGGAAGATCTGAGCTCTGCCGTCATTGCCGACAGTGACGCTCTTACCAGTACAACTGTTATTGATCTTCTCGCCAGAAATTACATCACAATAGGTACCGGCTGGCAGGCAAGTCTAGAAGAGAATTATTTTTTTTTATTTTTATAAAAAGACGACTACCGCAGTAGGGTACAAGCCCTGTGTCGCGGGGGACTTTACAAACATACAAGTCACGGACACAAAGTACACCCTGACTCGTAACAACAATTTGTGGATCACACAAAGCGGTGTCCCTTGTGGGAATCGAACCCACGACCTCTTGCGTAGCAGTCGGATACACTCCCACCGCGCCACAGAGGCAGTCGCAATTCGCAATTCTCAATAGGGTCCCCTGACTCAGTGGCGACCGAACCGTGAGGTTAATCAACGTTACCATTGTCAGTCCCATAGATGGGTGACCGTTTTGCAACATTGTCACGTCACACCCCTCCATGTCTTGGAGAGTACGTTAAGACGTCGGTCCTGCGCCTAATCTCTTCGTTGGTATCGAATTTCCGTCTCATCGGACTATGAGAGTGAGGGAATAGAGTGCACTTGTGTCTGCGCAAACACTCGTGCACTCCTGCGTAACCCGACATTGGTTAGGAGATCATTACTTTTGAGTATTTTCAAGTGCTGTTTGAGTTTTTAGAGGTTGTCTCATGCTGAAGCACTTTAAAGTGAATAGTGTCGACTGAAATACTTTTGACAATATCTTCTTTTCACACAATTTGGGGGCCTCTAAGCTGAAAACATAGCTTTGAAATTTCGCAAATAAGTTCCTTAAGTAACATGAATCAGTAGATACTAAGAAGGTGTAGGTTTTCCGATCTCAATATAAAGTGAGCAATTTGAACTTAAAACGAGTCTAAACCACGCTTCTGCCAAAAAAACCGTCACGTCATCGTTTTAATTCCAGCATAAGATAAATTGCTGTTTTAAGGAGACAACGGTAAATTGATACCCTTGGCGTTTTGCATGCATAGGTTATGTTACCTATTTACGGGGAAAAAGGTTGGGGTGAATAGCCGTTAAATAGATAGGTGCGGGGTTCGTGACCAAGAGACCACCAACAGATCAAGCAATCAGCAAAGTCATGTAACGTTACATCCGTCAGTCTATAGATGGGTGACTGTTTTCGAAAAATCTCACATCCTCCATGCCTTAGAAAAGACGTTAAGCAATCGATTTCGCGCCGAATCCTATTCCGGTCACGTCAGATTATCTCCTAAACAGTTCGCTACTACCCGATGAGATTGAGTTCAAGGAACATTATTCCATTATCACCATCAGGCATAAACATACCTGCAAGTTCTGGTTTAGATCCCAATAATCCCTGTTGAAGGCGACAAATGCTTGACCACCTCTGCAGAAAGCGATCTGATTGCTTCCATTATCCCACCAGTCGTTGAGCCCAGAGTTGCCAGCAACATTCCTAAAGACGACCATAGCGTAGATTTGACGCCAACGGTGCTCGCAAACCCAGCCGTTGCCGCAAGAGTTGTCCTGGATAAAGACATTAAGCATTAGCTTGCATTGGCTTTACATGGGGATCATGCCATTTTTAATCAAGTCAAAGCAGAATTTGATTTACATATATTTGAATAAAAGCTCGTGCAACAGTTAGACGTATTTTGGCATCTATTTTGCACAAAGGTTTAGCGCAAAGCTAGATATATTTTGTTAAAAACTTTTTTACTGGTTTTTTTAGAAGCATATTGAGGCACCTATGTGCCTATACTTAAGTATTTTGTTCATCTCAACGATATGACCTAAATGAATGTTGTTTTATATTTTCATCATAATGTTCATCAACTGTTTTATATCCTAATAGCTTGTGGCCGTAGGTCCGCCCGCGTGAATGTCACTCAAAACTCTTAAACTATCTCCATACCAAATTTAATCTAAATTAGTTCAGCGGTTTACGGCCGGTCTCAATAATCTAACTATCGATGGATTGGGCCACTAGAGATATATATTTGACATAAGCTCCATACAAAATATGTCAAAATTCTACCTCTAGTAGCCAAATCCATCGATAGGTAGATTAATGAGACCGGCCGTTAAGCGTGAAATGGTAACAGACAGACAGAGTTACTTTGACATTTATAATATTTCTACTTTAGTGATTAACTATTTTGTCAAATTGCTAATCCATAGGTACTATTGCTAATTTGACAAAATAGTTAATCACGAAAGTTATTTCTACACTTTCCTAAAAATAAATAAGCAAAATGTACTTAGATACCTTTTGTTTATTTATTTTAGGAAAGTTGATTTAATTTACTGCCTTTGATTACATTATCAAAGGCCGTAAATAAAATCAATCATCTCTATCAATCAAGTCACAACGTGATAAATTTTAAGTATACTTTTAAATTCTGAAGATAAGACCAAAATTATAATTCTATACTCACAGAGTTAATTGAAGGCGAAATGATATTTTGAGAGGCATCCATGGGAGGTCCAGCTTCAGTATCAAAGAAATCGAAGCTGCTCATCAATTGAGGATAGCCGTAAGGATGGGCCAACATGAACGCAGTAGCACCTTTATAATTCCTAGCTTGCTTATAAGTAAGGATGTTTCCACCAGCACCGTGTCCTCTCTGATTATCGTGATTATCGATGAAAGTAAGAGCATCTTCGTGAGCTAAAAGACCCCATTGAGGACCCCAACTGACCAACCATCTAAGTTGGTTACCACCTTCGAAACATCTAGAAAGTTCCAATCCGAATTTGAACTCGGTCACAGCGCCAAGAGGGGTATATTCGTCGCGGCTAATAGCTTCACCGCCATCGGCGAAATCAATGACTTCTTGGTAGATGTAGGGACGAGCGTTAGCAGGGAAACCGTGATCTGTGTTCAAATTATTAAGACGGTCGAACATGATCTTCATGTCTTCAGGCCACATATGTTTTGCAGCGTCAATCCTTTAAATAAAATCAAACATGTTAGTCTAGTCCAGTCAGTATGTAATTTACCAAAACGTAACATATCATGTTAAGTTATGCAGTACCTGAAACCAGCAACTCCCAAATTGATCAAATGGTTCATGAAGTTTACAATCATGTTACGCACGTGTTCTAAGCCTTGGTTAAGATCTTTCAAACCAGAAAGTTCACAGTTGCGTACCTGAAACAAAAGTCCTGGTAAAGAAAAAACATCAACGGCATGATAAAGCTTCGACTGATAGAGTTTAGGGTAGACTCCAATGCGTTTATGCATTGCAGCCAACAATAGAGAATGCCGCGGTAAAGCTATTACATAGCATTTTTTATCAACGTATGCCATTTTAATTTTTTTTTTAATTTATGCAGAATTATTTTTTTTCGTTACATTTCGGAGCAGCTCGTCTCGATCCGTGCGAGCTTCGTATAGTCGTACCATATACATAAACGTTAAGCGAACGCTCGGCCAAGCTACATGGTAGGCGGAGTGGGGGGTGTTAGGTTTTATTTTCTAAGCTATGCAATAGCTTAAAGTTCAAAATTATGACACGTTTGTAATGGATCCAAGTCTTTGTACAGTTAAGAGTTTACAATAAACACGACATTAGCAGAAACTAGCTGAACGATTTCAATCAACTCAAAAAGCGAATCAAATAATTGTTTATTTGTAGGTACATATCGCAGCCATAATCTAAAATTAGCTGTTTTATATAAAGCCTAGCCTAAATAGGGCTAACGCCCTATATGACGTCCGAAGGTTCAGCACATTCTAAGCCGAAGGTTTAAATCCAATTGAAAACTGACAAACAACTTTTTGGATGTCCTGAGTTAGGAGCCTTTCTCTCCATATCAAGGAGAATGATTGAAAATACTCACATTCGCAGGGCAGCAGCCGTAATCGTACCCAGAGATACCACACACAGGGTAGTTAAAGTGTTGTCTAGTGTAAGGCACGCTTGGGTAATCCCAGTTAGCGAAGTCAGCCGTGCTTCCTCCCGTGCCGATGTTCTGGGGAGGTTCACCTGTCATGTGGTTGATAACCGCGTCTACGTAGATCCTAAAATATACATCTTATGTCAAATACTCAAGAAAACATTTTCAAAAGGCTATTTTATAAAGTAGTTCTTGTACAGCTTTTTGGTTTTATATAAAACCTTCGAAATAGAAATTGTACGAAAAGTGTTGATGGCTAATGGTGCCACGAGTGTTCTAGAGTGGTGTCACGAACCAAAACTAGGCTCCCACCAGATAGACCGACGACCTGACAAGTGTCGCGGGAGACCACAGATGCGGGTGGCGCAAGAGCGGTCCTTGTGGCGATTTAAGATCTACGAATGGTGCTGTACCTACTAATAACAACTGGACAAGTCAATAAATTTGAACTTCTTTAATCTTCTTTTTAAATCAGAGTTACAGCAAATGCTCATATAACCTACCATCGTGGAAGCATTGGGTATTGCGAATTCCTATTTCTCAATCTAATTTCTAACCTATTCCAGAAAAATAAAATCTTTATATAGGTGGTAGTTACCTCACACCAGCATTATTACATCTTCGCACCATGTTAGCGAACTGTTCTTCATTTCCGGAGCGAGTGACCAAACGGTAAGAAATAGGCTGGTAACGTTCCCACCATGGCCTGTTTCGGTACCCGATCACTACATTTTCATTGGGAGGCGAAATCTGTGAAAGTATGATACTGTTACTACTAGTAAATAGATCTGAAAATAGGGTGAAGTCGTGAATTTCAATAGAGGATTTAGTAAAGTGACGTAAGTAACTTCAAGTGTCAAATCATAATCACAAGTCAAGTAGTGATTAGAGATTCACCCTCAAATAGTGTTTTTTTTTTTAAAGATAACTAGCAATGTGGGATTGTAGTCCCACATTACTAGCAATCCTGTTAACCCCACTAGCTAAGTCCATGGCTTGTGTTAGGACTTTAGGAGTGGGTTCACGTCGGTAGTATAATGGGTAGAATTCGAACCCGCGACCACACGTGTCTCCGTCCAGCATAAAACCAAGCATGGTGCTTACTTGGTCCACTCTGCCACACATCTATGATAGCGATGTACCAGAAAAGTACGTGAACTGATTTCTCTCACAATTGAATCTTTTCGATTTTTCCGTCCCTATATCTGTTTTACTTGTCTATGGAAATAATAATACTTACTTGAATACCACCAAATCCTCTAGGACCGAGGAACCTTTCGCACTCAGCCGCAATATCGTCCCACTTCCATTCAAACAGATGGACCATAGTAGTCCGGCCAGAGGCATAGTAAGGATTCTTGTAGGCCAAAGCCAGGCCAATGGCCGAAATGAGAAGGATGAATCGCAACATCCTGGAAGAAATTTTAATGTTCAAACTCAAATATCTTTATTTCGTAAAATCAGGTTAATGATTATTTGAAAACGTCAAATTAATACATACTAAAAATTTAATAAAATTATAATTGTTTGAAAAAAAAAACAAAATGAGGTTAGGCGGCAGTTCCAAGTGTAAAGCTCATGAGAAGAAGCTGCCAAGAAACTCATGTGCCACAAATCAGTTAATCACATATAGTGCTTAGTTACTATCAATTTATATATATGCAAATATCTGAATATTTCGAGTAAACACATACACGGCCGTTTAATCTCCAACTACTAACAACTGATAAATTAATTTATATTATTACATATTCTAAATAAATTACACCCACATATTGAATGGAATCTTGTTCATCACACCACGATTTATCATGCTTGGGAATTTAGCCTATGACTTCTAGCTCAGCAGTAAGTCAGGGTCACTAACCACTAGACCAATAAGCATGACTGGCCTGTTAGTATGGTTGGTAAAAACATCTACTAGGTAATATCATAAATGCGTCTGTGTATTTGGATTTTACGGCTAAAGTAACTATGGATAGATAATCTGGGAAATTATATAGGATTGAATTTTATGCGTAACGGACATCGTGTAGAGATGTTGGCTACCGCTAAGAGATGTCCTCTATTTCCAATAGTACAGTTAACCAATTCAGTTATAAGAGTCAGTGAGATATTGAGTGAAGTGTGTGAGATGAAAATATCCGAGTCTCGCCAGGTATGGATGGCTTGTGTTTGATAAAACCTACTTTCGCGAGGTCAAGCAACCCCAAAACTAAAATTTGAGATTCGCAGCAGGTCAAGCTCCTTTCAAACCAAAATCTTGGCATCACCTAGTATTTTTTATATACCTAAACATTTTTTTTATAACACAGTCAAACCTGGTTATGTTAGAGCTTAAGGGACCGCGATCTCTTTTTCACTTATAGAGGTTTTTTACTAACCCGAGTTTCTAGCTTATAAAATTCAAAATTCTTTATTCACTTAGGATGCAAAACAACTCTTGTGTAAGTCGGGATTCTACATGTACATGTAATGCCAAGTTCGCAAACAATAGGTAAAGCCGGAGAAAAGAACCTGGTAATAAAAAGTCGCGGCCACCGATTTCCCAATTGCCAATTTTACAATGTTTGAATGTTTATATATATATAGAGGAACAGGAGAGGTATGTCTCACTTATCCTATGTAATATATATAAACACAGCAAATATAATGTCGCTCACAGAAGTGTTGGTAAATAGCAATCTCAGTTACAGAGGTCCACGAGTGAAAAACGACTGTCACTATACAGGTTATCACTAAGAAGTTTCAGAAGGATAAAATGACGGGATCTGACAAAAACTCACTTATAGAATTTTACCTAATTACCTAATAACCTACCACCTAGTATTTCTTACAAGGTGGTAAGTAGGTAGGATTTAAATAAGCTATCATTATAATCCGCGTACAAATTTAATTAAAAACATTCCCCATATCACATAAGATTACGTACCCGGATCACACTGGAACAGATATCTTATCAAGTACAAAAATAAATTTAAATATGTAAAAATCACAAATCACTTACCTTTCTACCACCTGCTGCCACTGTTACTCAGTTAATAATCTACTTAAATGACAACACTTATATATTAGGTGATAAAAACCTCAGTGTATGTTTTGATACACGATATTATCGACATAATTATTATAAACCCAGACCCAATATCGTTGATAAACTGATAATCTATTTAATTTATGACAACATTATTTGTGTAATGTTGTTATGTAATTATTTCTTTTAAGTACCTACTTCCCAGTGCATTACTGACTTCTTTATGAAGTAAGCCAAATAATAAATCAGATATAACGAAGATGGGAAATCTCAAGGGTCTGTAGGCTTACCTACTCTCTTTCTCTAAAATGAAATACATGAATTTTCGTTGTCTTACATTTCTTAACTTTGCGGGGAATATTCTAATTAATTTTGATAAGCACTAGAAGTTAGAATCCATAAATGGTTTTCAGGAACGAGTGGATTGAATTCATGTTCCTAGCTTTGTAAATTAGCACTTAATTTTTGAACGTTGGCCTCCTGATCTGCCCTATGGGCGATTAGGGAGACACCTGGCCATTATTTCACTGTTACAATTTCACGAGTGTTCTCAATTTTTAATAAATTAATAAAGTGATTGGGAAGAAAGTTTGATACATAACATGTTTATTAGATATATTTCGGGACTTAATCGCGTGAATTATTTAAAAGTACGAACCTTTTATTTACCCGACGTTTCGATCGAATTGCACCGATCGTGGTCACGGGTCGCCTGACGGTTCGTAGCTTTAAATAATTCACGCGATTAAGTCCCGAAATATATCTAATACGTATAAAAATCGCGAAAGTTTAAAAACATAACATGTTGTTAAAATCTATGGCTTTTCACAGGTTCAGGTTTCAATCAGGTCCGGCGCCGGCTACCCGGCGCGAATGTATAGCGACCGGACTGGACAGACACCGGAACATGTGAAAGTTACCGTACATCGCCAAACACATCGCGTCGGGTACCCGGCGCCGGATTGAAACCGGAACGCGTGAAAAGGAGTTGATGTGGCCGCACCGAATCGCACTTTAATAGAGGCGGAATCGACGAGGCACTCGGCAACACGCTCTCTTGCTCGCTCTAATAAATGACGGTTCTAAGTGACAGAAATAGATCGAAGCATAGGGAAGTGCAATTCGGTGCGGCCATATTATGTAGTTCAACCCTAATAGGGGATTTGACTAAAGTCAAATCAGCCTCTTTTTAAGAAACGTCAAAAACGATTAATTCCGTACATATTTGTATGAAATGCTAGCATATGACGTCACGTTTTTTATAGTCAAATCATTTACTTTTAGTGCTTCTTTTTATGATTAAAATTAATAAACACGTTAAATTATAGATGAACATATTTTTTTCAAAACACTTATTGACATATTTTTACATGGTTAGTATAAAATACTTTATTTTGATAGCAGTCAAATACCCAATTCCTATTTAAATTCGTGCGTGTAGTAAATCTGTACATTCGTAGAAGGAAAAAATAATTTATACGACATCTATGAGTATTAATAACACTTTGTCCAAAATACTAGTAGATTGCCTCTTTTTAGATCTAAATGACTATAAAGAATGATCATTGTTTAATTCCCTATCTTCATGCTTATACAATAACTTCTTAGATAGAAAACCTTTTGATATTTTTAGAGCAATAAGCTCATCTTTTTCATGTCAAAATGAAGTAAATTATCGGGATAGGAATTTGGTACATGGATAAATATTTGCATTCAAAAACAGTTATAATATTACACTTTTATTAGAAAAAAACAAATATTATAATATTCCGTTAAATCTATAATAATCTTAGAGCTATGACTGAAATTTTGGACTTGCGACATTGCACTCACTCCCTTTCATAGAACAATTTAGGATACAGCTTCTCCTTAGCGTTTTGCAGAGTTCCGAGATAGTACATAATGTACTATCCCGTTTCGATTCGAATATAAGATTGAAACGGGACTACATAAATACCTCAAATATGGATCAACCAAATAAAAAGTAAAAGACTAAAATAAAAACCAATATTATCGCCGCTAACAACTTTTATTTGTTTACATCATCTCATTCATATAACTAAATATTATAATAATAATTTTATTATTAATAATAATTAAGTATTTATTATTATATTAGTTAGTTTATCAATATAAATGTTAGCCTGAACTTATCCATTTATTTTAATTAGAGTGAGAGCGCAATACTGTGTTGACTCATCTTACTGAAATGGCACTCACAAAACTCTACAGCATAATACGAGTAGTAAGAGTAGAATATAAGAAAAAAATAAAAAGAATTCTAGCCAAAAACTGTCAGCTAACGCTTGAAAGATTGACGAATTGCACCCTATCGCACTCAAGTCCAACCTTTTTAAACTTTCGTGATTTTTATACATATTAGATATATTTCGAGACTTAATCGCGTGAATTATTAAAGGTACGAACCTTTTTTTTACCCGACGTTTCGATCGAATTGCACCGATCAGGTCACGGGTCGACCCGTGACCACGATCGGTGCAATTCGATCACGCGATTAAGTCTCGAAATATATCTAACAAGTCCAACGTCTTTAAAAAATAATACTATGTATATACATATTTAGGTAAGTCTCAGCAAATATCTTAGTTATAATTACTCTTATCTGTATGCTACAAAGTATATCAAAATATCTTTTACATATACATATGCATGTAAAACATTTCCAAAATTTAGGAAATATTATGCTCAGACTACATTATGTACCCATCGCAGTAAAATCAAATGGGCAAAATTTATAATTATACCAATAATAAGTATAGTATATAGTGACATACATATTGTATATAAATTGACAATAAATATAAATTTACTCTCCGATAGTAATTATAAGCAATCTGCATTTGTTTTTTCATTTTACGTTTCCTATTAAGTTTTATGCCTTGTAGCAATTTTCCATTTTTCAACCATCTAATAATCAATTGCAGAAAATCTGCACCTCGATTTAAAATGGAATGCAGAAAATCGGTTAGAGTTAGATTATTACTTTTCGGTGATTAGTAGCTGCTAATCACCGAAAAGTAATAATCTGAGAATGTACATACAATCACTTTATAATTTGACATCAGTTAACTGTCTTTTTCGTAACTCGTACTTTTATAAAGGTGTCTTTTCTTTTACAAAAATATGGCCACAGTATTTGACCACAATATTACACAATATTATTATAAAAATATAAAGCAACTTTACCACATCTCTTCATAACTCATCTTTTAATAACTGTTACCATTTCTTCATACACAGCTTACTTTAAGCAGCTTTTAATATAAATCCATATTACAATACTTAAAACTACATAAACTATAGAAATTACACGCAACTGAAATAATATTCATTATAATCTAACAAAACGACTAAAATATCAAATTATTATTTTGAGCAAATAATAAAAATAGCATTACAATATTATAATACATTCAGTTGCGTATATTAATATTAATAAATAAGATGTAAAAAATGTTTACCACATCGTGTTTTATGTAAACTATAAGCAACATAAAAAATGCTAGTCCTGAATATTACCATAGTATACGTATTTATTCAATTTTCGATCGAAACTTCGATATTTGTTGAATAAGAGTAGGCCTCCTAAGTTCGTAAAATTTATGTTGACCGACCTGAAGTTAGTAATAAGTGGTTGCGCGCATGCATTGGACTAAAAAAACAATTTTTTCTTTCTAATAAATAATTTCTTTATACAGTTACAAAAATGTTTCAGTAAATAACTTTATATGCACGAACGTATTACAGAACCTAACTTCCGTAGGTTTACTCTCTTAAAAAGGAAGTTCATAAATTTTCGTCTACTTAAATTTCTTAAGTTTACGGGGACTATCAAACCCATTGACAATTTTCTGGAACGAGTGGATGAAATTGATGTTCCAAGATCTGGACATTACCACCTCATTTTTAAACCGAAACTTCGTTTTCATTGAATTAGAGTCCTCCAGACCGGCCAAGTAAAATTGTACGAATTGGTAATAATATTGGTTCAGATACGATGGCTTGGCAGAGCATTAAACATTGTTGAAAACGATATGATCAACAAAAAGATAATGTATGTAGTAGTTGATAAAAGTCTCAAAAATAGCTGTAAGTTACTTATACTCCAAAACATAGGAAGAGGACTTCCTATTACACCTTCTAAAGTTCCACCACGTTATTTCAATAAAGTCGCCGCGTACGCATAACGATATCGTAGAGTGGATTGTATTATAAAGGAGCACTATGGCTCGTTTAAACGTCGTAGTCATATACATTATTTTAATCGATAGTTTTACTCGAAAGCTAGTAAAAATCTCTCAAATTCACAGTTTGGACGGTCATGTCAAACAAAACTATTGAGTAATACAGTATATGAGTACGGAGCTTTAAAAACGCTTAGAAATCGTTAGCAGAATAGCCCTTCGGATAAGGTCTTATCCGAAGAGCTATACTGCTAACGATTCGTACTATTTTCGTTCATAATATTGTCGAAAAAAAAACAATACCACATATATGTAGGTATATAAATGGAAATTGACGTTTAAAATTTAGTCAGTCTTTGTTAACCTTAACGGTATGTGAATGATTAAAGCCAAATAAAAGATCACTCGTCATGTCAGATATTTCTTTTATAAATGACATTATTTTTCCAAGTCCTAAATATTTAAAAAGTGCGAATGTATTATAACTTCCGAGCACAATATAAGTATGAGATTCAAATAAATATGAATTGCACCCGGTAATAGGAGAATGCGTTGGTTGCAAAACAATTTATTGCATACTTATTAATTAAAGTAATAAATCAGTTCATTGAACATTTTTTCAAAGAATTTTATTATTATACAGTATCAATTAAATTACCAAAGAGTAAATTTTATAATGCTAGGTACACAAATGCGAGTTGTAACCATTGGCACGAAATACCGAGATTACACTAGGCACCTTAGACTGCGCGATTGACATCACTCACAGAGACGGCATGTTCCAAAGTGGTCTAAGATTCCTCACCGCAAACGTCGTTTATGTGTTCGTTGCTCAAGCGAAGTCAGTTCAAATAATAGTTTGCGCTAATGAACTTCTGCAGACTGTTATGAGTTACGACATGCCAACGATTAAATAAAAAAAAACATACGACAGGCATATTTCAGTTTGCGTGACAAACAGTTACATATGGTAACCAATATACGAATAGGTTTAGTTACAACTCGCTAGTGAGTATCTAACTTAAGATTATAAACTCTTGCAATACATTAATAATGTTCCAAATGCCCCGAATGTAATTTGAAAGCTTAATATTTATAAATTAAAATTAAATAGCGTCTATAACTGGTAAAGGAACACCATTATAATATAGCAGTCACAACTTAAAGTTATTATATTTTTAAGGTGGCAACACGAATTTTGACACATTTTAAATGGCAATTCATAACGTGAGGCAAATAACATAAACACACTTATAAAGGCTGCAATTTGCGAAATAAAGACCATATATGTACGGTCGGCTAAGAAAGTGGTCTCTCAGTTTTGACAAAGCTTCCTTTGTAATCAAAATAGAGTTAAGGTTGAAATTAGCAACTGTTAGTAAATGATTGCAAGGGAAAATCAACCTTGTCGCTTATGACATGCAAATGAAATTCAACCATAAGGTGATAGACCACATTTTGGGCAGACTGTACATAGAAATATCTTTAGAAATATTGGATGAAGTTATACAGAAAATATGCAACTCAACATTAAGTAAGATAGTTATACTCTATTCTAATTACGAAGACCTTTTAGACATTTCTGATAATGTAACTCTGTTTAAAAAAAATAAACAATGTTGGTTCATGGCAGTCAATTAATGATTCACATTCAACTCAAAATATCATACGATAAATGTATAAATACAATCAACGCTTTTAAATTATCATACTCAAACTAAGGAATACTTAAAAAAATGAAATATTAATAATTTACTGTAATCCCGAATTTTCGTACAAGTTAAAGTATCTAGCATTACCATTCTATTATTTGACACAGATCTATCAAAATGGGCTTCGTAATTGAAAATAGGTAACATGTAAATAACATTAGAACGTTATCTCGGCGTCATTTGAACACTTTCTGCATAACTCGTTTCTTTATTCTAAGCTCGGTGCTAAGAATAGTGGGTTTGGGGCCATATTCAAATTGGCCGATTGGAATGACCTTTTAATACTTACGTGCGGATATTGTTCACGCCATTCTAATACCTGTAATAGAAAAGGCTATTATCAAGAGGATTGTATGTTCCATTATGGCAACGAAGCAGTAGCCTATAAGTTAATTGGAGAGTTTGGTAACGAGGTCTAAATGCGCCCATACTAGATGCAAGTTGTTTGTTGTGTTAACAAAAATATTAAACAAGTGTTATATTGTTCGAACCTATAATAACTAATGGCATCAAAGCCAAATACAAAATTTCACAGATCTAACTTCAAAACTGACGGAGTTCTATACATATTTACAACCCTTATTACAGACCCATAAGAGTTGATTTTCCAAAAACGAACAAAAACGTATTTTGATTTTTTTAATTTAGTACAAAGAGTTTCATACCAACATGCAACAGCTATTTTACCCCTTTAAGGGTTGATTTTCCAAAAACGCTAAAACATATTCCTTTATTTTAAACCAAAAAGCCAAATCCGAAAATTTACAGATCTAACTTAACTAAGGGAGTTTCATACACAGTTGCAACCCCTAAATTACCCTTAGGGGTTGATTTTACAACAAACAAGTATGTCTCTATTTTAAACCAAAAAGCCAAGTGCGAAATTTCACACAATCATAGTTAAATGCAATAGCCGCAAAAAAGTTACACTTACACCAACCGGTAGAGATAACTTGTAAGGTTAAGTGCTAAGTGTAACTGGTGGTGATAAGTGTAACAAAAATTGGACTTAGAGGGTGTCCATAAGTTACCGTGATTTTGGCAGATTTTGGACCCCTCCTCCCTCTGGTGAGATTCGTGAGATTAGGCTCGACTCCCTTCCCCCTACCTATTCTCACGTAGATATCACATTTGACTCAACACTGGCCAAGTGTGAGTCGCTCGCATCACAGAGGGGGGAAGCAATGAATGTCAACATCGCAAAAAAAAATATTAAAAACAAAATATGTTTACTAAATTCAATCCAGTTTGATGGATAGATAGATGGTTTCTTGCAAATAAAAAATTATGCAATTTTGCCAAGACTCCGCACCATCCCCGTGCTTAATGGACGCCCCCATCCCTACCGGTGGGGACAACTAGCAGGCCTAAGTGTAACTAGCTGAAATTTCTATATAAAACAATCAATCATACCTGAGATTCCTGAATCTGATCGCAGAAACTGACGTCCAAGAGACGAAGCTCTCTGCATTCAGCTAATATTCTGATAACAAAAGAAATACCTATTTTAAATTCTATTCACTAGTTTCACTACTTAGAGACATGTAATTTGATTACATCATTTCTAATATACGTCGAAAAGTAGTTTTTCGATTATATTGTAATTTTTTTTTTGCCAGATGCGAAATATGAATTTACAATTTAAAAAATGAAAAGAAAATTGTACATATTATTCGACTACTTACGCATCACAAATATCAGGTGTAACAGCCCTGACTCCGAGCAGGTCCAACTGCGCCAACTTAGGCGTCCTCGGCAGGAGAGCTCTAAGATCTCGATCACAAACACCTCGCAGCGCCCCAAGGAATAACTTCCGTAGTTCCCCTCCAGATAACCACGCTAACCATTCGCCTGAACCACCGGCTTGTAGGCTGGAATGAGTTGTATTTATTTTTTTACATGTGATTTGGAATGCTTGGAGTGTTTGGTAGAATAGGAGTTTCCAAACTGTAACCTAAAACACTGATACCTTTTCTACGGAACCTACTAAAACTTTCCAAAGGGGTTCCGTAGAAAAGTCATCAGGGTTCCACAAAATTATTTACAAATTATTATCAGCCCTTGCCTTTTTACAACTTTCTTTTGATTTTATTCTTGGAATTACCAAATGGATCTATCATAACTGGACATTCGTTAAATCTGCTGAAACCTTTGTCAGAGGTGTTCTTGTCCAACAACAGCTCTGACAAAGCCCCCCTCCCTTTCTCAACCACCATCACCCGGTCCTGCGAGCAACTCATACCTGCCGATGTTGAATCAAAATGAAAGATATGTGGTTGGTGTTCTTATTAAAAGTTTTGAAACCCCTGCTGTAGGCAACTACCCAATAGTGTGCATGGATAAATAACGAGATAAAATAGTTAAATAATAAAAAACGGCTCGCTATAAAGTCACTATGAAAACGGAATTAAGCGGCATTCCATTCACAAAACACTTACAACATCATAAAATGATTTAAGTAGGAGCAAATACTGTCTGTCTTTAGTCAGTACCACCAAACATATTTTTTGATAATAATTTTTTTATCAAGAAAAATGATAGCAACCACAAGATAGTTCATCAAATTTCTGGGCAATTTACCACCATTTTAAAAACTCCTAAACAATTTAACAAACACTGGTCAACTTACCACCATCCAACATCAAGTTCTTGCAATTTCAAGCAGTTGCCAAGCGCCCTGATTCCATTCGGAGTGAGGGAATACGACTTCCAAAAGTCGACTGAAATAAGATTTGGACAATTTGCACCCAAAGCAATCGCTACCTCGTCCATTGAAGATATCATCTTGCAAGATCCTGGAAATATTAAAAATGTACATTATGTATTACGTTACGATTTATAGCACCTTTAAATTGCCATAGACAAGGTACTGTCTATGACAATAAGGAGCGGAGCAGTTGACAGCTTCGTTATTTTAGCGACTTGTAATGAGATTTTTATTTATTACTAGCTTTCGCCCGCGGCTCCGCCCGCGTGGATGTCGGTTATCGCGATAAAAACTATCCTATGTCCTTCCCCGGGACTCAAACTATCTCCATGCCAAATTTCATCTAAATCGGTTCAGTAGTTTGAGCGTGAAAGCGTAACAGACAGACAGACAGACAGACAGAGTTACTTTCACATTTATAATATTAGTATGGACTAGCTGTACCCTGCCACGCTTCGCTGTGGCACATTGTGATTGGATAATTGCGAAATGAGAAACAAAACAAAGAATACATGTCATTTAAATTTAATTTTGCAATACTTATGGATATAAAAACAATCCTTGATGCGGATTACATATCATGCTAACATATCAGCTCGATCGGTGCAGAACTTTTGAAGCTTTTGAAGCAGAGTTTTTGAAGCGTACACAAAGCAATATATATATATATATATATATGTTATGTTGCTTTGTGTACGCTTATATATATATATATATATATATATATGTACTTGATTTTATATTTGAAAGTACCCTAGTATATATACATCACATACATACATTTTTTGTTTTCAATTACTACCTATGTAATAATTGTGCCACAAACAGCAATGAACTTTAATTTAAATCTAGCAAAACAAATTCGAAGTTGTCATTGTATTCATAATAAATTGGAAGAGGTTTCTACAGCATTTTAACTAGCGAATGTTTTGTCTTCTATTCGATTTCAAAATGGAATCAAAAACAAAATATCGTCTAATTTATTATACTATGAACTAGTTAACCCGCGCATTTACATTTGCGTCATTTCCCCCTGGTTTTGCAACACTTTTCATTGATGCTCCGTTCCTATTAGTCGAAGCGTGATGTTATATAGCAAATAACGTGGCTTTCTATTGGTAAAAGGATTTTCAAAATCGTTTCACTAAACCCAGAGATTACCCCCTACAACGTCACAAACTCACATCATCACAAACGCACAAACTTTACCTCTTTATAATATTAGTATAGATAAGAAGAGAAGATAGATAAGGGGGTTATTTTATAGCATAACACCAAGGTACAGCAGGAAAGCGCTAACCAACGCACACGTAGACTTTAAATCTCGGGACATCTCCGAAACAAAGTGTTCCGAGATCACATATTCATGAACAATGTCTGTGTGCTTTGCTCGAGCACGGGCTATAACATTTCCTTCTATACTCTCGGTGTTTTGTAAAAACGAAGACACAAAATCAAAAAACAAACAATAAATCTATAATAAAAACCGATAAATGCGTACCAACATTAAGATGTCGTAGTTCAGGATTTGACCTAATGATCGCGACGGCAGCTGACGTAATTACGTCAGTTCTATACAAATCCAGTCGTTTCAACCGCTTGAGAGAAGCGAGGCAGATCCAGTCAGAACAACCGACCACGGATCGAAGGCATAACTCTGAAAATTTAAACATTTTTTAATATTATTGATGAACTTTTATTGGTAAGTTAGAGTTGCTACACACAGTTATGATCGGATCGGCATTAGTATTAGTATGGTACAGTGGCTTAGGGTCCTTGTGACACCATTACTTTCGGCTTCCCTTTGGAATGTAGTTACTACTAAGTAACTATATACCATACCAGAGGCGAAGGGTTAATCTAAAAGAAGAAGAAAAAAGAAGGAAGGATAAAATCTAATGGTTTTATGGCGTGATGGGATGTATCCGACTGCTACGCAAGAGGTCGTGGGTTCGATTCTCACACGGGACACCACTTTGTGTGATCCACAAATTGTTGTTACGAGTCTGGGTGTACTTTGTGTCCGTGACTTGTATGCTTGTAAAGTCCCCCGCGACACAGGGCTTGTACCCTACTGCGGAGTTCGTCTTTATTAAAAAAAAAAAAAAAAAATGCCAAGTTTAGAAGAATATATTTTTGTATCGGGTTTTCTCTGACAAATTTTTACCCTTCGCTTCTGGTATGGTACCTATATAACCAACTATTCTCACATAAGCCGAGTACCTGAGCGAAACCCTCGCGGTATGCACGTCTACCCACAAAGGCAACGAAAACCGCTTAGGTTTGAATAGGCCTTTAATCGTCACAGCCCAGCGGTAAAATCGAATATATGTATATCTCGATTCTAGATGAATATTCGGGAAACAACCCGATCGGCTGTGTTTGTCGCACACATACACTAGACCGAGAGACAGCAGTGCTTGCTACGGGTCGGCTTTTTCTTCAACTAATACTGCCGAATCGAATGATGTGTCGGCCCGATCGGCACTTGTTAATGAAGGTGAAAAAGTGTAGTAGTGACCGGAATTCGGTCTCAGCCTCGACTGGCCGTGAAATCATTATGGTTTGAACTACATATATTATCATAAAGCGAATCGACGAGGCGCTCTGCAACTAGCTCTCTTTCTCACTTTAGTAAATGACGGTTAAAAGTGACAGGAATAGGAAAGTGCGATTCAGTGTGGCCAGATGTTGTTCAACGAAATGTGTATGTTCGAAGAAGATGGAAAACTTATAGTATTTTTTTTTTAGGTGGAATGGAGTCATTTGCTTATCTTTATAAAAAAAGTAGCTTCTTTTAAAAAAAATATATTAGTCTGAACATTAGTTAAGTAAAAACGACAATTTTATACAAGTTTTAATTTAGAGGCGGTAGCCTAATGGCTAAGGCATCGGTCTCGCAATCGTGAGGTCGCGGGTTCGAATCCTACCTATTATACTACCGACGTGAACTCACTCCTAACACAAGCCTTTGAGCTTAGCTAGGGTTACCAAGATTGCTAGTAATGCTGGCTATGTGGGGTAATCCCACATAGCCTACCATAGCATAATGATCTTTGAAAAAAAAAACAAGTTCCACGTTCTTTTGGTTTTACCACACAATGGTCCTCGTGGTATACTTAAATATGAATAATGACTTAGCCCGAACAAAGGTGTCGCATGCTTTATAAAAAATGGCAAGTAATCGGTCAACATGTCTGTTGATAATTCGACCATAAAGATAGAATCAACAAAGAACAATCACCTGATAATCTAGGTAATAAAAAATGAAAAAAAATGCAATACCTTGTAAACAAGTAGAGGTGTCAACAATCGCTCTTAGCACAGAATTGTCAACGAATTTACAACAATTCATACGTAGATGTGTTAATTCGGCCCCGCTGTCTTTCAGGAAACTGTGAATTGAAATGTTGTAATATATATCACCTTGAGTTGTGCGATTTATGTAACGATTTTATGATACCAGATACGTGACTATGTAGTCATTTGGTTCACGTGATGGCTGTTATATGTTCTTTGTTATTGTACGTATCAATACAATGCTGTAGTAAAGAGTACCAACCGACTCCATTTTTTTTAAATATTTCTTCCGCATTGAGGTCAAAGTGTGATCCACGAGTTTTGTTCCCAGTCTGGGTTGATTGGGTGACTTTTGTCTTGTTTCCCTCATGACACGGCACAGGTCCTTAAAGGTCAAAGCACACTGATCAACTCGGACAGGGATCGGTTCGCCGTCACCTGTTCGTGGGATTGTCCTGAGGCGAGGCGATTACGTTGCGAATCCGATAAGTGTGCGTTGCAGTAAGGAGTTTCATACAAAGAATACATTTCGAGTTAATCAGTGTGCTTTGACCTTTAAGGACTTGATTTCCATTCCTACACATAAAGTAGTAATGTACCGTGTGGGAATCGAAATCACGACCTCTTACGCAGCAGTCGTACACATTCCCACTGTGCCACAGAGTCAGTCAAAAGTGATTTTATTTAAAAAAACAGCGCACTTCGTATTTATTTCATTTGGTGTTTACAATCGGTAAAATAAATAACGAGAGATTATTGGCAAAAAAAACAGAGCAAATAAGTCAATAACATGTTAGTTATTATGGATTAGTCTCAATGACAGGCTTATATAAACTTCTACGCATCATCGCGAAGTTCGAGTGCTAACTATTCTTCTTTATGTGGAGCTGGTTTCCTCCTTCCCTATCCAACCTCATGTAAAATAAGACATAATCGCAACTTGGAGTAACCGGTCCCTAAAGACAACTTGGATTACCCGCCTTTCTTCGAGAAATTCGCCTTACAATTATAAGGCGAACAAACTCTTACATCCACCTTTTAAAAGCTAGCTACGATGCGTTGGGAGGTATTTAAAATGTTGCGCGTATTCTTCTTTTAAATACCCTATGTCTAACAAAAACCTAAAAAATGTTAATTTAATAAAACAAGTCATTTATTAATCGATTCTCTCATTGTGCATATTGCAAAAAAAACCGTATTAATCAAACTATACATTGTTACAGATCTAATAGGTATTAACAATAGCTATCATTACTTACTTGACCACATAATTAGACTGGATCATGCGATGACTTCCGCACCATGATAAATCCAGTTTTTGAAGGAACTTGCAACGCATTGATAGGGTTATTAAAACCTATAACAAGGAAAAATGTATTAAGCATAGATATGGAGGCTTAGACAAGTTCCATTTTCTTTAAACGTAAATACTGCCTCAACCTTTTGATCGCCAGGGACGTGTATGGACGTCAAATGAAAACGTGCTGACGACGCCACCGACGGTATGACACGTCAAAAAGAGTACCTACATAACGTGACGTGGGGAATACGGATTTTCATTATTGACGTGGCGATCAAATGGTACAGGGAAATTTGAATCGAATTGATATTAAATTGAGAGATGTTTTCTATCATCTTTTAATTTCATGTAAATGTAAGTTAAAACTTAATGGAACTTGTCTATAGCCCATGGTTGGTACAAAGTTCTACATTGACAATAATAAATCTTATAATATTCTAATAATAAATGTTTGTTAACAATTTAATATGTTTTAATTGATTGTCTTCATTAAATACTAGTAGGTAAATCAATTATTTGGCTTCAGGAACTTATGACGTCATAATGTTGTATCCATACTAATTTCAACAAAGCGTGTTGTTTTGATGTTGCCTAAAATGAGACCGATTTGACTTGACAGTCAACAACGTATAGGTTTTGTGAACATTATTGTCGTAATATACTTTTGGTGAATTGTATTTTTAAAAATTCCAATCTCTTTAATTGAAATAATATGTTTTAAATAATAAACCTAATGAAATATTTACTTATATACCTGTGATTGCACGCAATGCCAATAAGGCCTGAGATCTATGCTCCGATATAGAATGGCGTCTGAAGCGAGTCTGTTGAAGTGTCTATTTACTTGAGCACACCGACAAAGTGACTGAATATCCAAATATTTCATCACACATAGTATGGTTTCATCCTGTAATAAAAAAATAAAAGTATTCTTAAATGATATAAATAATAAATCACCAACGGCAGTTAAGAATGTTAGGCAATTGAACCACCGCCGAGTAGCGAGCAACTATCAACTTTCTTCTCGCGCAAGAATCATACAATAGATGTAGATCCCGTGTGAACAAAAGAGATAGGACTAGTTCTCGCCGGCATGTGGCAGTGTGAACAAATTAGCTATCAACTATAATATAATATAATGTCTTTTGTATACACGGGGATCAACTTTACCCACGTTTCTTGAGCGAGAAAATCGTTCTATTGGTAATACTTGGTTGCTTTCTCCCCGTTGGTATGAAGGGCATTAGTGAGATATAATAATATTTCATTTACTCAAATTTACATTTCACTCATAACAATCGTATAAAAATGATATCGATATCAAGTGATATTATACTTTAATTTTTCAGTTTTAGATTTGTGATTTTGCCATTTGTTTTTCTGAAGGAGTGTTTTTTTAATAATATTTGTATGATTTATAAATTCCTGCTATCGCAAACTAGATGAAATGTAGGTATCTTACAGTATTTTTCTACTGAACTGACTACACATTGTTTTGGCTACCAGTTTAAAACCTTATTATTAATATTATTTTATCATCAAATTTGATAAAATTTCGTATAAGAAAAAAAAACACTACTTAAGAAAAACAAATAGCAAAATCGTACACTTAGCCATCAAATCTTAAATTGAAATATTTACAGAATTATATCACTAACATTCTTAGTTAGATCCTGTGTCTCTGTTCGCTCTGCGAATATATATTAAAGCATTCTCTTTACCTATTGGGCGTAAAAGAATAATATCTTTGAAATAATCGATTTATTCTGTAAATTATCAACCAAACGTTTCGGATTATTCAGTCGCGTCGCACCCAATCGCTTGATATTGTGAGCTCTACATTCGTGATCACTGACCCCCTGTTTACCTGTTTAGTGGCGTTCTTAACATTTAATGCAATCCTAACTGATTTAGTGGCCGGTGTCCAATATCATCATAAACTAGTCAACATAGAAGATAATTTATTATAGTGCACAAGTATAAGCGAAGACACAAAGTGCACTCTCTATTCCCTCTCACTAACAGTCTGATAGGAAGGAAATCCGACACGATCGGAGAGAGATTAGGCGCAGGACCGATGGCTTAACGTAAGTGTAAGCATTGAATAGCCATTCCGTAAATGATATAAAAAAGCTGATTCTCTTGAAAATGATGCATCAAACCTTACTGAAGGCGGCCACTGACTATACATCCATCAATCCAAATGAAGTGGGACAAAAACGTATTCCATTTGAATAGACGTGGTCGGGATTTGGAATTCCAAACGTATGTCTTTTAGTCGAAATAGACGTATATCACGCCACGTCCTTTGGAAGACATCCACTTTCTCTTTCTAAGCATAGCGTCACATCATGGTTACCATAATCACGAAAGAGAAAGACGGTCTCGGAAAATTTCAAATAAATTCAAACTTGATCTCTTCACTTCTTTAGTAACATTGTGTTGATACCAGTCTTCAGTATAACCTTCTAGCGTACGTCCTAATGGAAGACGTCCAAAAGGAAGTACCTATAGTTAACGGTGCCATAATTTTGCGTACATCCATTCGAAATGCGTACATTCGGAAGTCTTCCAAATAAATGTTTCGTCAGGGTGGCCACACCCTAGCAACCATCCCGATTAAAAAAGTTTTGCATTTAAAATACCGCTTTTAAAATCATCCGTTGGTTGGGGCGCTACGATGCTTAAATAAACACCTAGATACCCACACATGTACAATTTATAAACCCCTCTATTTACTTCTAGAACAAAAACAAAATGCGTTGAATGCATTTATACAAATTCTTCAACACAAGGCAATATGCCTAAAATGCAATTCGTCTATACGTTCCTATTACATAAAGATAGCAAGTCATAACATAAATATTACAAACACAGATGTCTACATATCTAAAACTTATAAAATCCCTCTGTTTCCTTCTAGAACAAAAACAAAATGCGTTGAATGCATTTATACTAGTTCTTTAACACAAGGCAATGGGCCTAAAATGCAATTCGTCTATACGTTCCTATTACATAAAGACAGCAAGTCATAACTTAAACATTACAAACACAGATGCCTACATATCTAAAACTTATAAAACCCCTATGTTTCCTTCTAGAACAAAAACAAAATGCGTTGAATGCATTTATACTACTTCTACAACACCCAAGGGTATAGGTCTAAAATGCAATTCGTGTATACGTTCCTATTACATAAATACAACATGCCATAATAAATATTACATCTTAGGACTACATATTACATGTATTACAACATAAATTCACGGTCGCTAAAATTAACATCGTCAAAAGATTAAGTTACAAGAATGTCTAGAACATAATTCCGCCTACATTATAATTCCAAACATGTGTTACTGATTGAGTCGTGTTTTATGTGGTATTTCACGGTACATAAAGGTGTTTCTTTTTCATTCATAACGTGACTAAGCTATTAAACTCAGTAGTAAAACTAACGTGTTGGTTTATTACACTATACTGGCGGAAAATTGTAAACGATTTTATAAACCCTACTATCCTACTTCCTATTTAGGTATATTATAAATTCCAGAGATTATGAGAATGGATTTGATGTTCTTCCAATCTAAAACTATTAAACGGATTTCGATGAAACTTTACTACAAACAATGTGAAAGTAAATCTGTCTTTTTGTAACGTTTTCACGCTTGAACCGATGAAATTTGGTTATGGAGATCAGGTGGCGGAGGGTTCTAAGAATACTATTCTTTTCGGTTTATCTTTGAATTGTAGCTACTTAATATTTTAAGTGCATAGACCCGTGTCTACCAAAAGATATATGGTGTCGGGTTAGAATTTTTTTAACCCTTCGCTACTGATGGATATAGTATAAGTCCCTGGGAAGGATATAGGATAGCTTTTATCCAGATTCAAATAACAGCATGTTGTTGCGTGAATGTCGGTTATGTTATAAGTAGGTACCTCCGTTTTCGTCGTAGTGTTTGGCTAAGTTCCATTTGACGATCGCAACGCTAACGCCTACAGCCGCCGTTTCACCCGTTCCATTAACTTCAGAGCGTTACCATCGAAAAGTCAAGTGGAACAAATTATAAAGCGTTTATGATAAACGTCAAATGTCAGCAAACTGACACGTCATTATTTTGACAGCTCCGCGTTTAGAGAGTAAAATATATTTGAAGTACCTACGTGATAACTAGATAAGAACGAGCCCTCTTTGCCATCTTTAATTTCGAAAAATTTCGGAGTTGTCAATAGTATCAAAGTTTCAATTGTGACATCGAATACCCTCTTCGACCCACCTATTCAGATGGGTCGTTAAGAGCGCGACGGGCGTGAGCGAAAATAATGACGTCATCAGTGACATTTTCACCTCGACCATAACGACCGTAGACATCATCTGGGACGGACAAAAGTATATCATGAGCGTTTTGGGCGAAATCTAGAACGCACTATTATCATATACTTCAGTGTGCCTGGTAAATAATAAATCTATTTGAAAAATTGCACCAGCAGAAGAGCGTATGTGCATGGCACTTACGCCCTTTTTTTATATTTTTGGGCACATGGATCAAAATGTACGTAGGGCACGATTTATGCAACTTTCGGAGAGATTATTTCCAAATGAAAAAAAAATATTCACTTAATCAAAAAAACTTATTAGAAACCTTAAAATAATTTTAATAGACCTGTCGAATCATGTGACACACGTTGATGATTGCCAAAAAAAAAATTTCAGCTTCTGTTGCCCCCTAAAAATATCTATTTTTATTATTCAGTTATTAAACTAAGTGGCGGCTACTACAAGACACCTTTTCACCAAATTTAATTAATATTCATTGTTAGTGCTTGAGTAAAATGCCTGTGACAATGACAAAATGAGTAAAATTACTGTGAAATTATAAGGGTTCCGTTTTTATCATATTGGATACGGAATCCTAAAAATGGAAGAGACGAGAGAAGGGGGCAGCTGTCTGCTGATTTTTCTTTGGCACGAATTTCAGCGATATCTATACTAATATTACAAATGTGAATGTTTAGATGGATGAGTATATCCTACTAATATTATAAAGCCGAATGTTTGTGAGTGTGGATGTGAAGATGTGTGGATGTGTGGATGTTTGTTCCTCTTTCACGCAAAAACTACTGAATGGATTTTAATGACACTTTACAATAATTTAGTTTATACATCAGAATAACACATAGGCTATAATTTATAAAGATATTGTGTAAATTGTCCAAAATATAACGATAAGTGTCAAGTACGAAAAAATTCTACAATGCGTCGCAAATATCGTTGAAGTTACTCATATATAATGTATAAACGATATGTTTAACATAAGTAGTTCTACAAAAAAGTCCGCGACAGCATATGTCTATCTCTTATGTGGAAGCAATTATCGTCAAAATAGTGAACCATAGTTACAATAGAAATTGATAATTTATTTCTAATACATATTTCTTAGTAACAAATTGGTGTGATTTATTAATGGCTATACACATACATATTTACAGCTAGAGACAATATATCTCTCAACACATAGCCTACTTTAAACCCGATATTCCCACGGGATGTAGACTTACGCGGGTGAAACCGCGGGGCGCAGCTACCTTATTATAGTTTGGGGTAGAACATAGGCTACATAATTTTTCAGTAAATATTAAACTATCGGTTTTTGTTTTTCTAGTAATATACGTTCCGTTATTATAAATCATAATTGACTTTCGGATAGGCTACTAACCTCTATGTTTTATGCCCACCTCGATTCCCACATCCACATGGTATTATAACAATATTGCAACATAGTACTATGTTTTGCAATACATAGTTAGGTACGTATTATGTCTTTAAAGTTTACATTCAGTACCGCCATTGTTTCAACGCGCGTGAGTCATTGTCTAGGTCACACTCAGGTTAGATGACACTGTGTGAATTTTTTTTTTTTTTTTTTTTTTTTTTTTTATTATTATAATCAAAAAAAGTACAAAATGTGTAACATTAGAACTAATTCGCCAAACTGCTTATCACAGTTTGTTGGCGAAAGAGACGCTCGGTACGTTACATATTAACTTCAACTAATCTTAACTACTTATTAATACTTACATATAATACTTATACTTTAAAATAATGGAAACTTTGGTACATACAATAATTAAAACTTATAATTATGTCGTAACACTCTGGAGCATGCAGTTCTTCAAAAGGTGTTTCAGGCTAGTGATACTTGTGGTATCCGGCTTCCTATTTCTTAAACTATCTATCTTATTATAAATTACGGGTGTTAGGTACTGTCTGGTTCTTTGTCCATAGTAGTTGTTAACTCGAGGTATTACAAACTTTCCTTGCTTTACTTGTTTTGTATAGTACTTGTGTGGTTTACTTTCTTTGTATTTTGTAATATGAAATTGCTCTATTGCTATAAGATATTCTACCTTTTTATGTACGGGTAATATTTTACATATTTCAAATAGTTTTTCGTAGAAGGGTTTACATTTTTTCCTTACTTTTCTATTAACTAGGTATTTCATTAGTCTTATTTGCAGTTGTTTAATACAATCAAGTTGCGTCTTAAATGTGAGACCGTAACTACTAAGGCCGTAACTAATTAGTGAGTCAGCGAGTGCATAGTATAGTACATATAACAACTTTTTATTCACGAAACCAGCTAAATGAAAGAATTTACCCAGTATTGATCTTAATTTACTACAGATGTCAGATACATGCAGCTTCCAATTAAAATTACGATCCACTAACAACCCAAGGTACCTGTAACTTTCTACTTGGTCTATGCCTATGCACTGACAAGACGTTTTGTTATTGTGCAAACACTCATAAGTATGTCCCACTATGTTTATGTAAATCCCTTCATTTTTAAATTTACTGTAAGGCGAGAAATTATGCATAACTTTAGTTTTTGCGATATTTATAATTATTCCGTTATCATGTGCCCATTTGGTAATATTATCAAAATCTACCTGTATCTGTTTTTGCGCATCGCTGATATTTTTCGAGGAGTTTAACAGGCACATGTCATCTGCGTACATAAACACCTTGCTATGTTGGATCACATTTATGACGCTATTAACGTGCAATATATACCCAACCGGGCCAAATACCGAGCCAGTCGGAACTCCCTGATGCACACTTACTTCGTCTCCGGTGGTTCCGTCTAGTACTGTGCGAAGTGTCCTGTTTTTTAAATAGCTTCTGAACCAACGATTAATTGGGCCTCTGATTCCGCATTCGTCCATCGCTCGCAGCAACACATCATGTTCCAAAGTATCAAAGGCTTTTCTATAGTCAATAAATACAGCTAAAACAAACTTACCTTCGTTCAGGCTATTGTTTATGTAGTCAGTGAAGTGGGCGAGCGCCGTAGCAGTGCCGCGTCCTTTGCGAAAACCGTGTTGCGCGTCAGATATTATGTTGTTCTTTTCCAGGAAAGTACTCACTTGATTGACAATAACTTTTTCTACTAATTTATTTATTACAGGTAGTATAGCAATTGGTCTGTAGTTACTATAGTTTGAGTGGCTCCCCTGTTTGTAAATGGGTCGTATAATAGATTTTTTTAATAGCTCTGGGTAAATTCCCTCACTGACACACATATTTATAAACTTTGCTAATACTGGGCTTATTTCTTTCTTAACAGACTTCAAATCCTTAACTCTAATTTTGTCTATTCCTGGACTTTTATTTATATCTAAATAGTTAATATATTTTTCGATTGCATCTGCTTCTACTGGTTTATAACGAAAGGTGACATTGCTCGGTGTTACATAAGTGGATCTATCTAAAAAAGAATAATTACAATTATGTTTAAGGTTTACAATCTCATCAGTGAATGTATTAGAAAACTTATTACAAATATTCAATACATTATCTGTTTTTCCTAAGTACTTTAGTATCACACTGTCTAAACTAGTTTTCGTATTACCCAGCCATTTATTTATGTTTAACCATATTTTTCGAAAGTTCTGATTACATTTAACTATTTGTTCGTGTCTGTATTGGTTTTTGGCTGCATCTATAAGTTTATTTATTTTATTTCTATACTTGGTATAAGCTAATCTTTTATTCATATTGTTGGGAGATGATTTCCAAGCCCTAAATAATACATCTCTGTGTTCTAACTTATTTTTCAACTCACTGTTTACCCACGGTTGTGTTATTCTACCGCCTCTCAATAATTGCTGCTTAATACATTTCTCATAAATGTTTACAAATATTTTTTAATTTTTAAATTTTAACAGTAGGTATGCGATAGTTAAACTTTGCAGTTTTATTTTGACCAGGTAGCTATATTTTTATGGAGTGCCTACTTGGCATTTTTGTGTAGGTATGTAGAATGTTATTAAAGACTGGCCACGAGCGTAAAGCGAGCGACAGTGAAGACTGTCAAAAATCAGACTGAAAAAAAGAAAGAAAAACTTCTAAATATAGAGTACTAGCTGTGCCCCGCGGTGTTACCCGCGGTTTATTAGCCTATGTGTTAATCTACGGTGTCAGCTAACTCCATACCAAATTTTATTAAAATCCCTCCAGCCGTTTAGACCTGAAGAAGTAAGAAACATACACACACACACTCACAAACTTTCGCCTTTATAATATTAGTGTGATAATGTGATTAAGTAGCGGCGAATCCAAATTTTCGGTTTCGAAACTTGACCTCGCCGAGCAACCCAAGACATTGGTTTAGAGTTTAGAGGGGATGAGGGGGTGGTTGACATTCTGGGGGCAGGTTGGTCAAAGGAAAGCAAAAATATACTCTCAGAATAAACTTATCTATAAAATCTCAGAATAAACTTATCTATAAAATCTCAGAATTCAGATGTTTCGACCTGTATCCTTGACTAGCTGACCCGCGCAACTTTGTCTGTGTAAATTTTCCCCGCTTTTGCAACATTTTTCTTTGCTACTCAGCTCCTTTTGGTCGTAGCGTGATGTTATATAGCCTATAGCCTTCCTCGATAAATAGGCTATCCAACAGTTAAAGATTTTTTTAATTCGGACAAGTAGTTCCTGAGGTTTTCGCGCTCGAACAAACAAGCTTTATAATCTAATACACATCAAAAGTGTCTAGGGATCAAGCATTTTTATGCGGATTTCTTGAGATTGAGATGTGGCTTTGTAATAAATTTATGATTTTATAAATTTATATGGATCCTTTTTGGTGCATTTCATAATTTGAATCAGGAACTGTGAATCAAATTCGAGTAAAAGATGAAAATCAGCTGTCAATATTTTCCCTATAAAAACATACAACGCATTGAAGACATTATTAGTGCTACTGTTTCCCTACTACTGATTAAAACCAACGTTATTATGGAGCGGCGACGTCATTTAAGCAGGGAAGAAATGCTCAGAGCCGTGGGAATGATAGAAGCTGGTTCCCGGCAACGTACTGTGGCTTTAGCTCTGAATACAAGTCAGAGTGTTATCAGTCGACTTTGGACACGTTACCGAAGCACTGGTACCGTGGCTGAGCGCCATGGAGGACGGTATCGCTGCACCACACGGAGACAAGACCGATACATTCAAATCTTAACTCGAAGAGGTCCAACAATAACCGCCATGATGTTAGCCGTGAGGCTTCATCACTCTTCAGGGAACTTAATTAGCGACCAAACAGTCAGAAACCGCTTGCATGAAGTGAACCTTCATTCCCGAAGACCGCTACGGGTACCACCTATAGCAATGCACAATCGTAGGATTCGATATCAATGGGCTCTTGAACACAGAAATTGGGCAGAAGAACAATGGCGTTTCGTGTGCTTTTCTGATGAGTCTCGTTTTGGTATGAGACCGGATACAAGACGTATACGACACTGAAGAACCCCTGGACGCCAACAGCGATTAAAATCCTGCCAGGAAGTCCATCCTTATAGTGGTGGAACCATCATGGTATGGGCGGGTATTTGGATCGGCGGAAGAACTGAGTTGATTTGGATCAGAGGCAACCTCAACGCTCAAATTTATGCTGAGACGATTGTATCAGACGTCATCGTTCCTCTACAAGTGCAAATCGGTCCCTTATTTCAGTTAATGCATGATAATGCACGACCGCACACTGCAAGAGTTGTAAGACAGACTCTCGCCGCAGCTAACATCAATGTCCTGCCCTGGCCTGCTCAGTCGCCAGACTTGAACCCGATTGAGCATGCATGGGATATGCTACAGAGAAGAGCTCTGCCGAATATGGAGGGTATCCAGTCGCAAGAAGACCTTTTTTTGTTGTTGCAACGAACATGGGCGGCCATTCCACAGCGTGATTTGGATGAACTCATTTTGAGTATGCCAAACCGATGTTCTTGTGTTGTTAGTGTTCGCGGTAGAAACACGGATTATTAATTGTTTAAGTTACCCAATAAAATTTTAAAGAAAACTGTTATTTCAGTCTTTTTTTCGAACTTTAATGTTAGTGGTTCAAATGTCAAAAATCCCTTTATTAGGAAAATGGCAAATTTCTTTATTAATGCAAAGGTGACTTGGTTTATCGTTACTGTGACAAACGAAAACACTTCATTTGATGAATCCTTAAAGAAATAAAAAAAAAAAAATCAATCAGGAGAAAAGTTATTGCAAAAATATATGTTGATCCCTAGACACTTTTGATGTGTGTATATAAAATTCTCCTGTCACGGGGTGCGTAATCGAACTCCTCCGAAACGGCTCGACCGATTTTGATGAAATTTTGTGTGCATATTGGGTAGGTCTGAGAATCAGACAACATCTATTTTTCATCCCCCTAAGAGTTTGTTTGTTTGTTTGTACGCGATGATCTCAAGAACTACTGGGCCGCACTGAAAAAATATTTTACTGTTGGATAGCCGATTTATTGAGAAAGGCTATAGGCTATATAACATCACGCTAAGACCTATAGGAGCTGAGCAGCAATGATAAATGTTGCAAAAACGGGTAAATTTTACGCAGACGAAGTTGCGCGGGTCAGCTTATCCGGTATCTATGATAATCGGCCAACATCTATTTTTCATACCCCTAAGAGTTTGTTTGTTTGTTTGAATGCGATAATCTCAGGAGCTACTGGGCTGCACTGAAAAAATATTTTATTGTTGGATAGCCCATTTATCGGGGAAGGCTATAGGTTATAATATCACGCTACGACCAATAAGGAGCGGAGCAGCAATGAAAAATGTTGTAAAAAAGAAAAAAAAAAAAAAAAAAGAAAAAGAAAAAAGGGAAAATTTACACAGACGAAGTTGCGCGGGACAGCTAGTATTAGTATAAATCTATACAAATATTATAAAGCTAAGAGTTTGTTTGTTTGTTTGTTTAAACGCGCTAATCTCAGGAACTACTGGTCCGATTTGAAAAAATCTTTTTTTGTTGAATAGCCCATTTATCGAGGAAGGCTATAGGCTATATAACATCGCGCTACGACTAATAGGAGCGGAGCAGCGACGAGAAATGTTGCAAAAATGGGAAAAATTTACGCATACGAAGTTGCGCGGGACAGCTAGTGACATTTATAAATTCTTTGATTTGGGTTTTATTAAAGTTTTATGGTTTATGGCCAACTCCCGTAGGTACAACTAAAATTAGTGCCCTTTAAATATCGGGTTTGAGGCCTCAGCCTTGCGTACATTTACTAATGAAAATGGAAAATGCCTACAAAATAATGACGCCATGGAGGCCAGTGGACTCCATAACAAATATGACAGTCATAAATAATAATTATAATACCTTTACTGATTATAAGATTATGTACATAATATTAAGCGGAGTAATCACTATCATGTATCATCAAAACTGTTGTCATCAAAACTTGCACAAGTACTTACTGGCAAGTCACTTGTATCGTGTAAACAAAACGATTACTTGTTCCTATAACTACGATTTGCGAAAGACTAGCATTCGCTTTAAAATTTTTAAGATACGGAAAATTATTAAAACGATGATTTTCGTATTGTCATTGCTATGGCGTCCGTAATCTAACATATCAACGAACGAATATTCGACTTTATTTTTTCCTGTGCTCCTTCGCACTGGCAAGTAATGGTTCTGTTTTTTTTTCTAACATATATCATATTTTTATTATTTTTTTAGTGTGTATTAATTTGACGTTTTCAAATAACCATTGGTTTGATTTTACGAAATAAATATATTTGAGTTTGACTTTACAGACTTTGACAGAGTTACTTTACAATGTTATAAAACTAGAGTAGGAGAGACATTGTAATAGCTACTAGATGTGGTCACCGGACATAAGTACATAGCTCTATGCATTATTGTTCTGGGTCAGGAAAACAACGCCTGTTTATTATGCCATTACGGAACATATTTCGAGAACCAATACATACATGGTAATATCTCAACATGTATCTCATGACTTAAAGAAACTCATATATTTAAAAAATGCTAAGCGACCTTAGGCCACCCTCATACAGCTTAGTAACGAATGTATTATTGCAAAAGCTTGTACCTACGTTTCTTCTAGATTTCGGAACTATGGTTTTCACAAAAAAATTGTGGGTGACATGGAATATACCAAAAAAAACCGGGCAAGTGCATGTCGAACCACGCACAATTTAGTGTTCCGTAGTACCTCATCCGAATAATGCGGCTTAAGAAGTGGGTTTTCTGTAGTTTTTGTTTCAAACTTACAACGTTAGATATATCTACTTAATAATCATTTTCAATGGAATTTCTAGGTACTGAAATTTTTGTTACTTCTCTCTCTATTGTTAATTCTCTCTATATTTGTAAACATCAACATTTATCTGGCAGGGGGGGGACATTAAACAAATTTAAATAATTAAGTTTTTGGCTAGATTATGATTTTAGGGGTTCCGTAGCCAAAATGGCAAAACGGAAGCCTTATAATTATGATCATAGTACATACACATTACTTTTATATCTATCTACTACACACTTTTTGGTTTTGTTGCTCGATTAGAGAGATTATGTAACCGCTATGTGGCGAAATTTTGAAGGCGGTAGCCTAATGGCTAAGGCATCGGTCTCGCAATCCTACCCATTATACTACGTCAACTGATTCCTTTTTTTTTTTTTTTTTCTTTTGGCGGGAAAAATTCCTGACGAACACCCCCACCGTCCGGGGAAGACGGTGGAGGTAGTGTGGGGTTTGCACCCACTAAAAAACCCGCCGTGTATCGCTCGCCACCTTCGCGAACGGGCCGCCGGAATGTGTTATACCGTCGGCGGCCCGCCCAGTGGCAATGCCCGGACGCGATGTTGTTGCGTTCCGCGCATTTCACACCTACGCGGCCCCTGGATACACACAGGGCGCCGCGCCACCACGGAAGGCCGCGGGCGGGGCAATTTACCCCGTACGCCCGCCCGCAGCCCCACCTAAGGCGGCATAAGGCGCAGATGTGCGCGCCGACACCGCCCGGTTCGCCGGCGACGGATCGGATCCGCCAGGGAGCTCTCTTCCCTGACGCGCTCCGCCGCCTCCTTCTGCGAGATGATGTCCTCACAGAAGGATGCGACCGCATTCCACGACCCCTCGCTCCGGACCATGGACAGAACCACGGCCGGCAACGAGAGGTCACTTCCGACCACTGCGGTGAGAACTCGCCGTTGCCCCTCCCAAGCTGGACAATGCTGGAGGGTGTGCTGCGCCGAGTCCTCACCGCAGTCGCAGTGGTGGCAGGCGGGACTCGGTTCCCTCCTTGCAACCGTGTGCAGGTACTTCCCGAAGCACCCGTGCCCGGAAAGGACCTGCACCAGCCGGAAGGAAAGGGTCCCGTGCTGCCGCCCCGCCCACTCCTCCAAGACCGGCTGGAGAGCCTCCACGGTTCGAATACCTGCCCGTGGAGCCTCCAGTCGGCCCTGCCACCGGGCCATGATTGCCCGGTGGGCCTCACCCCGCCAAGCGCGTAGCTCTTCGGGCAGGGGCACCGAACCCCCTGCACGAACAGCCACCGCCCGCCGATACACTTCGGCGAGCACTTCCGCCTCCAAATCCCACGGGGGTGTGCCGGCCAATGCGCATGCCGCCTCTGCAGACACCGTGCAGTATCCGCGTATGGCCCTGACCGCCATGGTCCGCTGGGGTCTCCCTAAACGGACCCGATTCTGGGCGGTCAGGGACGCCGCCCACACGGGTGCGCCATACAAAGCCATCGACCGCACCACCCCCGTGTACAACCGTCTACTCGAGGCACTAGGCCCGCCCAGGTTCGGCAACAGCCTCCCCAGTGCGGACGCAGTAGCCTCGAGCTTAGGCGCCAAAATGCGGAAGTGCTCGTCGAAGAGCCACCGCCCGTCTACCACTAGGCCCAGATACTTCATCTGGGCCCGGACCTGTACGAGGGCCGAGCCGACGGAAATCGAGGCGCCAGCAGGTGGACCGCGACGGGGCCCATGGAATAATAGGGCCTCCGTCTTGGAAAGGGCCACCCTAAGCCCCAGCGCCTCGATGCGCCCGACCATTCGGGAAATCCCTAGGTTGGCCAGGCGCGCCGCCTCCTCAAAATTCCCACCCCGGGCCGTGATTAGGGTGTCATCCGCATAGCAGATGACCCCTATCCCGGGGGGGAAACCACACCGCAGGGCCCAGTCGTAGCCAATGTTCGACAAGAGGGGCCCCAAGACAGAACCCTGTGGAACACCGCACGAGACGTCCCTGCGGATTACCTCACCCTCTCGGTCCTCGTACAGGATCCTCCTGCCTTCGAGGTAGTCTGCCACTAGCTGCCTCAGGTACGCGGGCACTCCATGATATCGGAGCGCCTCTCTGATGCAGCTGAATGGCAGAGACCCGAAGGCGTTGGCGATATCGAGTGATCCCGGCTTCGGAAGGAGCACCAGCTTCCCTGCCTTCCAGCAGTCAGGGAACCGTCCGGACGCCAGGCACACGTCGAACAATCCCCTGAGGCGGTCCCCCATATGGTCGAGGGTCAGGGCCAACACCCGGGCGGGAATCCCATCCGGCCCGGGGGCGGTGTTCTTCGAACGCCCTCGAAGAACAGCCGCGCCCACCTCCGCTTCGGTGACAGGCGGCACAGTTGTGTCGGCCTCCCGGTCATCGGTCTCATCCTCGGAGACCATCGCCGGGGGCGTGTGCTCTGCCTGCAGCGGGAATAAACCCTCGACCACTTCTGCAAGGAAGCTGGGCTGGAGAGTCTCGGTAAGGGGGGCGCCCGCCGAACGGAGCTTGTTTAGCGCCGCTCGATATGGGCGACCCCAGGGGTCACGGTCGAGACCCTCCAGCATCTCCTCTCTCGCCCTCTCCTTGGCGCGACAGATAGCCAGCTTAAAGGCGTCCCTCGCCTGGCGATACGCCTCATAAAGCTGGCTCTCCTCCTGGACATCGCGGTGACGAGTCCGGCTGCGGGTATAAGACCTCTGCGCACTGATGCAAGCGGCGCGGAGGCAGGCAAGCTCCTGGGACCACCAATATACCCCCTTCCTCGGGGGGCGACGTCGTGAGCGGGGCATGGCCGCATCGCAGATCTGCGTAAACGCATCGCGAATGCGGCCAGCCATGACGTCCACCTCCTCGGTCGGAGGCGGAGACGACCATGAAGCCACAATGGCCGCCTCTTCCAGCAGGTCCCTGTCCAACGCACCCACAGCCCACCGCGGAAACCGAGACGTTCTGCGCGCCGTGTAACCCCTACCTGGGTCCTGGATCCTGGAAGACCGGGAGAGCTCCAATCGGATATATCGGTGATCCGAGAGCGTCTCAACCTCATCCAGGACGACCCAGTTCCTTACTTGCGCTTCAACGGCAGGGGTAGCGAACGAAAGGTCCACTATCGACCCCCCCTGCCGCCGAACGCACGTGTCGGTGGCGCCTCTGTTTAGGAGACAGAGACCCACAGACGCCGCCCACTCCTCAACCGCCGAACCGCGGACGTCCGTGCTGGGTGACCCCCACGCCGTAGATTTGGCGTTGAAGTCCCCCAGCACTAGCACGTGGCGAGGTGCCAACCGCCGTATCGAGATCTCCAGGTTGGATAGAAAGACCTCGAAATCGGTAAAACTCCGGTTTGGGGAGAAGTATACGCCGTAGAGCGTGACTCCCCCCCCAGTCGGCAGCAACATATCCCGAACCCTTGTCTCTGACCGACAAGGGCAGGGAATGAAGCGCAGCGGAGCTGACGATTGCCACGGAGCCGTCCCGGTCACCCGCCCAATTCGGGCGGGGAGGAACAAAGTAGGGCTCCGCGGCTACGGCGACACCTATCGACCACTCTGCCACGACCTGCAGGAGAAGGTCCTGGGCGCTGGCGCAGTGGTTGAGGTTCGTCTGGAGGATAGTGGAAAGGCCGCTGTCCATTTAGGAGTGCGGCACTACATCCATCTCATCCTCCACCTCTATCGGCAGCTGATTACCGGGGGCAGCCTGGGTCGCTTGGCTGCCCGGGAGTGGCTTGAACGCCTTGGGAGGCTTGCATCCCTCCCGCCCCATCATATCGTTGGCGGGCAATTTGCCCGCCGCGCACACGGGGCAGTGGGGAGAGGTTGAACATTCTGCCGCTCTATGTCCTAGTTGACCACAGCGGTAGCAAAGATCGCTGCAGTCAAACGTGCTGGTGCACTTGGGTCGCAAGTGCCCCGTCGCCATACACTTAAAACATCTCGCGGGCCTCGCCTCCAGGAGGGTGATCCTGGCAGAGGAAAGGCCCACAAGGAGGCGGCCCGTTTCGGTCAGGGCTTTGGCCGAAGCGACGGGGCAGCGCGCCCATACGGCACCAACTCCTCCGCGACCGGTGCGGATGGCGCCGACCTTTACGACTCCGGCTGCGCATTGAGTCTTTTCTTCAATTGCCAACCGGACCTCCTCAGCCGTGATGGAGTCGTCTAGGCCCGAAATGCGCAGCTCCGCGCACTTCGTGGGCCTGGCTATCTTCACGCCATCCTTCCCCGCCGCAAGTCCCCGCAGAGTCTCCGCGACGAGGTCTGCCACCTTTGCGCCGTCCTGACCGGGACACTCTAAGATTCTGGCCCCGGTCTGGGCTTGGCGGAAAGTAACCCCCGCGCCAAGATTGTTGGCGTTAAGGGTCACCCTCGCCTGACGGAAAATCTCAGCATAGGAGACACCACACTTCTCCGCCTCCGGCGACAGTGTCACAACGACCGCTGCTGACTTGGGCGGAGTTAGTTTAGACTTCTTTTTGGCATTCTTGATAGGCTGGGATGGCCGAGCAGCCTCATACTGAGCGACCGTCTCTTTTTTTTCGCGCGTCGCTTTTTGTGCCTAGCTGTCTGCCACTCCTCACCAGAGGGGGCTGAAGCAGCGGGGGCGTTAATTGGCGCAGAAGCTTTGGGTGCGGCCACCGGGCCACTTGATACGCCAGTGACATCCCGAGGCCCCTCTCTTGGTGGTCGTTGGAGGAGTGGTTGGGACCGAGTTTTCCATCGCTCCTGAGCAACAGGAGTAGTCCTAGTAAACTCTTTAAGCGACACGCGTCCCCCAGAACAAGGTAGGGGCATTATTGATGTTGCCATCTGCTCCCGTTGGAGCTTCGGCCTACTTGCCGCTAGTGGTGGCCGATGGCTTGGTTCGCGGGGGAGACGCTCCTTGATCGTCTCAAGCTTTGCGTCAATCAACCCCCCAAACATGACCATCAGCTGCTGGCATTGTGCCTCTGAAAAGGTGTCTGATGCTTTTTTATTTCCGCCAACTGGATCGGCCTGGGCCTTACGGGCCGATGCTGAGGTAGTCTGCGCTGCACTGGTGGGGGCTGAAGTGCCCTGTGAGCCGGCTGGTGCAGAAGGGGCTGGGACGGGGCCGGCGCCGACTGACAACAAATCGGCCCGCAGCTGGTTGAGCTCTTTACGGAGGTCCCCTATTTCTTGTTTAAGACAAGCGTTGTCCGCCCTCAGCCTTTCAATTGCCGCATCCGGGGCGACGGAGCGCTCAATAAGAGCCTCCACCACGCTCTTTATACTGGAGGCCGATTCCTTAAGGCCCTTCGCGAAGGTACCCTTCAAATTCTTGGATTTGGTGGCCACCTTCACGATGAGAGAGAGCTACCGAATCCGCTGCTGATCCGAGCAGCTCTGCCGCGGTTTTCATGGTTGACTCCCCTCCGGTTTGGCGGAGCCTCTCTAAAAGCTGGTCTACTTCCTCTTCAGCGGCCAACTCTCCTTCCGCTCTACTGCGGACGTACGCTTCCCGGCGAGAAAATACGGACGACGATTCAGCCATGTTGATGTTGGTCGGTGTCGCCATCGCTGGGGATTGAGGGCGCGAGAAAGGCGTCGATGAACGTGTTCGCGCCCCGGATCCACGCTTAGGAGGCCTCCCCCTGCCTCGACGCGAGTTGACCTTCGGAACTTTAGGCTCCATCTCGTCACAAGAGGCCGAATCCGATCGCAAAGATTCATTATTGGACCGTTGTCCTTTCAAGTCGCGCCTCTTGCGCTTAACCTGAGCAGTCTCGTTGACCGCAACCTTCGCTCCACTCCCAAAACCTGACACGTCGGACTCCGACATTGCCAGATCTTGAAGCGTACCTGATCTACGCTTCTCCTTCTCTAGCGCGACCTTAGCGCTGTTACTTTCGGTGCCGGATTTACAGCTCGGCGACGGGCTGGTGTGTCGTGGGTTGTCCCCCCCAGAGTACGTGGGACTGCCGGAGCCGACTGGCTCCGGGAGGGATTCCCCGAACGAGGTGCGTCCGGGACCCTCCTGGGTAGATTTTTCGTAATCATTGACCTGCGACATGGTTTTTGAGTTTAAAGACCTGCGTCTGGGTAGCCCTTGGGACTGAGGACCTCTCAGCCATTCATCCCATTGCCAGGCACCACAAGCGTGGGATTAGGGTAATTTTTTATAGGGGTTTTCTTCCCCGCGGTCCAATGGACCCCCATTCCTGTCCGTTCAGGATTACGGGTCGGGCCGGATGGTGGTCTGTGTCAGACCGCGTTCGCCATCAGTTAGCGAACCCTCCGCCCCTCCCTCGACTGTGGGAGTCAGAGCTTCCCGTCTATACACCTCCACTTTGTCCTCTACTTAAGCAGAGGTACATGTGGAGACACCCATTGCAGAGCCACGTTGGCCGCGTCCGTAATTAATGATCTCGTGACCACCCCCCACGTGAGTCTGGTGTTCGACTCGGACGTGTGGTTGCCTACAGGGGGCACGTCAACTGATTCCTAACGCAAGCCATTGAGTTTAGCTGGAGGGGTTAACAGGATTGCTAGTAATGTAGGACCACAACTCTACATTGCTAGTTATCTTTAAAAAAATAAGCACAAACATAAATTAAACTAAAAATGTCACTTACAGGTAGTTGTTGAAAATCTCCGAGTGGCGGTCCCGTGTCGATTTGCTTCTGATTTCGTTCTGAAGGTACCTGAGGAACCAAGGACTCGTGAAGGTTGGAAGCGATTATTCTGTTCAGCAGTTGTCCTATAACAAAAAATATTAGCTTGTACCATAGTAAATATAGCTAATACAGTGGTTCACAACGTTTTTGATCTCCTTGCCGTTTTTTTACTTTAAAAATATTTTTTGCCCGCTGGAGGGGGACTCTAAAAAAATAGCTGATTTATCCTCGCGGGTTTAAATACTCTCAGGTTAGGAACCCAGGACCTGGTAGGTACCAGCATGGCTTATAAAATCGATTAGGAGGATTCCCGATTGATTTTATATGTATAATGGTATTGTGAATAACTTTAATTAATAAATAAGTAAATAATCATTTTTCATTTATTTTAACATTTAAAATAAAAGGTACAAGATCGCGGTGGTCTTTGCAAACATATCTATACTTAACGGCAACACAGTACAAAAGCCGTGATAGTTCCTTTACTACCGACTAGATGGCGCATGCGAGGGCCCAACTCGCGAGCATCAAGAGATAGAAAAATTTTAAGGTCTAGTAACATAGTTCAGATAGGTGGTTCGCTTCTGGCCCCGGTTTGGCTACGGAAGTCTCGGGTTCGATTCCTGGGTCTGGACTTAAAAAAAAAATTATCTTTCAAAAATGCAATTATTGTATTTGTAAAGTAATTGGCAAGAAATGCCTATAAAAATTACTTCAACACAGTACACCCAGACTTTAAGCAAATATTTGTGGATCAAGTTTTGTTTAGAACCCACAACGGGATTTAATGTACCTATAAACCGTTCTTCTAGATTTTAATTTATTTTATTTTATTTTATAATATTTATTAAAGACGACTCCCGCAGTAGGTTACTAGCCCTCTGTCGCGGGGGACTTTACAAACATACAAGTCACTGACACAAAGTACACCCAGACTCGAAACAACAAATTGTGAATCACACAAAGTGGCGTCCCGTGTGGGAATCGAACCCACGACTTCTTGCGTAGCAGTCGAACACACTACCACCGCGCCACTGGGTACTTAGGGGTGCGTTTGAACTGCCGCGGTGCTGGGCATCAATTGACCCAATCACAGTGCTCGAAATCGTACCCAGGATTATTTCCAGCACAGTCATTGATCAATTCACGGTGCGGTCCTCTTCACTCTGCCCCGCTCCGCGTCAGTGAAAAACGGAAACGCTTCCTAAGAGTAAGTCGATAAAATTAATTTGAAGTAAATTTGTTTTTCTAATAGTATAACAGTGGGGCACCCCTCGTCTAGTTCATTCAATAAGTATCTATAGGTGTACCATGTATTTTTCTGACGTCATAGGCATACTTTCTAGAACAAAAGATAACGATAAAGTAGGCCGCAGCCGCTATTCTGAAGCTATCAATCTATAAACACTTTTTATGACACCCAAAGTGATTCTGATTTTAAACAGATTCACCTACGTAGCAGACAAAATAATATCACCATAAATGGTTAAACAAATCAAAACTGAATAATACAATGGCAAATGGCATGGCAATAACAGAATACGAAAATATTCGGTAACAGCAGTAAAATGTATTTACTGCTGTCACCGAGTAACACAAATTACATAATATTTCGACTGCCTACGCAAGAGGTCGTGGGTTCGATCCTCACCCAGGATAAAACTTTGTGAGATGAGCACGATGGTTTATTCTGTGTCTGGGTGTTATTAATATGTATGTATTTAGAAATATATAAGTATGTATATCAGTTGTCTGGTTTAAAGACAACTGATATGATGCTTAGTTTGCGATCAGATAGCGTTGTGTGAGTTGTCCCAAGATGTTATTATATTATTATTATTATTATTATAATGAGCGTTTCATATTCAGTTATTGCCATTTTCCATTGTATTATTCAGTAGCTATTGAGACTATGAGGAAAACATTTCCCCTGGACTATAATTTTATTAATTATTGCTTAAAGTCAATTAAGTAAAATACGACGAAAGCAAAAAGACGGAACCAAGATACCCTTCACAATTAATCAAGCAGTCGGAGGCATTAATGAATCCTATTACTAATTTTATAGGCATTTCTTGCTTATTACTTTATTAATACAATAAATGCATTTTTAAAACATAGAAACATTATTAAAGTCCTGACTCAGGAATCGAACCCGAGACTTCCATATGCCAAACCGGGGCCGGAATCGAACCACCTATCTGGACTAGGTTATTGTATTAATTAAGTAATTGGCCAGATATGCCTATAAAATTGCCGTGTAAATTAGTCATCGCGATAAAATGATATCGTATATTACTCAAGGTTATAAGCCAGGGATTTGTAACAGACAGAAGATACGTTATAAACTTTCGCGGTTTGTACACATTATGGAAATATATATATTTACGGGTCTTAATGTCTTAAAACTTAAATTAAAATTATTGCTTAAAGTCAATTAAGTAAAATACGACGAAAGCAAAAAGACGGAACCAAGATACCCTTCACAATTAATCAAGCAGTCGGAGGCATTAATGAATCCTATTACTAATTTTATAGGCATTTCTTGCTTATTACTTTATTAATACAATAAATGCATTTTTGAAACATAGAAACATTATTAAAGTCCTGACTCAGGAATCGAACCCGAGACTTCCATATGCCAAACCGGGGCCGGAATCGAACCACCTATCTGGACTAGGTTATTGTATTAATTAAGTAATTGGCCAGATATGCCTATAAAATTAATTTAATATTCGGCCTGCGACATCATTATTTGTTAAAATGCTCTCTGTAACGAAGCAATAACAAAAGCCGTGATAGTTCTTTAACTAGCGGCTAGATGTCGCAAGCGAGGACCTAACTCGCTTGCAAGAAAGGATAGAGAAATTTGAGGTCTAGTAACGTCCAGATAGGTGGTTCGATTCCGACCCCGGTTTGGCATACGGAAGTCTCGGGTTCGATTCCTGAGCCTGAGACTTCAAATTTTTCTATTTTTCAAAAATGCATTTATTGTATTAATTAATCCTGTTGAACTTAAAAATAGTGTGTTAATATTTGATGATATTATATGAAGGTAAATTAGGCTGAGATCTATAGAGCGTATGTCGGCTTTGTTCAAGTTTAGTTAAAAAAATACAAAAAACATGACAAATCGAGTGCGGACCGTTGACTTTGTTGAGATTATGCTAAGAAAGAGCACTATGACCAAAAATTTCAACGGTCAGATTGCGCTTTCTAAAAATTTTCTTCAAATTTAACTTATGCAAAGCTTTGAATTAAGCAAAATGCTCTATAGATTTCAGATGAGATGTGGTATGTCCACGTTATGCTGCGCTTGACGAATCCCACTAAATGGCATTACTGAATTAGGGAAAAATAATTTATTTCCATTGTAGTCATCAAGTGGGTAGCACCTACACTAGGTCTTCACTGCAGCTTCTGCCGTGTAAATTAGTCATCGCGATAAAAAGATATCGTATATTACTCAAGGTTGTAAGCCAGGGATTTGTAACAGACAGAAGATACGAATGTTATAAATGTTGATAAACTTTCGCGGTTTGTACACATTATGAAAATATATATATTACGGGTCTTAATGTCTTAAAACCGTATTGCAACTGCCACGGGTAGACCCGTGACCACGGCCATTGCAATACGGTCGAAACGTCGGGCAATAAACAAGGTATTTTACCTTAAATTATTCACGCGATTAAGACCCGCAACATATATATTTTCATAATGATACGAATTTTATAAATAATAAATAAATAAATATAATCTTTATTTATTTCATTCTATAACACCTTTACTTTCATGAATAAATTATTATTATTAATTCATACAATTTCATGGCGAAATAATACGCTATATAAGTGATCCAATGTCAAAAAGCCTTCCACTATAATCAATCTTACAGTTGACGGACAGTAAAGATACACCTCAGTCAGGCCTTCTCTACTATCCTATCCTACCTTGCTACCTAACCAATTTAATAACACCAGAAAAACTAAACACTTCCATTTACTACTCATTAATAAATAACATAGGTATATCACGCAATCTAAAACATTATAAAAGCCTAAACGATGACGTAGGCCTATATTTCTAGACTACGCTTAATTTATTCCACGTGTAACGGACACCTTTTACTTAATACCTATTGTACGTCATTGTCTCTTCAGCAAAAAAAAACATTCAAATCCGATTATCTTGTACAAGAATAAAAAAATCTATCTAATTTAAACTGTATTACTTTAAAATAGGGTTGATTATTCTTTAATCAATGTGTTGCACATGACATGACCATGGACAATAAGTTCAATCAATGCCTAGATAGTCTAGATAATGTTCTTACAAAGCAAACAGAGGAGAACCGATACTTGGTCTTATCTTTAATAGGTAGGTATATGTACTCGGGTGACCTAAGAAAACACGTGCGTATTGTCGATTGTGAATCACGTGAAACATACTCAAGTGCCTATAAACTGTGTTTTAAACCGTGATATTTCTTCAAGCTGAACAATACTTGTGAATGAATGAACACAACTGAAGCAAAGAGTTAAAAACTTCCAGAGGAAACTCCATGCAAAAATATATCTTGTTGGACTTGGCTGTTTATACTTATCTATACTAATATTATAAAGAGGAAATATTTGATTGTTTGTATTGAATAGGCTCCGAAACTACTGGACGTATTTGAAAAATTCTTTCATCGTTGTGAAGCTACACTAACCCCGGGTGACATAGGCTATTTTTATCCCTGTATTCCCACGGGAACGGGAACTACGCGGGTAAAACCGCGAGGCGTCCGCTAGTATAACAATAAATAACTAGAATTCAAAAGGAACTTAAAATAATTGTATACTAAGGCCCTTCGTACACAAGGCTACCCAAATATTCGATACCCGACGATTTTAGTTTCTAAGCGACTACCGCCATACAACATCATTGAGGTTCGTAAACCGGCACGCGTCGCCTACATATGAATTTGTATGGCGGCAGTTGCTTTGAGAATCGATTGTCAAAGATTTGCCTTATCTTCAGTACATAGGCCCTAACAACCCTCTACCACTAATTCATTTATCTGAGTGAAAAAAAGGTTTAATGACTGCCGCGGTGGGAGTGTATCCGACTGCTACGCAAGAGGTCGTGGATTCGATCCCCACCCAGGATAAAACTTTCTGTGATGAGCACGATGGTTTATTCTGTGTCTGGGTGTTATTTATCTATAATATGTGTGTATTTAGAAATATATCAGTTGTCTGGTTTCCATAGTACAAGCTCTGCTTAGTTTGGAATCAAATATCGATGTGTGAGTTGTCTCAAGATATTATTACTATTATTTAATCGAGTGTTGCTTATTATTCCGTTCCGTTTTTCAGTAATGCTTGGACGATAAGAAGGTATGACTTCATAGTGTTACATTTCATAAAAAAATCTATATATAAAACCGAGCAAGTGCATGTCGGGCCATGCACAATGAGGGTTCCGTAGCTGCCCAGCGCAATAATGCGGTATAAGAAGTGGGTATTTTATTGTTTTTGTTTCATACTACTAACAACATTATATAAGTTTTTCACATATCCAACATCAAGCTGAAAGAGGGGGGGGGACACTTGACTCTAACAAAAATTTGCACTTTAAAGCTTAATATTTCACAAACAGATCCCTAAATCCAAAAATGGTCTTCACAACCCCTAAACCTTTAAAAGATCTATCTCATACTTCACAACCTACCCTATGGTAGGTGAGAAAAAAATCACACCCCTTCTTTACATATAGGGTGTAAGTAAGTGCCCTCAAAAAAAATGCTTTTTAAGGTTTTATTTCACTTTCACTTTGTTGGCATAAGTAATATGTGTATCCATGCTAAATTACAGCCTTTTAGTAGCACTAACAGGACGGACGGACGGACATTACGAAACTATAATAATAATATCTTGGGAAAACTCACACAACGCTATCTGACCCTAAACTAAGCATAGCTTGTACTATGGAAACCAGATAACTGATAAACATACTTATATATTTCTAAATGCATAGATATTATAGATAAATAACTCCCAGACACAGAATAAACCATCGTGCTCATCACACAAAGTTTTATCCTGGGTGGGGAGCGAACCCACGACCTCTTGCGTAGCAGTCGGACACAATCCCACCGCGCCACAGAGGCAGTCTACTATAAGAGTTCCGTTTTGCCATTTTGGCTACGGAACCTTAACAAGACCTATTTGACTTTACAGTCAATAGCCCTATTGTTTGCGCACACACTTGTGCACTATAATATATCCTACGTACTTAAGTAGTTTCTGATAGCAACACGAACGAAATCGGTTAGGAAAATTTCAGAAAACGTTGCATTTTAAAAGTAAATTTAATGGTCATTTCAACAAATGCCTAAAGTAGGAAACGTTAAGTTTGGTTTATGAACTAATTAAAAGGAAAATTAAAAAAAAACATACCTTTTTCAACAACCGGCTGAGTTTTCTTATAGAAAAGGGATGAATATGAAAAGTTGTTTTTCATGTTCTTGACGAAGTTCGGGGGTTGTTTTCCTCGTAGCAAAACTGCGTCGAGTTCGGTGTAATACGGAAGCAATTTGTGATTAAATTCCAGTCGCAAAAGCCTAGTGAACAAAGAAGAATGAAAATTATTGTAAACTAAAAAAAAAAAGTGAATACAGCAATGTTTATTGTGTATTATAATAGTGAATTAAGAATGTATAAATTCCTACAACACACGCCATCTAAGTTTTTTAAATCGCGGTCTAAAGAAAGCGTAAGTACCTAAAGTCCACCTGCTCAATCGCTTCGATTCCAATTCCAATATAACTTACTAGCTGTCCCGCGCAACTTCGTATGCGTAAATTTTCCCCGTTTTTGCAACATTTCTCGTCGCTACTCCGCTCCTATTAGTCGTAGCGTGATGTTATATAGCCTATAGCCTTCCTCGATAAATGGGCTATCAATTTTTTTTAAATTGGACCAGTAGTTCCTGAGATTAGCGCGTTTAAACAAACAAACAAACAAACTCTTCCGCTTTATAATATTAGCATAGATATCAATCATTCTCTATTCTATTTTATTACCTATACTAATATTATAAAGCTGAAGAGTTTGTTTGTTTGTTTCAACGCGATAATCTCAAGAACTACAAGTCGGAATTGAAAAATTATTATTGTTGTTGGATAATTGTTATAATTATTACTGTTGGATAGTCCATTTATTGAGGAAGGCTATATAACATCACGCTACGGCCAATAGGAGTGGAGCAGCAATGAAAAATGTTGCAAAAATAGGGAAAATGTATAATTGCGCGGGATAAATGCTGCGAAAGTTTGAATGGATGGATGGATGTTTATTACACAATTACACCAGAACAGCTAAACGGATCTGGAGTAATTTTTTGCACAGAAAGTAAAGGCTTGAATGGCAAACGGCTACTTTTTAGCCAAGAAAAATATACATTTCGCTTATGATACATTTGTTTTTCAACATTTATACGCTAGGAAGTCGCAGGCAAGGGGTAGTAGGCTATAAAAACAAATATAAAACGAGCGAATCCGCGAGGAAAAGCTAGTCAATTATATACCTAGTATGCATAAGTTATACTAGAAATAAGACGACTGCCATCAATCAATTATTCTTCTTCAGTCTACTGAAAATAGGCCTCGCCGGCCTGTTTTAATTCCCGCGACAAAGGCAGGTTTTCCGCCTTTCGCAATTTTGCGGTTGCAAGCGTTTCCGCGTTGTATTGTTGCAATAGATTGCCATCAACAGGCCACAATAGCAGACATAAAATAACAATTTAATTAATCAAGAGGAAAAACCAATAACATTTGTCGAACTCGGATATTTATAGTTATTCTTATTGAAAGGGTTAACAAAAATGAAATGTACCTAAATTAATCAAAAGTATCGAAACGCAATTTAAAATCGAAAGAATTAATATTCTAATTGCCCTTCTAATAAAACGAGTTGGAGCACAGCGGTTGGATGGTTTCAGTCTAAACGGACATAGAAACATTTTTTGTGTTTATATACCTACATATCAACCTATATGATGTCATACTCAGGCGCGGATACAAGAGGGAGCAACAGAGGTGATTCCCCCCCCCCCCCCCAGACTCGACTGAATGACCTTTTAATGTTTTATATATTACTAGCTGTCCCGGCGAACTTCGTTTCGACTCATTTTTTTTGTAAATCGGGTTCAATTGTGAATCTAAACCATCCTCGAATCCCCTTGAACTCACACAAAAATTTAATCGGTCATCAAAATCGGTCCAGCCGTCTAGGAGGAGTTCAGTGACATACACACGCACACAAGAAATATATACCTATATATACTAGATTTCGCCCGCGGCTCCGCCCGCGTGGATGTCGGTTTTATAAAAAATATTTTTTTTTCTTAATAAAAAGTATCCTATGTTACTTCTAATACCTCCAAGAATATGTGTACAAAGTTTCATTATGATCGGTTGAGTAGTTTTCGCGTGAAAGCGTAACAAACAAACTTACATTCACATTTATATATTAGTAGGGATAAAGATTATTAAATATCGAGTGTATTGCTTTTAATAGCGTGAACAGTAGCGTATTTACAATCTATATAGTAAAGTTGTGTCTACAACAATGTATGTTTAAATTACAAATCCACTGGACACGTATGACAAACGATAATATAATATGTAGCAAGAATAACTAACCTTGTGGGTACATTCAGCTGTCTAATAGGTGGGCTGAAGATCCTTGGTGTATCTCCAACGTACTCAGGCTCGCCTTCCCATAACAACATCCATGCGGTTGGTCCTTTAGCCCAAATCCTCACCAGCGCTCCAGGGTTATAAGTCTCGAAGATTGACACCTCCAGTGGATAGACCACTTTTTCGAAGGATACTTCTGTCGAAAATAATGTTGTTTGCAACGGGACTTTGTATATTTCACGCCAGGATTAATAATCTTACCAATATTGATATTGCCTCGGTGGCGCGGTGGGAGTGTATCTGACTGCTACGCAAGAAGTCGTTCGATTCCCACACGGGACACCACTTTGTGTGATCGACAAATTGTTGTTCCGAGTCTGAGTGTAATTTATGTCCGTGACTTGTATGTTTGTAAAATCTCCCACGACGCAGGGCATGTACCCTACTGCGGGAGTCGTAAAAAAACGCGAATGATTGGACTGGTGGCTGTTTCTTACACCTACACGCACTAAAACTAAAAGTTATAGACGGGTTTGAATGGAACTTTGCAACGTTACAGCTTATATTTATCAGAATATAACATATGCTATGAAAATCAAACTTAATGCAGGCAAAGCCGCGAGTATGCCCGGTATGACGGTATATAGTAATCCAAATTTACTTGTAGGTCATGGCAAATACCTTTGTGATGACTAAATACGGCATTGTGGATCGCTGAACGGCAATTAGATGCCACTATAAACAATCACTTCATAATTACATCTGCTAATTTTAAACACAAACCAATTCCTAAGTCTACACTAAACTCATAGGCCTTTCCTTCCAGTTATCTTAGCTGGGAGGGTCCAGAAGAAAAATGCAATCTATTGTAGTATCTTAAATTATGGTGGCATATAAGTGTAACTATATATAAGTGAGTCAACTCCTTTGAAGTAGGACAAAATGCCGACGGGCCAACGGGCCAACAGTCATAACAATACGTACGCCACACGATAAGCTTTGAGATGCTCGTAATTTAAAAAATAAACGCATTTGTATTGTATTTTAAAACGCAAATTTATTTAAAAAAAGAACGCAAGTAGCCATGTTGGTGGTTTAAAAAAAATATGATGTTCCAGTCATTTTACTATGACTGTACCCGTGTTTTTTTTTTTTTTTGCAACGATGGAGCATAACCGCGAACATTTGCGTGCTATATTTTATGATTTTAAATTTGGTTTAACTAAAATTCTGGCGATCAATGATTTCAATCGGAGATTAGGGGAGTCTGCCTCATTATAAAAGTAAAACAAACCTTCAAGATGACCATAGAAGTGGTCGCCCACAAACGGCAGTAACTGCACAAAATATATGGACTACTGAAATGATGATGCGAGAAGACCCACGAATGACTTACTCGGACATCGAGATGATTCTTGGCGTAAGTTCGGGTAGCGTTTACATTATTTTGTATCAGCATCTTGGAGTGAGGAAGCTTTGTTGTCGTTGGATCCCACGTATCAGACACAGAAAAGCAGGCCTGTGTGGATTGACGCCGCAAAATGCGTCTACGATTTGGAAACGGAACGTCAACACGTGTTTCGGTAATCATCACAGATGACGAAACGAGGGTTTATCAACATGATCTTAAAAATAAGAGACTGTCGACAGTATGGGTGTTTTCAAAAGGAAAGTTGCCGACAAAACTCGAACCGAAAAACACCTCGTTGGTAAAAAAAAGTGGTAGTTAATTTTTTTCTCGCAGCGGGCATGTGTCGACAACAATGTAGGAAAAACATAGATCTGTGAACTCGGAATGGTATAAAATGAAGCATAGCCGAAAGCTCTGCGAGAGAGGAGACCAAAGACTGGCCTTCGGGGAATCATGCTGCTCACGACAACGCTTCGTAACATACGTCCCTAAGAACAAAAGCGTTTTTTGAAGAGTCTGGTGTTATTTATTGTACCATGTTTTAAAAAAAAAATTACATTTCATTGTAAAAAAAAAAATAACTGCCGTCAATTTTTATATTTAATAAAACATATTTACAAATAAAATTATATGACAAAATACGCTTTGACCTTCAACTAATAAAATTATGTTGTTTTATTCAGACATGAAAAAAAATGTATCCGAATTTCAATAAATTACGGTGCACAAACGTCATTCCATAGAATTATGTAAAATTTGCGAAATGGCTCATAACGTGACACCCGTTCTCGCAGTACGTGGATACTTCCACGCACGTAAGCCTGGAGGTACTGCGGGCGGGTGGGACGCTCCGCTCTCACCGCCTACCGCTCCTCATCAGACCTCCGCCCTCGAATCTTTTTTTTTTTTTTATTGATCCACTATTAATACACATGTGATAGTAGTCCGTAGTAAAAACGAGCTAACCAATCAGGTTTATAACAATTTATGATTCTGACTCAGAAAGGCTTAAAAACTGAGGTTAGATAAGGCAATGACGAAATCGATGTAAATGCTAATAAAACACACCTCTACAAAAGTTGTGCTTGCAAATAAGGATTCATGGAAAATACCGTAACTTGTTAAGGAGAATAAGAACATACGAACAAGAGAGATTACCTTAGACAGTTTATATTTACACCTTAATATTTGTAAAACGACAATGAAAGTGACAATTATGTTCTTAAATAATATTTTTTCCTTTTTAAACAATAACTTCTTGATAATCCTTATTGTTTTGAAATCAATCTAATTATTTACATTGAAGGATGTTGTGTTTCATTAAATGTCAAGAAATTGTAGAAAGTAGTCCAGCAGTGGACCATTACAGGCTGATGATGATGAGGAAGTGAATTCCTGGCTGATGATAAACGGCTATACATACTTTTTTATGCATCTAATCAAATACCTATCCCATCACCTATATATCATGTACAATAACAGTCCAAATGGGGCACTCACCTACAAAATCTTGGCTTGTGATTGCATTAGCATTTTGTGGCATATAATCTTCTTGGGCTGAAGGTGCCTCTTCCCACCAAGTTCCATAAGTTCTCTAAAAATAAAAAGCCATTATTAACAAATTACAATCTTACTGCATACTCTTATAAATGTGAAGTTTTGATGGATGGATATTTGTTACTCAATCATGCCAGAATAAACAAATTAATCTGGAATACTACAAAGGTTATTTTTTATCCTGCTAAATAGAAATGTCACATGCAATAGGTTTATTTTTCAAAACAAATATATATAACAGTATGATACACAGGGTGTTCCAGAAGTATGCCACACGGAGGGAAAGTACTTTAATTATTGAGGATAGAACATTTTACTGAAAGAAGACTTCAGTTTTAAAATAATTCGAACTGCATTATTTTGGGATATCCTGTATATTTTATGATTGGGCTTTTATATTGTATGAGCAAAGTAAAAGGCTAAAATAAATTTTAAAAAAATACTATTTTTTTATGAGGAGGTGGAAGGAGGGATTTTATTTGACTCAACATGCATAATTTACTATCACATCTCCATCCAACCCTCCCTTATCCCCCATGTTATCAAAAATAAGCAAACCAATGCCCCCCCCCCCCCCTTTTTGGTGTATATGTAATACTTGAATGGCCCCTTTATTGATGTTGTTTAATTACATTGTTTATACTTATTTCCTAATTGTTTAAAAATACACTCAGGTTTAAACTTTAACTATAAAAAAATAAAGATAAGAAGCCATTATAAATGTAATATGTTACTTTGTTTAGCTTATAAACAGTTACCCAATTTTCAAAATATACAATACTTAATAACAGCATTTTATCTAACAATTTTTCATTTTTATTCTATTTTGAAAATGTTTTATTTTTACATTCTATTTAGAAGACAAAAGATTTTCACATACAATGAGTTTATTTAATTTAGTAAAACCTTTTAATGTATTAATTACATGCCTGCTATTACCAAAAGCTATTTTCAGGCAAGATATAAAATCCATTTTTATAAACAAAATCAAAACATAAAATTTAATTCATAAATTCAGTTATTAGGTAATAGAATAAGTTTTCCAAACTTTGATTGATGAACTTAGTGCTAGATGTATGGCTTCTACATTTAGGAATATTCTGGCAAAATTGCAACAATCGAATTGATACACAACTTAAAAACAAAAAAAAAACCAACACAGGTAGTTGTGCAGTTTTATTTTTGTAATTAAAAAATAAATAAAACTTAATAAAAAACTCCAGTGACATTTATGATTTCCAAGGCTTTGCAAGATATTAAGGCCTTGATAATGATTTGGTTACTTTTAAAATCACCCAGACTTGTTCTTCCCTTCACATGAATTAAAAGAAAATGTTAGTTCAAGTGGTTTATTAATAGAATGGCCTTGATTTTATCTGCGTAAGGAAGTTTGTTGCAAGGGATTTTGATACTACAATCTCATAAATACATAAGTTATGCATTAACATGCATATAGGTACCTATAATATGCATTTACAGAATTTGATGTATAATGTATATCTATAGAAAAAACGCAAGGAAATATCTACAAAAAACATCAAAATAATTATAAATACCAGAGGCAAAGGGTTACAATTATTCTAAGGTAACCCGATACAACAGTATGTCTAGCTGGACACGGTTCTTTGTACCTTTAATATTATATCACTAGGATCCAAAGGGAAGCCGAAAATAATGGTATACCTAGGACCCTCCGCCAATAAGAAATACTCAATAAAACGCTAATTCTGGTTGAATTATACTATAGATTTCACGGTCAAGACCACAAGCGGCTTGCGTGTGGTCTGTTTCCATGTAAATAATACACAAACAATCTGCGGCATGCGACATACTAGTACCTAAAGTTCGAATTAAAACAAAAGTACCACAGCAATATAGCTACTTTTACCATTACGAAGGCCTGCGGATAATCGCCATAATCAGGAAAATTAGATGGTGGTCCACGAAGATTGAACGCCGTATAGGAAACACTGATTTCGCTCCCATACTGTGAACTAAAATCTTCAACACTGTGCACAAATTGTTCAATGATTTGCTGCTCTTTTTCTTCATCCATATCACTGTCGTCTTTAAACCAAAACAAAGAAGATATCACGTCAGATGCACTTTGCATTTTTAATGTTTCTTTTTGGAAAGTTTCTAGAAAAATTAATGCGAACAAGTCTAACAAAGACGCGCGCTCGAATGAAATGAAACGAATGTTTTTAATTTTACATTGACAGCTGACAAGCACAAATAATAAACACAGTGCGCTTATTCTGCAAGATTTGCGTTTGCGTCTTCATGAAATTATAATTGGTAACACTATCAGATGTGGAAATATCGAATAATATCGATATCTGTTAATACAATGTATTATTATATCTAATATATAAAATTTTCGTGTCACAGTTTTCGTTGCCATACTCCTCCGAAACGGCTTGACCGATTTTGATGAAATTTTGTGTGCATATTGGGTAGGTCTGAGAATCGGACAACATCTATTTTTCATCCCCCTAAGAGTTTGTTTGTTTGTTTGAACGCGATAATCTCAGGAACTACTGGGCCGCATTGAAAAAATATGTTACTGTTGGATAGCCCATTTATCGAGGAAGGCTATAGGTTATAACATCACGCTACGACCAATAGGAGCGGAGCAGCAATGAAAAATGTTGTAAAAAAAAAAAGGAAGAAATAAGGGAAAATTTACGCAGACGAAGTTGCGCGGGTCATTGCCCACCCCTAACATTTATAAGTATACTATAATATTTTAAAGCTGAAGAGTTTGTTTGTTTGTTTGAACGCTATAATCTCAGGAACTGCGGGTCCTAAATAAAAAAATATTTTACTGTTAGATGGCCCATTTATCGAGGAAGGTTATAGGTTTTATAACATCACGCTACGACTAATAGGAGCGGAGCAGCAATGAAAAATGTTGTAAAAAAAAAGGGAGAAAAAAGAAAAAAGGGAAAATTTACGCAGACGAAGTTGCGCGGGTCAGCTAGTTATATATATTATACAAATAATATGTCATATTTTTTCTCGACTGTTCTCGTTAAAAATGTTTGCACTTTACAATGCAAAATAAGCAATGTGTCCTCTTGCCAATGGTCACTAAGGGGCGTCTAAACGGGCCATTTTTTACGGCAATGCTGTGGCCGGCAACATGGCAGTACTCTCCAATATTGATTTCATTGTTGCTGGACGATCGCTGAGCGATCTACTTTCCGCAATGTTGCCCGGCCAACTTTGTTGTTGTTTCAGTCGCCCTCAAATTTATTGTTGCCGGTTTGTGTAGCCCGTTTAGGAGACTGGATCATGCGCCATACAATTGTAGACATAGGTATTGCCATTATTGGCCAAGCAATTAGTTGCCAATAGTGCCGCCACAAATTGCTTTAAGAAATGGCCCGTTTAGATGCTCCTTTAATTTTATAAGAATACTGCATTATCATTTTCCTATCGGCAAAAATGATAAAATGAACCTCATTATGTACGAGAACTTTATTTCGTTCGTCGTTTAGTAGTTTAGTGCCGCCGTTAAAGGTGAGCTAAGTTGTTTTAAATCGTGTTAAACCAAATGCTTTAAAACATTTTTTTTATTTACAAAATATGTTTTTTTAATCAATGTCGGCTACAGCCATTGACGTATAAACCTGGACCTGTGCGAGACTGGTATTCTGAGACTGTTTACATGTATAATTTTGAGTAGCCAAATTTGAAAAAAAAACGTTACTATGCGGGCGTGACCATTGACGTACAGGCCTTAGACCGCACCATCTCTTTATAAAAAGAAGGAAATATTGACTGCAAAGCGTGAAAGAGAAAAAATAACTAGTGCGGCCCTATCTCTTTGACAGGAATGGACCGCAAATTAGCGTTGTCTCTTTTATGAGAGTGGTCAATTTTGCGCAGTCCTGGTTTATACGTCAATGGTTTTTATTCGTAACCCGACATCTAGTTTAGCTTTGATCGAAAATCACTGACCTCTACGCTCAATTTTACATATTAAATATTCGACTAAATTTTGGTTCTCGCTGTCATATTCAGTCTGTGGCTGGTCATGTCATGTCATCAAATGTCATGTCTTATGCTTGTCAATAAAGATGGCAGCGGGACCAATTGCCGAAAGGAATCAAGGTAAATTACTGTAATTTCAGTAAATTGAATGCCTGGAAGTTATAATTGCATTTATCTTTTTATTATATTTTTATTAAGCTTCAAATAAGCACCGCATATTGTACTTGTATAGTATTAGTAATTTGAGGTTAGATTTCGTATTTCATAGTTTATTTCAATGAATTATAATAAAATTATAATTTAAACCAAGTTTATAGCTAGTAAACTAAACAGATGAACAGGTATCAGTCAACATTATATCGAATACGTTTTCTAACATTCAACCAGAATAATTATGATAATAATGTTTTTGTAAATCGTTTTAGATGCTACGATATACGTCGGCGGTTTGGATGACAGGGTCACGGAAAGCTTATTATGGGAGTTGTTTGTACAAGCTGGACCCGTGGGTAAGTATATCACAGAAAAAGATCTTGATATGTTGTGTTATCTTGAGTTATTCAACTCACTTACTTTGAACATATTATTCGTTGAAGAGTGTAGTAGGGATTGAAAGGGTTTCACCAAGTGTTTACAGTGCAAACCATTTCTAGGATTTTTACTTTAAGATTTAGATAGAGGCTAAATTCATTTAAAACTGACCATTTTAAACTCCAACACTGTTTTAGGTTCAATATTTGTTTGCATTTGTGCGAGTATCTGTACCATTATAGCAACCAAGAAGCCGGGTGAATGATTAGATATAGTATTTTTAGGGTTTTTTGTTAGCCATCTGGTTTAATCAGGATGGTTCTAGATATTTAATGATAGTCCGTTCACTTGTTTTGAAGACAAATTGTTATAGAAACAATTATAACATCTTGTTTGTCAAATTTGATTTGAATTCAAAATTCTTTCTTCTCTTTGGATGCAAAACAACACTTGCAATTTGTCATGGTTCTACATGTAGTCTGCCAAAAATATGGTCTGCCATTATATGGTGTGAGTTCATTTGCATATCAATACTGCTAGGTTGCTAGGCTTAACCATACTGCTATTTTAGTTACACAAGAAGTTTTGTCAAAACTGGTAGGACATTTTCTTGGCAAACAATAGGTAAAGCCAGAGGTCTTGTGCCAATTATGCTATGTCACATGTTTATGTACCTATAACACTGATACAATTATGCTTATGTTCTTTCAGTGAATGTCCACATGCCGAAAGACAGAGTCACTCAAACTCATCAAGGATATGGATTTGTTGAGTTCATGGGAGAGGAAGATGCAGACTATGCTATAAAAGTAAGTATATTAATAAATAGATCTTAATCATTAAGTGTATGGGGCATATTGCCCAAATCAGGAGCAGAGCCAGGATGAGTTGTTTGTGCGATGGGACTCTGGGGCAATTGCCTAACAATGCGGACAAAAGGTATGACAAATACTTGAAGTTTCATGAGCCTGTGGGGCGGTATTTGCCCCGCTGCCGCCGCTCCCGCCCCTTAGATCCGCGTCGGGCCCATACAAATAAATGGATTTGATATTACCTATATCATATTTTAAAAGCATTCCTCATTAAGTTACAATTTTATTCAAATTTGGAATCCCCTTGTCCCTTTAGCATTTCAATTATCAAAATAAAAACATATACTTTTATCTCAAGCTATTGAGTGGTATGAGCTATGTATTGAAATATTTGCCACAGTTTATTTTTAATAAACTAATAACTTCCTCTTTTAATAAACTAATAATTTAATATTTTAACACTTAACCAACCACCACCTGTTATGACCATAACCACCTACAGACTATGTTACTGGAGTAAAATTGTTTATTATGAAGTTTAGGCCCTAAACCTGTCAAAAAATAATTTTACTCCAGTTTCTCACAGACATGTGGTAGGTGGTGGTGTGACAAAAGTAGGTGGTGGGTGGTTAAGGGTAATTTTATGGTTGATTTATAGCTTTGTGGTAATACATTTAGTGGTTTTAAAGACAATTAACTTTTTTTTTTTGTAGGTATATGAGTTCTGTATGCATATATATATTATAGTTTAAAGATTTTATTTATCATAAGATCAAACAGTTCTCATAAGAACAAAAATATTTGTTTTGTCTCTGGAGTACTCGTCAGCTTGCAGTTTAAATTTTTCGTATACATTCTAAATGTTTAGTTTTGTATATGTGCTAACAAAGAATAAACATTTATAGACTAAACAACACAAGCAGGTACCATTATCCAACATATATTCATGTATAGTTTATGACCTCCTCTCATTAATTACTCAAACTTTTACAAATTGACTTCATTTATGATGAAACCTTGTGATGATGATTTGCAGGTGATGAATATGATAAAACTATATGGTAAACCGGTGAGAGTCAACAAAGCCTCAGCCCATCAGAAGAATCTTGATGTTGGTGCCAATGTGTTCATAGGAAACTTAGATCCGGAAGTTGATGAGAAACTACTATATGACACATTCTCAGCTTTTGGTGTTATATTACAAACACCTAAGGTAAGAATAAACTATTTTAATATGGAATCATTGGCTGTTTTCCAACACAAAAACCAACAATTTCAAATTCTCTATATGGAAAAAATTTGGTCCAAGACTAGTGGATACCATGCAAAATAAATTGAATCAAAGCTAGGGTATCATAATCTGACAAGTAAGGGAAACATATTATGTAAGGGACACCCTCACCTCTGACTATGGATCAATATGACAGAGGGTAGTGTGGTTTTTTTTGTTGGTTTGAGTCTGACATATTCATCTATGTCTGGCCTTCGACATGGTGGTATCCTGGGATTTTTAACCTTTTCACCACCACGGACGCCTATGGTCCTCAAATCAAAACCTGCTCACGACGCCTACGACGGCATGGCGAAATACAACGTCGTGAGCACTTTTTATTATTATTATTATTATTATTTATTAATCAGGCAAGCAGTTGCATGCAACTGATGTATGCCTGTATCCGAGTTCATGTGCCAAAGGACTCAATGTGTCTATCTAGTTGGTTCTTAAATTCATTGGTATTTCGTGCAGAAACTACTTCTTCTGGGAGTTTGTTCCACGCTCTGACCACTCTGTTGGAGATGAAGTGTTTGTGAGGATTGTTATTTGAGAAGGTAGTACATAATTTGAGGTGATGTCCTCTCAAGTGAACATTTTCATTACGTGTGAAGAGTTTGTCAAAATGGTTTATGTTATAATGTCCGTTTAAGATTTTATAGGTTTCTATTAGATCTCCACGATCTCTTCGATCCTTCAAGGTTGTGAGCTTTAGTATCTTCAAGCGTTCCTCATATGGTCTTCTCTTTAGTGTCCTAGGTACTTTGGTAAAGCCACGCTGTACTTTTTCTAAGAACTCAATATCTTTGTTAAAGTATGGACTCCAAACCTGAAACGCATATTCCAACAGTGGTCTAATAAAAGTTTTGTAGATTTTGAGCATCATGTCTGGTGTTAAGATACCGAATGCTTTTCTAGTAAGGTAGATTAAGGCCTTGGCTTTTTTTACAATCATTGATATATGATGTTCCCATTTCAGATCTTCGGCAATAATCACACCCAGGTCTGTTTGTGTCTTAACCTCTTCCAGTTGTGAGCTTCCGAGCATATAGGTTTCTCGAGGGTTGCGTTTGCCGATATGCAGCACAGTACATTTCTTAGTATTAAGATTGAGGAGCCAATCCTTTGACCAGTTTGCAATTTTGTCTAAGTCGGCTTGAAGACGGTCATGGTCGACTAATGGGTTTGCAAAGATTTTAGTATCATCGGCAAAAATACTGACGTTACATGATACACAACGGGGGAGATCGAAGGTGTATATAATAAATAGTACTGGGCCAAGGACCGATCCCTGCGGGACACCGCTGGATATTTCTCTTGCTTCTGATTTTACGTCACCTACACGCACCTGGAGTATTCTCTGCTGTAGAAAGGCTTTTATCCACTCTAATAGCTTCCCACGTATTCCCACATAGTCTAGTTTTTGTAAGAGCCTTTTTATTGGAACTTTGTCAAAAGCCTTTTCGTAGTCGAGATAAATTACATCAATAGGATCTCTTTTATTGAAATCTGTTGTCCAAGAAGACAGGCAAGACAAGAGATTAGATACAGTAGAGCGATGAGGGCAAAATCCATGCTGATGTGCAGGTATTATTTGATGTTTTTCCAGGAAGGTTCTTATATGCTTGACAACAATTTTCTCCATACATTTGCATATCACACTTGTAAGACTTATTGGCCTATAGTTTGAAGGTTCTAACTTACTCCCTTTCTTAAATATAGGGGTCACTGTTGCATTCTTCCAGCAATCCGGTAGTACTCCAGTGTCGTATGATGTTTGCATTATTGTGGCCAGATATTGAGAAAGGTCACATTTCTGTAAAATCAGTACAGGTACTTCGTCAGGCCCCGGTGACGAATCTGTTTTCATTTCTGTGATGGCTTTTTGGACTACAGCTTTTGTAAATAATATATCCTCAATGGGGTCTTCAACACGAAGTGATGGATCTAGGACTGGGAGGTGAGCTTGCTGTTCCACCTGGTATACACTTGCAAACTGATCTGCAAAGGCTTCTGCAATTTCGTAGGGGTTAGTCACTAACTGTCCTAGCCTGTTATGTAAGACTGTTGGTATGCTAATCTTTGATGACAACTGTTTTCTAATGTAAGAGTAGAATTTTTTGGGTCCGGCTTGTAATATATCCTTCTCATAAGTTGTACGGGCTGTTCTAGTGTGGTTTATTAATTTATTGTTTATTTTTCGGTATTCCTTATAGGTCCTATCAAGTCCAGTTAATTTATACCTTTGCCACAGTGATAACTTTTGTTTTATCAACTCTTTAGTGTCTTGAGATATCCATGGTTTGTTTGTAGTATGATAATTGTGGTTCCTCTGTGGTACATGCAAGTTGATTGCTTTCTTAAGTAATTCAAGAAGAGTCTCGTATTGTCGTTTCGCGCAACTTAAATTGGCCATACTACCAGGCAACATTGCTTGCAATTTTTCATTGAGTTTGTCAAAATCTGCTGCTCTGTAATCAAATCTTGTCTTGGGTTTGCAGTCTCGCTTGGGAGCCTCAAGTTGGATGGTTGTCAATAGACAGACATGGTCGCTCTTACCAATGGGGGCCTCGTAGTCTATATCAGATATGAGTGATTCATCATTTGTAAGGATTAAATCTAATATTGACGGTTGATTTCCCTGTCGAAACCTGGTGTGTTTGTCTACTAACTGCATTAGGTTACCGCTTTTGTACCACTCTATGAAGTTGTTTTCTTTCGGGGTCACATACTTGCAGTCCTCAAGGGGCCACCTCACTCCAGCATAATTGAAGTCTCCCATTATAATCACTGTATTATTTTCTGACGCCTGATTTAAATTATTGAGTAGGATGTTATCCTGTTCTATTGTGGAATCATGACCTCGGTACAACCCGCATAAAATAATTTTGTTTAACCCAATATAGAGATCCAGCCACACACATTCGGATGCCTCGTGTTTTAGATAGTTATTATTTAATCTAATTTGCATGAAATTGATAGTGTTTGAGATATATATTGCAACTCCGCCACTTCGCTTTCCAATACGGTCGTCCCGGTGTAGGTCATATCCTGGTATTTGTATTATTGAATCAGGTATATTTGGTTTGAGCCAAGTTTCAGTAATTATAATCAGAGTTGGGTTTAAGGACTTCACTCTTGCTGTGAAAAGATCTAATTTCGAAGTCACAGATTGGATATTAGTATAGAGTATAGTTATTGTAATCAATGTTGATAAACACTTGTTGGCTATGGTATTCTTATAATTGTTGTTGGTATTATTATATTGATAATTTATGTTGCCATTTAGTTTTTTTGAATATTGGTTTTCACAATCATAGGTTGTCCACGAACATATTTTATGGTAATATCTGTTTCTCCTTCACTTGTACGTTTATTTAGTTCATCTCTTAGATACTGCATATATTCTCTCTGCATAGGAGTCAAATCCGCTGCGATAGATGTAGGTTTATTCAACTTTGTTTTGTTTCGAAGTACTTCAATAGCGTCTGACTTATTGTGGAGAATTACTTTCAATGGGCGCGGTCGTGCACCTGTGGCATTCCTGGGAGCTCCAAGGCGGAAAAGCTTAATTCCATTGTAATTGGCTTTGTTGCTGGCGGTTTTTAGTATAACTACACACTCTTTGGTATCATGCAGTTTTCTTTCATCTGCCACATCACTGGTCGATTCCGGAACATCATATAAAATAATGTTGCGGGCTCTGTTGGCTCTCTCAGTCATCTCCTGTATGGCCGACTCGGTTGCAAGCATGTTTTGGCGCAAACGCAGTTGTTTGACTTCTTCTGTAAGTTCATTAAGCGTTTTGATAATCATTGGTAATTGAGACATAGCAGATTTGCAGTTACCACAAAGGAATGTCATGACTCGAGCAATAGTCTTCAGTTCAAGTACCCGAATTTCTGTCGGTGACAATCCATTGCACTCTCCACAGAGAACAATTTTACAAGAATCACAACTAACTAGTGACTTTTTCTCCTTCGGTATTTTTTTGCATTTGGCACAAATCTCTTGTGGTGAATTATTGGTAGTAGGATTATTTTTGGGACTCATTTTGGCTCTATTTATTATTATTGTACTGGCAACACCGAATCTAATAAGATTGACGTTTGTTTAGCAGTTCGACGTGATGTTCAAGTGTCAATTCTATTATTTTTTTTTTTTTTTTTTTTATTGAGGGTAGGATTTTTATTTTTTTCACTTGCTTATGTCAAACACACATTTCACTACAGTATTTCCAATAAATTCCTGCCAATTACGCGAAAATAACACTATCACTCGCACCACAAGTTCCACTTAACACTTTGGCAATATATTTAGCACGATACAAACACTTCTGTTGAAGAAAACTAATAAAATTTACGAGCGCGGTACTGCGGCGTCACATCGATTTGACATCTCATCAAATTAAATGATCATCATCATTTAATTTGATGTTCATATACGTCCATGGCGGTCAAAAAGTCAAGTAAAAAAGATAGGTACCGTAATGCTTTTGCAAATATAATTTTAACATTTTTTTAGCAGCTTTTTAGTAGTTCCTGAAATTAGCATGTTCAAACAAACAAACTCTGTCTCTTGAAGATTATATCTTACTAGTTGACCCGCGCAAATTCGTCTGCGTAAATTTTCCCAGTTTTGCAACATTTTTCATTGCTGCTCCGGTCCTATTGGTCATAGCGAGATGTTATATAGCCTATAACCTTTCTCGATAAATGGGCTATTCAACAATAAAATATTTTTAATTAGGACTTCCTAAGATTATAGCGTTCAAACAAACAAACTCTTCAGCTTTATAATATTAGTATAGATATAAATCTTGTGTCACGGTGTTTGTGGTTGAACTCCTTCGAAACGGAAAATCGCGTGTCACGGTGTTTGTGGTTCAACTCCTCCGAAACGGCTCGATCGATTTTAATGTTTTTTTTTGTATATTAGGTTTGACAATAGGTTGTAGTTTTTTTTTAATTACGAGGGAATATTGACGCATAAGAAGTTGCGTGGGTCAGCTAGTATTAATATAGATGTGTCTTAACTTACCTATTTATATGTATTTATACATTTTAAAGAAATACAAAAGATTTTCCTAAATTCAAATATTTCCAGGTTATGAGAGACCCAGAAACTGGTAACTCCAAAGCATTTGCATTCATAAACTTCGCGTCATTTGAGGCGTCTGACGCGGCGATAGAAGCTATGAACAACCAGTATCTTTGTAACAGACCTATATCTGTGTCATATGCTTTCAAGAAAGACGTCAAAGGAGAGAGGCACGGTTCAGCTGCAGAAAGGTAAGAAAAAAAAATCTCCTTGATTTTAAATATGGAAGGTAGAATTAAGAGGTAAGATCTCTGCGTGTGAAAATGTGGTTACAACTGCTGCATTCATAACATATTCTCTGTCTACCCTAGCGCCACTTTGAAGGGTTTTAGAGCTATTATTTACCCTCCGTCATTTGCAATAGTCTTTAGCCGGATGATCAGAATTACCTACTTCCTTGAAATTAATTTTCAAGATAAACTTTAAGTCATTGATGAAATATTCTGTTGTGTATCTGATGCAATTTACTGATGGCAAATGTTACTATGCCCAATAAACCTTCTGACGTTTAAAACAAGGTCAAGAGTATTGCTGTCTCCACTGTTCACCTTAAAGTGACAGAGACAGCATGAGAGTTAATGGTGATAAAACTGAGTTGCATTTGAGTATTCGTCCGTGAGACCACTTGTAATACCACTCACTGAATGAAATAGAAGTAATTGTTTATTATATAATTAAAAACAAAACGGTTATTATTCCCAAAACCAATTTAAGCTTTTGTTACAAATTAAACCTTAACTTTTTTTTATTTCTTGTGGCTGTAGTTGTAGGTTGCAAGTAGTATTCATTAAACTAACAGCATACATTATTATTCTTTTACAGATTACTCGCCGCTCAGAACCCACTATCACACGCAGACCGTCCTCACCAGCTATTCGCAGATGCCCCACCAACTATGATGGGCCCAGTACTAATGGCACCTCCACCGCCGCCAACACCATCACCAATGCCTCCTCAGGGACCGCCAATGGGAGCAAGACCGCCTCCTCCCTTACCGATGACCGCGCCACCTCCACCACCGTCATCCATGCCTCCGCCCGGACCGCCGCCGCCTCCTGGACCGCCACCTCCACCACCGCCGTTCCATCATTTCCCACCACCTCCCTTCGGACCGCCAGGCTTCGGACCGCCCCCTCCTCCTGGAGCTCGACCGCCGCCTCCCTGGAGACCGCCACCTCCGTCATTCAGACCGCAGTTCCCTCCCCGTGGACCGCCGCCATTTGGACATCCTCCTTTCCCCCCACACCCGCCTGAGCCAAATTATAATTATTAAGTGTAATTATTAAATAGTATAAATTCTAAGCAATTGTTTTGTATTTTTGACTGAATGAAAAATAAATATTTTTCGAGTGTACTAGATGTAATTTAGATTGATATCATCCTATGTTATACGAAACGAGAAAATGTAGTCGTTTTACTGCCAATAGCTAACAACTGGGCCGTGATCTAGTTCTACTTATCACTTTGCACTATTACAAGACTTTAGGAGCCATAGTAAGAGCAATTTATTTTCTTTTTTTAAACGACAATTAATTATCGTACTAGAGAATACAAGATGTCGCGGAGGACTTAACAAATAGAATTTATGAAATTGAAAGATTAATTTTGGATAAAACACTATTACTTTCGGCTTCCATTTGGATTTTATTTACTTAGTATTATAGGTACATAGAACCATGTCTAGCAAGATATATTTTTGTATTGGGTAACGTCAGAAAAAGCCGAGGCAGTTCGGTTTTGATTCGATTGAACCTTATCATCCCTATACGCCCCTGGCCAGTGCACTTTAAAAAGTCATGTCTTAAAAAGTTCTTGGAATGTAGGTACCTAAAAAGTGCGTGTGTGAACTGAGGGACACTTATATTTCGCAAAAAACGGGCGGATCCATTTGTTTTTAAACAAATACAATACAAGAAACCCATAAAAAGGTGTAATAAGAGTTAGGACCCTAATTATCTTACAAATTTTTAAGGCCACCTCGATCTAAGGCCCTGATTCAGGGTAGTGTAATAGCCGTTTAAGAGCTGTCCTATGCCGCGGCTTTGGTGACCAGCCTTCTTAAATTACCCGTAGTATTTATTAGATTAGAGATTACCTACATTACATTTTAGGTGGTAGAAAGTACTAAGCTCACTAAATATTTATCAATATAAGTAGGTAATTCGATTTCGAACTTAACCCAAATTGTTAAACTGTCGTGCTTCAACTTATTCAGTTTGGAAATAAAATACTCTTTAAACGGGTAAAAGTTAATTGTTTTTACAATTTTTATTTATTTCTTACTAACTTCCGAGCTCGTAAGAAATAAACAAAAATAGGTACTTGCCAGTACCTACCTGACTGCACTTTATCCTATGCTACTATAATTCGAAAATTATCTAGAGTACCTACCTATCATCAAAAAAAGTGTAAACATACCTACTTTTTGCGAACACCGAAAACTGAAAATTTATAAGTCTCATTATTTTATTCTTAAGACTAAATGTTGTGGTAAGTAACTAAGAAGTGGCTCGATTTGATATTTTTAATGGTTTCTTATATTCACACCACCCGCCGCTGACCTCTATCACATACTAAATTAATACGAACTCGTAATAGTATGAACCTAGAATGGATATTATTAGCATAGGTATGTAGGTACCTTGTTCTATATGTTCGGTATGTATACGTAGCAACAGGCCCAAAAAGAAATAATGAAAGAAAACTACAGCATGCCACTAAAAAAGACTGTAGTTAACTAATAGAAACCTGCATTTTTCCAAGCTATACGGCTGCCAGACATGGGTCTATACAAACAAAATAAAATAATTACTATACAACGAGCTATGGAAAGGACCATCTTGAAGCTTAGAAGTGTATAAAGAGTGAAGAGATGAAGTGGCAATGGGCGGGCCACGTAACAATAACAACCTCACGGTCAACAAAGTGGTCTGGCCCACTAGAAAAAAAAGGTGGAAGACCAAAAAAAACGGTGGGTAGACGACATAGGTAATATAAGTTGCAGGCAGGAACTGGTGGAGTCTCGGTGCAGAAAGAGAGGACTGGAAGCAGATGGAGGAGGCTTTTACCCAAAAGGGATCCATTGCAAAAACAGAAAAGCTACAAACACCTAACTAACATAACTATGTTTATAGGTAACTATGCTTTGTAATTGAATAAAATAAGCTTTATCAATATTATGTACGTAGCACTGGCAGACCTATGGGGACGGGGCTAAAGAGTAAGAAAATAGGTACTGAATCGACCACTGCGACGTGGGTAACTAAGGCCGAACTAGTGATAAATATTAGAATACCTATAGGTAAGTAAGTACCCAACCTACATTTAGGTATGTAGGTATAGGTACCTACAGTTGGTATCTACTTACGTCCTTAGGTACCTTGGATGGGCGTACCCAGCTTTTGACCCAGGGGGGCAACGGGTTTTGTTTATTTTAGCCGAAAAGAGAAAGGACTCAGGACTAGAGCTATGGTTTTACGAGTCACAGAGGGGAGGGGGGAGGGAGAAGAGAGCTGAGATGAGCTAAGTCCGATTCAGAGAAGAAGAGAATTTGAAAAGTGACACTTACGCTCGCCAGCACGCAGCATAAAAAGTCACTGCACGAGTCGAGCTGGCAAGCGCAGCGCGACCTTAGAAGCCATTGAACAAGCTAGGGAGCGTCCAATCTGCAGCGCGATGGGGAATTCAGCGTGGTCTAACAAATTATTCACGCAAACAAAGGGGCCGCAGCGTCACGCTGATGAATATGCGTGAACTTAGAAGCTGTTGAGCGAGCTGTAGGCCGCAGCGCGATCTAAAAGTAACGGCACGTATAAGAGCGCCCAGCACAATCTTTAAAGCTACTGTGCAAGGAGAGGAGTGCTAATTGAATTTAGAAGTCACAGCGCAAGCAGCGCTTATGTAGAAGTTATTGCATGAGCTGTTCGGTTAGAAGCCAATAAGTGAAGTGCTAGTCACTTCGAACTGCTTGGATTGCATCTGTTGTTTATTTGGCAGCAGTGAAGCCAAATAGATTTTCCGTTATGTCTACTAGAGTTGTTAGGCGATCGTTCAGAACCCTTTCTCAAATTTTCAGGGTATGTCATGTAAGCTTGATATCCCTAAGTATAATTTCCGCATACACTTACGTCTCCTTTATGTTTAGAGACAAGCATAAGAAAACTTTGACGCCACGCGTTTTGAATTTTATTAATCAACAGTACTATGTTGAACAGTTTTGTAAGCCATTCCCAACCAACTTGCCCAATCTTCTTCCAGAGGTCAGCGGGTATCTCGTCGGGACCAATAGCTTTTATTTTTCGCTGTAGTGACTGCTGTCTGCACTGCGTGTAATTTCGTGTAGAGGTCTGTGGCGTCCTACATGCCAAGCCGCCGATAGCGCACGACATCGCGACGCCGACACCGTAGCGCGCGTGCTGAAAAAGACGACATCCCAACGCAATAACTATTTATGCACTAAGCCGCGCGCTGTGCCACACGTTTATATATGGCGCCGAGAATGCACCGCAGTCGTCGTGATTGGTCGGTCGCGATGCACTGACTTGCTACATGCAATACAACTTGCGAACCTTATCAGGTCCATAAGTTAGTGGCTGGGAAATTTCACGTTGAACACGTCCCTGTCGTAGTCTTTTCACCTGTTGTTAATATCCGAGTTTGATGTTAGAATTTGCGTATGTATCTATTGCTTTTATGTCCAGCGTAGCCTTGTGACGCAATTTTTAATACTTCTACGTCCGTTTTGGCGACCTCAAGTCTAAAAAAATCTTTTGAAAGAGCTATCGACTGCGACACTTTTTGCTTCGCTAACTTTTTTGTCTTTTTATACATAATTTGTTCTTCATTGAGTTTCGTAAGTTACTAGAGTTTAAAGAGCTCTCTTTTTGTTTTGACTGCTTGTTTAGCGTCGTCATTCCACCAAGTAGGATCTTTAACCGCCTTTTGTTCCACTTGTTTTTGGAGTTATGACCTTAACCACCTACAGACTATTTTACTGGAGTTAAAATCGTTGTTTATTGTGAGGTTTAAGACCTCAACCTGACAAAGAAACATTGACTGACTCTAACAAAAAATTGCACTTTAAATCTTAATATTTAAAAAACGGATTCCTAAATCTAAAAATGGTCCACTCAATCTCTAAATGTTTTTAAAAGATCTAACTAACAATACCCCACATGAAGGGGTAGGTGAGGAAAAAAATCACATCCCCACTTTACATAATTAAGACATTCTTAGATTTGTCTTGTCTTCCCCCCAAGTGTTCCTAATAGGTGACGTTTGAAAAAAAAAAAAAACAAACATGGCGGCAGTGAAATGTCAAAATAAAGAGTTGTGAAAAAAAGTTGTTTTGAATACTGCATTATGGGTATCAATTAAAGGGCTCATCTAAAGCAAAAAAGTAAACCTAACATGATTATGACTGTAATACCTACTAAAAAAGTTGTCAGCAACCATTCTTTTTTCAATTTTCAATACAAAACATATCACTATAAATGACAAACAGAATAACGTTTTATGGTATCATTCTATTAAAAAAAAAACCTGCCTGCACAAAAAAGATGGAAACAAGATTCCCTACAAATTTAATGGAATCGGACGCACTTTATTAGGTATGTGCCGAGATTCATTAAATGCCTCCGGCTGCATGAAATTATATAATTATGTAGGGGATCTTGTTTCCATCTTTTTTGTGCAGGCAGGTTTTTTTTTATTAGAACGATACCATAAAACGTTATTCTGTTTGTCATTAGCCCGTCTAACATGACTAACTATAATAATAATAAAGAAGTTTTGTTATGAATGATTACGAAGCGTGTAATTAAAGTAAGATTCGGTTTCGCGAACGTGAATATGCCTCTGATAAGATTTTACATCAATAACTAGAGCCCCCGAAATATCCTTTACCCAGAATAAAATAATAAAATTCATGCCGCCGTTTGCTTATCTCGAACGCTAGTCGTAAAAGTCCATCGACGAAACCAGGCTAATGAAGTACCTACCTATCGTATAAAGGTAACTAAAGGTCGCAGGTAGGTACTTACTTTTTGTGTCTGTAGATATAGGTACCTACCTAAGTCCCTTTGTAATGAAATAATTTAAGTTATCTTTACCAGGCTTTATAATTATGGGTTTCCTTCAGAGACTATTTAGGTAAATAAGTATCTATACAATCTCCCTACCTAAATATAAAGATATCGCTGTTACCAAGATACTTACATATCTTCGTCCGGATAGTCCCCATACTCAGTCACAAAATGATTAAAGTTAGAAAATTAAAACATTATTATTTAAGAGAGATACCTTGATACTTATTTGATTAGGTACCTTAACTACTTAATAATCGTAATCTTTTAGTTCGTATTCCCTTAAGACGAAAGGGCAAAGTATAACTATAAAACAGCAATGCACTCGACATTGTTGTATGAAACTGAATGCCGGACAACAAAACAACGCATGAGCAAAAACTCCACACCAAATAAATGAAGATGCTTATAGACGGTAGGCGTGACAGGGCTCGACACAATCTCGGAGATACCTACTCGTTAGAGTAGGTATCTCCGAGATAGATTTAAAATCATACCAGTAACTGATAAAGTCATCGAAAATCGCCTCAGGTGGTACGGACATGTCAAGATTAAGAGGCGAGAAATATTGAAAATATTTATTAGTTTATGATAATTATTAACAGTTACGGTTATTTTTTTTAATTATATTAAAAAAAGGCTTTGATTGTATATAAAGTGTGCAGTGTACCACTTTTTTAGTTCCTTCCTGAACTTCGCAAGCAGCAACTCACGAAGAAACTCCTATACACATTAAGTAACAATTTTTGCATATAAAGACGTTTTACAGGCTGGCATTAACAATCTAGTCGGATCCCTTTTGCCTATTATTGAGTTATCACTAGCATTGTTGAATTCGTTAAGGAACTTCTTAACATGAAAGCAGATTTCAATATACAGGCCTACTGGCGTCAGTAGGTATACTATTATTTTTGAATAGAGGTCTGCATGATTCTAATGGACCAACATTACATAGTGCCCGTATGCATTTTTTTTTACTTATAAATACCTTATCAATGTCTGTGGAATTTCTCCACAGTAACAGGCCATACCTTAACATAGATTCCACGTAGCCAGCCAGCAACACGTACGTACGTAGATTACGGAGCGCATATATGGATTTAACTTCACGCAAACATGGTGTGTGTATTTTGCAGTTGCAATACTGGTCTACGTAGGTATAATCCTAGGAATTTTGTATCCGTTACCTTTTGCAGGTTTTCACCATCATATGTGATGTTTAAAATTTCATGTAGGTACTGTTTTATAATTGGAGAATTTAATATGTATTGTTTTTGATATATTCGTACAAATATTATTACAATTTAGCCAAATCATTACTGATTCTATTGTACTTTTTAAAATTATGTTAAAATTACTAGATATGTCATTTTGTGATATTATTATTGATATATAATCTGCAAAGAGTATAGATTGATAAGGCGTTACCATTAAAAGGTTATTTACAGAAATTATGAAAAGAATTGGCCCGAGTATGCTACCTTGACACACAGTGCTTATTTTCTATGAATTGAGATCTGTATGATGTCATGATATTGTTTTCATTTACGCGTAATACGTCAACGTACTGTTGACGGTTTGCTAAATAACTTTGATCCGATTTTTAAGCCGGACCTCAGATTTCGTATTTTTCGCATTTGTCTAGGAGGATTTTGTGGTCTACACAGTGAAATGCTTTAGACATATCAAATATATAAAAAAATAGTAATGTCTTTCTGTTTATATACTACTTACTTTATGAATTAAGTTAAAAGCTGCGAGAGTTGTCGACTTTTCTTTCTGAAAATCATTTTGTTCTTGTCGTTTTTATAATTAGCAATAAAATTATACACTCGTGAGTGCTTTGCCTTTGAAATATTTTAGAAACAGCGGTTTAACTATTGAAGTTTTGAATCTTTCTGGAAACACATCTTGTACGAAGGAAAGATTTATTAAAAAGGTTAAAACAGGTGCAATTTTAATATTCGCACAACATTTCACAATATTTGTTTTAACTGAGTCTTAAGAAGATACTTTTCTGAAAAACTTTTAAAAAACTTATAATAACAATAATTCTTTATTTACTTACGAAGCAAAATACTAAACTTGTGAAAAGTCGATTCTACATTTACATGTTATGTCTGTTCGTAAACAATAGTTAAGCCCGAAGAAAAGAAACTGCTTAAATAAAATGTTTTGGTTTTGATTAATAAACTTAATAATAGTTCAATAAATAAAGAATTATTACAATAAAATTAAGTTAAACGCAAAAGATTTAATATAATTGATTACCTATATATAAGCAACCTTACCCTTGGTAGGACAGAGGCTCCAGTGCGGATGGAGAAGGGTGGCATTCCATGGCTCTACCCTCCAACTAACGGACTCCTTGGCCGCGCTCGCTCCTCACCCTTGTCGTCAGTGATAGGGATATTGGATGTGTTGCGCGGTAGAGGGTCCAGGACGCGGTCGCATCCTCCTGCGGGTACTTCATCTCGTGGGGCGAACCGAGCGACGTCGAGGCTCAGTCGCGCGTGATGTCGTTTGGTGGGGCTGTGGGCGTGATGGACGGGGAAGTTTGCCACGCTCACGGTCTTTCGCGATGGCGGCGTTCTTGTATCTAGGACGCCGCAGGAGCAAGAATGCCCGATGGGGCTTCGCCGCTAGGTGGGTCAGCGAAGATATAGCAAGTTCCGGCGTCCTATCCGTGAAGGCGGCGAGTTGGTACACGACCGACTTTTTAGTGGGGGAGGTCCCACACTACCTCCAGCGTCTGCCCCGGGTGCTGGAGGTCTGCGGAAAAAAAAAGATGTAAGACGGAGCCTGCAACATCAATTAAGTACTTATCTTATCCATATACGATTTTCGAGAACGAGTGCAGAGCCCAGTAAGAAAAGAAAAAGACGTCACTACGGTAGTGAGTAAAGAATAACTAACCTATTTGGTACCTTTTAATCGATTGGTGAGTATTTAGTAGGTAGGTACCTACTAAATAAAAGTAGGCAGGATAGGTACAAGTAGGTAGGTACTTAGGTATCTACCTGACATTAGTATCTAGGTCTTGACATTGGTAGATATTCAACGTTTAGCTTGATGTACCTAATTATAGGCTAAGTAGGTACCTACATTAAGCTAAACGTTGAAATAGCAAGTAGGTTCCTACCTACTTTGAGATAAATAAACTTCTCAAAAGCAACGCAAATACAAAAATACCCAAACGTTTAATCGAAAACACATTTCGAATTAATAAACTAAATATCATTTTTGAAACAACGTATAAATAGTTAATCGAAAACCTACTGGACCGTTTGCTCGTACAAAAACAAAAATGCCACGTCGATTTGTTCACTCGGTACATTATTTATTCAGCTGAATAGCTTCATTTGCCGTTGGAAATATCGTAGAGACGGTACGGGCCGGTAATAGCGGAAATATAGCACACGTGGACGTTGCATATGATTGTGACATGTTCTTATTGGATAGACGACAAACTGGACGCTGGTAGCTCAGAGGAACTCGATCGGTACGAAAAATTTATTCCCCTGCATTTATATTGTCTAGCTCAGATGCAATTATTTTAAGTTGTCGTGAGAATACGGTAGACACAACTCTATTGGATGAAGTATTTTGTTTAAGGCCGTAACAAATTAATGTTATTTATTAGATATGGCAATAAAGAAACTTTCCTCTTCTTCTTCGTTTTTTTCTTCTTCTATATTGTCAATTTTACCGGTGGTAGGTCTAAGCTATAGGCCGTCTTGGTTAGTACCAACAATGCGTCAGTTATTCTTCCGTGAGTCATCTAGTGGTGTTAAAACATCACTGTGCTTCGGTTAAAGGAGAACTAATGTCACAGAGTACATTTGTATATACTGAAAACTAATGCAAACTAAGACTCACGAAGTAATGTATTATATAAAGAACGCATTGCGGCTATATTCAGATCTTTGCCAAACAAGGGTTTGGGTGGCATTGATGCTGTAATGGGCTACGTGATGCTTATCATCAGGCGGACGACTTCTCCATTTCGGGGTATAAAAAGCTGGCTGAACAAATATTCATCAAATAACTATTTTGACCTTTAAAGAAAAAAAAAATGAAGCGCATCACCGAATGCAAATTTCGCTGACTCCTATGTTTAAGTCTATATCTCTGCTGACAACGTTTTATACACAAAAATCTTCCCAGAAAGTTATGCAGTTAAATAGCAAAATTACCATCTAAATCGGATTACTATCTTTTGAGAAAATCGCGAACATACATACATACGGGTACCACCACAAACAGAGAACCACCTTTTTTGAAAGGCGGTTAATAAATTTAAGAACCATCTCGATCAAACTACCTTTCCAATAAAAACCGCATCCAAATCCGTTTTAGCCGTTTTGGCGTTACGATCATCATGTAACGATCATCATACACACACGACAAACTTATAACGCCTTTAAAAATCAAGATAGCAAATTACCTAAATCTTCAAAGATATTTTTAACTAACTTGGACGAAATATTTTGCGTTGGTACGTTTATACATAAATAGGTAGCTTGATAGGGTTGTATAGGCCCCATTTTATCATCATTGCGAGTAGACTCGAGTGTTTGTAAGTGAATCACTGCTGCCAGACATCCACCTAGGTGTAGTACAAGTGGCAGTGCTTCACATATAAATAATAATTATCTGTTATTAGGTTAAGGGCTTAGAATAGGAACATTAACATAGGAATAAGGAATATTGTTATTAAGACATTGAGTCATTATTATTATTATATTATTATTAGCCCGTATCGGTCCACTGCTGGATATATTATCTACTAATTTACGCCACAATACCCGGTTCAGTGCCTTCCGCACCCAGTCCATCCCAGCGACCTTCTTTGGGTCGTCGGTATACCTGGGTAGAGGAGTTATCCTACCTTACGTTTACCAAGTTGCGGTTTGCATTCTAGGACTCATTTAGGCCTATTTGTTAGGCCACAAAGTCATTACTTACATGCCATTTTAAGCAACCCATAATTGCTTTAATTCAAAACATTCGCATGACTTAATTATTTTAACAACGACATACAAATTTCATCAACAAAAATGACCTATGCCGTCAAATTGCGAGTTCAATCCGGCGTTGTGCATCGTTCCGCGCTCGGCGATAATGGCCATCCAGTGCCGAGGATTAAAAACATCGTTAAGGGCACTGACACACTGTTATTGAAGTAACGTTAAGGCAAAATAAACACTTTGCCCCGGACAGCAATAGGATCTACCTAAGTAGGTACATAAGTTAACGGCAATGTTGTCGAATTTCAATAGTGAATATGGTCGTTCGGTTGGTAGGTACCTACACATAACTAGCAGTAGGTAATGTTGTTAAATCCACATTATATTTACCCACTTAAAAAATATTGCCGTTATTTTTGCTCTACATGTGTACTTGACACATGTTAGGTAGATACCTACCAATTAACGATAATACTTAGGAAGCAAAATACTACACTTGTGAAAGGTCGATTCTACATTTACATGTAATGCCTGTTCGCAAACAATAGGTAAAGCCCGAGAAAAGAACACGCAATAAAATTAATATATATTTACATATCATCGTTTTTTCTGTAAATAATTATTATCATCGCCTATCACTTAAGTATCAATAATGTTTAAAAATTGCCTTCTAGTGGCGTTGAGCTCTAAGTCGCAAGGCGATAGACGGGTTGAATTGTTTGCCTGACTTACCAAATTTTGCCGCACGGGTTATTAATTTCCGCTTCGGTTTCGTGCTCCTACTAATTACTCCTACTGATAGGAGCACCAGGACACCCATGTCCTGATGCTCCTATTATACATAGATACAACGGGGATTGATTTAATAGTAAACTTTTTATTACTTGTGCTCCTATTGCATAGCATGGTGTACAGTCAAACAAAAAAAACTTCTTAATCTTAAAAAGGTGAGCTATGAATGAGCTATCTATGAATTTCTAGGAAATGGCCCACACTTATGTTGCCGTGTAGAAGTGATAATTGCGTTTCGCAAATTAAAGTGTCTCTTTCAATTTGATCACGACGTCGCTTTTTCGGAATGTTGCCCTTTTCAGCAGTTGCTTTCGATAGAAAATTTAGCAAACTTAAAATGGTTACATTTCTACTGAGTGCTTTGTTCAACGAGGTATTCCAGCTCTCAGCGACATTGTTCGTACGATGTCTTTCGTGGTGAATGCACCACTGACTTCTGAAATCACCTCTTAGCCAAGTTCGACGCATATATTTCAAAAAATTTACAATCTTGGCGTTTTCCGCAAACGATTCACTCATTGATTGAATGTATAACCAACCGTCGTCAATTAAATTTTCAGGCAGGAGCGCCAAAGCAGAACACAGTCCAACGAATCTGCGCTCAACTTTATTATTTAAATTTAAATTTTTAGATTTTTTGTACAAACATTTTGTATAATGGTAAAAGCAGCCTTTAATGATTGCCAATGGAAACTCAGATTTGGCTGCTTTTATTATAGCTTTTTCATAGTCCATGTGAATTTTTATTGGCTTCCATTCGCTTATCTGCGATTTGATTATTTCAAATAGAACCACATAGCTTTCTTGTTTTTTGTCGGGTAATAATGCAAAAACCAAGGGAGTTGTATTTGTTTCGGTCGTTGTGCCTCCCAAATCACCATGAATAATTATTAACTGTGCGAATGGCTTAGGACAACTTTTGAAAGTCCCGTCAGTGAAGTATTCATCGACCATTAACATCATTTCTCTTGCCTTTTCCGTACAAAAAACCAATATTCAGGAGTCCATGTATGAATAATCTCCGATACAAAAATTTTGGAACTTCAAAGGGATTTCCACTTGCTTTAATTGGTCAAATTTTATTTTTTGAATACCTAAGGCATCGTATCTGCTTCCATAGAGACTTGTTTTCACACTCGATAGTGATGGCACCTTTACTATCATATTTACCCCCCGATCTAATAGAGGTCCTAAATGTTTCTTATAAATTTGTGGTATTGGTAAATCTGATGTCTTAGCTTCTGCTTTTGCAGAATTCACAGTCATATCTACATCATTCTTCAAGTGATTTTCTTGGCACGTGTGTTCCACTTCTTTTATTACATCACGATTCTATAAAGAAAACAAACATCTAATGAAGAAGCATATCAAACCTTCATACAGAAACAAGGTAGCTCATAACTTAAAGTATATTTATATTAGACCGAACAAACACACTTACTGCAATATTAACAGTCCCCAGACATTTAGTTTCAGATTTTTTTTTCATCATACTGCACTGCCATATTTCGTTAAGATTTTTATAAACACGTTGTTTATAGTATTGTCTACCTTTAAACAGTAATACAGTTCCACGTTTTCTTTTGATAAAAGTGGGTACATTGTCATCTCCAGTGCCACTCATATTAAAAATTTATATGAAATATTTTACTTCACATTACACAGACGCAGAAAATAACAAGACCCAAATGACAAATTTTAATATTTATTTTATAATTTGCATTGGTTCCATAGAGAAGACTTGAAAAGAAGTATGTATGTAATCAACAAACAAAAGGAAGTTCTTCCATTATCTTTAAGAAGCATCCACTAACTATAGATAATATGAAGTTAAGCGACTCTTGATATTGTAGATAACAGCTGCTTTCACCTGTACTTGAATCATAGTATGCTTACGAGTAATTTCATTTTTGTAATGTCATGATGCTCCTACTGGACACTTCGCAATTTCGTTTGTAGTAGGAGCATCAGGACATGGGTGTCCTGGTGCTCCTATCAGTAGGAGTAATTAGTAGGAGCACGAAACCGAAGCGTTATTACGCTATTTCAGAGTAACTAGCGAACCCGTTTCCACAGCAAATTTGCCTGATTTGAATACGTCCTAACATTCAAAATGAAACACAAATATTTGCGTCATTCAACACCGTTACGTGTGTATGTGTCCGAAGGATTATAGTTGGAATTAATAAGCTTTGTACCTACCTTGTTGTTTTAGGTTGGACGAACGCTTAAAATTATTATTATAGCTAGGTACCTACTAGAGATGGGCTGATTTCTACTTTGGCCGACTAGCCGATTGGCCGACTGGCCGTCTGGTCGACTAGTCGGTTTTTAAATATAATACACTTGCTGTCCCGCGCAACTTCGTCTGCGTAAATTTTCCCCGTTTTTGAATCATTTCTCATTGCTGCTCCGCTCTTATTAGTCATAGCCTTCCTCGATAAATGGGCTATCCAACAGTGATAGAATTTTTTATTTCGGTTTAGTAGTTCCTGAGATTACCGCGTTCAAACAAACAACCAAACTCTTTAGCTTTATAATATTAGTATAGATATCGGAACTCTCCACATCAGGCTAAGCCTATCCTGTAGGGAGCTTAGATGACCAGTATTAATCATATAATATTATATTGTATGTTGCGGTAATAATCAAAACAAACTGTGTACTATTAACAAGAGTTATTATGGTTTACAATTATTTAATTATTTAATAATAAAACAACAATAATATATCAGATAATTATCAAATTATTTATAAACTAGTGATTGCAAATTCTCTTTTAGAGCGCTCTCTTTATTTTTCTGTGATCCCTATATGGGGCAGAGGGCGTCCATATTGCGCCGGCATACCGTTCGGTCTTGAGCTTCATTTGGCTCCAAGTCTTGCAAATGATAGTCGACCGACTAAGCTTTCTTTTTCAATAAAGTATTAATAAATTTATGGATTGCATAGTGTTTCAACCGGGTTGTACCGACTTTGCTCATAAGTTAGACCATCTAGTGACGACTACAGTGACTTGACCGGTTTGGTCTAAATGTCAAGCAATTCATAAGGTGAAGATATTAATATGATTCTAAAACACAATTTGTTAATGGTAAAGTGGTTACTGTGTGTTACCTAATAAGTCGCTTAGTCGGTGAGTTTTGCCAACTAGTCACCGACTACAAATATGGCCGTATATTTCGCTTTCCCGACTAGTCGATTGGTACATCACTAAGAGCTATCTGAACAAATTCCTTTGAAATCTCTCACTTATTTTTGAAAATAATTTAAGTCTATTCATTACGAAGATTACCGGAATATTTGAAATTCTATACAAACGGAGAAACAGCGAAGGGGCTGTATTTAATCACTTATTGCTTAAAATAAATTCAAGCGAATAAAGATAATTACGACAGTTATTTGATTAATGAATGGTTAAATTAATATCTTGTAACGTTTATTGAAATATCTCTGTTGTTTAATATTCCATTGGAATGCATTACATTTACATAATAGGATTTGAAATAATGAAAAGTGTTTTATTTGTTACTGTTATCGAAATTACTAGCTTGACAAATTGGGCCAATAACTAGTGAAAGTATTTACTAATACTAAGTATTTATTATGTTATCTGTGCTAATACTTAGGTAAGTACAATTCATACTTAGGAGTGAGTTGTCTACATCCCGTCGAATACTGTATCTAAAAGTGGTTATAGGTAGGTACTCCTATGTGACATGACACAATGCTTCGATTATTTATTTTTAAAACGTTTTTCCTCCAAAAGCAATAATGACTACTTCTAAATAGGGTTGCCATTTCAAAAATCTGGCAACCACGACAAGAAGTGTAACAACCACGGATTCTGAAGCTCAGAACCCATCATGAAAATTCTGTACACGGACTACAAATAAGACCCCGCCTGGACGTGATATTGCCATCTAGTAGTAGTCGTGCAGAGTTCCATTTTTCGTCAAGGCGATGAGCAGTCTCCTGCCCTAAAGGTTCATTTCCGTGCATCGCGGCCGATCGCGAGCCGCGCGCTCCTTACGACGAACGGCTGACGCGCGCGACCGATACGGCAATAGTCAGAGTATGAGAATGCATGGTGCCATTTCCGAGGTAAGCGACAGACGCGCGCGGCCGACGACTGTCGTAGGCTGCGCGCGCATTCTGAATATTGTCGCATCGGCCGCCGCGAGCGTCAGTCGCTTGTCGTAAGCCGCGCGCGGCTCGCGATTGGCCGCGATGCACGGCAATGAACCTTAAGGCAGCAAGTAGAAACCGTACCGTAACCGGACTAGAGGTACTGACATATTTCGATCAGATGTTACCATATTTCATTTAATCCTCAAAACTTTACCATACTATCATCATGAGGTACCAAGAACACAGAAGGTAACCTACATAAGTACTTTGCTCGAGCAACAACGCACACATAATAATAATATTTTTTTATTTGTGAAACGTGAGTGTACAGTCGCTTGCACTGAAATGTAAACGTTGTCAATTTTTTTGATATATGTAAATACTTACAGAATATTTAAAAAAAGGTATCATAAGTTAAGTTCAAAATATTGTAATCAAAGTCTTTATCACAATTTTATATGCATTGTTTCGCAAAATAAAGTAATCAAATCGTGATCACTAATTACCACCCACTTTAACCTCCATTAATATATTTATATGATAATTGCAGTTATATGTATCCACTTTATTGCATAATAATATTTTAAATCTTTTTCTAAATACCATTTTTCACAAAGATGTATATGTGTATTCTGAGATTTTTCGATTTTTCCGTTATGGAAGATTATATTTCAATAATATATTCTAAATCAATCAATGTAGCTGTAAACTTATATGCAATAATATGTTAGGAAATATTGTAATATTGGAAATACTTTACTTTAATAGTACAAAATTACATTACCTACGATAACTTACGATGCGAAAACAAACATTTAATGTTTGTGTTTTAATGGTCATTGCATTTAAGTAGAAACAACTTCAAGGAACAGGATAATACGGTTGGGTTGGGCAGCAGTTGGTGGAAGTTACGTCAAGTCTTCTTATCGTCGATCCCACAATGCCTTAAGACTAAAGTCTTCAATCAGTGCATCCTACCCGTCATGACTTACGGAGCCGAAACGTGGACACTGACGGTAAGGCTGGTCCACAAGTTCAAAATCGCTCAGCGGGCTATGGAAAGGGCTATGCTCGGAGTTTCTCTTAGAGACAAAATCAGAAATGAGGTGATTCGGCAGAGAACCAAAGTTATCGACATAGCCCAACGGATTAGCAAGCTGAAGTGGCAGTGGGCTGGTATCTTAGCCGAAGAACCGACAACCGTTGGGGTAAACGAGTTCTTGAGTGGAGACCGTGTCTCGGCAAACGTAGTGTAGTACGCCCTCAGGCCAGGTGGAGTGATGATTTACGCAAAACGGCTGGCAGGAGCTGGATGCGAGAAGCCGAAGATAGAACAAAGAGGCGTGCAATTGGTGAGGCCTATGTCCAGCAGTGGACTGCGATAGGCTGATGATGATGATGTTTTAATGGTACGATTTCCTTAATCATCCATCCGGGGGGTTACTCATCTTGTTATTTTTTTTCACCTGATACCGACTAAGTGTTAGACCACGGAAGAGATAAATATAGTTGGAAGGGCTGTCTAGGACAATTAGAACGTGAACCTGTGTCGCCACTTGCACACAAATAACAGGAACACGCATTATAACACACTATGAATATCGATTTCTTATTGGTCACTAAGATCATAAATTACAAATATCGGAAACAAAATCTTAATAGTTGAAATTACACTTTACGACTTAAGCATACGGTCGGAATTCACTTAATACATTTTTAGGTGGAAGCAAGATAAATAATGGAGCTACCAGACAATTAAAACTGCACGATAATTGTGCAATTCGTAAAAAACAATAATCCTAATAATCTAAGATTTGACTAATATGAAACACATAGAATAGTGTGCAATAATATACACGAACGCAAATTTATGGATAATATAATTTACAATAAAGAAAATAGCTATATTTAGCATAATTCTAAAGTAAATATTTTTTTTCTAGTATCATTGAAAACGAAAGGGAACTGCCTCGTAGTGATGTGAATCATGTTATGTTTGGTCGATAGATTTAGATTATTCCAAATTAATTGTTCAGTACAATAATAGTTTTGGCCCGCGTCTTCCGTACGTGAATATAAAACACGATTATAGCGTTTGCGTCGCTTTCACATTTGATTTCGGTTGCATACCATCGTCTTTGGCAGGCATTTACATTGCGTGACAGATGAGCCAACTTGTCGGATTAATACCACCTTTTGACACATTTTATCATATTCTATCAGGTTGCACTTACATAGTAATTTAAAAAGAAATGTTTTAGTTTATATATAATTTATTAAGAAATGAATGACCTTGAAATAAAACATTTTTATTATATAGGTAATTGACGCTTGGAGAATTAAGTCTGCACGTTGTCTCCCATTGATGCCATCTACCAAAAAATATCCAACAGGAACCTCAAAATTTCAATTCACGCCTGTAATTAAAAATAATAGAGCCTCTTTGGCTATCCGAATATGATCTTCTTCAACTCCATTACCAATATCAACATGCCCGTGTAATTTTTTACCATCCCATTCTACTCGGTGGCGTATAGCCATTTCATCAATGGAAAGGGCTGCAGTAATGGGATATTTAGTGCTTTTCACTTTGATTTTTAATGCTTCTATGGACTACAAGGTAAATCCAAGATCGCTGCCAATATTCTGATACCATTTTCGAAGGGTACGGCGGTTTGGCAAGCATGGTTGGTGAGTAATAGTCAAGGACTGGACTATATTTTTGTGTTCATTGCCCTCTTCCAGTTTGTTTTGCAATCATGCGATTTGTTAATTCTTGTACCTGCAAAAAATATAAAAAATGCTTCATTCATAATTAGCATTTTTTTGCATTTAAATGAAACAGAACGTTTATTTTGCGAAGAAACTAGGTACATTGCCAGCATAATTTGAATGATGGTAACTAAACTTGCAGCGCAACCGTTCAGTCTATAAGTTTCAGATGCTTTACCTTGTTTCGTGTTATATATTCAGAATTATTATTTTTTCAGTTAACTTGTTTAAATATATAAATATCGTAACAAACTGGCTTTCAAATAATTATATATTTCAGTTAAGGACATATGAAACAAAAAGTTTTGCAGATAATTTGCATATTTTGTTCGAAATATTAATTCGGCCTAAGTTTATACTCATAACATAACATGCATGAACTTAGTTAGAACCATTTTTAATTTATTTTTTAACGTACTGCTAGACAAATCGTTCAAATGATAATAATGTGATGGACATTTTATGGCATAGTTCATTATACCTTAATATTTATATTCTTTAGAACATACATATCTTCGTTTTGTAAAGAAAACTTGGTTTGAAGATCACATAAAACATCTTGTATTTTATTAACTTTTAATTTGAATCAATGCAAACTTACGAAGATTTTATTATAATATTACAAAAATGTTATTTCATCGATTAATTTTCGCCTTTCATATTGCCACAACACAATCGGTAAGTACACCGATAAGAAGACCATAGTGTGTGACGGAACGTAGTGTAGCTGAAGCAAAACACGTAATACATTACTAGTTAACATGCAGGATGCGTTGATTATTGCGCATGGAAACGAGCAATGTATATTTTTGGTAATTAGTAGTAAAAAAATCATTCATGTTTGAAATTTCATAATAAAATAAATATTTTTGCTATTTTAAACTAAAATATAGTAATTAAACATGGTTTTTTACTTACCGATAGAACGTTACACCTCCTCGGTTGATCTTGATACTTGAGGTCTGACTTTTTGTCTTGGATGTAATAATAGCACAACACGGCATTTTACCTAATATTAAGCGCAGCTCTGTCTTCTAACGTACTCCAAACGCAACTACAAGCGGTAAAGGTGCGAATCGGTCCAAGTATGATTTGTTTAATCATACTTGCGGCGCGCCTGCCACGCCTACTTTACCCTTCCAACTATATTTATCTCTTCCGTGTGTTAGACGCATGCATGACTGGGGGGTGGGTGCTCGGATACCTCTATTATTTGGCACTGCCTAATGGCCAAACAAATATTCATCCTGGGTGGTGGACGAGGTGGGGACACAAGAGGCAAATGAGCAAAAAAAAATCATTACAATACAATAAATCTGGTACTCAAAACAACCATTTCAGAGAGGGGGGGGGGGGCACGGGCCCCGGTTCCTCCTTGGATCCGCCTATGGGGGGCTCCGTATAATTAAAACGGCTGATATAGTAGTAGCTACGAGCAGGACTCTTGACTCTTAGTATTTTGTACTATAAATCTTACAATGTCTCCTTACTCTTCATTTACTAGATAGGTTCGTCCCAATATCCCCGCCCACGTTATTACTTATATAGGTGTGCTTAATACCGAAGCCGTTTTTCCTTTGTGAAACTCACAATGATAATATCAAAACGGATCTCATCTTCAAATGGAGGATTACTTACCATCCACGATTCATATAAAATATTACTCTCAATACATTCGATGCAATAATACTTGAGAAATATTATGTTCTTAAGGCGAAGAGGCTTTTCGCTCTGTTTAAATTGAGGATTATGTGTTAACAAGCAGTCCTTACGCATATATTTAAAAAAATAAAGAGTTGGTACTGAGGAACCTTCAGTGGATAAATCTTTTACAAAGTTATAAATTACAACTGTAGGGTTCAAGGCACAAGGCAGGCAAAGATACTCGTATTTATGTATGTTCAACGGCACTTACGCACTTTTGTTGAGAAAAGCAGTTTTTTAGCAATAACTCAATGACAGTAATTCCGTTTATGTCCAAAATAATTTTGGGTTTAAAGTATTTATTAAGGGAAACGATTTATGCAACTTTTGAAGCGATAATTTCCAAAAATGTTCACTCAATCAAAAAAGCTTCTTAGGAAACTTTAAATGTTTTTAAAAGACCTGTCGACCACGTTGAAGATTGCTGAAAAAAAAAATTACATGTATGAAGTGCCCCCGTAAAAATATTTATTATAATTTAGCTATCAAACTAAGTACTACAAGTCACCTTTTCACCAAATTTCATCAATATTCATTTAGGAGTCTTTGAGTAAAAGGCCTGTGACATACGGACAGACAGACAGACATGACGAAACTGTAAGGGTTCCGTTTTTGCCATTTTGGCTACGGAATCCTAAAAAATAGACGATATACAGATCAATTTTCGTTTTTTTTTTTTTTTTTCTTATAGGCTGCATGAGGCTGGTTTATGTAAGAATTTTCATCATTCAACATCTCGCTCTATGTTAAGAAGTTATATATACAAAACTATTACCATTATCGATCCTAGGAGACATAATCTAAATCAAAGAAAACCGAAACATTGATAAAATGAGATGGTAGAATTTAGAGGTCATTCCATGTTTATGAATATTGCTTAATGAATCGAACTTTACGTGTTATTTTAAATTAGATTTACAATAGTTTTCGCAAGTTTCATTTCTGGAAAAAAGAGTAGTATTACAGGGTATTCGGATACTTTTCGGTTTTCAAAATAAGCATAGATAGGTACCTACTTATTTTCAAAAATTGTCGAAGAGAGAAGATTTCGAAAAAACCGCAATTCAAAAAAATTAAATGTTAAAAATCTTAATTTTAGTGACACAATAGACAAGAGACCGTGCCTTAAATCGAACATTGAATAAAAAAACGTATTGGTAGGATTCCTAATAAAATAATACCGAATGATTTTTCCCCCATTCCAAGTAATTTAACAATGGTATACTTGAGATAAGTATGGATATGATTGAAAGAAAATATCGGGCTGGTAAGAACTTATTTCATTTTTCCACTCGATTGCGCACCGTTTCTGTGATTCCATGAAACTAAGTTATTGAATGATTTTACTTGTTTAACAAAGAAGTTTGAACTTAGATGTCACCTTCTACCACAAAACACCTAGTACCAACAGAAGGTAAGTTTCATGACGTATTTTGTTCGAGCAACGCATACGTAGACTTCCTTCGGAACACCTTCGGGTAAAAGTCATCCGAGGCAGTCTGAGATTCCTTCTCCGTGGGCGATGTCTGTGTGTACTTACATTGCTCGAGAGTGTTTGTACGAAGCTTTCCTACTGCACTCTTGGTGATTTGTGCTTCCACCGTGTCAAGTAGTTCTAACTTTAACTTTATTCGAGTGTGAATATCATGTCTCAAGTTTATACATATTTCAATTTTAAAAGTATTTCGTATTCAATTTAAATCACGTGTACTCGATCTTAAGTTATTGGCAGTGTTGATGAAAACTGAGTAATTCTGTTAGAACGTTGGAGGTTTTTAGGTAGGTAGATAGCTAGGTAAGGTTACTCCTGACACCATATAACGGATTTTATGGTTTCTATCGTGAACACGGTATTTAAATGTATACCGTGCATATCTGTATGATTTAAATAAAAATACACGATGCTTTTCGACCACTCTCATCTAAACGGTTGTTTAGATGAGGTAGGAAGGTTTATTCATTTATTCATTCATATTAGGCATACAAACTTACAGTAATATATGTATTACTAAATCGCTAGCATGCTTTGATGTTTATCAACTTTTTTACAATATTAGGTACTTAATAGCATATAAAATGAAAATTACAAAATAAAAAAAATTAAATGTCAAAAATACAAAATTAAAATGTCAAATTACAGAATTAAAATGCCAAATTAAAAAAAAATACAAAAATGACAAAATAAAATGTCAAATTTAAAATTAAATTAAATTAACAAAAAATATGTAGGTATAATGTTAAAAAAAAAAAAAAAAAAAAAAAATTAATTCAGACAGGGTCCATATAAGGTTAGTAACAATGGCTTAGAACTATGTTAGTAACATTTAGATTTATATTAGTAGAAATGACTTATAAACTATGTTAGTGACATTTAATTTTACCTTCTGTACCTCCCACTCTCCGGGACTCGGGCACAAGTGCATGAATTTGCACCCAGTGTCGAAAGATAGGGCAGTCAGGTTTCAGCGCGATGGTCCTCAGGATGCTGTTGCGGCTCCCACGCACCCGGGTCATAAGTGACGCGATGCGACTTCGTATCACTGCGTGATACGCGTCTGTATGCGTATGCGCAAACATCGCAGATGCACTGCAGTATCGTGGGAGCCCCAACAACACCCTGAATGCATTGTTATATTGTACTCGGAGGGCATTGAATGCCCGCTGCGTATAGTTAATCCATAGATTACACGTGTATAATGTCTGGCAGAAGGCTTTAAAAAGTGTAATCTTTACTTCCCTGCTACATCGTGTAAATCTACGAGCCAACATATTACAGCGGACCGCCATCGCCCTCCTTTCCCTCTCTATATCACCATCATCTTTCAAGTCCCCAGTTACCACATGGCCCAGGTACTTGAACTGTTCCACTCTTTTCAGAGCATTACCACCAAGCAGCACCGGTGGTACCTCCTCTAGTCTGCGACCCTTACATTTAAATATCAAAATTTCACTTTTACTAGTATTGTACACCAGCCCGTGTGAGTTTGCATACTCCTCACAAACCCCAATCAGTTTTCTGAGCGCCGAAATAGACGGACTAAGCAAGACCATGTCATCTGCATAGCTGATACTATTGATACACTGTCCGTCAATTGAGCAGCCGACACCTGTCTCGCTCAGCCGAACAATCAACTGGTTGACGTAGAGATTAAAAAGAGAAGGAGAAGTTAACCCCCCCTGTCGCACTCCGCACTTTAACCCATACTCCTCAGAAAACGCATCAAGCCATTTGACACGGTTAGTTTGGTGTCCGTACCAATACTTAAAAATATTAATAACATGCCCAGGTACCCTCGCTTCTTTTAATTTTGTCCACATAATATCGTATCTAACCATGTCAAATGCCTTGGAAAGATCAAGGAAAGCAGCGTACACATGTGTACTCCTATCTGTGTAATACCTGACGATGTGCTTGAGCGACAGAATGGCACATTCAGTCGACAGCCCAGTCCTAAAACCGAACTGAGCGTCGTGCAGATTAAGATGTTTCTTAAGCTGTCGCTCAAGAACGCCGTCAAGTACCTTAGCCGCAACTGTAGCTAGAGAGATTGGTCGATAGTTGCACTTGTCGGAGATATCACCTGTTTTATTTTTAATTATAGGCACTATGACCGACCTCATTAGTTCATCTGGCAGATACGAGTGCCTAAAACAAAGTGTGAATAGCAATCCCAGCAGCCTTGGGAGGTGTGGTCCCGCATACTGAAAATGTTCAATGCTGAGACCGTCGTGCCCGGGTGATTTGCCTCTCTTCATATTTTTAATTATTAGAGCAATGTACTTTGCTGAAATACGCTCCGGCACCCCTGACACAACGCCCCCAACATTTCCACTCGTTTCCGTTCTAAGTGTCGATTTCACCTGAAAGTAGCACTTGAACATATTTGCTATTACTCTGGGCTCGCTCATACCGTCGACATTCACCGGGACGCCAGGTTTAGGACTCAGCTTCTTTGTTTGCTGCCAAAAGCCTCGAAAATCTTTATTTTTGTGTTTGGCGGCAAGAATGTTCATTTTAATTTGGTCCTGGTTATTTTGACAGTGTCTCAATTTCTCTTTAAATGTTTTTCTAGCCTCGCACATTTCATAATAGACCTCACCCTGCTTAGGCCTACCGTACCACACCCAATTTAAAAACTTTTGCCTAGCGACACAATGTGCCTCGCTAACATATTTGTTCCAACCTGCAATAGAATGACCGCGGTGCGATTTACCCCCCGATCTACTCCTACTCAACACCGAGGCTTCCCTGAGTACTCTTATAATGTCACGGTATAGCAAGTCCAATACCGCAGTGTGCGCCGCCGTAATATTATCACACTTATGGTCACAACACCGACTGAATTCTTGTGGAAATTCGATTTCTCTCAGTTTGGCTGTACAATACTTAGTATACATTTCTATTTGGTCTATATCTCTTTCTCCCCATATAACCCTGTCAGTCCTAGCACCAGGCCGATTGGTGGTCATGCTAATTGTATTAAAATTACATATAATCTCTAGCGGAAAGTGGTCCGACCAGTACACATCATGATGTATTTTCACACCCACCACCGATTTTAATACCGCATCACTGACTAGACAGTGGTCAAGCCACCTACTGCTACCATGCGCTTGACAAACAAACGTATAAGCATCAGAATTTAAACCAAGCCTTTCCAGGTCAACACATGTCCAGTTTTGTTCACTACAAAAACTACGCATTTCATTGCCGAACAGTTCCCCCGGATGGGCATTAAAGTCCCCCAAAATAAACACGGATTCAGTATTATTGCTCTCCACAATTGCCGCTATTTCACTTAAGCATTGCACATATTCTACCAAGTTGTCAGTTGAGTTCGTAGGCATATAAACAGAAAAGATCAACACTGAGCGGCGCGACACAGAAGCTTTAATAGCAATAATTCTATCACTGTCACACTTAATTGTAGATACGCAACTAAACTTACAGTTTCTCCATAATAGCGCGACACCGCCGTACGGCCGGCCACGCAGTACGCCGCTTGAAATATCCACTGCCGACTTGCCGCAATAGCCAAATTCACTACTAACTTGACTCAGTTCCGGAATCTCGTGAGGAAGCATCCAAGTTTCTTGTAAAGCGATCAGGTCTACCTTGCTACTAAGCATTTTCACACAATCTATAGACCTTTTAAAAGACTTACAGTTAAAAGTAATTAAGCTTGTTCCACTCTTTGTATTATCCATTAACGCTTAGTTTTTGAACGGCCAATTCAGAGTCTTCTCTACCCGTTTCTCGTCTACGAAAATCAACAAAGCGACGGAACGTTATACCGTCGGGCCATAGGTTACTATCCATAAACATACTAATTTTTTGTTTAGGTATGAACATTTTGTAAGAACTGTAATCTTTGTGTTGCTTAGAATTTATTTTATGTAGCTTGACTACAGCCTTTGTTTTCTCCTCAATGTATGATAATATATCTGTTTCAGAGGTTTCCTTATGTACGTTGTTTATAAAAAGTGGTATCATCGTATTAGCAGATTTAAAACCGCCCGCCAAATCTGTGCAAGTTCCTTTTTTACCTATAAATCGATTTCTGTATCTTTTCCTCTGAACGGTTTGCCATTCCTCATCTTGACACTGTTTATTTACTTGGCCATGTGTCGAAACCAGGGTCACGGTCTCCACGCGCGCTCCTACATCCCGTTGCACTGCGCACGAGTAGCCGCCGGGCGGGGAGCGCGAGCGCGACGGCGATAGCGCTTGCGACTCGTGGGAGCGGGACACTGAATGACACAGCTGTTCACACTGCAAGGCTTCCTTATCTTCCAAGGTCGCTTGCACTTTTTTCTGTGCACAAGTCATTGATTCTTCTGCAATATGCAACAACCCACTAGGTCCACTTTCGCACTCATAATCACCACTATTATGCATTAAGTTAGCCTGCAATAAATTGCTAGCACCACTTTTCCTGTTGACATACTTGTCACAGTCGAAAGTGTTAACTATCGATGTTTGTTGTAGGTTAATGAAATCATTTTTTAATTGCAAAAACTGATCCATCGGCACGTATGAGTCTTTAATCGCTTCAATCTCGTTTTTCACTGTAATTAGATCTTTTAATAGCCTTGTCGCATCCAAATGGTCAAAAGTAACTGGGGGTAGTTTGTGAAGGTCGCGCGCAACAAAAATCGGCACGACATCAGGATCTGCTTCTTTTATCAAAGAGATTATGTCCTCCATCTCCCTTTGTAATTTACCTTCCCTTTTACGATTGACATTTCTTCTGGTAGTTTTCACTGAGCTAAACAGAAGATTTTTTGCTGCACTTATCTCCTCTGGCTTAAAAGCCGTTACACATAACCGAATCATACTATCCTCATCCATAACATCGCACTTGTTTTGAACATATGCTAGCACTTCGAAAGATACAGATAGTCTCTCCAAAATATTTAAAGATTAAATACTTTAACTTTCAGTAAATGTTAATAGTGTGAACCCCACATAATACATTATTATTATTTTTTCATGGTTTTAACAATATACATAAAAGTTATTGTCACGTGACATGAATACAAACGTATAGGAAGATATACAAACGTTGTGTTCTAATAAGAGCATACCTAAATGTAATTAATAATTTATTTTCTTTCCGATAGTTCAAATAGGATTAATGATGATTATGAATAATCATAAATACATATCGTTTTTATTATTGTAAATGGATGCTCCCGCTATGTTGATATATTTTATTTAATATTCCGATTTTTTATTTTAGTTTAATCTCGATCAGTTTTCTAATATGGTGAATAATTGTTGAATTAAATGACGTAGCCCAGGTTTTAATTACTATTTATTTATATGGTGAATAATATTGTTGAATTAAATGACGTAGCTCAGGTTTTAACTACTATTTATTTAAATAATAGCAAGAGTATACAGTGTAATATGCCGGCCGCTTAATTTCACAGAATAGAGAGAGACAGCTATATATTTAATCGCGCAACTGCACAAATAGGCGCGAAATTCGAAAATAGAATATTACATTGTACTATATTAGTACGAGTAGCATAAACAGTTTATAAAAAAATATAGCCAATTTGAAAGGAATGGCCGCGAGTTTTTATTGCCAAGTTCTTTTCTCTGTCTGTACCAATTGCTTTGCGAAATTGGCAATACATATTCATGTAGAATCACGACTTATCACAAGAGCCGCTTGCTTCCTAAGTAAACCAAGAATTTGATTTTGAATGAAATAAAAGCTTGTAAAAAAAACCGGGCAAGAGCATGTTGGACTACGCTCAGTAAAGGTTATTACAAATAAATGTACTACATATGAAAAAAACTGATTTGAATAACAGCACCAGCAGACGAGCGTATGTTCATGGCACTTACGCCGTTTTGTTGAGAAACGCAGTTTTTCGGCAGTAACTCAATGACGGTGTAACCGTGATTTTTTTTATTATTTTTTGGTCACGCGGTTCTAAATATAAGGGGGACACAATTTATGCAACTTTCGGAGCAATAATTTAAAAAAATTTATGCAACTTTCGGAGCAATAATTTAAAAAAATATTACTATACATAATAAAAAAAAAATCATAACCTTAAAAGACCTGTCGATTGAAGTGCTACACGTTGATGTTTGCTGTCGTTTTCGCTGTAAGTTTCATCAATATTCATTGTGTAGTCTGTAAGAAAAATGCCTGTGACATAGGTTCGGACGGACAGACAGATGGACGTGACGACACCATGTAATATTAACTCATTTTTCAACAATGTACTATCTAAATACATAACAGTAACTTCAAGTTTAAGAACTTTGAACTTTGAACAGGTTGAAGAACTCATATAGAATAGACTTCGCGTGTAACTTATACACATAAGCTTACACAAGCACGGTCGCTAATTAAAGCCCACGGTGCCCTTAGGGCCTCAGCAGGGCTCTAATTACATCATTTGTATTGTCTTACTAACTCCCTACACTTCCACAAGAAAACTATACGCCGGAAAATTAAGATTTTATTGACTGATGCCCTCGGATTTCTAATGCTAGGTCCCCATGAGCTAAGCTAATGATGGGTTTGATATTTTGTTTTTACATCACAGTTAAGTTTTTAGCCTATTGCACAATAATGAAACTGTTTTTTTGCATGTCTCTGTCACTGCCTTTGTGGCGGGGTGGGAGTGTATCCGACTGCTACGCAAAAGGTCGTAGGTTCGATCCCCACCCAGGATAAAACTTTGTAAGATGAGCACGATGGTTTATTCTGTGTCTGGGTGTTATTTATCTTTAATATGTATGTATTTAGAAATATATAAGAATGTTTATCAGTTGTCTGGTTTCCATAGTACAAGCTCTGCTTAGTTTGGGATCAGATAGCGTTGTGTGAGTTGTCCCAAGATATTATTATTATATATTTCCATTCCTTAAGTCGCTTTAGAATCCAAATGGGTTGGCGGGATTCGTCTCCATTTATCTTTAACTATTCCGTGGTCTAGATTGTGTGAGTGACGTTGCCTAAAAAACTTTTTAATTATGTATATAAAAAATGGCAATTTTCCCTTAAAAATAAGGGAGATAACCAAATAGGACAAATGAAAATAAGTAATGATACTACTAGGAGCGATCAGTAAATAAAAACTTTATAGTCGGTTTACGGATGATAATTTTACGTTATAACGTCATAAGAAAACATTGATAACATATCGCCATTAGTGTTGCTTAGCAACCCATCAAACACGTTATTTCCGATTGTATCGCATGTCATGTCGCTGTAATCGTCATTCGCGTTGCTCAATAACGTGACCGTTGTTACGTGACACTTTTTCGTGAGTGCAGCCAGACATCAATTTATAAGACGTTATCACGTCAAAAATAAAACCCATCGTTTATTTGTTAGATTTATCGTACAAAAAGAGTGAAATTCTCATGACAACTAGAAAAGTTGCTAAATCTTTTTTGTACGTCTATGTTATGAAATACTAACGTCGTTAACAAAACAGCCATTAAATCTATCTAAACCTATGAAACTTTTTAGTACCCTATATGAAATATTTTTCGAATTTTCTGGAACTAAAACTGGTTGCGGGGCAATATCTCATCTCAGTGGCCAATGAAAAAGTTTTAATGTTCAAATATGATATAGGTTGAGTGTGCATTTCCCAATATCTGTTGTATGGCAACCATAAAGTTCCGAATGTTCGAGTTATGGCATCGTCTTCACTGGACTTCGGAATCAGCTTTAAATTTATAACTCAATTTTATGTGTATTTTATTTTCTTGTATTCCAGTGAGTGACCGTGATGGTCACTTTGAATTACTCACAGCGAAATACTTAAGCGTCCTTCAATTTTGAGATTCTTGAGTTGCGTTTAAGTACCTGAAATTTATTAGTGAAGGTAGTTAACTGACGTGTTGGTCGAGTGGTAAGTGTTCCTGACTGCTGAGCCAGAGGTCATCAGGATAAAACTTTGCGTGGTAAGCAAGATGGTTTATAATATCTTCAGCCTACAGACGCCCATTGTTAAGTCAAAGGCTTCCCCCAACCGTTTCGACTCCTGACAATCCTGGGCCATTCTGATGATGATCATTTGCTGCTTTGACTAGTTCGTCGGTCCATCTAGCAGGAGGTCGGCCCACACTGAGTCTGCCGAGTCGTGGTCGCCACTCGAGAACCTTTTTTCCCCATCGGTTATCGATTCTTCGAGCGATGTGGCCTGCCCATTTTCATTTCAGCTTGCTAATTCTCAGCGCTATATCGGTGACTTGTGTTTGTCAGCGGATTTCTTCATTGCGAATTCTCTCTCGTAGAGAGACTGCCAGCATAGCTCTAGTTTATTCTTGTATGAAAAATATAAGTACGCTTATCATTTGTCTGGCTTCGCTTAGTTTGGGATCAGATCTAGTTTGGGCGCTTTGTGTGTTATTCCAAGATATTAATATATTATTACTTAACATAGTTTAAAGTTAAGTATTTTTTTTTATTACCTAAAATGTTGACTGTATTGCGTCGGCTGTATAACTATTTGCTCTTGTCACACACGTAGAGATGTAGCAGCTGATTTATGTCATTCTAATTTGCATAGAGTTTAATTATGAGCAGGCATGTAGAGGGAGTGTGTCCGACTGCTACGCAAAAGGTCGTGGGTTAGTTTCCCACACGCGACACCACTTTGTGTGATCCACAAATTGTTGTTTCGAGTCTGGGTGTACTTTTTGTCCAAAAAATGATTTTTTTTTAATAGATTTACACTTATTTGTTACAAATAGTTCTTTTTATGTTTTTATATATCCATGGCTGCCCTGCAATGAAAAAGTTCATAATAAATTACAATCAAAATGACACTTTACCTCTACGACCAACGTAGCTACTTTCGTAGCAATGTGTCATAGTTATAACATCAATTATGCTACGTATTGGCTACGGCGTAGCGGGACGTATATTCATCAATTAACGTTCTATCTAATCTAATGATTACATTATTATTTATTCATCTTAGGGGAAATGATGAGAAAGAAAACTGATAATATGTAATTGTTACTAATTAATGGAAGACTTATATAACGAAGAGTACGAATAAGTTTTATAAGGTTTATTCTTTAGTAGTTTTTTCCCGTGGGTTTGTTCGTACGAATATTTGTTTATTTATGCTTATAATAATAATATATATATATATATATATATATATATATTATTATTTAATAAAGTTTTTGCAACATTTCTCATTGCTGCTCCGCATCTATTGGTCGTAGCGTGATATTATAGCCTATAGCCTTCCTCAATAAATGGGCTATCCAACAGTAAATATTTTTCATATATTATATATTATATATGCCGTGTGGTGCCGGCTTAAGAATAGTACCACCCCATCTCTACCCGTGGGTGTCGTCAAGGCGACTAAGGGATTTCACCCCGGAGGACGGGCAGCAGCGTCCTCTGCGTACTTAAAGCCTTACTGCGATCGCCAACCCGCTCGCCAAGCGTGGCGATTATGGCAATTACCCCCAGGATCTACATACTGGTAGGTTCTACTGGGGAGACCCGTGCCCAGCAGTGGGCCATCATATGGGTTGATATGTATATATTATATATATATTTTTCATATATCATATATTAGTATATATATATATATATATATATAGCTTATAATATATATAGTAGGTATTCACAACATAAGCCTCTTATGGGAACTATAAGAGGCTTATGTTGTGAATACCTACTGTAATTTTGCCTAACAGAAAACGTACAAGCTGTTTCTTTCCCAACGTGACAACTCAGACAACGTCATTTGATACCAATCTAAATAGGTAAACAGAGCTATGGCAACCAGACTAAATACATACAGATTACCTATAGATAAATTACATCTAGACACAGAATAAACCATCGTACTCATCACATAAAGTTTTATACTGGGTGGAGATCGAATTCACTACCTCCAGCTTAGCAGTCAGGATCACTAAGCACTAGACCACTAGACCAGTCAGTTGATTGCGTGTTGCGAATAGATGCGTTTTAATATTTAAAGCTAAGATGATACTAAATTCAACAAGAAACCTAAAATAGGTAAAGAATAATAACTTAGTAACTAAACTTACTGTCAAAAATATTAGATTACCCTTGTTAAATAAACAATTTGACACGGGACTAAGAGCTCTTAAACTAGGTAAGTATTTACTTTATGCTTGACGTATCGACCGGACTACACCGACCGTCACAAACTGACTTTGTTAAATATTATTTTTAAAGCCTTTTAAAAATTACATTACTTTGACCTTTAAATTTAAATAATCTGATGTCAAGGTCATATTCAAGGTCACATAAAGGCCAGGTATCGTTGTCTTACTTTGACGGCAAGATGTCATAATAGGTCTATCAATTATTTGCCAAACTTCTTGGCAGTATATGATTAGGTATAAATGAGACAAAAGATGTAGTATAGTCTGGTTATAATTATCCAAAGGTGCATCTAATCTATCTAATCAAGGTCGTTAGTATATAACTAACGACTTCGTGTTGATAACAGATAGTAGAAACATTTAATAGATACTGAACGTGCGATAAGGAACATAAGATTGTGATGTAGATTGTAGATACAGCACAAAGATATTGTACTGTAACAGTACACCCCCCTTTAAAAAAAAATTATGGTAATAGTGTTTACAATATAAATTTGACCTAGACCTTACTAGTTATTTGCTGATGTATATAAATAATAATGCTATTGTACGCGGTGGAATTTGATGACGTCTGTCATTAGTTATTTGCTGATGTATATAAATAATAATGCTATTGTACGCGGTGGAATTTGATGACGCCTGTTGTGGTGTGATTTGCTGACGTCTGTAATTTTGACTTAGCTGTTGCACGAGTGTTTATTATTTTTTTTCGTTAAACTCTTCATTCTTCTGTCTAGTGTTTTCATTATGCCGTAAATTAGGATCACGCCGATTGTTAAAATAATCTGTCCCATTGCAACATTTCTTGTCCACCGTAAGTCCTCCTGGATCAGGTTACGGAGTTGGTCCGCTTCGTTTTGATTGAGGCAATTGTCCGTATTGTATGTTATCTGGTCCTTAGAACTTTGATTTCCCATTTTAGATGTCTTGTTGTTACGAGTAGTTGTGAATTAATGGTATATGTTAAGATCTATGTTAATATATACAGGGTGTAACAGAAAGGTGTAGTCATATTCAAGGGTTGGTATGTGCCCATGATACTGAGTGCACATACCTTATTTTATCAAAATCGGAGTACTCAAAAAAAATATTTATTATTTTTTCAATTGTTTATTTATGAATGAAAAAGTTAATAATTTAAAAAAGTATCACTTAAAAAGTTCTATGCCATAAGAATCCGATCAAATTTTGTACCAGGGGAGGTAAAATTCTTATACCACACGACTTTCACTACTGAATTTTAACAAAAAGAATATGCTATAATGATGTAATAATAATGCAATCAGCTATGGCACCATGGTAGGTGCAATACTGACAACATACCTTATGCGCTGCTGAAATTTGACCACACCTTTCTGTTACACCCTGTATACGAATAGCTTGCTTATATCAGCGATTTTTTATAGACGTACTACTGGCTTTACTTTACGTCCCGATCGTGTAGTGTACGTGTGTGAATGCCTGTCGCAATCCTTTGAATCTGGCACGTAGTTTGATTCGTCATTGATCATGAAAGCTGTTTCAATCTATCAATTGATATCACTGTCTCTTTATCCCTAATTCTAATGCAAAATGTTTTATCTGTTTTACTAATTACTGGGTAGGGTCCTTCATACGGCGGTGTCAGGGCTTTCTTAATTCTATCACACCGAACAAATACGTGTGAGCATTCTTTGAGTTCGGGATGCACAAATATAGCTTGATTGTGTTTTTTTCTCTTCGGAATTGAGGTCATTTGTGTGATGTCCTTTTGAATTTGTTTTACAAACTCTTCGTACGTTGATAACTGTGCTGCTGATGACTCAAAAAATCCTCCAGGGAGTCGTATTGGCGTTCCATATGTCATCTCTGCTGAACTATAACCTGTGTCTTCTCGCAAGCTACTCCGCAACCCGAGTAAAACTGTTGGAATTTCTTTTAACCAATTTTCGTTGGATTCTCTTGTCATTAACGCCGCCTTTAAAGTTCTATGAAATCTCTCTATCATTCCATTGGATTGTGGATGATAAGGTGTTGTCCTAATTTTATGTATTCCCAAAAATTGTGAGAGTGACTCAAATATTCTTGATTCAAACTGTCGGCCTTGATCCGTAGTAATGCGCAATGGACATCCGAAACGAGTAATCCATCCTTCGAAAAGTGTCTTGGCTACTGTTTCTGCAGTTATATCTTCTACCGGAAATATTTCGGGCCATGACGTACAACGATCTATGATTGTGCACTCTTGTATATATTTATTTATTTATTTATTTTTGTTTATTTGCATAAAACAGGTAAGTACAAGCTGGTAAACAAAACATAGGTAGCACTGTATTATTACCCTTTAAGGGCGTGCAAATTTTTCATATACAATAATAATAATTATAGTTTAAGATTACATACATTAAATGAAAAAAATAAAAAAATAAAAATTAATTAATAATCGAATAATGATGTCCCAAATTAAATGTCAAACAATTTTAAATTATGTCAAAGGAGTAGGTAAAAATAAATGCAGATTAGTAAAGAAATTAAATTATGAATTTATAAAAATGTTAAATATGTAGGATGTCAAAAGAAAAAGATTTCTAAATAAATGTCAATGATTTAAATAATTTATAATTTATCTGTCAAATAGTCTGAGACTTCATAATAACATTTTTCATGTAATAAATTTCTTAATTTTAATTTAAATATATTTACATTACATTCCTTTAAATTAATTGGTAATTTATTAAATATTTTTGGAGCCATTGCAAACACACTGTTGTGCATTAGGGTCGTATTTGTCCTACGCATGCATAATCGGGTTCTGTCTCTTTGTGTTCGACTGTTCGTGTCAGATGCCAGGACAAACAGGTTTGGATTCATTTTTACAAACACCGCCACTTCATATATGTATAAAGATGGCAGTGTAAGAATCCTATATTTTCTGAAATACGGTTTGCAGCTATCGGTCGTTCTAAGAGAGAACATTGCCCTTATGCAGCGTTTTTGTGCTTTAAATACACTGTCCTTAGCAACTGAGTTGCCCCAGAATATTACCCCATATCTAAGGACCGACGCTACTAATCCATGGTATGCAGTTAGTAGCGCATTGACGTCTATTATTTGTGAAAGTTCATGTAGAGCATAAACTGATTTACTAACCCTTTTGCACAATTGCTCCGAATGTAGTTTCCATGTTATTTTCTTATCTATTACAACACCTAAGAATTTAGTGGAATCTACTTCTTTTAAAGTTTGGCCATTTGCACATATATTTAGATTTTTTATTGTTTGAATACGTTGGCTGAAATGCATTACAATTGTTTTTCCCATATTAGCTTTTAAGTTATTTGCAGTCAGCCAATCGATAACAGAGCACAGAGCGTTATTGATGTCAGATTCATATGTTCTCTTATCTTTACATTTAATGGAGATCGTACTATCGTCCGCAAATAGGGCTATTGGATTCTTAGTCACATTAGGTAGGTCATTGATGTAGATTATAAATAACAACGGTCCTAACACACTACCTTGTGGTACGCCGAATTGTATTTTGCGTGATTCTGATTGATAAATCTCCTCGATTTTTGTTACACTGTTAATTCTAGTGACTTCAGTGTATTGCGTTCTGTTTTTAATATAGGATTCTAAAAGTTTCAACACATTGCCTCTTATACCGTATGCATTCAGTTTATCAAGCAAAATAGCGTGGTCTACATAATCAAATGCTTGGGTCATATCCAGATATATAGAGCAGACAGGTGTTCTATTGTCTACACTTTCCATAACAAACTCTAGGAAGTCGTAAATGGCCATATTTATTGACTTATTGCATCTAAAACCCTTTTGCTCTTTAACTAAAATGCAGTTTTTTTCTAAATAATCATTTAGTTCCTTATGTATATATTTCTCAAATACTTTTGAGAAAATAGGTACCAGGGCTATAGGTCTGTAATTATCTATATTTTCTTTACTTTCCTTTTTAAACATAGGTTTTATGATAACTGTTTTTAATTTATCTGGGTAAGTGCCGGATTCTATACATAAATTTAAGATATAGCTAATATGATGACAGATATTACCTGCAACATATTTTATAACCCTAGTACATATTTCGTCGTACCCTACACTGCTGGTATTCCTAAGGTTTTTTATAATATTAAATACACTAAGTGGGGAGCATGGCTTCATAAACATGGATTTTTGTCTAGAGGATACTGGGGTGGGTTTATTGGTAGCATTACTGGGAATTATTTTGTCAATAAAATTATTATTGAACACATTACATATCTTTTTTGGATCAGTAATTATTTCATTTTGGAATTTGATGCAAGTTATTAACTCTTTTGGAACATTATGTTTTGCACTGTTTATAATTTTCCATGCAGCTTTGGCTTTGTTATCTGATGTATTGATAGTGTAAGTATTTTGTGCTCGTTGAGTTAATTTTATAATTTTTTTGTAGGTCCTAGAATAGTTTTTTAGTCTAATTTTGTTTATTTTGTCCGGTTTCTTTCGATATTGCCACAAAAGTGAAAAGTGTGATTAAATATCTCTTCCCTTGTGAAATCGGAAGTGGTCCGACGATGTCAATATGTAAATGTTCAAAACGTTGCGCTGTCATAAATGTACCAGGAGGTGATATCGTATGTCGTTGTATTTTTTATTTTTGGCAGGCTATACATGATCTACACCAATTATTGATATCTTTGTTCATATACGGCCATAAATACCTTTGGGTTATCATTTTTCTCGTAGTTCTTTTTCCTGGATGGCTCATACCATGAATGGTATCGAAAATTTGTTTGCGAAAATGCTTTGGTAAGTAGGGGCGGCTTTTTCCAGTAGACGTGTCGCAGGTGATGTTTATTGTGGAACCCGGAAGCGTAATGTTTTTGAATTTTAATCTTTTATTGTCATGTAATTTACTTAGTTCATTATCTGTTGATTGACATTTTTCCAATTCAGCGTAATCGATAGGTGATGGCACGTATATTTCCTCTATTCGAGATAAGGCATCGGCGGTAATATTGTCACGTCCGCTTATGTGTTGAATGTTGGTACTGTATTGTGAAATGAAATCTAACTGCCGGACCCGTCGCGGTGTATCGTTTGATGATGGTTTTTGGGAGAATGCGTATGTCAAAGGTCGGTGATCCGTAAATATTGTAAATTCTCTTCCCTCGATTAATCTGTGAAAATGTTTGACGGCCATGTATATTCCTAACAGCTCTCTGTCAAACGTAGAATATTTTTGTTGAGTTTCGCTCAATTTTTGTGAAAAAAATCCTAATGGTTCCCAATTGCGTCCGGATTTTTGTTGTAAAACTCCACCAACGCAAGTAGCACTAGCGTCGGTCATGAGCGCTAGTGATGCGTTGCGGGAAGGATGCGCTGTTAACACTGCGTTTTTCATGCTTTCCTTGCATTTTTCGTAAGCTTTGTCTGCTTCCGTTGTCCAAGGAACAGGTGAATTATCGTTCTTTTTTGAACCATGTAGATATTCATTTAAAATTCTTTGATTTTCGGTGGAATATTACTTCTGTAGAAATTGACCATGCCCAAAAATCTTCTTAATTCTTGAATTGTTTTCGGTTTGGGAAATTCCATGATTGCTTTGTAATTTTCTTCGGTAGGGTGTATTCCTTGGCTCGTTATATGATAACCTAAGAAATCTATTTCCCTTCTGAGAAATTCGCATTTTTCGAGATTAATGGTTATTCCATTCTCGTGTAAACGTTTGAAAACCGTTTCTAAATGCTGATAATGCAAATCTTCGTTGTCCGATGCGATGAGACAGTCGTCTACAAATATAAATACGAAGTTTAAATCTCTAAATAATGAATCCATGAATCGTTGAAATGTTTGTGCCGCATTGCGTAATCCGAAAGGCATTCTTAAGTACTCAAAAAGTCCAAAAGGTGTGATGATGGCTGTTTTTTCTATATCTTTAACAGGAATACAATGGTATGTGTTACAGTACAATATCTTTGTGCTGTATCTACAATCTACATCACAATCTTATGTTCCTTATCGCACGTTCAGTATCTATTAAATGTTTCCACTATCTGTTATCAACACGAAGTCGTTAGTATATAAGATGCACCTTTAGATAATTATAACCAGACTATACTACATCTTTTGTCTCATTTATACCTAATCATATATTGCCAAGTAGTTTGGCAAATTGGTGACCCCGACGAACGAATACGCAGCAAGAAACATGGCACAATCACCGTGCAAGGCGAACATAAATCAGCAAGGAACACTTGAAGTAGCTGCTGGCACCTCGGTTTTATCCCGCATTCCGGAATTTTGGAAAGACCAACCAAGATTATGGTTCACGCAACTAGAAGCCATATTAGCACCACAGAAGCAAGGAGACGAATACAAATACTGTACAGTAATAGCAAAGTTATCCAAGGAAGAAATACTACAGGTTAGTGACCTAATCACTTCACCACCGACTACAGATAAATACAAAAACATCAAGGAACGTTTAATTGATTGTTACGAAGAAACAGAACAGCGACAGTTTCAAAAATTAATATCAGAGACAGAACTCGGTGATCAAAAACCTTCGCAGTTATTACGTCAAATGCGAGTCCTCGGGAGAGGAAAAATCAGTGACGAAACAATTAAACTACTATGGTTCAGGCTTTTACCAACATCAGTTACTACGGTTCTAGCAGTTACGGAAGACATGGAAATTGACAAACTGAGCCAAATTGCAGACAAAATAATAATGAATTCAAAAGTAACCGAAATATCAGCTGTTAGCAACGACACTTCAAACGACAACAATACAGCATGCATTTTAGCCCAGCTAGCAAAATTACAGATAGATATTGACGCAATTCAGCAAGGTCAATATGGCTATCGACCCAACACGCACAATCATTTCAAGAAACGTCAACAATTCCCGATTATGAGGCCGAGAACAAACTATAGAGGAGCAAATCGATTTTGTTACTACCACGAAAGATTCGGAAAATATGCAAAGAACTGCATTAAACCATGCAGTTGGAAACCAATGACTTACGTACGGAACCAGGGAAACGAATAAGAGCACAGACAACGGCGAAACTCTGTGCAATCCACCCATCCAATCGCCTCACCATTACCGACCGAAAAAGTGGTATGAAGTTTTTGATTGACACGGGCGCAAATATTTCAGTCATTAGCAAGCAACAGAGACATTCAGTTTTACAAAATGAACAATACACACTATACGCTGCAAATGGGACTAAAATTAGGACTTACGGCGAGAAGACGCTTACCTTGAATTTAGGACTACAACGATGTTATAAATGGAATTTTGTAATCGCCGATGTTACACAACCAATAATTGGAGCAGATTTTCTAGAGCACTATAAACTATTAGTCGACATAGCAGGTCGCAAACTTATCGACAAAGTTACAGAGCTGACAACGCATGTAACTTCGGAAAAAGCGACACAACAAACAATTCGTAATATCGCAGTGGGAACGAATCCACGTATTACGCAACTTTTAAACAAATACGAAGACATCACGAAAGGGTCCTCTCTCCGCAATGCGCCCAAACATAAGATTGAACATCACATTATCACTACAGGACCACCCGTCGCAGCTCGGGCAAGACCATTACCTCCAGAAAAATACGACATAGCCAAAAAGGAATTTCAAAATATGATAGAACTCGGAATTTGCCGACCGTCAGATAGCCCATGGGCAAGCCCATTACATATGGTAAAAAAGAAAAATGGCGAATGGAGACCATGCGGAGACTATCGAATGCTCAATAGCACGACAGTACCGGACAAATACCCACTACCAAGATTAACTGACTTTACATACATATTAGAAAATAAGAAGATACTAAGCAAGATAGATATACGTAAAGCATACCATTGTATTCCTGTTAAAGATATAGAAAAAACAGCCATCATCACACCTTTTGGACTTTTTGAGTACTTAAGAATGCCTTTCGGATTACGCAATGCGGCACAAACATTTCAACGATTCATGGATTCCTTATTTAGAGATTTAAACTACGTATTTATATTTGTAGACGACTGTCTCATTGCATCGGACAACGAAGATTTGCATTATCAGCATTTAGAAACGGTTTTCAAACGTTTACACGAGAATGGAATAACCATTAATCTCGAAAAATGCGAATTTCTCAGAAGGGAAATAGATTTCTTAGGTTATCATATAACGAGCCAAGGAATACTCCCTACCGAAGAAAATTACAAAGCAATCATGGAATTTCCCAAACCGAAAACAATTCAAGAATTAAGAAGATTTTTGGGCATGGTCAATTTCTACAGAAGTAATATTCCATGCGCAGCGGAAAATCAAAGAATTTTAAACGAATATCTACATGGTTCAAAAAAGAACGATAATTCACCTGTTCCTTGGACAACGGAAGCAGACAAAGCTTACGAAAAATGCAAGGAAAGCATGAAAAACGCAGTGTTAACAGCGCATCCTTCCCGCAACGCATCACTAGCGCTCATGACCGACGCTAGTGCTACTTGCGTTGGTGGAGTTTTACAACAAAAATCCGGACGCAATTGGGAACCATTAGGATTTTTTTCACAAAAATTGAGCGAAACTCAACAAAAATATTCTACGTTTGACAGAGAGCTGTTAGGAATATACATGGCCGTCAAACATTTTCACAGATTAATCGAGGGAAGAGAATTTACAATATTTACGGATCACCGACCTTTGACATACGCATTCTCCCAAAAACCATCATCAAACGATACACCGCGACGGGTCCGGCAGTTAGATTTCATTTCACAATACAGTACCAACATTCAACACATAAGCGGACGTGACAATATTACCGCCGATGCCTTATCTCGAATAGAGGAAATATACGTGCCATCACCTATCGATTACGCTGAATTGGAAAAATGTCAATCAACAGATAATGAACTAAGTAAATTACATGACAATAAAAGATTAAAATTCAAAAACATTACGCTTCCGGGTTCCACAATAAACATCACCTGCGACACCTCTACTGGAAAAAGCCGCCCCTACTTACCAAAGCATTTTCGCAAACAAATTTTCGATACCATTCATGGTATGAGCCATCCAGGAAAAAGAACTACGAGAAAAATGATAACCCAAAGGTATTTATGGCCGTATATGAACAAAGATATCAATAACTGGTGTAGATCATGTATAGCCTGCCAAAAATCAAAAATACAACGACATACGATATCACCTCCTGGTACATTTATGACAGCGCAACGTTTTGAACATTTACATATTGACATCGTCGGACCACTTCCGATTTCACAAGGGAAGAGATATTTAATCACAATCATAGATCGTTGTACGTCATGGCCCGAAATATTTCCGGTAGAAGATATAACTGCAGAAACAGTAGCCAAGACACTTTTCGAGGGATGGATTACTCGTTTTGGATGTCCATTGCGCATTACTACGGATCAAGGCCGACAGTTTGAATCAAGAATATTTGAGTCACTCTCACAATTTTTGGGAATACATAAAATTAGGACAACACCTTATCATCCACAATCCAATGGAATGATAGAGAGATTTCATAGAACTTTAAAGGCGGCGTTAATGACAAGAGAATCCAACGAAAATTGGTTAAAAGAAATTCCAACAGTTTTACTCGGGTTGCGGAGTAGCTTGCGAGAAGACACAGGTTATAGTTCAGCAGAGATGACATATGGAACGCCAATACGACTCCCTGGAGGATTTTTTGAGTCATCAGCAGCACAGTTATCAACGTACGAAGAGTTTGTAAAACAAATTCAAAAGGACATCACACAAATGACATCAATTCCGAAAAGAAAAAAACACAATCAAGCTATATTTGTGCATCCCGAACTCAAAGAATGCTCACACGTATTTGTTCGGTGTGATAGAATTAAGAAAGCCCTGACACCGCCGTATGAAGGACCCTACCCAGTAATTAGTAAAACAGATAAAACATTTTGCATTAGAATTAGGGATAAAGAGACAGTGATATCAATTGATAGATTGAAACCAGCTTTCATGATCAATGACGAATCAAACTACGTGCCAGATTCAAAGGATTGCGACAGGCATTCACACACGTACACTACACGATCGGGACGTAAAGTAAAGCCAGTAGTACGTCTATAAAAAATCGCTGATATAAGCAAGCTATTCGTATATATATTAACATAGATCTTAACATATACCATTAATTCACAACTACTCGTAACAACAAGACATCTAAAATGGGAAATCAAAGTTCTAAGGACCAGATAACATACAATACGGACAATTGCCTCAATCAAAACGAAGCGGACCAACTCCGTAACCTGATCCAGGAGGACTTACGGTGGACAAGAAATGTTGCAATGGGACAGATTATTTTAACAATCGGCGTGATCCTAATTTACGGCATAATGAAAACACTGGACAGAAGAATGAAGAGTTTAACGGAAAAAAATAATAAACACTCGTGCAACAGCTAAGTCAAAATTACAGACGTCAGCAAATCACACCACAACAGGCGTCATCAAATTCCACCGCGTACAATAGCATTATTATTTATATACATCAGCAAATAACTAGTAAGGTCTAGGTCAAATTTATATTGTAAACACTATTACCATATTTTTTTTTTTTTAAAGGGGGGTGTACTGTTACAGTACAATATCTTTGTGCTGTATCTACAATCTACATCACAATCTTATGTTCCTTATCGCACGTTCAGTATCTATTAAATGTTTCCACTATCTGTTATCAACACGAAGTCGTTAGTATATAAGATGCACCTTTAGATAATTATAACCAGACTATACTACATCTTTTGTCTCATTTATACCTAATCATATATTGCCAAGTAGTTTGGCAAAGTATGCTTTACGTACATATATCTATCTTGCTTAGTATCTTCTTATTTTCTAATATGTATGTAAAGTCAGTTAATCTTGGTAGTGGGTATTTGTCCGGTACTGTCGTGCTATTGAGCATTCGATAGTCTCCGCACGGTCTCCATTCGCCATTTTTCTTTTTTACCATATGTAATGGGCTTGCCCATGGGCTATCTGACGGTCGGCAAATTCCGAGTTCTATCATATTTTGAAATTCCTTTTTGGCTATGTCGTATTTTTCTGGAGGTAATGGTCTTGCCCGAGCTGCGACGGGTGGTCCTGTGGTGATAATGTGATGTTCAATCTTATGTTTGGGCGCATTGCGGAGAGAGGACCCTTTCGTGATGTCTTCGTATTTGTTTAAAAGTTGCGTAATACGTGGATTCGTTCCCACTGCGATAGTACGAATTGTTTGTTGTGTCGCTTTTTCCGAAGTTACATGCGTTGTCAGCTCTGTAACTTTGTCGATAAGTTTGCGACCTGCTATGTCGACTAATAGTTTATAGTGCTCTAGAAAATCTGCTCCAATTATTGGTTGTGTAACATCGGCGATTACAAAATTCCATTTATAACATCGTTGTAGTCCTAAATTCAAGGTAAGCGTCTTCTCGCCGTAAGTCCTAATTTTAGTCCCATTTGCAGCGTATAGTGTGTATTGTTCATTTTGTAAAATTGAATGTCTCTGTTGCTTGCTAATGACTGAAATATTTGCGCCCGTGTCAATCAAAAACTTCATACCACTTTTTCGGTCGGTAATGGTGAGGCGATTGGATGGGTGGATTGCACAGAGTTTCGCCGTTGTCTGTGCTCTTATTCGTTTCCCTGGTTCCGTACGTAAGTCATTGGTTTCCAACCGCATGGTTTAATGCAGTTCTTTGCATATTTTCCGAATCTTTCGTGGTAGTAACAAAATCGATTTGCTCCTCTATAGTTTGTTCTCGGCCTCATAATCGGGAATTGTTGACGTTTCTTGAAATGATTGTGCGTGTTGGGTCGATAGCCATATTGACCTTGCTGAATTGCGTCAATATCTATCTGTAATTTTGCTAGCTGGGCTAAAATGCATGCTGTATTGTTGTCGTTTGAAGTGTCGTTGCTAACAGCTGATATTTCGGTTACTTTTGAATTCATTATTATTTTGTCTGCAATTTGGCTCAGTTTGTCAATTTCCATGTCTTCCGTAACTGCTAGAACCGTAGTAACTGATGTTGGTAAAAGCCTGAACCATAGTAGTTTAATTGTTTCGTCACTGATTTTTCCTCTCCCGAGGACTCGCATTTGACGTAATAACTGCGAAGGTTTTTGATCACCGAGTTCTGTCTCTGATATTAATTTTTGAAACTGTCGCTGTTCTGTTTCTTCGTAACAATCAATTAAACGTTCCTTGATGTTTTTGTATTTATCTGTAGTCGGTGGTGAAGTGATTAGGTCACTAACTTGTAGTATTTCTTCCTTGGATAACTTTGCTATTACTGTACAGTATTTGTATTCGTCTCCTTGCTTCTGTGGTGCTAATATGGCTTCTAGTTGCGTGAACCATAATCTTGGTTGGTCTTTCCAAAATTCCGGAATGCGGGATAAAACCGAGGTGCCAGCAGCTACTTCAAGTGTTCCTTGCTGATTTATGTTCGCCTTGCACGGTGATTGTGCCATGTTTCTTGCTGCGTATTCGTTCGTCGGGGTCACCAATTTGCCAAACTTCTTGGCAGTATATGATTAGAAATAGAAATAGAAATAGAAATAGAAATAGAAATAGAAATAGAAATAGAAATAGAAATCTTTATTTTCAACTATTACATGTTTTTTATAAATATGGTTTGGGAGCTCAATGATGATTAGGTATAAATGAGACAAAAGATGTAGTATAGTCTGGTTATAATTATCCAAAGGTGCATCTTATATACTAACGACTTCGTGTTGATAACAGATAGTAGAAACATTTAATAGATACTGAACGTGCGATAAGGAACATAAGATTGTGATGTAGATTGTAGATACAGCACAAAGATATTGTACTGTAACAAATTACAATAACTTTTGGGCTTTTGAGCCCAGCCTTTATTAGTTATGATAATATGCCACCTCACGGTCAAGGTCAATTGGGCAATTAACAATTATTACATGTAAGTCTCCATCAATAGCTCTCGTCATACGTAATTTCGAATCCCGAGCTAAAGTGAGGTCGTACAGTCAATTATTATTTAAAACTTAAATATCTCCCATCTAACCCTTATCCACATAATTTCAAGGTCTATGTTAAAATGATGTTACAAGATCAAAGCTACTAACAGGTCTATTAGGCAATGAATAATTCCTACATATATACATCTCCCATCACTAACCCTTGTTGTTGTCATACATCAATTCAGACCCTAACGCAAAATGACGTCGTACGGTCAAGGTCACTTAAAGGTCAATTAATCAATGAATAATTCTACCATGTAACATCTCCTAGGCATAATTATAATGAACTAAATTATATTTTATGAGTTACCTTAGTAATGTACGCCCCAAACTTCAGCACTAATTTATACGGGAGCCCTATTAAGCATATTTGAGTTAAAACATAATAGTCGACAAGGACGAAGTCTGAATTAACAAAGATGTTTTGTTATGTTTAAGCAAATTTGTTGGAATAACTTGTTGTGTATTTTGTAAGGAGACTATGCTTTGTTGGTGGGTTTATTCGCGTGACTTTCGTTTAACATGTAAGGTGAGTTTATGACGTACAATCCGATGAAGCCACAAAGCATGAATTATATGTACCTACGTACATGGGTGGATCCAGGATTTCATTCTCAGGGGGGGGGGGGGCACGCCAGGCAAATGGCAGTGCCGGATCTAACGTCATGCTAACGGGGGGGGGGGGGGATACAATACCAGAAATTCGGTACACAAAACAACCGTTTGGGTGGGGCACGGGGCGTCGTGCCTCCCCTGTTCTTCACTTCAAGCTGTCTGTACGCTTATATCTTCTAAACTACGCAATAGATCTTGACGCGGTTTTCAGTAACAATCGGCGAGTAAATACACTAGCTTTCGCCTGCGGCTTCGCCCGCGTGGATGTCGGTTATCAACTAAAAAGGTAAAAACTATCCTATGTCCTTACACGGGGCTCAAACTATATCCATACCAAATGTCATCTAAAGAAAGAAAGAGTGTGAAAGCGTAACAGACAGACAGAGTTACTTGCACATTTATAATATTAGTATGGATGTTTATGATGTAGTTAGTTTGTTATACAGATAAATATATAGAAAAATACCGGATAGGCGGCGGCGGTAGCCTAATGGTTAAGACATCGGTCTCGCAATCGTAAGTTGAATCGGGCTCGAATCCATTTACATTATACTACCGACGTGAAACCACTCCTTACACAAGCTTAACTATTTAGCTTAGCTGTGGCTTAAAGCTTAATGTGGGACCCACAATTCCACATTGCTAGTTAGGTATCTTCAAAAAAAATAGTAGGTTTCCAATGTCCGTCACCAGGACATTAACCCCCTTCCCTAAATGTCATGTAGATTAATTCAGGTGTGTAATCTAAAAGGTAACAAACAGACAGAATCCTTTCACAGTACCTACTCATTTGTAGTATATGAATGGATAAATAGACTTTCTGTTCTGATTGTTTCTTCTTATTTTGCTTTGTTTTAAGAAATCAGAGTTATATTATTGTACCGATACAGCCAGGTCACATCTTCGAAATTCAGCCAAATTCATTTCCTTTTCCAGTCAAGCCATATCTAGATTTAGGTCAGACCAAGGTGACGCCATTCTCCTTATCAATTTTAAATAAAAGATTATTTAAATAAACGAGTAACTTCGGCAAAGATTGCTACTAAAATCGGACATGATTGGGCAAAAAAAAAATTCAAAAATTCAAAATATTAGCGGTATATTACCACATTTTTTAGTACTTTTAAGAAAAACAACGCTGGATATAAGGTCTGTCTCGTGAGGGATATTACAATCCTACAATTAAGGTAACTAAAGTAGATTCATACAAATATTATTGTCAAATTGTTGTCCTGTATGGCTTAACAGAACCCACGATCTCTTGCACGGCAGTCGTACTTACTCCCACTACGTATAGTATAATAATCTCTTTCTAAATTCGAATTGTAGGTATATTTCAATGCGTTCACTCCAGAATTTTCAATCGGAAATATAGAAACATATATTTGTTGTCGCCTTCAGGCGTTTTAAGCTTGATAGCAGTTGATAGTACTTCAGAAATCGTCCGCCATGAAGAGGGTACAAGTGTTGAAACTTTAGAATAAGATTGAGCTCAGAGAATTTACTTGAACAAGACTTTACTGTTATTTTATTCAACAAGGGCTTACTGGGGTTACAATGAGTTCTAATTTGGGTGACTACTCACCGGTCGGCGTATTTTGATTAGTTTAGAACTTCGTACTTATGTTGAGCTGACGATCTTTGTAATGAGGGCTTAGAATTTTTTTATTGTATTTTGTATGAAAATAAGGGTGATTTAGTAATTCAATTGAATTGGTTATAGATTCGTTACTTTCTAAATGGAGTCATAATTTTGAAAGTAATATAGTTTATACTTCAGAATAGCACATAGGCACAAAAAATTATACATGACGCTGGGAAAAGTTAAAGAGGTTAAAAGAAAAGGCAATTCTAATTTTGCCTGTTGAAATACAAGTTGTATATTTGGTAAAATAATCTCTACATTTATTTTTGTCTCGTTCGATAAAGTTACCGTGCTCCCGGAACACCAGGGCGAAAGACGGAATACAGATGGGTTTTAGTCAGCAAGAGTCTGACATGCCCTCCCACTCGTGCCCACAGAGAAGACATTTGATAATTTCCCATCTAAAAAAAAAAAGATTTATTTTTGTTGCTAGTTTTGAAAGGTTCACTCATTACGCGAATATTAAAAGTTAAGTCTTGTATCTAATAGTGACTTTATTTTTTTAATATTTTTTAAAAGGAACGCTTTATCTAAGCATTAGGTATAATAATAATCAAAAGTTGTATACTGTTTTATTTTAGTTTTAGGGGTTTTGGGTAATAAGCCTATAACAATAAAGGCATATTGTTCTGAATGCTGCAATGTCCTTGAGCATTGTACACTGTTAAAAAGTTATTCATTTACAATTTAGAGAATTTACTCTTAAAAAGTTATTAATTTGAAATTCAGAGAATTTCAATGTGAATAGTTGAATATAGGGCATCATTTTAAAAGAATAAGCTACATTCATTGAAATTATATGTACTAATACGTGTTACAATAGACGAGTATCAAAACAAATCTAGTGGTCTGACTTCGTCAAGATAATTATGTCAATGTTTGGTTGTCTGTTAGGAATCAAAGTTCTGTCGTCAGTATGTCTATATCAGTATTTTCTTTCAGAACACGATAAAATAAAACTATATTAAGAGATATGATACCAGGTTTCATTAATTATTTTCTCTTAACCTTCGAGAACAATGTTACAACCTATTAGGTAGGTTATTAGACGTAACATTGACAACGATAAAGACCTCCATTTATGAGGCTTCGCTGATCTCAGTGATTGGATACGAATACCCTACTCCCTAGACAATCGTTCCTAATACAACGAGAGAAGGTATTTCTGAGATAATAGGGGATTTAAGAATTCTGATAAAATATTCGGAGTTGATGTATTTTTATTACTGATGACGCTGTGATTTGGTTTGACAGCGGGTCTCAATCGTGACAATATTTAGGTTTGCGGTTTTCCTATAATCATAGTTAATGTGATATTTCGGAATTTGAAAGGTAAGTAAACTTAATCCAAAATAATAAGGAGTCTGCAATTCAATATTATAGAATGTAATAACCTATTGTTTATTTGCAATACATATGTAATTTTGTTCAGAAATAAATGTCTAATGTTATTATAAGTGAACGCATAAGTACCATATTTGTGTGCTATATTTATTAGCGTGAAATAGAAATACTTTTTCTTTATCCGACGATTTGATTCATAACAGGGTCTTTATTCACGGTCTTTTTTCCGTGTCCACGCCAAGCCCATGCGGAACTGTCAAAATCTTGTCTTAATGGTAAATGCGAGGTGTGCTCACAAATGCACCAAGGCGCATGCACGGTGCGCTTAAAAATGTCCGCCGCAAATGCGCGTTAATGAATCTCAAAGCGCAGCTCTCTATTTACCATTATGACAAGATTTTTATAGTTACGCATGGGCTTGGCGTGGACACGGAAAATAGATCGTGAATTAGGATCCAGTTTATGTATGAAAATCACAATAGCTTTTTTTTCTTTTTTTTAGGGTTTGAGCCAATTCTGACTATGTCAGTCCCTTAAGCTACTTATACTACATAACATGCAATTGAATCTTAACCATCTAAATTTATTTCTATATCTAATTATTTTTACTATCTAACTTATCTATGAACTTATACAGAACAACAGCTGCATCCGATATGGGTTCAGACAATATGCTTAAAAAACTACTAACATCATATACATTCATATCAAATTTCGTTTTAAGAAAAGGTCATTAAAAATTAAATTTATTTAAATTTACATTATTGTTGACAATAGTTAAAAAACTTTAATGGCCGTACCGTGTAATAATGACAATCATGGCAATGACCGACATCAATACGGGTGAGCAATAGTTTAAAGCTACCATGAAAAATGTGTGTGGCAACTGCATTACGTTTGAAATTGAGCCATCTTTTTGCTTTCGGCGACTTTTAGTTTGTTTGCTGAGTTGAAACTATTACACCGTCGCTCCATTAGCTCGGTTAATTGCACCATTTATCGTACAAAGCGTATGGATACAGTACCTTTCCGTTCTTTGTTTTAATGCTGAAAACGTTATTAGATTGTTTGGACTAGGTAGGAAGAGAAAAATAGCACCGTCGTGGTTGAAAAGTTCTTTGTAATTTATTTCTCTTGTGCATTAAGTTTTTATATAAAAAAATTAGGTTTGTGTGTCAAAGTTGTATCTATCTCTCTGTAAAGTTACGGAGGGTGAAGCTTACTACTAGTTTATTTTGCGAATGTACAGTTTAAGTGAAGTACAGGTATATAATTATGTTGTTATGTCTTATATGCTTCCGATAATAAGGAACGTTGAAGACTTAAACTTCGTAAATGATTATACCTAGCTTGTTTTCTGTAAAAGCTGTCATTGACTGTGACTATTTGATTCAACTGATGGCTTCATGCTTATCAAGTTTATTTTTTTGGCGGTAATATGTGTGCAAGAATAATATACCTGGTACCTATTTTTTTTTAATGACGACTCCCGCAGTACTTTACACACATACAAGCTTTACACACATACAAGTCACGGACACAAAGTACTGCCAGGCTCGAAACAACAATTTGTGGATCACAAAATGTATTGTCCCGAGTGGGAATCGAACCCACGACCTCTTGCGTTGCAGTCGGACACACTCCCACAGCGCCACAGAGGCAGTTGATACTATATTATAAGTAATATCAACTGGCATGGCTGTATCTGATTTTGATTTACTGTCATGCAACTTGCATGCATAGTATATTCAGTTTATTGGCCCTTAGTTTATCTCCAGCTACAGTTCAGTGTTTATAACTAGTAGTGGGTCGTCACAAGTTTTAGCAATACCGAAACTATTTATTGGTATCGATATAAATAACGGGTTTTGAAACTATTTACTTGAATAACTATGTATTGGTTATATTAGGCACGCTATTTGTATTTCTATGCATTGTCGGTACGCCCGGTATTAAAAACAACAGTTACTTAGAAACTGTTGCAGCTTTTTATTCCATAACGATATAAGTTTTCGAGTCTTGTCTTATAGGTATAGGTAGTTAGCTAGGATAGTGTCGTAGTCTATTTTTAGCTTTATAATATGATTCGGTATTTACTACTTTTACTATGGCTAATCAAATTAAATATGAAATAATAAAAACAGTCACCCGCAAAAAATATACCTTTTCAATAGCTAACGTAAGACACGTATTGGTTTGCAATATATGTTTGTTCGCGATTTGTACCCATTATAGAATTTTATAAGCCACGGGTCTTAATCGCGTAAATATTTTATTTTAACGCTAAATACTTTTGTTTATTGCCCGACGTTTCGACTGTATTGCATCGGCCGTGGTCACGGGTAGACTGGTCTATCCGTGACTACAGCCGTTGCAATACGGTGCAAGACATTTTAGACTAAATAAGACGTCATTGAAAAAATATATCACGAACAGTACAGGTGTAAGCCCATGGTGTAATTGCATTTATTTAATAAATGCATCTATAGCAATAGATGTTAACTCACTAGATTTGTTTTTTTGGGATATTTATATCTAGCTCTTACACGCAACTTGAATCTAGTGCTGTTCCGTTCGTGTCGCGTAAATAATACATTTGCATAGCTTGGCTACGTTACCATGGAACTGGTATTATATCGGTTCACGAGACACAGTAACACACGGTACTCGTCAACACATAGCTCCGTCCATTAAACAGTTATTGTAAAGTTGAATACCGTATTTAAAGTATTATACCGATACGTAGTTTTTGGAAATGTTAATAGTTTGTAATGCCCATCGCTATTTATAACTTTATCACTAAACAGACAAACAGAAAAAGCCATCATGAATAATTTTTATAAATGTTTTATAATGTATTGCATATATAAACGCTTCCTTTCTAGTTATTTATTTAAGCCCTGCAAATAGATAACTTGCATTCAGTATCTGTAGGTATTCAAATAGGCAAGCATTGACGCTACTTGCAAATAAACATGAGAGGGACAGGAAAAGTAGATATAGGGTTCTTATTCACTATGTTTTTTTTTCGTTTTCGCGGCAAGCCCGCGTGTACTGGCGCATGCGCGATTTATTTCTCATATACCATTATGACAAGATTTTGACAGTTAGAAGCGCGGGTTTGCCGCAAAAACGAAAAAAAAAAACATAGTGAATAAGGACCCTATATCTACTTTTCCTGTCCCTCTCATTTTTATTTGCTATTGTTGCCATCTGTGCCTGTGATGTGTCGTTTGATTCTCAAGGGTTCGGTGTTTCCCTATGTGCCCTTATTCTATCACGTTCGACTCGTAAAATTGTCGCATCTGCGTCCTGCAATAATGGACCAATAAGGATTTAAATGGCGCTAATTTTGTTAAGAATTAATAAAAGTCCAACGTTAATATCGATTAGGTACTTTTTATTGTGAAAGAAATCGGTTACTGGCGCCGATGGAATGACTGCTGTTATGTACAAAGGAAACAAGTCCATTGCGATTCAGTTTTTTGTTTGGTGTCTACGTTAGTAAGTTTTGTATTTTATTTTTTTAATTGCAGCACAATGTGGTGTCCCGTGTGGGAATCAAACTCATGACGTCCGGCTTAGTAGTCAGTTTATTCAGTTAACTTTTGAAGTCTGTTTATTTTTTAAATAACTTTTATTTTATAATTTGTTAGTTTTTCGTAACTAAAAAAAAATCTTATTAGAAGATATGTCTATGTGCTATTTGACCATGGTTTGAGATGATTTTCCTTTGAAATTTCCGTAAAAATGTTTACTTTAAGGCGTAATATTTCACAAACAGATCCCTTAATTGAAAAATGGTCTGCACAAACTATAAGACTTATCTAATGATACACACGATGGGGTAGGTGAGAAAAAAAATACAATTAAAATTACATCCCCACTTTACATGTAGTGTAGTGTGTAGGAGAGTAACCGCAAAAAAAAACAAGATTTTGCTTTACCACTTTTTCAGCGTAAGTAATAGATATAGTACTAGCAGTCTCTTGGCTCGGCTGCCGACGGACGGACAGACATGGCAAAACTATATGGGTTTTCTTTTGCCATTTTGGCTACGGAACCCTAAAAAAGAATGGTCAAAATGCAATTTCTAGTTTCGGATCAATGATCCAAAACATACATTTTTTGTTTGAAGCCCTTTAGGGCTTCTTAATAAATTTACGAAATAAAAAATCGTCATGTAAAATCTAAAGATCGTCATGTAAAATCACGCAATTCCAATAATATTTTAAATCCCCGTATCGAATATATAATATACTTTTTTGATAATAAACTTAAATTCGGTCTAAAACAAAAAAGCCAACATAACATCTTAATATATTACTTACTTACAACAAAGAACACAAAAGTTGAAAAACACTTGAAGTTCCTAAATGTCAAATATTTTCATAAGTTATTGGTGCTTGAGTTTCATTTCCACTTCATGGTGTCATAGAAGAGAATGAAGGTGCATATATCTAAGTGAATGTTGGTCATTTAAGGGTCAATCACCCTGCGGGCGTTGCTCGGAAAATAACAGTCTTGTTCTCTTGTAAGGATGGTGCTGCACTGAGATTTGCCGAATGAGAAAAGTGTTCGAAATAAGAATGGAGTCGGACTAGGACTACTTAGCTAGCAAGTTCCGATTGCATTTTTTAAGGACGAAGGGAAAGAGAATAAGGCTTTTAAGCTAAGGGTAATGTAACCAAATCATATATACCTACTCTTAGGTTCTATATTTAAAGAGACTATTAACAATAGTATTTATAGGCAAAACAACCGTACAGTAGTTGACCATTATTTTAATTAAATTCAATTGCTATTTCCCACCTCCACGGAACCAGCGTTCAAGTTGGTACGACGGCTAAAGCGCTTGAAAATGTCAAAGCCCATAAATATAGGGGTCTTGGCAACTAATATGTATTTGTAAGTCGTCAAGACCCTTGGTCCGTGGGGTCCCAGCGCATAAAATGTATTTAAAGAACTTTCCAAAAAAAATAGTCAACTCCACTGGTGACCGTAGAGCTGGCAGCTTCCTCGCACAACGCATCAGCATTGCTATACAGCGAGGAAATGCGAACCATGTCCAGGGTCCTTATTCACTATGTTTTTTTTTCGATTTCGCGGCAAGCCCGCGCGATTTGGCGCATGCGCGGTGCGCCCAAAGATGTCCGATGCATTTCTAAGCGAAGCTCTATATTTACTATTATGTCAAGATTTTGGTAGCTAAAAGCGCGAGCTTGACTCGAAAAAAAAGATAGTGAATAAAGACCCAGGTGTCCCAATTTTTTACATATTTACTAGTTTTTCTAACCTTAGTTTAAACACAATTTTTAAATATTTAGTTAGTATTTATGTATAGTTTTGTGTAAGAAATTCATATTACGATAACCTATATCTATAGAAATAAACATCTGTCAAAGTATGATTCCTCAGAGAAATTAAAGAACCTACCTATATCAGTCCATTGAAAAATCATAATAAGGCATGACGGCACTTTCACACACTGATACAAGACCGTGAAAGGACGCGTCGGGCGCGACATTCATAACCCTTGAATACTTACCTGTGTGTAGACACACAATATATACTCGAACCTACTACGAAGGCCGATATTGCTGCAAACGAAGGTAAAACTCATAACTTGCAAACATTCATAAATATTTCCCAATCTCCTATTGTACCCCAATCCTATAATTTCCATCGTCGGATAGCACCACGTCGTCCACGTCGCACGATATTGGGCAAAGTAGAATTATGTGCATTCCTCCCAAAAGGGCGGCTGCAATACTAAGACCTTTTTCTGATCCCATCCTAAAGCACAAAAGAGGTCCTTCGATGTCTCTGTAATGGACGCAACGGCTTTGTCAATGGTACTTGAATGAGCCTATTAAGTTGTCTGACTATAGATCTATTTGGTTGTTATCACGTGGACGAGCCATAGTTCAGAGAGCTATAGTCAGGAGTAGAATTGTGATTAGACGACGAGATATGACCGTACCCGTACGGTCATATCTCGTCGTCTCTAGCTTGTTTTTTCAAATTTAAAATCTATAACCTGGCGTACCTACGGCAGAATTCGTGTGACCATGTCAAAAAAAGAGATCGAAAAGTTAGACTTCTAAGTTCTGAATTTTATAGTGCCTATCCATCTCTTTCAATAAATAGTGTCTAGATTCATAGTCTCTAGGTTCACTTATTACTAAAATGTAAACGTTGAAGCCTTCTAGCTAACTGGGACTTATTTTTTAACGTGATAACGTCTTATAAATCGATGACCAGCTGGTCATCGATTCGCATGCACGAAAAAGTATCACGTTACGCTTTCGCTGATAGGCTTAAGTATCAGCCTAACAGGAACGGCGATTGCCGCGACATGCGATACAATTGGAACGAACGCTATCAGCATATCAGCGAATGGCGATTGGAGCTAAAGCTATCAAGGGCATGGTTGTTTATTACAATGTCATCCATGTTTTCTTATGACGTTATCACGTAAAATTATCGTCCGTAAACCGACTTAACAGACAACCATTTTTTTATAACATTAATAAATGCCCTATCTAGACATACATAAATCAAAGGTTCCTGTGACTTTTTGGCCACATTAGGCTGTATATAGAAATTCATCTACTAGTTTTGCAACTGAATAAAGATGTCTAGTATAAAGTAACCGAGGTACACTATTCCAAGCTATCTGGTACACAAAGCTAGCCAGTTAACCCCCAGGCGGTGCTAGCATTATTCAATTTACTTGCAACCAAAGCAAGAAAGGTAATTCGTGTGCTCATAACAGTTGCCAAGCACGGCAACTAGTTAGTAAAAAGAAATTTCAATTCAACTTCGCGGTAGTGTAAGTTGTCTGGTAGAATTCACTTGAGAAACAATAGCCGTTGTGGATTGTTTCTACTGTTGTAATTTCTCTATGATATTTTATAATCAGCTTTACGTTGCTACTTCTGGGACATATGCTTTCTTCTGAGAAAGTACCTACGTTCTCTAATCTAGTTTGATTTTCATTGCCTCTAGCTTATATGAAAGAGATAATTACATGTTAAACATGAGAAGCAGACTCAATAAGATTTGGATCGAAGACGAAAACATTCAGTCGGGCTGCACTGTTGAGATTCAAATTTTTGCCTTCCGTAAAATAGATTTTTAAATGATATTCAAATCTTATACAGGTTGTCCCAAAACGTACCTTTAATATTGTAGATATAACGACTGAACATTGATACCAACTAGATAACTAGAGGATAGAATCATTTACTGAAAGCAGACTTTATTTTGATTTAAAAGTAATCCGAACGGCATTCAAATGTTTTTTAAGCAATCGCCAGTCTGGACGGGAATCGAACCCGCAAAATATGAAAAAAGAAACATTCTGTATTTTTTCGATCCCTACCGTAAGGGTTCATTAGGATATTTTTTTTTTCTAAATAACATAGTATCTTAAATGTAAGGAAAACCATAAAATTTAACATTTAAGTTTAAATAATCACACAGAACTGCAATTTACAAAACAATTTACTTAACAAATTGTATTTTATTAAATGTAGAATTTCATAGCTTTTTCTTTATTTAGAAAAAAAATTCTCCATGACTGATCCTTTGAATTGGTGACGTAAAAATACAGGATTGTGCTTTTTCACATTAGGCGGGTTGGATTCCCGGTTCAGACAGGCGATTATATAAAAAACTTTGAACGCATTTATTTATTTTTAAATTCAAAATAAATCATCTTTCAATAAATTGTTCTATCTATAATATTTAATGTACTTTTCCTCCGTGTGGCATAATTTTGGGACATCCTGTAAGTCCTTTATGCATATCATTCCCAGTTAGTCGCACCACGGGTCGCATCAGTTCAAACGCATCGCTTTATAAAATGTTCATAGTTTGAGATAGTTTCCTCGAATGCCATGATAGCTGTGGACAAATTGGTTTTACCTCAACAACTCCTGAACCGATTTTTATTGAATCGTTTCGAGATAAGAATGGTTGGAAGTTTCTCGTGGCGCCAGCGTCAGACGCTCAAACTTTGGTCGTCAACATTTTTCAAAAGCGCTCGAACGTTCTTCATAAACTAGTAGTGCAACCTAGTTTTCATTTTGTTTTCAATGCCTCGTAGGTATCTGATATCGGAAGCGCTTTTACAATAGTTTATTCGTTAAGCCCGTCACAGATGTAACTATAATATATCTAATATATAAAATTCTCGTGTCACAATGTTCGTTCCCATACTCCTTTGAAAGGGCTTGACCGATTCTCATGAAATTTTTTATGCATATTCAGTAAGCCTGAGAATCGGCTACTATCTATTTTTCATACCTCTAAGAGTTTGTTTGTTTGTTTGAACCCGATAATCTCAGGAACTACTGGGCTGCATTGAAAAAATAGTTTATTGTTAGATAGCCCATTTATCGAGGAAGGCTATAGGTTATAACATCACGCTACGAGCAAAAGGAGCGGAGTAGCAATGAAAAATGCTGTAAAAAAAGGAAGAAAAAAGGGAAAATTTACGCAGACGAAGTTGCGCGGGTCAGCTTGTATTAATATAAATATAAGGCATATTACGATATATTTTCTATACAAATTTTCAAGTGACCACACACGCAGCTATTATATATATTTCTACAATGTCACCAACCTAGACCGTAACCCATATGATTGCATATTAATATAAGACGACCATCAATGAAATGAAGGCAAAATATATTAAATAGCATTGTCTCTGAATGTGAATATATTATAGCAAACTATAACAAATATAATATAGTACGATATATTAATACATATACTCGTAGCTTCCTCTGTGGCGCGGTGGGAGTGTATCCGACTGCTATGCAAGAGGTTGTGGGTTCGATTCCCACACGGGACACCACTTTGTGTGATCCCCAAATTGTTGTTTCGAGTCTGGGTGTATTTTGTGTCCGTGACTTGTATGTTTGTAAAATTCTCCGCGATACAGGGCTTGTACCCTACGGCGGGAGAAGTATTAAAAAAAAAAAAAACAATATTATACCTACGTGAGTGACGGGATGACATGAAAGTTTAATTTTGACGTCGTGGTAACTACTTTTATTTTTCCTAGAACCAAGAATACTAATATTATAAAGCGGAAGAGTTTGTTTGTTTGCTTTGTTTGTTTGTTTAAACGCGCAAATCTCAGGAACTACTGGTCCGATTTGAAAAGTTCTTTTTTTGTTGGATAGCCCATTTATCGAGGAAGGCTATAGGCCTATATATATAACATCGCGCTACGACTAATAGGAGCGGAGTAGCGACGTGAAATGTTGCAAAAACGGGGAAAATTTACGCATACGAAGTTGCCCGGGGCAGCTAGTGAATTAATATAGCTTCTTCCAAGTTTTCTTGATTTCAGTAAGTCAATAAGTTCAAGACCTCTATAAACAAATTTTAATTTATACTATTTGCCGAAGTAAGCAACTTATGATTTACCAAAGCTCTATGTAATGTTCATAGAGTCAAAGGAAATCCCGTAAGATTTTATTTTTATATCCCTGTATGTTCCGATGTAAATAAAATATTCGCTTTGGCTATATTCTCGGCGATGTGCACAGAGCATAAAATATTATGTTTAACTATTAAGGTTATGCTATTAAGGAAGTTCTTCTACCTTCTTCATAACCTACAAAGTCCTCGACGCAGGCACTATTTCATGACTATGGATCATTTTGCCATAATTGGTAAGCGGTAAAGAAGCGCTAAGGTGTTGTGCAATATTGTTTCTCATTATCTACTAGAGTTTATTATTGGCTTTCAATGAATTACAGTTCCATAAAGAACTGTACAGAGATGCAGTTGTCAAATAAACTAATTTGAACCAAGCTGGTTTGGTCCGCGCATGGGACATCACTTTGTATTATCCACAAATTGCTGTTTTTGTGTTCATGACTTCTATTGTATGCTTGTGAAATCCTCAGGGTTATTTTGCCTAGGTACCTTTAAAAGCAGGTTAAAGTATTTGTCTTACTGGGTTTCTTTAAAAGCAGATAAATATAGCTAAATATATTTGAGGATGTTTTTGAATCAAGGCTGCTAAAGTAAAGAATCATTTCTTACTTCAGAAACTCGAAGAGCATTTTCAAAAGCAGTAATAAACTAGCAATATTCCCGTATATTTTTCACATAAAATTCAACGTTAATAAGAAGGGCGTTCGCCAAACTATCTACAGTCTACAGTATCGATCTGCTATCCATATTTCCGCGCATTCAAGTTTTTTTTACGATCCACATAAACTAGACGTTGGACGGTAAAAGCGTCGTGTAATGACTCTTGCTGTCATTAGCCAACATCTCGCGGCAGATTGAAAATTTAACGAGCATCGTTGATACAGGGAACGGTGCATCTTAATACCGCCTTTATGTAAACTTTATTTTTTAAATCTTCGTTTTTTACCTCGTTTTAAGGGATGTTCCCTAATTAGTATACGTTGCTTTGAAAAAGCATAGATAATATCTTCTGATTAGGTTTTCTTTAACATTATATAAAGGAATACTGTTTGTTTGTTTTGTATAGGGTTAGCTTAAAGCTTCCACAAGGACAAAGCATACATATTAGGATCTTGACAAATAAATATACAAATTAATTGTTGTTATTTAGATATAAAAAATGAGGTAGAGTATTCAGTTCTATATGCATACTAATTGTCGACCGTTTTACCAGATTCTTTGTGTTTGTAATTGCTACGGCAAGTTTTGTAATAATGATTTTTTATGGAAAATTCATTGGACTACCACCTCTTAGTAACTTTATTTATTTTTATGAAACTCTTAACAGACATAATAGTCATTAGCACTCTAGCACATGAGCATTTGTGTGAAGCTGGGCCTTATCATTAGTATCGTAGAAAATGTTTTATGAAAGTTATGATTCTGATTATTTCACGTCTCTATTTGTTGTTAAATAGAACACTCATAATAAAAGTAAAGAAAATATGCAAGGTCTTATTTAGCAGTAAATAACTATAATAAAATTCTTTATTCACTTAGGAAACAAAATACTACATTTGTGAAAAGTCGATTCTACATTTACCTACATGTAATGCCTGTTCGCAAACAATAGGTGAAGCAAGAGATAAGAATGAGAAAATAAAAACTCACGGTCACTCATTTTAAATTGTTATAATGTATTTTTGTTTATAAACTGTATATGCAGGTAAGGTGCTGCCACCATTATTTTATACACCATATTAGTGGACTTATGCAAAAAACAAGAGATAAAAATATTAAAAGAAGAATACATGGGATGGGTAAAACATAGTAGGAGCATACACTTACAATGTAAAAACTATATGTGCTTAAATATTGGCCAAATTAATGCTAATTAAAGCATTAGTATAAATATTTTCCAAAATAAAGCAAAGAATGGCCTTAATCACGCAGAAGGATTCTGTGTGATTAAGGCCATTCTTTACTTTCTTTTTTCTTAGTTAATTGTAGTGTCCGTATATTTAAACACTAGCAGTTCCGCGCAGTTTCGACTGCGTAAGAAGCGGCGGTAGCCTAATGGCTAAGGCATCGGTCTCGCAATTGTGAGGTCGCGGGTTCGAATCCTACCCATTATACTACCGACGTGAGCCCACTCCTAACACAAGCCTTTACTTTTTAACTCAAGCTTAGCTGGAGGGGTTAACAAGATTGCTAGTAATGTGGGACTTAATCTCACCTTGGTAGTTATTTAAAAAAAAATCCCCGTTTTTGCAACATTTTTCATTACTAATCGGATTCTATTGGTCATAGCGTGATATTATATAGCCTTCCTCGATGAATGAGCTATCTAATAGTATTTTTTTTTAGTTCATGAGTTTACCGCGTTCAAACAAACAAACAAACTCTTCAGCTTTATAATATTAGTATAGATTCGCGTGTGCTTAACATAAAAGTAGTTAAGTATGAAATTAATCATGTGGAACCATGTGAAATTGCGGGCTAATTCCGCTCATTACTGAATTGTTCTGTAGCTGCTCTGAAGGATCACCGGAATTATCTAGAAAAATAATAAAATACTTTAGAAAAAATCAGAAACATACATATATAGGGGCTTTAGTATGAAAATCTGTAAATGGCGGTTCAGGCGGTTAGTTTATAAATAAAAGCCAATTGGGCCTTATATAACTAGTCCGGCCATAAAAAGTGTTACATAAAAACTTATATTTTTTTTTACTTTTTAATTACTTTGAATTTGGAACGCGTTTATTTTTTTTAAAAGTTCTTTTGTTTTCGCGCCATTTCACATATTTTTTCGTGTTCATTATCAAATTACAACATGGATTGGGGCGTTTAAGAAAATAAGATTGCGGTGATCGTCTTGCACAAAGGACCCCCTTTGTGCAAGACGATCACCGCAATCCTATTTTCTTCAAAAGAACTTTTGAATGAAGGCCGTCGTCGGTCAAATTCCAGACATTTCAAAAGCTTTTTCAGCCGTATGTTCGTATATCGTACTATCAACAGATACAACAACACTTCCTCTGTCGAAGACTATAAAAGATCGGGGCGGCCGCGTGCTGTTAGAACTCAAAAGGCTGTTAATGCTGATAAAGCCAGAATTCGTCGAAATCCCATTAGGAAGCAAAAAATCTTATCGCGAGAGATGAAGATTCCCGCTAGGACTCTGTCACGTATTATAAAACAAGACCTAAAGCTCGCTGCTTATCGTCGATATACAGAACATGCCCTAAATCAATCTTTACAATTTAAGATTTTTAAAAATTAAAGAGAGTGGAAATATCCTCTTTACCGATGAAGAAAAATTCCGATTGAAGAGCACTACAATAAGCAAAATGATAAAGTGTACGCTCACAGTTCTAAAGAAGCTGCTCAAGTGGTCGAAAAGGTACAGCGTGATCATCATCCTGCGTCAGACATGGTTTGGTGGGGCGTGTCTTAACAAGGCGTCACAAAGCTACATTTACACATTTACATAGGAGTTAAAACTTCAGCCAAAGTGTATCAAGAAACAGTCTTGGATCGTGTTGTAAAACCTCTCAGCAATACACTTTTTAAAAATGTACCGTGGACTTTCCAGCAGAACTCTGCACCTGGTCACAAGGCACGAACTACTCAAGCCTGGCTTAAACCAACGTTCCGGACTTTATAAGAGCTGTCGCCGGTCTGGGCTAGATGAGGGGCAGTCTTCAACTGCCCCTTATCTAGCCCAGACCTCAACTTTTTAGACTACAAATCATGGTCAGTTTTAGAAGACATGGCTTGCTCTAAACGACACGTCGTCATTGAGTCTCTTAAAAAACCTCTGGAGCAAGCAGTGGCGAAATTTCCCAAGTAAACAGTGCGTAAATCCTTAGATTCGTGGCCAAACAGACTAAAGGTCTATATAAAAGAAAAACAATATTCTATTCAAAATGGCAATTTTGAATAGAATATTGTTTTTATTTTTTGCTGAGACTTTAATAAATATGCACATATAAGTTTTAGTAATAGTACATTACTTCATAAAAAAATGGCATTATCATTTGTAACAGAACTTTTGGCCGGACTAGATATATATGATATTTTTTTTATGTATTCATAACTGTCAAGATCAGAACAGCGATTGAATAAAATATATTTTTAGATTATTCACGTAAAAATTTGGCAATTTTTGTATAAGAATAGGCTCTCTCTTCGGTCATATCGGAGTCCGTTTCATCCTACTATGAAGGTGATGGAATAGAGTGCACTTTTGTTAGTGCATAGGTACAAATACACTACCTTTATAATATATACTTCATAGTAATCTATTCCCAGGTGAGAATGACTGCCGTGATTGAAATCGGTTAGGACATAATTATTACAATTTTTATATGAAAAATCTCAATGTAAATTCCGAGTTTCAGTTTGTAGTAGTAGAGCCGAAGAGAGCTGCTTGCTTGAAATAAAACACCAACACTCGATACATCAAACTTATTGGCAAGCTCACACCAAGAAGGTTCTTAGTAAAAGGATATTTCTAGAGTCTACGTGCATAATTTTTACAACCAAGTGTACTTGATACTGTGAAGTGGGCCGCCACAGACGTGAATTCCATTAGCGAGTTTTGGACGTAGGCCAGACTAGTCGTGCAAATCGCAAGACTTGTTTTTTATAGATGCGGCGTTAGGTAGAAAACGGACATTAGATACAAGCAATAATATAAGTTTGTTTAAAAAAACTTCTAAAACTTGAATGGTCCAATTTTGATCCTTATTCTGACCAATTCTAGTGCAGTCGAGGTCTTACTATTAATAATAGATGGTATATGCTGCTAAGGTTTGTGCCAAAATCATATCGTCTAAAACCAAATGGTTGCGGGGAGTTTTTTTTTAGTGACGATATAATTTTTAGAGTTGTCTTGAACTGATAATTGCTCAATTACCTAATCTCTGTCTAAACATAATTATGTTATCACAGAGATTTTTCTAGGCATGGTTTAGTAACTAAAAAAACACGCCTAGCAAAAGCCACAATATAGTAGGTACTAGATTTTTTGATGCTTTGTACGAAATCGTATTGACTAAGAATTTGTACCTATAAACGCTTTACTAGTCATATTTCTACAGATATACGGCGCACAGCATTCAGCGTACATTATACGGTAAGATAACTTCCCCGTGTAGAAATAAATCCAGTTCATACCTGCTGCGTGGAAAAACCCAGTGACCCGAAAACATTCGCAGATCAATAAATAGTTGCGTCGACATCGCTACTTATTATTTATACCTACTTAACTTTATGGGTCCCTGACTGTGGTGGTGGAGCCGATTGAGATATCAGTGAGATTAAGCATTTTTACCACATTTTGTGAGTGACCGAATTCGAAAAATGTCTTTCTTTCGTACCTCAGAGGTTAAGCCATTGGTCTTTTAGTGAGGTTAACATTTCAAAAAAAAAGTCACGCTACTTCGTGCTTCGGATAGCACGCTAAGCCGGCTGTGATTTCCGTCCTATCAGACTACGAGAATGAGAGTATATATAATAGACATTAAACTTGTGTCTGCATACACATATACACTGTGATGAGATTGTCACCGCGACACAAATCGCTTAGAAGAACATTGTTTATACCTACTTAACCCTCTCATAGTACCTAAATTTTATATTCATTGACCAACCCTTACAAACCAGTTGCGGAGACCACGAATTAAAATGTACTGTCCACTTCATATGAGTGGACCTCAAATAATTAGAAAACTCAAAGTTCGCCCTTTGAGTAATAAAAAGGGGATGTGACGTCACTGATGCACCCTCGCATTCAGTTTGCTACGAATGTGTTTCTACTTATTAAAGGCGACTTTATGCATGACATTTTTTGAAACAATTTTCTGTTGCTTTTTCCTGTGTATATTTGCTTATGAATGCGGATGACACAGTTGACTGTTTGAATGGAAAAATGTATTTACATGCGATAGATGAGCATTATCAATGTATGGTTTTGTATTTTTGACCGTTTCCTAGTGGCAGATTGTGGTACTCGTTTTATAAAAGGCTTAACCTTGCTGAAAAAACCCAGATTTTAGCTTATTATAGCACAATTTGATTAACGGCAGGACTCAGATACTTTTAAGGGTAAGCGTGCCCCCAACATTTTTGAGTCCTTCCGGGAGCAATTTAGGACAAAGACGTTGTCTTTGGTTTAGGTTTACGATATTTACTCTCAATACTAACTACAGTGCAAAACACTTAACTTAAGAATATAATTATTTATCACAGATAATATTACTTGAGAACGTACATTATAACAAAAATAGATTATAAAATAATAATCATTAACAAAATGTTTTTCAAAATACCCAAACAAACTTGAGCGTAGATAGACTTCGTATGACAAAGATGTAACATTTTAATAGGTTCAACTAGAAGTTGTTCAACTAGTGACATAATCTACATTTTCAGTAGTTTTATTTGGAAGTAAAATTTTTATGTTTTTATTTCTGTTTTTTTAAAATATGAATAAATCATAATGTCATTAGGCAGCTTGTTATATAAGCTTGTCTTTGTTTTTGTGGGATTTGATTTATCACCAGCGCCTAAAGTCATATTTTGGGCTATCTGGAACCAAACATTTAAAGACAGTTGATATCCACCAGATCACAATACTTCACGGTGGTTCATAGTCCGTACCCTCTTAAAGAACAGAGACTAGTATCTCTGCAGTGGGAGTTGATGATGAAATCACTAAATTCTATAGTACTAGTGCCTACGCTGAATAGGCTACCGCCATCAACAACATAACTACCATTTGTCATTTCACAAAATAAATGAAAGTCTATATTTGTATATCAAGGACTAGCTGTCCCGCAAAACTTCGTATGCGTACATTTTTCCCGTTTTTGCAACAGTTTTTATTACTGCTACGCTCCTATTGATCGTAGCGTGATGCTAAATAGCCTATAGCCTAGCCTCGATAAATGGGCTACCCAACAGAAAAATATTTTTTCAATTCGGACTAGTAGTTCCTGAGATTGCCGCGTTCAAACAAACAAACTCTTCAGCTTTAGGTATAATATTAGTTTATATAGCAACAACGGCCATTTGTCATGAGACTCAAAAAAGTTCACAGATTGGTCATAAGATACTGTATAAGGAATTGCTATCACCTTGTACTGGATAACCAATCCAGCGTAACTACTACTATAGAGGTCAATGGATAAAATATATTTATTAATAGAGGTCCCGCGCAACTTCGTCTGCGTAAATTTTCCCCGTTTTTGAAACATTTCTCATTGCTGCTCCGCTCCTATTAGTCGTAGCGCGATGTTATATAACCTATAGCCTTCCTCGATAAATGGGCTAACCAATAAAAGAAGAATTTTTCAAATCGGACCAGTAGTTCCTGAGATTAGCGCGTTTAAACAAACAAACAAACAAACTCTTCCGCTTTATAATATTAGTATGTTTAAGTAATAAGTATAAGTATAGATTATTTTTTTCTTTAGCCTACAGACGCCCATTGTTGAGTAAAGGCCTTCAACCGTTTCCACTCCTGACGATCTTAGGCCGCAACCATCCATTTGGTCCCGGCTGCTTTGATCAGATCCTCGGTCCGTCTAGTGCGAGGTAGGCCCACACTGCGCCTGCCTTATTATGTTATTAAGAACTATTCAAATAGTTTCATAAATACCTATGTACTTTGTGTCTATTACCACTTTATAAACATTTAAATGAATAGTAGGTACCTGGATGACCGAGCTTTGTTTGTTTTTTTTAAACGACGTTTTCTAAATCGCTTCCGAAAACCCCTGCATACTGAATTTCCTGAAAATTGCTGGAGCCGTTGCCGAGATTCAGATTATATAATATACTAGCTGTGCCCCGCGGTGTTACCCTCGGTTTATTAGCCTATGTGTTAATCCAGGGTGTCAGCTAACTCCATACCAAATTTTATTAAAACCGCTCCAGCTGTTTAGACATGAAGAAGTAACAAACATACACACTCACATACTCACAAACTTTCACCTTTATAATATTATATACTAGCTGTGCCCCGCGGTTTTACCCGCGGTTTATTAGCCTATGTGTTAATCCAGGGTGTCAGCTAACTCCATACCAAATTTTATTAAAATCGCTTCAGCCGTTTAGCCGTGAAGAAGTAACAAACATACACACTCACATACTCACAAACTTTCGCCTTTATAATATTAGTGTGATAGTGTGATTAGAGGCATTTATACAAGAATTGCTTGTTTAAAGGTATAAGATAAAAACCGGGCAAGAGCATGTCAGACCATGCTCAGTGTAGGGTTCCGCCCTTGAACAATTGCATCAGCAGAAGAGCGTATGTTCATGGCACTTACGCCCTTTAATTGAGATACGCAGTTTTTCAGCAATAACTCAATGATGGTATATCCCATCATTTCCGAAATATTTAGTTTAAAGTACTTACATAATAAACGCTACCTTTGTGATTTTTTCATATTTTTTGGTCACATCATTGGAACACAATTATGCAACTTTCGGAGCGATTATTTTGTAAAATATTCACTCAATCAAAAAAGCTTATTAAAAACCTCAGTGTTTTTGAAAGACCTGTCGAATGATGTGCCACACGTTGATATATGCTGAAAAAAAAAAATCTGCTTCTGTTACATGTTTGGAGTGCCCCCCCTAAAAATATTTATTATTATTATTTAGCTATCAAACTAAGTAGGTAGCGGCTACTACAAGACATATTTTCACCTAATTTCATCAAGATACATTGAGTAGTCTTTGAGTAAAATGCCTGCGACATACGGACGGACAGACAGACAGACAGACGGACATGACGAAACTATAAGGGTTCCGTTTTTGCCATTTTGGCTACGGAACCCTAAAAATCAAAGTTGATACGCTTTTCATTTAAACTACTGTCAAACAGAACGTAGGTACATAAATCTATCCATTGACCTTTTTCTCCGGTGGTTTAGGAAAATTAATGTGAATAATCTTCCCTCTTCAATGTTTTATGCTTTCCCATAGATACAGAGTTAATAGAAAAGTAGGGTTACAATCAGAAACTTTTCTTTCAATATCAGCTAAGAAAACGAAATAAAAATAAATCACACTTTATCGAGAGATAGGGATCGCTATAGTAATTGATTCGAAAACAACTCGCATTCGAGTATGATAAACAGGCGTTCACACAAATCGAATGGTTTTACCGTAAAATATTCATTTATTCGCTTCAATCTTTAACAGAATGCAACATCAATGCATTATGTTCCAACTTGGTACGCTCTCGATTCAAACTCGTGTGTGAATTATACATGAGATGATATTCTCAATCTGTCGCATGAAGTGCCCAATTTACTTGAGCTACCTCGGCCCGTTTATCCTGGTTGTAATGTTGATGTATTCGGGGTGGATGTTGGGAAAATGAAGGATCATTTTAGACTGGGTTTTGAGGCTTATGTTTTCGTTGGCGGCGAAAGTTTGAAAAATAGCTGGTAGTGCAGTTTCAGTTGTACGATAAGCCGATACGTCCTTTTCGTGTGTGAGCGTTTTCCAACTATCAGTTTCGAGTTTGTCCGTTCCCTGTGATTTATGTTATCGCTTTCTTTTTGTCGCACAAATATTTTTGTCTGCGTAAATATTTACTTGGAGGGAAATTGTATCTGGAAGTTGAGTGATGATTCATATAAATGTATTATGAAAATATATATATTATAATGTTGATAAACTTTCGCGATTTGTACACATTATGAAAATATATATAATTTAAGGTACTTTGTTTATTGCCCGACATTTCGACCGTATTGCAACGGCCGTGGTCACGGGGAGACATCTACCCGTGACCACGGTCGTTGCAATACGGTCGAAACGTTCTTAAATGTCTTGAAACACAATCAGGTAGTGAAGGATAACTTATTTCCGCTTTCTCTTTAAAAAGACGACTCCCGCAGTAGGGCTGCAAGCCCTGTGTCGCAGGGGACTTTACAAACATACAAATCACGGACACAAAGTACTCCCAGACTTGGAATAACAATTTGTGGATCACACAAAGTGGTGTCCCATGTGGTAATCGAACCCACGACCTCTTGTGTACCAGTCAGACACACTCCCACCGCGCCATAGACTTCATCTGCTCACCTCGGTGGCGCGATGGAAATGTATGTTACTGTTGTGCAAGAAGTCGTGATCTCGATTCCTATAAGAGACAAAACTTGTGTGAGTCATTGGTTGTATGTCTAATGCTTGGTTGTCTTTTGTGTCCATTAATCGCATTTTGTTACAGTCTTACGCTACACAGAGCTAGCAACCGTATAAGCTCATACTCTACAGGATAACCTCGGTAGTAATCTTGTTTAAAAAACCAGCCAAGTGCATGTCGGGCCACGCACAATGTAGGGTTCGGTAGGTAGGTGACGCAGTACTATAAGAAATGAGTTTTCTGTTGTTTCTGTTTCATACTACTAACAACGTTATATAAATATTTTATAATGAAATTTGTACAGTGTAAATTTTGTTACTTTTCGCTTGGTCTGCTGTTATTCGTAAATTTGTAAAGCCTTTAGCTAAGATAGTTTTCCTTTTAATTTCATTATATATACTACTGTCCATTTTTTTCATATCTCCAAAAAATAACCATTTGCCTCTAAAAAATATTTGCACTATAAGGCTTAATATCTTACAAACGGATCCCTAAGTCGAAAAGTTGTACTCATAACCCCTAAATATTTTAAGACCTATCTAACAAAAAAAAAAACAGAATTTTATTCTATCACTGGTCGGCTTAACTAATATGTATATTCACGCTAAATTACAGCTTTGTAATAACAAGGGTCTCTGACCTAATACGGAGACAGACAGGCAAACCAGCTTCGTTTTGCCATTTTGACTACAGAGCAGGGCTCGGAACCGGTTTATAAATAGCGGTTATTATTGTTAATAAAACCGGTTTAAGGTGTGCTCATCGATTAACCGGTTAATCAAGATACCGGTAATCATAACGAAATAATTTTGATTACCGGTTAAAACAGAGAGCGTAATGCTAACCGATAATGTGAGCTGAATTAACCGGTTAAATTCGCGTGACGCAAGGCACGGTCGTTCGGTCTCGACCTCACGTCATTGAAACTTAGTACTTTTTCTTTCCCACATGTATGGGTTAGACCGTCGTCGTGCGTCGTGTTAAATCATGTTCCCTGCAAAACTACAAGCGTGCGGCCGTTATTTAGTGTAGGTTAGTTATATTAATTGTGTGTATATTCATCATGGGAAAAAGAAAATAAAATAAGATTTAATCTATGTTCGCTTAAAATTAAGAGACCAATAAATCGAAATTTTTGATGAAAGGTTGTAATCACCACGCACGCCTCCGTAAAGCGCGGGTTCCGGAAACTACCCTCGCTTGATTTTTATCACTCACTATTACGAAACTGTCGGTACTTCGACACACAACACTAACGACATCTGCACACTGGCGTGTAATATTTGTTTCGACGGTGTGTACACTTAATCATCGCGGGATTTTATGATATTGAGAAACGATATCCATCTTCTAGGTTGAAATTGTCGTGTTTTTTTTATTTTAACCTCTGCCCGCGCCATGCGGGAGTAGTAGTGACGGTCTGTGGAGAGGATCTGTGGTTCGTGTAGTTCAATCAGTTCATTATTGAATATATACGCGATTAAAACCCGCAGCTTATAAAACTCCATAATGTGTACAAATCGTTAAAGTTTACGAACTAATAAGCTTAGAACTTCTTTAGAAATGCTAACCAATTACGAAATTAAGTTTTGAATTATTACATGGTCACTACATTACACTTGGCCAGCGAAACTTACATACGTATCACTAAATACAAATTTTTGTGAGACATGAATCATTTAATATATCTACTGTTGCGTCTACAGACGAATCCGTTAAAGTGGACGATGATGAAAGGATACAAAAGCTCACTACAACGTTGTTATGGGAGATTTCAATGCTAATGTGGGAGTACAAAAACGCGGCGAAACGAAAATTGGACCTAACTGCGTAGGGCGCAGAAATCACAGGGCCCAAATGCTCGTTAATTTTCTACAGTCGTCGGAGCTTTTCTTAATGAATTCTTTCTTTAAGAAGAAGCCTCACAGAAAGTAGACATGGCAAAGCCCAGATGGTGTAATAAGAAACTAGATAGATTTCATCATTACGGACAAGCTGCAAATAATTAGAGACGTCTCGGTGATCAACAGGCTCAATACTGGCAGCGATCACATATTGGTTCGAGGGTCTCTAATTATTAGCTTCAAGGTCAAAAGACTCCAAATAATGAGGCCTTTTCTCCGACCTACTGCCCCCCAGATAGCCTCATGTCCCGAAAAGTTCAAAACCGTTTCGCATCGCTGGAAACACAAACGAGAAAACCGACACTGGTCAAAACGCTACAGGATGTATCTCGGAAGTTGTTTCCCGGAAAACGCGAAAAAAGGGAGTCCGAACTCTCACTCGAGATCCTTGAACTAATGAGGGTAAGACGAGACACGCAGATGTCTTTGTCAGATATGAGAGCCATAAACCTGAAAATCAGGAAGCTGACATGACCTGACCACCTACGCTACAGCACTCGCAACATTGAGACGGCGATCGATCGAAATAGAGGCACTTAAGTTTTCTCACAGCAGCTAGGCAGACTCTGTCTGACAATACTAAATACAGTGAGTGGTAAAACACGGTAAAATACGCTCTCGAAGACATCTTCAAGACACTTGATTGGACTGGATATTTCATAAACATAAACCGTGAGTAAATCTCACACCTTCGGTTTGCCGACCATATTGTCGTAGTAGCGCAGTCGCTGGAGCAGCTCAGCGAAATGCTGCACAGCCTAAATGGAGCCTCTAGATGTGTGGGTCTCGGCCGTAGGTTACTTTAACGTGACTTTGAATTGTTTCCAGTTTGGTAAAAGCAACTTCGAACAAGAAGTAGATAGAAGGATTCAATTGGGTTGGGTAGCGTTTAGCAAACTTCGTCGAGTTTTCACTCCGCCTTAACCGCAATGCCTGAAGGATCAACGTAACCAGTGCGTCCTACCTGTTATAATAATAATAATAATAATAACAATAATAATAATAACCATTTATTTCAGGCTACTAAGGCCCATATCATACAAATACATAGGTACATAAAAAACTTAATAAACTAATACATAATTTAAACTACAATTACACAAATACGTAACATAATAACAATAAACTAATACATAATTAAAATTATACACGACAGTGGGATTGAGACAGCGGCGTCGTGTTTCGCTGCGTGGTGTCACGTAATCTTCCACGAAAACGTCGGTACGCGACACCCTTCGGCCAGAAGTCCTCCTTCATAAAGATGGACAGATGTTCACTGGGAACTCGCACCATGAATGATTTGAAGTTGACGTCATGGCGCGACTCCAACTTCTCCACCCTCAAGGTCCACTTCGTCTTGATACGGAGGTATTCCGCAAGTTTCTCTGCCTTTGTGGTGTGATGCAGACGAGACACATATAACTGCGTCGTTGCTATTGCCGGACGCAGCAGCATTTTAGGTCCCGTCACGCCGGTACCACATTGGTTTCGTCTGGAGGGCCTCTTCTGCTTCCTTTCAACCTTTATAAAGCCCTCTACATCCATTTGCCCTTTGGCAGGGGCTGTGGGTACGCTCTCGCTGGTCTTCGTCTTTATCCCCCGTTTCTGTTGTACAACGGGGCGACTGACCTTGGCAGCGCTGCAGGTAGCAACCGCAGGCACGGGCGCAGGCTTGCGGGGCGTGCGGGCGGGGTCACTATGCGCACTTGCAGCGCATTCCGCTCGGTCAGCATTCGACGCCGGCGGCGATGTCGTCACAGCTGACGCGTAACTTAAATCTAGGCATGCACCGCGGCGCGTGTTTACATGCGACGGTGACCCAGATCCCGTAATAACGTTGCGCAACTCGATGACTTGTTGGCGCAGATCTTCTACGTTGGCTTCGGAAGCATCATACTTCCGCTGCACATCCGCGAGGCTCGCCTTCAGAAAGACTATGTCTTTCAGCAGGCTGGTGACGTCGACGTGAGCGAAGGTGACGGGAGGGAGCTTGTTCAGGTCCTTCGCCACAAACGTAGGCACGTCGTCAGGATCGGTCTCCTTTAGCAGCGTGATGACTTCCGCTAAACTTTTCTTAGTCCCATCGCGACGATGAGACACCATCTGGGCGGTCTTATTCAGAACGCCGTACAGTAGCCGCTTGGCTGCAGCTATGTCGTCCTCACTGAAGTTCGTGACGCAGATCTGGACAGCGGACACCTCGTCCATCACGTCCAGTTTCTGCTGCAGAAACGCCAGCAGCTCGTTTACCACGAGCTCGTTGCTCATGGTTGCAAACTAGCGACGGCTCGCGTCGCACACTGCGTGTAATGGTTAGTCACACATAAAGGCACGTCCGCATTTGAACGCGGCTGACTGTAGACTGTAGTTATGACCTACGGTGCCAAGTCATTTATTACGGTTGAGTTAGTCCAAAAAAAAAACAAAATTGTGCAGCGGGCTATGGAGCGACGTATGCTTGGGAGGATAAAACTCGCAATAAGGTCATCCGACAAAGAACTAAAGTTACCGGTATAGCTCGCAAGTACTGGACATAGGCATCTCCTAATTTTTGCCACAACAGCCGGTCCTCTGCCTTCCGCATCCAGTCCATCCCAGCCACCTTATTTAGGTCGTCGGACCTGGCTGAGGGCCATCCTACCTTACGTTATAGTACTCGATGTGGCACAAGCTTTTGATAAAGTCTGGTATAAAGGCTTGCTATATAAACTGAAAACAATGTTACCAGATCAATTTGCTACTGTCCTAGAATCTTACATTTCTAGTAGAGCATTTCGAATACGCCAAGAGGATGTTTGTTCTAAAAATAAAGAAATAAAAGCTGGAATTCCACAAGGCAGTGTTCTAGGTCCGGTCCTGTACCTTTTATACACCCGTGATATTCCAGAGCTCGAAAATAATGCTATTGCAACCTTTGCCGACGATACAGCCATCATAGAAGTAGGAAATACCCACAACGAATCAGTAGAAAAGGTTCAAGTAGCCATCAACCAAGTCTTAGAGTGGACGACAAAATGGAGAGAATAAAACTTAATGAGAGTAAGTCCGTTCACGTTGACTTCACAAATAAAAAAGGTCAATACTGCCCGGTGCTTATACCAACCAATACCCTACTCGAATACAGCTAAGTACCTCGGTATGACGCTTGACGCAAAGTTACGCTGGAAAGCACATGTCAAGAAAAAAAGAGAAGAGCTATCCCTACGCTACCAGAAGAAGTACTGGCTACTGGGAAGACACTCTTCCCTCTCAGTATACTACAAAGTCCTGCTATATAAACAGGTGTTAATGCCAGTATGGACTTATGGTATACAGCTTTGGGGCTGTACCGCTCAGTGCAATCGACAAATAATACAAAGATTCCAGAACAAAGTGCTCAAGGATATTGTCAACGTCCCTTGGTACTTAAGAAACTGTGATCTCCACCGGGACCTTAAAATGGATGACATAGAGACAGTTATACAAAAAATTGCTGAAGCACATCAAAGCAGGCTTCAACAACACGTGAACGTCGAGGTAATCCAGCTCCTTGATACCACTGAGTTAAAAAGAAGATTGAAACGGCTGAAGCCGTTTGAATTAGTGGAGTGTAACAGTGACATATTAAATGTAGTGTAAGTGCAACGTAAAAGAACACATGAACAAAATGACTTCACATATGTAATAGAGACAATAAGATAAGTGTTATTGGACACATTCTTAGATTTAAGTCCTTATAGCAATTTAGGTCATAATTAAATTACTCACTAGTCTTTAGGGCCAGATTGTAATCTATATAAAGTATTGTAATAGATACTTAATTATAAAAAAAAAAAAACGAACTAGTAGTTCCTGAGATTGCCGCGTTAAAACAAACAAACTCTTCAGCTTTTTAATATTAGTATAGATATGTTACTTTTTAGATTTAATTCAATTGTTTTACTTTATTTCACTGTATGTTTACTTACTATCATCTGTATCAGAAAGTATATTTTCGGCAACACCAAGAAAAAGCGGTTGACTATCCGGTAAGACTTCATTCGTTGATAAGAATTTATAGCATTTTTGTATGTTAAGAAGTGTAACTACTGATATTCACAATTTCACTCAATTATTATTATGATTCAATGCGCAAACGTAAATGTTTAACTATACAAATGTAAACATATACAAAATACTCTGTGAATCTGAACGTTGACTAAACAGACGAAACACTCGGTTCAAAAAATTAATACAAATACGCGTACTCACTTATGTCCTTGAAACTCAAATTAACCGGTTTATTTCGCTGAACAGTATCGGAATTTGTGAAAAACCGGTTTCCCACTTTAACCGGTAAATAACCGGTAAAGATAACCTTAACCTGAATTTATTTCGGTTCGGGGTCAATGACCAAAACCGGTTTGGAAATTTAACCGGTTTCCGAGCCCTGCTACAGAGCCCTAAAAACTATAAAAAAAGAAATAGTTAACATTGTATGTTAATAAAATATTTCATCTATTTCAAAATAATTGAAATGTTTGAGTTACTTTTGGCCCACCCGTTTCCATCAAATATCTCTAACTCTCATAAAAGTCTACCAACACACGTCAATGTACAAACTGTAACTAAATTTCCAATAAAAATTTCATTGAAACTACCCTCACTAAACTCACAACATCGGCAGTCGTCCGGTAATGGACAAACTTGGGCGCGTTCGCTTTGTACCGCTACATAGGACATACAGTTTAATTATCAACACGGGCTCCTAATTACGTCACGCGTCCATTGAAAAACGAAAGCTTCCCCTTTGTAAAGTTAGTTCGAAATACATTTTACGTTGTAGTCAGGACACAGTTTTTAGATAATGTTCATCTTTTGTATTGGAACGTTTAAAATGTTCGCGATTTTTATTTGTGACGTCAACTTCTTACTCCCGAATAAAAACTGCATGAAGTTGTTTTCAACGTTTCTTGTTTTTTGATTTGGTTTCATATGCCGTTGTTTCTCTCTTATATTATTTGAGTTCCTGTACAGTCTTTAACCTATTCAACGTTCAAGTCTTTAACAACTTATTTTGACAGAATAGTAGGCGGAAAATGAACTGATCTTATTAAATGCTTCGGTACTCAACAGTCCGATTTCAGTTTGAACGTGTTCGATTCGATTCAAATATGAAATCTAACATGATTGTGGTTTACAAAGACTTCAGGTTCTGCCATTCAGGCACCCTATTTCGAGAAGTGTTTGATTTCAATCTGCACCATGTGATGTGACCCAATTAGAGGATGGTATTGCGAATGATACTCGACGTGTCAGTCCTCTAGGTCTATCGACACGAACGACGTAGTTGTCCGGAACGTGACCGCACTCAACCAATTCTGTGAATCTCTTTTGGTTTTATGCGTTCCTGGTAGTTTTATGCCAAGCAGCACACTATTGTATCTATATGTTACTAGCTTATGCCCGTGGCTTCGCCCGAGTGGATGCCAGATTGTTACCAAAATATTTTAACGGCTAAGTTTCATACTAACTTTGCACCGTTTTACCCCCTTAGGGGGTGTATTTTCAAAAATCCTTTTTAGTGCAAAAGAAGCCCCTGTGCAAATTTTCAAGTTTCAAACCCTTAAAGTTTAGGCCCTGCGATCACATGTCAGTCAGTCAGTCAGGTTCTCCTTTTATATATAGATGCTTATGCCCGCGGTTTCGCCCGCGTGGATGCCAGATTGTTACCAAAATATTTTAACGGCAAAGTTTCATACTAACTTTGCACCCCCGTTTTGCCCCCTTGGGGGGTAAATTTTCAAAAATCCTTTCTTAGTGTTCCTCTACGTTATAAAAGGGAACCCTGTGTAAAATTTCAAGTTTCTAACCCGTACAGTTTAGGCCCTGCGTTGATATGTCAGTCAGTCAGTCAGCTTCTCCTTTTACATAATAGATGACATGCTTATTACTTTAGCTGACACTGGCCTATAAAGTACCTACTACTAGGTACACTGGACAGGCTACCGCCGACAACAGCAAGACTTCCATTCGATTTTGAAAATTGGACGGTTAAATTGTCTGTTGTATACAAATGGAAGTCTCAAGGATAACAACAACGGCGATTTTATAATTATTATTGTTGTCGTTGTTTGACCATTTTACTTAGGTATTAGTTAAGAAAACGATGTACTTTTGTAAGTAAAGATTCAGCGTGATAAATTAGGGCCATTATTTTCTTTCTTTTGCAAAACATTTGTACTTATTCATTAACTAGCTGTCTCGCGCAACTTCGTATGCCTAAATTACCCCCGTTTTTGCAACATTTTTTATTGCTGCTCCGCTCCTATTAGTCGTAGCGTGATGTTATATAGCCTATAGCCTTCCTCGATAAATGGACTATCCAACAGTAATTAAAATAATTATTTTTCAATTCGGACCAGTAGTTCCTGAGATCATCGCGTTCAAACAAACAAACAAACTCTTCAGCATTATAATATTAGTATAGATTAGCAGTAATTTGTCTAATATTTATGCACATATCGATTTCACATTGTAAGTGGATGCTCGTACTATGTTGTACCCATTGAAGTTGATATATATCCAATATCATTTATTCTTATTATAATATTTTTTATCTTTTGTTTTTGCATCAGTCTTTTGATATACCTTTAGACAGTTTATAAACAAAGAAACATTGTAAATATTGGCAATTTGAAAAGAGTGACCGCGAGTGTTTATTGTCACTTTTTTCTATAGCTTTACTGTTATCAATCAGAAATATGGAATGCAACGCACTAGGCTTGATCTATCAGGACCAAAGATGTCGAGTTACTCCGTAACGCGACGGCTTAGTTTAGAGATTCTCTTTTAATTTTATGCGGCCCTGGTACTTTTGTTTCAAGCTACAAAACTAGTACCTACCTAGGTTATATAGGCAAGCAAAGTTGTCAACTGACGGTATTGCGAGTGATACTTTACATGCCAGTCTGCAGGTCTATTGAAAACGATGTATGGAATTGGTAGCCCGATTCAAAAAATCTCTTTTGATTTTCTGCACTCCTGGTACTATTGCACCCGTAGGCCGCAAACTGCCTAGATACTTTTGACAAACAGTTACCGCAGTCTAATAATTTTAACAATAACATGCTATTACTCGCCCGTTGCCAACAGTTATTGTTACTGCTCTATTGTAGGTGCGAACTATCTGAGCTTATTAACTGGTTCTTGCGACTATTGCGGTGACTCAGGTCTCCCTTTCTCACATACAGAGTAAGGAGAACAGACAGAGAGGAATGTCATTATAATTAATCGTTTGTAACTATGACTTACACGCACTCAACAAAAGGTTATCTAATTACACATCTACGCTATGTAAGTACTATCGTAACATACATAAAACCGAAGCAAATCTTTGGTCGAAGAATCAAGCTTAGGTATAACGTTTATTCATGAATATAGCACACGAAAATAAACCTTACATCTCTTGTCTTAGCTTACAAAATGCTATGTTACAGTTTCACATTCAAAACATAATTCCAGGCCATTAATTTCCACCTAACGTTAGTGTCTTTGACATTGACATTGTCGTACCTGTCTACACCAAAGTTAAAAGTGTAGATATTCTGTATTCTGTAGAATACCTTTATCACAAAGGGAAAGTTAGTCAGTATTGTATAAGATGACAAGGTCTTGTTTGAAATTAAATATCATGCCTATTTTGTTTTCCGCTCAAACATTTTAGAAATCAGTTATTATTATATTAGAACTTGCTGTTGCCAGTGACGTCGTTCTCGTGGAAATTTTGATAAACAGATCTATAATACCTAATAATAATAATTTATTTTATTTTTCTCTCACAATGACTTTATGATAAAGAAACACACATACAATAAAGAAAAGATTAATGGTTAGAAAATTTAAACGAATACAAAAAGTTATGGTTGCGACTTTAGCGGTGCTTGCAGCAGTGAGGATGTGAGTGTAGTGAGTGAAAATAATGTATGTGATGAAAGTTTGAATGTGTGAAAGATGGGGATGGGAAATAATTACGATGTGCGAATATAGTTTGTGACGAAGTGTGAATATTCATAATTAGTGGGTAAAATAAAATCTATCACACGGAAACCGTATATTTACAATCACATAAAAATAGTCTGTGTTCTATTCTAGACTATAATCTATTGCGATATACATATCGGTTTCTCTAACATGTTACATCATTAAGTTCATAGGCATGCAGACTCCGTGCTTATTGTAAACTTCACGGTCTATCTTTCATTCCAAATGCGATTTGTTTGAATTTAAAATTTGAAGGAAAGGAATAAAACAATTAGATAGTCACTTCAATTGAGATAGACGTAGAAGCAAGTAGTGATGTGATTATATTTTTTTATATTAGCGTCCAAGTTCCTTAATCACGAATTTTAATTCGTTGTCGTGAAAAGCCGAAGTTGTGTTGACAGTTCGCACGGGCTTGCCGCGGACACGGAAAACAGAACGTGAAAAAGGACCTAGGGCAGGTTATAGTCCTAATACTGTATTGTGTGAAATAAGTTGATATAATTATTATAATAGTTACGGGGTAAATCTGTGTTTCACTTCCGAGAAAGATGAGCGACTGCTCATACAGGTTCGGTATACGCTACACTATCTTTGTGCAAAATTTTGTCCAGATCCATTCTGGCGTGATTGAATACAAACATTCATTAATACAAACATTCAAATAAAAGTACTGTTTTTTTAAAGGAGGTAGTTCTTCGGGTAGCCTATGGAAATTTCCCATCTATAGTAACTACTATCTCCCGCATATCTTTATTACCTATAAGAATACATTTGTTATTTTTCCTCCCAAGCCACTTTCACATTTATTTATTTCTAAGAAAATTTTATTAGAATGTTTAAGTACTACATTAAAAATGAAATACATTTTCTACTTTCCCTACCATTTCTGAATAAGTAATTAATCTTTATCCAGTCAAAGTCTTCAAGAAACTCAATAATAAACAAATATATGTATACATAAATCTGTAAGCTTTATAACTTAGCTGACGGCAAACTCGTTGCGTGACTCCACATTCGGGAGAGGTATTAGCCAACACTTGATATTAATTCTATGCGCGAAGTCATAATAACATTGACATGGACAATTTTCACAACTACTATTATCGAACATTACTATATTGTATTCACTCATACTTACTTAAAGCGGAGCCTAATAGCTAATAGCGGAGGGATTAACAAGATTGCTAGTAATGTGGCATCCAATCCCACATTGGTTCTTTTTCTTTTGATATTTTTCTTTTAAGACTTTGATATTTTTCTTTTAAGACTAGAGTCTTAAAAGAAAAATATCATGCTATCTTTTCTGACTGCGTGACGTAAAGTAACTACTCTATTTTTATTACCCAACTGTAAAAAAGGGTTATGATTTTCGCGCGTATCTTGTATGTATGTATGTATGTAATATTCTTTATTACCTGATATCTCACAATCCACTGAACGGATTTATATAATTCACACGTCGTTAAATTCGTCTTAATCGCCCAAGTGTTCTTAGATAGGTGACGTTTTTAAAAAACAAACATGGCGGCTATGAGATGTCAAAATAAAGAGGTGTGAAAAAAAAAGTTGTTTCGAATACTACAATATGGGTATCAAATTAAAGAGCTCATTTTAAGCATTTCAAAAAGGTATAACATGAATATGACTGTTATACTAAAAAAGTTAGTTAGCAACATTGTTTTTTCAATTTTCAATAGCTGTGATAAAAGTAAGTTGTTACATCGGTTACATCCTACAACTACTAAAAAGTATTAAATAAAAAAATAAATTATAAGAATAAAAAAACCCGCCTGCACAAAAAAGATGGAAACAAGATCCCCTACAGAATTATATAATTTCATGCAGTCGGAGGCATTAATGGATCTCGATGAACTAAAGTACCTCAGTTTTTTATTTTTTATAATTTATTTTTTTATTTTAAAGATAATTAGCCATCTGGAATTATGGGTCCCACATTATTAACAATCCTGTTAACCCCTCCAGCTAAGGTAGTATAATGAGTAAGATTCAAACGCGCGACCTCACGGATGTGAACCATATAGGTTACCGCCACTTCATAAAATTTGAACCCTTAAAAACGTTAGCGAAAATTAAAACTCATTATCAGCTAATACCCCTATTTAAATTCACATATTTCACCCCTTATATCCAAAAACGTAAAGTAGACACTTTTTGGTTGACCTCATAAAACCTGGTTCACATAATGCGATGTTCTAAATTATACCTACGACCTATATTTTACAACCCCATAGTACAATACAGACGCAAACCGAACACTCATAAAACTGCTCATAAACTCGTAAACATTCATCGTACAAAATTCCTTTATCGTATAACCTATAAAATTGTTGGTTATTAAAAGTTTCACCCCTTAATTGCGTATCCAAAGCCAAATCCTTATTACTGCTATGGTTGGGAAGGTCCCGCCAACTGCAAACTAAGGGTGCATTTATAAAGATGAGTGAAATCAATTTTTCAGCCTCAATTCTTCATGTATGAATACGCCTATATGTATACGACGGTATTTGTGAATAAACTTGCAAAGATTTTGACCTATAGAGGTTTTCTTAGTCGTGTCCATTTTTTGACCCTTCGCATAGTCTCTAATACGTCTATGTACGACCATACGAATAAAATTGTACCTACTGAAAGACCCTCATACCAAAGAGTAAATTGTACTAAAAGTAAGAATGGACTGTCTAATAATTGACGGATTACTGACAAAGACAATGGTCTGCTGAAACCGCTGGGTGTAGAACCTTAAAAACATTGATCTGACGGAGGCGGGCGGAGGCATTTGTTCGTACTGGCTGATAATTAATTTATTCTGTTTTTAGTGTTATAGCGGCAATAGAGATACATCATCTGTGAAAATGTTAACTGTCTAACTTTCACGGTTCATGAGATTCAGCCTAGCGACAGGCGGATAGACGGACAGCGAAGTCTTAGTAATAGGGTCCCGTGTTACCCTTTGGGTACGGAACTCTAATAAAGATGAAAGTTTTGGATGCCGTAGTAAAGGCGATTGAGCAATATAAAATTTACGGTAGATACTCGTAGATAGAATATCTTGAATGTGGTCTTTCGGGACTGGTTCACTTAACAAATAAAATAATGCCAAGGACAGAAGCCAAATAACGAGTCATTAGCTACTTAAACGTGACGTAATAATTTAAAATTGTGGTCTAAACTTAGTATATCATGAAAACAAGTACCACTTTATAGTCATCATCGATACTTCACAGCTTTATGATAAACTTACCCTAAAGGTCACTAAGTCCCATTTACGTCGGCCCCATTATCCCTTCAGAACGTATTGCCATTATTGGTACGACCTTTAATGGGGAATCACCTCTATGGTGGACGAGCACGATGGAGATAACTTATTACTATAGTGTGGCCATTAGTGCTGTGCACTCCCTGAGGTATGCACGGCGAGGTGGGGGGCGAAGAAAAAAGTGCATGAGTTCACATGAGGTCGATACATGTCGGACAGATCTTACGATATCAGTTTGCATTTCTAAGGCAAGACTTGTGGCGGGACGTTGCGTTGGTCGGAGGCTATCTATCTGTAATATATACTTACTTTGTTGATTAAAATGTAACCCAAATATACTCATATTTTATTAAAAATATGCAGGTGATAAATAAGAATTGAAAGTTATAATTCACAACAGGACTTGTTTTATTAAACATTTTTTATATTTACAAACAATTATATATTCTAACGAAAGTTATTCTGACATAGATTCTGTTTCAACTTCATCTTCCATTTCGTCATCATCTTCATCTTCCTCTTCGCCACCGGAACTTGAATCAGAGTCTTGCAAATTTATTATGAATGAATCGATAACATTATCGAACCTACTATCGCGACTCCAGTAATCATTTTCATTTTTCTGGACATGATCGTCGCATTTCTGCCATTTTTCCGCCGTGAATTCCGAAAACAATTTATCCAATAAGATTATCTTTTCGTCTAGAGAAGAATTAATATAGTTTTGGGCTATGTTGTTTTTAATATCAGCCCAGACCAACTCGATTGGATTTAAATCTGGATGGTACGGAGGTAAACGCAGAACAGTGTGTCCACTGGCTTTCAGGAGTTCGTCAATTCTATACACGGGTTCTTTTTGTGTATTTTTGATAAGAAGTAGCAGTTGAGCCTTTGACATGGTTCCTGAAAATTCTACATTATGGCGTAGCAACCAGTTCTGCATTTCACTTTTGAGGCTTGATATAGTTGGTTTCTTCTCAATCTGAACGCTGTGGTAAGACGCGTTGTCCATTACAACCACAGAATTCGGCAGCAACTTATCTTTTAACTTTTCATCTACCCACTTATAAAAAGTAGGTCCGCTCATATCTCCATGATAGTCACCGGTTCTAGCATCGGATTTGAATATAGTCAATGTATCATCCACTAAGCCATTTCGACACCCAGCGTGGAGTATTACTAGTCGCCGTCCTTTCCCAATATCAGCATGAATACCGGGTTCTGACGATGATTGCCAACATTTGCTGGCATGGTGACTGGCGTTGATGTATGTTTCATCAAGAAAATATATGTTTCGGTTTTCCGTTCTGTAATTTCTGATTTGTGTAAGATATTTTTTCCGCCACACTGTAATATTAGGCTGCTCTATAAGGAGATGTCTCTTTGATTTGCATTTTTTGTAACGGTAGCCCATTTTGTGTAAAAGCTGTCTTAAATATTCCCGTCCACAATTCAATATGCCATCCTGTCTCAAACTTGATAGTAACTTACGGACACTTGGTATTTTTTTTTCAACTTCGTAAAACTGATGAATTTTTCTTCTGATAACTCCAAGGTCAAAATCATCCACAACGTGTTTTTTCTTTAGAACTTTTGGTTTTTTTGGCGATTGAAATTTTAATTGGCTTGAATTTTCAATTGATAAATAGCCCGCAGAAATCACATTATGTACGGTTCTTTTGCTGTATCCCGTAGCCTCCGCAACGATTTTAGCAATATTCACGTCATTTTTAAATTCAAAGCTTTCTTTGTCTGCTTTTCTTTTCTTAAAATATTCAGCCACCTTAAAAATGACAGTCTTCATATCACGAGATAACGCACGACCCATCTTTGAATATTTATCTCGTGTGCGTCTGACATAGACAGTCCGATACAAATAACACTACCTGCCGTCACAAGCGTTGACGGCGCACTGACAGCGCAGCAGCCGATTCTAACCCCCCCGTCTCACCGCGCGCATACCTCAGGGAGTGCACAGCACTAATGGTCATACTATATTAATATGGCAGAGGTTGAACCTTTTTTATTGCTTGCGTTGATATATTCTAGTCCTAAGACTGTGGTTCTCAAGCTTTTACGATGACTATCCAAAAAAAAGAACTTAATTATTTTCGGGGGTATGTATGTAATTTTAATTTATGAGTTTCTTAATGACATCCAATTTAAACTTGAAATTATGGCACCTTTTCGTTTGAAGTATGAGTTGTTGTTGAGGTTCTTTGTCTTAGTCAAAATCTGATCTGGGTCCTTATTCACTATGTTTTTTTTTTTCATTTTCGCGGCAAATCCGCACGAATTGGCGCATGCGCGGTGCGCTCAAAGATGTCCGCGCGCATGCATTTCTAAGCGCAGCTCTCTTTAAACCATTATGTCAAGATTTTGACAGTTAAAAGCGCGGGGAAAAAGAAAGATAGTGAATAAGGGCCTTGTTCAATTGCCCAATTGAAATGATGTTTCCGACATAAAGGGTTCATGAACTAATATTATTTTTTTATTTTTTTTTAAAAGAGACGACTTCCGCAGTAGGGTGCAAGCCCTGTGTCGCGGGGGACTTTACAAACATACAATTCACGGACACAAAGTACACCCAGACTCGGAACAACAATTTGTGCATCACACAAAGTGGTGGCCCGTGTGGGAATCGAACCCACGACCTCTTGCGTAGCAGTCGGACACACTCCCACCGCGCCACAAAGGATGACTGAATCCAGATAGTTGTCAATTGTGTGTGTAATGACGCGGTATTTTTGGCAATCCCAAGAAGAAGGGAAATGGTTTCGTTTCAGTTTTACGCTAATACGAGGTGTTTTTATTATAGTGACATTGCATTGCTTTAAATCGCCGCACCGGTTTGCAACCACTGTCCTAAGGAATTCATCACACCTGTAGTTCTAGGCATAAGGCTTTCAAACGTTCTGTCTAGGTCGTTCACACACAGAATTGAAATTCAATAAAGTTCATGATATATGGTGGCCAATGAAATATATTAGAATAACGAATGATTTATATTCCATATCTATTAAGTAATATTGTAAATGTAGTTTCACGAATATTGAACCCATTTTACTTATGATCACTGAATTTATTTAAATCATATGTAAGCTTTGATTGTATTATTATATTGTCTTGATAGCGCATTCTCTCAGTAAGCCTATAAAAAAATGAAGCTTTTTGACGTTTGACACTCGTTGAATTAATTAGCGTTGGTAGGATAACTGCCAGCTCCTGCTGTAGCACAGCTGAGAAGATGTTATCCTTCCCGCCGGTTATGTAGGGCTTAAAAGTGTTGATTGCCAATATGATCCGGTTGGGTCTATATAGAAGGGGGTACTTCCACTCTGGGTCTGCGATAATTGCTGACTTGACATGTGTTGTCCTCCCCTCCATCTATTGGGATACTGTTCGGGACGTGTACCTGAGTTAGTATCCTGAGTGTGTCTTCCACTGAGCCAGTATTTGTTCCATCTGGCTTTCTGAGTAGCCCTATATGTGTATGAGGAGACTTGGAGATTATTTTGTGTATCCTAGATGCCTGTGAGGTGGTTTTTATTTCCTTGCAGAATTTATTTCAGGATTTTCTTTTGGCCTTCCTCAGTTCTTTGTTGAACTTTTTAAGTGACTGTCTGTAGGCGTCCCAGGTTTGTACTTATATTAGAATATCTGATAGAGGCTTTTTACCTTTCAAAAAGTAGGGACGTCCATTTGACCCATTGACGTAGAGACCAGGACTGCGCCATAACCTCACAAAATTGACCACCCTCTAGAAAGAGACACCGCTACTTTGTGCACAATACCTGTCAAAGGCCGCACGGGTTTTTCCTCTCTTTCACGCTTTGCAGTCAATATTTACTTTTTAATTGTAAATGATGGCGCAGCCCGGTCTGTACGTCTATGATTTGACCGTACTTTTTGACAGTTCTTTGCTTCAATTTTAGATGCCGGATTAGGAATCTAGACATTATATTAACAAAGTGTATAAGTAATATAAACTCTTTACCCCAAAGTTTTGGTCAAAGAAAAGAACCCTTGTTTAAATAAATAATATACACTAGGGATGATGAATGGTTCTATAAATAATAGTATCGAATTCTAAAAAAACTGTGTAAAGAATTCGTAATCGATATCGACTTTAATATTTTATTTAAACTAAATTCTAGCCTAACTGTCAAAATATCTAAACCATCAAATAAATCTATGATATTTGATCCTTAAACAAATATACGTAACAAGTTCTAACATATTTCAATTTTAAAATAAAATGTTCAACACGAACGGCAATATGTTAAAACAATTATTTGCACACCGATTCAATATTCGATTCAATCGATTATTTACTCGAATATTTTTGATTCCATCGAAATGGTACATGTTACTCGGCATTATTTACATTATCAGACATTCACAATACTGTTATATCAACATCTACGAAACGTAAATAGACTCAAAGTTAATTAAATTAATACGGTGCTTTGATCTCTGCCCGAGGCTTGGATTTAACGAGAAAATAATTTGGACAGAAATTAGATTCGATTTAGTCAGGTTGAAATCTGAAACAACGGAGTCGTAAGTTGTTTGGAGTAGGTAGATACGAAAACGCGAAAATAATATGACCGTTTTAGAATTGATGTCGGGGAGGTATTATGAACTTTTTAAGATAGGTGAATTATTGATAATTATTTTGATCCGACTGCGTAAAAAGGAGGGTTATGTTTTATAGTGTATGTATGCATGGGCGTACCCAGCTTTTGACCCAGGGACTAGAGGTACGATTTGTAGAACTGTTTTTTACATAAATTACACCAGTCACAATGTGACAGGAGGGGAAAGGTAGTGAGGAGAGATCCCTTCTGAATGAGCTAAGTCCGGTCTGGTGGAGAAGATTTTATGCACATCTGCACAAATCACTTCGCAAACAGAGAGGCGCAGCGCAAAGGCTGAACATAGAAGAAGAGGGTACAGCGTGTATTTTACTATGCAGGCAAAGAGGCCGCGCCCTTAGAGACCCTCTCGATGGGCGAGAAACCGTATGGTGGTACTATCGTCGGGTAGTCTCCACGAATAGCTGGCGTATTGCTTGCGACCATCACGTTTTCGAGGCAGGACGCCTGCGTGTGACAGCTTTTGTTACACGTTCCGCGGCGAGCGCGCGGCGATACCACTTAGCCAGTCGTCGCAATGTCGCGATAATATCGCCGTGCGGAGACACGTTTTAAGATGTTTATAGAAATAGGTTGCACGACGATAATATCGCCGCGATTCTCTCCCTTAGATATCACTGCCCGAGCAAAGGAGCCTATGCAAGATATGCTTCAGAGTAATCTGTGGCGCGGTGGGAGTGTGTCCGACTGTTACGCAAGAGGTCGCGGGTTCGATTCCCACACGGGACACCACTTTGTGTAATCCACAAATTGTTGTTCCGAGTCTGGGCCGTTTGTGTCCATGACTTGTACCCTACTGCAGGAGTCGTCTTATATAAAAAAACAAACAAAAACAAAACATACATACATACATGGGTGTACCCAGGGAGGGCAGGGGCTCAAGTACATTCCAAACTTATTTATTGTTTATCTCATTTAACTGTATGGATTTTTTATGAGAATAAAGATTCATTAAAAAATAAAAAAAAACAACACAGTGCTTAACCACCCTTTTTCTTTAGTCCAGATTCTACAGCTTAGCATTAAAAAAATAAAAAATAATTGAATAAACATGTGTAAGCTCAGCTATGCATGACCCGCAAGACTCTCTCCTCCCTAAGGAACCGGCCTCGCCTCTACAATAAGCTAGTTGAGAGGTACTTAATAAGATTTCCGTATGATAGATATATCGGCATCAAATGAAAGGTTTCTTATCAATTGGATCATTCGTTTTTGTGTGAACCTTTTGCATACAAAGAAATAGATCAACCTTCTTTATGATATTAGTCGGATTCCTTTTTTGATGGCGCCCATTGTGTTGTAAGATAAATTTATCTTCCTCCCTGTGAAATGCTATTTTTGGATGATAGGCACTTATGTAATGCTAACTAACATAACACAAAGTTGCACGTAAGTTTAAAAACGAAATCTGAACGAAAATTTCTTAAGTTACATGATAATATTCAGGCGGGGACAGGCGCGCCTTTATGCTCTCAAGGCGGGCATCAATTACGCCCCCGAAGACTACTGTGAGCTGTCTCAGCTGCGCGTCAGAGAACACACAAGGGTGCTCTTCGATTGTGGTGGACCTCACTGACGGCCCGACCGGGACAGAACCAGCCGGAAAATCAATTTGGATCAGGACAGAACTGGTTTCTTTCGCCACAAAGTCGGCACGCAGCTGAGCGATTTTAGCACGAAGTTCTTCTTCCATACGAACGCGGCTAGCCCGCAGCCTTTCAGACTCCGCTGCAGCGACGGCAGCGCGTTGACCACATTCTTCAAAATCCTGGCGCCTTTGCGAAGGTAGTAAGATTTTTACTCTTAGTAGCAACCTTCACAATTACCGACACAGACTCAGCCGCCGCTCGGACGAGATCCGAACCGGTTCTTGGGCCGTTATCCCCTCCCGAAGATAGTAGTCCCTCCAGAAGCTGATCGATTTGGCTCTCTGCCAGCAACTCTCCCTCTGTACGAGTGCGAGCGTAAGCTGCTGAAAACAGATAACGACGTTCCAGCTTGGGTGTTGTCCGCTGACGTCGTTCCAACAGGTTTTTGTGGGCGGGACGACGGTGTGTTGGCACGCGTTTTCGACGCTGATCTTCCTCTCAGGGAGGTGCGGACCTTCCTGGGGACTCGAAAGACCAATTAAGAAGGGTCATTCTCCTCGTCAGGTGATGCGCCGCGCTTCTGTTGTCGAGCGTGGCGGTCGCCTACCGGTGTTCCTGGGCCGGACCTATATACGTCCAGGTTACTATCAAGAGTGTGTGTGTGTGTGTGTGTGTGCATCCTGTCCCTCTCCTTGATCTTTCTTCTCTGCGGGCCTTATGCTCCCTTGCTTGTTAAACATATTTTTAAGTTTTTCTTTATCCATACTTTTCCCACGAGTATGGGGGAAATAAAGGTCCACCCGGGCATTGCCCCCTGTACCCGGGTAAGCGTAAATTTGTTCCCAACTGGGGGGTCCGCTAGTGCCCCAACTGGGGGTAGCACTTAGAACCGAACATCCCATCGGCATCGTTATCTTTTTTTTTTAATCATTCGTTTTACGATAGGATAATGTTCATCAATCGAATCATAATAAGGCGTACTTCCTGTTCGCTAATTGTATTTTTCTAAGTCCCCGCGACACAGGGCTTTAACTTACTGCGGCAGTTGTCTTAAAAATAATATTACAAAACACAATAATACGCATAACTTTCAAATCAAATCTTATATACCAAGTTAATATCAAATTGAATACCATTCCTTAAATCGCTAAGATCGTACCTGAATAGTAAGGTAGCGAGAATATTACTGTATTATTCAGTATCAATTACTAATTGCTAACAATATTAAGTTCCAATAATACTCATTAAGCTAATTGGATTATTATAATGATGGTAAAACGTGCAAGATAATTAAGAATTTATTTACAAATGTTGATGTTTCAAATTAATAATGATTATAGCAGTTGATGAATATTCTTCTTCTATTTCTGAAAAGAATGCTCAGTGATTTGTAATATATTAATAACCTCCCGCTTGTGGCTTCTTTACATTACACTAAATAACCTACCAACATGTCTGTGAGATCCCGGAGTAAAATCGTTGTTTTTGTGAGGCTTAGGGGCCTAAACCTCACAATAAACAACAATTTTACTCCGGTAAATAGTAGGTATGTCGGTGGCTAAGGTCATTAATCCATAAACAGGTGGTAGGTGGTTAAGGATTAACCTTCTGGAACTGTCGTGGTAGTCCATTTGACACCCAAAACAGGTATTACGTCGTTATTTTTAAAGATACGATATTCTTGCATTCAGTACCCGACTGTGGTACGGAGTGTATTCGACTGCAACGAAGGTCGTGGGTTCGATCCCCACCCGGGATAAAAGTTTATGTGATGAGCACGATGGTTTATTCTGTGTCTGGGTGTTATTTATCTATAATATTATGTATGTATTTAGAAATATTTAAGTATGTATATCAGTTGTCTGGTTTTCTAGTACAAGCTCTGCTTAGTTTGGGATCAGATAGGGTTGTGTAAGTTGTCCCAAGATATTATTAAGATATGTTATATTTTAATTCACGTTTGTACGGGGGCCACTGAGCCGCAAGTTGTATATTAAAAATCACCCTAAATATCTCGATTTTGAACTATTAAATATTCGTGAAACTTTTGAATGTCAAATTTAATAACAAAAAACTTTCACACCGACTCCACACGTTTGCCCTAACGTTCGGTCCCAACGTGTGGATCTAGAACAATGCACGTCCCAACGTCATTGGCGCCAATTCTAGATCCACATTTTGGACAAATCGATAATGTTTGAACGCGATAATCTCAGGAACTACAAGTTCGAGTTGAAAAAATTAATATAGAGTTGGATAGCCCATTTATCGAAAAAGAAAATCTATTTAAAATCACGCTATGATCAATAGGGGCGGAGCATTAATAAAAAATGTTACAAAAACGGGGAAATTGACGTAGACGAAGTTGCGCTGGTCAGCTACTAGGTACTTATAATATGAAAAAGTTTAGCCTACGGTACCTTATTTTTTAAAATTAAAAAAATCTAATGTAATAATAATATCTTGGGACAACTCTCACAACGTCATTAGTACTGATAAACATACTTAAATGTTTATAAAAACATACATGTTATAGATAAATTACACCCAGACATAGAATAAATCATCGTGCTCATCACACTAAGTTTTATCCTGCGTGGGGATCGAACCCACGACCTCCTGCTTAGCAGTCAGGGTCACTAACCACTAGACCAACAGGACAGTCATAAAAGAAATTTTTATTCACTGCAATGGAACATAGATAGAATATACTCCTAAAATATAACTCTTACCTTCTATAACCTTATCTTCGTCAAAGTTAGGTTGCAAAATACCAACCTGAAAAACACAATTTCTTTTTACTGCTTTTGTTTTTTTTTCGACCGTTCTTTTTGATCATTGGTTTGAAACAGTCCCCTCAGACATTAACTTCAATCCTACTTAATCTTAATAAACAACTTCATTAATTTCACTCCCTTGTCGCAATGTCACAACCTTGTGTCATTTGAAAATAAGGACGGAATATCAACTTGGTTGTGTCAGTCAAAATTTTCGTACTGAAAAATTATTTTTGTTTGCTTGGTCGATTTTGATGAATTTCGACCTATAAATTTTACAGACGAAAATCATGACTACAAGTTGTAAATTATGTTGTAATAGGTGAAAAGTTTTTAATCATAAATTGGTAAATTTTAAATTAGCGTCACAAAAAAAAATTGTGACGCTCGAAGAGTTATTTTAAAGACGACTTCTGTAGTAGGGTTACGTACCCTAGTACAGGAGTTGTACTTGACTTGTTTGTACTTGAGGAGTTTTTTTTCAAACCCAGTGTCGCGGGGCCTATACAAAAATATAAAAAACACAGACACAAAATACAACCAGACAATTTGTGGATCACACAAAGTGGTGTTCCGTGTAGGAATCGACCCCACAACCTCTTGCGCAGCAACCACCGCGTCACCGAGGCAGTCGAAGTTGTAGAGTTATTGGTCTAAGTTCTTTTTAATAATATCAGAACATACTAACGCATTTATTATTTCAAAGTCATATCTGCACAGTAAAGAGTACAATAAAACTCAAGAATTAAAATTCTTGAGTTTTACTGTACTCTAAAAAAGTAAAAATCCACAAATTGTCTGGGTGTACTTTGTGTCTGTGTTTTTTATATTTTTGTATAGGCCCCGCGACACTGGGTTTGAAAAAAAACTCCACAATTAATAATTTCATTGTAATTTAAATTTTAGAAGCATTATTAATAAAAATACCAACCGAGAGTTCCGTACAAATTTGAAGTTTCCGTTTTTTCCTTTTGAAGTACGGAACCCTAAAAATAATAATTCATTGCGTCGATGTCTTGATTTATTATTAATAGCAATGTCTTTATTTTAAAAGTTAACCTACTGGTTATGTATTTTTACTGTGGAATTCAAAAGAGAATCCATAATACAAACTTCTGTTAGTGATTAGCGGAAGAGTCCAGAATGAGATTAAATTATTTTATTTTTCACTTTCTTGACCCTCTTTTATTTCAGTACTTACATTCTAATTTATTTGACTCAGTATTATCACAAAACACTGAGAGGACAGAAGGTAAGTTTCAAACGTACTTACTTCGCTAGACATTCGTACACTTAAGTCGATTCATACTCTCACAGAGTCGATGCGAAGTTAACATAACAAATTTACCTATCTCCACATCGTAAGGCTTATGTTTCTATTAAGATAAAAACTGGCGCACTCATTCACGTGAATACTGCAGACGCCAAGCGCTTCTCTTCATAATATGTGACTGGGGATGTTGACTGTCAAGTCAAATCAGTCTCTTTTTATGAAATGTCAAAACGACCAGCTCTATAGAAATTGTATGGAATAAAAACCTAAGACGTCATAAGTTCCTACCATCAAATCATTACTTTTAGTATTTGTTTTCATGCTTGTAATTTCAAAAACATGTTAATTTGTAAATGAACACTTATTTTCAGAGCATTCTAAGATCTACTATTACCTGATTAGTATAAAATATATTACTTTTATTGTATCGTCATTCTATTCGATTAGCATTTATACCACTTGTCTAGACAAGTTGATTTTGGTTTGATATGTTTAAGATTGACGATTTGATGCGATTCAATTCTGCGCTAGCATGAATAGACCCATAGACATCGTTCATAGAAACAAGAAACATCGTTTCCCGCCCTGTCCTAGATTCCGAGTCCATGAGCGATGGATAAGTGTGCGTTGCTCAAGCGTTTTCTTTAAATAAGATAACTAGCAATATGGGTCGCACATTACCTGCAATCTTGTTCACCCCTCTAGTTATGGGTAGATTACGCGAAACAAGGTTCGGCTCTCTCAAAAATTTATATAGAAAACCTAAATATTAGGACACGAAAAAAATTGTGTCACTAGTCAAAGAGTTTTTCTAGTAGATGAATTGATGATTGTGTTAGGAGTAGGTTCACGTCGTCGTCGGTAGTATAATGGGTAGGATTCGAATCCGAAACGATTGCATTGCGTTTTGTATGAAGCTTTTCTTCTGTATTTTTGATGTTTTGTGATATTATATTTGACAGTCTTTTTTAAATGTTTCACAAAAAGCACATTACATCTTTTGTTTGTGAAAGAATAATTAAGGGTAATGTAAATAATTCGTGCCTTTTAAATGGAATATTTGTTTTCTTTTCTTTGATTGTTATGAAAAAGATGCAAATGAATTCGCTTTGTACAACAATACAAATGAAAATGTAAAATTAAAGCCTTACAAAACCGGCCACGGTTGAGTGCTGGCCTTTTAGGTAGACCATTTTTGGAGGTTCAATATTGGAAACAAGTAAAAGTAAAGAACATCTTTATTTTAGAAGTAGGCGTCGTAGAGACACGCAGAAAAACTTCTTAATAAACCTTGAATTGGTATTGTCAATGAAAAGGGCTTTGCCAGCAGTTTTGACATTTGGTTTTTTTTTTTTTTTTAAAGACAACCTGCAATGTGGGATTGTCATCCCACATTAATAACAATCCTTTTAACCCCTCCAGCTAAGCTCTATGGCCTGTGTTAAGAGTGGGCTCACGTTGGTAGTATAATGGCCAGGATTCGAACCCACGACCTCACGATTGCGAGACCGATGCCTTAGTCATTAGGCTACCACCGCTTAAAACGACGGATTACAAATTCTGTTTGACAAAGACTTACTACATACCATACCTACTTATTACCTTATGCCCACGGCTTTGCTCGTGCTAAATTTCTTTAACCCTTTAGTGCTCGGGTTTCCTAGAATCTTTTCTTATCTCTGGTCTTCATCATAAAAGGTTTTCTTTTGGAATTAAGACCAGGGATTAAGAAAGGAATTTGATTCTGAGCCTAGCTTTTCAGAATGGGGCTCATGTTTGGATAGTCAAAATGCGTGCGGCGCTTACACAACTTGGTCACGTTGGTAGATTCAGGCAATTCGAAGTAGATCGTTTTGTGATGCCTCTGGGGCAACACTGCGATGCCCTAAGGTGACGCGATGCACAGTTTGGGAAACCCATCTCTAAAGAATTTCGGCCCAGTCAGAGATCTTTGATCTTTCCACAATCTGCTTCTTTTATGTCCTGCTCATTTTCTGGATTCGTCGGATCTTCTTTCATAGTTATGTTTCTCTCTGGAATGCGCTGCCACCCGAAATAAAGATGACACCCAATCCCTGAAATAAAGATGGCACCCAATCCCCGAAATAAAGATGGCACCCAATCCCCGAAATAAAGATGGCACCCAATTCCCGAAATAAAGACTTTTTGTAAAAATTTCAAATCGTGCGCCGCTTTAGTAAAAGCGGCGCACGATTTGAAATGTTTCATTCACACATTTCATTTCTACATCACCTTAAGGCAGACTGGCAGAGAATGCTTTAAGCATTAAGTCCGTCTCTGTACAACTTTGTGCATAAAGTTTTAAATAAATAAATGAGTCAGGACTTTCATTTTATGCCTATACAAGATTTATGCCAAATTTCTCTCCGTCTTTTCGTCAATAGTTTATGAGTAATAGACTTTCGTAATATATCTAATACCTATATATTTTTACTGGATGTAGAACACAAGATAGCTAGTACAACGTAGGTAGTAGTTCATACATATTTACGGAGAGTATACTTGTTTATGGTACCAGATAACCGATTTAATTTAACTTATTGCATTATTCAAACTACATTACAAAGTAACATTCATGAAGTTCAATAGACGTTCGATAGTGTTTAGTGTTTATGACGATATGACTATTGTATAACAACAGTAACTAGTTTAGTAACGCAATGGGAATCATGAGATGAAGAATATGAGAACAGCCAGCATGAATAAGACGGAAATTTGTTGTCAGCAATTTTAGGCAATGTCAGTGTCTCATTACTTTTGGGCTTAAATTTTCTCAAATATTATTATATTTGAGAAAATTTAAGCCCTTCAAATTATGAATACATTAAATATCAAAACCCATAGTGGAGGATTTGAACTGCAAAAACTGAAATAAGTTTAAATTTTAGTTTTTTACGCGTAGTGTGCAGGCAGCACCACATTTTTTTGCTTTTTGCAGTTTCACACTCCACTAAGGGGTCCAAATACAATACCTAAAATTCAGCTTTACTTCGCATTTTGTGTTTTAAATAGAGTTTGACTACGGTATGCTTTAACTTAATAACGTATCAAGAATGAGTCAATGTGTTTGAGTTTGGCCCAACATAAATATAGCAAAAGTTACGATGTAACATGATACATTATTTTACAAGAGTACCTGAAAGATGTTAAATGCTTATCGGACGCGTTCGTATCTCAATTACGCGTGCATTTTAGTCCTGTAATAATGCATTGACATATTTTTTATTTTTTCTCGGAACCGAAGCTACGACCTCTGGCTTAGCAATCAGAGTCCAACAGCAATCAGAGGCCAACAGTCAGATTAATGTACATATCAACAATTGAAGTATATAATGAGGAAGTAATATCTCCACTTACAAAGATTTCAGACACACGGTTCGATTCCTACCCATTATATTACCAACATAAACTTACTCCTAGCAAGCGTAGCATTTTCGGTGAACTGTTAAGTTGGGGTGTAAGTTATCTTAAATAATAATAATATAATAATATCTTGGGACAACTCACACAAGGCCATCTGATCCCAAACTAAACAGAGCTTGTACTATGGAAACCGGACAACTGATAAACATACTTATATATTTCAAAATACATACATATTATAGATAAATTACACCCAGACACAGAATAAACCATCGTGCTCATCACACAAAGTTGTATCCTGGGTGGGAATCGAACCCACGACCTCTTGCGTAGTAGTCGGATACAGTCCCACCCCGCCACAGAGGTAGTCAAGAGCAGAAATACCAGCTCATTTTCTCTTTTTAATTCAAAACAAAGAAAAACTATAAAACAAAGTGTTGTTTCAGGAAATGTGCGATCTATTTTCTAAAACGCTAAGCTTAAAAGGCATCAAAAAGCTTCTACTTACTACTACTCCTGGGCGATAAAGAATAATACCATTTAAAAGTACAATAGCATATCTAAACCCCTGTTTAGATATGCTATTGTACTTTCAAGATGATTTATACCTAATTATGTCCCAGATTCATTATGAAATGTTTTATTTCCATGTGAAGGTTTTGCTAGGGATCGTGTGTAAAAGGCTACCTAAATTTAGGACTTTGAAAATCGAAAATATTTTATTTTTGTCATATGTACCTACTTCTAATTGGCATGGCACACATCTAATACATTGTATTTTTTTTTTTGTAGTGCGGGTGTTGTTCCCGCACTAGGGTATAAGCCCAGTATCGCGGGGGACTTTGTTAAATAAAAAACCTTTTATTTACTTGCAGATTACAAAAAATTAAAAAACAAATTAAACTCTAGTATTATAAATCTTTGTTAGTAATTAGGTTTAGTACTTAATTTTAGTTATTATACCAGCTTTTTTTTTAATTGAATGTGTGTTAAATTAAGTTAAATGCAGGAACCCTATGCAGGTAAAGGGATCCTCCAAAGATAGCCAGTCCTCTCTAGACTGGGCTACTTAAAACCAGTTGGAGCCGGTAATTTTTTTGAGCTCATCTTTCTCAGCTAGCTACAGGTCTACCTCTCTTTCTCTTGCCTTTTAATGACTGGGCGTGAACCAGTCCATCTCTTACTTTGGTGATCTGTCTTATTTTTTGTGTATTAACTTTTGTATTTTTTTTATATTCATCACACTGCGCTCTATTCTTCGTTGGCATGAAATTATTTTGTCCTTTGTTTTTTTGTTACACTTTCATGTTTGGCAAGCATGCGTTAGACATGGTATAAGGCATGAGTTTAGTACCTTAGTTTTAATTGTTATTGGAATGCTGCTTTTGAATATGTCCTTCAGGGCCCAGTATTTATTCCACGTAAGCTGTGTCTATACAAACATTTGGGCGGGGGACTTTGCAAACATAGAAATCACGGAGATTAAGTTCACCCAGACTCGGAACGGCAATTGGTGAATCACACAAAGTAATGTTCCGTATGGGAATCGAACCCACAACCTTTGGCTTCATTGTTTGACGTGTGTTAAGGCGTGACAATTTTTTATGGTTCAGTAGTAAGCAAGGAACCCTTTTAGTTTCGCAATGTCCGTCTGTCTGTCCCCGATTAGCTCAGACACCCTGAGTACTAGAACATATGTTACTGTGAATGTCCGAAATGAGTAACCTTTAAGATACACAAAATTCTATGGTGTATCTCCAATTTTTTTACCGGTGAATGTAAAAAAACAAGGTTGGAGAGAGGGGGACCCTCCCCCTCTCTCCAACCTTGTTTTTTTACATAGGGGATCATGACAATCTCAGGATATCTCATTCGGGGGAGGGATGCGCTCAAAAAACCGCCAAAATCACCTTACGTAATTTATGGACGCTCCCTAATGGTCCAAGAGGGGAGCGCCAAAAAATGCAAGCATTTTATAAAGGGCTAATTTCTTGTTTTGTCGTTACATTAGTGGAGTAAAGAAATACCCTTTCGTCAGTAAGGTGGATTCCTTAGCGTTTGGCGCAGAGGCAGGTTATTTTTTTTTCAAATGAACTAAATATATCGTGACACTGCTTTCTAAAACTTTTTTTTTTCCTATGTATATCGTGTAAATAGTATAGATGTAGGAAAGTGACAGGCTTCGATCACAAGTCTGGCTAAGGTACCTCCACTGGTTTATGTGTTTCCATGTGTGTATACGGCGACGACGCGCGCCTTTAGCAGCTGCTTCTACGGCGTGTTTTGTGGAGAAATAGCGACAAACTGGTGATCTGAAACATATTGAAATAAATAAAACTAAATATATCATTAGGTTACACTACTCTCATGACCTTGTGATCGGTACACATGTACCTTTCTGGTGTCGCTAAACAGGTTAAGTGTAGCTCGCCGGGTAAACACGATCGTGATTTCCTTATAACAAATGGCTAATGGATCCTAGCCTGATTCACAAATGTCTGATGTCTGTCAAATGTCTTCCAGAATTACTTATTTGATACGTTCGTTGCTTGTTGCATGGACAAATGGTGCGTGCCGGGGTAAAACGATTTGGCAATTGTTGTGCTTAGTAAGGCGCTGCGGAGCGCGAGTGGTTCGCTCACGCGCATAGCCTGAATAATAATGAATGTGTAATATAATAACAACGACTTTTGGTACGGGAGCGAGCCCGCGCCCCGCATTGCCGCCCGGCAGCCTCTCAGCGCGTCTCGCCTGCATGTCTGATTGGTCGCAAGCCGCAGCCCTAAGCCATAAAAACGGCGAGACCTATAGACATTCATGGAGAAGCGCGCGCGCCAACTTATTTGTATTTTTGCCTACTGATAATATCAATGTAATTGTAGTTATGTAGTCTGTGCCCAAATCGCAACAAAATAAACGTTATCTTTTTTTTTTTTTTCTTTTTAAAACCTTACAATTAGTTTTCAAGCAATACATTAATTCAAAATAAGTTTTAAGTTTGTTAGTCATGAAAAATTATGTAACCAGGCGCGTCAGTAGTGCTTTATCTGCGCGTGCTTCCAAATGCGATATTCGAAATTAAGTATATCCGGTGAAGAATATTATCAGAATCAATAACATTAGTCTGTCAGCATAACTCCGTAGCATATACTTTCAGTAGCTGATTAGAGTCCTGTATGCCAAACGCTAAGGAATCCAACTGAATGACGGAAGGGTATTTCTGTGCTCCACTAATGTAACGTAATATAAAAAAATCAGCCTTATAAAGTGCTTGCATTTTTTAGCGCTCTCCTCCCGGTCTAAAATGAAACATTACAAGGTCGCAGTAGCGGCTTACCTGTGCGGTGCCAAAGGACAAAGGCGCCGCCAAACGATGAAAAGTACATTATCAAACCTACATGTGTTTATTTACTCAAACAATCTATTTTTATTCAACTCTCGTTCTGTATTAAGTTCGAATCGAATTAGATACAAGTAAGTACTTATCCCTGTAAGGTCTTGTTTAGGTCTTTAAAAAAGTCGAATCTGGGTTATGCGATTTCCAAATAAGACTGGCAGAAGGTTTCGACGCGGGATCATCGAGAATTGCCGCTGCGCGTTCCGCCGCGTGCTACCCCGCAGATAAAACGCTTAATTTCTAACAAACGCGTGTAAAATCGCTTCTCCGTGAACGCATTTATACATCACCATATCTTTGAATTCAGTGCGGGCCGTGTCACGCGCGACGCCACGCGTCTTCGTAAATGAGGCCTAAGTCCGTTAGCGATGCGATGTCGTTCGTCAAAAGCATTTTGCTATAAAGCTTATGTTCTGTATTTTGCGTTTTTGTAAATCGCTGACAAAATGACTTTGAAATTCGTGGACCACGCGATTGTCCACTCGTTGACAACGCAGCGTCCACCTGAGGCAGAGCGGTGCTGGTCGGCTCCCGGGTTGATACATTAAAGCTAGTACAAAAGAACGCACACAGCCGCTTCACACCAAAATCATTGTACTTTTATTTGATCTATTAATTGTACAATACCCATGGGACATTGAGTGATGTATTTAATGTCAGCATTTATGCCGTAGGGTTTTAAATCATGTGGTTGGTAGTTGCAATATATGGTTTTAATAGCCATTTTGCATTTTCAACAAATACAAATTGAAGGGCTCATTATTCTGGTTGCGTTTTAAGTAGAGTTATGATTATCATTGGCCTATAGCATCTTTACGTCTACGCGGACAATTACAATACGAGTAATTTAATTTAGAGTAATTTCCTTGTATATGTTTAATACTGATAGAAGACTATCTGCAAAAGGAGTTATTATTTGTTATTTAAAATGTAATTGACGTTTGCGTTGACGCGCTTATAAGATTGTAATAAGCGTATTGATACTGACTTACCACTACAGTGAACACGCCAGAATATGCCCTTGTACTCGAGTCCGGTTTTTTGAAGCGCGAAATGTAGCGCGCGTGTAAGCACGTAGGGTAAACCCGGGTAAATGCTCCAGTTTTAAATACAATATGTTAAGAATGTTGGTAGTAAATGAGCTTTACTAAGGTTAGATGTATCCCTCTTGTGGATCTTATTGCCGTGCAAACCATCAGAGAAGGCACAAGTGTGTTCTCGGTGTAAGCAAACATCTTCCGCGGCGATTCTTTGATGAACGACGAAATTATATTGATGAGTAATTTCTATTGAATATTTTATTACTGACAACGGATTTAGTAATTTTTTTGTTTGTTTGCATGCATTATAGTTTAAATTACATTGTTTATGACGTTGTTTTAAAGACTAGCGGCCGCCTCCCGGTAGATTTCTGAGAATATTATATTTTTTAATATTTTTATATTTTTGTTGTGTTTTTAATGTATAAATAGATACTTAAAATGTTATATTATTTTAAAAAGTTGATTAAAACTTCGATTACCATTTGTTTTTCTTTAAAGAAAACCACTGTGAGGAGTTTATCCCTGCACGAGGCAACTATCCACCACAGTAGGCACCTATCCCTTTTTAGAGGTCTTTAAAACAACATTAACGTAAAACTAATTATATTTACAAAAATAGGTTAATAATGAAGATGAAACACTTTTACTACACACAATTCTTAGTGTGTTCATATTTTTGAAATGTTTTTTAAAAATTGGGGCACCTATCCGGAATTTATCCTATGCCGAAACGACCGCTTACGAACAGAAAAAAACGCTAGTCTGAAACCGCCCATAATGAACGAAAGTGATTAAATATCCAACCTCCAAATCCCCTTCCTAGATACTCATCATATGTGTATAAGGTGCATAAGATAAATACCTACCTAGCATAATAACTTTTATTCTCGTCTCGTATTGTAGGTCACTCGTTTACCATTTGGTATCAAACATTCAACCGATTCAATATCGCGGCTGTATTTTCAGGTACAAACAACCGTCAGTGTTTATATTTTCTTTTCGTTTTCACATCACAACGAAAATTTTCTCGAAAATATAAAACTCCAACATAAAAGATTAAATCGGAAATATCTACATCGCTTCGGGAAGGAGTCCTCAACATATCATATTCGGAAAGCTGCAAAGAATGTCGATAGACCCAAAACTATCACGTTCGAATGATTTATAAGAGCAAAAGCGATGTTTCGAATACGAACGTCTTGTACGTAGTTGTATTTCTTTGGTAGTTTTTTATTACTTCATTGGATGAATGTATTGATACAGTTTTGTTTGAAATATATTGAGACAGCAAGTTTTTTATAGGACAATCTCTTGTGACAAGGTTGCGACGTATACCTTATACGTATAGCTTACGTATTAAGATAATACGAAGACTACATTTTATCTCATTAGCTCACATCTACGTGCAGTTGTGTTGTAATAGTAGACTAAGGCCTCATTCACGGAGAGGCGAGACGTCGCGGCGCGTACTGAATTCAAACACATGACGCTGTATGAGTTCGTTTATGGTGAAGCGATTATACACGCGTTTGTTTCAAAAGGAGCGTTAATCGCGGCGGCGCGGCGCTCGCAGCGGCAATTCTCGATGAAGCGATGCCCTCGGCAAAATTACTGCCAGTCTTATTTGGAAATCGCACAACCCAGATTCGACTTTTTATTTAAAAGAAAATTCTATGTTTAAAAGGGAAGTATTTAATACCATTTCATAGCTTATGTTATAATAATATTCAATGTTAAACGTGATTGTTGTAGTACTCTTTAAATAGAAAAAACGTCCAACGCGACGCGTGACGCTACCCAACACGCGACGCGCAACGCCCCACGTCTCCGTAAATGCGGCCTAATGACTAAGATATCGTACTCGCAATCGCACGGGTTCGAATCCTACCCATTATACTACCGACGTGAGCCCACTCCTCACACAAGCCATTGAGTTTAGCTGGAGGGGTTAACAGAAATACTAGTGATGTGGGACCTACAATTCCACATTGCTAGAAAAAAATATTTATTTTTGTTTTCGAGCATATGTACCTATGAGCATATGTATTATATGAATGACCATGTCTTTGGCACAGTCTACCTACAGCTGAAACTACTTGACGGATTTCATCATAAGATCAGGTGTAGTTATATTAGTTTCCATTGCAGGAGGCACTGGAAGAAAGGTTCCTTTTTTATACCACTGAGGTGGCAAACAAGCTTAAGATCCTCCTGATGATAAGCAGTTACCGGAGCCTATGGATATTTGCAACACCATAGGTGTCACTCCGTGTTGCCGACCCTGTAAAACCTTTTTACTATTTTTTTGAAGAATCCTATTTTTTGGGAATACCTCGCACGAAGCTCATTCCACAGCCTAATTGTACCTACGTGTGATGAAGTTCCTTTGGAACAGTACGTGATGATATTGGTTCTAAGGTGTGAGGATGAATTCGCGATGGCGGGGGTGCGATGATAATGAGGCCGTTTCTTGTTAAACCCAAAAATAATATTTTCTATCAGATTATAAATAAATAATCCAAGCAGAAGATCCGTTTTACAAACTCACATGCACATATTTGAAGCCTCAGGCACAATTTTATCGTCGGAAATTTCATTATACGTTGCTTAATGAAATAACGCGTGTAATGGCTAGCAAAGCCAGCGCCCAACGCTCTCCACTGCTGCATTTTCATACCAAAATACCTTACCATGATGTACTGACATTTACTATAGTATAAATGTCATTTGAGGTTCATCAAATTTTGTTGTTCTGTGTTGTACTAATTGTTGTGCCTCATCAGTCATGTCAGTGATTTGAATAGTAAGTAAAAACCTCCAGTTAGACAGTTCCCCAGAGCTATAATAACTTCTGAACATTATTAAAAACTATTTTCAGAGAGTCAAATGATTACGAGTACAGGATTATTTTTACCCGACTATGGAGGATACGTGTGAAGACATGTCCTCGGGTAAAAAATCTGTAAAAAAGGAAAAAATAACCCAAACAGCAACAGTTCCTTTGATCAGTCAACCTGGCCCTCATTCAGAAAAGTAAAGAGGTCTTATTAATTGTCACACCAGACTTTGTTGCAACCTTTTTACTACATTGCTACAATATGTCCCCCCACTTCCTCAGCGCCGCGGGGGTCTCAACTGTAAACACGTCACCTCGATGTGGTTACGCTGCTTCGAGGGTGCACTGGCACCCTCGAAGCTTATCCCTATGCCAAGAGCAGGCAGATTAAGACGGCTTTATCAAAGTGGAGAGAAATAAGAGGAAGCCATCTAATCGTAATCAGTTCGGTAGGGAACTGACTAGAACCAATACCTTACTGCAACCAGCCACACCGACTACGCAGCTATACTTGTACCGACTCCATGTCGAGGAGGCCGTAGATTGGAGTCACAAATTGAACTTCCGATCGTTTGTGGTAGTTTCAACGCAGTTTCTGGCGACCTTCATGCTGGCGGAATTTTGGCCGACGGGTGTCGTATACCGGCGATTCCGTGGACGGTTACGAGACACTACAACTCAGCACAGTACTTCGCCGGCCAAAGTGCAATGAATACTTGCATGTTTATATATATACTTACTTAGCTTTATTTATGTATTAGTTTATTAAGTTTTTAATTTATGTACTTATTTGTAAATAATTATATTTGTTAGTTTATTAAGATTTCTTTCTTCTGTTATACACATATATTAGTGTGGACTTTAGTAGCCTATTATAGTATTTTTTATAGGGATTTCTTGCCTATTACTTTATAAATACATACAATAATTGCATTTTTGAAAGATAGAAAAATTTGAAAACCAGACTCAGAAATCTAACCCGAGACTTCCGTAAGCCAAACCGGAGCCGGTTTGATTCCGGCGCCGGTTTAGCTTACGGAAGTCTCGGGTTCGATTCCTGGGTCTGGACTTCAATTTTTTCTATCTTTCAAAAATGCAATTATTGTATTTACTTAGTAGCCTATTATTGGAATATATTGTTTTTATTTAATTTCGTTTTATCATTTGCCAAATCAACTAATGTATGTAGTCGTAATGGGAACACTGACTGTAACACAGTTTTAACTAGCACAGGAGCCATTGAACCTAATAGCTATGATAACATCTGTTTGTGACAAATTTTATTGATTAATAAATAAAAACAATAATGGAAATTTAAAAAAATCAAAATTAATATACAGAACAAACGTGTTTATTTAGCGTCTGCTTAAATTAATTACTGTTCTATGCTATTACGATCCTATAATAAAATAATCGAACGGGTAAATTAAGCACACAATTGGTTATTTGAATGTCAACTCAAATCACTCTTTTTATAACGTCAAAACGATTATGACGTCATTATTTTCTTGTGACAAACCAAAGGCGAACAAAGATCGTTAACTTCAAGTGCTGCAATAAAGCTCGACCAATCTGACCTACATGCTAAGTAACTTAGTTAAATAGTAATCAAAAGTACCTCACTGCAACGATGCTTTTTATAGAATTTTATCTGTATATTAGAAAAGATTACATACCAAATGTTACAGTACGCGACGATATTGATTCTAAGGTGTGAGGTGCGATGGTAAAATGAGGCCGCATTTAAAGTAGGTAACTTCTTGTTAATCCTTAAAATAATATTTTCTATCAGATTATAAATAAACTAGCGGACGCCTCGCGGTTTCAACCCCGTAGTTCCCGTTCCCATAGGAATACAGGGATAAAAAATAGCCTATGTCACCCGGGGATAGTGTAGCTTCACAACGATATTTTTTTCAAATCCGTCCAGTAGTTTCGGAGCCTATTCAATACAAACAAACAATCAAATCTTTCCTCTTTATAATATTATAGTATACTAGCTGTCTCGGCGAACTTCGTCTCGACTCTTTTTTTTGTAAATCGGGTTCAATTGTGAATCTAAACCATCCTCGAATCCCTTTGAACTCACACAAAAAAATCATCAAAATCGGTCCAGCCGTCTAGGAGGAGTTCAGTGGTACACATGCACACAAGAAATATATATATAAAGACAAGTATAGATATAGATATATAAAATCCAAGCAGGAGATACGTTCTACAAACTCACATGCAATTATTTGAAGTGATTTGAATAGTAAGTAATAACCTCTAGGTACGGCATAGTTATTACTAGCTGTTCCACGCAACTTCGTCGTCGTAAATTTTTCCCGTTTTGGCAACATTTCTCATTGCTGCTCCGCTCCTTTTGGTCGTAGCGTGATGTTATAGCCCAGTAAAATATTTTTTGAATCCGGATCAGTAGTTCCTGAGATTACCGCGTTCAAACAAACAAACTCTTCAGCTTTATAATATACCTAAGTATAGATTAAAGAGCCTGTTCCAAATTACAAACGCTATTTACTCGTAGAGAGAATCAAATGATTTCAAGTACAGGATTATTTTTAGCCGACTGCGGAGGAGGGTTTTGTGTTACGGGTATGTATATATAGCCATTTAAAGTTCTTATGTCCGCTTATAACGTACTAGCTATCCCGCGCAACTTCTTCTGCGTAAATTTTCACAGTTTCTGCAACATTTCTCATTGCTGCTCCACTCCTATTGGTCGTAGCGTAATGTTATATAGCCTGTAGCCTTCCTCAATAATTGGGCTATCCAACCGTGAAAGAATTTTTCAATTCGGACCCGTAGTTCCTGAGATTATCGCATTCAAACCAACAAACTCTGCAGCTTTATAATATTAGTATAGATATAAATGTGTTTTAAAATGTATCCTTCAGAAAGGTCTTCCTCCACGGGGTCAGTTCAACCCCAAAACAGAATTCTGGATACGCCTCTAATTCATCTGATAGGTACTTGAGCTACCAGATTTTTCGATCTAATTTAATTATTATTAATTTATGCTCGTCCATTACCTTATTAGTGAACCAAAATATTTAACTCGTTTTACCAGTCTAGGGATTCCCGTTTTGGCTTTTTCGATGAGTAAAAGTTAATGCCTTATGTGTTATGTGTATATACATTCGTAAACTTTCGCGATTTGTACACATTATAGAATTTTATAAGCTACGGGTCTTAATCGCGTAAATATTTTATTTTAAGGCTAAATACCTTTGTTTATTTCCCGACGTTTCAACCGTATTGCAACGGCCGTGGTCACGGGTAGTCAGTCTACCCGTGACCACGGCCGTAACAATACGGTCGAAACGTCGGGAAATAAACAATGTGTATATAGTTTTATGAAAGTGGTAACTATAGTGGCTATCGATTACTATCTGAGAACTCGTAGTTAGTCAAACTACTGACTCTACCAACTGTATATATTTATACAATGCATCTACGGTGTAGTATATTAGTACTAGAGTATAATGTGTGTGGTCCACATACCTAGTCTGATTGTGGATTGAATAATTGAAATTTTATTTAAATTGTACGTTTTGTTCGGAGTTAGTTTTAAATGTTTCTGTAATACTAGAATGGTTGGATATGTGTATTGTAGTAAAGTAGATGTTTTTGGTTTTAGGTTGATTTGACTTACTCGTTGGCGCTGTGGGAGTGTGACCGATTGCCACAAAGGAGGTTGTGGGTTCGAATCACTGATCTAGGCTATCCCATACAATCACACTAATATTATAAAGGCGAAAGTTTGTGAGTATGTTTGTTACTTCTTGAAGTCTAAACGGCTAGAGCGTTTTGAATTAAATTTGGTATGGAGTTAGCTGACACCCTGGATTAACACATAGGCTAATAAACCGCGGGTAACACCGCGGGGCACAGCTAGTATCTAATATATCCCATACAACAATATCTAATATAAGCGGCGGTAGCGTAATGGCTAAGGCACCGGTCTCGCAATCGTGAGGTCGCGGGTTTGAATCCTACCCTTATACTACCGACGTGAACCCACTCCTAACACAAGCCACTGTGCTTAGCTGGAGGTGTTAATAGAATTGCTAGCAATGTGGGACCCACAGTCCCACATTACTAGTTATCTTTAAAAAAATAAATAATAAGTGACAGCAATTTCTTATGTCATTTTTAACACATGACAAATAGCCGTTGTTGTTATTCTTGTTACACCAGAATAGTCTCCCATTTATAAGAATGGCCTGTTGGTCTAGGGGTTAGTGACTCTGACTGCTAAGCCGGAGATCGTTAGTTCGATCCCCACCCAGAGTAAAACTTTATGTGATGAGCACAATGGTTTATTCTGTGCCTGGGTGTAATTATCTATAATATGTATATATTTAAAAATATATAAGCATGTTTATCAGTTGTCTGGTTGCCATGGTACAACCTCTGCTCAGTTTGGGATCAGATGACGTTGTGTAAGTTGTCCAAAGATATTAAATCATCGTCCAAATTTCAAATTGAAAAGGAAGTCTTGCTGTTATCGGCGGTAGTTTGTCCAGTGTACCTACTGAGGTCAGTGGTTCGACTCCTACATTAGACCCATGATACACAATTTGCTGTTCCGAGTCTGAATATACATACTTTATCTTTATTTATTTTTATTTTATTTTGACTGCCTCTGTGGCGCGGTGGGAGTGTATCCGACTGCTACGCAAGAGGTCGTGGGTTCGATCCCCACCCAGGATAAAACTTTGTGTGATGAGCACAATGGTTTATTTTGTGCCTGGGTGTAATTATCTATAATATGTATATATTTAAAAATATATAAGCATGTTTATCAGTTGTCTGGTTGCCATGGTACAACCTCTGCTCAGTTTGGGATCAGATGACGTTGTGTGAGTTGTCCCAAGATATTAAATCATCGTCCAAATTTCCAATTAAAATGGAAGTCTTGCTGTTATCGGCGGTAGTTTGTCCAGTGTACCTACTGAGGTCAGTGGTTCGACTCCTACATTAGACCCATGTTACACAATTTGCTGTTCCGAGTCTGAATAATACATACTTTATCTTTATTTATTTTTATTTGTAAACTAGCTGTCCCGCGCAACTTCGTATGCGTAAATTTTCCCCGTTTTTACAACATTTCTCATTGCTGCTCCGCTCCTATTAGTCGTAGCGTGATGTAATATAGCCTTCCTCGATAAATGGGCTATCCAACAAAACAAGAATTTTTCAAATCGGACCAGTATTTCTGAGATTAGCGCGTTTAAACAAACAAACAAACAAACTCTTACGCTTTATAATATTAGTATAGATTCCACCGTATTGCAATTATTATCACTAAATCGGGTCCCTGACTGCTACGTGGTTTGCTACGTTTGTCACGTAACCATTTACCACACATCTGTGAGTCTCGGAGTAAAATCGATGTTTCTTTGTCAGGTTTAGGGCCAAAACTTCACAATAAACAGCTATCTTACGCCAGTAAAATAGTCTGTAAGTGGTTAGGGTCACAACACCAAAAACAAGTGGTAGGTGATTAAGGGTAATCTAATATGTAAAATTCTCGTGTCACAGTTTTCGTTGCCATACTCCTCCGAAACGGCTTGACCGATTTTGATGAAATTTTTTGTGCTTATCCGGTATCTATGAGAATCGGCCAACATCTATTTTTCATACCCCTAAGAGTTTGTTTGTTTGTTTGAACGCGATAATCTCAGGAACTACTGGGCCGCATTGAAAATGTATGTTATTGTTTAATAGCCCATTTGTCGAGGAAGGCTATATGTTATAACATCACGCTACGACCATTAGGAGCGGAGCAGCAATAAAAAATGTTGTAAAAAAAAAAGGAAGAAAAACGGGAAAATTTACGCAGACGAAGTTGCGCGGGTCAGCTAGTCATATTATATATTTTCCAAAACTGATATTACTAAGTTATTTAATATTATGTAAAGAAGCTACGAGAAGAAAGTTATTCGTAGGTATATTACAAATTTAAAAATGTTAACCTGTCTAACCTACACGGATCGAAAATCTAACCCTCCACTACCAACCTACTGTTGAAGTAAATAAAACAATTGTCCGTGTCCCGCGGTCGTAAGAACTCTAAAATAATAGGGCAGGGCTACACTGGCGTCACACTACTATTACTGAAGCTTACGTCGGAAAATTGAAAAGTTAACGAGCCTATTCCACGATGCTCGTGTTTTGAAACCACCTTTGTTTTGCCGACGAACGTCGGAACTCGGCCTTATTAAGGGGAAATTGCTTTGAGTAACATGAAAGGTGTGTGTCGATGACCTAATTTTTGCTGTAAATCTTTGGGGGTAATGAGATTGCTAATACAATTTTCGTTTACCTTAAAATATGAAAGTAATCATGCCTCTTGGTTAAGCAAAAATGTTAGCTCATCATATCTTCAATTTCAGTGGCTTTAGTGTTGTTATTGCTATAATTTGTTTTTAGCAGGTGGGAATTTCTTACTTATGGCTTCAAGGCTCGGTAAAGTGACAAATTTGAATTAAGCTTTGATTAATTTTCTAGATAGGATATTCTTAAAGGAATCCTAAAAAAAAAATGGTTGTCTGTAAAGACGGTTTACGGTTGATAATTTTATGTGATAACGTCATATGGAAACATTGATGACATATCGCCATTAGCATTGCTTAGCAACAAATCAATAACTTTTTCGTGAGTGCAGCCAGTTAATCGATGACCGGCTGCACTCACGAAAAAGTGTCACGATATTCACTGGTTGTTAAGCAACGGTCACGTATGTTACGTACATCTTAATGATAACACGTCAAAAAATGAAGTCACTGTAGATAGACTTGACATTCGCATAATGAGTGAAACTGTCAAAACATTCAGTCAAAACTTGTACAAAATGTGGGGTGAGTTTTGACAGTTACCTCTCAGAGACTCAGAATCTAGGTACCTATCATATGTAGGTAGGAGAGCTTAAGCTCTCCGATTATAAAACATTGTGTGCAAAGGGTGATTGGTACTAACACTAGATAATAAGCAAACTTACTAACACTATATAGATTGTACTATGTCCGAAATAAAGATTTATTATTATTATTATTATTTATTATTATACCTATATCAAAATAATTACTACTTCAATTTCAATAAACTTAAGAAGTCATTTCACAGTTGGTACGGTAGGTATTAAAAACTCGAAGATAATTTGAGAAGCTTTAATATTAAAAGCTAATTGCCATAGACAATATAAAACGGTCATCAACAAGACAGCAACATTTAACAAATTAAAAAAAAACTTTTTACTCCCATAAAGTTAATTAATTATGTAAGTATTTCGCCTTTTTGCGACGTACCTTAATGTAGGCCGTAAACAAATAAGCACAAATTAAAAATAAACACAGTGATCTGTAAATCCCAAGTTAACTAAACGTAATAAAAAATAAAAATAAACAGACTGGAAATACTAGAGCAAGAGGGTTGACTAGGAATATCTAGTGTAGAGAAGGCAACCTTTAAACGTACTTCACTCTAGCGAAGCACATATAGGAGTCGTTCAAGGAATCACGGAAGACCACATTGCTGAACTTTGTTCGGAAGGCGTGTCCACACTGACTTTTTTAGTATAACAGTCATAATCATGTTATGCCTTTTTGAAGCGCTTAAGACGAGCCCTTTAATTTGATACCCATATTGCAGTATTCAAAACAACTTTTTTTTCCACACCTATTTATTTTTACATCTCACAGCCGCCATGTTTGTTTTTTCAAACGTCACCTATCTTTCTTTTCTTTTTTTTTCTTTTTTAATGATAACTAGCAATGTGGAAGATTTTGGTAACACATTACTCGCAATCCCGTTAACTCCTCCAGCTCAGCTCAATGGCTCGTGTTAGGAGTGGGTTCACGTCGGTAGTATAATAGATAGGATTCGAACCCGCGACCTCACGATTGCGAGACCGGTGCCTTGGCCATTAGGCTACCGCCGCTCTAAGAACACTACAAGATGGTGATTCGATTTGGCATTTGAAATTACTATCACTTTGTATGGGGGGGTCAGTCCAGCGTAGGTACTAGTATTATTAAAGGTCAGTGCACGCCTCGATTCCGGATCCGTTGATGTCTTTAGGTGTTATCTATGTAGATTGTCTTCTGCACTTTAAGTATTCTGTGTTGCAACTGAACGATACTTAACCCGTAATGAGGCTACGTGACATTCTACAGTATTAAAATAAACAACTTTCTCAGAATTTTAACTTCTACAGGACATTAATTATACTTTCGTCGCTTTGTGTAACCCGTAAATGCCTTTCAAGTTACACGATTGTTTAGCTAATTTTTGTTTCGAAATACACTTGGAAAGTTGCGACAATAAGAAAAGTATGAATATTTATGTTTGTAAAGTACTTTTTTGAATGTTTTATTTACATTTTAACGTGAATTTTAAACAAAGAAAAGAAAATTGCTTTTATATTTTACTTACTCTACTGTAATTATTTTTCTTTTTAAATGTGCCTACCCTTTCATTTTTATTTGCGTGGGCTATTCTACAATTATTTACTAGACTGACTATTCTAGAAATTCATTATTATCTTTCTGTGTCCAAAAAGGTTAAAAGATTAAAAACTATTTTGTTTCAAATTATAATGGACATTTTCATAATTACTTAATAACCGACAAAATAATAAACAACAACAATATTTGTAATCACAAGGTTATAAAATTAAAAAGTCTAATAGCATATTCAAATTATGACCAACTTTATTAATTCTCACCATCTTATTTTAGTCGAGTTATACCTATTAAGTTAAATGCAAACATTTTCATAAAATCGCATTAACTGAAGAGGCTCTTTGGGTTAATGATAGAGTCCATTATTTCTGATGCCGAATGACCCCTCTGATCACAGTTTAGTTGAACGGATATTAAAATTTCCACGGTTTTACTTTCAAAACGATTATGAGAAAATTGAAATGTTTTATCGAACGAATATGGCTATAAGCTTGAATGAAATATGGGGGCGTATTATGTTGAAAATATACATTTGGTGTATTTTGTGTTGACATTATTATTTATTTAAATTAAAAATATGGAAACAGGAACCTATGTGCTTCAATTTTGTAAAAAGCGTGGTAATAGTCAGGAATTGTTACCTATCTAACTATATACAAGGAAGACCGACTGGCTGACCAATAAAGGGTTGACTAGGATCAACGCATAACCGAAGCCCTGGGGCTACACATCAAATTTTGCACAAAATTATAGTAATTTATGTGAGCGATATGTAGAGTTTTCGTAAACTCATTCCTTTGGGGTAAAATAGGCATATTTTTTATTGGCATATTACCCTTTTTTAAATTTTACACTATATTTAAGTTGCAGGTTTCTACTTAGGTTAAGCCGCGACATATAGTTCGCCTATGTTTAAAAAGAAAATATATTATATTACATAAATTCATATAGGATGTTGCTACTAGTTTAATATAACTTATAACACAAATGTAATTATTACTTTGAGGTTGAGGTCTCCTTTGAACAATATAACGGATTCCTGGAATTGAATTACTCGTAGTTTGAACTTGAACACGATGTAGGGGTATGAAGTTTGTTCATTACGACATGTAGTAATAACTTACATGTCACAAATATATACCAATGGTTAAGAGACGGTTTTAAAGTCAGTTATATTCGCATATCATATGCGCAAGTTGTTTATTAATGCCACAGGCGCGTAGTTTGCGGAGGGGGAATTTGGGGGTTGACCCCCCCCCCAATTCGTAAAAAGGCAGGTAAAGAGTGCACATTTGGCCGGTGCTTAGACAATTATCGACATTAACAGTTTGTAAGAATAGAATAAAGACATCAGCGCGGAGAATGGAAAATGAAAAACCGGGGAAAAGCATGTCGGACAATGCTCAGTGTAGGGTTTCGGAGCCGTTGCTGTATAGGAAAAGTTCGATTTGAATAATTGCACCAGCAGAAGAGGGTATGGTCATGGCACTTACGCCCTTTTGTTGAGAAACGCAGTTTTTCAGCAGTAAAGCGTCTCCTAGACGGTGGGAAACAAGGTGACCTTGCTGGTTTCCAACAGTGTAGACGGCTGTTATAAAGCAAATTACTTGGTTTGCAACAGCCGTATACACTAATTATTGTTTTTAAACTTTCGCGATTTTTATACATCTTAGATAAATTTCGGGGATACCGGCTCTCACCATCTTGGAACCCTGTTATCAGCAAATGCAATCGTAGCCGTAAAGACACCGCGCCTCAGTGTAAAGACGTTGTAAGTGTAGTGTGTAGGAGTACCGACAGTACAAATTATCAAAATTATCAAGACCAGGCGAGGGTAGTTGAAAAACCCCGCGCCTCACGGAGACATCGCTAAGCTGCCGTCAGTCGACCCGTGACCACGATCGGTGCAATTCGATCGAAACGTTGGGTAAATAAAAGGTTCGTACCTTTAAATAATTACGAGTCCCGAAATGTATCTAATAAGCCGTATACACTGTTGAAAACAAGCAAGGTCACCTTCGTTTGTACGTTTGTTTTCAACCGTCTGGAAGACGCGTATATCCGTTCATGTCCAACATAATTTTAGTTTAAAATAATCGTTACGCGCTACCTTTTAGTTTTTTTCATATTTTTTGGTCATACTGTTCAAAAGATAAGGAGGGGGATACAATTTATGCAAATTTCAAGCGATTATTTCTAAAAAACATTGACTTAATCAAAACGTTTTTTAGAAACTTTAGAGTTTTTAAAAGACCTGTCGAATGATTCTGTTACATATGGAAGTGCCTAACCAGAAGTATTATTTTTTATTATTTAGCTATCAAACGGTAGCGGCTACTACAAGACAACTTTTCATCAAATTTAATCAATATTCATTATGTAGTCTTTGATTAAAATGCCTGTGTTTTCTCAGAGGTGTTTGTATCTTTCTCTGAAGGACTTGTATAAAAAGTTAAAAATATAAATAGAAATAAATTTTAGATTTAAATTAAATTTTCTTCGTTTTTAGGGTTCCGTAGCCAAAATGGCAAAACTGAACTTTTATAATTTCGCCATGTCCGTCCGTCCGCAGCTTAGCCCTGAGACTGTTAGTGTTAGAAGGTTGTAATTTTGCATGGATACACATATTACTTACCAACAAAGTGAAGGAATTTTTTTTTTTTGCGAGTATCCCCTATATGTAAAGTGAGCTTTTTTTTCACTTACCCCATGGTGTTCTCACGTTTTTAAAAGTCCTATCTAATGATAAGTGAGTGAGTTGTGAAAATCATTTTTAGATTTAGATATCCGTTTGTGAAATAATACAAGTAAGCTTTAAAGTGCATTTTTTTAATTAGAGTCAAGAGTCCCTGCCAGCTAAATGGATGATGTTAGGTACGTGAAAAAAAATACGGTAGCAGTATATATAGCGAAATTAAAAGGAAAACTATCACAGCTAAGTAGGCCTTACAAGTTTACGAGTAACAGCTGATCAAATGAGAAGTAACAAAATTTTCGTACAAATTCCATTGAAAATGATTTTTAAGTACCTAGATAACGTTGTAAGTTTAACAAAAACAAAAGAAAACCCACTTCTTAAGCGCATTATTTGGATGGGGGGGGGGGGGGGACTACGGAACCCTACATTATACGAGGCCCGACATGCACTTGCCCGGTTTTTCATTTTTTTTTATCTTGAATTAGAAAGATGGTGTCAGTTGCAGTTCATAAATTGCAACTAATTTATGAACGACAACAAAATTAGGTAAAATGCCTAAGATATCGTATAACCCATAAAAAAAATTTACACGTTTCAAATATCTATCATACTCTTGTTCATTGATTTAGATATCCAAAGAGAAATCTCTCTGAATTTCACCAAGCAATTTTTGGTGCCAGCCTAATTGGATATAGGGATAAATAAATCAATTAAATTGTTCCACTGGCTGCCTCATCTAATGGCGTTGGATGTTGGTGCGTAAAAACCGATCCAGGATGACCTCCCCCATCCCTCTTATTACATTAATTATAGGAAGAAAACAGAGTAAGGGTTTCATGCAACCGAGGTCTTGATAGCTTGGTTTTTAACTTGACAATTGTTATTGTGATTTTAGATGTATAATTTTTGAGAGCCATCAGGTTTTCTGCTTGGTTTTCATTGTTATTAATATTAAAACGATTGACAATGTTACTTTTTTCACTATTTTTGACTTGATAACATCTTATAAATCGATGACGGGCTGCACTCATGAAAAAGTGTCTAAAAAAGGTCACGTTATTGATTGGTTGCTAAACAACAGCGATTGGCAATTGGAACTCATGTTATTAATTTCTTGTGACGTCATCACGTAAAATTATCGTCCGTAAACCGACTTTACAGACAACGGTTTTTTAGAGTTAATTGAATTAAAAAAAATTTTTTTCGTTTTAACAATTAGTTGCTAGATAGTTAGGCTAAATATTCTTAAACTAGCTGACCCGCGCAACTTCGTCTGCGTAAATTTTCCCCGTTTTTACAACATTTTTCATTGCTGCTCCGATCCTTGTGGCAGGTATATAGCCTATAGCCTTTCTCAATAAATGCGCTATCCATCAGTAAAATATATTTTTAATTCGGACCATCAGTTCCTGAGATAACGGTGTTCAAACAAACAAACTCTTCAGCTTTTTAATATCGGTATAGATTAAGTATACCTAAAGTGTTGGTTGTTACTTTTTGTCTGATTGCTTTCTTTTCTGAGTAAAAACAGCTGAATTAATTATTATGTTTACAATTTGTGAAATATCTTTGAAACTGTAGATATGACAGCAAAGTCACAAAGTTACAGCATTTTTCATCGCTGCTCCGGTCCTATTGGTCGTAGCGTGATGTTATATAGCCTTGCTCAATAAATGAGATATACAACAATAAAATAGTTTTTCAATTAGGACCAGTAGTTCCTGGGATTATCGCGTTCAAACAAACTTTATACTATTAGTATAGACAAATAACACGCGGACAGAATAAACCATCGTGCTCATCACACAAAGTTTTATCCTGAGTGGGGATCGAACTCACGACCTCCGGCTTAACAGTCAGAGTCACTAACCACTAGGCCAACAGGCGATGTAAATTAATCTGAAGTCTCACTACGACCCTTCTCAAGTACTTCATCTAAAATCATGTCATTCCGTTTAACATATTTGTTTAAAGCCTCCAACTTATCTCTGATAGCCCTGTCATATCATAAACAAATTAATTATTGCTAGCTTAAAGCGTTTATTGCACCACACTCAATTTTGACCGGCTAAATCAATATACATTGCTGGCTTGGTGTTACTTCTATCCAATACCCTTACTTCAACCAGCAATGTATAGACTGTCTTAATTCAGTGTAGTGTAATAAGCGTTTTAGTGTCGAATGTTAAATTATTATTACCTCACCCTTAACCTTGTTTACAGTTATGTCATTCTATATTGACTGCCTCCGCAAAAGGTCGTGGGTTCGATCCCCACCCAGGATAAAACTTTGTGTGATGAGCACGATGGTTTATTCTGTGTCTGGGTGTTATTTATCTATATTACGTATGTATTTAAAAAAATATATAAGTATGTTTATCAGTTGTCTGGTTTCCATAGAACAAGCTATGCTTAGTTTGGGATCATATAGCGTTGTGTGAGTTGTCCCAAGATATTATTGTTATTATTAATATGGTTCGTCGACAGACGAGGGGATAATAGTTTTCGCCCGTGGCTCCGTCCGCGTGGATGTCGGTTATGGCGATAAAAATGATCCTATGTTCTTTCCCGAGACTTTGTTTCCATACCAATTTTCATCTAAATCGGTCCAGCGGTTTTAGTGTGAAAATGTAAAAGACAGACAAAGTTACTTTCACATTTAGAATTTTATTAGTTTAGTTAAGTTATATTGTTAGTTAAATTCCTATAGAGTAAATTACTTTGGACCAAATTGAGGCTTCAATAAATACCTACTTATGACAGGTTACTCAAGTCCTAAAATGTATTACAAAACTTTCTAAACATATCATGTTAGATAGAAATCGGTTGCGCGTGCAAAACCACGATCTGCAGCTAATTATCATATTCGCGGTTTTGCACGCGCTACGAGGTCTTTTTATTCGATTGTCATTCTATTTGATTAGCGTTAATGCCACTTGTCTAGTGTGGTGGACTTGCAGATTCCACTCCCAATTTGACTGTTTTCCTTCAAATATTTAGTTATGTATATAATAGCTAAAACATGTCATAAGAACTGGAGGCCTACTCTAATTCAATGAAAACGAAGTTTCGTTTAAAAATGAGGTGGTGATATACAGAGCCAGGAACACCTATTGAATCCACTTGTTCCAGAAAATCGTCCATGGGTTCGAACTTCTTGTGCTTATCCAAAAATAAATTATAATAGTCCCCGTAAACTTAAGAAGTTTAAGTAAACGAAAATTAATGAATTTCGTTTTAAAGAAATAGAGTAGGCCTACAGTACCGACGTTAGAGTCCTACTCGAGTTGAATATTTCGTTGCAGATTGCAGTGTATCTCGAACTTATTTATTTATTATAATAAAATGCTTAACTATGTTTAAGGTTCATTTCCGTGCATCGCGGCCGATCGAAGCCGTGCGCGATCAATCGCGTGCGGCTCATGCGCGCGGCTGATGTGACAATAGTACGTCGCCATCGGCCGCTATTCGCGCAAATGAACCTTTACGAGTTATAACCTAATGCAAAAGTGTAAACTTAAATAGGTACATAATATAGGTACACAATATAAAATACTTGGCCCGTGTGAATTCGATCAGTGTCCACGAGAATATAGCGGCGACAGCAACGAGTAAAGGATACTATCGAGTAGGTATTAGGCGTGAATACAAGGTGGGGGGCAACCAGGGCAATTCCCCCCTCCCCCCAGACTCGACTGAATAACCTTTTTTATGAGGAATTTGAGAATTTTGACACTGGATCGGAGTGTTTAGTGGGCAATTGCCTTCACCCGTTGTTGGTGGTGGATATATCGATGTTGAATCAAATGCCCCGTCATGCGAGCGAATCACACTTGACCGGTTAAGCCAAATGTTGCCCCTCCCAGAACAAACTTCTGGACCCACACCTGGTACGTATCGATATATTAATATTTGAAATCAGCACCTAATCAGTGACTAATGAAAATCCTCTAGCCCAAAAGACCTTCAACCCAATAGGAAATGTAAATAAGCGGTATTGTTTGGGAGCCGAGGCTTAAAACCCTGAACATGTCATGAAGTAGAACAGCTGGAGAGTCGTTTATCAGAGGCCGGTCGAGTAGCGACGCGTAATTAAACGACACGTACTGTGGAGACGGATAGACAACGGAGTTGGACAACATGATAGAAAGTACAATGAAGCTATCGATACCTTAAATAATAGGGAGATGTATCCACTTATTCATAACTAGCATTGGTCCACGGCTCCGCTCACGTGGAGGGATCAAACTATCTCCATACATAACTTCATATTAATCGGATCCAGCGGTTTAAGCTAGGAAACATAACAGACAGAGAGAAAGAAAGACAGACAGATTAACTTTTAAATTTATTTACATTTATAAGTAGTTTGGGTAAACTAAAATTAAAAATGTTAAAGTTGTTTTAACTCTCGAATGATTTGTCTTGTTTTCGTTTTTTAAAATAGATGAAAACAAACCCATGCATAAGCACATGGATGAGCCTTTTTTTGCCAAAAAAAACAACAATTAATAAATATATAATAAAAATGGTTGCCTGTAAGGTCGGTTTATTAGAAAAAAATGATGACATTGTAATTATCTCTATGATAAAATAAATAAGGTTAATCCATGTGCTTATGCCTGTGACAGCTTTTTTTCCAATTGCATCGCATGACGCTGCAATCACCAAAACATTGATGACATTGTAATAAACGACCATGCCTGTGACAGCTTTAGTGGACCCGGGCGCAAGCCACGGCCACAATACTTCCGCCTATCACCAGGCGGAAGCCCCATTCGCGTTGCTTAGTAACCAATAACGTGACAATAATGTGACTTTTTTCAGGCACTTTTTCGTGAGATCTAAAAGACGTCATGTCGACATCCACTACTTAATCTATCGTGGTTCGGTTAACTTTACTACCGTGTGTCACATAGTACCAAACAAACAGCCTGCTCTAGACAAGTGAAATGAAATGGATAGGAACGAAGTCGCGTGAGATGTCGCTTCGAGTGCTGTCGTACTCGCGATTACTCTCCATCCGGCTCGGTCGTATGTAGTGAGCTGAAGTGATTAGAGTATCGGACCTAGTTTGTCTTTAATTTGTTGATTACATTTAGTAGGATTTTCTTATGTAACTTTTGAAGTTCAACCTACTTGTTTTGTTTTATTACATTTCTCCGTTTCCCGTTTTCGAAGTTTCACAATCATATTCTAAAGAATGTTCGTTGTTTAACAAATTATCATTATTTTTTGTTAAAGTCCTAAAGATCTTTTACTCTTAGACCTCGTGAAACAGGGTCCTAGTCCTAGCCCTTCAAGAGTCTTGTAGGAATAGTGGAGCGTGGAGGTAAAACTGCTGCGAAAGAGGTGGTAACTTAGACTCCCATCGGGAAACCAAATTGTGTGATCCACAAATTGTTGTTCCGAGTCTAGGTGCACTTTGCGTCTTTTCACCTTTAAGTGACAGTGCCAGCATAAAGGTTAATTTCCGTACAACGCGGCCGATGGCGAGCCGCGCGCGTTTTACGACAAGCGGCTGACGTGCGCAACCGATACGACAATAGTCAGAGTGCGCGCGCAGCCTACGTCAGTTGTTAAATGAACCTTAAGAGTAAAGGTTCATTTCCGTGCATCGCGGCCGATCGCGAGCCGCGCGCGTCTTACGACAAGCGGCTGACGGCAGACCTTGGAAACGGCGCCGTACATTCTCATACTCTGAGTATTGTCGCATCGGCCGCGCGCGTCAGTCGCATGTCGTAAGCCGCGCGCGACTCGCGATCGGCCGCGATGCACGGAAATGAACTTTAAGAGTTAAGGGCGGAGGCGTTAAAAAACTAAGTAAAGTTTTAATATTCGATCTTAAATATCTTATTAAGTGATTCGTCGAATATTAGGTTTTTAAAGAAAATCATTGTGATCAAAGATTTTCTGTTACCTACAATCCTATTAAAATAATAAATTTGAAAGTTTGTGAGATGGATGTTTCTTACTCTTCACGCAAAAACTAAGTAATAAACGGATTTTGGTGATGAAAGTTAACAGGACCTACAGTACATTATATAGAAAAACACGGACGAAGCCGCGGGGAACACTTAGTTCCAAATATAATAATATTGTGAATTTTATAAATGCTATACCTACCTATATTAAACTATGTGAATTGTTCCAAGCTCAATATTTTGTAGGTTGAAAGTCACCTTCATATTCGTATTCTCGGTAAAAAGACTTTATAAAAATATATTATGCAAACGAACAATATATTTACACGTACATGTCTAAAGTATTCATAGACCTTTATCACAAAATACGGAGAGTACAGAAGACAATCTTCATACAACGCCCACTCGAGCAACGAACTTATAGACATCTCTCACCATTGACCTCTACGTACTAGTACGCTGGACAGGTTACTGACGGCAACAACAAGACTTCCATTTCATTTTGACATTTGTACATTTGTATATGTTCGTAAACTTTCGCGATTTGTACACATTATAGAATTTTATAAGCTATGGGTCTTAATCGCGTAAATATTTTATTTTTTAACGCTAAATACCTTTGCTTATTGCCCGACGTTTCGACCGTATTTTTCCCGTGACCACGGCCGAGTATTTAGCCTTAAAATAAAATATTTACGCGATTAAGAACCGTAGCTTATAAAATTCTATAATTTGTAAAGGTAATTGAACAAATGAAAGTCTATACTTATGTAAAAACAACGGTTATCTATACTAATATTATAAAGCTGAAGAGTTTGTTTGTATGTTTGAACGCGATAATCTCAGGAACTACTGATTCGAATTTAATAATTCTTTCACTGTTGGATAGCCCATTTATCGAGACTATAGGCTATAAAAAATTACGCTACGACCAACACGAGCGGAGCAGTAATGAGAAATGTTGCAAAAACGGGGAAAATTTATGCAGACGGAGTTGCGTTGGATAGTTAGTGACTAACTAACTGTCCAACGCCTGTGTGATAAGTGTCAAAAAAGTTTACAGAACGGTTATTAGATTCGGCATTTGAACGAGGTAGTCAGTCCAGCCTACTAGTACTATAAAAGTCAGTGTAGGACACAGACACAGAATCACAGAACGCTTTCTGAACAAAGTAGTTGTTTCCGTGTCCGTGAGTGATGTATATGTGTACGTGTGTCCATGAGTCAACGTCGACGAGTGTTAGATGTAGGCCATAGGCCGCCTCGGTCGGTTTCATAACAGAGATATTCTTCCGTGAAATAGTAATGATAACGTATGTTTGTGTTTCGTTTCACTGTGTAACTAATATATTAAATGGGAAGCTCAGTGCAGTGACATTCATGTCTTTACCAAACCGGGATTTGGGTGGCCCTAATACTGATATGGGCGACGCGCGACGCTTACCTGCTAGTTTCTTCATTTTGTTGTTCATAAAAAAATGGTTGTCTATAAAGTCGATTTACAGACGATAATTTTACGTGATAACGTCATAAGAAAACATTGATGACATATCGCCATTCGCGTTGCTTAGCAACCAGCCGTCCACAATACTTCAGCCTATCAGGCGGAACGTGACACTTTTTCGTGAGTGCAGTCGGTCATCGATTTATAGAGATTAGCACGTCAAAAACGTTGCTCGAACGAGGCACATACGAAGGTTACCTTCTGCTCTCGGCTATTTATGCCTTTATTGTCATAAAACACTTGACAGTTGTAGGTATATATTCCAAAGCGTTCTCCTGGGAGCTGTTTAGTGCCACATAATTCTAGTTCAACATTTAAGTGATATTATTACGTCGTCTAGCCGTCTACACAATGCCCAAAAGACGTTTTTCATAAAACATTTATTTCTAACAATGAAACATATTTAAATTATGTACAAAATATGAATTGGAATAGTTTTAACTAGGTTATAATAATTCTTTAATACTGGAGTTGCCAAAATAAATCTATTTTTAATTTTTTAACGTTTGTATAAACCGAAAATAAAAACAGATGACTTTGAATTCAGTGGAGAAACTTTAAGGGGTAAATTAGCGTAAATGTTGATATCCTTTCGCGATTTGTACACATTGTGAAAATATATATATTACGGGTCTTAATCGCGTGAATAATTTAAGGTAAAATACCTTGTTTATTGCCCGAGGTTTCGACCGTATCGCAACGGCCGTGGTCACGGGTAGAGTCTACCCGTGACCGGTATTTTACCTTAAATTATTCACGCGATTAAGACCCGTAATATATATATTTTCATAATGTAAACTAGCGTGTCAAGATTATAATAAAGTGAAATAATTCCATCCTATAAAAACCTACTTAAAGTTATAATATTTACTTTAGAGGTCTATCTATCTCTCTCTCATCTGAACGGAAGTCTAGCCGTTCTAAAAACAAAGAAATATGCCTTTAAAGTAAATTAAGGTCAAATATTTTGACTTCAAGTAGGTATTAGTATACTTCTACTAGGTATTTAAAGTTTGAACTTCATTGGGATACCTACTATCTTCATGAATAATCTAGTGATATTCTCATCGTATGACTTTAATTTTTTTTTAATTAACCGATTCGGTACCGAGGTAACGTAAAATAATATTCTTAGATTTCTTTAAAACTATTGATCTCTCTAAATCTAGTCTGTAGATTAGTTAAGACAACTCAATGTCTTAATATTCGGTCCTGAAGATATTATAATTACCACTCACGTACTTCGCTTCATTAAGTCTTCATTAGTTGACAAGTCCTATGCATTACAGCGTATATATTTCAGTACATTGTCATGGTAAAATAAACGTCTCAATTTTATTATTCTCTTGGAAATTTCCCGTTTACGCACTCCCCTATTGTTACTAATTCGTCCATTGTTTAAACGTCTTTTCAATTCGCCTATCTTTGTTTCCAATGATTCCACATTTTTAATCAAATTCACTGCAGCTTCGAGGGCTTTTCTGTTTTATTTTTAGCGCTTTGAAAACAGATTGCCGGCCTTTTTTATAAAAAGGAGGTTGAGTAACTAAAATTAAATTTCTATGAGGTTAAAGACTTTCCAATTAAAGTTCAGCCAGTTAATGTAGGGAATTAATTTACTTGGCTGGTGTCTTTTACTACGAACTCATTTTGATAAGGTTTTTATTCTTGAAAGTCTTTATTTTTTATCATTTAAAATACAGTTTATAATATTACTTAATATAGCGTTCAAAAATCACGAGGTTTGTACTTAATGACTGCCTCTGTGGCGCGGCGGGAGTGTATCTGACTGCTACGCAAGAGGTCGTGGGCTCGATTCCTACCCAGGATAAAACTTTGTGTGATGAGCACTATGGTTTATTGTGTCTGGGTGTTATTTATGTATAATATTTAGGTAAAAGTATGTTGCTCAGCATAGTTTGGGATCAGATAGCTTTGTGTGAGTTGTACCAAGATATTATTATTATAGATGTTAATGCTACACATAATCTACGTCGATAATATAGTCAATACAGCTATGTCGTAGTACAAATTTTCAAATAATAATTTATTACTTTATATTCAGAAGAAAGTAGGAGGTCTGTCCAGTGCATTGAAATCCTGCCTCTAGGCTTCTTACAGCTCACCTTGTCCTTTTCACCTGTGTTTGTAGGTTGTCATCTCTCTTTCTGGCAATGTGGCCAAAGAACTTGAAGTGGACAGTGCGGCCAAAAGAGCTAGTAGGTAATACTCATAAAATGTATTAACGAAACAATAACGATTACATATAAACTAGCTGTCCCGCGCAAATTCATCTGCGTCAATTTTCCCCCTTTTTGCAACATTTCTCATTGCTGCTCCACTCCTATTGGTCGTAGCGTGATGTTATATATCCTATAGCCTCAGTTAATGGGCTATCTGACAGTAAAAGATTTTTTCAATTCCACAAACAAACTCTTCAGCTTTATAATACAAGTATAGATCACTTATTAGAGGTAGGAATAATACTTACTTATTTCTTTAAAGTCTAAAAAAAATAATAAGAAAATTAAGTTTCATTCATTCTGTTCTAAGAACTTTAGTAATTAGATTTTAATTATACTTTAATATGAGTAAAACAATTTTACGAGACCAAAAACTGGGCCAAATAAATTAAGTTGCAAGCGAGACTACCAGCTAAGCTCTTCATCCAAGGCTTTGTTTAAGAAAGATCCACTAATTTCCCTGAACAGTGGATGCACAGCGCACTGCAGTGGGTAGATAAGAATGTGATGCATTAGTGGGCGCGGTTGTACAAAGTAAACAGTTGCTTGCTATCAACGCCACGCCCACCGCTAGCCGACTGCAGCCGGTGCGGCTATTACGATTTACGAGAGGGCTACGATTCTGATATCAAAAATAGGTATTACAATTATTTTTAAACCTCTTTATAGAAGCAATAAAAAATACTTAATGCCTAATAATTTTTTTCAGAAAAATCCTCAACGAATATTTTTTACGAATTTATTTGATACATTCGCGGGTTACAAAGCAGTACACATAATTAATTTTTTTTTTTTTTTGGTAGGTACACTTTCGATTACTCTACACCAACATCCTATTCTGAAACTCAAAGGTTTGCTGGCAGAAAACTTAATATTGAGTTAAGCCCGCCTTTGTACATAATCATTAAGTATTTTGTATGTACTATTGTTTGTATTTTTTTATTTGTGTGTACAATAAAGAATTTGAATTTGATTTAAAATGTGTGAACTTCGATTCTTCGCCCCCTCTCACCCCTACACAATTGTAGATAATTAAAAAAACGTAAAAAAATGAATTCGCAGACTACGACTAGGTCTACAAATAACCATTACCATGGTGACCATTGCTTACGCGTGACACAGGAATTATTTGCTAATTCGGGAATTGTCTCAGAAATTCTTACTGCACAACTTGGGATGAACTAGCTTTGAGGGAAAAAATCTATTACTAAAACACGGATATTGAAATTTATGCGGGCAAATTCAGAGGCAAGAATGACTATTATGGATAGTAACTTTCACATTCAGGGTTATAACAAGTCAAAGTGACCCCCCCCCCCCCTTGGTTGTAACCTAGCCTTGCGTTAACTAATACCCACGAGACAAACCCTTCGTAGGAAAATTTATTTAAAAAACGATATCGGTTCAAACTCGTTACTCGGAATACGACAGCCATATTTCGTCTACAATCTGTCTAGACAACAACGCTCCGTTTTGCCAATGATCGCGATGGAATGCGGGCTTTGTTAACATTGATATATTTCCTTTTGTTTCGTCTCTCTCATCATGCTTTAACGTTTAATTAGGTGAGCTTATTGCTTTGTTCTGTTGGGAAATTCCGTTTACGAATTTTGGTACTGATTGTTATTTTTAAATTTTAGTTGTAAGTTGGTTTATAGCTATAACCGTCGAAGCCAAGGAATGCCAATAGTACCTACTCTAAAGAATTTTGTATGTTTATGTCCACTACATACATAACTAGGTATATATTTAAAACAATAGGGCAGAATATAATAAATAAACTTAATTTACCAGAAATAAATTTGTATACAATACTAATATTTTTGAAAAACATTTTTTTAAATTTTAAAACCGATTATGAAGAATATTTTGCGTAAAGCATCAACAAAATTGGTCAAGGTATATTAAAAAACTAGTTAAAAACTTTTTTTTGTATTACAAAACATACATACATACGCTTGAGGCTTTTATTTGAGAGCTGCGTGATGACGTCACTGTACACATGTAGTCCTTTTTAATGTGAACTGAGGTGACATTAAAGCGTAGCGAGGGTACCCTTTGTGAATGATCGATGCTTAAGATTACTTTGTGATGGTTGAGCCGCAGTTCTTTCACTTAAACTGGTTAGCCTGCGGGCAAAGTGTCGTATTACACGAACAAGTAACACGCAAAGGCAAAGTGTGAAATGTAGGTTTTTCATGCAGTGTTGAACAGCCCTGTTGTTAGAATTGTGTTAGTTGTCACGACAAGCTTTGTGGCTTAATTTTATTAGCCATTATAAGTCGCCTCGGTGGCGATTTAGAAGTACCTACGTAGAACCGATGGCACGAAGCATGGAATAGAGCTCTGTGAGATCCATAAATGTTGGTTTCCAGTCTGTATGTAAAAAAAAAACAATTCACAATAGCATTTTCAGTACCATTTTATACGAACAGTATTTTTTGAATCATACTTTCAAAACAGACAACATAAAAGCTAAATCAATCTCTGTACGAAAAAGTCTTTTTATTACAAGTGAAGGACATAAATCTGTTCAACTTGTATTTTCCCTCTAATTTGCCGACTCGATATATCAAGCGGAGTTTAAATAGAAAAACAAGATGGCACCCAAAGTGTTCATTCACCCGACATTTCCAGACATCTTATTCTGCCAATCTTTCATAGTGGATAGTTTAGATAACAACTCAATAATGTCTTATTATGGTAGGTGTACCTATACTTACGTTACTTGTGTCCAGTTCCATATCTATGTAAGTAGGTATCTATGGTTACACAAACACACTGAAAACTAACGGATTTGATTTCGTCTTTACGATTATCTACTTTCGTAGGTTAGTAAACTCAGTACCTATTATGAAAAACAAAATTAAGACCACGGATATTTAGTCGCATGGAAGAGTCTTAAAAGTATTGAAGAGTTACAGTCTTTAATTTAACATTGAGTTCCCCATAAGCATTTCATTATTATGAAATACAAAACAAAGCCAAACGTGTTCATTCACCCTTACATTCCCAGACGACTTAATCTATCCGGCAGTTACTTACGAAGGGCAAAATTCACGCGATACCTACCTGTTTGTGAATTAAGAGGTGAGAACTGAGGACAGAAATGTTCTGAGCATAATTATTTGCACAAAACGTCGCCTAATTGCATGCTCTGTTGCCGACACTTCCGAGAGCACGTGACGGCCCAATTTGACAGAGGATATGGTATTATGGAAAAGCGGGAAAAGCTTAATTGTTTTTTAATTTTACGCGTTTTGAGCGCTAAATTATCGACAGGTTTAATTACGTTTGAAAATGAAGACCCTTTTTAACGCTATACCAGGAGTTAGGTCCTGTACGTAGTTAATTTTATATATTAACGGAATTATCTATTAATGTGCTGAAACACAACACTAGACTCCTGTTTGTTGTCATTGTACTAGAACGCTGAAAATACTATCGCCGATAATAACGAGGCTTTATTTTCATATTTGGACAGTCAATTTACAACATTAGATTGAAGTTTTTATGTAACAAGGATAACAATAACGGTTATTCGATGTAGCCTTTGTACGGCGTAGCCTGTCCAACGTACCTACTAGTAAGTTTATTTGTACTTACTAAACTCCATATCTCAGTGGTGGCCATAGATAGGTGACCTCCGTGCCTCGGAGAGCACGTTAAGCCGTCGGTCTTGCGTGTCGGATTTTCGTCCCATCGAGAGTAAGGGAATAGAGAGTGCAGTTGTGTTTGCCCATACACTTGTGCACTATAATATGTCCTGCGTAGTTGGCTAGTATCTGATGGGATTGGCCGCCGTAATCGTGATCGGTTAGGAGACCATTATTTTTGTTATTATTGTTTTTAAACTTTGGCGATTTGTATACATATTATATATATTTCGGGACTTAATAGCGTGAATTATTTAAAGGTACGAACCTTTTATTTACCCGACGGACGTTTCGATCGAATTGCACCGATCGTGGTCACGGGTAGATACACGCGATTAAGTCCCGAAATATATCTAGTATTATTATTGTTAGTTACTAAACGAGTATTGACCGAACTGCGAAGAAGATTTTGTTTAAATCGCTCCGCTCTGTTACCCGCTATTTACTCCAAGCGATGCAACCTAACGTTTACGTTCAAGTTTATGGGACGTTATGAAACAGCGTTCCAGCGGGACAATGTAGCAAAACAATTTGGTGCGATAGTTTTGACACTTTCATACTTTGTTAACGAGTATTATGTTACCTGTGTTTGGGAAATTATGTGAGAAGTTTCGAGTTTTATGCGCTATAATTGCAATATTAGTGTGTTTTAGGAGGCGCGTAGTATGATAAATCTTGTATGATAATAAATTGTTTTTTGAGATTAATTGCTAATGTTCCAAATCTGGCTTTCTCTGCAAAGCTCCTAGACAAGTGGCATAAACGCTAATCGAATGTTTCAAATCTTGTGAATACCCAGTTTCTGGGTAGGCTGGTTTTAAGGTGCATCGCGGCCGATCGCGAGCCGCGCGCGGCTTACGACAAGCGGCTGATGCGCGCGTCTGTCGCAGACCTCGGAAACGGCGCCATACATTCTCATACTCTGAGTATTGTCGTATCGGCCGCGCGCGTCAGGCGCTTGTTGTAAGCCGCGCGCGGCTCGCGATCTGTCGCCATGCACGGAAATGAACCTTTATTTACAGGATTACGTGTAGGTTCATGATAAAACATAATGTTGTCTTTGCTTCCTAAGTATATAAAGAAGTTAGAATTTGCTTTCCTGTACTGAAAGAAAATGGAAAGAGAAGTGTGTGAAAGGAAAAACGGTGAGAAAAGGTGATGATACGTCCATTAGGAAGTCTTCCGAATGGACGTTCCGTTTGACGCATACGAAGTTGCGAGGGTCAGCTAGTATATCTATATTTCTGAGAGCTGAAGGTTCATGCTAGTATTATAAATGTGAAAGTAACTCTGTCTGTCTGTTTTAAGCCGCCTGAGCCGATTTAGATGAAATTTGATATAGAGATAGATAGTTTACTCAAATACAAACTATCTCAATACCTTATACAATGTGCCCCAATATCACTTCCAACGCCACTTGTCCAAATTGTGGATCTAGAATAACGCTTGCCCCAACGTCGGTCCCAACGCCACTCGCCCAACGTATGGATCTAGAATAACGGTCGTCTCATCGTTAGTGCCAATGCTGTTTTCTAGATCCACACGTTGGTACCTATATGTAACGCTATCTTCTTGATAAAATTTATTTAGTTTAGTTGTTTATGTAGTGAATGGACAACAAGAAAATAATGATTTCCTATTTTCCTTAATAGACCGGGAGGAGAACGCCAAAAACTGCAAGCACTGTTTTATAAAGGCTGATTTTTTATATGAAGTCACATTAGTAGAGTAAAGACATACCCTTTCGTCAGTCAGCTGGATTCTTTAGCGTTTGGCGTTAATCGGCTACTGACGGCATCTGTTACAGAGTTATGCAGACTGACTGATGTTAATGTGATTCTGTTAATATTCTTTACCGGTTGTACTAAATTTCATATCACGCATTCGATAGAATGCGCAGATTGAGCACGATTAAAGAATACAACTTTGACGTATGACTGACGCGCCTGGTTACAAAATATTGCATGACTGACAAACGTGAAACTTGTTTTGAGTTAATATACTGCTAGAAAACTATTTTTAAGTAGGAAAGAAGAAAGTTTAGAAAGCAGTTTCACGATATGTTATAATAATAATCATCAGCCTATCACAGTCCATTGCTGGACATAGGCCTCTCTAATTGCACGCCACTTTGTTCTATCCTCGGCTTCTCGCATCCAGCTCCTGCCAGCAGTTTTGCGTAGATCATCATGCCACCTGGCCTGAGGGCGTCCTACACTACGTTTGCCGAGACGTGGTCTCCACTCAAGAACTCGTTTAACCCAACGGTTGTCGGTTCTTCGGCTAATATGGCCAGCCCACTGCCACTTCAGCTTGCTAATCCGGTAGGCTATGTCGATAACTTTGGTTCTCTGCCGGATCACCTCATTTCTGATTTTATCCCTAAGAGAAACTCCGAGCATAGCCATATTCCATAGCCCGCTGAGCGACTTTGAACTTGTGGACCAGCCGTACCGTCAGTGTCCACGTTTCGGCTCCGTATGTCATGACGGGTAGGACAAACTGATTGAAGACTTTAGTCTTAAGGCATTGTGGGATCGACGATGAGAAAACTTGACGTAACTTCCCAAACGCTGCCCAACCCAACCAAATTCTCCTGTTCACCTCGTCCTCGAAGTTGTTTCTACCTAACTGCAATGACTGCCCGAGGTACACATATTTTTGAACTACTTCGAGAACGGCGCCGTGCACCGCTATCGGTTCCGGTAGTACATGTTCATTGAACATGATCTTTGTTTTATCCAAGTTCATTCTTAGGCCGATGCGTACAGAGGAGTTAGCCAGGTCATTCAGCATCTGTTGTAGGTACTGCAGCGTTTCTGCCATGATGACGATGTCATCTGTAAATCGCAGGTGAGAGTTGTATTCACCATTGATGTTGATGCTCCGCCTTTTCCAGTGCAGCGTCTTGAACATATCCTCCATTGCACTTGTGAACAGTTTCGGGGAAATAACGTCCCCTTGCCTCACTCCTCGATGCAATGGTATAGATTTTGTTTCCTGATTCTGTACTTGGACGGACATGGTGGCGGCTTCGTAGAAACATCTCATCACTTGGATATATCGCCAATCTACTTGGCATCGCTGCAGGGACTCCCGAACGGACCAGATTTCAATCGAGTCAAAGGCCTTCTCATAGTCCACGAATGCTAGACACAGGGGCTGATTATACTCCTGGGTCTTTTGTATAATATGCCGCACTGTGTGGATGTGGTCTATGGTCCCATATCCGCTCCGAAATCCAGCCTGTTCCGGTGGTTGGAATTCGTCAAGTCTTCACGCAAGGCGGTTCGTGATGACTCTAGAAAACAGCTTATAGACGTGGCTTAGAAGAGAAATAGGTCGGTAGTTCAGCCGGGTCTTATCTCCCTTTTTGAAGACAAGACGATTACACTTTTACTCCACGCCTCTGGAGTTCTCCCTTCGAACAGGACAGCATTAAAGAGCTTTTGGAGCTCCCTTAGTACGGGTTTACCACCAGCCTTTAGCAGCACGATTTCGTCAATGTTGACTTCTGGCAGGTCTTCGGTGTAGTGGCGTGTTAGAGTGGCTCTAGGACCCTCATTTTCAGGATCAGGTCGAGATGCATGCGAAGCATTTAACCGGCCATAGAAGCCTTCCACTTCGGAGAGGACTGCCGGCTTCGAAGAAAACGACTTCTCCACTTGTTGTGGTCAACTTCGTCAGGTGGCTTCTTTCAAGAGATTGTACGAACACTTTTGACCCCCGGTTCTGCTCGATCGCTCTTTTAATCGAGAGAGTGTTGGAGTGCCGAAGGAAGTCGTATAAGCTTATTGATCTCTTGGTTTAGAGCGCGCTTTTCCGACGAAATGATGAGTGGGTTTTCACGTCGTTTCTTCATTAGCTCTAAAGTCTTTTCCGAAAGCTTTGACTTCTTGCCCTTACGTTGCATTTCACGAAATCTCGTACCTTCTTCCCTGAGTATCCGAACCACATTTACGAGCTTCTGGTTTACGTCTGTTGTGGTTTCCATGGCAGCAAATCGGTTCTCCAGGTTTGACTGGAACGCTTCGGATCCTATCATGGTTTGGAGCAAAGTAGGTCGGAGCCTGGACCTCATCAGACGGGCACGTTCCGCCTTGAAGTCGATATTCAGAGAGCCTCGTACAAGTCGGTGATCACTACCGGTATTGGTCAAGGTCATTCAAAAACTTTTAATCTGCCACTGTGTCAAACGCTGATGAATCCAGCTGATTGACCAAAAGAGTATTTCTTAATTCGAATAATGTGATGTAATATAAAAAAATTGCCTTTATAAAGTGTTTGCATTTTTTGGTGCTCCCCTCTTGGTCTATAAGAATTGGGAGCTACAACCAATTTTGATGAATACTTTAATTATAGGCAAACGCGTCGACTAGAGCCAATAATATTTGAATTGGTACAATAATTCTTCCATTACTTGATCATCTAATTTAATAGCTTTGTGTGTGTCACTTTATTAATAAAGTTTCATTACTTAGATACTTACAATTTATTTTTGTTTATTAACAAAAATAAACTGACAAATAAATTTCAAATATTATTTACGACTAACAACTGCTATTCTTATTAAACACAAAAGATAAATAAGAGGATAAGAAAGTATTTTTTAAAGTTAATATAAAATCAAGCTGGGACAACTAAAATGATAAATAAATAAAGTACATGTTGTTTTTATTCTGGTACTTATAAAAGTCTCAGTAGATAGGCACTGGCAAAGATTTTAAAGCCTCTTAAGAAACGACCTCTAGCAAATAGAAAGACAATAAAAAAGTTACAAAGTAAAATACGAAGTAAACAAGAAACAAAACGCAAGAAAAATATAAATTTTCATCGTATTTTCTTACAAAGCTTTTAATTTTATAAAGAAATAACAAAGATAAAAGTTATCCAGTTCGTCGTCGTGGATTGAATGATGATCAGTTAACTGATGAAATGAACTAAAACTTATATCCACTTTCGTCTCATTCTGTATTCGAACCGAGTGAATGAACGAAAGTTAATGCAATCGACTGAGAATCGCCAATGGGCTTGAAATTTATCTTTACATAAGCATTTTATTTATACACCGTAAATTTGTACCTAGTCGTTTTACTACGTAGTATAGTATTATATTATCTGTGACTACGTGTACTCCTAAACGACTACAAAATCTGGATGTATTTCCACCGAGTGAAGATGTCAAAATCGGTAGATATTAGGCTAGTCTTAACGATAAATGATAACACGATATATCTCATATTGTACGATACTTTAAACTAAACGGCTATTATTAAACTATTTATATGTAATGTCTTCATTCACTGTCTATGAAAGTTAGAGCCTTTATTTCACAGAATTAGTACTTACTTGAAATATTTTCAGTTGCTCACTAAATCGCTCTCGCGAGCATGTCAGCTTTGTTAGTGCTTTTTAGGGTTCCTTAAAATGGCAAAACGGAACCCTTATAGTTTTGCCATGTCCGTCCGTAGCTCAGCTCAGAGACTACTAGTGTTAGAAGGCTATAAATTTGCATGGATACACATATTACTTATGCCGACAAAGTGAAAAGAATAAAATTATGAAAAAATTTTTTTAGGGTACCTCCCCTATAAGTAAAGTAGGGATCATTATATAGGTCGTTTAAAAACATTTATTTTTCGATTTAGGGATCCATTTGTGAAATATTAAGTGCAATTTTTTGTTAGAGTCAAGTGTCCTCGCACTGCCAGCTAAATGGTTGATGTTGGGTATATGAAAAAATATTCACAGTAGTAGTATAAATAGTGAAATTAAAAGGAAAACTATCACACCTAAGTAGGATTTACAGCTTAACGAGTAACAGCAGAGTAGTGAAAAATAACAAAATTTTCGTACAAATTCCATTGAAAAATACTTATTAAAATTGGTTGAGCCGTTGATCAGCTATGATTATATGTATAACGTTGTTAGTAGTATGAAACAAAAACAACAGAAAACCCACTTCTTAAGCCGCATATATGGATGGCGGGGGGGGGGGGGGGATACATTGTGCATGGCCTGACATGTACTTGCCCGGTTTTATTATATCCTTCTTTCCTATTTCTTAATTTTTACTTTGCTTACTATGCTGAACATAGCTCTGATTGATTGTAGGCAGTTACTAAAGCTAAATTTATCGAATATAAAATAGAAGCTATATAGCAATGTCAGGATAATTTACCGCACTATTTAGGGATTCTATTTTCCCTGAAGGTGTATATTTTCTTTTATAGTAATTTTATCCATTATACCCATTTTATAAATACAAAGGAAAAGAAAGAATAGAAAAAATTGAGGTCTAGTAACATAGTCCTGCCATGTAGTGTCTTGCCATGCCTCACATATGGATGCCAAACATGGGCACTAAACCAGAAACATTTTTTAAAACTAAGAACATGTCAAAGAGGGATCGAAAGAAGTATGGTAGGTGTCACGTTACATGACCATAAGAGGGCAGAGGAAATAAGATCTTTGACAAAGGTGGAAGATGTTATCAAGAAAATTAGAGAGCTAAAATGGCGATGATGACGGTTTTCGCGAAGGACACGGCACCATAGAACAAGTACATAGACTTGTAAACACCATAGGACTGACATTTGAAAACAAGCAATATTGCTCAGCTGTGTTTTTGGATATAGGACAGGCGTTCGACAAAGTTTGGCACGAAGGGCTGTTGTATAAAATTAAAAAAGCGCTCCCACACAGCTTTTTATTCATAATGAAATCTTATTTAAGTAACCGCAGCTTCGAAATCAAATACAAGAGCGAAACATCCGATTTGTGCAGTATACTATCAGGACTCCCTCAAGGCAGTATACTGGGTCCTGTACTCTATCTTTTATTTACCGCTGACCTGCCAATTCATGTTGATACCACTATTGCTACATATGCCGATGCCACAGCTCTCCTATCGGTGAGCGATAACCATATAACAGCGACTAATAATCTACAACATCATCTATCAGACATGGAAATTTGGTTTGACCTATGGCGAATTAAAGTAAATCAGAGCAAGTCTGTGCACGTCACGTTTACTTTACGAAAAGAGACTTGCCCGCCTGTTAGTTTGCATAATACACAAATACCACAATCCAATGAAGCTAAATACCTAGGCATGCATCTGGATCGACGCCTTTCGTGGAAAAAGCACATCTGGAGCAAACTTAAACAACTTGACGCCCGTATGCGATCCATGTATTGGTTAATTGGACGAAATTCAAGACTCTCTAGCACTAGTAAACTAGCAATATATAAAGCAATCTTAAAACCCGTATGGACCTATGGCATACAGCTTTGGGGTACAGCGAGCCACAGCAACATTGAAATCCTGGAAAGGTTCCAAAGTAAGGCCATACGAAACATGTTAAATATCCCGTATTACATAAGTAATAAATACATATATATGGATCTGGAAATGAAAACTATTAAGCAAGAAATGGCAAACTTCAGTAGAAATTACCAAAAAAGGTTATCGACACATACCAATGAGCTGGCATCAAGACTCGAAGGCGAAGGAAGTGTGAGACATACGAGACTTAGAAGACACAGTATCTGCTCTCTGATAAGCAGATATGAATAACATTATATAGTTATACTATAGAGGAATGTTCACTGGAGCCATCTTTAAGTTACTACATAAATAACCAGTACGATAGTACAACACAAGAGTGGCTCATTGTGTTAAACACAGATTGCCAGGTTGCAGTTTCGGAGAAAAAAAAAAAAAAAAATGGCGATGGACAGGGCACATGACAAGAGATAGTAGGATAAAATGGACAAAGATCATAACCGAATGGCAACCACGTAATGGTAAAAGAAAAAGAGGAAGACAAGTTAAAAGATGGACAGACGACATCAAGAATATTGGAGGAGCAACCTGGTCTAGAATAGCAAACAACAGAGAAGAAAGGAAACAGCTGGAAGAGGCCTTCGTGTCACAGGACACGCTGATTACTAAACCGAGCAATCCAATGTGATGACTTAATTTAATAAGATACAGATACATTGTAAACACTGTAAATATTTAGTTTCAGCAATAAAGGCTTAATAATAAAAAAAAATAAACATAGTCCAGATAGGTGGTTCGATTCCGGCCCCGGTTTGGCTTACGGAAGTCTCGGGTTCGATTCCTGGGTCTGGACTTAAAATTTTTCTATCTTCCAAAAATGCAATTATTGTATGTATATTTTCTTTTATATTAAAGCAACTCCAGGAGTAGCGATTATCCCTGAGTCATGTGCTACTTTTAAAACAGACAAATCATAGACCCAAAGTACCCAAACACAGAACAACAACTTTTCCTGTGAAGTGATCAAATAGAACCCTTTGCTTCACAGTCGTTGGTTCGATCGATCACTACACACCGGGTATTTTGTGGTACAATAAACTTCTTGCATCAAAACTATCTGTTTTAGGTCAAAACAACTTGCAGTAATTTTCCCAGTATCAACACCATCTTTCGGATTAAATAACACGAGAGTAAATGAGACATTTGCTCCTCCCTGCGCCATTTCAACCGAATCAAGCGTAATTAGATTGAATGTTTGTTTGTCTGTGCAGAACCACAGAAGTTGTGTCCTGTTCCGGATAGAGATACCGACTTGTTTCTTTCCGTTTTGAGTAAACAACGTGACGCCATGATTTGTTCCACTTGGAACTTGCAAACTTTTTTGTTTTGTTGTTCTCTGTCTGTGATGTTTGTGGTTATTCTAATTATGTATATGAGTTAGAGAAAAATACTGTTTATGCATTTAAAACGCTTTTTTTTTTGTTTTTAGAATGAGATTGACGTAAAATTAAATGCTTTTAATTAATGGATGATATATAGTTTTTTTATGTTTAACAGGTTTGTTGAATACATCAAATGAGCGCTATATTTAAAGGGTTCTATATAGTTATTTTTTGGTATTTCAATATAGATATATTAAGGCTATATCGGTATACAAGCTTCAAAACGATACCCATTTTTGCCTGACTGCCGAGGAGGGTTACGTGTTTGACGTGTAAGTATGTATGTATCCTTCTAATATTCCCATGTCCACTCATAGCTAGTCAACGGCTCAACCAATTTCAATAAATGATACGTCATTACATTCATCTTGATGACGCCAGTGTCACTGGTTACATATTTCAAATTCTTAAAAACACAAAACGACGGATTAAATAATAACAAGGTGTATATAACAATAAGAACTATATTATTAACGTTTTTGCTATGATTTATAACATTAATTAAACGTTAATAATATAGTTCTTATTAAATCACCTCGTAATTATCTTATACAAAAATACTAAATAGAAAAATACATTTCAAAACTTTACAAAAAATACTAAATAGAAAAATACATTTCAAAACTTTAAATAACACACCTGCAGAAAATCAGAAAAAATATACTCTTCATATAAATATCATGCAGTCGGAAGCATTAATGAATTTGAACTTAATATCGTGCCGCCGACTGCAAACCGACTGAAATCTAATTTTTTATTTAGTATTTTTTTAGTCGTTGCAGGCGGGTTTTTTGTTAGTTCCATTAAAAGAACCATTTTTTTACTGCATGAATTAGGGAAACAAAATTCTGTGATAACTCATAATTCTACATTCACTTTGAATGCCAAGTTTTATTTACCACCTTGGCATAGGATAGAACTAGGACTGAGAAGCTTTAAGTCTTGCTACAGAAAGGAAAGTATGTAGAGTGCCAGCTTTTACAAGATGAGAGAATAAAGAGACCCTTAAAAATAAGAGCCTACTTTTTTTCTAAAAGGCCGGATACACACCTGCTACAAAAAAGATACCCTTTACATTATTAACTGTAAAGGGTATCTTTTTTGTTGCAGGTGTGTGACTGCATGATATTAATCATGCAGTCGGAGGCATTGTTTCAGTTTTTTGGCGGGCGGGTATTTTCTTTTTTTTATTGAAATAATTTTTTCAGCATTTATTATTCCAAATTACGTTTATGTATATTAGTTAACAACTTTTAAAATCCATTAATTCCATCAATTTATTTTCTGTTTTGAAGATTTTTTATACATAAATATATATTGGCGCTATTTGTCTTTTGTATTTATTTTAAAGTACAAAGTGTCACTTTTACAACTAAGACGAATCTTACGATACCTCTTGAGCTAAAATCCATCAAGCCGTTTAGGCTCTAGGCCGTGCCAAAAAATTATACTTACACTCGAAAAACACAACCCTCCTCTTGCGCAGTCAGGTAAAAACTACAAGAAAACATACAAAACTACAAATACAAATCAAGTAGTCCAAATAAGAGTGTTACACAGTGTGGGGTCCGCGCTCGTATATAACCGCTAGGACGTCGTAACTCTCCGTGATGGATTAGTGCTTTTCCGGCTTTTCAACGGACCCCTAAATGGACAGACCCTTGAGGGAGAAGCATCTGTTTGCCCATTACTATGAACGAATTTTGGTCTGGTGTAAAATGTTGTTTAATATGAATATCTGGTCGGTCGGTAGGTGCTCGGGTGAAAACGTTTTTCATTTTAATGGTTCTGGTATTTCGTTTTCATGGTATTCTATTTTTGGATTTTAATGGTTAACGCTGAGCGAACAGTGATTGAGTAATTAAAAATAGCGTTTTAAATATTCGAGGTTTGGTATTTATAATATTCAGTACATAGTCTTAATAGGTATACATGTATTACATATAGGTATGCAGGTAGGTATAATTTTACATAGGATGGAATGAAATTTTAATCACTATAAAATGAAATTTACTGCGGTGTAAATAAAATAGTACCCATAACATAACTTTCATATTCAGTGCAGATATAATTTTATTTTGAACAAAGTCGAGTTAGTTACACCATTTATAATTCAGCAACGAGTGGTCTGATTTTTGTGATTTTTGATTGGTTGTATTTGTCTCCGTTCCGAATAATACAATAAAAAAATAATAAAAAATCACGAAAAAAATTACGGAGAGGAACAAAGTTCGCTGGGACAGCTAGTAACAATGATAACTATTGTTTCCTAGTCTATGGTCGAATAATCAAACGTCACTCAGTTTAGAGACTTCTTAGAAGTGAAACTGATCTAATCACACCTAGATGTAGTCACAAAGTTCCTTTCCCCTTTTAAATACGATTGTTAGAGTAGGTATTTGAAGGTTAGACAGAAACTTTAAAATATATATATATATATATATATATATATATATATATATATATATATATATTTATAATATGTATATTATATATGTATATAATATATTTCATAATGTGTACAAATCGCGAAAGTTTATCAACAACTCAGGCAGGCAGCAGCAACATCGTCACTATTATGAATATGATGCAACAGGTCAAAAATTTGAAAAAATTGTCCTACATTGTGTTGAAATATTACCTACTAGTAGTGCCCGCGACTTTGTCCGCGTGATCCTGTTCGTGAGTCCTGTTCACTCCTTATACATGTTAGGGTGATGTCACTTCTTACATCATCAGCTGTCTAACAGTTAAAGTCCTGTCGAAATACGTCCAGCCGTTTCGGAGATCACTAGCAACAAACAGACAGACAGACAAATAAATAAATAATTTGTTCTTGTTACTAGTACCGTTCCTTTTATATGCATTTAGAAAAAAACTGATATTTTGACATTACAAACAGACACTTTACTTTTAATTATTTGTATGTATAGGTATATGTATAGAAGATTATATATATATATTAATATAATAAAGCTGAAAAGTTTGTTTGTTTGAACCCGGTAATATCAGGAACTACAGGTCCAATTTGAAAAAAATATTTTACTGTTGGATAGCCCATTTATCGAGAGATATCTATATAACATCACGCTACGACCAATAAGAGCGGAGCAGCAATGAGAAATGTTGCCAAAATGGGGAGGATTTACGCAGACCAAGTTGCACGGGACAGCTAGTAGATAATATCCACCAATTTGTATTAGGCCTGCGTGTCGTGGATTACGGTCCGTTCTTCCCCCAGAGAGGAGGCCTGTTTCCCGAAGTCCCCGCAATGGAAGTGTTATTCTTAACATTAATTTATTAGATAATAATAGTCATTAAAAAATTCAGTTATGTATTAGGTTATGTACTGGCTAAAGGAGAAATATCTCGCGACAACTCAATTTTACAAGATTTACACAACCATTATTCCCTGCGTAATAAATCTTTAACAACACAGACCGTACTTAAAGACGTGAAGACTCACATAAAATGATTCCAAGTACCCATAAGCAGTTGAAATAAACTTTGTACAACATCTATAAATTAAAGATATTGTTAAAAATTTAATCAGACTTCGTGGAGTTGAAGTTTTAAACGGCGCAAATGAAATTACTTACCGTTCTTATCTTAAAAAGTTTCGTTTGGAGAGAATTTAATATAACCTCGGAAGTTGGTATCTGAACCCGTGATGGGGTTAGGTGTGAATTAATTTTATGTGTACATTCATTATTATAAGCCTATCTCGTGTTGCGACTGTGTTATGACACTTTGAAGGTTGTTTCAAGAAGGGTATACCTAGATAAAACTTTCTAAAGCACACTCGTATTTTGTTCGCAATTTATGTAGGTTAGAAAGAGATAGACAAAACTCCTTGTCACGTATTTAAAAAAATATATAACCAGTATTCTTATTTTTGAAAATATTCAGCTTTTTACTTCACGTTTGTGAGATACTCGTAGTTTAGTTGAAATTCTTAGGTATACAAGTTGGACATCAGTTCAGTCGTTTTGAACATCATATACAGGGTGTAACAGAAAGGTGTGATCAAATTTCAGCAGCCGATAGGGTATGTTATCAGTATTACACCTACCATGGTGCCATAGCTAGTTGCATTATTATTACATAGTTAAAGCATATTCTTTTTGTCAAAATTCAGTAGTGAAAGGCGTATGGCATGAGAATTATACCTCCCCTGGTACAAAATTCGATGGGATTATTATGGCATAGAACTTTTTAAGTCATACTTTTCTTAATTAATAATATTTTAATTCATATATAAAGGAATGAAAAAATAATAAATATTTTTTGGGTACTCCGATTTTGATAAAATTAGGAATGTGCATTCAGTATCATGGGCACATACTAACCCTTGAATATGACCACACCTTTCTAAGTTTTTAATGTTATGTCAGGATTATTTTTTTGTGCGCACTTAAGCTTGTTGCAAATGTCTCATTACAGCATGTCAATATTTTTTTGCAGTAACATTAACTGTTTTGTCATTTTCTTTTGCAATAATAATTGATCTCTCTTAAGTCGGTCTCTCATGCCTGACAATCATGATCAGTGTCAGAGTTGCATCTTTAGAGAATCATCTGTCTCCACCGATCTCTGTCTAGCGCTCTCTTGTGACCGTGCAAAGATTTGAAATAATACATGAAGGAAAGGAAATTTATATCATTAAATAGATCACTCTATTTTCTCTAATTTCAAAATTTAGTTCTTTTTCAAAAGCATTTTTTTTTTATAAAAGACGACTTCCGCAGTTGGGTACAAGCCCTGTATCGCGGAGATTTTACAACCATAAAAGTCACAGACACAAAGTACACCCAGACTCGGAACAACAATTTGTGGATCACACAAAGTGGTGTCCCGTGTGGGAATCGAACCCACGACCTCTTGCGTCTCAGTCGGACACACTCCCATCGCGCCACAGAGACAGTCTACGATGTGACGCTTAATACAATGGGCTATTTAATTCAAATACAATAATTGCATTTTTGAAAGATAGAAAAATTTAAAGTCCAGACTCAGGAATTGAACCCGAGACTTCTGTAGCCAAAACGGGGCCAGAAGCGAACCACCTATCTGGCTATGTTACTAGACCTCAAATTTCTCTATCCCTTGATGCTTGCGAGTTTGGGCCCAAACTCGCAAGCAATAATATTATTGTATTTGTAAAGTAATTGGCAAGAAATGCCTATAAAAATTACTTCTCTATTTAATTCAAGTTAAATATATGCAATATTCTGTAGTTTAGTTCACCAGTACGACACTCAATGTGCCCTCGCCTTTGGTGTACAAGTATTTAAATTCACATAGTACGGAAACGAGCTGGTCATAACATCGCTGTAATGTATTTGAATGTTCCGGCAACTTAATGTGTCCAAAGTTCCACTACATGATTAAAACCCGCTATTTCGTATTGCGAGAATATATTTTACACGCGTTTTGTTTTAATTATGTGTGTAGTGCCTAATGCGGTGAAGATTTTTTTTACAGCATTAATAAAGAAATGTACTAATGAGATTTTAATTTAAACAACCTGAATCTCGGCTTATTTTTTGATAGGGACATAAATCTACTTCCTAATATTAAATAAAAATTATAATATATCGTAGGTGATAATACCTACGCTAAGTAGTACGGGTTTAAATAAGTGTGCCTTGTACCTTTAAAACGATAAAAACTATCTTATGTCTTTCCCCTGGATTCAAACTATCTCTATACCAAATTTCATCTTAATCAATTTAGCTGTTTGAGCGTGAGAGCGTAACAGACAGATAAACAGACAGAGTTACTTTCACATTTATAATATTAGTATGGATTAGTTTTTCACTATAGGCAACGACGTGACTTGTAACAAATCTGGAGATAGGTTTTATGGAGGTACATTAAGTAGTATCTACCTAGTAATTATTTCAGTAGTAATAAAATGTATTGTATTTTTATAGTACTTTTTTGTAGAATATTCGGTATGGGTTTTCTTCTTTAAATTAGTTTGGGCACTTTATTAGGGATGTTTGGCTGTTTAAAAATTGTCATGTACATATCTGAGACCCTCATATAATAATATTTTAATATAATACTAATATTTATTGTCATAAAAGTTACAAGATTTTCTTGACTAGTGAATGGAGCCTCCTTTCAAGCAAGTAGATGCCTGTATCAGGAGACTCTGCTAGATTAAACATTGTATGAATTTCAATATTATTATTAAGCTTTTAATGTTAAGTAAAAATAAATAATGAGATACTTAGGTACTTGAAACACAGGCGATGTTAACTAATCTGTCAACGATTTACAATTGCTGTGAAAATTCGCTTGTGATGTAGTTAAAGTAATACAAAATCGTAACATTAATCTGTATTGAAGAATAAATTGTTAAAAAAAATAATTTTATTTGCTAATAGAATGTTTTTTTTTACATACGATGAACGAGGAATACAAAGAGTAAACTAATACTATGGAGGAATTTATTATTCTTTTACATTTTAACAGTAGCTGTCATTGTCATTTTAATAGACTAACGGCCGGTCTCAATAATCTAACTATCGATGGATTTGACTACTAGAGGTATATATTTGACAAAAGCTCCATAAAAAATATGTCAAAATTCTACCTCTAGTAGTCAAATCCATCGATAGGTAGATTATTGAGACCGGCCGTAAATAAGACGTTTATACTTAAGTAATACCAAAGAGAATTAAGAAATCTCTATGATTAAGAATAATTTCATCCGAACAAGAAATTGAGGAATGTCAAGTCAAATTAGTATCTTTTTTATAAAAAGTCAAAACGAATCGTTCTGTAGAGATTTGTATGCAATTTAACATTGTGACGTCATTATGTTCTGGCTTCAAATCATTTACTTTTAGTATTTATTTTGATGATTACAAATACTAAAACATATTAAATTATGCTCGAATATATATTTTTAAGATCATTTAAAGGCATATTATTATTTGGTAAGTGTAAAATAATTTATTGTTATTGATTGATTTGACATTCAAATACCTAATTGGTTAATGTCATGAATTGCGTTTCGTTTCTGATAGATGTTTTTAATTGAAATATTTTAACAAAATTATGAAACAAACATGAAGGTATTATTACTTAAAATTATATAACCAGCGTATATTTCTATTAATCACCATTATTTAAAGGTATCTATACTAATATTATAAAGCTGAAGAGTTAGTTTGTTTGTTTGAACGCGGTAATCCCAGGAACTACTGATCCGAATTGATAAAATATTTTTTTGTTGGGAAGCTCAAATGAACTTCCCAACAAAAAAAAAAAATTAAAAGCCTTCCTCGATAAATATCGAGGAAGGCTTTAGGCTATATAACATCACGCTACGATCAATAAGAGCGGAGCAGCAATGAAAAATGTGGCAAAAAGGGGGAAAATTGACGCATACCAAGTTGCGTGAGACAGCTAGTTATTGATAAATATGTTATTGTGATTTCTTTAAAATATTTATCCAGAATAAATAAAACATATAAATGACATTATTGAATCTTTCAGAAATTGCAGAGCACTAAACTAACTTTGAAATACATGAATAATATCGGTGACTTTGAGAATAATCGTGTTTGACATTATATAACTGCTCAAGGTCCTTTGAGCATCGAATATAATATATGCTTTAAGTAACTTTGATAAATTTGGCCTGTTAGTCTAGTGGTTAGTGACCCTGACTGCTAAGCCAAAGGTCGTGGGTTTGATCTCCACCCAGGATAAAACTTTGTGTGATGAGCACGATGGTTTATTCTGTGTCTGGGTGTTATTTATCTATAAAACGTATGTATTTAAAAATATATAACTATGTTTACCAGTTGTCTGGTTTCCTTATTACAAGCTCTGCTTAGTTTGGGATCAGATGGCGTTGTGCGAGTTGTCCTAAGATATTATTATATTATTATAATAACTATTTAGTGGTTAAAACACCTATCGAATTGTTCGACAAACATGTATTATCATGTGTATTTAAAGACCTTTCAGTCTACCCGTGACCACGGCCGTTGCAATACGGTCGAAATGTCGAGAAATAAACAAAGGTATTTTAGCCTTAAAATAAAATATTTACGCGATTAAGACCCGTGGCTTATAAAATTTTATAAAGACCTTTAAACTTGACAATACCTTTCTTGTGTGCAGAGAAGTAATCATAAAAAGTCTTTGAATAAGTAACTTCCGATTGTCGGTATACAAAACCGGGATCTGTCGGTATTATAAAAGGGTCAGAGTAATAACACGAGATGAATGTTTGGATCGACGTGTCAGGAAATGTCCAGTTTCCGCCCGTCACACCGACAGGGTACGCGTGACGTCTCACCATAAGCATTAGGTTCAATTCAGCGGAATTAATATGGATACTATCGATAATATTTTAGGAACTTTTGCAATAGTCATTATTTTAAATGGGATTACAAGCATTTATACAGAATGATTTTTAATATACTTATAACCTTTCGCTCTTGGCTTCTTTAAATTACACCAAATAACTTCGTTCTTAATATAATTATTAAATACTAGAAGAAGCCTCGCGATTTCACCCGCGTAGTTCCCGTTCCCGTGGGAATACTGGAATAAAAAATAGCTTATGTCACCCGGGGTTAGTGCAGCTTCACAACGATGAAAGAATTTTTCAAATCCGTCCAGTAGTTTCGGAGCCTATTCAATACAAACAAACCACCAAATCTTTTCTTTATAATATTAGTATAAATATAGATATAGAAGTATAGATAGTATAGATAATTAAATTTTTTTTCACATCTCTTTATTCTGACATCTCACAGCCGTCATGTTTGTTTTTTTCAAACGTCACATAACTAAGACACTTGGGCGATCTAGATGAATCTTTCGCCATCTTAATTTAAAATCATAATATAATCCGTTAGTGGATTGTGAGATATCAGGTAATAAAGAATATTAAAAACATATATACATACATACAAGATGCGCGCCAAAAACATAACACTTCCTTACAGTCGGGTAAAAATAATAACATTACAATTGATTTTTTTTAAAGGTTTCTAGCAATGTGGAATTGTTGTCCCAAATTATTAGCAATCCCGTTAACCCCTCCAGCTAAGCTCAAAGGCTTGTGTTAGGAGTGTATTCACGTCGATAGTATAATGGATAGGATTCGAACCCGTGACCTCACGATTGCGAGACCGATGCCTTAACCATTAGACTACCGCCGCTTTATTTAGATTATATTAAGGGTAGATTCCGCGAAACAGGGTTGGGCTCTCTCAAAAATTTATATAGAAAACCTAAATATTAAGACATGAAAAAATGTTTGTCAGTAGTCAAAGAGCTTTTCTAGTAGATGAATTAAATCTTGAAGTTGCGAAAAAAATGCAAAAACGACCATTTTCGTATTGTCATAGTCATGGCGTTCGTAATCTAACATACATATGTACGAACGAATATTCTACTTTATTTTGACCTGAGCGCAGGTGCGCACTGTCAAGTAATGATTGTGTGCGGAAGAGCGAGGCCGGCGTTCGTGTCGCTGTGTACGTAGCGCTAAATAAATAATTCTCTCAGTGTAATGCCCCCTTAAATGTTGATAAACTTTCGCGATTTCTACACATTATAAAATTATGTTTACTACGGATCTTAATCGTGTGAATAATTTAAGGTAAAATACCTTGTTTATTGCCCGACGTTTCGACCGTATTGCAATGGCCATGGTCACGAGTAGACTGTCCGTATTTGGTCTGTTGGTCCAGCCGTTTAGGAGTTTAGTGACATACACACATTTATTTTTGAAAAATAACTGATGATTACATTTCACATTACATTGTTAATAGGATTTGGACTGTTACAATGATTAATAAATTAACTAATGTTTGATTAATAATTAAAAATATAACTAGGTCCAAAAAACTACCCCATTGGATTGTATTACTGATTCTGAGCGAACTACTTTCAGGTTTGCACTATAACAAGAATAACGTTGTATACTGAAAAAATCATAATTTCGGACAGTTGTACTAGAAAACATGTAGGTAGTAGGTACATACATTGTACCCGAAATGCGTCAATTTTTCTTGTTTTTGCAACATTTTTCATTGATGCTCCGCTCCTTTTGGTCATAGCGTGATGTTATATAGCCTACTAGATTTCGCCCGCGGCTCCGCCCGCGTGTACGCCCGCGTATTTATCGCGATAAAAACTATCCTATGTCCTTCCCCGGGACTCAGACTAAGTATCTCCATACCAAATTTCAACTAAATCGGTTTAGCTGTTTAAGAGTGAAAGCGTAAGCGTAAGACATGTTACGCTTTCACTCTTAAACAGCTAAACCGATTAAGTTGAAATTTGGTATGGAGATAGTTTATAGACAGAGTTACTTTCACATTTATAATATTAATATGGATAACCTTCCTGAATGGGCTATCCAACACTACAATATTTTTCTTTTTTTTAATTTGAACCCGTACTTCCTGAGATTATCGCGGTAAACAAACAAACAAATAAACAAACAAACAAACTCATCAGCTTTATAATATTAGTATAGATGAAAAACAATATGAGATGCATTTATTTTGAAGTATTAATGAGCCAACGCGAAGTGAAAAACAGCAATCATGAAGGCAAATGAACCGTCCTAATGATGTTGTTTTTGAATCATTGCGTAAATTAAGAGACGTCAAAATATTTTTGTGTAAGTACCCACATAAAATAAGTGAATATTTTATACAAAAGTATTTGAGTTAGTAGTTAGTAGCACTGGGAATATTTGAAACCGCTAATGATTTGATATAAAAACTTATTACGGAAGCATACAGTACTTGGCCTAGCAAAAGTTCTTTTTAGGGTTCCGTAGCCATAATGGCAAAACGGAACCCTTATAGTTTCGCCATGTCCGTCCGTCCGTCCGCAGCTTAGCTCAGAGACTGTTAGTGCTAGAAGGCTGCAATTTTGCATGGATCGACAAAGAAGAAAAGAATAAAATCTAAAAAAACATTTTTTTAAATGTATAGTGTGGGTGTGATTATCTTTTCTCACCTATCCCATCGTGTGGGATATCATTAGGTAGATCTTTTAAAAACATTTAGGGGTTTTAAAGATAATTTTTAGATTTATTGAACCGTTTGTAAAATATCAGGCTTGAAAGTGCAATTTTTTGTTAGTGTTAAGTGTCGCCCCCTCCTCTGCCAGCTAAATGGTTGATGTTGGGTATGTAAGCAGTAGTATATATTAGTGAAATTAAAAGGAAAACTATCACATCTAAGTGCACACAGGCATATATTTTCGTATCAATGCCATTGAAAATTATTATTATGTAGGTATACACCTGTATACCTACATAATAATAGTTATCAATGGAATTTGGGGGGGGGGGGACTACGGAACGCTACATTGTGCGTGGCCTGATATGTACATGCCCAGTTTTTTTAGATTAATAAAGGAAAAAGTTGAATAACTTTAAAATGGCTGAATATATTTTCATTAGCTATACAAAGCTAAGAACCATCCCGTTCAAACTAACTTATCAAAAATCGTTTAAGTGCTACGATAGCACACACACACATACACACACACACACAAACACCGTTAAAGTTAGATATTACTTCTCTTCTTTTGCGTCGGGGGTTCAAAAGGTTGTCATTAATGAAATTTGAATAGTATATGATCCGAAATATGATTCGTTGATCACAGACTTACATAATACATAATAACTAACTAACTTTTGAATACCCTTCACCGTAACCAAGTGGAACTAATGGCAAACATCACATATTCAAAAGCGAATCACCATTTATCATAAAACTTAAATCAATGAACTTACGACATCGATTTAGCACTTTGTCCAAAGATTTAATATATTCACCCCTTATATACTTTTACGACCAACCATAACAAACATGTGTGAACACTAAACCCCAAGTGTCAAAGAGAGGCATACGAATACCTAAAGTGATTAATATCGAATCCCTGAATATCTTAGACCAGCGTTTCCCAAACTTTGGTAAGCCCTCGAAACCTTGTTTCCCCATCGTGATATACCCCAAGTTTTTTAACCCTCCTTGTGCACACGGGGAAACAAAAAAAGTAATATACATATACTTATATGTACAATCATAACACAAAAATATAATTTTACCTCTTAGAAAGTGCAACAGATATTACTCTTACTTATAATTAGTGTAAACGTCTAAGGTTAAGTTAGAGTAAAATTGCTTTACATCGTATTCCATAATATTATAAAAGTTTCATAGTAACTGTGTCTGCCTGTCTGTTATTTTCTCACCTCCTTTTAATTGTCTGAGGAAGGGGCCTGGGGAAGGACATTGAATAGTTTTTATATAACCTACACCTTGGCGTTATTTCTAAAGAATAAAAATATGATATCTCCGTGTGTCAAGTTTCTTTTACCACGCCTAAGAGTTCTCCATTATGACCACTGATTCCAAATGCTTTCTAGATACTGTATGATAGACACAATGTAGATAACGAGACAATGTTGCAACTCGTCTTTTTTTAGGGGCCGGTTTTATTTGTATTTTAGCGGTCTTGTCTACCATTTGAGAAACGCTGTCTTAGACGGTTGATTAAATTCCACAGAGTTACATACTGAAACAGAGTAAAGTTCATATCGATTAGAGTCAATAATTTCATTGGGAAGTTTCAGAAGGGACATAAGGGACGTAAAGGGACTATTAATTAATGTCTCACCTCACATAGTTTAAAACGTACTTTGTTGATCTGAAAGCTTTATTGGATTAAATATATTTGGAAACATCGAGACGATGTTTGTGAACTGTTAGTTTGTCTTTTAATACTTTATTTAACCGTATTGTCTTAAATATGCATGAAACGATTCATACATTGTAATGTATATTTGCAAGCATTGACAGAGTTATAATATATGCATTGCATCAACCTTACACTGCTTAGAAAAGCGCTAATGTGTCAAAAACTTTGCACATTTATTCGCAAATGCCATCCTATACTTGCCGGTTCGCGTATTTTTGTGTAATGTGGACCGACATAATGAATTGAAGATGCCTTTTGATGGATAAAATTCTGAAAAAAATCGTAGGCTGCGATAAGATCCCCTCTTGTACTACCTGTAAGCGCCTGTGTAATTTGATTATGTCCTCTGATCTTTTTACCCGACTGCAAGGAAGGGTTATATCTTGTTTGTATGTATGTATGTGTGTATGTATGTATGTATGTAATATTCTTTATTACCTCATATCTTATAAACCACAAGACAGATTTAAATAATTAAGACGTCGTTAAATTTGTCTTGATCGCAAAAATTTTTAGATAAGTGACGTTTGAAAAAAATAAACAAGGCGGTAGTGAGATGTCAAAAACAAGTAAAAAAAAGGTTTTTTCAAATACCGCAATATGGGTATAAAATTAAAGGGCTCATAGTAAGCATTTAAAAAAAGTATAACACGATTGAGACTGTAATACTAAAAATGACAATTAGCAACCATTCTTTTGGCACAGGCGGGTTTTTTAAATTTTATTAAAAAAAGTATAAAAATCTCGTGTCATAGAGTTTGTGGTCGAACTCCACGGAAACGGCTCGACTGTTTTTCAGGATTTTTTTATATATTTGTTAGGTGTGAGAATAGGTCGTAAAGTATTTTTCTTTTTGTCGTGATTTTAGTATATATGAATTACAAAACGGTGAAAATTGACGCAGACGAAGTTGCGAGGGTTAGCTAGTAGTTCAATAAGTGTAATGAGTATCTATCTATCTAAAATTATACTTATCTTAACCATAAAGTTGACTGACTGACAGTTATTAAAGAGGTTGTGAATTTGCTCTCTCTCTCTCTCTCTCTCTCTCTCTCGCTGTGTGTGTGTGTGTGTGTGTGTGTTAATTGTATGTTTGTAAATTACCCGCGACACAGAACTTGTACCAAAGTGCAGGAGTCATTCATACAAATTGCTGCACACATTCACGACTTTGAATATAAATTTACACACAGGCTTCACTCTTATAGATCTTCTCTTCACCCTAATAGTCCAAAACAAATACCTATTTATAAAACGGAAAACGTATTTCAATATGAAAAACCCGAATCATATTTCGCTAAAAACAGACGTCACAAAAACGTATTTGTTACGCCGAAATTAAACAATCACGGAGATGATACTTTACAGCTCCCAAAAGAATTGTTGGACAATATCGTTATATGGGTACAATTTTTCGCGTACAAAATCCCAACATTCTGAATGGATAAATGAGAAGGCTGTGAGGGGTAGAATGTTTGAACAATTAATTATAACACTCGGTTATTCATAGTGATGGCATGTCTTATGTCGTTAAAATATATTATTATACCTATACCCTTGTAATACCAAAATTATATTTAGTCACGAGTTTTCAGGTACTGTGAGAAATTATAAAAATAAAAAAACCGGGCGAGTGCATGTCGGACCATATGCACCTATTCAGTGTAGGGTTCCCGAATCGTTGCTGTATGAATTGTTAAAGTTGAGAAACGCAATTTTTCGGCAATAAATTAATATTCGATCATGTCCGAAATTGAATTATTTATTAAGCGCTACCTTTTTTTCTTTTTTTTCGTCACACGTCACGTCAAAAGATAAGGGGGCACAATTTAAGCAACTTTCGTAGCGATTATTTTCAAAAATACTCACTTCATCCTCAAAATAATCAGCTTCTATTACATGTACGGAGGGCACTCCGTACATGTAATAGAAGCTGATTTTTTAAATATTATTAAACTAAACTATTTATTTTTATTATTTAGGTATCAAAATAAGTAGCAGCTATTACAAGACACCTTTTCACCAAATTTCATCAATATTCATTGTGTAGTCTTTGAGCAAAATGCCTGTGACATACGGACGGACAGACAGACAGACAGACGGACATAATTAAACTACAAGGCTTCCGTTTTTGCGATTTTCGACCAAAAAAAGGAACGTAATGGCTCTTATGTTCCTTTTTTATTTTTATGTATTCGTTTTCAAAAATAAAAAAAAACAAAATAAAGAGTTTTATGTACAACGTGTAACAGATGGATGTAGTAAAAGTCAAGGTGTCTAATTTTATCAAAACAAATTCAAGGTGGGTATATTTAGTCGCTTTTTTATTCAACATAGACAAAGTTAATCATTTTAAACAATGAGTTGAAAAGTTCTACGGAATAATAATAATGCAATCATATTTTGAACCAAATTCCCACTGTAAAACAGGAAATTGGACGCCACACTAAGTCCTATAAAGAACGCATCGAACAACATCCAAATAATCTAGCCCGACCAAACAGAGCGCGATTATCAAAGCGCAAAATACCTCAAGATTTAATCCAATCACAGTAAATATAACAACTGTCTAACCAACGAGACTGTGACACAGGTCACATACTGAAAGGGCCTACATTAGCAACAACCAACATACTGCTTAATGTCCCACGAAGGAGACAGATTGTAGTAAAACAAGGGGACAAAAAAAATATTTTAAACCACTTGAGGTGTAATCCATACCCTGTCCACCATTGAAATTTACAAAAAGAAAATGCTATAGCTATGTAGATGGCATCATGCCAGATGCAATACTCATGTGATATAAATACTATCAGCTGTTCAAATTTAAGCAACTTCATTGGATTTCTGGATTAGACGTAATATATGCTTGTCCGTCTAAAAACTTACTTGTCTCTTTGTGACAAATTTGAAAGTATTTTGCTGATCAGGTGAAAGGTTAGTTTAGTTACTTACTAAATTAAATATGTCTACAGATTTTTCTTTAAACATGCTAACATAAAATTGAAAAGAAAAGTTGAAAATAAACTTTTTTTAATCCTCTTTCAAAAACAATTACAATCGCACAGATCAAAATTTCACTACGACGACACTGCGATACGTAAAGCATTTTTCATAATCTTTTTGCTGAATATGAATTTTTAAAACATGCATATCCATTTTTAATTGGAACTAACAAATGCAGTTGCAAACGGGAATAGATTTTATAAATTGATTTTATAAAATATATTCGCCGTACTATCAACGACAGATTTATTACTAGTCTACTGTATTTTTCATTGAATCTAATCTGTTTCATTCAAAATTATTGTTACTAGTCAGAGTTTGATTTTATAAAATTATTTATACTACGGGTCTTAATCGCGTGAATAATTTAAGGTAAAATATTTCAATAAAATTCCGTTGCAATACGGTCGAAACGCCGAGCGTGAGCGTGAAAAATTTAATGTGAAATACCTTGTTTATACAAGGTATATATAAGGTCACATAATATTCACGCGATTAAGCCCTGTCATATATAAAATGTTATAATGTGTACAAATCGCGAAAGTTTATTAACATTTAGGGTTTGATTTGTGTTTAGATGTACCTCACGACAACGACTGTTCTCTAGACGACGAGATTAGGTTATAAAAAATGGTTACTATGTACCTATTTACAGCGAACAAGACATAATTAGCTATACAAAAATCAGTAACACGGAAAAAAGCGTAACGAACTAGAACAAAGTATTCCCAAATGAAAAAAAGAAACAGATGTTCTTATCAGATATTTCAATGATTTTCCCGTTGACTTCCTCAAACCAGATTATAACCTTGTATAGATAAGAATTTGGACAATAGTCTGTGTCCTTTGTTCTTACAAAATATTTGAATGAAAGTGGCGATACATGTTACAAATTGTCAGGGTCCGCGGTCCCTTGCCTCCTACTGCGATAAACACGACAGAATTTAACGTATCATATTTCGAAGTTAATTGCGCGTTCACTTCTAAAATTGCCACAAAATTAAACGATTCTATGATAAAAACAAGAAATGTATTCCGCGTTATGTAGAACATTCGCGAATTTTATCAAATAGAATGTCGGTTTGGGAGATCAGTACAAACAATTTATTTCAAAAGCGGACCCGTTTTTGCTGTTAACCTAATGTGTATATAAATGCGTGCAATAATTAAACATAAAATTGTGCGACGTGAAACTAATTGCTTCAAAACCTTTCTCTCATCTTCTTCGTGTTGTGTAGTAATGAAACTCATTTGATTTTATTTTTAATCCCCGCCATAATGAACCTACATTGACCTACAACCGTTTTTTACTTGACCGGAGTGCTATAATGTATAGGGTAATTCCGCCTACGTAGATATATATTCGTTTAATTAAATTTTAGGCTATTTTTTGTTGGGGTGAATTTTGGTTAGTATGAGTATTAAACTGCTTTCCGAGAGAATAATACTGAACGGTTGTTTAAATTAATCATGGACTTTAAAACGACGTATTATAAATGAGAAGGTTTTTGTTTTTACTAAGTACCTACTTATAAAAAATGAGGTAATAATTTAATTCCGCGCTTGTTGTGAATTATTAAGGAACAGTCTATTGTAGTGTCATTTCAATAACAAAATCTGCCCAATTTTTTTTTTTTATTATTAAATGGGATGGATGTCGGTTATCGCAATAAAAACTCCAAATTCCATCTAAATTGGTTCAGCGGCTTATGCGTGAATTCTGAACTTTATAATATTAGTTAACTAAGTTTTGTTTCTTATTTATTGCTAATCGATTTAAATTTGTTGACAATGATACTTCACTAGTAATCTAATAATTAGACATTTGTTAAAAAGGACTTCGTATTTGAAACTTTTAATTTATTAAAATATAATTAAAATAAAACTTATAATTTTTTAATTTATGATGTAGGGAAACCACCTCACTGCCATTTTCGTAAATCTCTACTAATATTATAAAGCTGAAGAGTTTGTTTGATTGTTGGTTTGAACGCGGTAATCTCAGGAACTACTGATCCGAATTGAAAAAAATCTTTTTTTGTTGGGTAGGCCATTTATGGGAAGGGTAGGAGCGGAGCAGTAATAAAAAAATGTTGAAAAAACGGGGGAAAATGACGCAGACAAAGTTGCGCGGAAATACCACGGTAATTGTATATTTCACTAGCTGACAGTGAAATATACAATCACAGTGGTATTTCGCGCTTTCATGTTTTCATTTTACATTACCAGCTGTTTATGTAGCATAAAGCGGTGGGATCTAAGCCATAGGCAGTCTTGGTGAGTACCAGAGTAGTGTCAGTTATTCTTCCGTGAAATAGTGAAGGGCACTATAGCAAGTGTAATTACTGGGCAAATGAGACTTACGACCCAATGTCCCAAATGAGGAACGCATAACAAGGATGTTCAGATTTATGCCAAATAAAAATTTGACTGATACTTATACTGTTAAGCGTTAGCTTGAAGCTTACCATCGGGCGCACGACCTATTTATCTCTTCGTTTATACGTAAATAAAAAAAAACATCCAATATATAGTTCTAATCAACTACATATTAGATGTTTTTATTTTATTTAGGAGTAGTTAGTGTTTGCCAGAATAGACAGGAAGGTAATTCATTTATCATTTTTTATTAAACAAATGACAAATCTATATTCAATAAGATTAAATAACTTTGTTATTAAACATTTCACATTGATTTTGGCTTTATTCAGACACAAGTGCACAGTAAGGCACCTGTCCCGCCAACGGCGAGAAAGCGAGCAACGAGTAGCGATTTATCGCTCAAGAAATGTATTTTACATACTTATTACGTAGATCCCGTGTAAACAAAAGAGATACAGATATTAATATTGATAAACTTTCGCGATTTGTACAAATTATAAAATTATATATACTCTTTTCTTAATCGCGTGAATAGTTTAAAGTAAAATACCTTGTTTATTGCCCGACGTTTGGCCGTAATGCAAAGGCCGTGGTTAATATTTGTGCGCTGACCGTTCACACTGCCGAGAACTCGCTCTATACTGTATCTCTTTTGTTTACACGGATGGGATCTACAATTTACATATATTGTACGTTTCTTGAGAGATAAAATCGCTACTCGCTTCTCGTTCATCGCCGTTGGCGGGACAGATGGATAAAACAGTTACTTAGTTTTGTTATGTATTTTGGCTATGCTAGCAACCTCACAAGATCGCTCGAACACTGTCAAAAAAAGGTTGAAAACTTCGAGATAATATGCACTACGTTTTATGTATGTCGAAATTGTCGTAATACGCAGTTCCTACACATAAAATTAAACAACATCCTATCTATTACCCATTTTTATATTTGATACGAATCTAGTAAATCCTTAAAACTCAAATGCTTCCTATTCTATAAATAGGAAGGGCTGAAAATATTCGTTTTGAAATCATATTTCTCAGTAACATTGTACATGTTAGATGAATGACAGTCCTCTTTTGAAAGATGCGTCAGTACATTTACGTAATGATTAGGGGAGATACAAAATATGACAGTAATCTGTTCCAATCCCTCACTTCGCTCATCTCCCTAATAATTATTTTCCACAAATAAAGTCCTAGAGGATGAAACGAAAATTTTATTAAAATAGGTTTACCGTAACTATGAGTGAATAAAATAGAAATGTAGTGTCATTTTTAGTCGACTTCAAAAAGGTCATACATCCTCCATGTTTCTATTTTTTTGGGACTCAGTGGTTGTTAAGTCATAAGTCATTTGTTTAATTAACAAAAAATAATTTGTGTTGTAATTAAAAAAGCTGAGTTTAAAACGTCTAACATAGATTAGGTACTTTCGGTTTCGAAAATATTTAAAGTTCCGTAGGTAATATTAAAAACTTTGTTTTTCACAAAGTTGCATGTAGCAGGGAGTTTTTAGAGAGATTGACTAACTAAAGGCTTTTATCTGATTTTTTTAGTTTGAAACTGTTGTTTATTGACATAGGGTACCTATACTAGTGAGCTTACTCGGTGTTTAAGAGTTATATTATGATATTTATTATTATAGTTATATTTTTTATCGTTCATTGATGATAAATAATGATGGAAATAAATGTTGTCCATGCGCCGTTTTTAAACAAATTGCGGTAACCCTGAGGTCATATAATGACTTTTTTTTGGACCAAAACGATCATTGGTCTTTGACCCCATCTTTCTGGTACACGTTTTTTAAAATAGGTATGTTGCACTGAAACCAGGCCATTCTGTCACAGCGTTATCCCTTTAATTACAGCGGTAATTAAGTTTTAATGGACGTCGATGCATTACTCGGAATGTTTTCCCAATCAATTAACCATTTCATTGAACAAGTTAAAAGTTGTTTACTTGTGCTTTCGCAAATTTACTTCAGTGAATTATAAATAAGCCGAAAAATAAACCACTTATGCTTACATTTACACAGAACTTTCTTTTGTTTACCAGCCTATTTTGGAACACAAAAGGAGGAAAAATAAGCTTAGAAAGAACAATTAATTGATGTGTTAATGTGTTTTTTAATAAAAATTAGAAGACATGGTGCAAATCCTTACATCTTCCGTTTCAACGTTTCGATCGAATTGCACGATCGGTACAATTCAATCGAAACGTCGGGTTCATTTACCCGACGTTTCATACCTTTAAATATTTCTCGCGATTAAGTCCCGATAATATTCTAATGTTAGCAGCAGTAGTTTAAAAACAATTATCTTCTATCATAAGTCCTTTAAAGACTTAAGAGAACATTAAGAAAGACTTTTTGAAGATACCTTTCCTAAGGGGTAAGTTAGGAGTGAAAATCTATTCATCAACCTCCTACACTGAATGGAAAATCATATATTCATAAAACAATAATTATAAGCAAACATTCCACCCTTTCCTTATTACGTAAATGTAACTATATCTATGGTTCAAATCGTCTTTAACATCAGCTGTTGTTGTACACAACAGTGAGGGTACAAATGATTCTATGAGGAGCCATTTTCATCTCTGATGCTCACACCACATTACACACGAACAAGCCAAACATTTGTTTTTATTTCCATACCGAACACCCCTGTAGTGCGTTGTCAAACATTCACGCTCAATGCTCGCATTTGACAAGGGCAAACAATTTTACGCTATCGGCCTAAACAGACGTTCTATCACATCGTAGCGGCAATAAATAACCAAAATGTATATTCTAAGATCATTGGTTAAATAAACAAGGTATTAGGGAGGGAAAAGTGTTTTTAGAAAATAAAAAAGAAACATTTTTACATTGATGCCACAAATAGAATAAAATTCGGTTGTGTCATCAAAAACGATGGAAAATTTTATGTAGTCATTAAAAAAATGGTTTTGTAAAATACGTTTATATTGTATTTTATTAACAGAACATCTTTTCTATACTCACTTTTGCGAAGGTCTGTTAGATGTTTTTGCGCTGTTGAGATCTATCCAAAAGGTAACAGAATGTAAACTACTACTACTACTATCCAACGACTATCTTGGACTCACTATTTACCCGACTGCGGAGTATGTATATGTGTTCCTTTGTGGCACTATATAGACTAAACGCGTGGGCCGATTTTTATAAATTTCAGACGTCAATCGATTCGTATTATCACTAAAGACATGATAGCAATCGATATGGCATGGCGATAGCCAGACGCCATATTGTGACAGAGAAAAAAAATAAAGTCAACAAACTATGTCATATGGGGTATCATCGTGTAGGTATTTTAAAATCATGATGAGGTTCCTTAAATCATTTTTCACTTAAAATAACCGTTTAAAATATATAGCGCTTTAAAATTTGTTACTAAATATTTTCAATATAATTTTCGGTAGTTACAGTTATTACGTTACTTTACGTCTTAATTGGAACAAAATAACCTTAAATCATGCAGTCGGAGGCATTTTAGTAAGTTCACAGGGATTCATAAATGCCTCCGACAGCATTATTCAAGGTTATCTTATTTCAACCTTTTATAAGCAGGCAGATTTTTAATTTTTTAAATTTATTTTGTCTCAACTCGTTAAAATGAGCTGCACTTCGATTCACTAGATACGTACTTGGTAATGATCGTTGCTCTTATACCTACCTGAAGTAAGTCACCCTATATGAGCGAAATGTACACATATATCACTACAAAAGTATGACAAACATGTTTGTGTACTATGAGGAATGTAAACCATTTTTATTTCCGCTACTACAATGTATAAAGGAGTCCTACTTCATACTCCTTACGCGTACGTGCGTATACTCTTGCCTACCATTTGCGAACGGACATTGTCATAAAACCTCACGAGTGCACGGAAAAATACACCCAAGTTCTCAGCGTTACTCAAAACAGCAAAACATTCTCGCTTTGAAGGAGTGCTTGACATCCCCTTTCGTTTTTAATAGAGGATCGTTACTACAAGGCGAGAGGGACTAAGAGCCCTCCACGCACCATTCCATAGAAATATTGCGTGCCCTAGTTTTATTTTCATTCACACAATTGTAAAAACGGCAAGCTAAAGTAGTTTACTGGGTTCAAGCGTCGTGCTAACGATGTCAGATCTTGAAATGTTTTTTATTCGATCACCTAGGGTGAGGTAACAGTTAGTGGTTTACATTGACAAGTCTATATTAATATTATAAACAGATTTGTATGTTTTTTATGTTACGAATAAAATCAAAAACAACTGGACGGATTTAAAAAATTCTTTAACTTAGCGGGAGGGTGTTAGAATATTACAAATCATTCTGTATATACAATATTAGCTTTGTTGTTTAAGCCTATACACCTCGATTTTTCTGAAAACCTTGATGATTTACATCACTTAAGAAACCTTTCTGTAAAACTTTAATGTTCTAATTCCAAGGGTTTGGACTGCACGTTGATGAAAAATGATTATCAGGTCTTTCATTTTTATAAATAACATTGTTATGGCTATAGTTACATGCAGCTAGAATATGATCATCGTGATATCGGCATATGAATTATATCCACTTTATTAAGCAGGTACAAATTAACTGACCCCATTTCATAATAATAAAATTACCAGGTAGAGCTGAATTGCTGTATTCGAAGATACGTGTATGCAAATGAAATTACTATGCTATTTTAAAATGTATAAATTTTAATTTTAAATCTCAGTAAAATTATGTTTCGGAGGTCAGAGGGAAAAATGCTCCAATCCAGTCTATTTATGAAGTACCTATAATGGCGGCTATAGTTTAGGATCACATTGTATTAATATTTTTTTCATAGCTTCAATTAGATTCAGGCAATGGGAGTGTGTCTGACTGCTGCACGGGTGGCTGACAGATTCGATTCCCACACGGGACCCCCACAAATTGTTGCTATGAGTTTGAGTCTACGTTGTAAAGTTTCCGTGAGTTGTCTTTAAAAAAATAGTGAGATTAATTATATTTGTATTTATTACTCAGTACAGTACAATAACTTTTTAAAATCGACGAAACTATTTCATTGTTATCAAAAAGCCCGTGCATCCTATGAGTCCATAGTTCTATTTAATTTATAAAAGTTAAAATTGAAATCCGTACAAAAAGAGTTGATCAAATGCAAATTGAAACACAGCCAAGTTCATTAAAGTTAATTTCCGTGAAATAAAATACCTGCACGCCAGTGATGTGGATTTGCAACAGTGAATTATGCACTAAAATCTGTTTAAATATTCATGACAAGATGGCTGGTCGCTTCCCGATATGTAATGTGACATAATGCTATCCCCGAATGCAATTAACCTAATTCCTTGCTGGGCTTGGCTCCTCCTCGTATTTTACCTTTCAGATTACAGTGCTGCATAAGTTAATCTGTAATTTCGGTTGGTTAATTTTGGAGGACTTTGGTTTTGTCGATCACGTAGCTATTTCAAATTAATCTAGTGCTAAATACACCCATGTATGAATTTCTTGTTCAACGAGGTTTCTTTTTATTATTAACCTTCTGCAACTGTCGGGGTAGTCCACCGGACACTGCATATTACAAAAAAATAATAAGTACGTCTTTATTTTTGCAGTGCGGTACCTTCATAATTTTTTGTTTGTACGTCTGCTATTAAGCGGCAAGTGTATAGTGCTCTTTGCAGTGGTTGGGTGTCTACCAGTCTACAACGTCAGTGTTAACGTCAGTTTCTGATATATACCGCTACAGTAACATCGTAAAATATCGATAGGTACTGTCTCCTAGACTACTCGACAATGGAATAATTACTTTTATATTTTTTAAAATTATATCAAAAAAATATAATCCTAAAAATCTAACCCAACTAACAAGAAAGTCCGAACTTTTGAAAGTAGTGACCAACAGATAGAATTATGACAATGTGGATAAACGCTTGATACAGTTTAAAACTGTATCAAGCGTGTAAAAATAGAGATAATAATAAATAATTAAAAAAACATTTTTAAAAACATTTTTAAAAACATTTCCAACAAATTTATAAAATTAAAACAAACCCATCAATTTGTTACATTAAACCATTTATATGACATAAAATCTAATAAGTAGTTATATTTTCCTCCTCAAATTAGGTCATAAGGCAACATTTAAATACAAATGAGCATAATAAATAATAAATACCTACTATTTCTTGCATTAATCATTTTAAAGTTTAAATCAAGGTATACTACGAAACCTATATTGTTCTATTGTTTCCCCTACAATTAGGTCGAACTGCACCTATAGTCACTTATCGATTAAGTACTGTTCCATATACTGTCGTACAGGGGCAGAAGGACACCTGTCCCGAGAGTATGGATGCTGTAAGGCTAATATCGGCTCAACTAAATCTAGACGAGGCTAAATTCTACTAGTGTCCTCGGCAATAAAGGCTTCTCGTGGCATCAATCCCGATCCAATCCAGTCTTTTTATTGTAGAGGTTCGTTCTTGATAGGGTTATCCAAAAATGAAAACAATAATGATATGGTACTTATGTAAAAATAAAACGAGTTGTAGTAATGATAATTATTATGTTTACTTTCAAACATCGAGTAGTTATTGAAAAAAGTCAGACATAATTCTGCCTATACTAAATCCAAAATGGATATGAAATGTTTACCAACATTATCGCCTAGCAACCCCTGTCAAAAGTGTCAAAGTTAGGGTTGTCACTTATTTAATCAAAGTAGAAATATGCTAAATTATCTATTGTGGGCAAATGTTTTAGCTAATTATTGGTTCTGTAGTTGCTGTCTTCAACATAAACAGTTGGTAATGGGAAATCATAACGCGGAAGAGGGAAATATCGTAGATATTTTATATATAACTAGTTGACCTACGCAACTGCGTCTGCGTAAATTTTCTCCGTTTTTGCAACATTTTTCATTGCTGCTCCGCTCATATTTTGCGTAGCGTAATATTTTATAGCCTATAGCCTTCCTCAATAAATGGGCTATTCAACAATAAAATAATTTTCCAATTTGGACCAGTAGTTCCTGAGATTATCGCCTTCAAACAAACAAACTTTTCAGATTTATAATATTAAGTATACATTTACGAAAATTGCAGTGTCGTGACAACCCTACAATTTGGATTGTTGGAAACATTTCACATCGTACGCGACTTTAGTATATTGCTCCTATTATGTTGTGCCCATTAAGGTTGATGTATCCAATCTCGTGTACTCTTCTAATATTATCGACCTCTTTTTTTTGCATCAGTCCTCTAATATGGTGTATAATATAATGGTGGCAGCACCTTACCTGCATATACAGTTTATAAACAGAGAAACATTGTAAACATTGGCAATTTGAAAAGGGTGGCCACTAGTTTTTATTGCCTGTTCTTTTCTCGGCTATACCTATTGTTTGCGAATAGGCATTACAAGCAAATGTAAAATAGAGTATTCACAAGTGTAGTATTTTGCTTCCTAAGTGAATAAATCATTTTTATTATTATTATTGCGTATTTTACCCTTATAGACCGTAGATAGGTCCTAAAACAGTAGTAAACCCCGTAACTGTAGATAGGAACCTGAAAATGTTATTAGTATTATGTCGGTGCGTGAGTTTCTATATTTCGATTTTCATAAAGCATAGTCTAATAGAAACTCTAATGCATTTTAATCTTCAAGGCCGAAAACTTTGAATAGAAAGCCCACAGCGATGTGCCAATAACAGAATAACACGCAATATGGAAAGTTATTTCATAGTGAGGTTAAAGCCAATTCAAATATTCGATAGACGTGACACAAAACCAATTTGCAGCCGAAACCGATTCCGGCCTAACAGTCTCTATTGTCAACAGTGCGGTGACACACTATTTTCTGAAACGAGAGCGGTAACCTACGAAGAGATTTTCGGGATAATGGCGAAGTTTGTCAAAGGAACTGTAAATGTCAATCGTTTAAGCTTTTAACCCATTCTATTTTCAAAATAGACAAGAAGACAAAACAGTTAAATAGATAGGGTTAAAGTATACGTTAGTATATATATTACTAGCTGACCCGCGCAACTTCGTCTGCGTAAATTTTACCCGTTTTTGCAACATTTATCATTGCTGCTCAGCTCCTATATGTCGTAGCGTGATATTATATAGCCTATAGCCTTTCTCAATAAATCGGCTCTATCCAACAGTAAAATATTTTTTCAGTGCAGCCCAGTAGTTCCTGAGATTATAGCGTTCAAACAAACAAACTCTTAGGGATATGAAAAATAGATGTTGTCCGATTCTCAGACCTACCCAATATGCACACAAAATTTCATCAAAATCGGTCAAGCCGTTTCGGAGGAGTATGGCAACGAAAACTGTGACACGAGAATTTTATATATTAGACTAGCTGACCCGCGCAACTTCGTCTGCGTAAATTTTCCATTTTTTCTCCTTTTTTTTTACAACATTTTTCATTGCTGCTCCGCTCCTATTAGTCGTAGCGTGATGTTATAACCTATAGCCTTCCTCGATAAATGAGCTATCCAACAATAAAATATTTTTTCAATGCCGCCCAGTAGTTCCTGAGATTATCGCGTTCAAACAAACAAACAAACTCTTAGGGGTATGAAAAATAGATGTTGGCCGATTCTCATAGATACCGGATAAGCACAAAAAATTTCATCAAAATCGGTCAAGCCGTTTCGGAGGAGTATGGCAACGAAAACTGTGACACGAGAATTTTCTAAATTAGATATACCTATGAACACGTTCGGCTTTCGTAGGAAGGCCAAATTAGTTAATAAGTTTTTAATGAAAAATAAAGAAAAAATCACCAACATTATAACGTAAAAGGTTAAAAAATACTCCTTTTATTGTTTAAAAGGAGTGTTTAAAGAAGTAAGCTATGATGACTCATCACAACTTGAAATCACTAAAATGTTTGTTGATAACTTTTTTTCAAATTTTTCTGTGACATTCTCACAGTGGGCTTCCAAAAAAAAAAGGTTGCGTGTAAAGTCGGTTAACTGATGATATGTTTACGTGTTATCATCTTAAGAAATCGTCTGATGACATTGTAATAAGCAACCATGCCTGTGACAGCTTTAGTTCCAATTGCAATCGCCATTCGCTGTTAGGCTGATACTTCAGCCTATCAGCAGGCGGTAAATTAACGCTTACCTTTTTCTTTCGTGCGTGTAGCCGGTCATCGATTTATAAGAAGTTATCACATATAAGTATAAGTTCGTAAACTTTCGCGATTTGTACACATTATAGAATTTTAAAAGCGGGTCTTAATCGCGTAAATATTTTGCACGCCACGGCCGTTGCAATACGGTCGAAACGTCGGGCAATAAGCAAAGGTATTTAACCTTAAACCAAAATATTTACGCGATTAAGACCAGTAGGCTATAAAATTCTATAAGAACTTATCACGTCAAAAAGTTAACAACAAACACTATTGCCAACCATAGGTCAGAACAAAATATCGTGCCATGGAAATTAGCTAGTATCGCGAACTACCCTACTACATATGACAATGTTTGCTGTATACAAAGCTTTAAAATGTTCAGACTGGTTTAGGTAATTAATCCATTACATTCTTAATATTTTTTGGGGGTTTAATATATTCACCATTTCAACTATTAACTGATATGCCTGCCATTCTGATTAAATGACAGTAGATACTTTTAGTTTCGTTTTTTTTTTTTATAAATGACGACGCTCGCTGTAGGGTACAAGCCCTGTGTCGCGGGGGACTTTACAAACATACAAGTCATGGCCACAAAGTACACCCAGACTCGAAACAACAATTTGTGGATCACACAAAGTGGTTGTCCCGTGTGGGAATCGAACCCACGACCTCTTACGTAGCAGTCGGACACAATCCCACCGCGCCACAGAGGCAGTCAAATTATATATAACTCTCCAATATTCGTTTAGTAATCTGAAGTAGCTATAATGTATCAAAAACCAATTATTCTGATATTCGTATTTCTGATAAAACCTCTAGAGACGCCTTATCCACTTGGTTTCATTCATTACCTTCATGAAGTTCATTCTATTTTCAAATACCATCCTAAAAGTTATCACCTGAATAAGAATAGTCGATCGGTCTAAGTGGCCTCGATTGCTATGTCAATGTACTAATTGTCAGGTCCAAAGCCTAACTCTGCTTAGAAACGTCATTCGAAGTAGTACCCAAATTTGGACTAAAGTGCTCAGTAAGTTGAATAGTTCGTGCACTGAGAATAGTCCTTACGTGTATATTATGCAGATATGTCGCAACGTTAGTAGGTATAGAAAAATATTTATCAATCAAGTGTTCACAATTTTTTGAATTGATAGTTGACACCACTAATAACAATGATGAACTGTTGTCGACAAATTGGTAACAACTTCGGATAGCTCTTTCAACATATTTCTTTAGCATTATAAAAAATCAACTTAATAGTAATAACTATACTCGTACGTATGGTATTTATGCAGTTCAAAACTATTAAGTCACAAATTTTAACGATACAAGAAAAAGTAAACATAATAAATAAAACGTAAAAAAATAATGCCACTGTAATCATTTCAATAAATATACAGAATGATTTTTAATATACTAATAACCTCATTCTCTTGGCTTCTTTACATTACACCAAATAACTTCGTAATATAATTTTTGAAAAAAAAATACTAATTAATTCTTATCATAAATCTGGGAGACCCTGGAGGAACATCGATATTTCTTTGTCACATTGAGGGCCTAAACCTCACAATAAACTAAAAAAAATTTACTCCAGTAAGAAAAACTCCAAAAGCAAATGGTAGGGGATTAATGGTAATATATTAAATCTTTTCCAAAACTGTTTTTTTTAAATAACTATCATTGTAGGATCGGGTCCCACATTACTAGCCATCTTGTTCCAGGCTCTAGCTCAGCTCAAAGGCTTGTGTTAGGAGTGGGCTCATGTCGTTAGGATAATGGGTAGGATTCGAACCCGCGACCTCACGATTTACCATTAGGCTATCGCCGCTTATACAATGCTACAAAGTTATTTAATGTTATGTAAAGAAGCCACAGCGGAAGGTTAATAGTATATTAAAATTCAACCTATATGTATAATACTAGCTGAACCGCGCAACTTCGGTAATTTTTCATTACTGCTCCGCTCTTGTTGGTCGTAGCGTGATGTTATATAGCCTATAGCCTTTCTCGATAAATGGGCTATCCAATAGTAAAATATTTTTTTTTATTCGGTCCAGTAGTTCCTGAGATTATGCCGTTCAAACAAACAAACAAACTCTTCAGCTTTTTATTATTAGAATAGATTAATTTATTGAAAGGATTTTCAAATCTACTGTGACTATCTAAATCATACACCTAGTCAAAGATACTTATCACTTCTTTAGTAGCTTTTTAGATTCTAGGATGTATTTGTCATTGACAATGATTTCTGGAATTTAAGGTCAATTCCACTAAAGCTTTGTCACGAGCTGCGGTTGAACAACCACAAAATCGCCCCGTTCATATTGTCACGGTGGCGTGGTTGGCTATTTAGCCAGTTATTGAGCTCGGCTGACCTGGCCTGTCGCCAAACATTCAAATTGAAGTGGGAATGGCCTTGTCCGAACATGTATTTAGATGTTATCGCCTGAATAAGGCCCATGAATAACTTAGAGATATATCTTGGACAATTTAAACTTCTAAATCTTTCAAGTGCTTGGCAATTGTGCCGGTCTATTTGGTTTTGGCTATAGGTGTTATTAGTTTGCACTTTGGGAAGATATTACCGACATTGCAGACAGAGTAACACTTTAAAGTAAGAAGCTTTAGGTTTTGTATTAACGGTACTCACTACTTGTGCGGAAAATGTCCAAATATATAACTTAGTCAGAAATATTTGAAAGCTTTCTTTGAAATAGTCTTGGTTTCTGTCTATCTACGCTGAGCTCCTGTATATGGTACCTACCGCAATCTTTTTAATTGCAATGTAGGTAGGTTTGCATTCAGAACAATCTTATACAGCTCTCGCAGTATAAATAAAGATAATCTCGGATATTTTATAGCACCTTTCCATTACTCCTCGACACCGTTTACGGGTGAATTAATATGAAAGGCGAAAACTGTGAAAGAAATACGCACGGCCTGTGTTCGAATGAACCAGTGACCGAGCGTAGTTTAAACGGAACTGCCTACAGTAGTAGGTATGTACGTTGATTTATGTGATCGGGTATAAATATTCTGTGTAAAATTGAGAGAAAAAACTACTATAGCTTTTGCCGGATTCCAGCAAAAAGTAGATTTTAACCTTTCTCAAACTTTAAGCTACATTCATACTAAAGTTCATTTCAATATTCCCAGGAGATAGATGCGGATGCTGTTCGGTTAATATGTTTATTTGTGATATGCAACAGTGCAATTCCGCAAAAAATATTAGGTACAAATTTATATAAATGTAATAGAATAAAATATAGAATATTTCTTTATTTGCTAAAATGTGGTGGTACATTGGTATTACAGTAAGATTGAGTTCGGACATATTCTGCCATAAAATAATGATTATATATATATATATATATATATATATATATATATATATATATATATATATATATATATATATATATATATATATATATATATATATATATATATATATTTAAGGTCCCAATTACATAGCAAGTCATACCTATGATAACCTCACACTAGGCGGAGCCTGTGTCGAGGCTATCACGTTGCCAAATAATAAAGTAGTAAATGGCGTCCAAATATTATATTTAGTGATTTAATAATTGTATATTCAGTTATTCATTAATCATTCATGTATATTATATTAAATTAATTGTATTGTTGTTCATGTCAAATAATCATAAATTAATCTAAAAATTCATCATTCAAGTCATATAAATTCATGTCAATAATCCGTCAATTTATAATTTAAATAATCTTCAACATTATAATAACTTATATTAAGTAATAATATAATTAAAATCTTCTTGAATGATGTTATTGGTAACTTAATAATATTTGCAGGTAAATGATTATATACACATCCAAGAGCTTTGTTACACAAAAAAACAGTAGCTACCTCCCTAACTTATGGTAGTAGTAATACCGTAGGTCGCGGGCTTATAACTCGGGGAAGCGGATTCGTATTTTGGTCGATTTGTTTAACCACCACTGATCAAAATGGGTGGAGAAAAACATCGAGAAGGACCCGGCATTTTCTGGGACCAAAATTCAAAGACATCGATTCGTTCGTAGCAGGTTAAAGTCTCAAGATGACTGCAGCTCTTAGCCGTTTGTGTTGATTCATACAATATTACACTTTATTTCTGTTCGCTTTATTTAATAGAATATCATCGAAGCTACATAACTATAAGGCAAGTAGGCACCTCGCATTTATATGCAGTTCATTAGTCTGAATGGTCAGTCAAATTCTGGCAAGTTCCACGGAGCACTTGCCAACAACGTACCGAATGTTCCCGACTGCAACTGAAACAAAGAGCCTCTTATTACAGCAATAACATTATAAATGCTAAAATTCCTTTGTTTAGATTTAGATGCAACGGCGCTACTAAATTTTCGTTGACTTGAATAATCAAAGGGAAGAATGCACCATAGAGGTTACGTCAAATAATTTATAACGCCTAGGCTCTATTCAGACAACCTACTCGGTGGCAACCGAATAGATCGAGATATCTGCGAGGTTAAGCAACGTTCCCACTGTCAGTCCATAGATGGGTGAGCGTTTTTGAAAACGTTAAGCTGTCGGTCCTGCGCTTTTCCTCTCTCCCATCGGACTATGACAGTGAGGGAATGAAGAGTGCACTTGTATTTGCGCATACACTCCTGAACTATAACATTTCCTGCGTAGTTTCCTTTTTTTTTTTTTTTAAAGATGACTCCCGCATTATGGTACAAGCTCTGTCTCGCGGGGACTTTACAAACATACAAGTCACGGACATAAACAACAATTTGTGGATCACACAAAGTGGTGTCCCGTGTGGGAATCGAACCCACGACCTCTTGCGTTGCAGTCGGACACACTCCCACCGCGCCACAGAGGCAGTCAAGTTGCTTAGTCTTTGGGGAGATTGACCGCCGTAACGGATATTGGTTAGGAGACCATTATTATTCAGGCTCAGTCAGTCTATTCAGTCGTTATTTGTTTGATCAAACAGTATTTTATCATTAGCCTATTGATTATTTGTAATACATATGTTATTAAATTAACAGGTTAATTTAATTTATTCTGTAGCTTTGTAGCTGTTCCACGTTATTGTAAATCGAAATACACTCGTATATATATAAATAGGTACTTATAGATAGGTACATAAAGAAGACTATAATACTTGACTTGACTACTAGACTATACTACTATAATACTCACATTAAATAAAGCTTCATCCTATTTCAATAGCTAGAATACGTCTTTAACTGCTTACGCAAAAAAATGATTGTAAACACGACACTATAATTTGATGTAGTCGTTTAAACACACTATCTCGTGTTCCAGCTCAGCGGTCTGAGACGATCTTCCTTTATCGTAACATCGGGTGTCTCTGGCCCGCGGTTACTTTGTCACATATTTCACATAGGACCTTTAAAATCTTTGTGGTTGGCCATCAGAAGCTTGAGTGACATTCAGAACCCTCGGCGATCTAAAAGGAAACGCTTATTTTTATTCTAGACCACTATTATGTGGATTTTATTTTACACACTCGCCCATAGTACAGGGTGGCTGCAAAATTTTATTGTCTCGCGCTATTTTCCTGTTTATGGCTTCCTTTGTCGTGACAGTGTATTTTTTTATTTCAGTAGATGACCTTTTTAAATTACGGCACAGGCTTTGTATACCATAAGGTTTTTTTGTCGTAATAACGTCTTATAGATCGATTGCACGTCTGATAGACCGGGTGCACGCAAAAAAAAGTCACGTAGCAACGGTCACGTTATTGATTGGTTGCTAAGCAACAGCGAATCGTGATTGCAGCGATATGCGATAAAATTGGAACTAACGTTATTGAATGGTTGCTAAGCAACGCGAATGGCGATATGTTATCAATGTTTTCATAAGACGTCACGTAATATTATCGTCCGTAAATCGACTTTACAGACAATAATTTTTTTGTTAACACTGCATCTGAATATGGTGCAACGTGTGAAATTGTGAAAGGTGTGGTCACATTTCAGCAATAGGTAGACAGTTTATTGTTACTGTTAAATCTCCCATGTTGCCATCCTATTGAATTTCTTTTCCTACATTTAATATTATTCGATTACAGGCTCTGGCATGTGACTTTTAGAAAATCTTTGAATGCAGTTATTTTTATTTCTTAAAATAAAATAATGTTCCCTAGGAGTTCAATCTGGTAGCTTGAATATTTAGAGTGTATTCCCTATAGGCATTGGTTTGGTCAGCTGCACATTTTTGGGTAGGTATTTGAGGCATGCTGAAAATTTATCCAATACTTCTTCTATAATACCCATACACAGAAACTAGGTCCTGGGACTGGTCGATTGCGGAGCTAAATCGATAAACCCTTGTATTTTTGAAACAAACCATTTTTTGGACAAAATTATGCTTGACTTACAAATTAATATATAAAGAGTGAAATGTGAAAAAGTTAGATTATTTCGTCAGGTCTTAAACTAACCCAGGCAAAAAAAATATTCGAGACACGCGGAAATTATAATAATAATAAATTGTAAATGTTTTAAAAATACGGCTAGTTTCGTTGGACATTAACCGCATAGTCTTAACAAAATATAAAAGTTGACTGGCCTGTTGGTCTAGTGGTTAGTGACCCTGAATGCTAAGCCGGAAGTCGTGTCGTGGGTTTGATCCCCACTCAGGGTAAAACTTTGTGTGATGGGCACGATTATTCTGTGTCTGACTGTAATTTATCTATGATATGTATGTATCGAGAAATATATAAGTATGTTTAACAGTTGTCTGGTTGCCATAGTACAAGCTCTACTTAGATGAGATGACGATGTGTGAGTTTTCCTAAGATATTTAATTATTATTCCTAATAAAAAGAAAGTTTATTTAGCCCCGCTATTCTCTACTAAAAAAATACTATACGGTACTATAAAAGAAGTAGGTATTGGAGAAGTTTTCAGCCTGCCTCAAATACATACCCAATAAATATACCCCACCTCTCAATCGGTTTGTGCACAACGCGTAGAACTAACTAACTAACTAGATATTGCGATAAAGTTCCCGCAATATCTAAATCAAGGGCTATGAAAAATATTAACTACACAATAAACAATTTAATCCGCCGCGTATGAAATGTCCAGTCTCGGGGCAAGATTCCAACGAAAAATAACAACTTCATCCCATTTGAATACGATGAAAAGCCAAACGGTTTGCATTATTCATTTTAGGAGAGACGGGGGTGCTCTTGTATGATAAAATTTATTACAGAGTGCATGCCATGTCATAACGTGGTAGGTAAAGTGAATGAATCGCTCACGCATAGTGATATGATGTGTCTACCGTTAAGTTACGTTTTTACACGGGAGTAGAAAGTTCACCACAGTTCAGTATATGAGTATTAAAAAAAATGTAGATATGTGAGACAGAAAACATTATCATAGTACAAAGTATAAAGTTTCAATGGGGTTTTAATTAAGGGGTTATGAAGACCTCTTTTCGATTTAGAGATCCGTTTGTGATTAAGTAATTAAGCTTTAAAGTCCAAATTTTTGTTAGTATCAAGTAAATAATGGTTTTTGGAAATGAATTAAAAAACAGGGTAGTAGTATACATAGTTAAACAAATAGGAAAACTATCACAGCTAAGTAGGCTTTACAAGTTTAGGAGTAATAGCCGACTTAGTGAGAAGTAACAATTTTCATGCAAGTTAAATTAAAATTTAATTATAACATTATTATTAAAATATAATACTCTGGAACGAACTACTTGCTGCGGTGTTTCCCGAGCGCTACGACATGTCTTTCTTCAAACGAGGTTTAAAAAGAATTTTCACTTCACGGTAGGCAGCGGCTTGGGTGTGTCCCTGACATTCCTGTATTCCATGAGCGGCGGTTACAGCTTACCATCAGATGGGCCGCTAGCTCGTCTGCCAACCATAGGCAATAAAAAAAAACACAATTATTATGAAACAAAAATAACGGAAAATTCGCAGGGCATCTGCGGAACCCTACATTGAGCGTGTTCCCATATGCACTTGCCATGTTTTTAATTCAGGTTTTTACTATCTTTACTTTCCGGAATGTTATTGGTATGTCAAGAAAATGGAGAACATTTCAACTAGCATTAAGTAAAACAAAATCATTAAAACCGTAGAAACAGAATATAATATTTTGACATTTAATAACTACCTACATCATTATCGTTAATCTTAATAATGTTAATATGTTGTTGTGTAGTCACATAACAGATTGAAAAAATAACTTTTTAAACACAATACAGTTGAAAGTACAAAATATATATACAAATGTCACCGCCAGATGTTCGATGGAATTGTACACAATAAAAACAAAAACGTTAATTCTCTTCTACCGCATACCGTTCCCGAATCATAAATCAATCCACGATCATCAAATATAATAAAAACTCTACTCGCAAATTCCATTATTCTTGTCAGATTAATATTTAAAATTCTTAACAGCTATTATTCCATCATTAGCCCTCGGTTTATCCCATCAAAGTGCCCGACAAAAATAAATTAGTGAAGGCGCAACATTGCAGCGCTTATAATTTGTCTCGTCTATCATTTGTCTGGTTATTTGCTTAAACCTCATCTGTTTGGGACAGCAAGGGTGCAAAAACATCGCAAGGAATTCTTCCCGTCGCAAAAATATTCTTCAAGCTCACACTAACAAAGCTGCCATACTTTTTATGCACGCGCAAAGCGATAATCCAACATAAAAACAAGATGCATTACGCACACAGATAAATGTAATTGTGTGCGGTCTACCAATCACATTACGAGAATGATTGTATGCGTGGCGCCACTGCGTTGAATATGCAGTAAATCAACTCCATTTTATCCGCGAAACAGCCACTTGGTTGTCACTCGGCGAATGATTGATTGCGTAAGTGCTGACTCTGCGACACTTGGTTATTCTTAGTCACGGATCGAGGAGAAAACGGATGGGGTAAGATGGCGTTAACAGTTACAATTTACTGTTGAAATTTGGAATGTATTTATAAAAATATTTGATGTTATCGGTTTTTGTTATGTTTGAGGGTCAGATGTTGATGATGTTAGTGGTTGTAGTATATTAGTTTTATCAGTTGTCATTAGAAACCTCAGCGTATCAGACTTGTGGACTACTGAATGTGCAGTTCCGATATTAAATTAGGCGACTAACAGATCAAGGTCGATCTCCTTCTTCTAAATAAATGAGAAGATTCTCATGTAATCCAAGAGCAAAGTATAAAATATATTAAATAATATACTCTTTTGTGGGTGGAAAGTGTATATCATATAATAATATTTTATCGAGGAAAACGCAAACATAATAAACAATATTAACAACATTACGATCTCTGAACAAAGAAATCGTTTCAACAGAATTAATGAAATAATTGAATATATAGGGAATTTCACAAATTAATTTAACCACTGATATTGAAACCGTCAAACACATGCGCTCGAATACTTGAAGTGTGTATACGATTAACACCGTAATACTATTAAAATTATTTAATTAACATTGATTTCAAATGTGTATAAATACTGCATAGGTATTATAGGTATCTAAATATTTTAGCATACAGTATGTTAAATCAATCATCAACAAATTGTCAACCTTTTTTTTAATATATTAAAATCCCCACGGATCCCAACCCATCGAGGGCATGACAGGTGGGTATGCTGCGGAAAAAAAAAATCACACGTTGTTACGTCTTGTTAGTTCATAGCCGGAGATGAGGGTACCCCTTGGGGAATAGTTTCCTTCACCTCCGGCGGGCCTTGGCCAAGTATATCGCCCCATCCATTGTTCTTATTTGTTGCTTTGTTTCACCAGTCGCGAATCTAGTCTCTAGTTTGAAAAAGACAGGCAGGGACGAAGATCGTTTTCTGCCCTTTGACGGGCGGTGCCTTTCTTTCTTTTTCCGCAGCCTCTTCTTGCTATCTCTTCTTCGCAGATCGCCGTAAAGGCATTTCACGCACTCTCGCTATGTACCATCGATGATACAAAATTTTCAAGCGAGAGATGACGTGCCACACAAACGGATGGGTGGCAGCTTGAGCAAATGCAAACAAATCCATTAAGTCCATTGCTGGATAGAAGAGTCTTCAAATTCACGCCTCGACACCGACCTTCTTTAGTGACACGATATTTAGCTACATAGACTGGTTAAGGATGCATATTTTTCCACTCCTGCTAACATTTATACAAAAACTGATAATGTGGATTACCCTTGAAGATTGGACGGACAGTGTATCGATGGGACATAAGAAGATTTCAAATCTACGCTACGCGGATGACACCACCTTGTTCGCGACTAGTATTGTCCACATGGAGCAGTTGCTGAGCAAAACGGAACGTGTCAACACAACATTTGGTTTGAGAGTAAACAAAAGTAAGACGAAGATGATTATTGTCGACCGTGCCAATGACAACTCGCTGGAAGTCACCAAAATTGCTAACTGCGATGTTCTACAGTCGTAAATCTACCTAGAAGCTCTAATTTCAAATAAATAGGGATCCTGCACTATTAATAGTGCCACGCTTTTCAACTGCACTCGGCCAAAAAAATTGTTATAATATGATAATAAAGGTTTATAATAAACTACCGCAAGCTATAAGAGAGTTACCTACAAGACAATTTAAAAAAACGTTACTTAAGTGGCTTATTGACAAATGTTTTTATAATATTAATGAATATTTAATTTATGACATCAAAAATGACGAATATTTTAAGTGGTAACAACAATAATTATGTATTTTAATCAATTTAATTTCGTTTATTATTTAGGTTAAAATTAAGAAATATTGCATGTCGGAAATATTGCCGGCAAAATATGTGAGACCACTATCTGACTAACATCTTAATTATGAATACCATGTTTTAAGCAATAAAAAATAATTTCATTTCATTTCGGGTCACCCGGGTCGGCTGTCTAAATGAACTACCGAAACCGACCAAATTAAATCTGCAGTGGGCAGCCCCTTGCATGAGTGCACGCGCATCGCGGCCGACAAGGAAGTATATTACAGTTGCAATATAAAGCAGATTACAGTTGCCCGAAATCTGACTGCTACATGATGATCATGACCGCTCTGCCTAGAGTGAATCGACAAATGAGAAAGAATTACTTCTTCTGTAAGGACCAATATTTAAAGTTTTCTCCGAGGAGTGAAAATACGGCCGAAAACCGGGTAATCTTGCCTAGTTGTAAAATTAAAAACTGTAATTAATTAAATTATCAATAATTAATATTTTTTATTTAATAATATGTTGTATTAAAATTAAAAGATTCAAACAGGAAAACAAAAAACCCTTAATCATGTTTAACATCCAACAATTGCAAAACAGTAAAGTCAAGGTTATAATTAAATAAAACAGATATTTTAATGTATTCTAAAAACTACTCTAAGTTACATCCATTTATACCAATATTATATTAAGAACAATTTTTTTTTAGAACAAATAGTTGATTTGTTTTAAAATATAATTTTCATACTACTTCTAAAGTAAAAAAACTGATCAATAAAGTTTCAATTTTGCAACTACGTAAATAGTAGATAAAAATCTGAAAAATATTTTTGTTTTATTTTTTCTACGGGGATATACTTTGAAGCCTTTTCAACCGACTTCAAAAAGGAGGAGGTTCTCAATTCGTCTGTATGTTTTTTTTGTTTAATATTTTTTTGTTATTCTAGGTATATTATTTATTGCTTTTTAGTTGCCTTGTATTTATTTTAGAAGTCGGTGACATTTTTTTGTAAAAAAGTTTTTATTAAGAATAGCTTCAATGAAGAAAAATAATCTCAAATTATAGTTTAAGAATTGTTGCACTTGCAATGTTGCAGTAAAAAATGTTAATTAACTAATGCAAAACTATTTGAAAAATAGCGATAAAAAAAAATACTGCGGATTATTATTCATTAATCTTTCCTAAGTACCTGTTTTTTACTAATTTTTTTTTTTAAGTTTTGAAATAATCGTTTTTGTTAAAATGGTCTGGCTAGCTTTCGGGCGTATTTCCACTCCTCTTAGAAAATTATAAATATTAGCCCTGTAGTTACGGGAGTATTTTTAGGGGTGTATTTTTTTCTTTCTAATTTGTAGGTATTGAGACATTTGCAAAAAAAATTACCCTTTTTTATTTTTCAGTTAGTTGCAATTTTTGTCGAGCGGAATTTTAAATAAGTTCAAAAAATATCTACATTCTATTCCGAATCCAATGACACCTTGTTCATAGTTTACGGAGACTGCTGAAGAAAATTGAACAAAAAAGCACTTGTTAACCCGTCTATACAGAAGTCTAATGTAAGGCTCACCGGAATATAGTACATTCGCACTTTTAAATTTGACTTCCATAACATTATTTAAGTAATTTGGACCATAAAACCTTTGAAGTTAGGGTGAACTTTAACTTATACGTAATTTAAAAGAGGAATAAACACAACACATAATTTAAACCGTAAAGCAGCATTGAATATTAATACACCAATTTTGCGAAATTAAATTTTCAAAGTGCCTTAATCCTTCAAGTTATTCGATTCAAAAAGGCCCATGTAAAAAAAGAAATAAGTACTTTACAGTGTTCTTGTTTAAAAACCAACTTTTTTACAGAGTTGAATAAAAGTGAAGTAATTGCGGTATCATCTTTTATTTAGTTAAGAGTCTGTTTCGAGAAATGTTTTTATCTTTGGATTTACCAGTTGACTGCCCGCGGCGGTGTCCGTGAAAGTTTTTATTCGACAAGGGTTCGAATTAAAAGGGAGTCCTTCAGAGATTCGAATTGTTATTTTGTTGCATCTTTTTTGCCACTCTCTTTTTCTCTACTAAACTGGGTAAAAAGTACATTAATCTATTACGGTGGGGATGCTGCGTAAGACGAACCAACCTGTAAGAGAGGGTGGTCTGTGGTAACTTTGTGACAAACCTTTCCAGAAATTTTGCTAAGGCAAATATTATTTCATGTTTCGTGATTTTGTAATTGATTGGAATATTACATCTTAGGAAATTAAAACAAAGAAAAAAATGTTTACTATTATTACAACAGCTAATGTCTCATAGAGAGGAAATGTACTCGTATGTATCTAATGGTATTAGCTCAATAAGTTTTTAATTTTTTACATTATATAAATAGTGCTCCATTTACACCAGGCTTGGACAGAATATCAGCGGTCGGCTTGTTTTGTGCTGCTGACTATATGCTGAGTCCAGGACCTTTTTGTCTTTTATTTTTATTTATTATTTGTGTACAATATGTCAAATGTAATTGTATTTATAGGACAAATAAATGCTTATTATTATTATTATTATAATACATATACATAGGTTTATACATCTGATGAAAATAGCTTTTTAATTTAAAGAGTAATATTGGTCAATCTCAAAAGCGGTGTATTTATGTTATATTATTTTCTAGAAGATGTTTAATATGAGTAGGTACTAACATGTAAGGAGAATGAGCGATTCTTTTTCTATAATTCCAGTGTTTGAATGTAACTCATACAAACAATCCTGGCATATTTTCCAGACCGCGGGTGCTCGTACAGTGCTGTGAGTATAATACAAAATAGTGCAAGAAAATTCGCCAATCTTCCGCAGTAGTTTTCCAGTACCATATGGGCCTACGGTTTTAATGAAACGCGGCCTAATATACACCAGTGTAGTACAAAATGGGAATTGAAAAATAAAATTGGCACTAGCTCAATTTTCCGCTTCAATAAATGCACTTTAGTGCAGTTGTGTACAGTACAAGGCAGTACTTTTGTTTCCCACCCAGAAACTTAGTCTGGGGAAGTATGCCAATTGAAAATACTTGTTTATTTTTCTTTCTAAGAGTGCTGCGTTTTTTATCCGTTGCCTCGGGTAATTGAGATTTTTCTTCGGCTGCTCTTTTTTGATTTTACTTACTGGTTTTTATCATTGAAATGTTTATTTTTTGTACCTACTACGAGTGTTGTTTAGTGCTGATTACTTAAATTTATTGTTCTAAGCTGCATTTAAAAACTTGAAATAGAATTAGCTAATTAAATAATTATACACAAACAACAGAATAAATAAACACATGGAAATAATTTAATTACGTAACATTATACTTTTCTGGAATTTCTCATACTAATTCAGAAAAAAAAAGATTTTTCAAAAACAAATTTTCTCGAATGTATACTGTAACTACATTCGAGAAAAATGTGACATTAGTTGAATTATGAGCTGTACTAATAGAGAGCCTGCCTATTGTTAACTCACTTCTAAACAAGGAATCCTTTTTTAAGTCAGTTAACAATAAGCAGTCTATCTCTATTTATATCAAAATAATTTATATTACACAATAAGGTATTTCAATTCTCAATTTAAAGGGTCATTTATAAAGGCACTATCATTGTAATTACTTTTGAATGATGGAGCTATTATTCATGGTTAGTTTTGTAGTTACATATTAATGGGTATTTATCGGTAATAGATCAATGAATTTTCTATATTATAATGAAACAAAGTGAAATGTGTTTGTAAATCATTTTGGGGAATCACAAAAATAACTTTAAAAAAAATCTAGTTCAATCAGCTGCGATTCCTGTGTTTAAATTGAAACTAGGACTCCCTGTTTCACCCCTTTGAGGGATGATTTTCATTAATTTTAGTTCCATATTTTGCAGATTATTATAAGTACCTGCAATTAATTAAAACTGACTATTTATTATTTGTTATCCTTTTAAAGAAGCATGCTGCATTTTCTTTAATGTGGTCAAAGCAACTTGTTTAACAGGAATGATTTTCCTTGCGGCTTAAACTTGGTCGTCTAATAGTTAGTCTGCATTGAAATGCTTTACAGGTTCCGATTGAATTACTGACCAAAAATCGCCTTCTAATTAAACATTATATATTGAGATTATCCAAAAAATGTTTGGATAATTATTTTAAAATGAGTCTATGCTAAACAACGCTTTTTCTCGTAATAGATTTGTGTTGTGCGCCTTTTAGATACCCGTATATTCGCTGCTTCAGCTTGGGGCGTGTGTTTGCCGATCTTATCCTTTGTGCGTTTAGCTCCATAATTATCAGGTATTTTCCAACGTAAGATATCGGCAATTACACTAATTAAAATTACTTATTATCTTGCACTAAGTTTCGCCCGCTTACTTTATTTTAAGCCTCCGTTTCACCCCTTGAAGATTATAATTTAAAAAAAAAACGTATTTTGCTGATGCTTATGTTATAATAACTATCGGTGTGCCAAATATCAAACCATTTCATGTTTTAAACATGTGTGGTTTTAGCTATAGGCTGATATGATCAGTCGGCCACGATTTTGACCTATGTGAGGTTGCCTCAGTAGTACCTACTTATTATAGATTCTGGCGGTAATTGCCATAAACGTCACGCTTGGCGAGCTGATTTATTTTTATGTATACCTACAATAAATTAATTAAATACCTAATAGCAGTAGATATGTACTTAATTGAGAATAATTGTTCATTAAATTTCACTCCATTATTAACATACCTTGTTAGATAAATAAAATGTATTGTATTGTGTTCCACAAGAGAAAATACAAGTAGGTATATAAAATACATAAAAGTGATTCTACATAGTAACCTTGGTAACTTATATATTTGCTAGTGAATTTGTGAGCCGTACTTTTGAATCACTTTCTATACATTTGCTTGCTCGCATTTTAATTTATTCTTTTCACAGCTCGAGGAAAATATACCTTAGAAATAGATAACGATGGTAATGGGATAGCAGTTACTGTAATAAAAAATGGTCCATATCTCCATGCCAATTTTATTTAAATCGGCTCTACTGTTTAGCCGTGAAATGGTAACAGACTGACAGAGGTCCTTTCGCATTTTATTATTAGTATGGTATAGATTTTATCTCCTACATTGGTCGTTGAAATTTCGCTATAATAATAATAATATAATAATATCTTGCGACAACTCATACAACGCTATCTGATCCCAAACTAAGCAGAGCTAGTACATACTATGGAAACCAGACAACTGACAGTCATACTTTTAGATTTCTAAATACATACATATTACAGATAAATAACACCCTGACGTAGAATAAACCATCGTGCTCATCACACAAAGTTTTATCCTGGGCGGGGATCGAACCCACGACCTCTTGCGTAGCATTCGGACCACCGCGCCACAGAGGCAGTCAAACCAAACCAAAAAGAAATATATTAATAGTTTCATTTTAACCCCTTATTCATAATAATACATTAACAATAGCATGTAACTATCAAATATTTCCCCTTTGTTTTTCATACAATTATCAAAATAGAACATAAGAAGACAAACATTCGGTATTTAAATACTGTAATTAACTTATTATGAAATAGGGAGATAATTGTCATACTACAACGATTAGAGGGGCTGTTACGAAGGTTATAATAACCAATCTAATATCGTCTACACGGCTATAGAGAACTCAATGGCTGGTAGATATAGGATAAGTTTCAGATTCCCCATTATGTGGCCGAACATGGAAAGGGCGTAGCGGATCCACTCGAAGGGTCATTACGAGCGATATTCTTTGTATTTAATTTGGTCTCACTTAGGATTTAGGTTTCAGTTGGAGTGAACTGTTATTCCTTGTCTGATGAGTTTTATAGGAATATTTAATGGATTGATTTAAATATTAAACATTAAAAACTATATTTTAACCAACACTTTATTAATGTGTAAGTTACTTCCAAAATTAGGTATGTCTGGTTTTTTAAAAGATTTGATAATGTGAAAAAACAAACTAACATCTGCTCACATAACTAGGGATTAGAGGGCGTGAAGTCACTTGATTTTTACTTTGTCAAGCTTTTCAGAAACCGTGTGTTAATGTGTTACTTTTAGATATTTTATGTATGTCTAGCTGTCCCGCGCTTTTCATTTTATTAAATGTTCCCCGATATTGCAACATTTCTTGTTTCTGCTCCGCTCCTATTGGTTGTAGCGTGATGTTCTCTATAGCTTATGGCCTCCCTCGATAAATAGGCTATCCAACCGGGAAATAATTTTTCAATTCGGACTTGTTGTTCCTGAGATTACCGCGTTCAAACAAACAAAGAAACAAACTCTTCAGCTATATAATATTAGTATAGATTGATCAAAATAATCGTAAAAATCTAAATTGCCTAGCTAGAATGCAACTAAGATTGTAAGTCGTTACATTACATCAACATCGTTGCTGCGATTTCCAATAGGCACAATAGGCGATATAAAAACCATGATCTAAATGTCAACGAAACCTTTCAACCTGTAATAACTTACTCGTCACAGTACTCACAATACTTATTACCAAATAAATAAAAACATTTACGCGTAGAACTTTTTTCGTTTATACGTAATTTTAGGTAGGCAACTGTAATGTCATAAGTAAGTGACAGACGGACAGACAGACGTGCCTCCTACACTCGAAAGAAGAGTGCTTTTACTTTCCCAATTTGTTGAATTATTCACTCTCTCGAGTTTTTTTTCGTCTCACCTAAATTCCTATTCGCATTAAAATTTGCCGCACCCATATAAGTGTTTTTTTAGCAACTGTTCCTTATTTTAAGATGGTTATGAATGAACTACTTCTTAAGGGCAGATATGGACTGTCACTTCAACGTCTATAGTCTGCTGTAACCATGGTCATGACAAACTGAACAAAATCTCAACTAATTTTCAGGTAATCTGCGTTATTGATTCTCAGCAAACTACTTTCAAGTTTGTACTATACCAAGATATACTCGTATCAAGAGTCATTGAAACTCTAGAAGTAAATAGGCTTCGAAGATCTCCCCATGGATATCAAATGGTAACATTCTGAGAAGGCTGGCAGGTACATTGGATGGAATGCTTTCTATTTCAAAACTATAGGTTTATTTATTGAAAAGTAATTTTAAACATCATTAATTTTAGTTACTGGAATTAGATACTAACATAGTCTTTAAGTCTATATATTTACTAACAAAATTTGGACCACAATCTGATATATATATATTTTTTTATTTATTTTAGTGTGAGGATCAGTCTTACGTTTGAGATCGTTTTATCAATACGGGCTTTAAACTAGGGGTCAGGGTCAATCTTACGTAATACGGGCTGAAGTGAACAGCAGATATTAAAAGTAAATTTGAACTTCTTAAATGTTTTCTACTTGAAACCCCGCGTGAACTTCCTCGGGCATCCATGGACTATTATTACACTTAAAGTACTTATAAAAGAAAGTCGGATAGTTACACCATTTATAACTCAACAACGGGTGACTTTGTGTTAACGGCTTTGATTTGTTAGATATGCCTCCGTCTCGAATAGCAAAACAGTTATTTAAATATAAAAAAATGTGTAGCACTCGTAGTGCCGCGGTAAAGCTATTAAGCATTAAGCATTACATTTCGGAGCAGCTCGTCTCGATCCGTGCGAGCTTCGTACAGTCGTACCATATACGTATACGATAAGCGAACGCTCGGCCGAGCTACATGGTAGACGGAGTGGGGTTGTTAGGTTTTATTTTCGTTATGGAATTTCTTGATTCGGTCGCCGCGCTAAAGCCCATAAAAACTATGCAATAGCTTAAAAAGTTTCAAAATAAAATACATAGGAAAAATATACCTCAGTACTGATAGTAGGCAATACTAAAGACGAACGAAGCAACGAAGTTTACAAATGGGACAATGGGTTTTAATATTTATTGGCGAAAGTGCGCGCACTGATAGAATATTTTAGGAACATTGTAGAGACAACTTTAAGATCAAATATCATTTTCAAGTCTTGTAAGCCTTCTTGTGTAACTATAAGTAGGTACTATCTACATTAGGTACCATAACGAGACTCGGACGTTTGAAACATAAATATGTAATTAATATAAGTATTTACTAACATCAAATAGGAAAACTGTAGAAGTGAAAATGCACGAAAAATACACGTCTTTCTTTAAAACGAAATTCATGAATTTTTGTTTACATAAATTTCTTAAGTTTACGGAAACTATTCTAATAAATTTTCGATTCGATAAATTTGTCGATTTTCTAGAATAAGTGGATTAAATAGATGTTTTTGGCTCTGTATTTGATCGAAACTTCGTTTTCGTTGAATTAGAGTAGGCCTCCAGGACCGTGCCTGCTCTGGGTATTCCGAATATTCAAAAGTTATTCTATCTTGAGACGTGCTCAATAGTTTTTGCCGCTACTGTTCACTTTAAAGAGACAGTGAAAGCGAGTGTGTGAGTGTGATCTTAATCTTCAGTGCTGAGTCTAAATTCTACATCAATTCACAAATAAGTAAATTCTGATCGTGAAGTTAATGCATTTTTATTAGGAATCACGTTCAAAACAGCACTGAACTCTAACGTAGATCAAGCTTTGTGTCGTAACTTGTCCAGTTTATTTAAATTTGCCAGAGTTTTCTCATCAACTAAGACTTCTTCATCAGCTAAGATGTGCCGTTATAACAAAACTTGGCCTTATTATTATTGTACTGCGAAACAGTTGAATGGCAATATTCGGAGCTTTTACCAGTCTACAATTTCTGTTTATGTACCCAGACCCTCAACAAACAATGAAATGTTTCGAAAACTTTTAATGGTGATCAAACAATCGTTTCATTTCGTTTTTGCTTGACAAGGCACGGGTAGCAAGCGAATTGCAAATTTATATAGACTTTTTTTTTAAATTCCAGTTTGTCTAATACGAAATCGATGTACCTACTTGCGATTTTTAAGGGTATGTTTAATAGATTTTTTTTTTTAGACATTCATATGAGTAGGTGGTTGATCATAAATCGAGATCTGTCAAGAGAAGAGGCAGTTAATACATAGGTAGGTATGGGTCCCCTGTTGAACATTGTGACCATAGAAATATTAATGAATAATAAGAAAGGTAGTGGTGATAAGGTACTTTGTAGTATAGAATTTTATAAGCTACAGGTTTATGCCGCGTGAATACATTATGGCTAAATAACTTTATTTTATTGCCCGACGTTTCCACCGTATTACAGCTCAAGAATCTTACCGAAGGTGTCGTCCAGACGACCAAGGGATGTCACAACGGAAGACGAGCAGCAGCGTCCTTTGCGTACTTCAAATTTTTACTGCGATCGCCTATCCGCTCGCGGCGATTATGGCAAAACCCCCAGGATCTATAATAAGTAGGTTCTTCTGACCAACAGTGTCTCGTGCCCAACAGTGACATCAATTGGGTCGATATGAAAAAAAAGCAACGGCCGTGACAGCTTATAAATTCTATAATGTGTACAAATCGCGAAATTATTGTAATTTTGTAATATTACGTTATTAGTCTCCGTGTGAATTTTCATACAGAAACATAATAAAAAAACCGGGCAAAAACAAGTCGGAACATGTTCAGTATAGGGTTCCGTAGCCTTGAACAATTGCATCAGCAGAAGAGCATATGTTCATGGCAGTTACGCCCTTTTGTTGGGAAACCCAGTTTTTGGCAATAACTCGATAACGATATATCCGATGTTATCCAAAATAATTTTATTTTAAAGTATTTATTAAGCGCTATCTTTGTGATTTTTTCCATATTTTTTGGTTACACGGTTCAAAAAATAAGGGGGCACGATTTATGTAACTTTAGGAGCAATAATTTCCAAAAATATTCACTCAATCAAAAATGCTTATTAAAAACCTCAAAATGTTTTTGAAAGACCTGTCGAATGATGTACCACACGTTAATATTAGATGAAAAAAGGGTTTTTCACCTTCTGTTACATGTATGGAGTGCCTCCCTAAAAATATTCAAACCAACTTCCACGCGACTTCGTTCGCGTGGAAGTTGGGTTTATATTAAGGTAGTTTATGTTACAATTTAACTTCTGTGTAAAATATATTGGAAACATGCTCCACAATGCTCTGTGGCATCTATGGATATTGGGGCTTTTTTTAGTTTCGTCTCAACGATGGGACAGTTTAAAAAAAGAAAGAAAATTTGGATAAACGCAAAGGAACAGCCGAATTTGTGTGCAAATTGCCACATTGAATTACTTTTTTATGTGGTTAGAAATGCACCGGGTCAGTTAAAGAAAAATACCTATAAAAAATAGTTTTTATCAAATTAACTTTAATTTAAAAAGTTAGTTTTATAAGGAGTCAATAATCAACAAATACATTAATACATTAGAGAACTGTTTTCATAAAAAAAACTATTTTAATGACAAATTCGCACATTATTAATAATATTTACCTCACAAACGATTTTGAATTATCCAACAACAAGAACATAAAGCACATTCAGATAGATAATCTTAAATACTAATATCACTTACTTTTATAGCGTCAAATATTTTTACTGATATTTTACGGTGTGCTCACTCTTGATGTAGACGCATCCTTATTATTTTTTCTTGATCTTATATTAATATCTTGTTAGGTTGTAACTTGGTTTACGATTCCAAAATTTCGGGTCAAAAGTGGTGATAAAACACTGGTTCTGTTACTATTTTATCTTTTGCAAAAACACATTAATTAAACTTCAAAAGGGTTTGGAAAGGGGCCAAAGTTGTTATAATTTATTCGTCCATAATTTCAGTAATGCGGTTTCCCCTTTACATTTTGATATTGTCATCATATTGTGGTTTTCGAGTTTTAATTTGATTTAACTTTAATTAAACAATAAAAAAGTGGTGTTTCAATTACAAAATGCAGTCAAGTTCAGAATATGCTTTATTTAGGCAAAGTTTATAGTAAAATCTTACTTCACTTAACACTTTCGTGGACAGAACGTGATTTTACGTCATTATTTGATATATGTTGATACGGCAGAACGTACAATCACATTCAAAAACAGAATATTATTTACGGCAGAACGGTGAATTTAAAGGCGAAAATTTGTTTCAATGTACCTTGTGTCACAACGTTTCGAACACTCTAAACCTTACTGTAACGTGTAAGTCTACGTTACAGTAAGGTTTAGAGTGTTTTTTACCATTGTAAAAAATAGTATAACTATTAGTGACAAAACGTATGCAGACGATGACGTAAGAAAACGTTTACGTCATATCATATTTTATTTATCTAATATCATTCAACAAAACGAATCGATACGTCAAAGTTTTTTGTATGGAAATTTATTGTGCCATTCTGGAACACAATTTAAACGGGACTGTCTGCGAACGTGTAAAACGAAGTGATTACTTAATCTGTGCGAACGTGTAAATGCATTTTATTATAAAAAATGTATAACACATTTTTTTTCATTTCCTTAAACCTAAAGATACAACAAATCAATTTTAATTTAATTTTAACTAAAATTTTATTTTAACATAGCATCTAAATTATGAAGATAGAACAAAGTGGCGTGCAATTGGAGAGGCCTATGTCCAGCAGTGGACTGCGATAGGCTGATAATGATGATGATGATCTAAATTATTTCCTTGCATCCTAAAGATTTGCTCCAACGTGGATTAAAGTTGACAATGAGCATTAAAAGATCGTGTTCACCCTTACAAAATATAGTACAAAAACCTCTCGAAGAAAATCCCGAATCCAAAACAAATTACTTTTCTGAATGCATAAAAGAAAATTCTAAAGGTGGATCCGTTCCTTTGGGGACGGACAATAAACTGCAGGCGCGGTGTCAGGCCGCGCAAGGGTCCTTAGCTGCGAGTAAATTTTATTAAAACGCCACAAAATATATTTTAGCTGACTGTGACAGTCTGCGGCAAATATGGGGATGATGACGAATTATGGAGTTGCTGTAAAAAATCTTAGAAAGGAAAAGAATAGGAAAATATGTGTGACTCGTAAAGTTTTTACTCGTTGTTTCCACGTTTAGATTCATGACACTTTTATCTTGTTCTAGTACAAGCCGATATGATGTCATAAATATCTTTATGTAAAACTTAAGAACGTTCCTTGATCATAACGCTTTTGTACGTTGGTTTATCAGCACCTAAATTTTAAATATGTAGTAAAAATTGAGTTCGCCATTGTACTAAGTAAATACTGTAAATATGTGTACCATGTCACTATTTTAAATCACACAATTTCCATTTCAACATACTAAATTATTTGAAGCAGTGTAATCAACCCCCTTAGTGTCATAAACTCTAATCGAATAGAATAACGTCGGAATTACGTCGGAATTACGTCTTGCGCGCGCAAAACTTCGAATCTTAATAATTTAAAAAAATCTAGGCTAAAAAGTACACTTGGCTCAACATTTTTTTTCACTTTAAGGGTTATTATAATTATCTTCACAACCTTAGAGGTTATGTTATATTTTTAAAAGATCTATCTAGAGAAGGTACCAGTAGAAAAAAAATCTACAACTTTGTCAGCGTAACTAATATGTATATCCATGCAAAATTACAGCGTTTTAATACTAAGTGCTAAGAGCTAACCTTGGGACAGACAGACAGATGAACAGAGCGAAACTATAAGGGCTCCATTTTGCGATTTTGGTTACGAAACCCTAAAAAGATACAGCAAAAGGAACTACGTTCCGACCGAGTATCGATAAGACACCGCTCTCTTTTTATGTTTAACAATCTGTCCCGCGCAACTTTGTCTGCGTTAATTTCCCCCGTTTTTGCAACATTTCTCATTGCTGCTCCGCTCCTATTGGTTGTAGCGTAATGTTATATAGCCTTCAGCCTTGCTCGATAAATAGGCTAACCAACAATGAAAGAATTTTTCAATTCGGACCAGCAGTTCCTGAGATCACCGCGTGCAAACAAACAAACTCTTCAGCTTTATAATATTAGCATAGATATATTAGATGGATTTAAAGTTAATAATGCGATATTTAATGAGTGGCACGTAGCTCCAAAACCGTTTGATCCCAAAATCGAAAAAAAAGACCACGCAAAAAATGATCAAGCAGCTAATTTAGATGCGTACCCAATGCATGCCATTGTAAAATAAATTAAAGCACATTATTGACAGCTAGATAGACAACTGGCTCTTTAAGCTTCTTACTCTGTATTTTGCCGCCTTGAATAATTCATTTAAAAGAGGGTGCGTGAACAAATTCACCGGAACTTTCTAATGTTACGAGTGGAATAAAAGTTTCTTCCCCGCCTTTTAATTTCAATGTCATTACAGGCGTTGTCCTTAAATCTTTGTTCTTTGAAAATGCTAATATATTCTTTTTTTATGTTCTTAAATAGTGATACTTCTGTGTATCATGATGTCTTTAGATGTACTTGATCTAAGTTTTTTTAAGTTAAGTCTCAAAATCTACAAATACATGTAGGTATTTAAAACAAAAACAAAAAAACCGGGTAAGAGTATGTCGGGCCGTGCCCAGTATAGGGGAACCCTATACTGGGCCCGGCCCGCAGTTATCACTACAACGAAAATGTGCACCAGCAAAAGAGCGTAAGTTTTTATTAATCTTTTTATTTATCTTTGTAACTTGTGACATATTTTTTGGCCCTACGATTTAAAAGTAAGGAGGATACAATTTATGCAACTTTCGGAGCGATTATTTAAAAAAAACTTATAATGTTTTCCTGAAAGAAAGAAAAGACCTGTCCATGTTTATTGAAAAAAAAATCAGCTTCTGTTACATGTACGGAGTGCCCCCCTAGAAATAATTATTTTTGTTATAAAATGCCTGTGACATACGGACGTTTGGCTACGGAACCCGTAATATTTGATAAAAAATGTTTTGATAAACGTAATTATGAATATTAAAGAAGAAATTTAAAGTATTGTCCTGCTTTTTATAACCCTAATATTGACGCTTTGCTAATATTGATCGATCGAATGTTCATTAAAACCACTAAAACTATGAAGTTCAAACGATTAAACAACAGCTGGTGACCAATAAAGGGACAAATCAGGGACCGATGCCTGCAGGTGTTTGGAGAGCTTCCGTAGTATGCCCTGGGTCACTGCACATCTAACTTTAATAAATGCCGAAACACCCTCGACTTACAGTACCTCGAATTCGCGATAGCTAATCTACTACTTAAATGATTATTGAGTCTACAAGGACAAGAAACGTTGCGTTCGGATAAAACACATGAAATGTTAGTAGATACTTTTAAAACATTATTTGTATCACATACATACTTTTCTTTCTTTCTTTTGAAAAACATGTATTCATTAAGTAGCAGTAAATTGGCCAATATTTAGGCACATAAAGTTTTTACATCGTAAGTGGATGCTCCTACTATGTTGTGCCCATTGAGGTTGATGTATCCGATCTCGTGTACTCTTCTAATGTTATTGACCTCTTTTTTTTGCATCAGTCCTCTAATATAGTGTATAATATAATGGTGGCAGCACCTTACCTGCATAATATACAGTTTATAAACAGAGAAACATTGTAAACATTGGCAATTTGAAAAGAGTGGCCACAAGTTTTTATTGCCTGTTCTTTTCTCGGGCTTTACCTATTGTTTGCGAACAGGCATTACAAGTAAATGTCGAATCGACTTTTCACAAGTGTAGTATTTTGCTCCCTAAGTGAATAAATCATTTTTTAAAATTAATATTATAACATGACTGTATTGTAAAATCTGGTGTGTTTATTTTGAAATTAAGAGCAACAAAAATTACTAAGCCGTGCGTTTTGCTTAATGAGCAAAAAATTTCAAAACCGGCTCGACTTACGGATAATTCGATTTACGCGTTTTTACGTCACCTATCGCGTATTTCTGCGTTATTACTCTACAACCCTCTTTTAATATAACAAGCCCTAGGGGTCCAAAAGCCCCACGTAGGAGGGGACCGTAAATTTCTTGCACAGCAGTTGCGACTGTGATTTTTCCTGTCCAAGAATTTAATAATTGCATTTCTATTGTTTATTCAACCATTTTCTGGTACTTAATCAAGTTTATAATTGAGTGGCTGAAAGATAAAAGAGAATGTCTTTTATGGCAATATAATTTTATTAGAGTATGACTTTGATAAGGCAGGGTATAATTTTATATCATTTTATGAAGAATAGCAGCAAAGTGTGAAAGTCTTGAACACAATAAGTACTAAACATGTTCAGGCCAATTTGCATTTGATATTTTTTGAGAATGCTGTCGTGTTTTAAATTTTAGAAATGCTCTTGATTTAGCGATTGAAAAGCAACGATAGCCATAATCTTTACTAATATTATAAAGCTGAAGAGTTTGTTTGTTTGTATGAACGCCATAATCTCAGAAATGACTTGTCCGAATTGAAAATTGAAATAAAAAATGTTGCAAAAACGGGAAAAATTTAGGCAGACGAAGTTGCGCGTGTCAGATAGTTAAAAATTATAATATAATATAATTTGATATCTAGTAACATAGTCCAGATAGGTGGTTCGCTTCTGGCCCCGGTTTGGCTACGGAAGTCTCGGGTTCGATTCCTGAGTCTGGATTCAAATTTTTCTATCTTTCAAAAATGCAATTATTGTATTTGTAAAGTCTTTGGCAAGAAATGCCTATAAAAATTACTTCAATATTCGGCCTGCGTCATCATAATTTGTTAAAATGCTCTCTGTAACGAAGCAATAACAAAAGCCGTGATAGTTCTTTAACTTCCGACTAGATGGCGCTACGGGGGCCTAACCCGTAAAAGCATTAAGAGATAGAAGAATTTGATATCTAGTAACATAGTCCAGATAGGTGGTTCGCTTCTGGCCCCGGTTTGGCTACGGAAGTCTCGGGTTCGATTCCTGAGTCTGGATTCAAATTTTTCTATCTTTCAAAAATGCAATTATTGCACTTAGTAGAGAACTCTGGTTATAGTATAAATGCTAACTAATTTTTTAACTGTACAAAATATACTTTTAACCGTTTTAGGACCTGATGGCACGACCGAAGAGAGATTAGAAGCAGCGACGGCTTATGTTATTAAAAAGATTCATAAATGAAATACAATGGAAACAACACAGTATGCCAATTTTTGATTACTCCTCAATCGATCACAGTTATTCAACTGATATCTAAGCTAAAATTCGAGATCTGGTTTCGACGATAAAATATTAAATTCCGCTCGCAAGATCCGTCACAATAGAGAGACCCTTTGTGGTCGGCTATTATTGGATTTGGTAACCGCGCCTTATTTTATTATTTGCCCACTTTAGGCGCAAACACACAAAGGGAAATGAAATCGATATTTTTATTCGAGAGCGATTGCTGAACGGAAGAGACGCTTCCTGAATAACTATGACGATTGATGCTTTTACTCCGCTCGATATTGCTTTTGGCCAAGTTTTTTTAAATCAAACTTTGTGTGAATCAGTGTGTTTGTCTGCCTCTGTGGCGCGGTGGGATTGTGTCCGACTGCTACGCAAGAGGTCGTGGTTTCGATTCCCACACGGGACGCCACTTTGTGTGATCAACAAATTGTTGTTTCGAGTCTGGGTGTACTTTGTGTCCGTGATTTGTATGTTTGTAAAGTCCCCCGCGATACAGGGCTAGTATCCCTACTGGGGGAGACGTCTTTAAAAAAAAAAAAACTTGTGTAATCGGCATAAAAGTTTATGAAAGAGCTCTATGATATGATAGACATTATAATAAGTTACATCTAGCTATGCTATTTTACTTAAAGCCCCGTATCATAAATATAGATAACCTATAGACTATGTGCCAGATGTAATCCAAACTCTATCAAACGTTTTCCGCGCACGACTGACATATAACCTTTGATTAAATAATGTCTAGATTCCTAATCCGGTATCTAAAATTGAAGCAAAGAACCGTCAAAAATTACGGTCAAATTGACGTACTTTTTGAGAGGTAAGAAGACTCCTATCAGATGATCTAGCCATAGTTATTCTAGCGCGCCATTTTCAACGAGTGTCAAACGTCAAAAATAATAGCTTCATTTTTTTTATACGCTTACTAAGGGAATACTCCATCTAGACATAAGCAAATATTCTATTTTTTGTTAAAAAGTATGAAAAAATATGTACTCCGGGACTGAAGTTGACTTATCGTTAGTAATGTTTTACTTGAAACTTGTTTTTATCCTAGTGAAGCGATTGTATACGCTTCACTTTATTGATCTCTCATATTTTATCATTTTATTATTGTTTTAATCTGTATTGCTATGTGTTTGTTGTTTGTATTTTTATTATTATTATTTTCGTTATTGGTTTGACATTTGATATTTTTTTATTTTATTGAAATACGATTATATTTAAATTGATTGCGTTATATTTGAATACACTAGTCGAAAATAGTGTTAGGTGAATTTTTATTATTATTGTTATCTCAATTGTTTATAATAAACCATGAATATTGTGTACCTAATGTAAAATTTTGCATGCCTGTAGGTGAAATATGGTAGATCATCACAATTATGAAAAACCTTATTTTGTACCCATATTTGCAAATAAAGTAATTGAATTGAATTGAATTGAAAACTAATTTATCAAAAATAGCATAACAAAAGACAAATAGACAAATATATCACAAAAGACAAATGGGCAAATGACTTTTTATTCACAAAATGACGAGACATAGGTTCCAATAATTATATTAGTTTGTATGGAACAAATTCGAATTTCGAATGCTATCACAAACAAATATTAATGAAACCATATTTGCCTCACCAATTTTCTTTTGAAATGAAATATACGAAAATACGCTGACAAAAATATGAAGGTAAACATCTGCTATATCATTTAAAAGTTTATTTAAAGTTTTCTCTGATCAGGGTTACCACGTGATCGACTATATTTTATAAACCTTTATCGAGATAACAGATTTGGCCAAAGAAGTAACGAAATATTTTCTGATGAGGTTCTATTAATAAAGTTGGTATTTGTGTTTGTTATTAGATACATTTACTATTATATTTTTAATATATTGAGACAATTCACACATTACCATCTGATCTTAAACTAGACAGAGCCACAGATAACTTATAAACATTTCTATTACATCCAGACATAGATTAATCCTGGAACGTTTAGCGTAGCCGCCATGGTCACTGTATCTAGACTAACAGATCAAAATTACATTTGTTTTAAAACATTTCTATGAATTTTGTTACACTTAGGCATCATCTACTTACGCTTAAGTTGATACCCATTTTATCGTCAACCAATAACTCTGTAATTACTAATGAAATACCATAAAAAAACAATTTTTCCTTGTATTTTCTGTTTTATGTCTGGTAACCCTACTTTCGATTGGGAACGCCTTCAGTTCAAAGTTTTAATGAGTAAATAACGAGTCATGATTCAGAGGGATTGCTCACTTTGCGTTACAACCATCCACGATGTATTTTGAATTTTCTTATTATAAACTTGTAAAGTAATTATGGATGTCATCAATTCGTGAACAAATCATGTTTTGATCTTGGAATTTCTGTGAAGTTTGGAATTGGGAGATTTGTAAAAATATTGTTACGAGTAGATTGGAATGTAACACGATTGGAATGGAACACGATTTAACACGTTCGCGGACAGTCTCAGTTTAAATCTAGTTTTATAATGACACAATAAATTTCCATACAAAAAACTTTGACGTATCGATTCGTTTTGTTGTGTGTATAAATAAAATACGTTTTATCACGTCATCGTCTGCATACGTTTTGTCACTAATAGTTGAACAAATTTTTAAAATGGTAAAAAAGTAAGTCTACGTGTCAGTAAGGTTTAGAGTGTTCGATACGTTGTGACACAAGGTACATTGAAAAGAATTTTCGCCTTTAAATTCACTGTTCTGCCGTAAATAATATTCTGTTTTTTGAACGTGATTGTACGTTATAAATGTCCACCCTGACCACGGCCATTGCAATAGGTCAAAACGTCGGGCAATAAACAAAGGTATTTAGCCTTAAAAAAAAACATTCACGCGATTAGGACCCGTACCCGCTTATAAAATTCTATATTGTGTACAAATCGTGAAAGTTTACGAACATATAATACATTCTAATACAAATGCGTGTAATTTTTTTAAAGATATTGTTTCTTAGTGTTCCGTGGATGTGAGTAAGATGGAACTTTTACATTCGATGACATAAGCAGTAAATATTAGTGGTGATATTGAGTCAATTACTCATATTAAATAATATAACTAATATCTAGTTAATTATATAAATAATAATAATTTTCGCAAAATATGAGTACTGTTGTAGAAAATATACATTTTATCTTTACAAATTATTACAGCCTCAGAGAAAAGACCGCCCGTAGATAACAGTTGGAACAAACTCTACTGCATGCGGACTTGAATCTGGCCAAGTTTCCGCCACACTGTTAAAATATGTATTATTTTCTTTTGTGCTTATTGTTCACACAATCTTGGAAAATTTACACTTTAAATATAAAGTTTGAGTTGCATTTTATCAAGATGTAAGAAGAACAAAGTTAAGCTGTGATATACATTATTATAAATAAGTAAGTAATTATAAAAAGGCACGAGCCTTTTCATAATTTCTTACTTAATAAAGGCGCAAATACAAGAGATGTCAAACTATTAAAAAAAAAATGTATTTTGTTGAATTTATATGAAAATATCGTAGTATATTTATCTCTTTTTACACTGAATTTACAAAGTATACTATAATAGAATAGAGAAATAAATTATAACACAACTACATAACATTATTAAACATTACAAAAAAATATATATTTTGAACTACAGAAGCAGTAGGTAGGTACAGTAGCTATAGGTAGCTACACCTACAGTGTGTGCTAAAGATGGATTTGAAATTAGGTATACAAAATTATGTAAAACAAAAGTTATTAAATAATTTTGATTAAAATTGACATGTAAATGTGGAGCTTGTGCAGTCTAAGATGGCTCAGGGTCTTCGAGGGTGTAGGACATGTTCGTTGTGATCCTCCCCATATCGACGATCATATATCGATTTCCATGTTGACCTGTCTATTTATCTTTAGATATAGTCAGTTGGTGGTCGAGAAAAACTTGAAACTCATCGTAGTTAAAGCTTAGGTGACTTTTATTCTTTTTGTGACTAGCTAGCTTAGTTTTTAACTTGAAGTCGCCATTAAACTGGTTTCGTTCACCCATTTATAGCATTTATTTTTATTTGTTTACATAAATATAAAGATATTTTAATTTACATAGGAATGTGTAAATAAAGGAATACTTACAATATTCTTCTAATTGTTTTTTATACAGTAATCTACTCGTATGTTCAGTTATTGACAATGATTTTATTTAATTCAGCTATTGAATAAGGCTTTTGACTGCCCCTGTGGCACGGTGGGAGTGTGTCCAAGAGGTCGTGGGTTCGATTTCCACACGAGACACCACTTTACGTGATCCACAAATTGTTGTTCCAAGTCTGGGTGTACTTTGTGTACGTGACTTGTATGTTTGTAAAGTCCCCCGCGACGCAGGGCTTGTACCCTACTGCGAGAGTTGTCATTAAAAAAAAAGACTAGTACCTAATGCAGGTACCATGCAAACGCTTTAAATAATAATGAAGAAGTTGTAAACGCGCGTCAAGTGCTCCTCAACTGAACGTAGATTTATTGTAAATAGTTTCACTAGCAAATTTTCTAATTAGCAACAAAGACGGCACAAATTATCTCCTTGATGGAATCGCAGACAGATTCTCCCAAATAACAAGAGTGGGTAGTTTTGTTCTAATTACATCGCATCCAGTTCCAAACAATATATTTGGGCGGCGATGAGGAGGCAAGTTCGGCGGTTAATTAATTACTGTCCTCAAGATAGATGGAGGCGACAGCTCAAAACAAAATGTCTGTTCGACGAAGATCATTTATCACTGCAATGACGTTTTTTCGACATTGTTGTCAATGGAGTATAGGGGGTGACGTTCTTAAGATAGTTTGATGCGCTACTAGTTGTGGCAGATTAGCTTTTGATCGGGTTTCCCTGTGTAGAGATTCGGAAATCCCTCTAGGGACAGAAAAACTTATTTATTTTATTTACTTTAAGCATTATGTACATATATATATATATATATTACGGGTCTTAATCGCGTGTTTATTGCCCGACATTTCGACCGTATTGCAACGGCCGTGGTCACGGGTAGAGTCTACCCGTGATCACGGCCGTTGCAATACGGTATAATATATATTTTCATAATGTGTACACATCGCGAAAGTTTATCAACATTTACTATAAGCATGTGACTAATTTTTCACTGTGATTTCATTAGTATAAAAATAACGTAAATCATCCCAGATTATTTAATTTTAAACAATAATGGTATAATCTAAAATTTCGGCAGTTCGACAATCTTAAATTTAATTAATAGATTTGGTAAATAAAAAGTCCAGAAATTGAGACGTAATTGGCGGCGGCGGTAGCCTAATGGCTAAATCATTGGACTCGCAATCGTGAGGTCGCAAGTTTGAATCCTACCCATTATTATCTGGAGGGGTTAACAGGATTGCTAGTAATGTGAGACTCCTACATTGCTGATGAAAATTCAGAAATAAAACAGCACAAATCAGAAATCAGGGTCAAAAACCTGCCTTGCCCGGTGGTAAACTATTGGCATATAATACAAGTAAAACAGTAATACACAAGTAAAGTATAAATTACACTCATCAAGTAGGTGCCTGTCATTGGTACTTACTTGACAAGTGAGACTTATACGTCCAAACAAGGACTGTTATTCACATTTTTTTTTCCTTAAAAAAAGATAACTAGCAATGTGGGATTGAGTCCCACATTACTAGCAATCTTGTTAACCCTTCCAGCTAATCTCAAAGGCTTGTGTTAAAAGTGGGTTCACGTCGGTAGTATAATGGGTAGGATTCGGACCTGCGACCACACAATTGCGAGACCGATGCCTTAGCCATTAGACTACCGCCGCTTCAGTTGCGCTTACGACTAGCCGTAATTGGGTAGTTGACTACAATAACAGTAATCAGGTAATAGTAGATCTTAAAATGCTCTGAAAATAAGTCTTCCTTCACAATTAAACATGTTTTTGAATTTAAAAGCATGCAAACGAATACTAAAACTAAAAGTAATGATTTGACGATAAGAACTTAACATATGACGTCATTATGTTGTTATTCCATACACACATTTCCAAAGAGCGTGTCGTTTTGACATTTCATAAAAAGAGACTGATTTGACTTCACAGTCAGTATTCAGATTAAGCGTTCTCCAGCGTACGTCTAGTACGCTAGAGAACGCTTAATCTCAATACGCGTACGTCTAGTACGCTAGAGAACGCTTAATCTCAATACGCGTACGTCTAGTACGCTAGAGAACGCTTAATCTCAATACGCGTACGTCTAGTACGCTAGAGAACGCTTAATCTCAATACGCGTACGTCTAGTACGCTAGAGAACGCTTAATCTCAATACGCGTACGTCTAGTACGCTAGAGAACGCTTAATCTCAATACGCGTACGTCTAGTACGCTAGAGAACGCTTAATCTCAATACGCGTACGTCTAGTACGCTAGAGAACGCTTTAAGGTTTTCTACGGCATGTTAGGACTTGCCGCAGAGAACCATAAAACATTATTTTGTTTACGTGTGTGTCATTTGTTTGTCATAATGATAATATGCTTATTTAGAAAATAGGGCTTCAGGAATGATTAAGTGGTGCATCAACAAATAACATAGATATCTACTTTAAAAAAATTGCGTAAAAGTGAAGATAAAATAAAGTCAAACATCACTTTTACCCATCGAGATTTTATGTGCTAACTTTTATAAAGTGCAGCTATAAATCAATAAGTTCTGCCAAATTGTCCCACGCAATGATGCATACAGTAACATTAATATTGACAAAAGCAGGCGTCATCGCATCAATTGGAAAGTATATGAATATTGCATTATCTGTTCTATGCACTTCTGTACATTATTATACATTAACCACTGCGCTATCATGCTAGAAGAGACAATTTGATCTGATCTGCTTACGGCTGCGAGATTTGTGTAATATGGCTGGGGAGGCCAAGTAGCTATCGTGGATTTACTCGAGCGTCGTGGGGTCTTTTTGATTTTGACGATTATTATGGGAAGCAAAAATCTTCGAAAAAGGTCTTAAAAAACTCTTTCGCATGAAATGGGGATGTTAAGTGAACCCAGAAGAAGCTCTTATTCAAATTACTTACGATTCGGACAAACAGCAAGCTCGTGGTGGCTTTTTTAAAATTTAAAAAAAACATCGTCAGAACTATAAAACCCTTCTATAATCGTTGCAATAAAGGATATCGAGCTGAACCATCTGTATATAATCTAATGCGCTCAAGTATCTCTATTGATATTTTTTTTAACTAAATATTTTGATTGGAATCCCCAAGACGCGCGTCACTATATAAAGAGCTAATATTCAGTACTTGAGTAAATCCAAGATTGCTACTTAGGCTCCCCATCTACTAAAACTAATATGAAACAGTGATGCAACTTTTGTTTTAAATGCAATCCATAAGCTCTGTAATAATTAAAATCTTTGTCAAGAAAAAAATCGCAGGTGAAATACCATCAGTCAGATATCGAGCAAACAAACAAATACTTCGTAACGTATATTTTAAAATTTCCGATATGGATAACTGTTACCTGACCGTCCAGTCACATGAGTCTCTTTATCGGTCGGTTTCAAAAATCATCGATGGATTTGGCTACTAGAGGTAGAATTTTGTATGGAGCTTATGTCAAATATATACCTTTAGTAGCCAAATCCATCGATAGTTACATTATTGAGACCGAAAATATATCATCGTGAACATCAATACAATACGAACCGTAGTGTACGAAATGCGACGTCATAATGTTACACGTCAAATATTTAAAACATATTTTTCTAAACATTTTAAAACGTTATAACACGTTGCCAGATTTATCTATACTAATATTATAAAGCTGAAGAGTTTGTTTGTTTAAACGCGGTAATCTCAGTCTGGTCCGAATTGAAAAAATCTTTCACTGTTCACTCGCGATCGGCCGCGATGCACGGAAATGAACCTTTAGGGATCACATAAATAACAAAAGATACTTGAATAATTCCCAAAAGTATTGTTGTCTCTATCATTCACCTAAAATCTGTCAGTATCAATAGGAAACCCAACGAATTAATATATTAATTGCGTTTAAGAATTTGGCAGTGACTTCTTGCGGGCTGAAAATTCTTTTTCATTTAAAAATTCGATAGCTATTCCAGTACTTTCAGAACATTACACTTCACTGATACTACCCAATTGGAATCAATAGAGAGTTGCGACACTCTGTGTATGCATTATTTACGTGCTTCTGTCTGGCCGCCTGCTACCTGTCCTTTGTTTAAGTTTCAGGTACATACTACCACGTCTCTTATTAGTTCAGTCTATGGGGTGGAAAGTGCCGTTTTAGATTTATCTTGTGTGATGTGATACGAATAATCGTACTCTAGGGAATGCTTGAGAAATTGTGAGGTAGTATTTTTCAGTGTTTGTGTTTTTTTTCTGATGAAAATTTTGGTGGGTTGATTTGCTGTAGTTCTATGTAGTGTAAAAGTCTCATTAGATATTTAAGTAAAAATAAATGTACTTTTACGACAGATCAATTTTAATCTACAGGAATGAATAGACAGACAGTCTACTGTCAGTCGTTCACACGTCCATTCGTCTGTCTGTAAAATCTAGAATTTTACAATCTATTACATTTGTAATTATTTTTCTATTTCGTCTGCGTAAATGTTTCCCGTTTTTGCAGCATTTCTCATCGCTGCTCCGCTGGTATTGGTCGTAGCGTGATGTTATATAGCCTATAGCCTTCCTCCATAAATGGGCTATCCAACAGTGAATTTTTTTTTCAATTCGGACCAGACTGAGATTACCGCGTTCAAACAAACAAACTCTTTAGCTTTATAATATTAGTATAGATAAATCTAGCAACGTGTTATAACGTTTTAAAATGTTTAGAAAAATATGTTTTAAATATTCAAATAGTTAAACCATATTTTTCTAAACATTTTAAAACGTTATGACGTCGTGTAACATTATGACGTCGCATTTCGTACACTACGGTTCGTATTGTATTGATATTCACGATGATAATATTTTCGGTCTCAATAATAAAATATGTCAAAATTCTACCTCTAGTAGCCAAATCCATCGATATGTATATTACTGAAACCGACCGATAAAGAGACTCATGTGACTGACTCGGTTTGATTTGCTTTAGTTAAATGTAGTGTAAAAGTCTCATTTGATATTTATGTAAAAATAAATGTACTTTTACGACAGTTTCAATTTTAATCTATAGACCATCAATTGGAACTGATAATTGAAAAATAATTACAAATCTAGAATTTTACAATCTATTACATTTACAGACGAATGGACGTGTGAATGAATTAATAGACAGACAGTAGACTGTATGTCTATTCATTCGTTGTTCTGTCTATTCATTGCAACCAAAGGTCGTCGTGTTAGAACACGACAACCTTTGGTTGCAAAGTTCCTTTATATAATAATCGTACAATACGCTCCGTAGTGTACGAAATGCGACGTCATAATGTCACAATTTCTTATCGTCAAATATTTAAAACATATTTTTCGGAGCATTTTAAAACGTTGTCAGATTTATTTTCAATGAAATTGTCTCATATTCTTACATCACTGCCAATTTAATTACCCACAGCCACCCCAAATGTCGCGCAATCTATTACATTTACAGACGAACGGACGTGTGAACGAATGAATAGACAGGCAGTCTAACATGACAACCTTTGGTTGCAAAGTTCTTTTATTAAAAAATCGTAATTTTTTTGAGAGACAACAGCGGTTAGGTACCTACCTAGTACCTAAGTTATAACGTCATCATTTTCAGTTATAAGTTTAATGATTAGGAAATTGTGGATGTTTGTTTCGTAATATTTTAAAACGTACTGTTGCTTATTTGACTGACCTGGTTGTCTGCACCTAATTATAGTGCTTGAATTATTAATAATTGCGAAGAATTAGCATTGCCATCCAATGTGGCAATGCAGCCAGCCTTCTGGGCGTTCCCATAAGGCTGGCTGCATTGCCATGGTAACTGGTAACGTTTTACCAGGTGACATTCTTCATTCACAGGAGGAATTCTTTGACGCCTAAGTGGTTTTGTATCCTCCCTTTTTTTTTTCTTTTTGGAAATACCTTGTATATATTGTATTATTACAGATGCTATTTAGAACACTCTTTAAATGACTTGTATATATTTTGTATTATTTACTTCTTTACAAATAAATAAAAATTGTAGTGCTTTGGCAAAAAACTGAAAATTTTTAACAAACACTACAGGAACAAAATGTATTCTCCTCACGGCAAAACAAACACAAAAAGAACGAGTAGTTCTATTTTTACATTCCCCTTTCACGTTAGATATCCACGGTTTGCCTCTCTAATACCACCAGTTTCGAGTACATCGATCAGTTAGAGGAACGGCCACCTTTCCGCGAAATACGGCTCGGACAATCGTGTTTACGGCTTTTTGCTTCCCTAGACCAGTGCGAATAAACACGACTGCTCTTTGGTGGCGTGTGACTATTTTAAAAAGCGTTAAAGATCTTTTAAATCTATTATAGTGAGTTGGCTGAGAATCTGAGATTTGTTATCAATTGCACCACTCCTAAGTTTGTTAGGATCTGGAGTTATCTCGATGCAATGCTCGTTCGAATTGGATGTGACATATAGTATAAGGAATGTTTAGAAACAGCATTAATCTATACTAATATTATAAAGCTGAAGAGTTTGTTTGTTTGTTTGAACGCTTTTTAGATTACCATCTCCGGAACAGGGAAAGAATTTTTCAATTCGGATCAGTAGATCCGAATTTAAAAATTCTTTCACTGTTGGAAAGCCAATTTATCCAGGAAGGCTATAGGCTATATAACATCACGCCACAACCAATAGGAGCGGAGCAGCAATAAGAAATGTTGCAAAAACGGGGAAAATTTATGCAGACAAGTTGCGCGGGACAGCTAGTTTTATATAAAATAGGAAGTCCAGGGCTCACACAGTAACAAAGAATATCTAGTATACAAATATTTATACACTGTCTTACTGCTGTAAACCAGATTTTTAGAATAGTATTTTTTCAAGCGAATATTTTTTATTCATTATGTTTTCAAAATATGTACTAAGGTGTACTTGGTAGTTCATTAGACTGAAATGTTTCTTTAATATTTACACAGTCTTATTCTTTGGATTCAAAACTCTGCGATGTTTTGATTCATAACAGTGTTTTAAGACATTATTATATTAAGTAGGTACATTACATTATTTACCTGATATAATATTGTACGTGAGCTCTCTTCAGAATCAATTCTTCTCAACAATATCTTTAGAAGCAGTCTAAGCCTAAAATATAAATTATCCTTCTAACTTGCAGAAGGCTAAATGTTGGTCGTTTCGTGGGAAAACTGGTATTCAATCGCACCTGGTTGGACTATAAGGCGACCCCAATACCGTTGGGGTAATAAGACTGGGATTATTTGATTCTATCAAAGATAATTCTCTAGAAGCAATACGTGAACAGATTCTTGTAATCTGGAAATAGGGAATATTTCTATTTCATATTAATACTTGTGATTATTTTTCTTAGAAGTACTCTGATTATATCAAATTTATTAACCAAACATATAATATTTATTTTGATGGAAAGCCTATTTGTATTGAGTAAATGAGGTTGCGTAGGTATCAAATAATATTTTTGTTGTACAATACGATGATTAAGGATTTTTAGTCCTATAGTAGGCAATTAGTCGTGGGTTCGATCCCCACCCAGGATAAAACTTTGTGTGATGAGCACGTTGGTTTATTCTGTGTCTGGGTGTAATTTATCAATAATATGTATGTATTTAGATATATATATATATATATATATATATATATATATATATATATCAGCTGTCTGGTTACCATAGTAAAGGTTCTACCTAGTTTGGGATCGGGCAGAGTTGTGTGAGTTGTCTCAAGATATTATTATTTTACAGGTAACAATTGTGGAATTATAGTTATAAATAATCCATTGTTCAATCCATGTTTTTGTGATTTTTATACATCGGTATTAATCAATCGGACTTAATCGCGAGAAACATTTAAGGGTAATGAATGATATCTTTTATTTACGGGTTGTGTCCTGACTACGACCGGTATAATTCGATTGAAACGTCGGGTAAATAGTCCGACACAATTTCATTGAAACGTCGCGGGTAAATTAGATAGAGTACCTCTACCTGTAAATATTACACCCAAAATATAGAAGAAAAACTAAAAAAAGTAATACAGTTAAACGTTTATAAAACAATAAAAATTCTATTCGTAGCCAAGTGTCGCTTGACAATATTGAACAATATAGTTTTATTTTTGTTAGGAGATATTCTGACCCGAGTCTCATGCATATTTTAAATGTAATAGCCAAACGGACCGCGTTCTTTTTGTATACTGTTGAAATCTATTCGTTTTAGTGATGTGGTGAAGCTGTGATTGACTTAGTTTCATTATTTTGTCGATGTTTCGGATACCACTGTCATATTTATACACAGGACGTTTATTTGAACGAAGCCAAAGATTGATCGGGAAGATTATGATGTTCAATAGAAAAAGGGAAATACCTTTAAAGTGCTATTTTAAAAATAATTCATATAGAGATTGATAAACAACTAACTAACTCTATACATTTAAATTTATATGTATAAAATTAGCATAAAAATGATTTATTAAAATTTCAAAAAATAATGTTGAATATTTTCGGCAAATATGGCAAAGATTAGTTGTCTAACTATATGACGTAACGGATTATTCTATATCTATATCGGTATATACGTAAGCAGAAGACTGTTGTTTCAAATAGTTACTGCATTGCAACGGCCGTGGTCACGGGTAGTCTACCCGTGACCACGGCCGTTGCAATATTGTCGAAACGTCGGACAATAAATAAGGTATTTCACCTTAAATTATTCACGCAATTAAGACCTGTAATATATATATATATATATATATTTACATATATTTTCATTATGTGTACATATCGCGAATGTTTATCAACATTTGTTTCAAATAGTGTCAAATTTATAAGTGATCTTTCACTTCCTATATCATCCCCTTAGAAAATGAATATAAAAACCCTTCTTAATGCTCACTAATGTCATAACAGCAAGCTACGTGAAACTTCATCCTTATCTTCTGCCCTAGCCTATCTGTTAATCGGCGAACTTATGGCTTTAGCTTCTTATAGTGAAATACTATAGAAGATTTTACAGCGTAATTTTCAGATGAATTTTCTTAAGACATTACTTTGTTACATAGACTTAGAATAAGACTCCTCATTTTAAGCTTAGCTACGTAAACTTATATCGTCTTAATTATATTAATAGGTGGATATCCACGAGGAGCTCGAACCTTCTGATCGTGATAAAGTACAGCTATCTATTGCTGCTCACAGAATATTGCTAACAAGGAATTTAGATTTAATATTAATTAATATGCTTCCTTAGAGAAATAGATTTTCTCAATGTAATTTTCAATGGGTATTTAATCTGGGTAGATAATTTAAGTAGATGAAAAAATATGTTTTTAGATTACGGAATTGGATGGTTAGAACTTATGTTATTCAAGAGTATAGTTACAATAAGTAAATAATATCTATCCAAAAATAAAAATAAAAGTAAATAAAAACTCTATTTCAAATAAAATATGTATTCGATATAGAGATACTGACTGATTGATGAATAATTACATCATAGCCAAAACTGGCCAAACCTGGAAAATTACTATTTCCGGGTATTGTCAATATCACAGATTAACTTTAACGTAGAACAAGATAACATTAAAAAAATATTAAAAAAATATATAGTTAGATAGTTAAAAGATCTATCTAACTACGAGTAGATATTTTTTTTTTTAATAAGATTATTATTTACAGAAGATTCCGAAAACTTTTGCTACTTTGTCGATTCTCGAATAGAGAGAGGCACATCACTAATTTACGTTGTTATATCGCGCTTCCTTAAGAACTCCGGATATAAAGAGATTTTTTTTTTTAAACTGTCTCGCATTCGCTCCATAAGACTTGGTCTCGATAACTCTGTTTCTTATAATATGCTTGATATGCAAATGTATAATTTTGAATGCTACATGGTTTATTTTATTCACGGCTAGGCTTTTCTTGTCTCTATTAGGCTTACAGGCCAAAGTAATTTGAGCTGATTGGTTAATAATGAAAACTTGCAACAATTTTTAGTGCTTTGATAGACACTTTCTACCATAAGATATTCAGAGTGTGGACATAGAGTCTACATTATGTTGTTGGATTTTTATATCTTTCTATTAGGTACTTCTGAATATCAGTCTAGACAAAGGAGATAAATGAACAGTCAGTCCCTAGACAAGTGGCATAAATTCTAATCGAATAGAATAACAATCGATTAGAATGACGTCGGAATGACGTCGTTGCGTCGTTGTAAAAAAAAACATATTAGCGGTCTTGCAAGAGCATCGACGTCATTCTATTCAATTAACATTTAAGCTACTTGTCTAGGTGCTCTTATTTCGTTGAGATGCAATCGATGCCTACTATCTAATATGTGAATAATTTTAAGCACTAATATTTGTACGTAGATAAATAATATTATTACCAACCGACTTATAAAGGACCATAAATGTTGATAAACTTTCGCGGGTCTTAATCGCGCGAATAATTTAAGGTAGAATACCTTGTATATTGCCTGACGTTTCGACCGTATTGCAACGGCCGTGGTCACGGGTAGACTGATTGTATAGGACTAATTGTCGGGTAGTTTCGAGACCAATCAGAGTTTGTGTTTGTTTTGATTTTATCGGACTGACTATGTGACTGACGTAACATAATCCAAAAATTAATTTAGTCCATTCTTTTCAACAATAAAAAATACAGACCCTGATTATGTGACGTGTACTATCACCCTTATCGCGCATGCTACTTGTGAATAAACCACTTTGCTTTGAACGGAAATCTCGATACATCCAAACAGGTATTCACTTCAAGCCAACAAACATCAAACGAAAAGATCAATACTTTAAAAGGTATGTGAGTTATGAGAAAATCTCACTAAAGTTCCCGTTTCAAATACCAGTCTAGACGGGCTGTAGACTTTAATATGGCGGCTACCGAGGACACAAAGCCGATGGGATGGTTACACCGAGCATCGGTGCGACCTGACACACCATAATAGGGTGATGCGCTATTTTGAAGCTTCGCTTTTGAGCATTGAACTATGAAAAATGCTAAGTTATACATAGGTTTTGGAAGCAGTTGAAAATGTTTTTAGGCTTTTTCGGTACCCACCCTTGTTTTACACCTTAGCTATCCACGCTCCACTTAGGTGTAGTTAGAATATTACGTAAACAAGTAGCCTTATTTGGGTAGTTGACTATAATAAAAGTAAATTATTTTATACTAATCAGGCAATAGTGGATCTTAAAATGCTCTGAAAAAAAGTGTTCTTTTACATTTTAACTTGTTTTTGAATTTAAAAGCATGAAAACGAATAGTAAAAGTAAAGATTTGACGATAGAAACGTATGAAGTTTGTTGTCCCTTACATATTTATATAGAGCGTGTCGTTTTGACATTTCATAAAAAGAGACTGATTTGACTTGACAGGCAACATCCCTATTTTGTTTTGTTTGTTTTTGCACTTAAACAATAATATCAACTAACAATTTAAACAAATTCAACAACACAAACAATTTTTTTGTTTTTGAACTTAAACAATACATTAATGGATTTTATTTCGTTCGTAACTTAAATTTGTATTAACAGGCTTATTTATCAGATTGATAAGTCTTTGTCTATACAACAACCGAAACGTCGGGTAAATAAAAGGTACCTTTAAATAATTCACGCGATCAAGTCCCGAAATATATCTAATACGTCTCAATACAGTTCTGTATGTTAAATCCATACGACATTTAAGAAATAGTTGAAGGGTTATTATTGGAAACGCATTTATTAGACGAAAGCTGAGGTTTCATCGAGATGCCTTGCCATTGTTAGTTTTCAATAGGTCTCGTTAAGGCTCTGAAATGGCCCTCAACAGAGTTACTCGGTCTGTCCCTTTTGTTAGTAAACGAGCCCTTGATCGATCTCACAACAATGGGCCAATTTCAATGCTAGTTCGGTGAGCTTATTTCCGAACTATGTTTACGTGTTTGGTGCAAGTTATAGCCGTCTCGTGAAATAGAACGTAGTAAATTTTAAGTAATGGCCCTGTAAAGCAAAGAATATTGCGTATTCTTTTGTTTTCTGGTAGTAAAAAAATAAACAGTAATGCGTATTCGCACTAAGGTCGTTCTTAACGCAAGAGTATATTTACTGCGGGAGTTTATTTAGAAAACGGCAAAAGGAATGTATTTAATTGTTCTTAAAAAGACAGCTCGAACCTCACGAAACAACTTTGCATCGTAGTTAATCAAATTAATTACAATGCAAAGATGTTTTGTGAGGTAGTATGTAATAGTACCTACGTATGAATGTATTTAAAATTTACAATATGTCATATGTCATTGGTATTTTTTTTTTAATTTATATAATGAACATACAGATAAAACCTAAAATTTAATGATAATCAATACAATAACGTACACAAATAGTTTTATTTTTCAAAATTAGAATTACTATCGGAAAAAGTAAGGATATTTTAAAGACTATCCTATTTCGTCTTTTTTTTCTCATTCTATTTCAAAATATAGTAGAAGAAACATTTGCTAGTTAAAATACTGTTACTAACGTACCTATTATGAACTAGCTGTCGTGCGCGGCTTTGGTCGCGTACTTGATTTTACACCCTGAAGGATTGATTTATCACTTTCGATCAAAATGCTGAAATACCTGTTTTATTATTTACAGCCAACCAACCTAAATACAAAATTCCACAGATCTAATCTTAAAAATGACGGAGTTTTATACAAATTTGCAACACCGATTTCAACCCTTAGGGGTTGTTTTTTAAGAACGCTTTAACACTTGTTTATTGATTTTAAACTAAAAAGCCATACTAACTTGCAAATCCTATTTTACCCCCTTAGGGGTTGATTTAAAAAAACGTAGAAACTTTATCGTAAACCAAAAATCCAAATGCGAATTTTCACCGATCTAACTTCAAAATTGACGTAGTTTTATAAAAAATTGCAACCCTTATTACCCTCTTAGGGGACGAATTTTTAATAATCCTTTCTTAGTTGATGCCTACAACATATAACATATCAACTGCCAAAATTGAAGGTTTATAACCCTAGCGGCATAGGCACTGCGTTGATGAATCAGTCAGTCAGTCAGAACAAGTAATTAAGTATGTATAGATAAGGGGTTAATATTATGTTTACATTTGTTTGATATAACACACCCATTTAAACAAGTCACGAAAGCCAAAACAAACATTTGGTATCGACTTAGAATCGAATACGATGTAGGAATACTAAAATATTAATATTAACTAACACCGCTGTCGTCTGACCTACTTGACCCAGCAAACACGAATATACAAACGAATTTGGATATAGTCACACGAATGGAGTAAATATTTTAGCTTGGAAGCTATCTACTTTCAGATAATCTATCTGTATGTATGCATATATTAACGTTGAACTATTTGCTCGTTTGGATCCGCTAATTTTCAATTAATACTCCTCTTGGCCGTGTTGATATGGAGTTAGTTTATAGGTTGATGGGCTTTGATATCTCACAATCCACTGAACGGATTTATACAATTAATACGTCGTTAGATTCGTCTTGATTACCCAAGTGTTATTAGATATGTGACGTGAAAAAAACAAACATGGCGGCTGTGAGATGTCAAAATAAAGAGGTGTGAAAAACAAAGTTGTTTTGAATACTGCAATATGGGTATCGAATTAAAGGGCTTATCCTAAGCATTTCAAAAAGATATAACTTTATTATGACTGTAATACTAAAAAAGTTAGTTAGCAACCATTCTTTTTTTTTAATCTTCAATACTTGACAATAGCTGTGATAAAAGTTAGTTGTTACCTCGGTTACATACTACAACTACTAAAAAATATTTAATAAAAAAAAAATATTATAAAATTTAAAAAACCCGCCTGCACAAAAAAGGTGGAAACGAAATCCCCTACATAATTAAATAATTTCATGCAGTCGGAGGCATTAATGAATCTCGATAAACTTAGTAAAATGTCTAAATGTCATATAAAAAATCGCAGCAGCTTATGACGTTCACCTAGCTTATAATCAGGGCTGTAAGCTTAGAAATAATATGATTCATATGTTTGCTGCAACTTTAGAGTATATCCCATTACTAATATTAAACCAGCTGTTTGCTACTGTAAATATTATTTAAAGTTTAAATTACTTCTCTATATTTTCTTTAGTCAAAATCGGCTCGTTTTGAAGAAACAAACAAACTCTCCAGAATTATAATAATAATGTAGATATAGATAATTTTACAATACATTTAAAGCATTAACTGGTTTTTATTTTGACCAGCACTTCAAAAACCATTAGGGCCGATACCTACTCTAATATTAGGAAAAACTATTATGTTTTAAAGTTAACTAGCAACGTGGAATAGTGTCCCACAAACTTCCTCTCTTGCGCGGTGGGAGTGTGTCCGACTGCTATGCAAGAGGTCGTGGGTTCGATCCCCACCCAGGATAAAACTTTGTGTGATAAGCACGATGGTTTATTTTGTGTCTGGGTGTTATTTATCTATAATATGTATGTATTAAGAAATATATAAGTATGTTTATCAGTTGTCTAGTTTCCATAGTAGGTACAAGCTATGCTTAGTTTGCGATCAGATAGCGTTGTGTGATTTGTCCCAAGATATTATTATTATTAGGTACTAGCAATCTTGTGATCCACTTCAGTTAAGCTTAAAGGCTTGTTTTAGGAATGGTAATATAATGGGTATCCTACCCGCAATTACGAGTTCGATGCCGTAGCCATTAAGCAATAGTTGTTATTACAAAATTAAAAAAAACATTGATTCAATCCATTTGGTCACTACCTATTATTGTTAACGTAAACAAGCTTCTTGTGCTAATACGAAAATAAATTAATAAATAATACACTCTGTAAATTAAAGAAATTTACTAAGGCTACTGAAAATGAAAACCATGAAAATTAGGAACTTTCCTTTCAGGGTAAGAGAGTAGACCTACAGGCGTGTTGGATTGCTCACTTAATCACATCCAAAGTTCTGAACGGATAAAATAGCCATCCCGGAACACATATAAACCCGAACTAAAACAACAAAACAGAGAGAAACCCACCGCTTCATGATTGTAACTATTTCCTGGTAACAAAGTTAGCTTGAATAAATACAGGGTCGTTTCGTAATTGGAAAATGGAGTGTACAATACTTGACCCGTCTCGTCCACTACTGAAATTAGGCCTACACTACAGCCCGCTGTAATGAAAGCTCTCGGCAGCTAACGCAATAATCATTATATGCTTTGGAATCAGATAGATTGGAACCATAGTATAACCTATGCAGTAGAGAAAAAATATTATAATATTTTTTATAGGCATTTCTTGCTAATTACTTTAATAATGAAAATTGCAATTATTGTATAAAAAATAGATTAGTGTATAATGGGAAAAGTTACTAGAGAAATTTAGTAAAAAGTATTTCGACGAAAGTAGTAAGACAAACTCAGCTACTAACAATTTTGTATAAGTAGAGAAGAAAAAAGGTATAGAATTAGAATTACCTATTAAATTTAAATGAATGGCGGAAAAAAACGTCTCAGGCGAAACTTGAAACCTTGTGGGTACCGGGACTAACTTCAGCATCGAGACATGTCCGCTAAAGTCGAATTTAGCTGCCCAAGATGATTTTATCCTCCACACATTTAACTTTTTATGTATAAAATTAGCATAAAAATGCTTTAAAATTTACAAAAAGTAATCGATTACCTATTATTACAAACAAATAATCACAAAACACTTATTTTTTTAAAAAGTTTTCCACAACGTACCTAGACTGTAAAACTAGGAAATACGACAAAGTCTATTCTTGTTGATTGAGAAAGCGTTCGGCTCTTACGGCGAAAACAAATATCTGTTCATTTGGAGCTAAGTATAACAGCTAGTTGTCATACTTCAAAACTGTGAATTAACCACCTACATAGTAATACATCAACTCCCACATAAATTATGAACGTGAGACTAAGGCTATTAAAAAACTGGCTAATAAATTTCACACCAAAACCAAATCATAAAACACTTGAAGCAGATCATAAAAGAGCATCATATTATACAAATTACTGTGAACTGTTATTAAGTTTAAATTGGATAACAATTATCCGAATGAAACGCCAATCAAGCTTCAGATGGGGTGTAATTAAGCGGTAGGTTAGTTAGCATGACAAACGAGTGACTCCCATGCTGTGTTATTATACTGCATAGAGATGGGATGGTCAGTACTCGAGTTGTACCTATTCGAGTTACTGTTGGTCATTTAAGAGTTGTCGAATAAAAATACCTACAATACAATCGTTTGAATAAAGATAGCAGTAGCGGTAGCTTGTTTCAATTAAAAAATATATCTTCTTTAGAATATTCCATACATTTTAAAGTTATGTTTATAAAATTACTTAATATTTACAGTGAGTTAACCTATTAATATTTTATACGAAAAAGTATGTATTGTGCTTTAAACTAGTAGGTTCTCAAATATATTTCCATCATATTAAAAATAATTATATATTTTTACTACACAGTGATTAATTTCTAAAATAAATCCAGTAGATCAAATACTTTCAATTCAATATGATTAGACTATTAGTTCAAGAATTTTTTTTACAACTGCCAATTCCAGTATTCGAATAAGTGGATTGAATCTCGAGTAAGTTTCAACAAATTGAGTTTGAATAAAACTGAGAAGAGTTCAATTTCTGTAAAAGTCGACAGCCCTCAAAAGTGATAATTACATTTCTTTCAACATTTAAAGACGATAATGGAATAACTAAGATTTAGCTCACTTCAGGCAGTCTAATAGTGATATTATTTTATATTCTCTTCGTTATAAAACGTAAGTATTTATTTTAAAATCTTTATTGGTTTTTTTTCAGATTTCATCGACATAATATTGAAACAGTGTTTGTATTTTAGATTGTAATACTTTTCTCAAAAATATTTTTCACATTATTCATTTCTTTAATAAAATGTTATTGTGATGGTAAATTTTAATCAAAGTTATTCATTTTCGAGTCGTGAAAGTGTAAATAAAAGGTATTTGAACTCGAGTAAATTAGTTCGTTACATCACTAGTTCCCATACAGACATGTTCACAAGCCATATGCAACCGGTTTGCCAGGATATACGGTCCTGCGTGCCATTACAATTTATGAATAGTTGACGCCTCACAGTATAATAGTTTAAGTGGCATATCTGGTATTTTTAATAGATTATGGAATTGACTAGGAGCAATTTCAACCGATTAAAGAAAATTGCATTTCATAAACAGCATTAGGATAAGAGTTAATTGATACCAACCAGACTCGTTTGCTGCTTTAAGAAAATTCTATCGTTTAATATAGTCTGTGTGGTCTTTAATACCTATTGTTTTTTATTGTTCCACACCACAGGTGTTTAGATTCTCAATGATTTTGCAGCATTTGCAGGTGATTTCAATGATAATTTGTGAGATGATCAACATAGGCATGTGGCTTTGTCCCCTAACATCATAAGCATCGTCTTAAACTGTACTTTCATATAGTGGCAGATCAAGGATTTTGATCCTCTCTCAAAGGAACCTCAAATGTTAGTTTAGGGGACCTCTTAGGGGAATATTTAGTCAAGGAATGTTTCGAAAAAACGCACACATTCACAAAGCTGCACCAAACGCAAATAGCTTTTAGTGCAGTGAACGACAACTTACTATTCAGCTCAGCCATTCTTAGAAAAAAGACAGATAGAATTAGATATTATTAACAGAAACATCATAGATAAGAAATAAAGGTCAAGGTCATTCTAAATGAAAGGAAGAACCAGTAATGTATTATATAGAAAACCCTCATAAATAATTTAGTTCAGGCACTGAAATATCTAGAGAGTACTGTGACGTGAACCTCTTGCTGGCTTTGGGGTGCGCAGCCGGGATTATTGCTCTCGAGGATGAGGAATCAAACAACTTCTTAAGCCCAGAACGATATTATATATTGAATAACTTGTAATATGATTACTTTACATATTAATTCTTTCCCTTGACCATTCGTCTTGACGCTTGGTCCAATTCTCCCAATTGTTTCTTTCGTTTTCTTCTTCGTCATTATTTCAAAGTTTTGGAACGTCAAGACAAACAGTTCACAATTAATGAGGCTTTATGCGAGTGGCCGGTCAAGTTTCCGACGCACCTGCCACACGCCGCCGCCTTATGAAAAAAAAAAAAAATTTTTTACATTTGAGTACTAAGTCAATTTTTTTTTTTTTTTATATATAATATAAAACAACAAATATAAACCTAGCTGTGCATTTACCTATCATGGCGATATAGATTTTTTTTTTTTAATACCCCCCTTGATCTGTCTCTATGCAAAAGACAACGTGTAACTGTTATACCTAATCCAACAAAATTTATGTCAACAAACACTTTACATAACAGTTATACGATGATGCTGGGCAAAAAACGCCATTAAAATAAGCACCAGTATCAGATTCGTTACCTAGCTAAACTTATGTATAACTAAATTAAATCAATCATTAAACACCAATTGACCCCAGGCAACAAATTGGGTGAAAGTCCTGCTTTGCTGTAACTGGAAGAAAATTCATCTTTAAGTATTAATCTTATATCAGTTAAATAATTGGTCAATCAAGCTATCGGTGACCATCTGATCACATCTATTGATTATTTAGATAAAATAATCACAAACGAACTTCCCAAGTTCGATTGAACCAAATGCAAAACTGTCTGCTTAATCACAGAGTTATATTTATAATTCAAAACAATAATACACCCGTTTTTGTTTGCCTATTGCTCTATGGCATCAACATTGTAGGACATTTCTTCGCCGTGTGGTTGTACATGCAAAGACAAACAACATTTTAGAATCAGATCTAAAACCATTAACCATCCCTAAATATACAACTGTTTATACGTCAGACTATTAACAACGTCGCCACTTCTTTTCTGGCATCACCTACTCCTAAAAAAATAATTCTCATCAACTACTCATGTTTATCATGACTTAATTATAACATATGTTCATATAATAAAAATTCTCAACTACATAAAATTAAATACTAAGATATCGATATCTATTCGTCCATCCTCATAATAAACGGTTTCAATCTATTCGCATGAACAATCTGCCTCTGTCTTGAACCCACTTTCTTTATAATGAAGTTATTGTTATTCAACCTATTTTCAATTCGAAATGGCCCTAAAAACTTTCTACATAACTTCTTCGATATCCCCGACCTTCTCTTTGGATTAAAAAGTAAAACTTTCTGACCTATGTCATACGATACTTCAGTTGCTTTTTTGTCAAATAATAGTTTTTGTTTCGCTCGCGACTTGTCCAAATTTACTCTAACCCTTGTAAAAATGTTTTCTCTATTCTCTATTCTACTCGCGGTATTCTCATTCACTTTAATATTTAAATTAATTCCCGTATCCGATGGCAATTCTGGTTGTCTTGCAAAGACCAGAAAGTACGGTGACACCCGTGTCGATTCTTGTTTACTAATATTATATGCAAACGTAATTTGAGGTAAATATACCGACCAATCTGACCTATCATCTCGACCGTACTTGGCCATCATGCGCGACATAGTTGCATTTAATCGTTCTACCAACCCTAATGTCTGATGATGCATCGAAGTTGCAACTTTATGCACCGCCCCGAAGTTTGTAATCGTTTCTTGAACTAACGCCGACGTAAAAATTGACCCTTTATCCGTTATAATTTCTTTTACGGCCCCATGTATTGAAAAAATATTATTAATAAGGAAGTTCTTTATTTCAATCGCTGTGGCCTGTTTTACTGCCTTACTAATCGCATATTTTGAAAAACAATCTATTGCCAATATAATATATCTACTTCCATCCGTCGCATTATTTAACGGGCCTATCGTATCCACTTCTACCTTTTCAAATAACCTGTTTGTAACAATCGGTTGCAACGGCGCCACCCTATTTGACGTGCGCACTTCTTGACATACTTTACATGCTTTGATATAATTCTCTATTTTCTTATATGACTTTGGACAGCAGAATCTTGAATTAAATTTTTCTACTGTCTTCATCAAACCTAAATGACCTCCATATAATGGATCATCATGAATCTCACGCATAATTACTGGAAACAGTTCATCCGGAACTACCAGCAATCTTTTAATAACATTATTTTTTGTATTTAATTTATATAACATGCCGTTGTGTATAAAGAATCCTTTATATCTTTGTAAGTTTTCATCTATGATTTTATTTCTTAAAGATGAACAAAAATTATCGTTCATTTGAGCCCTTATTACTGGGTCTATTTCTAATTTGCAGATTTGCTCATTATTCTCTGTACATCTCATCCTAAATATTTGTAACCCGTCAGTGACTACGTGATCATCTTGACTTATTAACGGATTTCGACTCACGAACTCCGCATCCGAATCCGAATCCGAATCCTGTTCTACAACTACTGAAGAGGAACTATCATTACAGGAAGGACGAATGCTACCAACATTCACTAACTCACTCACTTGTTGACGACTGATCTCACTCTGTTTAAGTGAGACCCGATATGAAGGTTTTTTCACAGGAACCTCGTTCGAAGTTTTTATTTTAATTGGGTTATTTCGGCACCCACCTGGCCTAACCTTACCAAATGAGAATTGTGGCTTGTATTCTTCCACTAAGTCATGTAATTTATTATTATCACCTGTACTCAGATTTTTATTAATATTCATTTTATCTTTTGACACATTTAAATCAGGAAGAATACAAGTGTCATTCTTATTTGACTCACAAATATTACTAACAAATAAATGATTATGTTTAAAAATATTAACAGACATTATTTCCTGTGTATCGATAACAGAAACTTTGCCTGGTCTAGCAACAAAACATATTTCATTGTAGTTTCTCAATGTTATTTTATTATTCACAAAATCTAGGGATGCCCCATTTTTGATTAAGAAATCTTGACCCAAAATCACTGGCCAACTGACATCTATTACCACATAAAAAAGTGTGTTATACACCACCTTATTAATTATAACGTTGATATATGTTTTGCCTGCGACTGGTATAATCTTACCATCAGCCGTTTTTAAATTAATATTATCACATATATCTAAGGTTACTTTGTTCATTAACGCTACTTTCTTCGATAGCAAGGACACTGAAGCCCCACTATCTAATAACGCAGGAATAGCACCCGAACTTAATTCTACTAAAATGACTGGTTCGGACTGACCATAATTATTCTTCTTGACGTCTTCTATGTTTGAGCGCCGCTGCGTACTCATTGCTGCGACGTGATGCTCGCCTACTCTCGTTGTCGACGACGCTGCATCACCAGCTGATTGAACCGGCATCGGCAGAGGTTCTCTGCTCCTTAAAAAGTACTGGCGGGGATTTGACTCCCGCCTTGGTGTTAACGAACCGCTTGGTGAATCATTGGTCGGAACCCGAGACACCGGGGATCGGTATTTACTATACGGAGTCGATTGATTGCTCCGAAATTGACTATTGGTCGGTCTGTTGGAGTCTCCTTGCTGCCCAGACCTCACTGCTACCGCATTCTCAACCTTAACCTTAAGATTGATTTCCCTTTCAACCTCTTTATCATATACTGAATGTAATTGTAAAACTGTGGCCTTTAAAATATTTTTATCAGCACATACAACTGCAGCAAGCTTTGATTTGTAGAAACTATTACATTTCTTTGGAAAGCTCCTTACGAACGTATTGTCGTCAATTTTTCCCTTTTTGGCTATATTTGAAAGCTCGTAGTAAAATGAAACAATATTCTCCTCTGGCGCCTGTATCCTTTCATAGAATTTTTCCGTATAATTAGTACGGTTTGGGAATTCTGCTTTTAATGCAGTGATGAAGCTCTCGAAGCTATCACAATCTTCTATGATTGCTTTGTATAGGTGTAGCGCTGGTCCAGCCAGATACGCCGCCACAAATAATTTTTTTTCTTCATCCGAAGTGATTTTATTAATCACACAGATGATCTGGAATTGGTTGATAAAATCATCTACGGACTCATACAATCCCGTGAATGCACTCATTTTTAATTAACTTTACATAGAAATACGACTTAGCTCTTTAAATGACTTCCTCTGAAGAGTTAGGCGCCTCCACCATGTGACGTGAACCTCTTGCTGGCTTTGGGGTGCGCAGCCGGGATTATTGCTCTCGAGGATGAGGAATCAAACAACTTCTTAAGCCCAGAACGATATTATATATTGAATAACTTGTAATATGATTACTTTACATATTAATTCTTTCCCTTGACCATTCGTCTTGACGCTTGGTCCAATTCTCCCAATTGTTTCTTTCGTTTTCTTCTTCGTCATTATTTCAAAGTTTTGGAACGTCAAGACAAACAGTTCACAATTAATGAGGCTTTATGCGAGTGGCCGGTCAAGTTTCCGACGCACCTGCCACAGTACCTAAGTAATAAAAGGCCGGCCGTTTCATCCAAATGTATCTTACTGACGTTTATACTACAGAATACCAAAGGTACAGAAGAGAAGTTATCGAAAACGTGGAATTAGGGCATGCCTTGCGAACAAAGTGTGAACATGTGATCTTCGATTCATATCTGGTGAATGATGTATATGTGTGCGTTGCTCGAGAGAAGTGGTTAAAAATGCCTACTGTACTCTTGGTATTCTGTGTTAATACACGGTGTCTGACTCTAAGATAAAATCCACGACTAAGAAACAGATTGCCATGATCAACTTTTACCCTTATAGTGCTTCTGTGGCGCGGTGTGTCGTGGGTTCGATCTCCACCCAGGATAAAACTTTGTGTGATGAACACAATGATTTATACTGTGTCTGGGTGTTATTTATCTATAACTAGCTGTGCCCCGCGGTGTTACGCGCGATTTATTAGCCTATGTGTTAATCCAGGGTGTCAGCCAACTCCATACCAAATTTTATTAAAATCGCTCCAGCCGTTTAGACGTGAAGAAGTAACAAACATACACACTCACATAATCACAAACTTTCATCTTTTTAATATTAGTGTAATATGTTTGTATTTCAAAATAAATAGGTATGTTTATCAGTTGTCTGCTTTCCATAATACAAGCTCTGCTTAGTTTGGGATCAGATCACGTTGTGTGAGTTGTCCCAAAATATTATAATAATATACTTGTAAAATGCTTTAGAGCGTTGTTTCATAAAGCTCCGTGTACATCAGTTGCGCTTCGGTCAACAATCAAATTTTACTTTCGCTAATAGTGTTCCGAGGAACTCAATACAAATTTCAGTATTGTCATTCGACTGTATGTCCCCGAGCCAAATACAAATATGGTCAGTAATTTCCTTTCAGGCTAAGGCTTTTGTTATTATATACAGGGTGTAACAGAAAGGTGTGGTCAAATTTCAGTAGTGGATAGGGTATGTTATTAGTATAGCACCTACCATGGTGCCGTAGCTGGTTGCATTATTATTACATAGTTATAGCATATTCTTTTTGTCAAAAATCAGTAGTGAAAAGCGTATGGTATAAGAATTATACCTCACCTGGTAACTTTTTAAGTCATACTTTTTTTAATTAATAACTTTTTAATTCATAAATATACGAATGAAAAAATAATAAATATTTTTTAGGGTCTCCGATTTTAATAAAATTAGGTATGTGCGCTCAGTAACATGGGCACATACCAACCCTTGAATATGACCACACCTTTCTCTCACACAACCTGTATATTAATTACTTCAGAGTATCATGAAGCTCCGGACAGTTGCAATGCGGTGGGTGAAGCAGTGGTAGCCTTCCACGCACGTTGTGCAAAAACAACTTCAATTAATTGATTTGCTTATCCCAGTATTTTTTTAATTAATTAAAATGTATTTATAAAGAATATTAATTTTATCGGAACATTACAAAAAGATGACATTATCTTTCAGTTAAAACTTGCAGCATAATGTTGAATAACTTTAAATACTTACGTCATTTCCTTCTGGATAAAAAAATGTATGATGATAGTTATAATGATCATGTAAGTAATAAAAAAACTCAGCTTACAAAATACCAAAGGACAACTCGTTAGCTGGTGCATTTAAATAGGTGATAGACGCTCCTGCGTAACACCATACACGGCATCAGCTGAAAATCTTTCCACCGGAATGTAGTTAGCTGACATATTTATTTATTCACACTGTCGTATAAAATGTTGTTGTTTTTTTGTTTAATAAAACGACTCCCGCATTAGAGTACAAGCTCTGTGTCGCGGGGGACTTTACAAACATACAAGTCACGGACACAAAGTACACCCAGACTCGGAACAACAATTTGTGGATCACACAAAGTGGTGTCCCGTGTGGGAATCGAACCCACGACCTCTTGCGTAGCAGTCGGACACACTCCCACCGCGCCACAGAGGTCATCAAATGTTATCTAGTAAATTCAATTAAGAAAAAACGACTGAAAATATATTAATTTATTTCATGTTCCACTTTATAGTCAGCCGACTTTATTTTTCTTCAAGATATTGATTAAGCTATAATTTAATAGATTTTCAATTGAATACAGTTCATTGTTCACTCACCGAATTGCAACTGACGTTTCGGAGCTTCATCATAGATAGATTATTTCCTCTCGGGCGATAACTTGTAAAATACTTTATTTTACAAGTTATCGCCCGAGATGAAATTACTAACAAAATATGTGCTTGGCTCGGGACCTACACAGTCGAATGATAATACTGATATTTGTGTTGAGTTTCTCGAAATACTATTAACAAGAGTAAATCTTGATTTGATGTATTTGTGTTGTTTGGCTTTAGATATTTATTACTAAAATGGATTTTCTATTGTCAGATACTTATTGAAATTGAAAGTATTGGAAGTTTTGGAGATCTGGTATTGAATGGGAATACGTTTTTGCTATGTTATTTTAATGTACCTACTGCCGTACGCCTGTGTGTTCAAGTGTAGATGTCCGATTCCGACTTTAAGCAAAAAAATATTGCACACACAAATATTGTTATTACGTACGTTCAAGTGTAGATGTCCGATTCCGACTTTAAGCAAAAAAATATTGCACACACAAGTATTGTTATTACGTACGTTCAAGTGTAGATGTCCGATTCCGACATTAAGCAAAAAAATATTGCACATACAAATATTGTTATTACGTACGTTCAAGTGTAGATGTCCGATTCCGACTTTAAGCTAAAAAATATTGCACACACAAATATTGTTAAAATTATTACGTGTCGGAGAATTTACTAATTATTTATTAAATAGGTACAAAGTCTGATTTATGTTTTCCTAAGACAATAACGTACTAATCATCACTACATATTATAAAACAAAGTCCTGAGACAAAGTCTCTCGCCGCGTCTGTCTGTCTGTGTGTTTGTGATAACCTCAAAACTACTGAACAGATTTTCATGTGGTTTCCATATCAGTGGTATCATTCAGATAATTTCTTTCGCTTAGAATATGTATGTATATGCATTATTATCTGTATAGATAGTGGTGTAAATTCTGTGCGAAACCAGAGCAAGTCGCTAGTTATTAAATAAATAACAGAGGTCTGTGACTTGAATTTTTTTTTTTTTTAGAGTTCCGTACTTCTATTAAAAAAGGTAAAAAGGGAACCATAAGATCACTCTCTTGTCCGTCTGTCTGTCCGTGTGTCACCATCGATTTTCTCAGGAACAGGTGAACCTAGCGAATTGAAATTTATACCAGATACTGAAGTATCTGGTATAAATTTCAATTTATACCAAATAATTAGGTGTGTAAAAATTAAGGTCATGAGTACAAGATAAAAAGAACAAATTTAGATTTTCGCAAAAACTTGTAAATACAAAAATTTACCTTCATTTTCATTTATTTTATATTTAGGAATTTTCCCTTTAGTTATGCTGTAAGACCTTGCTTTGAACCAAAATTGACAATTCTAGGTTAACCGGACCTATATGGTAGTTCCCATTGACCTAGAATGACTATTTTTTTTTTTAAATTTAATTTAGCAAGAAGCGTGATCTTACAGCATAAATAAAGGAAAATTCCAAAACATAAAAAAGTTGAAAGTTAAAGGGTGTCCCCATATTGATAAACTTTTGCGATTTGCACACATTATAAAATTATATATTCAGTCCACCCGTCACCACGGCCGTTGTAATCTGTCGGGCAATAAACAAGGTATTTTAACTTAAATTATTCACGCGATTAAGACCCGTAGTATATATAATTTTATAATGTCCCCATATTTATAATACGTACCTAAAAATTGGTACGGAACCCTCAGTGCATGAATCCGATTCGCACTTGTCCGGTTTTTTATTTTTTCTAACATGTGTGCTCTTGTTAAAACACGGACCAAATTCGCGAAATCTGTAACTATACATAAGTTTTACAATATACGAGACCTGCTATCAATGGTATGAATGTTACAAAAAAAATCTTAGAAGTAGGTAGGTATTAAAATAAAATTATATGTGCTCCATTTAGTAAGAACTAGCTTTCGCCCGCGGCTCCTCCCGCGTGGATGTCGGTTATCCGGGACTCGAGCTATCTCCATACCAAATTTCATCTAAATTAGTTTAGTCGTTTGAGCGTGAAAGCGTAATAGACAGACAGAGTTACTTTCATTAGTATCGATAGATCACCAATGATAAACCGTCCATAAAATGGATAATTTCTTCTTTATAGTCTACTTCTTAGTTATACATCTCTTTGTGGGACCAATTTGCAAAGTCATTATACAAATTCCCACCCACGCGTCCACGTTCCACAAATTATAATATTTTTGTACTTGAAAGATGTTAAATTAATGTCTTCATATAAAGTTTTCTCTAATTTTACACAAGTGGATTAATAAGATATCTTAATTATGTATTCGATTTGAATAATAAGTTTTATTTTGGGGAGAGGAATGTTGTACGTTTGTCGTCTATGTCTGTCTGTCAATTGTCTCATATTTATTTGTATATCAAACCGATTGAAAGATGTATATTTGTTAAAATGGTGGTTTAATTTGGATGGTGTTTGCTGAAAATCCGTTCGGCTGTGGAGAATTACCTTTTAGTGGTGTACGTTTATGCACGTGAAGTATGTTTACCCCTAAGCGCTTTAGTTCATAGATATTCTTCTCTATCCTTGGTCTATGTCACAAAAGAAACATATTTGCAATATTTTAAAGCTTTATATGTATAACATTTTGGATTGGGCGTTGATCATTTTCAACCAACTTCAAAAAGGAAGAGGTTCTTAATTCGATTGTATTTTTTTTAAATGTTTATTTTCAGATTACTCGCAGACGGCTGGACCGAATTAATTAAATTAAATATTATATACCTAGGTGTCTATAGTAATTTGGGTCTATTTTGTAGTAATTCGTGCATTTACTCTTAAAAGACACCATTGAGTGAAATGGAACTGATGATGAAGACCACAGATGACCAGCGGAACTATTCAATAATAAATAGAGTACCGAGTTCGATACCTGATACTGGCCAGGAAATGTAGTTTTGTTTTAGACACCAACTTTAAAATGTATAATTATTGTTAGCTGCTGTACCTATATTATTTTATGCTTTTGAGTTCATCATCATCATCATCAGCCTATCGCAGTCTACTGCTGGACATAGGCCTCTCCAATTGCACGCCACTTTGTTCTATCTTCGGCTTCTCGCATCCAGCTCCTGCCAGCCGTTTTGCGTAAATCATCACTCCACCTGACCTGAGGGCGTCTTACACTACGTTTGCCGAGCCGCGGTCTCCACTCAAGAACTCGTTTACCCCAACGGTTGTCGGTTCTTCGGCTAATATGGCCAGCCCACTGCCACCTCAGCTTGCTAATCCGGTGGGCTATGTCGATAACTTTGGTTCTCTGCCGGATCACCTCATTTCTGATTTTGTCCCTAAGAGAAACTCCGAGCATAGCCCTTTCCATAGCCCGCTGAGCGACTTTGAACTTGTGGACCAGCCGTACCGTCAGTGTCCACTTTTCGGCTCCGCATGTCATGACGGGTAGGACGCACTGACTGAAGATTTTAGTCTTAAGGCATTGTGGGATCGACGATGTTAAGATTAAGACTTGACGTAGCTTACCAAACGCTGCCCAACCCAACCGAATTCTCCTGTTCACCTCGTCCTCGAAGTTGTTTCTACCTAACTGCAATGACTGCCCGAGGTACACATATTTTTGAACAACTTCGAGAACGGCGCCGTGCACCGCTGTCGGTTCCGGTAGTACATGTTCATTGAACATGACCTTGGTTTTATCCAAGTTCATCCGTAGGTCGATGCGTACAGAGTTGAGTTATGCTTTTGAGTTACCTTATGTTTATTTTATTGAAGTCATTTTTATTTTTTTTTGTAAAATAGTTTTTAATAATACCTATATAGAACTTAAAGAGACCTAACCTAAAACCATTGATATCTTATGCGTAGTATTTAGGGCCTCAATTCTCTAAAGTTTAAAAAAGTATAATCGTAAGAATTAACAGATACCTACATACTTAACATTAGCAGGAAGAACACGAAAACTGAATAAAATAATTGTCATAATAACGCAGAGATACATTCTAATTACGACTCGAATAATTGAACCAGTTCAACAAGCCTCACACGTTTACAAATTAACAACATTAAAGTAGGTACCTATGTATCTCGCAATTGGAACATTATACGAGGCAGACGAGGACCCAAGTAATTTTATGGAAATTACTTAACTCATTTGGGGTTTATTCGAACAGTTACAAGAGAAACACACTTAAAATTTTCTTAAGAACGTTTTAATTCGAAATGAATCCTTTCAGTTCTTTAACAAGGAGTAAATAATAAGTGAGTGCCTTTTTCAGAGAAGGCTCTCCTTCTAAATATAACTTCGATAGACTAATGAGAAAAGCCTAAATCAGCCACTTTCATTAGGATTAATGTTTTATTAGTTCTAATCAAATATTTGATCAAAGCTAATCTACGAATAATCTCTTTATCAAAAACTTTTTTTTTACAAAAAAACCGACTTCAATCACAATTGATTCGCTAGTATTTATTGAGGAGTTACGTTGTCTGTCTCCGAATTATCAGATATTCAAGAAATTTATATAGGACCATTTCGGAATAAACCTCTTACGAACAAAAAAATTAAAAGCCGTCTATATATGACGGAGTACCGAAACGTACATAAAAAAACAAACATCCGAATTGAGAACCTCTACCATTTTGAAATCGGTTAAAATACAAGCTTTTATCACAAAAAAAATCTGAATCATCACTGATCAAGCCTCAATTAAATTGCCAGCATCAAAAACGAGAAATCGTTAGCAACTTTTAATCTTATTTTACAAGCTTACTACTGTACTGTATTTTTTACATTTCTTACAACTTTACTTACAAGTTGAGGAAAGTTATAAAAGTATTGCAATAACATTTTACGAGCATCTCGAAATGTCAAAACGATAAACATTTGAACTCAGACGTATCTTGTATTTTATTGAACATCAATCTAATATGAGTCGTAAACTCGACAACAGTACCTAGTCAACTAAACAGTTAATCCATTCACTTGTTGTCTTATCAGATTGTATCTTCGGCCTATACCACTCTTTAATAGAATATTATAGGGTGTAATTTATCAATAATATGTATGTATTTAAAAATATATAAGTATGTTTATCAGTTGTTTCGTTACCATAGCACGCACTCTGCTTAGTTTGGGATCAGATGACGTTGTGTCAGTTGTCTCAAGATATTATTATTATTTATTATTATTACCTGATTATAGTGATATAATTGTTTTTAAACTTTCGCGATGTTTACACATAGTAGAATATTATAGGGACTTAATCGCGTGAAATATTTCATCTACAAGCTAATCTAGAACAAGGGTGTTTGAGGTCATCAAAATTAAAAAAAACAAAATTCTTTATTCACTTAGGATGCAAAACAACTCTGGTGCATTCTACATATTCATGTAATGCCAAGTTCGCAAACAATAGGTAAAGCCGGAGAAAAGAACATGGCAATAAAAACTCGCGGCTACTCAAAAAAAACGGCTACGGCAAATTGCCAATTTTACAATCTTTGAATGTTTTTAAACTTGATATGGGAGTAATGTGTTGCGACTAATATACTATACACCATGTTAAAGGACTGATGCAAATTAAATTATCAAAAAGTTGAAACATGAGATAAACTAAAATCAGCCTTAGTGGGTACAATATAGTAGGAGCATGTTCTTACAACAAAGGTAAAAACTATAGTTATATGTGCTTAAATATTGGCCAAAGTACTTGTAACGATTACACAGAGCTTGTATCATGTCTATACCCACTAAAAGATTTGAAACTTTTAAAAAACGATTATTGTTTCACTAAATTGATTACTACCTAAAAATGTAGGAATCAATATTATTGTACAGTGAAAAAAAATCGAGGGCTAAAACACTGTTCATATAACTAAAGTTATGAGGAGGTACAATGGCTACGTTTCTGTAAATAATCGATTCTCTTTGTTGTCTAATAGTCTCAGTCATACTGCAACGAAGCAGCGGTAATTAAAAGGCTTATATAGAACCTGCATTCGACCGTGTTATTTGAAAGCAGAATCCGACTAAATGAACTTCTTTGAAAATATTTCATGAAATCTGTCTCTTTGAAATGTTATACGTTATTTGCAGGTGAGATTTGTTAGCACTTGTATTAGAAAGCATTCATAAATCTATACTAATATTATAAAGCGGAAGAGTTTGTTTGTTTGATTGTTTGTTTGTTTCTTTGTTTGTTTGTTTGTTTAAACGCGCTAATCTCAGGATCTACTGGTACGATTTAAAAATTTGTTTTTTGTTGGATAGCCCATTTATCGAGGAAGGCTATATAACATTGCGCTACGACTAATAGGAGCGGAGAAGCGACGAGAAATGTTTCAAAAACGGGGAGAAATTACGCATACGAAGTTGCGCGGGATAGCTAGTCTTTAATAATGCAATGATTTTTAATTATTCGTGATTTTAAACGCGCACTCGAACCTTAGCGTAGCGTAGATCATAATATGAAATCGTCTAAAAAGTATTCGCAAATGGGTTCACCGACAACAATGTAAATTTGCATTTAGTGCACGTTAACCCTTCTAAGGGGTACAAACATTCGTACAATGAACGAATCTTAGCGGGTTAGTAAGTATAGTACGGAAAAATAATTTGTAAATTTATGATTCAAAATGAGTTCAAAATATATTTTTTATCAAGGTTTTATAATTTGTGGAGGTTTTATAAGCATGCTTCAGCAGTAGAATTTTTTTAACGCTATGTTAAAAAAATTCTACTGCTGAAGCATGCTTTTTATTAAAATATCATGTCCCCGGAACAGGATAGATATTCTTAATTTAATTCACTGTCATTAGGAAAATCAGATTCCAAAATTTGCCCCTACTAACGCATTATTGCGCATGTTTAAATATCATCTTTTTCTGAAAAAAAAAATCGGAATACATATATCATTAGAAGGGCTTTTAAAACAATTAGGTATGCACCTAAAAAAGCCCTTCTAATGATAGAAAATTATTGATACATATAAAATTCCAATCACATAATAAAATCAAGTTTTTTCCTATCTGAGTTTTTATAATGACTATTATTAACAAACGGGTGAAGGTTTTTGCCAACCATCTATGTGCATGTGCATGCATATCAACTAATAGGTTGACCACTTATTACATTATGAGTAATATTGTAAAATATTTTAACCAAAAATTATACTTAATACATCTTGAACAATAATATTCCCATCGAATAAAAACTAATTAATATAATTGAGGGCAGAACGAAAGTGGAATTTTAAAATCTCATTATAAAATTAATGAAAAGTTTCTGCGCAAATTGCTGTTGCGATATGAACACGGAAGCGATAACAATATTCAGTACGCTTCCATATCTTGAAGCATTAATCTACTACGATACAATATAAGGTAGGCCCCCCTTCCTACATTCCATATTTCTATCTCTTTTTTACCTTCATTATTTTCTCGGATCTCTCAGTTCAGAGAACATGAATATAACCCTCTGCGTTCTAGCAGCATAATATAGTTTAAAAATAAAAACAAAAGCTTGTAAAAAGAGCTTGAATTCGGATCGCTTCGAGTTAAAGCGAAAGCTTTAATCGCCTCAGAACTGTTGATTATTATGAAAATTGGTGCCATTAGCCAGAATTCAATTTCTCAAAATTATAACTGAATGCCTCACAATACTTCCCGGTTATTGACCTATAATTGTATGGTGTGTGTTATTTACGATTATTACATAAATCACGGGACGGTAGCCGGCTTCCGTTTCATGCAGGCTTTATAATAGAAAAGTGGTTATTTACATACTTAAGTAACGTTTATTCATTTTTTGTTTAGTAATTTCTGGTATTACTCCAGTGTATAGTGTTGATAAATATAGCAGTAGCAGGTTATAAACAGTAATGTTCGACGGGCCATGATTATACGATCGAATCAAACTATAAATCGGTTTTAAGGGAATCGTCAATTGTTGTTCAAAATATTGTTTTCGAGCACACTGCTAATATTTTCTTGACAAAGTGGTAAAACAAGCATTCAAATGCCACATAGTTTGATGATTTTGTAGTCGCATGCTGTCACTATTACTTTTTAGTGAATAGTTGCGATAGATATACTTCTCAGAGCGTCACAATGTTGAGTATTATTTGAGTATTCCGTGGTATGAGTCATGGAACACATATCAACTCGAAAACGAATTGTCATCTACTCGCCTAGGTTTGTGAGATTAGTTCTGAACAGAAGCTATAGGTATAGTACGTTGATACTAGTGTGAGATACAGTATACAATTTCCTACAAAGAATACCGAATGGCTCGAATTGATATGGTAACGATCCGTTTAAGAGTAAAAATGTGACCTTAAAAAATCATTTCACCCTGAGAAATATAGCTTCAAAATTTTAGAAGTAGCTACAGGCATTTATGCAAAATATCTTTAAACATTAGGTACTACAATATTAATTCAACGTACAAGAAACTTGTACAAGAAACAATTTAACTGTTATTATGAAATAAAGTTCTGAAATGTATATAGTACTTAATTAATTTTGAGTTACCAATTTAAAGCTTTAATTGTCAGCGTATATCCTGTTTATTATATACCTAATGGATCTCAAAAATATTAAGTACCTAACCAGGCCAAAATCTAAAGTTTCTCCGACGACGTTTTGACAGAATTCTATTGTCAAATTCTAGTCACGGGTGGTTTGGTGACGATGAATTATTAAGTGATTAATATGATTTCTAGTATATACCTATTTCCACTTGTAATATGGCAGACTGGCTTGGTCTAGTGGTTAGTGACTCTGACTGTTAAGCCGGGGGTCGTGGGTTCGATCCTCACCCAGGATGAAACTTTGTTTGTGATGAACACGATGGTTTATTCTGTGTCTTGGTGTAATTTAAAACAGAAGCGGTGGTAGCCTAATGGCTAAGGAATCGGTCTCGCAATCATGAGGTCACGGGTTTGAATCCTACCCATTATACTACCGACGTGAACCCACTCCTAACACAAGCTTTTGAGCTTAGCTTAGTTGGGGAGCTTAACAGGATTGCTAGTAATGTGGGACTCAATCGCGCGTGCTAGGTAACTTTTTTTGTAAAAAAAAAAATGTCTTTAATTGTGTATTTATTTAGAAATATATAATTATATTTATCAGTTGTCTTATTGCCATAGTACAGGCTATACCTAATTTGGGATCAGATCGCCATTTGATCCCAAAGTAGGTAGAGCGTTGTGTGAGTGTCCCAAGATATTCTTATTACAAATATAAGAAACTTTTCTAGGCATTGGCCTGGAAGAGACATTAGGAGCAATTCAATAATAAACCTAACTATAAAAAACAGTAATTTACGAAACGCTATTATTTTGTAATTTTCGTAAACTTACAAAAAATACAGTCAACTTATCTATTCTAAAAACTTAAGTTTCCGTCGTAATTTCTAAGGCTCAAAAGCTTAATCGTTCATTTCATTTAAATCCATTCGAAAGACTTCACTCTTGAAGACGGCCGAACGTGTAATGGAGACATTCCATTCAGAAAATTTGCCCATAAACTACGTTTTGTTAGTTAAGAGCTACTCAAGAATTCTCGTTGTTTACATTGCCTCGCGGGCCACCAGAGAATTTAGAATTTTGGCGAAATTGATAAGAATAAGACAAGTCTGCGAAAATCTCACTGCAGAACGTATTCATGAAGTTGTTGTTGCTTATAATATTGCAGATTCAGGAATTTACATTTTGGCTGGCATTGCTGGCGTCCGCTTAGATCTTGGAAAGTACATTTTATAATTTTATTTTTTGTGAACGCTAAGTATCGTCTCCGTTTTCCTTTTAAAATGATATATAGTAATTATATAGGACTTTGCTTGTGCGAAACGTGATTTATGACTGTCTGGGTTTTTGGAATTAACTTTTAGTTGACTTTTACGCAAAAGTGACAAAATAGCACTTTGTTTAAGTAGGTAGAGGCAGCAACTACGATTCGTACATTCAAATTGTATTCATTCTCTTTATTAGTCTTGAACCTTTATCATTAGCCTTAAAATCCATTGCTAGATTCTTATTAGGTCTCCCCAATTTGTCACGACACCCATTCCAGTCTTTCCCAGCGATCACACTTTGTAACACATGTATCCTCTCCTTCTTTCCTTAAGTAATTTATTTGATTTGATTTGATCAACAAATAACAATAAACAACAGCATTACACCACCATACCATTCACTTCATAGAACGACCAACCCCAGTAAATTGCAACAAAAAACGACATACCGAATCGAAAACCTCCGATAAGACACCCAATCTCATTCCCCATCGAACTAGAGCTTTATAAATCACCGTATTCAATAGGTTCTAATACAAGATGAAGAAAGTAATGTCTCCCTTTGAAATAGGAAGCTAAAGCTTGATTAGTCGTACGTCTTGCATACAAATAGATCAGTTTTGCATATTTGGAACTACTATCTCATATAAATGTATGTGAAGATTATGTTTACGGTTTCATGTTAAGGATTTACGACAAGGAGCACAGTTTCCTTTCATATACTACTAGGGGAATTTTGTTGGATGTTGATATAGAACACAAACATGAATTTTCGTTTTTAACTAGCTTCAAAAAGTCGGTTATTATTATTTAAATATGTTTACGAAATACTATGAATCAGATTTGGATGAAGGTTTTGCTATTCGAGTACATATTTTTTGGGAAAGTTTTAGTTAGAGTATAAACCGTTGTTCTAACCTGCCGACCCGCCGACACAGCCCGGTGGTTTGATGTCGGCGGCTTTATTTCAAAAGAATCATGACGGCGACTTGTACCCGCATGTGTCGCCCGGCGACTTGTGTCATGTGTCTGCGACTTGTGTCATGTGTCTGCGATTTGCGTACGCGCTGATTTGCCCGCCGATACTCGGCTACCACTTCCAAAAGTTATTGAAATGTGAAGTCGCCGTCCAACTCGCCGATAAAAAAGTCGACGACTAAATCAATGAAAATTTCATTAATCGTTGATATGCTTGATTTTTTCATTAATTTTACAACACACTTTCCTTAATTTCTATTTGAACTTAGTTCATTTTCATTTTCCTATTGTAAAACCAGTGTAGTTTATTATGTCTAGTAGGTTTTTTTACTAGGATTAGGAGAGTTTAACTACTAGTATTACTGTTTTGTAATTTCTCAGACTTAAAACCGCTGCACTCTACTCCAAGCATAATAAACAACAAAGGATAACCTCTCAAATTAAAGTAACTATGTATTAAAACATATTTACAATGTATTCTATGCCACAACAACACAAAGAACATCATTCAACCCTAAATGCCTACATAAACAAAATATTATTACGAATTCCTAACAAAAGGGTCCCCAAATATTTTGTAAAGTAATAACAGAGACCAAACACATGCATGAATGAAGAACACTACATTTACAAAGATCCATAAGCATCCCTATCTCGCTTAAGCTCAGATCCGGATATGACCGATATTATTCAGTTAGCCGTATGTCCCGTATAGGCGCGGCACAAAATGTCACCGTATTAGCAAACTAGATTGTTCCGAACCAAACTGGAAACCCGGCGGGAGGAAATTCAATAGAACCCTAATTTTCCATCCGCTACTGACTCACAATAGCAACAATGCTATGTAATACTTGCCTCAAAATACTGAGTCTACAGAAGGTAACATTCAAACGTACCCCGCTTGAGTCCGCACATATAAAAAATGTTTTAAATAATAGTCTAAGAAGAGAGCGCCAAAAAATTCAAGTACTTTATACAGGCTAATTTTTAATATTTATATCACATTAGTGGAGTATAGAAATAACCTTTCGTCAGTCAGCTGAGGATGCCTTAGTGTTTCTTTATTCCACTAATGTGACATAATAACAAAACCTTTATAAAATTATTGCATTTATGGGGCTCTCCCACAATCTATAATGTTTCTTGTAAGTAAAAATATTTAAAATAATTTTTAGGCTAAATGCCTACAGCTAGTACGTTGCTTGGGACGAAACCCTTCGTGGGCGAGTCCGATTCGTACCTATCAGTTTATTTCATATTTTTTATCTAGTTCATAATGCTTCATAGGTTTTAGGCCATAGTAGGTCCTCATGGACTATCATATAATATTATACACTATTTATCTTATTTATATACTGGTTCACTGGAACACTCACTATTATTTTATTATACTAGCTGTCCCGCGCAACTTCGTCTGCGTGAATTTTTCCCGTTTTTGCAATAGCCTTCCTCGATAAATGGGCTAACCAATAGAAAAATAATGTTTCAATTCGGACCGATAGTCAAACTCTTCAGCTTTATAATATGAGTACAGATATTTTAATAACCACATATAGACATAAGTCCCGGACACGAAATAACAGACCACTATTGACAGGTCTGTTGGTCTAGAGGATGGTAACCTTGACTGGTAAACTCTGGTTAAATATTTGTGTGATGAGTAAGATTTTTATTCTATATCTGGAAAATGTCAGGTTGCACTTACCTCTATAGTACTAGTGAGCTGGACTGGCTACCCCGTACAAAGTGACAGCAATTTCAAATGCCGAATAGAAATACCGCCTTATGAATTCACAGGGCGGTATTTTGGCACTTGTGACCTAGACCGCGCCAAAGCGTGAAAGAGAGAAAAAACTCGTACGGCCTTGTCTCTTTGACAGGTATTTAATTGTCCAAAAAGTAACGTTGTCTCTTTCTAGAGAGTGGTCAATTTTGTGAGGTTAAGGCGTAGTCCAGGTCTACGTCAATGTTGTTAAACTTGTTACACAAGTTAAATTTTATTTAGTCATCTTACCGTTCAAATGTCAAAATCTAATAGAAGTCTTATTGTTGTCTAGGGTAGCATGTCATCCGGTTTACTAGAAGTCTTATTGTTGTCAAGGGTAGCATGTTGTCCGGTGTACTAGTACTGAAGAGGTCAGTGCCTGGTTACCATAGTAGTATAGTTTAGGATCAGATGGCCGCGTGTGAGTTGTCCCAAGATATTTATTTATTATTATACTTCAAAAAGGGTTCCGAGATTCCGTGACCGCGAGCGTTATCAGACGCGCGTACACGCACCTATTTATGTCTGTTTGCGCGTTTGTCAAACGCGCGTCTTATGACGGTTACCTTCTGTGGTCCCGGTATTTTGTGTACGTACTACAATCGGTATAATATGATACATATAACCGTATTAAGTGACATAATATCGATAGTATTGTGTTCAAGTACAGCTCGTATTACAAGCAAATTACCGTTGTTAGATGATTAAAGTAAGTGGATACTATTTTCTTTTGATTGCTCAGCAGTTCTTAGGTCGGTCAATGACGTACAAATACGGCGGAACTAAACACCGCTGCAGCGGGTATTCAATTTGTAGTAATTTGTTAAGGCAAGTATAGTAACTACGGGAATGTACTATAATTCGTCTATACTATTATTATTAATGCGGAAGTAACTCTGACTTGTATACATGGTGCAATAAAAGCCACTGTTTCCATGTGATGTTAGTTCTTTGTTGACAATGACGTATGTGTCTCTGTGTACCCAATAGTCATGTTTAAGAAACAAATCTTTGCTATTGACAAAGTTACCATTAGGTACATAAATGTTGATAAACTTTCACATTATGAAAATATACATATTACGGGTCTTAATCGCGTGAATAATTTAAGGTGAAATACCTTGCATTTAGTGCCCAACGTTTCGACCGTATAGCAACGGCCGTGGTCACGGGTATTAAGACCCGTAATATGTATATTTTCATAACATTAGGTACCTATCTTTTTCTTGTTAAGATAAGTAAAAATATTCTGGATTATTGATCACTTACTTTTCGGGTAAACAGTGACTTAAATTTCACCGTAGTTACACAAGCTAAGAACTAAATGACTGTACCTATGCAATTTTATGACGTCACTAAAATAGTGACATCAATAAAGAGGACACATAAGTTCAAGAAAGCTACGATGATGACTTGCATATATTTTTTAATCCTATTAAGAGTTCTTCCGTGATGCTAAGCTAGAGGTAGGCGGTTTACCGTACACATGTTGTTTCCTGTTTCATTACTTACATACCTAACCCAAAGCCGCTTTCAGTCATCAATTTTCTAAAATATTATAAGATACAAACACTCTTAAGAAGAGATCTTGTTCGAAAAAACATCTCTTAATAACAACAGAGTTGCGGAAGACGTGTCTTGCTAAAATTTCACGGCGTCACATGTTTGTGACGCGCTTTTTGCCAACTTCTTCCAACATTGTTCGGTAAAAAACGGGAAAACATTTTTTCCCACGTCGTTGTCACGTCTCTCCGTCGATATTACGAGCAAGCGGTGATATTAGCTGTTGAAGTATGGCAGTTTCGTAACAGTTTAGTCCATTGAATGAAAATAATATTCTTTGACGAAGATGAAATGTAAAACACAATAAAAAGTCCACCAAAATTCTAGAAATGTTATGAATAGCGCCTTAATGATTTCTGCCTTAGTTGATTAATTCTGTTAAATATTCATATAGGTAACACCGAGTACGTTACAATACAGTTGCTACGAATATAAACATGACTGTGTTATGTACAACTGTGCATTCATGCTGTCTGAAAGCAGCATACAACTGCAAACTTGCCTTTACAAATTAAAACTATTCCACGTCAGAAAATCAACACAAAAAAAACATTCGCTTACATATGTCGCTACAAAAATGTAAAAAAAAGCCTGTTGTATGTATTTGGTTGTAAATTTGCGAATTATTCCAACATGTCGGATACGGCCGATGTGTCAACACTACGTGATGGCGATTTCAATCACTCTGCCTCTTCTATTTTTACGTTTCGGTGCTCTCGACAAAATTCATATTAATCCGCAGTGCACTCCACCCAATTGCTAGGCCTTATCAAAACGGACGTGTCCACATATTAATCAACGGTTTTTTTGTGAGATTTTTATCCTTCACGAACTGATGTGTACTGATAAATGAATGGGCGCTAATGTATATGGTTCTCTTTTACAATTTTATGAATCACTTCCGCATTCGGATGTTCTATTTTGGAAAACCAGACAACTTTAATATAGCACTAGTATAAATCGTATTTGGAAGGTATACTATTTATTAATAGTAGACGGAGGTATACAAATTAATACTTAAATCCAACAACACTTGCTGCTTTTAGTTTATACTAAGTAGTCGTTTTTGAGGCACTTGTACCATGTATGAACTTATCTATCGACATTTGTGTTGATTCAAAAATGTAACTAAACTGTGAAAAAATGTAACAAAACTAAATGTGTCAAATCAAACCCCGGTACCTACATACTGGCCACTGTATTGTTATTTGATGATAACAGCTACAGAGTTCGAATGTTTTTATTTGTCAAAACGATCGGTAGTTAATTTATATAAGCCTGCTCTTTTAAAGTTACCCAGTAAAACATGATTAACGATACTAATCACATCAGCTTTCACAATGCTTCATATATACGTTCAAAAGGAAACTGTAAAGAGAATAATTTATTGATACGGCTGATGACTGGTCAGTATCGACAGACATCTCGTTACGCGTGATTGATGAACTTAAATGACGAAACATGACCCCTGCACATTTCATTTATAAAAGCGGATACTTTGTGTTTACTTTCAGCGATCGTTCATGATGTGTGGGCTTTGGGTGGTTAGATATAGAGTACATGATATCAACATATTCGAAATGTCATTAAAAACTACTTATCAATCTGTTTTAAAATCCTTAACTAATGTCTCTAACAAAATTAGGTTCATTTCCGATGCGACAATATTCGGCCGCGCGCGTCTGTCACTTACCTCGGAAACGGCACCATACATTCTCATACTCTGACTATTGTCGCATCGGCCGCGCGCGTCAGACGCTTGTCGTAAGCCGCGCGCGGCTCGCGATCGGCCGCGATGCACGGAAATGAACCTTAAACTAACTCAATGGGCATTAATATGCCCATTGAGAACAATAATGTGAAGAATTGTGTGATGATCAACTATAGTCTTAACTACAAGACTATACTTTCAATTTAAAGTACAAGTAATAATATCTAATAATAATATGTTGGGACAACTCACGCAACGCTATCTGATCCCAAACTAAGCAGAGCTTATACTATGGAAACCAGACAACTGATAAACATACTTGTTTACATATTTCTAAATACATACATATTATAGCTAAATAACACTCAGACACAGAATAAACCATCGTGCTCATTACACAAAGTTTTATCCTGGGTGGGGATCGAACCCACGACCTCTTGCAGTCAGATACACTCCCACCGCGCCTCAGAGGAGGATATTCATGAATCTCATTATTATCAGTGTAGGCGAGAATTATAGCAAATAGAGCTCAGAATTGACACAAACAATACAAGGTTGAAGTAATTTTTATAGGCATTTCTTGCAAATAACTTTACAAATACAATAAATGCATTTTTGAAAGATAGAAAAATTTGAAATCCAGGCTCAGGAATCGAACCCGAATACAAGATTGCCTACATCGTCGCATAGTCCACGCGGTGACATTCGTTAGTCGGTATCGACTGATATTACAAACTTTAGCACTTTCGGAGTAAAGCATTTTTCCTTAGTAAAATTACGATAAAATTATCAAAAACTACTCCGAAACTCATTTCAACTTTGTGTCCGTAAATTGCATGTTTGTAAAGTCCTCCGCGATACAGGGCGAGTGTACCATACCCACAGCGGGAGTCGTCTCTAAAAACACACTGTGTAGTTACACTATTACAATATGTGGATATTATATCTAACTATACAAGGTAGCCTAATGGCTAAGGCATCGGTCTCGCAATCGTGAGGTCGTGGGTTCGAATCCTGGCCATTATACTACCGACGTGAACCCACTTTTTTTTTTTTTTTTGTCTAGCGGGAAAAAATCCTGACGAACACCCCCACCGTCCGGGGAAGACGGTGGAGGTAGTGTGGGGTTTGCACCCACTAAAAAACCCGCCGTGTATCGCCCGCCACATCGCGAACGGGCCGCCGGAATTTGTTATACCGTCGGCGACCCGCCCAGTGGCAATGCCCGGATGCGATGTTGTTGCGTTCCGGGCATTTCACACCTACGCGGCTCCTGGATACACACAGGGCGCCGCGCCTCCACGGAAGGCCGCGGGCGCGGCAGATTACCCCGTACGCCCGCCTGCAGCCCCACCTAAGGCGGCATCAGGCGCAGATGTGCGCGCCGACGCCGCCCGGTTCGCCGGCGACGAAGCGGATCCGCCAGGGAGCTATCTTCCCTGACGCGCATCGCCGCCTCCTTCATCGAGATGATGTCCTCACAGAAGGATGCGACCGTCTTGGAAATGGCCACCCTAAGCCCCAGCGCCTCGATGCGCCCGACCATTCGGGAAATCCCTAGGTTGGCCAGGCGCGCCGCCTTCTTAAAATTCCCACCCCGGGCCGTGATGAGGGTGTCATCCGCATAACAGATGACCCCTATCCCAGGAGGGAAACCACTCCGCAGGGCCCAGTCGTAGCCGATGTTCCATAAGAGGGGCCCCAGGGCAGAGCCCTGTGGAACACCGCACGACACGTCCCTACGGATTACGTCACCCTCTCGGTCCTCGTACAGGATCCTCCTGCCTTCGAGGTAGTCTGCCACTAGCTGCCTCAGGTACGCGGGCACTCCATGATACCGGAGCGCCTCTCTGATGCAGCTGAATGGCAGAGACCCGAAGGCGTTTAACGATATCGAGTGATATCGCCAACATCACTCCTCCACCGGCGACGGCCTCCTCCGATGCAGCCTTCAGGCGCAGAATGGCCCCAATGGTCGAGCGCCCAGCGCGAAAGCCGTACTGAGCATCCGACAAATCGGGACCGACCTCGTTCATTTGAACGAGGTCGGTCCCGATTTGTCGGATGCTCAGTACGGCTTTCGCGCTGGGCGCTCGACCATGCGGGTAGCGAGAATCCTCTCCAGCAACTTCCCCGCCTCGTCCAGCAACACGATAGGCCTGTAGGCCGCAATTGAGTCGGGAGGCCGTCCCGGCTTCGGAAGAAGCACCAGCTTCCCTGCCTTCCAGAAGTCAGGGAACCGTCCGGACGCGAGGCACACGTCGAACAGTCCCCTGAGGTGGTCCCCCATGTGGTCGAGGGTCAGGGCCAACACCTGGGCGGGAATCCCATCCGGCCCGGGGGCGGTGTTCTTTGACCGCATTCGAAGAACAGCCGCGCCTACCTCCGCTTCGGTGACAGGCGGCACAGTTGAGTCGGCCTCCCGGTCATCGGTCTCATCCTCTGAGACCATCGTCGGGGGCGTGTGCTCTGCCTGCAGCACGTGAACCCACTCCTAACACGAGCCATAGAGCTTAGCTGGAGGGTTAACAGGTCCATTTCACATACACACACACAGTGTGTGTATGTGAAATGGACTAGATGTCTGAATAAAAAATATTATTATTATATTATTTAATTAATTGATTTCTTATTGATTCATAAAAAACGAATGAAATAATAATAAATAAAATTTTAGGGTACTCCGATTTTGACAAAATTAGGTATGTGTACCACTCAGTATCATGGGCTCATACCAACCCTTTAAAATCACCACACCTGTCACACGTTGTATAAGTATAATATCTGACCCAAAATACTGGAAATCGATCGATTATAAATGAAGATAGGCTGACCCTTACCACGTATATAAGTTAATTGACAGACCGACTGACACCACAGCGATACTGTGTAGATTATAGAGTTGTGGCAACAGCGCGCATTTATCTCTAACTTAGATCACATCCCACGTATCGATAACTTTTGATACTATTATCTATTAATGATAAAATTATTTAGATATACCTTTAGTTATTATGAATTAGCTCAGTAAAGACAAGTTCTGTTCTTACATGGGTTATTATAAATACGTGCATTGGCTTTTTAACAAGTTCTCAGCTTTCCCGCTTGACTTATTTTTTTTAAGTGACGTTTTCAAACAACCATTGATATGGTTTTATTAAGTAAAGTTATTTGAATTTATGTTTGAATAGGTTTTATATATTGAAAGTTGAAATAAACCTAACAAATATTATAAAATCTAGCTACATATTCTCCACGGTCTTTAATCTCGCAAAATTTGTTTTATCCGCTGCATAAAAGCGATGATACTTATTTGTATTAGGTATTTGTGTTAGATTTATTGATATTCATGGTTACGACTTAGCTTTTATAGATAAGAGCGCAATGTTATTATACATCAATAACCTTTTTATTACCTGACTGCGAAGGAGGATTACGTGTATGACGTATATGTATGTATGTATGTTTCTTTGTAGCACTTTAAAGACCAAACGCGTGGATCGATTCATATTAATCTTGCTAGTCTTACTAAAGACAAACAGCAATCAAAATTCAAAATGGCGACTATATAATATATAAAATAGCATAAAAAAAATGTCAACAAACTATGTCATGTGGGGTATCATCTTATAGGTAATTTAAAATCATGATGAGGTTTATTAAATCATTTTTCATTTAAAACAACTGTTTAGGATTTATAGCGATGTAAAATTTATTACCAATTATTTAACTATTTTTTTCGGTAGATACAGTTATTACGTTACGTTACGTCTTACAACTAAGAACTAAAAAGTATTAGGTAAATAAAAAAATACATTTTAAAAACAAAAACCCATAAGTTTAAAATAGATTGAAACAAGATAACCTTAAATCATGCTATCGGAGGCATTTTAGTAAGTTCACTGGAATTCTTGATTTTTTTTATTGTTGAATATCTGAAGTAAAATATTTTTATTATTTCGGCTTCATAACCTATTATATAGTACTAGTTTCTGAAAGTGGCTTCGCTCCCGTAGATCACATTACAATAAAAAGAGCCTTCATCGAGCCAAAGTCATACCTGCATACCAAAATTAATCTAAATCCACCAAGTACATACCTATCTTTAGGCACTTGAAAATAAACAAAATTTTCAACTTCATTACACTAAAATTGATTAAAAGAAGCTGTCCAGTTACAATGAAAATTATAGGTATCTTCAAATGTCTAGCGACAGTTTTGATTGGCTCTGGTTTTAACAACAAGATAATTCGTCAAGATCAGAACAACGATACAAAGTTTAAACGTTAATCCTATATCCTGTAATTGATGTTTCTGACGACTCAACTTCTAACAATACTGATCAAAGCTGATAAAATACATTATTGGTTCAAGAAATGACTCGTTTACAATATTTGGAAAACTTTATAGACAGGAATATTTATGTTGCGGCCTTCAAAAAGCGATTATTGTCTGTTGTAAACGGGACTATCTTGTATTAACCTCGTGGGGCCTACCATCCTCCTTAGTCAGAGAATATGTATGATTAATTAAATGACTGACCCAACAGGACTAAAAAAATATTTTTTTTAGAAAAATGAGTGAATGAAAAATTTGTGTAGCATTGTTAGAATAGAATCGTTAAATGATCCATCGATTCCAGATTTGATTTAAGTCACTCGATTTATTTTGCTTCTGATTGGCTCAGTATGGGTATAAAAAAAACCTACTTTTAAGTAATTTTAAAAAGACAAGACATACTGAGTTGGTTTTGTTATGAAAAAGGTAGAACTTTTATTTTAATTTTCTTATTTCCATTTTTGCTTTCGCTAATATTCTATCTTAAAAGTCAAAATTCATAAAAGTTAAATCTGTCAACCTCGTTTCTCTTCACTCACTAATTATTAAGTACTTGCTCACTCAGAAAAGTAAAGAAAACAAACGTAGTACTTCTTTGTCTCTACAAATGATCAAAAGATCTTGTACCATCCCCGGAATTGCTGTTAATAGAATTTACTCAAACGACAAACACGTTCCGAAAACACCCCAAACAATACATTACCGTCCGCTCTCAATTACCTTTCCCACAATAGAAGGTTCTATTCAAAAGCAAAAACTAGTCCACGGTTATCCTAGATGCGGACCAACAAAATGAAATCACATGAGCCACAGGGAATTGGATTAAGCAGTAAGCAGGCTATTGTTGCAAAACGATAAATTTTCTATTCTGAGCGGCTAAGCTGCTGGATTGCAATGTTTTACACAGCCTTGCTCGCACTTCCCCGGGTTAACTCTTGCTCTCCTATTGTTTTGCGACTGTACTTTCTTTTTTCAATCCACGTCCGCTGAAAAGGTTTTCGCTTACAATTTAATGCTGTTAAGTCGGACGCACGGTTCGCGAGCCCCGGAGTAATAAAATTATACGTAGTTTTATATTTGGGTGGGTAATATTTACAACTGTGTGTGTTCACTGAGCTATAGACGGTGATTCTGTTCAACCTTTTGGAGGTTTTGTTTTATTCTGACACTTTTATTTGTTTTCATAATAGTGTTATCAGAGGACTGTAAAATCCAGGGTAAAACAATGATGTCGTAAATATAAACTTATATAATATTTATAAATAAAAATAAATTAACGAACTGTATGTAATTGTATAATTACATATTTTTGTAGTATTCGTTATTGACAGTACTTGGTTTGAAGTTTTATCAATTACTAGCTGACCCGCGTAACTTTGTCTCCGTATGTGTTCCCCGTTTTTGCAACATTTCTCATTGCTGCTCTGCTCCTATTGGTCGTAGCGTTTTATTATATAGCATATAGCCTTCCTCGATATATGGGCTAACCAACAGTTAAATAATATTTTAATTTGGATCAGTATTTCCTGAGGTTACCGCGTTTAAACAAACAAACAAACATTATATTAGTATAGATTGTACTCGTATTTTAATCGTACGGTAAAAAAAGGATTAGAAACTACACCCTTTCGAAGATGGCAGCTAATGAATCACAAAAATAAAATGAAACTGCATTTTCAATCAAGCAAAAAATCATACTTCCTAATAAAAAATAATTTTCTTTTCAAAAAACAATTCTTCTTTTTTATTTAATGTCGAGGTCTGCAATGGTAAATTCAAATAAATCGAACACGCTTTCAATTTCAAACAGCTCATAAAATTCTAGCTAATGAATTAAAAACCATACATCAGAATTAAACAACATATGCCAAAGTCAACGTACGTACCGGTTGATAGAATAACGACTATTATAGAATGACCCGTGCAATTTGAAGTTTAATTCGTGTCCCACGTCGTTTCGGGATGTCAAACGGTTCTTTTTACATTGGCTAGTGATAGCCCGCGTGTTGTGAATAAACCATGAGTTGTTTTCAATTTAGCGTAAAAGCGTCTCGTCATAAAAGCTGGTCCGGTCTAATAATTAACATTTTATGTGTGTGTGTGTTAGATGTGTGTGAGTATAAGTGCATTGATGTTTGTTGTTTAGTGGTAACGCTATTCAGTCCTAAAATTTGTTTAATGAGGTAGGTATACATAATTCTAAACCACTCTGCGAATTGCTTTTGTTTATTTTGATAGGGTATTAATTCATCATGTTTATGGTAATTATCCAAAGAGTTATAAAGGTGAGTCTTATTCAGTTTTTGTGCGCAGTAGAGCAATTTAAATATAACTTTTTTACTCTCTCAGCCGCACAAGAAAATCACACAACTTGTCAGATAAATGTGAAACAATTATTATTCTTGTATACCAATGTATCAATTTTTCGGGCATCCATTACTCTGTAACACTCTTCTGTTCAAACGGTTGACGGATTCCTTTCTATTATGTTGACATCTTTATGCAGTTTAACTTTTTATGTCAACTAATTTTATGTAGTCGGATAATTTCTTATCGTAAATTTACGATCATAGGCCAAGGTAGAAAGCGAAGTTCTGACTGCTAAAAGGAAAAGAACGTAGTTAAAAATCTACCCCCAACTTCTATATACCGTGAGTTGTAGTCGATTTGGCGCCGAAAATTTTATCATATTTTTTATAAAAATTTAAATTAACTTCGTTTGTGAAAAATAAATGAGCGCTTGTGATACCGCTCGCTGCGGATTTATAAGAATAGGTACTACAATCATAAGTTAGATGTCATTCATAGTTTTCCACCACCCAAAAGTGCCCTCGCCGCTTTAGGCAATTTAAGGTTATTTTTAGTAAAAAAATGTTAATGTTTTTTATGGACTGGGTTATTGATATCGAGTTCAAAATTTTCGACACCAAAACGACTACAAACCCGAGATATCGTATGATCAAAATTTACTTGGGTACATGGTTGGTCTTATAACGCACGAAGCATTTTACAAAATGTTAAAGCTCGATTTATCGATGGCAGTGGAACGTATGAGGGCGATTAAACGCGGTCGTAACGCGGCCAGGACAAATGTTAAGTTATCACTTACCAGAGCTTGCCGGCTAAATCTTCATTCGAAAAGGCAGTTGAAAGGCTTGATCCTTTCCACTAAGTAGCTTCCGATTGAAGTAAAAGTCTTAGAGAAATTCTCTTTCATTTCTTTCAGAACATACGGACTAGTTTTCATGAAATATGTTGTCACTAGATTTATTGGTACACGGATTTCATTTCTAACCTATTTTCGTTTTGTGAAAAGACTTTCACACTTTGAGATGTATGTCAGGTTATTAGATCAAAAATGGATGTTAGTATATTTTTAACTTATATTTTTAGGGTTCCGTTGTTAATATGGCAAAATGGAACCCTTATAGTTTCGCTATGTCCGTCCGTCCATCCGCAGCTTAGCTCAAATACTGTTAGGGCTAGAAGGCTGTAGTTTTGTAGGATACACATATTACTTAACATTTTTTTTTGAGGGTACCTTCTCTATATTTAGTGAAGTTGTGATTTTCATTCTCACCTACCCCATCATGCGGAGTAGATAGGTCTTTTAAAATTGTTTCGGGGTTGTGATGACCATTTTCAGATTAAGAAATCAAAAGATCCGTTTTTGAAATATTAAGTTTTAAAGTGCAATTTTTTGTTACAGTCAATTGCCCCCCTCTGCCAGCTAAATGGTTGATGTTGAGTATGTGGAAAAAAATCATGGTAGTAGCATATACAGTGAAAGTAAAACTATCACAGCTAAGTAGGCTTTACAAGTTTACGAGTAACAGCTGATCAAATGAGAAGTAAAAAAAATTTCGTATTACTTCCGTTAAAAATTATTATTAAGTAGGTATAACGTTGTAAGTATGCAACAAAAACAACAGAAAACCCACTTCTTAAGCCCCATTATTCGAATAGAGACTACGGAACCCTACATTGTGGGTGGCCCGACATGAACAATGTAGAGTTCCGTAGCCTTTGACGACTAGAAGATATCAATTAAAGGAACTAAGTTTCATTTTCAGATTAATAATTATAGCTACTGCATATGTTGCGGTTCTGAAACTTCATGGCCAGCTCAAAGTGTTTACAGCTGCTCTCATATTTTACTTTTTGGTGAGATTGAATTGAATCTTTATCTTTATAAATGTACTAGCTGACCCGCGCAACGTCGTATGGTATAGATAGCTATTTGGGATCAGATAGCGTTGTGTGAGTTGTCCCAAGATATTGATATTATTATTATTATTATTATTATACTTCAGCTAGCTAATCCGATGGGCTAGGAGCAAAAACGCTGTGGCAAAAGAGCTTTTTATCAGCTTAGATATATATAGATTTCTTTAGAACCGATTTTAGCGATTCACATGCCGCCCTTTTAAGCAAACCATGCAGTAATCCTGAGAAAGATTAAAAAAACATTGACTTCTTGGCGTTATTCTTTTAAGCCAAAACACCGTTCTTCATTTCAAAAAGTTAGTCAAATATTTTCACAAAGCTATTTCCAAGAAGTCAACCATAATTTCCTTCACTAATGTTCCTGACAATCATAAGTTTGACTCGTTACAATGGCCCACCATTCAGTTAAAATTGGAAGGCCGCCATAGAGAACTAATAGAAAATTCAAAAGTTTAAACGTTAAAATCGAAGTTGGTTGACATCAGTATTCGCACATCCGCTGTCTTCGGTAACTACTGGGTCGAAAACTTTGAATCTTACTGTAAACGTTCCTTCGAAACTTGTGGTGACTTCGGTAAATTTAGCTGACTAGTTTGGTCCTTACGTACGAATTTTCTTTGTGTTACGCAGATTTAGTTGTTATCGATCTTACAAGATTTAATTTAACTTCTTCACCTATGGCAAAAATATGGATGCATTATGTCGCAGATGATATGTTGAAAAAGGGAGTCAGTAAAACGCTGACATCTGCTAGAAGTGGGTGGAGGAAAATAACATTACGGGGAGACCAAATAAAGCGCATTTCAGACAACGCTATATAGTGTAGCATTAAAAGCCACAAAGCCATACTATATAGCATTGCGTTCACACTACGTGATAAACCTTATCGCATGCAACTATGATACTGACAATTAAAGTTGACAGCAATCTGTTAGAGTGTGCACATAATGGATTTTATACTGGACAGCTCATCAAATTATGTTATAATTACTGCTGTAGTCAAATTAAATAATATATTCATTTGACTACAGCCTGTCATTGCTGCTTCGTACAAAGGAAAACACCGGACTCTGGATATCAAATCATACAACGTTCAGAGTTCAGAATATGGTACGCATAAAGTCTTGACATGTCAGGTTTTGAGCTCCAAAGGAGCTTAAAACTTGGACATGTCAACACTTTATGCACGGTTTCGCGGTGCAGCGTGGGAGTCGGGCTGATGTCCGTCGGCAGCGTCCCATGGCTTGGAAACTTTATACCTGGACTGCAAATGAAACCCGGGCGGTCCCCAGACATCCTTTAAACTAGAACCAATCCGGGGAAACCCGGACGAATGGCAACTCTACGAACATAGCACAGTGCAATGCATTGATCAACTTCATAGCGAGCAAGCCAATAATATATAGTATAGCTAAGTGTGAACATGTTCTAAATAATGTATTTATGTTGAGCGATATTTTGTGCTATGAACTATATGCTAAATGCTATTGTAGGTATTATAGTGTAGTCTGAAATTCGCTTAAAATTGGGACCTATATATCACAATTACCCTTAGCCAAAAAGATGATCAATCAATCGAGATTTTTATGTTACTGTTATAATATAAAAGTTAAGTGTTTAAAGATATGTTTTTTTTTTATAAGGATAGGTTTTTCTTTTTAATAAATTAATATAATAATAATAATATATTGGTACGCTTCACACAACGTCATCTGATCCCAAACTAAGCAGAGCTTGTACTATGATAACCAGACAACTGATAAACATACTTATATATTTCTAAATACATACATATTATATATTATAGATAAATAACACCCAGACACAGAACAAACCATCGTGCTCATCACACAAAGTTTTATCCTGGGTCGGGATCGAACACACGACCTACTGCTTATCAGTCAGAGTCACTAACCTCAGACCAATAGGCCAGTTGACACATTTTGGTCTAACCAACCATTTTGGAATCTAATCCAGTTCGAGCTAGACTTAAGATGTAATAAGTTTAAATTGATACTTTGGCTTTCGACACAAACTGTTGGTTTGAATCGGTCGAGGTGAGAGTAGTAGACAATTTACAGCCCGGTTGTGTCGAGAGAGGTCTACAGTAGGTGCTGATTCACTCTAGTGCCAAGTGCCAAGTGCCAAGTTACAAAGCTCAAATTGGAAGAAATCGTAAAGAAATATAAAGTGTGTTTCAGTAACAACAGTGAGCATGTACGAAAGTTTTTTATCTTAGGCCCAAAAGGGAAGCCTTTCAAATAATAAAATAAAGATTTCTTGTTGCAAGTTTTATATTACAAGGTCATCACATAAGGTTGGGGCAAAAATATTTCGTATTTTTTATACAAAGAAAAAACTTAAGGTTTATTTTATTATTTATTTGTAATATATATGTGCCGTTCTGATTCATGACTTGTTGCAATCTTGTGGGTAGAGCCATGATCCCAATGCTGTAAAAAATTAAGATCAAAAAATCTGACAGGTAGTTTTGACAGTGATCTTTTGAGGTTAACTTTTTTTTATAAAAGATGATTTATTTTTATAAAAGGAATTTTATGCTTCCTAAAGAGTTCTGAAGTTACCGAAACAGGTGGAAATCTGATGGAGAATTATAGAATTTTATAAGCTACGGGTCTTAATCGCGTAAATATTTTATTTTAAGGCTTAATACCTTTGTTTATTGCCCGACGTTTCGACCGTATTGCAACGGCCGTGGTCACGGGTAGACTGATTCAGCTCAGCGTTGCCTCCGAGAAGCGCAGGTTTCAGAAACTACCCTCGCTTGATTTTTATCACTCACTATTACGGAACCGTCGGTACTTCGACACACGTAGCTTATAAAATTCTATAATGAGTACAAATCGCGAAAGTTTACAAACATATGATAAAGAATTGTTGCGTTTTAACAAAAAATCCCAAATGGAAACACGTTGCAATAAGTTTCTCTCAGTGAGATCATGTGGTACCCAAATAGGTATCAAGTTTTTTCTTGTACCCAGACTTTTGTAAATGACATGAAACTGTTTTGTGATTAACATTCAGTTCTTCAGCAATATCGTAACTACTAAGATGTCAATCTTGCTCCACCTTTTCAAATATGGCACTGATTTTATCCGTAACAGACAGTCCAGAGCGAGCCTCATCTTTCACACTAAAATTTCCAGACTTGAAACGCTTGGACCACATTTGTGCTACTCGTATTGATACCGCATTAGTTCCGTAAACCGCACAAATTTTATTCGGGGCGTTCGTCGCATTTTTCCTTTTTTTGTAAGAAAACTTTGAAATGTACCGAATTTCTTCGTCACATACGTTAATTTTGCTTGCTTGAAAAACTATTAAAAAAAATGGCGGGAACTATAGGCCGACCGCTTAACTCGTATATCGCCTGCGCGGTGAGAAGGGAGCGCGGGGTGATGTTAACGGGTGGGTGAGCGGGGTGCGCGGGACAGAGAAGGTGAGCGGGGTGCGCGGGACAGAGAACTCACGTTCTCTGTCCCGCGCACCCCGCTCACCCACCCGTTAACATCACCCCGCGCTCCCTTCTCCCGCGCAGGCGATATACGAGTTAAGCGGTCGGCCTATAGTATTTTATAATTTACTAGCGGCCCGTCCCGCCTTCGCACGGGTGGGCATGGGATCCCTATTTTTTTTAGTAATTGCGACTATAATTAAAGATCTAAGCTTCCTATCTCTCAAGTTGGACCAAACTACATATTGCGTGCAAATTTGAACAAAATCTGTTAAGCGGTTTAGGAGTCCATCGCGGACAAACATCGTGACAGGAGATTTATATATATTAAGATTGCGTTTTCAGAATGTAAACATTTAATGGTATTAAAACCAGCAGTTACATTCAATAAAACAAACAATATATTCAAAATACGAAAATACTTTTGCCCCTACCTATTATGTATTTTCAATTTATTCCAAAGTCCTTTTCTAACTTACATTGCCAGGACAATAGTGAAAATCTATCACTGTACTAACCGTTTTTTTTCATTAAATTCACTGTGAATTTTGTAATGAACCTATATTTGAAAATTTCCTACGACATGTAGATTCTGCAATTATCCTCCAACGAAAGTATATAGATACATATAAATTATACAGTAAATTATAAAAGCATCGCAGATGGTAAATTAACGCATTTGCATAATCTATGTGAGTTTTCCTGAACAACATTTAATGGGCTTTAGAGGGGCTGAGAGTAAAGTTATTTTATAAACAAACTGGGATCATGACCTTTGCATTAATATCATATATAAGCTTAAACATAATCAACGTCACTAAACTTTATAATATGGTATCTAACGCCTGCCTTATGGTCTTCAGTCACGTAATATGTAGGTAAAGTTAATTTAAATGGTTTTTAATGTGATATTTTGCCTTATTATAAACGGCCACAAAAACTATGAAACTATTGTCTATAGTTTCATAGTTTCGGTGACAGTTTATAAATAGGGCTTAAAAACAGCTTTCTTTTGTTCTGAGACTAGAAGTATGACTTCAAAAGTTACTGATGTAATTTATGAAGTGAAATTACAAGATGTCACTTTTCTTTAAAAACTGAAACTTCGAGTGATAACGCGTCAGACGGGTTAAGTTTACCTAGGTCCTATTTTTGGAATAATTTCATGACACCTAACAATGTTTTGATCATCTTTGTATGAGACCCCATAACTCTGTACCTTACCTTTTGAGGGTTCCGTACCCAAAATGGCAAAACGAAATTCCTACTGTTTTGCCATGTCCGTCCGCAGCTCAGAGACTGTTAGTCCTAGAAAGCTGTATTTTTGCTATATTTGCAAATGCATAGAAACACACATATTACTTACGCCGAAAAAGTGAAAGAATAAAAACTTGAAAAACTTTTTTCTTTATGGTACCTTTCCTAAATGTTTAATGAGAATGTGATTTTCTTTCTCACCAACCCCATCGTTTGGGATATATTGTGGTTGGAGTCAAGTGCCAGCCAGCTAAATGGTTAATTTTGTGTAAAAATCACGGTAGTAGTATACATAGTGAAATTAAAAACTATTACAGCTAAGTAGGCTGTGGTAGCTCGGGTCCACCCAGGCCCCTTGAGCAATGGTTAGATAAACCAACTATCACCCTATCATGGTTGGCTAGACGAAAACTCAAGTTTTATTTTAAAGAGAGTTACCCGAGTTACAAGAGTTACCGGTCTAGCTGACGCCGAAGATGATAACAACCCAACCATCCGCACAGCAACTGTGTGGAATAAACAACAGCGTTTAGGAGCAAAGATTTAGACAAGTTTACGAGGCTGATCAAATCAGAAGTATCACCCATCTCTTGCCGTGGGGGTCGTCAAGGCGACTAAGGGATTTTACACCAGAGGGCCGGCAGCAGCGTCCTCAACGTACTTTGAAGCCTTACTGCGATCAGCAACCTGCTCGCCAAGCGATTATGGCAATTACCCCCAGGATCTATAATAAGTAGGTTCTACAAGGGAGACCCGTGCCCAGCAGTGGGACATCATATGGGTTGCTATACCTAGTCTGGCCATAAATACTGTTACAATTAAAAATAAGAAAGATATTACATTTGAATTTGGAATCTGTCATTTTTATACGATTGTTCATTGTATTTTCTAATTTTGGCGCCAATACATTGTACAATATTTTGCTATATTAAAATGGAGTGGGGTGATAAAGAAAACCGAATCGCTGTGATTGCATTACACAAAGTTGGTATGGAGCCGAATGTAATTTTTAAAACTCTCCATACGCTTGGTATTAGTCAAATGTTTGTGTACCGGGCTATTAATAGGTACAATGAGACCTTCTCTGTTTGTGACAGAAAAAGATCTGGCTGTCCACGTAGTGTTCGTACGAAAATGGTGGTCAAAGCAGTAAGGGAAAGAATTCGAAGAAATCCTGTCCGAAAGCAAAAGATTTTATCTCGGGAGATGAAGATAGCACCCAGAACCATGTCACGCATTTTAAAAGATGACTTAGGACTTGCAGCCTATAAGAGACGCACTGGTCATTTTTTAACTGATAATTTAAAAAAGAATAGGGTGGTAAAATCGAAGCAACTACTGAAGCGGTACGCAAAGGGAGGTCACAGAAAAATTTTGTTTACGGATGAGAAAATCTTTACAGTTGAGCAACATTTTAACAAACAAAATGACCGTATTTATGCTCAAAGCTCTAAGGAAGCTTCCCAATTAGTCGACAGAGTGCAACGTGGGCATTATCCGACTTCAGTGATGGTTTGGTGGGGTGTTAGCTATGAAGGAGTGACTGAGCCATATTTTTGTGAAAAAGGTATCAAAACATCGGCACAAGTGTATCAAGATACCATTCTTGAGGAGGTAGTTAAACCCCTTAACAACACCATGTTCAATAACCAAGTATGGTCTTTCCAACAAGACTCAGCGCCGGGTCATAAAGCTCGGTCCACGCAGTCTTGGTTGGAAGTGAACGTTTCGGACTTCATCAGAGCTGAAGACTGGCCGTCGTCTAGTCCCGATCTTAATCCGCTGGATTATGATTTATGGTCAGTTTTAGAGAGTATGGCTTGCTCTAAACGCCATGATAATTTGGAGTCTCTAAAACAATCCATACGATTGGCAGTGAAGAATTTTCCCATGGAAAGAGTGCGTGCTTCTATTGATAACTGGCCTCAACGTTTAAAGGACTGTGTTGCAGCCAATGGAGACCACTTCGAATAAGCTTTTTATATTTTGAATTGTTTTTTATTTATGTATTAAACTAACACACTGTAAAAGTAATAAATATTATTTGCAATAAAAAAAAATGTTTTTTCTTCGTAACAATATTTATGGCTAGACTAGGTATAAATCAGAAGTAACACAATTTTCGAACAAACTCCATCGAAAATTATTATTAAGTAGTTATTACGTTGTAAGTATAAAACAAAAACAACAGAAAACCCACTCCTTAAGCATTATTTGGTTTTTACCCGACTGTAAAGAAGGGTTATGTTTTTCGCGCGTATCTTGTATGTATGTATGTATGTATGTAATATTCTTTATTACCTGATATCTCACAATCCACTGGACGGATTTATACAATTCTGACATCGTTGGATTCGTCTTGATTGCCCAAGTGTTCTTAGATATGTGACGTTTGAAAAAAACAAAAATGGCGGCTGTGAGATGTCAAAATAAAGAGGTATGAAAAAAAAAGTTGTTTTGAATACTGCAATATGGGTATCAAATTAAAGAGCTCATCTTAAGAATTTCAAAAAGGTATAACATGATATGTCTACTATACTAAAAAAGTTAGTTAGCAAAAATTATTTTCTTCAATTTTCAATAATTGACAATAGCTGTGATAAAAGTAAGTCGTTACATTGGTTACATCTTGGTTACATCCTACCACTACTAAAAAGAATTAAATAAAAAAATAAAAAATCCCGCCTGCTCAAAAAAGATGGAAACAAGATCAGTCAGATCATGCAGTCGGAGGCACTTTACTAAGTTCATCGATATTCATTAATGCCTCCGACTGCATGATCTTACTGATTTTGTTTCCATCTTTTTTGGGCAGGCGGGTTTTTTCATTTCATTTTTTATTTTTTTTTTATTGCTCTGTACATTCGCGTAGTTGGAAAAACTTTCATTCTGGTTGCAGCAACTGTTGATAGTCAGTGACGACCAGACCTTTTTCTGCAACATGTAATAAGTTCTCTACTTGAAGTTATAATATTTAACATTGATTAACTTTGGAGGTAGAATATCTATATATATTCCTCTCTTCCCCATATAATTCTCGATGTCTGACGAACTCCATTATCTTATGATTTTCAAAAGTTTATTTTTCTAAACTGACATCATATTTGACTACACTTTTCTGCAGCACTTTTAAAACCCATCTAAACATATACATATGTCACTATTCACGACTGCCAATACAGCCACATTCAGTACATTCACAACTATTGAAGAAACTACATAAACAGAGACGTATTTCATGTCCCGGACGTCCGTCTCACCAACACGAATAGGACGTCCAATGTACGAGCATTTTACTTGCCAGTTCTAAAAAGCACGAATAAAATGTAAACAAAGTTGGTAAAACTTAGTTTTATTACTTATTTTGTTATTTTATGAATGTAGTTGTTGTAGCTTGTTTGTGTTACCGCTAAAAGGTATAGAGTGGGTTGTGTAAGAGGCTGCCTTCTAGATAATATAAATGTTTCATGACAAAGTTCGGTTTGTAGTTATAGATCTTCATATATGCGTGAATAATTTAAGGTAAAATACTACTGTTGCAATACGATCGAAACGTCTGGCGACAAGGTATTTTACCTTAAATTATTCACGCATGTAAGACCCGTAGTATATATAATTTATAATGTGTACAAATCGCGAAAGCTTATCAACATTTAATACCACCATAAAAGTAGTTCTATGCTAAAATGATCTTTTTATTTGTAAGTTTGTATTTAATTATTTTTTCGTAGTCATAGGACACAAGAGATATAATAAGAGATTTTAGAAGATTATGGAAGGCATTTATTTCTTAAGAAATTTACATTTCAGAAAAATTTACATCATATTAAAAACATTACACTACCTACGTCTACCTTTTAGTAAAATAATATTACAACAATTATTAAACTTAAGCATATTACTTATAACCAAATAAAATGAGTAAAATAAAAATCTACAATTTCTTATTATAAATTAATGAACATTAAAATATTTATAGTGTTATATAAGAAATTCATGCATAATAATGTTTGAATTATCAATGTAAATTAATGAATAATATTTTCTGTGCATATGTGTTAAATTCTATCTGAGATACTCTGGTCAGCAACGAGCGCTTGAAACCGAGAAGATTGATTAACAAAATATGGAATTGCAATAATTTGGTGCCTTCAAGACATGAGCCTAAAAATGGCATAGCATAAATGATTATGCGATGCCATTTTCTGGTACATTCAAGAGCAATATTTTAATGCAACAAATTAAAGGCGATTACATGAAACTAACGTGTGGTTTTAAACCATGCAAGTTTTCATTGCATCAATTTAATTATGTGCAACAGTTAAGAAACTTATATAGTGGCTTTCAAATTCGTCAGGCGGAAACAAATTCATCGGCTAAGACTACGAATACCTACATCTGCTGTCTTAACAAACTCACCGGCCATATTAAGAGTCATATAGGTCATCTATTAAATCATTGATAGATGACCTATATGACTCTATAATATGAGAGCTTTTCATGACCAGAGGGCTATATCTTAGCGTAGTGAATAGAAAGGGTTCTAGTTTTCTGGACGGAAGGAATTCTGTAACGTCTAAACTGGTTATGCAACTTCATAGGGTTCCGTACCCAAAATGGCAAAACGGAAACGTTATAGTTTCGCCATGTCCGTCCGTCCGCAGCTTAGCTCAGAGATTGTTAGTGCTAGAAGGCTGTAATATTGCATGGATACACATATTACACATGCCGACAAAGTGAAAGAATAAAATTATGAAAAAAAAGTTTTTAGGGTACCTACTCTTTATGTAAAGTAAAAGGTGGTGTAAGGTAAAAGGGATATGATTTTTTTTCTCGCCTACCCCATCTTGTAGTTTATGATTAGATAGGTATTTTAATAATACACAAGGATTAAAAATCTTTTTTCAATTTAAGCATCTGTTTATGAAATATTAGACTTTAAAGTGCAAATTTTTGTTAGAGTCAAGTTTCGCCCCCTACCCTGCCAGCTAAATGGTTAATGTTGGGTATGTGAAAAAGTATATAAGTAGGCTTTACAAATTAACGAGTAAACGCATTATTCTAATGGAGGACTACGGAACCCTACATTGTGCGTGGCCCGACATGCATGCCCGGTTTTTTTCGTTTTGTTTTTAAGTTTTAGAGTAGTTAGTGTTCAATATTTATTGTAAATATGCAACATTCAATAAATCTAATTAATTTCAATTAGCTAGTTGGCATAACAGTGGATATGTACCATTAGTTACCGCACAAAAAACCACGTCCACACTAATTTTAAAATCAAACTAAATCGCGTAACTTAGATTCCAACTACAATTAACAATATAACTAGTCCGGCCATAAATACTGTTACATAAAAACTTTTATTTTTTCAACATTTTAATTATTTTGAATCTGGAACGTGTTTATTATTTTTAAAAGTTCTTTTGATTTCGTGTCACTTCACATGTTTTTTCGTGTTCATTATCAAATAACAATATGAATTGGTGTGTTAAAGAAAATAGGATTGCGGTGATCGCTTTACACAAAGTGGGTATGGAGCCGTCGGTCATATTCCAGACACTTCAAAATCTTGGTATCAGCCGTATGTTCGTATATCGTACTATCAACAGATACAATAACACTTCCTCTGTCGAAGACTATAAAAGATCGGGGCGGCCGCGTGCTGTGAGAACTACAAAGACTGTTAATGCTGTTAAAGCCAGAATTCGTCGAAATCCCATTAGGAAGCAAAAAATCTTATCGCGAGGAGAGAAGATTCCCGCTAGGACTCTGTCGCGTATTATAAAACAAGATCTGAAGCTCGGTGCTTATCGTCATTTAGGGCATGTCCTGCAGACATGCGCTAAATCAATCTTTACAATTACAGACGGTGGATCGATCAAAACGCCTACTGTCGCGATACTTAGGTGAAGGGCACAGAAATATCCACTTTACCGATGAAAAAAAAAACACGATTGAAGAGCACTACAATAAGCAAAATAATAAAGTGTACGCTCACAATTCTAAACAAGTTGCTCAAGTGGTCGGAAAGCTACAGCGTGGTCATCATCCTGCGTCAGCGATGGTTTGGTGGGGCGTGTCTTATCAAGGCGTCACAAAGCTACATTTGTATACCAAAGTGGATCTTGGCTCGTGTTGTGAAACCTCTCAGCAATGTACTTTTTAAAAATGTACTGTGCACTTTCCAGCAGGACTCTGCTCCTGGTCACAAGGCACGAACTACCCAAGCCTGGCTTGAAACCAACCTTCCTGACTTTATAAGAGCTGAAGACTGGCCCTCATCTAGCCCAGACCTCAAACCCTTTAGACTACAAATTATGGTCAGTTTTAGAGGACATTTCTTGCTCTAAACGACACGGCGACATTGAGTCTCTTAAAAAATCTCTGGAGCAAGCAGTAGCAAAATTTCCCATGGAAACAGTGTGTAAATCCATAGATTCGTGCCCAGACAGATTAAAGGCCTGTATAAAAGCCAAAGGTGGCCATTTTGAATAGAAAACTCTTTTTATTTTTAGCTGAAGCTTTATTAAATATGTACATATAAGAATGCATTTTCATTTGTAACAGAACATATGGCCGGACTAGGTAGTTATATCGTAACTAAAACTTGACGTTTCTATCGACAGCCGATAGCCGATGAGCATTTATCGATTCTTATTAGATATTCATGGGAACGTCGTGATCGGAATACCGGAGTCTCATAAATAAAGCGAAAAGTCTTTCGTAGAAGAAACGTTGCAATCAGGACGTTTATGACACGCTAGGATTAATCTTTTATTGTACTGTGACGTAATAATTTTAGAGATTTTATTGATTGAGTACCTACTTCATAAATGTATTTTTTTCTTGGTTTTAAACGTTTTAAAACGTCTCAATCTCTCAAATTAATTTTGTTTCATATTGGCGGAGTGTGTGTTATACACGGTAGTCTGTGTGACTAACTTTATGTATTTCTTATTCAAAAGGGATACAATACAAACATATTGGCTCACGTATTAATATCCAATGATGTTTTAAGTCATTGTTAATATCTATAAAGATTGTTGAAAATTATGGAATCATCACAATCATGACATCTTCAGATCGAATCAAACCAGTGTTATGAAGGACAGGAGTTGTAAAAATGGCGGCAAACTGACCGGCCATTATTTTTACAGCTCCGAGTTTATCTTAAATAAAATGATTTGAATACGTGATAATTGACTTAGAACGACACTATGTGCATGTAATAAGTGCATAAATACTTGACACTGGCAGAAATTAGCCGTTAAAACGGCTAGATTGCCATAAACTCAAAGAAGAAGAAGAAGGAGGACTAATTTTGTTCAAGCCCTGGGGATACTTCACTGGAACAAACACTAAAGTCAAAGAAAATTTGAGTTACTTTCATTGTTGTTGTTGTTTTGGATTTTAATGACCTGGTTGCTTGGACTTTTAAGTCACGTCTTATTTTATTTTACAAAACACTGCATTTGCACTCGTAGAGTATATTTCTTTGGTAATTTTACACGATAAAAGCGGAGCGGTAAAATAGCAACATGTTAGTTTGCCGCCATTTTTACAACTTTACTTTCATGGCAAACATGCCATAGGGTAGGTCATTATATTATATAATAAACAAGAAATCGTAATAAAAAACAGTTACTTCTGCGTACCAGAGACCAAGAAAAACCACTCGTTAAATAATGGTCATCGATTAGTAGATCGATGAATTAAGTTATTCCGCCAAATAGGGTAGATGACTGTCAAGTCAAATCAGTATCTTTTTAAGAAACGTCAAAACGATACGCCCCGTACTAATTTATATGAAATACAAAACAATGACGTCATTCTTTTGTATGGTCAAATCATGTAGTTTCAATGTTTCTTTTGATGTTTATAAATTCATGACAACGTAAAATTGTAGAGAAACATTGTTTTTTCAGAATATTTTTGCAAATACTATTTCATGTATAGTGTAAAATAATTTATTGTTATTGTAGTCATCTACCATATTCTAGATCGATTTAAAATAAACATTTTTACTGCTTATCTTCCATTTATATAAACAAGGAAAAATAGCCAATGGTTATCTCAAAGATCTAACGGTTTGGACTCCCCTTTTTTCACGCACGTGAGGCAAAGGGCGCATCCTATACTGCCTTGTAGAATCATACGTTCAATTTAATCACGAAATGTCAATGTTGGTTGCCCTTTTATTTTTTATATAGAACGACTCTCATATTTATTTCTTTTTTTTGTATTTCGTTACAGTTTTTCTATATCCGAGAATATTTATTTCCTTGATATTTTTCCTCTACTACTTGGCATGGTAACCGTATCATTAGATTGTTATTTTGTCGACTTTTGATCGAGTTTTGGCAGTTATCAGTATTCTAAATAGGTACAATAGGTATTGTTGCTTCTTAACATGTTTCGTATATAGAACTACATTTAGACGTTAATAGTAAGAGTACCTAAAAGCAGACAATGACAAGTACTTTATAATTTTTTGCCTTTTCTATGAGTCACTGCTTTATATTTTTGTAATGTTGTATGCTGTGTTTGCTTTCCAGACATTGACGTAGAGACCAGGACTGCGCCACAACCTAACAAAATTGACCACTCTCTAGACAGAGATAACGCTACTTTGTGGACAATACCTGTCAAAGGCAAGCTTTTTCTCTTTTTCACGCTTTGCAGTCAATATTTACTTTTTAATTGAACGGGATGGTACGGTCCAGGTCTATACGTCAATGTTTCCAGATACATACGTAGTCTTTTTTGTCTGTACCTGTCATCTTTTTTTTTTTTTTTTTTTTTTTTTTATAGATGGGAAATCACCAAATGACTTCTCCCGCTGTGGGCATGAGCGGAAGGGCGTGTCAGACTCTTACTGACTAAAACCCATCTGTGTTCCTTCTTTCGCCCTGGTGTTCCGGGAGCAGGGTAACTCTTTCGAACGATCCCGCACTCCCGGTGGGCGCCGGCCCAATGGGGCCCCGTCACTTGCTGACACCTCTTTGAGGCGCGCGTGGAACACTAGCGCGCCTTCGACCCGGGCCTGGTCCTAAGCTGGACGGCAAGCTACCCACTGCTCGCCGTCCGCAGGCCTGCGCCTAGGGTGGCCGGATGTCGTCCCTTGGCACCCGTCGCCCGGAGCGTGCCGCGCGGCGGCCGGGGCGTGAGGACCGTCTGTCTCTCACGCGTTCCGCCGTCTCCTTCTGCAGCATCACCTCCTCGCAGAAGGAGACGACTGCCTCCCATTCCCTCTCGCTTCGCAGCTTGGCTCGAAGTACCTGTCATCTGGAAATTAAATATTTTTATTTCGAAGGTACATCTAGCTACATTAGTCAATGCGATTCCTTGATTTAAGCCCCGACACAGGCGTCGTTAAAGAACTATTTAAATATTTTTATTATTTTAAAAGATAATTTGCAATGTGAGATTGTGGATTCCACATTACTAGCAATCCTGTTAACCCCTCCAGCTAAGCTCAATGGCTTGTGTTAGAAGTGGGTTCACGTCGGTAGTATAATGTAGGATTCGAACCCGCGACCTCATGATTGCGAGACCGATGCCTATATATTATTCTACGTAGATACCAATTATTTAACTAGTCCATATAAATAACCCGTCACCTCAAAAATAGACTTGTCTAGCAATATAATTTCCTCGCACACTCTGAGTCAGCCATTACAATGTCTGAAATGAAGTAACTTGACACGATAATGAGCACTGTACTGTTTCCAACCACTCCAGTATTCCGCCCACATCTTCCAAGTTTTCCTTCAACTCGTTTTAATATGACACTAAACTCAGTATAATCCGCACTTAAAGAGTTTATTTCACGATATTGCCGATAAAAACTGAAAATGAGCGTAAAGTTTTTGTGGCTGTTTCAGACAATTTCGGTTATTGTTATATCTTTATGGATCGTCGCGATAATGAAGTGAATTGTTTTATAGTCTGGTGTAGAACTTTGTGGGAATATTTTAGGTTGACCTGATTCAGGTTATGTTATAGTCACAAGGGAGAAGTCTTAAGCATTTTCGCATAACTATATTTCGTTAATCTAATTACTGCTAAAGGTAACTTAGTTAACATTGAATATAATAATATTATCTTGTGACAGCTCACACAGAACTTGTATTATGGCAACTAGACAACTGATATACATACTTACATATTTCTAAATCTAAATAAACACCAAGACACAGAATAAACCATCATGCTCATAACACAAAGTTTTATCGTGCGTAGGAATCAAACCCAAGACCTCCGGCTTAGCAATCAGGGCCACTGACCACTAGACCAACAGGCCATTCGAGAAATCGAAAACAATCATAAAGCACAGAAAAAATGTTAAACATCATTCTTGATTATCTGAAGGAAGTAAATAATTACGGTAGTCCAATTAAGAAGATTGTTTTTTTTTTATAAAAAATAACTAGCAATGTGGGATTGATTCCCACATTATTGGCAATCTTGTTAATCCCTTCAGCTAAGCTCAAAGGCTTCTGTTAGGAGTGGGTTTCATTTTTCAATAATAACCATGGGTTACGTTCTACGGGACGTAATGAGCACGATAGCGCGAAGAACATAAGACAACATAAACTCTTCAAGTTTTCAAAATTTTCATTTTAATTTTTTATGTGATTTCTTGGAATAAAAATCTTGTTGGGGTGTCTGAGCTTTCTATACCAAAAATAACCTTGTTTATTATACAGGATGTAACAGAAAGGTGTGATAAATTCAATGCGGATAGTGTATGTTGTCAGTAATACACCTACCATAGTACCATAGCCGATTGCATTATTATTACGTAGTTAGACATTTGCCAAAATTAAAATGCTAAATTTTGGCAAATGTCAGTAGAAAAAAGCATATGGCATACAAATAAAACAAAAAACCTGTCGTGCAGGATTATTATGTCATAAAACATTTGAAGTTTTACTTTTTTAATTTTTCATTCAAAAATAAACGAATATAAAATAATTAATAAAATTTTAGGGTACTCCGATTTTGAAAAAATGTGCATACAGTATCATGGGCACACACCAACACTTGAATATGACCACACCTTTCTGTTACACGTTGTATATATGTTAACTAAGATTTTTACTATTATATATGGGATGAATACTACTGATTTTAACATTGTGAATATGTAACTGAAAAAAAATCATTTTTTATAATAGAGCAGTGTTTTAATTTGTGCCACTTATGAATTCTTCTCCATTAAAAGGACTTTTAATCTTAAGAAATTATATATATTACAGGTCTTAATCACGTAAATAATTTAATGTAAAATACCTTGTGTGTTGTCGTGGTCACGGGTAGACTGTGTCAGTTTACCCGTGACCGTCTAGTCCAAACGTCGGGCAATAAGCAAGGTATTTTACCTTAAATTATTCAAGTGATTAAGGCCCGTAATATATATAATTTCAAAATGTGTTCAAATCGCGAAAGTTTATCGACTTTTAATCTATCACTAAAATACACAAACATTGTAGAACCAATCAAATTCCAATTGCAACGCAAAAACAACAAAATTCTCATCGAATAAAAAAGTCGAATATAGAAAAAACACTATATAGAATTTCAGTAAACTACATTCACTACGTTGTAACTTGTTTGCTCTTTTGAGAGCTTCAAAAATTGCTCGCTCAGATTTTAGCACAGCTTTGAAAAACGTGATTTTTTGTACATTTTTTCTGTTCGTACATTGTTCATGGTGCCCTGAACAATCAAAAGTTGCTTTTCATTTAACTTATCAGGGTTCCCAAACAATGCGGGTATCGGAAAATGCGGAAAGGGTGAAATTGGTTTATACCTTTGTCTTGTTGCTTTATATCTTGCCAAGAATCGGATTTTGTTTAGGCACGTACACAATTGGGTAGTTGACTACAATAAAAGTAAATTATTTTGTACTAATCAGGTAATAATGAACCTTAAAATGCTCTGAAAATAAGTTTTCTTTTACAATTTAACAAGTTTTTTAATTTAACCTGATGAAAAAAAACTTATGACGTCGTAGGTGGCTATTCCAAGCAAACGACAAGCTCTATAGAAATGTATACCACATTTCTATAGAGTTGTAAGTATTGTGAATTTTTGTCTAGTTGGATGACTACATTATCAATAAATTATTTTACACTATACAGGAAATAGCATTTGCAAAAATATTCTGGAAAACAATGTTTCTCTACAATTTTACGTTGTCATGAATTTATAAACATCAAAACAAACATTGAAACTACATGATTTGACCATACAAAAGAATGACGTCATTGTTTTGTATTTCTTTTAAATTAGTAAGAGGCGCATCGTTTTGACGTTTCTTATAAAGGTACTGATTTGACTTGACAGTTCTTAACATTCGTAGATTATAGTCTTGAATTGTTTTAGCTTCATCTGATATGGTATGATATTCTTCCAACTGATTTGGATTAATACGGCGAATGTCAATGGAGACCAGTCAAATAAACAATATATAGCGAAGTGTCAAGTATAAATATAATAAAAATGAATGTTTGTCTGTAAGTCCTCTTTGCGTTCTGAAACCATTGATCAGATTGTGATGAAACTTGCAAACGAAACAAACTGGGAAGGCCGGCGAGTGTTCCTGGCTTTAAAAGCCACAGCCAAGTGTGGCCGGGTTCAGCTAGTTGTCTCATAAAAAACGTGCAATCGGAAAGATAAAGAAAGCAGAGGACGAGGCGTATTATATTTTTTTTTTGGAAACGCTAACTAATCTATGGCACTGGTTATCCAAACTTTGGTTAATATAGCTAATAAATAATAATGATAAATTGCTGATTGCGAGATCAGCTATATTAACCCCTCAACAATTTATCGAGATCAATTTATGAGAGGTTCTGTACCTGGAGGTCTAAAATACAGGCTTAGGCTTAGTTTAGACCCCAGATCTCCCACAAATGGCAAGATTATGTATATTCATTATGTCAACTGTGTAACTTTTGAAGAAGAATATGAAGAGGAAGAAATAATTTAATTCGACATAAAAAATACAATTTTACACACCTAAAATAACAACACATTACCAATATCAAAGAAAAATACAAAAACACATACTTATATTTAAACAGATAATTATGTCGAAAATAGGACCTAGTTCCGCATATGCCAGGCTAACGCCTGACACTTTTGAGAACTATGTAATATGTGGAGATAAAATAAACTTATTATTATCATTATTAAACTGTAAGATGCATCGCTCGTTTACCCACCTGAATGTGGAACGCTACAAACATTTGATTCACGAAGAAAAAGTACTCCCTGACATGGAACAACAATTTTGTGGATCACACAAAGTGATATTCCGTGTGGAAATCGAAAAAACGACCTTTTACACAGCAGTCGTACACACTCCCACCGCGTCACCGAGGCAGTCGAACATGTCCTCTTGTTGAACAATGTTCATCAAGAGGACATGTTCGACTGCCTCGGAATTAAATACAAAGATCTTGGATTTGTTGAGAACTTTGCCAGAGATAATGTTTTTGAATGCTGTGGCATAGAGATAGTAGGTTTAAAGTTAATTATTATATGTGTTTACCGTACACCATCATCAAAATCTGACATATTCCTTAAATATCTTGACTCTTTGCTATTTAAACTAATATTTGATTGTTCATTATATAAATACAAAATTATTATTACCGGAGACATTAATATTAACACACTCAAATTTAATAAATTAGTGCATGACTTACAGGACATATTAAAAAGCTACAACTTAACAGTACATTTAAATGAACCAACCAGAATAAATTCATGCATCGACCACATATTCAGCAACATTAAAAATGCCTCTGGCCACGTGCTAAAACTAGGACTTTCTGACCATGATACAGCTCAGATGCTGTGCTTTCAAATAAAAAAGAACATATATCAACCAACAAAATACTATATGTTTAAGAGAGATTATAGTAAAAACAATATCGCAAAATTTAAAGATTGTCTGACGCGTCTAAGTTTTAATAATATGTATAATGCAACAGATTTTAATGCAGCATTCCAAGGTTTTTATGATGTCTTTTGCTTATTTTACTACCTATGCTTTCCAAAGTTGCGTACGATCATTGTATCTAAACATCGTAACTTGAAATGGATAACTAAGGGGTTACGACGTAGCTGTAATACGAAACGGGATCTACGATTCAAATACTACAAAAATAGAACAATTGAAAACAAAATTAAGTATCTTAACTACACAAAACTGTTGCGACGTTGTATATCCGATTCACAGAAAGCTTTCAATAGTAATTTTATCCATAATTCAAGAAATGTCTGTAAAGCTGCATGGAGAGTCATTAATGAAGATATTGAAAGCAATGTAAATCTGGACTTTATCAAGGAAATTAAAGTGGGTGATAAAGTAGTTCATGATCCACTCGAAATCGCTAACAATTTTAATAACTATCTTATAGGAATAACAAACAGCAATAAAGCTGATGTCCACAACACGAATAGTAATCGTGCTAATAGTAGTATGTTTCTCTATCCGTTAAGCCCCCAAGAGGTACAAAATATTATTATGTCTTTAAATAACACACGTTCTGTTGGTTATGACGAAATATCTACCCACATTCTAAAAAAATGTGTAAATATCCTCACACCTCATTTAAGGTACTTAATTAACTTATCATTTCAGGAGGGTATTTTCCCAGAATGCTTAAAAACTTCTGTTGTCAAACCACTACTTAAAAAAGGGGAGAAATATGAATTAAGCAACTACAGGCCAATTACATTGATTCCCGTATTCTCTAAGGTTTTCGAAAAAGCGATGCAAAAAAGATTACTTGCTTACTTGGAAAAATACAAATTAATTAAAAGCGAACAGAATGGTTTTCAGAAGGGTAAATCAACTACACTTGCGGCATTTCACTTAGTTGATAATGTTCTCACAAACCTTGATAAAAAAATACCTACAACTGTTATCTTTTTTGATATGTCAAAAGCTTTTGACTTCGTTTCGCATAAACTTCTTCTACAGAAACTAGATAACTATGGCATAAGAGGTCCGGCCTTAGAATGGACGAAAAGCTATTTGGATAACCGAAAACAATGTGTTGAAATAACTTGTATGGGGGAAGATAATTCAATACGACAAGTACGGTCTAACTATTTAATCAACGCTTATGGAGTTCCCCAAGGAAGCGTTCTTGGACCATTATATTTTCTTATTTATATCAATGATTTACCTGACATTACATCACATAAATGCATATTATTCGCTGATGACATTTCAATAATTTTGACATATAAAAATCCCCATAATTATGACAATGAAACAAATACAACAATCAAAAGCGTTTTAAAGTGGCTGGAAGGAAACAATTTGCAGCCTAATGTGAATAAAACGAATTACATACAATTCCAGTCACATAGATCAAACATGATTCCAGGATATATTTCATACAATGGCATAAAAATAAATGAAGTACCCAGTATAAAGTTTTTAGGGCTCACATTAGACAAGTACTGCGACTGGCGAAATCACGTTGAAGGAGTTTGTAAAAAAGTCAATAGTTTTGCATTTGTCTTAAACAGACTTAGATTGACTTCAACACTACAGACTGCGCTGATGGCATACCATGGTCACGTAGGTTCTATTTTACGATACGGCTTGATACTGTGGGGAAACTCAACAGATTGTGGTAGGGCTTTTTTATCGCAAAAACGGTGTATTAGAGCAATGGTTGGTATCCCTCCGTTTGAATCGTGCAAGCCAAATTTTAAAAAGTTGTATGTACATTTTTGAGACTTGTGTTTTTGTTAAAAATAATACACATCTATTTGTGAAGGCTCGTGATTTCTACCCTAGAAATACTAGAAGGGGAGAACGGTTAGTCATAGATTTTGTTCCAAGAACCACACTTTGGCAGAAAAATTGCTACTCAATGTGTGTAAAAATTTATAATAAATTACCGTCACAAATTCAGGAGTTACCTCTACCGCTTTTCAAGCGTAAACTAAAAGCTGTATTATTAGAAAAATGCTTTTATTATGTAAATGATTGGCTTCAGAACGGCTAAATATATAGATGGTTATTTCATTATTAAACGAAATTAAATAAGATTTATGGTATTATTAAATTGATTATATTAATTAATTTAGGCTTAGGTAATTATTATTGGATATTATATAAATTATATTTTTGATTTAATGAAATTATTTGTAATGACTCAACTGTTTGAAATGTTTTATTAGTATATTCACATGCCCAAAATAGGCTAAATAGATATAGCACAAAGAATTGTTATGATAATTATTCCATCCATTGTACTCTATTTACGGTGAATAAATAAAAATTGATTGATTGATCAATCATCCAACCCATAAACCATACGAAGTTTCCATCCTGAGTAGTCTACTCCTAATAGAGCAGTAGTAGAGGTTCCTCCGTACGTGTCTAATCCTAAAGCAGATTAAAAATCTCCAAAGACCATTGCTTGTCGGACCCACATCCTCATGTAAGCCTCCCAAAGGACTAGTGACTTTCCTTAAACGATGAGAGAGATAACCAATAGTAGCAAATTTAAAAATTTTGAGATGTATGACATGGCTGTTATGAGGTACTTTTTTTTACATTTTGTACATTTTATTGTATAATTAAAACTATGAAATTTCTAATAATTGTTGTTAGCCTTACAGATATTATTATTATTAATTTTTATGTTTAAATAGATAACCTATATTGTAATGTACCGAAATAATAAATTTGTACGCCTGATGCATGGCAGGGCATAGCGAAACCTACACTGCATACTAACAACTATGTTTCATGAATAAATTTAATTTGATTTGAAAAACAAAAGTAAGAACACGATTCTTTTCGATTTCCCTTTGAACTCTAGATAAGTACCTATAAATTACCAGGTAGGTATAAATTAGCATAAACTTGCTTTAAAAATCAATAAAAAATACTTTTATTGATTTTTAAAGCAAGTTTATGCTAATTCATACGATTTTTAAAGCAAGTTGTACATATTAAGGTGAGTATACACGTGAGCATTTGCTAGAGCATTAAAATGTAATGTAACATTCTTCTTACGAATAAAAATAATAATAATAATATCTTCGGACAACTCACACAACGTCATCTGATCCCAAACTAAGCAGAGCTTGTACTATGGCAACCAGACAACTGATAAACATGCTTATATATTTCTAAATACATACATATTATAGATAAATTACACCCAGACGCAGAATAAACCATCGTGCTCATCACACAAAGTTTTATCCTGGGTGGGGATCGAACCCACGACCGCTATCGTAAGGTCGCGGTTCGAATCCTACCCATTAAACTACCGACGTGCACCCACTCTTTTTTTTTTTTTTTTTTTTTTTTTTTTTTTTGGCGGGAAAAATTCCTTTCGAACACCTCCACCATCCGGGGAAGACGGTGGAGGTAGTGTGGGGTTTGCACCCACTAAAAAACCCGCCGTGTATCTCCCGCCACCTTCGCGAACGGGCCGCCGGAATTTGTTATGCCGTCGGCGGCCCACCCAGTGGCAATGCCCGGACGCGATGTTGTTGCGTTCCGGGCATTTCACACCTACGCGGCCCCTGGATACACACAGGGTGCCGCGCCTCCACGGAAGGCCGCGGGCGAGGCAGATTACCCCGTACGCCCGCCCGCAGCCCCACCTAAGGCGGCATCAGGCGCAGATATGCGCGCCGACGCCGCCCGGTTCGCCGGCGACGGAGCGGATCCGCCAGGGAGCTCTCTTCCCTGCCGCGCTCCGCCGCCTCCTTCTGCGAGATGACGTCCTCGCAGAAGGATGCGACCGCATTCCACGACCCCTCGCTTCGGACCATGGACAGAACCACGGCCGGCAGCGAGAGGTCACTTCCGACCACTGCGGTGAGAACTCGACGTTGCCCCTCCCAAGCTGGACAATGCTGGAGGGTGTGCTGCGCCGAGTCCTCACCGCAGTCGCAGTGGTGGCAGGCGGGACTCGGTTCCCTCCTAGCAACCGTGTGCAGGTACTTCCCGAAGCAGCCGTGCCCGGAGAGGACCTGCACTAGCCGGAAGGAAAGGGTCCCGTGCTGCCGCCCTGCCCACTCCTCCAGGACCGGCTGGAGCGCCTCCACGGTTCGAACACCTGCCCGTGGAGCCTCCAGCCGGCCCTGCCACCGGGCCATGATTGCCCGGTGTGCCTCACCGCGCCAAGCGCGTAGCTCTTCGGGCAGAGGCACCGAACCCCCTGCCCGAACAGCCACCGCCCGCCGATACACTTCGGCGAGCACTTCCGCCTCTAAATCCCACGGGGGTGTGCCGGCCAATGCGCACGCCGCCTCTGCAGACACCGTGCGGTATCCGCGTATGGCCCTGACCGCCATGGTCCGCTGGGGTCTCCCTAAGCGGACCCTATTCTGGGCGGTCAGGGACGCCGCCCACACGGGTGCGCCGTACAGAGCCATTGACCGCACCACCCCCGTGTACAACCGTCTACTCGAGGCACTAGGCCCGCCCAGGTTCGGCAACAGCCTCCCCAGTGCGGACGCAGTAGCCTCGAGCTTAGGTGCCAAAATGCGGAAGTCCTCGTCGAAGAGCCACCGCCCGTTTACCACTAGGCCCTAATATTTCATCTGGGCCACGTGCACCCACTCCTAACACAAGCCTTTGAGCTTACCTGGAGGGGTTAACACGATTGCTAGTAATGTGGGACTCAAACCCGCATTGCTAGTTATCTTTTTTAAAAAATAAAGTTACGATTTTACGGCAATCATCGCGCTATCCACCGTATCCCCGAGGTACTTGAACACTTAACATAAATAGATAGATACCTAATATTATAGGTAACCATGTCCAACTGAATAATAAAAAAAAAAGAAGAGCGTGCCCCCAGCCGCAACCAGTGTGGTACCGGCGTGACGGGACCCAATATGTTGCTGCTTCCGGCAACACCTACGATGCAGCTATATGTGTCTCGTCTGCATCACACTACAAAGACTGAGGAACTTGTTGAGTACCTCAGAATAAAGACCAAGTGAACCTTGAGGGTGGAGAAATTGGAGTCGCGCCATAACGTTAATTTTAAGTCGTTTATGGTGCGAGTGCCCGCGGAACATCTGTCCACCTTCATGAAGGAAGACCTTTGGCCGAAGGGTGTCGCATACCGACGATTTCGTGGCAGGTTACGCGACACCTCGCAGCGAAACACGACTTAACTTTGTGTTTAGATTTTTATTAAATATGTATTAGTCTAATAAGTTTTCTATTTATGTATTTGTATAATATGGGCCTTAGTAGCCTAAAATAAATGGTTATTATTATTATAATTTGATGAGATAAAAAATAAATAAATAAATACTACAAAATACCGAAGTAATACCACTACTTTAATTACGTAGGTAGGTACAGCAAGAATGCTGACACGAAACTCACGCCTTGCTAAAATACGAAAGTACCCCCGAAAGATTAAATGATTCGTAAAGAGGACGATAACGGAATCATTTAAATCACAAATTATTTTAGTTCATAAAACTGTAGTAATTAATTTCGAGGAAGGAATTCTGACCATCCGGCTGAAGACTACCGCAATTTCCTGGTTTATCCAACTTGCTTTTGCGATAGCAATGTCGTTACAAACTAAGATGGTGAAGAGGAAACTTACTTAAGTATTATTTTAATCCTTACTACTTGTTAATCTTATTTATATTGTTTTTAAATTACTTACTACTTGTTAATTTTATTTATATTCTTATTTATATTTATATTTATTTGGAGAGAGCTGATTGGAAATTCGAAAAAGAGGTAAAAAGCAATATCCTAAGAGAATTTTCTAAAAAAAATAAAACTCCATTCTAAGTATATCATAAAATGTTAAGTAGTAAAAAAGGCTGGAAATAATATTCATTCTATCAATTACTTAGTGCCTTTTTTAAATTTAAGTGCATCAATACTTTCTAAAGCATTATATACTTTAAATTTTGAACAGAGAACAATACTTTCGCAAAGAGTACGGGACAGTGGTGTTTAAATAATACATAACGTTATATACTAAATATTAGATATGTCTACCGTATTCCCAGTCTACCAAACCATATTTTACATAATTCAACTTCAAAGTAACCGTGAACTGTCGATATGGTCCATCCGATACCAGCCGACTGTCAAAGGGTCTAACAGGTGAATTGAATCAAGGTCTCTCTGGCCCCAAAGGGTACCGACCACTTACAACTTTGTTCCCCGAATAATGGATACGAAACCGCACGCTATGAACTTCCACTTGATATTGCAATATGGCCGCTCACAATTCCATTTACGAATTTGAACAGAGAATCATTTTAACGGACAATGTGTTATATTTAATTTAGGAACAGTTGGTAAATTACATAATTTGAACAATATTGATACTTATATATTTTTTTATAGTTGAAATAAATCAAGTAGAGAATAGTTACTTACCCTGATCTATAACACTATATGGATGTGTGTCCATTTGGCTATCAGGTGTAGGGATAAAAGGTTACTAATTATTCTAACCTATATCTTTCATGTAGATACAACTGCCTACGTAAAAGAGTAAAAAACATCCATCTTCACGTTAGGGTTTCCACAATCGAGTGTTAGATAATAATCTGCGATATTTTCCTAGCGTTTGCTTTACTTACTAGTAAAAGCCGATAACATGCTCCAGTCTCGTTCTTAAAAATCACGTAAAGCCATTACTCCGCATCAGTAAACAAGATGGTAGTAATGATTTCATCCGCTCAGCTCCTCCCAGTTTCGTACGCACGATGGTAATAATAGCTCTGGTTCGCTCAGCTCCGCATGGATTTTGCACAAACATAAGCGTACGCGTGTAACACAACCGGAACAGAAGGGTAACGTGATGGATGTTTCGTTTACCACGGCAAACATATTGAGACCAATCCAGCAAATATAGGGACAAGATTGTGTAATAGTGTAGCGGTTACACTAGGGTTCGGGTCGTTTCGGAAACGTCCGGAATGTTTCTTCATTATCAAGGCTTTACATAATTATTGGCCAGTGGATAGTGAGTAGGGGAACTTAACGTTCAATTAAAGGCATGTAGACTTTAAACGATGGCTGTTGAAAACTAACTCTTGATTGTTTTGGGTATGTACACTCGCGTGCAAGTAAATCGACTCATGCCTCAAGTGCGCATAAAAAGTGATATAACTTAAAAATGCCTTATTATACCTCTATATAATGTTTTACATAATTAAAGCCTAGTAATTGAGCTTCAAAATGGTGTAAGTTGCATGAAAATCGATTCAGTAGTTTAGTAAAAAAGGTTAATGCCAATGATAATGTAAAAAATGTTGAAAATTCATACAATTTCACAGTATGGGGTTATTGTGTTTAAATGAAACAAAATGTGCGTAAGATAAAAAATTTATTCGTGTCAATATTTGGTATTCCCTCCTCTAGCTCTGATCACTGCTCTCAAGCGATTCTTCATCGACCTTATCAACTTTTTAATGGATGATTGTGGTATTCGACCCCACTCTTCTACCAACGCAGTCTTGAGCTCATTGATGTTTGTCGGAGCTGGATTCCTCGCTCTAACTTTCCTTTTGAGCTCGTCCCATATGTGCTCAATGGGATTTAAATCGGGGCTGAGCGCTGGCCAATGCATAGTGTGAATTCCTACTTCGTTCAGGAAATCACGTGTGGCCCGAGCAGTGTGACATCGGGCATTGTCATGCATCAAGATGAAATTTTCCCCAATAAAGCCTTGATAAGGGACAACTTGATTCAGTAGAACATTTTCAATGTAACGATCACTGGTCAGACCTCCTCCCCGGCCTCCCCCAGGAACGAAAACAAGGTCCGTTTTGCCTTCTAAGGAAATTCCAGCCCACATCATGCAAGATCCGCCACCATATGCAACGGTTTCCACAAAGCAGCACTGTGAAAACCGTTCACCGGGACGACGGTATACCCGACCTCTCCTGTCGCTGCCATGGAGACACATCCTCGTCTCATCTGTGAACAGGACTGACTGCCATTGCTCTATGCTCCAATCCAAATGCTCTCGAGCAAAGTGAAGGCGTGCTTGACGATGAGCTGTGGTCAACTTCGGGCCTGTAGCGGGTCTTTTTGGAGTAAGGTTAGCTTCTTTCAACCTTCTTCTAACTGTCCACTGACTGACAGTCACCCCGCGAACTTGACGTAGCTCCTGCTGCACATCTACGCCGGTAAGGTGTCGATTTCGGAGAGAGGTCGAGACCAAAAACCGGTCGTCACGCTCCGAGGTGCACCGGCGTCGGCTGGTATTAGGCCTCCGAGTGAAGGCACCAGTCTCTTGAAACCTTCTGTATACTCTCGAGACAGCGGACTGACTCATATTCAAACGACGAGCGACTTCTCGCTAGTTCAACAGGGCAACAACTTGAGCGGCTTCTTCAGGTGTTGTATCCATAATTTTCTTCAAATGACGGCTTTAATTTGCAGAGATGTGTTCAGGTCAACGTCTAATGAGCGACTGATAAGAAAAGACGATTACAGAAGGTTTTTATAGGGGGTTGTGTCGCGCAAGTTGTGTATAGAGCGCAGAGCAGTCTACGGGAGGTTGCGTTCAGTTGCATTCTAAGTACAAGTGTTTATTTAAATTACTGATATTATGCTACCATTTGAAAGCCTAATTACTAGGCTTTAATTATGTAAAACATTATATAGAGGTAAAATAAGTCATTTTTTAGTTATATCACTTTTTATGCGCACTTGAGGCTTGAGTCGATTTACTTGCACGCGAGTGTATATTAGATACCTCTCAAATGTTTTATTGAAGGTACTGTTAATATTATTCAAGAATCAATCATCCCTGTAAAGGTTCAGTCGAATAATACAAAGAAATGTTGAAAAAATATCTGTTTTCGAATGATGAAATATTAGAACTCCGGCGCTTCGGTTTCGCACGGATTAAGGATCTCAAATGTTTCACTTAAAGAAGTGAAGATTTTTTTGAAATCGGTCCAGTAGTTTTTGAGTTTATTCCATACATACAAAAAAAAATATCTTTATAATATTAGTGTATACATATAGATTAAGACAGATTTATCATAAATGGATGTATAATTTATCAAATAGATAAGATTCAAAATGTAGTTGAGACTAGTAATATTCATCGAAGATGCACTGGGAGTTTCTTCCTTTTATGACTGTTAGGTACTTCCTATAAATAAAATAAACACCAAGTAAAATAAACTTCCAGTTATTCTATAAAGTCACTCACAGACACATTTTATAACGAATCAAATGTGTCTCATACTCTACGACGTAATTATAATAATAATTATAAGGATAGGTGTGTATGTTTCAAACGTTCCTAAATCCTACTCAACCTTACAATTTTGTGTTATATGTCATTATTCTTATCTAATATTCTAAAACTAAAGAGTTTGTTTGTTTGAACGCGATAAACTCAGGAACTACGGGTCCGAAATCAGAAATGATTTTACTGTTGGATGGGTAAATTTTTCGAGGAAGCCTATATAACATCACGCTATGATCAATAGGAGCAGAGCATCAATTAAAAATGTTGCTGAAACGAGAAAATTTACACAAACGAAGTTGCGTGGATTAGCTAATAATTAATATATGTTATGATACATAAACACTAAAAAGTAGACAAGGATAAGTCATAATTAAAGCCTACCTACTTTTGTAAAGAATCAAAATTACGCCAACCTTAGTATGTCACAAACCAACATTCCCACAACGTCCGTAACACATATCTATCACTAAGACCATTCCAATATTTGCTCTGCCAACCAATTCAAAATCCGCATTAAGTGGCACAGTGGAACAATCTGCGCGGCCGCAAGAGGAATTTACAGCATTCGCCTCGATATCGTATTGCTGATTTGTATTTAATCCAGAACGAAGCATTTGAGAACGTTAAGCGATATCCGATGGTTACGTATGAGTTGGTTACGAAACCTATTTGCAATGTACTACTGTATCGTTAAATCAGAAGTTTAATTATTGTTTCAGTTTGTATTTCGTTGAGGTTTCTGCGTGGGCTATGTATCTAGAATTGCTATAGGGTACGTTATTAAAATAGAAGCTACCCATTAGTGAAAAGTGTAGAGGAAGGAAACCAATAGTGGCTCAAAGACTGTCGATAGAAGAAGGAGCTTTGAATTGAATTGAGCAATTTCTTCTAGACAGTCTTTGAGCTGCAGTCATAGATAGTTCTTGAGATTAAATAACTAAAGATGCGTAGAACTGCTGATACAAAACTATAAAGTATTTTTTTTAAATATAACCAGCAATGTGGGATTATGGGTCCCACATTATTAGCAATCCTGTTAATCATTCCAGTTAAGCCAGTTAAGCTAAATTGCTTGTGTTAGGAGTGGATTCACGTGAATTGGGTAGGATTCGAACCCGCGACCTCAATATTGGGAGGCCTTAGCCATAAGGCTTTATATTGCTATTACTTTGTTACATATTAGATATTTGTCGATCTTGCTCCACTTTTTCAAAGATGGTACTGATTTTATCCGTGACCGCCCTGTCAGGAGCGAGTCTCATCCTTCACTCTAAAATTTCCAGACTTGAAACGCTTGAACCACATTTGTGCTACTCGTATTGATACCGCATTAGGTCCGTAAACCGCACAAATCTTATTCGCGGCGTTCGTCGCATTTTCCCCTTTTTTGAAATAAAACTAAAAATTGTAATAAGGAATGAACGTACATTTAAAATGTACCGAATTTCTTCGTCACATAATGTTCATTTTGCTTGCTTGAAAAAAAATTGAAAATGGCGGCAACTAGGTTTTTTTTAACAAGTTATTTGTTGCTTCTTCAAAATGTCAATGGTATTAAAACCAGTCAGTTACATTCAGTACAACCAAAGAGGTTTGATTACTAACAATATATTCAAAATACGAAAATACTTTTGCCCCTACTACTTTTATCTCTCCGTGCTTCTCCAGGTAACAAAAAAAATAATTTTGGTGTAAGAAAGTCTATTAATTAAAAAGCTTTTAGTAACAGTTTTCTTTTTGAATGAGCCTGACACAAAAGTTGAGTGGCACTCAAATTTTGTGTCAGGTTTACAAGGAATTCGAAGAACTGTTTCATCATCTTAAGAAATATTATTTTAATTTGTTCCGTTGATGGTCATTAGTGTTTCATTACTCGCAATTAGAAGAACAAATTTTCTAAAATAAATGCGACATGTTTTTAGATGATGTTTGCGACATGTTTTTAGATTTGTTTGTTTTAATAATGTATAATTTTGAGCATTTACTAATTCTAAGCAGCAAAATAATGGTATGGTGGCGCTACTTTCATGTACACATCCAATAAATACTAAGGTTAAGCTAAGTATTCAAAATTATCCTCTTACTAGAACTAAGATATAAAAAAACTACGCCTGCCCTAACACGCTCCGTAACTAACACAAATTTACTGTCCTACGAGGCGCTGAACCTCGATTTTCACCACATCTGATAACCAAATGAACCATCGATGTTCTAAGAATTTGCTTCTTCTATATCCTGCTCATTCTTCTGGATTCATCAGTTCCTTTTTCCTAGTTCAGTCCGTCTTACTCTGGAATGCACTGCTCCCCCTAAAGTTAGGATGGCACCAAACCGCTTCAACTTTAAGACGAAAGTTCGTACTTTATTTTTCGAAGAATCAGTTGAATTATCACGTTAGTACGTCAATAAGTAATTATATGGTATGTATGTTTATAAATATGTATTTATATAGATGCATGTGTAGATGTGTATATTTATTTGCATATGTAGTAGTAGTGTGTAGGTACTTACATTATTATTTCATTTTCACATAGCGTTTATTTTATAGTATAGTTTAGCTGCCAAGAAGTTTACTGCAGGTACCGACTTATGTTTTTATCTATATTATGTCTGACTGGTAGAGAATGTACAATAACTATGCATAGTGTTTAAATCCATAGTAATATTAAAAAACTGAAGAGTTTGTTCGTATGAACGCGATAATCTCAGGACCTACTAGTCTCAATTTAAAAAAATCTTTTACTTTTGGATAGCCCATTTATCGACATAGGTTATATAACATCACGCTGCGACCAATAGGATTGAAATAGCAATAAAAATGTTGCAAAAACAGGGAAAATTTACACAGAAGAAGTTGCGCGGGTCAGCTAGTAAATAAATATATACAAATAACACTAAAAACAATACACTCTTTTTTTGGGTCATTCGGGTAAAAAGAAAATTTACTCAATACCGCAAGTTTTGTATCTCATAGGTACTTAGTTAAATGGTACTTAGGGGTATAGATACCTGAAACAGGTCGACACCAACACTTAAGTCCGGTGTAGCACGTAATTGTCCCGCGCCATATGGAACAACTTAGTAGTTCGGGTTTCTTCGTCCCTTATTGACGAAACCCTTCCATCCATGAGCGATTACCTTCTATACCTATATGTGTAGGTATGAATGAAGTATTTATTTTATTATTTTTATAATCGTAAACGGTCGTAAGGCGTAATTACTTACTACACTTGGGCGTTCTCCCGTATTCATATTCGGACAAACGAACAATTATAAACGACGGGGTTTTCGGACTATCTAGCTTCGCTTCATTCTATTTTTTACGCGGAGTAGAATATCCGACGCCAGTCTTTCATTTCATGCCACAGACATACCTACCCTAACTTCAAACATATAACACGAAAGGCAATAGATTACATATTAAGATGGTATTTGAATTGACAAATGGAAAACTGCCTCTGTGGCGCGGTGGGGGTGTATCCGACTGCTACGCAAGAGGTCGTGGGTTCGATCCCCACCCAGGATAAAAGTTTTTGTGATGAGCACGATGGTTTATTCTATGTCTGGGTATAATTTATGTATAATATATATGTATTTAGAAATATATAAGTATGTTTATCAGTTGTCTGGTTGCCATAATACAAGCTTTGCTTAGTTTGGATGACGTTGTGTGAGTTTCACACAACGTACGTTATTAATCATTTAAATCTAGTAATTAATAAAACTAGTAATTATTTTAATAGAAAATGAATATTAATAGTATTTTTTTTCACTTTAAGGCTTAATATTTCACAAACAGATCCCTAAATAAAAAAACCGGGCAAGTGCAACAACGTTGAATAAGTAATTTTTAATGGAATTTGAAAAGCCTACTCAGCTGTAATGTGATTGTTTATCTTGTAATTTCATGATATACACTGCTACCCTAATTTTTTACACACACCTAAAAAAAACCCGGTTAGCAAAACGGGGGGGGGGGGGACTTGACTCTAACTAAAACATTAAATTTAATATTTCACAAATGGACCCCTAAATCAAAAAATGACATTGACAACCCTTAAATATTTACAAAAGATCCCACCCCATAGGGTGGCTGAGAAAAAAACATAACACCCCCACTTTACGTACCCAAAATATCTTTTTTTTTAAGATTCTATTCTACCACTTTATCAGCGTAAGTGATGTGTATGATGTGTGTCCATCCAAAATTACAGCTTTCTAGTACTAAGTGTCTCTGAGCTGAAGCGGGGACAGACAGACAGACAGACGGATGGACGGACGAACAGAGCGAAACTATAAGGGTTCCATTTTGCCATTTCGGCTACGAAACCCTAAAAACCGGGCAAGAGCATGTGGGACCATGCTCGTTGAGGGTTCCGCAACGGTTACTACAAAGAAATGTTCTACGTATAAAAAATACAATTTGAAAAAGCATACCATAAAAAGAGAGTATCTTCATGCCAGTTTTTCGGCAATAACTCAAATCCGATCAATAATTTTAATTGAAAGTAGGTATGTTAATCGCGTGAAGTATAAGTTGCAAAAATTGTGCCTCCCCTTTGTCTTTTTAACCGTATGATCAAAAATATCAAAAAAATTGATTAAATAGCTACTTATTGTATTTAAACTTTCGTGATTTTTATACATATTATATATATATCAGGACTTAATCGCGTGAATTATTTAAAGGTACGAACCTTTTATTTACCCGAAGTTTCGTACCTTTAAATATTCCACGCGATTAAGTCCCGATAATATTGTTATATATTTATAATACGTATCTACAAATTTATACGGAACCCTCGGTGGATGAGACCGACACGCACTTGCCCGGTTTTTTAAATCATTTTCTATCACATTAGGTTGTAACTCATTGATTTCAAGGTAATCCGAGTACCAGAGTCCTACACAGTACTAAAATGAACTTAAGTTTCACCTAACCTCGTGCCCTTTCATATCCACTGGGAAATAGCGAGGCTGCGTATATTTTAAATTAGGTTGCTTAAAATAGCATAGACTATTTTTGTGAATACGAGTTACTAACAACTATGTATTTGGCTACCTACCCTAATCGAGAGCCGCTGCATTTTTTATTAACTTTGTAACTTCTTTTTCTGTTTCTCAAATCGTGAATAAGATCCTTTCATAGACATAGAGAATGGACTGAGCGTTCCCTATCGTGGTATGAAGTAAATTTGATTTGAGAATTTGACACTAGAACTGTGTTTTCTGACAAGCAATTCCCCCCCCCCCCTCACTCTCGGCGGTGGGGGCTGGTGTACCGGTATGAACCAAATATTGTCACCCCCCCTCCCGGAACAAAGGTCTGGATCTGGGCCTGATTCTAATTGGACCACGGGACAATCTCCGTTAAAAAGAGAAATCAATAAAGAAGAGGAATTATGGCCCCTATTTTAAATCGCGTAGACAAATATTGTCATTTTATAATTTATGAATTCTAAAGTCAGCACATAAATATAAAAAGAATAAGTGTGTAACTACTTAAGTACCTTTCTCTAATGCATATCACGTAGCCAGTTTTGTATAAACACTATATTATTTTGTTGTTATAAATTGAGGCAATTAGAGACTTAGTTTATTTTTTACGCCTACAATCTTCTAAGTTTGTTTTGCTGAGTAAAAGCAATATTTTAAGCCTTATTTTTCTTTCACACTTTTTGAATATCAAAAAGATGTTGCTGTTAATGTTGTTGAATTATTTATTATAGCTGTCCCACGCAACTTCGTCTGCGTAAATTTTCTCCGATTTTGCAACATTTCTCATTGCTGCTTCGCTCCTATTGGTCGTAGCGTGATGTTATATAGCCTATATCCTTCTTTGATAAATGGGCTATCCAACAGTGAAAGATTTTTTTTAATTGGGATCACAAGTTCCTGAGATTACCGCGTTCAAACAAACAAACTCTTCAGCTTTATAATATTGGTATAGATTTAACCTATAACACGCCTTCTACGAGCAAGCAGTTTCTTCATACTAAAGTTCAATGCAGTCATGATAGTCATGTAGTACCTATTTAGTATTCTGTGTCGTTATACTAAAACCTAAAAATTAAAGAGTCTATAAATAACAAAAAAAAAACATCGACAGTAACAAACAAAACCTCAATTGAAAACTCGTCCGATTTATAAAGGTTTTTTTTATAAATTCCTGGGGACAGATAGCAATATTGTATATTATAACCCGACTTCGGCGATGCAAAACAGGGGAAGGGTTATGTTTTTAGCAATCTATGTTTGTATGTAGTCAGCTAGGAAGGAAATCCGACACAACCAGAGAAAGATTAGGCACAGAACCGACGGTTTAACGTGCTCTCTGACCGAATCTCCTCGGTCGCCACTCCAACCCCTCAAACGCCATAAAATACATAATCCAAAAGGGCAAAAACGTGATTTTTCTAAGAAGAAATATCAATGTCCTCTGACATGCTCTTAGTGTTGAAAATTTATAATGGTAGTTTCCATTACTGGGAGTGCTCGGTAGGAGCTGATGCATGACGCACTTGGTACGAAATATTAATGCCCCGAACCCACTAAGGAACATTTGTTGCGCAACGCACAAAGCTCAATATTATCAAATTTTAATGTAACAAGTAAATTTGCAGGATCTTACGAGTTTTGGCTATTGCAGTCTTGATATTTATTCATTCGAAAATATTTTTTTAATGTACACATTTATAGCTACTTAACTTAAAAATAACTGGCATCTAAAATACTGTTTATCCTAGTTTGGATGCTAGGGTTCACTTGTAGAGTTCGTATTATAACCTATTTATTATATACTTACAACATATTTTATGTTATTTCTGAATACTACAAGTTGCTGTTATTATAGACTTGCTGACCCGCGCAACTTCGTATGCGTCAATTTTCCCCGTTTTTGCAACAATATTCATTGCTGCTCTGCTCCTATTGCGCGTAGCGTGATGTTATATAGCCTATAGCCTTCCACAATAAATGGGCTATCCAACACAATAATAATTATGTAGTAGTTCCTGAGATTGTCGGTTTGTCGTTCAAACAAACAAACTCTACAGCTTTATAATATTAGTATAGATTTAACAGATAACTGTAGATCTGTCTACTATCTTTTATTTGATTTAGTCTGATTTAAATAAAATTTCATAGGGACTCTCATTATCATCATCTAGTCTAGAATATGAAGCATATTTTTTTTTTTTTTTTTTATTCTTGGGTATAAAGAACATAGTTCTTTACAATTCATTACGATCTAGCCTATAAGGCTAATAAGCAATTTTACTCTAACTTAATTTTAGACGTTTACACTAATTTTATAACTAAGAATAATGTCTGTTGCACTTTCTTAGAGTCTGATAACATGAAAACACTTTGTTCTTGTGTAAATTTAAAGCACTGTCACTTTTATTTGTTCACTATAACTACACTAACTCAAATGGTTTAGTTCTTTTTAGTCTTCGCACTAAATCAGTGTGGTCGGTCAACAGGAATGCCTCGACATTCACGTGGTGACGAAGTCTATGTTCATGTGCTTCAGCACTTTTATGGATAATTTGGTGGACTGTATCTATGTTGAGATCACGATGAAGATTTTCATTTTTGATATACCAGGGGGCATTGACAATGTCCCTTAGCACTTTATTCTGAAACCGCTGGATAATAGCTATGGTAGTGGGTTTTGTACAGCCCCAGAGTTGGATTCCGTACGTCCATATTGGCATGAGAATCTGCTTATATATTAAAATTTTATTATGTAGAGACACACTTGACTTCCTTCCAAGTAGCCAGTACATAGTTTTATAACGCATGTCTAGTTCTTGTCTTTTCTTTTTTACGTGAGCTTTCCATCGAAGCTTAGCGTCGAGTGTCATACCTAGGTATTTCGCTGTATTTGCATATGGAACTTGTAAGCCATTTAAATATATTGGATGATAATCCCCCTTTTTGTTGGTGAAGTCAATGTGTATGGATTTTGACTCGTTTAATTTTATTTTCCATTTTTGGGCCCAGTCATGAAAGTGATTTAAAGCTATTTGAACTTTATCTACTGCTTCCTTATAATTAGACCCTGTGGCCATAATAGCGGTGTCGTCCGCAAAGGTTGCAATAGTGTTATTTTTCAGTTCAGGAATGTCATAGGTGTATAACAGGTACAAAATCGGACCCAACACACTACCTTGTGGCACCCCGGCTTTTATCTTTTTAAGCTCTGAGTAAGCATCATCTTGTCTTACTCTAAATGCTCTGTTTGTAATGTAAGATTCTAAGATGTCTGCGAAATCTTTAGGCAAAGTTCGCTTCAATTTATAAATTAGGCCATCATGCCAGACTTTGTCGAAAGCTTGCGCTACATCTAAGAATACGGTAGTACATACCTCTTTACTTTCAAGGGCTTTTTCTATAATATTAGTTATCCTATGTACCTGGTCTATTGTTGAGTGTTTTTCTCTAAATCCAAACTGGTGATTTGGTATAAGGTTGCTCTCGTCGATTATTGGTTTTAACCGTTTTAAAAACAATTTCTCAAATAATTTTGATAGCACCGGTAATAAGGAGATTGGTCTATAAGATGTTGCTTCATGCTGAGGTTTCCCAGGTTTAGCAATCATAATAACTTCTGCAATCTTCCATGGCTCAGGCACATGTTTTAGCATGAAGGCAGAATTAATGATCTTTGTTAGTTTTACAATGGCTTTACATGGGAGGTACTTTAGAATTTCTCCTGTAATGAGGTCATAGCCTGGAGATTTTTTTGAGCTTATGTTTTTTTGTATTTCTCTGTAAACTTCCTTTGGAGTCACGAGCTTTATTTTCTGACTATGTAACATTTGCATATTCAAAAGAATTTCTGTTTTATCGACGTGTGGTTGGAAAGTTTCCTCTAAATATTGTGCAAATCTTGAAGCTTTTTGGTCATTACTTATAGCCCATTTTCCATTACCGTCTTTAATTGGTGGAATTTGGGTAATAGGTCTATTTAATCTCTTGGTCACTTTCCATAGAGAATAATCCGTTGAACGATCACTAGTTAGAAGCTGTAGGTTAGAATTTAACGATTCCTCTTGAAAGTATTGAATTTTTCTCTTAAGTTTTTTAGTTAAGTTATTAAGTACTGTTTTATCGTGTGGTGCTCTGGTTTGTTGCCATATTTTTCTTTGTTTTCTTTTCTCAGATAGTAATTCTACGATTTCTTTGGGATAGATGTGTCCCTTGAATTTTCTTCTTAATTGTGGCGTGTTGTTCCACGCACATTGTTGAATTTTTTCCACAAAGTTGTAAACTTCTGTGTCAAGTTGAGTTTGGTCTTTTATTGCAGTTTTTAGATCTATAGAATTATTCAGATCCAGGCAAAAGCTTTTCCAATCTGTCCGACTATTGACTAGAGTCAATGGGCTCTCTCTAAGTAAGATTTTATTACTAAATTTTAATATTATCGATGAGTGATCTGAATTCATGTGATAGCCTTCTTCTATGCATAAGTAATTTGTAGATATATTTTTACATACGAAGAAGTCAATAAGATCGGGAAGTTTGTTATTGTCAGTGGGCCAGTATGTTGGTTTACCTGTGCTCATGACTTCACACCCCATGTCTTTAACTGTACTTAATAACTGTCTGCCTTTTGTCGTAGTCAATCTCGATCCCCAATGAGTGTGCTTCGCATTAAAGTCGCCTCCTAATATAAACTTTGGCCCAAGGAGTTGAAAAATATGCGTATATTCTTATCATATACCTAGGAGGGCTATAAATAGCCGCAATAGTGGTGTGACAAGATTTTGTTTTAATAGATACCGCTATAACTTGCATGTCCGATTCTTCGTATCTACTATATTCGTAGTGGCATATATTTTCTTTAATTATAATAGCACTACCACCTCTGGCAGTATTGTTAGGATGGAGCGAGTTGTACACTTTGTATCCTCTAAATTTAATAAACGATTGCACAGTAAAATGTGTCTCAGAAATTAGACACACATCTATGTTTTCAGAATCTAGGACTGCTTGCAACTCTTGTTGGTGTTGAAGCAGACCATTGGCATTCCATGTCATTATTTTGAGACTGTTTTGATTCATATTTGCGATCGTGAGGCAGGTATTTTAGTAACTTGTTCGAGCTTTTCTAGTCTTTTATCGAAGGTGGAAATATAGTTCAATATTTTGTTTATTTTATCTTCAAGGTTTGGTGGTTGTTTACCTTGTTGTGCCGCGTATGCATAGGATACGCTTTTTGTTTCAGGGGGATTTTGTGGGATTTGCTGTGAGCTTGATTTTGGGGTTTGTTTGTCGAGGTTGACTTTGTTAATAGGCTGTTGCAAGGTTGGTGTTACGAACTTTTGTTTTGGCTTTTTGTTCTTAAGCGATTGCATCTCTTTAGCTACTACACACCCTCTGTAATTGGCTGGGTGGGGTAGGCCGCAGTGGACACACTTAGGTTTTTCTTCGGTTGGCTTAGTGCAGTTAGCTGTAAGGTGTTTGCCCGTGCATTTTACACATCTTGGCTCTTTTGAGCAATACTTTTGGGTGTGTCCATATGCTTGACACCTTTTGCATTGAGGGATTAGTTTGGAATTTTTGAGGGGGTGTATTTCGACTTTACACCCTAAAATATGTTGTATGCCATAGATTTTATTGACATTTTCGCTATTTTTAAATGACAATATAAACATGTTAAGAGGTTGTTTATCTTTCCAGCTTAACTTGTTTATTACATTATCTAGCTGAAAGCCCTGTGAAATTAGATCATCCTTGATCCTTTCTGGTTGACAGGAAGAGTGTAGTTTCTTCACAACAACTCTTATCGGCCTAGTCTGTTTATCTTCATAGGAGTGCCAGTGAAAGTTTCTCTCTGCTATAAGTTTAGAGATTGCCCTATAGGCATCTTCGGTTTTAGTGTTAACCTTAACACTGTCCCCACTCATCATTTTAGCAGTAAAGGACTGAGCTGTTTGGCTTTCTGTTAGGATATCGTAGAACGTTTGATAGTTCTTTATGTTGTCTACTATAATAGGTGGAGGAGGTGGTACCTTTTTGACCGCTGGGGCCTCGTCAGAGATGATTTGCCGCTGGCCACTTGTACCGGCTTGTATCGGAGAGGGAGTGGTGTTTAACTTCCTTTTCTTCCTACTTTTTACCCTTATCCATTCCGTTTCTTTGGCGAGGTCCTCCTCGTCCGTGCAATACTCAACATTTTCATCTTGAGCACTCTGAGTAGTTTTTATTTTTTTACCTGTATCGGATTCCTTAATGTTTTGCTCCTTGAGACATTGCAGTTCTCCTTGGAGGCCTTGTATTTGACCTTGAAGACTTTGAATTTGGCCCTTCAGGTCTTGTACGATTTGCTGCAAATTCTCATTTTCAGCTTTTTCCTGGACATAATGGTCGTACAACCGTTTTTCCAACTCTGTTTTTATTTTAATTTGTTGTGAAGCCATTGTGTAATAATAAATTCACTTAACACACATAAAACTATAGTATTTTACGTTTTGCACACTTGTAACTGGGTCATCGCGGCGACCCCGATGGACCGATGACGCGCACCGCGACGGAGGTGTTGTGCTGCGTCCGCAGATTACTCTTTAACTAGAGCATGCGTGATGCGTCGATACGGCCGTTCTGAACGGAGGTCAGACACTCACTGATGAAGCATATAAAGAAGAATGTTTTGCTGAGTACCCAGCAAGTAAATTAGAACCCAGAGTACAACACTACTCAAAATACATTATTTTGAGTAGGGTTGTATAAAACAATTAAATGTTACTCAGTGTACGCGAGACCTTATATAAAATCGTGTAGTGCGCTTATGAGATCAGGCTTAGCATGTGAATGAATTTTAGATATATTCAAGAGTACTCCAGTTTTATGAAGGCTTAGAGCTTGCTATTAAAGTGATTTGAAACGAAAATGATAAATGAGTTTGGTGAATATTCTTGGTTACAATTCAAAGTGTTCTGAGTTATTCATGTTAGGGTTCTTTATTTTGTGGTTAGTTAGGTATTTAAGTAGTAAGTTTTGACACAAATTCATGTTAATTGGAGCGCTTACATGAAGGTGTTTAGCGCGGTAGCAATGAGCGGCATTCCTAATGCCAGATTCACACACTTACCACTTGTCGCAACCTTTATAAACGCGTCGCAAGCGCTTGCCGCAAATTTTCTTTGATTTGCATATCAAAATCCAATAACAGACTGGTCAGCGGCAAGCGCTTACAAACCCTTGCAAGCCAAACTTCCTATCTATACATTTGAACTTGTTTATGCTTGATGATGTTTGACAAGTGTGCGTATTGGCATAACAGAGTTGTACAATATTTGAATCGCCATCACCATGCGGCACGGCACATCCGATATATGTGTGAAACGTCGCTTGCGACGACAGTCGCTCCCAATCGCCGTTCCTATGTTTGGATACCAATTTATACCATGTTTTTTTTTTTAAAGACGACTCAATCTGGACCGCAGTAGGGTACTAGCCCTCTGTCGCGGGGGACTTTACAAACATACCTACAAGTCACGGACAGTACACCCAGACTCGGAACAACAATTTGTGGATCACACAAAGTGGTGTCCCGTGTGGGAATCGAGCCCACGACTTCTTGCGTAGCAGTCGGACACACTCCCACCGTGCCACAGAGGCAGTCTATTAAGATGTATTTGGTTTGTCAATTTGCAAGTTATTAAGTTTGTTTGAATTAAATTTACTACAATCTTTCTAATGCTCTGAATAAATCTTCTCAAACAATTTATATTGTTCCAGTATTCATGATAAAAAAACAAAACACAAAACAACAACTTAATGATTTGACGGAAGAAAGTCAGATATGTTATTTTGTTTTTAAATTTAATTCATGGCAATCTAGCCTATGGAAAGGCTAATTTCTGCCAGGGTCAAGTATTTTTAGTAACAACACTTTCAATGCATGTATTTCAAGTATTTTTTACCTAAAAAACGCGGAACTGTAAAAATAATGAGGGATCAGTTTTCCGCCATTCTTACAATGTCAGTAAGGTATGTTATTCTTGAAGAAAGACTGTGATAAAGGCATTCAAACACCCGATTATTTTGTAGTATTTTGCCTTTCGCGTTATAAGTTTGAAATTGTGGTAGGTATGTCTGCGGCATGAAATAAAAGACTGACGTCGCTTATATCTAACGACGATTTATTATTTCGGGTAACCAAAATAATGAAGCTAAGCTAGATAGTCTGAAAACTACGTCGTTTATAATTGGGTAGATGACTACAATAAATAAATTATTTTACACTATACAGGAAATAGCATTTGCAAAAATATTCTGAAAAACAATGTTTCTCTATAATTTTACGTCGTATTAAATTTATAAACATCAAACAAACATTGAAACTACATGATTTGACCATACAAAAGAGTGACGTCATTGTTTTGTATTTCATATAAATTAGTACGAGGCGCATCGTTTGACGTTTCTTAAAGAGATATTGATTTGACTTGACAGTCATCTACCCTATTGTTCGTTTGTCCGAATATGAATACGGGACAACGACCAAGTGTAGTAAGTAGTTACGCGTTACGACCGTTTACGCTTATATAAATAATCAAATAAATACTTCACTTATATAAGTATAGAAGGTAGTCGGTCATGGATGGAAGGGTTTCGTCAATAAGGGACGAAGAAACCCGAACTAGTAAGTTGTTCCATATGGCGCGGGACAATTACGTGCTACACCGGACTAAAGTGTTGGTGTCGACCTGCTTCAGGTATCTAAACTCCTAAGTACCATTTGACTAAGTACGTAGGTACTTATAGATTCAATACTAACGGTATTGAGTAGATTTTTTTTTAACCCAAAAAGGAGTGTATTGTTTTCTGGGTTAATCTATACTAATAAACAAGGTATTTTACCTTAAATAAACAAGGTATTTTACCTTAAATTATTCACGCGATTAAGACCCGTAATATATATATTTTAATAATCTATACTAATATTATAAAGCGGAAGAGTTTGTTTGTTTGTTTGTTTAAACGCGCTAATCTCAGAAACTACTGGTCCGATTTGAAAAATTCTTTTTTTGTTAGATAACCCATTTATTGAGGAAGGCTATAGGGTATATAACATCGCGCTACTACTAATAGGAGCGGAGCAGCGACGAGAAATGTTGCAAAAACAGGGAAAAATTACGCATACGAAGTTGCGCGGGAGAGCTAGCATTCCAGAGTAACACAGATTGAACTAGGAAAGAAGATCCGACGAATCCAGAAGAATGAGCAGGACATAGGAGAAGCAAATTGTTAGAACATCGAAGATCTCTGCTATGGTTGGAGCTCAAGTATTGAAAGTTACATGACAAGTATGAGGGTGTTGTTTTATAAATTAATAAAATTTGATACACAATTTGTCTCATCTAGTTATCAGATGGGTGAAAGTCCCATATTCTAATATTGGATTTATTTTTGACGTGATAACGTCTTAGAAATTGATGACCGGGTGCATGCACGAAAAAACTTTCCGCCTGCTAATAGGCTGAAGTATTGTGGTCGTAGAACTCATGCGCCCGGATCCACTAAAGCTTTCACAGACATGGTTGTTTATTATAATGTCCTCAATGTTTTCTTACGACGTTATCACGTAAAATAATTTATCGTCTTTTTGTTTAATATTTAGAGATTTATGCTAGGGCGGGCGTAGTTTTTGAAGTGAAAACTTCTTTAGCGGCGTTGTGCCCGTTTTTTGGTTTGGGTAAAAAATGTTAAACTCGCGTCAGGATCTTGTGATTCTCTTTGAAAATTCGTAGATCACGTGACCTTGATCGAAAATTCGTAAGGCGGAGGGAGAGCAATTAAAAACTGCTACAATATGATTTGAGTACGAAGGTTGGTAAATTTCGCCACCATCTACAATGTTATTATAGCTCTGGTGGGAAATCGGGCGGTCCAGAAACCAGGAACAGGACAATTTTTGATTTGTGATTTATTATTTCTTTTTTTTTTATTACTATGTCAATAAGATCGAAAAATATTATTCAAATGTCATCAGCATGTATTTTTTTCTGAGATATAAACTTTAATTGTCATGTCGTTGTCATTGTCATTTTTAGGGTTCCGTAGCCAAAATGGCAAAAACGGCACCCTTATAGTTTCGTCATGTCTGTCTGTCTGTCTGTCCGTCGGTATGTCACAGGCATTTTACTCAAAGACTACTCAATGAATCTTGATGAAATTTGGTGAGAAGGTGTCTTGTAGTAGCCGCTACTTAATTTGATAGCTAAATAATAATAATACATATTTTAAGGGGACTCTCTCAGGACTCCGTACATGCAACAGAAGGTGTTTTTTTTTCAGCAAACATTATCTTGTGCATATCAATAGACCGGTCTTTTAAAAACATTTAAAGTTTCTAAAAAACTTTTGTGATAAGTAAATATTTTTGGAATTAATCACTCCGACAGTTGCATAAATCGTGGCCCCTTAACTTTTGAACCGTGTGACCAAAAAATAGCGAAACAATCATAAAGATAGCGCTTAAGAAGAAATCATTTTAGTCTAAAGTATTTATACTTTACACTAAAATTATTTCGGGTAAGATCAGATAAGCCGTCATTGAGTTATTGCTGAAAAACTGCGTTTCTCAACAAAACGGCGTAAGTGCCATGAACATACGCTTTTCTGCTGATGCAATCCACGGTTTTTTAATTGTCATGTTTGTGTACGATAGCGCAATAGATGACTAGTGTATTTGACCACATTTAAGATAGTACTTTTGTACTGATAAAAAAAAAAAACATCAAAAAATATCTCTAACCATTTCAAAATATTCAAAAATGCACAACGTTATTTTTTAAGTTATAACTTCTGGCGGCATTTTTTTTTTTACTTCTTAGTTCTGAAGATAATTTCGAATACTTGGCTTCAACTTACACGAAAGTAGCGCTACCATACTATTATTTTGTTTAAAACCGAGTACTTAAACAATAATAGGTACGAGTAGGTTTGTAAGTCTGCAAACTTTTTCAGTAAGTGAATGATGAATCTAAAAACATTTCTGTTTCTGAAAATTAGTTCTTCTAATTGCGAATAATGAAATACTAATTACTACCAACAGAACAAATTAATTTAAGTTTGCAGAACTAGGTAGATAATAATATTTCTTAAGAAACATTAAGTTTGTAAACCTGTAGCAAAACATAAGTACCAACCAATTAAAAATAATATTAAAAGCTTTTACAAAGATATAACTAATAGACATTCTTACACCAAAATTAATATTTTTGTTACTAGGAGACGCACGAAGAGATAATACTATGTGTTCGCTATAATAATCGTCTTAAATTAATCGATTAAAAGTGACATTTCGTTTCCGAACATCACGTCATTCACTACGTCAAGCGTGGACAACATCTGTCACTCGGGAAAAATGTGTTTTTTAGAATGACGGCGAGCGGGCGCCGCCTTTATTGAAATTAGTAAAAATTTAGCCGACGCATTTGTGTGTCACCCTAGTATTTGGATTGATATTTATTTGTGTACATTTTGTGTATTTTGGCGTGAGTTGGAATGAACTCGTGAAACCCACGCACACGTGTAAACTTGTTAAATTGTGAAGTATCGTGATAATTTGCATATAAGTGAACTATATTTGATGAAACATTGTTGGACTATTGAGATCGAGTGATTTGTACGTGGATTTGTATGCTATACAGCAGAGTTTTGGTTATGTATGGTATATTATGCATTTTTAACTGTCTCGGAGGCCTCTAGAGTTATGTAGGAACTTACCTTGTACCTTGGTGTCATAACACCCGTCTAAGAGCTTGGATAAGTGGTTTTGACCGTAACTTTAGTTTTAGTCTTTAAGTATTTAATTATAGCTTTGTAACGAAGCTAGGCTAGCTAGGTCTAGCAATCGTGAGGTCGCGGGTTAGAATCCTACAAATTATACTACCGACGTAAACCCACTCCTAACACAAGTCTTTGAGCCTAGTTGGAGGCCGCAGGACACACCGCCGAACAAACATTACGCGCCAATGTGCAGATGTCGTTAGTGTTGTGTGTCGATGTACCGACGGTTCCGTAATAGTGAGTGATAAAAATCAAGCGAGGGTAGTTTTCGAAACCCGCGCTTCTCGGAGGCGACGCTGAGCTGAATCAGTCTACCCGTGACTACGGCCGTTGCAATACGGTCGAAACGTCGGGCAATAGACAAAAGTATTTAGCCTTAAAATAAAATATTCACGTGATTAAGTCCCGTAGCTTATAAAATTCTATAATGTGTCCAAATCGTGAAAGTATACGAACATATACTAGCTGGAGGGGTTGCAATAAGATTGCTAGTAATGTGGGACTCAATCCCACATTGCTAGTATCTTTAAAAAAAAAGTACAACTACCTTTTGAAATTCATTCTGATGAGACGAATTCTGCCTTAATATACCTTGCCAGGGTGGATCCATAGTGTACACTATTACTTATTATTACCTTAATTAATAAGTTTATTAAAATACAGGAAAAGTGTGGATAGTATGTGCGATAAGTTTTATTTGAAATAATGTAGCTAGTAAAATCCAGAAACCATGCAGGGTACTTATTCATTATTTTTACCGCGTCCACGGCAAGCCCGTGTGAACTGTCAAAATCTTGTCATAATGGTAAATGGAGAGCTGCGCTTAGAAATGCATCATAGCGAATGCACAGCGGACATTTTTGAGCGCGCCGCGTATACGCCTTGATGCATTTGTGAGCCCACCTTACTATTTATATTTTGACAGTTCGCACGGGTTTGCCGTGGACACGGATTAAAGATCGTGAATACATGTAAGGACCCAGATTAATAAATTTTTAGAGCAATTGCAACATTTTTATCTTGTTGTAAATACAGCTCAAGCTGATCGGTAAATACCTACATATAGAGAAATACTTCCGTAGACGATACGGTAACAAATGGTCCTTGCTTTGGGTTACATGTATTCCAATGTTTAACTTAAATCGGCACCTAGTGATAAATTTAGCTTTTATAGATTTTAAAATTCATACTTATTACTTACTATATACTTATACATTTTAAGTGATCAACACAATTTAAATTGCACGCTAACTACTTGTATTTTCTTTAGGTGCTTTGCTAACATCTTTACAGAATTATTTGTTATATACATACTAATAACGGGAGGTTAATATTATATAACAAAAAAATATAAAATTATAAAAATTATATTACGTAGTTATTTGGCGTAAAGAAGCCAAGAGCGGGTGGTTATTAGTATATTAATAAAACCGGGCAAGATCATGACGGACCATGCTCAGTGTAGGATTCCGCAGCCTCTAACAATTGCATCAGCAGAAGAGCGTATGTTCGCGGCACTTTTATTGAGAAACACAGTTTTTTGGATATAACTTATTCGAAATAGTTTTAATTTAAAGTATTTATTAAGGGCTATCTTTGTGATTTTATCCATATTTTTTGGTCACACGGTTCAAAAGTTAAGGGGGGGGGGACGATTTATGCGACTTTAGGAGCGATTATTTTCGAAAATACTAACTCAATTTAAAAAAAAACTCTTATGAACCTTAAAATGTTTTTGAAAGACCTGTCGAATGATGCGCCACACGTTAATTTTTACGGATTTTTTTTTTTACATGTTACATGTATGGAGTGCGCCCCCTAAAAATATTTATTTTTATTATTTACCTATCAAACTTAGTAGAGGCTACTACAAGACACCTTTTCACCAAATTTCATCAAGATTCGCTAAGTAGTCTTTGAGTAAAACGCCTGTGACATACGGACGGACAGACAGACACTGTCTGTCTATCTGTCAGACAGACGGACATGACGAAACTAAAATACGGGTTCCGTTTTTGCCATTTTAGCTACGAAACCCCAAAAAGTATGATTTAAAAAGTTCTATGCCATAATAATTCAATTGAATTTTGAAATTTTATTCCAATTAAATCACCAGGGGAAGTATACTTATGCCATACGTCTTACGCCCCTAAAATTTGACAAAAATAATACTATAACCGTGGTAGGTTCTATACTGACAACATACACTACCTGTCCGCTGCTAAATTTTGACCACACTTTTCTGTTACACGTTATAATTCCTCAGTGCGTGTGTATGTGACTGAACTCCACCTAAACAGGACAGATTTTGATGAAATTTGTGTGTTGCAGTAGATTTGAGAATGATTTAGATTCACAATTGAACCAGCTTCACAAAAAAAGGCGATATAAAGTTCGCCGGGGCAGCTGGTAAGTTCATAAAATTGACGATATATTGAGCACTCTTTTACCGTTTGGAGTTCGTAATAGAATAACAATCAGACAATGACGACAGAAAGATGTCGTTGCGCGCGCACAACTGCGGTAGCCTAATGGTTAAGGCATCGGACTCGCAATCATGAGGTCGTGAGTTTAAGCAAGCCATTATGCTTAGCTGCAGGGCTTAACAGGATTGCTAGTAATGTGGGACCCACAATCCCACTTTGCAAGTTATCTTTAAAAAAAAAAAACTTAAACTAACAACTTTCATATTTACAATGTTACGCGCCATTCTGTTCGATTGACATTCTATTCGATTAGAGTTTATGCCACTTGTCCAGGGGTCCTGAGGCGCCTTGAAGTTGACATTTGCAAAGAAAGGAAGAGCGCAATTTTAGTAGCAATTGGAAGAAAAAAATCCATGTCTTCAAAGCCTTTTAACGCGATAACCAATAAGCGGGTAGCCAAAGTCAAAAACCATCTCTAACTTACGCCATACTTTTTCGGTTCATTAAACTTTATTTACGCAAAACACATTGTTTTGGTGCTTTTAGATTGTTTATTTTCATATTAATCCTCCCCGACCCCTATTTGTATTTAAGGGCCCTCATACACTTTTAATCCTTTAGCGGCTTTGCCCATTATCATTAAGGGCACATTCCTATGAGCAGTATGCGGTATGCTAACACTTTGTAGCTGACAGTATGTAGGGTTGGCTTGCCGTTGAGTCACTACGCACATTTTTAAGGTTCCATAGCTAAAATCACAAGTCACAATCACAGAGTCTGAGCTAAGCTGCGGACCGACGCCCGGACCGTCCATCCGCAGCTTAGCTCAGAGGCTGTTAGTGCTAGAAGGCTGTAATTTTGCATGGATACATACATTACATATATTACAACAAATCTTAAATATCATTATTTTTAAGGATACCTATATATGTAAAGTGGGAGTGTTAAATTTTCCTCATTTTTGCAACATTTCTCAATGGTCGCGCTCCTATTGGTCGTAGCGTGATGTTATATAGCCTATAGCCTTCCTCGATAAATGGGCTATCCAAGAGTGAAAGATTTTTCTAATTCAAATTAGTAGTTCTTGAGATTACCGCGCTCAAACAAACAAACTCTTTAGCTTTATAATATTAGTATAGATAAATACAATTTAATTAGTTATGTAACAACTTTAAAATTTGCACACTAGAAAGGGTAGTATACACAGATCTAATATTATTGTAACAACTATGTAACCTTTTGATTTGATTTAAGATTTTCAGTATAACTTTTTCTTAAGGGTGGTTTATATGGATAATTCACGCATATTACATGTATAAATAATATAATACAATAGGACCCCGCCTCGTTCGCATTATAATGGGCTAGTTTCCAACTAGTCAAAACAACAACTCTTTAAGAAATGTCAAAACGCAGATTTTATATGGAGATCTCATACAAATAGCAGTCTATACCGTCACTGTTTTTTTCTCATCAAATCACTTCTTTTTAATGATATGATCAATGAAACAAAATCCAATCAAATAAATGTAAAGATAATTAACTAATTAGATTTTGGATTTTTTTGTTTACCTAGGAAACAAGCTTTTACTAAAGTAAACATTTTCTCAGAGATATTTTAATACTACCCTATTAAAATTTACTGTGTTTAGAATATTAACATAGTTTGAATTATTCATAGGTAAGAAAAATGCATGGAACACGAATCAAGTATTCATTAGATTATATAAAGTATGTAGGATAAAAATAATGAGAAAAAAATGTTGTCTGTAAAGTTGTTTTACGGACGATAATTTTATAACAACAATATTGTAATAAACAAATTGCTGTTGCTTATGTGACTTTTCTTCGTGCGTGCGATTCCGGTCATCGATTAATAAGGCGTTATCACGTCAAAAATAAAAATGATCATTAAAAATGAATAAATAAAAGGTTATCAAACGAAACATGCCATGGTCAAATCAACATTTATCAAGAAAGTGCAAGAAGGTCTTCATTTATTCACAAATAGCAAACAGTTTGCTTACCGAAAATGTTTCCAAAATGCCCTATAATATCCCGGAATAAGGTTTTTCAACATATTTGCAGGAGTAATTAATATTTTAAATCGCACTTTCGCTGGTCGAACGTGTTAATTATAAATCGTCCGAAATTTAATCTCACTGCGAATCAGTGTTGCGGGTTTTTGTGAGAAAGGTTGAATAAAATAAGTTCTATTTGTAGATACCTACCTCTTTTATAATGAATGAATGTTGTACTTGACATATTGCATGCTCAAGTGGACCATTGTTATTACCAACTAGCTGACCCCCGCAACTCCGTTTGCGTCAATTTTCTCCGTTTTTGGTTTTTCATACAACAATACTAAAATAGTCAAAACAAAAATACCGCCGTAAAGGCCTATTTTCACCTACCAAATATACAAAAACCACAAACACTTGATACTAGATTTTTATATATTAATAAGTAACAGCAATAATAGTATTCTTTTTAGCCAAAGTAATAAATTTATTAACTAGTTGACCCGCCCAACGATGAGAAATCTTAAAAAAACGTTTTTGCAACATTTTTCATTGCGCCTCCGCTCCTATTGGTCGTAGCGTGTTGTTATTTAGCATATAGCCTGCCTCGATAAATGGGCATCCAACAAAAAAAGATTTTTTCAATTAGGACTCGTAGTTTTTGAGATTATTGCGATGAAACAAACAAACTCTTCAGCTTCATATTATTAGATTTATTGGTATAGTTGACGGTGTTATTTTTTTTAGGGAAACCCTAAATTTAAGTCGAGAGAAAGAGCGAGAGTCGTTTCCGAAATGGTTGGTCTAGACAGGAATTCCTCGTCATAAATCGTATAAATAAAATAGATTAAGTTTCAGTTATTAGGAAGGTATTATGATACTAGCTGTCCCGCGCAACTTTGTCTGCGTAATTTTCCCGCGTTTTTGCAACATTTCTCATTGCTCCTGTTAGTCGTAGCGTGATGTTTTATAGCCTATAGCCTTCCTTGATAATGGGCTATCCAACACTGAAATAATTTTTCAATTCAGTGCAGTAGTTCCTGAGATTACCGCGTTTAAACAAACCAACAAACAAACAAACTCTTCAGCCTTATAATATTAGTATAAATTAAAAATAATAAGCTTTTTAATAATATCTACCTACAATTATAATGTGTTCTTAATAATGTGTACCTTTCACATTATCATCGTACCTATTTAAAGAAAGAAAATAAACATTTAACATATAAAAGCGCGATATTTCCATTAAATTCCGTTGGTTTCGCAGAGTGCGATAAAGCACTAAATCACGGATTTCCTTCGAATAACAAAGTAACCGCCACAGAAATGAAGATTATAGCAAATCTCATTCCATTAGCAATTAATCCTTATAAGTTGATACTTTCGAACTCGACGTTTTTATAACGCTTTTAAATTTTATCTCTGAAAATCCATTATTATTACCTACTGATAGCTACTTTATTTCAGAGGAAGTCCTTTGAGGTGCGAACGGTAAAATTGGATTATCGGTTGGTACATTAGGATTTTGTTCTGCGTATTATTTATGGAGAGGACTTTGTTTCTAATGAAAACTTAAAAGGTGGGATTTGACTTTTTTTTTTTTGGTTCATTTTCAAAGTGTCGACTTGAACCTAATCAAATCAAGAAGTCATCTCTCTACAGAAAGTTGAATTTTGAAGGATGTTAGTACTGAAAGCGTGAACAACTGTTGTAATAGAAATTGTGACTCAATTTCCAGAAGAGACAATACTTTGAGTTGTAGATATACATATACATATGTATTTGATTGCCTCTGTGGCGCGGTAGGAATGTGTCCAACTGCTACCCAAGAGGTCGTGGGTTCGATTCCTACACGAGACACCACTTTGTGTGATCCACAAATTGTTGTTCCGGGTCTTGTATGTTTGTAAAGTCCCCCGTGCCACAAGGCTTGTACAAAACAGCGGGAGTCGTCTTTTAAAAAAAAAAAGTATTTTACAATTTATTGTCTGATAATAATTGTAGAAATGTTTATTAAGCCCTCGGCGGCATAAGGCTTGTATCCTATTGCTGGTAATAGCTTTTAAAAAGAAAAAAATATAAGGTTTGTATCCACGGTCGACGAGGCTACTGCAGTGTATGTAGGTACGTGAGTACTCCTTAGGTTTTTTTTAAATTATGATCATCTGAGCTGACCAGCGCAACTACTTCTGCCTCAATTTTATCCGTTTTGCAACATTTTTCATTGTTTTTCGGCTCCTATTTGTCGCAGCGTGTTGTTATATTATAGCCTATAGCCTTCCTCGATAAATGGGCTATCCAACAGTACAAGTGTTTTTTGGTCTCAAACAAACAAACATAGTTTTCTTTGCTTAGGACGTCACATCTTACGCAGATCTCTCTGTAATGAATTCCATCGAGCTTTGCGAGCCAGGTTTATGGTTACACTGATATTAGCGGACACAGTGTTGAGTCAGAACTTGATATACCAACGAATGCTGAACATGGCAACCTTCACGGAAGTTTATTCAGAAAGGGTTGCTGGCCTGTTGGTCTAGTGGTTAGCGACCCTGACTGATAATCCAAAGCGCGTGGGTTCGATCCCCACCCAGAATAAAACTTTGTGTGTTGAGCACGATGGTTTATTGTGTCCGGGTGTAATTTATCTAATAATAAGTATGTTTATCAGTTATCTGGTTGCCGTAATACAAGCTGTGCTTAGTTTAGGATCAGATGACGTTGTGTGAGTTGTCCCAAAATATATTATCCTTCATTTTTTTTTTTTTTTTAGAAATAGATAACTAGCAATGTGGGATTGAGTCCCACATTACTAGCAATCTGTTTGACCCCTCCAGCTAAGCGCAAAGGCTTGTGTTAGGAGTGGGTCGGTAGTATAATGGGTAGGATTCGAACCCGCGACCTCACGATTGCGAGACCGATGCCTTAGCCATTAGGTTACCGCCGCTTTATTTTTTTAATTAAAATGTCACACTATTGCCACAGTAAAAGAGTAATGGTCATCTTGATTAACGCTATCCTCATTACGTTGCCTGATTCCATATCTGAATGCCTTAATCGACGTGAGCACTTACCTATTTCTCGAAGGGGGCTGGCAGACGGCTGGCCCGAAAGATAATAGCCTGATTAAGAAAGGTCACGTTTCCGCCTTGTTTTACTTTCTATAAATGAAAAAAAAGTATAAAAACAAACAGATGTAGAAAGTTGTTTCGTAAATAATTTCAGACTCTGCGACTGCTCAAATATTCTTATTTGGAATAGAGAATACTAGATGTGTTTGTGTGTAGTTTGTTTGTTATCTTGTTGAAGGATAAAGTGTAGACTTGTGGAGTAACGTGAATGAAATTGGGAAAGCTTTGGAATTATTCAGTTTAAAGGTCGTGTTTTAAGCTCTTGATAAGGATACAACACGAAAACTACTTTGAAAAGGTAACGGTTAGGAGTTTAAGTAACAAAATTGAAAATTTTATTCGTCTGTGGGAATTGTAAGTGCGATAGGCAGTTTCTTACATAGATACTCGTAAGGTCCGACATTATGTAAACGCGTTTGTAGTTTTGTTACACATTTTATTCGTAGTCAACGAGCGTGGAAAGGCAAGACTTTTTGTACGTGAGGCCTTAAATGTTATTTTTCATACCCACAGAAAACCTACTCCAAACAAACAAAGTCTAGCTATATTAGGTAGTAGTTTATCTAATACCTTTAAATGAGCAATTCTTGTATATGTAATACATAATCTGAATCTCGGCAACGGCTTCAAAATTTTTCATGAAATTTTGTATGCAGGGTTTCGGGGGCGATAAATCGATCTACATAGATTTTAAAAAACCCAGGTACCTACTATTTGTTTATAAGACTAGGATCATCGCTGTATCTAATTTAATTTATGTCCCTAATTAATAATAAATAATAATAATATCTTAGGACAACTCACACAACATTATCTGATCGCAAACTAAGCAGAGCTTGTACTATGAAAACCAGACAACTGATAAACATACTTATATATTTCTAAATAAATACATATTATAGATAAATAACACCCAAACGCAGAATAAACCATCGTGCTCATCACACAAAGTTTTATCCTGGGTGGGGATCGAACCCACGACCTCCGGCTTAGCAGTCAGGGTCACTCACCACTAGACAAACAGGGGGCTTAGACAAATGCCACACACTTCTTTTTCCGCACACGCTACTGTTGGTTTTTGTTTACAAATTCGGCAACAGTCGCGTGACGTTTTGTCAACCATAAGTCAAATGCATACATTTTTTCGCGTTAGCGTGTGTGGACAGAGAAGCGTGTGTCATTTGTCTAAGCCCCCAGGCCAGTCAGTGATTCAGTGGCAACCGAACAGATCGACATCGAGACCGAACAGGTCCATAGATGAGTGACCGTTTTCGACAAATGTCACACCACTCCATGACTCGGCGAGCACTTTCAGCCATCGGTCCTGCGCCTGATCGCGTCGGATTTCCGTCCCATCGGGCTATAAGAGTGAGGGAATAAAGAGAGCACTTATATTTGTGCATACATACTAATACTATAGAACTGAAAAGTTTTGTTTGTTTGAAACAATAATCTCAGGAACTACGAGTTCGAATTGAAAAATTATTTAATTGTTGGATAGCCCATTTATCGAGAAAGGCTATATAACATCACGCTACGATCAATAAGAGCGAAGCAGCAATGAAAAATGTTGCAAAAACGTGAAAAATTGACGCGAAGTTGCGTGGGTCAGCTAGTGCACTATAAAATCTCCTATATAGTTGGCGCTAGTCTATGTTGAAATTGGCCGCAGTAGGAGATGTCGGTTTGAAGACTATTATTATTATTATTTAAGTAGATAGTTTATTAAATTCTAAAATTAATTTATCCCAAATGATGGTCACATTTTTTGAAAGCGACTTCCACGGTACGGTACAAGCCCTGTGTCGTGGGGGATTTTACAAACATACAAGTCACGGACACAAATTACATCCAGACTCGGAGCAACAATTTATGGATCACACAAAGTGGTGTCCCGCGTGGGAATCGAACCCACGATATCTATCGAGCCCTATAACGCAGCAGTCGGATACACTTCTACCGCGCCACCGAGGCAGTCAACAACATTGATACAAACAGAAGATAACGTAGATAACACTACACGCCTTTAAACTAAAAGAGCATCGAATCAATGACGAAAAATAAAATAGTTACTGTACTGCAAGAGTTATACCATGATCCCCTTTCTTTAGAATCAGAAAGGGTAGGTACCCATCAATTTCAATATTTCGTGTCGAAAAGTAGCAAAACAATCGTTCATACTATTGAACTACGGAGCAGTTGTAAATAAGTTCCTGTTTGGGTGGTATTTCATACCTATAGCAGTTTTCGTGTTGGCCGCTTCATGGTGGAAGGACTGGCGTTACAAACAAAAAGTTTAAATCTATGGTGAATTTTCCATCTATTATCGTAATCACTTCGTTTTGTTATAGAAAATACGACTTAACCGATTCTTTTTTCATTTCACTAACGAATGTGCGTATAAAAATATTTCAAAAATTAAAGTATACATTTTGCCTTCAAAAATCGTTCACATTCAAATCGTCATTTTAAACCGTGCGATAATAACAAATCTAAATATACCTAGATAAAAATTGGGCGTGTGTACATAGGAATGAATTTAGGGTAATTTTACAGTAAATGATGGTACGGGATGGTTGGTCAATCGTCAATAATGTGACTAATAACCATTAGATGGTATAAATTTCAACGTAGTTCGCTTTACTTATCGGTCAGCTTCAAGTGTGTACGTGTTTTTCTAAGAAAAAGCATTGAACAGTAAGCAAAATCCAAAATCTGTGAATGGTGATGAGAAATGAAAATGAAGCACAAACATAAATAAATTGTCAAACATTCGTATGCCGCCTCATCCTGAGTTGCATGGCAATCTCACTCAAACGCTCTGAAACACGATGGCTAATAGTATTTTTTTAATGGCTCTTGAATCTATTTTAGCTGATTACCAGAGTGATTCCGATATGTATATAATAAGAAATCTCTAACTTTCAAAATGGGTGTTTAATTAACAATTTGAACAACAATATTGCTTCAAAATTAATATGCCCATCTCCCCCAGAATTATTCTATATACTATACTATATTATTTATTTATTTATTTCATTACAAAAAACATTTGTGTCGAAATATATGTAAAGATACACAAGAAAACACACACACAAATAAATAAAAATACAAATTATTACACAACTTATCACTAATTAGCATGTCAAATCGGTTCTAATAATACAATCAATTATTTCATTAAAATTATTCAGTAGTATAGTACCTACCTATTAAATTATATTATCTTTATTTATCATTGCAAAATTCATAAATAGTTTATTAAGCCCTTTCTAGTAACAGTGTCATAAGTTTATTTTTAAATGCATAATGTTAACACCACTAATAGCTTTCAGTTCAGTGGGTAATTTATTAAAAAGATTCACAGATTGCACATACGATGAGTGTTGAATAGTGTTAAGTTTTGCATGTAAGATTTGTCTCTAAATCTTGTTGTTATTCTTTGTTTTTTCTCATCATCAGTCTTGAATTTGTGCATATTTTTGTGAAAGTAAGCAAGAAGAACCAAAATGTACAGACAAGGGACTGTTAAAATACCTAGCCGTCTAAAATGCTCCCTACATGATTCGGTTTGGTCAATGCCGAGCAGAGTTCTTATTGTTCTTTTTTTAATAACAAAGACAGCACTTCTATTATACTAGCTGTCCCGTGCAACTTCGTCTGCGTAAATTTTCCCTTTTTTTATAATCCTATGTTACTTCTTATACCTCCAAGAATATGTGTACAAAGTTTCATGATGATCGGTTGAGTAGTTTTCGCGTGAAAGCGTAACAAACAAACTTACATTCACATTAGTAATAACTGCGTCCCCAAAATTTGATGCTTTACCTAATTTTAGATTCGACTAAAGTGAAGTACGAAGTTGAGCAAGTGATAAACTATCCCTAAGAGTTTTTATTGCATAGCATGCACTACTTACTGTATTAGTAACTGACACAACTCCGGTTTCCAATTTAAAAGAGAATCAAGTTGCATACCGAGAATTTCTATATTATCCACAACATTAATTTTATTTCCTAAAGATAAAGCTGAACAGTTTGTTTATTTGTTTGAACGGCTTGCGGTAATCTCAGGAACAACTAATCCGAATTGAAAAAATATTTCACTGTTGGATAGCCCATTTATCGAGGAAGGCTATAGACTATATAACATCACGCTACGACCAATAGGAGCGGCGCAGCAATGAAAAATGTTGCAAAAACGGGAAAAAATTACGAAGTTGCGCGGGACAGCTAGTAATTTTTAAAAATTACCCTCCGTTTTTAACTTCGCCGCAATCGAGTGATAAACATATCTAACATTATAGTAATTCTTATAGGCATTCCTTGCCAATTACACAATAATTGCATTTTTTTAGGTAGAAAAATTTTAAGTCCAGACCTAGAAATCGAACCCTAGACTTCCGTAGGTATGCCAAGCCGTAATTGATCCGTCTATCGGGACTATGTTACTAGACCTCAATTTTTTCTATCCTTTCCTGCATGCGAGTTTGGCCTACGCTTGCACCATCTAGCCGCTTGCTTAAGGTTCATTTACGTGCATCACGACCGATCGCGAGCCGCTCGCGGCTTACGACAAGCGGCTGAGGTAAGTGACAGTCGCGCGCGGCCGACGACTGTCGTAAGCCTGCGCGCGCACTGTGAATATTGTCGCATCGGCCGCGAGCGTCAGCCGCTTGTCGTAAGCCGCGAGCGGCTCGCGATCGGTCGCAATGCTCGGAAATGAACCTTTAGGAACTTTTGTAATTGCTTCGTTACAGAGAGCATTTTAACATAACAAAATCAGCCTTATAACGTTGCCACTTTAAAAATGGTTAAGGTGGTCCCACTTGAGTGGCTCAATTACAGCATAGTACCTCTCTTGAACCTAATTGAATAATGTATTTCGAACTCATGTCAGTGAATTTAATTGGCATCTTGATATCAAGAATGTATATAGCTACTTCAACCTGTCAAGTTTGATGTACATAGGGATTATGTATTCAATTTATAAACAGGCATAATCGAAATACCTCTCATGATCTTTCTCCTCTAAAATGTATTAAGTGGCTCGAATTTCAAGGTGAAGATCCCTTGGAGGATATTATAATAAAATGTTTTTAATAAGTACGTATTAAAAATAAGGAACGATATTGTTTTATAATCTTATGTAGGTCTGTGTGTAAAGTGAGTTCTTAAAAAGCTTAAAATGTTACCCCACAAAGTGATCGAGAAATAATGAAACGATTTTTTATTCGATTTTTGATTCGTTCATTCAATCTCAAGTAAAACAGGACAGGTCAGAAAGTAGACTTATGACGACGGCTTAATGCTCTTTATGAGAAATAAATATATATTGGTACACTTCTTGAAGATATAAGCAAGAAAACACCTGTGAATCTGACAGTACCTACCTACTTTTATGGTTCCGTAGTAAATAAGGAACACGCTATATCCATCTGTCTGTCTGCCCGTCTGTCCATCTGTCCGTCTATCTGTCCCTAGTTTAGCTCAGAGACTCTTAATACTAGAAAGCTGTTATTCGGCATTTATATACATATTAGTTACGTCGACAAAGTATTAAAATAAAAACTTGTTTTTTTTTTGCGACGTCTTCCACACGTAAGGTAGGGATGTGCCTTATTGTCTTACCTACCCCATCGTGTGGGATGTCGTTGGGCAGGTCTTGAATAAAATTGAGGGGTTATAAAGACCAGCTTTAAAGCGCTAACTTTAGTTAGAGTCGAGTGTCCTTACCCCGTGGCAGCTAAATAGTTCTTGTTGGATATGTAAAAATATCACGGTAGTAGTATAAATATATAACAAAATGAAAAGGAAAAATATTCCATCTAAGTAAGCTTTACAAGTTTACTAGTGTAGCCCACCAAGTGAGAAGTTACAATAATTTTCGTATAAATTTCGTTGAAAGTTATATACAAATAACAACTTGAAACAAAAACAACAGAAAACCCACTTCTTAGACCAATTGAAAAGTGATGGGAGTGACAGTGATGGGCAACTAAGGAACCCTACATTATTCGTGTCCCGATTTATGCACTTGTACGGGTTTTTTTATCATAAATACAACTTCATTAGCTCGGCTGTCGAACGCATTACCATTGCGCCACTGAACCGAACTTCTTCATTTCATAAATAAAATAAAAAACCTATCATTATTTTCAACTTTAATAAGTACGTAAAAAATATAAATTTGGACCAGCTTATTCATAACTACAGACATTAATAAATCATTAAATCACCCCTGGGGTACTCAATAGTTACGAAAAATTACACTTAATTTATTGCGGAATTTAATTACTGAAAATCTTTTAGCTAATATTGTGGCGCACCCTGTAACTTTCTACATAGATATATTGTTACTAGAATAGACATTAACACTCCTTGGATTTAGGATTTGGGTTGTGTTCATGTGTTTCAGACAATTTCAGCTTTTTTATTAAAGATTTAAATTTATAGGCGTAAAATTTATGTAACAAACTACTGACATGCTATGTGAATCTGTGAAAAATATATTTTATCAGAAGTTTTAGTTTCATGAATGTGAATATTTCGGAACATAAATCGTCAATTTATTGAGAAAATAAACATTATTTTTCATTTTTATTGCTCCTATACAGGGTGTAACAGAAAGGTGTGGTCAAATTTCAGCAGCGGATAGGGTACGTCATCAGTATTGCACCTACCATGGTGCCATAGCTGGTAGCATTATTATTACATAGTTATAGCATATTCTTTTTGTCAAAATTCAGTAGTGAAAGGCGTAAGGCATAAAAATTATACTTCCCCTGATACAAAATTCGATTCGATTATTATGGCATAGAACTTTTTAAGTCATACTTTTCTTAATTAATAACTTTTTCATTCATAAATAAACGAATGAAAAAAAAAATGAAAAAAATGTAGGGTACTCCGATTTTGAAAAAAAATGGTTTGTGCACTCAGTATCATGGGCACATACCAACCCTTGAATATGACCACACCTTTCTGTTACACCCTGTATAGTATTCTAATTACATAGTCATTTTGACAGGGTGCCAAATAGTGGAGCACTAGTACCATACATAGTCGTGTGTAAACTCGGGATTGCAGCAAATTGTATTATTTATAACTTTCTACGAGGCTTCGCCCGCGTTATATTTGATTTTTTGGCGCGAATATAGATAAAATTAATCTTTGTTACGGGTTGCGTATCGTGTAAATTTGAGCTCATTCGGTGCAGAACTTTTTGAGTTTTTAAAACGTACGCAAACCAACAAAATATTTAATAATTATATCTTGGGACAACTCACACAACGCCACCTTATCCCAAATTAAGCAAAGCTTGTACTATAGCAACTGGACAACTGATAAACATACTTATATGATACTAAATACATAGATCATAGATAAATAACACCCAGACACAGAATAAACCAACGTGCTCATTACACAAAGTGCTATGCTAAACCAAAGTGCTCATTATCCAGTGTGGGGATCGAACCTATGACCTCCGGCTTAGTAGTCAGGGTCACTAACCAATAGACCAATAGGCCTAGTGGTTAGTCTTTCTTAGTTTTCAATATAATAACTTTAAAAAAGCATTGATTCTGTTTAAGAATAAAATCTTAAATATTTTAGATCCATTGTAAATTCATAATTGTAATTTGACGCAGAGTTACGTTCTCAGAAATGAGAGAAAGGAATACAGTATTCTTAAACTGACTGACTCCAACAATCCTACACCAAAGTGTCACTTCTAGTACCTACAGCAAATCAATGTTTTCACCAGAATTTTAATTATGACGTAGGGTTCGTCCACGTTTCGTCGCGTCACGTTGTAGCGTTTCATTAGCAACGTAAACAATTTTAATCGTCGGCTGCAATGTGGGCGCACCCTAAAGATAGCGTCGAAAACGACTTTGTTACAGTTTGTTTTGATGATTGTACTTTTTCAGCCATTCGCTTAGTAAGGGAAATGGCTCAGTTTAGTGAAGGTTATGTTTATTTTCAACAGCTTGTGATATGCGACCAAAACCGTTCCTATAGATTGAAGGAAGTTAAGCTATAAAGCTATAAATATTTTTAAGTTATTTCATAGCTTTTCGGGCTCGGGCTTTGAGCGCGGCGACCGAATCAAGAAATTCCGTAACGAAAATAAAACCTAACACGGGGGTGTTAGGTTTTATTTTCGTACTCCGCCTACCATGTAGCTCGGCCGAGCGTTCGCTTAACGTATATGTATATGGTACGATTGTACGAAGCTCGCACTTACCGTAGCTTTACCGTTTAATAACTTTACCGCGGCAGTCCCCGAGTGCCACACATTTTTTTTTAAAGTAAATTGTTTCATCGAAACTTATATTATAGAATGTTATAAGCTACGGTTCTTAATCGCGTAAATATTATATTTATTAGGTTCAGTTTAGTAAAGGTTATGTTTTATTTTCAACAGCTTGTGATAACCTAAACCGTACCTATAGATTGAAGGAAATTAAGCTATTAATATTTTTAATGTAAATTGTATCATCGAAACTTAAATTAAACTATTTTATTATTCTAATTTTCATGCTTAAACAGCTGAACCGATTTCGATGAAATTTGGTATCGGGATAGTTTGAGTCTCAAGTAGAGACGTCCTATGATAGTTTTTTATCGCGATAACCGACATCTACGCGGGCGGTACCGCGGTGTTTAACTAGTATGTAATAAAATAAGAATTATTATCGAGTTTTTAGGGTAACGGCCGTTTGCAATAATCTATCTATAGATAAACGTGTCTAGTAGAGATACATATTTTGTATGAAACTTATGTCAAAAAAAACAAGTCAATCAATAGATGGAATACTGAAAACAGCCATTAAAGAGGTTATGTTTATTTTTTTCAAGTACCTACAACAATAATACATTACTTAGATACATACTATACAAAATTACCAGTTCTATTAAGATTTATTTGTTTCATTGTACCTAACTATAAAACAATAAACACTACAAAGGCTTAGCATTACAAATAATTCATAAATGAACTATTTTACAACAAACAATAACAAAATAAATAAGTATTACAACTTCGCCTTAAGCCCACCTTGAAATTTAAGAGCAATCCGACCTACACTGTTCATTTATTCAAAACGCCTACGCACCAATATTAATGAAGACGATTGAAGGCGGTACACTACATGTTGGTATTGCAAATAATGTAGAATAAATCAGTTCGGGAATCATATGAATAAATGTAAGGTCTAGTGTACACTGCACTGCTAGTAGTACATTGACTGAAAACAATAGTCAAAAAAAAATTATAAAGTTTGTTTGTTTCTTTGTTTCAACGCGGCTATCTCAGGAACTACGGGTCCGAATTGAAAAAATATATTTCTGTTGAGTAGCCCATTTATCGAGGAAGGCTTTATGCTATATAACATCACGCTACAATCAATAGGAGTGGAGCAGCAATGAAAAATGTTGCAAAAACGGGGAAAATAGACGCATACGAAGTTGCGCGGGTCAGCTAGTTCATACTCGTAATATAATAGAACGATTCTACATTCAATGCCAAGTTCGCAAGAGTAAAGCCGGAAGAAACGAACTTTGCAATTAAAAATTAAGGGCCACCTTTTTAAAATGGCAAATATTACAATATATTTGTAAATAAATAGTCATGCCAGTAAGGTGTTGTAACTCACGTTAGCAGTAACCATAGTATGTAAAGTGGGTATAATCAAGTTTTAAATTAATTAGCCTCCTATGGTGAATTTTTGTTGCTCCACTCGAATATGTGTATTATATTTTATTACTCCTAAAAATTACAGAAGAGCGTAAAGGCAACATGCGATGGAATGAATGTAAGAAAAACTACTTAATATTCAAATATTTATGAAATATTCATTTAAAATAAACTTATAAAATGATAATGACAAGGCCGACCAGGCCGACCCCAAGTAGCACCCGTTCACAAGTATGACGCATGGCTCAGCCATCATCCCCTTCGCCATATTGCAGCAGGCTATTTGAATTTCGGAGTTAGGAGTGGTGCTAAAAGTTGTGCTAAAAAGCTTACTACTCTTTTTTACGTGATAACGTAAAAAAGTGTCGCAGTCCGTCACGTTCCGCCTGCTGTTAAGCTGAAGTATTGTGGCCGTCGGGCGCTCGGGTCCACTGAAACTGTCACAGGCATGGTTGTTTATTACAATGTTATTAATGTTTTGGCGATTGCAGCGACATGCGATACAATTGGAAATTTATATATATATATATATATATATATATATATATATATAGTTTATTTAGTCAGTGACTTCATCATCAATACAAATGTAACCTCATATACAAATGTAACCTTTTGAGAGAAATAAATATTATTATTATAAGCGCCCATTCTACTTTGTTTTCCAAAACTTCACTTAAGTCGATAGCAACAGCTAGTAATAGATACCTATTGTAATGAGTGAAGGTGAGTTTTCATTGGCGTGTCCTTTTCTCCAGTACCTATCTATTGCTGTACGAACTTGGCGTTACGTGTTTATTATCATAAGCGCCGCTTTTATTTACTATGTGAATAAATAATATTCTTTCTTTTTTATTCTTTTTTTTAAAAAGACAACTCCCGCAGTAGGGTACAAGCCCTGTGTCGCGGGGAACTTTACAAACATACAAGTCACGGACACAAAGTACACCCAGACTCGGAACAACAATTTGTGGATCACACAAAGTGGTGTCCCGTGTGGGAATCGAACCCACGACCTCTTGCGTAGCAGTCGGACACACTCCCACCGCGCCACAGAGGCAGTATATTGACTTTTATTTAGTTATTCTGTGCAGTCAGACATTTCGTTTTACCTCTATTACTATTGTCATGTACTGCCTACTATCTATACAAGTATTTTGAGCAAGTATTTGGTAAACTGGCGCAGAATACCTAAACAGGTTCTACGTGATACTGAAATTGCGAATTTGTTGACCTAAAACTAGTGTACTTACATACATTGGTGAATGTTTTCTTTAATAATAGGTACAGTACCTACGAAGAATTTATTTGTTTGTTAGAACGCGCTAATATCCGAAAAAACTAGGCCGAACAGACATGGAGGAAGCTTGTAGGAAGGAAGCGATTTACCTTAGATTTTTACGGATTTTTCTCTTCACTTTGTTTGTAGGAAATAATGAAAACTGTATTATTAACATTCCTCCCAATGAAATGTTTATTGTGTGATGTTTCAATAGTTTTTTAAAAGTATGAATAGATCATGATTATTTTTATTAATCACATTTTTTAGGTTTCCGCAAAAACGGAACCCTTATAGTTTCGTCATGTCCATCTGTCTATCTGTCTGTCCATCCGTATGTCAAATGACAGATGTTCCCATGACAGACCTATCAAAACGGCCATTTTGCCATGGGACATTTGAGCGCTTAGTAAGCTTGTTATAAAAGCTTTGTTTGTCTTTGTTGGTTCAAATCCCAAGCAGGTTAACACACTCTGTATGATTTGATTCATCACCAGTGCTTAAGTGCTTAAAGTCATGGGTATACCGATATGATCTGAAACCAAAACCTTAAAGACATGTGATATCTACCATATCACAATGAGCCTGATGGTAGTATAAGGTCCGTACCTTCTTAGAAAGGAGAACAGTATCTCTGCAGTGGAAGTTGATGATGAAGTCACTGACCTTTATAGTAATAGTACGGTGGCCAGCACAGATCATATTTGGCCAGGCTACAGCCGACAACAACAAGACTTCAACCGGTTTTGACATTTGGACGGTAATTTGACTAAATAAACTGGAAGCTGAAAGTATATACTTATGTAATAAATAAATATGCAATAGTAATGTTAACGCATCACTGTGTTTCGGTTGAAGTATGTAGCAAGTTTAATTACTGGGCTTATGAGATTTACGAGCTTATATTTGTAATGAGAAGCGCGGTGAGGTGACATTCAGGTCTTTGCTAAACAAGGATTTGAGTGGTACTGATACTGTTATATGCTAGCGTGACGCTTATCATCAGACGCATGACCTGCTTTCTCTTCATTTTGTTGAATAAAAAATGGTTGTCTTTAAAGTCGGTTTACGGACGATAATAAAGAATATATATCACGTAAAATTATCGTCCGTAAACCGACTTTAAAGACAACCATTTTTTATACAACAAAATGAAACTTGCTACATACTTCAACCGAAACACAGTGATGCGTTAACATTACTATTGCACAGAAGAAGAACTGCTGTGGTACCTTCAAGACGGCCTATGGCTTAGACCTACCACGCGTACTAGCAGTACCGGATCCAGAATTTGGTTAGGGCCAGTTTCCACCGCTGGGGATAGGTTTCTTCCAGGAAAATACATACACAGGACTAATTCACTTCAAGGACATACTCCTCAACTCATATGAAGTTCCACTGCTGGACAAAAGTCTCCCCAGTAGGACCTATTTATCCCGGGGGAAATTGCCATAATCGTTAATTGGCGATCGCAGTAAGGCTTTGAAGTATGCTGAGTACGCTAGAGGACGCTGCTGACTGTCCTCCGGTATGAAATCCGTTAGACGCCTTGACGACACTGAAAGAGATGTGGCAGTGCTATTCTTAAGCCGGTACCACACGCCCTACAGCAGAGAGGGGGGGGATCGCGATCCCAATAATATGACTGTCTTCAATGTGACTACATTCCTATAAATATAATATACTATATAGAGTCCATAGTTAATTCTGTCCTGTGGAACGTGTCTCCATGCCTCCTATTTATGAGGCAATAAAATTATATGAGCTTGTTGTAACTATGCAAGTGTTGATTGCGTTTGATATGTGACGTTGTTAAATATGAAACAAATGTGGAATATATTGCAGTATAATTTACATTTAATTATCATTACATAGTTTGAGGTTAAGTCGCCTGTTGCGTGTCTGGTTGTGTTACTGACCTCTTTTGTACTAACTACACTGGACTGGCTTCCCCGTGCAAAGTGACAGCAATTTCAAATATCGAATCGAATGACCGTCGTTTGAACTTTTTTGACACATATGACAAATGGCCGTTGTTTTTATCCTTTTTACATAAGTTTATACTTCCAGTTGATTTAGTCAAATTAACGTCCAAATGTCAAAATCGATTGAAGTCTTGTTATTGTCGGCTGTAGCCTGGCCAAATATGATCTGTGCTGGCCACCATACTATTACTATAAAGGTGAGTTCATCATCAACTTCCACTGCAGAGATACTGTTCTCCTTTCTGAGAGGGTACGGACCTTATACTACCATCAGGCTCATTGTAATATGGTGGATATCACATGTCTTTAAGGTTTTGGTTCCAGATCATATCGGTATCCCTATGACTTTAAGCACTTAAGCACTGGTGATGAATCAAATCACACAGAGTGTGTTAATCTGCTTGGGATTTAAACCAGCAAAGACAAGCCTAAATAACAAGCTCACTAAGCGCTCATAGGTCCCATGGTAAAATGGCCGTTTTGATAGGTCTGTCGTGTCATACGGATGAACAGACAGATAGACAGATGGACATGACGAAACTATAAGGGTTCCGTTTTTTGCGGAAACCTAAAAAATGTGATTAATAAAAATAATCATGATCTATTCATACTTTTAAAAAACTATTGAAACATCACATAATAAACATTTCATTGGGAGGAATGTTAATAATACAGTTTTCATTATTTCCTACAAACAAAGTGAAGAGAAAAATCCGTAAAAATCTAAGGTAAATCGCTTCCTTCCTACAAGCTTCCACCATGTCTGTTCGGCCTAGTTTTTTCGGATATTAGCGCGTTCTAATAAACAAATAAATTCTTCGTAGGTACTGTACCTATTATTAAAGAAAACATTCACCAATGTATGTAAGTACACTAGTTTTTGGTCAACAAATTCGCAATTTCAGTATCACGTAGAACCTGTTTAGGTATTCTGCGCCAGTTTACCAAATACTTGCTCAAAATACTTGTATAGATAGTAGGCAGTACATGACAATAGTAATAGAGGTAAAACGAAATGTCTGACTGCACAGAATAACTAAATAAAAGTCAATATTATTTGTTCACTTAGTAAGCAAAAGCGGCGCTTATGATAATAAACACGTAACGCCAAGTTCGTAAAGCAATAGATACTGGAGAAAAAGACACGGCAATGAAAACTCACCTTCACTCATTACAATAGGTTTCTATTAGGAGCTGTTGCTATCGACTTAAGTGAAGTTTTGGAAAACAAAGGAGAATGGGCGCTTATAATAATAATAATAATATTTATTTCTCTCAAAAAGGTTACATTTGTACAGTTACATGTATAGCTGCATACTTATAAAAATACGAACCTTGTGAGAGCTGGAGTCCGTAGTAAGTACAAAACCTGTGTGACGGATCTCCAGGCTCTCTCCACTATTATGACATTATAAGGAGCTAAAAAGAGCATCGGTGGAGTTTAGGATAGTAAATGTTAAAATGATGCATGCATGTTTGTGTGTGTGTGTGTGTGTGTGTTTGTGTGTGTGTGTGTGTGTGCGGGTGAAACTTGATTTGTGTGTGTGAATTATTATTGTATACGTACTAATTTATTTGGCGTTTATGCATGGCCACTGTCCCAAGGTGTCACATAGTGACATATGTCATTTTGAAGGTCAATGGCTTCATTTTATAGTAAGACACCAACAACGAAACTCCTTATTGTATTTAATAATGTTTTTAGGATGAACAGTTCATGTATATTTTTACTTTATTTGCTATTGAAGCGTACAGTACCTACGTGGTTTTTCTGAGCGCTGCCCGTACATAAACATACATATACTACAGGTACATCATACCAATAAATCAATAAAAACAGCAATAAAATAAAAAATATATAGATACTAAAATTATTATAAAGCTGAAGAGTTTGTTTGTTTGGTTGAAGGCGATAATCTTGTACTTCTGATTCGAGTCAAAAAATGTTTTAAGCTATATAACATCACGCTACGACCAGTAGGAGCAGATCATACATGAAAAATGTTGCAAAAACGGGGAAAATTGACCAAAACAAAGTTGCGCGGGGTAGCTAGTTCAAATATAATATTAAACAAATAATCTAAATCTACAATAATTTTGTCGAGAAATGTTTACGGTAACAAAATGTTATTTAGGTGTAACCTAAATACCATATAATATTTATTATAGACACGAGCAGTAATAATTATATTTATCAATAAATACGTAGGAGTAAAATATATGACTGATCACATGGCGGAATAGAAGTCGGCCTCTCAAAAGCACGCCTTCGAAGTCAATTCCAAATTGTGCTAATTCTGACATTACTGATTCGCATACGTCGATGCTGAATACCCCATTTTGATATACGTTTTTTACCACTACATTCCTAAACTAAAAACCATACTAAGTAATAGAAGTGAAACTTTTATTATAAAAGACTGGAAATTCTAAAATGCAACGATTTTAGGGTCCTTATTCTGGTTCTTTTTTTTTCGTTTTCGCGGCAAGCCCGTGCGAACTATCAAAATCTTGTCTTATTAGTAAATAGAGAGCTGCGCTTAGAAATGCATCAACGCGCATGCGCGGCTGACATCTTTGAGCGCACCGCGCATTCGCCACAGACTTGCCACGTAAACAAAAAACAAGAACGTAAAACCCTGCAGTGACTTTAACTCGGTAAATCAATCAGTCTCTCACGTGATATTTTATATAATTATACGGGCGTATTTGCGATCAAAACATTCTTCAAAAGCATTTATTAATCATCAGATTGCAAAAAAGGCGGCGTGTTTATTTCGCCTGTATTTTTTGTGGGCGCGTGTGTTATTTTACTCAATTCGTTTACGGATTCAAATGTTCCTTTTTTTATTTTAAAAGGGTATTTGGTTCAAACATTGGCGTGTTACGAGTATTTACAAGTTAGGTAATACAACAAATATTATTATCAAAACAATAAACTCGACTGCTTGTAAAATAAATGTAAAAAGGTGAGGAAAAACATAGTTTTAGGTGTTAGTTTCTTTCATAAGCATTTTTATAGCTTTTTTGAGTTTGTGTGAAATAAATTGTGTAAAAAAAAGCGGCGGTAGCCTAATGGCTAAGGCATCGGTCTCGCAATCGTCAGGTTGCGTGTTCGAATCCTACCCATTATACTACCGACGTGAACCCACTCATAACACAAGCATTTGAGCTTAGCTAGATTGCTAACAAGATTGCTAGTAATGTGGGACTCAATCCCACATTGCTAGTTATCTTTAAAAAAAAACTATCTTAATAAATACAAATTTCTTGGGACAACTCACACACGGTCATCTGATCTCAAACTAGGTGCAAGCATATTTTAAATTGGTAGTTAGTGTTTCTGCTTCGCCTAGCACTACATTTTTAGATGCAATATTTATTAAACTGCTATGATTGCCTTTTTCAATCGGTATCTTAAAAACATAGAATGTTGATTTAATTTATTACATAAAATAATGTTTTTTTTTTATTATCATCGCTGTAAGCCATCTTTTTTATGAAAGATTTTACCTAAAACCCATAGTGCAAATTTTTTTCGATGTATTAAAAAAAAGCTTTGAATAATGTTGCTATGTTTTACCATTTTCCACGTAAACACCGTCTTTCGCCATCATAATGATTCCAGAAACCTATTTACTTTAATGCCCTTTACTTATAAGAAAAATATCTGCAATTACAACCATAATGGTCACAATTTATAACCCGTTATTGTGTTAAGTCTCTTGTTGTCCCATAATAATGCCCTCGTAATTGCTGTAAGTATTATATTTCTAAATAGGTATAATAGATTTACCAGTAGGACCTACTGGTAAATCTATTAAATCTGGTATCATAAAGATTTTTTTACACTTTTTGTCCATGTGTAAATGTGTCGTTTATGTGATAGGAGTAAATAGTTTTTCTTTCTCAGGTTTTCCTTAGATATGAGCTGAATTTTATACGGTAGTATCGAAAACGCCAAAAGTCAGTCCCAAAACTTAGCTGTGAAAGTCAGACAGATTAATTTAATATTTTGTAAAATAAATTAGGAAGTTTGGAAGCGTATGGAGTAAACCTTTGACCAGCAGTGGACATTAGAATTTGATTTTTTTTTCTTTTTTAGAAAGATAACTAGCAATGTTTGATTCTGAGACCCACATTACTAGCAATCTTGTTAACCCTTTCAGCTAAGCTCAATGGCTTGTGTTCGGAGTGGGTACACGTTGGTAGTATGATGGGTAGGACTCGAACTCACGATTGCGAGTCCGATGCCTTAACCATTAGGCTATTTTGTAACTAGGTACAGCAATATTCAATAGGTTGCAATGTAAAGGGTTACTTGATGTGGTTGTCCTCTCGAGAATGCAATACCGGCGCTGTCACATCCAAACAACACCGCGTGTACCCATTACAAGTGACTGATGACATAGACCTACTTGCTTGTTTCTATTGATCAATTAATAACAGGTATGATGTATTACTATTGCCTGCTATTGTTCTAAGGCGCGGGTTCAGTGCCCAGAAAAGGTTATAATAAAGTTATAATAATATAATATCTTGGGACAACTCACACAACGTCATCTGATACGAACGGACCATCTAACCAGGACTATATTACTAAACCCAAATTCTTCTATCCTTCTTGCGCGCGAGTCAGGTCCTTGCTTGCGCCATCTAGCCGTTAGTTTGAGAACTATTACGGCCTTTGTTATTGCTTCGGTACAGAGAGCATTTTTAACAAATTTTGATATTTTATACATAAATCATAAATCATAAATCATTTATTCTTTGCAAATATGGGTGTTAGTAATAACATAGATGTTTCTTTATAATAGTCATAGATCTCCATATTCTACCGTCACATGGGCATGCAAATTTTATTCAATTGAAGACACATAGACACACAAAATTTTGAACAATTTTGAAAAATGGCGGCTGCCCAAATACTACAGCAGCGAAAAATAAAATAATATCACATTTAAATACATTGCCTGCTCAAAACAAAATTGCTGAAATTGCAGATAAAAAGGTATACACAGGATTCAATGCAATTTTTTGTCATGGGAAACGCTCGTTTTAAAATGTGTTTGAAAAAATTGGAAAACGAAAATTTCTGTGTGCTGCAAAAAAAGTGTAATTAGTTATAATACAGCTGTGCTTTTATATTTACGTTGGTATTGAAGGGTTTGTGCGAACTGTCACGGCTTAAATTCATACTTGTTATCTACAAACTACATTAATATTAAAATCTATGGTGGGGCATGCGCGGAGTCCCCCACGCACAACGCGGCGGCGCAGTGAAGAGGTGCCAAATAATGACACTCTTCCATAAACGTGTATTTATTGTATTTGTGTATATTGTGATTTTTTAAATATTTTCTGTGTAAATATAGTGTAAGTGTATTTTTATGTTACCTAACCACAGCGGCAGTAACGCGGATGTAAGTCAACCTTCCACGTCCCTAGTGCGTTGTCCTAACTGTCCCCAAGCCCGGTTCTTTAAAGGCGAACGGGGCTTGAAAGTACATTTTGGTAAAGTCCACAAATCCCAAAATGTGCTTCCAAGTCCAACATCACTATTCACTGAACCACCAAGCCCCCAAATTCCTTTTTGGCAAATCTTATCAAAATACAAAAATTCAGTTCCGGTTTTAAAGAGAGTTCCCCGTGGTGCGAGACCTTCAGTGGCTCGAAATCTGGCCCACTGCATAGGTCTTGTTTTACGGGAGAATTCTCAAAGGGCTTGGGAACAACTACTCACATTCCCTTACCGAATTCTGCATGTAAATAATGACCAAACTACCAAAAAAACTCTTACAACTCAAATTAAAGAAAATTGCAATAGTCCAGCCAACATTTCTGAACCTGTTTCGATAACTTTTCATAAAAATTCAAAATTTTATTACGTAGAAACAAAGCTAAGGGAAGGTGATATAAGGGGAGCCTCTAGGCTTTTATTTAGCAGCGACGTGGTGGCGCCTTGTTCTGCAGAAACGCTCACGGGTCTGCAGAGCAAGCATCCAGCGCCAAGGGATGATCTTTGCTTCCCCGAGCCGCCTGACTCTGATGCGGAATGCATATGCGTCACTGCCAAGGACGTATTGACAGCCGTCGGCTCCTTTCGAAGTGGCTCTGCTGGAGGAATAGATGGCTTGACACCTCAACACTTAAAAGACCTCTTGAGCTCAGGTGCCGGAGAAGCTGGCAATGCTCTCCTAAAGGAGTTGACGGCAATGATTAACCTAATGCTCTCCGGCGATGTGGACGATGGCATCATCGATGTCTTGTATGGCGCCAATTTATGCGCCCTGCGCAAAAATGATGGTAGCATTCGTCCAATCGCCGTTGGGTGTACGTACCGGCGTTTGGCACCCAAAATGTGTTGTACATATTATAGAGAGTTTTTATCGAGCAAATTCCAGCCTCTTCAATTAGGCTTCGGCTCGCGAGGAGGCTGTGAGGCTGCCATACATGCCATGTCCACCTACCTTGGCTCGGGTAAGGCAGAAGTCATTTTGAAGGTTGACGTGAAGAACGCCTTTAATTCCGTCAACCGGGATACCTTGTTGGCACAAGTAAAATTAGAAACCCCCAAAATTTATAAATATCTCTGGCAGTGTTACAGGCACTCTTCAAAATTAGTATATAAGGACAACCTTTTGAGTTCATCGGTAGGATGCCAACAAGGTGATCCTCTTGGGCCAGTCATTTTTAGTTTGGCGATTCATCCCATAATTCGGCAACTAAATTCTAAATTTAATATTTGGTACCTGGATGATGGGACCCTAGGGGGAGACGTTGAGACAGTATACAAAGACTTGGCTTTTATAAAAGATAAATTCAAAGGTATTGGTTTAGATTTAAATTTTAGTAAATGTGAAATATTCATGAATGATAAAATAGATAAAGTTTAAATTTGGTTATTTCTAAATTTAATTGTTTGGCTCCAAATCTTAAAATTGTAGATAATCAATCTCTTCAACTCCTAGGGGCCCCAATTTTAGAGGAGTCCTATGATTCGTTCGTAGAGGAAAAAATACAAAATTTTTGTACAGTCTCGGACCAACTTCTTCAAATTAATATGCATTCGGCTTTTACAATCGTTCGATATTGTCTTTTTGTTCCTAAATTCACATACGTACTCAGATCTACTCAATTTTGGAAACATCCTGAGCTTTTGGGTAAACTAGACAAAATTATTCATAAAACCCTGTGTAAAATTTTGAATGTGGCTTTGAACGACCGAGCGTGGCTTCAAGCGTCGTTACCCGTTCGCTTTGGTGGCCTCGGCGTTCGCAAAATTTCTGACGTTAGTTTACCGGCGTTCTTGTCCTCACTTCACAGCACTGAGGAGTTAACCAGGAAAATTTTAGAACCTACACTGGTTAGTTCTGAAGTCCGGTGCAAGTCTGAGGCCTTGAACGCTTGGAAAATGGCTTGCCCAAACTTTGATTTGCCCACCAACCCCTTCGCCCAGGGACAGTGGGACGGCCCGCTCTGCAGTTCAGTAAGAGAATACCTTTTAAATACTACATCAAATCTTTCAGAGCGAGCGCGCCTGCTGGCTGTGGGTGAATGGGAATCAGGTGTTTGGCTTCAGGCTCTTCCATCGTCCAACATAGGCACTATGTTGGACGACACCACGTTCCGCATTGCTGCCTGCTTGCGTTTAGGTGCCCCATGTGTTTCTCCTCATCGATGCCACTGTGGTGAAGCCGTAGGCAGCCTTGGGCATCATGGTCTATCATGCAGCAGGAGCGCAGGCCGCATATCACGACACGCTAGCCTAAATGACATCATCCGTCGGGCTCTTGTCAGCACTGGTGTGCCAGCAGTTCCTGAACCTAATGGTTTGGCGCGCAGCGATGGCAAGAGGCCGGACGGTATGTCTTTGCTACCTTGGAAGATGGGAAGACCTTTGGTGTGGGATGCAACCTGTGTCGATACCCTAGCGCCTTCCCATCTTCCAAACACTGCGAGCTGTGCCTGCGCTGCTGCTGCATCTGCGGAGACTCTCAAACGGCGCAAATATAGTAATCTAGTCGGAGATTACATATTTGAGCCGTTTGGGGTTGAGACGCTAGGGCCATGGGGTCCAAGTGCTCGCCTCTTATTCAAAGACATTTCCCAGCGTCTTGTCAGTGCATCTCGTGACCAGAAGGCTGGCTTTTTCTTTGCACAGAGAATAAGCATTGCCATACAACGAGGCAATGCTGCCAGCCTTCTGGGCACTATACCGGTAGACATCGATGGGGAGGAATTCTTTGACGCCTAACTCTTTTTTGTAGTTTACTAGGTAAGTTGTAAATAATGTTAATAGTATGTATATAGTTCGTACGTAGGGTTATCTAGCTTGTAGTTATTAACATTGTAAATTTTAATAGACACATAGTATTAATTTTATTACATTATGAAATCTTATTTATGTATTTTAATGTCAAGTTTTACAGTTGGAATTAGAGTGATGAAATAAATTATAAATGTCAGTTTAGTCATATTAATAAATAAAATTATTTAATAAGAATAAGAATGTAACAAAAAAAAAAAATATATTAACAATAAAATAAAATGTCGTGTTACTATATTAGAGCAGTTTGTCATTCAGGAACTCATCAATTGTATAATAGCATTTTTGCAAAAGCAGTTTTCTTAGTGCACTTTTAAACCTCAGGGTAGTCATATTTTTGATATCATTGGGTACTTTGTTGAAGATACGTGGAGCTACACCAAAGAAGCTCTTGTGCATCAGTGCGGTTTTACATTTTATTTGACACACTTTATTTATACTCGTATATTGGTTGCGAATAGGGTTACTTCTAACATCAGATAGTTTTTGAAAAAGATGTGGATTATTTTTCACAAACAGAGCTGTTTCTAATATGTACAGAGATGGCAGTGTCAAAATCTTTAGAGATTTGAAATAAGGAAGACAGCTATCTGTCATCTGCAAACCACACATTGACCTTATGCATCGCTTTTGCATCTTAAATGCCAGTTCCCTGTCTGTAGATTGTCCCCAGAAAATTATGCCATAACGCAAAATAGATGCAACTAGTCCATGGTATGCCGTTAATAAGGCCGTCATGTCAACTTTTTTTGAAAGTTGAAAAAGCGCATATGCGGATCTATTAAGTCGCTTACATAGTTCTTCAATATGGCTCTTCCAAGTAAGTTTGTTGTCAATCATAACACCTAAGAATTTAGCAGTATGAACTTCCTTCATAGGTGATACTAACTTTAGGATTTTCACAGCGCTGATGAAAATTCATGATTTTGGTTTTATTTAAATTTATTACTAAATTATTATTATGTAGCCAATGTATGATGTCACTTAAACAAGTATTAATGTCATTCTCGTAATCGTTTTTATTTGTACATTTTATTATTGCTGTACTGTCATCTGCAAATAGGACCATTTTGTGAGATGTTGCTTTCGGGAGATTGTTTACATATATCAAAAATAGCAACGGACCCAAAATACTACCCTGTGGGACACCATATTTGACATGCTTTGCTTTTGAGAGATATACTGTTTCGATTTTAGTCTTAGGACATACTCTAGCGATTTCTGTACACTGAATTCTATTACTTAAATAAGATTCTAATAGTTGAAGAATGTTTCCTCTGATTCCGTAACTATTTAGTTTTTGCAATAGAATTTTATGATCTACATAGTCAAAAGCACTGGTCATGTCTGTGTAGATTGCACATACTGGAGTTTTTTTATCCATAGATGACATAACATTTTTGAGTAAGTCATATAATGCCATATTAGCAGTACAATTCTGCCGAAACCCCTTTTGTTCCATACTAAATAAATTTTTATTTTCGAAATAGGTGTATAGAGAGTTGTAGATTACCTTCTCAAAGACCTTCGACAAAACAGGAACTTTTGCAATTGGCCTATAATTTTTTAAGTTTGTTTTATCATCCCTTTTATAAATTGGTTTAATAATAACTTTTTTGAGGTATTGTGGGAATACGCCTTCAGTAATACACAAGTTGATTATGTGTGTTAATGGTGGGGCTATTTCTTCTTTGGTAAATTTGATTACTTTTGTAGTTATGTCGTCATATCCAACTGTGTTAGTATTTTTTAAATTGCTGATTATTTTTTCTATGTCGTTAATTGTTATAGGTGTCATGAAAAGTGAATTTAAAGTCAAATTGTTAAAATTATTATTAATTGGTAAGTTAGATTTTATATTATTTTCGATCATGTCTATAAAGTAATTATAAAAATTATACAAAAAATGTTACATTCAGATATAGTTCACTGGCCGGTTGGTCTAGTGGCTAGTGACCCTGACTGCTAATCCAGAGGTCGTGGATTCGATCCCCACCCAGGATAAAACTTTTTGAATTGAGCACGATGGTTAATTCTGTGTCTATTTCTATAGAGAGTGATTTTTTTTTTTATTATTTATATACAGAGTGATTTATAATATACGAATAAACTCCCTCTCGTGACTTCTTTATATAATACTAAATAACTTTGTAATATTAGTATTGGATTTTTTTTAATCAATTGGAGTTATGATCTTAACCGCCTACAGATTATTTTACTGGAGTAAAATCATTCATTGTGAGGTTTGGGTCCTAAACCTGACAAAGAAACATCAATTTTACTCCCGATTCTCCCAGATGTATGGTAAATGATTATGTGAAAAAAGTAGGTGGTAGATGGTGAAGGGTTAGTTATTAAATTAATTTATATTGTTTCTTCAAAAATTATATTACGAAGTTATTTAGTGTAATGTAAAGAAGCCAAAAGCGGTAGGTTATTTAATAAGGTATATAATTTTGATAAATATATAATAAATATACCTATAGTATATTAAAATCATCCTGTACAACATGAATGTGTTTAGAAATATGTAGGTAAGTATGTTTAGCAGTTGTCTTGTTGGCATATCTAGTACAGGCTCAGTTTAGTTTAGAATCAGACGGCATTGTGTGAGTCGTCCAAAGATATAAAAAATATCTTATAAATTATATTAAGAATAGAATCTATAGCCCATCGGCCATCGATCGCTATGAAACCTTACTATATATAGATAAATGTTACATAAGGACAAAGTATCTCAAAATCAATCCCCCGTCTTGGTTATCACTCGTATTTACAAATAACCATTACAAGGACGTTCCTTCCCTGACCGAATCACAACAAAAGTCCATTAGAAGGGCTCACCATACGGATTAATTAATTCACACGACTCTCTCTCCATTAACTATAACGACCCAAGATGTACCCTGGAAATAAGATACATCTTGGGGATCAATGTATAATGGACAATGATTCCTTATGAGATTTGCTTAAATTATATGGCTAATAACTATACTTTTGTACCTTACTTAGTATAAATAATATATATTATTGACTGCCTCTGTGGCGTGGTAGGAGTGTATCCAACTGCTACGCAAGCGGTCATGGGTTCGATCCCCACCCAGTATAAAACTTTGTGTGATGAGCACGATGGTTTATTCTGTGTCTGGGTGTTATTTATCTATAATATGTATGTATTTAGAAATATATAAGTATGTTTATCAGTTGTCTGGTTTCCATAATACAAGCTCTGCTTAGTTTGGGATCGGATAGCGTTGTGTGAATTGTCCCAATATATTATATAATATAAAAAATATTATTATATATTAGATCTTATGACAACTTACACATCTCACGTCTGATCCCAAACTAGATAGATAGTTTTTTTTTTTTTTTTTTTTTTTTTTTTAAATGCATAATAATACAATTATTTACACAATATCTGTACCACGAAGACCTCACAGGGTCTATCTGGGTAACAGGAGCCGTGCAATATACAATTTATTTTTACATTTTCTATATCTATATATAGAGCTAACATTTAAATAATACGTACAATTGATAAACGTACCTACTTATACAGGTTGATTTGTAATAAACTAATAACCTCTCGCTCGTGGTTTAACTTTGTAATATTAATTTCGGAAAATATTTAATATATTAACCCTATATCACCTACCACTTGTTTTTGGAGTTATGATGTTAATACCTGTAAACCTGTCAAAGCAACATCGATTTTACTCCGGCGTCTCAGAGATGTGTGGTAAATTGTTTCGTGACAAAAGTCGGTAGTAGGTTGTGAAGGGTTAATTTGTAATTAAAAAAAAAAATAATTTGATGATATTTGGTATAATGTAAAGAAGCTAAGAGCGGGATATTAGTATATTAAAAATCATCCTGTATATTTCTAAATTTATACATTACATTATCATTAGTGAGATCGACGTAGGAAGTGCGATTTAGCGAGATGCGTCAACCGTGGCAGAACGTGGACATACCGCCTCATCTCACTATCACGGATTTAAGATTAATCTTTGTCTAAAGGTATCTTTATATTTAGCTAGAGATTTAGAGTTATTCATATTAGAGAAAGATTAACTGCTACATATAAAACCTTGTGAATTGTTATGACGTAAAATAAGCACAAATTAGTAGGTCAATATCATAGGCTACATAAAACTCATAATTCATTTATGGGTCTTTCTGTGAGAGCATTTAACAAGATACCAGCTAGTATTATCAGTCTATCAGTGATTAAGTTCAAAAACATGGTCAAAAATCATTTGTGTGATGAGCACGACGGTTTTCTTTACTATAATATGTGTGTATTTAGAAATATATAAGGTTTCCATAGTACAAGCTCTGCTTAGTTTGGGATCAGATAGCGTTGTGTGAGTTGTCCCAAGATATTAAGAAAATATTAAGAAATCAATAGTAAATACTCTCACAAACATTGTTTTGAAACTGTTGCAATTCTTAAATTTCTTATACTATTTTTTATTTAAAAATCTCAAAATCCCGGGTAGCCCATTATTACCTTAATGCTTACATTGAGGTAATAATGTACTACGTACGGGGTAAGTCCATGCTATGTGTATTAGAGGTCATTGATCCTAAATGACACTACCTACGCTGATCACTAATCATAGATAAATTAGAGACGCTGACACAGAATAAACAATCGTGCTCATCCAATAGACATATCCTGGGTCCATATTCACGTTCTCTTTTTTCGTTTTCGCGGCAAGCCCGCGCAAACTAGCGCATGCGCGGTGTGCTCAAAGATGTCCGCCGCGTATGCGCGTTGATGCATTCCTTAACGCAGCTCTTATTTACCATTATGACAAGATTTAGACAGTTCACTCGGGCTTGCCGCGAAAACGAAAAAGAACGTGAATAAGGATCCCTAAGTGGAAATCAGTCAGTGAGCCTAACTGCTGTGGCTCACTGAGCAATAGACCAACCGGACAGTCAAATTTCAAAATGATTCTGTCTGCTAATTATCGTAAGCTGATCGTCGAATTTTGATGTAATTTTGTGTTTGATATGACAGCCTTGATGGCGCTGTGGGATTGTGTACGTCTGCTGTGCAAGAAGTCATGGGTTCGATTCCCTTCGAGTCTGATCCGCAAACTGTTGTTCCGAATTTGGGCGTACTTTTTGCCCATGAATTGTATGTGTGTAAAGTCCTCCGTGATACAGGGCTTCCAACCTACAACAGGAGCGGTGTTCTTTAAAAAAAAATGAAAGAATACTTTTGTAAACCTCTAAATAAATTCCGTCATATAATTTCGTTGATATTTGCTATAAATAGGTAAGCAAAACCAACTGCATTACTGATAACAAAACAAATATTATTATATTCTGAATTTCATGGAACAAAGGCGTGCGGTCCTATTTACTCGCTGATAATTAATTATCATGTTAATTGAAACGCAATGATTTAATTAACTTTCAAATTAATTACTTGCGTGATTCAACTTATTCAGGCTGAATCCTACATTATACACTGAAATGCTTATCTAGGTATAACCAATTACTGATTGTTTGTTTATTTGTATGCCATCCTTGATCTCTTGGGCCTCTTACTTAGTATTAAAGGCACAAAGAACCTAGAACTTATTCAGGCTGAATCCTAAATTATACACTGAAATGCTTATCTAGGTATAACCAATTACTAATTGTTTGTTTATTTGTATGCCTTCCTTGATCCCTTGGGCCTCTTACTAAGTATTAAAGGTACAAAGAACCTAGAACTTATTCAGGCTGAATCCTACATTATACACTGAAATGCTTATCTAGGTATAACCAATTACTGATTGTTTGTTTATTTGTATGCCTTCCTTGATCTCTTGGGCCTACTTACTTAGAATTAAAGGTACAAAGAACCTAGAACTTATTCAGGCTGAATCCTAAATTATACACTGAAATGCTTATCTAGGTATAACCAATTACTTATTGTTTGTTTATTTGTATGCCTTCCTTGATCTCTTGGGCCTCTTACTTAGTATTAAAGGTACAAAGAACCTAGAACTTATTTAGGCTGAATCCTAAATTATACACTGAAATGCTTATCTAGGTATAACCAATTACTGATTGTTTGTTTATTTGTATGCCTTCCTTGATCTCTTGGGCCTCTTACTTAGTATTAAAGGTACAAAGAACCTAGAACTTATTCAGGCTGAATCCTACATTATACACTGAAATGCTTATCTAGGTATAACCAATTACTGATTGTTTGTTTATTTGTATGCCTTCCTAGATCTCTTGGGCCTCTTACTTAGTATAAAAGGCACAAAGAACCTAGAACTTATTCAGGCTGAATCCTAAATTATTCACTGAAATGCTTATGTAGGTATAACCAATTACTGATTGTTTGTTTATTTGTATGCCTTCCCTTGATCTCTTGGGCCTCTTACTTAGTATTAAAGGTACAAAGAACCTAGAACTTATTCAGGCTGAATCCTACATTATACACTGAAATGCTTATCTCGGTATAACCAATTACTGATTGTTTGTTTATTTGTATGCCTTCCCTTGATCTCTTGGGCCTCTTACTTAGTATTAAAGGTACAAAGAACCTAGAACTTATTCAGGCTGAATCCTACATTATACACTGAAATGCTTATCTAGGTATAACCAATTACTGATTGTTTGTTTATTTGTATGCCTTCCTTGATCTCTTGGGCCTCTTACTTAGTATTAAAGGTACAAAGAACCTAGAACTTATTCAGGCTGAATCCTAAATTATACACTGAAATGCTTATGTAGGTAGGTATAACCAATTACTGATTGTTTGTTTATTTGTATGCCTTCCTTGATCTCTTGGGCCTCTTACTTAGTATTAAAGGTACAAAGAACCTAGAACTTATTCAGGTTGAATCCTACATTATACACTGAAATGCTTATCTAGGTATAACCAATTACTGATTGTTTGTTTATTTGTATGCCTTCCTTGATCTCTTGGGCCTCTTACTTAGTATTAAAGGTACAAAGAACCTAAAACTTATTCAGGCTGAATCCTACATTATACACTGAAATGCTTATCTAGGTATAACCAATTACTGATTGTTTGTTTATTTGTATGCCTTCCTTGATCTCTTGGGCCTACTTACTTAGAATTAAAGGTACAAAGAACCTAGAACTTATTCAGGCTGAATCCTAAATTATACACTGAAATGCTTATCTAGGTATAACCAATTACTTATTGTTTGTTTATTTGTATGCCTTCCTTGATCTCTTGGGCCTCTTACTTAGTATTAAAGGTACAAAGAACCTAGAACTTATTTAGGCTGAATCCTAAATTATACACTGAAATGCTTATCTAGGTATAACCAATTACTGATTGTTTGTTTATTTGTATGCCTTCCTTGATCTCTTGGGCCTCTTACTTAGTATTAAAGGTACAAAGAACCTAGAACTTATTCAGGCTGAATCCTACATTATACACTGAAATGCTTATCTAGGTATAACCAATTACTGATTGTTTGTTTATTTGTATGCCTTCCTAGATCTCTTGGGCCTCTTACTTAGTATAAAAGGCACAAAGAACCTAGAACTTATTCAGGCTGAATCCTAAATTATTCACTGAAATGCTTATGTAGGTATAACCAATTACTGATTGTTTGTTTATTTGTATGCCTTCCCTTGATCTCTTGGGCCTCTTACTTAGTATTAAAGGTACAAAGAACCTAGAACTTATTCAGGCTGAATCCTACATTATACACTGAAATGCTTATCTCGGTATAACCAATTACTGATTGTTTGTTTATTTGTATGCCTTCCCTTGATCTCTTGGGCCTCTTACTTAGTATTAAAGGTACAAAGAACCTAGAACTTATTCAGGCTGAATCCTACATTATACACTGAAATGCTTATCTAGGTATAACCAATTACTGATTGTTTGTTTATTTGTATGCCTTCCTTGATCTCTTGGGCCTCTTACTTAGTATTAAAGGTACAAAGAACCTAGAACTTATTCAGGCTGAATCCTAAATTATACACTGAAATGCTTATGTAGGTAGGTATAACCAATTACTGATTGTTTGTTTATTTGTATGCCTTCCTTGATCTCTTGGGCCTCTTACTTAGTATTAAAGGTACAAAGAACCTAGAACTTATTCAGGTTGAATCCTACATTATACACTGAAATGCTTATCTAGGTATAACCAATTACTGATTGTTTGTTTATTTGTATGCCTTCCTTGATCTCTTGGGCCTCTTACTTAGTATTAAAGGTACAAAGAACCTAAAACTTATTCAGGCTGAATCCTACATTATACACTGAAATGCTTATCTAGGTATAACCAATTACTGATTGTTTGTTTATTTGTATGCCTTCCTAGATCTCTTGGGCCTACTTACTTAGTATTAAAGGCACAAAGAACCCTGTCCAGCTAGATATATTTTTGTATCGGGTAGATACCTCTGAAAAATTGTAACCTTTCGCCTCTGGTTAGTGGTTAGTGACCCCGACTAAAATGACGAAAGACCCCACGGTAAAACTTTTTGAATTGAGCACAATGTTTTATTCTGTATCTGGGTGTGATTTATATACAGAGTGATTTATAATATACTAATAACCTCCCGCTCGTGAGTTCTTTATATAACGCTAAATAACTTTGTAATATCAGGTTTGGCTTCTTTATATAACGCCAAATAACTTTGTAATATCAGGTTTGGCTTCTTTATATAACGCTAAATAACTTTGTAATATCAGGTTTGGCTTCTTTATATAACGCTAAATAACTTTGTAATATCAGGTTTGGCTTCTTTATATAACGCTAAATAACTTTGTAATATCAGGTTTGGCTTCTTTATATAACGCTAAATAACTTTGTAATATCAGGTTTGGCTTCTTTATATAACGCTAAATAACTTTGTAATATCAGGTTCGGCTTCTTTATATAACGCTTAATAACTTTGTAATATCAGGTTTGGCTTCTTTATATAACGCTAAATAACTTTGTAATATCAGGTTCGGCTTCTTTATATAACGCTAAATAACTTTGTAATATTAGTTTATTTGTATGCTTTCCTTGATCTCTTGGGCCTATTTCAGACACGTGGGCGTATGTTTGCATGCTCATGTATGTAGTACGCATGCCGAAACTGGGATCAATTGGAAGTCTGGAATAGTATGTACAAAAGTTTGTTTGCGGCGACGAGCAAAATACTCACTCAAACAAAAATCTCCATGACAGAAAAAGGCCCTTTCTATGATTCTGGGTTATTTTTTTTCATGTCCACTACTGACTGTAAAAATCTTGTCTTAGTGGTTAATAGAGAGCTGCGCTTAGAAATGCATAAACGCGCATGCGCGGCGGACATCTTTGAGTGCTCCGCACATGGACTAGTTTGCACGGGCTTGTCACGGACATGAAATAATTATCGTAAATAAGGACCGTGATAAAACTTATGAAAACTTGTTTTTTATTGAGTAACTTAATATAACACAGGACGGTTTTTATTAAAGTCGTGGTCCTAACTTTCGTACTAATTGAATTACTAATAGATTTTGAATCGATTTTTACAATCATTCACTACTTAATACAATACATCATAGCCAGTTCTACTTTTTAGATCAAGTCCGTATCCGAATTTTCAGGTCATCTCCATTGTTTAACTATCGAAATATTAATATTACATGACTCAATAATAATAATGATATTAAAATGCGAATAAAACACGAAAAGGCGTTCATTCTACAAAAACAGATAATGCAACCACAAACGGCAGTTAAAACTTTCAAACAATCGTACTTAAGTCTTCAAAACACTTTGGCCAGGTACCCCCCCCCCCCCCTTGCTCCATTGTGTTCTAAGCGATTCATAGCGCATTGTCCAAGACAATGAAAGCCTTGGCTGCGTAGGGCGGGGGTCCTAAACATCGGACATTGGATGGCAAACAATACGCCTGCAAATTAGCCAGACGGAGACAAGGCTGTGAAAACTTAACTGCAAGTTTCAGCAATTGATAGTAAGGGATCCTATTCACGTTGTTCAAGGGCGTCGTCTCACGTATGACAAGACTAAGCCTTACCCTTACCAAGAAAAAGTCTAATTGAAATAGTGACGCAATATAACTTACTTACCATTACTTACTTAGATTTACGTCCTCGTACTTCGAAATCTCGAAAACTCATAAGCATTAGTAAATATAAAATGTTGTGGAAGTTAATGATACATTCGCGGTTTTCCACAGAATCAGTTTTTAGGGTTTCGTAGCCAAAATAGCAAAAACGTCTGTCTGTCTGACCGTCCGTATGTCACCGGCATTTTACTCAAAGACTACTCAATAAATATTGATGACATAGGGGGCTTGTAGTAGCCCCTACTTAGTTTGGTAGCTAAATAATAAAAATAAATATTTTTAGGGGGGGCACTCCGGGAACACGTTGATGTTGGCCGAAAAATGTTTTTTTCAGCAAACGTCAACGTGTTGCACATCATTCGACAGGTCTTTCAAAACATTTGAAGATTCTAATATTTTTTTTGATTGAGTAAATATTTTTGGAAATAATCCCTCTGAAAGTTAAATTCCCCCCCCCCCCCCCCCAACTTTTAAACCGTGTGAACAAAAAATATGAAAAAAATCACGAAGATAGCGTTTTATAAATACTTTAAACTAAAATTATTTTGGAAATGATCGAATATACCGTCATTGAATAATAGCCGAAAAACTGTGTTTCTCAACGTGTGCCATGAACGCCTTCTGCTGATGCAATTATTCAAATCTGCAGAACCCTACACTGAGCATGATCCGACATGCTCTTGATTGGTTTTTCTATACATATTAAAATGCGCGAACCTTGAACCTTTCCTATGATAAAAAATCGGGAGGAGACACAAATTCCTAGATCATCTGAAAAGCGTCAAAAATAATTTTGCAAATGAGTTCGCAGATAATGCGACGCATGTGACGCATAATGTATAAATCTTAGTGACCGCTATAAGTTTGCTTGAGGTTAATATTTTTACTTTACTAATTTTATTTTTAACTAGCTGACTTACGCAACTTCGTCTGCGTAAATTTTCCTCGTTTTTGCAACATTTCTCATTGCTGCTCCGCTCATATTGGTCGTAGCGTAGTGTTATATAGCCTACAGGCTTCCACGATAAATGGGCTATCCAACAGTGAAATAATTTTTCAATTAGGATCACTAGTTCCTGAGATTACCGCGTTCAAACAAACAAACAAACAAAGTCTTCAGCTTTATAATATTATATTATAGATAATATAATTTGTGTAATTTGCCAAACTTCTTGGCAGTATATGATTAGGTATAAATGAGACAAAAGATGTAGTATAGTCTGGTTATAATTATCCAAAGGTGCATCTTATATACTAACGACTTCGTGTTGATAACAGATAGTAGAAACATTTAATAGATACTGAACGTGCGATAAGGAACATAAGATTGTGATGTAGATTGTAGATACAGCACAAAGATATTGTACTGTAACAGTACACCCCCCTTTAAAAAAAAAATATGGTAATAGTGTTTACAATATAAATTTGACCTAGACCTTACTAGTTATTTGCTGATGTATATAAATAATAATGCTATTGTACGCGGTGGAATTTGATGACGCCTGTTGTGGTGTGATTTGCTGACGTCTGTAATTTTGACTTAGCTGTTGCACGAGTGTTTATTATTTTTTTCCGTTAAACTCTTCATTCTTCTGTCCAGTGTTTTCATTATGCCGTAAATTAGGATCACGCCGATTGTTAAAATAATCTGTCCCATTGCAACATTTCTTGTCCACCGTAAGTCCTCCTGGATCAGGTTACGGAGTTGGTCCGCTTCGTTTTGATTGAGGCAATTGTCCGTATTGTATGTTATCTGGTCCTTAGAACTTTGATTTCCCATTTTAGATGTCTTGTTGTTACGAGTAGTTGTGAATTAATGGTATATGTTAAGATCTATGTTAATATATATACGAATAGCTTGCTTATATCAGCGATTTTTTTATAGACGTACTACTGGCTTTACTTTACGTCCCGATCGTGTAGTGTACGTGTGTGAATGCCTGTCGCAATCCTTTGAATCTGGCACGTAGTTTGATTCGTCATTGATCATGAAAGCTGGTTTCAATCTATCAATTGATATCACTGTCTCTTTATCCCTAATTCTAATGCAAAATGTTTTATCTGTTTTACTAATTACTGGGTAGGGTCCTTCATACGGCGGTGTCAGGGCTTTCTTAATTCTATCACACCGAACAAATACGTGTGAGCATTCTTTGAGTTCGGGATGCACAAATATAGCTTGATTGTGTTTTTTTCTTTTCGGAATTGATGTCATTTGTGTGATGTCCTTTTGAATTTGTTTTACAAACTCTTCGTACGTTGATAACTGTGCTGCTGATGACTCAAAAAATCCTCCAGGGAGTCGTATTGGCGTTCCATATGTCATCTCTGCTGAACTATAACCTGTGTCTTCTCGCAAGCTACTCCGCAACCCGAGTAAAACTGTTGGAATTTCTTTTAACCAATTTTCGTTGGATTCTCTTGTCATTAAAGCCGCCTTTAAAGTTCTATGAAATCTCTCTATCATTCCATTGGATTGTGGATGATAAGGTGTTGTCCTAATTTTATGTATTCCCAAAAATTGTGAGAGTGACTCAAATATTCTTGATTCAAACTGTCGGCCTTGATTCGTAGTAATGCGCAATGGACATCCAAAACGAGTAATCCATCCTTCGAAAAGTGTCTTGGCTACTGTTTCTGCAGTTATATCTTCTACCGGAAATATTTCGGGCCATGACGTACAACGATCTATGATTGTGATTAAATATCTCTTCCCTTATGAAATCGGAAGTGGTCCGGCGATGTCAATATGTAATTGTTCAAAACGTTGCGCTGTCATAAATGTACCAGGAGGTGATATCGTATGTCGTTGTATTTTTAATTTTTGGCAGGCTATACATGATCTACACCAATTATTGATATCTTTGTTCATATACGGCCATAAATACCTTTGGTTTATCATTTTTCTCGTAGTTCTTTTTCCTGGATGGCTCATACCATGAATGGTATCGAAAATTTGTTTGCGAAAATGCTTTGGTAAGTAGGGGCGGCTTTTTCCAGTAGACGTGTCGCAGGTGATGTTTATTGTGGAACCCGGAAGCGTAATGTTTTTGAATTTTAATCTTTTATTGTCATGTAATTTACTTAGTTCATTATCTGTTGATTGACATTTTTCCAATTCAGCGTAATCGATAGGTGATGGCACGTATATTTCCTCTATTCGAGATAAGGCATCGGCGGTAATATTGTCACGTCCGCTTATGTGTTGAATGTTGGTACTGTATTGTGAAATGAAATCTAACTGCCGGACCCGTCGCGGTGTATCGTTTGATGATGGTTTTTGGGAGAATGCGTATGTCAAAGGTCGGTGATCCGTAAATATTGTAAATTCTCTTCCCTCGATTAATCTATGAAAATGTTTGACGGCCATGTATATTCCTAACAGCTCTCTGTCAAACGTAGAATATTTTTGTTGAGTTTCGCTCAATTTTTGTGAAAAAAATTCTAATGGTTCCCAATTGCGTCCGGATTTTTGTTGTAAAACTCCACCAACGCAAGTAGCACTAGCGTCGGTCATAAGCGCTAGTGATGCGTTGCGGGAAGGATGCGCTGTTAACACTGCGTTTTTCATGCTTTCCTTGCATTTTTCGTAAGCTTTGTCTGCTTCCGTTGTCCAAGGAACAGGTGAATTATCGTTCTTTTTTGAACCATGTAGATATTCGTTTAAAATTCTTTGATTTTCCGCTGCGCGTGGAATATTACTTCTGTAGAAATTGACCATGCCCAAAAATCTTCTTAATTCTTGAATTGTTTTCGGTTTGGGAAATTCCATGATTGCTTTGTAATTTTCTTCGGTAGGGTGTATTCCTTGGCTCGTTATATGATAACCTAAGAAATCTATTTCCCTTCTGAGAAATTCGCATTTTTCGAGATTAATGGTTATTCCATTCTCGTGTAAACGTTTGAAAACCGTTTCTAAATGCTGATAATGCAAATCTTCGTTGTCCGATGCGATGAGACAGTCGTCTACAAATATAAATACGAAGTTTAAATCTCTAAATAAGGAATCCATGAATCGTTGAAATGTTTGTGCCGCATTGCGTAATCCGAAAGGCATTCTTAAGTACTCAAAAAGTCCAAAAGGTGTGATGATGGCTGTTTTTTCTATATCTTTAACAGGAATACAATGGTATGCTTTACGTATATCTATCTTGCTTAGTATCTTCTTATTTTCTAATATGTATGTAAAGTCAGTTAATCTTGGTAGTGGGTATTTGTCCGGTACTGTCGTGCTATTGAGCATTCGATAGTCTCCGCACGGTCTCCATTCGCCATTTTTCTTTTTTACCATATGTAATGGGCTTGCCCATGGGCTATCTGACGGTCGGCAAATTCCGAGTTCTATCATATTTTGAAATTCCTTTTTGGCTATGTCGTATTTTTCTGGAGGTAATGGTCTTGCCCGATCTGCGACGGGTGGTCCTGTAGTGATAATGTGATGTCCAATCTTATGTTTGGGCGCATTGCGGAGAGAGGACCCTTTCGTGATGTCTTCGTATTTGTTTAAAAGTTGCGTAATACGTGGATTCGTTCCCACTGCGATAGTACGAATTGTTTGTTGTGTCGCTTTTTCCGAAGTTACATGCGTTGTCAGCTCTGTAACTTTGTCGATAAGTTTGCGACCTGCTATGTCGACTAATAGTTTATAGTGCTCTAGAAAATCTGCTCCAATTATTGGTTGTGTAACATCGGCGATTACAAAATTCCATTTATAACATCGTTGTAGTCCTAAATTCAAGGTAAGCGTCTTCTCGCCGTAAGTCCTAATTTTAGTCCCATTTGCAGCGTATAGTGTGTATTGTTCATTTTGTAAAATTGAATGTCTCTGTTGCTTGCTAATGACTGAAATATTTGCGCCCGTGTCAATCAAAAACTTCATACCACTTTTTCGGTCGGTAATGGTGAGGCGATTGGATGGGTGGATTGCACAGAGTTTCGCCGTTGTCTGTGCTCTTATTCGTTTCCCTGGTTCCGTACGTAAGTCATTGGTTTCCAACCGCATGGTTTAATGCAGTTCTTTGCATATTTTCCGAATCTTTCGTGGTAGTAACAAAATCGATTTGCACCTCTATAGTTTGTTCTCGGCCTCATAATCGGGAATTGTTGACGTTTCTTGAAATGATTGTGCGTGTTGGGTCGATAGCCATATTGACCTTGCTGAATTGCGTCAATATCTATCTGTAATTTTGCTAGCTGGGCTAAAATGCATGCTGTATTGTTGTCGTTTGAAGTGTCGTTGCTAACAGCTGATATTTCGGTTACTTTTGAATTCATTATTATTTTGTCTGCAATTTGGCTCAGTTTGTCAATTTCCATGTCTTCCGTAACTGCTAGAACCGTAGTAACTGATGTTGGTAAAAGCCTGAACCATAGTAGTTTAATTGTTTCGTCACTGATTTTTCCTCTCCCGAGGACTCGCATTTGACGTAATAACTGCGAAGGTTTTTGATCACCGAGTTCTGTCTCTAATATTAATTTTTGAAACTGTCGCTGTTCTGTTTCTTCGTAACAATCAATTAAACGTTCCTTGATGTTTTTGTATTTATCTGTAGTCGGTGGTGAAGTGATTAGGTCACTAACTTGTAGTATTTCTTCCTTGGATAACTTTGCTATTACTGTACAGTATTTGTATTCGTCTCCTTGCTTCTGTGGTGCTAATATGGCTTCTAGTTGCGTGAACCATAATCTTGGTTGGTCTTTCCAAAATTCCGGAATGCGGGATAAAACCGAGGTGCCAGCAGCTACTTCAAGTGTTCCTTGCTGATTTATGTTCGCCTTGCACGGTGATTGTGCCATGTTTCTTGCTGCGTATTCGTTCGTCGGGGTCACCAATTTGCCAAACTTCTTGGCAGTATATGATTAGGTATAAATGAGACAAAAGATGTAGTATAGTCTGGTTATAATTATCCAAAGGTGCATCTTATATACTAACGACTTCGTGTTGATAACAGATAGTAGAAACATTTAATAGATACTGAACGTGCGATAAGGAACATAAGATTGTGATGTAGATTGTAGATACAGCACAAAGATATTGTACTGTAACATGTAACGTAACCCTAGAAACCCGGATGACGTCACAATTTACATTGGAAATTTTGTAGTTGAGTAGCCAGTCGTTTAGACCAACTTGTTTTGTTATATCGCGTTCATACTCTATTTGATAATAAACCTATTGCAAACAAACCTTTTCCGGGATTTCCCCCGGGCAATAATATTCGCAACCGACAATCAATAATCATTATATTCTATCCGAGTATGGCGTCTTTAAACATACATATACGTAATGTTGAAGGTTGTCATAAAATTAAATATATTGTAAGTAGTAAAGATATATATATATATCTTAATGTGTTTTAAAGCGAAAGGCAATTGAGCTACTGACTTAATACGAATACTCAATACGAGAGAACTGCATCACATAAAAAGCTGAAAGGATCATGGGAAGTTTCACTATACCTATCGTTTGATTTTGTGTAGAAATAGAGGGTCTAAAAATGAAAAAAAAAAAGAATTGATGAGAATTAATTCATCTTAACTGTCTAGCTATCACGGTTCAAGAGATACAGCCTGGTGACAGACAGCGGAGTGTTAGTAATAGCTAGTATAGTATTATACGAGTATTATCTGTAGTAATAGAGTCCCATTTTTACCCTTTGGTTACAGAACCCAAAAAAGATTTTTAACATTTTCTAATTTCACTTTAGATACATAATTTTACATTATACTCTATGTGTTTCTGTGTTTTGTGGTAGATTAATTAAAATTTTAGCGACAGCAGCCTAATGGCTAAGGCATTGGACGCGCGGGTTCGAATCCTACCAATTTTACTACCGACGTGAACCCACTCTTAACACAAGCCATTGAGCTTAACTGGAGGGGTTAGTAGGATTGCTAGTAACGTGGGACTCACAATCCCACATTGCTAATTATTACTTTAAAAAAAATACCACCTAGGCAAGTTGAGACTGATAATAATATAATATCTAATAATAATATCTTGGGACAACTCACACAACGCTATTTGATCTAAAACTAAACAGAGCATGTATATGGGAACCAGACAACTGATAAACGTACTTATATAATTCTAAATACATACATATGATAGATAAATAACACCGAGACACAGAATAAGTCATCGTGCTCATAATACAAAGTATCATCCTGAGGGGGAATCGAACCCACGACCTCTGGCTTAGCAGTGAGGGTCACTAACCACTAGACCAACAGGCCAGTTAAAACAGACATACAATTCGTTAATAAATCGGTTTGACGAAATCCATTTCTAAGGCGTTCAAAAATGGAATAAAAGTTTGCATAATAATCACCAATCTGAATCTATATCAAATACGCGCGGGCCATTAATGAATGAAGAAGTTTGTATCTTCGAAAGTCCTTATTCGCATGTTATTGAAACGTGGTTAACATTTTAGCTCCTACAAAAGTGAAGATAATGGGTACACAATAGGACGTTACATAGTTCTCATGATTTAACCGACTCACATTTACTATCACATGGTAAACTGTCAATCCTTTCGTAAAAAACCCTTTTTTTACTACGTTTTTATGGTACAATAACATGTAAATCGAAGTACTAAACAATAATGACGTTGTTTTTACGTCATAAAACTACGCTTTACTATCAGTAAAATACGTAGGTAAGTACTTTTTGGTATACGATTTTGGTAACTAATGGGTTGGCTTATTTGGTTGTATCTGAATGTGTCCATCGACAAATCGCTCGGCGCACAACGTTTTTATGTCGCTATCGTGGGCGTTTACCTGTGGAACTACTGCTTGGTCTATATGTAGTGCCACGATTAAAAACATGTATCGTGGACTTTCCAATGTTATCGTTGACACTAATCATGGGCAAATATATCTCCCATGGTTCTTTGATGTGCAACGCGCGAAGGTCATTTTTCATAGACATTTCTTGCCGATTACTTTATCTATACAAAAATCTTTATATATATAATTCTACTGTACGTGTGTATGTCAATGAACTCCTCCTAAACAGCTGGGCCGATTTTAATATTCTTTTTTGCGTGTTTTCCAGTGGATTCGAGAGTAGATTAGATTCACAATTGAAACCAATTCACAAAAAAAGAGGCGGTTCGAAGTTCGCGGTTCGTTATATGTCCTGTATATCGACGAAAAGCACCGAGCTTCAGGTCTTGTTTTATAATACGCGACAGAGTCTTAGCGGGAATCTTCATTTCTCGCGATAAGATTTATTTACTTCCGGATGGCATTTCGACGAATTCTGACTTTAACAGCATTAACAGCCTTTGTAGTTCTAACAGCACGCGGCCGCCCCGATCTCTTATGGTCTTCGACAGAGGAAGTGTTGTTGTATCTGTTGATAGTACGATATACGAACATACGGCTGATACCGAGCTTTTGAAGTGTTTGGAATATGACCGACGGCTCCATACCCACTTTCTGCAAGGCGATCACCGCAATCCTATTTTCTTGAACACCTCAATCCATATTGTAATTTGATAATGAACAAGAAAAAGTATGTGAAATGGAAATTGAAAGTTAAAGAGAAACTTTTAAAAATAATAAACGCATTCCAAATTCGAAGTAATTAAAAAGTTTAAAAAAAGAATAGTTTTTATGTAACAGTATTTATGGCTGGACTAGCTATATATAAAAAAATAAAAAAATCAGAAACAGAAAACCGAGTCGTAGTCCCGCGATTGGAAGGTATTCCTTCCAATAATTTATTATAAGTTTCTTTAGTAGGTATTAATTATTAAGTATCATAAAACAGCAAAACTCATAAACATTTATAAATACATAAATAAGGTACCTTACGGTATTGCATCTTTGGGGATTCTTAAACTCAATGGTGAGCTCCTAGACGATATCTACCAAATTTCCCTATTGTCGACTTGAGAAGGGGGACGTAGCCCTACATTTTTTATGCTTCATTTATTTCCAATTTGCAATAGCCATTTATATCAACTCGACAGTATTATGTTAAAGAAAGATAAGTCTTTATTTATTTGAAAATGTTTGTTTACTTTTTTCTGATGTCATTAGTTACTAATGGATACATTAAATTACTAAATTAAGGAATAACTTAAATTAAAAAATAAAAATATTTTACTAATTTTTTTTAAAGGTAATACCACCGTAGCCAATAAAAAACAGGTATAACATAATTATCACGACCCATGACCACGACCTTTAATATCCGATATAATCAGTACAAGTCAATTGGATCCCGAAACAGTCGTCACAAACTTGTCTTATCTCCGACGATGAGCTCTTGAATGCTGATTACCCGGCGAGACCCTCAAATGAACTGAAACGAGTCAGTGTCGAGTGGATCGGGGGCATTCGGGGCTATCGGAGTTTGTCCCATCTCCGGAGTGTCATTAGTTAATGTTGCGGCCAGTTTCTACGGAGATTTAATCTGGCCGCAGTCTGAGATCAGTCGATTCGCCCCCGCTTCCTCACCGTCCGATCTTATCTCTCCGTCATTACCGTTCCACCGACGATAACGCGCCCTCCCCGTTCTATACTGTTTCTGATTAATACAACTCTATTACTTCTAACTTTTATTATGTCTGACGTAAGTCGCCGAATTCTAAATTCGGTAGCCGCTCATTAATTCCGCCCATTAAACCCGCTCCATTACATGGTCAAACGAGAGCATATCAGTGTATCGCAACCACAACGCGCACGTATGAACGAAACAATTAACACATTCATCCACAAATCTGGCGCCGACCGAGCCTTAATTTAAAACGAGGGAGCGTTTTAAATTACGATTGTGCTACATTAAGGCACGGAGAGGAAAATATTTGGAAACAAGGAGGCGTGCCGCCTTGGGGTTGAATCCCCTCGGAATAGAAATAGTTTCCGGCCCTGTCGTGGAATTACGACCGGGCTCGGGTCAATGGAATGAATTTTGATTTTGCTTTTTCTATCGAACCGAATCCGGATTATTGTGCTTCGTGTCCGCGCCCTCCGTCAGTTTACTTATGCAAACCGACCAGCCCACCTGGCCCAGTGCTTGTATAAATTTGAATATTTATAAGTACCCCACCGACCTCTAGAATTTTTATGACATTGCGAATTTGATACTACGTAAAAAAAATATTCCGTAAATTTTCCTCAATCTTCAATTATTTTCCTTTGGTACAATCTTGAGCTTTCACGGAATTTGTTTTTCATAAGTAATGCAGAAGGAAATACTAAGAATTTCGTTATGTACACAAATACAAGCTCGAAGTGTGAGTAATATTTATTACGGTGGAATACTCTCGCTTATGGCTATGAGGCTTTGCAAAGCGTATACACAGCGGCGTTTTTTCCTTTTAATAACTTTGTATGGTGCTGTCAGTAACGTATAGAGTGTAGATGATCTGATTTCGTGAATACAATAGAAATGAAAGGAGTCTTTTGAAACTGTTTATGATGCGGAAGTACACAATAAAAGCACAGGCAGTTGTCCGCGTTCGGTAAAGAGTTGGGTCGTAAACAAGCAATAAACGTCTAGTATTTCATTTTGGGGAGGGTCCGCGTATCTCTACTCATTTTCTGACAGTAAATTTGCTTGTAAAAATATCACAATACCGAAGGTTTATTGTTTTTCTCCTAATTGTCGATTTTATGTTCGCGTGAGTACAGACGTTAATTGGGCTATAAATGTACCCTGTATGTTTTACGGATTTATTGCTGTTATAGCTTTTATGTCTTTCTTTTGGTGTTTGAAAAAGGTCAAAGGTGGTGTTTCTCTTTATTATTCTGTGTAACACACTTCTAAACAGCTATAAAATAATCACATTTCTGGGGTCACAAACCTTTTTACTAACCGATTTGTCTATATCTATACTATTATTATAAAGAGGAAAGATTTGATTGTTTGTTTGTATCAAATAGGCTACGAAACTACTGGATGGTTTTGAAAAATTCTTTCATCGTTGTGAAACTTCACTAACCCCGGGTGACATAGGCTATTTTTTATCCCTGCATTCCCACGGGAACGAGAATAACACGGGTGACACCACGAGGCGTCCGCTAGTCCCTACTAATGTATAAATGTGAATGTAAGTTTGTTTGTTACGCTTTCACGCGAAAACTACTCAACCGATCATCATGAAACTTTGTACACATATTCTTGGAGGTGTTAGAAGTAACATAGGATTATATATAAAAAAAGGGGAAAATTTACGCAGACGAAGTTACGCGGGACAGCTAGTGTTAAATAAATTAAATTTGATAAAACAAATGAATGACGTCACTATTACGTTGAAAAGGTAAAAGGCCTTTGAATAAAATTCAAATGTACCTACTAAAAACTGGAAAACAAATTCTCTGTTCGATATCTAATAACAAAACGATGTCAAAATTAACAATTTGGATGAAATTGTTTGATTCCGATTTAAACAACCATTAGGCTATGAAAACGAACAATTTTATTATATTGTACCGGAAGCTAATTTCTAACAAAATAAAAATACAGCCCTGTATATAATTCATATAAAGGTTTAAAAATAAAAATAAAAAATGTAATTAAAGCATGGACGGATGGACATATAGCGGAACTTTAGTTCCATTGTCATTCTTTGGGTATGAAATTCTTAAGTACCTACTAGAGTCCTTATTATACACATGTCATTAATGTAATATTTAATGCAATTCATAAATCAAAATTACAAATGGATCTTTTTAGGAAACATAACAAATCAGACTTAATGCAACATCCTGGTTTTGTTGGCTATGCAAACTAATATGACCTAAATAATTGTTTAAACATTCAAAGTTCAAATACACAAATCAAGCTGGATTTATCCAACTACATGCGACAACACACGTTGAAAGCCACATCGGCTTTGCTCGTAAATTTTCTAACAATAAAAGGATATTATCATAGCGACGTAAAATGTTTACGGCCACTGACATAAGTGAGATGGCACGATTTTTATCAAAGAAAGAAATCAAAGGAAAACTATCGTGTGTATTTGAATAATTTATTGCGAGCTCAATATAAATAACAAAGTAACTAAATAATTTATGAAGATTTTTTTCCGACTCTTAAATTGACTTCGTTTTGAGTTCTAACAAATGCCAACGTGGTAAGGCTGGCCCGTGACCACGATCGGTGCAATTCGATCGAAACGTCGGGTAAATAAAAGATTCGTACCTTTAAATAATTTACGCGATTATGTCCCGAAATATAACTAATATGTGGTAAGGTTTTATCGTATTGATATCAGCTGTCATAATTATTGCTAGGTGGTATGTACTCATTATTATTTTTCATGAATTATCTAAAATCTTTTTTTTTTTTAGTTAATTGAATTCTAAGAAGTCTAATATGCTATGATCTGATGAGGACATCTAAATCATGAAACCTTCATACGGCAATATCTTTGATTCCATTTTAAACGAATAATTATTACACACTACACAACTTACCATTATCAAAAATAAACTAAAACAGCTAGTTCATCACAAAATCACAACAAACAACCTGCTCATAGTAACCGAAGTTGTTCCAGAAAGTACTCTGTAATACCAACTATGTGTAAATTTACACTACCTAGATACATATAGCTAAGTATACATATCTATATCAGGAACGAGTATTGTGTAATACTGGAAACTCAAAATCCATTTGTCGGTTAGTTTGAAATTGGATGGCTCTACGCAAACAAACCAATCTGTGTACAATACTAGTAGTATCCGATCAGAAATCTAATGTTAGGCTAACGATCATTAACTTCAATAAACATTAGCCGTATAATTTTAGCTATTGTATTTGGTTATTGTGAAACAACAATGTTGCATTAAAAATCATTGTTCGAAATGCAATAGGTATCTAACAAAATAGTCAATTCGCATTGATGATACTGTATTTAGTTAATTTAATATTCAACTTAATGTACCATTTCACCAACATAAATAATTTCATTGTTTAAATAAATTAGAAGTAAACATTAGCCGTTGTAGATAAAATTAGGAATACTAACGTTTTTTAAAAACTAGCTGACTAGCGCAACTTCGTTTGCGTCAATTTTCACAGTTTTTGCAACATTTCTCATGCTGCTAGGCTCCTGTTAGTCGTAACGTAACATTATATAGCCTTCCTCGGTAAATGGGCTATCCAATCGTCAAACAATTCGAACCAGTAGTTCGTTAGATTATCGCTTTCAAACAAATAATCAAACTCTAGCTCTATAATCTACACTAATATTATAAAGAGGAAAGATTTGTATTTTTGTATGTAATGAATAAACTCAAAAAGTACTGGACCGATTTTAATAATTATTTTTTGTTGGATAGCCCATTTATCGAGGAAGGCTATAGGCTATATAACATCGCGCTACGACTAATAGGAGCGGAGCAGCGATGAGAAATGTTGCAAAAACGGGGAAAATTTACTCATACGAAGTTGCGCAGGACAGCTAGTATTAGTATATAAGTATTAAGTTTTTTATTTACCTATGTATTTGTATGATATGGGCCTTAGTAGCCTGAAATAAATGGTTATTATTATTAGTATAGAATAGGAATACTAACATTCTAATTCCTAACTTCGATCTTAACGGAGCCTTATCTTAGTCTACTACGCAGAAGGTGTTATAGCAGAAGTGTGCCACTGTCTATTCACTCTCAATGACCCAGACCAGTGAAAGATTAGACGCAGCTGTGCCATTAAAAAGCTTTCTGAAGTAATAAGGGGTATAACTTTTGCCGCAAACGGTCGTCCACGTATTGACCGGATAGTGGAAACGATGCTGAGCTTTCCATCTGCTCATTCGCCAATGAGTCGCGAACACTAGCTCCTCAATTTATTTAAAACGACTTACAAAAAGGCTTTTTATTTTTTGCCTTCTTTTCACTATATGACATAATGGCACAGTTGAAAAACTATAATGTGAACAAGGCTTTACTTAATTGCCTGTCATAGGCATTCAATACATTTAAATTGAAATAAGTATTGTTATCTCACCAAACCAATGAATAAACACAATTTATTTTTCAGTCTCTTTTTGCTTTCTGAACAAATAACAAAAAGGCTTTAAAATTACTTGACGGTGATTACTTATCCTACCACAAAAATCCAATTTCAATTTAGCTATCCAATTTGGTACACAATTAGATAACACAAAGACAGATTCCTTTAGTCTATAAAGCCAAAGTTTGAAGCCAAAATCATTTGGAAATTCGGTCTACAATGTCTTTGAAATAAACTAGTTTGTAATTTAAGCCGGCAACTTTGTTACAGTCCATCAAGCCAGGAGCTAATAAATCTATCTAAATGTCTATCTCGACTTCTTTGAAAATAGAAGAGCGATAACTAAGTTCCAAACTAGGTTAAATATTTGCGAAGAGTCTTGAAATTAGTTCTGTGAGTGTATCGATTAAATTCATTAATACGTTTTAGAATTTCTAATACGACTTCACAAGCATACCTAGTAGATACATAAATAGTACCTTAATGAAAACACAGTCACTTCCTGCCTCTCGCTGAAGGCTATCCCACTCGCCACTCAGACGGTCTTCTTGATGGTGGTTCGCAACAGTGTCAGTTATTCTTCCGTGAAAAGTAATGTCCGTGAGTAGTAAGTATAATTACTAGGCAAATTACGAAGAGCGCGGTGCTGTGACATTCAGATCTTTAGATGGACTAGAGTGACGCTTACCAACAGACGCACGACTCGTCATACATTTCGTTACAAGTGGCATGAAAACTAATTAAATGATTGACGTGGTTGTGCATGCAAAACCGAGAATATCAAAATTGTTGATACGATTTTAGCGGTTTTGCGCGCGCAACAACGTCATACCATTCGATTAGTGTTTTGCCACTTGCCTAGAAGGGCAGGAATCTTGAGGTAAGATTTTTAACTTTTTTTTCTTATAAAGCTTTTTGTATTAATAATAGATCTACCCTGCCGCATATCCACAGCCTATTATTTAACTGTTGCGATGTCGTATACCGCATAGATCGCCCGGCGTTCTATGAAAGACATAATCGTGTAGGTACAATGTAAGACAATGTCTTATAGGCAGCCACTTTCTTCAAGCTTGATAGACTTAGACATAGAACAGTTCTTTAACGACAATGGAGCGAATGTACCTGGCTTTAATACAATGTGCAACATTGTTAGCCTATAACTGACTTTATATACGAGGCACACAGTTTTAACTTCAGATAGTCCTCAGCGGATATAGTTTAGGATTTAAAGTTCTGAGTACGTAATAACTGAAGTTAGTGTGTATTTTAGTTTTATTTGTGCACTTTCGCAGAGAGATTGTCAATGTAGATAGAAGATGTGCGTTACAATTTTGCAGATAAAATTTCAAAACGAGCCCTGTTTTTCTGCGCAAATGATTTTCAACGTAATATTTATGAAAGTTGAGGTTTTACGTCATTCTAATACAAAGGAAGGATCTTTCGACCAGGCGAGGTGATCGTGCCTGGCTTTCTGGTGCCTCGGCCCAAATATTAACGATGGCAACTTGTATAAAATAAAAGTACTTATCATCTGTGACAACTTCGCCTGCGCGATTTAATAGTTTTTCTTTTTACTGATTTCACCCACACAACTAGCAAAATATTGCAAGGCACTGCTTATTAGGAGATCTACATTGATTAAAGCTTTTAAATGTTATGAAATTAAAAAGGGTAGGTAGGTACTATGGGTCGACGCTAGCAGACACAAAGGAAACATTTTATATCTTGTTGTATATAAGTAGTCAAATTAATTCAATTCAATTCAGTTTATTTGTGAAACACATGTTACTTGGTACATTTACATTACACATGGTCTTACAAAATATATGACATTGTGTCTCTGTGTCCTGCCAAGCATAAGGCGTACAAATTTCATACATTAACATAAATGTCAGTGAAGTGAAACAGGAATTGCTACTCATAAATTTAACTTTAGTAATATTAATAATATCAATAGGAATAAATATATTATGCCACTGTTATTCAAAATAACTCTGATAGATATCTTATTATAAAAGCACACATTTGAAATGGTTTTAAACACATGTTGATACATGTTGTGGTATATTATTGTAAAAATGAAACCTATGAAAATTTATCATATCTAGGTGAAAATTTATCATTTTTACTTATATTATTCACAACAAGAAGTGCACTATGGTAGATGTATAACAAAGGGAGAGTCAAAACATTTAGCCTCATAAAGTAAGGCTTACAGCTATCTTTTTTCCGTATTCTACAAATGGATCTAAGGCATTTTTTTTGCTCTGAATACTTCGTCCTTGTTTGTAGAATTGCCCCAGAAAAGTATACCATAGTTAAGAATGGTGTCAACATACGCATGATAAGCACATAAATAAGAGCTGATTGGTTTTTGGTTTTGCTCAGCATGAACAAATTCGGGCTATGAAAGCAAGTCAATGATATCTAAAAAAATTCTAGTGTCAATCTCTTGAACGCTGGTGTTATTATATTTATGTCAATCTGATTGTTTTGTTTATTTATATTTCTGGATGTGATTAGTTGGTTGGTTTTGGTAAGATTTTTATTGTGAAACAACAATGTTGCATTAAAAATCATTGTTCGAAATGCAATAGGTATCTAACAAAATAGTCAATTCGCATTGATGATACTGTATTTAGTTAATTTAATATTCAACTTAATGTACCACCTTTAACTTTAGTAATAAGAATAAATATATTATGCTACTGTTATTCAAAGTAACTCTGATAGATATCTTATTATAAAAGCATTCTTCTAAATGTATCTACATTTGAAATGGTTTTAAATACATGTTGATACATGTTGTGGTATATTATTGCAAAAATGAAACCTATGAAAATTTATCATATCTGGGTGAAAATTTATCATTTTTACTTATATTATTCACAACAAGAAGTGCACTATGGTAGATGTATAATGAAGGGAGTGTCAAAACATTTAGCCTCATAAAGTAAGGCTTACAGCTATCTTAGCTTATTTATATTACTGGATGTGATTAGTTGGTTGGTTTTGGTAAGATTTATTTTTAAATTATTAAATTTAACCAGTCTATAATGGATGTCAAAGCTTTATTAATTTCAGATTCATATGAGATGTTACTGCGGTCAGTAAATATAGCAGGAGTGTCGTCTATGAACAAAATCATGGGACGTTCTATATACTTTTGAAAGTCCCGAGAATATGCTCCCTTGAGGCATGCCATAATTTATTGTTGCAACATCTGAGACTTTTTTTTAGTCGTAGTGCTCGGTACGATTTTGCTTATTTGAGTTACTTACTTGTTTCCTATTTGTTAGGCATGATTGTATTAGATAATGAACATTGCTTCTAATTTTTGTAAAAGGATCGGAAGAAGGGAAAAGGAAAGGATGAAACAACTTCGCGACGTAGCTGCGACAGACTTGCTGAGGATGGTTTACACAACGCTTTGTCAATCTATTCTTGAATACTGCATCTTTGCCTGGGGCGGTACTGCCAGTTCTCACCTTCTCATGTTAGAGCGAGCTCAACGAGCAGTGTTAAAGACGATGCTGAGGAAACCTCTCCGTTATCCAACTGTGGAACTTTGCCCGCATCTCCCAGGTTCTCAGTATCAGGAAAAATCACGCTCTTATGTCACAAAGAGGTGCTTGCTGCTGGCGACTACGAGAACATAATTGGGAAACGCGTCTTTAATGTCCCACACAATCCGGTCAAAACTGTTTTCGCGAAAAGATTCAGCTCCTACCTAAAGTCTTATGTATACAACAAAATAAATAAAACTCTGAAACTGTATCTTCTAACTTTCCGTGATGCTAAATAGGGAACTACTGAACTGGACTTATGACGAGACCGAAAACCTATTAAAGAGAATGGTATAGCGCTCTAAAATAGAAATTCAATCAGTAGTTTAAATAAATCTTATTGATATTTGTTAATTTTCTGATATATTGTTGTTATTTTGTTATTATATAATTAAACCATTGTAAACCTTAATAACTCTTGTTAATAGTACACAGTATGTTCTGTTTATTACCGCAATGTACAATATAATTGATTAATACTGGTCATCTAAGCTCCCTACAGGACAGCAGCTTAGCCTAGTGTGGGGAGTTCCGATATTTATTATAATGGTCAAAGAATTTTGTTACAATAAATTTTTGTACTCATAAGTGTTATATTCTATGGTAAATAAATTTTATTTTATTTTATTTTATTTAAAACTTTAAGTACGCAGAGTACGCTTCTGCCCGTGCTCCGGTGTGAAATCCTTAGTCGCCTTGACGACACCTACGAGAAGAGATGGGGTGGCACTATTCTTAAGCAGGTACCACATGGCCAACATAAGGCAGTTATACGTCGCTTATTTCTATTTCAGCCATAACTTTATTTGAAAAGTCGTATAAGGCCATATTGATTGATTTACCTTGCCGAAAACCCTTTTAAATTATTACTTTAAAGCAAAAAACATGCCCTAGCTGCTTGTAACTTCGATTTTTTTAAAGGTTTTATTACAGAAATATTTATAGGCAAAATTTCAAATGTTTTAGGTACATAGAAAAGTGTTTAATTGTTCAAAGTGGATAGTTTTATAAGATAGATGCATAAAATAAAAAAAAAATAAAAAAATCCGGAAACTTTCGGCATGACCCTAGTAGTTTTTGTATCTAAGTAAAGAATATTTATTCTCTTTACCAAATATACCCATCAATAACGTCGTAGGCTTGTTTTGAACCGTTATTTTCTAATGTTTACACAGATAAGCAAAACAGATTAGAAAAATACAGATTAGCAGCCAAATTCTCAAATATTATCTACACTCGTAATTAAATATTGTCGATATGTCTTATCTTGTCATTGTCACTTTAAGTTAAAATTTTGCCACTAGAAAAGTAAAGTATTGTTGAAATACTCGGAGTAATAATATACTTAAGTATTGAGAATTTAATATCTCGCTATCTTTGCAAAAGAAGGGGATACTTAACCCCTATAACCTCGACTGAACATTTATCTACGGGAGCAAAGTAAACATCCTGTTAAGAACGCGCCCCTGTGGCGAATGATTTCAGAATAAACTGCCTTCGAAACAGGCAGGGATTTGGAACTCTTGATATTTTATTAGTTGTGTAGATTTTACACGCTCGGGTTACATAAGGACTAAATGAACTCTACAGGTACATAATAATAATAATAATATCTTGGGACAACTCACACAACGTCATCTGATCCCAAACTAAGCAGAGCTTGTACTATGAAAACCAAACAACTGATAAACATACTTATATATTTCTTAATACATACATATTATAGATAAATAACACCCAGACACAGAATAAACCATCGTGCTCATTACACAAAGTTTTATCCTGGGTGGGGATCGAACCCACGACCTCTTGCGTAGCAGTCGGATACACTCCCACCGCGCCACAGAGGCAGTCATATACTCTTTATATACATAAAATGTCTGTATACTATTTTGCTTGCACAATAAACAGTTATTGATAAATAGCTGCCATTTCGAATTTATAGAAAAAAAATATATCTGTAAAGTCGGTTTAAGGACGATAATTTTACGTGATAATGTCATAAAAAAACATAGATGACATTGTAATAAACGACCATGCCTGTGTCAGCTTTAGTAGACCCGAACGCATGCGCCCGGCGGCTATGATACTTGGAATGAACGAATGCCTATCAACAGGCGGAACGTGACGGACCATGACACTTTTTCGTGTGTGCAGCCGGTCATTGATTTATAGTACGCTATCACGTCAAAAAAAGTTTACGTAAACTTTCCATAGGTACGACATATAGGAAACAAGATTAATATTTGCCTTTACAAATATTAGGTTCTATTAGTTCAAGAATACTAACTCAAGAAATTTGGTTTATGAAAAAATAAGGCAAAAGCCATTATAAATGACTTATTTATATAAGCAGTCCCCTAACTCCGTGTTACTTGATATACTTCCATAGTTTTATGTTCCCGTAGGCAGCAATATATCTTCAAATGTAGAGTTTTCGTATATTTTTATTACATATGACGTAAAAATCAAGATCGAGAGTTGTAAGTCAAAGGGCTGTTGTATTTTAAGGCCCCATTGTGGTACTTGGAAGGGAATGCAATTTTTAGGGTTGTTTTCAACGATGTGATTACTGTTGAATGTAATTTATTGCTTAGAGACTTGAAAACAATAATATAACGATTTATGAGTGAAGAAAGACTGCTTAGTAATATAATGCCTTTTGTTCTAAAATGGTAGCGATATTTTGTTTTGTCTTTTTCCATGTAACGTGACAATAAGGTTGCATAACCTTAGGTATAATTTGATAAGTACCATATTATGTATAACTTTATATTTTTTGTTATTATTTTAGTTATCGAGGTTTTTGAAGTTTGCCAATGTAATTCTCACGTAGGTAGGTAGGTATATGCATTTTTTGTTATTGAAAAGTTGATCAAAATCCATTCAGTATTTAATTGCATGAAAGAGTTTTGGATTTATAATGATATAGGAACAGTTTGAACCTTACTTTTAGGGTATTCTATAGGTACAAAAAATAATAAACGATACGGAACGTTATTTACAGTCTTTATACCAGGCGGAAGTCGGTACGTGACCGGAAATGAATTTCCCGGACGCACTTGATGCCTTTAGTAAACGACACTGAAGATATTCAATAACACTATCAAAGACTTACTGTCAACAAAGAAATTAGATTTTTCAATCAGAAATGAAGTTGTATCAACAACATTACAACAATGCGGCGGTAGTCTAATGGTTAAGGAATAGGACTCTTAATCGATATGTCGTGGGTTCGAATCCTACCCATTGTACTATCGACGTGTACTCACTCCTAATATTACAAGTTATTTAGGTTAGCAGGAGGGGTTAACATGATTGTTAGTAATATGGCACCCAGTGCCACCTAAAAAATACGGAACCCTAATAATATCCAATTTTTGCCAACATAGAAATTAGATTTTTTATCAGAAATGAAATTTTATTTACAACTTAACAAAAAATTCTACCCATTATACTACTGACATGAACGCATTCCTAATAATACAAGCTATTAAAATTTAGCATAGCTGCAGGGGTTAACAGGATTGCTAGTAATGTGGGATCAATCTCTCAATCCCACATTACTAGTTATCTTAAAAAACCGGACAAGAGCATGTCGGACCATGCTCAGTGTAGGGTGTCGCTGCAATCGCCATTCGCTGTTGCTTAGCAACCAATCAATAACGTAACTTTTTTAGACACTTTTTCGTACGTGCAGCCCGTCATCGATTTATAAGATGTTATCACGTCAACAACAATTTTAATAATGCCACAGAACATTATGTGCTATGACTGCCTCTGTGGAGCTGTGGAAGTGTGTCCGACGGCTACGCAAGAGGTCGTGGGTTCGATTTCCACACGGTACATAACTTTGTGCGATCCACAAATTGTTGTTCCGAGTCTGGGTGTACTTTGTGTCCGTGACTTAAAGTTCCCCGCGACACAGGGCTTGTAACCTACTGCGGGAGTCATATTTAAAAACAAAAATATGATAAATGAATAAGAATCAATAACAACAATGTTATGTAGATTACAATTTCAATTACATTATATTTTTTTTACTGCCTCTGAGGCTCGGTGGGAGTGTATCCGACTGCAACGCCAGAGGTCGAGGGTTCGATCCCCATCCAGGATAAAACTTTGTGTGATGAGCACGATGGTTCATTCTGTGTCTGGGTGTAGATAAATATCTACAATATGTATGTATTTAGAAATATATAAGTATGTTTATCAGTTGTCTGGTTGCCATAGTACAAGCTATGCTTAGTCTGGAATCAGATGACGTTGTGTGAGTTGTCCCGAGATATTATTATTATTGTTATCTACCGCTGGGTGTTCGGACAAATCATTGGTCAAACTGCAGCCTTCAAAGAAACCTTCACGCCCTCTTTATACTAAAGTAGGGACAAGATAATAGGTCACTTTTGACAGATGTCAGTTTTATATTTATAGTGAGGTGACCTGCTTAAAAACATCGATTAAATGAATGAATCGAATGAATCGATACAGACTTGAAACATATGTGAATTTTAAAAATGATCATGCGAATCCCTGTCCCATTATTATTTTTTCTTTCATAAATTAAAGGAGCAAAATAAGACAAGTACCTACGTAATTTAACAAAAACATTGCTTTTATTCACTTGAACTATCGGAACTGCTATCTTCATCACTGCTGTCAGCACTCAGAGATATTATTAATTCATTTTCAATAATATTGTCTATTCTCACATCTCGTTCAAAATCTTGTAAAATTATTTTCTTTGTCTTCTCCACGACTTTTCGCCAGTCTTCTGTAGTGACTTCTGCACATGCAGTTTGTAGCAGAGTCATCATTTTAGCAGTACTGAAGGGTGGTTCAGTATTGTTCCGCGCTGCATGACCCTTTATTTGTGCCCAAATAAGCTCGATGGCGTTATACTGGCAATGGTAGGGAGGCAATCGAATAACTTCGTGTCCATGCTCTAGGGCTAGTTCATCGATTACATAGCGGAGCTTGGACGGCTTAGTTGCTTTTACCAGATTTAACAACTCAACTTTTAATAAAGTTGGACTTGCCTCCACACCATTTCTTACCAGCCACGAGACAATTTCTTGCTTTTTATTTGCTTGAGTTGGTGGTTTATCAACTTGTACAGAATGATACGGAGCATTGTCCATTATAATTTTTGATGGGTTTTCTAAGCTGACTAGCAGCTTCTCAAACCACTCTTTAAAAACATCAAAGTTGATTTCCTCATGGTAATCTGTTGTAGTTTTAGAGGCGAATGCGAGGAGGCAGTCTGGAATAAAACCTTGAGAAGCTGATCCCGCGTGACATATAATAAGTCGGGCTCCTTTTCCCGATGGAACTTTTGAGGTGGAGGCCGCTGTATCATCGGTCCATGTCCGCGCAACCGTATGGTTCGCATTCAACCATGTTTCGTCAATAAACACGACATTGTCCCAATCCGTAATTTTATTTACCTGACGTAAGAATGTTATTCTCTTCAAAATAATATCGTAGCGTTCTAGCAGGATTTTCCGCTTGTCGGATTTTTTAAATCTAAAGCCAATCGATTTCAAAACCTTTGATAGAGACGATTTGCCTCCAAAAAATAAGCCTGCGCCTTTTAACGAACTCAATAGCTTTTCCCGTGTAGGATATTCTTTTCTCGAGTAATATCCATAAATGTGGTTGCGAATTGCAGCAGCATCAAAATTATCAACGTCAACAATTTTCTTGTCCCTCTTTCGTTTTTTCGGTGTACGTAAAGTATTATCTTCTGAGCCTGATGGTCCGTATTTCTCTTTCAGAATTTGAGTTACTGTCTTCTTCCCTATTCCCAATGCTTCGGCAACGCGTTCTCTCGGTGGTTTCAATGGTAAAAGAGGCCCATCGTTAACTGATTCACGTCCAAAATAATTGTACAATTTCAGCACTAGTTCGCGAGATTGACTGTTTAGAGTTTTCCCTCGTTTCGACATAGTAAGACTGTAATGTTTTTCTTGTTTAATAATCATTAAGCAATCGGAGTCCAATTTATAGCCAGGTAAACGTAGTCAGTAAGATCAGTTCAATGAAAAAGCCGGATCAGAAGAAAATAACAGAGAGCACACCAAAAACGCACAGTCACTTCGCACAACAACAAAAGACTGCGTCATCATCATGTTATGGCGACATGACATGCGTCATCGACAGGCACTGGTGTTGCCAGCAACATCCACCTAAATTGCACCCAACATCAATGACCTTTCTATTTAGTAATTTTTTTGTATTTTCATAGTTAGTTAAAAGAATAATAAATATGTATAATTAGGTTTTATTATAATCACAACGTGGTTATAAATTTATGGTGATTTTTCTTCACAAGTAATCATTGCATTCGATTCAACTTACAATCCTATCAGCTTTCGATTTTTAGAGTAACATCCCTAGTGTTTAAAAAGAAAAAGGGTTGACTGACGCAACATTGTAACGACGTTCAGTTCTTTAGATCAGAAATTGTTTATTATGGTTAGAATGGTTTATTAGTGAAAGTAAATCGTAAAATTACTCGTATCGGTCATTATTACAATAAATATGTAAACGTAATTGAAAAAAGTTAAGCAATTGTGCAGTTCTTATTTTATGCCCGCCGTTACAAGGTTACGTTGTTGAATTTTGATGAAATGTCAAAAGTGACCTATTATCTTGTCCCTACTATAATTCAAATTGTTTAGTAGGGTATTTGACTGAAGTCAAATCAACCTCTTTTTATGAAACGTTAAAAACCACCCGCTCCGTACAACTTTGTATGAATTGCTAGCATTCGACGCCACGTTTTCAATGGCCCAATCATATACTTTTATTTATAGTGTTTCTTTTTATGACATGAAATTAATAGACATGTTAAATTATAGACGAGCATATTTTTTTAGAACACATCATGAAAATATTTTATTTTGATTGTAGTCAAATCGTCGGTCTAATCACGAATGGCCGCATCCAACAAAATTTTAGATATTGAGATATAAGCACCGTCGAAATCTGTATGTCAAGTTTTAGTATTTCACGAAAAGACGTATCCAAAACTCCAGTGGAAGCGAACTTATAGACCGTTGCGAAGAGCCCTATCTACTACTCCTTATAATTAAAAAAAACACGAAAAGCCATAGCGGTAGTTACGCCTTATCATGCTATTATTTATTTCTTCACAAAGAGGCGTATGCAATTTGACGCAAGTAAAAAAAAGACATGCCGAAACTTGTTTTTGTCATTCTCACTGTACATTGCATAATTAATAGGTAATTTAAGTAGGCAAAGTACCGATTATACCGAAAAGTGCTCATCTATATCTATACTAATATTATAAAGAGGAAAGATTTGATTGTTTGTTTGATTAGATTGAATAGGCTCCAAAACTACTGGACGGATTTGATTAGTTTTTTCATCGTTATGAAGCTACACTAACCCCGGGTGACATAGGCTATTTTTTATATCTGTATTCCCACGGGAACGGGAACTACGCGGGTGAAACCGCGAGGCGTCCGCTTATGTTCTATAAAAAAAGCCTAAGTAGGTTACATCAAAACTTAATGTTACTGCCATTTTCACTTATATTTCCTCATATAAGTGAAAATGTGTGTAAAGAAACGAGTACAGTGACTCGGGAAGACGATGTGATGTATTTATCAATGCTTATCTCGATGAAGGCATCATCTCAAGTCTTCAACTGAGGTATAACCGAGGGTAATAAATTCAATGTTATCTCGATTGCAAATCGCTTCTCGTATGTTTCGTTCATTTTGTTTTGGTAAAGTTATTTTTGGCTTTGAAAATTTGATGAGTTTTCTTGATACAGTTTCATACAACATAATCGATTACACACCTCCACATCGCTAACTCCACGGTTAGAGATGTGGAGGGATGTAATCGATTACGTTTGATGTGCTATCGATTCTGATAATAGGTGAATATATTCAGAAGTATACCTACTCGATGTTGTGCACATGATAGTTCAACATGCTATTATAACGCGCCCTGACCAATATGTGTATCATGTAATGTCGGCTTAAGTAATATGTGTATCCATGCAAAAGTACAGCCTTCTAGAACTAACAGTGGCTGAACTAAGCTGCGGATGGACGGACATGGCGAAACTATAAGGGTTCCGTTCTGCCATTTTTGCTATGGCGCCCTATAAACTAACAAAACCAAAACCTCAAACTTTTAAATCCCATTAAGTATAAACTAATTCCACTCTGAACTTAAATAGATAGATAGAATAAAGTTTTATTTTGCAACGTTTTTAAGTAACCTACCTAAATATTATTTTCATTTTGATTGCGAAAGTAGTAAGGATATTTAATACTTGACCAATGTTTGTACTAAGTATAAATATTTTAACTGAATTGAAGAACAGATAACATACAAAATATTTTATTTTTATTTTCTTCTAGCTTTCAGGGGTGGTAGTTATCACGATAAAAACTGTCATACGTCCATTTCCGGGACTCAAACTATCTAAATCGGTATAGCGGCTTAAGCAAAAAAAATTAACAGACAGACAAACAGAGTTACTTTTAAATGTATAATATTAGTTTGGATTAGTCCACATGGCGGAAATATACTTTAAACCAGAAACAATTTTCCATTTCAACGAAAATCGGAATCATCATTTAGAGTCTGTCAGGCAAAATCATAACATCGATATCATTGTAATTCTTCACAAAACTACGTTTACTGTAAGATTCATTGCGCTTAGATACCTACTAAACCTCCAATGATTTCAATGAAAACCAATCTACCCTGAAATCATAAGATAAAACATATTTTAAAACGTGTGAAAATATCCAATTACCGCAAATCCACTCTCAATTACACAAAGACTTTGATTAAACCTTTTACCCAATACCATAACATAAAGCTTGGTTCACACAGTAAAATAAATAACGATTATTTGAATCCAGCTCCGCCAATGGAACCACGTTTAACGATACGAGTGACGATAACACCTGCGGTTTTAACGATAACCCGACCAAATTCATTTGTATGCCGTACTTGTACGGAAGTTAGTACAGTAGTAACGGTTTAAATGTACCACATAATTAACATGGATTTTAGATATGTGTAATGCATACCGAGAAGAAAACTAAACCGTAATATTTAGGCGAAAATATTACTGATATTTTTACAATATTTCTTTAGAAGTTAGTCCATCGATTTTGACATTTTTATTAGTTTTGGGAATGCATATATTAAAGCTACATTCAGGTTGACAGTATACCTCTTGGCACGCTATCAACAACCTTAAACAAAATTAAACTTACAAAAACAAAATTACTCTTGTCAGTGGTAGGTAATTTTCTTGAAATAAGTAGCTAAAAAAACGAACGAGGAATACTCAAAATAATAGCCAAGTGTCTTAAAAAAACACACGAGGTTCTTTCTATTTGGTATGATATGAAATGTGGCAACCCTAAGCAACGATTGCTAAGCTAAGCACATCATACATACATTTGGTCTGTCCACTGCATAAGTCTTCAATTTTTTCTTGCACTACCAGTCGCTCTATAGACGATTCATCTCGGTGTGAAATGTATCCAAAGAAAGTGGGAAAACGACCCATTGTACGATGGAAGAAGTACGTTAATTTAAGTATAGTTCCTGAAGGATAGACATCTATGCGTTAGATCGACCAAATAAAAGCGATACTAAATTATCAATTCTACACAGTACGACAAGAATGGCGATGACTTATTAAGCATGTCGCCAACCCTGACAAGATGATAAATCAAAATTCCATAACCTTAACCATTTGATACAAAACTCCTATAACTGTCATGATACTCAACAACTCAGAAGCTTCAATAGACAATTTGTAAGTGAGCTCTTACTCGTGGTTCTTACTTGGGGCGCGGGTAAGTAAGTTACAGGCAACATTCTCGCGAGCAGTTCTCACTTTCGCCGACAATCAGCGAGTAACTGCCGGTAACCGAGTTTCCCTAACGAACTCGGCTTAACTAGATAGTAACGATGCGACGCCCAACTTCTTAATTAGACCAACTCGACGATTGTTAATGAAATTTTTGTCCGTTTCATATGCAATTTTGTTAGCGAGTCACTGTTGCTATACTTTTTGTTGCCTAATGGAAGCATTAACCTAGTTTTAAATAAAACTCGTTTTATTTTTCGCCATACCCGCTATAACTCTTTTCTAATTGAGTTGGAAATGAATTTAAATATAACCGAGAAGGTTCTTTGTTTGTTCTTTATTTGATCAAAAAGGAATTACGCGAGCAATCGTTTTATGATTAAAATTTTAGAAGTGATCCTACATAAAATATTTAATATTTACACTAGATTTCAATGAACATATTAGACCATTAGGCATTTTATAAAATAAATATGGTGAATAAAAAGTTGAGGCATCTGAATAACAAATTGAGAGGTCGCAGATCATTATACTACCAACGTGAACCCACTTTTAACACAAGAAATTTAGCTCTGCTTTTGGGGTAAATACGATTGCTAATAATATTAACCATATCATATTTAAAAAAACAAAGTTTTCTGTCCGGTCCTGACTGATGAAAAACCGAAACCGATGGAAACTAGATATTAGTCATTGGAGACTACAATGTCAAAGTAGGTATAAGACAACCATCCAATAACCCCCATATCCCCCGACACACGGCTTGAGAGTCAGGAACGAACGAGGTCAACGTCTTCTTGATAAAACTTAAGCATCAGTAATACATTCTTCTTCAAAACACCTCATCACCGATGGACCTGGTTCTCTATAGACGGATACAACATTCTTATTGTATCCGTCTGGAGAGAATTTCATTCTTGAAATAAATTTTTGTCTCTAAACAGAGATATATTTCGGTCAAATTGTCTTCTTTCAGGCGAGACCAGACAAGGAAGTTGCCAGGCACACCGAATACACCTGGGAGAACTATTAGGCCATAAAGAACCTCTTTTCCCTAAAATCTTTCCCTTAAGAGGAAGGTCATGGACATGTGCATTCTTCACACCCTCGCCTATGGATCACAAAAGTCCGCACTCGGTGTTTCCCAGCGCGCAATTGAGCACAGCATCCTGGGCGTAAAACTAGTAGACCGCGTCAAAAATTCAACCCTTCGCTCTAAAACACTGACGTTGACCAAGCAGCTGCAAAGCTGAAATGGAACTGGGCCGGACTCATCTGCCGCATATCGAATGTGCTATGGGCCAAAACGACCACAGAGTGGATACCAGAAAATATATCGTGACAAGTTCAGAAAGAGATGGTGGGATGAGCTAGGTGCATATTCCAAGGACTGGACCCAGAATGCCTTGGATCGAACACAGTGGAATATGGAAGGGGAGGCCTTATCCCAGCAGTGAGACAACATGGGTTAGTTTTAACTTATAACATGTAGTGATGTGGTTCTCATTTCACTAAGTTCTTAAACTGATATTTAAATTCCTAAGAAGCACAACATGATCTGAACTCTAGGTAAAAGCAAGTCCAACAAATATAATTTGTTCATATTTTATAACAGGAAACCTATTTGTACACGTACAAGTATATTATCTTACACAACCAAGTTCGTTTGTTTTCACTAAAGAAATAACAATAAAAATGCTATAGAAATAAAAGAAGAGCGCGTTTGTTACTTCTTTATATAAAGGGGCCAATTACCGGGTTTTATCGGAAACGGTTTCTCTCGATACCAAGTCTGCCTGTATTGATTTGATGAATAATTTTCCAATCGAACAGACATGAATAGGAGGTACAGTGGAAATAAAACTGAAGGTCTGAGCTAAAGGTTCGAGAGTATATTTGTGTGTAATGTCGTTATACAGTGAAAGCTGTAAGTGTGTCTCGTTTGTTATTTTTCGCTTCATCGAATCGAGGATTCAAGTTGTTTGTGAAAGCGAATTATAATCTATAGGCAAAGTTTTTTGTACACTAGCAATCGGCCCCGGTTTCGGGCGAACTTTAATAACAACAAGTAAAATAATATGTCTTCTAAACGTGTTTTGGTGGATCTAGTGACTATTTTCTCAATCAGTCGATGAAATAGGTTTATAATTAAGGTTCCCACTACAGGGCTGCAAACCTTCTGTCTAAAAGTAGTGACTGTCAAGAGAGTACAGCCAAAATATTTTGCTGAAACAGACACACACACACACAACAGATAGTCTACTAAAATAATGTTGTTTTTTTGGGAAGCCTGATACAATTACTTAGATAACCCATCATATACGTTATTGAAACGCCCCAGCATCATCGTTTAGACGCTTACTCATTCATCTCTCAGCCAAGCTTTTACAGGGAATTAGTGATAAAAAACACTGACCCCAGCGGTCGACCCTCACCTATTCACAGGCGATTTTTTCAACGACAAAAGCATTAAGGCATCTCGCGGGAAATTAATGACATTGCCCATTAAGGTTAAGTGCCTATTTTAGCCTATGTGACTTGACAGAAAGTTGGGAACTCCGCTGTATTGGAACATTTTTGTTTAGACGGGCCGTCAGATACGGTCTCGTCACGCGAATTGGACGATTAGGCACGCTGACATTGTTATAGATTTGTAAGGCAAAGTCAATAAAAGTTATAAATAGAAAAAAAATATGTGATATACTTTTAATATAGCGGGATTGATGATTAATTGTTGACTTCACGATACCTGTAAGACGTAGGTACATTATCCAAATATTAAGCGGGGGAGGTAATTGTGTCAACCTATAAAAATTACATTAATATTAAACACTATTAGCGAGGTGTCAAAATTTTGTTTTTAATAATTTTGTAGACCATTGGTGGGTATGGAATACAACAGCCTATTTAAAAGGAATTCGAATGGAAAAGTAACTTTGATATTAATTTATTTACAAAATTAAATCGTAATTAGCGCACAGCTATTAAAATATATTTGCAGTATTACAACTAACTTTTATGAGCAACCAAAGAGTAAAAATTCTATAAAATAATTCTTAGAGACGTGTGACAGTTCACGCGTATGCTATCAACAGAAAAAGTTGTTTCTCTTGACTATAAATAAACAAAATAACTGTAGAATATAAGTAATTCAAACACATGTGCGTTAACAACACCCAGCCAACTTTTCGGCGCGTCTAAATTGATGGCAATGTCAAGACATTTGCTCATAAATGTCAGACTAGCGACCCCTTTTGTTTTATCTACAGTCACTTTACCCTATCAACGCTTACACGTGTAACTTTACTGCTTTTAAACGACGCAGTAAAAGGGCAAACTATATGTACTTACATACGTACATATTCTTAATTACAGATGAAAGGCATCTTATAAAATGTTCGTAAACAAATTACTACGCACGCCTGGTAAGACAAAGGAAAGAAGATGGGTTTTAACGCTAAATTCGTTTTATTGGCAATTGCCACGTTAAAAGACGTACGAGTAAGTTCATTCCTAGTTATATGAGGACATGGGTTTACCATGTATATATTATAAATGACAAACATCACTTTGAGGTTTTGTGTTTAAGTTGGACCTCCTAACTGTGGTAGTACCATTATAAAATACATTTTTTTTTAAGATTTCCAGTGACGTCCATGAAATAAAAAGTAGGCCTAAACCTATGCCTCATTTTTAGGGTTCCGTAGCCAAAATGGCAAAACGGAACCCTTATAGTTTCGCTCTGTCCGTCCGTCCATCTGTCTTGGGACAGACAGACAGCTTTATGTCTGTCTGTCCCCGCTTTTGCCTAACTATTAGTACTAGTAAACTATAAATAAAATCTTGAAAATATTTTATTTTCACACGCAAATTGAGGGTGTAATTTTTTTTCTCAGCAACCTAATCGTGTGGGGTGTCGTTAGATATGTCGTTCAAAAATATTTAGGCGTTTTTAATATTATTTTTTTATTCAGGGATCCGTATGTGGTAAGCCTCAAAGTGCTAATTTTTGTTAGAGCCAAGTGAAGGTATTGTTAGTAATCAAAACCTCTTTGGTTGTACTCAAAGTAACTGGCTGGTTTTAATACCATCAAAAGTTGACATTCTGAAGATGCAATAAAAAAAATGTGAAAAATGGTGGGAACCATTTTTCAATTGTTTTTCAAGCAAGCGAAATGAATGTAGCGAAAGAAATTCGGTACATTTTACAGTTTTGTTACAAAAAAGGTAGAAATGTGATGAACGCCGCGAATAAAATTTGTGTGGTTTACGGATCTAATGCGGTATTAATACGAGTAGCACAATTGTGGTTCAAGCGTTTCAAGTCTGGAAATTTTAGTGTGAAGGATGAGGCTCAAAATTGTTTTTCTTTGTATGAAATATACAAAAATACTTTTTCCCCGACCTTGTGTATATAATAAAATTACAAGGAAACCTATAACAGCTAAATGGGTTTTATAACTTTACGAGTAACCGCAGACCAAGTGAGAAGTAACAAAATTTTCACACAAATTCCATTGAAAATTACTTAAAATATAACGTTAGTAGTATGAAACAAAAACAATACAAAACCCACTTCTTATGCCGCATTATTATGCTGGGTAGCTACGAAACCCTATATTGTGCATGGCCCGACATCTATTTGCCCGATTTTTGTTTTATTTCTAGATCAGCATTTGTGACATTTTTTAATTTGGTTTTGAATACAATTTTTATTACAGGTATACGCACGGGGTGTGTAGATACAGTGTATATATAAGAAGGACACGTATTCATAAAATCAAGACGAATCATTAACATGATATTGCGTTTAAGGGTTATGTTTTTCGCGCCTGATATATCACAATCCACTAAACGGATTTATACAATCAAGACGTCGTTAGATTCGTCTTAATCGCCCAATTGTTCTTAAATATGTAACGTTTGAAAAAAACAAACACGGCGGCAGTGAGATGTCAAAATAAAGAGGTGTGAAAAAAGTCAAATTAAAGGGCTTATCTTAAGCATTTCAAAAAAGTATAACACGATTATGACTATAATACTAAAAAAGTTAGTTAGCTCCCATTATTTTTAAAATTTTCAATACTTGCTGTGATAAAAGTTATTTGTTACATCGGTTACATCCTATAACCACTTAAAAGTAGGTAGTAAGTATTAAATAAAAAAATAAATTATTTACATAAAAATCCGCCTGCGCAAAAAAGATGGAAACAAGATCCCCTATATAATTATATAATTTCATGCAGTCGGAGGTATTAATGAATCTCGATGAACTTAGTAAAGTGCCTCCGACTGCATGATATTACATAATTATGTAGGGGATCTTGTTTCCATATTTTTTGTGCAGGCGGGTTTTTTTGCAATATATTATTGGGTCCATTGAAACTGCCAGCTATGGCTGCTGTCATAAAGGTGACCGAATATCAGAAAATTCGATTGAAGTGACGCTATAATCATAGTTGGCTTAAAAGTAAGACATACATACTTAACCACGATCAAAACTTAATGAATTTCATTGAAGTCTCGAGCAACTTATAACTATATTTAACGTTTGTTATTTGACTTTCAAATAATCTTGGAACTTAATTCAAATACATTTATCTTCTTTCTTAGAAGTACTTTATCCGTCTTGGAGGTCGAGTTTCGCATGATAAGATAGTCCTTGACTGACGTCGAACTATCTCTGTCTATTGAATATTTTAGCATGAAGTCAAGTGCCACCTGCCTAGAACTACTTATGTGAGAAAGCTGAAGATCAACTGGTATTTGAATTTCTACACGTATATTTAGAGAGTGAATCTGATATGTGAGTTAAAAGATAGTCAAATAGATGAAATGAGTGAAGCAGATTTTTACTTGAAGACCTAATGAATTGGTGCGATGTAACAGTAGCGCAGTGGGCACAACGGCTTAGCAATAGGTTATGGGATCGGTTTCAACCGGGGTCGAAATTGATTGATTCATAAAATATTTATTCCGAACCATTTGTCTGGTTGTAATTTGTATCCTTCCAAATGTCGAGCGCTAGGTGTAGCCCGAATTTATACGGTCGTCCGCTCTAAATTCGGACTTCACAATCGGCCTGTCACCTACGGGTGTCCTGCCGCCAGTGGCGCGACGATTGGTCGTGAATTTGTTCGCTCAACGCTCGATGGGTGTTTATGAAGACAACACAACTTTTTCTTATTGCATTCTTCAGGACTATAAACCGCATACTGCATAAGGAATCAAAATCGACATTGCTCATTGTTAAATTGTACGTTGAACTCCCTAATTTACGCTGTATGATGATACGTATCATACAAAACATTCTCTTGTGTGACGTCACTACACTGAATTGGCTTTATACTTCGTTAAGTATAAAGTCAGACCTCTAAACAAGTAGTATAAACTCCAATCGAATAGAATTACGTCGTTGCGCGTGCAAAACCGCAAACTTGTTAATCTTTAGCTAATAGCCATTTTCGCGGTTTTGCACGTGCAACAATATAATATTTTTACTTCGATAAGTATAAAGTCAGACCTCTAAACAAGTGGTATAAACCCCAATCGAATAGAATTGCGTCGTTGCGCGTGCAAAACCGCAAACTTGTTGATCTTTAGCTAATAGCCATTTTTGCGGTTTTGCACGTGCAACAATATAATTTTTATACTTCGATAAGTATAAAGTCAGACCTCTAAACAAGTGGTATAAACCCCAATCGAATAGAATTACGTCGTTGCGCGTGCAAACCCGCGAACTTGTTGATCTTTAGCGTATAGCAATATTCGCGGTTTTGCACGTGCAACAATATAATTTTTATACTTTGTTAAGTATAAAATCAGACCTCTAAACAAGTGGGATAAACCCCAATCGAATAGAATTATATCGTTACGCGTGCAAAACCGCGAACTTGTCGATCTTTAGCTAATAGCCATGTTCGCGGTTTTGCAGGTGCAACAATATCATTTTATTAGATTGTCATTCTTTTCGATTAGTGTTTGTCACTTGTCTATGGGGGCAGTTCAGTATAGTAATCTACACAGGTTAAGTATAAAGTCGCAATGGCAGCAATCTAATTTTATTTGTCGGTTAGTAGTAGATAGTGAATATCAAACGTTGTAATATTTTTACGAATAGTGCTGTTCGTCGTCCTTTCGTACGTCCTTTCAAAATAGAGTCGCTTTTGCAAGAGACACCTAGTCCTGGTCTCAGTGCCCTAGTTTTTGTAATAAATATTTTAATGTGACTTTAACGACTAGCGGGAAAATTTCAGTTTACTTAGCGCTAATAAAATGATTGATGAAAATTGTAATTAGTATTATGTTTTATAATCAACTTGCAACTAATATTCGACTAGCTAGACTACGGACTTGACATTTTATACAAAGCAGCAATTAATCACAATTTTATATCGTTACTAGACTTTTTACAAGTAGATTATTATTTAAAAAAAGTGTGTCTAGATTGATAAAAATTACAAAAATAGCTATGATGACTTTCAAAAACATTTTTCAATTATCACTTGTCATAATCAGAACAAATTAAAATAAAATATTGAAATTTTAAATTGAAACACGTATTTTAACAATCATTTTTAAATTTTATTTTTCAGTTTTCAATGTAAAACTTTTACGAATAAATCTGTCAAAGAGGTGACGACGTCGGTCGGTAAATACGTCAGTCGAGTCAACAGACCGTACGTACACCAAATTGGCTCTCTACAGTATACAAGGTACACGACAGTAGGTATACAAACTATATAGTACAAGTGTTAACCGCCAGTGCTAACGAACCACAACTTTTAATTACCAAACTTAAACCAGAGACACGAGGAAAACACCGCGAAATGGTTTTATTTGGTAAATTATTTGTGGCTGACTGTGAGAGTTGCTGTTCTTGTTCTTAAAAAGTTTGATAATGTAATCTTGACTCTTTTTTTATATAAGGTGATATTGTGAAATTTGTTACATGATTTGCTTAACTCACATAAGCAAATCATGTAACTTAATTACGCATAATGGAACAAGATTAAGCTATACAGATACATTTTCGAATTAGCTTCCACTTTTACTTTTCGTGGAACCAATTTCGGACCATGTTGGACCGTTTCAAGACCAATTTGTTTTTGTTTTTAAGGTAATAAAAGGTTTGTGCAAAATTCTAAATTCTTTATTCACTTAGGATGCAAAACAACTCTTGCGATACGTCGGGATTCTACATATACATGTAATGTCAAGATTGCAAACAATAGATAAAGCCGGAGAAAAGAACCTGGCAATAAAAACACGCGGCCACTCTTTTCAAATTGCCAATTTCACAATGTTTGAATTTTTATAAACTTGATATGGGGGTAAGGTGTTGCGACTAATATACTATACACCGTGTTAAAGGACTGATGCAAATTATATTATTAAAAAGTTGAAACATGAGATAAACTAAATAACTATAAGCCTTAGTGGGTACAACATAATAATCTACTAATAACAAAGGTAAAAACTTTGTGCTTAAATTTTGACCAAAGTACTTGTAACGAATGATTGAATATAATATATTAATTCTGATATCAAAAGCAAGAAAAGAATGGCCTTTATTCGTCACGCTGAATCTTTACTTACAAAAGTCAAAGTAACAATGTGACAATTAAAACAAAGTGACAACAAAATTCACCCAAGCATAATAAAGTAACAAGGAGCAAGCAACTAGATCCATTTTTCTTTATCTTTTAAATATTCATGCACTGTATAATAACCGCTACGTATAAGATGATTTTTGACTACATTTTTTAACTTAATCGCTGATAGACTCATAATACTAGCTAGTATCGTGTTAAATGCTCTCACAGAAAGACCCATAAATAAATTATGAGTTTTAAGTAGCCTATGATATTGTGTAGAGTGCGACATATATGTATATTGATATACTGGCAATAAAAACACAAAAAAACCATGTCGGACTATGCTCAGTGTAGGGTTACGCAACCTTGAATATTTGCATCGGCAGAAGAGCGTATGTTCATGGCACCTACGCCCTTTTGGTGAGTTTTTAGGAAACAACTTAATGACGGTATATCCGATCATGCCCAAAATAGTTTTAGTTTAAGGCTTTATTAAGCGCTACCTTTGTGATTTTTTCATATTTTTGGTCACACTGATCAAAAGAAAAGGGGGGGGGGAAGGACACAATTTATGCAACTTTAGGAGCGAACTTTTTAAACTTTATAAAAAATGTTTATTAAAAACCTTAAAATGTTTTTGAAAGACCTGACGAAAGATGTTTGCTGAAAAAAAAATCTGCAGCTTCTGTTACATGTATGGAGTGCCCGCGAAAAAATATTTATTTTTATTATTTAGCTCTCAAAGCAAGAAGCGGCTTCTACAAAACTCATTTACACTAAATTTTTTAACATAATGACGGACAGACAGACATACAGGCAGACGGACATGACGAAACTATAAGGGTTTCATTTTTGCCATTTTGTCTACGGAACCTTAAAAACGGAGTGCAATTTCGTGACATTAGTGTGATATTTATATTACTCTTATAGGAGCACTTACTCGAGAGCTGTCAATTGTCATTTATGTTCACCCACTTACCAATTAATCACAGATTATTTAAATAAATTTAAGTTAAAGTTTCATAATTTCAGCCACAAAATTACTCACTCAGTTTTTGCCTAATGCAACGCTGGTCTAAAAATCCCAAGTTCTTTTTATTAAGATAATAAAACTCCGTATAGCGGCGCTCACTGCTTCAACTTAGTCGTCTTGCGCAACATAATTTCAATTACTTGGTATTTTTTCTTAAAAATCTGTTTGCGAGACGCCCAAGAAAGTTTTGAACAAAGTTTATCTCAGGCTCGCGTGGTTAAATTTTACTGCGACATCAAAATTTAAGTTACATTATAGATGTATCATTCAATTAAAATAAAATATTGATTCGAATTCAAATATTACCAACTCATTGGCATAAAAAATGCTTCAAATCTCAACAAGGAATTGAAATGTGTCTTTTTACTTAGAATGCTGTAGTTCTAGCTGTCTTTGAAGATGCAGCATGATTATACTTCCCTACATAAGTTCTTAATTAAATTTTGAATATATTAGTATGATAACTACTGGTAAACCAATAAATAAATAAATAATTATTTTTCTAACAATTTTTGAGAGTGTGCATACATTAGCTTATTAAGTAATTTTAATAATCATTACCGGCTAAGTTATAACACAGTACAGACGGTTATGTTATTGTTTTGCAATTTATTTTTAAAATGGAATAGAATAGCAACATTATTAGTTAGTAAAAATACAGTTAATAATAATTATCAGTCTACCTAAAAGCTTGTGGAAGAAAAATCAGACTTCAAATAAATCAAATTTGAAGCGGATATAGAGTAGTCAGTAGTAAATACCAGTAATCCAATATTATTACTGCAGCAGGAAACGAACCGTTAATTTATAGCTATTATATTGCAACGGGAATCGACACTTAATTGTCACTGAATAATGGTCATTTCAGACGCTAAATAGCACTACGTCTCTCTATTGAATTAACATTGATTCAGGTATAATATTCACGTTCGTGCCGTTAATGGTTAAGTCATCTTAAAAGGGCGTACAATGATACACTAGCGCTATTTCTTTAAAAAAACAAGTGTGAGTTGGACTCACCCATCGAGGGTTCTGTACAAATTTGTAGGTACTTATCTATACTTATATTATAAAGCAGAAGAGCTTGTTTTGAACGCGATAATCTCAGGAACTACTGGCCCGTTTATCGAGGAAGGTTATAGGCTATATGATATCACGCTTCGACCAATAGGAGCGGAGAAGTTGCAAATATGTACGGGGAAAATTTACGCAGACGAAGTTAGTTATAAATAGTTCAGGAATCGAGTCTCCCAGTTTTTAAAATAAACGGCCGAGTCTTTTTTTTACGTAAACTATATATATATAGCTACTTAATATTTTTCTTAGATTGGCCCTTTTTTTAACTAATTCGAGTGGGCTAATTCTGATGTTTTTGTTTCATACTACTAACAACTTTAAATAAGTAATTTTGAATGGAATTCGTACAAAAATTCTGTTACTTCTCACTTGGTCGGCTGTTACTCGTATACTTGTGAAGCCTTTTTAGCTATGATTCATTTCCTTTTAACTTTATTACTTAAACTACTACTCTGAATTTTTCCACATCTCCTAAAACAACCATTTAGCTGGCAGGGGGTAGGAAAACTTCATTCTATCAGAAATATGCACTTTAAGGTCTAATATTTCACAAACGAATCCCTATATCAAAAAGTGATATTCACACGACATCCCACATGATGAGATAAAATATCACATCCTCTCTTTACGCATATGGTACACGAAAAAATATTGTTTCAAGATTTTATTCTACTACTTTGTTGGCGTAACTAATATGTAACCCATGCAAAATTACAGCTTTGTAGTACTAAAGGTTTCGGAGCTCACCTGGGGACGGACAGACTACAAGGGTTCCGTTTTACCATTATGTCTACGGAACCCTAAAGAGACAATTAATTTGCTTCTTACTATTACTACTCTGATTGCATAGAAATAATTTCTGCGAGCCCCTCATTGTCACTACGACATCCAAGGAGAATGTATAATTTCTCCTAAAATATAGAAAGCTCTAGCAAATACTCAACATTTGCATTTAGAATATGCGAATTTGTGTCGAAATGAGCAACATATTATTTAGAAACAATAGCGTTGTTCACGCCACGTTTAGGTGAAGTTTTTGAAGCAAGCGTAGCAGTTCATAGCTCACATACAAAATCTTTATGACTGTAAGTTGAAGTAGCGTAGTTAAAGCTACGAATACATCGCGGCGTAGCACGGTTGGCCGCTACACTAGATTGCTACGCACTAGAAGCTACGAACTCATAGTATGACATAGCGATATAAGCATACTACTTAAAATCGAACGTGTCGTTTTAATGATAAATAAAAAAAATACAATTGTGTACTTGGAAATTTACTTAGAGGTCGTTCATAAATCACGTGAAGTTTTAAGCCACATTTCATTGATAAAGTTTTAGACTACACCCCACCCAAGATTACGTGTATGTTTAAGGTACAAACAATAATCTAACAATTTTTCACACGAGTTTGAGTCTCCAACGACCGGTCAAATGTGAGTCACTCGCATACGGGGGTGAAGGTGCAATTAATTCAACGCTGGTCTTGTCTGAGGAATCACGATCCGAACTATCCTTCTTTCCCTTCAAGCCTTACGTGATTAATAGACGACTCCTTACTTGGTTTTTTTTTTTATTTGGGTAAACAAACAATCATATTTAGTCTTAATTCTAATTCTATCTTACAAATTAAATCTGTGTGCAATCCACAGCGTTTTCACCTATTACAATTAGAGTACAGTGAATATACATTAACGTTAACTAATATAATTTAGATTTTAAGAATACTGATTACACTGCTTTTAAAAACATTACGGTTTGAAGCATATTATGGTTATGCCGACAATCAGCTGCAATATTTTCCCTCCTAAAATAATATAACTCTGTCACCAATATACAAAGCATGCATCGCATACAAATACATACCAAAACAGTGGAGGGAAGCAAAAGTAGTCTTTCTGCCAAAACCAGGCAAAGAAAACTACACTGAAGCGAAATCCTTCAGACCCATAAGTCTAACCTCCTTCCTGTTAAAAACACTCGAGAGACTAGTGGACAGACATATAAGGGATGGAGCGCTGATCGAAAGACCACTCCACCCCCAACAACATGCCTACAGAAAAGGCAGATCCACGGAGTCGGCACTGCACCTAGTAGTTCACAAGATAGAAACAGCTATCACAAACAAGGCATCAACACTAGCCGCCTTCATTGACATTGAAGGAGCTTTTGATAAAACCATGCACAAGAGCATAAATCACGCCCTACAGAAATTTAATGTGGAACCAGTCATAAGAAACTGGATCACAGAACTGATAAGCAACAGGGCAGTTCAGGTAACAGTGAATTCCACCATAAGAGCCAAGGTAACAAAGGGGTGCCCACAAGGAGGAGTCCTGTCACCGTTACTATGGAACATAGTCGTGGAGAGTCTGATAAGAAGACTGAACGTAAGAGGCTATACAACCATTGGCTATGCAGACGACCTAGCCATATTAATAAATGGGACTGCAGAAAATGTACTTTGCAAGGTACTTCGTTCCGCCCTTGAACTAGTAGAAGAATGGTGCGCTGAACACGAGCTCTCAGTAAACCCAAAGAAGACGGAACTAGTCCTCTTCACAAACAAAAGGAAATTGCCGGAGCTACAATTACCAAAATTCTTCAAAAGCGAACTTACCCTAGCTACACAAGTTAAATACTTGGGTGTCATCCTAGACAACAAGCTCAATTGGGCGAGTCACTTAGAAACAAAACTGAAAAAGGCCTGCATAACCTTCTGGCAGTGTAAAAGACTGGTTGGTAAAAAATGGGGCCTATTATATTATATGGTGCAGTTATCAGACCAACAATAACATACGGTTCAGTAGTATGGTGGCCCAGAACACAACTGATCACCACGAGAAACAAACTCCAGAGCCTACAGCGCCTGGCCAGCATTGCGGCAACCGGATGTATGAGGACCACCCTATCAGCAGCACTAGAATGTCTCTTAAACCTGAAACCACTACACCTGGTCATTCAGGAAGAGGCAATGGCAGCGGCCCTCAGACTTAGGTCAAACAAACTATGGAAAAAAGACAACAGACCAACACACATGAAAATTTTATCGGGCATCACAAAAGAGAAACCTCTTCTTGATGCCCCAGTGGATAAAATACCACAACAATATATTTTTAACCGAGGATACAGAATCCAACTGATGCCAGAAGCGAAAGACAGCTCAGGCACAAACACGGTAAGAATATACACAGACGGGTCTAAAACTGTTAAGGGAACCGGAGCCGGTGTGTACTCGGACGACCTCAACATAAGACTGTCAACATCCTTAGACAAAAGGAACACAATATTCCAGGCCGAATGTATTGGAATCACCAGAGCGGCCCAAGCGGTTGCGGCAAGAGACATCAAGGGTCTCAACATAAAAATTGTCTCGGATAGTGCCTCCGTACTCCTAGCACTACAAAACCGAACAATCAATTCAGCCCTTGTCATGGACTGTCACATGGCCCTTCAGGAGATCACCGGACCCAACACAGTGACCCTGCAATGGATCAAAGGGCACAGCAACTCAATAGGCAACGACGCAGCAGATGAACTGGCAAGGCAGGGATCTAATTTAATCACATACGGACCAGAACCACTACACCCCCTGCCCATTTCTCAAATAAAATCATGGCTGCAAGAAAAAACTGAGACTTCCCACCAAGCAGAATGGAACAACACCGATGACTGCAGACACATGAAAGAAGCGATTCCAATGATGTCCAAAAGACTCACTCGCAATCTCATCAGGCTCACCAGGGACAATTTGCGAAAAACCATAGGCATTATCACAGGCCACTGTCCCCTAAACAAGCATCTTTTCAGGATAGGGGTGACGGATAGTCCCCTTTGCAGAGGATGTATGAAGGCAGAAGAAACACCAATACACGCACTCACGGAGTGTGGCAGTGTAACAGAACAACGGGCACGACTCCTAGCATCACCAACATCCCTTCAGGAAGCCTGCTGCAACTTGGGCAAGCTACTGGCGTTTTGGGAGTGCATCGGTTGGCTGGAGTGACAGATAGATAAATAGAACACGTACAATGGCCCAATTGTGAGGCTAAGTGCGGTTATCTTAGTTTTCTTAGAACTAACTAACTAACTAACTAAGGTACAAACCCACAAACATACAAATAACGGACATGAGTGCGTTTAGACTTGAATATTTATAAAATAAAGTCATGTCCCTGTGGCAATCAAACGCACGAACTCTTGCGCAACTCAAACTTTCTACGCCGTCGAACTCTCTACTTACCCATCATTCATACTTAAATCAAATCTGTAGTCCTTGAACTATATGTGATTTGACTGCTACGCTAGAGGTCGTGGGTTCGATTCCCACACGGGACACTACTTTGTGTGATCCACAAATTGTTGTTCCGAGTCTGGGTGTACTTTGTGTTCGTGACTTGTATGTTAGTAAAGACCCCTGCGACACAGGGCTTGTACCATAATGCGGGAACCGTCTTTTTTAAAAAAAAAACGGTATTATAAGAAGCTAATGTCCAGAGACCTTTAAAGTAAAATACTTTCTCCGTATTGAGGTTAACTCCCACTTTTCATAATGGTTTCGGAGAACTTTCTTTACTTGAATTTTTTAAACGCCTCTTAACACGATAACTTTTCTTAAGAATACCGATTTTCATGAAATATTTCATGTGGGTACTGCAAAACAGGTTGAATAGACTTTGAATTTATTTTCAGGCTTTTTTGTTATCTATAATGGTCTCCCAACCGATGTAGGTTACAAAGGCTGTCTTATCAAAGAGTAGCCAACTACGCAGGCGATATTATTATAGTGCACAAGTGTATGTGCAAACACAAGTGCACTCTCTATTCCCTCACTCTCGTAGTCCAACGCGACCGTAGAAAGATTAGGCGCAGGACGAACGGTTTGATGTGCTGATGAGGCACGGATAATAATGTTCGAAAACGGTCACCAATCTATGAACTGACAGTGGTAACGTTGCTTTAGCTCACAAATATCTTGATCTGTTAGGTCGCCACTGAGTCAGGGACCCACTATAATAATGATGATAAGATGGAATTATGAGTTTTATGAATATAAGGCCAATTCTTCGAAAGATTTCGAAATATTTTTATTGTAGGTATTTTATTATAGTATCACAATGCAGTAGAATTGATCTAATTACAACATTTTATAAACTACGGGTCTTAATCGCATAAATATTTAATTTAAAGGCTTAATTCCTTAGTTTTATTGCCCGACGCTTCGATCGTATTGCAACGGCCGTGGTCACGGGTAGACTGGTTCACCTCAGCGTCGTCTCCGTTGATTTTTATTACTCACTATTACGGAAATTCTATAATTATAAGTTTACAAAAATAATTTGATCTAATGTAAGATATACTAATGCGGCGGGTCGCATATTACTAACAAAATATTGCTAGTAATGCGCTACCCGTATTGCTAGTACTATATTAGTTGTAGGCGAAAGCCTTTATTTGAATTTTACTTGTATTCAAGCCCAGAGACATATCAGGTTGTTTCTACGAGAAAATAGGGCAAGCCGACCAATAATGCTGAAGGTTGCGGGTTCGATTTACACAGAGCCTTCAGATATTTGCTCCACGTCAGGATGTTTGCATATCTGATTTGTGTGAATAACGGCGCTTGTTATAGGGAATCCGAGCTTGTGTCGTAAAATATCACAAAGAAGCCAAGATATACATACAACCTATGATGTTAATAGTATTGTTTTTATGCCGACCAATTACATGTGGGTCCTAAAATATGGGGCAGCAACAATGCTTATGATCCGCTGATTATAAACAGATTACCGCAGCTAGTGGAGTAGCACCTGACATGTCACCAAAAGAAGGCCGACTCTATGAAAATGTTTATATGATGAAGTGGTCTTGCACCCGTATTCCAAGACGTTTCCTCGAAAATTTCTGGAGTTGACTGTACAAAATTTGTAATCTTAATTGCAAAAATTCTCCTCCACTCACTCCGTGACGAAACTTTTTCTTGATTTGAGATGAAAAACAATTGTCAAACACAAGGTACATAACTACCGACGTAGGAGCTTGACAATTGTGTCCTCATCTCGAGTCGTGTATGAGTTAAGGAGTTGTGAAAGAAACGTCTATTATATATTCAGAAGTCCCTATCTAGTGGCGACGGAAGCAGATCGAGAAATAGATAGACCATAGATGTTTTTTTTAGGGAACCGTTTTTTGAAAAATGTGACACATCTTCGCAATGCTTATTGAGCCGTTGGTCAGGCGCCTGATCTCTGACTCTGACTCTCTCTCTGCTTGTGTCGGTTCTTTCCATCAGAAGAATTCACTTGTGTCTGCTAATACACTTTTATACACTCTAATATTTGCCAGCCATCTGTCTAAAAAGTTTTCACGTCAAGACCGAATTTGATTAAATTTGATGACGCGATATCACATTCGTGAACTAGTAATATATAAAATCCGTGAATTAGTGGTGACCGAGCATACTGAGAGGATTATACTTATACAGAATGATTTTAATTCACAAATTTTTACGGGGTAATACCGCGTGTAGTCAAGGTAGTCATTTGTTTTTCGCTACGTACTGACATACATAATCAACCGACTTCAAAAAGGAGGAGGTTCTCAATTCGTCTTTTTTTTTGTATGTTTGTTCACCGATTACGCAAAGACGGCTAGACCTTTTTGAAAAAATATTTTTGTGTTTGAAAGGGTATACTTCCAAGTTTGTCCCATTGCCATCAGATTGCGATCTGATGATGGAATCCTGGAGTAATCGAGGGAACTCTTAAAATATTCAAGGCAGACCTACAGTGATTTAGGTATATTTCATAGTGATTCGTGCATTTACTCTTAAAAACACCAATTGGTGAAGTGGAACTGATGATGAAGACCACAAAAGACGAGCAGACCTATTCAATATTTCAAAGTTTGCGATTTAGTTACTTTAATATGGTATTGAGTAGCACTTTATTCTCGTTAAACTACTATTACACAATCCTCAACAATTAACGACCCTGCATTGGGGTAAGCAATATTTTGTAAAAGGATTTCAGCAGTTGACATAAGCCTATTGTAACTTAAGTGAATTACAAACCAACTTACTAAAAAGTGAGAAATAAAAAACCTTTTTTACAAAAAATATTACCGACTTCTAAAATAAATACAAGGCAACTAAAAAGCAATAAATAATATACCTAGAATGACAAAAACAAATTAAACATTTTGAAGTTGGTGCCATGAAATAGTATGTAGTCTTTATGTTTTATTCGGTAATATATATTTTTTTTAAAGTTTTTTATTTTGAGTTTTATACCTTATGCGCATCGGTTTAAATGGATAATTTGATTCTATGTATTATATGCTTGACAAAAGTAATAAAACGTGAAAATTATTAGTTTATTTGTTAAATTTAACCTCCTCGATGCCTTTGTTTACACTTTTATTTTTATCGATAGACCATGAAATCTGTTATTTTTTTTCCTTTTTTAATTGGCAATATTTCATTGTGTAACGTTTATATTACAGGTTAGTACCTATAGCATAATCGTTTTATATTAATTAAATATTAGCCATCTCCCCTATCAATTTGTCGACTGATTTTAAAGTCAACCTGTATAGATTACCATTTTATGAAATTTTCACACTTTTTAACATTTGGTTGTAATGTCAATTAAGTATATAGAAGTGCTTATCTAAAATAAAAAGAATAATATTGTTCATTTATTTATTAAACAGGAACTTAATCAGTTGAGAAACTAATTATTATTGTACGCCATTAGTCAAGAAGGACAAATAGGCCATGCGGGAAAATAAGGAAACGATACGAGTAAAATACTTTAATGAATTACTAATGGGTACTATGATATATACTATACCTATTAATCTTCAATATCTACTCACGGTTGGTAATTTTATATTTATAATTATACGAATAACGTCAAAAACATAAAGCTATATAAAATTCATACTATGACCTATTTAATACAAAGCAAAAATCTAATTTCATTAGTGGCATCCACGCGAGTAGTTTCGCGCGAAGCTCGTTATTATAAAACTAAACTTATTGGGAATAAACGAACCATGATCAAAGCGTACTGAACTAAATGTCTCAATAACATGACATTTATAAACCATAATTTATAATTAGTGAAATGAAATTAATTAATCTTTCTAATTTTATTAAAATTAACTCAAGACACTGTTTTTCACTGGTCTAAACCATAGGCCGCCTCAGTGGCTACCACTAATGCAGTTACGAACTAAAGTCTCAGAATGAGGAACGCGGTGCGGTGACGGAGTTCAGATCTTCTGGAAACTAAGATTTCAGCCGGGCTTATGCTTCTACTGGGTGTAGCAGAAAGGTGAGGTCATATTCAAGGGTTGCCCATGATACTGAGTACACATACCTAATTTTATGAAAATCGTCGTACCCTAAAAATATATTTATTATTTTTCCATTCGTTTATTTATGAATGAAAAAGTTATTCATTAAAAAAGTATGACTCAAAAAGTTCTATTCCATAATAATCCAATCGAATTTTATACCAGAGGAGGTATCATTCTTATGCCATGCGCCTTTCACTACTGAATTATGACAAAAAGAATATTCTTTATCTATGTAATAATAATGCAACCAGCTATGGCACCATGGTAGGTGCAATACTGATAACATACACTATCCGCTGCTGAAATTTGGCCACACCTTTCTGTTACACCTTGTATAAGCTGGTGTTAGTCACGCCAGCCTATAGAAGCATCAGCCCGGCTTTATCATCAGGCTTCGTGGGACCTGCTCATCTCTTGAAGTCTTAATTCGATTACATAAAAAAAACACATACCTTCGTAATATTATTATACTCTTATAAGCACAATAATTGCATTTTTGAAAGATGGAAAAATTTGAAGTCCAGACCCAGAAATCGAATCCGAGACATTCGTAAGCCAAACCGGGGCCGGAATCGAACCACCTATCGGTGGTGGTGGATTACTAGACCTCAAATTTCTCTATCCTTTCATGCTCGCGAGTTGGGCCCTCGCATTCGATCTATCTATCTTTCAAAAATTCAATTATTGTATTTATAAATTGTAATTATTGTATATGGCAAGAAATGCTTATAAAATGTACTATAATTATTATACTCTTAGCGAAAATTAAACTATACCTATCTGTTTATTTGTTTGAAATTTAGATTTTAAGATTAGGAAGATATTATACTGTAAATTTTTCGCTATTAACATCCATGCATGTGTAAACTAGTTACAATTAAAATTATCAATGAAGCGAAAACATCGAAAATAACATAAATCAACTTAAATTTCGTGTATCAAATATCATACAAATTGAATAAAAAACATTAACAGCATGTAAATTATGACTGTTTTCACTTATTATGAGTGTTTTCGTGTTCAAAATTCGGGTGAATTTACACCGTAATGTATTTGTATATAAATATCACCGTACCTATCCGTATGTGCTCGACAACTAATATTTCCAGTTTCCAACGTCCATAAAATGTTTGTCTTTGTCGGAAGGGGTGCGGTGTGACAGATGACTAATGTTGTTTGTTGAAACTGAAATGGTCCAGGGTTCGTTGAGGGTTTCACTTTATTGTTTACTTTCAATAGACGACTTTGATTAATAGCAACTATCTGTACAGACGTTTGTTATTTGAGGGTTAAATAGGTACCTGTCTGGAAAATGTAAGCTTTGAAAACTGTTAACAACTTAATAATTATCTTAAGTGGAAGATTGGTTACTATTACCACACATAGACTGCCTCTGTGGTACAGTAGGAGTGTGTCCGACTGCTACGCAAAAGGTCGTGGGTACGATTCCCAAAGGGGTACCACTTTGTGTGATCCACAAATTGTTGTTCCGGATCTGGGTGTACTTTGTATCACTGACTTGTATATTAATAAACTTTCGCTATGTTTACACATATTATAATATTATCGGGACTTAATCGTGTGAATTTTTAAAGGTACGAACGTGGACCGATCGGTGCAATTCGATCGAAACGTCGCCGCGTCGGGTAAATAAAAGGTTCGTACCTTTAAATATTTCACGCGATTAAGTTCCGATAATATTCTAATAAGTACCTTGTATGTTTGTAAAAGAGATAGAAATAGCACACTCATGAATACAAAGCACAAATCTTTGGATTCGAAAAGTTTTTTTTAGATAGATAGATATGTTTTTGTTTGTACCAGAAATAAGAGAAGATTATAAAAAACTCGAGCTGTAAGGGAATCAAGCGGGTGGATCTGCGGGCAAAGGCTAGTTAATAGGGCGCATTTGAACGCGACATATACAAGAGGTATATACAGTCACGGAGAAAGTATGATGGACATTTTATAATGTTTCAATCATCCCACTAATAATGTATAATAGTAATAATATATTAGAGACAACTCACATAACGCTATCTGATCCCAAACTAAACCAGACAACTGATAAACATACTTGTATATTTCTAAATACATACATATTATAGATAAATAACACCCAGACACAGAATAAACCATCGTACTCATCACAAAAACTTTTTTCCTGTAAGGGGATCGAAACCACTACCTCTTGCGTAGCAGTCGGATACACTCCCACCGCGCCACAGAAGCAGACAAGACAGTGTATACTTTCAGGGTTAAAGATTATTTATTCTCAAAAAAAAAATTATAAAATAAAAAACCCGCCTGCACAAAAAAGATGAAAACTTGTGCAGGCGGGGTTTTTATTTTTATAATTTATTTTTTTATTTAATACTTTTTAGTAATTGTAATATGTAACCGATGTAATAACTAACTTTCATCACAGCTATTGTCAAGTATTGAAGATTGAAAAAAGAATGGTTGCTAACTAACTTTTTTATTATTACAGTCATAATCAAGTTATTCATTTTTGAAATGCATAAGATAAGCCCTTTAATTTGATATCCATATTGCAGTATTCAAAATAACTTTTTTTTTTAACAGATCTTTATTTTGACATCTCACAGCCGCCATGTTTGTTTTTTTCAAACGTCACATTTCTAAGAACACTTGGGTAATCAAGATGAATCTAACGACGTCTTAATTGTATACATTACAGTGGCTTGTGAGATATCAGGTAATAAAAAATATTACATACATACATACAACATACGCGCGAAAAACATGACCCTTATTTACATTAAAAAGAACAGATACAATTTACCTACATTGAGATTTACAAAAAAAAGTGTTCTGTAACAATTTGAGTTTGCAATATTACGGTACAGTAAGTATATTAACAAATCTTGGTGACAACATTTATGTATTACATGCCAATAAAATATGAATAATTCCAAGGTAAAACCACCCAAATACCAATATCAAGCATACACACTCATTAATTCAATAATTTTCAACAAAGAACAATGACAACACTCTAGTGATAGACTCTGATTACATTTATTTCTCGATAATTTACATTGTATATCGTATCATCCTATGTAACTCGATTTCATGTATTTAAGGTCCTAAAACACCAACCAAATACGAAGAGTATTCAACCACTGTACATAGTTATAGTGAGTGACAATGACAATCTGAACACTAACATCTGGTAGAACAAAACTGCCACCAATTTCTTACAACGTACTCAAGTTACATACCTATTCAATTACCAGTCATCAGGTGAGCCGTGTGTACCAGCTTCATTCAACCTAATCATTGCAATAAATTATCATCATCAACGAAATAAATCATTTCAACCAGACAGAGCTTAAACCAATTACAAATCTTACCAAATGACATGTATGAGCTATTAGAAACCACAGTGATTGTTCATTGTACGCCACATTTAATCTAACGTAATTACGGTTAATGTACTCAAATAAATATTGTTATAAAGAGGTGCGCACACTGTTCCCAGAGGCATTCATCAATCATAATTTATTACAGCATTGTTATCGTGGGCCTGAATAATCGCTCATATCCGAAACACCTTCCTTGGGGCGCGGACACACTTGGGACCAGATGTTTAATAAATTGATGCTTCCCACCTGTTTTGTAACTCATAATTGCGTAATTTTGCGAACTCATAAACTTGTGTGGGTGCGTGTTATTAAAATTTTAATTTTCTTCTTTTTCTTGTTGCGTTAAAGTTGAAAGAAACGCGTCGACCGTTTATGAACAACACAGTATATGAATTTTATTACATTCTATTTTTTACCTGCGGTTTCGCATCCACGGATACGATCGCAATAAAAATTAATCGTTCCAGCATCTTCGGATAATTTCAAACTCCTCGGTATCCCTACTTCCATACTAATATTATAAATGTGAAAGTAACTCTGTCTGTCTGTCTGTTATGCTTTCACGCTCAAACAGCTAAACCGATTTAGATGAAATTTGGTATGGAGATAGTTTGTGTCCCGGGGAAGGACATAGAATAGTTTTTATCGCGATAACCGACATCCACGCGGGCGGAGCCGCGGGCGCAAGCTAGTAATATATAAATGTGAATGTTAGTTTGTTTGTTACGCTTTCATGCGAAAACTACTCAACCGATCATCATGAAACTTTGCACACATATTCTTGGAGGTATTAGAAGTAACATAGGATTATAAAAAAAAGGGGGACAATTTACGCAGACGAAGTTGCGCGGGACAGCTAGTATATTATAATAATATACATGTAGGATATCAAAATTCCGATAAAAATTCTATAAATTATGGTAAATGAAAATCAATCTATATCATAGTTTGTCGGCATGTTGATTTTAGTCCATGTATCAATGATTAAACTGATCATTTGAAATGGAATATCAGTCAAACTTTATTTTAATTATTATCTAACTAATGAATCATCCATTAACTAACATGAAATCAAGTTTAATTAAACATGACACATCATATTAAATCAGAATGTATGATTATTTGATACATATGCGCACTAATATTTATACACCTATAGGTTTATAAATTATTCAAATTCAAATTTACAAAGCCTAAGCGTAATCTCACAATTTGTGAGATTACGTAACTTTTGAATTTGGTTATTTGAGTATATTTCTTTCGAATAAAATAGCCCGCAACACTCTTTTCATCCATTCATTCAAAAACACCTAATCATTTTAAGGGTTCCGTAGCCAAAAGGGCAAAACGGAACCCTTATAGTTTCGCCATGTCCGTCCGTCCGCAGCTTTGCTCAGAGACTGTTAGTACTAGAAAGCTGTAATTTGGCATGGATACACATGTTACGCCGACAAAGTGAAAGAATAAAATCTTGAAAAACAGTTTTAAGGGTACTTACCCTATATGTGTAAGTGTAAGTGTGTAAGTATTTTTCAACCGACTTCAAAAAGGAGGAGGTTCTCAATTCGTCTGCATTTTTTTTTTTTTGTATGTTGTTCACCGATTACGCAAAGACGGCTGGACCGATTTGAAAAATTCTTTTTGTGTTTGAAAGGGTATACTTCCAAGTTGGTCCCATCGTCCCCAGATCACGATCTGATGATGGGATCCTGGAGAAATCGAGGGAACTCTTAATAAAACATAAAGACTACTATTTCATGGCACCAACTTCAAAATGTTTAATTTGTTTTTGTTATTCTAGGTATATTATTTTTTGGTTTTTAGTTGCCTTGTATTTATTTTTGAAGTCGGTAATATTTTTTGTTAAAAAGTTTTTATTTCTCACCATCGTGTGGGATAACGTTAGATAGGTCTTTAAAAACGTTTAGGGGTTGGCAAGACTATTTTTAGATTTAAGGACTCGTCTGTGAAATATTAAGATTTAAAGTGCAAATTTTGCCTAGTCAGCTAAATGGTTGATGTTGAGTATGTGAAAAAAAAGGAAAACTATGACAGCTAAGAACTATGGAAGGGGGTGACTACGGATCCCTACATTGTGCGAGGCCCGACATGCACTAGCCCGGTTTTTACCATTTTCAACGCTAAACGGGAGTACATTTTAATAGTGATATTTTAGAGTGAGTAACCAATACCGTGTAATAATAATAACAATTCCATGTATACATTACTTTCTTTCTGCAATAAGCGTTAATATCGAATTAATTTTTGTAGGCACTTCTTGCCAATTACTTTACAAATACAATAATTGCATTTTTGAAAGATATAAAAATTTGAAATCCAGACTCAGGAATCGAACCCGAGACTTCCTTAGGCAAACCGGGGCCAGAAGCGAACCACCTATCTGGACTATGTTACTAGATCTCAAATTTTTCTATCCCTTGATGCTCACGAGTTAGGCCCTCGCAGCGCCATCTAGTCGGTAGTTTAAGAACTATCACGGCTTTTGTTAAAATGCAATTATTGTATTTGTAAAGCTATAATATCGCTATCATAACTAAAACTATTAACAAAGATTGTTACGATAAGACAAAGCAACAAAAGCACGAACTAAATTTAATAATATCTGGCGCCTACTTCAGTTCACATTAGCCTTTTTAACTTGTGAACGACACACTTAAGAGCTTTCAATTTAATTGACTTAGTTATTGATGAGCCCGTCTGTCCTTGGATAATTGTCACACCTTCATTAGATTTCTACTTCGTGTGAACTGTGAAATTCTGTTTCACATCAGTGCATTTTAATGGCTTGATTAAGAATATTGTGTAGTCTTGAAACGATGTCCCTAATTCATAATATTTTAATAACAGTATTTTAGCAAGTAAATGTTTTGAAGTCTTCAATTCTGAAAATATAATGAAAATTAAAGACAAAGCATTAACTAGTTACAAGTAAAAATCTGTTACTAACTTATCTAATATTATAAATTAATAATAATAATCTAATATTATAATACTAATATTATAAAGCTGAAAAAAATGTTTGTTTGCTTGAACGCTATAATCTCAGGAACTACTGGTCTGAATTGAAAAAATCTGTTACTGTTGGATAGCCCATTTATTGAGGAAGGTTATAAGCTATATAACGGCTGAGCAGCAATGAAAAATGTTGCAAAAACGAGGAAAATGTAGCTAGTTATGAATAAAGAGGATAATATGTAAGTAGATAAGTGCTAACGGATTTTTAAAAATTCTACCGCTAAAGGGGTAAACTGAGATCAAAATTCAAAACTTTTGTAAAGAATTTTGACCCCAGTTTCTCCCCTGAATGACAAAAACCCTAAATTCAATAGTTAGGAGTAAGTGCAAAACTTTTAAAGTGAAGCTAGGATGCATAATTTTTCGGTTTTTAATTCTTTTTGCCCGTTTAAAAAGAAGCAGCATGAAATAACTCATGTGTCTAAGGAGACAAGGGTTAAACATGTCAACGTATAAGGCAAAAATCACACGTAAATATGTTGTTTAATATGTTAGGATGAAACTTGTAGTTTACTGCCTCCATGGGAATTGTAACATTTTTTACAGCCAGTAAACTTGCTTGGAATTAATCTCAGGGGCACATTTACAAATTTACTGTCCATTCATTTGTAGTTAACAACTGTAATAAATATCATTGAACTGTCCCTTGCTATCGGATTTACATGTTAAACATCATAATTAGGTATTTGAATGTCTAATCAATCACTAATTATTAAAATTATATTATTTAATTTGCCTTTAAATGATCTTAAAAATATATGTTGGTGCATAATTTAATATGTTTTATTATTTATAATCATCAAAAGAAATACTAAAAGTAAATGATTTGAAACCAGAACATAATGACGTCACAATGTTAAATTGCATGTAAATCTCTACAGAACGAATCCTTTTGTCATTTTATAAAAAAGATACTGATTTGACTTAACATTCAAATACCCAATTAGGTATATAGTTTAAAGTTAAGTTGTCTTCAATGTTTAGGTACTTGAATGCATAGTATATTTATTGCACGTAGCGGATTTTGATATGGTTTACAATAAAATTCAGAAAATTTCTTCATGACAGTTTAAATGTACAGTCGCGGAATGAAAATGTTCGTCACCTTAAAGTCCAATTTTGCTTGAACCGAATCAAGGAACAGTAACGCCAACATGTCAATATTGTCAAACTAAAAATAAGATTTAACTCAGAATAATACCTCCACTAAAGCAAAAGATGAAACCTAAACCTTCAAATTGAAACTTTTTCGTTAAGAGAGTAGATATACTACGTCAACCACATGCAAAAAAGTTTTATTTCTAGGTAATAGACAATGGTAGAGTAATGACTGAGAAAATTGATTGACATCTTCTTGACAGACAGAAATACTAGCACGGAAACACTGCTATCTGCCTTAATTTAATACATTATTTTCACGTATCGTATTGCAATCAGTGGAAGAGAGTGATAGGGATATAATGAGACAGACAGATATATATATATATATATATATATATATATATATATATATATATATATATATATATATATATATATATGCTATCTATTCATTTAGTTAATAATCTGAGAGGTTTTTCTTCAAATACTCATAGTAAATGAATATTTGTTTGAAAAAAATTTAGAATTTAATATTTGTTTAAATAAGTTTGCAGGGTTAATTGAGTGTATTCGAAAACTGACGAACATTTTCATTCCGCGACTGTACATTTTACTTCGAATACTGCCGCTAACTTTGTAGTAACACAATGTTGAATTCATGATTTTTTTTACAAAGAAAAATATTTTTCCTGAAAATAACTTCCCGTAAAAATGAAAGTAGTCGTAACAGTTCTTACGGCTTGTCCTATATGACCCATATAACCTTCATCTCTTCACCGAGATTTACATTCTTAGTATAACATCAGATATCGTGAATAGTCCCAGTGTGAACGAGGGCTGAAGGAACCTCCTTTCGTCCCTCCGCGTAATGCAAGCTGAGGAAATTGGATTTTTCTTTATTCTCGCGCGGGTAACTTGATATTGTGTGAATTATGGAAATTGCCTCGCTAAATTGTTGATTTATTACTTACGATCTATTCGATTGGATGCCGTCGAATTGTTTTAAGGAAACTCTTTGTTATTATTACCTTTAATATACGTAAACGAAGTGCCAAGAAGAGTGATGGTATCTGAATTGTTGTACGCTTGGTATATATGTGTGTTTTTTTATTGATTGAAAATTAAGAGAACTCGTAAATGGTAATAGATGTAAGGTAAACTGAGTGACAGCCGTAATAATGAGGTTGGCAAGATTACTCTTTTATGTGCCTGTTTCCAAGAATTGACAATCAACTAATTTATTTATTACATTCAATTCGAACCTTCCGACAGATATAAATATACAAGATTAGTTACGTACCTGCTCATTTTTAGGATTCCATAGCCAAAATGGCAAAAAACGGAACTCTTATAGTTTCGTCATGTCCGTATGTCTCTCTGTCTGTCCGTTCGTATGTCACAGGCATTTTACTCAGATACTTCTTAATGAATATTGATAAAGTTTGATAAAAAGGTGTCCAACAATGGCCGCTACTTAGTTTAACAGCTAAATAATAAATATTTTTAGGGGGAGCCTCCATAAATGTAACAGAAACTGTTTTTTTTCGGCTAACATCAACGTGTCGCACATTATTCGACAGGTCTCTTAAAAACATTTTAAGGTTTCTATAAAACTTTTTCGATTGAGTTATTATTTTTGGAAATAATCGCTCCGAAAGTTGCATAAATTGTGTCGTCCCCCATCCCTCTTAACTTTTGAACCGTGTGACCAAAAAATATGAAAAAAATCACAAAGGTAGCGCTTAACAAATACTTTAAACTAAAATTATTATATATTTATTTTGGACATGATCGGATATACCGTTATTGAATTATAGCCGAAAAGCTGATTTTCTCAACAAAAGGCGTAAGTACCATGAACGCTCTTATGCTGATGCAATTAAGGCTGCGGAACCCTACACTGAGCATGGTCCGACATGCTCTTGCCCGGTTTTTATTTTATTTTACTGATTAGGTAATATAAAAATAAACATCAAATAAAAACTATAACGGCGACTTATGTGTACAAATTGTATAAAGGCCAATTATTTTATAGTGCAATTATTTAATTTTTTACTACCTGTGTACCAAGACTGTAAGACATATATTTACTGCAAACTGTGCACAACAAGGGAAGTCGCTGGTACCTGTGATACAAATACTAACTACCAACATTCCTACGTATGAAAATTTTAAGAAAATCCTCCAGAATTTTACTGCTTGCAATAGTAGGTACCATAACTGTCTAATTTATTTTTCAGTCAGAACAAAATTATTTCGCATTGTTACTGGCACAAAATAAACAAGCGAATGGCTTGTTACCGTCCTATCAAATTACGTTTAGTTACGGCCTCCTTCTAGTCTGTAATATAGCCTTCGTTAGTATAGCCTCTGCGTCCTGGCACACAAACGTTACATCTTTTTTGATATTTCATTTTTTATAGATACTACTAGTGATTACCGCAGTATCGCCCGATTTTTGTTGAGTTGATTTTGATTTAAATTTGCCCATAGTTTGTATGGTTACAGATGGTTTTTGTATGATTTTCCGGGTATTTTGCTTTTCGACTTAAACAAATATTTGAAATTAAAATAGCAAATTTGGTCCAACCATTTTCCGAAGTGCGCTTAGCAACACATTTGACTATTCTTATTTTTTATAGATTAAAAGCTTCTAATACCGATATTAAATAAGAAGCATTGTATTTAACTGAGTCCGAATACGATTAAAATTTGCTGCACTTATTAAAAGGAAAATAGATGGCTATACAACGTGCAACAAAAAGATGTGAAACAATCAATTTAAAGTTAAAAAGTGAATGATCGCGTTAACTTTGTTATATAAAGTTAGTAAATTCAAGGGTTTTATTTACTGAAAACATGTATAGAATTTGTTACCCATAGAACTACCAGTGCAACTGTTATATTAATAATAAGAATATGTTTACCATGGCACTACTGTTAAAGACAAGCAGTAGTGCCATAGATAAACAACCGCTTTGACGTGTTATAAAAATATACTGTTAATTCAATAGTCGAATATGTAATTTAACCGTCATATCTCATTGTAGATGCTATAAGTAATATCCATTGTTATTTGCCCTCATTTTCGCTAACAATCATATAATATCTCAACACAAAGTTATTTCTGTTTCCTCAAGTACAAATAGAGGAATAGAACTTATTCTAAAGTCACAAGGGAAATGGTTTGTTTTAGTTCTGATTCCTAGAACTTTAGCCTTTAAGTAAATTTTATGTTACCAACAAACTTTAAATTAGTTTACCTAAATTTCTAACTTACAAAAGTCGTTTGAGGGCATTAGCTTTACTAATTCTATCTAATTATCTTTGAACTTGTAATTATAACCGCTTAAATGTATTACAAAAAAGACTATACTATTGTTGGTTTAGTTTTTAGCTGAATATAGTCCAAGAAGTAAACTAAATTTAGCTCAGCTTAGCTTAATAAGTTGTGTTTTTTTAGGTTTATATATAGTAGGTACTCACAAATCTGCACATAACGAAACCCTTATAGTTTTGCCATATCCGTCCGTCCGCAGCTTAGCTCAGAGACTGTTAGTGCTAGAAAGCTGCAATTTTCAATAGGAACACATTTTACTTACGCCGACAAAGTGAAAGAATAAAATCTTAAAAAACATTTTTTTTAGAATACCTCCCTTATATAGTGGAGACGTGTTTTTTTTTCTCATCTATTATCTATTGGATGGGATATCAATCAGTTTTTTAAAAACGTTTCGGGGTTGGTGAATGCCATTTTTAGATTTAGGAATTCGTTTGTGAAATATTAAGCTTTAAAGTGCAAATTTTTGTTAGAGTCAAGTGTCCCTCCTCTGAAAGCTAAATGATTGATGTTGAGTATTTGAAAAAAAATACGGTAGTAGTATATATAGTAAAATTAAAATAAAAACTATCACCACTAAGTAGGCTTTACAAGTTTACGAGTAACAGAAATGAGAAGTAACAAAGTTTTCGTACAAATTCCATCGACAATAATATAACATCGACAATATATAACGTTGTAAGCATGAAACAAAAACAGAAAACCCTCAAGTCACATTATTCGGATAGGAGGGGTAAAGGGGTACTACGGAACCCTACATTGTGCGTGGCCCGACATGCCTATGCCCGGTTTTTACCATTTTCTTTTGAAAATGAGGTATCGACACCTGTACTGGCGTTGCGAAGAATATAGAAACGCGAATTGCGTAGCAGTCGGATACACTCCCACCGCGCCGGTGGGAGTGTATCCGACTGCTACGCAAGAGGTCGTGGGTTCGATCCTCACCCAGGATAAAACTTTATGTGATGAGCACGATTGTTTATTCTGTGTCTGGGTGTTATTTATCTATAATATGTATGTATTTAGTACTATATAAGTATGTTTATCAGTTGTCTGGTTCCCATAGTACAAGCTCTGCTTAGTTTGGGATCAGATAGCGTTGTGTGAGTTGGCCCAAGATATATTATATTATATTAAATATTAACTTTTTAAAAAAAATATGAAATTAACGTCGTTTATGGTAAATTAAGAAGCACTTGTACCGCTACTCGATTTCACGCAATAAGAATAGGTACTACGATCTTAAGATGCCATTTATAGTTTTCCACCACCTGAAAGTGCCCCACACGCGCTGCTTTTGGCAATTATTTTTTTAATAAAAAAATGTTAATATTTTGTTATTCTGTTTTTTTTATAGACTGGGTAAGACTTCAAAATTTTTGGCTCCAAAACGACTACAAAATCACGGTATAGCCTGGGAATCGCAGCGACCTAAAAGATCTATTGTGACGCCTCTTTCTTAAAGGATATCTCCAAGGTTTAATCTGACCATGAACTCGACTTCATGGTCAAATTAAACCTTGTAGAAAACAACACAAAAACCTTTGACTATACATCGTGGTATGTATCTAAATGGATAGCTTCTGGTGTGATGAATTGCCTCGCAGCCACAGAAGATGTGTATCGTTTCCTCATACTTGTGGCAGAACCTGCAAACATTAGTATCGCTGAGACGACTCTTGTCCAGGTGTTTGTTTAGTCTACAGTGCCCAATTAGTGTTCTGGTAAGAATTATGATTTGATTCTTACTTTTAGAAAGCGTATCTTGAGTGAACCTTACATTGAAGTCCACTAACGGCCGGTCTCAATAATCTAACTATCGATGGATTTGGCTACTAGAGGTAGAATTTTGACATATTTTGTATGGAGTTTATTTCAAATATATACCTCTAGTAGCCAAATCCATCGATAGTTACATTATTGAGAACGGCCGTAAGAGAAGAGACGCTTTAGAGTGCTCTTGGCCTAGTGATTTTGACCAAAGAGTAGTACGTATTTGTAGAGATTTGTATATTTGTATACATAGATGGGATTATAAGCTAGTAAATATTTTATTTAAAACATGTGGCATTGTTCCATTGTCGTAGGTTCTTAAAATATGTAAAAAAAATCTAATTATATGGACGATAGGAAGTTTTTAAAAATGAGTTTCATAATTCCATTAAATTCTTGATCCAAAAAAGAAAGAAAAGCCATTTGTTTTGGCATACATAGTGGGTGCACACAACAAACAAAAACAGGAAGAAATGAACACAGGAAAAAACTACTGGTCAAGCTATGCGTGTTAAAAATTGTGTCAGGTAAGCGTAAATCTAAAATAGCTTTGCTCTTTGTCTGCTACCGGCTTTATTAGTATGTACAAATATTTTGTGTTTCTAATTACAGGGCAAATACACATACATATATTTTAGTACAAAGTTGGTATATTAGTACAAGTCCTTGTGTGTGTTTTTTTAACTACTACTAGCCATTATACCGTCTGAGTGGAAACCACATCAGTGTCAGGTATTCTTCCGTGAAATAGTGATGTTAACACATCATTGTGTTTTGGTTGAAGGGCACAGTAGCAAGTGTAATTACTGGGCAAATGCGTCTTAATGAACTAATGTCTTAAATAGGGAGCGAGGTGCAGTGACATTCAGATCTTCTGTTATGGGCTAGAGTGACTCTTACTATCAGGTGTACGACCTGCTCGTTTCTTCATTTCGTAGTATAAAAAAATATCAATATCTATTAGTTTGACAATGGCTAAAAACTTGTACTTTACTTTGATTTTCTATCAATCTTACTTCTATTATAAATGTGAAAGTTTGGAAGTGCCTGTCTGTTACTTAATTACTCTAGAACGACTGAACGGATATCGAATATTACCGAATATTTTTTTTTTTACGATTTCCACAGTAGGGTACTAGCCCTGTGTCGCGGGGGACTTTACAAACATACAAGTCACAGACACAAAGTACACCCAGACTTGGAACAACAATTTGTGGATCACACATAGTGGTGTCCCGTGTGGGAATCAAACCCACAACCTCTTGCGTAGCAGTCGGACACACACCCACCGCCACAGAGACATCGATGAAAGTTGGTACAGAAATAGACTATTGACTGGAGTAACACATAGCATAGTTAGTTTACCATTACTTCTAGAAGTAAGACGTACTTTATTGTGATAACCAATACCTACGCAGACGAAAGCTAGTATTTAATAAATATTCATACTTGAAGCTTGACAACGCAACAAACAACTTTCACACTTCACGTATTAAAGAGGATTTCCTCTATTTTAATATTACATCCGACATTATACCACACATGCTTACATTTACATACAAAACACAGGAAAACTTGAAAACCCAGCCCCATTTCCACCAAACTGATTTTGAATACAATAATATCGTGTACGAACCCATTGTATGGGAACAAGTTATATACTTGCCTACAATCTAAGCCTGAGAACCTCGTACCATTAGTTCACATTAAGTACGTGTTCTCGTTTTACTTTAACTACATAGTGTAGCATTACTATAATCGTGTAGTTCGTGAAGATAGACACAGTATAATCATATTCATTTATTCATGAAAATATAAGTTTACAGTTTTACATCAATGCACTTACATTTTATACTTACAAGTAATCTAAATTATACAGATAATAACAAATAACAATGTAATCAACAAAAATACTTAAACAGTTTTTACCTTAATACTATAGAGCTATCTTTTTCGCCTCATTCGGATAGAGGTATACTTTTTTATTTATGACTGTACTGTATATTCAGTATTAATGTCTGTTTGTATGTGTAACGTGTTTGGGTGTGCGGGTGTATGCGCATATGTACGTTTGTACGTGTGCTCGTATGTGTCAATTAGCCCTATTGGTGAAACCACTAAAACATGCGCCTAGATCTCAACCTATTGGGTGGTATGGAAAAGAGACAAATGTCCATTTTATAGTGTACTAGTTGTACTGTATACTAATATTAAAACCTGAACGTTTTTGTTAGTTTCAATCGATTTATATCCGAATCTACTACTACTACGGTTTTGATCAGCTACCATTTTTTTAAGAAGAACTATTCAGAATTCGTAGAGGTAAAACGGTAAAGTAAACTATCACGGTTAATGGTCTCATGGTAGGGGTTTGCTACCAACGATCGTTGTGTGAAACCGACCATTATAGCGTAGTAAGTTAGCTGGATGATTCTAAACAATTTATCGCAGCGTTAGAAAATTGTTTAATTCGGAATATTCACGAGTAGATTGGAACAATGCCATAACTAATTACTAAACGGGTTGAAACTATAATGTGTGTTTATAATGATAATAGTTGCCTAACCGATTTGGGATACGGTCGCCAATCTTTATATATTATTAACAAGCGCCCCATTCAGGCTTTGCACGGACTTTTCTTCACTATTTATAAACATAATATGGATGTTATATATACGGAGTGTAACAGAAAGGTATGGTCAAATTTTAGGAGCGGATAGTGTATGTTGTCAGTGTTGCACCTATTATGGTGCCATAGCCGATTGCATTGTTATTTCATAGTTATAGCATATTCTTTTTGTCAAAATTCAGTATTGAAAGGCGTATGGCATAAGAATTATACCTCCCCTGGTACCTTATTCACTCATAAATAAACGAATGAAAAAATAATAAATATTTGTTAGGGTAGGTACTCCGATTTTGATATGACCCTTGAATATGACCACACCTTTCTGCTACACCTTGTATAACCATCTCTCATCAAACCATGTGTGTATGTATGTATGTTCACGATTTTCTCAGAAACTACCGAATCGATTTTGATGCGGTTTTCTTCTTTCTATTCGATTGCATATATTTTCTGGAAAGTTTTAGTGCATAAATCGTTGTTCTAGCTTATAAAACCAGAGATATAGACTAAGCCAAAGGAGTGAGTCAGCGAAATTTGCATTCGGTGATGTGCTTGATATTTTTTTTTTATTAAAGGTTGTTCCTTTTTGTTTAAAAGTTGCATAACATTATGTCTACAATTTATACTTCATTAGTGCGTGCACAATACTCTCTCTATTCCCTGTCTCTTATAGTCCAGTGTTGACGACTGGGGAGAGATTAGGCGCAGTGTCGACGACTTGACGTGCTCTATTTGACAAGGAAGGATATAACATTTTTAGATATCAGTCAACCATATAGGCCTTATTTGGGACACTTGACACTAACGTTATTTAACCTCGTTGATCTCACGGTCTACTTGGTAACTACTATGTCACTAGCCTTCTTTCGTTATGTTATCTTTAGAAATCCTATCAATTTTATGTTCCGACAGCCTCCGATGTGCAACTGATTTTGTTGGCTTTTGATATATGGCTAAAACAACACTAGAAAAGAACAAAACTTACTATCTTTCTCAGGCGGCTCCGCCTACATGGATAAAAAGTATCCTATATCACTTCCCAGGAATCAAACTATGTCCGTTCCATATTTCATCTAAATCGGTTCAGCGGTTTAAATTTAAAAACGTACTTTCACATTTATAGTATTAGTTCGAATATCATACGCCTACGGACCTAATTAAGTAAGCACTTAAACAATGCAATTATAAAAATATATATATTACGGGTCTTTATCGAGTGAATACTTAAGGTAAAATACCTTGTTTATTGCCCGACGTTTCGATTGTATTGCAACGGCCGTGGTCACGGGTAGACCTCAATATATATATTTGACAAGACCCGTAATATATATTTTCATAATGTGAACAAATCGCGAAAGTTTATCAACATATATAACAATGCAAGTTTGTCAAACATAAAATTACCAAACACAGATAAAATGAAGAAATTCCAAATAGTCCTCAAGTAAACTTTGAGATAAAGTTAGCACACATCTCATATGAAGCTTAACTAAATTTGAACTTAGTACTTCATATACTCACAAAGCCGTACGAGGAATGCAAAATGCTACTACGCTACAATTTCATACGTTTTTAGTTGGAAATTCATTTATGTGCATACATTACCCCACATTTTGTCAACTGGGATCTAGTTTTCCAGTTATTAAAGGCTTCTTTGCACAAATAACTCATACCTACATAATCTTCGCATAGTAAAAATCAACGAGCAAAATGCTTAATTTTAAACTTTATATTTCTAAATAAAAGTAAATAATGATGGAATATTTTTCATTCGGTTTCATCGAAAGAAGTAACCACCACTGCCAGATGTCAGACACCTACATATTTCATGTTTAAGTTGTGTTCCGTGCGTCGGAGAGCAAGTTAAGCCGTCGTCGGTCCTGCGCCCAATCTCTCTCCGATCATTGTTTTTAAACTTTCGCGATTTTTATACATATTAGTTATATTTCGGGACTTAATCTACACACACGGATAGGTATTTACATGCTTTATCGCACCATCATCCGCGCCACTTACAGTCCGTTGTAGCTTCTTTAACAAACAGAGCATACGACCTTTGCGACCCCGAACACTTGGAGGGTGAACTTGCACACGTTCGGGAGGTACTAAGAAGCAACGGATACAAGCATAACCTTCAACGTCCAAAGAGCAGAAAACCAGAAGTAAATGCCGACAGAGTGCCAGCTTTCATGCCGTACGTCAAAGGAGTTACGGACAAAATTGGAACAGTATTGAAGAGTTACTCCATTAAGACTGTATATAGTCCGCACTCCAAGGTTTCGAAGTTTTTACGAACGGCAAAGGATGTTATTCCGCTCCAAACACCCGGCGTGTACAAGGTGGATTGCAGTTGCGGTAGTTCCTATATCGGACAGACCAAAAGGACAATCGCAGACAGGGTCAAGGAACATATCGCTGCTGTAAAAAACCGTCAAGTTTACAAGTCTGCTATCGCTGAGCATTTGTTGGAATCAGGACCAAATCACTGGATAGAATTGCATAAGCCGCAGGTACTTTCCACCGATCGCCACTATTATTCCAGGATAGTACGCGAGGCGGTTGAGATCAAGAAGTATAAGAATTTCAACCGAGAAGATGGATACCGGCTCTCACCATCTTGGAACCCTGTTATCAACAAATGTAATCGTAGCCGTAAAGACACCGCGCCTCAGTGTAAAGACGTTGTAAGTGTAGTGTGTAGAAGTACCGACAGTACAAATTATCAAAATTATCAAGACCAGGCGAGGGTAGTTGAAAAACCCCGCGCCTCACGGAGACATCGCTAAGCTGCCATCAGTCGACCCGTGACCACGATCGGTGCAATTCGATCGAAACGTCGGGTAAATAAAAGGTTCGTACCTCTCTCCGATCGTTTTCGAAATTTCCGTCCCTTCAGGCTATGAGACTGAGGGAATAGAGAGTGCAAGGGCACATTATAGTTCACAAGTATGCGCATACACTTGTGTACCTAGTATAAAATCTCCTGCGTAGTAGGCCAGTCACTGATGAGATAGGCCGCAGTAACCGACATCCGGTAGGAGACCTTTACATTTCATGTAGTTCGTAAGTACATGATGTCCGAAATGAATAAGTAAGATTATCACCAGGCAGTCCATAGATGAATGACCGTTTGCCAAACACTCAAAACTCTCTTTCACTCAGAGATAAAGTAGAGCCATTGCCCTTTACCTGATCTCCTTTCTATCATGTCTTAGAGGTGGGGAAACAGACAATGAATTTGTATTTATGCATATACAGAACAATCTCTTACAAACCGAAATTAGAATCGAAGTAATAACTTTATTAAAAACGCCACCTCTTCAAAAAGTAAAGATTTAGCAGTCACACGCGAGCCGAAATAAAATATAGGATACATTTCTAAAAAGCTTACCCCCCACTTGTATTACACGCACATACCATTAATTACTTCCCACATACCGCATAGTCACCCAACACCTTAAGATCAAATAAATAATCACTTAATTATATCCCGAAACCTCGTAACACGGTACTCAAGGCCCTAGGGTCGTCCACAAGGGAATAACGGGAACTTCCAACATAATTATTATAACTAGACACTTAAAATTAGGAAGCCAAAACTTTAAGATAACCCATGTCACTACTTGTGGAGTTAGTTCGTGACGTATCAGGGTTGGGATAACTATTGGGGATTCTTGGTTAAGAGCAGTTTATAGATTGAGTTTGATAGTGAGACGCGGAATTCCGTTTTGCTTAGTTTTGTTCTTTAAAGTACTCTTGAAATATTTCTACTGTGCTGTTTTATGGCAAAAATGTTGAACTGTATCAATGTGTGTATTTATTGAAATTATTCAACGAACATGACCAAAGATCCACAAAAATTCATTAAAGTAAATATTGTTTGTCCGTTTGAGAGCTATGCGTAAAGACAAACATATAGGTAAGCATAAAATGTATATCCTACAACTATAAGCTTTTTTAGTCTGTTTTTTATTTATTTGTTGACTTTATGCATAAAAACAATGTACAAAAGCGCACTTAATGCTACAAGCATTCTCTACCAGCCAACCTTTGGATAATATATAAAATAAATTATGTAGGTTTTTTGCTGTAGACCCAGAAGGTATTTTCATTATAAAAATAGCTTGGATAAATTCACAGATTCAGACAAAAACAGATCAGTCTTGAAACGGTTCGACAATATTAATAAACGGTCCTTCAAAAAGTCAACAGTGTAGAACCACGCCTAGCCACCAAGTTCGTTTGAAACTATGGTTTTGAAATTTGCCCGTCACATTTGTAAATATCAGCTACCGTAGTCGTCGAGGCATGATCCAACACATACACGTCACCGCGTACAAAGTCATGTGTGTTTCAACTTCCAACGTCAAACAACTCAGCATGTAAACATCAGACGCAGAACTTGTGTTATCGCACTACGTGTGAAATTTCACAGTTAAACCTAGCTTTCAGGCGCCTGCATTGTTAGAATAGTTTGAATACTGAGTCGATTGGCGAATTACAATCGTGGACAATTTATGATCAAAAGTTTTTGTTATTGTTACCTTCCTAATCTTACCTACCAGTGCATCTCTTGTAGGTTTTTTTGCGACGTGTTTGCATTGATCTGTAAAACGCGTAACGTTTGAAAAACCCAGTAAAATAATTGTATATGTAACTTCTAGATGGGCGCGAGTGTATCAAGAATCGAGATGACTTATGTATCTACCTGATTGTCAGTTAGACCTAAAAATCGTCTGAGTGGTACCTTAAAGGAACCCTGCTATTTCATTTTCTTGAATATCTCTCCATACTGCTACCATGCTACTTAGAATATAGGAGTGAACTAAGAGAGCAACGTATAGTTTTTTTTCTCAAAACTCCTACGTGGACTAGGTTTTTGTAGTAATTTCAAATTCTAGGAATTTATAAGGTTCATCATCATCATCAGCCCTTATCGGTCCACTTCTGGACATAGGCCTCTCCTAATTAGTAAAGTTAGTAGTGTTTAATTTTGTGTTATCTAGGTAGGTATCTACATAATGTCACTTGTACCAAATATCAAGCCTTTGCGAAGCCAAACCTAATGTAACTTTGATGAAAAAGATGACAGATCACCCTAATACTTGATTTTCAGAAAACAGTATTCGCTTGTAGGTACATGTATTCTTGAGACCCCACGATCCCAAAATGAACAAAACTAAATAATAAACCAACAAGTAAATATTTCGAGATCTCTGCACTGTTTGTTAAGCTTTCTGCAAATAACTACCGTAAAGTTAATGTTTACTTGTTCTGTTATACGACAAATTGCTATAAATCCCCAGACGAATAAATTGTATGATTTGTCCGATGCCAATCTGCAAGAAAATTGATCGCCGTCTACTTTTGAAATGAAAATATAAAATGAAAATAGTTTATAGACAAGAATTCATTATTGTTTCCTTCACTTTTCATATCACTCACATAATGCATAGACCAGGGGTGTTACGGAGCTTCGACTCCGACTCCAAAAGGTCGGAACTGCCAATTGATTTTACACCTCCGACTTCGACTGCGGCTCCGACACTTTTAAATCGGACTTTTAATTGAAGGTATCTAGCGTGCGGCCACTGCCCCTTTAAATGTATTAATTTATTTATTTATTCGGAAATTCTACAGCTTTTTATAAATCGAAAACATTAGGTAATTAAAAAGATATTATGCAATCAGCTTGAACTGATAACATTTACAATCTCTAAGCTAATTACAGAATTTCACAACATGCATTACAGATGAACATTATGAATCACTTTAGATGACCTAAATTTAATTAGTTATGCAAATAAAATTAAATATTGACAACACAAATAAAATATAAATTTAAACCAATTACCTTAATCAAGTAAAATAAAATTAAAACAAATGAAAATTATTTAAAATTAAAAGAAATTAATTATGGAAAAATTCTCACAGATTTCCTATGATCGCGGGCTCGACTCCCACCCGAGCTAATTTTTCCTTTCACACATTAAATAAGACTGACTATTGCTCTTATTTTTATCTTATTTTCTTAAACCTTATCTTAACCTATTTGTCTTCTCCCACCACCTCGGACTCCGATTCCGACTCCAACAAACCAAATTTAAAAACTCAGACTTCGACTTCGGTTCCGATAAAACCACCTCCGTAACATCCCTAGTATAGACATCGATTACGGACTCACAATTACGGACCACTTTGTTCGAGAAGGCGTTTCAAGATTCTCTGCGCGTGAGCATCGCATGAATGATATCCATGTGTGCGTTGCTCAAACGCGCGTTGTCTCAAGGATACCTTTTGTTGTCTCAATATTTTGTGGTATGGTTAAGTTAATGATTATATGTCGTAGTTTAATTGATACCTACTCGTACTATTATTGTTTTTAAACTTTCGCGATTTTTATACATATTAGTTATATTTCGGGACTTAATCGCGTGAATTATTTAAAGGTACGAACCTTTTATTTACCCGACGTTTCGATCGAATTGCACCGATCATGGTCACGGGTCGACTGATGGCAGCTTAGCGATGTCTCCGTGAGGCGCGGGGTTTTCAACTACCCTCGCCTGGTCTTGATAATTTTGATAATTTGTACTGTCGGCACTTCTACACACTACACTTACAACGTCTTTACACTGGAGGCGCGGTGTCTTTATGGCTACGATTACATTTGTTGATAACAGGGTTCCAAGAATTCATGATACAGAATACGTCATCGACGTATCTCTTCCAGAGCTTGACGTGAAACGCGTGCAGGTCGACAACTTCTTCTATATGCTCCATCCAGATGTTGGCCATTACCGGTGCTACTGGACTACCCGTTGCCACTCCGTCGATCTGGAGGTAATGCTGTCCACGGTAGAGGAAGAAGTTACCCTCTAAACAGTTACTCAGTAGAACAATGTACTCTTTTGGCAGGCCGCTGTCCCTCAGTTTTAGTTTTATGACGTCAAGGCATTCGCTTATCGGAACACTAGTGGATAATGACTCGACATCGAAACTCACCATTATCTCGTCCGGTTCCAAGCGTACGCTCTTGAGTATATCCACAAAACAGGGTCAAGGAACATATCGCTGCTGTAAAAAACCGTCAAGTTTACAAGTCTGCTATCGCTGAGCATTTGTTGGAATCAGAACCAAATCACTGGATAGAATTGCAAAAGCCACAGGTACTTTCCACCGATCGCCACTATTATTCCAGGATAGTACGCGAGGCGGTTGAGATCAAGAAGTATAAGAACTTCAACCGAGAAGATGGATACCGGCTCTCACCATCTTGGAACCCTGTTATCAACAAATGTAATCGTAGCCGTAAAGACACAGCGCCTCAGTGTAAAGACGTTGTAAGTGTAGTGTGTAGAAGTGCCGACAGTACAAATTATCAAAATTATCAAGACCAGGCGAGGGTAGTTGAAAAACCCCGCGCCTCACGGAGACATCGCTAAGCTGCCATCAGTCGACCCGTGACCACGATCAGTGCAATTCGATCGAAACGTCGGGTAAATAAAAGGTTCGTACCTTTAAATAATTCACGCGATTAAGTCCCGAAATATAACTAATACTCGTACTATCATTAAAAAACCGGGCAAATACACGGGCTCCGCATAATGTGGCTTAAGAAGTGGGATTTCTGTTGTATTTGTTTCATACTACTAACAAATGTTAGTATTTTTCAATAGAATCTGTATGAACATTTTGTAACTTATACTTGGTCTGATGTTACTCGTTGAGTTGTAAAGCCTACTTAGCTGTGATAGTTTTCCTTTTAATTTTACTATATATACTACTTCCGTAATTTTTTTCACATACACAATATGAACGATTTAGCTGGCAGGGGGTGGGGACACTTGGCTCCAACAAAAACTTACTTTAAATTTTTTTCATTACTCCCTAAACCGAAAAATAGACTATTTTTCGGTTTAGGGTGTACCTACCACCAGTACCTATCTTATGATATTCCTCACGATAGGGTAGGTGAGAATAGGGGAGTGAGAGAGGTAAGTATCCATTTTTTTTTCCTAAATTTTATTCTGTCGCTTTGTCGGCTTAAGTAATATGTGTATCCATGCAAAATTACAGCCTTCTGGCACTAACGGTCTCTGAGCTAAGCTGCGGACGGATGGATGGACAAGGCGAAACTATAAGGTCTCCGTTTTGCCAGTTTGGCTACGGAACCCTAAAAATCTGTTGTTACTTTCAACTAGTACGGTAGGTATTTAGAGGCTAACAATAACCTTATTAAATACCATGTGTGACATTTTTAGGCAAAAATCTAATGGACTAGTTGATAAAATAGATTCAAACACACAACTTCCTTGCACAATTTTTTTGTATATTTCTAGAAGCATTGTACACTTTTCAATCCAGGACAAGAGAACCATACTAACGAGAATGCCACTTTCCAAACTAAACAATTAAGGACTAAGTAAGTACCTACTCTATAACTAAAGACTACCTAATTAGGCAGTCTTTATATGGACTAGTTTTAAATAGGTATTAATAACTAGTCCAGATTAATCTTAAGAAAACGGGTGTAATGATGAAGTGCATTGCAGCGTAACATCAGGAACAGGACCTTTACAAAGTTGGTCTCTTCACATAATAAATCAGTCGATATCTCAGCCCTCGACTCAATCACGTCGACTCTCCGAGAGTCTCTTAAGGAGATTGTTCAGGCCCTCATCGCTCTTGTTAGCTCCAATCCACGACGCTTATTTTTATTACAAAGCTCAAATTAAATTGGACGGATTTCCGTCTCGATTTTTTATACGGCATTACGGTGCAAGAACATAACTTTGGATGACTTGTATTGTTTAGCGTGAAAGGAGAATATTATTATGTATTTATGTTTTAATTTTTCTTATTTTTAAAAGTCGACCCGTAACTACGATGGGTGCAATTCGTTCGAAACTAAATAAAAGGTTCCTATCCTTAAATATTTCACATTTTGATAATATAATTAAATTTATTTTTCTTGTTATAATAGCCTAATTTTAATGGAATCTACTTTAAAAACTGAAGGAATTACTTTATAAGCTTGACATAATTATATTCCAAAACCGATGATGCAATGAAATCATGATAAATTAGTCGATTAGCTTATAGGAGCGTGCAATGCATTTAGCAACAGGATTTCGATGCGGCTTTGCCTTTGTTTACCCCGTTTCACTCCTCTATAGGTTAAATTTTCAAAAATTCATAACCGATTAATATGCTATCCGATGAACTATATGTGTAAAAAACATCATCCTAATACATTTTGTTATTTGAACTGTGCATTAATATAGGTACTCATATTAGTCAGTCATGATTTCCTTTTATATTACAGATTAAATACTTCTTTTGAGAGTGTTTTACAATGCCACAATAGACACTGCTACGGCGCTCGCTCACTTCAATGACCACATATACAACAATACAATGACACACATCAGCGATGCGCAAAATCACATACAGCTTGATTTCGAAAATATTACTAAATGGGCACATGATAACGGAATAATAATAAATATAGCAAAAACTAAAGTACAGTAAATTAAAAATGAAGGGATTTAATTAAATATAGTGGGACATACTTATGAGAGTTTGCATAATAACAAAGAGTCTTGTCAGTGCATAGGCATAGACCAAGTAGAAAGTTACAGGTACCTTGGGCTGTTAGTGGATCGTAATTTTAATTGGAAGCTGCATGTATCTGATATCTGTAGTAAATTAAGATCAATACTGGGTAAATTCTTTCACTTAGCTGGTTTCGTAAATAAAAAGTTATTATATGTAAGTACTGTACTATGCACTCACTGACTCACTAATTAGTTACAGCCTTAGCAGTTACGGTCTCACATTTAGGACGCAACTTGATTATAACAATAATAATAATAATATCTTGGGACAACTCACACAACGCTATCTAATCCCAAACTAAGCAGAGCCTGTACTATGGAAACCAGACATCTGATAAACATACTTATATATTTCTAAATACATGCATATTATAGATGAATAACACCCAAACACAGAATAAACCATCGTGCTTATCACACAAAGTTTTATCCTGGGTGGGGATCGAACTCACGACCTCTTGCGTAGCATTCAGATACACTCCCACAGCACCACAGAGGCAGTCAAATTATATTAAACAATTGCAAATAAGACTAATGAAATACATAGATAATAGAAAAGTAAGAAAAAAATTTAAACCTTTCTTCGAAAAATTATTTGAAATATGTAAAATATTACCCGTAGATAAAAAAACAGAATAATAATATCTTAAAGTAATAGAGCAATTTCATATTACAAAGTACATAAAAGTAAACCGCACAAATACTATACATAACAAGTGAAGCAAGGAAAGTTTGTAATACCTCTAGTTAACAATTACTATAGACAAAGAACCAGACAGTATCTAACACCTGTAATTTATAATAACACTAGCTGTCCCGCGCAACTTCGTATGCGTAATTTCTCCCCGTTTTTGAAACATTTCTCGTCGCTTCTCTGCTCCTATTAGTCATAGCGCGATGTTATCGATAAATGGGCTATCCAACAAAAAAAAAATTTTTCATATCGAACCAGTAGATCCTGAGATTAGCGCGTTTAAACAAACAATCAAACAAACAAACTCTTAAGCTTTATAATATTAGTATAGATATGTAGATAGTTTAAGGAATAAGAAGCCGGATACCAGAAGTATCACTAGCCTGACACACCTTTTGAAGTTGCTCTAAAGTGTTACTACTAGTTAGGACAAAATTATAAGTTTTAATTATTGTAAGTACCAAAGTTACTTTGTACGAGTATTACAAGATAGATTATGTAAGTATAGGAATTAATAAGTAGTTAAGATTAGTTTATGCTTATTAAGTAACGAATCGATCGTCTCTTTCGCCAACAAACTGTGCTAAGCAGTTTGGCGAATTAGTTTTAATGTTTCACATTTTGTACTTTCTGAGATTATAATTAAAAAAACCAATAAATTTTCCCTTTCAGTGGTCACTGTAAGTCCGAAGTTAGTGTTCGATTACCTGCAACTTTACAATGATGTGAAAACATACTGTATAAAATCAAACGTAGGTATTTACTGAAACTAAATTATTCAGTAACCCATATCAAACTTCCGTGCTCAACCCATAAACAGATATAACCAATTAATCGCATGAAATAACATTCTATCCTCAAAATACCAATAAACGTCACAGCTTCATGCTTGTCAAGTGTCTCGAATAGCCGGAGCGGCAGTAACGCGTGTTCCAAGGAAGACTTATGACAACCCTCGTCAACTAGTTGGGGTAGACAGGGTTGTCACACAACACGAAAAACGTTTTACTCGTACAGCATTTTATTGGTTTCAATTTCTCTGCTTCGTTGTCGCGGATAATACGGCAACCGTTTTGGCTCCACGCGCCCCAGCTATTAGTGCAAGCCGCAGGATTTTGTGCGATGAGTCATGTGTTTATAATGTGGTGCGTATATTGGAAGTGAGATTGCTGTTCAGTTTGTTTTTACTGGTTGGTTTTATTGGTACCTTTTCTGTAGTCCGTTTTGTTTTTGACAAATCCCCGACTACAAGAGTTATACTTAGGTAGCTTTGAGACACTCAACAAAATATTTCGATCGCAACTATTGTTTATTAAGTGACAGTGATAGCTTGAGATATACCTCAGGTCTGAGTGTTCAGCAGTAAGCTAGATAGCAAGTAAGCTAGCATGTGGTATAGGTGACGGTACGTTCTTATATTTTACTAGCTGTCCCGCGCAACCTCGTACACGTCAATTTTCTCCTTTTTTGCAACGTTTTTCAATGCTGCTCCGCTCCTATTAGTCGTAGCGTGATGTTATGTAGCCTATAGCCTTCCTCAATAAATGGACTATCCAACAGTAAAATAATTTTTAAATTCGTACCCTTACCCGTACTTAGTTCCTGAGATTATCGCGTTTAAATAAACAAACAAACAAACTCTTCAGCTTTATAATATAAGTATATATTTCATTTCAAACAGGAAAGGCTAAAAATAATGATCACACAAGATAATAATAAATTACCAAGAACTAATTCGTCGTAATAAAAATTTGACTTATCATTTATTATCACGCCTACATGTAATTAACACATATTCTCAATTACCAACTACTTTTGCATCAGAAATGAATAAAACATATAGGACCAAACTTTACGTTTAAGTTCGAGCGAGTATACGACAAATTAACATCACGTTGCCGTTGCACTAAGCAACCATGGCATACCCGACCTTATTCAACCCTACTATAAAGCAGAAATTGGTGTGTACTTTTTACGTAAAATAACACTATTACCAGTACATTACAGGTTGTACTTGTGACGGCATGTTTACACAGTGACAGGAACTAATTTAGTTGAACGCGAGCTCTTCGAAATGTTATTAATTTTGTCACAATCCCATTGTCACGTACATTCGTTATAATTTAATTAACTCTATCAGTCAAAATCAATATAATTAGGAGTATGTATGTTATCACAGCGAATTAAATAATGTGCAATGAATCGATACAATTTTCGCACACTATTTTATTCTAACTAGGTACCTACATCTAATAACTGCAATCGATTACGTTAAATCCTTGGTGATTAGCGTTCAATATATAACTTCATTTTAATTCCAACGAACCAAGTGTACAGATTTGTGCATTGTAACAGAAGATTTCTAGATAAGAGTCCTCTGTGGCGCGGTGGGAGTGAGTCCAACTGCTACGCAAGAGGTCGTCACTTTGTGTGATCCACAAATTGTTGTTCCGAGTCTGGGTGTACTTTATGTCCGTGACTTGTACGTTTGTAAAGTCCCCCGACACAGTGATTGTAAACAACTGCGGGAGTCGTCTTAAAAAAAAACTAAAAAAATATCTTAAGTAGACATATTTTATTTAAGACTAAACAGATCAATGATTAGGAGTTTAACTGGGTATCTTATTATGTTTTCTTAGGTGCAATGTTTCAAAAATAAATTATTCCCATGCCAAATATCTTTAAGCCGTTGACCCATGAAAACAAATTAACAGGCAAGTTGATATTTAAATCGAGGATGAAACTACACAATAGTAGAAAGGTATAACTACTGTGTCTACAGAATAAATAGAGTTTCTCGTTAGTTTCTAAATACTACTTGAAACTCGTTCACATAAATACTCGGAGCGAAACATTAACATAGTTGCACAACGTACTGACAAGTAAATTACAATGTAAAGATGCAGTAACTACGCTTCTAGATCTGTTTTTCTTGTAATTGAGAATATATATGAACCAGCTTCAGCGTACACTAAGAGTTAGAAGAGATACACATCCTCCTAAATTGGCGTTCGTTCTGAAGGTTTGCGTTTACATTAATTTCAGGGATTCGTTTTTAGGATTCCGTAGCCAAAATGGCAAAATCGGTACCCTTATAGTTTCGTCTGTCTGACCGTTGGTATGTCACAGGTATTTTACTCAATTTTACTCAAAGACTACACTATTAATATTGATTAAATTTGGTGAAAAGATGTCTTGTAGTAACCGATACTTAGTTTGATAGCTAAATAATAAGAATAAATAATTTTTGGGGGCACTCCATTCATATAACAGAAGCTGATTTTTTTTTTAAGCAAACTACCAGTTTCTCTTCATTCGACAGGTCTTTAAAAACATTTTAAGGTTTTTAATTCACTTTTTAAATTATGAAATACTTCAAAATAAATTATTGCCGAAATGAAATACCTACTGCGATTCTCAACAAAAGGGCGTAAGTGCCAAGAATATACGCTCTTCTGCTGGTGAAATTATTCAAATCAGTTTTTTTATACGGCAACCGACATGCTCATGCCTAGTTTTTATATGTACTCGTAAATGGTATAATGTAACAAATTCTTCCCTTTAGAGCATTTCAAAAATATTTAAAAATGTTTTTTTAATTATTTTTACTTTGGAATTTTTACTGGACATGTTTTTGAGCCTGTTCATTTGTATTTTAATCAACCACATTAAATCAGACTGACTGAATGACTGCTGAATACCAATGACCACCTTCCGGCTATATCATCAGACCACCGAAATCATCAAGGATCGGAGTACCTACTTGTCAAGGTTTCTGTTTTTTTAGTTTAAGAGTTTTAGGCTTGTTTTTTTAGATTTGATGATAGTCGGAATGGGAACATTCCGACTATCATCAAATCAGGTCTACGTTCCCATAATATTGCATTGTCATCAATGTTACACTAGTATACTAAATTTAAGCGCAATTGAACGTCAGGGAGCGGTACTAAATTAGCTTCCAAGATTTGAACTAAACATACAAACTAACTAGCATATACACGTGGCAAGTTAAATGAAAGCTTGTAAAAGAGACCACTATTGTATTTGGCTTCAAGAACTTGTAAATTTTCAGACCAATAATGTCACTCATCACCAACCATAACACTGAAGAGCCTTTGGTGTAAAAGCAACGATGGTGGTAAACGATGTGATTAGGTTAAAGGTGGTGAAATATTTAAAGGTACGAACCTTTTATTTACCCGACGTTTTGATCGAATTGTACCGATCGTGGCCACGGGTCGACTGATGACAGCTTAGCGATGTCTACGTGAGGCGCGGATTTTTAACAACATCGCCTGGTCTTGATCATTTTGGTAAATTTTACTGTCGGTACTTCTACATACTACGTCTTTACAATGAGGCGCGATGTCTGTACTGCGACGATTGCATTTGTTGATAACGAGGTTCCAAGATGGTGAGAGCCGGTATCCATCTTCTCGTTTGAAATTCTTCTATTGATCTCAACCGCCTATATTTCACGCGATTAAGTCCAGAAAATATTTTATTATGTGTAAACATCGCGAATGCTTAAAAACAGTGATTAAGTTATTTAAATATTAATAATTTGTTCTAGATAATCAAATAAGGAGAAAAGAAAAAAGCAAGAAAGAAATGACAAGTCAATCCAAACTAATATTATAAATGCAAAGGAAATTTCTCTGTCTGTCTGTCTGATACGTTTTAACGCTTAAATCGCTTATACAAGTTAGGTAAATCTTAGTGTGGTGATAGTTCAGATCCCGGGGAAGGACATAGGACAGTTTTGAAATGACATCCACGCGGTCGGAGCCGCCGGCGAAAGTTAGTTAAATATACGTTTAAGGTATGAATGAACACATACGTTCTGGTGATGAGTCTAATTTATATGCTAATAGCTATATAAACGTAGATAAACTTTCACGATTTGTACACATTATAAAATTATATATACCACGGATCTTAATCGCGTGAATAATTTAAGGAAAAATACCTTGTTTATTGCCCGATGATTCGACCGTATTGCAACGGCCGTGGTCCACGTGGCCACGTGGTGACCACGGGCGTTGCAATACGGTGCGATTAAGACCCGTAGTATATATATATATATATATATATATATATATATATATTTAAATAGCTATTTAATTAAAATAGATTTAACATTAATTTATAAATGAGGCCAATCCCGTTCTCTTGTTAAAGTTGTGCTACTACCTTCCTGACAAGAATTCACTTAGTGTAACTCGGGTCATACGTACAGATTGATTTAATACAGTAGGACAATGTTTAAACTTGGAATGTCACGCCAAAAGATCATATAAAATGGGGTATCAATTTACAATGGTAAGCGATTTGTCATTTTTAAACTTACGTGTTAGATAAAGTATTTACCTTATGTTATGTACGTTTCGTCGACCGGGTTACACCGACCGAGTCAGTACCCGGTGTAACACGGTCGAAACGTCAAGCATAAGGTAAATACTTTACCTAGTATAAAAGCGTAATTCCCGTCTCAAATTGGGTAAGGGATTTGGACGTTAATATGTCATTATCGGCCCGTATTCAAACGTCACTCAGTTTTAGGACGTGGTTAATTCTTATGCTGTAATTGTCAATGTTCCCTTACACTACCCTGTCCTTTGGTCTATTGCGATCATATCACTTAATCGCAACAGAACAAAGGCTAACAGATTTCTATTAAAGGTTTTGGGCAGACGGCCAATCCAAGCCACAGTGTGTGAGTACGCCGATATCGTCTCCAGGTATCGGCTGGAAAGTCGAACACTTTGGTTAAAGTCAGAATAGTCTTTAACCTTTGCATTATTAAGATAATCCTCAAAATACATCGAAATTGAGACGTTGCTCTTAACTTAAGCATACTGTATGTTTGTACACTGTGTCACAATCGTAAGTGGAACTATAACCACAGAGGATTGATGCGGGGACATGTCACAAAGTTAGCTCTGTCCTTGTACAAGTTCTGACTTTGAGTAGAGAATCCCACTAAACTTAACAAATCCATTTCAATTGACAAGTTTTAATGATTATTGATTATAATATTTTGTTAGGTGATACATCATATTTCGTAGTTTACTATGCTACAGGATAATTATGTAGAATACTTGCGCTCCGTCCCGAATTTACTCAGACTATAAGAAAGATTTGATTTGATTTGAAATAGATTTAGGGAGAATTGAGATTACCTGCAGCATTTATACAAACTCAAAAATTTATTTGACAGAAAGAAACTGGAGGTCTAATAGGGAAAACGGGTACGTCGTAGCCGCTTATACTACTATTTCTAGCAACATGCCTAACATGATTTGCTAAGAGCTTCAAAGCAGAGAGCAATTTAGCAGTAAGGCTCGCTTAAGAATGAGGCATTCCTCGGCCATGAACCATTGAGTGACAAGCTCGTAAAAGGCCACACTAGTACCTAAGGGATACTCCTACCCCAGGCACGTTATCCAGGTTATTACATTATCGGCCACGAATACGTGAAACTATAAACGACGATGACGTGATAGGATTTGCAAAATTTTTGATACCGCGGTTTTCCGAGCAGTATCAAATTTTAATTTTTTTTTTTCATATCGAAAATAACCTCCCACATACCTATTGATCATTAGAAAATATAATCGCAAAAGGTTTCGCATACACTCCCCTTAAAGGTTCGGTTTTGTGCGGCTTACGACGTACGGCAGACGCGCGCGGCTGATGCGAAATAATCAGAGTGCGCGCGCAGCCTATATTAGTAGTCGGCCGTCTGTCGGAGACCTAGAAAATGGAACTATACATTTTCATATTTTAACTATTGTCGCATCAGCCGTGCGAGTCAGCTGCACGCGATCGATAGCGCGGCTGCGAAATGAACCTTAATCGTTCAAAATTCGTATCTTTGCACATATGTCAGGGACCTAGTACAAGTGAATCGTTTAGGAATAGGGTTACCAAAATCTACAACCGGTTTAAATGGCCTTACATTTGATGCTGCGAAAATCCTAGTCATTTAGGAGAAAGCTGTTAGTATCTCGACGAGCTATTAAGGAGCTGTTATGATATCAATCACAATAATCCCTCAGTTATCCGCTTGTACACACAGGAAATGCTAGAATATCCTCCTTTGTAAGATCTTGCGTTATCCCTGTAAAGTATATTGTTGTCTGCTATGTAACAATCTCGTGGAGAAATAGGTTATAATATTAAGATATTCTAGTTAAATGAATAGTCGTAGTCGTTCCTATTGAAACATATTTTAAATTATTTGGGTAGAGCACTACAATTAGTAATTGCTATCTCTTATGGACCTTTTCTAATCCGGGAACGAAAAACTCTTGTATAACCAAATGATATTTAACTTTTAGCAGAATTAGCTACGGCCTGTTGGTCTAATGGTTAGTGACCCTGACTGTGGATTGGGACGGTTTGGGCCATTTTACGTTTAGGCCCGCCGAAAAAAAGCTTCGCTATATGTCCCTCTCTTGATATGTCCCGTTCGCGTTATGTCCTATTCGCGTTATGTCCCGTTCGCGTTATGTCCCGTTCGCATTATGTCCAGTCCGCTATTTGTCGATGGGTATATTATTCTCCTGGCTTTTGACCGTGGTCTCGTCTGCATTCTCTTTTTTTTTAGACATATATAGTTTAAAAGCGTGTCAAACAAGCAAACAAAAATAATCACTTTGGCAATATAACATCTTTAATTAACTATTTACTAGCTGTACCCCGCGGCGTTATCCGCGGTTTATTAGCCTATGTGTTAATCCAGGGTGTCAGCTAACTCCATATCAAATTTTATTAAAATCGCTCCGGCCGTTTAAACGTGAAGAAGTAACAAACATATACACTCACATACTCACAAACTTTCATCTTTATAATATTAGTGTGATAATTTTAAAGAAGCCTCGTATGTTTCCTAATCTCTTTTCTAAAAGACATCGTTGTAAACAAAAAGAAAATACGTGTAATGTGATGAGAAACAAAAGCAAAAGAAAAAGAAGTACTATTTCCTACTATTTCCCATTAAATCTAAAAATAGTAACACACACAATGGGGTAGATTAGGAAAAAAAACACATCCCTCACTTTACGTGTGGGGGAGCTACCCTAATTTTTTTTCAAGATATATTAAGCCACTTTGTCGACGTAACTAATATGTATATCCATGCCAAATTACAGCTTTCTAGTACTAAGGTTCTCTGAGCTAACCTCGGGACAGACAGATGGGCACACGGACGGAAGGATGGACACAGCGAAGCTATAAGGGTTCCTTGTTTACTACAAAAGTCTCAAAAAAGAGATCAGGTCCACGAGCAAAAGACTATAAATAAATATATCGCAAACGAGACAAGTTACACAAGGGACATCTCGACATATCGCGAACGGGTCAAATCGCTAATCGTTGAAGCTTTTACTAGCGGGGCCTATTGCGAAAGGGCCCAAACCGTCCTAATCCGCTGTGCCTGAGGCCGTGGGTTCGAACTGGAAAAAGGATAAAACTTTGTATGAGGAGCACGATGGTTTATTCTGTGTCTGGGTGTTTTTTATCTATAATATGTATGTATTTATAAATATATAGGTATAAGTATGATTAGTTGTCTGGTTTCCATAGTACAACCTCTGCTTACTTTGGGATCAAATGGCGTTGTGTGAGTTGTCCCAAGATATTATTATTCGACCGAAAGCAACGTAAAAAAAATACCACATAACATTTTAGCTGAAACTCGGAACTCTTTTAATATTTAATTTAACTTAAAAAGTTAGCCAAGCATGTTATAAGCTTAATATTAGATATCTACCAAAGCAATTTCATACAAACAACTTAACTTCCTTAGCGTTCAAAGGAGCGCATAATTATATTACAGCAGAATAACAATTTGCTCTCAAAATTTTCAAGACACAAATTGTCTGTGAGGTCAGTAACACAAATAAACCGAAACATCCAGAACATTGGTGGAAACAATTCCAACGTTACATTTCACCAACGTCTTAACGTCCACTTCACTTGGAATGTTGGTGCTAAATATTATTATATTTGTACAAACTTTTGTTTACCAACTACCTAAGTAATTTCATTAGAGTCAAAATCATGGGCACTTCCAAATAACAATTCGTTCAATTTCGACAGGCAAAATAGATTTTATTCGTGGGTTTGGAATGATTAATTTTGATAATCAATTTGACATTATTAATTTTGATAACCGAAAATAAATTTTAAACCAGCTTTATAATAAAAATATATATTATTATATGTTACAGTCAAAACTCCAAACAGGTCAAAAGTACTTTTAACTGGCAAAATCTGTCAAAACTACGTTTGACCGCAGCCTTGCGACAATAGTACTTATTTTTGACTATTATTTCAGTTCAAAGTACCTACTATTGCCCAGTTAAGGTGGTCAAAAGTAGTTTTAAAAAACATATCTAAAAAACTACTAAATAGTTCAGGACGTCCTTAAAAATAAAGAAGGGAACAAACATTTTATATTTTTGTCTTCGCTGTTTTAACACAGTTTTAACCTAACCTAACCGATTCGGTGCAATGGTAGGTACTAATATATATATTTCATTTTTATGTACTATTGTCAGGTGATACATATTCCGCGGACCTCAGTTTTCATGGGTACCTTTACATTTTGTCTGTAGCTAAACGTTGGACACCGCTTTGTAAAACGTATTGTCACCAAATTTTGACTGAGCGTGAGGTAGGCACATCAAATTACGGCGACGGATTTTAATTCAGCGCGCCGTCTTGTAATACGTATTATACCATATGGCTGCGACAGATGAAAGAAAATAAAACCGGGCAAGTGCACGTCGGACCATCAGTATAAGAGCGTATGTTCTTGGCAGTTACGCCCTTTTGTTGAGAAACGCAGTTTTTTGGCAATAACTCAATGACGGTATATACGATCTTATCTGAAATAATTTAAGTTTAAAGTATTTAATAACCGCTATCTTTGTGATTTTTTCCATATTTTTTAGAGACACGATTCAAAAGTTAAGGGGGGGAGGGACACGATTTTTGCAACTTTCGGAGCGATTATTTCCAAAAATATTCACTCAATGAAAAAAGTTTTTTTAAAAACCTCAAAATGTTTTTAAAATACCTGTCGAATGATGTGCCACACGTTGATATTTGCTGGAAAAAAAAATTGAGCTTCTGTTACATGTATGGAGTAAAATGTTTATTATTATTATTTAGCTATCAAAATAAGTAGCGGCTACTACAAGACACCTTTTCATCTAATTTCAACAAGATTCATTGAGCAGTCTTTGAGTAAAATGCCAGTGACATACGCACGGACAGACAGATAGACAGACGGACATGACGAAACTATAAGGTTTCCGTTTTTGCCATTTTGGCTAAGGAACCCTGAAAACCACTAAATGGTTGAACGATCTTACATTCGTGTTAAAAGTACTTTTGACTAGAAGCCTCAGTCAAAACCACTTTAGACCGGACAAAAGCACTATTAACCAGTTATTGTCAGATAAAACTGCTATTGATCAACCTTCACATTTACATATGTTTTTAGTTAAAAGTACTTTTGACCGGTAAAGAGTTTTGCCTGTGACATATACACAGACAGACATACAGATACATGCATTTGTGCACAGATACACTCGTCAAACTTATAACAAGAAGCCTTTTGTCTGGGGGCTTAAAGAATAGAGACGGTCACAACAATCACGAAAGAAGAAATCGCACCATTAGTTTTAATTCAGCTAAAACAATTATTACAAAATCAATGCACCTTTAGCGACAAACAATACCAATATAGATTCCATTTAAATGGATCACTCTAACAAGATTAGTTAATCTGATAACTGTTCCGCAAATATACAACAGCCAATTTGGCATTACAGCCCAACATTTGCCACGAACATTCCTTACAGAAAGGATAACCGACCTTAGTTATATCGTGAATGGAAATGAGGGTGCAAGACAATGATGTAGTTTGGGCAAATGAGCATGAGAGGAAAATTTAGTTGGGATGTGCATGCGTACGGCTTCTGAGACAAAGTTGGGTACAAAGTTTAAGTGAAATGCGACCGCAGTGCGAAGAGAGTGCACGAATTAGCCTTCATCATGGAATTACACGTAGACTGTGTCCAAAGAGTTGAACCAGGTTATGTCGTGCACCACGCAGGTTTGTATAATAGTAGCACAGATCTGTGTAGTCCACTTAGACCCTTGTTGAACTCTTTGGACCAATAAAAAGCTAAATTAAAAACTAATATTTGAAATTTAAAACAGGAATTTAAAAAAAACAAGTGACTAATGAAACAGGCGACGCTGACGTCACCGGTTACCTCATTTGCGTGTCTCAAGTCGCCATATATTTTTCTTTACTTCGTTTCATTTGATTTTTTTAGTTACGTTATCTTAATAATAATTTTCAATGGAATTCGTATGAAAATTTTGTTACTTCTCCATTGATCAGCTGTTACTCGTAAACTTGTAAAGCCTACTTTACTGTGATAGCTTTCCTTTTAATTTTACTATATATACCTACTACTACCGTGATTTTTTCACATACCCAACATCAATCATTTAGCTGGCAGCCCCCCCCCCCCCCTGCCAGCTAAATGAAACACTTAATTCTAACAAAAATTTGCACTTTAAAGCCTAATAGTTCACAAACGGATCCCTAAATCTAAAAATGATCTTCAGAACCTCTCCCAAACGTCCTATCTAATGAAACACATCCCCACTTTATATATAGGGGATACCTCCCCTATATATAAAGTGGGGATGTGTTTTTTTTCTACCCTCTCTCCTACTCCTACACAAAAAAAAGTTTTTCAAACTTTCATTTTGTCGGCAAGTAATATGTGTATCCATGCAAAATTACTAAGCTAAGCTGCGGACGGACGGACATGGCGAAATAATAATATCTTGGGACAACTGACACAACGTCATCTGATCCCAAACTAAGCAGAGCTTGTACAATCGCAACCAGACAACTGATTATTAATAAGGGTTCCGTATTGCCATTTCGGCTACGGAACCCTAAAAACAGCATTAATGCAATGGAGAGATTGAGGATTGCCTAACCAGAAAAACCAAATATTGAAAAAATATTAAAGAATATAACTAGATGGGATGGAGTAAAACTTTACTCCAGATAAGCCCTTATATACCTTTTTTATTATTATTATTGCCTATTGTTGGCATTCAAGCCTGCGGCCCACCTGATGGTAAGCGGTAACCGCCGCTCATGGACTACAGGAATGTCAGGGACACACCCAAGCCGCTGCCTACCGTGAAGTGAAAACTCTCTTTAGACCTCGTTTGATAAAAGACATGTCGTAGCGCTCGGGAAACACCGCAGCAGGTAGTTCATTCCAGAGTCTACACGTGAAGTTGAAGTGCAGACCCAGGAATCGAAGCCGATATGGATAGTTCGATTCCAGCCTCGGTTTGGAAGTCTCGGATTCGATTCCTGGGTATGTGCTTCAAAACTTTTCTAGCTTTCAAAAATGCAATTATTGTGGATATTAATAAAGTAATTGGCAAGAAATGTCTATAACATTGGTCATATTTCAAATATGTAATATAATATTTTGCGCCTGATTACTTTGTCGTAAATACAGATTTGTAGACAATTGGTACACATCCAGCCTATGTATGGACATTCCAGCGACCTTCTTTAAGTCGTCAGTCCATCTGGCTGGAGGCTTAATATTTAATTACTGATATAACATGATGATATAAGTGACAAGATAAAGAAGATTATATTACTTAAAACTTTTAAAAGATAGAAATCATAAACTGACAAATTTCAATATGATATTTCCAGTGATATGAATCTCTTGTTAAAAATAAACATCAGTGTACCCTATAGGATACTGCGACATAGACATAGAACTAACCTCGGGAAACACTCAGCTATAGTAAGAACTAACTGTGCCCCGCGGTGTTACCCGCGGTTTATTAGCCTATGTGTTAATCCAGGGTGTCAGTTAACTCCATACCAAATTTTATTAAAATCGCTCCAGCCGTTTAGACGTGAAAAAGTAACAAATATATACACTCACATACTCACAAACTTTCGCCTTTATAATATTAGTGTGATATAAGTGTGATAAGTTACCAGTACAATGAAATATCAAATAGATCGGAAGACATAGACAATTTTAGCAACTCTATCACAATATTTAAAAAATATGTTATTACGTCGCTTAATGTTAGATACTCCTTAAATCACACTAATCACACTAATATTATAAAGGCGAAAGTTTGTGAGTATGTGAGTGTGTATGTTTGTTAAAATTTAGTATGGAGTTAGCTGACACCCTGGATTAATACATAGGCTCATAAACCGCAGGTGACACGGCGGGGCACAGCTAGTATTATAAAAGCGAAAATTTGGGAGTGTGTGAGTATGTATGTTTGTTACTTCTTCACGTCTAAACGGATGGAGCGATTTTAATAAAATTTGGTATGGAGTTAACTGACACCCTGGATTAACACATAGGCTAATAAACCGCGGGTAACATTGCGGGGCACAACTAGTAGTTTATAAAGCACAAATATCTTTTATTTAGTAAAATTAAATAATATGTGTTTATAGTTATAATATGTTTATTTTATATTCAATTTTATTTTATTTTTCAATTGCTATAGATATTTTTATTTTTTTTTATCTGTTAATTTTCTGCTCTGTACTCATTGAGGTATTAATGTACGGCGTAGACATGATATTTACTATAATTATTGCATGCTGTGATCTCTGTAGTCTAAAATACTCAGGGCCCAATAATGTTACGCATGTTTTACTTGAATGTAATGTGTTTTTTTAACTAACTTAAATATAAAAATATAAACTTAGGCGTTGCAATAAATACACAATTTGACACGGGAATAAACGCGTTTAAACTTGGTAAAGTATTTACCTTAAGCTTGGGTTACACCTACCGTGGTCACAAGCTTAAGGTATCAAGCATAAGATAAATACTTTACCTAGTTTAAACGCGTTTATTCCCGTATCAAATTGTGTAGATTATATTACTGTCTTGTAGTTCAAATTAGTATCTTACTTATAATTGTTTAAGTTAACCCCAAATCGAACCTAAAAAATAAACACATTGGTATACATAAACAGTATAGTCAAAGTTCTTGAACTAAAAGTAAACTAAAGTCTCTCAAAACAGTCTATTGAACAAAGACTATTCTAAATAAATCCGGAGACGGCACAGACAGAGCTTACAGAATACTTTCAAAGACTTTTACTTTTATTTAGAAGAAAACACAGCATGTTTGCTCTCCTAATGTCTGGGCACAAAGCTGTCTAGATCGTTTTAGTTTTAAATGTACATCAATTGTTGTAGATATCAATGAAAGTGCTAATGGGGTGTTTGTATTTGGGAAAAGGATTTTTAAGTTAGAAATAGATTTTAAAACATTTAGGTATTTTCTACAAAAATGTGAGTATCTACCTAAACTTTTGTGGCAAAAAAATAATATCAGTGCCAATAACAATACATGACGTTGACATGACAATCAGGATATGAAGTTTGACGGGAAACACCAAGACACGTCCTACTTGAGCGCCATCAGAATCCTGTCGGAAGAATTTTTATTTTTTTACTTATTTATTTTTTTACTTTTTTGCGTGTGTATTTGTGTATTAAAAATGAATTTGAAACTTACCTATCTATACTGTGCGCATTATAATAAAGTTTCTTCTGAAAGAGGCATATAAAACATAGTTATTAAAGCTCCACTGTTCCGTCAAAATTCGCCATACCTAACAGATTATATTCAGAAAAGACAATTTTACCCCTCCGCTTTACTTCCCAAGATATTCTTAGACAACGTTACCCCGCAGTAATTCACAGTTCCCATTCTAAACCACGTTTTTTACAAGCCTACTTTGCCCCAGACGCAGAAACATGCGGTCCACGTAATACACAGTAAGCATTCTTCAAGAGAGACAATCTCAGACAGCCGGTAGTTAACAAGGGGCCACTGATAGTAAAAATAACAAATTCAAGCCACGTGGCTTCGCTAGAGGTGCTGCTGATTCTTACCCCTGAATACCTCCGCATATTCATTAGGGGCAGGTGATACTTACTCCTTAAAAGCTTGGACTTGACACTGTAGTCTAATTATGAATTTGGGGACAAAAAGAAAACTTTGCATTATTGACACAAATTCTACCTAAGTTTTTTAATGAAAAATTGTTCTTTACGTATGCCACAACCGTTTTTAATGACTAGCCAGTACGTAGTCTGTTTCCAATCGTTAAATGGAGTGATTGCTCTTTTTAGGGTTCCGTAGCCAAAATGGCCAAAACGGAACCCCGTCTGTCTGTCTGTCCGTCCGCATGTCACAGGCATTTTACTCGTAGGCTACCCAATTAATATTGATTATATTTGGTTAAAAGGTAGTAGCCGCTACTTAGTTTGATAGCTAAATAATAAGAAAATATATATTTTAGGGGGGCACTCCATACATGTAACAGAAGCTAAAAAAAACATATTTGAGCATACATCAACGTGTGGAACATCATTCGATAGGTCTTTTAAAAACATTTTATGGTCTATAATAAACTAAAAACTTTGATTAAGTAAATATTTTTGAAAATAATCGCTCCGAAAGTTGCATAAATTGTGCGCCCCCTTATCTTTTGAACCATGTGACCAAAAAATATATGAAAAAGCGCAGGCAGCGCCTAACAAATTTAGTTAAAAACTGATCGGATATCGACTGATAAATACTGTTATTGAGTTATTGCAAAAAACTGTGTTTCTCAACAAAAGAGCGTGAGTGCCATGAACATACGCTCTTCTGCTCGTGCAATTATACAAATCGTTTTTTTAATACGGCAACGGCTTCGGAACCCTACACTGAGCATGGTCCGAGATGCTCTTGCCCGGTTTTTTTTATTTAATGCCCTAACTACCTTACTTTAAATAAGTACTGAGTATTACAAATTCTGTACCTACAAAAACAAAATACGCTTACTCCATGACAATATTATAACATATATCAATTAATACGCAAGTGGCATCTTGCCGATTGTTCCTTTCATACTAACTAATCTAAATATAAGTATAAAGAGAAATAAGTACTTCTTAGCCTCAAAATAATATACATATGCACATAAACCCACTTCGTCGTAATCGATACAGACTAAAATCGAAAGCGATTATCTTACAATTAGTCGTCCACTCCGATACGTAATACGACACACGTCCGAGGCGTTATTGCGCTCGACTACACTTGATCCTCAGCTTACCGGCAACTTTTTAAATGGGACTGTGTTACAACTAACTGATGGTATTGAAGGGCGAAGGTCGAAAGAATACTTGAGAGATTATTAGAGGCATTTCCTGTTGAAATTTCAAAAGTTGCCTAATTTGAAATAAAAGTTTCAACAAAACAAAATATTACTTAACTGAAACTTACCTATACCACGTCCAAAATACACGAAAAGGGACGAAACATTATTATATTTTCAAGAACTTAAAATTTTATAATTATGGTTGTAAAATTTTTAGTCACTATGAACGGAATATTATAAAAAATAAATTAATTAACAATCCTTGTCGTCCATTGTAGGATTTGTTGGCTTATTCCCAAAGGAGATTAAGTGGGCTTGGCAGACAAATTGACGATGAAAGCAACTTGCTTATAAGAGGGGACAGATGAAGCTTACGGCCCACGAAATAATTCGATTATTTGGCAGAAATTCATACAAACCTAAGCAATGCCTGTTACTCGATGGTTAAATTTGGATTTTTATTATAGCCGTGGATAAATGGACATAATAGCCAGCTTTCGATGATATTTTCAATTAGATTTTTATACTTGAGGATGACAATTAAATCCTAATAATATGTAAATTTTTAGGTTTATGAGGATTTTTATTATTTATTTATAGGTAAGCAAATGACTCCATTCCACCTGATGTTAAGTGGAAATAGACTTCAAACGAAGGGCCAGACAGTACATCACTATGTGCAGCACTGACTGTCCTTACCTTGCTCACCTGCAAGGTGCTTCTCTACGCCTCTTTTGAAAGACCCCATGTCATAGGTAGGAGGGAACACATGTGCTGGTAGGGAGTTCCATTTTCCGTGGTAAAGTCTATAGTAGGCGCTTAGCGCTGCTACATCTCTACACAGTTGTAGAGGTTCCAGTTTTTTAGAAACCTCTGCATCGTCTTTAATGCGGATTGCACGTCCCTGCAACCTATCCAAGACATCAAGTAGATATTTAGCGAATCCATCCCAAAGGTGAGAGCAGTACTCGACACAAGACCGGACCTGGGTCTTGTAGAGTAAACCAAGGTGTATCCTAATATATAATTATACATTAGGAGAGTTAGGACAATGCGAAAGTGAGTTCGTTGGTTTTTTAGTGAGTTGTTGGTTGGACCTTTTACGCCTAAACTGCTTAACTTAACTTTTGTTTTTTAGAGATCCCTACGAAAATTAAAATAATGTAACCCAGGGTATAAAATATCGCCTAAAAACACATTATTTGATGTGCGCTGCCATTTTGTTATTTGTTAGAAAATTTAGGATACTCTGGAGATCTCTTTGTTGCCGACAAACTTTGGGAATAGTTAGTATTCTTTGCTTTGGGAAAGTGTGAGCTGTAACTATAAATGTGAAAACATGGGATATTTTTTATCGCGATAATGGACACCATCGCGGACACAGCCGCGCGGAAAAGCTATAAAAATCAAATAACACGCGGCCTAAGCCACAAGGAAAAGAAGTGATAAAAGTATTACAAAACCTCAATCGATTAATGATTTATGTTGCTTAGATAAACCGAACATTTTGACACCCCACCTTTGCATCAATAAACAACCCCAAAATCTAAGTAGCATTACCACCACGTAAGCCAGATTATATCCTTATAATTTTCATACGCAAATCTGGTGCGGTGGCCTAAAACCGGCTCAAACTTAAGCCAGGCCCTGAGGCGCTATACCAAAACGTGTGCATTAAGTCGCCTGACATTTGGGTCTCACGTCAACTAGGTATCCTTTCGCATTTACAGGATTATGTTACCTGCTGTTACTCTGTTATTGTTGTCTGCTGTTACTGGAAAGACGAAGGTGTAAGACATATTGAGTATTTTATTTAGAAAATTTTGTTGTATACGTAAGCAGGTACGTTTAGGTTTTCCTAGCGACTTAGCAGGAATACAAGTCGAAAAATATCCTAGGGTGTGTACATCCTAGTGATGAAATATTGAAGCATCATTTTTTGTTGTTTACTTACGTTATTCAAATAATGCATTTTTTAAGCTTCTGGACCGATTTAGCTTTTAGTGCTTTTGCAGTATACGGGCTTCTCTACAGTTTCTGATAAATACCCTATTAATTTTTTGCGCGCGTTCAGCGTTCTGATAAATACGCAAATCGCGACGATGACTGAATGTTAGTCACTCTTACAAAAACTACTGAATCTATTTTTATACATTTTACAGTCAAACCACTTAACGAAATTTAGAACGAATGGTCATTTTCGACCATAGATATTTAGACCAAATCATCCGCCAAGATGATTTTTTTTAAATTAAACCGTTCAAATCAAACATAGCAGCAATGGAAAAAAAAAACAAAACAGTAAATGAAATAACAGACCAATTAACTAATAAATAGAATTTAGTATTCATGACAATAAACACAACAAAAAGTGGTCGTTGTGAGAGATAGACCAAGGTGAATATTAGACGTATTTAGAAATAGACGGTTATGGAAAATTTAGTATTCATGACAATAAACACAACAAAAAGTGGTCGTTGTGAGAGATAGACCAAGGTGAATATTAGACGTATTGAGAAATAGACGGTTATGGAAAATTTAGTATTCATGACAATAAACACAATAAAAAGTGGTCGTTGTGAGAGATAGACCAAGGTGAATATTAGAAGTATTGAGAAATAGACGGTTATGGAAAAAATGTGTACAGTTTGTGTTGAAAGTGGACCGATAAGGAAAGTAGACCGATGGTTCCTGAGGGTCATTGAAATAAAATCACAAGCCATATAAATAATAAAATAAAATAAAAACCTGGCTAGTGCATGTCCCCCTTCCTCCCCTATCCAAATAATGCGTTCTGTTGTTTTTGTTTCATATCTACTTACAACACTATAGCTACATTTGTACGAAAATTTTGTTACTTCTCATTTGATCAGCTGTTACTCGTAAACTTGTAAAGCCTACTTAGCTGTGATAGTTTTCCTTTTACTTTTACAAAGTATATATACTATTACCGTAATTTTTTTCACATACTCAACATCAACCATTTACATGGCAGGGGGGGAACTTGACTGTAACAAAATTTTAACCTTAAAGTTAATATTTCACAAACTGACCCCTAAATTTAAAAATGGTCTTCAACCTATGTAATGAAACCCCCCATACTTTGCATATAGGGGAGGTACCCTTAAAAAATGTTTTTCAAGATTTTATTCGTTTGCTTTGTCGGCGTAAGTAATATGTGTATCAATGCAAAATTACACCCTTCTAGCATAGCGGACGGACGGACATGGTGAAACTACAAGTGTTCCGTTTTACCATTTTGGCTCCGAACCCTTAAAATGAGTTACAAAAAGAACATATCAATCACATAAACCCGCCTACTCCATGTTAAATTTTCTATATTCTTTAATACATTTTTTATTTACCTATGAAATTGTATTTTATTTTAAAAGCGATCCGTCCTTGTCAAACATGTTATTTTATTTCGTATTACTGATAATATATGAGCATAAAAATATGAAAAATTCAGTCTTATTTTGGAGCTCAATATTTCAAAAACATTTGTGTACATTGAGGCGGCCTTGATGGATCTATCCCTCGATAGATTGTTGGCTCTAACTGCAGAATATGATTATCCTTTGGATACCTTAGGTTTGGTCAGTAGCTTTGTTGGGTTACTTACCTAGAATACAAATCTATCTAATTTAATAAATTCGTAACATTTGTAAAGTAAAAAAAGATTATTTTATAGAGTTTATTTTTTTGTGCAGCAACTTATAAACATATGCTATTATGACTTTAAATAATGAATTAAGTATACTTTATACCTCGGAAGCATATAAAAGCAAATGCACACAATCAATCAAGGATAAGCTACAAACAAGGCGAAACCAACTACCAAGAAATATGAAATCCTAGAAAAACATCTATCAAATTACTGCACTACAATCAAAAACCAGAAGGTTCAGAAATCCCAGCTAAGCGATCAAACTCTACAACATATAAATATGAGAAAAGAGTTCATAACATAACAAGCTAAAAAAGAAAACATCAAGACGATAGCAGAAATCAGCAAGAAAATCAGAGAAAGTATCAGGAAGGATCGCAATAGAATTACACATATTTGTATGTGGAATTCTATTGCCTCATATTCTATCCTTCCTGATACTTTCTCTAATTCTTTGGAATTGGAGGTACTGAAAAGCCTTTTAAGGAACTGCGAGAAGCAGAAAAACAACGGATACCAAAACTAAAGCGAAAAGAAAAGCCAATCACAAAAGACCTAATAGCAAAAGAAATAAGTACAAGGATCGCCAATGGCTGGAAGAAATATTAGTCACTTAAGGAAACCATGACGTCACAGGACCTGGGCATGGCAGTAATAAGAAAAAAATTCAACACATGCATCCTTTTATGCTTAACCTATGGGTATCAAACATTGGCAAGTTTGTCTCTTAGAGATTTGGTGAGTGCCTAAAACGTCAAGACAGAGTCAAAAATATCGACATCAGGATAAAAACCAAACTACTACGCATCGACCAACAAAAGTGGAGATGGACCGCGGACATATGATGCGTGACAAACGAGGTAAATGGTGCAAAGCAGTTTCAGAGTGGTACCCAAGAGACAGAAAGAGAAGCCGTGGAAGACAGTGTACAAGATGGCAGGATGACATTAAAATTACTGCTGGCCCAAGGTGGACACGAGTAACTCAGGACAGACCTGAGACTAGTGACATTTTATAAGATACTAGCGGACGCCTCGCGGTTTCACCCGCGTAGTTTTCGTTCCCGTGGGAATAAAGGGATAAAATATGCCTATGTCACCCGGGGTTAGTGTAGCTTAACAACGATGAAAGAATTTTTCAAATCCGTCCAATAGTTTCGGAGCCTATTCAATACAAACAAACAATCAAATCTTTCCTCTTTATAATTTTAGTATAGAAGTATAGATATAGAAGTATAGATGAATGATACAAACGCATACATCATCTCTAATCCCAGAACAAAGGGCTTTATTATTATTATTATACGTATTAGCTTCCCTACGCAGATCCGCCCGAGTGATGATTACGCCCGATGTCTGTTGGTTATCTCAGGCAGCTAGTAGTCTGAAACAGAAACTAGCTTTACAAATACAATAATTGCATTTTCGAAAGGTAGAAAAATTTGAAGTCCAGACCCAGGAATCGAACCCTAACCGTAGCCAAACCGGGGCCAGAAGCGAACCACCTGTCTGGACTATGTTACTAGACCTCAAATTGTTCTATCCCTAAACTACTAAAAACAAGCCGCCGTGTTAGTGTTATATTGTAGTTTTTTATACCTTGAGTTTTTTACACTATTGCAATTTTCGTAAGGATCTCTATTTTTTTTACTATAAAATATAGCCTTTGTTACTCCACGATAATGTAGCTTTCTAATAGTGAAAGAATTATTGAAATCGGTCCAGTAATTTTTAAGTTTATTCGTTACATACAAAATTAAAAATCTTTCCTTTTTATAATATGAAGTGTAGATAGGTATTTAGGCTACTGCTTACTCTTTATTATAATTAGTTAATAAAAACGGCACTCAGGAAATAGTTATTATATAACATTACTACACAGAAAGATAATTATCTTTACAGGTAAAGTCTTTTTATTATATACCTAAAAGAAATACCATTATTTGGACTAGGTCTAGTCGCGGGTTCGAATCCTAACGATATTAATAACCTAATTTGGAGCTCTACTGATATAAAAAAATACCCATATCCCTACAAAACTTAATGTATTAAAGACGCATATTTGAAAAATTCCATTGATTTCTCTGAAAATCAGAGCCACTTAGAGGTATTCCATTTCCAATATAAAAAAACCAAAACTGTTTAGCTATCATAATGTAATCAGTGAACATAGTCCTCCTTTATGAAGTCAATTAAAAATAGTTACAGCTCGGCCTGGTTTTAAATCTAGCTGAAACCCGCGTCACACCTTGAAAGTTAGAAACAGGTCTTAACACTTTTCCCCGAAACTAATAAGATTTCCATATAAAAAAACGGAAATAAGCGTTTAGAAAGTTACACAAATTTGGCTTTATATTTTGTATTATTATCTTTTAAACCGTTTGACCAAAAAATATGAACATTAAATACAAATGTATGTACACTTAATAATTACTATCTACTAATATTATTTTCGACATGATCGGTAGACCATTGAAGATTGTGCTTTTGCTGGTGCATTTCTTTTTAGTAACAGCTGCGGAACTGCGCTACACTGAGTACTGAGCATGGTCCGACATGCTCTTACCCGGTTTTATTATCTACTGTATATGGTTACCCGACTGCGCACGAAGGAGGGATATGTCTTTCGAGTGTATGTATACATGCATTTTTATTTCTTTGGCACGCTCAAGAGCCTAAATGGCTTGATAGATATCGTTAGATTCGTCTCATTTGTGAAAGTGACACTGTACTTACCTACTGCAAAAGTCCAGATACCCGTCCTGCTGCCCGTTATTTGCTGCACGGCAAACACGTCCGATATTTTGACGTACGAAAAAACCTTTTAATTATGTAAGCCCAATACTATTGAAAACCTGATTACCACATTGCACTACACAACACTACAGCTGTTTTTCCCCACACGGCAAAAAAGTTAAAACTAAAATCTGTTCTTATAAACTAAACTCTGTTCTTATAGCCTACGCTAACAAGATCGATAGTCTATTCCTTTGTTAGCATTTCTAATAAACTAGCCATTCTTCAAGTCACGTAACTATGAAAATAGGTTAGCGAAATGAGTCATTCATTTGATCGCGATACCGTCCCGATGGCTATCGGCCGTCAGTAGTCGTTGTAATTAGAAGTTAATCTAATACGCCATGATTGAAGTGCTTGCTTTTTCTATTTTCTTGGAAAACTACGCTAATACATTCGGCTTTTATTAAAGGGAGTTTTTGTTCTATAAAGTTGATTAAGTTATTATAGCGGGATTAATACCTACGTCGTAATGTCACAGTATAAATAAATTTATACTGGGGCAATGTCCTCCTTTCCTAAACGATTTCACGGCGACCAATCTTAACAAAGATTACCCTGTAATGTAGGAGACATTAGTTGCACAGTACAAATAGGTAGGTACATAAACACAAGTGCAACTTCTCTTCCTTCATAGCCGAAAGTTCGACACTGTTAAAATTGTTCGAGACGCGAGACGACCAAAAAGAGATTAATTACAGGATCGATGTGTCTTAACGGTATGCTCCACGGCGTTGTGGCATTTTTGTTGAATACAGTAAGGTACCTTACAGTGGTAACATTGCATAAATGGCCACGTTGATATATACCACCGTATCATTGACTTCGATCCTTCAAACGGACCGGGTTTAATTTATAAGGCTTATGTAGGTATAGTGAATTGTAATGTATTACAGTTACCAATAAAGTTCGAATACAATTGTATGATAATTTTATGATATGAAAACCGGTTTAATATTACAGCTTTCGACTCAATATACAGGAAACCCAAACAAAGCCCTTTTGTGGCTCAGAGAATACAATATTTACCAGTTTTGAACCGAAATGTCAAGCAGGTAATTATAGGTAATCGATCTCATTAATTTCAGTCTTCCTCTATAATTATGGATATCTACATCCTCGATCAAAATTACGACAATTTCTACGGAAAAAAATGATGATTTATGGTATTCCCATGTCTTATCTATGAATCATATTTATATAGTGCAGTATCAGGGATATTAGACGTCACTCAAAATTACAAAACCATTAATCTTAATACGAAAACACGTGTTCGTTGTGACGTCACAAAGTTATTATAAAAATGAAAGCGTCCAGTGTCGCGCGATTATGTACCGGATGTTGTTCCGGAGGAGGGCGCTGACGTCAATTTCCGGCGCGGGCGCCCGTGCCGGAAACTGCGAAAAACACTTCACTCTCCATACGATTATAATGCAGTCCGGTGGAAACCGGAATGACGTAGAGGAAATTAGTTTACGCACATTTTATTAATGCTTTGATTAAAAATCTCTCACGGTTCCGTCATAGAGAGATTCCGTTAGTCTATGTGTCTGCAGCGGTCTGGGTCTGCTTCTGGGAGTGTTTGGATTGGCTGGAGTGACAGAACTGACAAGATAAAATGACTATATTAAGTGCAGTTTTAAATAAGTAAAAACAAGCAAACAAAAGTGGCGGTAGCCTAATGGCTAAGTCATCGGCCTCGCAATCGTAAGATCGCGGGTTCAAATCCTACCCTCCTATAACCTATTGAGGTTAGCTGGAGGGGTTAACAGGATTGCTGGTAAGGCACATAATCCCACATTGCTAGTCATTTAAAAAAAAAATAGGAATGATTGAGATGGAAGTCTGACAAGACCGGAGAGAGATTCATGTTGCTTATGCTTCTCTTTTTACGCTTATGCTTTTTTTTTAATGACTATGGGTATGTTCCGATATACATTAAAAGCACTGTTCAATGCTTTTAATAATAATAATAAAGTCATTTATTCCATAACCCTTAATTTTACATTTCAAACGTTGTTAGTATTACATAGATGTACATATTATCTAGTGTTAGTAAAAGTAATTATAGTAAGTTTATTTATTCTAGGATATGGGGTCCATATCCTAGAATAACATTTTGGGTATAGGCCTCCCCCAACCTTTTCCACATTTCCCTGTCGTTGCCCTGGTCGATCCAATCTCTCCCCACTGCCTGCACGATGTCGTCTGCTCAACTTTGCTTTGGTCTGCCGACTTTTCGTTTGCCTGATGGGCCTTTCCATTTGGTCGTCTCTATTGTCCATCTTCTATCTGTCTAGCATGCGATGTGACCAGCCCATTTCCACTTTATTGTTAATGCATGTCTCAGTGCATCGGTAAGCTTTGTTTTTCGTCTTATCTCCTTGCTTCGTATTTTATGTATTTTTCTGATCCGTAGTATGCTGTTCAATGCTTTTACTGGGGAGAAATTCGTTCGTTAATATGACTAAGAGTATACTGCTGCAGTATCCTTGTGAAATATGTGACGTCATAAGTCGTCGCCATTTTTGTACTGTGACCACTGGTGTTTACGAGGTAAGGCGCTATCAGTACTTTGATCAACAGCAACCAGAAATTTAAATTAATTTCATTGATACAGATATTATGCAAAATTCAATTGATAATTGCCTCGAATATTCAATTTTGAAATATAACATTCCATTTTTTTTTTCTTGTTGATCTTGACATTGTACATATAAAATGTATATACATGGATGACAATATACCGGACACCGTTCCGTTTTATACAGTGACCTTAGCTAACTATAAAGGAACGGTTTCGCAGTAGGTATACTAAATTAACGTCACACCTTACAGTGCTCTAGTGCGTATCGTTACCTACCCTAAATAATTCATCAGCGTTTTTAAAAACCGATTTTAGAAACAATAATAAACAATTTTGTTTTTTTTTTTCTATAAAAGTGAGACAATCATATTTAGTCGTAAATATAAAAGCATACAGTTCGTACAGTAAAAAAAGTTATGAAAAAAATTCCGTCGCTATATCACATTTGTACCTCACCGTTTATAAAAGATGCTCACCTATTCCTAAAATTTACTAAATTAACTGATGCAACCCAGCTCAGGATAACGAAGATATGAATGACCTAGATAACCCTCTAGAGTCCGGTGAATATTTTTCGCTACTTCAGCATGAAAATAAGAGGTAGCTAGTTGCAGAACTATTAGTAAAGAGGATTTTGCGCTTATTCTTAGTCGCTGAAAAACCTTTTATCATGCTTTTATAAATGTGAAAATTTGGATGAGTTGGCGTTTTCATATTTTTACAATTATAACAGAACCAGATTTACTTATATATTCTGCTAGTATGCTACTAACAGTGACTAATCTAGGATTTTTTTGGGATAGTACTTAGACTTCACAGATTATATAAAAGAAATATCAGAGAAAAGTATATGTGCACGAAAGGATTCAGATACTATTAGGGCGAAGACTGGAACCCCTTAGCTCTTCCCTGCCCTGAAGCCGTAAATGCATTCAAGTACCTATTAAATTATTTTCTCATAAAAGTTGAATTCTCAATGAATCAAACAAAAAGAAAGATTCATGAAAAGAGAATTAAGAACATTTTATTTTCATGAATCTTTCTTTAATTTCAATACTTACATTAACAATATAAATTGAAATTCGTATTTACTCAGTGTACACCTCAGTTGATTATTTTTTCAAAAAAACAAGAGTTCCTCAAACAATATTTTCACATCGAACGTAAACGAAACACCGCACTGCATCGTTGAAAAACTACGTGGAAATTTAAAAAGCCGAAAAATGGCGACAGTAGCTCCGTACGGCTTCAAAAACAATTTTACGGTTTCGTTTGCTTTTTATAGGAGCACCATCCAATCAAAATCTAACTGGGTGTCGCTACGGGAAGTAAAAATGAGCAAGATGGATGATGTGTCGCTGTAGATACTGTCGGGAACGTTTCCAGATCGGTCGGAAAGAATATTGCTGATATCAGAGAATATTATGCACTTCAATATGGGCCAAACCTGTTGAAGTAGTCTGCGTAGCTTAAAACTGCTTGGGGAATTCAGTTATAGCTGTTTTGAAATGTTACACAGTCTACTCATAATATTATATGTAACTTATTGCCCTGATACTACATGTAAATATAGATAAACAGGTTATTGATAGTAAAGTGTATGTGTTAGTATTTGTCTAATTACTTTGATCTATATGGGATTTGTACCTATTTGGGCTTGTACCTATTTTTGACTCGTTCACACTCGGACACCTGTTAGGCATATAAAATATCTAAAATTGTTTTGCGAAAATTATAAAAATTTGGGACAGATAAGTGCCACTTCAAAAAGAAATATGTCAGCCTTATAAAAAACAGTGATCCCAGCAAAAACTAAAAAATTGACGCCAAGACGAGTAGGTTCATATTGCTACCACTCTAAAAAGTTATCAGATCTTATGAAAAGCCAAACTCCTAACTCTACACGACCTAACTACTCTTTAATTCTCATCATGACGTATAGCGTTCTGCGAGAATCCTAGTCTTCAGTTCTCTACAACCCTACACCATAGTCAAAATCTGCGGCGTGGCTGGTTCGTAAGAGTGACGTGGACATTGCTGTCTCGTCTTGGCACTGCCGTGCAAACTAATTTTTTAAATGTCAATTAATCAAAAACAAATTGGTCAGACAAAAGTTTTGTTAAGACAGGTCATCTTTCATTAATATTAATCGGGGTAAGTGAAGTTGTTATAGACAAATTAATGAAACGAATCGAGACTGTATGATACAATAATTTACAATGTGATATCACGACCAGATTTAGCTCCGAGGAATTCAATGACAAATGTCAGATTAATTGTTGTTACGACGATATAAATTGATTGCCATGGCTTTATGAATCTTGACACATCCATTGACACAATGTTAACGACTGCCTGGTTGTTATCAAGGTTTGTATTTTTTTCTTCAAATTATACTACTTATTTTATTTTATTTTTTTATTTTATTTTATTACTCAAGAAAACTTACAGCTATAATACAGATAGTGCTTAAAATAGATAAATAAGGTCAATTAAAAATTTTCACAAATACATAATATAACAACAGCAAGAAGAACGGACAACAGACAAAGATGGACAAAACAAAGTTACTAACCGCATGTAAACCTTATACTATGAAGCCTTGAGTAGAAATAGTTAGGTAAGTAATAATACTAGTGACTGACATAACCCGTTGAACGTCGTACCATTTAAAAAATACAATCCTAAATAACAATAGAAAGAAAGATTTTTAGAAGCGGCGGTACCCCAATAGCTAAGGTACTGGTCTCGCAATCGTGAGGTTCGAATCCTTCCCATTTTAGTACCGACGTGAACCCACTCCTAACACAAGCCATTGAGCTTAGCTGGAGGGGTTAACAGGATTGCTAGTAAATGAGACCAAAAATCCCACATTGCTGGTTATCTTTTAAAAAAAATAAAAATACCCGTACTAAAATAGTTTTTAGAATTTTCGCCTATATTAGAGCGCAAAAAAACCTCCCTAGTAGAAAACTTGCAAGAGATTACGAAACGAATTTACTTCTCAAAACTCTACAAAAATATGTTTGTCTGATTATTACAATACTTAAACAGTAAGCTTAAAAATGTTATACATTTTATCAAAATCATTGAGCCACTAATATCAGAGCCTCGCCATAGTAAGCCGCGTATAATTGGTATAATCCCTCCTTACTAAAAACAGTAGTGGATCATAGTGAGCTACCAGACTTTTACCTATCGGATTCACAAGTGGAATCAGAAAGAAGATAGTAATATAACACACACGTAATCCATATCAGCAGATGATTCAAAACCTTGTACTTCAGAGTGTTTTCGATCTGATTTATTGAGTATTATTCGATTTATTCGATTTTACTAAAGGATCTCAGATCGGTAAGGACTAATTCCTCATTATCTACAAGTCTACGGTCTCGATTGCTAATTTAAAAATGTATTTATTATTCAGTTTGTACGGCTATTTTATAAATCCTATCCGAAACCACCGATCTCTGTCAAAAGCAGTTTGTCCCTAGCGGGTATTCAATTTGCTCCAATCACTTAATTCTCCGCACCATTAGTTTCGTCGAAAATTAAATATGATACGGCTGAAAAGGTAATCCCCAGTTCGGAATCATACTAATAAACAGTCCCAGATACACATATATCATTCGCTCACACTGCAATGTTTCGAAAGCGAATTTGTGCTCTAACGTCGATCACATTTTACGTAGCGAAGCGAAAACGAATCGATGCGGATGAGGGATGTTAGCGAATACAGAGATAAGTCACGTTCAGGCCCCTACCACTGATGATGGATTAACTTAACTCGACCCTATTAATACAGTTTTTGTATGAGAAAATCATTTGAGAAGAGTTTGTTTACGACTGTCCGGAGTTTATCAATTAGAAGTAAGCAATTTGTCATCTAGGAACTTGTTCTATGTTTTCGTTAAAATTTTAATTTGAATCTCACTGTTTATATATATCTTCTGAGACGCAGCAGAACTAATCTTGCCTAGACTGTCTTGGTGTATTCAACGCCTTTACCACGTACATATACATAGAATGGTTACTACGATAAATACCCGTATACGGTATCCGTATACCCGACCATTTTATTTATTTTATTATCATTTATGTTACATATTTGTGTAATTGTAGTTTAAATTATGGATTAGTTTATTAACTTTTTAAGTAGTTAGTAGCCTGAAATAAATGGTATATTATTATTTTTAAAATGCGTGTAGTTCATAGACAGTTTTTGTGTCCGTTATTTGAATAATTGTATAACATATTAAAAGAGAAAAAAATACATACCTACCTAGAAAGAATGAAACGTATTTTAAACCCTAACGTATTTTATAAAAATATTGATATTTATACACTGAACAAAATTTAGGGCAAAGTCGAAACGAGTTGGTGGTATTTTTTTATTTGACGTACGCACCAAACTCGTAGTAAGGGCAGTAATCTTACACGACAGCTGGTTGCTTACAGCGCTAATGTTGTGAACGGGAACAAATCTGCGATGCTACACCTATCTGCCGGCAATAAGTGCCTACTCAGACGAAATACACACTTATCAGTTTACTCGATTATAGGAGATATCGATTACCAGTACAAATTATATAATTAAAGTGCGAAGTAATGCGAAAACAGTCCGTTATTAAAGTATGCACTTGTGACTACATTGTAAGTAATGAAAATTCCAAGTACTCGTAGGAGTTAATCATTTATTATAGCCTTCAATTGCTTCTTTGTCCAATGATTGTAAAGTTAGCAGAGTTCATGAAACTTTCTGCTTTTGTTTTGCTAAATAAACTAGGTCTTGAATATCTACAAGATTGTTATCTTTGAGTCGTGTTCAAAATTATTTATGTCCATATAATTCATCCTTAAGTTTAGTGAGAGTGACAGCGTGAGAGTTCACGCCGTCTCAAAGCTTTTCTTTCTTTTTTTTGCCGTCTTTATGCGGCGGTAGCCTAATGGCTAAGGCATCGGTCTCGCAATCGTGAGGTCGCGGTTTCGAATCCTACCCATTTATACTACCGACGTGGACCCACTGCTAACACAAGCCTTTGAGCTTAGCTGGAGGGGTTAACAAGATTGCAAGTAATGTGGGACTCAATCTCACATTACTAGCTATCTTTAAAAAAAAAAAAGAAAAAAAAAAAGCTCTGTGGCATTTGAATATTCTTCCTTTAACCATTTATGGCATTTAAAGTAGCTTATGTCATTGGTATCAGCCAGTGATTCGTAAGTAAATGTATAATTAAAAACTGTCCTATGGTCTTCGCAACATTATAGAAAAGTTATTTTAGTCTAAACTATGTTTGCATGAATAACTGATTGAATTAGGCGTCATATAGCGAAAATCCATTCTTAAGGAGATTCTTAAGGAGGCCCACTACTCACACTTCATCTCACTCGCCCTGAATCTTAATGACTGACGTAGTTTTCAATGTCAATTCGACGACCGATTCAGTGGCTGCCAAACTGTCTGCAAGATTCTCCATGTAGAGGCAAACACGTCGCGTCTTTGTTTCACTGCGTGGAAGCAGAAGATTGCATATTAAGGGTCCAGAGATGTCTGCCACCTGGCTGTCTGGCAAGAAATGCCAATTACTTTACAAATACAATAATTGCATTTAAATACAATAATTGCATTTTTGAAAGATAGAAAAATTTGAAGTCAGGATTCGAACCCGAGACTACCGTAGCCAAACCGGGGCTAGAAGCGAACCACCTATCTGGACTATGTTACTAGACCTCAAATTTATCTATACCTTGATGCTCGCGAGTTGGGCCCTCGCAGCGCCATCTAGTTATTTATTATTGTATTTGTAAATTGCCTTGCATGATTGTAAATATAAAATAATTACATAAACAAACTAATAATTTTAGGAAAAAAACAGACGTTAAGATATTACTAAAAGAATTTTAATTTTATTTATGTGTATTGATTATATAAGTATTATTAATAAAATGTAACATAAAGGTTTGATTACATTTGAGTGAGGCAAGGACGTTACAAACGTTGAGTAATTATACTTAGCACGCTATCAAACACAAATGAATACCTAAGTACTTCGACTATCTACGTTTAATTTTCAAATAATAATTGCGTAGGTACTGATTAATACGTAATATTTTAGTGTATAACAATTTAATCAATAACATTATAAATGGAACTAAACCGTCAATTTGGTAAGTAATAGTAGCAGCTGATAAATGCTCAAGATGTTATGTTGATATTTTGTCAGACTATCTAGATTATACAGCCGAATTAAACAGGCAAATGCGAAATTAAATAGAATTTGGTGATACGCGCAGGTTACCTGACTTCTTTGGATCCTAGAAACAATGGCTTATTTTGATTTTGAAAAGACATGAAAGACACGTGACAAAAAGTTGATGAGTGTGAAACTTAGTAGTTAGTGAGGCAGAGATAGAACCACAACGAAAGAAGATAAGGATGGATTCTGTAAAAATAATCTAAAACCTAAACGAGCAATTCTCGATATATTTATATATATACAGAGTGAGACAGAAAGGTGTGGTCAAATTTCAGCAGCGGATAGTGTATGTTGTCAGTATTGCACCTGCCATGGTGCCAAAGCCGATTGCATTGTTATTACATAGTTATAGCATAATCTTTTTGTCAAAATTCAGTATTGAAAGGCGTATGGCATAAGAATTATACCTCCCCTGGTACTAAATGCGATTGGATTATTATGGCATAGAACTTTTTAAGTCACACTTTTTGAAATTAATAACCTTTTTACTAATAAATAAACGAATGAAAAATTATTAAAATTTTTATATTTATTGGTACTCCGATTTTGATAAAATTAGGTATGTGCACTCAGTATCATGGGCACCACATACCAACCCTTGAGTATGAATAAGAATACTTGATTGCATATTATTGGTATTTTAGTGCCCAGTAATGTAAATTTAGATAGTTGCTACTTGAACTAATTAGGTATACTTGATTAAAATTATATGATGTGCCTAATTAGTCAATTACCTAAATTCGAAGCAGTTTATAAATACATAGTATCAATCAAATATTGCCTAATGTTAATTATCATAAGGCTCGTACCTAATACGTACCGACCTAATTATATCTCTACATCCATGTATTAAAATGTCCATCTAAAATAATCTACCTTTCAAATAGAGAAAGATTTATTAATGATGAAATAATCAAACCATTTCCACATTATCTTTATGATTTGGATTAATACTAAAAAACGTACATAGCCCTAAATATAAAATCATTATTAAATCAATTTATAATGGATTTCCGCCATGTGACCTCTTTTCAATTAGTTAAGATTAAATCAATCAAATTTCAAATTTAAATCTTGTCATCTGTCTAGCTTGGTCACAGGTTACATTTTGTTACTCGCTTACAAAATGACTATCTGAAATACCCGTCTCATCATAACGTAATAGAACTTCACGGAGATCGGGACATCCACGCAAACGGAGCCGCAGGCTAGCTTAATATAAGTATAGATAGCAGCAAAACATCAAACTCCCATAAAAATAGAGTGCCAAAGCGCTACCAATATCAGCTAATGTACACCCCTCACTATTTTTATTCCTTAATCCCCGAATCCCGAAAATATGCATGCCCATATTTTAAGGTAGGGCTACACTAAGGGTGCACCTGCAGATAAGGGGCCATCAATCACACTTTGCTATAAACAGAACAGTGTAAGCCCCCCTTCACTCCTCGCCCCTCTATTGGATGGAAACCTTTCACAGGTTGTATTTCACCGTGTTGTTTATGACCCGGTACGGGTGTATTTTGAAAGAAGTCTGATGGAAAAATTGCTGTACGAGCACGTTATTTTAAGACTTTAGTATGATTTAGATTTTCTCTCCAATTTATGAGAGCAAGAAGAGGAGAGAGACTTATGACTCACTCTCCAATACTTTCCCTACTCGACTGCTGAGTTGATTATTACAATCAACTTATTCGATGGACTAAATAATAAATATGAAACAGTGCAGTGTATGAAGAGTGTCCAAAGAACATTTTAAATCCTTTAGAATGTAGGTAACGTATAGGTATATTTTCGTAATAAAAACAGGCATTTTAAATGCAATTGATGCATAAAAACAATGAAAAATTCACATTCATTCATTCATTCGCTGGAAAATTACAAAATTAACATCAGAACTTCGTGAAATATTTATTCCGTAACAAAAGACCAATAAAATTATTGAGGCTTCAGAAACGTAAATATAGACTGAAACAAAAATATATATTTACAACATACTTCAACTTTGAGTAGACACTAACAATATCAACATGCACACTGTAAACTAAACTATTTTCCTCCCATTTCTGGGCAATTTTGAACTGGAAAATTTTACTAGAAAATCAAAAAGCGTTGTGTCATACCGTACATACAAGTTAGATTATTGCGAGACCTCTCTTATTTGCCTCTCGCTGCCACATGCCTGGAAAAATTCTAGTGGCAATATCAAGGCAACGAAATATATGTTACATATGAATCTACGAAAGGTTTCTGTCAATATTACTGGTACTAGTGGGTGTATGCTGCCAATATGGCCTTACCTGCAAGAAAGAACATAGTAACTCACTTTTTGGTTAAATTGAGTTACAGTAGTAGCTAAATTTAGAATTAAAATCCCTTTTTTTTATTGAACTAAAGAGTTTCTAAGTATTTTCGTTTGCGATTTAGAGAGTGTAAATAAATTGTAATATAAGTATAGGTCCGCCAAGTGTAATATAAGCGCAACTTTAATTACAAACACAATTTCAAGGAACAGAAGACGCGACAATGTATTCGTAACTAAAGTTACGATTAAAATAACAACTGGTAACTCAAAAAAAGCGATAAATTGTAATGAAATGAAATGATTTTTTATTGCTTAAAACATGGTATACATAAATAAGATGTTAGTCAGATAGTGGTCTCACATATTTCGCCGGCAATATTTCCGACATGCAATATTTCATAATCTTAACCTAAATAAATAAACGAAATTAATTTGATTAAAATACATAATTATTGCTGTTACCACTTAAAACATTCGTCATAAAATAAATATTCATTTTGATTATTAAAACATTTGTCAATAAGCCACTTAAGTTAACGTTTTTTTAAATTGTCTTGTAGGTAACTCTCTTAAAGCTTGAGGTAGTTTATTATAAACCTTTATTATCATTTAATAACATTTTTTCTGGCCGAGTGCAGTTAAAATACTTTATTTTAAATAAAATAGAATACAATTTAATAGATATAACTCAAATAATTTTAATTTAACATTTAATGTTTATCTTAAACAAGAGCTTTTTATACACCTACACGGATTTTTGAAATCTGACGCGATCTTCTTCTTCTTTCTTGCTGGTGTCGTTAATGTTAGTATTGATATGATATTACCTATTTATCTAACATAAGATCGCTTAATTTATCCTTACAGGACTTTAATAATCCAATAAATACATTTTTGAAAGATAGAAAAATTTGAAGTCCAGACTCAGGAATCGAACCCGAGACTTCTGTATGCCAAACCGGGGCCGGAATCGAACCACCTATTTGGACTAAGTTACTAGACCTCAAATTGCACTATCCTTTCTTGCAAACGAGTTGCACCCTAGCTTGCGATATCTAGCCAATAGTTAAAGAATTATTTTTGTTCATTACAGAGAGCATTGTATCAAATTATGATGTCGCAGGTCGAATATTATAGTAATTTTATAGGCATTTCTTGCCAATTACTTTATTTATATAATAATTGCATTTTTGGGACTTAATATAGTAATTAGCCGATGTTTAGGCAATTGTACCGCGTAACCGCCCCCCACCTCCCCTCGAAAAATGTTTTATGTATTCTCACAAGTTTCAGACTCAACAATAATAACAGCTCAATTTGCCGCCATTTTCTTAACCTCAAAGATCACATTTCTTATGAAAACTTGATTTTCTACTCATTTTTGTTGTGTGTTGTAATTATTATAAGTATAGCTAATTTTACCAGTCAAGTAGGTACCTATTATCAGTATTTTACTTATCAAAATTACGGTAGCACGGGTCCTCTTCTGCGTCAATTGCTCGATAAATGGGCTTTCAAATAGGGTTGCCAACCGTACTCTAAAATAGAGTATTGTACTCTATATCATGTAGGCGCACTCTATGTAAAAGTTTATTAGGTATACCTACTTTATTCGTTTTGATGCGGGTTTTATAAATTCCTCAAAAGTTTACCTACTTCTTTCCCTTTAATTGTTATTAAATTTTCGCGATGTTTACACATATTAGAATATTATCGGGATTTAATCGCTTTCTTTCCTTTTCATTACTTTCAATTCAATTCAATTCAATTCAATTCAATTCAATTTAATTCAATTCATTTATTTGCTAAACATGGGTACATATTGTGTTAGTAGTTACATTAGGTACTGTTCAATCCATATTTTTACCGTTGTGGTGTGCAAATTTTAATAAAACAATATCTTATAATATATAAATAAAAAAAAAGAATTACAATATTATTATTAAGTGAAGATGAGTAGTATTGGGCATTACTGTTGAAAATAAACCTTATCATGAAATTTTAAAGACAAACTCACTACCAATAACATAAGTTTTCTGCACGTCATTGACTGAAATCGTATTGGGTATTTTAAGATGAAAAAAAATATATATATTTTTGTAAGTGTTTCCCGATTTTTCAACCGAATCGTAAAATCTTGGACATCTATAGTTACACATTTAGATTACGAAATGCCTATTCCTAGGTTAGAAGTCTTTCGACAGAGCTGCGTTTATATGGCTCCCTTAATTTATAATTCTTTCCCTAAAGTTATTACCCAACTACGATTTAAAAAGTTTTCTCTAGAATTAAAGAAATGGTTGTTAAAAGAATGCTTTTATTCTATTGATGAGTTTTTAAAAAAATATCCTTGTAAGTTTTATAGGCATAGATGAATAAAATAAAGTGTATAGATTACGTAAGAGTACATACATAGATGTTTCATCTTGGAATGCAGATTTTGTTCTATTGCATGCTTATACTGCCAAATATGTGAAACTTCTATTTTTTATAAGACCTCTGTACCTACCATATTTGATGCAATAAAGAAATTATTATTATTAAACCTACAAATATCTTCATTAATTAAGCCTATGAGTCTAGAGACAAATATAAATACAAATAAACAAATCCCAAACGCAATTAATTTTATTTGATAATAAAATTATAAATAAATAAAAGTTATTTTAGTATAGATTAAGTTTGCATGAATAACTGATTGATACAGGCGTAATATAGCAGGAATCCATCTTAGATTGATTCTTAAGGAGGAACCCCACTACTCACACTCAATCTCACTCACCCTGAATCTTAATGACTGAGGTAGTCAATTCGACGACTGACTCAGTGGCTGCCGAACTGCCTGGAAGATGCTCCATGTAGAGGCAAACACGTCGTGTCGTTGTTTCACTTCATAGAAGCAGAAGATTGCATATTAAGGATCCAGAGGTGTCTGCCACTCAGGTCGGTGAGAGTGTAATGTGTAATGTTGGCTTAGGGGTGCGCCGCCAGGATCCTTACTCCAGGGAATCAGGAATAATAAACTATTTCATTAGCCCAATAACGAAATATATTTAACAATATTTAGATGTGTGCTTTTTACCCTTCTACACTTTTTCGCTGACGCTTCCCGCAATTCTTTTTTGATCTTCATCGCTATTTCAAACTTTTGGAACGTCAAGACAAACAGTTAACAATTAATGAGGCTTTATGCAGGCGGTAGGTCGAATCTACGACGCACCTGCCACAGTACCTATCACTAATTTCCTTTGTTGCAGATACCCTCACCCTCCTCCCTTTGTCAACGGAGAGTTCTCGGTTATCAATTTATTTTGATTGTTATACTTTCACAAATCAAGAGTGAGTGGTCCGACCACTCACCGTAGTGGTCGGTTTTCTCAATAATAATTACCTTACATTGAAGTAATTTTTATAGGCATTTCTTGCCAATTACTTTACAAATACAATAATTGCATTTTTGAAAGATAGAAAATTTTGAAGTTCAGACTCAGGAATCGAACCCGAGACTTCCGTAGCCAAACCGGGGGGCCAGAAGCGAACCACCTATCTGGACTTTGTTACTAAACCTCAAATTTCTCTATCCCTTGATGCTCGTGAGTTGGGCCCTCGCAGCGCCATCTAGTTATTTATTATTGTATTTGTAAATTACCTTACATGATTGTAAATATAAAATAATTACTTATACAAACTAATAATTTTAGGAAAAAAACAGACGTTATGATATTACTAAAAGAATTTTAATTTTATTTATGTGTATTGATTATTTAAGTATTATTAATAAAATGTAACATGAAGGTTTGATTACATTTGAGTGAGGCAAGGACGTTACAAACGTTGAGTAATTATACTTAGCACGCTATCAAACACAAATGAATACCTAAGTACTTCGACTATCTACGTTTAATTTTCAAATAATAATTGCGTAGGTACTGATTAATACGTAATATGTTAGTGTATAACAATTTAATCAATAACATTATAAATGGAACTAAACAGTCAATTTGGTAAGTTTTAGTAGCAGCTGATAAATTCTCAAGATGTTATGTTGATATTTTGTCAGACTATCTAATTGCCTGTTTAATTCGGCTGTGTAATCTTAGCAAAGACTGAACAGAATTTGGTGACACGCGCAGGTTACCTGACTTCTTCGGATCCTAGATACAATGGCTTATTTTGATTTTGAAAAGACATGAAAGACACGTGACAAAAAACTGATGAGTGTGAAACTTAGTAGTTAGTGAGGCAGAGATAGAGCCACAACGAAAGAAGATAAGGATGGATTCTGTAAAAATAATCTAAAACCTAAACGAGCAATTCTCGATATATTTATATATACAGGGTGTATTTTTGAAACGGGTCAGTAAGGGCAAGTACCTTAACCGTTGCAGTTACAGCAAAACGTTCTTAGAAGACCTTCCCTAACTTTTTGACATACTTTGAACTGCATTCACAGATTTTGTAAAAAACTTACAGTTGGCAAAAAAAATGCAAAAAGTCCAAAAAATTTTTTTTTATGCCAATCGATTCTATTTCATGTGGGGATCAAAAAACTCTATGAAACCATTTTAGCTTTCAGTACTAGAAAAGACAGAAATCGCCAAAAACGTTTCCCATACATTTCGGCAACAGAAACAAATTTCTACGATGGTCGAACTTTTTGTTATGGCCAGGAAGTGGGTAGAATTGACTGTAAAGTAAATAAAAATAATTTTTACCTTCAAATTTCGAATTTCATTCGAAAATCTGTGTGTCAGCTGAGAAACTTCGTATGAGTTATTATTAATTAAGGATTTTCGCTAAAATGTCTTCTAATCGTGAAAAAATTGACTTATTAGAAGCGTATTTTGTCAATAATCGAAATGCGGGAGCTGCATTAGTGTGGTACCGCAATAAGTATCCGTTGCGACATGTGCCAACAAGAAAGGTTATTAGAAATCTTTTGAAAAACCTGGAATTGCAGGGTTCTTTCAAAAGAAAGCGGCAGCCTCGTGTGGACATGGACACGGAGATTGCGGTTCTGACTTATGTCGAAGCATATCCAGAGGTATCGTCCAGGCATGTCGCCTTTGAAGTAGGTGTATCCCACTCCCTTGTGATAAAGATATGGAAGAAATACGGCTACAAGTGCTATCGATATGGGCGCATAGTTCAAGTGTTACATCCGGGTGATGATGTTCGAAGGCTTACTTTTTGCAGGTGGCTAAGAGGAAAAATAAGCAGAGATCATGAATTTTTAAATTACATACTGTGGTCAGACGAAACGAATTTTTCCAATAACGGTATGTACAACAGAAAAAATCACCACTATTGGTCCAAAGAAAATCCACTAAGAGTTACGGCAAGTCATAATCAGGTTCGCTTCTCATTCAACTGTTGGTGTGGTATAATGTCCAATCGAGTTATAATGGTGGAATTTTATGAAGGGAAACTGAATTCTGCCATGTATAATGAAGTCATTTTACACCATCTTGAAAACGAGATGGACGAATGGCCCCTGTCGGAATTGCGAAAAGTTCATTTTCAACAAGATGGTGCTCCGCCACATAACAGTCACCTTTCACGTTCCAATTTGAGCCGCCTATTCGGTACACAGTGGATAGGTACACATGGTCCAACACAGTGGCCACCTCGTAGCCCCGATCTAACACCACTTGATTTTTTTTTATGGGGCTTCGTGAAAAACGAGGTGTATAAGACGACGTACGCCAGTGTTCAAGAGCTCAAGGATGCATTAATGACCATTTTACGTAATATTCATCCCAGAACATTATTAGCCGCCATTCGTTCAGTGCAAAAAAGGATAGACTTATGTATTCGTGAAAATGGAAATCATTTTGAGCAATTTATTTCATAAACCAATTTCTAAAATGTTTAAATGATTTTTTTTATTTAAAAAAGTTTAAAATTTTACCTGTCCTATGAGTTTCGAGTTGATTTATCATATTTCCGTAGGAAATGTATGGGAAACGTTTTTGGAGATTTCTGTCTTTTCTAGTACTGAAAGCTAAAATGGTTTCATAGAGTTTTTTGATCCCCACATAAAATAGAATCGATTGGCATAAAAAAAAATTTTTTGGACTTTTTGCATTTTTTTTGCCAACTGTAAGTTTTTTACAAAATCTGTGAATGCAGTTCAAAGTATGTCAAAAAGTTAGGGAAGGTCTTCTAAGAACGTTTTGCTGTAACTGCAACGGTTAAGGTACTTGCCCTTACTGACCCGTTTCAAAAATACACCCTGTATACAGAGTGAGACAGAAAGGTGTGGTCAAATTTCAGCAGCGGATAGTGTATGTTGTCAGTATTGCACCTACCATGGTGCCATAGCCGATTGCATTGTTATTACATAGTTAAAGCATAATCTTTTTGTCAAAATTCAGTATTGAAAGGCGTATGGCATAAGAATTATACCTCCCCTGGTACAAAATTCGATTGAATTATTATGGCATAGAACTTTTTAAGTCACACTTTTTGAAATTAATAACCTTTTTACTAATAAATAAACGAATGAAAAATTACTAATTTTTTTATATTTATTGGTACTCCGATTTTGATAACATTAGGTATGTGCACTCAGTATCATGGGCACCACATACCAACCCTTGAGTATGAATAAGAATACTTGATTGCATATTGTAGGTATTTTAGTGCCCAGTAATGTAAGATTTAGATAGTAGCTACTTGAACTAGTTAAGTATACTTGATTAAAATTATATGATGTGCCTAATTAGTCAATTACCTAAATTCGAGGCTGTTTATAAATACATAGTATCAATCAAATATTGCCTAATGTTAATTATCAAAAGGCTCGTACCTAATACGTACCGACCTAATTATATCTCTACATCCATGTATTAAAATGTCCATCTAAAATAATCTACCTTTCAAATAGAGAAAGATTTATTAATGATGAAAAAATCAAACCATTTCCACATTATCTTTATGATTTGGATTAATACATAAAAAACGTACATAGCCCTAAATATAAAATCATGATTAAATCAATTTATAATGGATTTCCGCCATGTGACCTCTTTTCAATTAGTTATGATTAAATCAATCAAATTTCAAATTTAAATCTTGTCAGCTGTCTAGCTTGGTCACAGGTTACATTTTGTTACTCGCTTACAAAATGACTATCTGAAATACCCATCTCATCATAACGTAATAGAACTTCACGGAGATCGGGACATCCACGCAAACGGAGCCGCAGGCTAGCTTAATATAAGTATAGATAGCAGCAAAACATCAAACTCCCATAAAAATAGAGTGCCAAAGCGCTACCAATATCAGCTAATGTACACCCCTCACTATTTTTATTCCCTAATCCCCGAATCCCAAAAATATGCATGCCCATTAAGGTAGGGCTACACTAAGGGTGCACCTGCAGATAAGGGGCCATCAATCACACTTTGCTATAAACAGAACAGTGTAAGCCCCCCTTCACTCCTCGCCCGACTAGTGGATGGAAACCTTTCACAGGTTGTATTTCACCGTGTTGTTTATGACCCGGTACGGGTGTATTTTGAAAGAAGTCTGATGGAAAAATTGCTGTACGAGCACGTTATTTTAAGACTTTAGTACGATTTAGATTTTCTCTCCAATTTATGAGAGCTAGAAGAGGAGAGAGACTTTGAGTCACTCTCCAATACTTACCCTACTTGACTGCTGAGTAGATTGTGACAATCTAATCCAATGAGTATGAAATAGTGCAGTGTATATAGTGTCCAAAGAATATTTTAAATCCTTTTGAATGTACTACTTAACATATAGGTATATTTCCGCAATAAAGATAGACATTTTAAATGCAATTGATACTGAACAATAAAAAATTCACGGCTGGCAAATTACAAAATTAACGTCAGAACAAAACAAAAGACCAATAAAATTATTGAGGCTTCAGAAACGTAAATATAGACTGACTCATAAATATATATTTACAACATACTCCAACTTCGAGTAGACACTAACAATATCAACATGCACACTGTAAACTAAACTATTTTCCTCCCATTTCTGGACAATTTTGAACTGGAAAATTTTACTGGAATATCAAAAAGCGTTGTGTCATACCGTACATACAAGTTAGATTATTGCGAGACCTCTCTTATTTGCCTCTCGCTGCCACATACCTGGAAAAATTCTAGTGGCAATATCAAGGCAACGAAATATATGTTACATATGAATCTACGAAAGGTTTCTGTCAATATTACTGGTACTAGTGGGTGTGTGCTGCCAATATGGCCTTACCTGCAAGGAAGTACATGGTAACTCACTTTTTGGTCAAATTGAACTAAATTCTCTTTTTTTAATTTAACTTACGAGTTTCTAAGTCTTTTCGTTTGCGATTAAGAGAGTGTAAATAAATTGTAAGTATAGGTCCGCCAAGTGTAATATAAGCGCAACTTTAATTACAAACACAATTTCAAGGAACACAACACGGGACAATGTATTCGTAACTAAAATTACGATTAAAATAACAACTGGTAACTCAAAAAAGCGATATATTGTATGTAAAATACTTTATTTAATTTAAAATAGAATACAATTTAATACATATAACTCAAATAATGATACATTTAAAGTTAAATTTATCTTAAACAAGGGCTTTTTATACACCTACACGGATTTTTGTTATCTGACGCACTCTCACGAAAAGTTGTCAAAAGTGAGTTACCATGTTCTTTCTTGCAGGTGTCGTTAATGTTAGTATTGATATGATATTACCTATTTATCTAACATAATACCGCTTAATTAATCGGACTTGAAATCCTTACAGGACTTTATTAATACAATAATTACATTTTTGATAGATAGAACAATTTGAATTCCAGGCTCCGGAATCGCTGGGGCCGGAATCGAACTACTTATCTGGACCAATCTGGACTGTTACTATACCTCAAATTTTTCTACCCTTTCTTGCAAGCGAGTTGGGCTCTCGCTTGCGACATCTAGCCGCTAGTTAAAGAACTATCACGGCTTTTGTTATTTTTGCTTCGTTACAGAGAGCATTTTAACAAATTATGATGTAGCTGGTCGAATATTATAGTAATTTTATAGGCATTTCTTGCCAATTACTGTATTAATACAATAATTGCATTTTTGGGACTTAATATAGTAATTAGCCGATGTTTAGGCAATTGTACCGCGTAACCGCCCCCCACCTCCCCTCGAAAAATGTTTCATGTATTCTCACAAGTTTCAGATTCAACAATAATAACAGCTCAATTTGCCGCCATTTTCTTAACCTCAAAGATCACATTTCTTATGAAAACTTGATTTTCTACTTATTTTTGTTGTGTGTTGTAATTATTATAAGTATAGCTAATTTTACCAGTCAAGTAGGTACCTATTATCAGTATTTTACTTATCAAAATTACGGTAGCACGGGTCCTCTTCTGCGTCAATTGCTTGATAAATGGGCTTTCAAATAGGGTTGCCAACCGTACTCTAAAATATTGTACTCTATATCATGTAGACGTACTCAATGTAAAAGTTTATTAGGTATACCTACTTTATTCGTATTGATGCGGGTTTTATAAAATTCTCTAAAGTTTACATACTTATTTCCTTTTAATTGTTTTTAAACTTTCGCGATGTTTACACATATTAGAATATTATCGGGATTTAATCGCTTTCTTTCCTTTTCATTACTGTTGAAAATAAACTTTATCATGAAATTTTAAAGACAAACTCACTACCTATAACAGACGTTTTCCGCACGTCATTGACTGAAACCGTATTGTGTATTTTAAGAGGAAGAAAAAATATATATATTTTTGTAAGTGTTTCTCGATTTTTCAACCGAATCGTAAAATCTTGGACATCTATAGTTCCACATTTAGATTACGAAATGCCTATTCCTAGGTTAGAAGTCTTTCGACGGAGTTGCGTTTGTATGGCTCCCCTAATTTATAATTCTTTGCCTAAAGTTATTACCCAACTACCATTTAAAAAGTTTTCTCTACAATTAAAGAAATGGTTGTTAAAAGAATGCTGTTATTCTATTGATAAGTTTAAAAAAATATATATTTTTAAGTTTTATAGGCATAGACGAATAAAATAAAGTGTATAGATTACGTAAGAGTACATAGATGTTTAATGTTGGAATGCAAATTTTGTTCTATTGCATGCTTATACTGCCAAATATGTGAAACTTCTATTATTTATAAGACCTCTGTACCTACCATATTTGATGCAATAAAGGGATTATTATTATTAAACCTACAAATATCTTCATTAATTAAGCCTATGAGTCTAGAGACAAATACAAATACAAAGACCAACAAATCGCAAACGCAATTAATTTTATTTGATAATAAAATTATAAATGTGAATGACAACACCAATGTTGTTAAGGAATTTGAAATCATCGCTAGAAGTTATTAACACTAGTGAATATCAAAAGGTCCGGTTGTAGATTAATACAGGCGGTCGTAACAGTTACAGCTAATTGCTCGTAAAACAAGTGACCTGTGTGTCATACTTTTGTACTATTACAATACAGCGAGAGCGCAGAAGGAAAGCTGCATAAAAGCGCAACGAGAATGTTTGCCGAGGCTATGATAGATTGTCTCAAAACTATCATAAGATTCCGAAACGTGTCGTACATTTTGAAGGTAACGACATTATTACAGTAACTACCTATTTAGCTCTTTATTATTTTTATAAGGAAACGTGTAGCCTCTGATGAGAGAGAGACTATTGCGCACACGGCAGTGCGCAATAGTCACTTATTAACAACAATAGTAAAACCTGGATAGTTACCCCACTTGTTAAAAAAGCTTTACAATTGGGTAGTTGACTGCAATAAAAGTAAATTATTTTATACTAATCAGGTAAAAGTAGATCTTAAAATGCTCTAAAAATAACTGTTCTTTTACATTTTAACATGTTTTTGAATTTAAAAGCATGAAAACGAATACTAATTTTACAGATAAAATTTAATGTTATATGTATAATTACATATGACATTAAATTTTATCTGTAAAATTAGAATAAAAATGCTTTCAAAATTACAAAGTTACATATTTATTAATAGGGATGTTGACTGTTAAGTCAATTCAGTCTCTTTTTATTAAATGTCAAAACAACAAGCTCTATAGAAATGTGTATGAAACAGGAACCTATGACGTCATAAGTTCCTATCGTCAAATCTTTACTTTTACATATTAATGTAACTTTGTAATTTTGAAAGCATTTTTATTCTAATTTTACAGATAAAATTGAATGTTTGGAGGAAAAAATCATCTCAGGATCTCAGGAGGGACTTGAACCCACGACCTTAAGGGTACCGGCCGTAAGCCGTCACCAACGCCGGCACCGAGACATGTCCGCCAAAGTCGAATTTAACCTCCACACAATACGATTTTATTTCGCCTGAGACGATTTTTTTTTAGTTTTGAGTAAATTGTTTTAATTGACCGCTCATTACAAGTAATAGCGGATAGTAACGTAATGGAGAAATCGGAGGTCCATGCAGGGATAAAAACAAATCCTAATTTAATATAACGTTTTAAGTTTTTTAACTATAATTAAAAATATAAAAAAACTGATTGAACAGGTCGTGTTGTAATTGTTTGAATGCAGTTATTTTTATTTTTTAGATATTTGAGTAAAAAATTTTGATTGGCTGGTTTATTTGAATTTTTATACTCTTCTCTCGACTTGAATTCCAATTATGCAGTAGATCATCGCATTATCATATAACCCTCGTGTATTATTAAGCAGTGTTGCTTATTTGTTTAATACTTCGTTATACTATTTCCAATGCAATAATTATTTCAATTAAATTAAGATTAAAATACTCACGTTTCAAACCAAAAACGTATTTGACTTATTAACAAAAGCACCTCGCGAATACGAGCTGATATTTTGTAATGTGAAAAATAATTCACAGCAATTCGAAACGGAATCGAACGAAGCGGATAGCGACGATGGATCTATCCGCATTTACTCGGAATTCCGCAAGATTAACGTCTACTCGGTAGAAACACAGAATACCAAGAAAACAGAAGACAACTAACATAAAAAAACGCTCTTGACGCAAGCACATATAGACATCGTACAAGGAAGCTGAATCGGGGCACGCCGCAGCCGTCCGAACAAAGTACACCGAAGTGGTCTTAGATTTATGTCCATGAACGATATACAGGTTCATTTGTAAAATACTTTTTTAATAACCTCCCGTTTATGGCTTCTTTACATAACACCCAATAAATTTGTAATAATACTTTTGAAAAAAAAACCTTTAAACCTTCCACCTAAGTGCTTTTATCACATTACCACCTACCACATATCTGTGAGACCCCGGACACATCAAAAGTGGTTAAGAGTCAAATATTAAATGGCGTGGTGGCAATATATCCGACTGCTACGCAAGAGGTTGTGGATTCAATTCTCACACGGGACACCACCTTGTGTGATCCACAAATTGTTGTTCCGAGTCTGGGTATAATTTGTGTCCGTGACTTGCATGTTTGTAAAGTCCAACGCGACATAGGGCTTGTACCCAACCGCGGGAGTCGATTTATGAAAAAAAATCAAAACTTATATTACAAAGTTGTTTAGTGTAATGACAAAAAGCCACGAGTGAGAGGTTTTTAGTTTATTATCAATCAACCTGTAGGTGTAATGCGTTGCTCGAGTTAAATATGTAGAAGTTTGCTTTCTGAACTCTTGGTATTCTGTGGTAGGAAGCACAACCCACAGCAAAGTCCCCCCTCCCTTTCGTTCTGGAAACCTGTCCCCACCTCTCCCCCTCCCCGAACCTATTGTGGTCCGTTATTATTACAAATGCCAATTGAGACGACAGATCAAACAATAGACCTGTACTAATTACGATGCAGAAATAATCTATACAAATAGTAAAGTTCCGCATAATTGCCAAAGTTTGTTTTGAAGGTTGTTTAATGTTTATGATATTTATTAGAGTATTATGTTTAAAGTTCGTGCCAGATTTATTGGAATATAAAGCGGCTTTAAGCTGGGACACAGGTTACATAATTTAGGCTAATTAACAACCGCAAACCGCGTTGTTTTCCAGGTTATGAATACTTTCCGCTTGTTTCGTGAAATGTGACGTGGCAATCATTGCAGGTGATGGGACACATCTTAATAATTGTACTATCTGATCTCTCAAAATATTATGACCCATTTTTGTATTTATGACAAATTTTGCATCAAACTATGCGTAGGTACGTTGTTTGGATCTTTCAATGTATTTGCTGAGTACATAGAAATTGACAAGTTTCTGTGATGAGATTCCGAAGATACAACAAAGTGGCGTGCAATTGGAGAGGCCTATGTCCAGCAGTGGACTGCGATAGGCTGATGATGATGATGATGATGTGATGAGATTTCTGTGTAGGTACCTTCACAGAAACTTGTCATTACATTGGTCCAGGTACTAAGAAGTTCTTTAGCGAAGACATACCTACTAATTTTTACTATTGCAATCACTAATTGGCCTGCCATAAGAGCCAACCTGATGCTCTTGTGGCTGACTGTGGTAGAACTTGGTACTATCAATACTTTAATATTATAAAGCTAAAGAGTTTGTTTGTTTGTTTGAACGCGATAATCTCAGGAACTACGGCTTCGAATTGATTTTTTTTTTAATGTTGAATAGCCCATTATCACGCTACAGCCAATAGGAGCGGAGTAGCAATGAAAATGTTGCAAAAACGGGGAAAATTAACGTATATGAAGTTGCGCGGGCCAGCTAGTGGTAAAATAAAAGGCGTTGTCATAATCTACAAGCCTGTAGTTTTCATTTTATTCCAGTGGATATAGCGTTTTCCCACGAGGCACGATGCGAAACGATTTACAAAACGCAGGACGTACGCCACACGACCTGTCGTTTGGACGTATTCCCACGAGCGACTATTTCAGCAGCGACGCAGCAGTCGTGTTAACACTTTTCAACCAAAACAAACAAACAGAACTGTGTCGTGTCGTGTAAACCGTCGCATCATGCTGTGTACAAGTTCATACAGGTTCTGAAAAGTGGCTATATCGTCACCACAAAAATAAAATAACATCATAGCAGCATCTAACGACATAGCGAATTGACGTTTAAAAAACGTATGTGTCGTTGCGTGAATAAACGGCTCATGGAAATGTATGACGCCCGAAGTGGTCACCGCATTTTGTCGTGTCGTGTCGTATCTGCTCTAAGCCGATCAATAAAAGTAATATTTCAAATCCTTAAAGCTTCTAAACAAATAGATCAAATCATGTTGTTCAAGCCTTTTTAAAATTCCCCAGTTACTATCTTGTTCTAATATTCTAAATTCTTGTTCTAATATTCTTGCTGACCCGGTTTGAATATTTTCAAATGATATGAGACTTATTTAGCTGACTGTAATTCCTGATTAATTTTAAAGTGAAGTAACTCTTGAATAAAACACAAGTAAAATTTTATATAAAGCTTGTTTATTAACGTCATGTTTTGCAAAATAGACAAATATACACTTTTAAATTGTCATTTCACTTAAAAATTCCGCATCAACATTTAACAATTAATATAATACATAGTTACACACGCATACACGCTAAATTCAACGCAATAAACACATTTAGCATACGTTACGACATATTACGTCATTACACCTTGCCCGCACGAACTGTACAAATAAATTTTCATAAAACATACTTTTCTTAACGAGACTTAATGTTCACCGTGTGAGTATAATTCACTTTTTTTCATTGTAATAAAGAATCTAGTTCACCGACTCAGACGTTGGAATCTTGTAACGTACACAAAATATATTTAAGCTATTATGATAAATACACTTTATACAAACTCATTGCTATACATTAATTACATATTTATATTCATTTAATTTTAATAAAGATTCAATATTTCAATAACGAACATAACAGATGGTATACAAAAGAAATAAAATGTACTTAAATTACAAACTCTAATTATTGTCGTGGGTCCTTAAATTTTGATTGAACGATATCAACACACAATTTTGATAAACAGAAAGCAAAGCAAACAAAATTATACAGCAAGAAGGGTTCTGAACTTCGTATTCCGTAGAGGACTAAAAGTCACGTCACATCATTTGAAGTAAGCTTAAACTTTAGACACTTGTCAAAAGATTTCTAATCTTGAGCATTTTAATGTGAATTTACAATATTTTAAAATTTTCCTTGGGAGTCCATCTGACTTGATATTAGAACCAAATTAAACCAAAAGTACAAACAATGAAGCAATTAAATTATTCGAAATTCAAATTTTATGCTCGCTCCAACTCTAGTTACCATAAACTCAAGGAAATTATGTAGAATAAAGATTAAGAAACGTAACTTCAAGATGTCTTACAACGTTGCACTAGTAATGATCGCAACGTTTGGTCCCTACTGAATACGATTTATTAACATCTACCTAAATCCTTCAAGCCTTATCTACACGTAAAGGTACTTTATTAACTTTATTACGTATTCCCGTTTCATTATTCATACAACCAGTCTTATCCAGAATGTTATTTTAATTTAGTACCGATCATGCAAATTAGTTTCGTCAATAACCAATTTACTCGCAGAAGTGTGTTCGTTGAAATGAGTTTAATCAGTAAATAAGGTTGGAATTATATTAGCAAGTTGAGTGTGAAAATTTTGTAATAACACTGTTAATAACACATTATTTTGTTGTATACTTTCCAGTCGTGATAGACCCTCGACTTGCAGAAATAAAATCAACTTTTAATTTTAGGCACTAATATATTTATTAAACACACAATCTTTTGTAAGTTAGTTTCAAGCTTGAGATGTATCCGTGCGGGCAGATTTGAAACTTTCAAAACCTTAATTTTACTTGACTATCCAATGTTACATTGTATTTTTATAGTATCTATTTTAGTAACTGTTTAGCATAAATAACTCGACAAATCTTGAGCTGCTAGTACGATTAATACAGTAGGTAGACAAGCCATCAATGACAATGATCTACATCCTTCAGCAGCATCGTTCAACCTTTTCTATAAGGTTTAGTAGGTAACTAAGTAAATAATATCATCGCTAAACAAGGAATCGAAATGTCTGTATAGTCAAACAAACTATAAACAAGTGTCAAGTTTGTATACCTACCGTTAACAAACCCACATTTTCCTGTATTCACTCAAAACAACCTAAACAAATGCATAGAATTCTACAAACAATGTCCGGTATCTTGCTTTTATGAAGGTATTTGTAATGGTGAAGATCGTTTAAGTGCGGGTGTACTCACATGTAGGTACATTACCTTGATTATATGCCTTTATAACCTTTTCATATCATTTGTTAGATTGACGCGATTTATCAGCACTGATTACAATTTACTTGAATAAAAGATGAATCCTAAAAAGATGAAGCATAAAGTGTAATAGGTACGTTCGCCAGGAATAATTAACTTTTTTACCGTCAAGAGCATAAACTAATACATTTTAATACAAAATTAATGTAGTCTTTACAAACTATTCATTGAATAAACGGATTTTATAACTGCAAAATCGTGCGCAATTCGTTTAAATATAAACTTGGTTAATATTTTTTTTTAGAAACATTCAAATACCAGTTTATTATGTCACTTCCAAAATGAAGACCTCTAGACACCGAGAATCTAAAACCTTATTTGTGTTTTTTTCCTCTTCTCTGCGATATAGGTAATTCGGTAGGGATTATGGCTCGCACATTTTGTGCATACGCCAGTTTCAAGTTTATTTTCTTTTTAGTTTTCTTCTTTGAATCACAGTCTCGGTCTTGTCTAGATATCACGTATTTCGAGTATATTTTACACTGTTTTATACGTTAAACGTGGAGCTGTAAATATAGTGTGTAACATGTCAGTTTGCCGCCATTTTGATAACCCCATTATTTGTGTTTAAAATTCGGTAGTTGGGAAATAAGTCACAGATACCTAAATAAAAAAGTTGATTTTATTCCTTCACAGACTTCTTTCATCAATCATCATCAGCCTCTATCGGTCGTCTGCTTGATTTAAGCGACCCCTAATTCACGCCATAGTAACTTCTCAAAATAATCAAAATAAACTTAAAATCGTTTATTACAAATTATAAGAGAGTTTCAATTGGGTAGATGACTACAATAACAATAAATTATTTTACACTAAGTATACAGGAAATAGCATTTGCAAAAATATTCTTACAATGTTTTTCTACAACTTTACGATGTCATGAATTTATAAACATCAAAAAAACCAATGAAACTACATGATTTGACCATACAAAAGAATGACGTCATTGTTTTGTATTTCTTATAAATTAGTACGGGGCGCATCGTTTTGACGTTTCATAAAAAGATACTGATTTGAATTGACAGTCATCTACCCTAATAAATTAAAAGTAAAACACATTTTGGTACCCTTACATTTCGCCGATACATTTCCCGCGGTGGGTCTATACCTTATAAAATATATACATAATCAATTAGCCCCATCTTAACATTATTTTAAATAAATTAAATAACCTATTTGCTCATAACATTCATTTTATACAATTATGACTAGCTCTCAGTGAAATGAAATGCACCACATTTTAGTTAACAACTATTTTCTATAGTATGGCACTACGCATCTATTAATGAATGTAGGGGGCCTAGAAAAGTTACGTTATCTTAAAACGTTAACGTAAAGTTGACAGGTGTCATCGCTGAAATCTTTCAACTTAATGTCAAATGCTTACATTTTTCCTCCAAAGTTGTCTAGGCCCCTAGGTTTTGTAGCTAATACTCAATCAGCCGATGCTTAGATAAAATCATTAACTTGGTCATGTACTTTATAAAAATATTTATTTTTCTTACGCTAAGTATTAACAACCGTACGTTTAACAAGCAGGCTGGGAGTTGGCAGGCTTTGAAATTGAAATTTATAACTTTTATATTAGACGACAATGATACGGCATTTTAGATATTTTAATATCATGCTGTTTAATTTCTTTTAATATAATATCCAGACAATAAAATAGTAATTCTAATATTTTTTTAAAAAGATAGCATATAAATCGACAAATTAAAAAGATAGCTATTGAATGTTTTTTGTGGTATCAAAATAGGATGAACGATTATGAACTTAGCGTCCGATTAAGAACAGTTTTATTATTATTTACGTCCATACCATGTCATCTAACTATCAAAAGTTTACAGACTATAAAATGCATTATTGAAGTAAACAATTATAATGCTTACAACAAACTTAATATTAGGTCAAACTTTCATCGAACATGTAGCGTTATAACGGTAACTTACAATCTTAAACTAAAACAAAATAAACTGTAAACTTGTTGTTTCAGTTAAACTTGTTGGGTTAGTAACAAACAAGATACAAGCAAAACATATAGAAGTAGAACTTTAGCAACATAAGAATATTAGAAACAATTTTTAGGTACTATCACAGGAATGAAAATATGAATAAAGTCTATACCTTCAGTTTTGATGCATATTCGAAGATGCGTGTGAGTGGCTCTATTTTCATAAATGTTAATAACCAAAACATATTAGGTATCTTTTTGATTAAATATAAGAAATGTATTAATTTTTTTTGCGTCAAATTGAAAATAAAATTTTAGCCCTCCAGATCTTCCACTCCTATTAGGATGTAGAAAATATTTTTTTATACTTTCTCAACCATACAGCCAAATAAATATAATTAAATAAGTATTAACCCTTATATGTAATAGGATATTTTGGTGTACAATATTATAGGAACGTACCTAACTCTTACATAAAATAAATTAGTTAATGAGCCACTCACTACAAAATCTTCAAAGCGATTAATACTTTTACTTTTATCAGTCTCGAGCGTATTACTCCGAATGATTTCTTCTTTAATATTAGCTTTAATAGTCATTTCCACTTCACTACACATAGTCTCTTCTCCCAGCCCCCATAATGCTATTTCTTTCACTCACCACCGATACTTCTGATCCATCCGTTTTTCTTTTACACGTTCTGAAGATTTTTGAGGACTGCACAAAGAATAAACAAAGTTTAAATACATAATACATGGAGTCACCACACGAATAATAGTACACACCACATACATAGCTTGTAACGACATTTCACATAATTCGTAATCATCAAACAGTACAAAAGCTAGACAAACATGAAAAAAAAATAGCATACCTTAACAAGAGAACGGACGGGTTGTTGCAGAACAAAAATGGCGAAGATGACGACACCTTGAAGTGCGTTGATGAGGTCAAACATAGACCAGACTGAGACCGCTGAATCACCGGCCCCGGCCGCCCACGAAACCACTTCTAACACCCAGGAGAGGCCCATGATGAATGATAGGAGACAACACTTTCGGAACCTGATAGAAAATAATGATACTGTAACAGATTTGTCAGTTCAGATTCAGTGAAATGGTTTCCCAAGAAAACCGTACTCTTTATCAAAGAAACATTTTTCTGAAAAGCCTTTTCCAGGAACTCTATTTTTCAATTATTACGTGTTTTGGACTTTAGAAATGAGAAAAATATTTTTCGTTTTCGTTCTTCATTGTAAAATCATTTCTAGGAACTCCATTAAAAATTTTTTTTTTTTTTTCTAAAATGATAACTGTAAAAAAATACAATGAGACAGTTTGTTACAAAATATTTGTAATTCAAGACTATAACTTACAGCTTTTTATATTTTTTCAACCTCTGCTTGAAATTACCAGGCGCGTCTGCGGGCGGCGAAGATGTTTGATCCTGTGGCACCGGTATTGGTTGACCAAGCACGGTGCCCAGGCGCACCCAGTCATCTGATGTACTGAAGTCTGAATGCGTCAGGTCCAGAGCTGTTTAACAATCAACATGTTATATTTACAAATGAACTGTTGAACAAATTAAGTAAAACACTGATGACACTATTAAAAAAATATGTTTCTCTGTTATAATAAAGGTTTGAGCCCACAGCCAGTGACAAGCAGCAGACATCGATGACGCGACAAATGACATTATTGACTCCAACACAAATATGCAAGACCAAGAACCGTTAGTCGATTTTCGACTATTAAAGAGATAAGTTAAGATAAGATAAGATGGGATGAAATCATCTTAGACGATAACAAAGAAATGAACCGTTATGTCGAATTGCCTATAAGTCGTCGCTGACGTTGCGCTCATGCATACCTAAACCATTATATTTATGACATTGACTGACACTGTCTCAACTAAAACTTTCAGCATTCCTTCAATAATATAACTCAGTGGTAACTGAGCAGTTCGAGGTAGCAGCCAGGTTAACAACGTTACCACTGTGGGTCCAAAAATAGGTGACCGTTTTCGAAAATTGTGACTTCCCTTCGTACTGCAAAGAGCACACACAAGCCGTTGGCCTTTAAATCGAACGCTGAAAATAATAATAATATATCTTGGGACAACTCACACAACGCTACCTGATCCTAAACTAAGCAGAACTTGTACTATGGAAACCAGACAACTGATAAACATACTTATATATTTCTAAATACATACATATTATAGATAAATAACAACCCAGAGACAGAATAAACCATCGTGCTCATCACACAAAGTTTTATCTTGGGTGGGAATCGAACCCACGACCTCTTGTGTAGCAGTCGGATACACTCCCACCACGCCACAGGGGCAGTCGATTAAATGTCGAAAATGCATATTATAACTGTACTATAATTGTACCTCTAATGAGATTTCCCAAAACGGTTAGGAGACTATTTGTATAACCTTTCTTCCGATATCGAAATTAAAAAAAAAAGAACATCATAGTGTCGCTTGTGTCAAATATCTGCTTCTACAATAATCATTATAAACATACATCTTCGCAAACAATACCATGTTTACCTATGTTATTAGAACTAACAGAACCAACAATGCACCGAGCAAAAACGTGATGAGACATAGATACACATACTTAAGTATATTTACATATACTTATGTCATTCATTGCTATTAGAGATGCAGTAAATATCCGGTAAGGAGTAGGTAACCAGATTTGTTTCCTAAGATACTGACTTGTTTATGCCTGTGGCTCCGCCCGCGTATATGCCGTTTATTGCGAGCATTTCAGTTAAGTTGTCTTTTATATTCCGCGGCTAGTTTAATGGCTGTATCTATCGATACCTATATATAAAATTCGCAACGAGGTCATCCGACAAAAAACCAAAGCTAGGCTAGCTTTAGTCTCACGCTGATCGTCGGCGCTGAGGCACACTATGTATGAGGAGCCGACGTCAGCGCTGATTGGTCAGCGTCACTCAGAAACGTTACATTTTATTACAAACAGCGTCAGTTAGTCAGCCCGGCGATCAGCGTGAGAGGAAAACTAGCCTTACCGACATAGCACGCAGGTTGAGCACGCTGAAGTGAAGGACCGAGGGCCGATGGAGCAAACGAGTCCTAGAGTGGATACCGCGACTTGGTAAACGTAAGATAGGACGACCCCCAGCCAGATGGACCGACGACCTAAAGGATATTAAAGGAGAATGGAAAACCGAAGGTAATAATAATAATAATAATATCTTGGGACAACTCACACAACGCTATCTGATCCCAAACTAAGCAGAGCTTGTACTATGGAAACTAGACAACTGATAAACATACTTATATATTTCTCACAAAGTTTTATCCTGGGTGGGGATCGAACCCACAACCTCTTGCGTAGCAGTCAGATACACTCCCACCGCGCCACAGAGGCAGTCAAGGTCATTGCGATGAATTGGATGCGGAAGGCGAAGGTCAGGATGTTGTGGTGAAAATTAGGAGAGGCCTATATCCAGCAGTGGACTGATACAGGCTGATTGATTGACTGACGCCGAAGGAACAAAGAAACAAACAGACAGAATTAATCTATCCACATAATTGTACTAAGTTCAAGGCCTTTTAGTACAAAGAGTCACGAAAAAGGCTTATCTCTAAAGGACAAGGAAAAACAATAGGCAATGTTACGTGCACTAGACATACTAATTCCAGCGCATTATATATTTACCGAGGACCGTCTATCAATATTTATAATTATAATATAAATTATCATAATAACGACTAATAAAATCTGCATTATTGTTATCTATGGAAAAGTTTCGTCTTGAGTTTTGATTTTCAAATTTTAGTATGTATATTTTTGTACTTCCTCCGAACCTATTTCGGGCTTGAAAACTTGCAAATTCACGTATCAACCGACAATACCAGAGAGAGATAAGGCACAATGACTGTTTAACGTGATCTGTGAACCGAAAAGAAGAAGACTAAACCTACGATAGTTCCAGTCTTCCATAAAATTGTAACCAGATAATGTAATAAACTATAGGTATACTTACGTGTGACATCCTTTAGCTTATCATAATGCACAACGAAGGCTCTTGAAGTGAAGATAAATATAACAATGTTGCCTACTAGGATCAGTGCCACCGGCCCGTAGAAATATGGTAAGGCCGCTTGATCCGCTGCAAATATAAAATACTGTTAGGTAGGACATTTAAATCAGCTTTGAACACAGATCTAAGGACATTGGAATGTTGAAATGTCTGAAAGGTAACAATAATATAAAATTGGATTCGAACGTAAAAAAGTTACATTTCTTCTCATAGAATAGGTACCTGAATATGTAAATGATAAATGTATGTAATGTTCGTATAATATTTTGGGGGGACCTAATGATTTATATTTTGGCAGCTTTTGTTCTTTAACAAGAATCTATTACCTATTTTTAGTTGTCTTATGACAAAAGTCAGATAAAATTTACTGACATTTGTCAAATCAGAACGTCCAATTAGTCAAAAAATTCAGTGAATTACTACCAAAAATATACGCAACATTGAGAATGATAGGTATCTCCTTAACGATTTCTTTTTAGCATTATGCAGACAAAATTATATTTTCTTAAGCAAATCCTTTGAATCTGAATACAACTTTAAAGCAAAGGTGAAAAAAGAAATCTTTTACTGAATTTTAGTGTACAGTTTCATTTAATTTAACTTTTATAATAAAACTTAATACTGCAAGTAACTTAATTTTACTAACGAACTTTCGCTATTTGAAGAAACGAAATACTTGAAAAGGTGCTACTACAGATTTCGTGACCCTGAATGCTTTAAAAGTTTGTAGAAAAGATCTTGCTTCTAAAAATAATACACCAACTCTAATGAGAGGTGACAATATAATTTGTTGAAGTTTTCGTACATACAGTCTGATGGTTGGATATTTCAATAAGTTTAGGAACTAGACTTTCTAAAGACAGCCTTCTAAGATGTCAATGTTCGTTCTTCGTCATAATAATAAATAATGTTTTACTATGTTTACCTAATAATTATATTCATAACCTTAAATCAGTATTATCTCTGAGTGTTGGTTGCATTAAACTTTTGATCGCACCGGTATGTCGTACGTGTGACGCTTTCAGTCGTAATTACTTGAAATTGACTGGAAATCTATGTACGTTAATTGTTTTTTTGTAGTACAAATTCCCCTGAAGCGGTCAAAGGTTAATTGTCATCCTAGTAGAAAAGGTAGAAGACGAAGAATTCAAATTTAAACCATACATTATGAAACGACACCAACTTACTTTTGAACCAGCATCCCTTGACACCAAAATTGGGCTTTAAATATGTGCTGGGTACAGCCGGAGATAGATCCATAGTGATAGTGATTACTAGAAGAAGTACAGGTAACAGAATTGCGTATACACAGTACCATGCGAATCGTCGTCGCATGCTGCGTCTTGTTACTGAAGAGTTTATATACCTCCTGAGAACAATTAACATATTACATTAAAATTGAAATAGGTGGACACTTTTAAGGTATCTACTTACAACAAAAGTAAGCACTATATGTGCTTGAATATTAGCCAAATTAGGTACTTAACTAATAACGAATGATTAAATATAAAATATTAATTCTGATATCAAAAGAAACAAAAGAATGGCCTTTATTCGTCACGCAGAATCTGTACTTGCTAAAGTCAAAGCAAGCTCATAATCATTGTGACATTTAAAACAAAGCGACAACAAAATTCATCCAAGCATAATATAGTACAAGGAGCAAGCAACTAGATCGATTATTCTTTGTCATTTAAATATTCATTAACTATATGATAACCTTTACGTATAAGATAAATTTTGACTATATTATTATACTTATTCACTGAGATTCATAATACCAGCTATCTGACCAGGCCAAGCAGCTAAAACCTTAAATAAATAACCATTTATTAATATTACTTACCTAACGTTTAGTAAAGTATCGAAGCACATCACGTTCAACCAGAAAAAGCAGGATACGAATGAAAATTGGATGAGATACGCTGAAAAAAAAAGTAAAATTAACTCGTATTCAGACATGGTAAACACATCTTGATATATGACGGATATCGAATAATACGAATCGATATATTTCAATGTCGGTATTCGGTATCCGGATACTGAATATCCATCGAGACTCTCGAGTGAGCTGAATGTCTGTCTGGCTATAGTTCGTAATATATAGCTTGAGGCCTGTTACAGCTGTCAGATGTATACAGTGTAACATGGCATGCCATGGCTAAGAGTATATGTTGAAAATAAATCGATGAATAGAATATCGATGTAGGTACATATTTCTAAGAGCTCGTGTAATTTATAACTGTACCTTATTACATTTATTATGTATGATGTACGAATGTTATAACTAAATAATAATAATATATTGGGACAACTCACACAACGCCATCTGATCCCAAACTAAGCAGAGCTTATACTATGGAAACCAGACAACTGGTAAACATACTTATATATTTCTAAATACATACATTTTATAGTTAAATAACACCCTGACACAGGATAAACCATCGTGCTCATCACACGAAGTTTAATCCTAGGTGGGGATCGAACCCACGACCTCTGGCTTAGCAGTCAGGGTCACTAACCACTAGACCATAGGCCAGTCATAAATTAAACAAGACTAATAAGAGGTTAAAGTTGTATTGAACTATGTAATAGTCAGGCGTGGATTCAGAACTTTGTTCAGGGTTGGGGCAATTTGACTCAACAGGCGAAGTGTAAGTCGCTCGCATGACATGGGGGTGTGTACACCAGCTACTGGAGGGGCAAATGCCGGTCAAACACACCGGTCTAGTGTCAAATTGTTTAAATTCCCCCAAAAAAACAGGTATTTTAGTCGAGTCGGGGGGGGGCCGCGCCTGGTAATAGTTAAACGAACTTGAAATGGAATGATACTATTACTCTAATAAAGTATGCCTGTTACAGTCTTGCATATTTTTTTAGTCAGAAACAGTGATGTCTTAAGTAAAAAGGTGTAGATAGGTTTCAAGCGCTCAGCAAGCGGCAACTTAAAATTTATACAATTGACCAAATTTTATATGTCAGTGTCGCATCGCCGGTGTCAACAGATGACAGCAGCGGATTATTTTTTTTTCTTTTTCGTTAGTGATAATTGAACTAGGTTTTCCTATTTACGACTTTTTATAATAGTGTGACATTGCAATATATAGGTTATATATGTGTGCATTATTTTGCCGTTTTTAAAGATCGAATGTTGTTTATGTAACCTATCTACACCTTTTTACTTAAAACTTTATTCCGATATATACTGCGAGCGCTGTTCAGTGTTTTTACTGGGGAGAAATTCGTTCCGATATTATGACTGAGAGTATACTGCCGCAATAACCTTGCGAAATATGTGACGTCATAAATCTTCGCCATTTTTGTACTGTGACCACTGGTGTTTTCGAGGTAGGTGCTCTCAGTACTTTGACCACGTGAACAACAGCGACCAGAGATTATATATAAATTATTAATTATTATACATAAATTAATTCCATTGATTCAGACATTATACAATTAATTCAAATTTCTTAAATATTCAATTTTAAATATAACTACGTGCAAAAAATATTTTTTCTTGTTGATCTTAAAAGTTGTACATATAAAATTATGTAAACGTGGATGACAGTATACTGGACTGCGTTCAATTTTAAACAGTAACTAGTATAGCTAACAATAAAGGAACGGCTTCGCAGAATACTAAATTGACGTCACACCTTACAGTCCTCCAGTGCATATCGGAACATACGCTTAATCAAGCCTTATTTTACGAACTAAAAGCATCAGCTCTACACCCTATACCTATGTATATGGAATTACTATAACATTCAAATCAATATCTAATCAGATAGTAGTCAGTTGCGTCTCTACGCATATCTTTTATAAACTGGCTACAAGTTCATACACACAAAGACTTATAATTAACTCGAAAGCCCACTTCATAGGCAACAAAGACACTATAATTTTCCCTACTTACCCATAATAGAGCACGCTACTTTAGGAAAGGCGTGTCCAGCCAGTTGAGTGGTCGCCAGGCACGTGAAGGCTAGAGCGAGGCACACTGTATGGCAGGCAAGCGCCTTGCCGTGAGTATCCCGGAGTTCCGTAATAAGTATGTAAACACTGGCCGTCGCTAGTAAAAACGGCACTGATATTAAAAGACCTGAAAAGAGAGAGCTTTTTAAAAGTCTACTTAACAAAAAATCAGATGTTACAGTTTATTAAAAGACTCGGACATGGCGAGCCTTAATGAGTTCTTTCCTAGTTTTCTATAAGGCGGAAAAAGATTCACTACTCCTGCTACTGCTAATACCTCTATCTTACACTTTATGTCCATGTTCAGAATATTTGCCCGTAATGCATGAAATATTTGCATTTGAAAGTAGAAATAATTAAAACAGAAAACTCTGAAAACCAAATAGAGATATGATAGAAAATATAAATTAATGGATTGCTTTTTGTATCTTATTATTAGCTAGCTGACCCGCGCAACTTTGTCTGCGCCGTTTTTGCAACATTTTTCATTGCTGCTCCGCCCCTATTGGTTGTAGCGTGATGTTATATAGCCTATAGCCTTTCTCGATAAATGGGCTATCCAACAGTAAAATATTTTTTCAATTCTAACCAGTAGTTCCTGAGATTATTGCTTTAAACAATCAAACTCTTCGGCTTTAAAATATAACTATAGGTTAATTACGCTTCAAGGCTAAATCAATGAACTAACTTTGACGATATTCCTTAAACAGATTTCTTAGATGTATCTATGCTGGGAATTTAGGCTATTTTAATTTCATGACAACTGCCACAGGCAAGTACTACTCAGAAATATAACGATAAACTATTACGCCGCCATAATCTACTACGTAATTACCCAAACAAACTTTTTGGAGAATAAAACTACGATCAAGTAGTTAAACTTTCGTAAATAGAATGTCGTAATGAAGTTAACAGTTTGTTGCGAGGCAACAACTTAGCAACAAAAAGTGGAATTGATTAATTAATGAGTAACTCTGTTACTTTTTTGTTACTATGTTTAGACGAAAACCCATCTGAGTATATTCCCACGTTACCGGTAATGTGAACGGGTCGCTTGTTTTTATGTGTTCAGTTACTGTATTAGGAGTTACCCGATACTAAACATGATGGACGGATGCAAACATTATTCTATGACTTTATAAAGCTTGCAAATCGCACCAATGCTAGTAAACGCATACCTCTCCGACGTCTAACTGAAACCTACAATAATAATTTCACTGAAATTTATATAGCATTCACGAGAGTAGGTGTGTTCAAAAAAACGATAACAAATAAACTCAAAGAGTTAGAAGCCGTTAACTTATAGATAACTGTACTGTAGATATTTTTTTAATTTTGGTTTCTATATGTTTATGTAACTGTATTGTAATTCTGATAAGTATGTTTTTTTCACTACCACTTCTCAAATTTATTTTATTGATGTATCTGTGGTCAACAATGTTGGTGGCACAATCACCTATATACTAGTTCCAACCCTGTATTGTGTCACTGTTTGTGAACCCAAATAAAGTAAAAAAAAAAAAATGCTTTGCATACAGACTTCATCTAATCATAGCGATCGACATGCTCTCTCCTGTAATGGCATGTGACCTCTTGGCGGTAAGTCATATAACCTCTTGGCAGATAGTCATATAAACTCTTGGCAGATAGTCATATAACCTCTTGGCAGATAGTCATGCGACTTTTTGCCAAAAAGTCATGGAAACAACAAATAGATATTCCTAGTCTGCTTGTTGGAAATTCGCAACTACATAAACTACGAGCTTAATAATTACTTGTTGTCTTCAAAGAGGTGTTAGTATCCCAATATACAAAAGTCCCAATAACACAAACCTGTTGCATAAAGAATCAGTGTTGCTGACGTCTTAGTCTCTTCCATGGGAGTCGGAAAACACACAACAGGCATTGTTAGTCCTGCTGGTTCGGTTTCGTTCCAGAATGTCTCCATACAAAAATCTCTTTTGCCCAGCAGAGGAGGATTGTAGTAAGGAACAAAGAGAGAACCATTTACAAGGAGATAGAACTCATCTTTGGTATACACGTCAGGCTGCAGCCTATATCTGTAAAAAAAAAAACGTTTTATGAAGCTTATACCTCACGAAAGAATTCAGTGATAATTGCTGATAAAATCACTGGATTCTTTAAAATGGTCAAATCAGTGTTCACCAAATATACTTGCATAAGTAGGGAAGTATACTGAGGGCCTCCCGGATGACACCAACATTTCAATAAAAATTCAAGTCAGACAGACAAACATAGGCAAAAACTAATAATTTTTCCACGGGTTCAGTGGGCGTACTCAAAATATAAATTAGGCCAACTGAACCTACGGGAAGAACTCCTCGGTTCAAGTAGTTTAAAGGGGTACTTTCGACCAAAGTGATCTTTGCAATGACTACGCTCTTATTAGTCGATATTAATAACTAAGGCCCCAATTGACTAAAGAACACTATTTTTCTTCTTGCTTTCTTCTCCACGGCAAGCAAAAACTATCTTCATATTTTCGGAGCCCAGAATAGACTACCTTGCGGTGGTCGCCATAAAGTCCTACTGCGTAGGTACAAATGTCATGGCTCTTTAACCTCAGGGGCTATTTACAAATATAAACTAAATATTATCAAAACAAAACTAAACCATTATTTACTTTTCATATTTACAAAAACTGCCAACGATGGTCTCATACAAGTTGTCTTCGTAGGGCGAGATATGAGTCTCGTTGGCCTGATAGAACACCGGTTGAAATGTGAGGGAGGTCAGGGCGCAGACACTCTTGAAGCTCCCGTCTTCAATGACCACCGTCAGGTTCTGCCCGCTTGGACAGCATTTGGGGACGACTGGTAACTTCTTCTTTGCTATTTCTTCCTGTAGACAATACAAATTCTCTATTAATGGATTTAGTAATGAAATCTCAGCTGGTCTCTAATGAAAGTAGAGATATTATAAAGCTAAAGAGTTTGTTTCTTTAAACACACTAACCCGCAAAAGTACCTGACCGATTAATATAAACTTTGGTATAAAAGTAAATCAAGCTTTTGATATTCCCGAACTGGAAACAACAGTCTAGTAAACAATCCAGATATTAGTCACTATAGTCAAAAATGTCAAAGCTATACAGTATCATACATAGGTATTAGTATTAAAAATATATTATCGTGATCTACTTTCAAAGTAAAATCATATTTGTTTATGAAAATATATTATATTTTTAATCATTTAAAAATATAATATATTTTAAATTGTTAAAAACGCGTAAAGAAATAGCTGGACGTAACCCTTAAACAAACTTAATTCAACTGTAATTACCTTAAAAACCTACTCCAAATTTGGTCACATATTTACTAAGACGCGGCATTATTTAAAATTGAGTCACGCCACAAACAAGGTAAGGACATTCTAATTATGACGTCATTCAAGTTATGATAAATTGCTTGGGCCACATCAATATTCAACAAGAGTATTTGAACTTTGACGTGTTCATAAAAGAAATTCGACTGAGGTTACTGACGAAATACATTGCTATGATTGGCCACGTACTTAATGGGTAATGTACACAAATAAGAGTTTTAAATCGCTGGAGCGGGCGCTTCATGTGCCGGTCTGTCAATTTGTATTTTTTTTTCTTGAGACATTTTTTTCGGAGAATGTTGGTGTAAGATAGATCAGCCCGATTCTTTCGCCGCCTATTCAAAAAACGATTTTTAAGCTAAAGTTATTTGTTTGTATGTACAGTAATTTTAGGTACTCCAAAACCGAGCCCCCTGATTTTCATATCAACCTACATGATATCGCACTGCTGGACACAGATCCCCCAGTAAAACCTACTTTTTATAGAAGGTGGGGGTAACCTAATTGCCACAATCGCCACGCTTGGCGAGTGGGTTAGTGATTGCAGTAAAGTACGCAGAGGACGCTGCTGCCCGTGCTCCGGTGTGAAATCCCTTAGTCGCCTGACGACACTCACGAAAAGAGATGGGGTGGCACTATTCTTAAGCCGGTACCACAAAACGTTAATTTAGAAGCGGCGGTAGCCTAATGGCTAAGGCATCGGTCTCGCAATCGCGAGGTCGCAGTTTCGAATCCTACCCATTATACTACCGACGTGAACCCACTCCAAACACAAGCCTTTGAGCTTAGCTGGAGGGGTTAACAAGGTTGCTTGTAATATGGGACTCAATCCCACGTTGCTAGTAATCTTTATAAAAAAAAAAACAATTACAGTATTGTTGTATCATTGTCATTGTACCTTATTTTCTATTAAGTACATATTGAAATTATTGCTGAGCACTTACATTAAATTACGATAAGGGGTTCATTTATTAAACATCCGTACTAAGCTACATAACTTTTTTGAAATCTCTGATTTTGGATATGCTAGACTGCACTGAATTATTCCTACATCTAACTTGTTTACCTATTTAAAATCTCTAATTAGTGAATCCCTTTTATTTTTGTTCTTAACACATTCCATTAGCAAATAAAGTAGAGTTGAAGGCAATGAATAAGAGGATGAGTCTGGAATGTGCGAATCATATTTTGCTGCTGCTAAAGTGGGTACATGACACGGTAACTCATTATACGAAGGCGGACCGTAATCTCTTAATAAAAAGATTAACCAGCAACACAGTAACAGCATCCAAAGTGTAGTACCTACTTCATATTTCATGGAAACGAACTACCTAATACTTCGAGACGCTCTTTGACATCATGTTAAAATTATTACGTGGTTCCAAAAACCTGCTTCCGTATTTCTAGTACACGAAGATGAATAAAAAGCTCAATATTGAAGGCGCCACGTCTGTCACGCGTCTTGTTAGAGACGTGCCTTCAGCGGTAATGAGACAGTTGGTGACGTGCACTGGATAATGGAATAACGATGATATGTTTCATCACTGAGAAGGAAAGAATATGTTCCAATTTTTAATATACAAACGTAACATGGTCATAATCTGTGAAGCTAAGGATGTATGTTTCTTTTTTTTTTTTTTTTAAGATAACTAGAAATGTGGGATTGAGTCCCACATTACTAGCAATCTTGTTAACCCCTACAGCTAAGCGCAAAGGCTTGTGTTAGGAGTGGGTTCACGTCGGTAGTATAATGGGTAGGATTCGAACCCGCGACCTCACGATTGCGAGGCCGATGCCTTAGCCATTAGGCTACCGCCGCTTCATATATTACGTGTAGTTGCGTTGTTTCGGTCACGTTTGTTTTGGCTTTAAGGCCTTGCTCTACGAGTGCGGTAGGTCATCTTGATTCTGATATACGAGCTGAAAAGAACATGTCAAAAAGTAAATCGTATTTTTCTTGTTAAACTCATCGAACATCAAACATTTATGTTCACAAATACAATAATTGCATTTTTGAAAGATAGAAAAGTCCAAAGTCCAGACCCAGGAATCGAACCCGAGTCTTCCGTAGCCAAACCAGGGCCGGAATCGAACCACCTATCTGAACTATGTTACTAGACCTCAATTTTTTCTATCCTTTGCTAAAAATTAATTTAAACTATTTTTCAAAAATGCAATTATTGTACTTATTTGTAAAGTAATTGGCAAGAAATGCCTGTAAAAATTACTTCAATTTATGTTCACCACAAAATCTACATAGAAATCCTTTAGATTTGTTTATGCCCTGAATCATTCCTACACTAGGGAACGATGCTTGTATCTAGAACGGCATTACAAATAATATCACAAACAAAACGTTAGTACTACGTGATTGCAAGGTTTGTATTGTTGTTTGTTCGTATTTAATTCTGTAATGTGATTTCTCTCAATTGACTCTCATTTCAACTAGGTATTATACAATTGTTATAACGCCATGCTTGTAATGTTCTTCTTAATATTAAGTGAAACGTTACTAGGCCAGTGACTTACTAACCAAAACTGTTTAACTTATTAAAACGCTAAAAATTTGACAGGTTTGAAGTTTGTAAATAGATTGCGTCAGAAGGACGTTTATACATCCCATATTGCCCAATATCCGACTTTAATGGGGGATAAAAATGAAGTCCGAATTTACATGGTAATAATTGGCTTTTTGCGATAAGTCAACCTATACGTGGACGTGTTAGTTGGGCATAAAATTACAAAAGACATAAACGATACGCAATCACTCGATATTGGTCCATTATGGTAATAGGACACTACCATGAAGTTGAATCGTCTATTAATACATACGATTTCGTTTACCGCACCTTTGCTCGTTACTTACAGTCAACGTGTATTTTTAAAACGATAAGAAGCTGGTATTCCAGATATAAATAGCTTGATATAAACTAAATCGTAAACTACTTAACAACACTGTCAAGATGTTCAACACATTGCGAATGAGTGAAATACATTTTTTAAATATTCCGAATACTGCACTATTTTTAACTTGAATTAAAGGCATACAAAAAACATAGCAGTTGGTATAACCAACGTCGTAGATATAAGAGGTTCTTACCTAAATAAAATAATGTTAAAATATATCTCAATACTTAACGTAAATCAAAGCTTCCAAGCAAAAAGACTTTTAAACAATTTGTTTTAAGTTTTAAAGTTAAATACAACATGGGATTGTTAGTTCTCTAAGTAACTCTTCCACCCATTATATTATCAAACCACCCCAAAACCATACTAAAATAAGCCCCAACCTACAAATAAAATAACTAAGAAACGTATCTTCAAACGCCTTCTACTTTTGAAAGGGCAACTTAAGAACTATCGTATAAAGTTCAAATAAACTTCTATTGTTTACATAAATATAAGAAAACTTGTCTAAGTGGGCGATCATGCTTCTGTTAACTTGTTTGTAAATCATGTGTGTTCAGAGAAAGTCGTGATTTTTCTTGCAAACACATCTAAGTATCAGATTAGGTGGTCTTAGTACGAACAATTTTTGTAGATTGGACCTCACGTCGTCATGTCGGACTGGTTTACTACGGGAACAAGTTGTGTAACATTGAATTATGTAGGCACTAAGACTGTATGTCGAAAAAGGGAGGTTTTCTTTCGGACCGTATTTTGTTTGGAATATATGAGGGCTGGGAGTTGTTGTCTTAATCTACGTTCCTTGGTCCTTTGCTGACGACGCATTTTATTATCAAAGTAATATCTATGAATAAAGAAACATAATCATGGAGCTAAATATTGAGGTAACCTTGTCTGCGTCCTATATTTAAGAAGGTATTTATTTACACACTCTATTCTATTATACAATTAATTCACACACGATACTGTGTAGAAAACAAACAATAAAGAAAGAGAATTTATTAATATTAGATTAAGGTCTTAAACTGGTTACTGATGCTGTGAGGCTGATGCTGTCCGATAACTAAACGCAATTGGCAATTTCTGTACTGACGACACGGATTGGTGAAAGACAATTTTGGTGGGGACATGACTGTGTCCTACCACCTTTTCAGATTTCATATAAAATTTACATAACCTTGTAGCTATTAAAGAAGTTGGGTTAAGAACTACACCATGCGGTAATACAACCTTAAAAAAAATACCAAAAAATAACAACATGTACAGAAACAGAGTACCAGACTAGAATGATAATACTAAATAGGTAAATACACACCTTTTCAAAAGAAATCAAACGATAAATTTAGTTCATTACGAAATGTAACCAATCTAATGTAAAATTTATTTTTCCAAGACCCCAATGATAAACAAAAATTACGCAAAGCAAACTTTTCGTAGACAAAGGTCCAAAACCGTCCAAGTACGTAACTTTTTGAATTTGTTAATGTTAAAACAATTTGTTTTATAAGGCTTCTTTATGGAAATGGCTCGAGAAGGGCCGGCACGTCTGTTGCTACTTGTAGAAACATTTATAAATAAGAAAACCTTACAAATATTTTCATATTTACCAAAGAGGGCACGCGTTATTTTTACCATCTCCAGTTGAGCTACACATAGGTAACTTAAAAGAAAATGTAGACATATTATGTTTCTAAGCATAACCTACTTTATGAATATTCAAAATCGTTTTAACGCAAAGGTTCTTTCATTATACTTACTGAAGGTAGCTAATATTAAAGTATGTCAGTATTTATGTGTGCGTACGTGTAGGTACCTGTATCTACAAGTATGTGTAAAGTTAATTTATGTATATGTATTTGAGTGATACTAGTCTAAATAACGAGTAAAGGTAAGTAAAACTTTCGCATTTGAAAAAATCATTGCATTGTAGCTTGTGTAAATAAACTATAGTAGTTTATTTACACAAGCTCAACAATCGTCCGACTGCTACACAAGAGGTTGTGTGTTCGATTCCCACACGGTACATCACTTTGTGTGATCCACAAATTGTTGTTCCGAGTATAGGTGTACTTTGTGTCCGTGACTTGTATGTTTGTAAAGTCATTATTGTGTGTTGATTATACCCTACTGCGGAAGTCGTCTTTTTTAAAAAAGAACTAAAAATCGTGATGGTTATTAGCTTTGTTTAAAGGAAATCTGCTTAGTGTTGCATATCTGCTACGTTTTGAAGACAAACAACTTTTCAACCGACTTCAATTAGGAGGAGGTTCTCAATTCGCCTTTTTTTAATATTGTTTGTTACCTTACCCGATTACTCGCTGAACCGATTTGAAAAAATCTTTTTTTTCCCATTTTCATCTGATAATCAGATCTTGGAGAAATCAAATATTAAAGGCACACCTGTAGTAATATGGTTATAGTTTGTTGTAGTTCGTGCATTTACTCTTAAAAAGCACGATTGAGTGAAATGGAACTGATGATGAAGACCACAGATGACCAGCGGAACTATTCAATAATAAATATTGCGGGTTGTGATCTGAGTACCGTGTTCGATACCTGATACTCGTCTCCTTCAAATCATGTAATGGAACTGATAGTCGAGTATCAGTTCAACTCCTTAAAAATCAACGGCTTGTATCGCAAAACCCAACATTTTGTAAAAAGAAATGAGTAGTATTATGATATTGTAACTTATACCAACTACAAACCAATATACTAAGAAGTGAGTAACAAAAACTTTTTTACAAAAAAAACGACTTCAAAAATATGTAATATAAGTTAACTAAAGAGCAAAAAATAATACAATTACAAAAAATAATTAAACATTTTGAAGTTGGTGCCTTAAACATAAAACTACATTTTCTGTCACCAACTTCAACCAGTTACCTCATATTTATTTTTGCTATTTTTTTGTAAAAAGTTTTTATTATCTTACGTGGGTTTCGTTTTCGTTGTATGTTCCTAGAGTCCTTGGAGGCCCCACAGACTACAAACTTTTCGTCGGCCGATAGTTTGGTCAGGCTGTTAATCAGTATGAGCATGTATGGAAATGTGCACATTACACCGATTTGGTATCGGCCGGTATTTGGTATAATCCCCAAGCCGATCAAACTATCGGCTGATTAAAAAGTTTGTCATCTGCGAGTCCCTAAGGACTTTAAGAACATACATCGAAAACCAAAACCTCGCGACACGCGAGATTAAAAGTTGTTTTTCTTCGAAACGTAGCAGCTAAGCAGCATTAAGCAGTTTTCCTTTAAACAAAGCTCAGAACTATCACGCTTATAGTACCTAGCTTTCTAATATCAAGGAAACCAAAAACCAAAAAACAAATCCTTGCAAATACTATATGCAAGGAAAATGTATAGACAAGTTTTTTTTTCGGCAGATTTGTTTTTATACTAGCTTTCGCCCGCGGCTCCACCTGCGTGGATCGCGATAAAAACTATCCTATGTCCTTCCTCGGGACTCAAACTATCTCCATATCAAATTTCATCAAAATCGATTTAACTGTTTGTCAATCAATGACTTGAAAAACATAATAATCTATTGACTATTTTTATTATCATTATAATTATTGTATTTTATTTGGCTATAAGTTAATTAATGTAATTTATTATTCTACTAGCGGCCTGCTCCGGCTTCGCACAGGTATAAAATATATGGATGTTATTATACATATAAACCTTCTTCTTCAATCACTATATCTATTAAAAAAACCGAAAAATCTTATCTAACACTTGAAAAATGTGGTCTATCACCCTACGGTCGAAATTCATTTACATATCATAAAACAACAAGGATGATTTTCCCTTGAATAGAATTCTGACAGTTACTAATGGTCTTATCATTTATTGCAGTAACGTCAACACTTCGCCTAGTTTAAATTCAACCCTAAAGCTATTTAGGTTACACGGGAAATGTTGTCAAAACTGGTAGACCACTTTCTTGGCCGACCGCACAGTGAGTTTCAAATTAACATTTTATCAGCTCGCTTTGTGAATTCCAAATATTACCATAATTCCTACCAAATTGCAATTCTCAGTAGTGAAGTCGTTCATAAACAACCTAATTAATCCACCGGGACTGTGTTAATCATATTATAGTTATGCGAAGCTGTAATAATGTAAAATCTAAATACTTTTGTGAAGGTACATTATGCTGTGTTATTTCAACAGTCTAGATTTGTAAATATAGTTGATTATCTAGTAAAATAAATAATATTTAGTACTGTACTTTCCCACTGGCATAAAAATAAATTCGCCACTGAAACCCAATCAAAATTTCATCGAATTACGAGATTTAGAGACTCAACTAAACACTATTTATATAGACCTTGTGGTCAGCTGACCATCAAAATCCATCAAGCTTTCACAGAGGATCTAACAAACAAAACTATTAATTGTAGAAGCTTTCTGCTAAATTATAAAATATTAGTGTCGCGATTTAGATGAGAATACGTAAAAGACAGACAAACAATCAGACAGACAAGGCTCCAATCGCTTTTATAATATAGTATGAATTAATAGATAATAATAGGTGTTCTTTAGGAACTAATTCCATGTAGCATTATCTTTTGCAAAGTAGGTCCAAAAAAGGGCTCTAAAATATACAAATAACGTAAGCCTGTCTAGTACTTGTGAATCGAGCTGGTATGGATAAAGACAAGGGTTACTACTAGAGAATTATTCGGAAGGCCATTTTTCGTGGCAGGTAATAGAAAGTTTCCCTTATCGTCAACCATGCTCACGCCAGTATATAGTCTTATCCAGTTACTGAATGCGACCATAAGAGTACCGTGCGAGCCGAGGATCAGATGATAAGGAATAAAGTAAAATATTAGTTTTGGGCTTGTGAGGAAGAAATGATCGTTAAACATGTGTAGTCAGAACAGTATAGTTTTTTTTTTTTTTTAACTTTGTTTCTACGATGTTGCTAGTTTAATTAGTCCAGATATTTGTCCGTCTCTTTATAAATCTATTTTGAATTGGGACTACTTTTTTGTCCTTAAACGAAACTTCTTTAAGTTTTGAAGTTTAAGGTATCGGTCTCGCAATCGTGCGGTCGCGGGTTCGAATCCTATTCATTATACTACCGACGTGAACCCACTCCTAACACAAGCCTTTGAGCTTAGCTGGAGGGGTTAACAAGATTGCTAGTAATGTGGGTCTCAATCCCACATTGCTAGTTAACTTTTTATTTAAAAAAAAAAAATGTTTTATTGGTCTTTGACGCAAAAACGATTGAAAAGAATAATTAAAATGTATCTTATCTTTTTTATTATTAACTTTGTCTTTTACGAAACAGTGATATGAGACGCATTTAAAAAGCATTACTAAAAACTAAACATTCTTCAATCAATAACATTTCGATCACAGATTAACAAATCCCACCAGCATTTTTAAATTGTCAAAGCATCGCACATTTTTATTTAACCTGCGACAGAAAGAGGCTCCTAGAATGCTTTTATTATCAAACAACATTATCTTCTCGGGTGTAAATATATCAGGACATTCTGCAACAGACGGCCTCACGCTGTACTTAACAATATTTATTTCGGCACTAGGGGCAGTATATTTTTTGCAGAGAATGCTCATATTAACTGAATCCTATCTTGAGAGAATGAATGTGGTGCGTGGAAGGCTCAGAGCAATCTCTTTAAGTGGCCCCTGCCACTATACAGACAGTCGGCAGTAGTACTGCGACAGAAACATTACGTCTGGCCCGCTGAGACGTGCTCTCAAAGAACGCAAAGTGCTTTTTGTATTTACTAGAAATAATCAAATCCGATACTGTGCTTTATGATCAATGTATTGTGTATCAATCATACTAAGATACTTTCGAAGATAGTCATGACTTTATACGTTTTGGTGTAGAATATGTTATATTCTTACAAAAACTATATTTATCTATGGATTTTCAACTCAAACTATATTTTTATAAAAATGTATCCCTATTTTCCTCGGTCACGAGATAACTAGAGCAACATTACCGATTTCATTCTTTTTTTTTCAATTTTCTAGTAGTGTTACTATGTACCACTACTAGAACATGTACCAGAAGACTTTTACACAAAAAAAAAAGAAAATAACGTAATGATAGTTTGACTGACTATACAGCAGATTCGGCGTTAGAACCGATGCGCCGATGGCGAACTAAATTGCCGTTTTGTCTGGATTTCACTCCTGCATCAAAAGTCCTTGAACTTGTATATGTAGGTACTTAGGTATTGATGTAAAGATTACATCTCGAAATCCAATTGTTACAAACATATTTTTATATAAATAAACTTCTAATAAAACCTTAAATGATCGAGTGTTATTGAATTTCTATATGTGATCTGTTCTATCCTCAGCTACTTTGTATGTCTGTAAAGTCCTACCCACACAGAGACCTTACTCCATACAGCAGGAGTAGACTTTTAAAAAAATAAATTATTAAAATAAAAAAGCCGCCAACTAACTTTTATCGCAGCTATTGCCAATTATTAAACATTGTTAATTGTCTTTTTTAGTATTACAGTCATAACCATGTACCTTTTTGAAATGTTTACAATTAGCCCTTTAATTTGATACCCATATTGCGGTATTCGAAAAACTTTTTTCACACCTATTGTTTTTGACATCTCACAGCCGCCATGTTTGTTTTTTACAAACGTCATATAGCTAATAACACTTGGGCAGTAAAGACAAATCTAACGACGTCATAATTGTCAAAATCCGTCTCGTGGTTTGAAAGATGTGAGGTAATCAAGAATATTACATACATACAAGATACGCGCGAAAAATATAACCCTTCCTTGCAGTCAGGTAAAAAACATATTAGATATATTTCGGGACTTAATCCGACGTTTCGATCGAATTGCACTGATCCTGGTCACGGGTCGACTGATCGTGGTCACAGTCGACCCGTGACCACGTCGGGTTGTAATGCAATTCGATCGAAACGTCGGATTAAGTCCCGAAATATATCTAACAGGTAAAAACAGTTCCAGTATCTAGTACCTACGATATTAATCTTCTGCTCAATTACTTGCCACATGGTTATACAACGACTATGTTATCGGGGTTTATTAGTTATTTATATAACACGGCCCAAGGTCTACTGTCCTCCATGTAAATTGCACTTACATTTTCTTCCGAATAAGTTACTATGGTGACCTAATTCTTTAAAAGGAACTAAACTTCACAATTAAATCGTTTTTTCTTGAACAATTTGCTGCAAGTCGAGTTTAACTTAAAAAGGCAGTTAATTTTCTCTCGTTACTTTTTCTAGCAAATTGCATGACTAGATGCAATTATAAAATTGAATGCGAACTTGCTAAATGGATTTGAGTAATTGTGAATCACGCTGGTGCATATGTAAAATATTACGAATAACATTGTTTGGTATAATTATACCATATAGCATAGGTACTTCAGAGAGAGGGCAATTTGCTTCACGTAGTTGTTAATACTGATATGTTAATAGGTGCATTATTTTTATCTACTATTTGTGGTAATTTAATATACCTATTGGGTATATTGTATATTATATACCATATATTGTTATTTACAGGTGATTGGATATTACCCAATCACATAAATACAATAATATAATAATTAAATTATCTTTTTTCTTTGGGACCCTTAGCTACCTATTTAAATGATCAGACTGCGAAAGGTTCAGAAAATAAACCTATAAGAGGCACATATGACGATATATACGAGAGTTTTCTTAAAGCTACCTCTTTAAGCATTCTTCCCAAAATTTCTCCGGCGAGCTATAGGCTTATTTGCCACTCTCGTTTGTCTGTTACATGTTTATGCCTAAAGCCCTGGACCGATTTCGATGTAGAGGTTGCTTGAACCCTAAGGAATCACACAAAGCACCTACTACTTACTTCTTATCGCGTCATCATGCGGGCGGAGCCACGGTCAAAGACAGTAAATAGATATCTAAATTCCGAATAACCCATATCATCTAATGACGGAATCCAAAACCTTTCAATTGGTAGTCGGACACGTTACATAACCATTTCAAATGTTAATGTCACTATATAACCCGCCATCACGAACGAAATAATCGTATTAGATAATCGCGGCATTACAAAGAGCGTCGGTTTCGAGCCCTTATTAACTTGGTGTACCTACACTGTACACTCACAAATACTAGAGTACAGAAGGTAACCTATCTGGGTATATTAATATTATAAAGCTGAAGAGTTTGTTTGGCTGAATGCGATAAAATCAAGAACTACTGGTTCGCATTGAAAAAATATTTTTGTGTGTTTGGCGTGCAGGACTTTTATCAGATATTGACAGAATCTGTTACAGAATTATGCTAACTGACTAATTGTCATGTGATTCTGATGATATCCTTCACTGGTGGAAACACCGGTTTGTCACACCATGTGTGACAAACCGGTGTGACGACGAGTCCGCCGCCAATATCTCGCGCCGCTTCAGAATAAATTGGTCTTGAGTAGTCTATAATTCCGTGTCCGATGTCTACGTGCGCGTTGCTCAAGAGATGTACGCATGAAGGTTGTCTTCTGTACTCCCGATATTTTGTGGTACAGTCGTAACAAGACGTGGGCGCACGTTTGTACTGAAAAATGATATCAACTGGTAGAACTTGATAGTTTTACTGTACAAAGTTTGCGTTGGCAGGCATTGTGGTTCCAGTAATTTTATTGTTTTCCTGTTCGTTAATGATTAGAAACCTACGCATTGACGTCGGTCCACTAAAGTTACGCTTGGCTTAACTTTCCTATGGGAATAAGAAATTAATTCCCATTTTTGGAATTTAGAAATTCAGTCGGTAAAAGCGACGTTTTTTCACGTACATGTCTTCATGTTTCTTGCGTTTGAGTCGCCTAGTATATATAGCGACCCATTATCTTGGGACAACACACACAACGCTATCTGATCCCAAACTACAGAGCTTGTACTATGGCAACCAGACAACTGATAAACATACTTATATATTTCTAAATACATACATATTATAGATAAATAACACCCAGACACAAAATAAACCATCGTGCTCATCATCACAAAGTTAAATCCTGGGTGGGGATCGAACCCACGACCTCTTGCGTAGCAGTCGGATACACTCCCACCGCGCCACAGAGGCAGCCAAAAGTGTTTTTACCCGACTGCAAGAAAGGGTTATGTTTTTCGCGAATATCTTGTATGTTTGTAGGTAATATTACCTGATATCTTTCTAACTACAAAACGGATTTAAACAATTAAAGGTTCATTTCCGTGCATCGCGGCCGATCGCGAGTCGCGCGCGGCTAACGACAAGCGACTGACGCGCGCGGCCGATGCGACAATACTCAGAGTATAAGAATGTATGGTGCCGTTTCCGAGGTGAGCGACAGACGCGCGCGGCCGACAACTGTCGTAAGCTGCGCGCACTGTGAATATTGTCGCATCGGCCGCGCGCGTCAGACGCTTGTCGTAAGCCGCTCGCGGCTCGCAATCGGCCGCGATGCACGGAAATGAACCTTAAGACGTCGTTACCGTTGACGTTGACTGCCCAAGTGTTCTTAGATAAAGTGACGTTCGATAAAAATAAACATGGTGGCTGACCGATGTCAAAAACGGAAGGTGTGAAAAAAACTCTTCCATGAATGAATCAATCAACCACATTTGATATTACCTATTAAATTATATTGTAAGTACGGCAGGATAAACTGGCATTTTGATCTAGTGGTTAGTGATCTTGACTACCAGGGGTCATAGGATCGATTCCCACCCAGGAGAAATCTTTGTGTAATGAGCACGATGGTTTATTCTATGTTTAGGTGTAATTTATTTACGTATAGTAAAGTAGTATTCAGAAATAATTAAGTGCTAGCTGTTCCGCGCAACTTCGTTTCACTCTTACTCTTCGGTTCACTCTTATAACACTCACAAATAACGTGGCTTTCTATTGGTAAAAGTTTTTTTTTAATCGGTTCAGCAGATCCAGAGATAACCTCCCAAACTCACAAACTTTACCTCTTTATAATATTAGTATAGATGTTTATCAGATGTCTGATTACCGTAGAACATTATAAAAATATATATATTACGGGTCTTAATCGCGTGAATAATTTAAGGTAACAAGGTATACCTTGTTTATTGCCCGACGTTTCGACCGTATTGCAACGGCCGTGGTCACGGGTAGACTTCGCCTTTAGAAGTCTACCCGTAGACCCGTAATATATATATTTTCATAATGTGTACAAATCGCGAAAGTTTATCAACATTTACCGTAGAACAGTCTCTGTCAAGTTTGAATTGTCCCAAGATATTTTTTATAGAAATTACTTTAGATATAATTCTTCTCTTCGCTCATAAATTATAACAAACATCATATCTGTCACTACAAGAAAGAAGGACAAACAACAAGCAGACAAACACTACTATAATATTGTAAACATTTATTTATATTTCTCAATGAAAACAACCTTCGAAGATAGAGTGTCAGTTAGTAGGTCAGCGCTGATTTATCTCAAAAGCTTTGGAACAGCGCGATCAAAATGACGTAAACAAAACGTCTAGAGATAATGAGCTCGGACGCTTTCTTCGTTAACAGACTTAAGATATTATTTATCTTTATCTTCTGTGTAATTTCATAAGGTTATTGTAATTTATATTTGGTTTAACAACTATAAATTTAATTATCCTTCTTAAAAATGTTTAAATATAAAACAAATCATATTTCGAAACAGGATACTCTAGAAGTCTAGATGTTATTATGAAATAAATAATATTTGTTTTTTTACCCGAATGCGTAAGAAGCAGGGTTTTTTTTTGTGTTTTATTTAATGAGCATGGATATCTATTATAAAATGATATATACTACGGGTCTTAATCGCGTGAATAATATAAGGTAAAATACCTTGTTTATTGCCCGACGTTTCGACCGTATTGTAACGGCCGTGGTCACGGGTAGACGGTAGATTTTACCTTAAATTATTCACGCGATTAAGACCCGTAGTATATATAATTTTATAATGTGTACAAATCGCGAAAGTTAATTAACGTTCATGAATATCTATTTCTACAAAATAACCTGTATTTTAAACAGACAATACCAATACTTAGTAACGAGATATTTTAGATTTCAACATTTTAAAATAATGAGTACCTATTATGAAATAAGTCTTAACAAAATAATAAATACTTGGCCTACTTTTTGCCAACTGTAATTTTACTATTTTGAAATAAGTATATATTTTATGTTTATCTAATTAGGTACGGGTTCAACCCATATGATGTCCCACGGCTGGATGCTAGGGGTAAATGCCATAAGGTAGATATAAGGTTGGCAATCGCAGTAAGGCTTTGAAATACTCAGAAGATGACCCATCCTCCGGTTAGTAGATAATGTTACTGAAATTCAATTAGCTTGGTAATTATCAATAAATCGGCATCACATTATTTAAAATCGCCATACGAATCACACATTTTTTAATACCAAACAGCTATTTCATAATCTTACTCAACCGTTTGCTTTCAAACCTCATAAAACGTGTATTTAATAACGTGTACCTTATCAGAGGACATGACGAGAGATATCGATATGAGACTCGCGTCGCCGACTTCGGTAGCGGACATCTGACAGCCCAAGATAAGATACTCCTACACACTACCACAAAATACATAAGGCCGGCTCTTGACTCAACGAGAAATACACACACACATAGACACGCAAGTACAGACAGAGCTCTCAACGTGCGCAGCCTCGGTTGACGATTCCACGGAATTTTACCGAGATCTCTGTACATGCACATGAGCCTGTTCTTACTCGTTTGTTGGAAGCTGGTTATCTTTATTTGTGCCACTACACCGCGCTACCTATAACGGAACACTTATAAATCACCAACTTTAACAGTGACAACATATTTATTCTAAATTCGAATTTGTACGTTAAGTTATTCGATAGATCGAATATCTTAATTTGAATCGGTAGTATCTATTTAGTGACAGATAGTTATGGTAATCAGGTAAATTATTAGAGATTTTTTCGATTAGATTTGGGTTTTATTGAGAATAAATTCGGGAATAGACTGAAGCATAGAGTATGAATGTAATCTCTGAGATACTTTATTCTATCTTATAGGAAATACTAATTAATTACAGGATTCGATATCAACCATTATACTGGCAACGTGTTATTTCAATTACAAACATATTTTCAAATAGGTTTTTTTGCCAACTCGCATATGTCCATTAGTTTCCAAACCAGTATTATAACCAAAATGGCAACTCATTAACATATTTATTAATATGTTCGTAAATACATACATATATTTGATAAATTATAGCCAGCCACAGAATAAACAATCGTGCGCATCACACAACGGTCGATCCGAATAAAAATCGAACCCACGACCTCAAACTTAGGAGTCAGAGTGACTAGACACTAAACTAACAGTCCAGAAAAAGTTTTATAACATAAGACAACACTAAGAAAGGATTTTTGAAAATTCACTCCCTCAGTGGGTAAAACGGGGGTGCAAAGTTATTATGAAACTTTGCCGTTAAAATATTTTGGTAACACTCTGGCATCCACGCGAAGGCGCAGGCATAAGCTAGTTATAGATAAATTACACCCACACACATAATAAAGAGCACGATTTAGATTATTTAGAGTTTATTCTATGTTTTATCCTTGGCAAAGTTTTATTCTTGGTGGATCGAACCTATGACCTCCGGCTTAGACTACACTAGACCAACAGGCCAAAACAATGAAAATTTAAATTAATTTTCCGCTATCTAAAACGAGCAAAACAAGTTTGTTTACAAAATAAACGACAATACGCTTCCTAAATTTAGCAAATCGCCCTTTAAATTAATAGCTCCCATTCTAAAGCAGGTTATGAAGGGTGTAATAATTGCTAAAATATTTCAGCAAGTAATAAGCTTACCTAAGTGTTTTAAAAATTACGAATCACAGCGGTCCCGAACCCCATTAATGTTCCAGAGAGCAGTAAATAGACCGAAAGTCCTGACCACTGAAATGAATAATATAGTATTAGAAAGACCATCGTCACTTCATGGTCACTTCAGGTATGTTCTCAAAAGGTTGAACAATACATATTTAATGCAAATAAATGGATTTGATTTGATAAACTTTTGCATTGGAATAACTTTCACAGGTACACTCACTTACTTATTACATCAGAAAGCGTGTAATGTAATAAAGCATATAGGTGTCAATTTCTTTGGTACGCTCTACAGATCAAACGGCTCGACTGATTATGTAAGAGTTTCTTCGAGCTGTCATTAGATTCAGTTAATTTTAGGCAGATGAACTTGTTTATTTTATAATATATTTTGTTTATTTACAATACACAAGCTGACCGCATAACAGCTTTCCGTCTAGATTCCAGATCAATGTTAGATTATTCGATTTTTCAATTCGATTGGAGTTTTCTACAAAACACACTCAACAAGCGACTATTAACTACAAAAGTCAATATAACTATATTAACTCATGCCTTCCCCGCTCACAAGCCATTCTAACCTCTTTCGCTGTTCTGTGGTCCGGCCATGTTTTAGGCTCCAGACCGTTTAAAACTTCCTCTAAGTTGAGAAACATTTAGACAGTCTAAATTACTGTGTACTTAGTGCCCGAAACCGAAAACCTAAGCGAGGTTTTCAATTGAAGCTAAAATTGTTTCTAGGGTATTGTCTAGATATTTCCAGAGGGATTTGAAATACTATCTACTAAATCTGCGATTTGGAATTTGTACTATATTATAAATAATTCAAATAAGCGAAAGTGTCCTTGCAGAAGTATGGTGAAACAACCTGTAAGATGAAGTACTTAATTCATTATTATAAAATAAGTACAATGACAAGTTACACCGTTATCTATTAATCAAAAATATTACGTTGCTTTTGATAATATTAATCATATGATTGGAATGTAGGTTATCAATATGCAGATAACATACCTTCTTGGGTAATATTAATTTCACTAATATTGACAATAATATTGATTGACCGCTTTATACGTCAAGTTCCAGGTTGCACTCGTGACGAAACCTCCGAAGTTCTCGTTGCTAGAGTTCGTCATTCGCCATCACTCCAATAAATTAGTAACTTTGTGCTGGAGACCCACAACTACTGTCAACTTATAATAGTTATATAATATGTCACTCTCAGCACAATATCGATATTAGTAATATCGATATTGTGCTGAGAGTGACATGTTATGTGATAGCTCTGTTTATTTCATTATTTGAGGTTAATTAAGTTATGAATGTTGATAAACTTTCGCGATTTGTACACATTATTCAAATATATATATTACGGGTCTTAGTCTTCCCGTGACCACGGCCGTTGCAATACGGTCGAAACGTCGGGCAATAAACAAGGTATTTTACCTTAAATTATTCACGCGATTAAGACCCGTAATATATATATTTTAATAATGTTAATTAAGTTGTTATTTTCTCATCATATACCTATGTGGTAAAATAGATTATGTTAGTTCTATTTCTAAAATAGTTTTTCTTTGAAATATGATAAACGTGTGGTTATGTTTCTAAATTGTTTAAGATTTTTAGAAAAATATATTATGTTCATTTTATTACCTAACATACTATATATGTTCGTAAACTTTCGCGATTTGTACATATTATAGAATGTTACAAGCTACGGTTCATAATTGCGTCAATATTTTATACTAGCTGTGCCCCGCGGTGTTACCCGCGGTTTATTAGCCTTTGTGTTAATCCAGGGTGTCAGCTAACTCCATACCAAATTTTATTAAAATCGCTCTAGCCGTTTAGACGTGAAGAAGTAACAAACATACACACTCACATACTCACAAACTTTCGCCTTTATAATATTAGTGTGATTAGGGCTAAATACCTTTATTTTATTGCCCGACGTTTCGACTGTTTTGCAACCGACCGTATTGTCTACCTGTGACCACGGCCGTTACTTATAAAATTATATATCTAACATACTATTACCAACCCACTTATACAATGTAATACTATTTATTAAATTTCTAAAATAATTATCACAATTTATATTTCGTGAAAAACGAAGTGTTTGTACAATTTTTATATTTTTTTTTTGTTTTTCTAGTGTGTAACTGTTAGTTATTCCAAATAAATAAATGAATAAATTATCTATACCTATTACCTAACACTAATTTTCAATGTCACGCAAACGCAATGTTTGTAATATTTATACAGAGATCTTATCTACACCAAATATGCCCTAATACGTGTGTATACGATATCTACTAAACATATCGGAAACTTTCCTATATCTATAGATAGGAGTGGTATTTGACAAAATAATGAATGTTACATGTTTTTTATTTTAGTCATACATTCATATGCTAGAAAAATACATTTTCTACGCTATTATTATAGTGAAACATTTGTTTGTTTATGTGTGATCTCTGAAACGATGGGGCTGATTTGATGAAATTTGTTATTTAGGTAGTTTAAAGTAGGGAAAAGACATGGCGACATTTTATCGCTATAACAAATTTACACGACAACACGGGGAACAGTTAGTAATATTAAGTTTATAGAGGAGTTTATTTAAAAAATAGCAATTATATCTTTGGGCTTGATTTTGTGTTTATCTCAATATTTAATCTCCAACAAAAGTATTTATTACTTTACATACTGTGTTAAAAAGAAAGAAATAAAGGTACTCGACTCGCCTTTATCAAATAAAATTCAAACCAGTCAGTCAGTTCATTCATCAAGAATTCCAAGAAAGAAATAGTCAAGAAGCCGAACCCCAGAAATATATTATAAGTGACGATGTAGTAACCCCAGTCAAATTCATAAGCACTTCACGTCACGCGGACCTACCCACATAAATAAACGAAACTCAAGATGTAACATTCGCCTTTTTTCTAAATTAAATAACATTTTGACATGACACGTCAATTTCTCCGATGTGACAAGGTGATTAAATAAATTTATTAATATCACAAACATTTATTTGGGATCGAATACTTTCAAGTATGTTTATTGATGTGTTTGACGCGGATGTATGTTGGAAATACATAGAAATAATAATAGGTAGGTAGGTATGTATAAAAATACTCGTTAATTATGAGTTAGGTCGGTTAATTAATATAAAGCTGAGTATAATATAATAAAGCTAAAGAGGTTGTTTGTTTGTTTAAACGTGGTAATCTCAGGAACTACTGATCTGAATTGAAAATTTCTCTCACTGTTGGATAGCCCATTTATCGAGGAAGGCTATACCAATAGGAGCGAAGCAGCAATGAGAAATGTAGAAAAACGGGGAAAATTTACGCAGACGAAGTTGCGCGGGACAGCTAGTATTATGTATTTATTTACCTTGATTATGGATAGAAACGCTTAACGAGCGCTTGACAAGCTTTTTACAATTTTATAAATTTCATTAAAGGATGCATATTCCATATGCTAAAGCATTTGTCATTTGAATCTAGCCTATGCTATTACAGTTCGTAAGAATCCTAATGACCGTTCTGCGCGTTGCGCAAGTCGCTGCGCAGTCCCGTATTTGAGACGATCGCGGGCATTCGTACCTGCGCAATCGCCCGCGCGCCTAGGTTCAGAACGGTCATAAAGATTCTCACGAACTAGCTAGTTATGCCGCACTGATTCGCTTTACGTACTTTGTGTCTTTATCCCATCGAACAACATAACATTAGAAAATACTAGATATATTTCGGGACTTAATCGCGTGAATTATTTAAAGGTACGAACCTTTTATTTACCCGACGTTTCGATCGAACGGTAATTAGTAGTCGTCCCGTGACCACGATCGGTGTAATTCGATCGAAACGTCGGGTAAATAAAAGGTTCGTACCTTTAAATAATTCACGCGATTAAGTCCCGATATATATTTAATATGTATAAAAATCGCGAAAGTTTAAAAACAATAATTAGAAAATACATCTTCATCCTCAAAAGCAATTTCGACTAAAAAAAACTTCTATTATTTTAAAAAACATATTATTATATTGGTGCGGCCATAAAATAAGATAAAATAATCAGAAAATACAGACACACCTAACTACCATATCAGCATTAAGTGAGATTTACAATAGTACTTCTTTATTTTAAACACCGATAACTGAATGTACTAGTGTAGTGTAGATTACAAGGTATCTTTACCGATAAAATTACTAGTAATGCGATTTAATATGTTGTTTGTTTTAGTATTGAACATTAGATTTAATAGAATATGAGTTTTATCTATTTGAGTCATACTACTTTAGATAGTGTCCATTGCAGTATATTCTTCGACAATTGTAAATGCCTATTAGTATTTTGATTTGTTTTTTCTTTACACTTTCAACAGTGCAAGCTAGTCATAGTAACATTTTGAATAGAAATCAAAGAGGAATAAAACATTATTAAGGCCATCCATAACAGTAAAATGTACTATGCGTTTCAAATGAGTTGATAACTGTCATGATGATATTTTTGTTTCGCAATACGACTGCAACTTCATTGTGTAACGTAAGGTCAGCAATAAAATTATTCGTAAAAAGGTGTCATTAGTATTACACAGAAGTACCTACCTACTCTAATGAACTATATATAAGCACTGTATTTTACTATTTGTTTTAGGTAAAAAAATATTACGTCTGACACTAAAGCGTAGAATATTCTTATATTTTGCATATTTACATATTTCTGTTTCGTGTTTATTGAATAATAAAGAATACTAATAATATTATAAGAAAGAAAAATGTAAGGTAGGTACCTACATAGTTCAAAGAAAATAAATATTACGTCCGTTCCATTACCATAATACACATACGTACTTTACCGGACTTGGGAGTTTTTGTTGCTAGCGGTACAATTTTGACAAGTACAGAGTGAAGTTGACGCGATCGCGATTATCCTCTTATTTGAAACGCATAGTACAAACCATATGTAAACAAGACTTACCCAACGATCAACATTATTTTACGCAAGATATCTTAATAAATCTTAAAATGCTTTACTTTCAGCTTTGGGCTTTGATATAGTAATTTAAGTTTATATCTAGATGTAAATACAATTTGACACGGCAATAAACGCGTTTAACCTAGGTAAAGTATTTACCTTATGCTTGACGTTTCGACCGGATTACACCGACCGTGGTCACAAGCTGACCGGGGGGAGGGGGCGGGGGGCGTCTCGACTCCGTGTGTGAGACGGACGTTTCTTCATTCACCCTCACATTTTCTTGTTTCTTCCAAGTACCCGCGCACACAACACTAACCGTGTCCCTATTGTGTAAGTCGACCGACGGGTGCCTATTCGACTTACTGGGAAGAAACATTTTTACTACTGTTTATTCCCGTGTCAAATTGTATTTATAATGCAACGCGTAAGATTAAAAGTTATATATCTACTCGTAGATGTGTTATCTATTATAGAAATATTTTTTTAAACATTTAAAAAAAATGCGGCTAAAAGTTAATTATCTTTAAACAACTGTCTTAAAAATTATTACTTGATAGAAAACTTCGCGAGCCCTAAAGCACCGCTTTTTGTTAGTCAATGTAAACATAATCATATGTAAAAGCGACAACTTTGTTCTAAAGTTAAAGTTACAAAATACCGTAAAAAAACCATTAAGTAATAATCTAAATCGGTTTCTAGCTTTCTTAATACTCATCGGCATCATCACTCATTGCAAGTTGATTTACAATCTCTTAAACTCTAACCCTAGCCTGCAGGCGTTTAGAGAATTCAATAACATTTTGATCGTTGCACAGATTGCCCACACCCCTGCGGCTGAGAAATGGGAATTCTCGATCTGTTCAAGTCATATCCATAAAGCAGACTATCCACTAAGGTACTTTATACACGGATCGGCTTACACCCCACGGCTAGCGGCGAAAATATTAGAAGGGGATACTTAACTAGCGATGAGACGGTAAACGGTCTTGTGGGTGACACTTGCGAAATTTAAATCGTATGCGTTAATTTACTTTCCCCGTTACAACATTTTTCATTGCTACTCCGCTCCTATTGGTCGTAGCGTAATGTTATATAGCCTATAGCCTTCCTCGATAAATGGGCTATCTAAAAAAAAAGATTTGATAGGATTCAAAACCGCGACCTAACGATTAGGAGTCTGATGCCTTAGCCATTAGGCTCCCGCCGGTTTTTTATTAGTATTAGTTTAAAGTGCTTATGTTCTCAGGTACCTATGAATTTATAATATAATAGGTTGAAAAATCTAATCTTATAAATATCAAAATTCACCTGTTGAGTAACAATCAGACAGGTTTATATTAGATTGAACAACACACAATATGATTTAATTCAAACATAGACAGACTATTTAGAGGAGCAAAGTAGAATCCTTGCCAACCTCGTAAAGAAAAGGTCAACACTGAATTATACCTACCTGCTGATTAGGTTACCCAAGGCTATCTACAAAAATACTACATGATATCACAATATAAACTTTTGAACTTAAATGTCATGTAGGTTGGCCTTTACATTATATAATACTGGGTTAAATATAAATATAATGTTTGTTTGTTTATTTGTTTGTTTGTTTAAACGCGGTAATCTCAGGAACTGAGGGTCCGATTTGAAAAAATCTTTTTTTGTTGGATAGCCCATTTATCGAGGAAGGCTATAGGCTATATAACATTGCGCTACGACTAATAGGAGCGGAGTAGCGACGAGAAATGTTGCAAAAACGGGGAAAATTTACGCATACGAAGTTGCGCGGGACAGCTAGATAATACTAGCTGTCCGTTTAAACAAACAAACAAACAAACTCTTCCGCTTTATAATATTAGTATAGATATATTATGTATGGATGTATGTATGTATACATAAATATATCTACCACATACACACACGTACACACTCTCACACACACACACACACACACGAACACGTTTCGCTGGGTTCCAGTTGAAAACCAGCGCCAGGCTCTTAAGTCTAGCTTATGCTGAACTGGACACCCATTCGTTGCATGCAACGAATAAATGTATCTTTTCTTTCTTTTCTTTTCTTTTTCTTTACATGACCAGCTGTCCCGCGCAACTTCGTCTGCGTAAATTTTTCCCGTTTTTGCAACATTTTTCGTTGCTGCTCCGCTCCTATTGGCCGTAGCGTAATGTTATATAGCCTATAGCCTTCCTCGATAAATGGGCTATCCAATAGTAAAATAATTTTTCAATTTGGACTATTAGTTCCTGAGATTACCACGTTCAAACAAACAAACAAACAAACTCTTCAGCTTTATAATATTAGTATAGATATAAAATGCCTATGTCTGTACCTAAGAATTAAATAAAACATTTTTAAATCAAGTGTAGATTGTAAGTGTTAAAAAAACCCCTAAGTGTTAAAACAACAGCGAATTCTGTCCAAATAACTAAGTATTTTATAGGTCTTCAGTAAAAATGATATTCCAATAAATACCCTTTAAGCCGTCCGTAAAGTGTACACGGTCCCGTTGCCTCGCCCACTCAACTACAAACTATATTAGCCTAAACAAAATAAACTTTGGCATACGATCTGAGGTTGTAAATGTAGATTAAACGTAATTGCTTCACGTTGGGTACGAATTGAGAAAATATTTTTCATGGAAATGAGAAAACAGGGATCCGGACCTAATAACAAATTAAATCGAACCGTGGTAATCAATTACACCAAAAAAAAATATCGCTTAGGTAGTTGTATAAAAAACCCAAAATATATCTCTGGAAATGGTTGCTCATAAAATCTTTTTATAGAAAAATTAGGCGTCATCTACATCTACACTAATATTATAAAGAGGAAAGATTTGTATTTTTGTATGTAACGAATAAACTCAAAAAGTACTGGACCGATTTTAATAATTCTTTTTTTGTTGGATAGCCCATTTATCGAGGAAGGGTATAGGCTATATAACATCGCGCTACGACTAATAGGAGCGGAGCAGCGACGAGAAATGTTGCAAAAACGGGGAAAATTTACGCATACGAAGTTGCGCGGGACAGCTAGTTTTAAATAAAGTGATCATCTTGAATTTCAATCAAGAAACACCTACCTAAATCGTATAAAATATTCTACTAAAAGTTTGTTTTCAAACGTTGCATTTTTCAATAAACACAATGATGAATGAATGATAAATGAAATGACGTGGTCATTGTGTTTATTGGAAAATGCAACGTTTATAAGGTACGTGAGTCCAAAAGGCAAAGTAAGCGGTACCTACTCTAAGTTGCAGATGGCGTCAAAGATAATAAAAGGTAAACATTTGCTAAGGTTGGCAACTCCACGCACGCGCTCTCTATTCAGGGTTGCTACATACTGCAATACCGGATCTCATATCGTAAATATGAGTAAACATGGAAACGAATAATAATAATATCTTGGGACAAGTCACACAACGCCATCTGATTTCAAACTAGGCATAGCCTGTACCAGACAATTGACTAATTTACTTATAAATTTCTAAATACATACAAATTATAGATATATTACCACCCTGACACAGAATAAACCATCGTGCTCATCACGCAAAGTTTTATCCTGAGTGGTGATCGAACCCACGACCTGCGGCTAAGCAGTCGCGGTCACTAACCACAAAAACCAAGCCAGTTAATGCAGAAATCTTTATTAAAACGCTCTGTCACGACGCCGCGTGTCGAAAGCAATAAGATTTACTCAGTCTACTACACTTAAAAAAAAAGCTAATCGCACATTTTCTCTATTAAATACAGAATTAATACCACACATTTTGAATACACATAGCAGCAGAGTACCTAGATAAAATACATTTATTAGAATATAAAATTATGTACATAATCTGTAAATAGAAAATCCCAACCCCATTATCTCTATTTAATACCTTCATCAGTACACCTCTTTACCCTTCAGAGATCCTCTGCTAATTATTTATTTCTATTCACATAAATCTCATAATATCCTGTTCTATAGAAACTTGCGGACAGCCCTAACCAAGGGGTGACACTCGGGAACTCGTTCGTTTCATTTCATTTCCCATCTGATGTTTGCAGAGTCAACACGTCCGGAGTATATGACGTTCTTTTCAATCCATCCCGTCCTCTTGAATAAAATGCTTTACCGTTTTGATTGAGAGCACCTAAATGCGGTCCGCCTTTTAACAGTCAATGTAACGGTGTTGAATTTTAATGAGACCAATTAACTGAAGACGCTTGTAAACTTTTTTAAAAAAGATTCTTTCGGCATTCCAATTAGGGTGTTTGTTTTTGTTTTTTTAATAGGAAATAAATCAACCCGAAACTTTGTTCGACCAGGCATGACTGAGATAGATAGTGTGTCTAATAAAAGCTATTTAATTATTTTATTCCCGTCACAGTTTTATTAATCTTTTCCGGTAGAACTGTGTGTTCCAAGCCTAATTTGATAAAATTAATTTTGAACAAGTTCTCAGATTTGAATCGTAATAATATTATATAAAAAAAAATGCAAAAGTTTGGATGGATGGATGTTTCTTATCGTTACTCAATCACGCCATAAGGGCTGAACGGACCCGGATGAGATTTGGCACAGAGATAGGTTACAGTCTGCAATGATATAAAGGGTTTTTTTATTCAAGAAAATTGTACGGTCCCCGTAAAATTTCCACGCGGACGAAGACGCGGGCAACAATTAGTATCTATACTAATATTATGAAGCGGAAGAGTTTGTTTGTTTGTTTGCTTTGTTTGTTTGTTTGTTTAAACGCGCTAATCTCAGGAACTACTGGTCCGATTTGATTTTTTTTTTTTGTTGGATAGCCCATTTATCGAGGAAGGCTATAGGCTATATAACATCGCGCTACGACCAATAGGAGCGGAGCAGCGACGAGAAATGTTGCAAAAACGGGAAAAATTTACGCATACGAAGTTGCGCGGGACAGCTAGTCATAGAATAAACGTATGGACGAATACACTGTCGCTGATTTATCGTTACTATTACTTCTCACCAAGCCTTCTAATAAATAACAAAGTCACGTAAAATATAAAATCGGATTCCTAATCTTCACTTTATGTGATAATTGGTACAAAGAATATATCTACGTTCGCAAATACGATATATCGATACAGTTATCTATTTTGCTTCAATATTGACGGCCAGATACACCAGACAATTGCATTATCTTGGTCGATTTTATCGAGTCGAAGGCTATAATATTATTATGTCTCGAGTGCTTGGAGATAAGCTGAGAGTTAACGTTATTAGTTAAAAGGGGGACCATGTCAATAAGAATACGGTTGTTTTTTCCTTAAACAAAAACTAGGTACCTACGAGTATAATATCTAGTAGGTATTATGCATAAAGCTGAGCTTACATTTATCTGATATCCGCATATCTAATAGTCCGCAACAGGTTGACATGGCAATTCGACTTCAAAACAGTTGGTTTCTCCAAAATCCAGATGCATATTAAGCTATTGCATAGTTTCGTGATTTTCTCCAAAATTCAGATGCATATTTATCTATTACATAGCTTTTATCGCGGGCTTTGAGCATGGCGACCGAATCAAGAAATTCCGTGACGAAAATAAAACCTAACACCCTCCTGTAGCTCGGCCGAGCGTTCGCTTAACGTACCTATATGTATATGGTACGACTGTACGAAGGTCGCACGGATCGAGACGAGCTGCTCCGAAATGTAATGAAAAGAAAAAAAATATTATTTAACATAAGCAAAAAAAAAAATTTTTTTTTTTTTTTAAGTATTTTTTTGTTATAAATGTTGATAAACTTTCGCGATTTGTACACATTATTAAAATATATATATTACGGGTCTTAATCGCGTGAATAATTTAAGGTAAAATACCTTGTTTATTGCCCGACGTTTCGACCGTATTAAATTATTCACGCGATTAAGACCCGTAATATATATATTTTAATAAGGTACGACCCGTAACCACGATCGGTGCAATTCGATCGAAACGTGGCGTAAATAAAATGTTCGTACCTTTAAATAATTCACGCGATTAAGTCCCAAAATATATCTAATATGTTTATCAAAATCGCGAAAGTTTAAAAACATTAAATTATTATAATGATATACTTCAATCAATAATTACGCGAGATGTGAATTGTACGCACTCAACTTTGTACTTGAATGAAACGAAACGAAAACGCCAATCAATTCGTAAATGCCAATACGCCTACGTCGGTACAGTTACGTCGTTTAGATTCTCATCATAGACAATCAATATATCGCCGGAGACTTGACCAGACAACTCCACTTAAACAATGAATAGTTTACTTAATATCACGACCATCTCCGTACCGTGCTATATGTCAATTTGAAGGATCTGTTAGCAATAACTCATAGCTTATTGCACTGTTTCTCGATTATATCGATACATTTGTATGTCAATCGTAACAAGTATTTTATACCTACTGATATTATAAATAGATACGAAAGTTTGGATTTATGGATTGTTATTCAAACGGGCTAAATTTGGCACACACAACACAGATAGGTAGAGATTGTAGTACTTACTAACATAGGCTATTATGCCAGAAAAAAATAGTACTCTGCCCGTAGGATAGATTTGATTTTTAAAATGTCAAAAAATCAAACATCTAGTTTGTAATAAAGTAAAGTTGCACTATAGATACAGACTATTAGGCGATGAATTTAGTAATTTATATGTAAACGTAGATTTGGCAAACATAATTTGGGCTTTCCCTATCAGTGGTATCGATTTAAATTGGTAGGTAGCCGAATAGTTCTGGCATCGATTTCGCAATCGAGATGTTTCGTATTTCTCTCATTAAACTAACGGGTTGAGCCCACTCCTAACAGAGATTTACCTTAAGCCTCCTTCCTTGGACTCATCTTAGACAAAATGAAGTCGTCGTTAAAAGTTGCGAACGGGAGATTATCCCGCACCTACGCGTTCCTTTTGATCATGATAAAAATAACTTCAGTTTGTTTTGCATGCCAAGTCTTAATACTTCAACAGATTGGTTAGGAAAATAAATAGACGTAGGTTTATTTTATTATTTGTTTGAATCTAAATATCTTTATCGACGAATAGTGTATTAACTTTTGTATTTTATCTTAAAATACGATAAGAAAGCGTTAATTGATTGCGTTAACTATACAAACTTCTTATATAAAACAAATACAGTCCTAACACTTTCATTCATTTCTCCACCCCCAGCTCAAATCCTTTACTCTAGAGAGCTGAAATTTGCACAGAGATTGCTTTTGTGATGTAAACCAAGAGTAAGAATGGGTTTCAGGAAAATCGAGGGTTATGAACACACTTAACACGAGCGAAGCTACGGGCAAAAGATATTAATAATAATAAGAACAGTTATTTTGACATAAAAATATTACAGAGAATCTGAAATACTCTGATCCACGAACTAGTATCAACTGTATTTAAGGGGCCAGTATCTTCGTCATAAGTTTAAAACTATAAATTACTTAGCAAAACATTGGCGCGGTGGGAGTGTATCCGACTACTACGCTAGAGATCGTGGGTTCGATCCCCACCCAGGATAATACTTTGTGTGATGAGCACGATGGTTTATTCTATGTCTGAGTGTTATTTATCAATAATATGTATGTATTTAGAAATATAAAAGTATGTTTATCAGTTGTCTGGTTTCCATAGTACAAGCTCTGCTTAGTTTGTAATCAGATAGCGTTGTGTAAGTTGTCCCAAGATATTATTATTGTTATTTTGAGTTTAAAAAAGAAACGAAAATAGCAGCAAGTTTCGAGCTAGAGTTAAAGGTTCTGTCGGCACGTTAACACATATGAAACTAATTCATACCAGTAATTAGTGACGGTTCTAAGTATAACATGGTGTACTGACGAAGATCATAAGGCATTACCTCTGCTGTACCAATGTTCTTGTGTCAGTTTTAACCAACAAAACTGATTATTTAGGTATCTATAGTCAGCAACAGGTTAACAACACAACACAACATTTAGTATATGAGGTTATTCTGTGGTAAGTACATGTCGTAACATCATCCCATCTTAGTCTTCAGTAGTTCTGATCAGACGCATATATTTAAACCTCGTTTTCGTTTAGGCCTGCATTTTTAAGAAAAAAAAAAAACAAAAAAAAAATATGTGGCACGCGGGGACTGCCGCGGTAAAGCAATTTTTTATCAACATAGCATTTTTGATCAACTAAAAAAACAACAAAAAAATATTATTAAAATATATATATTACGGGTCTTAATCGCGTGAATAATTTAATACGGTCGAAACGTCGGGCAATAAACAAGGTATTTTACCTTAAATTATTCACGCGATTAAGACCCGTAATATATATATTTTAATAATATTTTTTTGTTGTTTTTTTAGTTGATCAAAAATGCTATGTTGATAAAAAATTGCTTTACCGCGGCAGTCCCCGCGTGCCACATATTTTTTTTTTGTTTTTTTTTTTTCTTAAAAATGCAGGCCTAAACGAAAACGAGGTTTAAATATATGCGTCTGATCAGAACTACTGAAGACTAAGATGGGATGATGTTACGACATGTACTTACCACAGAATAACCTCATATACTAAATGTTGTGTTGTGTTGTTAACCTGTTGCTGACTATAGATACCTAAATAATCAGTTTTGTTGGTTAAAACTGACACAAGAACATTGGTACAGCAGAGGTAATGCCTTATGATCTTCGTCAGTACACCATGTTATACTTAGAACCGTCACTAATTACTGGTATGAATTAGTTTCATATGTGTTAACGTGCCGACAGAACCTTTAACTCTAGCTCGAAACTTGCTGCTATTTTCGTTTCTTTTTTAAACTCAAAATAACAATAATAATATCTTGGGACAACTTACACAACGCTATCTGATTACAAACTAAGCAGAGCTTGTACTATGGAAACCAGACAACTGATAAACATACTTTTATATTTCTAAATACATACATATTATTGATAAATAACACTCAGACATAGAATAAACCATCGTGCTCATCACACAAAGTATTATCCTGGGTGGGGATCGAACCCACGATCTCTAGCGTAGTAGTCGGATACACTCCCACCGCGCCAATGTTTTGCTAAGTAATTTATAGTTTTAAACTTATGACGAAGATACTGGCCCCTTAAATACAGTTGATACTAGTTCGTGGATCAGAGTATTTCAGATTCTCTGTAATATTTTTATGTCAAAATAACTGTTCTTATTATTATTAATATCTTTTGCCCGTAGCTTCGCTCGTGTTAAGTGTGTTCATAACCCTCGATTTTCCTGAAACCCATTCTTACTCTTGGTTTACATCACAAAAGCAATCTCTGTGCAAATTTCAGCTCTCTAGAGTAAAGGATTTGAGCTGGGGGTGGAGAAATGAATGAAAGTGTTAGGACTGTATTTGTTTTATATAAGAAGTTTGTATAGTTAACGCAATCAATTAACGCTTTCTTATCGTATTTTAAGATAAAATACAAAAGTTAATACACTATTCGTCGATAAAGATATTTAGATTCAAACAAATAATAAAATAAACCTACGTCTATTTATTTTCCTAACCAATCTGTTGAAGTATTAAGACTTGGCATGCAAAACAAACTGAAGTTATTTTTATCATGATCAAAAGGAACGCGTAGGTGCGGGATAATCTCCCGTTTGCAACTTTTAACGACGACTTCATTTTGTCTAAGATGAGTCCAAGGAAGGAGGCTTAAGGTAAATCTCTGTTAGGAGTGGGCTCAACCCGTTAGTTTAATGAGAGAAATACGAAACATCTCGATTGCGAAATCGATGCCAGAACTATTCGGCTACCTACCAATTTAAATCGATACCACTGATAGGGAAAGCCCAAATTATGTTTGCCAAATCTACGTTTACATATAAATTACTAAATTCATCGCCTAATAGTCTGTATCTATAGTGCAACTTTACTTTATTACAAACTAGATGTTTGATTTTTTGACATTTTAAAAATCAAATCTATCCTACGGGCAGAGTACTATTTTTTTCTGGCATAATAGCCTATGTTAGTAAGTACTACAATCTCTACCTATCTGTGTTGTGTGTGCCAAATTTAGCCCGTTTGAATAACAATCCATAAATCCAAACTTTCGTATCTATTTATAATATCAGTAGGTATAAAATACTTGTTACGATTGACATACAAATGTATCGATATAATCGAGAAACAGTGCAATAAGCTATGAGTTATTGCTAACAGATCCTTCAAATTGACATATAGCACGGTACGGAGATGGTCGTGATATTAAGTAAACTATTCATTGTTTAAGTGGAGTTGTCTGGTCAAGTCTCCGGCGATATATTGATTGTCTATGATGAGAATCTAAACGACGTAACTGTACCGACGTAGGCGTATTGGCATTTACGAATTGATTGGCGTTTTCGTTTCGTTTCATTCAAGTACAAAGTTGAGTGCGTACAATTCACATCTCGCGTAATTATTGATTGAAGTATATCATTATAATAATTTAATGTTTTTAAACTTTCGCGATTTTGATAAACATATTAGATATATTTTGGGACTTAATCGCGTGAATTATTTAAAGGTACGAACATTTTATTTACGCCACGTTTCGATCGAATTGCACCGATCGTGGTTACGGGTCGTACCTTTAAATAATTCACGCGATTAAGTCCCGAAATATATGTAATATGTAATAATAATTTAATGTCAAATAATTTTATAGAGATTTTCATAATATCAATTATGTTACTAGATGAATATAGACTTAAACTCCCAGCTTTCAAAGTTATGTTCTAGTGGTTCTTTATATATTTATTTATTATCGTGGTAGAGTTTTAAAGAAATGTGAAAGTTTTTTACTCAGTCACACAAACGACACAAAGACGGCTAAACGTACTTGGATAAATTTGGGACATAAATTGATAAATCTGAAGCAATTCACTACAGATACCTTTTATCGCAATAACCAATACGAAACCGGGTGAATCCGCAGCGGATAACTAGAGAAAATTAGTTTAATTTATTGTTTTTCTACTTACCTATTCTTAATTAGGATGAATAAAACAGCTATGTATATTTCACAAAATGACACACTATAGAAATAGGTACTCACGTACGTTAATTAAAATCGTAAATTATCTTCACGCCTCCCTGCCTCCTGCTCTCGACCAAAAGGAATCACTATGCCAAAAAAATTCTAAAACGTTACCAATTAAAACCCTCATGAACGGGAATATTAATTAATTGGTGTCCAATAAAAAATAATTCAATTTGTTCGTCGATAATTGCAGAGAAGTTTAGGGGAAGCTACAACAGGGGCCGATAGAAAAAATCTTTAAATGATTGATGAGATTCCGAGCGAACGAACGAACGAAATTGTAGAGTTTATACGTATTTATCGGATTAACCGCTCTAATCTCCAATCTTTCGTGAAAATTTTTTCGCCCTCCCTAAGTAATTAATTATGTTATTTGGGTATTATTGGAAGAGAGGCCTTTTTGCGAGTCGCTAATTTGTTTGAAATACGATAATTTAAGCGTCATTTTTACTTTTTAAGAAATAAGATGTTTTAATAAATCGTGTTAGGAGTTTTCTTTTGAATTATGTTCGTTTATGTCTGGATATATATTATAAATTATTTACTATCTCTTAGATGTCTATTAATAAGCACATCTGTACCTTTTAAATGGGATATTGATCTTTGATTAGAATTTTATTATTCCTCTTAAATAATATTATCATTGTCATGCGATGTCGCTCGTAGTTATTTGTGATATTAGAACAAAAGGAATAATATTAATCATATTGTCACTAGCGGCCTGCTCCGGCTTTACACATACTTTTTCCTAGCATCTATACAACTAGTATGCAAGTACTATACCAGACTTTCCACAAAACATTATAAATTATAGTACTATTACACATTATAATTTGTTAAAGTGCTTTCTGTAACGAGGCAATAATAAAAGCCGTGATACGTAGAGGAAAGGATAGAGAAATTTGAGGTCTAGTAACATAGTCCAGATAGGTGGTTCGATTCTGGCCCCGGTTTGGCATACGGAAGTCTCGGGTTCGATTCCTGGATCTGGACTTTATTTTTTTTCTATCTTTCAAAAATGCTATTATTGTATTAATGAAGTAATTGGCAAGAAATGGGTAAAAAAAATAGTAGGTATAATTTCGTACTTTCTTTTTAAATACAATTGAATAAAGAGATATGCCAGTTCATCGCGGCATCAGCGTTACTCAAATCCTTGTTCTGTAAAGCTCCGAGCGTCACCGCACCGCGCTCCTCATTAAAAGGCTAGTTCGTAAGTCTAATTTGCCTAGTAATTACCTACACTTTGACTGCCTCTGTGGCGCGGTGGGAGTGTATCCGACTGCTACGCAAGAGGTCGTGAGTTCGATCCCCACTCAGGATAAAAGTTTGTGTGATGAACACAATTATTTATTCTGTGTCTGGATGTTATTTATCTTTAATATCTATGTATTTAGAAATATATAAGTATGTTTATCAGTTGTCTGGTTTCCATAGTACAAGCTCTGCTTAGTTTGGGATCAGATAGCGTTGTGTGAGTTGTCCCAAGATATTATTATTATATTACTGACTACAATGCCCTTCAACGGAAGAGTAACTAGCACTCCGGGGTGGTTCCACAAAAATTGCTATTGGCATATTCTCGGTGTTATGTAGCTCAGGTGACGACAGTGAAATAGTGTCTAAAACCAATCTAGCTATCTCTCTCAAAACCGCATTGGTGGTTCCGAACTACTTACGGTATTAACCGCACCCTAGACAGAACTAATGAATCACTCAGTAGGTTTATACACTAACAGGATAGTAATATTGTAACTTCTATACCTGAAACCACTGGCCTATTCATTCAACAACTCTTAATATCAAAGTAATCTAGCCTCTAAGTGTTAATAAACTTTCGCGATTTGTACATATTATAAAATTATATATACTACGGGTCTCAAGTACTACCTTTGTAGTTAAATAACAATCGCCTAACCAATTTGGACGACGGCGGTCAATTAATCAGAGACTATTCAACTATACAGGAGATATGGCCTGTCGGTCTAGTGCTTAGCTCTGCTAAGCCGGAGGTCGTGGATTCAATCTCCACCCAGGATAAAAATTTTGTGTGGTGAGCCCGTTGGTTTATCCTGTGTCTGGGTGTTATTTATCTATAAAATTTATGTAGGTATTCAGAAATATATAAGTACGTTTACCAGTTATCTGGTTTCCATAGTACAAGCTCTGCTTAGTTTGGGATCAGGGGGTCAATTCACGTATTTAAAGCAGTGCAGTTGCAGTTAAGTTTCGATTAAAATGGCCATTTTTTATTCTTGTAACTTTGGGATCGATCTCAAATACGCTTGCGTGAAGTATGCGGAGTATGCGTCTCGAGAGCGCAATAACGACATTCTAGTACGGGGCGCAAGCGTTTTTATGATCGGTCCCAAAGTTACAAAAATACGAAAATCGCTGTTTTAATCGAAACTTAACTGCAACTGAACTACAACTGCACTGCTTTAAATACGTGAATTGACCCGCAGATAGCGTTGTGTGAATTGTCCCAAGATATTATTATTATTATAATATTATAGTGCACAAGAGTATGCACAAACACAAGTGACCTCTCTCTCTCTATTCTATTATTCTCAAAGTCCCACTAGCGAAATCCAAAAAGATCACAGAGAGAAAATATACGCAGCACCAACGCTTAATGTACCTACCTACCCTCCGATGCACGGAGCAGTGTAATTTCGAAGACGGTCACAATATTGGTTAACCCCGCAGTGACTCGTTGCTCGATCGTGACTCGCCACTAAACCACGAACCCTTCCGAGTTAAATACCTGCTATAAGTTTAAAACACCTACTTAAAATATACCTATACAACATTCCCCGCAGTTTACCAACATTTCTCATACAAAAAGGTCAAATAAAAGCACCGTGTGTGGTACCAATAACATCCTAATATGACTACCTTTTGACATAAAAAGTGTTCGACATCTATACAAAATTTATTCGATACATTGTGAACTCTACATTAAAATCACATAAGATATTTTTTTATTTCCGTTACGAATGTAGTCGATTCATATTTAAATTAGGAATCATTTATTCATTTAAGCATTATGGACGTCAAATAAGTCGTAGCTTGTGCAGTGGGTAGTGTATATTTTATAGTGGTTTGGTAGTGTTGTTAGCATTGTCGGATATTCAAACCCTTCTTGCTTCTATTCTGAATGGAACTACTGTGACAATGTTTAGTTGAAGTTGTACTACCTGTTTCGTATGATTTATTCTGACGTTTTTGTTAATGTAATTACTTTGTACTGTTGTATCTTTTGTTACTTTGAATGCTTTAATAGGAGGTCGTGTATTTAATCAACATTATTTTTCTTTTTGTTATTATTTAATTGATAGCAATCTGCCCGATTTTCCAGCCAATAGACTAATTGCCTAGATAAATAAAAAAAACGAAAATCTAATCACACTAATATTATAAAGGTGAAGTATGTGAGTGTGTATGTTTGTTACTTCTTGACGTCTAAACGGCCGGAGCGATTTTAATAAAATTAAGTATGGAGTTAGCTGGACACCCTGGATTAACACATAGGCTAATAAACCACGGGCAACACCGCGGGGCATAGCTAGTTAGTAAATAAAACTAACATCTACACTTCCAACGATTACGTTTATATTTTGTGTTAAATAGCGTTTTTTATCATTAATTATATCATGAAAAGAAGTGATTTGATTAGAAAAATAGTGACGTTAAAGTCCAGGATTAATATGAGATCTTCTAAAAAATATATATATTTCTTAAAGAGTTGTTGTTTTGGTTAGTGGGAAATTAACCTATTTCTGCCATGACATGTATTTATTGTGCCCTTTTACTACACAAGGAATATGTCCTACGAGTTTTACACGTATTTATATATTTCCATACGTTAATTGTGGAACTTTGAAAATGATGACTATTCAGTTTGTCACCATTTTACACCCTCCAACATTATTCAATTAACTTTTAAATTACGGTTAAACTGACCACACCATATTATATAATTGAGTAAAATAGAACAATTTACCACCCATTCATTATTATCACTATTTCATTACAGTCAGTATGCAATTTTGGGTGTTGTACTTTGTTGAAATTGTATGTCAAATAAATACAAAGTGTCATCAACATCACGAGTGTATCACGGACGTATATATTTTGGTAAAACTGGTTTACTGTTTATTTCGTTAGCTATAGCATAACATAGCAATGTATGTTTTACCCGAATCCGCTAGAAGGACGATTATGTTTTTCGAACGTGTGCCTTTAAGGTTCATTTCCGTGCATCGCGGCCGATCGCGAGCCGCGCGCGGCTTACGACAAGCGGCTGACGCTCGCGGCCAATGCGACAATATTCAGAGTGCGCGCGCAGCCTACGACAGTCGTCGGCCGCGCGCGTCTGTCGCTTACATCGGAAACGGTACCATATATTCTCATACTCTGACTATTGTCGCATCGGCCGCGCGCGTCAGCCGTTCGTCGTAAGTCGCGCGCGGCTCGCGATCGGCCGCGATGCACGGAAATGAACCTTTAGTATGAAGATAGTGAGGTATGTACATGTTAATGTCCCTTTCTTTAGGATGTTTTACAACTCAAACTACGCTTGATGGATTTCAACATGTGATATGTTGTTAGATTTGTCTCAACTCGGACGACGAGCAGTGGGTAGCTCGCCGTCCAGCTTAGGACCAGTCTTGGGTCAGCGTGCTAGTGTTCCAAGCGCGCCTCAAAGAGGTGTCAGTAAGTGACGGGGCCCCATTGGGCCGATTCGAAACAGTTACCGTGCTTCTTCTTTGGCCCTGGTCTTCCGCACCAGGGCGAAAGAAGAACACAGATGGGTTTTAGTCAGTAAAGGACGGTACATATCTGACGGAAATTGCATCGCGTAGTATCGGTAGCGTAATGCCAGAACAGACAAATATATAATAAAACATTTAACCATTCACACCTAACCGATGATGCGTTAGTCCGTCGACCAGACTAAACGTCGACCAAACTAATTTTTTTGGAAAAATATAACATTCTGACGGACTGTCAACATGGTTTTAGAAGGGGGAGGAGCACTAATACCGTATTAACGCAATTTACAGATTACATTAATAACAGCTTAAACGACCGAAACCAAATTTTAGTATTATTTATTGACTTTAAAAAAGCATTTGAAACTTTAGAACACACCCAGTTATTAAAAGCCATGAACGAATGCGGTATTAGTGGTCCGACAAATGAGTTCTTCCGAAGCTATCTGACAAACAGAACGCTCTGTACCCTTGTCGATGGCACAAGGGGCGCAGAGGCGGACATTACCCTAGGTGTACCTACCGGATCTGTGTATGGTCCGGTGGGGTACATAATGCATGTTAATAGTATGCCAAATGTTGTGGAGCACTGTGGGGTGTATATGTATGCAGATGATACATGTCTTACAATAGCCGGCAAAAACTTAAAGCAGTTAGAAACTCACATGCAACAGGATTTTGATAACATAACTAAATGGGCTCACGATAATGGCATAATAATCAACAGTAACAAAACTAAATGTATGCATATATATTCACCCTACAATGTAGCAGCAAGACAACATAACTCAATTAAAATTGTTGGTCATTCCTATGAGTGTCTCCACAAGAGCTCACTGTGTACTTGTAATGAGTTGGAGTTGGTGGATACCTTTAAATACCTAGGTTTAACTATAGATAAAAGGTTTAATTGGAGACCACAAGTTGATTTGGTGGGTAGTAGACTAAGGGCAGTACTTAGCAAATTCTTCCACTTAAAGAGAGTACTAGACAAGCATAACTTGCTATTGGTCTATTATGCACTAGAAGAATCAGTTATTAGTTATGGGCTGAGCTGTTATGGGTTAACTTTTAAAACATATTTAGATGAAATAAAAATAATTCAACTAAGATTTTTAAAGATGTTAGTAAACAAAAAAACAAAAGATAGGTGTAAGGGTGATTATAACCAACTTTTCTTGGAATGCCAAATAATGCCAATAGATGTTAAAGTAAATTATTTGATAGCATTAGAAACTTACTATAAAGAAGAATTTAAAATTAAGAAAACATATAAATACAGTGTAAGATCGGTAAAAAAGGGAAAGTTATTAAATTCTAAGGTTATTAATTATTATGGTCAAAGAACTAGAAAATACATAGTACCAAAGTTGTGTAATACATATGAGATATTAAGGGATGATAAGAAAATAAAATGTAAGTTTAAATTGAAAACTAAATTAAAAGAAATGCTGGGATACTATAAGAAAGGTGATGCAGTGTCGTGGGTTCGATACCCGCCCGGGGCTGGTATCGGTGTGATCAACTAAGTATGTAGTAAGTCTGTGAATATTCTATGTCTTTTTTAATGTGCATAACTGTGAAATGTGTATGTGGGTTCAAAATATGTAATCGTCGTATGCGTGTGAGTATGTATATAGATGAATATTGTGTGTGAAAGTAAGTACATTGTATTTAGCATAAATAGGTAATACATGGGATAGTATAGTAGGTAATAAAATTTTTATTTGTAATTGTGTTATTATCAGTAAGTTTGTAAATAAAAGTTAGTATAAGTAGCAACACATTGTATTATAAGTACATAATCTGATTTGAGCGAGCGCCTACAAACTGCAATCGCAGTTTGGCGTGTTCTAATTTTGTATAGTGTGTGTTAATATGTGATTTAATAAATAAAAAAAAAAAAAAAAAAAAAAAAAAAAAAAAACAGATAAACTCGACGCATTTTCCGACAGATATGAACCGACTTTAAGAGTCTGACACGCCCTCCCGCTCGTGCCCACAGCGGGAGGGGAAAAGTCTTTTGATCATTTTACCATCTATAAAAAAAAAATATTTGTCTCATCTGTAGAAATGACTTAAGCTATACCTTAATGTATTAATTGAATTATTATCTTGAAGCATTTCAATTGTTTATACAAAGGAAAATTTTGTAATCGGGTAGTTAGTTACTGTTGTGATTGACCTGTTTGTGACTGAATTATGTTACAAAGTATAAAATTTTATTTATAACAAAATCACAGATCGAACACCAACACTAAATTAAACAAGCTCAACAAATGTTTGCAACGAAAATGTCACCAAACAATATAACTGGTAATCAAATAATAAGCCAAGAAGTGTGCACGGGAGCCAGTTTGGTGCAAACACGTTGGTGTAAACAGATAATGGTATGTTTGTTCAGGCAAACAAACAACGGCCAACTAACGCCAACATTAAGCAATTTGTTCAGCAAGTTGCGAAAGTGAAGCGTATTTAGCTGTATTTGGTGCCATAATAATATTTGGATATGGTGAAGCTAAGCGGAGGTCTTTATCATTTGTGGTCTTTGTGAAAGATCTTAATATAGCTTTGGCATAAAACAAAGAGAGAGCAGTCCGACACAGAATGAAGTGTATTAGAATAGAGACCCCGACTTGGTAGAAGTACGATAGGACGACTCCCAGCCAGATGTACCGACTACCTAAAAAAGGTACTGGGATGGACAGATGCGGTAGTAATTTATACGATTCCCGCAGTAGGGTACAAGCCCTGTGTCGCGGGGACTTTACAAACATACAAGTCGCGGACGCAACATACAAGTCACGACTCGGAACAACAATTTGTGGATAAAGTGTTGTCCCACGTGGGAATCGAACTCCTAGCGGTCGGACACAGTCCCACCGCGCCAAATTAGGTGAGGCCGATTTCCAGCAGTGGACCTGTAGAGGCTGATGATAATGCAACATGCGCCAGTGCACCGCACGCAAGAATCGCTCACTGACATAGAATTTTGGATCAATTTGTTCTTAAAGTAGTCAGAAATTCTGTATCCTTGAGCGATATCTATGTAATACCTATGCGTTGCACTGGCGCGCGTTGTGTGAAGTCTTTCTTCTATACTCTAGGTATTCGGTAGCTTTAAACGGTTACCTACAGGTTAAATTCTGGTTTAAATGATAAAGAGCTTTCAGACCGCAGCTTGGTCCACATCAAATTAAGTTCTATTGCCATTGCTATTATTAAACGTGTAATATAATCCTATATATGAATGGATATGAATGCGATTATGTTCCTGAAAGAGATTTAGAATAGCGTCGCGTAATCAAATATGTGAAATATTATTATTACAATTTATTGACTTCCTTGGACTTACTTTTAATTAATCAATTTTTGTACGCAGATCTGATATTTTTTTTGTGAATGGAATGACATTTATGTTTTATCTACTAGTAACCTACGTCCGTGGGTATCCTTTTATTTATTTATTATTTCGGAAACTCAGCAGCTTTTTTACTTATAACATTGATATCGTTACAATAATCGTACACTTAGGCCAATGTGTCCGTGACTTGTATGTTTGTAAAGTCCCCCGCGACACAGGGCTTGTACCCTAATGCGGGAGTCGTGTTTGTCTAAAAAAAAATAACAATATTTACTAACTTTGTCTTTTTTTTTACATATTGAGTAAGGGATATTTGGAATGTATTAAGGAGAAACCCGTTTCAGTAGGAATCTCGCCCACATTCATTTAGTATGCAAAAAATAGTTTAACGCCACCAAATGTTCTTATGAACATAAAAACACGCTGTTACTAAAATATATTTACAAAGTATAAAACATAGTCGCTTTCCGCTATTTGTCCCTATATACGAAAAAACCGCAATCAAAATTCGTGACGTAAATTGTTTTCGGTATTCACTATCATTTACATAATTTCTTTCGTATAGTTTATATGTAGGTATAATACATGCATATTGTGTACATAGATAGTAGAGAAGACACATAAAACAATGATGTTTTAAGTAAAAATGTGTAGATAGGTTACAAGCGCTCAGCAAGTGGTTCTTTAAAATCTAGATAATTGACCGCCGACGTCAAGAGATGATAGCAGCAGCGGATTACATTTTCTCTTTTTGGCTCGTAATAAAGAAATCATGCTTTCCTACTTTTACGACTTTTTATAATAATATGACATTGCAATATATAGGTTATCTATGTGTGCATTAGTTTGCCGCCTTTAAAGATCAAATGTTGCTGTACCTTTTTACTTAAGACATCATTGTTTAAAAAAAAAAACATCGAGTTGCACTCCGGGAATGACGGCAGAAGTGAAAATTTTAACATTATGTTACATACTGATGAAATTTGAATAATATTTTTTGATCTTACTGACTTATTAATAAATAAATATGAAATAATAAATCACAAATTAAAAAACCAAAACCAAAAATTAAAATAAAGAAGAAAAAAAAAATGTCGTTACTCGGACTCGAATTGGGGTGTTCTGGTTTCTGGACCGCCTGATTTACCACCTGAGCTATAATAACATTGTAGATAGTAGCGAAATTTACCTCTGTATTCTAATCATATTGTAGCAGTTTTCATTGCTCTCCCTCCGTCTTACGAATTTTTGATCGCGAGTTTAAATTTTTTTACCCATCCCAAAAAGTGCACGTTTTCAGTCCAAAAATTACATATGTTAGTCGTAATGGCATTCATCTTAAAGATATTAATGGAGTATAATAGGTTTAAGTCTATCTTTAGCAGTGTCAAGGAACAAATATTATTTTGCATTATGTACATATTAACTCAAGGATATGTCTACAAGATAATACGAGCAAAATAAATATAGACAGATTGAGTGTTAGATGATGAGTTTTCATCATTTCGTCTTCTTCCCATCATCGAACATCTAGGCACACTGCAGGCTACCATCCACACGATGTGGCTATACCTGTCTGTCATACAAAGCGGTACGTTTCTACATTTGTTTTGCGAACAGCTAAAGTGTGGAACTTCCTGCCGGCGTCATTGTTTCCAATTAATTATAACCTGGACACTTTTAAGACCAGAGTGCATAGGCATCTTTTGGGTTCATCTCGTTACATCGTAGACCTCATCAAGGTATGATGAAGCCAAGAGCAAAAAGTATACTATAAAAAAAGACGAACAAAAACACTCCCATATGTACAATAATCAAACTGTTCAACTTTATTTACAGAAGAAAACAATTAAAACAATAAAAACAACCAAACCGTCGTGTAATCCTTTAAAAAGGTTTCACAGAAATGGGAGTTGTAAGTAGGACAGGTACAAGTGGTAGAACAACGTAGGTGTAAGGATGTTTTGGCGTTAGTTGTAAGAACAAACAAACAAGACGCTCCATTAGCACTAATTGTGTTAGCTGGAGATAGGGTTGCCGCCGTCCGGGGCTCACTAAGCACGTACAGTTTTGATTTCGAGCTAGAATTCTTGGAAGTGCCATTAGAAATGTGCTACAGAAAATCCTTGGTTTTATATATTAACACTAGAGCGATAAAAGCGAGATGAAATGAGATTAAACAAAAGTTTTCTCTATGTTATTTGAAATAAAACCTATTATAGAAACCAGAACTAGTTATTTTAAATAAGTATGTCAAGTAAGGCCCAGTCTTGTGCGTTTCCAATATCGCCAACAATCGCCATAAAATTGACATTAATTTTCACCTGTGTAGGCTTAACTTAGGTCCACGGTATCATGTTAGTGGGGACAAAGTCCACAGCACGCTTAACATCAAGGTCTTTTGGAGTTTAGGCTTTTACCGCCTATCTTTATCTGTAGCATCCTTATCAATTTATAGATGAGTAATCCAAGTATTTTTTTCTATATTACTTGTGGATTCGCACGTTTTAATGGAATTGTCTAAAGTCAAAAATACCTAAAATTTTGTTGCGTCAACGATAGGTCTAATTTATTAGTTACAAAACTTCTTTGTGACAACCCTAGTATCAGCCCGTACCCTCATCGTTACTTCCGCATGTACTGCTTCATAGATCACTACGTACGGCGGGTAAGTAAGGTTGGGAAAATATATCATTAACTTTTATTAGTTTTCTTTAGATGTTTGTCAAATGATCAATAGTTTTTGTGTAACTATATATTATACTATTGCCATCTACTTATAGGGTAAATTCAACCCCAGTAATAGAATTCATTAATAGCTTTAGGCATATTATTAATTACCTCCTAGCCTGGGGCGCTTAGCACCTGTGGATCGAGACCTGAAAAAAATATATCTTCAAGCTTTCTCCATTCCCAATTTCACCTATAACGATTCAGTAACTTAACCTCTTTTGTGTTGTTTGTATAAACTAGCAAAAATAAACTGCTAGTATATATATAGCTATAACTAAACTAGGTATATAAATCATTTTATGTCATAATCCCAATCGTTTATAACCTCGATATATAAGCACGTGTAATAATCTTATCGTACTCAAACAAAAAAGATAAACATCTTCCGCATTGTATTTGCAAGTAGGTAAGTACCTACACTTGATCATTTAACGTAAATTCTAGTTTTATGTTTATGTTTTCAGTTATCTTTAGTAAAATCGACAATAGCAATCTGCCGATCCTATTTATATTATGATAGTACTAGTAGATATAATGTACACAAACTAACTCTTCATACAGAATCATATGAACGAATTTTAATAACACTTTTACAGTAACATTTAAGTTAAATTTTATCACGCTAAGTGCCATGGGGGCTAAGCTTGAGGGCTTAACACATTAATAATAATATCCTCATAATATGTTGCGACAACTCACACAACATCATCTGATCCCAAACTAAGCAGAGCTTGTATTATGGCAACCAGACAGCTGATAAATATACATACATATTTCTAAATATATACATATTATAAATAAATTATACAGAATAAACATCGCTCTCCAGCGCTTCCCACACATCAATTTTATCCTGGGTGGAGATCGAACCCACGACCTCCGGTTAGCAGTCAGGGTCATTAACCACTAGACCAACAGGCCAGACATTCAAACAGAATGACTAATTCAAAAAAAATATTATAATTTGACATTAATGTCTCATGATAATAAGCCCATGTGCTAAATTTATCATAACATGTAATCAAATATGTGAAAACTATGCATTTATATAAATGTAACTAAATAGACCTAAATTTATTTACTTTCTTCTAAAAACACTGTGGCATTAAACCTGTCCGTCTTGAACCAAATACCTCATTTTTACGACCTCATCAACTAATGATTTAAACGTTCAATACATTTATCCAAAATCCGATTTGATTACCGTAATGGATCCTCGCGCCCTCCAATAAAATTTTATCAAGCGTTAATAGACTTGTAACTATATAAAACAAGACATAGTAAAGTAAGATGACTAAAAACCGACAAAAAGAAAGCTGTTGTTATTTATAGGCTGAAATTTTAAGAATAGACCCCTATGACAATCCCTACGTGACTCGATAATAGAATAAACGATCGGCAATTGGCAATTCTATAAAATAATAACCTTCTAACAAACAGTATTGATATAAACCACTTCACAATCAAGTACTGCTGACAATTGCAAATAAATGATTATACGTGTAACATTGCAATCTATAAGGCTTCTTGATACATTATACTACTCAGCATTTGATTACGTAAACAAGGTATTATACAAGTATACAATGCAAATCGAATAATACTATCACTTACAAATAATAAAAATACTATAAGTAGTTTCTAATATGTAGGTCGTACGTATATTATGTAGTGATTCAAATCAAAACCATAAGGGAACAAAAATAGAGAAAGCTTATAGGTAATACAAAAGAAGAATAGTATTACTAAAATTTATATTGAATTTGAACCAATATTATCTACAGGTATTGTAGGTTACAATTTATATGACTCATGCAATCATATACCAATCTACTTACTTCAAGATTTAGTGCCTATTTGGCTAGATATATCAACTGCCTTATGGCGTGGTGGGAGTATTGTGATAAAGTAAAAATTCGATTCCTGCAAGGGACAGCAATTTATGTGATCCACGAGTTGTTTTCTTTTGGGACTTGTATGTGAGAATTCTGCGACACAAGACATTCCATAATGCACTCCCACAGCTTTAAAAAAGAAATGATTCATCCAGAAATCACCTACAGTGCCAATATTAATAAAGTAGCAATTGTATCCAAAAATAAAATGACGCATTCGCCTTGACATCAAGACCAACACAAAATCTACGAACCGATTACTACCAAATTACTACATCCTAGGTCATACTAGAGCCATCAAATTTATAACCAATGAATCAACTCTAAAGAAAACACAACGATGAGTCAGTACCATTACTCGCAACAGAGTGGAACAGTAATCCTTCTCCTAGAACCCTTGCAGTGACATTGATGTATCTACTTCATCTCCTGTCTAAGACAACAGTACACAATATTATTTTCTCGAGAGTCTCGGGGTCATTATATTCCAATCGCGTAAATAATCTCGACCCGGATATTTTTGCGAGATATTTATGTCAATTTTATTCTGTATTTTCGACTTATTTTTCACACGTCTAGTGACGTAATGTAGGCTTTAGTCAGACTTGTCTCAAATACTGCTGTGGGAGCAAAATAAATCATGCTATGTAAAAAAAAAATCGGGCAAAAGCATGTCGGACTATGCTCAGTATAGGGTTCCGCAGCATTGAACAATCGCATTAGCAGAAGAGCGTATGTTCATGGCCCTTTTGTTGAGAAACGCAGTTTTTCGACTAAAACTCAATGACGGTGTATCCGATCTTATCTAAAATAATTTTAGTTTAAAGTACAGTACGATCAACGTATCTTGACCGGATTGAAGTTAGGTTTTTATCACTTTCGCGCATGTCATAGAGATGCGACCCTAAAATTACTTACGAAAACGATTAATCGATTAAAAATTCTAACAACATTTTAATTCAACAATATAAAAAGGAGTAACAATAAATTTAAATGAGTTCATAATAGTTTAAATTTAGAACAGTTACAGTAAATAATAAAGAAACTTTGAAAAACAATTTCTTTACCAAACTAATCACAAAAAAACATGAATTAGTAATACTAATTATGACAATGTAATGCGTTATCGCATCTCTAATCCTCTTGGTTTAGTTACCGCCCCCGCCCCACGCTTCCTGTCACCATTTACTTCCAAAAAATGCATCTGCGCAACCACTTCTCGCCTACTTCAGTCCGGCCTAGTTACGTTGATCGTACTGTATTTATTAGGCGCTATCTTTGTGATTTTTTCCATATTTTTTGGTCACACGGTTCAAAAGTTAAGGGGTATACGATTTATGCAACTTTCGGAACGATTATTTCAAAAATATTCACTAAATCAAAAAAAAAAAAATATTACGATTTATGCAACATTCGGAACGATTATTTCCAAAAATATTCACTCAATCAAAAAAAAACAACAAAAGTCTTTTAAAAAACCTTAAAATGTTTTTAAAAGACTTTCGTGGTTTAGTTTGAGACTATTTAGGTTGTACAAAAAAAAAACAACTTTTAAGTATGTATGAAGTTCCCCTAAAATTATTTATTTTTACTATTTAGCTATCAAACTAAGTAGCAGCGGATACAAGACACCTTATCAATAAATTTAATCATTACATGGGATTGTCTTTGAGTAAAATGCCTGTGACATACGGACATAACGAAACTATGACGGTTCCGTTTTTCCCAATTTGGCTACGGAACCCTAATGAACTGATGACAAGTGCTAGTAACAATAAGTATCTACTTTATTTATTTGAACGCGCTATCATATCTCTCCTTATTTTGTAGCGCTATTTTCTAAAGCTACACTGTTTTTTTATAATCTAAGTTACCCCAATATTATTCTATTGGAGTAGCTTAGAATGTAACTAGAAGAAGGACGGCATCCCCGTAGGCGTATCAATAAATAGACTTTACTTATTTACATGTGATTCAGTGGAACGATAAAACTTTAAAGATACGTAGTATACGAAATTAATAATCTATCTAATCTGAGATGTTTAGATCGAATATAGATAATAAGAGCACATATTCTTAATGATTAAATACGTTAATTAAAACGGGACAGGTAAGTAACTTGATTAGACTCTTAAATTTAAGTCTGTATGTTTCCCGTTTCCTTTAGCACAACATTAATCTCAACAGATACAAATTAACCCATTAGCTTAAAGTCTAAATAGTATTATAATTAGACTAATAGCGTAAAGACAAGATCAACGGTTGATAGGCGGGTGTTTTATAGTTAAAGTTTCGGGGCTATTAACTAATTCGGCTGCACCTGCCGCTGTCAATAGCTTGGAAGATAGTACGTTAAATTACTTGAACATTAAGGTATCATGACGTTGTGAAATTGGCCTTATATTACGTTCGGCTAAATACGATGCAGGTTTTAAGGTAAAGTGGGCAGTCAAGAGCATCAATAATAATGGATGAAACCGGTGGTAGGAACATACTTAGGTACCTACTATTTATGTTTATTGTAATACATACTTATCTACAATTTACAAATAAGTACATATTACAATGTTTTGTTTAGAATTAGGTATAAAAAAACTGCTTGTTTGTTGTTACTAAACAGTAAATACTTAGAGAAATATCAAGTGCGAACCGGACTCACGCACGAAGGTTCCTTTCTATTATCTATACAATATTAGACATTAAATTGTAAAAACGAGCAAGAAACGGCAAAAAAAACGTTAATTATTTAACCTAATTATTTATTTTATTCTGTTTTGTAGCATTATTTTTAGTTATAGTATCTGTGAAAATTTATACTGTCTAGCTGTCAAGGTTAATGAGATACCGCCTGGTAACAGACAGACGCGATGGACAGCGGCTTGGGGGCCCGTTTTTATCATTTGGGTACGGAACCCTAAAAAACAATCAAATTTATAATTGGAGTAAAATATATATATGTGTCCATTAAATATTATGTAGTGTAGTCACACAGTCAAAGAACTTAAACGTTTTTCAGAACGTAAATTAGGTTTTTGGTCACATCTAGATCAGATCGATAGAGACCTGGTTTTCTAAATTTCATTTTAATAGTTTTAGTGAACCTGACAAAGGTAATTTGTTTAACGATGTCGGTGACTTATCTGTTTGCTCTGTTACCAACTGTATCAACTCTCAACTCACTGCTAATAAAAATCAATAGTTCCTTTGTTGTAAAGAAAGGAATTATGTATTTATTAACCAGGTAACAAATAATATGTTCTTAAGTAGACACAGAATCATCTGTCTCGAAATTTATAATTGTCGTTGTGATTATTTTGAAAGTATTGCGTCGGAATTATTACGAATCGTTGTGTTTATGGTTTATCAGCAAAATATCTCGTTTATAAAATAAAATGAACATACTTAGCAGCATGAAAATAATAAAAATTGTATACCTACTTGAAGTCTACATTTTTGACCTATAATTACTTTGGAGGTCCATCTCAGATATATAATACATCATATATACATTGTCATAATTAGTATTACTAACTCATGTTTTTTGTGATTTTTTTCGTAATGGAATTATATTTCGAACTGTCTTTAGTAGGTATTTTCTGTAACTGTTCTAAATTGAAACTTTATGAACTCATATATATAATATTTTTATATTGTTTAATTAAAATTTTGTTAGTATTTTTAATCGATTAAACGTAATTAATCGTTTTCGTAAGTAATTTTAGGGTCGTATCTCTATGACATGCGCGAAAGTGTTAATAACCTAACTTCAATCCGGTCAAGTTACGTTGATCCATGTGTAAATGTGAAAATTTGGACGGATGGATGAATGTTGATCAATTCAGTCACGCCACAACTGGTAATCGGATCTGGATGAAATTCGGCACAGAGATAGATTATAGTCTGGAATAGCACATAGGCTTACGTAACTTTTAAACCCGAAAAAATGATCCAGTGGGTTTTTTTTTAAGTTTTAAGACGAACTACGTCGCGTGCCACAGCTAGTGTCAAATATTTCGGCTTGAAATATTCTTAGTGTGAACTGGATTAATACCCTTACAATAATTGCATTTTTGAAAGATAGAATAATTTGAACTCCAGACCCAGGAATCGAACCCGAGACTACCGTAGCCAAACCGGGGCCAGAAGCAAACCACCTATCTGGACTATGTTACTAGACCTCAAATTTTTCTATCCCTTGATGTTCGCGAGTTGGGCCCTCGCGAGCATTAATACCTACCCATGAGAAGAGAGATAGATACGTATCAATTCCAAATATTTTGACTGTGTGGCCAAGTACTACCTATCTTTTATAAATAGCAGTGAAACTATTGATACAGGCGTAGCCATTTTCAATTCAGCCTCTATAGAATAGAAACTCAAAAGAACAAATCAAACAAAACACGCACAAAACAATACATTTTTTCACACAACAAGAGCGTGTTCTATCTCGCAAAACAAAACGCGCTCATCCATACGGAGAACGTATTATAAAAGGTGCGTTCGAACGCTTACGCCCGACGGACGAGCCAATTTATCAGCCACAGTTCTACGAACAACTATTTGAACCACATTTGTTCTCTGTACACCAGTACCAATTTATAAAGACCTACGTCGTCGCAACCATTTCACTGGCACTGCGAACAAATGATCCAGATTTTTTAAAACGTCACAGGTTAAGTTACGCTGGCGCCGGCGGTCAGATTTTAAGTGGATACGTTTAAAAAGTAATGACGTAATAGGCCAGTTTAAGTTACTTACATGTTTTGTTTTTTATGAAGAATCTCAATTATTTTGAACGGCGCTAGGCTTTTCAATTTATTACATTATGGCGCGTTCATCATTGGGTTACCAAATCGATAGACTTAGGTTTTAACACTTGAAAACAAAAAGTATTTTAAAATTGCAAATATATCCATGTTTGGACCATGGTCACAGAAGGTTTAAAAAACTTCAGACACCAATCTCTCACAAAGTTAGGTTATAATCTGGAAAAATATATTATGTAAACTGATACTCTATGAGGTAAACTATACTAAGAGAGAAATAAAGAATTGAGATCTGTTTGATGACAAGACTATAAGTAGCAATACAGGAAGCGGTAAAACAAAATAGAATACCAAAATATAAAATTCAAAACACTCTGAAAACTGATTGGATCAACAAGGACATCATAGAAATTATAACTAAACGAAATAAGCTGTGGGCCACTTACAAGAAAAACCCTGATGACGAGCTTTTACGGAGAGATTTTATAACCATACGTAACACAGCATCTGAATTAATTCAAAGTACTAAAAACAATTATTATTACAAAACTTTTAAAAACTGTGAAAGAAAACCTTTGAAGATGTGGAAACTTATCGGAAATCTAGCTGGAAACAAAATAAAGTCAAACTCTGTTCCTTCAAAATTGGATACAGAAATGGGTCCAATTGTAAATGCCAAAGAAATATGCAATTATTTCAACACCTTTTTTGCTACTATAGGGTCTATTTTAGCAGATAAAATAACAACAAAAACGGGTGTTACTCATACACAACTTACTACTCTAGTTACTATGCCGAATGAATACAAGCTATTTGATCTAACTCCAACTACAGAAGAAGAAGTCAGTAAAATCATTGATAATCTTAACACGAACACTAGCACAGGTTTAGATGGAATTAGTTGCAAAACTGTTAAATCCATCAAAAGTTTAATAATAAACAAACTAACAATGAACATCAACTATTGTATACAAAATGGCGTTTTCCCAAACCCTCTCAAAGTAGCAAAAGTAAGCCCAATTTTTAAGACAGGAAAGAAAACCGAGCCAAGCAATTATCGTCCTATATCAGTACTCCCTACAATCTCTAAAATTTTTGAGAAAATCATATATAACCGTTTAGATAATTATCTCAAGAGCATTAATTTCTTCTCCAAAAAACAATATGGCTTCCGCGCAAAATCTAACACCTTGACTGCAACCATCGACCTTGTGACAAACCTAAAAAATAATATTGATGAAAAACGTGCTGCACTCGGTATATTCATTGATCTTAAAAAGGCGTTTGATACAATAAGCCACTCCCTTCTTCTTCAAAAATTGTATGATATTGGCATTAGAGAAACAGCTCACAACATGTTCCGGTCATACCTTTCTAACAGACAACAAATTGTTAAAATAGGTGAAGAGCAAAGTAACCGAGAAACTATAAGCTATGGGGTACCACAAGGCTCTATTCTTGGCCCCCTACTATTTATAATTTATGTAAACGACATACACAACCTTAATCTGACAGGCGACGCAATACTATATGCCGACGATACCAGTTTATTTCTATCTGGAAACAACATCGAACATATTATTGGGCAAGCACAGCAGGATTTAAACACTCTCTCTAAATGGTTCGAAGATAATTTACTAACGGTCAACACATCTAAGACTAATTACATTATCTTCAGTGCTAAAAATAAAAATGTCGAAAATCACACAACTCTGTATATCGATAACAATCCCATAAGTAGAGTTTATTCAGAAAAGTATCTTGGACTCCATTTAGATAAACATCTGACGTGGCAGACTCACTTGGATAAATTACATTCAAAACTATCTTCTCTAATGGGTACGCTCCGAGGCATTGTCCGCTGCATGCCTAAATCGGTTCGGTATATTATATACAACTTCATGGTAAAACCTCACCTGGACTATCTAATCGAGGTATGGGGCACTGCAGCCAAAACTAATCTAAAACAAATAGAAACGTGTCAAAATAAAATAATTAAACTTTTATTTCATTATCACTACTTAACTCCTACAGAAAAAATTTACAAAGAAACTAAACTAATGTCACTATCGCAATTATATAAATACAAAACATGTATATTAGTACATAAGCTTCTTTATGGAAACATACATTCTAAAATAACATTTACAAAAAAAGGCCAAACACAAAAGCGAATAACTAGGCGAGGAAACAACATTTGCTTAAGACCACCACGAACTAATTACGGCAAGAAAAACATATTATATGAAGGAGCAAAGTTATATAACACATTGCCGAATGATATCAAAGAGATTCAGTCCTTTACTTTGTACAAAAAAACCCTGAAACACCACATCTTGAAAGATTTCTCTAGATTCTAGCAAACTATCCATTTTCGTACCAAATTATACCTATATTCTGTTTTTTTTTGATTAACCAACCTTTATATACTTAATATTGTATTTAGTGAGTACAGTATACTTATAACATACATTTATCAAATTTGAATACTATTGTGAACCGTAACTTTATCAGTTGCTATTGACTTTCTATTAAGAAGCGATACGTAATAGTGCACAAAAAATTTCGTATTACCCACAAAGTTGCAAGAAATTGTTTACAAATTATTGATGGTTTTAACTTCTGTTTATTACTATGTCATTTTATTTAGTACCTACCTAAGTTTATGTTTAATTTGTGTTTCTCTTTATAAGTGAATTGTATTCTTTTAGAGAAATAAATGTCTTAAACCTATAAGTCTTGTCATCAAACAGATCTCCGTTTGTTTAATTAGCAGTTTTAATGTTTTTTATTTGTGTTTGTGTTGAGTAGTTTCTGCCAATTTGTGAACTGATTTAACATTTTTATGTGTTGGATGGAGTACCAAATTCACTATTAAATACTCTATCCAAGTTGTGCTCTATCAAAATGGAGTTACAATCAAATAGAAGAACTTTTTTTATAATTTAAAAAATGTAATTTAATTTACGTCTATTCTTTGAACTAGACATCATAATCAAGAATGCGTAATAGACAGACAGAATAGTTTTCAGACAATTGTTCTTTTCACAGAAATAAGTTTTAACTAAATAACTTCAAAAAGTAATTATTATAATTACTTTTTTGGCATGACATTGTTACGCTAACCAATTTTTTTAAGTAATTAAAAGTCTGAAAAACTAAACAATAACAAACCATACTTATCTTAGTAACCTAATTACCTTAGTAATGAAATAAAGGCACAAAGCTTTTATTTATCAAACACAAGTCAATTGTGAACTTTACCTACGGCAACGTTGTAGTCATCTTTCAGGTAAAGATATAAATTACAGTCCAAAGGAGGGATTCAACACCGTCGATGCTGAATCATGTCTAGGAAGTTTTATTTCAAACTAAGGAGTTTTTATTCAATACTAGCTGGCCCAACTTCGCACGTATCTGTTTTTTTAAATCTCCTTACTTGTTTTATTTTTATTTATTTTTTTAAAGTAAGTCGTAAAATAGTATTACACCACATGTAAATATGTATCTTTTTAGTGTTCCGTAGCCAAAATGGCAAAACGGAATTTTAAACTTTTGCTCAAAGACTATTAGTGCTAGAAGGTGTAATTTGGCATGAATACTTGGATATGTAATGAATTACATGGATATGTAATGAATTACATGGATATATAATTTTGCAAACACATATTACATGCCGACAAAGTGAAGGAATAAAATCATGAAAAAAATTTTTTTTAGGGTACCTCCCCTATATGTAACATTTAGGGGTTGGGAAGACGATTTTTAAATTTAGGGATCCGTTTGTAAAATATTAAGCTTTAAAGTGTAAATTTTTGTTAGAGTCAAGTGTCCCTGCCAGCTAAATGGTTGATGAAAAATTACTATTATGTACATACTACTACCATGCATTATTTCACATACCCAAGTATGTGAAAAAATGCACGGTAGTAGTATATATAATAGTAATTTTTATAGGCATTTCTTGCCAACTACTGTATTAGTAGTATATATAGTGAAATTTAAAGGAAAACTATCACAGCTATAGGCTTTACTAGTTTACGAGGAACAGCTGATCAAATAAGAAGTAACAAAATTTTCGTACAAATTCTATTGAAAAATATTTTGATGTAGATATAACGTTGTAAGTATGAAACAAAAACAACGGAAACCCCACTTCTTAAGCCACATTATTCGGATGGGAGGGGGGGGGGACTACAGAACCCTACATTGTGCGTGCCCGACATGCACTTGCATTATGAGGTATGTAAGAAAAATACATTAATTACTTACATGTATCGTGATATTACAACAAAATTTTGTACTTTTCCTTGTGAACTTTTTCATACAGATCTACTGATTCTACTATCATGATAATTACAAACACAACAAAAAAATAATTAGCTAAGCAGATGCAGCCTTCTAAAGTGATGCGCTACCATCCGTTCGGCAATTGATTTTTACGTAGCTTTTTTTTTTTTTTTTTTTTTTTATTAATAACCACAGGAAATACCTAATCTCTGGATCGATAAGGAAACATTAAGACACAGTTTTTTGTCTGGAAATACATAAATAAGAATAACCACACTACAACTTTAGTACATAATTAAATACAGTTAGGTAGTACCTACGTATTCACTCCGGTATTCCAGCTCATTAGATCAAGAAACAAATTTGACTATAGGTTTCTACAAAGCTCATAATTTACATAACAATCAATATTCGTATCTCGTCAGTACTAAAATTTAAACCAGAAATGTACTCATGTAGTACCTTCAGCCAATCAAGAAATTATCTAACATTTATACCTTCTGCATACTAATAATGTAAACGTAAGGAATTTTACAGAGAAGTTGGTTCAATTGTTTGTACCAACATCTTACCAAAATATTTGTTCCATGAAAGTAGCTTCAAACTGTCATTACTGTAAACCCCCAACATGCACAAATGAACTTGCTTATGAACAAAAACACATATTAATCACAGTTAGAATTATAGTAGGTACTGATCAGTCATCCTTTGATATGTGAAAATCAAAGGAAATGAATAAGTACCCCTTCCTTCAATCCTGGGCTTCAATAGTCTGTCCTCTTTAAGGCATCCACCGAAGCGGAGATGAGCGGGGCTGTGTCAATACAATCAATAAAAGAATCGCATAAAAATTATGCTAGTATTCAATCTTTCCATTAACTTAACCATTCGTGGTAGTCGGCTATATAGTAAGAGAGGAAGACCTCTTAGTAGTGGGCTAATTAGAACACTAGGTACCACTCATATACTTTTTTAAACCACTACTACGGTGACAAATAGGTATAGGTACGGCCCGCCGGAGAGGATGCGGTTACCGTAGCCTATGGGCGCCTACAACATCAGAAGTATCACGGGCGAGATGCGAAAATCTTTGCACTTCTCTCTTGAAATCATGCAATCTTTATATTGAAATGACACTAAAATCACAACAAACTTGTAATATGTTATTTCTAAATCAATAATTTCTGAGTTAAAACACAATAACTCGTCTCCATTTAAATAAATATCATTCTTAGATATTACCTAACGGGTGTGTAGGCAGATAATTCGTATGCGTCATTGCTATGTGATTAGACTCTTACCTCAAACCTCGACGTGACGTAACATCAAGTAATATGAATAAGTATTTGACGTCAAATAGATGTCTGTTATCTGTAGGGAATTTCAGTTATATACGTTCATCAGACAAGTTAATTAAATCATGACTGTGACTGATTTTCAACGTATGATTTTCTTTAAAAACATCGACGGCGAGCTTAAAGTCTAAGAAATATAAATGGGCATAAGTTTTAGTTTATAAGAATTTATAGATGACTAGCGTACCTATATTTTTATTATAAATGGGCTATCCAACAGTAAAATATTTTTTCAATTCGCGAACCAATAGTTCCTGCGATTATCGCGTTCAACCTAACAAACAAACTCTTCAGCTTTATAATATTGGTATAGATTATGCTTTGTCACATTTCACTATTAAGCTCAAGTGCGCTTCATAGATTTCAACGTATGTCTTACAGAGAAAAAGGGTTACCTACATATACTTAGATATTAAATACACAGGCACTAACTTTTTGACCTGATAACGTATCATAAATCGATGTCACGTAGTGACGGTCACATTATTAATTGGTTGCTAAGCAGTCAAGTTATTGACTGGTTGCTAAGCAACGTGATTGGTTCCACCTGCTGATAGGCTAAAGTATTGTGACCATCGGGCGACCATTTAAGCTGTCACAGGCATAGTTGTTTATTACAATGTCATCAATGTTTTCTTATGACATTATCACGTAAAATTATGGTCTGGTATTTTTTTTTTCATTACAAGTAAGGTTTACATACCATGCGTTGAAACACATACAACACTCCTGGTTCCTGGCTATTGATTGCCATTGTCCATGATCATTGGTTGTTTCGGTATACTATTGACTCCACACATACCTGAAACCAAATGAAAAATATTATGTAAAGATAAAGTCATGAACGCGCATGCAACACTTAAAACAGTAACCGTTACAAACTACAGTATGGAGAATGGTCCTAACATTTTTTGACGTGATAACGTCTTAAAAATCGATGACGAGGTGCACGCACGAAAGAGTGTTACGTAGCAACAGTCACGTTATTGGTTGCTAAGCAACGCGAATGATGATTCAGCATGCATGCTTGTTTATTACAATTTCATCAATGTTTACGCGATTGCAGCGACATGCGATACAACTCGAAAAAAAATAACAAAAAAAACTATCACAGTCTTGGTTGTTTATTACAATGTCATCAATGTTTTTTTTATGACGTTATCAGATAAAATTATCGTCCGTAAACCGACTTTATAAACAAAGAAAAGCACCTTGGTAAAAAATGGGTACCTACGTACTACTGGGTACCTACGTGCTTTTAATCAATGTGTCTACATCTTGTTTTCGTCAATTAAATGACTTTAAAGCCCCAGCAACAAACTCGAATAAAACCTGCTGGAATAATCTTTACAAAAATCATCCTCATTTACTCCACCTATCCACTTATCACCGAAAACGTCACTATTATTTACTTTAAGATAAACCGGTTCCGTGATCCAATATTTTCGAGCCCAATAACCGGTTGGGTATTGTAAATAAAACAATGAATCAAGTCGCAAGTATGAATCATACCGCATCATTCACGTGAACCGCTATCATCGACCAACAGCATGCTACACTCCTTACACTTCAAATGATAAAGTTAATATTAAGTATGTGCAAACATTATGTTTGGGTGTTTTTGTTAAATATCCGCTATGACGTGAAAAAGAGATAGGTAGATAGATATGGGGAATTCCACAGATATTAATGTTTATTCCCATAAAGAGTCATAAGCTATTATTATAAATGCGAAAGTTTGGATGTATGGATGTGCGGATGGATGGATGTTTGTTATTCAATCCCGCCACAAGGGATAAACGAATCTGTACGAAATTTGGAACAGAGATAGATTACAGTCTGGAATAGCACATAGGTATTAGATATATTTCGGGACTTAATCGCGTGAATTATTTAAAGGTACGAACCTTTTATTTACCCGACTTTTCGATCGAATTGCACCGATCGTGGTCAAGTGGTCTCGAAATATATCTAATATGTATAAAAATCGCGAGAATTTAAAAACAATAATAACACATAGGCTTTTTATGCCGGAAAAATGTTCCCGTGGGATAAATTTGCTTTACAAAATGCTCACGCAAACGAAGTCGCGGGTGATAGCTAGTGTGTTCTATTATTATATTTCTTATATCATCTAAATAATGTTCTAGTATTTCTTATGTAAGTCTACGTAGAAGCTTAGTCGGTGTTTCTTGATTATAAAAAAAACACTCTATCTTGATTAAACCATCTTCAAATAAAAATATTTATGCCTGAATTACAACTCAGTTTTTCTTTTTATAATTTAGAATAATACTAAACAATCATAAGACATCTAATCAAATCAAATTCGCATTGAAAGGCACCTCAGTTTAACCGCTAAACGTTCTTAGTAGACAAGCCTCGGGCGAACGGCGTACAGACGCACATAATACTATTAATTGTGCTCAATTAGTGGAAACCATACATTAGCTTAGCAGAACGACTCATTAAACGCTCGCACAAATCGTGAATATTGTTCCGTTTCTGTAAGTGTGGTTACACAATGAAGTATCGAACGACGTAGTTTAGGCTCACATTTATTTTAAGGGTTCGCATTTAGAATACGTTGCTAAATTCTACATACAAAAATAAAAGTAAATAAGTCACATGTTCGTAAACTACGGGTCTTAATCGCATAAATATTTTATTTTAAGGCTGAATAACTTTGTTTTATTGCCCGACGTTTCGACCGTATTGCAACGGCTGTGGTCACGGGTAGACTGTCATGACAGAAGTCACATATTATATTAAAATTGGGTAATCATATGTAACGTTAAGCAGTGCTTTGTGGAATTAAGAGTCACTAATAAACCACTGAGATATTTTAGTTTTACACAATTATATGTTTTTTTTTCTTGTTTTTCAGTGAATAATAAATATTATATCCACATACACTTCTTCTCAACTGGCTAATTTAGTATTAGCTATTAGCTTCCGTTCTTGATAAAATATTATTTTCATGTTGAAACTAAATAGGTTAATGATTGAAACAAACTTCTGCACATCATCATAGCCAAAAACAGTAGCTTTCCTGTAGTTCTCCAGGTCGACTATTGCTTTGAGTACTTGGAAGAAAGGTAATGTAAAATTATGTCAATAAATTCCCATAGGTATTGTTGGTACCCATAAATAAATAATTGTGAATCGTGAATAAATAAATGTAAGATTGAGTTTTACAAATATACAATATCTATAAATGTTCGTAAACTTTCGCGATTTCTATACATTATAGAATTTTGTAAACCCGTGCTTCACGGAGGCGCTGACGCTGACCTGAACCAGTTTACCCGTGACCACGGCCGTTGCAATACGGTCAAAACTTCGGGCAATAACACGAAGGTATTTTACTTTAAAATAAAATATTTACGCGACTAAGACTTGTAGCTTATAAGATTCTATAATACAATTTCTTGACATTCATCATAGATTAGAGGATCATAAACCCGAATGTAGCTATGTCTCATTATAGTCATTATCTTTGACTATTGACACATTCTTGAGTAATGGGCCATTACAGCGCTTTATGGCACCTTCATCTTCAAACTGCTCTGATAATTATAATCGTATTAACACATCATTCAGACTAATTGAAACGCTTATTATATACAAATACCTATACTTCTAAGCAGGTATAACATGTAATTTTACTTTTATAATAGGTAAATTTGTCATTAAATTTTGGCTTAACCAGTATCGATACTTTAAGATAAACATGGCCTAAATTTATCTTAAATTTCATGTTGCATGGAATCTCAAAAAGATAGGTACATTTCTGAGAAAACGAGATCAGATATTATTTTAAAAAATACAGTATCTTTTTCCTTAAGTACCTACTTATAATCGAATAAGTTTCTAACGTTACAAAACAAAAATATGAAGGTCTCTAAGAATCTGTCATTTTCTTACCGCAAAAACGAACAAGGCGACTAAATATATACAAAAAATCTCGGTAGTCATGTAGTAGTAACAAACACAGTGATAGGTACACTGTCCCTTAAGAGGATAAAACTAACCTCATGCTTTACATCTGAGAAATAACTGAGATGAAAGTAAGTAAAGATGTACTAATGTTAATGTATTTTGTGCCACAAAAATCACTCAATTATTAAAAAGTGACAACTTAATGGGCAAACGCTCACATTATGATGATTGCTTCTGACAGAAACTTCCCAAAATCCCAACGGTAGATCCAAACAAATGTAGCCAACGATAAAAATGAGTAAAACATACTGAGAGCACAGTAGCTTCGGTAATGACACTGAATCTGACGAGCGTGAACGATCCTGTCCAAAATGTGCCCGCGAATATTTTCCCACGCCCCGGGCACAGCTCAAATTTGTTCAGACAGACCTTAAATTTGTATAAACGGACCGGAACGAACCATGTGGGTGTAAAGGCACGAAAACTCAACGTCTCGTTTCATTACACACACTTCTAGTAAGTGCGGCTAAGGGACGACCTTTAGTTGTACTTAAATGGAATTAATAATGGTGAATCTGTGAGTAATGGTGGTTATACGTCAGAATGTTAATGGAGCGAGGGGGCAGTTATACCTTTATGAAGTGAGGTTTGCCTAAAACCTAAACCTCTCCACACTGCTTCCTGTGCCTTCTGCATTTGTACCGTAAATTATTCAGTTCTATTGTACTTATATGGCTAATGGAGCAGGTAAGATATGTATAAATAGATGAACAGTTATATGTTCAGCGTTAAAATAGATAATACATTCCAAAAACGTCCCATAAGTGGCGTTTTAACGTTCTTCATGTATGTAGAGCAGCTTTATACATCTGAGACTGATCGCTTATAGCGCACAAACGGTAAATGAAGAAGAACCAAATAGTATTTGAGAGAGAAGCATATGATACTAACACTAACTCTATATCTGGATCGATATTTGTAGCTCTTGTTTAATATTAATTATTTAAATTCAATACAAAACTGCAGAAGTTTTAGACTTGCAGCTTTTCATCTTTCAAGATGAATCAGCTATACCGATTTCGTACCTAATGTAGTGTTTAAAGGCACTATAGTCTATAATGAATAACTTGCTGTAATTATTCTTGTTAGCTTACCTTACCTATGAAACCTATAAAATAACAATAGAAACCTACCAATAAAAAACAAATTATGCTTTTCAATAGAAGTTTATTAAAGGTACTTAAATTAAATGAGCTTATTATTACATAAAAATAAAGGTCGAAACTTCATAATGAAGACCCTGTGGTCCCCGGTAGTAAAATCTATCTAATCATTTATTAATAGGTCCACTCTACTCAATGGTATCGCCGCTTTTAAATATACAACTAACTTAGCGGCTGTCTGTTAAGTACAGTCTGTTACTACTTACTATTATATCATCAGTAATGATATAATAGTAAGTAATAAATAACAGACTGTACGAAACACAAAGTATCAAGAAATGCTAAGTCATTCTCAATTTAGTGGCATAGTCAGAGGAGATATTTGATGAAGATACTCGTACGTGTGGGATATCGCGTCAGTGACCTCAAGACGACAAGTATACCTAATTGGGTAGATGACTACAATGATAATAAATTGTTTTACACTAATCAAGCAAGAGTACGGCTTACAGTGTTGTAAAAAAAATATACTAATCTACAATTTTTTTTTTATGAATTTAAAAATGCGTATATTTTAACTTTAGAAAATGTTGATATTTCAGAAAAAAAATACTTTTACCAGTTAGTACGCTACTAACCTAATGCACCAAAAATATATATATTGTAATATCTTCTGAATAAGATTTAAGACAGGTTGCTGGAATCAACATCATTACCATCAATATGACTACATAATTTAACAATGTTTTTCAAACCGATAATAAACCTTGATAGATACTGTCTGTTACAGCAAGACCATTTGCACAGAATCAACATTTATCTAGTTGCACCTTGGTTGCACAAACAGGTGTCACATATAGAATACCAATATAGATAACTATCCTGTTTATTCCTCTCGATGCAGTCTTATTTATGGGCTCTATGAGAACAAAATCTAAAAATTCATTCATACTAATTTAAATAAAAACGCAAAAACAACTCTGTATAACCATCTGCCAAGAAAATATATTCTTAAACCTGTCTTACTTTTAAAGCTATGGCCGAAACGTGAATCCTGGACTTAATAAAACATTCAAACAAGTATGCTAATATGTGACTAAAATAAAAGAAATATTCATCAAATATCCAATAAATATTTAACGCATAGATCCGCTAAGCAAATTGAATCGCCTTAGCACTATTTACGGAGTCATTTATTCGGACCTTGCGACAAGTAATCCTAGTTTGTGTCGGTATCGGGATTTCGGAATTTCCATAAGCAGTATTTTTTCGCTCGGTTCTGATATATCTAACTCGATATTGGCAAAATTGTGTCACTTGGTAAGGCTTATGTATGTGGAATAGAGATTATAGCCACCTGTACTTTAGTTAGTATTTGGATACCTATTTTTGGACATAAAATGGTCCTATGTACATAAACAAAAAGTCAATAAACTATATATATTTTTATTAAAAAAACAACGAGATATTAGAACATATACCAACACAATTACCTGTGTCGACAAGAAATACACCTACGCTCAAAATATGAGTAGTTTGATGAACATACAAAATGTCGTGTAACTGCAATACCAATTAAATACGAAATAGAAGGTTTGATATCTCGAAGTGACAGTAAAAGTACTAACAGTTACGTTAGTTCCAACAAAAAACTTAGTATAAATTACTTCATCTCTCTCATCTCTTTTTCTCATCCAAGAGAAAAACAAAGTTTTATGGAAACAGCACACGTACTTTCTACTGTTAAAGAACCAAGAAGCACTCTAACACCAAAGTTGCCGTCTAATCACGAAGGAATACTTCTAGGAAAGTAGGTGCAATCCTACAGATGCATTTACTTTAAAGCACTTCATCATAATATACGATACTCTTGAGAAATTCTCTGAAATACTGAGATGTAGCCGCTATGGTACTGCCTTGATATCTACACTCAGATGGTAAATAAATCAACTGCAGTTGGAGTTATCGGACGTTTGCATCGATACATACTATGAATTTATTGCTGCAACTTCAACTTTACTGGAAAGAAAACTTGTAAATTAAAGGGATAAATCAATGAAATGTGGTTTTAATCAAAAGACATGAACAAATGTATGGGACAGTGTTTATAATAAATAATATTGGTCCATTTTCATTACGTGTATGTAACTATCCAGTTTCATACTCAATTTCTGTGTAAATTTAAATAAAAGGTTATGTGAAATTGCTTTTTTAATTACATAAATAAGGTTGGTTTAATTATGGCGGTTTTATGGAACTTTAACAAGCAATTAAGCCGTAACTACCCGCTGTAAAATAAAAAGCCATGCGCAAAATGTGAACTAGGTACCTAGGTACCAGGTAGGTATAATTTATTGTGTTCAAAGTTTTTTAACCTTTCACCTTGATCCAAATATACTTTAATTTAAATCTTTGACATTACATCCATTGATAAGCAGATTTGTTCATTATATTTATACGTAGGTAACTCGGTAAGTTTTGAGACAAGGAAAAACTGTACAAGATATTAACAATATTTATTTTACAATTTTTAAAAACTCTCTTTCATTCTCTATGCAAAGTTCCATTCGCCTAAACAAACTATTAAAACTATTTAAAACACTTTTGTCAGTCTTGATCGGATATTTTGTCCTTGATATAGGGTTTAAATTTAGAACAGTTACAGTAAATACCTACTATGGAAAGTTTTTAAAAAGAATTCTTTACGAAAAAAAACACAAAAAATATGAGTTAGTAATACTAAATAAGACAATGCAATGCGTAATTGCATCTCTAATTCTTTTGATTTCGTTACCGCCCCCGCCACCCGCTTCCTGTCGCCATTTACTACTAAAAAATCATCTGCGCAACCACTTTTTGCGCCAACTTCAATCCGGTCAAGTTACGTTGATCCTACTGTACTTATGTTTTTAAACGACTTTAAAATGGAATCGTCAGGCGTCTGCAGATGTTTTTAGAAATCCATCCCAAAAATGCCTACAATAAAATGAAAAAATCTAGACTAACCTCGTCACTCCCGACAATACTTGTAAGCTTTAGGTACCCAGGGAGGCGTAGTACAGGCATGGTCGGCATAATAAAGATGTCAACAACATGAACTAATTCGGAACACTTTTAATTCCTTTTTTATTTTGTCCTCATTTACTAACATAATCTGTGTATTTAAATCTATAATATCATTGGTTTCATTTAAACAATAGCATAAACTTTTCAATAAAAAGCGTTACCTCTCTGGCCGGCAAATTAATGAATGCACATTAGCTCAGCGAATTACTAGGTACTGTTCTTTATAATCAGAACCAGTCATGGCATCCTCAGCGACATTTTAGACCTTAGGATCATCATCATCGACGCTACCTATGGGTACGTACCTATCTATTGGCCGCACTTTATAGGTTTTTAAAACAAAAGCCGGTAGGTACCTACTTAGAGATATCAATTTATAACTACATTGTTTCACAACACACATTGCAGTACAATAAACAAACACCAATATATATACAAAAAAAATCCTCTTCAATGTCATATTATAATACGAAACATTAAGTTTGTTATACAACAGATAGGTACTCGTGAATGATTTGATGCGAGTTGTGAGTGACGTCACCGGATTGTGTAGCGGTTGTTCGCACAAAATGTAGAGCGGTTGCGACGCACTCCTTCAGATGACGAGGGTCGTCACAGGCGCTTTCATTCCGTACCGCGACGTTGACTTGCGGCTAGGGTTGTCTAAGCAAGAATACACATATTTTTTATTCAGACTCAAGCCGATTTAAATCATCTTGAATCATACTTCAGATTGTGGTAGAGTAATACCTTCTTATTGCAGAATTACTTTCATAATATGTTAGTACTAGCTGACTCGCGCAACTTCGTCTGCGTAATTTTGCCCGTTTTTGCAGCATTTTTTATTGCTGCTCCGCTTCTATTAGTCGTAACGTGATGTTATAAAGCCTTCCTCTATATATGGGCAATCCAACAATATATTTTAATATTTTTTTCAATTCGGACCAGTAGTTAAAAAAAAACGTTTAAAAAAGAGTTTGTTTATTTGTTTGAAATCTCAAAATATCGCGTTCAAACAAACAAACTCTTCAGCTTTATAATATTATAATATATAGTATTAGTACAGATTATCTAATCTTATTAGAAGTTTAAAAAAAAAACAAAATTCAAAATATATCATCATCTTCTTCTCAATCTTTGTACCACCTAAATATGTATGCCTAAGTAGTTATCTTCATGGTTTTAAAGAAAACGAAAGAAAATACAACAACAAATATATTATAGAGCTTAGGGAACGTGCAATCTAAAATAAAAAGCCTAATCCAAAACTATTAAAAAATAAACTGGTATCAGACTTCAATATTACCTACCTATATTTCTTGTTTTAGAAGATTTCTTTATGCAGCCCTACGTCAGTTGGTCTTTGGTTACATAATCGTCACCGCTGCGGGGCATTGGGACTCTTAACTTCAACTTGACATGGCCTATTTCTGTGGAATTTGACATCTTTGCCACTTCCAAGTGCTCCTTCGGAAAGAATGAGCCTTTGGCTTGAAAGAAATGAAACCACTGGCATTTCGTTTGAGGAATGTGTAACAAAATAACACATGGGATAATACTATCTACCCACTCATACATATAGCAGCAGAAAAAAGTTTGTTCCTACAAAGTATCTACCTAATTAGTAGAAATGAACTATTTTTGTAGACGTTCTATCGTCAAATCCTCATCTAATTTTAACCAATAAGTACCTACACAGTAAACTCTACAGAATTATGTTTAAAAAACGGAAAATATCATAAAATATTTATAATACTCTAATTTGAGTATATAACATATAAAAGTTTGTTGTCTAAAACTTGAAACTGGCACAGAATGTGCGAGCCATAGTCCTCCTGGAGTGAATGAACGAATGGAGGACAAAAAAAAAAGTTGTAAGTTGTCTAACTAATGTGAAAATGAAATGGAAAATGACAACTGTTTATTATGACACGATAACTTATTCCAATTATTATGCAAACAGATTAATTTTAAATAGGTAATTTACCCCAGTTAGCTAAAAACAAGACAAACACCAATAAATTTACATTATTAAACTGCAATAAATAAATATGACGCAAACCGCAACAAATACACGCAAACAATAAGTTAATTCTATCTTAATTTGGGACGAATCTGAGTATTAGGCTCTTCGTCCCTTGAGCCCTGTCTAAATGCCTTTATTCCAATTCGAATGTCACCGCTCCATAATTTATGGGACGTAGGCTTAGGACTTGTTTATGGTATGAGTTATTGTCTATGGATTGTATTATGTTTTGAATATGGCAACCCGTTCGAATACCCATGAGTAATGGATTTTGGAAACAAATTCAACTTTGGAATACATTTTACAAATTGTTTAGATTTTAAAAAAATGAGATCAATTTAAAACTTTTAAATCGGTCTCATATTGAATTTGTAGGCCTTGATACCTATCATATTGATTACATATATTTTTTAAATAATTGAATAGTAAAAATGGCGGCAAACTGAGCTGTCATTCATCGTTTAAAATAGGTACTTACTCCTAGGTATTTTAAACAATTGTAATTTAAATTTTTATAAATGTATAGCCTTATATACTTATAGTTGTGAATTATATTTTATTTTAGTATGTAAAGTAGGTAGTTGTTTTTTTTATTTCATTTATATATTTTTATTAAACATTTGTTTTAAAATTATATTTAAAAAAAAAACATTTCCAACATAACCGATCTCCTTTCCTTTTCCTCATCAAAAATATCATTTTCGAGTTTTCGCGAATCCTATTACCGTTTTTTATAACTCCACCTACTAGGTCTGTGGCACAAGCACGAACAGTGCAAAGCCAAGAAGAAAAAAAACAACACCCGGTACACCATCATCCACCACCAAGGGTGGTGGTACCTAATTAATATTACCTAATACTGTTATTGCCACTTTTATACATTTTAAATTTAAATTTAACGCGCAAACTTAGCAAGTTCGACGCAAACATTCTTACTAAAAGTGTTACCATTCTTAAAAGAAGCTACGGAACTCTAAAAATAGTAACCAAAACAGTAGCTAACAACGAAATATTAAAACATACACATCTACATTCAATGTCAGATTACTCGTCCGATAATGAAATTATTACCTGGTCATTAAATGCTTATCTGCGAGAATTCTCAGGTGAAACAAGAAATGTGTAATAAAAAGTAGGTACCTAGATACTTATTCGATTACGATGTCGGTAGCATGTCGGGAATGTCAACTGATAATCAACGACCGTTTAATGGAATAACAAGCTAATAAGATGACTGGTTTACTTCTTATCATTAAAGCTTTAACAGAAAGTTTAAATGTTTATAAAGTATATGATAGAAACGCTGTTTATTTTCTAGCTTCATTTTCTGTGAATTTCTTGGGTACAGGTTTCAAGGTGGTTTTAAGCGATGCCTAGTGTTAAAAGATTTCCACTTTCCTTGACATTTATGGAGGTAAACTATTATTTTTATTTTACAGTTTAGATTTGGCAATTAGAAATTATATTTACTATAGTACTTAATAAAATATTACGAGTAACCCTGTTACTATGACGCTTCCCCTATGCTCTATGCTCAACTCGAAAAATACCCACTAAAAAGTTTCTAGAAGTTCAGATTCTACGTGAACAATGTTAGGTACTGCTGGAAAGAAAAGTGTTTGCATTCAAGTTAAAAATTTTAAAGCGATAATTGTAAGTTAAAAATTGTTTTGTCCCGTTCTGACAGTAAAAAAGTCAAAATGTCAGATATGTAGGGACAAACTAATTTCATGAATAGGGCTGTTAAACAACACTAGTCGACTTCGTTACTAATTGCAGGGTGCCAGGGCGTACGATAAATGTTTTCGGTTAAAAGTAGAGCCCATTTGTGGCCAATTTAGTCATGTACCAATTTACCATGTCCGAAATCTAGTTTTCTATTATTATTTTTAGGTATATTTTTTTGTTTTTACCATAAAACATTTAACAAGAAAACACCGCGATTTTTTTAAAATAAGGCAAAAATCAAGCGTTATTTTACGAAAATAATAATGGTTTAGGTTATTTTTTTTCTTTAAAGATAAGTTTGGAATAGTAAGTTACCTACCTAATTATTAATTCATTAGCTATTCAATAAAAACTTTTTAACAAAAAATATTACCGACTTCAAAAATAAATACAAGGCAACTAAAAAGCCAAAAAATAATATACCTAGAATAACAAAAACAAATTAAACATTTTGAAGTTGGTGCCATGAAATAGTAGTCTTTATGTTTTATTCGGCACCAACTTCAAAATGTTTAATTTGTTTTTGTTATTCTAGGTATATTATTTTTTGGCTTTTTAGTTGCCTTGTATTTATTTTTGAAGTCGGTAATATTTTTTGTTAAAAAGTTTTTATTTCTCACTTTTTAGTGGGTTGGTTAAGTTACAATAGGCTTATGTCATCTGCTCAAATCCTTTTACGAAATATTGCTTGCCCCGATTAGGCCGTTAATTGTTGAGGAGTTCACTATCAGCTTTATTACATTGTATAAAAGTAGTATATCGAGATTAAAGTGCTACTCAATACCATATTAAAGTACTTAATTGAATCGCAAACTGCGAAATATTGAATAGGTCTGCTCGTAATTTTTGGTCTTCATCATCAGTTCCACTTCACCAATTGGTGTTTTTTAAGAGTAAATGCACGAATCACTATGAAATATACCTAAATCACTGTAGGTGTGCTTTTAATATTTTAAGAGTTCCCTCGATTTCTCCAGGATTCCATCATCAGATCGTGATCTGGTGGCAATGGGACCAACTTGGAAGTATACCCTTTCAAACACAAAAACAATTTTTTAAATCGGTCCAGCCGTCTTTGCGTAATCGGTGAACAAACATACAAAAAAAAAAAAAAAAAAAAAAAAAACATACAGACGAATTGAGAACCTCCTCCTTTTTGAAGTCGGTTGAAAACGTATGAAACTCAACAAAAGGTTGATTTACAATCACCTATAAAAGGTAAGTAATCCATTTCAATCCAAGGTTAAATCACTCTTCATTGTTTGCCGCGACTTGACATGTTTGTTATTATTAAAATATATATATTACGGGTCTTAATCGCGTGATGAGTCTTCCCGTGACCACGGCCGTTGCAATACGGTCGAAACGTCGGGCAATAAACAAGGTATTTTACCTTAAATTATTCACGCGATTAAGACCCGTAATATATATATTTTAATAATGTGTACAAATCGCGAAAGTTTATCAATGTTTGTTATTTATAATATATTTAATGATGATTATGGATTACAAATTTATGTAGGTATTAGTTTTTCTTAATTTACCTATTAAATGGTTAAATAAAATATTACACTGCAACAGTTTTTTTCATCACTACCTACGTATGTGATTTCGTGCATAGCGAAACTTTTTAATGTATTTTACGAGTCGAGCATAGCGGGACTAGAGTATAGAGGGACTAACTGATGAGCTCATACATGGGCATACCCAGGGAGGATTTAGGGGTTGAAATCCCGTTGAAATTGTATATAGGTACGTACACAGTATAAATTTGGCCAGTGTATGCGATATAAGATAACTAATAAAATCAGGCGTCACATGGCGCAAATTCATCTCAAGTAGATTATTTAAGAAACCCGCCACCACGACTCAAGTAGTAGTAATGAAGTACAAGTAGAGTAAAATTTCCACACGTGTTTCTCCTAAACACGAGGCATGTAGAGGTGAATCACGTGTCGGAGTTTCACTTCGTGGCAGCGGAATATTGCGATTTAAGGGTCCGGAGGTGCCTACCGCTCGACTTGATGAGAGTACTTGTCACTAATTTTCTTTGTCGCATGTCTCTTATTTTGTGTTTGGCCCGTCAATCCATTTAGATTATGGGCATTTCCTTAATACTTCAGTCGTGGTGATTCACAGATCGAGTGCGGGTAGAGGTTCTGTCCTTAATAATCTAGGAGAGAGTCGGATATATTGTACTGCTTGTTAAATTGTACCTCAAAATTTCCTACCAAATGTCACTCTTTTTCTTTTCTGGCAACACAAAACTAAGCGCTGGCAGCGCCCTCAACTACTTTTGGTTTCCTAATGACGTCCGGCAAGTGTATTCAGTTTGAGAGAAAAACAAAGTTTTTGATAGGGTTCGATGAAACTTTTGAAGCGTGTACTAAGGACGTTATTCAGTGAAAAAGTAATTTAGAGTTTAATCACTTTTCATATTATAAAGTAACGAACGTAATTAGGTTTTGAGATTATTTTGCAACAAACTTAAGTTTTTAAAATCCCTCTTCGATAAAACGTACCACCAGTAGTTGTCTTAATTGATGGTAGGTAGATGGATGACAGTTAAAGAAAATATTATAAATGGACATTAAAATGGAAAGGGCTATCTCAGCTTTAGAATGAGAAGGAGATGAGTTTTAACCAAATATCTGCAAGATATTCGGTCCCAAAACCAACTATTTCGCGTCATGCTAGAAAACGAAATAAGTTTGCCAACCGTGCATGTGCAAAAACGAAAAAAATAACGTGAATAAGGACCCAGTAGGTACGGTAACTCCTGAAAGAGTTTTGGTGATCTTACGGTGATCACCACAGATGGCAGAATTGGGAATGAGCTCACCAATCATATAAAATCTAGTAGGTATAAAATCGCATGACACAGTAAACTCTAATGAACCTGTAGGCTTACTCTCTTTCTTTAAAACGAATTTCATAAATTTTCCTTCACTTATTTTTTTAAGTTTATAGGAACTATTCTAATTAGTTTTTGGATAAGCACAAAAAGTATGAACCCATGGTCGATTTTCTGGAACGAGTGGATTATATAGATGTTGCTAGCTCTGTATATTACCACCTCATTTTTAATAGAAATGTCTTCATCGTTTTCATTGAATTAGAGTAGAGTAGGATGACGAACATTGACTACCGAACCAATCCTGTAACGCTCTCAAATCTAAATAGACCAATAACAGTAAATGCTTTAATCTCGTGCGGTGCTGGTGATGGTTTTCTAGTCGAGTCAATACTTTACTCGCTGTTATATTATAAGTAATTTCTCAATAAATTTAATTAATTTTCATACTTGTTTTTACAATTACCTTTAGGTAAATGGGAAGTCTATTGAACGACTGTATTATTATTCTTATACAATTTTAGATTGCCTACTTTGTTATTATTATCTTTTTAGTAATAAATCATAGATACGTTAAAATTCAATCTAAAAAATGCAACTTCTTTCTTCGTAATCAAATTTCCGGTGATTCTTAGTAGATCTTATCTCATTACGTTATCGTCACACTTGTAATTATCACGAACATTATAATTGATAAGCTAGTTTTATCTGATAATATAATTATTAATTAAAGTTACTAAAGTTACGTGTATTGTATTGCATAAGTAAAGTAGACTATGAGCTGACAGTATACCATTTACTCATTTGGAGGTCGCTTCAGAAAACACCGTCTATAATACTATAGTTTAACGATCAAAAGCTCCTAAAGAAATAAACTCAAAAAACTATAACTAAAAAACCAGGCAAATGCTTGTCGGGCCACGCACAATGTAGGGTTCCGTAGTCCCTCATTCGAATAATGCGACTTAAGAATTGTGGGATTTCTGTTGTTTTTGTTTCATACTACTAACAACGTTATATAAGTATTTTTCAATGGAATCTATACGAAAACTTTGTTACTTCTCACTTAGTCTGCTGTTACTCGTTAAGTTGTAAAGTCTACTTAGCTGTGATAGTTTTTCTTTAAATTTCACTGTATATACTACCGTGAATTTTTTCACACACCCAACATCAACCATTTAGCTGACAGGGGAAAAATATGCACATAAAGCTTAATGTTTCACAAAAGGATTCCTAAATCAAAAAATAATCTTTACAACCCCCAGTGTTTTTAAAAGACCTATCTAATGATATCCCACATGATGGGGTAGGTGAGAAAAAAAAATCACATGCCTACTTTACCCTGAATTCACTTGGTCGGCGTAAGTAATATGTGTATCCATGCAATATTACAGCCTTTTAGCACTAACAGTCTCTGAGCTAAGCTGCTGACGGACGGACGGACGAATATGGCGAAACTATAAGGGTTCCGTTTTACCATACCAGCCTCCTCCAGTATTACTTTTGGAACCGCACAAAAATGAAGGCGGTCAATGCCCGCCGGAATTTGAATCTTATTTTCTGCTGTATCACATCGGCGTGTCGTGAACACTGATATTTCAAATTCAATTATTTATTTCGTAAAGATAAACACATTTGTGTTTCAGTATAATAGTTTAGCTTACAATAAAATGCAAATGCTCAATATGGAAGTCGTGGTGAATCATTATCAACAACATGAAGTTATATATCTGACCGCAGTTAACAAGTTTATATGAGGTAAAAGTATTTCCCCAGTCGATCTAAACGTTGACACCTAATTACCTACTTAATTGTTTGTTTCGTAAATGTAAAACTTACCTACCTAATTATTATCAATTATGACGTAATTTAAACGAATGTCCAACCGATAGAATCAAACAATATTGTGCGTCATGAGATCATCAAAGTATGACGACACTTAGGTATTACCTACTCAAAAATCATTTGGTTCCCATGATGTTAACCTACGTACTTAGCATGATTTACATATAAATAAATAATAAAAAGGAGTGGCACTCGGGGACTGCCGCGGTAAAGCTATTGCATAGCATATTATTAAAAAAATATATATATTTTCCATTACATTTCGGAGCAGCTCGTCTCGATCCGTGCGAGCTTCGTACATTCGTACCATATACATATACATTAAGTGAGGCTCGGCCGCTCGGCCGAGCTACATGTTAGGCGGAGTGGGGGGTGTTCGGTTTTATTTTCGTTACGGAATTTCTTGATTCGGTCGCCGCGCTCAAAGCCCAAGCCCGCGATAGAAGCTATGCAATAGCTTAATAATTATCAAGCCGATTTTGGTTACGGCGGCTAATCTCATCAAAGACAAGCCAACTAAGCACGAGATAATAGTGCGCAAGTGTTTGTGCAGACACAAGTTCACTCTCTATTTTCTCACTCTCAAAAATGTATGGGATGGAAGTCAACGACGAGCAGAGAGAGAGATTAAGCGCAGGACCGATGATTTAACGTGTTCTTCGTAGCACTTACGGAGGGGATATTTTTCAAAAACATTCAATTAATCTGTGTACAAATTAATCTGTGTGAAACCTCGTATTATTTTGATTTGCTCATTTTTATAATAGAGCAATTGTGGACCCTGTATTAACAATATCAAGTTGAATTATTCTGTTACCTAACCAATTAATTGTGTATCACAAAAATCTCGTAATTACGTCTGCGGATACCACTTAAGCGCACTCGCTATAAAAGAAAAACAGAATGAAGATTAACAGCAACCGCAGAAAAAATGTTACGATAGCTGCAGTCTGGTACAAGCCAGCCAAGCCCCTAAGTACACTATTAAATGTTAACAAAAGCGCATAAAACGTGTAACCACTACAAACTAGTGAAAGGAAGATCCCACTGGGCAGGCTTTATTTGTTTTTAGCCTTAATTACATCACACAATTAATGGTACGTCATTTGCAACAGCGAGTGGGAACCCGACTTTTATTATAAAAAGTTAATTTCCTTAATTTGGCCTCTTCCCTTTCGTCGGGTCTATTCTTTAGATTCCCATAATGAGAAAAGTCCTGCTTATTCACATTTAGGCATTCTCTTTTACTTATATTTTCTTAAGCGGAATTCGTTGGGAATTAAAAATCTTTGTTGTGATTTTTTCTTTAGCAAATTTTTTGTGTCTTCAGTCATGCGTTAGTTAATGAAGGTCATTATCATTGAAGGCGTTGTTGGTAGCGTAAATCTTAGGAAAGGATAAATAACGGTACTTACCCTTTTTTCAATAAAATTTAAAAGTGGTATTAGGTCCAGATTTTATGCAAATCAAAACGTTTTAAAATTGAATTAATAACACCTTTTTGGTAGGTATAGGGTTGTTACATACTTTAAAAACCGTTGCTCGGCTGAAAAACCGTGCGTCAAAATTATTAAATATAAAACAGATTTTCATCAAACAGACTATACTCGTGCGAACGAACAACCAAAAGCGATTAGGACAGCTTTCTACCAAGACAATATTACGATGAGTTGAACGAATTTTCTTGAAAGGAAGCTAAGAACCAAACCGACTAAACTAACTTGCTAATTTCAAAAGCCCATCCGAATCCATCCATCAGTTTGAACTCTACGATGCACAGATAAATACTCATATACGCATTAAACTTATAAAATCTTTCTTTTGCATGAGGGTTTAAAAAGCATTTAAGCCATCTATTTGGTTATTTTTTAACATATATCAGCTCGTTTTTCTTAAGATATTAAAAAGAACCTTCTTTTTGTTGAATTTCTAAACTGCCTGCACCTCGTATACGCTTGCCTACCTGAGTACCTACATAGCTACAAGCTACTACAGCTACAAGCTCATAATATTAAGTATTAGTTACCACTGAACGTAAGACTACATACTCATGAAAAAATCATAAGTTGCATCTAAAGTTATAGCTAGTTTGTTTGTAAAACTATGAGGAAGAAAATCTAGCTGTTCATTCCAGAAAACGAAGACACAGTTCCCGAATAATTCTCCACACATGCCCGATTGACACATTTTCCTCACAACCACAGCATAATACACAATTAATATGTTAATCATATTGTTCTCGTCACACCCTTATCGTACTTCTATCTGAGTAGATGCATAATTACAGTATAATCTTGAAATATTCATTAAACATAAGCTTCGTGGCGGTAAAGAGTTTTCTTGGAAATGTTCTACCTTTACTTTCACGACCAGTTTGTTATACAACCCTTTAATAACATCTAGCTGTTTATTTACTAGACTTAAAAAGCAACTGAATTAACATTTAGTGAATAATTTGTTGTCTGTTGTTTACAAAGACTGTATTATATACATTACTTTGTTAAAACTATGGGTAGGTGCTATTGGCAAATGTATGCCTTTACAAGTTTATATATTATTGTCACATGTGATTGCAATATTCCACCAACAGAAAGGTGACAATGATGGTGGATTTCATTAGTTGGAGCAGTACAGCAGAAAAAAAAAATGCATGTAGGTATTGACTGCAATATATGTTCGTAAACTTTTGCGATTTGTACACATTATAGAGCTACGGTATTAATCGCATAAATATTTTATTTAAGGCTAAATACCTTTGTTTTATTGCCCGACGTTTCGATCGTATTGCAACGGCCGTGGTAACGGGTGGAGTGACTAAGATTTAGACCCGTAGCTTATAAAATTCTATAAGGTATTACTTAACTGCTTTCATCTTCGTCTCTACCACGCGCTCTCTTGAATATCTAACTAAGATTACTAGTAGTTTTACTAACTTCTCCGATAAGGCTAAACGATGTATTTGCCCTGAATGTGTAGAGAGTGATAACAGACCTTGATTCCTCCTTCATGATTTCCTCCTAGCCAAAAAAAATACCTAACGACCTTCGCCTAACGACTTCTATAAAGAAAATCCTTGTATAACTTTTAGTAGTATTAGTTGTTTCTAGTATAAATATGGTTTTTATCGACACTAGAGTTATTTCTGTTATAACCCTCAGCGTCTAGACGTTATAATTGCAGCAAATTATTTCGCGAAACTGTGTGCGTGACAGAATTAATAACAAATAGGTTTGTGCAAGCTTTGGTTATCAATCAATAGGCTGACAGGCAATGATGTTTAAGTAAAAAGGTGTAGATAGGTTACATAGACAACATTCGATCTTTAAAAACATAGCATACATAACCTGTATACAATTTAAAAAAAATCGTAACAGTAGGAAAACATGATTTAATTATCACGAGTAAAACAGAGGAAAGTGTAATCAGCTGCTTTCATCCGTTGACGCCGGCGAGCGACACTGACATATAAAAACTAAGTCAATTGTATAGATTTTAAGGTGCCGTTTTTTGAGCGCTTGTAACATATCTACACCTTTTTACTAATAACATAATTGCTAACAGGTATATTTATATGAAAATTTACAAAACAACTCAGGCTAAGACCGTTCAGCCCATCTTTTCTTTACTCTGTTGCTTAGGAAAAACTTAATTGAAAATAGACAAAGGATTATATATGATTACTGATCATTTGTTTTACAAACATTTCTTGAATAATTCTAAAGGATGAAGTTGCAAAATAGCATATTGAAGTGAGTACTTTCTTAAAAAACTAATATCGATATTTCTTTCAACAATAAAGTGAACTGAATTTACTATTAAACAGCCTCTAAAACACGTTACAAGAACATAGAGTAATAAACATATAGAACCAATCTTCCTCAATACCCATGAACATCCTAAAGCCTCATAAAAACCTCATAATATAATAAATATCACATCACCCTTGCTTCATATTACGCGACCCCAAAAAAAATACAAACATTTGTGCGCCAAATTACACTGCCTCCAACCTTCTAATATTGGCAAGATTATTCTGGTTAGTATGGCATTTTTCTTACTAAATAAAAGTGAAATACATAAGTTTCACTTTGGTCGCATTTTAGATAAAAATAATGTAATTTGTGTGTTTTGATCATACATAACAGTCGTGTTTGACTTTCTGGTTAGTATAAGTACGATAATCTTAAGAGCAGGTCATGGTCATAATATGCGGTTGACTAACGATTGAAAAGTAAATACCGTTTTATTTATTGGGTGGACATTCTGTTGACTGTATCTACGGTACACAATACAGTATAAAGCCTCTAGACAAATGGCGAAAACGCTAACCAAATAGATAAAAATCGATTAGAGTTTATGCCGCTTGTCTAATGCAGTAGAATATGCCGCTTGTCTAATGCAGTAGAATATGCCGCTTGTCTAATGCAGTAGAATATGCCGCTTGTCTAATGCAGTAGAATAATTTAAAAGTAATCTTCAATTATAAATTTATAAGTCAATTAAAAAATACATAAGTGTTAAAGTTATTTACTAAAATTATTCACGTGGTAAGAGATTTTAGAAAATGATTGGTTTTTTGAAAGGCTTGTCAAAACTAAAAGCTCTGCTGTCAATATAACAATAGTTTGACAGCGGTTATTTGATTTATAATCTTGATTTTAACTGTGATTACCTTTTTGCTGTAAAGAATCAATTTACAACATGACATGTCTCGAGAAAGATAAATAAAGATTTTCAAATATTAATAATCATTTTAAGTGATTTCTAAAATTGCAAACATTCGTCAAAAACTAGCTGTTTCGTTACTAAAGCCGGGCTGGGCTTCCTATGCGAGCGGAACGGACACACAGACTTCTATGAGTTTTAAAACATAGTTTAAAATCGGCTTGTTCCGAATTGTTGCAAATTTCCTATTTAGTCCGATAACTCGCAACATAAAAAATTGACCAACACAATTTTACCTGGCCATTGTTCTTTAGCACAATATAAAAGAATCAAGGGAAAACGGATCAATTCTCATCACATCGTTGTTTTATGCACTCGTAGAACTTAAACCCAACTATATTGTAGGCAGATACGTATTTAAACAAGAAATGCTTACGATACAATCGAAGAAAGTACCGCAAGCATACATTTCACTATCTTGCCATCCAATTGCAAATGTAGAACGAATGGTATTATTAGAAGTACACACATATGAATGATTGAGACCTAGCTTGCTCATACAATCACTAGTCATAAGTCAGTTTTACCTAAAAGTGGACAAAATAAATTGTCACGCGCGTTTGCTATCCAAACAAAATGCTGATAGGTGTGCGACGTTGCGTAAAATATTTAGCGCGTGTAGCGACAGTAGTCACAGTAGGTATGTAGCTACGTACATGTTATGCCGACAATACGGTTCACATTTACAAAACCAGCATCGTTTGTTTTTCCTCATACTGACAAACTGGATAATTACGACGGCTCATTACTAACAAATTACTACATGACACATGACGATATTGTGATAATATCAACGCGGCGATAAAATCTCTCTATCTTATGTTAAAAAGGCATTACTTAAATTAATTAACATTCAGGCGAAATAAAAAACTATATTTTAAAGTTGACTGAGAAGTTACCTTCTTAGAAAAAATACTTATATGTTAGAGCTATAACCTGTGATCACACCTATCTATAGATAACATATCAATCTATATGATCCCACTGCTGATCACGGGTCTCCCCAAAAGAACGTACTTATTATAGGACCTCGGGGTAATTGCCATAATTGCGACGCTTGGCGAGCGGGTTGCCGATCGCATTAAGACTTTAAAATACGCAGAGGATGCTGCCGCCCGTCCTCCGGTGGAAAATCCCTTAGTCGCCTTGACGACACCCACAGGAGATGATGTACTATTCTTAAGCCCGTACCACATGGCTTATATATAGATTATGTCTGTTAAATGGTGGGTTCACGAACACGAGCCCGAGCGTGTGAATGTGTTGCTTGGCTGTTTGTGAACGGCTTGTTTGAACCAGCACGGCGACCCGTGTCGGGCTGTTTGCCGGGCTGCAAGCCTAAACACACCAAAATAGCTAACTCTAGTAGCAAACCTGGGGGGTTAGACAAGGTACATTCGTTCCGTGGCGAATTCGATAATGCAGTACTAATCGTTCGCAAAAAAATAAAAAAATGTCTATGGTCTCCACCGCAAACGTCAAATTCTATACTAGAATTCTTTCCCATTATCGACATCGCTTTTCGAATGTGACTTTGTCTAGACCCCGTGATATTTGTGCATTTCGATAACCGATGACACTTAACGGTTAGGTTAGGTTAAGTTTTTGAGAGCGGCCGTAAAACACCATAAAAAACAAATGGTCGTAACTTATTTCTTTAACTGGCGGCATTGAATTATTCAGCCTCATTCCTATCGCGTACTTTTTAAAGTTACGAATTAGAGAGCAGTCTGGAGTGGCAGGTATTAGCTGTCAGGTATTCAAAGTAATGCCCGACTGGAATACTAAGCGAACCTTGACCTATATTTAAAATTTGGTGGCCAATTCTGGCTTAGAACGTGTTTTTTTTTATTCTTTTGGAGAGTTTACAACTGTCAAAGAAGGGTGATTATAATTTTTAAGGTCTGTGTTTGTCTATATGAAACACTTTTGGATGTTAATAAATAATTATATAGTTTGTTTATAAAGAATAGTTCTTGATTATGTGATGTTAAAATTCTCCACAACAGTTAAGATCATTGGCCCTTATTCGTACGCCGCCCGTCGGAGTTTAAATGTCTACACATATTGTCTTATTGTAGAAGAAGGCACTCGTGCGCATAGGCAACTTCTTATTGTTTTCGTGAGTAATGAATAATAACGCCACTTATAACTTTAACCATTCTTATTACTTTAAATATGTAAGTGATTGAAAAATTATTACCTCATGAAAAAATGTATGAGAAAGTTTCAAAATTATGGCTTGTTATGGGAAACACGCAACGTGTTTTATATTTCATTTAGTTGCGATACAAAATTATCTATAAGACTGATAACAGATTCGAAGTAAAATGTTCTAGTAAGAGTAGCATATTATGGGAAATAAGTACCGCTGTTTCTACATTTAGTTACACACTACACATGGTACTACAATTAAAACAGATTTTACAAAAAGTTTCGAAACAAAAACCGTGCATGTATTCAGAATAAATAGTCGCCTACACCAGTTTTCTATCTAACCATAATCTGTCTCTATGTAAGAACTTCGCCAACCGATAAACGTTAAGTAATCTAAAGATAAAATGCTACATAAGCAGAAGCTTTTCCCGTAACGTATTATTGATATCGTGCTAAGCGAAAGTTTCTTATTGAGAGAAATAGGGTATGATACACTTTTGCGGGAGATATCTTTTCATATTTATCCAAGTATTCTTATCGCTTCTTCCTTCTAACGTTGTTATTTCTATCCATATTAATATAACCAGATTTTCGTAAATATTTTGCGATATTTTCTGATATTAGACCAGTTGTCATCTAAGTATCCATATCGACCGTCACAGGCTTTTAACGGTCTGCGGTATAAATGCACAAGGTCATGGAATGGTAGAATTTTTGGAAACGATTACTTTCGGGCTCCGGTAATGCGATCGGAAGTCTCGAGTTCGACTCCCGGTTCTGAACTTCAAATTTTTCTTTCAAATGAAATTATTATATTAATAAAGTAATTGGCAAGAAATGCCTATAAAAATACTATAACGATTACTTATCCATGACATTAACAGCGGTAATATTGCTTAACTCACTCTGATGTGTTTAACTGACCTGCACCACAGTGTCATGAAAAATAGAATCGCAGAAGCAAGCCAAATTCAGTCAAAACATATCGTACTATATCTACAGACATGATACCATTGAGTTCAGGAACTAATCGAAGCGGCCTGTCCAATGAAGCAGCGACGTCTAACACACAATAAGCCAGGCCTACCCCGGGGATTGCCGAAGCCTGCTGAAACAATACAGGTTCCCTTGCCAGCTTAGTTCCACGTCAACTTAGGTGCAATGTCTAAGTCGATGACATCCTATTCATTGTTTGACCTATTTTAGGAGAACTTAACTGCAATCCATTTGGGAAACCTGGTTGGTTGAACATTTATTTAAGAATAGTTGACATTCAATTCAAAACAGTTGCATTATGAGCTGTTACAAGGATACGCTTAGAGAAAAAAAATAAGCTTGTTCTTGATTGATTGTCAAACCAATAACTTTTGGTGGGAAGTTGTGAAAATGGCGGCAAACGTACATGTCATTATTTTCACCGCGCTGCGTTTAATGTGTAAAATACACTTGAAATATCTGATAACTGGATAAGAATGAGACTTTGTAACTCAAAGAAGAAAACTAGAAAGAAAATAAACTTGAAACTGGCGGATGCACAGACTGTGCGAGCCATCATCTTTCCGAATAAACGAACGGAGAAAATAGAAAAACAAACTTTAAGTGAATGCTATTTTCAAAATGTAAAAGATTACTCATTATTTCTAACCCAGTTCTAATTTCTCTACTTAAAGCTGATCAATTTAGCATGCTTGGTTTTATTTTGTGGCTAAGTACCACCAACGCAGTGCAAATATTATCGAGGCACCCAATTAACTAAGTGAAACATAAAAATGTGTTTTTCTCATTTTGTATATTTATTGATTGTGAGTAGGTACCCGTAGCAATAGCCATACACACATTTGACATTAGGCTTCAAATCAAGTCGATTCTGTCAAAGGATTTATTACAATACGTTGCTGTTCATGGTAAGGCTCCAGAATATGGTCGCGGTCGAATAACGCTTGAGTTTGAATTTTTCCATCATGCATTAAAATATTTATTGTCATATTAAAAGTGAAGGACAATGCTATCGCAAACATTTATTAATAAAATAATGAATGCCAATGCAATTTGTAATCAATATGATTCTGCGTCACGGTCTCAATTTAAATTCAAAAGGTATACATTATTGATAGATTTTGTTCCTATTTCGGGCAATAAGCACGTTCAGAACGTGGCGGGCTGCTTCATGACAGGAAGCATGATATCACTCTTACATGAATACAACTAAGTTGCAAGATATTTGCATCGCGGACGTTAAAAATATTACATCATCGCTTAAAAATGTAATTGATGATTCGAAATAGTTACCTAGAATTCTAGTCATATGACGAATGATTTAGAAGGTACTTTTTATCACCTCTCGGAAACGTTTAAGTATCGGGGAGTTCACAAATATCTATTTAGTTTTGTCCCAGTCAGTGATAGAAAGCACTTCATCATTGTCGAGACGATGATACACCGGCAAATATACCTACTCAAAATTGAATTGCAATCGATACAAATTCGCATTAGTATCGATTGCAATATTCATTGATAAAGTAGCGATTATTCGAAACTCTACTTTCCAGTCCATAATCATCACTATTTGGATGATAATATACACCTTGTAAATGTTACCTAGTTAGTCCAATTACTAATGAACTGGATAAATGGCAAACTCATGTTAATGAAGTATTGAAATGATTTGATTTGAATCTTGTTCCTCATTAATGATACTTCAGCGGAAAACGATTAGGTGCGTGTTAATTGTAATGTTTGCATCAATTTGACCCAATGTTTGCGTTTAGACTGAATGCTGAGCCAACATTTAAAATTGGTGATAAAACCAGGCAAGTACATGTCGAGCCACGCACAATGTAGAGTTCCGTAGTCCCCCTCACCCCCATCCGAATAATGCGGCTTAAGAAGTGGGTTTATGTTGTTTTTGTGTCATATTTACAACGTTATACCTCATAATAATAATTTTCTATGGAATTAGTATGAAAATTTTGTTACTTCTCATGATCAGCTGTTACTCGTAAACTTGTAAAGCCTACTTAGCTGTGATAGTTTTCCTTTTAATTCACTATATATACTACTACCGTTATTTTTCCGTATCCAACATCAACCATTTAGCTGGCACGGGGGGACACTTGACTCTAACAAAACATTGCACCTAACTAATGATACCCGACCCGGTGGGATACGTGAGAAAAAAAACACCACACCCCACTTTACTTAATGGGGAGGTACCCTCAAAAAAAAGTTTTTCAATATTTTATTTTTTCACTTTGTTGGCGTAAGTAATATGTATATTATAATATTAGTATAGAGTATACATGTAGAAGTATAGATATAGATAGCGCGAAGTCACTTTGTTACATAATAGGCAAAGATAGGTACTGAGATGTCTTACGGAAAATTGCAAAATGTAAGGTAAAAACCGGTACACTATGTAAAATATCAAAACAACTGTGATTCCATTACTTTCCTTATGATTCGATGGGAAAACTCAATGCAAAACGTGATGACACCGTGATAAATTTTATGAGATTTGAATAGTGTGTCGTATAACATACGACACACTATTCAAATCTCATAAAATTTATCACCGTGATAAATTTTATGAGATTTGAATAGTGTGTCGTATAACATACGACACACTATTCAAATCTCATAAAATTTATCACGGTGTCATCACGTTTTGCATTGAGTTTTCCCATCGAATCATAAGGAAAGTAATGGAATCACAGTTGTTTTGATATTTTACATAGTGTACCGGTTTTTACCTTACATTTTGCAATTTTCCGTAAGACATCTCAGTACCTATCTTTGCCTATTATGTAACAAAGTGACTTCGCGCTATCTATATCTATACTTCTACATGTATACTCTATACTAATATTATAAAGATTTGATATTTTGTTTGTATTGAATAGGCTTCGAAACTACTGGACGGATTTGAAAAATTCTTTCATTGTTGTGAAGCTACACTAACCCCGGGTGACATAGGCTATTTTTTATCCCTGTATTCCTACGGGAACGGGAACTACGCGGGTGAAACCGCGAGGCGTCCGCTAGTCTATTATAAAACTACTATAACGCCCAATTTTCATATCTTCATTGTAGGTTACGATCAATCTTGATAGTCAAGTAGTGCGAATAATTTGAACTCACGACCAATTTAGTAAGAATCAATAATATCATAAAATTAGTATATAAAATATACGGGGCCCAATGAGTTTCCAGGAAAAAAAATATGGAAAATTCATGATTTTTTTAAACGTGTAGGTACAATCATTTATATAATATTTATAATTGACGTTAATGACATTGTGATTCACAAATTTCAAGCACAATGATGGCCTATATGCTGACTGCCTCTGTGGCGCGGTGGGAGTGTATCCGACTGCTACGCAAGAGGTCGTGGGTTCGATCCCCACCCAGGATAAAACTTTGTGTGATGAGCACGATGGTTTATTCTGTGTCTGGGTGTTATTTATCTATAATATGTATGTATTTAGAAATATATAAGTATGTTTATCAGTTGTCTGGTTGCCATAGTACAAGCTCTGCTTAGTTTGGGATCAGACGACGTTGTGTGAGTTGTCCCAAGATATTAAGATATTAAGATTAAGATATATTTGTTACAAACAACATGAATATTTTAAGATAATGAATTAATAACCAAACAATAATACTTGCATAATAACAGATATAAACAAAAACTAAATTGAATCAAAGCATCAATCGAAACTATCTCACTGCGAAGTCATTTTTTACATCACATCATTAGTGGAGCCCGTTTTATATCGATTCATAAATCATAACGAGTCGATAGACTAGTTGCGTCATTGTGTTCTTATTATTCGAAACAATAGTGAATACAAACGACAATATTTTAATCTACATCTTGTCTGTAAGCTTACGTTTATGTAACAAGGAATCACAATGATGAATGAAATTGACTGCTTTTTGTAATAGTGTATGTAGAACTTGGAGTCCGAGTACAGAATGCCGGTTTTGATTTTATACGACAGATATATCTACTAGTTATACATGCTCAGCAACATTAGTCGTTAAAGGAGAGTGCTCAAGCTCTATAGAACTATATAACGTCACTGGTCGTCAATTTTTTTTTTTAAGATTGACACAAATGATTACATTTCTTCAATTATAATACTCCAAGATTCTTTTTATCGACCCTACGACTTTTTGGAGCATTCCTTTTTGTCCAAGAATATCAGACTTTAAACGTACAATAACTATTAACAAATAATAATCTACGAACAAAAAGTAATAATGGCTCCTTTGGAATGTGTATAAATAGGCACACAAAAAGCAAAATCCACTCAAACAAACTCACTCCCAAAATATTACAATCAATAATAAACAAATAAAGTTGCCTCCAATGCCACTAATATTGACACAACCTTCTACGTTTTTTATTCCTTACATTAATCGTATGAAGTAAACAACAGTCACTGGACAGGTAAGAACACAAGTTTGACAAATCATCCTTTCAACGGCAACGTATTGTTTGAAAACAAAATATTATGGACGACCGTATTGTTCACTGCTAGTAGTAGAATTGATCACCGTGATTTAAGATGGCTGTCGACACGCGGGAGGGCCTAGTCCTGTACTGCTTTAATTAAATGCGTTCGTGATAGAGTTGTTGTGTATGGGACTGAGACGGTAAGTTAACGCTTGCGCAACGTCAGGTCCAAGTAATAATTGTGGAGGACAAAAAACATATTTAGGATCGACAAATTGTTGTCCATGTCTGAGTAAGTGGAGTAAGTGTTAGTTCGTTTCGTTGTGTAATGGTTGCAGCACCTTACTTGCTGAGTATACAAACGAATATTGTCATTGTAACAAATTGCTAAAAAAAAGTGACCGTGACTTTTTAATGCCAAGTTCTGTTTACATAGGCTTTGCTTATATTGCACTCCTAACTTGGCATTAAATAAATTAAATTTCAAATTCTGCCGGACGTTTGTACACTTTTACTTTGTCAATACAATAATTGCATTTTGAAAGATAGATAAATTTGAAGTCCAGTCCCAGGAATAGAACCCGAGAATTTTACGGAAGTCTTGGGTTCGATTCCTGGGTCTGGACTTCAAATTTATCTATCTTTCAAAAATGCCATAATTGTATTAATATAGTAATTGGCAAGAAATGCCTAATTATAAAAATTACTATATTACTTTGTCTTTTGATTTTATTAATAATGACAAAAAAACGCCTGCGTCATACCTACATAAAAATTGTTATCTCAATATGTATTTTATGTCGGTGAATTGGATTTTGATCAGCTTGTAAAGACTCAGGGATTATTGCCTAGTGCGGCGGTCTCTATGCCTTTGATTCGAGCTCTAAATGTAGTACCTACATACACGTACAGTGGTGGGTTATATATATACTACGGGTCTTATTCGCGTAATTAATTTAAGGTAAAATACCTTGTTCTACCTGTGACCACGGCCGTTGCAATACGAAGCGTAGGGCAATAAACAAGGTATTAAACCTTAAATTATTCACGCGATTATGATTAAATAGTCAGCGACAAAAGCCGCTTCAGTAAAGGAAAAATGTATGGATACTGTAGATATGAATAATATAAATGAATATAGGAGTACAAAACTGTCTCGTATAGCCGTAGAGAATCAACCACTATGATTTAAGATCGTTAGTACTCGCTCCAAGGAGGTCTAATATCTAGCGCAGTTTCATAAAGTACCGGTTCATCTATAACAGCTCTACTATCATATGTATAGGTACTGGAATTAAGTTGTTACGATACATTGTAAGCAGGTACCTAATATAAAATGCAGTAATACAATGCATTCATCATCATTCATTCATATTTCATTCATCTGTGTACATTATCATTGAAATACTTTGGAAGAATTATTACGAGACGTAAATGACAGGATACAACAACGTTCTCATCATAGAGAGTTTACTTTAAAACAAGAAAATATTATAAACCAAAAACTATTAAATATAAAAAAATATAAACGAAAACATTAAAATTATATACTACGATTAAAATTACTATTAAGACGAATCCAACGACAGATATGGCTGTAAAGCATGCCAAAGAAATTTACATTATAATAACTAATATAATAATAATATCTTGGGACAACTCACACAACCCCACCTAATCCCAAACTAAGCAAAGCTTGTACTATGGCAACCAGACAACTGATAAACATACTTATATATTTCTAAATATATACATATCATAGATAAATGACACCCAGACACAGAATAAACCATCGTGCTCATCACACAAAGTTTTATCCTGGGTGGGGATCGAACCCCCGACCTCCGGCTTAGCAGTCAGGGTCACTAACCACTAGACCAACAGGCCAGTCAAACCATACACAGGTATGTATCATGCATTCATACCCATGATTTTCCCCCCTGGCGCAATCGGGTAATAATAACGAAAATAACTAATTATATTTATTTAGAACGTATACCGGTAATTACTATTTAAAACTACATACCTACTTATTATATCAAACCGTGTAATGTTAAATTTCCATTTAATTTTCCTAATAGAGCAATTAATTAACTTCAAAGAGTACAAGACGTTTACCATTTTAATAACATAAAAAGAAACACTTTTACCAACAAATTTAACCTTTTGAATTCATTCTTATAAATTAAACCTATCGTGCCCTTACATCGATACCATTAAAATGATATTTCAAACTCGACTTTTCATTTGCATTATCAATTATTAAAATAGAATCAGTATCAAGCAACTAAATATTATGAATTTGCATAAGAAATTTATAACTCTTAATGAATTCAATGGAATATTAACTTTAGTCGTACAAAAATAGAGGTGAAGTTTGTCTATCAATAAATTCCTGGATCGTTAAGATGGGATATCAATCGCCCACGCGTGTCCGAACTCACAAGAACTTAATTAGTCGCTTCTCAACGAGTCCCTGAATGTTATTTATTGTCTGACAGACAATTCAACTGATTGTGCGTTATAAAGGCCTGTCCACAACAGTGGATATTCTACAAATTTGCAATTAGGGATTGCAATCCGGTGGTATTTTCAATCCGGCCGGGTCGGACATTCACCAACACTACACGATAATGTTTTTTTGCGTTAAAACTGACATAGATACTTAAATTGCTATCGTTTATAACCGTCTTATTGACTTGTTTTTTTATGAGGTTTCATAAGGAGAGAGATTGGAGCAGTTCTTGTGGCTTATGGCGGCACACAGCGCAAACAACGTAAGAAAAGTGTGTGTTCTTCCGCGCTACGGCCCGGTGACCGGTTTCGGTATATTTGTACCGGATCCGGTCAACGTCAAATGATTCCGGATTACCGGAACCGGCTTTCCGGATTGCAATCCCTATTTGCAATATATTACCTGAAATATATTTTACAACCCAATAAATTCTAACTGTACTAGAGTTTAGGCAGTTATCAAATTAATGAACTTGATTTTTAATAAAATAATGAACTAGATTTTATTTAATTGGTTCAATAAATTATTTTTTTAATGAGTGAGATCTTAAATAGGGTCAAATATCTCTAGCTAGATACAATAAAGTAAATATTAACAAATTACACTTTTTTACCCTAATTTTAACCAGAAAGCTTTTTTATCTATTCAGTCTTTAAAATATTTTAAATTTGTGAGATCTCAAATAAGATAAAATACAATTTCAGGGAATAAGCTAAAAAATGAATATCCGTTTTATTCGTACTATCCGAATAGTTATACCTACTAATCGCATCCAGATATTAAAATTAACAGATACTTTGGATATTCGCATAGCTAGTTAGTTGTACGTAGTAGGTAATACAGTCACTGAACGTGTCTCTATTCTCCTATTCTCTAAAACAGAGCCATTACAGCGGAACTGACATTTTGTCGCTCCACGACAGCACTGCGCGCACAGCTGTGTCCTTACAGAATGGCACGCCTTAGCCCGGTAAACCTGCTTGACAGCCGGGTATCCTCGCCGATGTGAACGCGTCTTAACGCATACCTCCGCAGTCGACAACTATTTCAAAAGAAGACGGATGCACTCTTATGTCACACGGAAATAATTACGACAATAAACATTTATCACATTCACCGCATACCGTAAAAAATTACTTTAAAAAATAAGTTATTTCCATACCGAATTCTAATTTACGATATCAGAGTAAAGATAAATCTTGTAATGAGTAAACTGATATCTTATAATTAGATTGTAAGTTTGTAAGGTGAAATGACGCCTCTAATTTATTGGCCTAGAGTTTGTTCGCTGTTGGAGACAGTTAATCTTAAACTTAAGATATAATTCAAGCTTAAGTTACAGGTATATTTCAACATAAATATACCTGAGTAGGTAGGCACTTTCATAATAATATATTTGTATATAATTACTAAGCATGTTGTTACTTTACCGTGTGTAATATTTTCCAAGCTCAGTGTAAATTTTGCCTTAAAATATTTTAATCTGACACCTTACATACTTTATTCTCTTATATTTTTTAAATAATAATAATATAGTAGGCGTCAATAAGGCTAATTTATATGGGTAGTGTTAACATAACTTAACAGTTACTTAAATTGTTACAAGAATTGACGTATATATGTGGTAGGTAGGGTACCGGAAATATTTATCGTAAGTAAATCGGTTTCTGTTTACGCGAAATATCTTTTAATTTCACCTTTACTAACTAAAATATGACATGATTTTGTCTCATTTGAGTAAACTTTTGGCCAATGTCCAGAAAAGAAGTTAAGAAAACTATTTATATTTTAACAGTTTACGAGATTGTTAAAGTGGAATTATAACAATGCGTTAAAGTCAATGGTCAAATGGCAATGTCGGCATAGAGATAGAACTTTAAAACGAGAAATATTTAAAAATAAAAAAACCCGCCTGCAATAAGACAGAAACAAGATAACCTTCAAATTTAATGTCATGCAGTCGGCGGCACGATGTTAAGTTCAACAGAATTCACTCGAGGATATTTTTTTTTCTCAGGCAGGCAAATCCGACATTATGATGTTTTAAGAATTTCATGTACCTACCCAGTGACACTCGCGTCATTGAGGGTTAATCTAATGACGTAACATTTTGTAAAATCGGTTGAGCCATTGAGGAGTTTTGAGCGAACTTGGGAACATTGGAAGGATACATACATACATTCTTACATAGGTATATCTCATCTCATCAACTCATCAAACACCTGTTATTTTGTTTTGCCGGCCGATCCCCACTAGCACTTTAGCGGCGCAAACTGATATAATACTATTCTTATACCCGTATCCGTATCCCGATCCGATATTGTCATATCCGTAACATCCCTAGTTGTGACTGACGTTGGGGCCAACGTGTGGAGTCGGCGTTGGACATTATGAAATCATTTCTAAGTATTTTATATTTTTAATATTTACAGTAACTACAGTTAATAGTTGTATTTAAACCTAAGGGGAATCTCAAATTATTGAAACGTGATTCCACATCTTGGCCCATTATAGGCTCCGTTAGAATCGATAATGTCAGCTAAAAGTCTAGACTCGACCAGAGTCCTTATTAACTATTTTTTTTTTCGTATTCGCGGCAAGCCCGCGCGAATTGTCACATACGCGGTGCGCATAAAGATGTCCGCGCGCATGCGCGATGCATTTCTAAGCGCAGCTTTCTTTAGACCATTATGTCAAGATTTTGACAGTCAAAAGCGCGGGCCTGACGCGAAAATGAAAAAAATATAGTAAATTAGCCGTCTAGGAGGAGTTCAGTGACATACACACGCACACAAGAAATATATATATATATATAAATAAAGATAAGGGCCCAGACAGTTAATAATGTTAATAAATATGATTTTACTAAACATAAAATAACTTATTCCACGGTAGTCTTAAACGTAGTTATTATTAAAGAACATTATGATGTAACTTATAAGTAGGTATATAATCTAGAGACATCTTTGATAGAGTCATTTCCACATCCTGGTGTAATGCAGAATTCAACGTTATTACTGGCATGTTGGTCTAGGGGTTAGTGACCCTGACTGCTAAGCCGGAGGTCGTGGGTTCGATCCCCACCCAGGATAAAACTTTGTGTGATGAGCACGGTAGTTTATTCTGTGTCTGGGTGTTGTTTATCTAGAACATGTATGTATTTAGAAATATATAAGTATATTTATAAGTTGCCTAGTTTCCATCTCAGTTTGGGATCAGATGGCGTTGTGTGCGGTGTCCCAAGATATTATTATTATTATCTGCCTTTAGCTAACGATAATATCGACTAGAACGAAGTAGTTAATAATGTTATTATGTGTAATTTACTAAGCATTAAATTACTAGTTTGAGAGTACACCAACAAGTACTATTAAAACATTATTAAATAATTTCTGAGTATTTTTAATTCAAGGCGGTTTCAAGGGACATCTCAAGACATTATCGGGAAAGTTGTTCCCGCTGAGCGTCATTTCCACATCCTGGCAGATGCCTATCTTTAAAACTAATGTGCGTTATCTATTTACGGTTGCATTAACGTGGCCCGATAACAGGGTTGCCACGTTTAGAAAAATATGACGGGTAGGTTTTTTGCTCTGCGGATTGAGAATCTTATTTTACATATTTATTGTATATGGGCAATCATTGTAAATTTAATATATTGAAATACTTACTAATAAAATAAATTCATGGATCTACTAACATCTGAATATAAAATTGTTTTATTATTTCCATAAGTCATCTTTTTTAAAATATTTTTTTACTTTTTTTTATTATTGAATCATAAAACACAATTTACAATAATCATAGCACAAATAAACCACTGAGGTTTGTCCTTATGCTACGGAAGTCGGATCTCAATACAATTGTTGATGAACTTAAATCTAAATTTAGGTATAATTAACGCAAAATTGTACGCTCTGAATGAATAAAGAAGCACATTCAAGGTAATAATCTATTTATGTTTATGGTCAACAATAAACCAGAAAATTCTTTAATACATTTTTAATAGTAAGTATTATAATCATCATATCAGCTTAAAACTTTGATAATGAGTACATATGTTTAGCATTTCGTCATTAAATATTCAAACTAGTGTAAGTAAAGAATAAATATAGATAAGTGTGTCTAGAAGTTATGCGTTAATTAGTTGTATAGTGATGATGACGTAGATGTTTAAAAATAAAAACAATTATACTGATACAAAAATCTTATCTTGACAATTTCCTCCTGCTTATCTTCGAACGGATATTGTGAAGGTATCTATAGAGAATAATATAGAATGCGTGATGTGATGGCGGTTAAAATTAGTCACAGTATAAATATCATGATAAAATTATTTTTCTCGGGATGTTTACCGAACAACATGCGACAGATAATAAAACAAGCACGAATATTATTACTTAACTACACAATAACACAAATTTAACACCATTTATGCGATTATTCGATCGTTATGGTAAGTCAATAAAGAGGTAGGTAGGTACCTATTGTGCGGATATAGTTAGACCCATTGACGTAGAGAACAGGACTGCGCCACCTCACAAAATTGAACAAATTTAGAAAGAGACAACGCTACTTTGTGCACAATACCTCTCAAAGGCCGGTCACGCTTTGCAATAAATTTTTACTACTTAATAGGGATGGCGCACTCCTGCGGGTCAATTTACGTATTTAAAGCAGTGCAGTTGTAGTTCAGTTGCAGTTAAGTTTCGATTAAAATAGCCATTTTTGTATTCTTGTAACTTTGGGATCGATCTCAAATACACTTGGTCAAGTATGCATCTCGAGAGCGCAATAACGACATTCTAGTACGGTGCGCAAGCGTTTTTGAGGTCGATCCCAAAGTTACAAGAATACGTAAATTACAGTTTTAATCGAAACTTAACTGCAACTGCACTGCTTTAAATATGTGAGTCTATATATCAACACAATAACACAAGTTTAACACCGCTTAAGCGATTATTCGATCGTTATGGTCAGTTAATAAAGGATAATCATTTTCAATTCAGTCAGCGGAAATGTGAATATTATTACGGTTTTATACTCTAGACGCTTTATTGTGCAATAATCTTTCATTATTTCCCAACGCAGCTGTAGTACTTATTACGTTTTAGTAATAAAATATAATCTTCCTTCATGATGTAGTTAAAAATTTACGCTGGGACCCGAGTGCTATTGGTGTTTATACACATCTTATAATTTACGTCTCCACGCTTCAATAAAACCTAACTTTTATAGGTAGGTACCTATAAGTATCTAATAAAACTAATACGGCTTACTCTTACACAGTTCTATTTTCAAATACTAGTTCAGTTTTGTATCTATTGACCACAGCCTCCAACTCCACAGACTTCTTACGATATTCTGCAACAGTTAATATTATAATACGTACAGATATTTGGTCTCCTCACTATGCATTCCCTATCCCACTTTAAAAAATCTTCAGAACTCTTCCCGTATTGAAGCCACGTCTCTAAATGAGTCTGATATAGGTCCAGGGATCTTATCTTACAAAAAGTGATATACCTAACAATAAAACACGTAGCAAAAATATTTGTTATAAGTACCTGAGGTACTCCATTTCATTTTGACAGCCCTAGCTATACAAATTTACATAAAAATTAACCATCCAACTGACAGCACCAAAAACAGGTACCTGATGACGTGTTTCTAATAACTCAATCATTTTACTAGAAATTAAGAAATCACTTTATTTAGATTACATTTTTATTCTGTTAACGTGTATGTTATTATTATAACAAATTGACGTTATTAATAAGACCATAAGAAAACCATTACCGAATAATTAATATGCGTAGATGATAAAGATGTAAAATTTTAAACATTAAATATAGACAAGGAGATTAGATTTTTTATTGCATTTTTTTCCATCGTTAAAGTTGATATTTGATGCTCTGTGCAAGGCACTTTTATGTATAAAAAATATGTTACATCAAAAACGATAAAATAGGGTATTTCATTAAAATTCATATTACACGAATGCGTAGGATTGGCGTATTGTTTGAGCTTGTTAACAAGACCGACTTGTCTCTCCCACATAGCTCGTTGATAAAGACATTAAATTGGAAACATATTTTATATGTAGAGCTCAGTTCTATCTTAGTACATGAACCCACAAATTATCTAACAGATATTATGGAAAACAGCATAAACTCGCGTCAAAATTCTAATAAGTAGAGAAATAGAACTTAGTACCTACTACATTTTCAACATCAACAATCAGTTCATTCAATTGGATGAATGGCACTTGACAGCCACAAATAAATATTTTATTCCTTTATTCCATAACATTAGCTATTCTCAATCCTTTTCTATCCTGTTTCGAATGTGGTAAGAGAGAGGACAAAATAAATATATAATAATAATAAATTTTGATAATAGTTGTAACTTCCTAAATGAATTTTAGCATAACCGGGTCCAATTATGAACAGCCATTAGTGTACCTAAGTCAGTAAAGTCTTTCCATCGTATACCTATAAGTAGATAGGTATTATGCAACTATAAAATTTTGAAATATGTTTATGTTTTTCTGTTAAATAAAATATTGTATATCGTTTATCAATCATAATAATTTATTATAAAAATGACATGACAATGTAGAAGGTAAAAATAATACCTACTTAATCAAACACTCGGAGGCATCTTAATGCTTTGTTTACGGGGCAACATGTTATCTTAAAAAAAGTACATATTTTATGTGTCAACCTGTCACTAATAAAAAGTTTTTCTAAACATACTTACATTATGATGTTTAGAAACGCTGACGTAGTTGAGCGTCATCGATGCGGCGATGCCTGTGTGTAATACCAATTTTGCTACCGAATTTTGCAAATTTTCAGTAAAAAAAAAACATTTTTTTTAAATACATCTAGCGAACCTATAAGACAGGTAACTTTAATTACATTTTTTTTTATTAACGGACAAAAAGTACTCTCAAACTCGGAACAAATTTATAGCACCGCACAAATTTGAGCTCGTGGCTTTTGTTTCAGGACACCAGGCCCCCCTTATTTATACATTTGATTTTACAAATCGTTACAACAATGTACCTACATAAAAGTGCAGTACGGTACTCTTTGTTTGCCTGTGTTAACTAATAACAGTTATTTATAGTTTGTGAGAAATGTATTCTCTCTCTCTCTCTGTGTGTGTGTGTGTGTGTGTGTGTGTGTGTGTGTGTGTGTGTGTGTGTGTGTGTGTGTGTGTGTGTGTGTGTGTGTGTGTGTGTGTATGTGTGTGTGCGCGCATGCGTGGTGCGCGTGTGTGTGTATGTGTGTCATAATTACACTGGAATTACAATCTGCATTATAGTCTATATCTGTCAAATCTCTTCTCCAATTGAGAGTTAAACAAAACTGCGCAAGAACTGCGTACAGAGGTTACTTACTCAGGCCTCATTCGCACGAGCGTATTTTTAACGAGCGTTAAAAAAGCGCTCAAACAGAACATATGTATTCCCAAGTACGCGTTCACACGACAACGCGTCGTATTTTATCGCACAGTATCGTATTTTCAACCTTGGGCGTTGAGAATAGATCACATCACATCGAGAGACCGGGTCAGTTTAACGCACGTAAAAAAAACACTCGTGCGAATGACCTATCTATACGTGGACATCAGTGGCGGAGGGTCCTTAGAACACTATTACTTTCTGTTTCCCTTTGGATTGTAGTTATTTATTTATTTATTTTATTTATTTAAAACTTTATGCACAAAGTTGTACAAAGGTGGACTTAATGCTAAAAGCATTCTCTGCCAGTCTACCTTAGTTACTTAGTATTATAATCTGACTGCCTCTGTGGCGCGGTGGGAGTGTGTCCGACTGCTACGCAAGAGGTCGTGGGTTCGATTCCCACACGGGACACCACTTTGTGTGATCCACAAATTGTTGTTCCGAGTCTGGGTGTAATTTGTGTCCGTGACTTGTATGTTTGTAAAGTCCCCCGTGACACAGGGCTTGTACCCCACTGCGGGAGTTGTCTTTAAAAAAAAATAAAAAATAAAAAAAAATTATAGGTACAAATAACCATATCCAAAAAGATATATTTTGTATCGAGTTACCTCAGAAAAAAAATAAGCTTTCGCTACTGGTGGACATGACATTAGGTAGGGTAGGTACTCAAAAGTACGGCGACTGTACTGATATTTCATTAAAGAGTTATATGGTATAGGTACCCATTTGTCGCCAACAGCAATTTACATAGTACCTTCCTACGACATGAGCATTTCTTCATAAATCTTTAAGACCACCCCTCTGTCGGCAAGCCGACGGCGACGTAGTAAATTAGCTGTCTTCGGCGGTAATCCCCACAACGTGTAACCGACAGTTTCAACAGAAACGATTCAAACGCTTTTCCCACCATATAGGTACTAGTATAGTATTATATTATCTGTGATATAGGTAAGTCCTTCTATAACTACATACCTATATCTTGTACATCTATATACTTAAATCCCCTTGCGTAGAGAAGGAAAATATTATCATATGCAATATTGAAGATGAAAGCAAGGTAAAAGGTAAGAAAAATATTACGTTATCCGAAACAGGATAGGAATGTCAAGGGATATTTAATCAAATGAAAGCATTTTGTAAGTGGGTCTACATCATGGTTCACTTTAAGTACATACTTATTACGATTTCGTTTGCGTAGTTTGAATCATGATGTTCAATTACCAACAGTGGCAGATTTAAAGCTAAATCTATGACTATAGGTTTTATTAGAAATCATTTTTTTTTTTATAAAAGATAACTAGCAATGTGGGATTGAGTTCCACATTACTAGCAATCTTGTTAACCCCTCCAGCTAAGCTCAAAGGCTTGTGTTAGGAGTGGGTTCACGTCGGTAGTATAATGAGTAGGATTCGAACCCGCGACCTCACGATTACGAGACCGAGGCTACCGCCGCTTTGAAAATCAATAAAAAAATATGCGACGTTTTTCAAAAATAATATCAGCGTTTTAAAAAAGTTAATTATAGGTATATATTATGAATTAAAGCGCATCATTTACCCTAAAATTGCTTGACGTTTCAACCTGGTTACACCAGCCGTGGTCACAAGCGAACTGTTGCAGCGATATTACGGCCGGAGCAACCTGGTCGAAACGTCAAGCAATTTAAAGGTAAATATTGCGCGTTGATTCCCATATAACAAATAGTTTTAATCATTCAACGCGAAAGTTTAAATGTTAGTATATTATTTTTTATTGATTTCAGATAGGTACGAGATGAGTTATTAGACTAATTAGTCATTCGGGTTTATTATAAACGCCAGCTCAGCCCAAGCATTCACAATTAAAATCTCCCCTCAATATAAGTCAACGAGCATAGTTTATTTATCTTTGAGTTGAACTCTACCACTGATTAATCTAACTATATAACTTACTACGAATATACAGCTATTCTCTAACATACACCATTTGCCCTTACACCAGCAAATCGGAAGTAAAACATAACTTTCCTTTGTTCGGAGCGTGGTCCGTCGGAACACATTCGATAAAGATAAATTTAGCGATAAACGTCATCGCGTTGATTTACGACTAGCGCAATTAGCATCACTAATTCTGATTGAACGATAACATGAATCTCTTGTCAATATATCTACTTTATTACTATTCATGTCCAATAAATCTATTTTTATGTTGTTACAAGAAACAAAGAAAAAGTTAATCAGCCGCGAAGAATTCCACGAAGTTACCGTAAACCGTAGCCAGAAAAAGTTTCAGTTCCTATTCTTCAAGTTAGCTCCAGTTAGTCGTTGAAAATATTTAGGAATATAATACATTCAATATTACATAGGATATTAATAAAATTATGGTAACTTTTATTTTAAAGATTACTTTTAAAAAACTACTAACGGTTTACAGAAAATTATAATAATAATAATATCTTGGGACAATTCACACTACGCCATCTAATCCAAACTAAGCAAAGCTTGTACTATGGAAACCAGACAACTGATAAACATACTTATGTATGTATTTCTAAATACATACACATTATAGATTCATAACACCCAGACACAGAATAAAACATCGCGTTCATCACACAAAGTTTTATCCTGGGTGGGGATCGAACCAAGGACCTCCGGCTTAGCAGTCAGGGTCACTAACCACTAGACCGACAGGCCAGTCTCCACAATTAGGTGCACCAAAAGCAATGCCATCGTGAGTTTCCAAACCTTTTCTTTGTTAGAAGCCAGATAGGAGAATTCAATCGAAGTGTTTCTTAGAATCATATAAAAAACAATACATTGTACAAATAAATTACCACTATCCAACAATTTTCCTTCCACGAAAATACTGAATCTCGTTAAGCCGTTGAGTGCAAAATGTGGTTCCAGATCGCGGAGCCTTTCAATCAGTGTTCGTTTATCTACCAAGTTATCTATCAACGTCCAAATTGCTGGCAACTACTAATTAATAATACAAAGTTAGAAGCTATCTAGTTAACGGATATTTAGCTTTTCGGTAGATAAAAATAGCTTACATTTTTGTTACGCAAATATAGACTCAGACAACCATCTATCTAGAAATTGCCGAAAGTACAGACATAGAGAATAATTAAGTTTTAATTTTTCGAAACTTCGCTTACTTAACATACTGTCAATCTAGGTTCAAATTCAAGTTCCTTGTCCAAATCTGTGATTGACGAATGGGATTTTAATTAACACTTATTTAGATAACCTTATAGATTTAGAACCGAAACACACAAACACCAGCATTGTCATATTATTCAATACCTAGTCAAAACGAGCATTATATTATCCGAAAACAAATGTGATGGATGTCGATTAAATATCTATCTATAGTAGCCAAATCGATCGATAGATTTAATATTGAAAGTCGTGAGGTCGCGGGTTCGAATCCTACCCATTATACTCCCGACGTGAACCCACTCCTAACACAAGCCATCGAGCTTAGCTGAAGGGGTTAACGGGATTGCTAGTGATGTGGGACCCACAATCCCACATTGCTAGTTATCTTTAAAAAAAACACCTATTAAATTGAGAATATCTTTACCGCATAGTGTCTATTGATAAAATGGCAGGAAATATTGAATAAGTAAGAAATATAAAACGTGTCTATCAGCGAATGACACATTTTCTGATTGCCAACACGGCTCTTTATTCGTAGGTGAGCGCGACAGGGCGACATTCATTGATACAATTTAAAACTGGCAATTGACATTGACAAAATGGATTCTAGGTACGTAGGTACTATTAATATAATAGCCTCTCTGAAACTCTGAAAATATAAGTAGAACCTACATATAATTTATGTTGTATAAAGTTGTATTTTGCGTAACATCTAAACTAAGAAAATCAATTTTGATTTGGTTTTTACTTAATGGTTTCTCCATGAACATTTATATGCATATTTATAAACAGTAACGACAATTCCGAGTGAAGTCAAAGCAGGTCACTAGTAAATTATAAAACCATACAATAAGCTATGACGTCATAAGTTACTATTACCTACATACAAACTACTACAAACCCTAAACTAAATACTGACCCTAATATATTCATTCAGAATTCAATTTCATTTAGATCCTCGTCAACGTACACTCATAAATGTTATCATCAACGTTTAATGTCACTAAGTATACCTACGCCCAAGTTCCCAGTGTGCCAATTACAGAACATGATTAGCACTTTTAAACAGTTCCACTTCAATTTCAGTACAGAAAGGGAACTAATCCACTTACATTACCCGCCTTTTTCTGTTTTCACCGAAGATTATTACGTAATAGGTACACGAAAAGTTTCCATTTTCAATTTCCTACAGGCGTAGAACATACCGACTGTTTCATAATTGTTCTTAGTCAAATAACATGTTTGCGAAATGTCACAGGTGCATTGAAAGAGTAGGACTATACAAAAGTTACAACATCGATTTTCGCTAAAATATTCGCTTCATCGAGCTTAACGATCAGGGGACGAAGAACAGATAATTATTTTGGTTGACGACTGACAATATTTCAAAGGCAGATGTTTGATTCAGTAAGGAATTACATCTCCCTTTTTATAATGCCCTCACAAAGGGGAACTTCATTATTATTACTTTTTGTTACGGTTTTCTTACGGTCGCCTACATTTCATGAAGATTTTATAGGAATAATACATTTTAGAAGGATAATTAAGTTTGAAGCGGCCCCAATGGATTGTTACTTTGAGAATTGAGAACCATTTAACTAGTTCTAAATTAAATAAGTCATTTGAGGATACATCGATTGTTATTTGTAAGGATTCATTCGTAGGTGGCGTGAATACCTGACTGATGACGAAATGTATTGTTTCAAGGCAAATTTTCAGCATAAACGCAAAAGTAGGTAGGTATGCTACCTAATTAACTTCAATACAATTGTACAAATTATATTGTTTATTACCTACTTATCGAACCATAGAACAATTTTAATGAACTTCTATAGGTATAGCCTGTTAGATGTAGACAGCTCAAAATCGATAGCTGTGGTCGAAGTCTTCGAGTGAAGTCTATGTTCAGCAATGGATGTCTTTAGGCTAATGACTGATGATACAACATATTGCATTAAGACATCGTGTATCACTACACCAGGTCAACGAGTTGATACAATTTATACCTAGGTACCTACTTAGTTTATTGCAAATAAGAATTGTTAGGAACAAATAGTGTGTAGGTAGATTACAAATGAGTCGAGCGAACAAAAGAAAGTACATTGAGCATGACATTGCGATTATAGCAAACGTGACAGTAAATGTAGGCTCACATCAATTAGCGTTAATCTTGGCGTTTACAAGCGTTACGTTCAACCATAGAGCTCTGAATAATACGACAATAGAAATAAATGTCCCTTATTTGCATTTGCCGGAAGAATTCCCGCATTTCAGCATGTTGGAAAAACACCATGTTAACCAATTCACATTCCTATATCGCCTCTCCCTTTCAAGAGTGTTATTCTTTCTGTATGAATGAAAGGGACCCTTTACTTATTTTCTTATTATTAAGTAGAAGTAGTGGTAGATTACTAAGTTTTCTTTGCTCTTAAAAATACAAACGTGAGTAATTGGGTAATGTAGCCGCTATTGGATTAAGAAAATAGGCAAATATCTATGTTCTTTAATCGAATTTGTCCACACACTTACATTACTTAGATACGCTACTTAATTCCCGAAGAAATTATACGCTTCGTTAGTAAAGTTTATTCGTATATTACCTAGTTTAATGAAGACGGGGAAAGTTATTATCATGCCACAATAACATGAGGGGTTCAAATGTGTCCGCGAGGTGCAATAACGTATACTTTATTACACACCTGATCCTTTAGTATATAAATTAATTAACATTCAAGTGATGAACGTGTGAATTATGAGTCGTAATACCAGAATGAGTGTTGAGCTCTGGGAATTGTATCTATAGGTTTTATACGAAATTAATTACCCACATAAAGATACTCAAAGTATCGTAAAGTCAAATGTCTTTATATCACGCGTCAGTGCAATTAATAACATTAGCTAATGTTTAATATCTACTTACATAAATATTTTTTTTATTTACATTCAAAATTGATGAATAACTTATTTCATAACAGCTCAAATGATTATTCTGAAAACACATTTGTTTGGAAATTGACAGTTTCAATAATCTATGTTCCATTAGGTACTATGGAATTATGTCAATCATTCCATACAATGTGGAATGATTGGCATGTTCGACTTGTTGGTATTGTTTCCTTTCACCTTGCTACTTCAGGCATACTACCTAGATTAGAATGATTTAAAAAATTAACTAATTTGCAAAGGTGACTAATCGACTAACTAACTGCCATGTTTCATATTTCATGTTTGTCTCTATTGCCCTAGCCATTTCTGTTCTAAATGCGTTGTTAAATTTCACGCAGTTTTCAATCAAACATGCTACACCAGTGTTGATTGAAATTTCACATTTCGCACAGACGGTAGACGAGTCAATCAGACTCTATTAGCGAACATCGAGTAGTGGACAGTATTGACTGGGAAATTATTGATTTGTGCCTAATTTCCGGTTGATTGGAGCCCGCACCGGCCTGCGGGCGACGGGCGTGGACGCGGTCAGCTCCGTAACTTAGCACATGTGAGCGATTAACTCAGACATAAACGAGATAACGTGTGATTCGATACCCGCTGATTGGATATCGTAATCGTATCGTACGTATTCGATTTAGATTAATGTATCCTTTCGTTTACTTAACGTAGGACGGTTCAGATAAATGTTGATATTTTCAAATGTTTCGTGATTGGAATCAGTGGTACCTACCTAAGTTTGTATTTTATACCTATAGCTTTTAATGGTGACACTGTGGTCAGTTGACAATGATTGGGAGATATGTAATCAACTAAAATTACCGGAATAGTTTTAGATCTAATGTTCTAAAACTATTGTCACTATTCTGATAATTTGATTACGTAATAGAATAACAAAAAGAATAACATTATAAAATAAAAAAAAACATTAAGTTTGTTGCAAACCAATATACGCAACAACATTTTATGATTTCTTTAACTCCAGACACAAAAGAAGTGTTATATACTTTCGTTATTCGCTATGTTTGTTAAGAATCCATTCAGTTGTTTAGAAGATAAATATTTTTGTATCATATCACTCTTATTGATTGAAGTGGTAAGTACCTACATTATCTTGTGTTAGGTATACCTACAAAATCAGTTATATAGAGTCTAGTTTGCAATTTTTCCTGTTTTTTTTTTATATAGAGCTGCATAACCTAATCAAGACCTATTCTTATTTTAAATTAAATGAATTCTAAACTATTTATTGATTAATCTACAATATCTAATGGTTTACATAACGTAGTAACGTGGTATAGATACATTATATAGGTAGATATCAGTGATAAAAGTGAGAAATGACTAAGTAGACGTTTTGGAATGTAAATTCCGACTTATGATAATGATACATTCATAAATATGTCAGTAATTATGTATATCTACAAACAAAATTTAGGTAAGGTACCTATGTCTAATAACAATAAACAATGAGCAATAAATAGAACACGGTATAAACATGTTCTGTTAATAAAACTAAATCGTAGAATAAGTATTTACTTACCTACATACCAATTTTAACATGTGCGATTTCTAAAAATGTACTGTGCGAAGAGTAATATTTCTGCTAAAAATAGATGGTACCACTTGGGTATTACAACACGGAAGCGTTAGAGCGATACTTATGAAAATTAAATCATACAACAAACTAACCGTAACGGACCGTAACAGTGAGTTTAACAGAATAGCCTAGTAAATGAGTTGTTCATGGCAGGACAGGATGTGTGAATGTGTTAGTGTGTACCAACCCTCCATTTGAATGACCCTTGGCCAGTTCGCGAAAGGTTAACAACTAAAGGTCGTATACTAAAAACTGGTCATGTTTGCAACTTATTTAGTCACAAGGGACGCATATTTAACGTCTCCAGGTACCTACTATGTTTACAAAGTATGAAAGTTCAATCTAAATGTTATCTAGTGCTAAACCTTGTTCAATTTTATGAGAAGGATCCAAATTCTCAGTAGACAAAACTATTCAAATTAGATAGGTGCCTAAGGAAATAACCATCCGTTCCTACGTCAATACTAATTATAACTGCAATAAATTACTTTACAAATTTACAAAGTTTGATCTCATTACCTAATATAACCTACATTAGATACCAAAGTTATTTTAAAACCAAGCAGCTGATTACCTGATAATATAATAAATATATCAGCAAGTTGCGAACGTAAACATAAAGAATACAACAAAGATAATCTGTAAATATATCTCGTGATAAGGGACAGTGAGTGAGCCAATCTCCCCTTGAAAATTATTTTTCACGCGCGTCTGTGCGTCGCGATACCATCTACATACAACCGGCGAGAAAATATTTTAAAAACAATGAAGGGCATTCACTTTTATCAACGCATCGTCGCTCGAGGGGTTATGCTGAAAAGGAGCGGTGAATAGAAATCCCTACGGCAGCGCCGGCAGGCTATCAGTACTGTGAATGGCTATTAACCACCTCGGGGCGACGATAACGATGAAAGGCGACGTTACATTAATGTATACGGTGTTTGCCCTCACTCATTACCTCGTCCTCGGGTTGACGCAGCATCATCGGCGGCCCCGCTTCCCGCTGCTCATTCACTGGGGAACTGGCACTGTCACTCACTGCACTGCTATTCACGGGCGTCCCGGAATTGTCAGCCTCGATAACTTCCCACGGCACATCGTCGTTGTACACCTCCACGTTCATCACCCGGTCCCCGGAGTGGAACCTCCACGGCAGGTCGGTCCCGCTCTGTCGGGGCCGGCGCCGCTTGTGTCGCACTTTGTGACGCGTGAACCTGCCGAAACCACCACCTCGGCCTTCCTCCAGCATAGCATCGTACAGCGAGTCCAAGTTTACTTTCAACTTGTGACGCCGGGTAGTTCTAGGAGCCGACGTGGTGATAGGAGCCGGTGTGGTGATGGGGTCCCGGCTGAGACCCTCGGCGTCCCACAATTGTATTCTGAGGATGTTATCGTGGGAGGGAATGTGGGCGCGCGCGTACGCGAGCGCGAACACCGCGAGTGCAAGAGCGAGCGCGCGCGAGGACCCGTCCATGTCTGTCGGCGGCCGCGAGCCTACTGAAGCGAGCGCTCGTCGCTGCGATTTTCCCGCGCTTTCCCGATAACGCTACGAGCCAAGTACTACGAAGCGACGAGTTGCACGCATTCGACATCAACGCCGCGCCTCCACACAACTTCACTACACAGTATATCGCATACTCTTTATCGCGATATGATTAATTCGATAAGGAGTATTACACGTATCGTGTCGCACCCTGATAGCGATTACCGCACGCAATTACATCATGAAAGAATAAATAAAACAAAATATTCCAACTAAATAAATTCTATTCCCATAATTTAACAAAACTGTTGTGACAACTACAAATTAATCACTTTGTACTACAATCTTAATAGCATTTGAAATGCAATGATTACATACGATACATTCTTGCGAAAATAGGTAACTAGTCTATAGGAAAACAATCTCTCGCTATAGAATTTAATATTAGTTAATCTAGAGTTAAAGAGCAAAGCAACTGCAACTGTAACAACTAGGCACATATACTAAGTATTGTTTCATACAAAATGCGCAATAAAGTATAGGTAATACCCACACCTGTACCTTTTAGCGGTATTGTTCTCTAATAATGAAATCACTCATAAATTGTACAACTGTCAATAAAATTAATTGGCATTTTAAATAAAATTATCCGTAATAAAAAGACAAAGCTGTGTAAATAACAACAATGTATACACTTGAAGAAACAATATCTGTAGATACTTACATAAATAAAAACAATCATATAAGTACTTCACAAACCAATAACTTCAACCCACGTGTTGCACCTATAATCTACTAAGTACGTTTTTAACTAAAATAGTAAATGGCAAGTAAATAGAGGTAATCTTAAAATAGTGCAAACTGGTTCATAATCTCCGTAATATTATTTTTATAACCCATATCAAACAATGTACTCATTTTCTATTATGTGGACTCTACCAAAGACAATATAAGATTAAAATAGATCACTGTTGCGTTTGGCCTAAAGAACAGTAATGTTATTTCAGTTGACATTTAACAACCCACATAACTATCCAAAACACTAAGGTGTTTTTAGCATTGACGTATAGACAGGGACCGTGCCATCCCTTTCAATTAAAAGTAAATATTGATTGGAAAGCGTGAAAGAGAGATAAACTCGTGCGACCTTTGACAGGTATTGTCCACAAAGTAGCGTTGTCCCTTTTTAGAGAGTGGTAAATTTTGTGAGGTTATGGGACAGTTCTGGTCTCTATGTCAATGGTCTTTAGCGGAATCATGGACATAGAGACAAGACTGCGTCTTCCCTTTCAGGTAAGAAGTAAATACAGGCTGCAAAGCGTAAGAGAGACAAAACACGTGCGGCCAATAGTTGCCTTTTTACTCGACTGCAAGGAAGGGTTATGATTTTCTAAAAATCTGATTGGTCCACGTCACAGGTTTATGTATATGTTATGTAACTTTGACATTAAGGAAATGAGACAGATATTGCCCGCAAAGTCACGTTGTCTATTTCTGAGAGTGGTCAAATTTGTTTAAAGTCTATGGGCGGAACAGCAGCAATGGTAAAAAAAGACGTAATTAGTTTATTTGTATCGTGTGACATTCAGCCTGATCCCTTACCTACCCCGCAAAAAATGGCCGAGAGGATTACCATACTGAATATTGGCCGTATTTTTATCTTTTATTGTCATTGGACTCTACGGACTTTAACAACAACAAAATTGTTTTTAAACACTGTTTGAAAAACATATCCCGCCAAACATTTCTAATGTTTTTGTAAACATCTATGTGATGTTTCTGAAACATCGTTTTCCAGTGAATTCGTAAGATACAACATATTTTGTTCTCGTAGAACTTAACAAACTACAAAATTTGGAATAAAAATACATGGCATTGCAGTATAAAACAACATGCTTTTATTTAAACGTATAGTTAAATTGACTTGGCAAGCTTGAAATACAACCGGCCGTAAAGTACCTACTACGCTTTAAGCATATTGGCCAATCAATCTTGGCTGACATACTGAATGTTAATTTTTGGTTTTACATTGAAAAATATTTTATTCATTTTACATTTAGGCCTGACCAATATAGAATCCATTGAACCAATTCCTTATTCTAAAATCATCATTAGTCGTCCTTATCACAGAGCGTGACGTCCCTACGGCAAATTTTATTTTTTTCTGGTAAAGCTGAATTCAATTTAAGCAACGTTGTTTCACAACATAAGTAAATACCTAACGTCGCATGTCTGATGACCAATGCAAATTAAAAAGACATGAACGAACGGTAGGTAAATATTATTGGTCGATCGTTGGACATTGACAATAGCAGTTACGTATTGCACTTCTATTCTTATATTTTTTTCCATTTAATTCGCCAAAGTGCAAAGTTTGTTGGCAATCATAAAGAAATGAAAAATATCGATCTCTCTTTCGTCTGGACAGACATCGTGATTCGTGACGTCAGTCAAAGAAATAGAAGCAATATTTTGACTTCAAAAAAGTTTTCTTATCGTGGACATTTTGTTTTCATTTCGTGTTTTCATTTTTGCGCGGTTATTTAGAATTTGTAGAAACAAGTAGTTCACATTCGATAATGCTCGTTAGGTAAATTCTAAGTGCATGCATGGGCCTTTCCCCACCTGCCTAACTTATTAAAATAGACCTACGTTTATCCAGCGTTTCTGATGACTGCCGAGCACATCCAGTTGTGAATAGTCCGCTTTAAGGCATAACAACCAAGCGAGCCAAATGTTTGTTATATTTGTTTTAGCAAATAAATACTTTGATAGGTTTACTATCTGTTTTAATACGAAATTACGCAAATTGTACAAAACCCGTTATGAAATTATGTAGATAAATCCTATTATGTAAAGCCGCGCTAAATTACTTGTATTTTATTAATGCATATTACTAACTTTGCAAGCGAATATTACGTTTTAATTTTAGTTTAATTACGAACATATTCTACATATAATAAAAGGCATTATCCAATAATAGGAAAGCAAGCTTGGCATTAAAAGCATTATCCAATAATATAATGGAGAGAAAGCTTATATGAAAACATCGCTAGAGCCGAAATCAGGACTATTTTTCTGGACAAGGAGTAAACAGTGAGTATACAAAGTTTTTGGTACAAAATAGTCTAATAAGTGATGTGTTATAGAAAATCGGTGGTATAATATGAAAAATTCTAGTTGTAAAGGGTCCTTTATATGACGAAGGTCTCATAATCTCGGGTCATTTAAAATTTACTTAAGGCATTGATTTAGTGTAGGTATATTTAACTTACTGTGATATTGCAAAAGGTTATATATTTTTTTTAATTGACAACACTAGCATAATAAAGCAACGCCCAATTATAAATAAAAGTTATTAATATACCTCAAATTTACTAAAACTACGATTCACTATTAAACATTTAAAAAAGTTTTTTAAATTTTGGTTGAGCGAGATAAAGCATACATTTTAACAATGTATTAAAATAGGGACGGGATCTACTTAGCTTGCACCGAACTAAAATGGCAATAATAATAATATATAAATCACAACACTTATCTAACAAGTTTATTGTCATTATAGAATGAGCCAACATTGAGCTCTAGGGTTTCAATATGCACAATGATTAATGTAAAGCTAGTTATTTTTAAATTTGATGTCCTTATTAAAAGATAATATAGTAGATGTGGTCTATCTGCGTGCTTATATAATTATAATAGAATAGATGATTATCATATCAAATCGGTATCTTGTTATAATTTCAATTCAATTTTTTTAAATGGCAATCAATGCCGATGTTGCCAAAAAATATAATGTGTAATTTCAAAAAGATATATTCTGTACCAGTTTGTATGAAATATATTTATAGGTCGAATTAATTACATTTTTATTAATATTGAAATAAATTCATGAACAATTCAAATTTTAACGAACATATTTTTCAAAACATTTTAACTAAAATATAGTCATCTACCTAATTAAAATTAAGTACTTGCTTAAAGCTTTTAAGCATATGTATTTCGTTATCAAAATGATAAGGCATATGTTATAATATTTATTAATCGCGAATACAACCAACATAATTCAACACCGCCAAGCAATATAAAAATAAATGTGATTTAATACTTCATACAGGAATGTTAGTTATGTGATTTGGAAAAATCGGTCATGGATTATACGTACAACAATTATATTACATTATATATATAAAAGACACTATTGTTTATTAATACTGTCTAAAACTATGATACACCAAGTTACTATCATACCCAGTCTAAGTATTATTATTAATATTATATATAACGACAAAACCAGTTAACTTTCTATACAGTGATTTAAACATTACAAATTGTACTAATATAATCACCAACGAAATGTACTTATATACATTGTTTATACAATATACCTCATTATACTATACATAATTGTAAGTGTCGTCTCAAAATACCTGTGCAAATATTTACAAAATATGCGTATAAATACATGCTCTGAATCTTAAATCGAGCCAAAAGCAACATTAAAGTATAACTTTTTTTTTTCTTAAATTTGAAGCAATGGTAACCCAAATTTATAGGCAGCGTGTCGATTTACCGCCACAATTATCTTATAGTAGTTTATGTATTATGCTTAGTGTGAATATCGATTATTGTGACTATTCTACTTGAGCTCTCTAATGTATGGTGCGGCTAGTAAGCCGTATCTATTTTTACATTTAACCGATATTGAAGAAACTTGTAGCAATAGAATACAACAAATTTCAAACTTGAATATAGCAATTAAAATTTATTAAGTTTGCGTTAACCCCGAAAAAACAAACGTGAAAAAAACAAAGTACTGTTAGGGATTCAGAAACCCTTAATTAATTTATCTAGGTTGGTCTGTTTTAAATGCATATTCACCACCACATATGGACCTATTATAAAGCTACTTTATTATTTTATAATAGTAGAGAAGAGAAAAGAAGAGACTACAATAAATTATTATCAAGTTATACAACTTAGCATAATACAAAACAATTCTAGTTAGGTGCCCGGTGTGTTTAAAATAATTATTATAATCGCTCAATAAATCTCATTGAACGTCATGGCCATGATCTACGCAGACGCACAATAGACAAAAAATGCTACTGCGAGTACAATCAACTTTATTTTAATTGTGTTTATTTCTATAAATCGTAGCCTTGAAACTGAATAGGCCAAATTAAATGCAATCACAAAACGCGTTTCGACGCGCTTGAATATGACATCGTCTGCGTAAGCCCTAATTTTATTTTCTTAAAGCATAAAAATGTGTAATAATAAGGTATTTTGAGAATAACTACAAACTGATACGTATTTATTTAGGTATACGATATTGGTCGCATAAAGTCAATTTACACATCATCTTAATATTACTACAAACAGATTATAATAGTACTATTTAGACATCGGTCCATCTTTTAAATTGTCTATACTTTATATTAGACTTACAAGTAATATAATCATCTTAGGATAAAAGCTGTGTTTACATTAAAATGCAACAACTATTTTTTATTTTGAACAACAATAATGGCAATACTCAAATGTTTAACATATCTGTATAATATAATTTCTATGGTTAGAGAGCACCAGCTCCAATGATCTAAGGGCCTATTGCACTACGACTATTCCAGGTGAAGTCAACACACTGCTGAAGTATTTAAATGTGTCGAAAATTATTCGGTATTTATTTACTAACATTTAAACTTTCGCGTTGCATAATTATAACTATTTATTATACGTGAATTAACGCGCACTGTTTACCTTAAAATTGCTTGACCACGGCTGGTGCAACCTGGTCGAATCGTCAAGCAATTTTAAGGTAAACGGTATTTATTTGACTACAAATCAGCCCTTTTTTAATTAAGAGACGTCATAATCGACACGCTCCGGAAAAATCGTAAGAAATGAGGTCTTGTGACGTCAAATTTTCTGTGGTCGAACCAGTTATGATTTTGGTCAAACATATTTTTAGAACACTTTGTGTACACATGTAAACAAATACTCTATTGCACATTAAACGCGTAACAACCGCGTGTTTCTAAACTGAACATCAACAGTGCGTTTAATCGTCGTATGCATAAGCCCTAACATTTATACAGCACACCGACTAGACCGTGATTGTTTAATTTTAAATACTATCCAAGCAGCTGAACTAAATTAACAACTAATACATTTTTTTTAATAATATAGAATGTGTCTTTTTAACTATCAATCACATAAAGGCCTTTAATGTCTTAACAATACTTGTGACTTACGTACAATCATGACAGAAAATGATTCCATACGAAGGATCGATTTGATCATTTATATCCCACGCATACTCGTTTATACCGTATATGTGATTGTACATTATACTTAAAGCTAAATGAATTATCCTATTCAAACATAGTAGCATCTTCTTATTGTCAAATTACACGACAAACCTGATAAAATAATATTTTAACTAAAAATATTAGCGAATAGTGGTGACTAATTATGATAGGTACAAAACAACATTTTTATTCATAAATTTATACTATAAACTAGTTTCCTAGGTAAACAAAATATCCAAAAGACTAATTAGTAAATAAACCTGACATTTAAACTGCCAACAGTTAAGTCTCAGTATTAAATTTTGTGTTAATTTTTTTTTTATCATTAATCATATCACAAAAAAAATTGACGAGAAAAAATAGTGACGTCATTAATCGCTGTTTGTATGAGATCTCCATTAGAAATCTGCGTTTTGTCATTTCTTAAAGAGTTGCTGTTTTGACTACTTTGAAACTAGCCCATTGATAGTAAGCTTAAAGAGTATTTTTAGTCTTTCGAGGGCTCAAGATCGGTGTCCCAAACTATTTACTTACGAATTTATAGAAAATGATGTTGACTATCTTAAGTTTGTCACGTCAAAACACAAATAAATTTTCAGGAGATTTAACGTTACAGATTTAACACTTTGCCAGTTTGCAGTAGTAATAATTTGCTAAGTATTTTTGATCTCTATTACAAGGAAACTAGAGTACAAATTGAGGTTAGATAGTATTATTTCGGCCATTGGCTCATGAAGAGCAATCTTAAGAAATATGTAATGATAAAATTAATCGCTTCAATTTGACAATAACAAGTATAATACTAGTTTATTTACCTAAATACTTAGACAGCATTATTTTTTCTAATGTTTGCCGGCGAGCCAGGCAAGTAGGTCTTTAGTCAGTCAATGCTGAGATCGTTAGAGAAGTGTCGCGAGAGCTTCGCTACATCGAGGCCGGCGAAGTCCGTGAAAATGTCGGTGGTAGCCGTAGTGGTCTTAGAACGACCGGGTGATGTACTGGTTGAGGCTTGTTCGCAAGGTTCTATGGTCACTAACCTGTCCTCCTTGCTGCTCACTTCGAAGGGATCTGATATACCTGTTAAAGATTTGGTTAAGTCAATATTGCTGTAAGAATATCAGATTATTTCTTACTTTGTTGCTGGCAGCTGGCAATAGTATTATTAAGCTTGAAGAGTGTATTTGTTTAAACGCGATAATCTCAGGAACTACTGGGTCGAATTATTTTTTTTTTTTAGATCGCCCATTTATCGAGGACGGCTATAGGCTATATGATATCACTCTACGGCCAATAGGAGCGGAGCAACTATGAAAAATGTTGCAAAAACGGGAAAATTTACGCAGACGAAGTTGAGCGTGACAGCTAGTTGAAATATATCTCTTCTTAGTTGACCCGCGCAACTTCGTCTGCGTAAATTTTCCCCGTTATTGCAACATTTAGCCTTCCTCGATAAATGGGCTATCCAACAGTGAAAGAATTTTTCAATTCGGATCAGTAGTTCCTAAGATTACCGCGTTCAAACAAACAATGTACAAAATAGATACTAATAATGTACATTATTGAACTAAAGTAAAGTTACTATCGCATTTTGATAATGGTTAAGATTTGAGAAGAGAAGAAGCTTTATTTTGTCTCATTATTCCAATTCTTTTCTAGTCTTTATTTAGGCTGAGTCAGTGCCGCAGAAGTAGTACATATGACTGCGCAAGAGATCGTGGGCTGATTGCCACATGAGACCAAAATTGGTATGATCCATAAATTAATCTTAGTTCCGATGTTGTGTGTACTTTGTATAAAACATGTGTATGTTAGTGCGAATATGTACTAACCCAGAACACTCCTGACGTCAGAATTAGGCTGGCTGAAGTATATGAATCTGTAGAATCCGGGTGTTCTTACTCCGCTGCCCACAGGGAAGCTGAGGGTGATGGTGCGCGGCTGGCCTGCCGCGGTCGGTGTCGTTGGTAGCGTCACTTTGGCCAGGTACTCGTACGATATGTAGTCGTCTAGGTTGTGGAAATTGGCCTGCAGAAAACAATACAGTTTATTTTTAAAGGTACTGACTTCAAATTCAAATAATTTATTGAAAATGGGTACATGGGATGATAAATTGATATCAGTAGAAACATTAAGCATCATCACAATCAGCGTTAACATATAATTTAAATATTAAAACCCGGAAAACCCGAAAAGTTGTAAGTTTCTCCAGAAGTTTACAATTGCCAAATCACTACTGCAGAGTTCTATAAGAAAGTAGTTCAAAAATAAGCTAAACATTACGTTAACATTATTCGAAGTTCATTAATCGTAAAAGCACTTGCTGACCAGATGATTTTTCTGCAACTTGTACTACTTAATAATACAAGTGCTGAAGATTCTAGATCTACAAACTATGTAGTAAAACATACTAACATCATAAATGCCAATCCAGTCGCTCGGGTTGATCTCGATATCGGGCGTCAAAGTGCATTGAGTTCTAAAGTCCACGTCACCAATGTACCACACACGGCTGATGGGAGCGAACTCCACTGTCTTCTCCGTATAGTTCGAGAATGTCTGATGGCAAAAATATTATAATAATAACATCTTGGAGTGAATAACAAACGGCCATCTGATCTGAAATTAGGCAAAGCCTGTATGGCAACCCAATTGATAAACATAGTCATATATTTCTAAATACACACATTACTATACGATACGTTATAGATATATAAATAGTTGTGCTCACACAAAGTTTTATCCTGGGTAGGAATCGAAGCCACGACCTCGGGTTTAGCAATCAGGGTGTTTAACTACTAGACCAACAGGAAAGTTTTAACTGTCAAATTACGAGTATTTTAAAATAACAACAAGGTTATTTGGAATAGATCGTTTTTAGAGATATTACCGACCATTGTGCGTTTAATTTATGTGGTGTATAAACGAGGTTTTTTTGTTTATCTGATCTAAGTACATTAGTTAATTTAATTTAAAAATATGGAATAAGTAATTTTTTTTTTGTCTGTGAGGCTGGTGAGGCCGGTGAGGCAGTTACAATGATACAAACAAATTATTTATCTTACTCTTTCATTATAAATCACAAAGGAGTTCTATTTCAAAGAACTTAGTGTAAAAGAAACTACATTACATTCAAGAACAACTAAAAATAAGTTGTAGTATAAAAGTTACGACTGTAACCTACCAGCATTATTCTAATATAAATACCTAAGTGTTTTTTTTTAGAGATCCAGGAATCGAACCCAAAATCGACATTGACGTATGCTATACCGGGCCGGAATCGAACCATATATAAGTAATTGGCAAGAAATACCTTTCAAAATGACTATAATAAATAGCTAGTCAAAATTTGTGAAATATTTAGATTTCATTCATTAAAATATTCAGTATAATTTTATTTATTGATATGTACTTAAATTGTTGAGGGAGTTGATTGAAAAGGGAAAAAGGCACAATACTAACGTACAACACCTTACATCATGCTAGATCTTAGTACAACTATTCTACTATAAACTAACCACAAACCAACACCCAAAACATACACAAATACTTACATTATCTTGTACAATCTGAACCTCCTCAGTTTTTGCCATATCAGCCACATCTGGTACGATTGTCTGGCCTACCACCTCAGGGGATTCGGTTATAGCATCAGCTACCTCTACAGGTGCAGCCATCGGCATTATCATAGCTGATCGCATGCGGACGGAAGAGCGTATGTCGATCTTTGGGCTTTCATCTACTATGGAGCGAGTGAAGCCATGGCGTATCTAACATGCAAGCGTGCAATTATTAATTGTAGCAAAGTAACAATATTTTTTTATCCTGTTGATGCAACAGTCCCATTCCCTTTTATAAATATTAAAAATATACAACGTTATTCTTGGTATAGTCCAAACCTGAAAGTAGTTTGCTCAGAATCAGTAACACAATCCAATGGGGTAGTTTTTGGACCATGTTATATTTTTCAATTAATTAATTAATCAATCATTAATTGATTAAATAATCATTCTAACAGTCAAAATCCGGTTTACATTGTGATGTGAAATGTAATCAGCACTTATTTTTCAATAATAACTATGGATTATGTACTACGAGACGCAATGAGCATGATAGCGCGAAGAACACATGACAACTTTAATGGTTTATATCTAGGCAAGTTTTCAATATTTTCATTTTCTTTTTTTTAGCTAGCTGACCCGCGCAACTTCGTCTGCGTAAATTTTACCCGTTTTTGCAACATTTATCATTGCTGCTCAGCTCCTATACGTCGTAGCGTGATGTTATATAGCCTATAGCCTTTCTCAATAAATCGGCAAAAGAGTAAAATATTTTTTCAGTGCAGCCCAGTAGTTCCTGAGATTATCGGGTTCAAACAAACAAACAAACTCTTAGGGATATGAAAAATAGATGTTGTCCGATTCTCAGACCTACCCAATATGCACACAAAATTTCATCAAAATCGGTCAAGCCGTTTCGGAGGAGTATGGCAACGAAAACTGTGACACGAGAATTGTATATATTAGATAAAGTAAAAATCTTTTAATTCTGAGCTTTGCACTATACCAAAATTAACCTTGTATAAGGGCCTGAACCACAGTCCTGTACAAAGTTTTCTTATGCTGAATAGAATGAGCGTCCTGCAAGCTTTTTTTGACATTTCGCTTTCTTATTGCAAGACCGTCATAAATAAAAAAAAAACTTGTTTTTTTTTGTGAAAATATGATACTATAATGCTTGACTAGTATATTTTTATAAACATGTTATGTCACTTGTGGTCGCTAGATGGCGATAAGTGTCGTAGTGAAAATGTGAAAACTACAATGCTTGATAAGTATATTTTTTAATGCAATAAAAACAAACACGTTATGTCACTTGTGGCCGCTAGGTAGCGATAAGTGTCGTAATGACACCCTGTTGCTTGGCGATATGTATACATTTGAATATCGTTCCATCTCGATGGCGCATATGTGTGTGCCGAGAAACCCCCTGCGTTTAAGAACAGTAAATATAAAATATCATGATTTGATCCTATGATTTTAAATGCTATTAACCAACACAAACATTCGAAAAAGGTTTAACCTATTTGTGTCTTTTTTTGTGAAGTATATCAAATTCAAAGTTTCATATTGCAACGTGCAACTCCTGCAAAGTGAGTATTTTTTCGTTATGGCAATCGTGCAATAAGTGAGCGATTATGATACTAGAGCGTACCAAATGTAAAAATGTAATTTATTGAAATCTTATTGTTATCGGCAGTAACCAATCTGTCCAGCAGAGGCGAAGAGTTACAATTTCCCTGAGGTAACTCGGTACAAAAATATATCATGTTGAACACGGTTTATTGTATCTATGTCATAAAGTAACTACAATTTAAAGGGAAACCGAAAAGAGTATTGTTCTATGGACACTTCGCCACTGCTTTCCAGCGCCAGAGGTCGATGGCCTGAACTTATAACCTAAGCAAGACTTCCGGCGCAAAAGAGAGTACTAATAGACAACAAGCATTGTGACTAGGTGCCTGTCTTTAAAGCCCTAAGCACCCTTAAGCCATCGATGATCAGGACTCCAGAAGCAGGCACCTACTTCCAATGCGTGCGTGAATAACTAGTGGTAAAGCTACTGGTTATTAAGGCCACGAATTACCACGATACACCAAGAGTACAGGGAAAGCTTCCTACGTACTTCGCTCGAGCAACGTACACATAGATATTGTTCACGGACTGGGAATCTCGGAACACTTTCAGGAGAAAGAGGTCCGAGATTTTGGTCCGTGAGCGATATGTGTACTCCTCGAACGCGTTTGTTTGTGTTTTTGTTTTGTTTTTAAGTTCCTAGGTACAGGAACCAAGAAGATACCCGTGAGACATTATTTTTTTATGTTTTAAATATTAATACTAGAAGGCAAATTTAACCAGTAGGATACCATTGGAATCGCACCATGATACTGTACCGAAATAGTACCTACCTTAATAGACCTGTTACTAGTTCAATGTCTCCACGCGTTGTTTTTGGATTAGTATCATAATTATTTTTTATATATTGATTTCGGTAGAGTATCGTGGTGTGATCCCCCTACCGCGGGGATTCGACTATCTAAATAGAAATCCAGTATATTTATATGTATAATATAAAAAGAAAACCAAAACAAAGTAGTTGTGACGAACTTCGGAGTACATTGTCCGTGATTTGAATGTTTGTAAAGTTTTTATTGTATACAGTAGGTGTTATTTTAACATCTCAACGTTGTACTGAATAATAAAAATAGTATAGGTACCCACAAACATCAATTTACGGAAACAATCTACACCTGTTTCTCCATACCCAAATACACAATACAATTAACAACTAACCGTTAAGTAAATTAGAATACGGCTGCATTGATAAAAATACTAACAAACACCTATTTGTATATACATGAATCAAAAGCGTGATAATTAAATGTGAATGCACCTCTCGACCTGATCTATCCACATCGTATTAGTTTTATAGAAAGGGAATATGAAAATAGGTGTTAATCGTGGGATTTCATGTCGTAATTTTAATCCTGTAACAGGTCGTCGAATGTATAAAAATCGACACCAATGATAATTCAATCGATTGAGTATTTTAATATCGACTTGAAAATATATCAAATTACTTAAAGAAATTGATTTCACAGATATTAACTTTAAATGATATTAAAAAATGAATTATTTTAATGTCATTTAGAAAATCGATATATTTAAATGAATCCCCATTTCTCTTGGTCACAAGATAACTACAGAACGGCTTTACCGATTTCATTCATATTTTATATTTTTGTTATCTAATACCCTGTAGAAGGTTCTTACGTTAAAAAAAAAAGAAAATAACGAAAAAAAAATAACGGGGCGGTACGAACTCGCCGGGAGAGCTAGTTTGTAAATAAAAATGTAACATTGTGTGATTAATTAGATAAGTTTTTTTCATGTACCTAGTCATCTTTCTAATATTTCGAATTTCATTTCGTACTTTAAGTCTTGTGTATAAAAACAATCAAGAACGATTGACCATGAATTTACCTAGAAGCAGTGAAATCCCGCAATTAAAAAAGCGTCAGGCAAAGGCGTCAAGTTGTACAGCCATTAACCCACAACGCGGTAAGACAGGTCGTAAAGAGGACAGTGCTCATTAGCAAACTAACCTACAATTACAACAACGTCATGCGATACCGACTAGTTATGTGACACACTGACACAAAGAGTAAACTGATATGTATTGTACTGACCATAGACATAGAGATTGGACTGGGCCATAACCTCACAAAATGTACCTACTCTAAAAAGACACAACGCGACTATACGGCCAGTATAAGTCTCTATACTGTGATGTCAAAGTGACATGACATAGACATAAGCCTGTAACGTGGACCAATCAAATTTCTAGAAAGAGACAACTACTGGCCACTCGATAGTTTTGCCTGCCTCAGGCTTTGCAGCCTGTATTTATTTTTTACCTGAAAGGGAACGCGCAGTCCAGTCTCTACGTCTATGGATGTGACATACTGACCCAAAGAGTAAACTGATATGTACTGACCTTTATATTGAGTAGTGCAACCACAGGCTTGTGGTCGCTCACCGTATAGTGGCCAACATTGTTATACGAGACGACTTCGGCCCTTAGTGTCACATTTTCGTAGTTGTTTGCATTCACTTTGTAAAGTATCCTGTCTGTCCATGATGGTTTTCTCCTGGTAAACATAAATTAATTTAATGGACCTCGGAATTAATAACGGGTAGATACTTATTTTGAGCTCGCTCATTTGTAAAAGTTACCCTTGTAAATTTAATGCCTATGCCTGAATGATTGCCTTGTGTATGGTTACTTGACTAAGTATTATTAAAGGGTCCGTGACTCAAAGGCGACAGAGCAAATCAAAATATCATGCCAAATGGCGCACTCCTGCGTGCCTTAAAAATAACGTTATAGCCGTCGGTCTTCCGCCTAATCTCTCTCCGGTGATCGGATTTTAAGAAAGAATTATTAACACTAATAAAATGAAGGAAGAGTGTGCCGTGTAACGCCTGCGTAGATAGTCAGTCTTTGATGAGGTCGGTCGTCCAAACGAAATCGGTTACCATATCTCAAAATTCATATTTAAGATAGGCCACATTAGCTGAAAATTCGACACAAAAAAAAGTAACGGATTTTAAAGAAGACTTTTTAAAACTATAAAATCAGTTTCGCTAGTAATAATATTTGTATGCCTTATGGCAAAACATAGTGAATCCTCCCTGTTTATAACACCTAACATACTAACCTATGTTTACAAATAAACGATTCTGATTCTGATTCTGATAGTGTGTTTCGCTTTGAATATAAAGATTCGAAAAGTTGGTATTCAATATTTTTACGGCGTAGGAGGATTCTTTAAACACACATTAGGAAGTAGAACGCAGATTGCTGCCGTCATTCCAATTGAGCCCAGTTGGGGATTGATTACTTGACCGAATTCTTCATAAACGTCACAAGAAATCACGATTGCCTTCATTTATTCTAATTTACTCGTTCTTTACACAAAAACAATATTTATATTATAATACTAACAGTTTTCTTAAAAAAAAAACTATTATAATAAATTATTACCTTATTAAGAAGTCTACGCATAAAATGAACATAAAATAGGTTTAATGATCTTGTTTGTTGTTACACTATCGTCATTATTAATTGCTTATATGAATTACTGATACCAGTCGTAATAAACAATGCAGCAATTAAGGTTTAATATACTTTACAACGTCACTAGGTCATCATATAGGTTAAAGACCAAGCTCTTGAGCTTGTCTTTAGGTCTAGAGTTTCTTTATAGAATGGTAGGCTCCTACAACCAAAATAAATTAGAACAAACCTATAATAGCTATTTAAATCTAAAAAAGTTTCCGTATTTTCTTTCAATTTGTTTCTCGGCAAAACAGTGAATCAAATTTTTGCCCTCTTCTACCGTCCCTTACTTATCTAGTTACAACACCTCCAACCTATTTAGCTCTCTAGATCACACCATAGTTATTTTTTCATACACACATTCAAAGAAGTTATTAACCGAGTTATTAGAGTTAGCAGTTGCTCCTATGCGCTTAATAAACTGGCGCCTACAGTCAACACTGCCACACTGCTTACAGCTTACTATGGCTTAGTCGCGTCAGTATTAAGATATGGCATCATTTTTTGGGGTAACTCAGCCGAAAAAGAATCTGCTTTCAAACAGTTAAAAAGTTATGTTTGGACTTCAAGTGACTGAGAGATATGACTGAGACTGAGCTGTATGCCTTTTTTTAAATATAAAATACTCACTTTACCCTCACTCTATGGATTGAAAACCGCCCTTTTCGTTAAAAATAATCCTCATCTATTTCCACGTATGTTAGACATTACAGTTCGAAACAGGCGGGACAATATGAGACTATGTATGCATACTGCAAGAAGTGGGAAAAAGCATTTTGTGTATGAGCCCAAAAATATATAACAAACATTCAAAGATTCATACAAAGATTTAAATACAAATCAATTTATCATGAAACTTTGTACACATATTCTTGGAGGTATTAGAAGTAACATAGGATTATAAAAAAAGGGGAAAATTTACGCAGACGAAGTTGCGCGGGACAGCTAGTTTGGTATAATTTATTGATATTCTATAACAATTTTGTTTAAAGGTTTCGCAATAACAATAATTAATCGTTGCTTTGACATTCTCTTAGATTTGGCATAATTTATTAATATTACATTAAGATTTTATTTTATAATTTTAAAAATTTAATTTAAATAATGTATAATAATAATTTGTATGTCTAAATTAATGAACCAAGCATGTTGACACTATTTTATTTTCAACTAGCTGACCCGCGCAACTTCGTCTGCGTAAATTTTCCCCGTTTTTGCAACATTTCTTATTGCTGCTCCGCTCCTTATTTCTCCACCATTTAATGGATGTTATTATACATATAAACCTTTCTCTTCAATCACTCTATCTACTAAAAAAACCGCATCAAAATCCGTTGCGTAGTTTTAAAGATTTAAGCATACATAGGGATATAGGGACAGAGAATGCGACTTTATTTTATACTATGTAGTGATTATGTTACACCAATTGTACACATGTTTTGACAAATAAACGTATCTGTGTCTGTAACCCTTCTAATAACGGACATAAAATTTCGGTTTTATTAAGATTCTATCTATAGACATCTTTTAATGTTTTATCTTTTAAACGATGCGAACGAAACGATGCTACTTAAAAACTGATTCTTGATGGTAGGTACCTACAAGTGAACATAGTATGTTATGCTCTAATTAAATGAATAGAAAATGTTTTAGAATATTAGTTGAGGTCGATTCTTTGAAACGTGCAGGAAATGGCACGAGGACATTGTAATGTTCTATTTAGAAACGTTCAAAGTTATTTTAATCTTCCGCAGAATGTATTAATATTAATAATGGCCTGCTAACCGGTCTCGGCAGAATATATTATAGTGTACCTACAACTGTACACAGACACAAGTGCATAGTGCACTCTCTACTACCTGAACCAAAGTCCGATTGGACGGAATTTGACCAGACCTGACATGACCAGAGATATTAAGCAGAAACAGACAGTACGTGTTCTCCGAGGCACTGAGAAGTTTGTTATTTTTTGAAAACGGTCAAACATCTATGGACTAAGAGTGGAAACATCGTTTAACCTGGCAGTTCTCTCAAACTGCTTCACTTTATCTTTTCTGATCACTTTGTCGAGTATCAAGGCTACCCAATAATGCCTGTTTTCTAAATTTCACACGTTCGGTATCTCTTGGATGGTGCTCAACAGTCTACGGTAACTTCAATTAGCAGACAGTAAGAATGTTTGCCACCCCATATTATAATCACTTACAATTAGTGATTTGACGATTGTCGTATAATTGAATTGCAAATTGCATGACGACGATTGTATACGCATGCTCATTGCTGCTCTAATTAACAGTACAACAAGCGTCAAATGACCTAGACGTGGGTCTAGAATGACGCTACGTAAGCCTGCTGTCCACGTAGTGTATTTTTAGATGCACCATTCTACATATTACCCCAAATTATTCAATCAATATTTAACTTTGAATCATACGTATTTATCGCAATTTAAAAAAATAACAATTCACCTAGTATACCAAACAACACTTGTCATACGTCGGGATTCTACATGTACATGTAATGCCAAGTTCGCAAACAATAGGTAAAGCCGAGGAAAAGAAAAATAGCAATAAAAACTCGCGGCCACTCTTTTCAAATTGCCTATTTTACAATGTTTCAATGAACATAAACTTGATATGGGTTAAGGTGCTGCTACTAATATTCTATACACCATGTTAAACGACTGATTAAAAAGTTGGAAAATCAGCCTTAGTCGGTACAACATAGTAGGAGCATTTACTTACAACAAGGATAAAAACTATAGGTATTGCCCAAAGTACTGGTAACGAATGATTAAATATTAATTCTGATATCAAAAGGAAGAAAAAAATGGTTTTTATTCATCACGCAGAATCTTTCTACTATTCCCTTTAAAGTGACAGTGAGAGCATAAGAGTTTACGGCATCTCAAAACTAAGTTACCTTAACTGACAGAACGAAGTCAGACAAATAAATACTTACTTCATATCATATTCATCACTGCCAACAGAGAATTTGTAAGTAGGTGGGAAACGAATCTCATGCTCAGTGAATTCAGAGAAAGCTTCTCCGGTCTCTCTAACTGCGTTCAGCTGGTCATGCTTTAGCAAATTCGTATATTTGTCCTTTTCTATCTTCTTTAAGGCGGCTACAATTTCTTCTGATGTTGGACTGCTACCCGTTGGATGGTCAGTACGGAAGTTCAGGTCGCCAATCCATATGACGTAGCTAGAAAGAGAAAGAAATAACAGAATGTTATCTTTTATTTTTAACATTAATGGTCTCCTTCATGCACTTGTACACATTCGTGTGTTCTACTCCCATAGCTATAATAAACATATATAGATAACTACTTAAGCGCTTTCTTAGCTTTATATAAATAAATAAGTATCATGGGATAACTCAAACGCAGACAAACTAGGCAGGTCCTGTACTATGGCAACCAGACAATTAATAAATAACATACTTATAAACTTCTAAATACATGTACAATTATAGATTATTTACACCCAAATCAATCAGACAAAGATTTATCCTGGTTGGGAGTCTAACCCACGATCTTCGGCTTAGCAGTCAGTGTCACTAACCACTAAACCAACAGGCCAGTTTTAGTTACACTATAAATACGTAACATATCGGTGATCAATCTTTATTATCAAAGTTTCTGATAGTTTCGTAGTTTCGTAGAGTTAATAGACTTTCTTTTTTTTTTCATTACAAAGCTACAAGGTTACAATAGGACAAGGTCAAGGTGGCGTGTTACTAATAGGTATAGACTTAAAATCAATACCAAATGTTTTCTAGCCACTGCGCAATATATTGATAGTGTACGATAAAAGTTTTAACTAGGGATGTAGAAATAGCACTTTTTATGTATGGTAGATTCACGAGGTTCCTCTTTGAAGTTACAATATACCTAGGCTTAAGACAAATTAATAATAGGGATTTCCCTATTATGGCTATTAAGTCATTTCCGTCTCTATTTATGAAACGACAAAACGACAGGCTCTAAATTTGTAGGGAATATAATATTATGACGTCATAAAGTCTTCATGTAATTTGTTAAATAATATAAATAATAAACATTTATTTACAGAGCATTTTAAGACCTACTATTGCCTGATTAGTAGGTATAAAATGAATTATTTATTTTTACTGCGGTCCCCTACACAAATGGTTATTTTTTTTTTTTTAGTTTAATTAATGGCAATCTATCCTGCCTATTTAAATTCTAATTTTTGCCAGGGTTTGAGTATTTATTGAAACAACACTTTAACTGCATGTATTTCAAATATTTTAAACGCGAAGCTGTAAAAATAACGACAGGACATTTTTTTATCTTAATCTGTTAATTTCTTAATTTAACTTGTCCTTGGTCACTTTTCTCAATACCTATTGTCCCTGATATAACCTAAAATCCTTGTTCTTGGAAAATAGCACTGAATGCTCTATGTTATTAAACTTGAATACTTTGAACATGTAAAAGGAGCGACCAATGAATTCAATATTTCACTCACATGAACTCGCCTAAGAGCTGGTTAATAACTTTATTAATATTGTATCACCTTGTCCAAATACATATCGAGGTCAATTGCACCCATTAAATGATTTAAAAACTAAAGACTTGAACTTGACAATCAATCGACAGAAACATTCAAGAGCTAAAAATAACCATGACATCCAAGTTCTAACAACAATATAATTTTGTGTAGGTACTGACATTCCTATCTGTGACATTATCACGATCCGATCTATTTTCATAGGAAATCTTAAATATGGTTTCTTATCAAGACTATCGAATATCGTTGAGATGGTTTTATGTTGAATGAAACAGAACCGAGTTCCAAGTATTTGGAGGAAAAAACAATGGTGAATGTAAAATAGACCCTTGTAAATAACAATCTAGACTAATATTATAAAACTAAAGACTGTTTGGATAATTTTATGTAGAAGTAAATACTTTTAAGCTTTGGAAATGTTGGTATCTGTAATACAGTCAATTACTAAAAACAGGTATCATCGTTTCCATATTGATGTATTGAGTATAAACTGTTGTAAGTCCCTAATAACTATTTTTTTTTAATCTCTGACACAACTCGACCCAATTTGATAAAATTGGGTAAGGAAGTAACTTAAAGCTAAAGAAAGGCTATTTCATGGGAACGGAGACACAACAGCCAGTGATAAAAAATATTTTCCCTTTTGTTACACGAATGCCTCAAGAGTGTAATGTATTTAGGGTTCATGTATGTGTGTTTCTTCATTTCGCCACACCAAATTTCTAAGCGCCTGAACGAATTGAAATGATTAGGGTATTGTTCAGGCACCTGCCCCACCAACGACGATGAGCCAGAAGCAAGTAGAATTTTTTATCGCCTTAGGAGCCTACAACAGATGTATTTTGTAGAAAAATGTTTTTAAAAAAAGCAGTATAGAGCGAGTACTCGACGGCATGCGACAGTGTGAACACTCAGCGATCAACTATTATTATCTGTATCTCTTTTATTTACACGGGATCTACATAAGTATGTACGCGTCTTAAGCGATAAAATCGCTACTCGCCACTCTTTACGTCGCCATTGGTCGGACAGGTGCCTCAGGCGCGGATGGATCCACATTTGACTCAACACCGGTCAAGTGCGAGAGCCGTTCGTGCGAGGGGGGAGGGGGTTATTTGATCGACGCATAGTGTTTTATAAATTGCACTTAGCTGCGCGCAACCCTACACTTGGTCCGCATGGTCCGACATGCTTTTGTCTGGTTTTTTAGGGTTACGTAGCCAAAATGGCAAAACGAAACCTTTATAGTATCGCCATGTCCATCCGCAGCTTAGCTGAGAGACTAACCGCTGGAAGGCTGTAATTTTGCATGGATATAGGTATTTTTAAAACAATTAGGGGTTGTGAAGACTATTTTTAGATTTAGGAATCCGTTTGTGAAATATTAAGCTTTAAAGTGCTCCACCACCGCCTTCCCCTGCCACTAAATGGGGTCTGCTAATATTGGATATGTAAAAAAAATCACACCAGTAGTATATATACACGCCGTAGCGTAGTCATATTATAGTAGTATATATACACAGCTAAGTAGGCTTTACAACTTAACGAGTAACAGCAGACCAAGTGAGAAGTAAGTTGTATATGTATACGTACGTGTATATTTTTGTACAAATTCCATTGATAAATACTTATATAACGTTGTTAGTAGTATGAAACAAAAACAACAGAAAACTTCTTACTACGGAATCCTACATAGTGCATGGTCCGACATGCGCTTACCCGGTTTTTTCTTCTTTCTTAAATTAAAATAAAGGCCACATTAACACGATTTCGAATTTGTATAACAATTAGCGAGTTTGTGTTAGTTAGTTACAAGGGCGGCGTGTTTTTTATTTTTTGTGTGTTCTTATCTGAGTAACAATATGTGAATCCATGCAAATACATTATTTCATTGTGGGAGAGACCTGTCCAATTTAATGCTTGCTTTTAAAAAAAAATCGTACCTGTATTACCTGGCCAGGTTTTAGGATATATTTTGTTACCAGTGACACATCCAGGATTTGGGGGAGAGTGAGAGAGGGTTGCACCTCAACCCCCTCTGTTGATTCACCATTGTGTATTACTTAAAGTAATGTACGAATGAATCAAGTAAAAAGATTGACCAAGATGACCGAAATCCACGCGGGTGAAGCCGTAAGCAAAGATAGGTACCTAAGCAATAAAATTAAACTGACTTGTTGTTAGCTCATACTTACATTAAAAAAGATAAGCACTTATGAGAAAAATATGTAATACCATTGTAACTTTACAAAAGAAACAAGATATTACCTTGGTTTATGTTCTTTGGTCATTTACTTTAGCGATTCTTTAGGTAGATGATATTACAATAGGTACTGCTACGATACAAATTGCATATTATAATTCGACACTTGAGATAAAATGTGATTATTTTCAAAACGGTTGAACCGATTTTCACCAAAGGTGAGAACTAGAGATGGTACTCGGCACAATCGGCCGTTTTTAGGGTTGTCCGTCATGTCCGTCTGTCTGTCTGTCCGTCCGTAGTGACTAACATTTTACTTAAGACTACACAATGAATATTGATGCAATTAGTTTGATAGCTAAATAGAGTGCCCCCCCTAAAAATACTTATATTTTTAATATTAGTATTTTTAGGGGGGGCACTCTATATAATATATAGAGTGCCCCCCTGTTATATAGTTTGCTCAAAAAAAAATCAGTTTCTGTTACATATTATGTAACAGAAACTGATTTTTTTTTGAGCAAACTTCTTGTGGTCAGATTTTAAAAACATTTTAAGGATTTTAAAAAAGTTTTAGTGTATGTGTACCTATGTTTAGTTGTAAGTGACATCCTGGCAGTATCTCGCGATTGAGAGTATTTTACTTCAAAATGTTTGTGAAAATTGGGGACATCTGACTCACAATTGAAGGGTTTTTGCTATATGTAAGACATACATTTTAAAGCTTAATTTATGGATTAAGTTACGAAAATGAAGGCGTTTTGGTTTTTTTTTTTGTCTAGGATGGGAATATTTCAAGCATATGGAATGTTAGAAATTTCCTCATCCTAGACCTTGGTTGCTGTCAAACAATGCGTCACGAACAAGTCCCCCCAAATACCGGTATCCCAATAGCGTAAGCTAAACCGAGTTACTGGGCCGAGTACTCGGTTTGGCAGACTTAAGACTCTGTTGAAAGTTGAAAGTTGCACTCGGCGCTTCTCTAGTGAGAACCATCCTAATTTAAGTAGCATTCTAATAAAAAAAAATTGGCATCAATATCGGACCATTCGTTTGAGAACTACGATGGCACAGACAGATACACAGACACACATTTACAACTTAAAACACATTTTTTGTCGGCGTTAAAAACCTGTTAACCTAGTTGTTGAATAGTTTGTTCGTTGTTGTTAATTTATGAGGTAAATCGATTAAATTCTCTAATAAAGTAATAAATATATATAGCTATGACAATAATTTTCCTTGTATTGCACAACAACAGCAACAGATGCATACATACAATTTATTTATACATTTTAGTCGTAAGCGGTCTTCAAAATGAATTAAATATAAATTATCTTAATGATAACATTAAGATAATTTTTATTTAATTCATTTTGACACATGCGGCATAGCCGCTAGTACCTATACGCCTATATAGTACGACTGCCTCTGTGGCGCGGTGGGAGAGTATCCTGCCTGCTACGCAAGAGGTCGTGGGTTCGATCCCCACCCTGGATAAAACTTTGTGTGATGAGCACGATGGTTTATTCAGTGTCTGGGTGTCATTTATATATACCTAATATGTATGTATTTTGAAATATATAAGTATGTTTATCAATGTTGATAAACTTTCGCGATTTGTACACATTATTAAAATATATATATTACGGGTCTTAATCGCGTGAATAATTTAAGGTAAAATACCTTGTTTATTGCCCGACGTTTCGACCGTATTGCAACGGTCTGTCAGTCTTCCCGTGACCACGGCCGTTGCAATACGGTCGAAACGTCGGGCAATAAACAAGGTATTTTACCTTAAATTATTCACGCGATTAAGACCCGTAATATATATATTTTAATAGTATGTTTATCGGTTGTTTGGTTTCCATAGTACAAGCTATGCTTAGTTTGGGGTCAGATAGCTTTGTGTGAGTTGTCCCAAGATATTATTATATTATTATTACTATATAAATAGGTACAAGGTGGTACGCATGTGTCGTAAAATGTAAAGTGTATGTCTACCAAAGTTTTGGTGTAAGGGTATCTATTAAATAATAATTTTAATAAATTCGGCTCAGCAGTTTCAGATATTATAAATATATAATTTTTATTGTAAAGATAATCTATGTTCCACCTTTGACATGAATCACAAAATCACAGCGATTTGGTATGCTTTAATTCAGTTCATCAAAATCACTTTGAGGAATGGCCGCTCACTTTCTTTCTAACAAATGAAAAAAGTTGTTGTATCCTTACTCGGCAGAGCTTTTCTTTGGAGCATATGCGATGCATGCTCGACTAGGTTGAAGTATGACGATAGTCGAAACGCAGTTGCGTCGATGCGAAGCTGTTTGTTTCTTCGCAAAGGAATTATCACATTTGAAACAATCCTCTCCGCATAAATCTGAGCATTAAGGTTGCCCCCGATCGAAATGAGATCGATTCTTCCACCGATCCAAATACCGGCCCAAACCATCATTGTTCGCCACCATATTTATGAACTTCCTAAACAACATTCTTGACGTTCAAAGGTCCTCCAAACTCGAGTACGTCTTGTATTCGGCCTCGTAACGAGATTCATCAGAAAAGCAAACACAACTACAGTCATCTTCTTCCCAATATCTGCGTTCGTAAGCGATTGCGGGGTAGCACCCCGCAATCGCTCATCGTAGGCTCATCGTAGGTGGAACTTTCAGCGGCCTTCGGAAACGCAGACCGACTTCACGAAAACTATTTCGGATGGTTTGAGAGATGTGGAGCCTCGTAGCCAACATAATGCTAGTCATGGTACGATTCCGTCGAGCAGTTTGGATGTACTGGTCCTGTCTGCGAGTGGTAATGCGAGATACGATAGCGTGTCCAGAAGCGGCTCATGACGATCTGTGTAGTGCCAAGATTTTTACACGCAAATAACTAGTTCATATTTTTTTATTATTATGTCGATAATATCGAATAATATTATTCATATTTTGTCACAATTTTACTTTTTAATTTTACTTTTTACTTTTATTTTTTTCTATTTTATTGACACTGCACTATGCTATGTTATTTGTTTGTTGACATTATTTTTATTAATTTTTGTTGTTTAATAGCTATAAGTTTTTCTATGATTAATTCGAATCCTAATGAATTGACATAACCTGTATTCTATTGACTATTTTTATTTTTGTTCCTTAATTTATTAAATTACAATTTTGTGACATGTAAGAATTCCTTACCAATAAATTACTATGACTATGACTATGACAATGTAATTCGTATCTAAATATAATTTCCAAAAACACGATTTACCAATAACGTACTTGATCCCCAGATACTTTTGATGTGTGTAGTTGTAAGTATATTATACAAAAACAGCGTACTCATGGACCTCAGTTCAAGAGTCGAGTATTTATTAATTAATATACATAAAAACTTACTCATGATACAGTATGTTCGTCGTCTCGCTGACGTGATACATGTGTTGTTTTATTATCGTGTTGTAATCATTGATGCGATCTGCCAACAGATGCTCATGCGCAGTCAAGTGACAGTTCACGAGGCACACCGAACAACCGTAGATGTTGAATCTTATACTGACTGCGCCTTTGTTACCCTGTAACAATTATGTGATTGTTTATTTAACATAGTAGCTTTTATCATACGCTCAGATCGGACTCGCAATCGAGAGGTCGCGATTTCGAATCGTATTACCGACGCACAGTGTTTTATGAAGATCATTTTTCAGACATTCCCTTTTTATTGTAAAATCGAATAGATCTCATCATTAACATGCTAGTTAGGTTTTATCTATCATTTGTAGTTTTCGAGAAAAAATGTTGAGAATGTTCTATTTTTTTATCTTCTGGAATAAATAATAATATCTTGGGACAACTCACACAACGATATCTGATCCCAAACTAAGCATAGCTTGTACTATGGCAACCAGACAACTGATAAACATACTTATATATTTCTAAATACATACAAATTATAGATAAATAACACCCAGACACAGAATAAACCATCATGCTCATCACACAAAGTTTTATCCTGGGTGGGGATCGAACCCACGACCTCTTGCGTAGCAGTCGGATATACTCCCACCGCGCCACAGAGGCAGTCAATGAATGGAGAAAAAATGAATGGAGCTAAAACTAATTTGCATGTAAATGATGAGATCTATCCGATTTTACAATAAAAGGGGATATCCGATTTTACAATAAAAGGGGATGTCTGAAAAATGGGGTTTATAAAACACTGTGCGACGTGAACTCCTATCACAAGCAAAACTTAGCTTAGCTGAAGGGGTTAACAATATTACTAGTAATGTACGACCCACATTGTTAGTTATCTTAAAAAAATGTAGTCCATGTGTGTTTATATAAAAATCACACATAAACTTAATTGTTTTTGCGAAATCTGTAAAGTTTTATCAAAATCTTTTCTGTGGTTTATACGTCAAACTATAAAAAAACATCTATACAATTAAATTAGCTGGAACAAAAAGTATTAATAAGTCTCAAAATCCATACATCCCCAAATAACATGGCACTATAATATTTATTAGATAGTAGGACAGACTGGCCTATCGATCGCGGCTTCGCTCGTTTTGGCATTGCTTTTCACGATATAAATATCGTATATTTAATTTAGCCGCTGGTGGAGTTTTGTTTATTCAGATCTGTTGCGGTTTACATTCTCTACGAGAGGAGGTTAGTGTCTCAGCAATGGAAACGTCATAAAACTGACTTTAGCACATAATTAAGTCTATTAGCAGTATTAGCCGTCTTGTCAACATTTTGTTGACCACACCATAATACCTGTTGGTCTAGTGGTTAGTGACCCTTACTGCTAAGCCTGAGGTAGTGGGTTCGATCCCCACCCAGGATAAAACTTCGTGTGATGGGCACGATGGATTATTCTGTCTCTGGATGTTATTTATCTATAATATTTATGTACATATTTATAGATAAAATTTAATAAGTATGTTTATCAGTTGCCCGGTTTCCATAGTACAAGCTCTGCTTAGATTGGGATTAGAAGACGTTGTGGGAGTTGTCCCAAGATATCTATATCTATACTAATATTATAAAGCGGTAGAGTTTGTTTGTTTGCTTTGTTTGTTTGTTTAAACGCGCTAATCTCAGAAAATACTGGTCCGATTTGAAAAATTCTTTTTTTGTTAGATAGCCCATTTATCGAGGAAGGTTATAGGCTATATAACATCGCTACGACTAATAGGAGCGGAGTAGCGACGTGAAATGTTTCAAAAACGGGGAAAATTTACGCATACGAAGTTGCGCGGGACAGCTAGTTACTAATATTATAAAGCTGAAGAGTTTGTTTGTTTGTTTGAACGCGGTAATCTTAGGAACTACTGGTCCGAATTGAAAAAATATTTTTCAGTTGGGTAGCCCATTTATCGAGGAAGGCTATAGGCTAGATAACATCACGCTACGACCAATAGGAGCGGAGTAGGAATGAAAAATGTTGCAAAAACGGGGAAAATTGACGCATACGAAGTTGCGCAGGACAGCTAGTTATTATATTAATTTTGATGACCTTTGTATACCTAGTCGAGAGCGTCCAAAGTCCAATACAGTCAGCTTGTAGGCAATTCAAATCATATAAGCCTACAAATACACGTAAAATTATGATTTACAAAGGAATATGTCATAATCTTGAGGCAATACCGTTATCGGCTCAACAGTTAGATAATTGTACACCAACCGATGATATCACAAATACAAATCAATAAATATTTGCTTATTCACGATATCCTATTATTATCACACTTATCGTATGACCAATATAGGTGGTATAAGTGATAAAACCTTCCTGACTATCGCGACAAAGGACTCTGTTTCCTATTCAAGTAAATATTTTGTACCAATACGTATTTCAAGTTATGGTACCACACCTAAGACTTGAGATACACTAAGTAGCTATTTTATTTATTTAAGAAACCATTTAAATCACTTACATAAGGTGACTTGAATGGTTTCAATGTCATCTTGGAGTAAGTAACTAACTAATTCGTAGTTGGTAAAATTTGCAATTAGGTGATGCAGCATGCACCTTCCATATATTATGGTATTTAAAATGTTACTTTCTCTGAACATAACGATGAAACTTAAGAACAAGCTAAGTTTATATCTGCTCGTGTATCTATGTGCCTATTATCTATAAGTATAATAATATAAAGCTGAAGAGTTTGTTTGGGTGATCTAATATTGTGTTGTATAGACCATTTATTGAGCAAGGTTATAGGCATAACATCACGCTATGACCAATAGGAGCGGAGTAGCAATGAAAAATGTTGCAAAAACGGGGAAAAAAATATGACTTTTGAGAGCTTCCGTTGCGGGCGCTGCATAAACGGTTAAATTTACATAACAATGTACGACGGATTTGTTCCTCTTAAAAAGTTCTAAAAAAAAGTCCGCGACAGAAAATTTTATGGTAATCAAATTTGTTCTAATATAATGCATTTATTTGCAAAAGTGTTCTAATAAACATGGTATTAACCCTTATCCAAATAAATACGTTATTCATCACAAATATTTAATTTTGACATAACAAAGTTTTAAAATATTACTCAACAAAATCAGGCGCGGATCCAGAACTTTGTTCAACTTTTAACGTTAGTAAAAAAAAAATATTACCCATTACAGACATACAAACAATGTTTCCCCTGGTTTCTTCCGCTTGATTTCAAATTAGCATTGTAGGTACCAAATTTTATCAAATTTTGTTCAATGGTTCTTAAGTGGTTCGTGGATAAAACACCATCCACTAGAAAGCCTAAATCAAATCTTTAAAGGAGTGAAATGGCAGTACAAACTTAACGCGGGCGAAGCCGCGGCCGGAAACTAGTAAATTATAGGTTTAAGTTGTTATCAACAACAGTTTTACAAGAGTCTTATGCTGTCACTACCACTTCAAGGTGAATAGAAGCGAAAGAAATACTTTTGAAGTGTCAAAAAGCAGTGTCGGTTCAGAATTTAGAGATTATATTGTAGTCATTGTTTTGAAACTTTCGCAATTTTTATTGCACCGATCGTCACGGGTCGACTGCTACCCGTGACCACGATCGGTGCAACTCAATCGACATGTCGGGGTACATAAAAGGTTCACACCTTTAAATAATTCACGCGATTATTCACATGTGTTGCTGCGATATCTAATGCAAATAAAAAAAATAGAATACCTAGGAAACCAAATATAAATTATATAGATAAATTTAAGATACGGCGACGATAATACTCAAACATAATTCGTATTTGGGTGTATTTCTGTTCCGGGTATAATGTTACATTATTACTTACAAATTACGACATATTTTTAGTCAAGCCCCGATGATTTATCTGATCTGCGTCGGTACTCAGGTACATGCAATTGAAACAACTTGATTATGTAAGAATCAAGGAAAATGTTATACAATTTGCATGAATTGAGACTATTGCGAGTCATACAACTTAGTACTTTCCCTGTTTGACGAGTATTAAAACTCTTACACCAGTTACGTGCTAATTTCAAAGATTTGATATTTTCCAATATCTAAAAAATCAAACCTACATAACAATTATTACGATCAAGCTTATAACGTTTCTACTATGTACCTCAGTAGTAGTACTGTAGCAATCGACGTAGCTCTAGGTTGAGCAAGTACTGGAGCTGTTCCTCAGGAAGTTGTATCGGGCTTTCTATTAAAAGATATGGATTGTATTTCTTAATGAAAATCTTAATACTACTAATATATCACAACTTATCGCCACTTCATTTTGTTACACAATCTTAGATTAATTATTTAGAATTATAGAAATACGACCCGAATCGGTCGGCCAGTTCTCGACGGACATTTACTTATTTTCTTCTAACGAATTTCATAAATTATAATGAGGTTTTATGTGAGGTGATCGTATCCACGATCCACCTACCACAGTAGGTACCTAGTAGAAACGTTAGCCATTCTCAATAGATAGGTAGGTTTAGCAGTCTTAAACTACCAAGCCACACTATATTTATATATTTGCTCGTTTAAAGGTATAAGATAAAGCGGTTTACGTCACATAGCCTTATGTTGCCTAACAAGTTACGACGTAAATCTCGTCAAGTTACGAAATAAATCAGCAAAAAAAGACTATAAATTAATCCCATTGTCGTGGTCATCGTTTGCCTAAGAGTACTATGACGCTAAAACCACATCACACGTGATACCTATTTTTACGATAATTACTTTATCTAATCCAAAGAACTCACAAAAACGACGAATTTTCGTCTTTAGGTATCTAGGCCTTAGATTCCACAAAGCAGATAATAATAATGTGGTATTTCGAGTATCTACAGAGCAGGATCTGATGGCATTGTTTCATCAGGTTATTAGATTTATAAGCACAGCAGCTGTGTACAGATACGATAATCAAATTAAAGTTTGACGTTTGTATAAGTGTTTATTACAGACAAATATGAAAAAAAATAACCCGATAAAACCCCTAGGCTTAGATTGGTGTAGAGGATAGGCTAAGAGAAGTTACCTAACACTTAATGTTCTATTCGTAAATAATCAATGTTATTCTCGAGTAATGTTTTTCTCGCGTTTCTTCTCTAAAATACCTTTACAAAGAGAATACTAATTACGTTAGGTATTTTTCGTATATCTTTATCGTTAATGATTTTATAATATTCATACTCGAACTTATAAGAGCTGACGTTCAAGGTACGTCACGTTAGGTAAGTATGTAATTTGTAAGGTCACAATGAAAATGAATTCGTAATTTTTTTTAATAAAAACATCTCCCGCAGTGTACCCTATTGCGGGAGTTGCAATATGTCGCGGGGGACGCTATAAACATTCAATTCACACAATTAAAAGCACACCCAGACTCGGAACAACAATTTGTGAATCACACAAAATGGTGTCCCGTGTGGGAATCGAACCCACGACCTCTTGCACAGCGGTCTTACACACTTACACCGCGCCGCCGAAGTATTAAGTGTTGATATTATTATGTGTGCTGACAGTGAATTTTATTTTTGATTGAAAATTAATAAATAATCTACTGGACTAGGAGCGATTGCCCCTAGACCAGTTGGAGCATGAGTAGTAATTGTACACCGTGTTCATTCATAGTAGTTGGTCAAATCGGAAGGCCCATGGTCCTTCACCTTAGGGGCGTCCAAAAAACCCAACGTGAGGTGAATTTGGCGGATTTTTGACCCCCTCCCCTCTCCCTAATCTCACGGGAGATTTCAGATTTGACGCAACAATGAATGTCTAAACCGGTCAAAAGTTATAAAAAAAAGTAATTTATATAAAGTGTACACAGTACATTCAATAATGTAAAGAAAGGGAGGTATTGCCGTTTTACTGCCGACAAACTGCTATGCAGTTTGGCAGGCTTACAAAAATGTAAAATGGGTAGGTTTCGAATAAATGATTTATTTATTTTATTTATTATTAGCTGTCCCGCGCAACTTCGTCTGCGTAAATTTTCCCCATTTTTGCAACATTTCTCGTCGCTGCTCTGCTCCTATTAGTCGTAGCGCGATGTTATATAGCCTATAGCCTTCCTCGATAAATGGGCTATCCACCAAAAAATTATTTTTTTAAATCGGACCAGTAGTTCCTGAGATTAGCGCGTTTAAACAAACAAAGCAAACAAACAAACTCTTCCGCTTTATAATATTAGTATAGATTTATTTACTAATCCAATGTTAGCTAGTATAAACCGGGCATGAGCATGTCGGACCATGCTCAGTGTAGGGTTCCGCACCCGTTATTAAAAATAAATTCACTACATATGAAAAAAAACGATTGGAATAATTGCACCAGCGGAAGAGCGTGTGTTCATGGCACTTACAACCGTTTGTTGAGAAAGCAGTTTTTCGACAATAACTCAATGACGGTATATCTGATCATGTCGAAAATAATTTTAGTTTTAAGTATTTATTAAGCACTACTTTTGTGATTTTTTTATACTTTTTTGGTCACACGGTTCGAAAGATAAAACACAATTTTGGCAACTTTCGGGGTGATAATTTCCAAAAATATTAACTAAATAAAAAAAAATTAGAAACACCTTTATCTTTAAAAGATCAGTTGAATGATGTGCAACTCGTTTATGTTTGCTGAAAAAAATATTTATTTTTAATATTTAGCTATCAAACTAAGTAGCGGCTACTACAAGACACCTTTCCAATATTCATTGTGTAGTTTTTTAATAAACTGCCTATGACATTCGGACGGACATGACGAAACTATAAGGGTTCCGTTTTTACCATTTGGCTACGGAACCCTAAAAAAAGATATAAAAAACAAACGCGATAAAAAACATGTTTTTTCATACTTTAATTGTGTTTCATGTAATAATTATTTAAACCAAAAACTACATATTGAAAAGGGAAAAATATAAGGTATTTTTTTTTTGATCACTTGATAGGTATGTAATGTCCCATACTTGCTAAGACCCCCTCCCTCTCCCCAACATGAGATTTGGTGAGATTCGACTAGACGCCCCTTCCCCCATAAAAGCCTCACAATTAACGGAAGCCCTTTTAATGGTCAGAGTAGGGGCAAGTTTACTTTATTACGAATTTGAGATATACTTAAGATTTTAAAGGTGCACGCAGGTATAATTATGGACCGTCCGCTAGTAGGTCGCGAGATAAGCAATATCTAAAATACTTAAAACGTTGTATGAATTTAACATACCTATATAAAGAATAACTTGTTATTATATATAAAATAATTAAGTACCTATGTAGGTAAATGGATGTAGTATTATTTCAATTATTTAAAATAGTTAGTTGACTTGTTGTCTGTCTGTCCTTTTGAGTATAGAACCCTTAAGGTTCCATACTCAAAAGGAAAAAAAACGGAACCCTTATATGATCGTCTGTCCGTCCGTCCGGTCTGTCTGTCAAGACCCTTTATCTCGGGGACCTGTGGCGGTATCGAATTGCAAATGAACCCATATAATCAGGTCGACAGTCCCTTGAAGCTGTGAAAAAATCGAACTAGAGTTAACGTAAAAAAAGGTACCCCGTTTAAGCCGCAAAAAACGTTTATTTCGGGACTCGATTCCGTAACTATTTATATTATGTACCTACAAATTTGTACGGAACCCTCGGTGCGTGAGTCCGACTCGCACTTGTCCGGTTTTTATATTAAAGTCTATATATTTATATACTTATTTTTCCGAGTTATTTCTACTGACTAATCTATACTAATATTATAAAGCTGAATAGTATGTTTGTTTAAACGCGAAATCTCAGGAACTACGGGTCCGAATTGAAAAATTATTTTACTGTTGGATAGCCCATTTATCGAGGAAGGCTATAGGCTATATATAACATCACGCTACGACCAATAGGAGCGGAACAGCAATGAAAAATGTTGCAAAAACGGGGAAAATTAACGCATACGAAACTGCGCGGGACAGCTAGTAAGTGATATAGTAGGGCAGTTAGGTACATTCTAAGAATATTTATGTCACCTAAATTGCTAACTCATCCTTCACCTACTTTAAAGTGATTAAAGTAGTAGTGGGGACTTATTATTTTTCTAAAATACATGTCAAGGGACTTTCAATATACTGGTTAATTGATGAGTGATGGCCATGATTCATTTCCATTCATCATAATTTCATATAGAATGTCCAGTGACTGTTTGTAAACATTTCAAACAACTATAATAGGTACTACTCCATGTTTACTACTTATTATTCCATTCGAACCAGTTTAGTTATAGGTAAATAGATGGGTACCTATAAATCAAACAAACATGGCCCAGTTTATTTGCACAATTTCCCAATACAATATATTTTTAGTGAAAAAATATGTTTGTCTACAAATTTAATGTTTATGAAATTTTAATCATCAAAGAATACCTTATAGTATTATATTATCTGTGCCTTAAGTAAATGACTTGAGCATAAAAATCAAGACACAAAATGGTAAATTTTCTAACATGCAATTAACAAAGTACAGCCAGACTTGGAACCATTATTTATAGATTTTATAAAACTCTATTCTAGGTGAGAATCAAAACCATTGTGGGTTTGATTCCTCTTCCTCCTGCGCCACAATTGTACTTCCACTATGCGATTTAGGTACTATCACGAACATCCCACAAACATTACTTTAAAACTAACTGGTTAAAAATTGTAATTAGCTGGTTTATAATCTATACTAATATTTGTTTGTTTGAATGCGGTGATCTCAGGAACTACTGATCCAAATTGAAAAATTCTTTTACTGTTGGATAGCCCATTTAATGAGGAATGCTATAGGCTACATAACATCATGCTACGATGAATAGGAGCGGAGTAGCAATGAGAAATGTTGCAAAAGCGGGGAAAATGTAAGCAGATGATGTTGGACAGCTAGTAATAAATAAAATATATTATAAAAACTTACCCACATTCCTCCTAACCCAGTTTTAGTATACTGTGCCTCAATATCTCTTAGGTGTGTAATATGCTTCATCTGAGTATACACAAGCAGTAGTATGCCTTGTAGTCTAGTCATCTTTGCGATAATAAAGCCTTGCCGGCAAAGTATTTTATTGAATGTTGAAGTCCACGCATCAGAAAACAGAGAATCCATCAACATGTTTTGTGGTTGGGATTTTACTTCTTGTAGTCTGAAAGAAACATGGTAAAATCAAAGAGGGTACTCTATAAAGTAAATGTACATAATAAAATCTATGGATTATTGATATAGGGCAAAAGATCAAGCATGTAATAACATAACCATTATAGTTTCGGAAAAATGTAATTATTTTTTAAAGTACTTTAATTTAACTCATATTTATGATTTATATAAATAAGAAATTGTCACATTGAAGCAAACAAACACTGACGCAAGCTAAATATGCTTAAATAAACTTATATAATTACATTTAAGTATTATATTTATAATACTTAAGTCAATAATTAATGACATTAATAAGACTATTTTTTGTAAGGTCACTCTTTATGTATAATTCCATACACTACAAGGTCCAGTCGCTGAACTTATTATAAAATAAAAAAAATGATTATTTTAAAAAAACTGCATGGTATGTAATACTATTTTTTATATGCAAATAAGTCCATAATAAGTGCTGACATTAACAGCCAAAAACCTCAAGTTTATATAAATATTATTAAATATTTTACTTCTATTTTGAAATATTGTGACAAATTACTTAGATAAATATTGAGAAACGGTTTGTAATTGGAAATAGTAAGTGATGTTATAGTTTTGATTAATTTTTACAAGATAGCTCAAGTGGTAAGGATAAATTTAAACAACTTTGATGTTATTAATCAAAAGTATTTCATGGAAATAAAGTAACTAACAAAGGATAGATTATAAACAGAATTAATATCATATACAGTATAAAATTTAAATAGTTGAAATGAAACTAAATCATAGCTTCTTCATTCAATCATAGTTTTATTCATTCTTGAGAATGACTGAGTTGTAAGATTTAATAATAAACACAAAATATACTATAATATATAATAATTTTAGCTCAATTTTATAATCACTCTAAAAACCAAACATCTGATAGCTACCATTACTTTTTTTTTTTTTTTTTTATAAAAGACAACTCCCGCAGTAGGGTACAAGCCCTGTGTCGCAGGGGACTTAACAAACATACAAGTCACGGACACAAAGTACACCTAGACTCGGAACAACAATTTGTGGATCACACAAATTGCTGTCCCGTGAGGGAATCAAACCCACGACATCTTGCGTAGCAGTCGGACACACATATCTATTGTTTTGGGTACTAGAGATATCATTGATATAAGCTCCATACAAAATATGTCAAAATACTATCTGTAGTAGCCAAATCCAGATAGACAGATTATTGAAAATGGCTGTAAAACAGGAACTGTGTAACAGGAATAATTTGACAATAAGACCTACACACTGTGAGGGGGAACAACCAACCCTAGGTTGTTCCCCCTCACAGTTATTTACTACATGTAGCAGGATAAAGTATGAAAATAACAAAACTAATACTCACTAAAAACAAGTACTTATTATAAATCATGTTTGACCAAGAACATCACATTGACCCAGAAAAATGTAGACCATAGTTATTATTATGCAAGTATATTTGCTGTCATGTACCACTTACCCAATTACATAGAAGTCTGGCAAAGGCTTGTTCTTGTTGAACTGTGATGGGAAGTCTAACAGGGCATTTAGATCTTGCCCTGGAGACTTCGTCGCCACATTCCATGTGACGAAATAAAACCTTAAAAGAGATTACAATTATCATAAAAATCAAATACCTACAACAATCGTATAAATACATACAACCTTGACTCCTTTTGACGCACATAATTCTAAGTACTTCAATAAACACGTTAGTAACTTTCTCACCATAATATTATGTTACTTACTTCAGAGTATCCATTTTTTAATAATAAACGACGCTGTTCCCTGTGACACCTGTTCGAGGATCGATACACTAATACAATAGATAAAAATGTTCTCCTGATAGAGATAAGATAGTGTTCCAATACAATTTTATTTAATTAAGTTTCTTAATATACACGTTGCAACACAGTTAACTCTATTCTACCATTTTAATATATTCTAAAACTACTACTATTTTACATATAACACAGTAATATGCTTATTTTGAATCAGTAAATAATAAGCAAAATAATTAAATTTAAATCCACAATCACAAAAACATCTCACTCCCCCACCGATCGTAATTAAATGACAGTCAAAAGTCAAATGTGACAACCATGTGACATCTGAACTTTTTTTTTTTTTTCGCCGATATTACCCTTGCAATAATAATTTGCTAACTCAGTACTTGCTTCGGCAATACACTAAAATTGGAACGCTATAGAGAATAAGATTAATTTGCTAACTCATTGGCTAATAATCGGTAGAGATTATGGCTCGCCACACATTCTGCGCATTCGCGAGTTTCAAGTTTGTTTGCTTTCTAGTGCTCTTCTTTGAATCACAAAGTCTCTTTGTAAGTTTCAAGTTTATAATCTTTCAAGTTTTCTTCTTTCAAGTCTGTAAAAGCAAATTGACATGACATCAATTTGCGTGTGCGTTACCCCAGCAGAATGTATCTCCTTTCAGGATAAGAATGGTACAGATTTTCAGTGCAACATACCATTGATACGTGCGCAACATTTTAAATTTGTGCATCCAATCGTTTTTGAGTTATTCAAAAAATTTAATTAAAATAAGAAAAAAAATCAGATTTTTTCCTTCTAATTTTAATAATTTTTTTTGGAAAAAAGAAGTTTTTTTCCTCCTATCTTTTTTTTTTCATTTTACTTATAAACAATTTTATTTAAAAAAGCAGATTTTTTTTTCCTCCATGGTTCTTTCTGGATATAAAATAGGTAGAAAGATAGCTTTTAATTTGTGCAAAATGTGCATGCATGGTTTTCATGTTAATTGAGTTTTTGCTGCAGTAACGTTTTGCTGATGGCTAGAACGCTGTAACCAAGCATTAACAAAAGCCGTGATAGTTCTTTAACTACCGACTAGATGGCGCATGCGAGGGCCCAAACTCGCGAGCATCATGGGATAGAAAAATTTGAAGACTAGTAACATAGTCCAGATAGGTGGTTCGCTTCTGGCCCCGGTTTGGCTACGGAAGTCTCGGGTTCGATTCCTGGGTCAGGACAATAAAAAGCTGAAGAGTTTGTTTGTTTGTTTGAATGCGGTAATCTCAGGAACTACTGATCTGAATTTAAAAATTCTTTTACCGTTGGATAGCCCATTTATCGAGGAAGGCTATAGGGTATATAACATCACGCTACAATCCAAAAACGGGGAAAATTGACGCATACGTAGTTGCGCGGGTCAGCTAGTGAGAAATAAAAGGAAAAAAAAACAAAAGTACTTGCCTACTATATTATAAAATGTATATTTAAAAAAATAATATAAACGATACGTTTGCGATTACTTTTTTGAGTTATTGACTTATGCATATTTACGGTCGGAGTAATATCTTTTTAATTTGTCTTAGTTTTATTTTAATTATAAGCAAGAGTATTAAAGAAATTTTGACTTAAATCGGTATTTTGTTACCAGTACCATTGAGTCGGTATTCCAGTCCCAGCCCTAACTAATTGCCACTCAAAATGCTATTATTCGAACATAAAAATAAAAATGTCAAATCACATAGCGAATCGGCGGGAATCTTTGCTGTCATTAACGTCATTCGTAGAGTAAACGAAGCGGTTATTGACAAAATTATTTTACTTGTTTGCTGCTGCAAATTTTCTAGGAAATTGTGTGTTGCTGTGAAAACTTCGGCACCATGAGCGGGCACGATCTCCAGGTATTGATAACTTTTCTTTAGTGACAATATCAGCGATCCTTCTAGCCTAATTTATCACGTGAACTTATTGTAAATAATTAATGCATGACCATCCATTATCACGCTTACTTCATCATAATTATTTATTTGTTTAAGGAAACCACAAGAATGACGAGAAAGTCTCTTAAAACTCTCCAACACACTGCTTCTGATAGAGAAAATCTGGTGGGTAGGCCATCGAAAAGTTTGAAGCATCAACTCAGCCAGGAATCTGTTGTGTAAGATCTAATTTTTAATCTTTTGTATAGTGTATTCCAATGTTAGCTTTATGAGTTTAAACAGCTCATTAAATTAAATCAAAACTTAATTTATTATGTTCTAAAAATTGTATTATGTAAGTGGCTTTGTTTACAGTGATGTTGAAGTTAAAAGGAAGAACTTATCAACCAAGGAAACACAAGCAAATCTGGACACTAAAATCACTGCTGATGATCTCACAAATCCAGAAGGTCCATCAGAAAAGTATTGGGAAATCTTAGCAGGAAGACGTCAGTAAGTTTACAGTTTTATCTACCCTCAATGTTTATAAATAGAAGCAACCACCAATTTGCTATGTAAAGCGTATGTTAGACCGTTGGAAACAAGCATACAAACCATGGTGACCTAGCATGTTTCCAACAGTGTAGATGGATGTTGTAAACCAAATTATGGTTTGTCCTCCAACATCCTCGGCGGTTGGTAGCGCTCAAACCACCATGCGGTTTGCTGTTGGTTTGTCGCTGTGTAGTTAGTGATTCCAACCGAAAAACAAACCAAACCACCACACAATCATTAAATATGATAAAATTAATATTAATGTATTAAATGTATTAAAAATTTGTCAGGAGTACATACCAACAAAATAATTATGTAACACTTAACTACTGACTTTTGGTTAGTTGTACTTGCACATTGAAGTACGAGTTGTCTATGGAGCACATGCTTGTGTGGTTTGCAACAAACAATTGGTGGGCCACACAAAAATCCCGCCAAGGTCTCGCGGTTTCCAACCATATGGACGAAAACATAAACGGTGGGCCACACAAAGCTCCCGCCAAGGGAACCTTGGTTTGTATGCTTGTTTCCAACCTTCTGGAACATGCTTAAACACCTTTCTATTGTATGGAAGAATTAGGTAACAATTTTTACAACTAGGTGGTAACAAACTATAACCTAACTTTTTTGATATTTTTCAGAGTTGCTTTACAAGAGGCATTGGATGAGAATGAGAAGCTCCGTAAAATAATTCATGACCTCAAAGAAGAGAATGCCCTATTCAAACAAATGTTGGATGAAGCTAACAGTTTTGTTGAAGTTATCAAGGCCAGTATTATGTGTTCTACAGCGCATTATAATCATAGACATATTTATACACATATTTTGTTTTTGGTGGTGGGATATTGAAATATGCATTTTATTTTAGAAGGTACTTCTACACACATTCTACAAGTATGTTTCTTAAAAAGTAGACTGATTTGACTTAAGTCAAATCTATACTAATAATATTATAAAGCTGAAGAGTTTGTTTGTTTGTTTCATTGCGGTAATCTCCGGAACTCCTGATCCGAATTGAAAAAATCTTTTACTTTTGGATAGCCCATTTATGGAGGAAAGCTATATAACATCACGCTACGATCAATAGGAGCAGAGCAACAATGAGAAATATAGCAAAATTAGGAAAAATTTACGCAGACGAAATTGCGCAGGACAGCTAGTACCCTATAGTCAGGCTATTGTATATAGGTCCAGTTGTATTATTATAACTTGTGTGAGTGTGGATGTGACGAATATTTTCATAGTCAAAGAACAAAATGATTACTTTTTTCTTGTTGATTTTTACAGGAAGAACTTGCGAACACCAGCAAGGATGATACTGGCATTGATGTAAATGACGTCAGTACTGCTGATGAGACCGTTGAAGAGATTGAGGAGACTAAGACTGCTAGGAAGAATTAAACTAATAATGTTATGTGAATATCAGGGATACTTACACTTAAGAATATGTAAGCTCACCTGAAATAATAATATTAAAATAATTTGTTTTCTATTTTTTGCATTTATATAGTTATGGTAACATTTTTTCAAAGATATTCAATAATACTGTTAATCTCATAGAATAATAAGGCCTCTTTTTGTAATTTTTATTAATACCAAACATGTCTTTGTAAGAAGTTCCCTATTATTTAAAATAGTAATATAATTCATAATTATTTCTATTCTTTAAAATCAATGTACTCTTATACTCTATTTTATTGTGTATTTAATATGCATAGTAATTAACAAAACCTGTTTTGTATGGTTAACTATTTTTCTTAGATACCTAAATCTACATGAAGTATTAATAAAGAGTAACTATAAATCAGGGTTTTTGTTTGGTATAACCTTCTAGCAGTTTTTCAGTTTCCCTCGGATTTTGGTAAGTATTATTCATATGATAATAATGCGCGCTCCATATCACTGGCAGATTAGGGAGGTGGGGGATCACACACCTCAAACCAAAACAAGGCTAAAACTGCACCACTTACATAGTTAACACCCTCTCTTTATATACTAGTAAGTGACCCTGGCCACACATCACTGTGCCTTTTTTTTGGCCAGAAACATTCAAGGGTGTCCCCAAAACACCCTGCCATAGTTACGTCACAATCTGAGCAATAGTTTCGAAACGCATAGAGGACATTCAGGCAGAGAAACATTCCTTTTTATATTAATACTAGCTGTCCCGGCAAACTTCGTACCGCCTCTTTTTTTTTGTGAATCGAATCCACTGAAACAAAAAAAAATATTTAAATCGGTCCAGCCGTTATGGAGTTCAGTTACATACACACGTACAGAATATAGTTCATACATATATATATCTATACTAATATTATAAAGCGGAAGAGTTTGTTTATTTGTTTAAACGCGCTAATCTCAGGAACTACTGGTCCGATTTGAAATTATTTTTTTGTTGGATAGCCCATTTATCGAGGAAGGCTATAGGCTATAATTATAACATCACGCTACGACTAATAGGAGCGGAGCAGCGACGAGAAATGTTGCAAAAACGGGAAAAATTTACGCATACGAAGTTGCGCGGGACAGCTAGTATAAAGATATAGTTTGGCAATCTCTGGTCGTATCAGTTTTCCGTCCCATCGAACTATGAGAGTGTGGGAATAGAGAGTGCACTTGTCTACACAGACAAGCCAACTATGCAGGCAACTCGGAGATAGGGATAGATCTCCTGCGTAGTTGGCTAGTCTAATGATGTGCTGAGTCTGCTGTAACCTACATTGGTTAGGAGACTACAGTTGGATCAACGTAACTAGGCCGGACTGAAGTAGGCGACAAGTGGTGCAGATGCATTTTTTGGAAGTAAATGGTAACAGGAAGCGGGGGGCGGGGGCGGTAACTAAACCAAGAGAATTAGAGATGCGATTACGCATTACATTGTCTTATTTACTACACACATCAAAAGTGTCTAGGGATCAAGCATTTTTATGCGGATTTCTTGAGATTGAGATGTGGCTTTGTAATAAATTTATGATTTTATAAATTTATATGGATCCTTTTTGGTGCATTTCATAATTTGAATCAGGAACTGTGAATCAAATTCAAGTAAAAGATGAAAATCAGCTGTCAATATTTTCCCTATAAAAACATACAACGCATTGAAGACATTATTAGTGCTACTGTTTCCCTACTACTGATTAAAACCAACGTTATTATGGAGCGGCGACGTCATTTAAGCAGGGAAGAAATGCTCAGAGCCGTGGGAATGATAGAAGCTGGTTCCCGGCAACGTACTGTGGCTTTAGCTCTGAATACAAGTCAGAGTGTTATCAGTCGACTTTGGACACGTTACCGAAGCACTGGTACCGTGGCTGAGCGCCATGGAGGACGGTATCGCTGCACCACACGGAGACAAGACCGATACATTCAAATCTTAACTCGAAGAAGTCCAACAATAACCGCCATGATGTTAGCCGTGAGGCTTCATCACTCTTCAGGGAACTTAATTAGCGACCAAACAGTCAGAAACCGCTTGCATGAAGTGAACCTTCATTCCCGAAGACCGCTACGGGTACCACCTATAGCAATGCACAATCGTAGGATTCGATATCAATGGGCTCTTGAACACAGAAATTGGGCAGAAGAACAATGGCGTTTCGTGTGCTTTTCTGATGAGTCTCGTTTTGGTATGAGACCGGATACAAGACGTATACGACACTGGAGAACCCCTGGACGCCAACAGCGATTAAAATCCTGCCAGGAAGTCCATCCTTATAGTGGTGGAACCATCATGGTATGGGCGGGTATTTGGATCGGCGGAAGAACTGAGTTGATTTGGATCAGAGGCAACCTCAACGCTCAAATTTATGCTGAGACGATTGTATCAGACGTCATCGTTCCTCTACAAGTGCAAATCGGTCCCTTATTTCAGTTAATGCATGATAATGCACGACCGCACACCGCAAGAGTTGTAAGACAGACTCTCGCCGCAGCTAACATCAATGTCCTGCCCTGGCCTGCTCAGTCGCCAGACTTGAACCCGATTGAGCATGCATGGGATATGCTACAGAGAAGAGCTCTGCCGAATATGGAGGGTATCCAGTCGCAAGAAGACCTTTTTTTGTTGTTGCAACGAACATGGGCGGCCATTCCACAGCGTGATTTGGATGAACTCATTTTGAGTATGCCAAACCGATGTTCTTGTGTTGTTAGTGTTCGCGGTAGAAACACGGATTATTAATTGTTTAAGTTACCCAATAAAATTTTAAAGAAAACTGTTATTTCAGTCTTTTTTTCGAACTTTAATGTTAGTGGTTCAAATGTCAAAAATCCCTTTATTAGGAAAATGGCAAATTTCTTTATTAATGCAAAGGTGACTTGGTTTATCGTTACTGTGACAAACGAAAACACTTTATTTGATGAATCCTTAAAGAAATAAAAAAAAAAAATCAATCAGGAGAAAAGTTATTGCAAAAATATATGTTGATCCCTAGACACTTTTGATGTGTGTATTACTAACTCATGTTTTTTTGTGATTATTTTCGTAAAGAAATTGTTTTTCAAAGTTTCTTTAGTATTTACTGTAACTGTTCTAAATTTAAACTTTTATGAACTCATTTAAATAGTGTTTTTATATTGTTGAATTAAAATGTTGTTAGTATTTTATATCGATTTAAAAAAAAATATATATATAATTTTAGGGTCGCATCTCTATTAATGTCGTTATTTCGGTTTTTGTGTATGTGTGTGTAAAATTCTTGCAGTTGCTATCTGCTTAGTGACGGATCCGGCCAAAGATGGCTTCCCGTAGTAGTGTTCTACCTGTTTAGTCCCGGATACGTCCCAGTCGTGCAAGTACCTATCTGTGACTTTTTTTTGTGAAATTAGTAAAGAAAATATGAGAGAGAGAGATAGTGAGAAAAGAATAGAAAGTGATGAGAGTTAGAAATGCCCAATCTTACGATCGATCGGGGTTCAAAATAGAAAGTACCTAACGATTTTGGAAAAAAAATTGGCTTTTTTATAGAACTACGCCGACAAACGGGCATTTAGCCCATTCTGATTCCCGCTATTCTATAAGAACTATTTACCGGAATAAAAAGTATCCTAATCAATATTTCATTCGAATAATTTCAAAAACGGCAAGGTTTCATACTAACTTGGAACCCTCGTTTTTTACACCCTTAGAAGGTGAATTTACAAAAGTCCTTTCTTTCTAATAAAAGGAACCCCTTTGCAAAATTTTAAGTTTCTTACCTTTATAGTTTAGGGCCTGCGTTGGATATGTCAGTCAATCACTTTTCACTTTTATATATATAGATAACAACAATATTTTTAAATATGTAATGAAAAGTACGTAGATTTGTAGATTGTATATTATTGTATTGTAGATTTTTTGCTAATTATCTCGTTTTGAAAATTGATCGAAAATACACACACACTAGCGCAAAATCATAGCTTGTTCTCTTGGATTCATCTAAAACAGATTAAATTTTGAAAACGAATAAATTTTATGGAAGGCTTATGCCAAGTTTCGTGGTGGTGCTATTGTCCGTTGAGGAGTTCCTACCAAAGAAGACAATCCTGGCTGCAGCCACTGGTCTTCATACTGAGCGTGTATAGTTATCAAAACGGAACGCGTATACCATGTTTCGTGGTGGTGCTATTGACCGTTGAGGAGTTCCTACCTAAAAAGACAATCCTGGCTGCAGCCACTGGTCTTCATACTGAGCGTGTATAGTTATCAAAACGGAACGCGTATACCATGTCTCGTGGTGGGGCTATTGGCCGTTGAGGAGTTCCTACCTAAGAAGACAATCCTGGCTGCAGCCACTGGTCTTCATACTGAGCGTGTATAGTTATCAAAACGGAACGCGTATACCATGTCTCGTGGTGGGGCTATTGACCGTTGAGGAGTTCCTACCAAAGAAGACAATCCTGGCTGCAGCCACTGGTCTTCATACTGAGCGTGTATAGTTATCAAAACGGAACGCGTATACCATGTCTCGTGGTGGGGCTATTGACCGTTGAGGAGTTCCTACCTAAGAAGACAATCCTGGCTGCAGCCACTGGTCTTCATGCCAAGCGTGTAGAGTTATCAAAACGGAACGCTGATGCCAAGTTTCATGAGAGTGCTACTGGCCGTTGAGGAGTTCCTTTCTAAGAAGAAAATCCTGGCTGCAGCCGCTGGTGATAATATCGTAATAAAAATATTGCAGCAATGGTACGAACAGCATGTAGTTATTTACAAAAATAAAATGGCATTACAATAGAAAAATAACTAACTCACTATTCAAGAAACGCGATATTAATATCTACATTATACACATTCTGTATATACCAACCAAATGTCAACAGTCGCTTTTGAAATTTCGTGTAGCTACAAGAAAAACATGGCGGGCGCGTTGTGCATGTGTGCGTGTCAATTGAGCCTTGTCTGTGGAAAAATGTGATTTTATCAATCAATACTTATTAGACAGTAATAAAATCACATCCACAATAAAGCTCAATAATTTTGCAACCGTAAATACTAAACTTATTACATGAATAAACTAATCACAAGCATAGAACACAAAATCTTTTAGCCGTTGAACTTTGTACGTTCAGCAGTTGTCTCGATAAGTTCATAAATAACGAGATTTCGACATTTTTAGGATAAAACTAAATATATAATGGGTAGGAGAATACATAAACGATTATAAAAATAAACATTTATTTACAATTTCAATGAAAATTCCCTTTTTTTTCAATTTCTTTTCACGGAGCTCGTTCTCACTTAGTAACCGCCACAACGAAAATTTCAAATGATTTGTTTGATTGAACTAAATATTTTTTTGAATGAATAAATGTTATTTATGGTAGATTGAAAGTCATAGAAATGATGTCAAGCAATAAGAGACTTTATCGTTAGGTATTAAAAATGTTATTTGCTTAAAAATGAGAGCCAGTATCCTTCGGACGGATACGGAACAACACAGACGACGTGTATAGGACGGATCCGGGACAAAGCGGATGAAAGGTTAAAGCGAAAAGCGCGAAAGTGTTAAAAACCTATCTTCAATCCGGTCAAGTTACGTTGATCGTACTTGTATTATTAATTACCAATTTTCATAAAGCTCATATTTATAAGAAACTAGCTCTCTTCTTACTTGGTACCACCCCATATTTCTTTTTTTATTTATTCTTTTTATGTAAGAACCCAATATAAAAATGCTTTAAAAATTATAAAAGTAATGTTCAGGCCCAGCGTCATCAATTCGACAAAAAAAATCAATTCAACTGAACGTTAAAATGGTTTCATTGTTGAAACCATTTAAACGATCTGTGTTTAAATGGTTTAACAATGAAACTTACAGAGCCGTACAAGTTCCTTAGGAATGCGGTGGATGTCGGCACGATTTCCGTAAAATCGTGGTAATTGGACGGACATGTCTCGGTGCCGGAGTTGGTAACTGCTGAGGGCAAAAACGTGGGTTCAAGGCCCGCCTGAGACGATTTTTTCCGCCATACATTTGAATATTAAAAAAATTGCATAAAAATTACAAAAACTAATGTTTAAGCCCAGCATCAATAAAAATCTGTATTCAAATAGTTACCACAATGGCTTAGGAACGCGGTGGATGACGTCACGATTGCCATAACATCGTTAATTCGACTTTGGCGGACATGTCTCGGTGCCGGAGTTGGTAATAGCTTAGGAGTTGCGAGTTCAAGTCGCACCTTAGAATTTTTCCTCCATACATTTAAATATCTATATAGATAAGGAAAATAAAAGGTATTGAAACACAAGTTAATTAATAAAAAGATGTATATAATAGTCCATAATTTAAGGCCAATAATGTCAGGTACAGTTTATTTTACTAGTTACAAAAATAGACAAGTTTATGAAAAATATCCAAGAATAACAATTGAATAAGGCAATATAGATAGTTTTATCATGACTGTTGTTTTTTTAGAAATGCTTGGAACTGCTCATCAAAATAAGTCTCATATGTCCATGGCATTAAGTCTGGATACATAGATAGGCGACTGAATAAATCAACACTTGCATTTTGAGGCATTACACTCCTTACTTTTTTGTTAAGGCAACCAGTGGCATAAATGTAGTGGTTCACTATCAAGTTATAAATGAAGTTGACATACTTATGGTCCATATTATCAGAAGTATTGGACACAATTGGATCATGTGATTTTATTTCATCCAAATATCCACATGTGATGATAGGAATGATGAGGTCAGCCTGAAAACATGAAAAAACAAAATATTAAATTATTGTTCATATTATGTGAGTTAATTTTTCACACCAGATTAGTAGTTTCATTGTGAAAATCTTGACTTATTTTTGGGTTTCCACTGGACTTGATTGACAAGATGTATTGCTGGACTTTAATTTTCTAGAAAAACTATCGAAATCACAATAAAAGTTTAAAAATTTGCTATATGAAAGTTTTTCAATCTATTTTTAAAATGCACTGAAAATTATTTTCATGATTATTATTATGATAGTTAAAATGTTGTAAATTAATTATGAATAAGGGGTTTTTATAGCATTACCTTTTCAAAATATTCTCTTATAAACTTTTCAGGATTCTGATATAATTCCTCCTTTCTATTGTTCAGAGTAATGACTCTTACATTTGGCATATTTGTCCAGTTTTCAACATACTCTTGAATGTTTATTGCTGTTGGCAACCCATCTTGTGTATAAGTTAAAAATAAAATTGGGCTATCATTGGCTACAACCTCATTTGAAGTCACAGGTGGTTGTAGTGAGGGCTGGTTAGGCTTTTTAGAGTCTTTATCTTTTATGATGATTTTTTTATTTAAAGCTGGTGGTAAATCATTAGGTACATTCTTGGGGCAGACAACCTCTCTATGTCCAGTGCTCTTACCATTGCTCTGGTAACCACTGTCATCCTTGTGAAAGAACTGTGCTATGTCACAAAGGGGTTCCTCTACAGATTTCAATATGTCATAACGTTTCAGTTTCAAAAAAGAATCCAGTATTTTGTCTATTGTTGCATTTTCATTTTGTCTGAACACTCTTAAGACCATGTCAACAGGATCCTCTCGCACTGAGTGTTTGATGTACTGTAAAATAATGCATAAAGTAAGTTAGCATAAAATAGCAATAGCATGTGGAATTTTTAGAAAGTCTTAACTGTCTTTATGTGTTTAAAGAATGCTAGTACATAATAAAACTACATTGAAATACTAAGTTACTGTTATCATTTCACATAATACATAAATATGCCAGAAAACATAAAATACTAAGAATCAAGAATATACATTTACTTCCTTGTTCATATTACTTTACTAGCAGCATTGTAACTAGTTAATATTATGTCTTTGTTTTTTTCATTCTATTTTCAAAATAGAATAGAAGAAGCATTTGCTAGGTAAAGTATTATGAATATGGGAGTACATGTCCAGTACTATTGTAAAACAATAATACATGTTCATTAGAAACTTACATCTAAATCCTCCTGGGCTATTCCTAAAGAGTAACCAAGATCCCGCCAGCCATCAGGTGTGCCTCCAACTTTTTTGACTAAAATTTTCCACGCATTATAACAAGCCTTGCCCATTGGAGTCTTGGCGTTCCGATAGTACAGTAGATCTGCGTGGAGGAAACTGACTTTGTTACTTAAAGCATGCAGCTGCGATATTTCTGTAGCTCGCTCCTTTAATACCATTTGTTCTAAAGCTAATGTATCAACGGTGATAGTATCCGCATTGTCGAAATCTTTTATAACTTCCCTGAAAATGAAATAGGTATAGTAACTTTATGCTGTTAGGAATTCCAAACACAAATCAGAACATTTTTCGTTGGCGCTAACTTACATTGTGACCACAGATTGTGACAGAGGTTTGCAAGTTCGAACAATCGAATTGGCTTTAAATTATCACCGTCAATCACTGCTGCGCTTCATCTTTTGAATAAGGAAAATGTTACAGAAAACAAATGATTGTCTTGTCTTGACTTTTGAGAAGGAATGTTGTTCTGTGCTTGTTGACAGTTGACATGACAGCTCAGCTGTTATGCATAATTCTACAATAATTACAACGACGCAAATCGATATAAATACTTTAGATCGATTCTTAAATTTATTCTATGATTCATAAAAATTGAATAATGAAAATTGCTGTGTTGTAAATGCCACAGACTACATTTTTGAGAATGTACACGAATGTATTGACTTAAAAATTTAAAACCTTCTTACTTTCTTGAAGGTTGGTAGTTTTTGGGAATAATTGGGTAAGACAATCGAATCGCTTTTACTTTATCGACTTATTTATTTAGGATTTGTTAGAACTGTAAGTGGTGAAGATTTTTACAAAGTTATAGTTGTTAAATTGGCGGCAGACTAATCTGTCGTCGTTGTACATGTATATAAAACACACTTTATCTGCATGTATGATATACATTATCATACATGCAGATAAAGTGTGTTGTTGCATTGCATACTTGACCCTGGCAGAAATTAGCCTTTGAATAGGCTAGATTGCCAAAAATTAAAAAGATATATTTAGATTTATATAAAGTAGGTAGGTAGCATACATTGACATATGGGCTTGGAGTGCGCCATAACCTCACAAAATTGACCACTCTCTAGAAAGAGACAACACTACTTTGTGGACAAATCTGTCAAAAAGACAGCTGCATGAGTTTTTTCTCTCTTTCATGTTTTGCAGTCAATATTTACTTTTTAATTGAAAGGTATGGCGCAGTCTTGGTCTATACGTCAATGTGCAAATTAAACTTGAAATACATATCTGGTTAAGAACGAGACTTTGTGATTCAAAGAAGAATACTTAAACCGGCAACGAGGCTTTAAAGAAGAAACTAGAAAGAATTTAAACTTGAAACTGAAAGAAAATAAACTTGATGAAACTGGCGAATGCACAGCCTTAATATCGGCGGGAAGAGAAGAAAAAAAAAGTTAGCGTTACCACAGATAATATAATGCTTTAACCTACCCGCCTACCGACGAAATTTGGCGGGATGTGATGTAATTTAAAAATAGTACAGTTTTTTTTGTTTACCTAATTTATTGGATTATTCGAAAGTAATAATGGATAATACTCTGTAAGTTCGAGTTTTTATCATCTGATATTATTTTCTTTCCCGTTCCATCTGATATTTGCTTATTTATGTGTCTACTTCTTTGCCCTGCATATTTAGAGAACCTCCAATTGAATTTCAGTGCAAGCTTTACAGATGTATTGGATAATGAAATAGACGATTCGCCGCCGATATCTTTTCCTTCATCGGCTGACAGTAACGCTTGTTTAATAAATGTCAAAGACCCGTATACTGTTACGCGTCCTACTAAAGGAACCGGCCAGCGTGGACATTTTCGGAGCACCGAGGAAGTCGGTAAATTCAAAGTTATATTTATACTGTACAATTTAATTATTGAAGTGTCTGTTATTGTCAATAGTAATTAAGTTTCTGTTTTGTCATAATGAATACCTAAAAGCTACATTTTGAAAATCTGATTACCAGTTTTGAAATTTATTAGCTCTCTTTTTAGGTATTAGTGTGTATCAAAAGCAAATTACCAAAAATTGTTGCTTGATTTCATCGAACTCTTTTTTATTTTATTTCTTCTCAATTGCAGATCAAAAATACCGAGACGTATTTACGTATCCGTACTTTAATTTGGTGCAGTCAAAAGTTATCGATGACGCTCTATATTCAGGTTTGTTTACAATCTCGAGTACAAGTGTCCTGTTTAATTTCATTAATGTACTTACCAGGGATATTGCGAATATTTGCATTCGCATCCGTAATTGCGTAGCTTCAGCATCCGAAACCGCATTTGCAATAATCAAAGTGAATGTTCGTACCGATGCAGATGTTAAATGACCATTCATGAAGAAGACTTGAAATTATGATTATATACCACGAGCCAGTGTTCTTCTTAACAATTTTGACGTGATAACATCTTATAAATGACCGACTGCACTCACGAAAAAAAAATGGTTGTCTGTAAAGTCGGTTAACGGAACAAAATCTTACATGATAACGTGATATGAAAACATTTATGACGTATAGCCATTCGCGTTGCTTATTATATGGGCAGAGATGACATTGACGATGTTTTTTTTATTTCAGACAAATCTATAGTAGTATGCGCACCAACGGGTTCAGGTAAAACCGTTGTATTTGAAATGGCTATAGTCCAGCTACTTTTGGAACTAGAAGACAAAAACTACACAGAGGATTTCAAAATCATTTACAGTAATTAGCAACTTTTTATATAAAAAGAATTAATTTATTCGCAAATGACTCATCCAGTGGCAGGTTCAAGATTTTGTAAGGAAACCAAGATTTGGTTTTTGGAAAGTCTGACTTCGGTGAAGGCAACTTTTATCAAGAAAAACCCTCTTACACGGGGAGGACTCACAAAACTTTGAGTCAGGCTTCAGTTACCCCCCCTGCCACCCTTCCCCTCCCCCACCTTTCTGGATCCACCAGTAAGTAATACGACTATTTTTGTTAGGAATAGGTACCTACTTAATTACTGACATTTCATCGACATAATTTAACTAGGTAGTTAGGAATAGGTACCTACTTAATTACTGACATTTCATCGACATAATTTAACTAGGTACGTAATACAGAGAATTCAAAACCTTAACAGATCCCACCTGTTAAGGTTTTAAATTATCTGTATTACGTAGGTACCTACCTAGTTAAATTATGTCGATGGAACGTCAGTAAATAAGTAGGTACAATTATTCCTAACAAAAATAGTTAGGTCGTATTACTTACTATTAAATATTACATAACTAAGTATTTATATATTATGTAAATTAATTTAATTATGGAGTCGTAAAATATAAACGAAATAAGCATACATTATGCATGCACTATTTAATTGACTGAAGCGATTGGGGGTCACTGTAAAATATTATGTAACAGAAAATTTACATATTGCTAGGTATTTTTTTACAAGTTCCTATGGTTACTTAAATTATAATATTACTCAGAACTTTTAGCGTACGGAGACGAAAAGACGTTGTTAGGCTTCCCTATATTCTGAGCTAGCAACCCGCGCAATTTCGTCTACGTAAATTTTCCCCGTTTTTTCAATATTTCTCATTTCTGCTTCGCTCCTATAGGTCGTAGCGTGATATTATATAGTCTATAGCCTTTCTCAAAAAATTGGCAATCCAACAATAAAATAATTTTTCAATTCAGATCAGTAGTTCTTGAGATTACCGCGTTCAAACAAACAAACTCTTCAGCCTTTATAATATTAGTATATATATATAAAGTCCTTTTTCCTTTTAATTTATGTGAAGTCGGCCAAAACGTTATCTATTTTTGATAAAAATCCTGATTCGGGAACATTTTTGACCGAATGTTATGACCTTTAGTTATTCAGCCTCTATTTCTACGTTATTTGCCAGATTGGTTTAAATAAGAGGACCACTATAATGCATTTTACCTTATTTTTATATATTTTATAGTTTATGGATTGATACCTCTTATACTACTTACAACTAACCGTCTAATTCCCATGTTTTAATATGCAGTGGCTCCTGTAAAAGCACTATGTACGGAGAGACTTACTGAATGGTATCCGAAGTTCACGAAGTACGGACTCTTATGTATCGAAGCTACGGGAGACACTGATGTTGATTTCGCTCAGTTGAAACCTTACAAGTAATTATCCTCCTTATTTAATTCCTCAAAGGATTTTTTATGTATCACTCACGCATCCATTGCCGACCTTATTTTTCTAAGGACTCCATAACTTAGTTATTTGCGTAGGTATACCATTTACCTATCAACAAAATGGGGTTGAAATTATTATGCGAGCAGACATTTTGAAAGCTTCCATTTCAATTTGCTTAAAATCAGAAAGAAATCCAGTGGTTGTAGGATAAAATAGCGATCAGGGTAGTGCCTTGACCATCTAGGACCCAGGATACCTATCACTGATATACACAAAACATAGCCAAGGTGTACTGATGGCGAAAAAAAGAATATCCGGCCAGAGCGCCTGTCAGGCTAAGGATTGCATAACGCAGAATTCAATAACATACAGTACAGTACAGTATGATAGGTAGGTACCTACCTATCATACTGATGATGATTTAAAAGTACCAGTCCTAAATAGACTGCAGACAAGCGACATTAAGCGTCTCTGAGGAAGAATAACTGACAATGTGGTACCACCACAGTATCAAATATTCTTCCATGAAATAGTGATGTACCTAAACACATCACTATTTCACGAGTTTTTGTTGAAGGGCACTGTAGCAAGAGAAGTGATTATTACGGAGCAAATGAGACTAATGTCTCAAATGAGGAGCCAGGTGTGATGACATTCAGATCTTTGCCAAACAAGAATCTGAATGTCACTGATACTGTAATGGGCTACTGTTATCAGGATCACGATATGCTTCATAGAGTAGTACTTATAAAATAAACCTTAAAGTAATATGTTTTAAGTTCCTACTATTTGACCCTTGCTACTGCAACCTCTTTTCAATAGGATAATAATAACAACTCCAGAGAAATGGGATATGTTGACTCGTCGTTGGCGCGATCACAGAAGCTTGGTGGAAGTCATCAAGTTGTTTTTGATAGATGAAGTTCATATACTGAATGATGAGACACGAGGGCCTGTACTTGAAGCTGTGGTTAGCAGGATGAAGACCATTGAAGTATGCTATTGTTTTTTTTACCCGACTGTAAGGAAAGGTTATATTATTGTACTGTTGGTACTGTTGGATGGTAATCAGAGTAGACAGGTGACTGATTGACTGTAGGTACTGGAGTTTAAGAAATTGTAATACTTATCTTTCTTCGTTTGTTCTTTGTTCATACAGCAACGTATCCATGTTTGTACCCAAGTCGTATCGATAGATACGACTTGGGTACAAACATGGATATAGAGTGGTACATATAGTTTTAAATAATTGAACCAGGGACTGACACCTGCATTGTTTTTTTCCAGAAAAATAAACATTTCCTGAATTTCCTGAATATTACGTGTGGGGAACTTTATAAACATACAATAAACGTACGCAAAGTACACTCGGACTCGGAACAAACGTTTATGGATCACATAATCGTACCATACGTAATCGAACCCACGACACGATATTAAACAATATTTTTCTTACTACGTGAAAAAAAAATCGCCAAAAACATTTTTGTTTTTTTTAAACTGATCTAGCATTAGAAATTCTTGCAGTTAATTTTTTAACACCTTGTATACCCAATTTTTGCTACAAAACAGAGTTCAGCTCAATCAGTCCACCGGATAGAACAGCTCCAGAACCAACTTCAAGGAAGCGCAATGACTCACAAAACAGCTCCAAGTATTAGGTTTGTCGCGGTATCGGCTACCGTAAGCAATCCGGAAGATGTTGCTAGCTGGCTAGGAACTGATAATAAACCTGCTGTGTTTCACAAGTAAGTAATCTATAAGTATAGTAGAATTAATAAAAATTAAATTTCGTTCATATATTAATGCTGTAAAAATGGTATTTATGTAAACTGTGTGATCTTATCTCGTATTCTTAAATTAATAATCATATTAAACATCCCGTGGCGTGATCACGTGGGTAAAAAACGAGAGAGTGTTGCAAATTGCACAGCTTAGCATTACCGCAATGCTTAAACAGCGAAGATTGCATTGGCTGGGGGACATGCATCGAATGGATGCCACTCGTTTACCAAGACCGTGCCCTATTGAGCGAAGTTGCTTTCGCCAAGAGAGGGTGGAAAGACCCATGTTGCGTTACAAGGACTGCACAAAACGCGACATGATGTCTTTTGAAATTGACCCCACGAAATGGGAGGATCTAGCTGACCACCGTAACAAATGGAGAAAGTCTCTGGCTGAAGGATGCAAAACCCATGATAGGTACTGGTTCCAAACTTTAGCCGAATTGAGCCACAGGAGTACAAGGGGCACTTCACCAACTCCGCCACTAAACCCTTAGTTCAGGTGCCTTTCATGCGGACGTTGCTGTCGCTCCCGCATAGCACTTTACAGTCACACTAAAGCCTGCCATAAGGATTCTGCTTAAATCATCTATTTAGGATGCATAGGCCTTATGATGATGATCTTATCTAGTGTGTGATTTCATTATATTCACTCATCACCGTCAAGCCCAAACTCCTCAAACTGAGACCGCTAAAAATATGCAGAGGTTTTTTTCTGATATAGAAAAAGGGTAAAGGGTTTCTGGAAAATCGAAGTCTAAACTACACGTGGGCTGATTCATGGGCTAAAGTTAGTTTGATATAGCAATATTACCGCTGTTACCAGTCAGTGTAGTTGTCCTCTTCTTTTTAATTGACTATTATATATATATATATATATTATATATATATAGTAATCCTATAGCTACGTCTGAAAAAAGGACCGGAGATTATGTGGCATATAAATGGTATATTTTTAACCTTCTAGAGCGTTTACCTGCCTGAATCAACATTTATAATATGTGAAAATTAAAAAATAAAAGAAAGACAAATATATGGACATAGACAAAAAGAGACGGTTCAAATTGTTTAATTGTTCTTAAAGAAAGTTTGATTTTGCCTTGCAATAATTTACAAACAGTTACCAATTTCAACCATAACGCTATTTTGGTTATAAAAGAAGCTTTGTCAAAATTGGTAGACCTCTTTCTTGGCCGACGCTACATTTTGCGTCCGGTTGTTTTCCTGGTACACGAATTACTTTATTTTCTCCGTTGCGTCTTTTGGAATTATCTTGTCTAGATACATTGTAGGTAACATGTTTTTAGGTTTGGTGACGAATGTCGTCCAGTAAAACTTAGAAGAATTGTAGAAGGCTATCCCTGTCCAAATGGTGCAAGCATTTTCAAGTTCGATATAATTCTTAATTACAAGCTGTGGCCAGTGATTCAAAAGTACCATTCAGGGAAACCAACTCTGGTAGGATTTTATATTATTTTACAGTTTCTGAATAGGTACTCGGTGTATTTTTTTCTACTTTGAAAGGTTTAGCTTTAGTTTTTCCACATACCAGGGCGGAACAGCCCAACTTTTACAAACAAAAATAAAGATGGAAAACTGAGACCGACTTTTTAATCCTAAACGGTGGTTGATACAGAGGGAGAAAGGAGGAGGGGTGCTAGGGTGCTCCCACCAAAAGTATCTGTGACGTCTAGGGTAGCTGTTTTTCCTTAATAAAACTTACCCCCAGTGCAATGTTGCACAATTATGTGGATCTAGAATTTTTATAGTCTGGGGTACATAAATTCTAGATCCGTCACTATATCTTATTTGAATTAAGAGAATACTCATACCCAATACTCACTCATATCTCATATGGTCTGTTGGTCTAGTTCTAGTGGTTAGTGACCCTGACTGCTATACCGGAGGTCGTGAGTTCGATCCCCACCCAGGTTAAAACTTTATGTGATGAGCACGATGGTTTATTCTGTCTGGGTGTAATTTATCTCTAATATAAGTATGATATTAGTAGTCTGGTTGCCATAGTACAGGCTCTGCCTAGTTTGGGATTTTATTACATGTCTAAATTCCTACGAATCCCACCTCGTCGACGGCAAGACAAAGGTACTTGCGGAACAGTTATTTTCCAACAGATTTTCTGCAACACACGGAAAAGCGTAACCCTGACAGCGGAGGCTTTGGCTAAAGAGCTCACAATTAACTTTAATGCGGAACAAAAGGAAAAGTTAACCGCATTAGCTATGACAATAAAGAACAAAAAATTGCAGGTAAAATTGGCTATGGATACTACTTAATGACACATTTCACCGATTTTAGCTGGTAATTACACGACTGCGAGCGATTATTAAACATGATTGTGAGTTTCTTTATTCCACCATATATCGTAAACGCATAAACCGTAGTTGGTAACGGCTTAGGGCCGGTAACCATAAGTTCGCGGGTGGACTATTTTAATTGCATCAAAATCAAATCGACAACATTTGTTAAAATTTAATATACAAATAGTGATCACAGTTTAAGCAGGTATTGGTTATCATCCTTATCCTGTGTCAACAATTCCCAGTCATACGCTCTCACTACGCTAACATAAAGTCCTAAATATACCTAACGTCATGGCAATATGCAAGATGAGGTGGCCATAGCTCTAGTTCAGTCGGGTTGGAAGGCGGCCGGTGACTCAATGGCTAAGTAACGTTGCCACTGTCGGTCGATGTCGATAGACCATTTTCGATAAATGTCACCTCCCTCCATGGGATCACCCACGGAAGGGGGCATTGGACGTTGACCCCCCCTCCCTAAAAGTGCAAAAAAGGTACACAGTACACATTTGGGCGATGTTTGGTCAATTTCTTTAGTCAACTTGACTGGTCTGTTGTAGTGATTAGCGACCCTTACTACTAAGCCAGAGGTCGTGGGTTCGATCCCCACCCAGGATAAAACTTTGTGTGATCAGCACGATGGTTTTTTATCTAGGGTGTTATTTATCTATAATATGTATGTACTAGCTGTCCCGCGCAACTTCGTCTGCGTATTTTTTTCCCGTGTTTGCAACATTTCTCATTGCTGCTCTGCTCCTTTATGTATGTTTATTAGTTGTCTTGCCATAGAACAGGCTCTGCCTAGTTTGGGATCAGGTGGCGTTCTGTGCAACAAACCTGTGCGACAACTCCCAAGATATTATTATTATTAATTGTCCCCCTTATAAAAATTATGAAAAAACATATCCTGGGTACACGCCCATGCCCCCCTCCGTTCCACGGTGAACACGTAAAGCCATCGGTCCTGTGCGTAGTCTCTCCTGTCATGTCATGTCATATTATTTGTCATTGGAATTTGAGAGTGAGGAGATATTAAAGAGCACACACTTGTGCACTAATCAGGGAGCTTCATCTGCCAACAAACTGTTATACAGTTTGGCAGAAGTAACGAGTGCAGATTGTAAATTCTTTCGGTGAATAAATTTTATTTCATTTCATTCATTTCATTTTATTTATTTCACTTTAATATCCCCGGCGTAGTTGGCTAGTCCCATATGTGATTGATTGCCATAACCGACATTAAGAGATCATCACATCTTGATACTGATTATGAGCCCGACCAAACTATCAGCCAAAAGAAAGTTTGTGGCATACAGGGACTTTTAAAAGTACCTACTGCTTTTAAAACTTACGTCAAAATTTATTTAATAATGTTTTTACGTAACCTAACATCTTATATTATTTGAAGCTAATTAACTGGTACTTATTTGTAGTCTTTGGTGATGAGTGGCGTTGGATGCCATCACGCTGGTCTTCTATATGAGGAGAGGCAAATAATGGAAAGAGCTTTCAGGAACAGAGACTTACCGATACTGATAACTACCACAACATTAGGTTAGCATATTAATCTAAACCGATTTTTAGCTGGCACATGAAAAATAAAGAAAATGGAATTATAATCCTGATAATATGATCATGATCTTATTTTGTATCATCTTTTCCTTTCTTGTTAATTTAGCAAACTGGAACCTTTTATAGCAGGGTTGTTGTGTTTATTCAGGTAGGTACTTGACTACACAAAGATTAATTGTTTCGGGGAAGTGATTTTTTAAATTTAGACTTTCAAATTCACAGAATTTGAGAAACTAACCAACTGAACCGAAGGTGTGACGTTGTTGTTTCTTTTAAAAATTTATTTCAAACATAGTTTTCAAATAATAAATATGCATTATAGTCACTCACCTGAGACTCTACATTTTCAGCAATGGGTGTCAATTTACCAGCTCATCTCGTAATTATCAAAAATACTCAGCAGTATGTTAACGGAGCGTATCAGGTAAAATTACATTTTCACTCGTAATCTGGTAACCATAGAACCCTTTTCTATAGTTGTACATAATTGTATTCAAAATGTTTCCATTTATTTTTTTATAACCATAAATATAATTATGAGGCTATAGATAACATCGGGTAGACTAGATTTATTTTAATGATAGAAACAAATACTAAAAGTAAATGGTTTCGACATAAAAAAATCTGACGTCATTAACTTGTACTTATACATAAGGACTTACCGACTTACTCGTACCGGAACGGTACCGAACGTATCATATTCGTTTTTTGACTAGACCGTCATTTGACTGCCAAGTTAAAAAAGTCTCTTTTAAAAATCCAAATTAGATAAATATCATTACTAGAGTATAAACTGGTGCCGATTAATTAAATATTTTAAATGATTGATAAACACCTTGATATACAACGTGTTACAGAAAGATGTGGTCATATTTACCTATACCTAATTGTACCCTAAAATTTCATATGTTATTTTTTCATTCATCAATGAAAAAAATATGCCTTAAAAAGTGTTCTGCCTTAATAATCCAATTGAATTTTGTACTAGGGAAGGTATACTACTCATGTCATATGCCTTCCGCTACTGAAGTTAGATAAAAAAAACGTTATAACTATGTAATAATAATTAAATCGGATATAACACTATGGTATTGTCCACTGCTGAAATTTTAAAACCACACCTTTCTGTTACACATTGTATACGATGTTTTATGCAAATAAAAAATATTATTATTTACTAGCTGTCCCGCTGTGCGCAACTTCGTATGCGTAAATTTTCCCCGTTTTTGCAACATTTCTCGTCGCTACTCCGCTCCTATTAGTCGTAGCGCGATGTTATATAGCCTATAGCCTTCCTAGATAAATGGGCTATCCAACAAAGAATTTTTCAAATCGGACCAGTAGTTCCTGAGATTAGCGTGTTTAAACAAACAAACTCTTCCGCTTTATAATATTAGTATAGATATTTATTTACTATTTATATTATTGTTTTGCTTATCCTATTGTTTGTCACAAACAGGAATACAGTATCAGCACAGTACTTCAGATGGTTGGACGCGCTGGTCGACCGCAGTTTGACACTGAGGCGACTGCGGTCATCATGACACGCCTCGCTGACAAGGCCAGTCTATTTTATTTATAGCTCTTACTACTTCTACTATAAGCACTCCTGTCTCTCGTATCTCGTCCTTGGGTGTCCCCGAAATTGCTGAAATATAGTACACATTTGACTGGTGTTTAGTCAAATGTCCCATTATGTATGACATGTTAATATGACATTACGAAAACCTCCTACAAAAAATGATACTGAGTACACCCATTATCTCATGTAGTCATTTATTAGTGTCTACCTAGGGGAACACGAAAAGGGTCAAACCCTAGCAGAATCTTGTTCTCATTCAAACTATCAATGGTTAAATTCTAAATCCTAAAAGTTTTTCAATACTGCAAAAAAAAAAAAATTGGATCCGTAATTAAGAAGCGGGGTAAGTAAGGTAGCCATTAGGCTAAGGCATCGGTGTCGCAATCGTGAGGTCGTGGGTTCGAATACTGGCCATTATACTACCGACGAGAACCTACTCCTAACACAAGCCATAGAGCTTAGCTGGAGGGGTTAACAGGATTGCTAGTAATGTGGGACGAAAATCCCACATTGCTAGTTATATTATTAAAAAATAAAAATTTGATCAACCCGCCCTAAGTTATACCCTATCCTGTTATCCCAATTATTATTATAAATACGTGAATTTCTTTGTTTGTCACGGCAAAACGTCTTTCAACGGATTTTAATGAAACTTGTCGAGGAGATAAAAAGCTATCCTGAGCTAACATAGGATCCAAGCAGTCGAAACAATTATACTAGTTTTATGAATGAATGAATCAGTGAGAACTTTCATTTTTTTACAAAAGAGTGTAACTTTGTAAGTTTCTATTTAAACCGTTGCTTCTAAATTACAGTTTATTTTCGTGGTTATTGTGGGAATGTAGTGTAAATATTCCCACATTATATTGTTTTATAGTTTTACCCCGATGAACCTAATTATATAATTATACCACATTGTATCACTGCCGCATCCTTATTAAAAAACTGTTATACATATAAATGGTATGTTAAACTGGTTAAACTCAAGTTAAATTGCATAACTTAACGCTAAAAACGTCAACGATTCGAATTATGACTCCGTTTTTTATAACTCGGTTATCAAAAAAGTATGAATTTGAATGATTCATAATTGCTTGTAATATTGTAATTAGGTATGTATTTTTTTGTTTATTTCAGGAATAGACGTCTTTATTTATTAATAGGTACCATTATGTCCCTTTTTACTTGTGTCTCCTTTTTGTTGTTTTTGTGTTGATAGGTATCTTGCTGATTATTCAGCTAATTTCTGTGTTTGTTAAGTTCTTCTCTTTATTATTCTACCTAGTTCTCCTTACCACATTTAAAGGTGAAATAAAACGACAATATAAATTTCAATATAAAAAATATTTATAAAAAAATATTATTATCAAAATCTACATGGAAATTAGCACTAATCGATACATACAACATTATCCTAGGTTACAATTTGTTTACATAAAATGGCCTGGCCTATATTTAATCGTGGATCACAGTATCGGTAACTCGATATTTCTGTACACCAATTTGTAAGAGATCGCTGACTGTACAACATCTTATGCGAATGATTTATTTCTATAATCTAAATCATTAAAATACACTTATATTTAACAGATAGATACATTATTATAAGTATTCGATTTCGTGGACGGGGTAGGACCATAAAAAACAATTTTCGTTTTCATTGGCTCTAAAAGTCAATAAAATTTTACTGAAATTAAACAAAACTTTAGGATTTTAATATCACAAAATATCACCTGTTGTTATAAATAATTTTGTTTTCGAAAACGAAAATAATTTTCTCCTGGCCTGTTATGATTTCTGAATGACATGCGTTGGTTCGTTTAGCAAACTTGCACTAACTTTACAGCTATAGGTAACTAGTAGGTTCAAAAATACTGAGATGGCGATGATTATTTTATATTAGAAGTGGAACCTCTAGAATTTAAATATTATGTAGGTTTGATTAATTAATGGATTAGTCGTGATATGGCAAGTGAGATACCTCAGGGAAAAAGTGGGAGATGGTAGTGTGCAAATGAATGGGAAAGATCAGCAAACTAATTCGAGATTTAGGTACATTAGTGCAAGTATGCACGATAGCATGAAATTCACAAATCAATTCGCAGTTAGTATTTGAACTATGAATCATCGTAAAGCCAGTCTTTTAGACATCAGTTTACTTCTTTCCTTTGCCGAATGGGTTGGCGTTTTCTTCGAAGGTGATCTTAGGCACGAAACCGCTCTCTCCTTCGACACTGTACTCGACCGTCATAAGACGGCCGTCAGGAAGAAGTACGCGGTACCCGCCAATAACTTTGCCTTGGGCATCTCCTGCTTCGTTAGCACCGAAGTAGAGAGCCTTCTCTTGGTCTTCTACGTCGTATTTGTATTCATACTGGAAATAAAATATGACAGTTATTTTATTGCGTTTATGGGTTGGCCTACGAAGTGGTTATAAAATTCTAAATGTGTAGGTAGTTTGTGTGTCTTCTGAAGCCTTTCCTATCACTGTTGCAGGCGATCAATCTTAGCAAATAGCCTAGGTTTTTTTTTTTTTTTGGGCTTTTATTCTAGGAACATGTCAGCCCAAATAGCCTAGGTTAATACAGATAAATGAGGTTCATAAGAAAGCAAAAGTAAATATGTGATTATTAACACTAACTGGACAATGTCGGTAAGTGTTTGAGTTTTTATCTCTGAAAAATGATTTTTAAAAGCTCTATATGAAATGGACAGTGTAACACAACAGCTACAAAACACACACAACAGCTACAGCAACAAAACAGCTGTAAATTAACCTTGCTAATATATCGATCTAATTGGTAAATGATCACAAACCTTACGTAAAAACTTTACTAGTATATTAAAAGTCTACGAATAAAAATACAGGAAAGAACGCGTTGATGTCTTTTATGAACATCTATATATATATATATATATATTACGAGTCTTAAATCTTAATCGCGTGAATAATTTAAAGTAAAATATCTTGTTTATTGCCCGACGTTTTGTCCGTATTAGAACGGCCGTGGTCACGGGTAGACTCTAAATACATATTTTCATAATGTGTACAAATTGCGAAAGTTTATCAAAATTCATTGTTGTTTCATGTATTTTATCTTATCATTCAGCATTAGCAGCAGTGTAGCATGCTTAAAATTTTTAAATATTGCTATATATTTAAACCGTGGATGTAAACACTTCCAAATAGTGTAAGGTTACAAACCGACACGAATAACACTGTGGAAAATAGCAATTATTCTGTGAGATTCAACAGTATCTTGAAATTGTACACGATACCTAATTGACTCATTTATCAAAAAAGCGTTTTATTACGAATAGTCTGATAGATCTTGATCAAAACGTTACATGTATACCTACGCAACGACTCGTTAAAATTGTAATGGGGTAGATTGTTTGGGGTGATCGGTTATAATCAGATAATCAATCAATTTAACTTCAAAATTGTTAGTTACATTTTTAATTAGTTATTAAATTTGGCTTAAGAATACACCTAAAAATGATTTCTAATCATACATAACAAAAATAATTTAAGAATTATATCAAAATAAAGTTTCTAAAGCTTTGTGATATCATGTAATCTTTATTCATCATTATATTACGTGACTACGGAATCATTATATAATTTCACGTGGTTTCTTTATGAATACCTGAAAAATGAATGAATGCCTTAAAGTCTCAACATAAAAATACATTCATTACGATTTTGCTAAGATCCTCGTTGCTCTAGAAGCAAGAATGCTTCTGAAGCAACGAGGATCTAATGCCCTACCTATTGGACTCTATCATAAGAATGAAAGAGTCCAATTAGTTAGGGTACGAAGAGTACAAATATATTACGAAACACCAAAATAAATTTTGTTTACTTGTTGCGAAAAATAACATGACATCTTAGAAACCAAACAGTAATTTATACGGCAACGTGTGCGCAATCTAAGACAGACAACACCTAAACATAGAATTTGAATAAAATACTCGTACGTAAATTTTACCACGTATTTTATAATCAAACGTTTATCTATGACCTCTTTTACACAACCGAACAATACAAAAATAAGGCAAGCAATACACTAGCGTGAAATATGTAATCGAAGGTATTGACCTTCGATTACATATTTTCCCATCATTAAGTTTTTGGTTTTGTCTTAGAGTCAGTGGCGGAGCCAAGAGGGGTACTAGGGGGCTCAAGCCTTTAGAGTACCTATCGGTGCAGTATCAATTTAGTAATATTAAAGGACTCTCTGAAAGTTAGCAGCAGTAATACTTTTTCAGGTTACTCATTTGTGGACTATAACTTTTGCACATCTTAGGTATCAAAAGTCAACACACGATATAGTTCGGGTTAAGGCTCGTGTGTCTGTATTTTTATATAATACATACTACATTTTACATTTAATATAATATGTATAATTTAACTGCTTGATTGGTTGGATTGCTAGTGTATTCGTTGTTGCTTGCTAGTGTGCACTCGCGTTAAGTTGTGTAGGCATGTGAAATATATACTTATAATAATAATTCGTTACAATCGCTTCCATTTACCCATCTGTGGTCAATGATAGCTTCAAACGTGACCTGCTTATGTCGTTTTGTAACTACAATTTTATGCAAAATAAATTTGAAATATAGAATAAATATTACAGTAGACAACAATTACTATTATAAAATATACAATATGAGAATAAAATTACAATTTTGACCAGCAGTTTGCAGAATGATACAATTGGTTTTTATTGTGTAGTGTTTGTAATTAATCGAGATAAGCTGTATAGCGCTCACAAAGGCGGTTAAACGCAATTGCGTCCAATTAGTCGGGTTTGTGGTGTGATGTTCACATGGTTAACATAATGTTGTCTAGATGCACCCGATAGTGCACGGACGTGCGGGTATACTTCGTTGCAGACGAACAATACCATATCGGTGGATATTAGAATAGTTAATAGGGGTATCGCAGTATAATGCAGAACTACAATAGTACCTTGGCCTTAATATACGCTACGTAACCTTTACCTGAGAAACTATCGTAATATTTTTCAGTGGTAGCCGATGCTGCACTTGGCTGATATTTGAGTGTTAATGTTTTGATTGCATCAGTGGCGTAATGGAAGTGTGCAGGTATGACTGCTTTCAAGGGGTCGTGGGTTCAATTTTCACACCGGACCAGGCTAGGGCTTGTACCTAACTGTGGTAAAATCAGATAATAGTGTATCTTAAATGTTCTTAAAAAGTGATTTTTAAGAACATTTAAGATACACTATTTCCAATTTGTATTCCAAACAATTTATTACAGCGCATTTATTGTATTATCTATACTAATAGGTATTATAAAGCTGAAGAGTTTGTTTGTTTGTTTGAACGCGAAATAATGATCCGAATTGAAAAATTCTTTCACTGTTGGATAGCCCATTTATCGAGAAAGGCTATAGGCTATATAACATCACGCTCCGAGCAGCAATGAGAAATGTTGCAAAAACGGGGAAAATTGACGCAGATGAAGTTGCGCGGTACAGCTACTCGTAGTTATGTATAAAAAGAGACTGATTTAATTTGACAGTCATATAACCGCTCCAAATAGGTTTATTTTTCTGGATAGACTAGAAGTCAATTAATTCTCATCATCAATTCAATTTGGGATATGGAAAAGTAATAATGTTGAACTTTGCTGAAAATCAAATTGGTTTAACAAACACTTATGTAATGCAACAGTGTATTTTTTAGTTCCCATAAGATCGTTTTTATCATGGCAGTCCAAAATAGGCTCACATACATGCACTCTGACTGCCTCTGTGGCGCGGTCGGAGTGTATCCGATTGCTACGCAAGAGGTCGTGGGTTCGATCCCCACCTAGGATAAAACTTTGTGTGATGAGCACGATGGTTTATTCTGTGTCTGGGTGTTATTTATCTATAGTATGTATGTATTTAGAAATATATAAGTATGTTTATCAGTTGTCTGGTTTCCATAGTACAAGCTTTGCTTAGTTTGGGATCAGATAGCGTTGTGTGAGTTGTCCCAAGATATTATTATTATTATTATACATATTCTGTAAAGGAAAAACGAACGAATATCACATTAGATATCTATCTTAATGGCAGAAGCTGAACCCGATGTCTATAAACTCTGTGATTACACGACTTAGACATCTGCTTATCGCAGTTCTACTCAATTACAACATTGTTTTGTTCCCTGAGATAAAAAGTCTCACAAAATATTTTATCTAATTTATCTGAGCTTAAAATTCGACTAGTACACAACAGTTTTTCTCAGACATAGATCAAAATTAAAAAATAACGTAATCATTTTAACGATCTTGACATTATTACGTTAAGACCTTGGTTCGTTACACTGATTTAGGCTGGGTAAAAAACTAATCAAAACTGAAAAGCTAAACTAGTTTCTCAAAAATAATTCTAATACATTGTGTATCTATGTTGCAAAAAGATTAAGAAGCTAATGAAAACAAACCCACAATAATCGAGCTCTTCAAAATGATTGAACCAATTTTAAGAAAACATATCTAAAAACCTCTGCAAGGAAAACACCTGTGAAAAAAACACCCGTTTAAGTGTCGCGATGCTTCAGACGCAAACAAATACACACATACTCACTCATAGGCCTGCAACTTAAAGGAGTTATAAGTTATATTATATTATCATTCATCTGCGAATCCCAATGCCTCTCCGTATTCTTTCATATGGACATTAGTAATAACAATGATCAAAGGATTCCTTTGGAATTAGGCTTGTTATAGGTCTCTATCATAGAGCGATTCAGTAATAATTTTATTGCTTATTTATAAAACTCAATTCGTAATAGGTATTACTTTTACGGCCATTGCCACATACCTAAGATAACAAGCTCCTAAATATGCGAAATGCTTATAGATTATTATCATAAAATGGTTGATTAAGCAAAAACATTATGCAGTACAAATCACACTTCAACAAACTCCATTAAATATCATCTCCCTCATTATAAACCGTTTATAAATTAATAGGTACCTACCTAATGATAATGGCTGTTTAACTTGTAATGAACATTTGACATGTATTGTCCTATTTGATTTACTGCGTCGCGACTGTGTTTAAACGATCATTTTATGCTATAATATCCATTGTCATTGATGACAACATAGTAATAAATAACTGATACCTAACTTGTCGTAGAATGAATATTTTTAATACCTATGCCTGCAGTCACTTTAAAGGGTAAAGTTAAAGGACACAATCGTTAGAAGCTTCTTTTACAGGCTTCCATTTATCTAAAGTGGCACGTTACCAATATTATTATAGCCTCTTGTTAAACTTTAATATTTGGTTTTAATGACAGGATTCTAGTTGGTGAGTTGGAGAGTTTTGAATCCGTAACATCTCGATTTTTAATTCAATTTAAGCATTCTTAACTGTTAATAAAATGCAGTCTCTTCGAATAGGACACTAGAACCATTAAAAGAAAATATCAAACCTATATATGGGCACCCATGCTGTTTGAAAGTTAATTGAAATCCTTCGGAGATTCCATGGTAGATTTATGGCGATACATCTCAGATTCCAATATAAACAGATTTGGGATTACCTATTATAAGCATTCTCAATTCGACTGCTGCAAAACTGAAGATATCGGTGACAAAACAATTGCACTAATTTAGAATAAGAATAGAATTATATAAATTTGAAGCTACTATTTTCTTAATTGACTAGGTATAGGCGTTTAGTATTTAAACATTTCTCTATATATAGACATCATCACGGCAACAGCGCCGAAACCGTACTTTATTATACTGCATCTATAAATGATCGGATAACTATTCACTTATTCTTGGGGGCCTAGACAAAGTCTCATTAGCGATGTCGTTAATGGAAAAGTATTGTAGTATAGAATTAGACGTTTGTGCTGGAAACCATAGACATTTTTATATTTTTTTGTGAACGATTAGAACAGCGTCGCCACGGAACATGTACCTTGTCTAAGTCCCCTGAAGTAGTCTAGGGTTATCGAGATATAATCATAAAGCTCTTACTCCTAACTCCTTCAGCCTGTATTGTATGGCAATAATCGACTTACTTCGCATGCCTAGTATCGATGGATCCTTACGTTATTTGCGTTTTATTGTTGGCTTGAATATGTCGTAATTTAACATGTAGGTACTGAGTTAAACTTGCCATAGTCATAATGTCGTAGGTCAAAGGTATTCACGTTTTGTTTAAATTATTACCGACGCGCATCCTCGTAGCCTCGATTATATGTTAAGGTAGACAACTTTTAGTTGTAAAAACGACTGTTAGGTATACTATAATATATTAATTTAGTTTTAATGACACCATTAGGTGGTAATGTGTCTTCGTATAAGGTAATGCTTTATTAACATGTTCACGCAGCCTATGTACAGGTGAGTATTTATAAGTAAATTAAATGCAAATTTCTGAATTCGCGATATATGGACAAGTTTGTAACAAAAGTATTTCAAAATTCTCACACGATTACAATAAACAAAAACAACACAAAAATTCGTTACGCATTGTTTTGTAATGAGTTCACACAAAGTTTATGCGACTAATGAATTTTAAAAAAATGGAATTAAATAATTTGAATTAAAAAATAATTTAAAAAGTTCGGTTATATGTAGAAAAAAAACTTGATATAATATACTTACATATTATCTAAAAGATTCGGTAAGAGAGTATAATATTGCTGACTGATATAAACCTTTAATATTATTATAGTAGGTATGAACATTCACGCATTGAAAAACTGAACCATACATAGATACTGAAGATATCAATCCATTACATTGATATCTTCAGTACCTATGTATGGTTCAGTTATTAGTTAGTTATACGGGTATTAATAAAATGTAATGCCAAGCAATGTCCCACTTCAAGGCACAATAAAATAAATATTTTATTTACGTATTAAGCAGTAAATATAAAAAAATCCAATCCATCTGCATTACTAGAAGTTAACCCTATATTACAGGGAATGACAAGAATTTAAAGATTCATTAATTATCATTGTATAAATTGTAATACCAGAACAAAAAGAGGTAATGTATTCGTTCAATAACTTTGTAATTGCATGCTTGAAAAATGTAGAACAATTAAGGGTAATTAAAGGCTGCATCTGCTCCATTTGTTATAGATAAGGACAAATAATTATACCTTTTATAGGGAGATGTGTGTCTCATCTTCGAGATGATACTTGACATCTTTATTCGTTTTTTTCTGTATTTTCATCACTAAATTTATATAAAAGATAAGGATCCCTATTAATAAATTAATGAAATGCTTCATGTACGGAATATGAATTGACGACTAAAAGTAAGCATTTAATTTATTATTAGGTATTTATTTGTCATACTATTAAAATAATTCTGTCTATTAAGGATAAAAATATGTATTATTAAAAACTTTGAAGTGAAGAAAACTGATAGGAATACTTTTAGAGTGAAAGATAATAATGTTGTACCTAAACTGTGAGTCGCATGTATTTTTATAGTGGATATATGTGGATACGACTTACTGGCATAGGTGGATATTCTTGTTCCTGTGGCGCGGGCGCGGGCGCAGCTGTGGCATGCCTCACGCTCACACACACGATGACGAGCGCGCACACTATCCACTTTGTTGACGACATCTGCCAAAATAAATGCAATTTTATTAAGACATAATATGCAACAATTTTAAATTAGATAAAAGCGTCTAGTTGCATTTAAAAATCATGTTATCCTAGGCATGGGCGTACCCAGGTACGTTCATTTGGGGGTGGCAATCCCCCTCCCTTCCGAAATTAAGAAAATTCCTCTCGAAAAATTATCCTGGGTATGCCCATGATTCGGGGTAACATGATTGTTAATGCAATTCGACGCTTTTATCAAATCTGGGTCCGGTATATTTGCTGACCTGTTCTGCTGATGTTAACCAGGAAAAGTCATAAATTTTTGAATGCACTTAAGATAGGTATCCTTTGGAATCTTGTTAAGTTTGAAAAAAAAGGCTGTTTTACTAAGCACTATTTTTCCCTGTGTCTACAACATCTTAATGTTTTAAAAAAATGGCACATTTAAACAAACATTATTCTTATATTCTCTTTTTTTTATCAATAATTTATTGTAATTTGAAACTTGATCTTTGCAATGGTTCGTAAATATAAGATACAAATTATTTTGTTAAAGGTTTACTAATGATTTATGTGTTTGAGATCATTAAGTGTGAATTGAATTAATAAAACCGGCCAAGTGCATATCAACCCACGAGGTGTGTAGGGTTAAATTAAGCGATATCCACCCAGCCGAAGCTTTGAGCGAAAGTTAGTAGGTAAATTTAGATATACTATCTATCTTACACAGCTAATGACTTCATCTAGGACAAGTAATTTTCAATGGTATTTGTACCCACAATTTTTATGTTGGTTGACTACTACTTGTTAACTTGTAAAGTCTACATAGTTGTGGTATGCATTTGGCTGCATTTTTTTTATTAAAAGATCACTCTAAAGTTTAGTATTTTGCAAACAAAGGCCTTAGAACCATATTTCAATTGAGATTGAAAAATGTTTTAAGGCAATTTAAAGGTACTCAATAAAATTCCATATTATGGAAGAAAAATAATTCGACGATACTTTAAGCTTTATGTACACATAAAATATCGTCGAATTATTTTTGTTTTCAGTTCCCTATAATATCTACTTTCAAATTATATTAGTTATTTGCATACACATGCCAAATTATAGCTTTCTGGTACTAGCAATCTCTGAGCTAAGTCGCGGACAGACAAACACACGGACATAAACTATAAGGGTGCCGTGCAAACGACTGAATCCTATGTACATTACATAAGTCAAGGTCAGTAGAATCTGACGATATCCAAATTCATACAAAATAATGCCTTGTAAGCCTGACCAATAAAGACGTTTTGGAAAGTTGTTTAATAAATAATTGCGTGAGTCTGCTCAGCTTTTTGAGTTATGTAGGTATAAAAAGACCCTTATCTTCTAATTTAGTGCATATCTTATGACCACAAACAAAATAAAAGCATCTAAACCTTCATGTGTACAAGTATCCAGTATAATAAATTCAAAAGGATTTAAAGAGTACAAATACAGGGGTATTTGTACTCTTTTTAGATCTTCAAAGGAATCGTCGGTGTTGGTATAACTGTTTTAGTAATGTTTATTTTTCTGTACCTGACTTGACGGGCTCGGCTAGGTGGTGCTGCGGTACAGTAATAGGTACCTACTTCACAAAGTATAAACTATAAGGAATGGGATCTTGCGCGATAGCGCAAGAGGCTATGGGTTCGATTCCTACACAGGTTACTACTTTGTGTGATCTGCGATTTGTAGTCTTATAAAAAATGTAGGTTTGAAATTTAAATAAATATCAAATATTAAATGCACTTTGAAATCTATATACAGGATGTCCCAAAACTATGCAACCAGGAGGGAAAGCACCTTAAATATTCTAGATAGTATAATTCGAACTGCATTCAAAGATTTTTAAATAATTGTCTGTCTGTCTGGACCAGGAATTGAACCCACAAAATATGAAGTTAAGGTACTTTATTTCCGTGTGGCATAGTTTTAGGACACCATGTATAATCAAGATACCGATTCAATGGTGCACTGAATAGTATTACTTTACTTAATATTTTACTATCCCAGTTGATTACTGAAACAACTTCATTTATAAATAATTATCTAAATAACACAACAACCGACTACACGTACTATAATTGCAGTTACACCATAATACCTAGACCTAAGTATTATTTAAATTTCATAATTATAAATCTTAATTCATAAGATGATGTTCATGATTTAATATGCATTTAACATTTCCGTGGATTCTTCTTCAATTTAAACAATAAGTAATTAATAAGTTAATGTAGGTGAGGAATGTCAACATTTAATCTGTTGTACACGAGTAGGTATATGTATGAGCATTTATTTTAAGATATAAAAATACTTTTCTTTTTAGTTCTAGTAATAGTCTTGTTTTGTCTGGCAAGTATTATAAAATATCACTACAATCCGCCTGGGCCCATAATGTGGTGTTAAGTTATACATGTGTTTCTGTGTTTTTAGTGTTGGTCTGTCATTGGGGGTTGAAACCCACAAAGAAATTGCAATAAGGTAGGTACACAGTATACATTTGGCCGATGTTGCGAAAATTTAAAAAAAATGATCGAGGGTCCGCCATGTGTATGCATTAAAATCGGTTTATCGGTTTATGCATTTATCGAATAGGGGCAAACAAATTTAAATCGATTTTAATGCAGTTTTTTAGAAAGCCTGTTTAATCAGGATGGATCAAAATTTAGCGTTTGATCAAAATTTGTTTAGTCGTTTCGATGATATGAACTTTTAATCGTACGTGTCGGGGTTTTTTAATGTGTACATTTTAGCTTTTAATGTGTGTGTAGTAGGAACATATAGTATATTTTATATTTTAACAAACAATAATAGTAACTCACACTACCTTATTATGTTTCAATATTTAGCGTGAATTTTAATAATAATCTAATATATAAAATTCTCGTGTCACAGTTTTCGTTGCCATACTCCTCCGAAACGGCTTGACCGATTTTGATGAAATTTTGTGTGCATATTGGGTAGGTCTGAGAAACGGACAACATCTATTTTTCATCCCCCTAAGAGTTTGTTTGTTTGTTTGAACGCGATAATCTCAGGAACTACTGGGCCGCATTGAAAAAATATTTTATTGTTGGATAGCCCATTTATCGAGGAAGGCTATAGGTTATAACATCACGCTACAACCAATAGGAGCGGAGCAGCAATGAAAAATGTTGTAAAAAAAAAAGGAAGAAAAAAGGGAAAATTTACGCAGACGAAGTTGCGCGGGTCATTGCCCACCCCTAACATTTATAACTATACTATAATATTTTAAAGCTGAAGAGTTTGTTTGTTTGTTTGAACGCTATAATCTCAGGAACTGCGGGTCCTAAATAAAAAAATATTTTACTGTTAGATGGCCCATTTATCGAGGAAGGTTATAGGTTTATAACATCACGCTACGACTAATAGGAGCGGAGCAGCAATGAAAAATGTTGTAAAAATAAAGGGAGAAAAAAGAAAAAAAGGAAAATTTACGCAGACGAAGTTGCGCGGGTCAGCTAGCATATATATATATAATATCTCAGGACAACTCACACAACGTCGTCGTCTGAACCCAAACTAAGCAGAGCTTATAAGTACTATGACAACCAGACAACTGATAAACGTACTTATATATTTCTAAATACATAAATATTATAGATAAAATACAAAGTTTTATCCTGGGTGGGGATCGAACCCACGACATTGGGCTTAGCAGTCAGGACTAAACATTACACTACAAAAAAAAACCTGTTCTTTATCAAGTATAAGTCTGAGATCCTATACTCAGACACACTATTATTTACCTGAGAAGAAAAACCCGGTCATTGAATAGGTATCAATAGTTTAAGTGAACACCTCATTATCGGCCCAGTTATGAAGTGACAATCACTGTAATTATCCTCTGTTTTTTTTTTGTTTACCACGCACGTTTACATGCGACCTTTCTCACACTATCTAGAATTAAGCGTTAAGTACCGTTACTAGTAATTTATAAGTAACTAATATCTATTAATTTGATGTCTATATCTAATCGAAAGTCTTTTTTAAAAGACTATGTATTTATTATATCATATCGTGTCGCTGGTAGCGTATTTAATAAACAATTTTGTTAAAGCACCTTACGCTGTAGATGCCTTTTTGAAATTTAATTTGTAGTAACGCAATTTATCTATATTGCATTAATATTATTGACAGTATTTGTGTAGATATAAACCTGGTATGTCCCTTAGTTTAAAATTTATTTATTAAAGTATAGAATCGGTTCTCAGTGTAGATAAAAAACAAATCGAAGGATAAATAACCAATTATAATATCGTTGCACTGTCAATTAAATGATTTAGCATAAATCTCTTTAGGTACATAGTCATGAAAACGAACTTACTAATGATTACAATAATCAGATATTCAATAAAAAGCTCATTATTTAAACAATGTCTAATAGGGAAACCGTGGTGTCAATCTGCATAAAACATTCAGGCAGGTATGCCATTGCCAATCATTAAGATTTGCCTGGCCTTGCGTGATCGATTCCTGTGGGGAATTGCTTTGTGTTGTCGCGCACCGCAATCTCATAATATGTGGACGTGTGATTGCGCACCTATTCGGCGGTTTTTGTGTATGAAAAGACGAGGAAATATGCGCAGGCTTGTCTCTTAAGAAATTTTCTACGATCTACCTTTGTTGTGTTTAGGTAATAATAGTGATGCTTTTAAGGATGTCTTTTCTTGACTATTTTATTATTGGTTGACGTCACACATAACTGTGAAATTCAACCTTTGACTGATTCTATAATTGCGCCAATCGTTAATCCATCAAAATAAAAAATCCAAGTAACGCGTTCCTATCATCTACAGCTTAAAATTGTAGATAGGTAAGTATGTAAACAAGGACGTTCTTGAATTAAAATTTTACTTGCAACAATCAAACGCAGTTTAAACTATTAACGATAAAACTATTTAAACTTCCACGTAATTGATCCGCTTATAAAACAATTTAACAATTAGATGTAAAGGTCACCAATTTCCCAACAAAGCGTATAAAGTCTCAATGAAGTTAGGTACCAAAGATTCATGGAGCATTCTTTCTCATAGTTCAACCTGACAGCTATTGAATTTTAGCAGTCCTTGCTCTAAATGAACAATAGTAGGTAAAAATCCCATGAGCCAGAATTCAGTGTTATCGTGTGTGATCTGTCGATGACGGCGGACAAAATGTCATTCTCACCGTTTCTAGGTTTATGATAGCAAGTTAATGAATAGCGTGTGCGAACTAATCGTTTACGTCGCTTCACGCATAATTGTCGTTTACTATTTGACGGACCATATCGCATGTACAGTACAGCCTGTCCAACTAAAGAGTAAAAGCATAAAGGTAGGTACGAACATAGACTTTTTGCCAGTCAAGTTTGAGAGAATCGGAATAGAATGTCTTGTCGAGGCTTTCACACTGTACTTTTTTTTGCCCCTCATATTTTCGGGATAGCCTTTTCAGAGCAGAAACGATTTTTATGTAATACATATAACATACACAAAAAAATTAAATAATATCTTTTTTTTTTCCAATGAGGCCTTGCTTGTTGCTAAATTTTATGTTAGGTTTACGGGAAGTGCCGACTTTAATTTTATGGAGGGTGTCAAAATATGCGTTTAAATAAGATTATGTCCTATTTTGACTTAGAATACTGTTTATTTTTATAATTTCATAATATACTTTTGGGCATGGAACCTCAACAAAAACAAATTTCCCAGTATCTGTAGAAATAAGTCTAGTCTAACCTTGCTCCACAAGCCATGTATCGTATTAACCTGGTGTTAATAATAGCTACACCTGCTAATGTGTGCAAGTTGAGCATACGCGTGTAATCTGTGCTAATTATGTACCACCGACTTATTTCGTCCTATTAACATTGTCCCCATAAAGTAAAAGTATTAACTTGTACTTTCTTAAATTAATTTTATTACCTAATGTTTGTGTTGTACATATTGTTGCTGATTGTCGCCAATACAATAGCTTAAAATGCCCCCCTAATTTCATTGGGATCCAACATCTGAATAGAGCACAGGCACACGTGGTGGGTACTTGCATAGACTTGATTGTAGGTAAATTAAACCTAAAGTAACAGACATTTTGTTTGAATTACGAAGTGTTTTTATCGCGATATTCTATGTTTCATATATCTGAATCCTTAATGATCTGCTGGTTTACTTAGATACAACAAAAGTAATCCACGTTGAAAAGTGTTTTAAACTTAGGTAAACAACGTAATTGACTCATAAAAAGTACAAAATGTTTCAAACATGAGATAATAGGAATCAAGCGAATGTTTGTCTATCCATCGCTTGACTTCACTTGTCGTACTTTTTATATTTAGTGAACTTTATGGCCCGGTTTTATCGTGGGAAATGCTACTGTATCACTGGGGCCTGCAGCCTCTGTCGTTGGAAGAAATGGCAAAGGTGACGACATTGCATTTTCGCAGTTGTTTCTTAACATACTAATGGTAATAGTATGCAATAAATCAATACGCATTACTAATACTTTCTCACGTTTTTCTTTCCACTCCAATGTTTTGTCAGTTCGCAACTGATAACATTCTAAGATAATAGAAACTAATTGCCTATTATTACGTCAATTAATGAATAATTATAATGACGCTTATATAGATAAATATTTTTTTTTAGTATTCTATTATAATAATAATAAATAAACACCTTTTTCAAATGGATGCAAATGAGTTAATTTATTTATACCGTTATGAAACTGTGCCCCATCCATATTTTGAAATTAAGCAGCCAAAGTTATTTTGTTTAATATTTTTTATTGTGATTTACATAATTAAGTAGATATATAGATTTAAATTTTATACTATCTATGCACCATCTCAGATTAAGTATTTAAAAAAGTATCAATTATTTTTTTTGAGGATAAGAACAAAAGCATAAAGTGGACCGATGGACATAAATGCCTTCTCCATATCAACTTACCTTTGAAGCAAATACTAGGTACACAAATAGCACGACACTGTACACAACTTGTAACAATCGGTACCGGTGACAATGATCGTTGTTTAGCGTGCAAAGCTAACTGGTGGCGCGCCCCGAACTCGTTCGCGTCTTATATACGCACCCCACGGCTCTTCAACGTAGCGAAGATGCCGCAATGTCGCCCTATCGTGATGGATGTCCCTCCAAACTCACAGATCTCTACGCAGATACTACGTATACAACCGTGACTAAATACCAGTAATTTCAACCTACGTATTGATTGATTCGTATGATTGAAGTAAACGCTAAATTGCTGGTTAACAAGTCCGTGAACACTCATCCCCAAAGAGCTTAAACTATCGCGTGATCAAATATTATCGAATACCTACCGAATTTTCGAAACACATGATTTTTTGCTTTTTGTTGGCATTGTACTAGTAATTATTTCATATTTTATTTGGCGTTTGTGTATGAATTGACGGTTATAAAACAATTAAATTACCAAATTAAGTGACCGTGAACTTTCATTTCAAGACTATTGCGTGGGTAACGAAACCTTTTCAGTAAATATAATATGGTAGCCCTAATCTCTACATATATACTGGGTAGGGTATTAATTATCTGTATAAGTATCTACTTTGTTATCGACTTAAAATAATAAAGAAATAATAAAAACTTAGGAATAACAAGGTATTGTTTTAGTTTTATAGGTACCTACGTTTGATTTACTTTACCACATTTTATCGCAAAATGGTCTTAATTCGGCGATAAACTTATCAGAAAATATTATATTGGATATGTATTTAACTGCTAGAACATTTGAACTAAAATACGACATAACAATTCTTCAAATCTTTGTATTAGGAATCGTGATGACGTTCATAACACACCACATGTTCTCAAAGAGTGGAAACCGCGAGGATTACAATACAAGATGCCAAACAAACACAATGTGGTTCATTATTCTAAGTAGGGCAGGCCTTCTTCCTCGTAGCTATCCTTGCAGCATCAGGCGGTGAAAGCTTTATCTGACATACGTTCATGATGAGGAAGTAGATGTCACATCTGTGCTTTTATGATCTTTTGCACGCTCAACAAGCTTTGATAATCACAAATCTATCTTTGAGCCAATAGTAATTGCTATAAGTAACTAATTGCATTTTTTAATGTGCACAACTTACAGTGTAAACGCACCTTATTTGAGTTTATATAAATAATATTTATATAATTGCTTAAGCTCAAATTTTAGTAGATTACCATCTTATTATATTAAAAAATAATTTCATTTTATAACAATCTCACCTTGGAAAATTCAACTAAACAACATTATAATCTGCTGCACTTATAATTTTACTGTTTCAAGACTAGAACATTTCAGTCTTAACTCTCTCTTAAACTCACAATTAAATAGAAACATGTTTATTTCATGTTGTCTAGGCCAGTGGTTCTCAAACTTTTTAAATGACGGAACCCTTTTGGGAACCAAAATACTTGATGGAACCCTACAATAAAACAATTATTTTTATAAGTGTATTCTTTATTAATCAGCATAATAAAAGTACAATGTATCAGTTACTAATTATTATTTACTTCACCACTTGGTAAGGACAATAATAGAAAACATTAAAAAAGAAAAAATCTAACTAGTGGGAGGTATGAAACTGTTTTTTATTTTTCATCAATTGCTTGATATCAGGTTTGATGGAAGAAAGTTGGAGTCTCATATCAGCTTCGGCGTCCAGTCTATTGCGATATTTTGTTTTCGTGGCTGCGTAGGTAGAGAATCCTGTTTCGCACAAATATGTAGTTGGGAACGGGAGAAGAATATCCAGAGCCATTTGGCCAAGCATTGCATATTCATCTTGGATTCTGCACCAAAAATCATTAAGAGGCGTCGTTTTGAACAATGACTCCATACTTGTGTCTGATGACTGATGACATTTCTAAAAGAGATTCATATATCTCATTTGACATGTTTTCAGGCTTTTCCAAGTTGGGTAAAAAAGGATTATGAATCCAGGAGTTCACTTTAATTTTTGTATTTTGTTCTTCGGAAAAATACTTTTCAAAAGATGCGCGCATCGAACTGAGATATTGGACCAATTCTTCAAACACATTATCTTCAAACATTTCTGAGTCGTTTTCGCTAACAAACTCACTGAGTAACATAAAACTTTCTATTTCTTTCTTACCAATGCAAATGATCCAAAAATCTAATTTTCTTTTAAAAGCAGTTATTTTATTATAGGCCTGAAACACTGTTGTCTGTTTACCTTGCAACGATAAATTTAATTCGTTAAGTTTTTGAAAGATATCCGCCATAAAAGACAATCGGAACAACCAAGTTTTATCATACAAACGGTCCTTCAAATTAAAAGAAGTATCTGCTGAAAGAAACATTTGTAACTCGGCTCTAAGTTCAAATAGCCTTGTTAAAGTTTTTCCCCGAGACAGCCATCGCACTTCTGTATGGAGCAGCAGTGTTTTATGTTTGCTGCCATAATCTTCACACAATAATGAGAACAATCGGGATTGTAGTGGTCGTGATTTGATAAAATTAATTATTTTTACCGCTTCATCCATAACTAATTTTAGATTAGACGGCATTTGCTTCATCGCAAGTGCTTGTCTATGCAGAATACAATGACTGGAACTACAATTAGGCGCTTTATTTTTCATTCGTGACACTGCTCCTGCTGTTTTACCTGTCATCGCCTTGGCCCCATCTGTACAAATGTCAATGCAATTGTTCCAACTGAGATTATGTTCTTCAAAAAATATATTTATTTTATTAAAAATTTCTTCCCCGGTAGTGTTTGTAAGCAGCGATGAACACATAAGCATGTCTTCTTCAAAAGAACTTTTATATGGATATCTCACAATAACCAGCAGGATAGCCAAACCAGCGACATCAGTCGACTCGTCCATTTGCAAAGCGAATCGTGTATTTTGTAGACGTGTAACTAGTTCTTGTTTGACGTAGCTTGCCAGATCATGGATTCGTCGTGAAACAGTATCGTTTGATAGCGGAACAGTAGAAAGATGCTTTGCAGATTTTTCATCAAGCATACATTTTGTTATGTCTAATACACATGGTTTTATTAATTTCTCAGCGATAGTGTGCGCTTCACCTGCTTGTGCAATGCGATAGCTAACTAAATATGATGCCTCCGTGGCCTTTTCGTTGGTAGTTTGTGTTACATGCATCATATTTTTTTGACTTTCTAATAACTGATCTTTTTTGCGAACAAAAAATTCTTTATTCTTGTCTTTAGTCTCGGGGTGTACGGTTTCTAAATGTCGACGCAATTTGGCAGGTGCCACGGAACTATTAGGAAGCAGTTTACTACAGAGCATGCAGAGAGGTGAGCCGTTGGAATCAACAAATCCGAAACTGATATAAGATTCATCATACTTCCTTTTTTTCGTCTTTGAAACCGTCGAGCTTGACGTCGTGGCACTCGTGGCATCATCTTCTGGATCGGTGATTGCTAAATTCTCCGCGCGCATTGCTTTTGAACATTCAGCGTCATTAGAAGATGTTGTTGGAACACGTTTAACACCTTTAAGCCAACGTTCCATTCTTCTTTATTTATAATGTTACAAGTCAGGATAGTGGGGTTTAAATAATGCACAATCGTTACTGCGTATAAGAGACTAAATTTAGAACCTACAGGGAAGAAATGTATAAAACTGAGACAACAGAATACAGCAGGCAGTAAAACAATGAACACTAGTTTCTCGCTAGCGAGCTTGTAAGTAGGTAGTAACTTATCGCTCCGAACGCTAATCATCAACTGACGACGCCAACGCGCGATCGCCGCTTTTATACTTAGTCCTAGACTCGATCTCAAATATTCTCGAAAATACTCGAGTCGGCACCTTTGATAAACAAAAAGCAAAAATAAAAACAGAAATTTAAAAATAGCGTTGTAAACAATATCGACTTTATCCTTTGAAGTTAGAGACGAAAGTCGCTTGTTGACAACTATAGCGTCTAATTCAGAGGCGGCTTTTATCAAAGAGACTGAGCGCTTACAAGTATACTACCCGCTCGTTTTAAGTTTGCCGCTGGCGATAGGTATGAGTGTATGACGTTCGAAATTTTTTATTTAATTGTAACAATAAAAATTGTGTACGGTAGATATTTGGGTAAAACTATGACACATTATAAGTTTTGTTGTCACGTGGGGGAGGGTACGCGCATTCCACAGACCGGCAAACTTAGAGCGAACGCGTTCTACAAGTATAAAATTGTTGAGACCAAACTTATAAGATATTGTACCAGCTAATGTAACACAAGCTTATACAAATACAAATAAATAAATAAATAACATTCATAGCGTTTTGTCTCCGCGCGGCCGCGGAGTCAGCACAGCCGCGGAGCGACCAGAGAGAGGTGTTTTGATTTTTTTATTTCTAAATTCTTGCGGAACCCCGACAGAGGTATCACGGAACCCTAGGGTTCCGCGGAACACACTTAGAGTATAGCTGGTCTAGGCTAATAAATTTTAAAATCTGCGATTTTTTATTGTCCCGGGAATTTGTCCCACAACACCACAAAATATTCAAACTAGATAAATATTCATTTAGATATTTACAATGTGCGATGTTTATTGGTTATCACAACCGATCCTATTAGTACTAAAAACAAAATTCATATTATTATTTATATTACTATCAATTGCTAAATCTATGACAATGCAAGGAGTGAATATAGTTAAATAATTGCACATTGCGAGGATCTTATATCATTGCGACATGTGCGAGGCTCGCTTTTACCTTTTACCTACCGTGATCGACGAAATAAACGCTAACGTCACACATAGGGAGAGACCCAGTGAATCTGCAAAGTATTATGTCACAATTTACATATGACGGAATAGTTTTTAATGAGCATCGTGATGCTTAAACATAAAAATAAAGTACCACTATGACAAATGAATGTATAATTATAGTTTTAAAGTAATGCAATTAGATATTGGTTACGCCAGTTACTGATCTAAGACTGTTTTTACTAGCTTCAGCACTTCCGTCAATAGCTACAGGACGGTATACATCTTTGTTCAATACTCGGAACTCAGAAGTGCATATGCAGTTCCTACTTTCTGGAGTCATTAATGTAAGCTCTGAATTTTCTAGCCGGTTTGATAAAAATTCGTTCTCTTGTTCTAGTAACATTTTTTCACGATATAAAGCTCTTTTGGTTAATTCCGCTTTGGAGATTCTATGCCATAATCTTGTCAAACCAGTCGTTGCAGTTATAGCGTTTACAACTAGTGATTCGTCAGACGCCTGTCGCCGCACAGGTGATTTTGCTTGAGACGGGCTATGAGGTGGATTAGAACCGTATGGTAAAACTTTTTCACGGCGCGTTTCAAATTTTCGACAAAGTGCTGCAAGACGAAGTATTTTCTCAACTTTTTTATATGCTGCTTCTAGCCATTCAACAGTATCGTCAGAAACTTTAACTAATCTGGCGAGCTGTTTCATATCAGTTTGAACTCCGTCGTACATATTTTTCTTTAACCTGAAGCAAGCATCTCTATGTCTGTCGCGACGATCTCGAAATACTGCTTGTTTTGTACCTGATTCGTATGCTGCTAGTTCTGTGCGTAGTTTTTTAAGCAGCCCATCGCTATTAGCAATTTTTTTACCTTGAGAAGCTATTATGTCAGCCATCACATTTTCTTTACGGCGTAGTTTTCGTACTTGTTTTTGATTCTCTGCGGTATCTACTACATAGGCTCGCAGAACGGCTTTATACTCCTCCCATGTTGAATTGTAAATATTTTCAAGAAATGAACGTAAATTTTCACGATCATCTTCGAATTTACTGCGATCTTCGTCTTGTTTCACTAAGTTTTCGCCTCGTATTGTCCATGCCAATGAATCAGCTGTAGTGTGAGAATCATAAATTAATAGTTGCAAATGAGTTTCCGCTGCCTCATGATCCCGCATAATATTATCAGCATCGTCTTCGCCCCTTTTCAATGTATTTGCTGTTCTTATATTGTTTTCCTTAGACATTTCTTCCAAGTCATTCAAAAATTTGTTAATCATCCCGTCAATAGTAACACAGAAACTAGCAACAGTTCTTTGAAATTGGTCATCTGCAACATCAATTAACTTCACAGTGTGTTTAATTAGTTGATTTTTTTTATCATATGCCCTTTCAAACACACGCCACATCACTTCCATGTCCTGTTTAAAAACAGGTTCTTTTATTTTTAGCATCATTTCACGCCAGCTCTTGTCAAGAGTGGTGCGGCGTAATTTAAGAGCCGTAATTTCGCGTTGTAGTTCATCACGCTTTATTTTTCTTCTCTGTTCTTCTTCTTGCCTGGCCTTTTCTAACTTTTTTGCCTCTTTTTTGGCTTGTTTCTCTTCTTTTGTTAAACCCATTTTGCCTGAAGTGTATTTTTCAAATAGTCACAGCGGTTTATACAATAATTAAGGATAATTGGTTACGTGGGGTACAAAATATAGATTAATAAGTTGGTACAAAATGTAAGAATCAAATAAACAAGGAGTTGAAAAAATTACAAGTGTCACTTTAAAAACAAGTGTCAAAATATTTTGTATTTTTAACCAGTTTCCACCAGGCTAACATAAGTAAAACCTCAAAACGAAACTTAAAGTAAAATATCTTGCAACATTTAGCCCGAGAGCTTGTGCACATTTTCGGGTAGGTATATGAAACAAGCTGAAAACTTGTCCAACCATTGGGCACTTCTTCTTTATTACCCAAACACATCCGTGGACCTGGCTGGGGCATAGCGGGGCTAAATTAATCAACCCTTATTTTTTTTAAAGTAACAATTTTTTTGCAAATATATTCTTGAGGCATTATGATTTTTTGTGCCATTTAATAGAATATTTAAGATTAACAAGATTGCTAGTAATGTGGGACTCAATCCCACATTGCTAGTTAACTTTTTATAAATAAATAAAAAATAAAAAGACGAAAAATAAATAAGTAATTATTTGTCCGGGTTTTAAGCTAAGCTTGCAAAATAATTTCGCAAAAATATAAAAAAAATGTTTTCGAGGCAGGCTGAAATTGTAAAATAAATATTTAAAAAAGAAATAGGAAAAATAAACCGAAATTAAAATAAACTTAAACTTTTATATTTTTTCGTCATCGTCTTTTAATCGTCATCAAAAAGCCATACCCCAAGGCCAGGTCTGTAGAACTGTAGTTCTGTATTTGAGTATTACAGAAGAAGTATTGGACAACTTTTCAGCGTGCCTCGCCCTCAAATACCTACCCAATCAAATATAAATCAGTTTTCGGTCTATTAATACTTGCTTGCCTAGAAATATGTTATGCGTAGACAATGGTTTTAGTTTTAGTACATATACTCTTACCTACTTCTGTTACAAAGAATAAAAACATCTTACCTTTTTTATAATGTTTATATTTAATATTGCAATAGGGTCGTTATCAAGCGCTAGTGGGTGGATGTGAACCTCTACAGAGCTATTTACATAAACGGTTGCCAGAGAATTTGAACAGCGAAGCGGCTTTGGGTACTGTTGGAGATGTGGCTCAGTGCGTGGAGTGGCTTCGATCTACATTTTTATATGTACGTGCTTCTCGGGATCCTAAAAAGTAAGTTGTTTAAATAGGTAATACTACAATACATTTTCTACCAGTTCTGCTTAGTTTACACAGTTTTGTCCTTTGATTATTAAATGTCTAGATTCCTAATCCAGCATCTTAAATTGAAGCAAAAACATTGTCAAAGCTTACGCCCAAATACGTACGCCACGTATAATTATTTTTTTATTTATTTATCTTAAATTGAAGCTGGATTAAAAATCTCATCATCATCATGAAAAAGAAACGCCTTAGCGCCATTTTTTCTCAATGCTGTCATTACAATTAAATTGAAATAAAATTTCGTGAAATGTACCTACCTGATATTAATGATTTGCTTAGATTAAATTCTATGCAGGTTAAAGTTGGCACTCTATAGTAATCTTATATATTTATGAAATAAATGATTGCCAAATACATAAAATATATTTTAATTTTAAATAATATAGTTCTACTGATGTTTTGGTAACTCACTTTTTAATGATTGAACAATGATCGGATTTCAAACCTACCCCTTATCAAATTACAAATTATTATGAGGCGAGATTCTGATGTAAGTAGTGTATTTTTTTTTTTTTTTACATTTATTTGGTGCAAAGCACACGAGATCACAAAATAAAATTTTTACCCGTAGTCGTAACAATTTTCCCAAAAAAAAAGGGGAAAAAATTGTACTTATTGTACTTTATCAACATTGGAGAAAATGCGACTACTTTTGCATAAACGCATTTACGTGTAAATAAACCCAACATGATTCTACATTCTACACCTAACCTTATAACAATGCCGCACAAACATTTCCGCATGTGCAAATGGTTTGTGCAAACATTTGCGCAAATAACTTCATGGTGTCTTTACGATAACAACTTGCGTGTGCAAACCGTTGGTGCAAAAATTGGCATAAAATGTTTGCGCATGCAAGTCGCTGCACGTAAGTCGAATCATGGGACACGATCATTGGACACGCTCCACGCACAATCTTATTTGCACAAACCGGTTGGTGCAAACGTTTACGAACCGTCTTCACGTACATGCTTATTTGTACAAATTAATTTTGTACAAACTAGGATTAACGCACATGCTTACTTGTAAAGACAAATGTTTGTGCAAATTAGATTGAGCGTGTAGCCGGGCCACAAGGATAAGAACCTGCCACTTTGATCGGAACTATGTAACTTTAATATGAATAGTAGTATCTACATTGTCGAGTCACTGATGGGTGATGACTATGACCCACTCCGGCTTTCCTCCACTTTCTAGAAATAACCTTCTAAATAGAATTTTATTAAATGGTTTTAAATGGTTTCAGTAGGTACGTTTTCGCGCTTAGCTCCTCAACTAAGTGCCAGACAGACAGATATGGAATTAACTTTACATAATGCACTTGATGATATTTTATTTCAGATATCTCAATTTACCTCTAAAATCTCCTCAACACCTGATCACCAAGAAAATTGAGGGTAAGTTAGTATCTCTAAGTTATTCTCTAAGTTTTAGAGCTGTGTTAATTACTTGTTAAACCTCGTAACCTTCGGAAAAAATAATCTTTAAAATTATATAGGTACCTACCTTACCTACTATTAAATCCTAATAGATAATTTAAAATAATCGCCTACGAAGATATAAACTGTTCAAAATATGCGTCATCATATCAGTCACTTTTGTATGAAAATATACAAATGTGAAGACGGAATAATAATTTAAAATTTACTTATAATTAAACTCCTAAGTAAGTATTTGCCTACCAGCTTTTTCCTACTTTTTTAAATTGTTAATTAATTTACTATTAATAATTATACTACGAAATAAAGAGACAGTAGGTCTTGCCCCTGAGGGTCGCGCGTCACCCATAACAGTATCAGTGTCACCCAAATCCTTGTTTGGCAAAGATCTGAATGTCACCGCACCGCGCTACACTAGTTCGCAAGTCTCATGTGCGCAGTAATATCACTTGCTACAAATCCCTTCCTTCGGCTCTCAGAGAGAAAAAGGCTGAAAAGGATTCATATAACTATGTATTTTTAGTAGTAAGCATGAAAGCAAGATAAACAAAACAAAGAATTATTTTTAGGAGAATTTCCCATTTTTGCCAATAAAATCAGCACATTAGTAGAATTTTAATTTATTTTAAATTAGATGGATCTACTGCTAAATCAGTAGGTCTGGCAACACTGCTTGACATTTATAGAATAAGCCCTTGAGTTTGATCTGAGGAGCGTCCTGCGGTTGCAGATGGTACGGTAATCATTTACTTATCCGCATAATGCAAGGTCTTGTCTATACTAATATAATAATAATAATAATAAACTTGTACTATATTTATGTACTTTCATTACTTTATCGATTCCTGGGTCTGTACTTAAAAAAAATCTATCTTACAAAAATTCTATTAATGTATTAATTTTATTGTAGTCTGAATAAATACTGTTAAACAGGAGGCGCTTACTTAGGCGGTAAGTAGGTACTTAGTGCCAAAGTGCGATAACGTCGCGTACTCTTTAGGGTTTCGTAGTAAACAAGGAACCCTTATTATTTTAATAGTTTCAGACGTGTTCAGTATACTTAACTATACTTTGAATAGTAATCAAGTAGCTAATACAAAAGGCCATAAAAACTAACGCTCCGTGGGCCTATTTGAATTAAAAATACAAGGGCTTTTTTTCTGTTCTGCACGAGTCCTAATGCCAATTAGATGGTTGACTTCTCTCATATATATTTAGCTTTACGGATCATTAATATAATGACTAAAAAGAGACAAAACCTATTTCAATTTAATAAATGCTTATTGAAAATTAAATTAAAATTTCAACGGGCATAAACCGTGAGTTATTACCAATCAATGATGCTTTTATTTTCAACACCGTTGTAATAGAGCCTATTGTCTCTATTCCCAAGCTGATATTATCTGCTAACAACTAAAATTAATTAAACTTAGATAATTACCACACCAATTAACTGAGGGCGATTATAAATGTTTTTTTCTCCTTTTAATAATCTATTATACATGAAACATAAATACGTGCATAGGACCAATAATAATCATTTTTTGCGTAAAGATTATACTTTAATTATATTGTTTAAACAATTATAAATAACGTGACTGTAGGGCTGTAGCTATTAAAGTTTATAACTAACGTAAGTATATATTATGGATTTTAATTTCCATAACATAAAAGTCAATATTTCAGGAAATCAGGATCAATAATGATAGGATAGAGCTCTCAAGGTCTTATTGTATTCAATTATTTTAGCTTTCTCGTTGGGATGATTGTTTTACTTGAGGTTAGGTTAAACTTATGATCGTATTCTGCTATGAATGATTTAAATAATATATTGAGAATACCTAGCTTTATAATTTGTTTATTAGGACTTTGACTGGCTGCTGAGTAAACAAGTTACAGAGTTAGCTTGGACGAAAAAATCATAGAAAAAAAATTATAGGAAAATCTACACATTTAGTTGTTACGATAATCATTTTATTACGTAGGCCATTCAAATCATATAACATTTTGAAGGTCATTTATAACAAAAAATATAACGTCATAGCTTACCGACACAAATACTTACTGCTTTTTTTTTATGAATTGTGGTTAATCGATGTGTTACTCTTGGCACTTTATAGATGATCTAATAAAATATTTTTATTGTTTATTTTAATAAATTCATATCTACACATTACATTCCGATGTAATGATCGCATCCTTTAATTACCATTTCTTATATTAACACAAAAAATAAATATAAACTAGTAATAATTGCATCTTTAACATTGTCACTATAAAATGATAACTGAGTACCTAACTATGAATGATAATTGAGTATGTAAGTACCTACTATAGGTACTTACCAACTACCTATATAATATATAAATAAATACAGTGGGCATATAATTATTATTAGCAAATACTATGATGAATATTATGATGAAATAAAAATGGGAATGATGTTCTTCTCTTATTTAAAGAAATACGAAGAAACAACTAAATTTCAAGAAGTTCGGATTCCTAGACAAGTTTCATAAACGAATCATGAAAATTGTCTAATACTCCTTGGAAACTACTTGGATCTGGTTTAAATATTTACGAATTTAGGTTCCAGAGATAGAGCTCGGTTTTTTGTGGTAGATTAAGCAAAACAGACATTCCACCATTAGGTATTATAAACTTATCTAAACTAGTTGACTCTTGCAACTTTGTCTCGGTCAATTTTCCCCGTTTTTTCAATTCATACAAAAATATTAAAATCACGATGAAAAAATGCAATAAAAAATACTTTACGACCTAGTAGGTAGTAGGTATAAACCTACCAAATATACAAAAACAAAACATTAAAATCGGTCAAGCCGTTTCGCAGGATCTTGACTACAAACACTATAACACGAGATTTTTATAAATTAGAGATCTACGTTAATAAGACCCGCAGTTTGTAGTGTGTACTTTTTAACACTGCTACTATTGCTTGTTATAGGAATCCTGGGGGTTCGGAAACAAATACATAGTTCATTCATACGATGAGCTAGTTTCTAACTAGTCAAAACGATAACTCTTTATGAAATGTCACAACGCAGATTTTATAAGGAAATCTCATACAAATAGCGGTCTATGACGTTACCAAATTTTTCTCGTTCTTTTTATGATATGATCAATGTTAAACTACCCCATTTAACACAAAATTTAATCGGGCCTTTACTGTTGGCAGTTTAATGTCAGGTTTATTTAATAATTAGTCATTTGGATTTTTTTTATTTTTTTGTTATACAAGCCTATTCTCAAGTATATAGGTATATAGAGATTGCGTGACACTCAAGTTCGCTATCCCTGGTCCTGAATGGCCTCGGCTGAGTTCCGGATCGTGATTGATGGATGAGTCTTGTCGACACGAGCTGATCCTTAGCATTTGTTGATGCACGCGATCTTTTTATTCTTGGCACAAGTAAAAGGCTTAGAGCGAGATGATATCCCTATATAATTTAGTTATTACAGAGCTAAAGGAAATCATTAGAAATATATTTAAATTTCTTAAAGCTTAATACTTAGGTACCTATTTATTTAGCTTTGAAAACGTGACAAGCTAGTATAAAAATTAAATACGTCTTAGTAGTTATTTGGTAATATTTTACGATAATTTGAAACCTCGATTGCTTTAAAATAAATGCCTGCTACTAAAAAGTATTGCTTTGACAATAATACAAGAAGCTACGGCTCATTTTGAAGTCGTACTTTTACCATATGTGTAAATAGTAGTAGGTAGTTAAACATATGTATGCTTTTACTGTTAAGGTACGAATATATGGATGGAATCACATGGAACAAACATAGTCCTCGACCAAAATCGCTAAGTCCTTTTAATTTGTAATGCAATTATTTATGCCCTTTTAACATAAAGCTATTTCTAGTGTCGTCGAAGGCGACTTAACGTGTGTGTGTTTGTGCTAAATCGTCGTAAACGCTTGTAAATATCAAGTCATTGGAATGTCAATTATGTTTGTTCATCTTCACTTAAGTTATAGATAATTAATTGCAGCCTTTTGATTATATCTAATCTTTCCATATCCTTATGTTGAGACATTGTCCTTATACAGAAAAGTTGAAAGGCGCGTTATGCATCTTCGCACCATAATCCACATAGTAGCTTTTGACCTATGTAACATGTAGGTATGTCGTGACCGTGAGTAATAAACATTACAATAGCAGTAATATTTACTTTATAAACGTTTATGGTAATGACAACACTTGCAATTATTTATATATTTATCGCTTGGTATAGGTTCTAACATTCTACAAAAATGTTAGTTCCAAACTCAGTGTACTAGCGTTATATTTTTATAAGTCCAATTTGGTACCTGTCTTCAACTTTGACGAGACGACGATAACCACTCTGCCAAGAGTGTGGCGACGAAGAAGAAGACTTTAGTACCTATATGTATAAACAGTTTAAGTAGGTAGGTAGATACCAATACCACATAGAAAGATGCTCATATGATAGCAGGTTTTTTACATACTCAAAAGGTAGGTAGTATAGTATTATATCGTGTTGGAACAGTACTTCAATAATCTATAGAAACTAATATTTGTTGTAAATCATCGAGAACCTTTCTTACAGAGTTATGCGTAAAAGCCATGAACGGCTTAGCCTCTTCGGGCCTTATAACTATGGACGAAGCCAGCTGTATTGAATCTACTGAAGCCGGACGCCTTATGTCCATATTTTATTTGGACGTAGAAACTATGAAGCAGTTGATGAAGGTAAGTACTTAGAAGTACTAGATTACTTACATAAACCAAAACACCTCTTTATGTTTTCGTTTTTCTTGTGAGTTAACATTTTTACTTATTGTTTTAGGAAAGTGTTTAAAAAATCCATACTTACTTATTAATCTAAAAACCATTTTTAACCATTTAGGATTCAAATTAGTTCGTTATTTAGTGAACGCCAGACAAGATAGTATCGATATTCAATTATAGTAATAACGATAGATCGTTTAGCTTTAGCTAGCGCTTTGATCTCTTGGTATTTCGCGGCGTCTTTTGATTGTAGCATTTTCAAAAAGTTTACTAACCAATATGAGAGTATCTTTGACTAGGAAGAGCCTACTCACGTCATCATATTAAAAATAATAGATTTGTTATTCATCTTTTTGCCTTAGCGTTTATTATCTGATAAATAAATATACCATGATTATTGATTTTATAACCACCAATTATACGAGTAGTAGGTACCTATCTGTAATTGGTGTTCCTAGATACCGTATACTTATTAATAAATATAAATGGTGGTTAAAAAAACAGTATTACAGAATGACCATCCACTCCCACTTAGTGTAAAGTTCAGTATTCAAAGTGTCATCATATAAGTAAGTTTAATTGACCTTTTTGCAAAGGTCAAAATGAGCTCTTGGTCTTAATTGAAGAATAATGAAGTACCTTCCGTAATGTGACTACACGTGTAACTTTTTGCACAAAGGTTATTAAATCGAACTAAAAATGTAATATTATTGGATCTACCACGATTTTGATGCTAATAGAGAGTAGGTTCATGTAGTCCGCGACGTCGGGATGTAAGATTAGACCAGGCACAGTCCCCGACATCTCTAATCCCTCCCGGAGGCCTACAGTGGTCTGGGCAGACTGCTAGACTTCTGAAAGTTGTTTGGTAGATTGGAGTGATTGACAAGAAAAGCTATACATATATACAAGGTTATTTTTGGTATAGTGCAAAGCTCAGACACCCCAATAAGATTTTTACTTCAAGAAATCCTGTAAAAAAAAAAATGAAAATATTGAAAACTTGCAGAGTTATAAGCAATTCAACTTGTCTTGTGTTCTTCGCGCTATCGTGCTCATTGCGTCTCGTAGTACCTAATCCATGGTTATTATTGAAAATTAAGTTATGATAATATATTATATATACCTTCGGTGCCGAGACGTGGACACTCATGGTTGGGCTAGTCCACTAATTCCACAAATTCGCAACGAGGTCGTCCGACAAAGAACCAAAGTATACATAGCACGCTAGTTAAGCACGCTAAAGTGACAATGGGCTGGCCACATTTGCCGAAGGACCGATGGCCGGTGGAGCAAACGAGTCCTAGAGTGGAGTCCGAGACTTGGTAAACGTAAGGTAGGACGACCTCTAGCCAGATGGACTGACGACTTAAAGAAAGTCGCTGGAATGAATTGGATGCGGAAGGCGGAGGACCGGATGTTGTCGCGTAAGTTAGGAGAGGCCTTTGTTCAGCAGTGGACCGATACAGGCTGATTGATTGATTGTGAACACGATTTGGACTGTTAGAATGATTAATGAATTAATTAATGATTGATTAAATAATTTATATAAAAATATAACATGGTCCAAAAACTACCCCATTGGATTGTGTTACTGATTCTGAGCGAACTACTTTCAGGTTTGCACTATAATACCTACCAAGAATAACCTTGTATAATCACTTGTCCTGACTGACTGACTGACTGGCTTTTAGTGAGTTTTAATAAATAAACAGGTGTTTAAGCGTTTTTAAAAAATCAACGCCAACACAAGGGGTAACGGGCGCGTTACTCAATCTCTAATCTCTCTCTCTTGGCGATGGAGACACGCGCGTGGTTGCGGGAGTGCATATCTAACTCCCGCAAACACGCGCGTGTCTCCATCGCCACGCACCCCGCAGCGTTGTGCGTGGCAGTGTGCCAAGGGCCTAAGTGTGCTGTTATTGCCCCGTAAAAGTAACCAACTACGAGGTTAGGCTACAACAACAAGAGTACGGTATTTTGTGGTTAGGCGAGGAAGTCCAATTCCGCACGCGCGTCATCTTAGTCTGTAAGATCTCAAGAGATTAAGTTATTGACTTTAATCTTGCTTACATGGGCGGCGTCACATTCATTTAATACTTGGTGGTACCTACGTTTGGTGGATAAATATGTATTTGTCATCTAACTAAATGTTAATTTTAAACAATCAATGTTTGCATTGTAGAGCTGTTGGTTTCATTGTAGAGGTAACGATAAATAACATAATTTTTTTTTCATGAAAATATGTTATGGTACCTACTCCTATATAATTTATTTAATCCTCAGATTGAAGGCACAGAAAACCTAGAACGTCTCCTAACACTAATATGTGAAAGCCACGAACTATCGGACATGCACTTACGGATGGACGAGCGTCGAAGCTTGAACGCTCTCAATAGGAATAATGCCGCTACTACTATTCGCTTCCCCATGAAAGGCAAGATTAGTACAAGACAGATGAAACTGAACTGGTAAGTTTGGGCTTTTCTGAACTAGCGAAGACCAATAAACGATTAGATGGTAAAGTCTAAAGATGGACGGTGAACCGAAAAGAAACAAGAGTTGTCTTAAGCAATCGCGTCTTTGTTACCCCTGATTCAAAAAGAGGGCTGTAATTTTGTTACATATCTGTCATCGTACTCATCGTAGAACCCAAACGGATGAACGAATTTGAAAGAGGTTTTTTTTATTACAAAGAAAATTTAAAAGGGATGGTTCTTAGGTGTTTGTTTTGATGAAAACCCGTTAACCTGTTTTGGTTTTGTCTCACAAGTCGAGGGAAAGAAAGAAAGAGTTCCTTATCGCACGATATCATTTGTTTGTAGGCTGAGAGGCTAGAAGAAAAAATGTTACATTTTGACATCGATTAAAAATCTATTATTTATGATTGTGTGAAGTTGGTGTTTATTTTATAAGTTAGGTAGGTTAATAAATGTGTGAACAATCTAAAATGATACGTTAATCGTTAATTAATACAATCACAAAATAGATATAGCGAAAAGAACTACGTTCCAACTGGGTATTAATAAGACACATCTCTCTTTATTATTCTTTTCTCTTATACCAACATGGAAATATTGTCAGAAGACTCGTTTCTTGGCTCATCATGGATCAATGAAATGAAATGATATGAAATCTCTATGCCCGAATCGTCTGAGGTGTGATTTGAATAACAGTACTTTCCAGAATTCTAGAAAATACTGCCACAATCATTGGGCAGTGAGTGGGTCAGTGGGTACTGCAGGAAGTAAATAATAAAAACCCAAGGGTTACCCGCAATAATTAGAAGATAAGCGACCGACTCATAAATCTGTCTACACGTAGATATCCAAGATATCTTTCAATAATAACTCCTCCCACCGTTTAACACCATTGTCATGTCAATCGACATAATAAACGTTTCAGTCGTACAATGTAATGAATTATTTATTACCTTTACAGTATGATTCAAGCGGTGCTTGGATGTCTTCCAATTCCTGATCCGTCGCTAAACCAAGAAGCTATGAAAATTGTAAGGATAGCGGACCGAGTTTGTAAATGTTAGTAGGTACTATTTTGTACTATTTAGCTATGTATGTCTTGGTTCTTTACGTTTTTGAAGGTTTGAAGTGAAGGGAAGTGAAACTTCTTTATCGGCGTTGTTCACTTTTTGTAATGGGTAAAAAATGTTAAACTCGCGTCGGGACACGTGACCTGATCGAAAAACTGCTACAATATCATTAGAATTCGAAGGTAAATTTCGCCACCATCTACAATGTTAATATTTAAGTGGAAAATCGGGCGGTCCAGAAACCAGAAGACTAAGACTACAGAAAGATTTCTTTTTCCTTTTTTATTTTCCATTGATTTGTGTTTTTTTTTATTTTTAAGATCGAAAAATATTATTCTAATTTCATCAGTATGTAATATTATGTTCAAGTTTTCACTTGTGCAAGAACTCCCGGAGTGCAACCTGTTGTTTTTTTTTATTATTGTTATTAACATAGTTGCTAAATGTGGAAGGTTGTTATTAGCAACAGTTTCACTACTTACACAGTAGCATAGTTTGTTATAACTCTGTAAGCTTTTTCTCTACTACTTTGCTTCTAACGGACCGCCTGGCTTTTTAAATTTCTTATGTATTTACACATATTTATTAAATACGAAACAATTTTATTGAACTATTGAAAAGATTGAGTTCTTCTTTCTAGTAAGTATCTCTACATTTGTGTTTTTCTTGAAAAAAAAAAAATCTTTGTGCGAACTCACCGGCCACGATATGTAGGCGCATTCGCACGTTGGCGAAGTCGCGTACTACATGGTACGCGACTCCGCCCTCTGTTTTTTATAAAACTTAACAGAAAGAAACCCGTGCCCAGCAGTGGGACATCATATGGGTTGATATGAATAGTGATTAAATTATCCTGTATATCTACATATATGTACAGGATAATTTTTAATATACTAATAGTGCAAGTGGTTTCTTTACATACTTATGACTAAATAACTTTGTAATGTCACTTTTGGAATATACCTGTTTAATATATTAACCCTTAATCACCTATCACTTGTTTTTGAAGTTCTTATGTCCTCATGAAAAAAAAAAAAAATATATATATATTACGGGTCTTAATCGCGTGAAAGATTTAAGGTAAAATACCTTGTTTATTGCCTGACGTTTCGAACGTATTGCAACGGCCGTGGTTAGTCTACCCGTGACCACGGTCGTTGCAATACATTCGAAACGTGTCGGGCAATTAACATGGTAAGGTTTACCTTAAATTATTCACGCGATTAAAACCCGTATTATAAATATATTTTCATAATGTGTACAAATCGCGAAAGTTTATCAACAACTGTTATGACCATAACCACCTACAGACTATTTTACTGGAGTAAAATCGGTCTGTATTGTGAGGCTGACCTAAAAACCTAACAAAAAACATCGATTTTACTCCGAGGTCTCACATATATGTTGTAGATGGTTGTGTGACAAAACCATCTACAATGTGGTAGTAAAGGGTAAAATTGTTTTTTTTTTTCAATAATTTCATAACGGACTTATTTGGTGTAATGTAAAGAAGCCACGAGCGGGAGGTTATTAGTATATTACAAACCACCCTGTATATTCAGAAATATATAAGTATGTTTAACAGTTGTGTGGTTGCCATAGTACAGGCTCTGTCTAGTACGGAATTAGATGGCGTTGTCTGAGTTGTGTGCAAGATATTAGGTATATAAGTATCTACCTTATCCAAAATCTCATACCTACGTATGTTTCAATGTTTTGCAGGCTTAGTAGCTTATGTGACTCGTCCAGACTTAATATCTCGTCAAGCACAATTCTACTCAGCGGTACTGAACTCAATAATACTCGCCAAATGTATAGTTGCCCGCCTTTGGGAAAACTCTCCGTTCGTAAGCAAGCAACTGAAAGGCATTGGTCCTACGTTTAGTACACTGCTCGTTACAGCGGGAAAAAGTAACTTTTTGTTGCTGGAAGAAAGTCACCCTAGAGATTTGGAACGGGTATGTGTTTTACCCCTTATTTTGCAATACGTTATTAACAGTATTATAACTAGCGAATGTGTTGTCTTCTTCTGATCTATTTCGAAAAAGACGAAACATTTCATTCCGGTCTCATAGTACCCCTGGAAGGTACCCCTGGAAGTTACCTGGAAGTTAGTTAGTCTGCGTCAATTTTCCCCGTTTTTGCAATTCATACAAAAATACGAGAATTTCGATGAAAATAACACTTTATAACCTGTTCTCGTACCTACCAAATATAACGAAAAAAAAAACAGTTTCGGAAGCGTTCGACCTCAAACACAGAGACACGAAATTTTTATATATTAAAAAGGTAATACAGGGTATTTTTTAATAGGTACAGGTTCTTAAGCCATCTGTCCCCCTCCCTCCTCTCCCCCTTCTACCAAAATACCTGAATTCTCCCTTGTATGTGTGTTTTGTAATGCTTACCTTGACCACAGATAATATAATACTATTACTTTGACAAAAATTACTTTCGGCATAATCAAGTCCCACTCAAACCGAAATGTACGACTGATCAGACTGTACTGTGTGTCTACTATCCGACAAATCAATATCTGGATCTGATCTATACTTAATCTTGGGTCAGTGGTCATTTTAATGATTTAATTTCAGATTATGAACAAACATGCTCCAGCGGGCAATGTTCTTCGTAAACAAATAAGCTTGCTCCCAAAATACCAACTGACAATAATGCCAGTAGATGAGAGCACTATCACCATACAACTGGTGCTGCTAAATCAAAATTTTCTATCCGAGAACATGGACCAATTAACTGCAGGAGGAAATCACAAATGTTTTATTATTGTAGGCGATTCTGACAACCATCTTTTGTTGCTAGCGTCTTTCAAGTAAGTTTATCAACATTACTAGATACCTGGTCTTCTCGTATTGTTTTAACGAGATTTCAACTGTGTTTATATAGTGTCATCTTAATGAAAATATAATAATAATCAAAATCTGCATACGTTTCATTTTGTAAAACCAATAATTTCTACATATTACAGAGATTCGGATTTAATAAGAGTATTTGATGGTATTATAAGACATGAAATTAGACGAAAGCAAAACCACGAACATAAGATAAATGCACACTGCGTTAGTACTACTTTTGGTAAGCTTTATTTATAATTTATTCATGAGGTAATTAAATTATTATCATAAATATTAATTTAGCTTAACACATGAATCAACACAGAGTCCCACAAATCTGTACAAAATCTGTACAAACAGTTGCAAATGTTATACAAAAAATAACTCTGATACTTATTTAATTATTTTTTTTCAGTTGGAATAGATGTCCAAGCAGAGTTTTTATTTAATGATTTAAACAAATTCTTTGGCTCACCTACCACAAGTTCGATTATCAATAAGGTGCCAATCAAAGAAACAGCGAAAAAGCAAACGTGTATTACTGATACATTCAAAGAACGTAAAAGAAAGAGTACAACAAGTTTAGATATTACACAGTGTAAAGAAAAAAAGAAACGAGATAATGCTTTATTCGAAAGCTTCAATTATCTTAAAAAAACTTTTGAGAATGCTTCCAAAAATATTAGGGAAAATGTAAACTTATCCACGAACAAGAAGGAATTGCCAAATGATCAAATTGCTACTGAAACCGAAAGAGTAATTATTGATGAAACTGAAATTAACAAAGAATTTAATAGCACAAACAATGAAATACCAATGATTGAAGATACTGATGATGATATTGTAGACGATGAAAAAATAGACAGTATTTTAACTGAAATCGAAAATGAAATGTCAAAAAAGAAAGTAGATTTAACAAACAAAAGTATCTTGTGGTCTAAGAACATAAAACAAATAGACAAAGCTCCATGTCATTCAACTTGTAAAATACAGGTGCAGCCCATAATAAATAGTTATAAATCATCAAATGACACAAAAAAACGAAAGACATTATCTACCAAATCAAATTACTCTTTCATCGAATTATTAGAGAGAAACTTAGATTTAAGTGACGATGATGACAAAATTGTTGACCCTAATAAAAATGACGGATTTTCAGAAACGATTAGAAGTCAAATTAGGAAATACATGCAAAAAACAGAGGATAAAACTAAAACATATGATAAAAATATATCGTTATTAATAGAAAACGAAAATAAACTGATACCAAATATAAATAAAGATATAAATGAAACAATAACCATAGATTCGGATAATGAAGAAGCTCTTCCCCTAACGCTTTATCCACATTATGAAATCAAAGAAATATTAGACGGGAAAAGTACTATTGTAACTGAGATTAATACTGAAAAAGAAGGGGTAATAACCATAGATCCAGATAGTGAAGAAACCTTACCCCCAACACAGAAACTTTATTCACTTTATGAATTCAAAAAAATGTCAGACGGGCAAAGAACTGTTGCAACTGAATTTAACAGTATTAAAAAAGAAGGATCACTGGAAACAATAGCCATAGATATAGATAGTGAAAAAACATTACTCCCAACACAGAAACTTTACCCACATTATGAAAATAAAGAAATATACAGGCAAAGTATTTTTGTAACTGAGATTAATAATAATAAAAAAGAAGGAGCGATGGAAACAACCGATGTCCAACACAATTGTAGCACTGTAATTAATCCGGAGAACATTTTTGAACCAATGCAATTAAATTACAATATCTCAGATTGTGATACAATAATATCTGTACTTGCTACAAGTAAAGGTAACCGATCGAATATTAATGAAATAAAATTATACGAACCTTGCGTAGTGAAAGACATTTTTACAAAACTTAACCATCAATGCGGTGATATGAAACAACATTCAGATAAGTTTGTAGGAGACAATATTGATTTGGAAATGGAAATAATAAATTCCATCAAAGAAAAGAGTATACGAAATGACCCATATTCAATAACACAACATGAATCAGAAAAATGTATTCCTGCTGAAGAGAGCCTGAATCTTAGTTTAATTCCCTTTCATAATACAGATACCTATAAAAATAATGACTTCAGCCTATTAAATGAACCGCAAAATATAACTAGCAAAGATATAGAGAGTGAAACCTCAAAAAAATGCAATATGAGTTTACAGTCAGCTAACACATTTTCAAATATAAATTATAAATCACCGCAATACACCAGAAAAGATTTTTCTATTAATGATTTACCAAGTCTTAATAACAAAAGTCTACCCACAAATACATCTACATTAGACTTCCAAATTCCGCGTAATAATGTTTCTAATGTTATTCACTCTAGTGAAAGCTATTGTAGTGTTACAAATTTAAATGGTAACAGCTACAAATACAACTCAAATAACTCTTCAAATGAATATAATAGAAACACTAAAGATTACATCAAAAATTATTCTTACTCAACAACCAATATTGGTGTTTGTACCAAACAAATGCCCAAATACTGTGTGCGAATTATAAAAAAAGTTAAAATGGATTTAAATATAACAGAAATGATATCTACTAGTCAGTATAAAATAAATGAAAATTCAAAATCTGATAATAATGGGACTACAGGAATAGAAGAAATGGAATACGGTGGAGATGCAATTATGCTAAATGCAACAGAGCATACAAAACGAATAATGAATACCGATTTAGTCATTAAAGATTTACCATTTACAGATCATGAAATTCAAAAACCGAATTCGTTTTACCTTAAAAGCGATCACCAAGATATAGTTAATATCAAAGAGCCAGTGATTAGTGTAACCAATAAATATGATAGTGATATAAATACTTCTAACGTAATAAAGCATTCAAACCCACTATTTGTAGACGACGATATACTAAAACCAGATAAAGATAGCAATAAAAGTACTCACCTTAATTCATCTAATGATCTTAACATAGAACAAGTAATTACTGCTACCAATAGCGTTGATAATGAAATCAAAGAGAACTATTCCTGTTATAACAACCATTTGAAAGATTCATCGATCAAACCAGAAGAAAAAAATTATGACGTTGCAGAAAATAACGAAAATAATAAACTGCAGAATATATTACAAAAATACAGTAAAATTTTGGGGTTAGTAACTATTTTACTTCTTTAAAATCTTCTAAGGTCCTTTCAAATCTTCTAAAAAATCTTACTTACCTTTAATTTTCAGGAAACACAATACTGCAAGCCAAAAAACATCTGCCCAGCCAAGTACAATTAAAAATATTACTACTAAAAGGTTGCCTGTAGAAAAAATTGAAAAACCTTTCAAAATAAACAATATTCAGATACTGAAAGCTACATTACCAAAAAGTTTAATAGATTGTAACAATCAGAATCAGAATATTGAATACAATAATACACCAACACTTACAAAAAAAGTATATTTACCTTGTTCTAATGAGAATCCAGGAATCCTTGAATCCGCGGAAAGTGTTCCGTGTCAATCAAGTACTGATTTTGATTTAGAACCAATTAATTTACCTGACAATATTGATTTAGAACCTATCACAGATTTTAATATAGATCAGTCAATGTTTGATCCAAAGACTCTTTTACAATGTACAGTTGACACCGATTACGAGGACATAATTCCTCCGCCAGATCAGTTTTGTGACGATACACCTTTACCTAACAACAGGGTAACTGAAGATTCGTGTATAGAGGTCGATTACAATCAATGTGACGAAACATACAACGCCGATTTTCCTGTAGAAAATGATTTCATTTATAATGAAAGCATTTTTGCTGACAACTGTGCTACAAATTTAACACCTTCTAGAGAAATCGAAACATGGACGTTATCTGAACAAGACTCGTGGGAAAACCGTTACTCATCGCCGTACTCTGCAAAATCTTTAACGGTAATGCGCAAAAATACGTCTAATTGTAGTAATCTATCGGTAAATAGTGGAATGGCGACTTCCAGAAAAGAAAAATTGGGACAATTTAAATTCAATCAAAAGAGCAAACTAAGGTCATGGAAGTAAAGCTCGTAGGTACCTAATTAGTGATGCTGATCACTATAGGAATGTTTCTACATAATTGAATACTTGATTAAAATATAAGATATTTAATTTCCAATGGAGTCTTACTTATTTATTACCAACCAAACAATATAGTAGGCAAGTAGGTACCTACTAAAACAGAATATGATAACAGCTGAAAGGATTGATGTCTGCAATTCGACACAAAAATAAAAGGATCATGCTAGCTAGCTACATCTAAATATTTACTGCCTAAAGATTGCTTAATATTTTTTCTATTAAAAATATAACTTGCATTGTGGGATTTTGGGTCCCACATTACTAGCGATCCTGTTATAATCATCATTTATTTGTATAAAATAAGGGTGTAATGAGGTTTTAAATACTTATACAAAATTCAATATTCATAAAATACATAAGCGTGTACAAATTGTTATAAAGTTTAAGAAAAAAAAAATGTTAATATATTAAAATCAATGAAATCTAAAATTTATAATAAGACTAATAATCAATATCGTCGGCTTAGAGTGTAAACCTGCTAACGACATAATAGGTAAATTTACAGGAGGGACAAAAAACTTTCTTAAAAAATTTAAAAAATATTTAGAGAAACGGCTTTAATACAGTTGGTGTATTTTTTTATTTTTTATAACATAAAATAAAAAAAGAGTTAGTAAATTCAGTAGTTATTTATTAATTAAATTTTTTGTGACTTAACAGGTTTTTCTAATTTAGTAACATTTTTAACAAAGGACTTAGCAGTTTTTCATTTTTAATATTAAGCAACTTAAACACATGAACTGTGTTATGTGTAAATTATTTTTTAAAATTATAGTTGAATATCTAAATACAACATTTTAATAATATAGATTAGGAACTATTTTTCAGTCTCAATATTATAATATTACTAGTCTCTACAACTTTGGAAAATTAGCACAAAATATAATTATGAAACAAAATCCTCTATAGCTTCTCTTAATAACAAAACAAAAATTATCTCTTATCTCTCTCATCTAAATATTTTACTCTTTAACATGAAATAATTGTAACAGTTTGAAAGCAAAACTGCCTTAATCTTCCTAAATTAAAATCAAAATAAATCACATTTGTACATTAGGTACTAAGATTAACGATTACACGAGTAGTGACTATTCATGTGGTAAATTATCATAAAAATTACGATAGTCTTCAGGTAAAGTGCTTTTCAAATATTGCAAGTCTTCAAACTTCCTTTTGGTAATTTTTCTTTTTGTTTGAAACTGATTTCTTAGGGAATCAAAAGGCAATGCAACTACAGCTGGTGATTTTCTTTGCGGTAATACTTTCCATTCATCAGTGAATCTCAATTTAAAAAATACGTCGCCGTTTGGAGTGTACTGAAGAGCTCTAATATTAGTAACTTTAGCGTCACCTTTACCACGTCCAGGACGAATGCTTTTAAAAAAATTTACTTCGTCAAAGTTTTTGAAAAAAGTATGGTTCAAGTAAGTTACATCATAAGGTCTAGGGTTTTTTCTTGCCGACCTGCAAATAGATATATATTCCGCAGGAACATTGATGTTTTTGTCTTTAAGAGCCCGCTCAACAGAAGAATAAATGCTGTCCGCTTCCATCTGCGTATGGCCAACTTCTAGAAATTTTTGTTCTATGATTATGTTGTGGTTTACAGCTGTCAATAGCAATGCATTAGACATTACACAGTTTCTATTTTGATAGGTGCAACCATCACTATAAAAAATTATTTTATTCGGTTTTTCTTGTTCATTTTGACGTAAAACCTTGTTCTCAATTAAACTGACCCAAATGCTTGCAAACTCTTCAGAGTTTACACCTCCTTCGGTTTCGTTCCATAAATAGCAATAGCCATCTTTGTTCTTCAAATTATAAAAGGCAAGATTGTGTACTTGTAGTTTCGTTCTATAATACAAACTACTAATTTTGGATTTGGGTGCCATCAGAACCGCCTGCAAGTCAACCGTAAAAACGACACTTTCTTCAGTTTTATCTTTTTCTTTTTCTGCTCGAGCTTCTTCTTTCTTACTTTGATGTTCTAAATAATCTTCTTGCGACTTATTGCCAACTTTGAAAAGAGCACATGTCTCACATTGGTCCTTTTTAGGACAGAACAATCCGAGATTTTGTATATCGAATTCTTCATAAAACTTGCATATAGACAAAGCATGGACGTTACGTGTTTTACACCAATCGTTTACGTAAAAATCATACAGAGATCTTTTTGATCGCCACTCTGGTAACAAATACTTCTTCTCCGTAGTAGCACGACAGTAGTGCGATTCTACTGCTGGCAATGATTCTAAAAAATTTCTGAGCTCCTGACGTTCTAATTCAAAAGGCTTTGAACTAGAATCTTTTGTTTTCACAGAATCTAAATTTTTGTTGCTTCTATTAGAAACAGGTACTTGTTTATTTTTCCAATTTAAAACTGTCCATCTTCCGATTCCAAGAGTCTTCAGAAACATAGTTCTGCACACTTTGATTGGTTGGTCTTCTTTTTTCAAATAGTAAAACAAAGATTGTGCTCTTTTCGATTCTCTATCAGTTGTTCTTCCCCTTGGTCTCTTAACAGGTAAGGATGACACAAGATCTTTAACGTATACTTTTTTTTCTGGCCAACTCATACACCAAAATTCTTCGAAAATATTTTGCCTTTCTATTTCTGTAAATGCGGAACATTTTAAAGATCCTGTTTTAGTTTCTTTGCACTGGCATCTATTTTCCATTACTCTAGGCTTTCTTGGTACTTCGTAATTCCATTTTTCTTCTTTTTTTCTTCCATAATACTTTTTTCCATTTTCTCTCAACTTTCTGTTTCTTTCAGCAAACCAATTAGACTTTTGAATTTGAACACGTTTTTTTCTTTTTTTGCTTTTCTCTGGGTAGTTTTCATAATCAGATTCAGAGTCAGAATTAATTTTATACGGTACTAAGCCTTCCTGTAAACTTTCATCTGATATAAGATCTTCTATTGGGTTAGGTAGGTTTGACGAACTAGGAATAATGCTATCTGTAATACTTGTCAAAGAGTTATTTTGGAAACTAGACTGCTCATCAGTTGTGGTAAAGTAAGGCGAGAGCGAGTTTAAAGGTAAAAAAGAAATCGCATTGCTATCTTCGAATTGAACTTCTTGTTCTCTATTAATATTTTTGTTTTCATCATCATCAAAAATTGACAATAAATTATTATATATATATATAATAAGGTGCAAGTGAAACAGAATCTTCCAGTATTTCCTCAATTGACATAGACGGTGAGAGACGGTTGCAATTAATAGTGTTAGTAGGCCCTATGTTTTCAACATTAATCGTGTCTGAGCTAAAGTTATCAGAGACTGTTTCATATAAAGGTATGTCTATGTATTCAAATTCAACATTTCGAACTAAAGACAATTCAGAAATTAACGTGTTGGACGGTTCCGGCTCTTTCTTGTTTTCTTGTTCTTTGCTTGTATTACATAAGTCCAAGATTTTTTGGCCCCGCCAATGAATCCTTGAAGACATCTAAAAATAAAGCAAAATTTTAATTCTATGTTGTAATGTATAAAGCTACATTTCTGCTTTGCTTTCATCAACAAAAACACGCAAACATATCAAATTTCATATTTGTAATATTATTAGGATACTACTTTTTTAAACCTGAATAATATATAAGTAAGTACCATATAAATATATAATATAAAAAGTGAGATATTAATCTAAATGCTTAAAAAATGCTAAAAAGTTATTAATTAATTACAATACATAATAACTGGTAAGTGAAATAAATCTGTGATTTCCTTCATAGAAAAACTGCTAACTCCAATCTGTTTACATTAGGTATAGGTTAAGTTACTTTTAAATAGCAATATTTCTCATTTTCTAAGTACGTTTATACAAAATAACAATTAGATAACAAAAAAATGCATACCTTTGCACTATTTCAATTCTCAAACCTCCGTTTGCACCAGTAACAGCGAAATAAATAATTATTTTGTAAGACCACACATGCTGGCATCGAAAACTCAATACAAAATGGCGGTTACGACGGAGTTAGCTGTGAACTTTTGGGGCGATGGATTTGACAGTTTTACTCATCACGCCTTTTTGTCAATTTTAAGTCAAAACTGACAGTAGCCGTCTTTCCTAGCTTGTGTATTTTATTTTTCTCTTTTGAATGATAGGTAAAACTTAATAACGGTCAAAAATGGATTTAGCAGCTTTACACTCTAAGCCGACGATATGTGAGTGTGTATGTTAAAATCGCTCCAGCCGTTTAGACTTGTTCACGTCTAAACGTAATATATATATATATATATATATATATATATATATATATATATACTAGCTGACCCGCGCAACTTCGTCTGCGTAAATTTTCCCTTTTTTCTTCCTTTTTTTTTACAACATTTTTCATTGCTGCCCCGCTCCTATTGGTCGTAGCGTGATGTTATAACAATCCAACAATAAAATATTTTTTCAGTGCAGCCCAGTAGTTCCTGAGATTATCGCATTCAAACAAACAAACAAACTCTTAGGGGTATGAAAAATAGATGTTGGCCGATTCTCATAGATACCGGGTAAGCACAAAAAATTTCATCAAAATCGGTCAAGCCGTTTCGGAGGAGTATGGCAACGAAAACTGTGACACGAGAATTTTATATATTAGATATATATATATATATATATATAAATAAATACCATTCATTAATATTATAAATTTTTGATGATATATTCAATTTTTCTGAAATATTGTAGTTCTGGGAACCCTTTCCAAAACTAGCCTTTCTCCATGTCTTGTTTCTCTTTCGCTGTTTTAAAAATATTTGAAATGAGTTCTTACAAAGACTCATATTTCAAAAATGTACATACATGCTCGATAGTGGCAATATGTTGAGCCTTTTAAAATGTAGTCTGCACGACTCATATGGCGGTATACCGACTATGGCCCTAATGCATCTCTTTTGAGTCGAAAAGGCCCTTTCGGCGTCAGTCGAGTTACCCCATAGTATTAATCCGTAACTTAATATAGAGCTTATCCATTATATGCGTTTCAGTATTTGACGTAGCCCTGAGTCTGTTTATCACATATACATAACTATTTACTTTCTTGCACACCTCTTTTACATGTCTCTACCAGTTACACATACTTGTCCATAATAATACCCAGAAATGTATTATTTGGAACTTCATTTATGGCAGTGCCACCGAAAACCAGCGACTACCACCAGGTACCAGCAACCACCAAAAGCGAATTCAAAAGCTATATGCTATGCTTAAAGCTTTTGAATTCGCTTTTGAGTGCTGTGTTTGAAATTGCATAAGGTGAGTTTTTGACAAATTTGCCATTACGGAATTAATGTCAATATCCAAGGAATAGAAATCAATATCATTATCACATGTCAAAATAATAGATATGTCTACAGCAAAAAGTATACATTTGTGATTAGTTATGTCAGGTAAGTCATTAATATATAAAAGGAAGAGAAGGGGCCCAATAACGCTTCCTTGGGGCACGCCGTAGTTATTTAAAATATACTTAGACTTTATCTGCCGTACTACTGCATCTTCGTCTATAAAAGCCAAGTCAACGCATTGTTCGCGTTCACAAATCTTCTCCAGCTATGCTCACTGGCTTGTGTTACGAGTGGGTTCACGTCGGTAGTATAATGTGTAGGATTCGAACCGGCAACCTCACAATTGCGAGATCGATACCTTAGCCATTAGGCTACCATCGCTTCAAACTGACATTTCAGAATTCAGAACGAAGTACGATGTACTTATGTATCTGTCTGTGATGGTACGTATGTATCTGTCTGTGATGGTACGTATATATCTGTCTGTGATGGTACGTATGTATCTATCTGATTGGATGCGGCTTTAAAGGTTCCGTACGTACGGAACCTTTAAAGCCGCATCCAATCAGATCAAAAGCAAAAAGCGGAACCCTTTATAGAATCACTCGTGTGTCTGTCCATCTGTCACAGCCAATTTGCTCCGAATCTACTGAACCAATTGTGTTAAAAGTTGGTACACGTGATATGCATTTTTGTAATCCAAATATTGACGCTTATGTATTTTTCTGTTTTCGACATAGAACATTAAGTGAGTGTTACCCCAGCAGAATATTGTCTCCTTTGAGGATATAGATGATACAGATTTTTGGCTAGACCTCGCAAACTACTTAGTGAAATATTATAATATTTTTAACATGAATAGGTGGGTAATATAATTTGTGCCCTTTAAAGGACTTGTTTCTATTCTTAGTAACACCATTTACTAGCTGTGAGACACATTTTTAAAAAATAAATTAGCTTCTATTTTCCAACTTAGAAGACCTAGAAACCCAGATAAGGTTTCGGTTTATACCTCTCATTTATTCTCATAATTCACAAAATTTCATAAACCTACTTCAACCCATTTATGATTTATAAAAAAATGTTCAAAATAACTTAATTGGTTGAAACAGATTTCAACCAATTATGTTATTTTGAACATAAAATTAACTCCTTATCAACGACTTAACGGTTAAATGAATAGTATTACTTTTCAGTGAATTTAATCTAATATATGTATGCAAAATTTCATATGCTTCCGTTTACTTATTATCATTTAAAAACCCACCATAACCTCTATACAGACATATGACTAAATTAAAATGCTAAGAAAAAGCGGCCGCCCGGTACATGTGCTTACAATCTTAAATTATTTATTATTTATTAATTTGAGAGAAAACACGTAAAAGAAGACATCTAACTGATCAGGTGACTTAGTTCCATACAAAATAGAATGTTCAAAATGATCAGTCATATTTTTTCGGCTTTAATAATTTTAAGTTGTTTTGTTCCTTTTTCCTGAATTTTTCGCCTCGTTAAATGAACTCTTCACAAACTTCTTTCTGAAATGAGGCTAGTACATTCAGCTGTCTGCTCTTTGGTCTGTCCTGTTTGACATTTTTACCGCTCAATTAGTTTAGCTTGGAACTGCTCGAGGAAGTTTGTGACGAGCTGAACATTAATTTTAAAGGCTGACGTTATACCATTAGGTAGTTTCACATTCAGTCCATCAAACACCCAACTTCATAACCATACCTGCGTAATTTTCATATTACTGTACTGCTATAAAATTGTCTCTTATGCGGTATCGGTTACGGCGGGCAATCTCATCACAGACTAACTAACTACGCAGGAGATATCATAGGTCACAGGTGTATGCAAACGGCAGTGCACTCTCTATTCCCTCACTCTCATAGCCCGATGGAACGGAAATCCGACACGACCGGAGTGAGATTAGGCGCAGAACCGACGTCTTAACGTGCTCTCCGAGGCACGGGTTTGCGACATTTATCGAAAACATTTATAGAAACCATCATTGGACTGACAGTTGTAACGTTGCCTTGCTATCTATCGAAATATAGGGTCCCTGACTCAGTGGCAACCAAGCAGATGTTTGTTTGACACTGTCAGTCAGGGACGCTACTGCTAGAGCCCAGTTAGTCATAGTAATTACATTTTTATTTTCCTAATTGGAATATTCCCAATTTCCATAAGCACGTCCTAATTTCCTTGTCTGATGAATAGTTTCAAATCCCATAACTTTTATTTAGAAGTACTAAGTAGGACCTTTTGGACTAACAAATATCAAACCGGGGTGAGTTCTCTCCCATCCCCCCGGGTTTATTATTTCAATTTTAACTAAATCCGGCACTGATTATAGGGTCTCATATTCTCATGTGCCCTATGGCCCAGTATTTGGCCTATTATGCAATTAATTCATAATGGTTAGACACACAAGTAATAAGTATATCAATCGCTCCACCGGTTTGCCTTCGGCACGCTGAAATCATTGCCGTCTCACATTTGACCCAATTGATCATATGACAAAATTACCCTAAATAACAGGTAATAACTTTTTTCTGGTAACACCAAATGTGGAAGCGAGAAAAACATAGGTGGGCACGCTATAGGTATTTGATCGAAGTGTAAAAAGTAAAACTTTACCCTCCTCAGTCGGGTCGGGTACATAAATCTCGTAGAGTATATTTTTTCTGTGACTTATATAAAAAATGGTAATTTAATATTGTCTATGGTTACATTTGTTTAGACTGTCTTTGAGTAAACAAAACAGAATCCAGAAGGTGCTCCTATAGTAAGAGTTGTGTAGAAGTTTACAAAATATATACATACACGACAGGTTATTACGTTATTTTCAAAATAACACCTAAAACATTTTTTAGCCATTCAACGTTGTACTTGTCTATGATGATCATTTGTGCGTGAAATGTAACTACGCTATAAGTTTACCCTAAATCTAGGGGAATTTATGACAGGGAAGTAAAATATTTTTATAGATTAATGTACGTATTTCATTTTTTACAAAACTAGTGCCGTCATCTCTCATTGGCTTTTAAAGAAGAGTCAATACCTTTTACTGATTGACTCCTATTAATCTTGACCCATATATGTATAGTGAACGGGGATTACAGGTTCTTATTGATAAAAATCGATTGAAACTAGACAAAGGGTTAAATTTTGTTAGATCCAAACGTTGAAAGAGTGTTTTTTTTTTCACCACAAAACAAACATCTAATAATACCTCTAAACGAGCAATTTTTATATATTTAATCTGAACTACGCGGGCGCCGGGCGGTGCCGCAGGCAACAGGTATTACATTTTATAAATGTTAGAGTAGTAATGAGAAAGTCTGTCTGTTACGTTTTCACACTCAAACTGCTCAATCGATGAATTTGAAATAGAGATAGGTCGAGTCCCAGGGAGGACACACAATAGTTTTACTTTTTTATTTATTTAATAATAACCTACAACACGCGGGCGGAGCCGCGGGTTAAAGCTAGTATAGCATAAAGTTTTACTTTTGGGGAATATACAATTTTTAGTCTGACAACCGGCTAACAGTTGGTTCCCAATTCCATTAATCTTAGCAATATTCTTTCGGAAGAGAGCTAAGGTTATTTTGTGTGGTTAGTAATATTATAAATTTTAATTTGTATGAGCGATTAACAACGTTATAAGAGTGTTCAAATAAGTACTATAATCTTTTCAGTGTTGTTTCACAAGTTGCTGCGAAATTTACGGAAACTTGTAAAATGGTAAGTTGTATCGCTTGAATTGGTATCAATTTGGAATTGAAATTATGTATGAATTATGTAATTAAAAGGCAAATATTTGAGTTATAACCTTAAAAAAAGTGATTTTACCAAAATGAAGTTTGTTTTGTGAATGATGCCGAATGCCGGCATGCGGTGTAGCCATTTTGAGCAAGTGTAATGGCTGGCGGCCGCCATGTCACTGAACTTAGGATCTCTCTGAAGAATCACATGTTCGTGATTCATGAATTGTATTCAGTTTAATAACAGGATTTAGTTCGTGTGTTCTCATTGCGTTTATTCTATTGATTACTTATTATTTTTGCGTTTTGTGAGTTCGGAAACTGAGAAGCTGCTATAAAAATTCAATAGCTGTGAATTTTAGCTTCAATGTTTGTTATTAGAGCCCGGGTAAGCTATTCGTTACGTTGTCTAACAATTTACGTCAATCAATACCGTGCCAGGTCAAGATAGTAACGGATATTGCAATATTGTTTTTACTTTTCGTAATTTGAACAATCAATTACGATGATTACACATTGATTTTACTTACATACCTACCTACATTTTGCAAAGTAAATAAATGTTATTATAAAATTTTAGATGGATGGTAATGTAGTGCACCCACACCCGGGTGTGGTGCCGGGCGGTATACCGGGCGTGGTGCACGGGATGGCGGTGCACGGAGCCGGCCCTGACGGTGAACACGCACCTCATGGTCCGCGGCGCCGGTACCAGAATCGACCTAAACCACCTAACAATTTGGAACGTCTTCCACTTGATGAAGCTGCTAAGAGGGTAAGAGTGCAACGACCTATAACAACATTTGTTTACAGAGAACAGCTGATTACAACAATAATATTAAAATTTCGTCGAGTCTTTATCCTTATGTCTATTTTTTATTTTTGCATGTAGGTACTTAAATTTTTTTCTTCATTTAAGGAAATGGAGGCTCTTCCATTGAAAACTCCAGTATCTGTGCTTCAAGAACTACTGGCTCGTCGTGGGACTGTACCAAAATATGAGCTAGTTCAGATTGAAGGGATGATACATGAGCCAACTTTCCGCTACAGAGTTACAGTTGCTGATTTAGTTGGTAAGTGCCAAAAGGCTTTATCTTGTATATTCATGTTGCCGACAATGTAATAACAGAAGTGGTTACAGCTATGGGCACTGGACGATCCAAGAAGGAAGCCAAGCACTCCGCGGCCAAGGCACTACTGGATAAACTGACGGGAGCAGCCCCTGCAGATCAAAACACCAATGGCAATGTTCCTGAAACGTAAGTTACAGTATTAAGTTTTTCTATGATGTCCCTGCTTCACAAATGTTATAAGGGAACAGAATATGTAATAATATTACATTAGATAAAGCTGCTCCAGCACCTCTGAGCTCTGCACATTTATTTTTTATTTAAGAATTGTAGTCTACTAATCAAACTGGTAGGCTGTTACTTGTTGTTTTAATGGGCTGTTTGAAGAATGTTTTCTTTTTTGTTCATAGCGGTACTGTGGTGTCTTCATTTGAAGATAAGTTGCTGGGCAATCCAGTTGGCTGGCTGCAAGAGCTTTGTATGTCTCGATTTTGGCCCCCACCATCATACCATGCGGAGAATGATGACAATGTGAACAGACGTAAGTAAAAGAAATAAAGGAAAAAGCAATACAGTCATGCTTAGAAGTTCTTTGTTGACATGTGAATTTGAAGTTTAAAAAAATAATAATTTTGTCTTTACAGGTCTTCCACATGAGCGCCAGTTTACGATTGTGTGTACTCTGCTGAAGCGTCGTGAGGTTGGGACTGGCAAGTCTAAGAAGCTTGCTAAACGCCAGGCAGCTTACAAGATGTGGCAAGCTCTTCAGGACAACCCACCAGAATCTTTCCAACCCGAGGAAGAGGTAAATGCTTCAATTATATGAAAATATGAACACTGATCTAATTCAAGCATACCTAATTTTGCCTACTTTAAAGATAATATATAGAGGAATGTTTAAATTCAAATCCGAATGAACTCAGTTAATTAACACAAAGAAAATATAAGCTTTTTATCACTACAAAATAATCTCATTTTAATATCAAAATTAGTTGAATGTACTTGCCTAATTTAATATAAATTTGTACAAACAGCCAAAAATATTAGGCACACTTTCAGCACCATTATTACATACATAAGTTATTATAATATTGTAGTGATAACATTACATAATCATCATAGTACATGTATTCATAAATAATGTTTAAATTTTGTAAAAGTTTATTTTTTTTCTTACGTAAATAACTTGTCATGTCTGTTATTATTAATCTGTATAGTTTTTCTTTGTGATTTTTTAATAGGACATAATGACATACCAATTCATGGTCAGGTCATTTAAAAAAAAGACCTAAAAGCTATACAGACATACAATATGTTTTCATAATGGTGCCTAATATTTTAAATCTGTAAATAATGATCTTTATGTATTGTTACTTACATTTACACATGTTTTATCTCCAGAAGTGATTAACAGAACACTAAACTAGCGACAGTACTATATTGTTTGAGCTGTTAGGTATGAGTCTCACAAAGATTGCTCGCACTTGGCCAGGTGTTTTACTATCTTTCGGTCGGCTCCTGCAGGCGTGGTGGACAGAATGGTTGATCGCGTTTAAAATTGATATTATGTTCCGTGTTATGTTCTAGGGCGGAGTAGCGGCCCGTTATGCCGACCTGAAAGATAGTAAAATCTCCACTCTGACTACAAGTCACAGCCACAAGGTGTCGCAGTTTCACAAACATCTCAAACAGTCTGTCGGCCCTAACCTGGCCAAGTTGCAGGTACGCTATAATTTGATTTATTATGCATGGATGTTTTGTGAAATGGCTGATTGAATCATTTGATTTGAAATGGGATTTTTGGGTGCATGTATATTGAAAGTGTGTATGACATAGATTGCTGTAGTTAGTCATTATTCATTATAATATTATAAATATTTTATAGATTTAATTAACAACATTTATTTGTGAACAGGTGACTCCACTGAACAACAAGGATTTCAACTTTGTCCAGTTTTTGCAAGAGATAGCATCAGAGCAATCATTTGAAGTGACTTATGTGGACATTGAAGAGAAGTCAATGACCGGGCGCTGCCAGTGTCTCGTTCAGCTTTCAACTCTGCCGGTGGCTGTCTGTTACGGATCAGGGCTTACCAGCAAGGATGCTCAGTCTTCTGCAGCTCAAAATGCTCTTGAGTACCTCAAGATTATGACTAAAAAGTGAATGCCTCATTATCTTGCGACATCAATTCCAATTGTAAGGTGGCCCACAGCATGTATATGATTTTAAACAGGTTATTTTACAGATAACTATTTAGTGGTGCACAAATGAAATTTAAGCTTGTGATTGATGTCGCCAGGTTATGAGCCTATACTTATCTTTATCACCACTTCCCATTTGAATATGGCATTATGCCTGTGTGCCTACAGCACTTCGGGCTATGCTTTATAACTGGCATGTTTGCAGTATCTTACTTGTGATTCTTTTCTACATCTTTTCCGTTATTACACTTAGCACACCATAGATAACAGTGCATATTCTCAAGTAAATACTATATTTTTTTTATTTTTTGTTTACATATAATATAACAACTCACAAGTGATTTCGCACTTGTACTATTACTGCCAACGTGCGAGGATAAATGGCATAGCCCGTAATTTAAATGAAACAAAGTATGGAGTGGTTACATAACAAAATACAAGCTATACTTTGCATAGAATTAGTGTAATTTTCCCAGCGTGGAAATTACTTAATAAAATAATAATAAAAAATACAAAAAAAATATAAAAATAAAAAAAAAATACAAAAAAAGTGTGGATATTTCCAGTTTAATATTCAGCATTATATAGGCATGTTTTTGCATTCATATTAATAAAATGTATACTTATCAGACAAAACTTGAAGTCTTAGCTTTTAATGTATATTATAATCATGGCATAGCCAGTCATATTTTTCCATTTTTGTTAAACCGGGTATATACCTACTACTTATTTTACATAAATTTAGTTAAGTGTCGTGTGTTAAGAAGCTATCTAACATGCTGAGCATTAAACGGAAAAAAAATATATTCTCAGCTAGTAATGTCTTGTTGACGAACTGCCCGACCTTTGCTTTGTAACAAGCTCCAACTTGCGGTAAACTTGAACTTAAGAACTTTTTACAAAACGCAAGGGTTGGAATTTGTGGATGAATCATGTGAGGCAGGATTGCAGAGTGTTTTTATTTAAATTTGAACCAGTGATTCTAGGTTTTCTTTTGAATACAAGATGGATAACTTTGCAGGGAAGCTGAGAACTACGTGCTAGAGTGAATATATCACTGGAATTAGTGGTTGCGAAGTTAGGATCCCTTGCCTGTGAAAATGGGCATTATTTTAATGCAAAGTATAGAGGTTGTAACAATTTCTAACTGTACAGTGTCGTCGTCGGTGCTTGTTTTTTTAATTGTCGGGCAAAGACGAGGATCCTGCACGCACCAAGTTTCTTTTAAATTGAATGGTGTGAGTTCAACCTGCCCTTGTAAAACATCGCACTGTTCAAGTTAGAAAAGACTACTCGAGTAAAGGATTGGAGTTCTGTTCAACCAAGACCGACTAAATAAAATGTAATGTCCAATAAATTGTTGAGACATTAGTGTTCATGTATTATTTTTATGTTTAGTGAGTCTTGGTTTTACTTGTTCTTGTGATTATTCTCAAGATAATTAAATAGTAATAAATTTAGATTATTGTCACTTTTTGGACATTATCAACTTCTCACACATTTTAAGTAAGTATAAAAGTTTTTTTTGAACATATAACTAACTTAATTTTTTGCTAAGAATTATTTCTGCGCTAATTTGAATAAATTCGATGTTGCTTATAATATACAATGTTGTTTTATGATTTCCTATACCCTGTCCTTCTTGATTTCAAGTCAGGGTCGGTCTGGGACCCAAAATCACTGGGAAAATTTTAAAACAGGCAGCCCACTTAATTTTTTGTTACAGGGCTATGATATGGTGTTTACGATAGCCCTGTAGGTACCTAACAAAAAAATATTATTTACTAATCACGAAAGGATGGAAGAAGGAATAAGTTATTATCAGAAATTCAGAACTTGTCAACTTAAGATTTCATTATGAAAAAAAATCCCTTCGGCCGTCTACGAACCATAGTTTCGTAACTAGATCTAGATAACTCGAAGTAATTAATAGTATAGGTACATAAATTTAATCTATAAATAGTAATACCTATCTAAAACATTTTGAAAACTACTATATCTCGTTAAGAACTTCAAAACGTTTATTTTTTTCTTTTTTGAAATAATTTTTATTTGTTCCTTTAAAGATGTAATTTATGATGAGCTTAAACTGCAATCATTATAGTAATCGAATAGCAACCCCTGAAATACATAAGATTGAATAGTTTCACCACATGGCGCTCTTCGGGGCACATGCAGGAGTTATTCTAAAAATACCCAATTCGCTACCTTCCGGACCCCGGAGTCGAAGCCCCATAACATCCCTGGTCCTTGGTTACTACCGTCAACTCGGTTCAAATACTACTATAGGCCGACCGCTTAACTCGTATATCGCCTGCGCGGTGAGAAGGGAGCGCGGGGTGATGTTAATGATGTTAACGGGTGGGTGAGCGGGGTGCGCGGGACAGAGAACGTGAGTTCTCTGTCCCGCGCACCCCGCTCACCCACCCGTTAACATCACCCCGCGCTCCCTTCTCACCGCGCAGGCGATATACGAGTTAAGCGGTCGGCCTATAGATATGTACGTGGCAACCTCATTAAAAAGTACTAGATATGACGTGACGTCATCAAGGAGATAGACAAGGATAGTTAATTACGTTGCCAATGAAAAAGAAAAGGATGAAAACTTTTTTCCTTATCATCGCTGTTAGTTTTTTCTGTTTGGCCCACTGTGGCCAAGAATAAAACTGTGCCTAAAAAGTTAACGCGAGTTATGTTTATTCGAATATTTGTGTATTTCACTAATTATTTGTGTAAGGAAGGACTCGTAGGTAAAGGAGGACGACTGTAGTCCTCTGATTGAAATAGTATGAAAATATTATTTATATAATATATAATAATTATATTCTCAAATCAAGTTCAATTTTCCCCAATCCTAGTCTCTAGTGTTTTATTTCTAAATCCTAGTCTTTAATGAGCGTCAGCATGAATTTCGATTTGATTACCTTTATAATTGATTTCATACAAGAAGAATATATGTATTACGAATTAAAAAGCTGTAGTGGAGCTTAAGACTTTCCTACTAAGATTTTTTATTGAAACTATACCTACATTGTAGTTTGAAAATTGACAAAATCTCTTCTTTGTTCTTGTACTTTTAATGGAAAATTAGGAGGTCTCTCTCACTGGAATTTCTTGAGCTTAAACATGAATGAACCGATCACGGGAACTTTTATTTAAGACAGTAAACACATGCACTACAAAAACTGAGCTATACCTAGTTTAAATATTTGGCAATCAGTGTTAATAAATCTGTTTGTCATTTTAGGTTCCCTTTAAATTCAGAAATAAAAATTATTGTTATTATTAATTATGAAATTTATAAAACAAACAAACCTTGAAAATAATGTCATTTTGAAAATTTTCGGGTTTTTTATAAAAGTGTTTTATTCTATTAAATCCGACACTTTAATAAAAATCATGAGAATTTATAAGTTCATACTAAGTTACAAAACGAAGAGATACTTTGCGAAAGCCGACAGAATGACTGGCTGCCAGCCGTTCGTCAGAACTGGTGCTGGTGCGTAGTCGAAGTAGTGTAAACCACTGTCCACTATAGGTATCTGTGTACTACTAGATGACCATTACGTAGTCCTTTATTATTTCTGAAACTTATCTGCGCATTTTACACATCGTATGAAAAATAAAAGTCGTAGTGACAGTGAGTGGTATGGCATAGTGAGTGATACAGTTTCATTGAGTTTAATATAGTCTGCGTAAATTTTTCCCGTTTTTGCAACATTTCTCATTGCTGCTCTGCTCCTATTGGTCGTAGTAAAGAATTTTTCAATTCGGACCAGTAGGTAATTCCTGAGATTACCGCGTTCAAACAAACAAACTAACTTTTCAGCTTTATAATATTAGTATAGATAAAAGTTCCCTTGATCCGTTTAAAAAATCTTTGTTTATAAAAATAAATAGGTGTATTGGGACACACCTATTTATCTTTATAATTACCAATGCATCTTTATTTACCATTACTATTGCCATTGCGGTTTCGTGCTCAAATTTTAAGTTGACGTGCACACAGGCACTACCTATGACTTAGTTTCTCTTTAGATAGAAACACGAGGGTCATGCCATAAGTTTCCAAGTACTTGAAAATCATACATTTTATATTTATTTCAGGTATCGATCCTTTTAAAGTGTTCACTCTAAATACCTTCACACTTTCCTATTCGTCTAAAACACATTTAATTTTCCGATAGGTTTTCCATAATCGCTAGTAGGCTATTAAAATTTTGCCGCCCTTACTGACTGTACAATTAAGTCGATACTCTAGTTCACAATAATATTCATATCATATTAATGTTTCTTTTTTAAATGAAATTGCACATATATCTTTATGCACTATCGTCCTCATTACATCAGCTTTTTTTAACTTTCAAACTAATGCGTTCCATGCTGCACACAATTCCACACAGTGATAAACACGTTTAAACTGGGTAAGTATTTTTTTAATACTACGAAATGAGATGACGAGCAGGTTGTGCGCCTGATGGTAAGCGTCACGCTAGCCCATAACAGTATCAGTACCACCCAAATCCTTATTTGGCAACGACCTGACTGTCACTCTACAGTGCTCCTCATTTAAGACAGTTCATAAGTCTCATTTGCCCAGTTCAAGTGTCCTTCATCCAAAACACAGTGACGTGTTAACATCACTATTTCACGAAAGAATAAATGACACTGTGGTACCCACGAAGACTGACCATGGCTACTAGTATAGTATTATATTATCTGTGCCATGGCTTAGACCTGCCACTGGTCCGATTTCCCGAGTGACGTGACCGACCGTGGTCACAAGCTGTTTGAGCTTCTTTCTTCTAAATTTGGCGTTGGTGTACCTACATAGAGCCATGCAAAGTGCTATATCCAAGTTTGGACTACGCAAATACGTTAAGCGCAATTTCAGAGTGAACAAGGTACTACTACTACTACTAAGTATACTACAAATGCGACCCACTAGGTGAAAATATTAATGAAAAAGTACAAGTCTCGCAAACAAGATCGTCACTTTGTTTTCATTGACTTTGAAAAAACGATCTATCAGATTATCAGATTTGCTGCCCCCTAAAATCTGCCACCCTAGGCTCCAGTCTACTTACGAGTACTTAGCCTGCCTGGTAAATTCGCCACTGCGGTGCGGACCGCCTCCGTCGCTTGTTACGCCCCTGAGCTGAGTAATCTCAGTAATAATCAAAATAATATAACTTCAAAAGGTATGGCTATTTATTAAATATTTACCAAAACATTTATTTTGTAATGATATCAAAGTGTAAAGTAACCGGAGACTAGTAGTAGGTAGGTATCTACTCTAATTTAAAGTAACGCAAAACGAAATTCGAACAAAAATTAAATGAATAAATTAGTCCTAACTTAATCAAGAGTTAGCAACATCAATTCAATCCACTCATTCATGGTAAATAATTGTCTATGGTTTCGAACTTCATATGTTTTAATAAAATACCTCCGTAAACTATCGAAATATAAAACTATGAAAGTTGATGAAGTCTCGTTTCGAGGAAAGAAGTTCGTTTTTAGGGTTTTAATATCACTTCAGTGCACCTATTATTTTCTATCAAACTGCACCAAAATTATCAAATACATAGCAGAAGATGAAATGATCTGAAAAGAAAACGTTTTAATATTAGTCTTTCAAATAATAATGGCGGGTTTAGGTAGGTATTAAGAATAATAATAAAAAATCTTTAGGTAGAAAATTAGAAAATACTACACTTGTGAAATGTCGATTCTACACGTAAATGCTTGTTCGCAAACAATAGGTAAAGCCGGACAAAAGAACGAGGCAATAAAAATTTGCAGCCACTCTTTTCAAATTGGCACATATTAGAAGACCGCTGCAAAAATAAGAGATAAAGAAAAAGAAGAATACACGAGATTGAATATATCAACCTCAATGGGTACAACATAGGTAGTAAGAGCATCCACTTACAATGTAAAAACTATAAGTGCTTAAATATTGGCTAAAACACTGCTAATTAATGAATTAGTATACTTATATGTTTTGCAAAAGAAAGAATAGAATGGCTTTGGCCAATAGTCTACTTATCATGGGCGTACCCAAGGGATTTGGAGGTTAAAATCCCCCTAGGAATTTCAAAAAGGTACACAGTACCTTCTCATTTGGCCGGTATTTAGTCAGCGACGGTAGGCTAAGGCATCGGTCTCGCAATGGTGAGGTTGCGGGTACGAATCCTATGCATTATAGGTACTACCGACGTAAGAGGGGATAACAGGATTGCTAGTAATGTGGGGCCACAATCCCACATTGCTCTAGTTATCTTTTTTAATGAGAAAAAATTGCATCACCTAACACCCCCCCCCCCCCTCCCCCGAGAAAAGTGATTCTGGGTATGAGGTATATAGGTACCATTAGGTCTGGTTGTCCGCACCCTGGATAATTTTTTGATAGTTCAGGAGGCCTACTCCATTTAATGAACACGAAGTTTCGATAAAAAGTGAGGTGGTAATATAAAAGAGCTATTACCCTAATGAGTGCCTCGGTGGCGCGGTGGGAGTGTGTCCGACAGTCCGACTGCTACGCAAGAGGTTGTGGGTTCGATTCCCAAACGGGATACCACTTTGTGTGATCCACAAATTGTTGTTCCGAGTCTGGGTACACTTTGTGTCCGTGACTTGTATGTTTGTAAAGTCCCCCGAGACACAGGGATTGAAACCAACTGCGGGAGTCGTCTTATCCCCGTGAGGAATTTAAGATTACGAAAATGTATGAATATTGTTTAGGAAACCTTACCTGCCTACAATAATACCAGTCAAGTACAAATGAGTCGGAATGAGGGTGAAGTGTATTTTGACTCTTAAGTGCGATAGCACCGGCTCACCGATTTTGATTGTACCAAAGTTTGGTAGGTACTCCATTTTCTTAAATTTGCATACTATTCTGTCATGGCGAATTGTGTCTTCTGCAATTACTATATTTTATACCCTCTTTATGTTTCGGTATACCATATTTTATTCAAGTAAATTATTTATGATTTATGACATCATAACCTCCTAGTTGATTGAATGCACCCGACACATTCGGAACACAGTTTATTAATATGTAGGTTTGGATAGATAGCCTTCAGTCTTGAACGAAACTCTTAGGTTATATGGTTAAAAAGTAACAGAAAAAGTATTAATTGATACCTGAGTTAATAGAGTAGCGTCGAGTGTAAACAATCCGTACGCAGTCATTTCATTTTCCTGATGCGACATAAGCGCTGAAAAATGTTGTATCTGAAGACAGAAGAACAAAAATGTAAATTTGTTTAATAACTAAGTAGGTAAATTTATCTAATGCAGGTACTGAAGAGTTCGTAACTCATTGCAACCGAGCAAATCGAGAGATAGATGAGGATAAAGCAACGGTACCACTGTGTTCGAAAACGGTCACCTAGCTATGAACCGTCATAGATACTTGAGTAGACCGTCCCATAAGGAGGCCTACTCTATCTCAACGAAAACGAAATTTCGATAAAAAGTGAGGTGCTAATGTACAAAGCTAGCAACATTTATTTTATCCACTCGTTCCAGAAAATCGTCCATGGGTTCGAACTTCTTGTGCATAACTAAAAATTAGATTAGGCCCCGTAAACTTAAGAAATATATGTTTCGGTCCGGTTTTTCGCAATTATTTTTGTTCGCAAAAGGTTTATTTCGAATTTATCTCATATATATTTCATAAAGATCTGATGATGGGTTTTAAAGATAGAAACCGAAACTCTTCAATAAATGCCAGCAAATCGGCCCTGATTGAAGTCGTAAAAAAAGTATTTTTGTAAAAAAAGATTTTTTTTAAATTACATTGCCATCACAATTCGAGTCCAATGGTAGGCACCAACTTAAAGATCTGAGTAGGTATACCTTAGTAGGTATTATGGTTAGATTACCTCCAATAATAAACGAATATCGTGTCTCTCTATTGGTATACTGTGCAATGCCTGTCCTATTTTCACTATCTGAAAAATAATAGAACGTTATTGACACAGACATTTGCAAGTAATTCAAACAGCTCAATATTTAGCTCAAAATTTACCTCTTGTTTCAGTAAAGTACCAGGTTTTGTCAAAATAAATATTTTGGTTATTTGATAAGCTATCCAAATAGAACAATTTATTAGAGGATGTAAAGTAAAGTCCTTTTCGATAACTAAGCCATGGTATATGATGTGAGCTTCACTAACCATGGCATGGAAACATTGGACAGTGGTCACTAGTACCAACGCCTGAAACGCTTTAGCGATATTTTCCTTTACTTCGAACGCTCTCACATATAGCATCTCTACATATTGCAGTGTTAACATCTTCGAATCCACCTTTGTACCGCAGTTCATAAAATGTATCCTGTCTTTTCTAATACTTAAGATTTGTATTCTAATATTCATTAACACAACAACCAATAATAAAACTAGAAAATAATAAAATGATAGCATAGTGAATTGTATCAAGTGAGGTATCATAAACGTTATGAATACTAAAATCATCTTCCAAAATGGATCGTCCCGAGTGAAATTAACAGACACTTGGAGCAACAGCACGACAAGCAGAAAACCCATAATGACTACATTCACTTTGAACCGAAGTTGTTTCAGCATTTGTACGGTGTTTGTACTAGGCGGTTCTATTATATTCGCAATGTTATTAATAGTTTTCACGAACGTATAACGGTTATTGAACGCGCAGATATAAGCTATTATAGTTACCACCAAACTGACGATCAATTCTAAAATATAGTTCATCTGTGTCATCACTTCTCTCGTCATTGAGGTATCGCCGAGAGAATTTAATACGTATCTAACATGCAACGTTAAAAACGAGAATATAAACAATATATAGGAAACTGCACATAGCGAATTGATGTATATCGACTTCTGTATTACAGTTATGTCCAGTTTATTATTAAACTTAATACTATAAGGAAAAAGACCAAATATAGAAAGCACTATGTACAGAGGCTTAAAAATGTTACGTATAGTTAGATTACTATCGTCTGGATTTGTATAAAAGTAGTTTTTCACATTGGAAAACATTATCAGAACTATGGATGATACCGATTTCGATGCTTTTTAGTTGAAAGCCAGTAAACTAATGCACTATTAGCTGGAATATTGGCGACGAGTAATAAAACACATTTACTACCCTAAGTGAACTGATAGCATCTTTGCGCATTATTTATTCACTAAGTGTTCATGTATAAATAGGTACCTATAGGTACAACGTGATATTAAATGTCTATTGTTTTCAGTCATTGTGTAATCTGAAATCTTTAACATGTCGCTTATGTTAGTAATGGGTGAGTAGGTACAGTTACTTTAAAAAAATCGTCGATATTTCGTCAGTAGGTAAGTACTTAAACCAATACCAATCTTAGGCTGAGATTAATATATATAAACCAATACCAATGTGTCTGTGTCTGAATCCCAGTTCAAGATTAGTTTTCCCAAGTCAAGCTGAACCTGAACAAAGCCTTAGTTTGAGTATGCTTTATTAAACTTGGCCTTATAGTGGCTCCGTAAGTCTTGTCCATTGACTCTTACAGTGGGCTCGTAAGTCGGGTCCATTGGCTCTTACAGTGACTTCGTAATTGTTTCTATCAGCTTGTACAGTGGATCTATAAGTCGTATCCATCGGCACTAATAGTGGGTCCGTAAGTGGTGTCCATCGACTCTTACATTGGCTCCATAAGTCGTGTCCACCGGCTTTCACAGTGGCTCCGTAATTGCAGGTCTTATAGATGCCAGTTTTTAGTTTCGTATCTTTCTGTATTGTAGGTCAATGATATCTATCTATACTTATAATAAATCTGTAGAGAGGTCAATTCTGTACATTAAATATATTTCCAAAATAACTATCAGGGGGTGATTAGGGATCGATACTGATGCCAAAAATGCAATCAGTAAAATTTTTGTCTGTCTGTCTGTCTGTCTGTATAACCGTTATAGAAACAAAAACTACTCGACGGATTTTAACGAAACTTGGTACAATTATTTTTCATACTCCTGAGGTGGTTATAGTATACTTGTCATCACGCTACAATCAATAGGAGCAGAGCAGTGAAGGGAAAACGGGAGAAGTTACTCCATTTTTTAAGCTTCCGTCGCGTGTGCAACCTTAATGGTTAAAGCTACACAGAAATCACGTATGACGAAAATGTTCTCCTTAAAATTATATAAAAAAAATCCCACGACAGCATATGTCTATCTTTTATGGTTGACTCACAATATCACGCGTAACTCCCGATAGCTTAGCAGTTCGAAGCTTTCTAATTATATTTGTCTACTCTTACGTTTATAACACTCTCAGTCATCCCTTATTCAAAAAGTTAACATAATTAACTATTCCATAAAAAAGAATCATAGAAATCGGTACATAAACACCAAAGTTATACATGAAATACGCTAATAATAAGCCATCGCGCTTGAATACTGAATCATGCTATCTATCTATATCTATATATATAATAAAATTGTAAATTTCACATGTCTGTACATGGCCGAACTTAGTGAAAAAAAAAATTAGGAAATGTTCGAAAAGAGTATTTAAACACTGCTGCATTTTTAGAAATGTCTGTCTGTTTGTTTGTTTGAACACGAATCACACATCACCAGACAGATTCGGTTGAAATTTTGCACATGCAATTTAATAGATGCGGATTAACATTTAGGCTATAAATTATCACGCTTTTTCCCATAGGAGCTAAGCAGTGAGGGATAATGTCTGTAGCTATTTTTCGTTATAAAACAGTAACTACTTGACGGATCTTTATGAAAATTTACAGTTTTATAGTAAATACTATACTTAGGACATTATTTACACTATGAATCATTACGCTAACGTATATGGGGAACGAGTAGCAACGTATTTTTTGTCGCACCATAATGGTTTATCACAATTTTTTCCACAATTAGACATTATCTTTAATTGTAACCCATCGAATACATAACTTCACGCTAAAACTATAAGGAGCTATACACAACATTTTTAAGTTTCATAAGAACAGTTATTTTGACGTGGTATGTAGCGAACAGTATAGCCTCGAACCTATGCTAGCGGTCTTTGACGACGACGAAGTCTCAGGCTCAAATCTGATATCTGATTATGTTCTTTTTGTATTTTTTTAAAATTGTCTTTGTCCTTTTTTAATATTTTTCTCAATGTTATAGTTATTTTTTCGACCATAGGTAACTTATTTGCTTTGGTTAATATTTTTTTATATTAAAAATCAAGTGAAATATGCACTTATGTAAGATATCTATAGGTATTGCATGCATTGCAGAGAGTAATGAATTAATCGTAGTAGAAATGAAAAATAATAATACATTCCAATTTAACAAGTATTCGATATTTTCCAGAATTGATGTGTTCGTGCTCAAAAAAAAGACATTACACTAAAAAAAACGTGTAGCGCCATCTATGAAATCAAATTGGTCACCGTGATCAAACAATTCCTTATTTGTGAAAACATTTATTAGGGTATAGGTGCTTACGATGACGGATTCATTTTTTGCTGAGTGGCAACATTCTCCTATTTATTTAATTAAATTGCATAAATTAATAAAAAAACATTAAGTATTAGAAGAAACTTCACTGGTTTTGAAAGTAGATGGCGTTGTATTCAATAATGTTCTATACTTAGTAAAAGAAGTTTTAAAATAGTATTAAAAATAAACACATTGTTATAATTTTTAGAAATGTTTGTCTGTCTGTCCGTTTGTTTGACCACGCATCACACAGGTGCATCGAGGATCATGTTTTGGGGTTATGGTTGGATATCAAGTGTTCATCAATTCAACGATAATGAATGACTCATCGGCCAAGTGTGAGTAGTTCGGGTGACGGGAGGAGGGAGGTGGGGGGTCATTGTCTGTCAACGCGGAGTCTGGGGGAGGGGGAGTCCATGTCTTTTTTTCTTACTTGCATCAATGTAACATATAAGAGAGGCACTCTCTTATATGTAAAGTGGGGATGTGTTTTTTTTCTCACCTACCCCATTGTGTGGGGTATCATTAGATAGGTCTTTTAAAAAGCGTTTAGGGTTTGTGAAGACTATTTTTAGATATAAGGATTCCTTTGTGTAATATTAGGATTTATAGTGAACATTTTTATTAGAGTCAAGTGTTCCCCTGCCAACTAAATGGTTGATGTTGGGTATGTGAAAAAATTCACGGTAGTAGTATAAATACTAAAATTATAAAGAAAACTATCACAGTTAAGTACTTAGGCTTTACAAGTTTACGATAAACATCTGATCAAATGGGAAGTACCAAAATGTTAGTACAAATTCTATTGAAAATTATTAGGTATTAAGTAGGTATAACGTTGAATGAATGAAACAAAAACAACAGAAAACCCACTTTTTAAGCCGCACACCAAATTAACTATATAAAATAATAGAATAGAACGATTTTTATTTAGTACACAGAAGACACATGTATAGACATTATTATAATTTAACAGGAAAAGTCATGCAGAAGATAAAAAAAGCAATAAATAAAACAGTAAAATAATAAAAATACCAATAGACAAAAAGAAAAGAGACACAAATAACACATATTAATGACAGAAAAACACAGTAAACGAATACCTAAGGAGTCTGTGTTTGGTACTTATTCATTTTCACAAAGCTTTTGGGTGTTGAAGCTATCAATAGATGACTATATGATGATTCTCCGCTGCTGAATCATATCGCGGTTCACCCGACAGGACTGTTTCCAACATATTTACACAGAAGTAATTTCGTAACATAAACTACCTTAATTTAAACCCGACTTTCACGCGAACGTAGTCGCGGGCACAGCTAGTATACAATAAGTTTATAGAAAGAAGAGGTGCCTACTTAAATGCGTTTTTGTTCGTTGTATCCTCTTTGTAGAATATGTGCATGTAGGTACTTTTTCTTTCTAACAGATAACTTGTAATAGACAATACGATGTAGAAAAAGAAAAGCGCAAAACATCAAGATGAAAATTTTAAAAGACATGTAACATATATTAGGTATTTTTATTTACTTTTTGTTACAAAATTTATTAATAAACTAAAAAAAATATGCGTATTTTGAAACCCATTTCCCAGGTTTATAGCTTAGCTCGACAGTTTTTAAAATGTGCTTCGGAGAAATACGTGCCCATCATAGGATGTTGCGAACAATATGGCAGAAGAAAATACAGTACTTGCCCTGGAGGGATGAAGGTAACCGTCTGCGGGGCAGCTGGATGCACTGGTAGGTGTTATCAGGGTTTATGCTTCAAATACCTAATGTTGAATTAGTAAGAGCACAGATAGTATAATACTATTTTTGTATAAGGATTATTTATTCATACATTTGATTAATTTTCATTGAAAGGCGATTACATGCATACTGAAATAGTAGTCAGTGATCACTGATTGCATCGAGTGTCATTATTAAGGAGGGACTACCACCATTCAACCTCGATATGTGAATCCCAACAGTTGTTGAAGTAGTCAGGCAATATCCCCAATACCTAAAATCATCGAAATAGACAGACCGAATACCGCCAACAAAAAAAAAACAGCGACAAAAGGGAATTGGTGTTAGATAGGTACTTTCACCAACTTCAGCGACACCAGGATTGACATTATTCAGGTTCCACGAAGTGAAACTTTGACTGGGTGCTTCGGTCTGTCAATCTATTTCGATTGTTGTATTTCCTGATTACTTTAATCTCTGAGATATACAGTTGGAAGGAGAGAGGTGTGTTCCCTCCCTAATAGGTACCTCAAATATGATTACCACCATAAATAATAAATTTATGGTGGTAATCATATTTGAGGATGATCAAAGGTAGGCTAAAGTAGGTAAGCCTATGGACAATTAGGTGAATATAGTGGAATAGGCACATTCTTAGTGGGTAGGTAGAGTAGGTGGTACTCTTTACACACACTCGCATTACCATTAAGTAAGTACCTACGAGTAAGAATTCTTGATGTTCAACTGATGTACTCCACACGTACATACACACTTAACTGCTAAATTGGACCCGACCTGTTTTTAAATTCTGCAAGTGTAGAAAGGTCTTCATAATTTTTGTTTGAAACCAATAGCTGACTTATCTATTGTTCAGGTCAACCCCTTGCACTGTTGTTGAAACAGTGCCCTCAACTAGACGAGATAGCGCTGTATGACCCATGTTTTAATTGCGGATATGGGTTGGAATTGAGCCACGTCGATACCAAGTGCAAAGTAGCGTCCTACTCCGGCAAACACATGCTGTGTGATGCATTGAAAGTTTGTGTTCTGTTCTATTTATTACCTTAATATACAAGTATATATATGTCGTATACAAGGTGTAACAAAAAGGTGTGGGCAAATTCAAGGGTTGTTATGTACTCATGATACTGAGTGCCCATGCCTAATTTTATCAAAATCTGTGTTACTCAAAATTTTATTTATTATTTTTATTCGTTAATTTATCAATGAACAAGTTAAGGTGCGTCCAAATTACCGAAAAATCCGGCTTTTTACATTTTATTTATAAACTAGCTGACCAGCGCAACTTCGTCTAATAAGAGCGTAGCATTTTTCATAGCTGCTCCGCTCTTATTTGTCGCAGCGTGATGTTATAAAGCTTATAGCCTTTCTTGATAAATGGGCTATCCAACAGTAAAATATTTTTATAATTCGGATCAGTAGTTCCTGAGATTATTGCGTTCAAACAAACAAACCCTTTAGCTTTATAATAAGTATTAGTATAAATTTTTAGTTTTTACACATTTTACGGCGGATTATTACAGTAGTCTGGATGGTGCTACCCCGTGTCATGGACCGGACTTTATAGGGTTAAACTGCCCAATTATTGACTTCAAATAGGCCTCGGGGCCATTTTGACCACTACGACACTGTTAAAAAAAGTGTTCCTATAAAACTTTAAAATATTTGTAGAGTTCCTAATGTTTAAGGCCTGAAGATACGTACTTTAGAGGTTATAATTGTGGTTAATGTGTAACTGTGGAAAATTTTATATTAAACCGTTAAATGGTTCACCAAAAAATACACTGCTGCTCACTACAGCTAGCGACAATAGCTTAAATTATTCCTACCATCATCAGCTGTCTGACAGTGAAAGTCCGGTCAAAATCTGTTAAGCCGTTTTGTTAATTAGTCGGAACAAACAGACAGACCGGCTGACAGACAGGTAGACAGACAATTGTGTTTTTGCTAACGTGGGACACTCAGAAAGTTTTGAGAAACTAAATAATTAACTTCTATGGATAAAATATTTTAATGAAATCTTTTCAAAAAACTCTCCACCAGCCTCTAAACTAAGTTTCATGCGTCTGAACCAATTTTTGAAATATTTTTTTCCAGTCCGCCGCAGACACCTCTTTCACGGCCGTCTCGAACGCTGCTAGCGCGTCTTCCGGCGATGAAAACTGTATCCGGTGTTCGGTCGCTTGTTGCTCATTGCAGACAAAACTTCTAGCGGGCATTTTGTGGTATACTATTCGGTGTTGATGCTGCTTTGGTCTCGTAATGAAATTGAAACCAAATACCCTGTCAAAGTGAAGAAACTAGCGATCAACAGTTTCCCTGCGCTTCTCGATCGCTATACTTTCGTAGGAGTTGGTTTGTTTGAAACAGCCAAACTGTCGACTGACGCTTTGTTTCGTCACCTGTCACAAGTTGTAAACGCGTCGAGACGAGCCTGCTTCAAATTTTTGAATCATATCACGGCATTACTCCACATGGGCTTGCTAATGTGCTTCGGTGAGTTTATGTGGCACCCAGCTTGAAACTATCCGCCTCACGCGAAGGTGCTCGTATAGAATCTTGAGAATGCATCCCGAACCAATCTGCAGTGTATGCTGAATCTCTTCATATGTAATTCGCCTGTTTTCTTGTATTATTTTTTTATTCCTAGAAATGTCAGTAATTATAATAGGGGTGACATAGTCAAGCCAGTTACCTTATGGGAAACAAATGACAGTTCGGAGTAGCGAGCAAATATTCGTCATAATGTTTTCCATTCACTGGTGACATCACACAGTACAAATAAGCGTATGTGTTCGGCCGGCTACTCACGGATAGCTTGAAGCAGCGAATACACCCGCTTGCTTTTTGTTTTATTTTTCAAAATGGACGATATACCGATCGCTGCAGCGGTCATTCGGTTAAATTTGACTGCACGCGCAGTCCGTGTGTGTTGATCACTGGCCGACAGCTCGAGCAGTCCGTAAATCGCCAGCCTTGACATTGATAGTTCTATGAAAGTTTTCCGTCGGCTCCACACTTTTGGGCCAACGTATGGAGCCGGTGTTCCACTTTGAATGGATCGGCTCGTCGCACCGAACATTTACCCGTGTCATTACAAAAATCACTGTCCACACTTGTCATGACACGCCGCGTAACAAACCGCCTTGGGTCTCGATGTTTGATTGTTTGTCCTGGGCCTAGAGGTAAATCATATCGGGGTCATTATTCACGTTCTTTTTTTCCGTTTCCGCGGCAAGCTTTGTAATGCATCATGCTTTGTTTTGCGTGGTAAATAGAGAGATGCGCTTTGAAATGCATCAATACGCATGTGCGGCGATCATCTTTGAACGCACCGTGCATGATCCAGTTCGCACGGGCTTGTCACGACAACGAAATAAAGATGTTGAATAAGGACACGGAAAACACGCCGTAACTGGATTTTACTGGTACACTGCAATTTGTTACGGACACAGAGTCCAGATACGGCAAAAAGTCCGTATTTGGACGCACCATTATCAATTGAAAAAAATATGACTTAAAAAGTTCTATGCTTTAATAGTCCCATTGAAATTGCAGGTATAATATTTACGCCTTATGCTACTGAAATTTAGTAATTAGACAACGCCGTAACTCGGTAATAATAACGCAATTGGTTATAGCACCATGGTAGATGCTATATGATATATATGAATACTTAGGTATAACATGTACTGTCCGCTGAAATTACCCACACCTTTCTGTTACACGTTGTATACAGATCGTTAGGAGTGGAAACGATTGGGGAAGGCCTTTGTTCAACAAAGGGTGTGTGTAGGCTGAAGAAAAAAAATGGGCAGCAACTGGTGTAACTACTGTGGGCCACAAGTCTAGGATACTCGAATAGGTGGACACAGATCACTACACAGCGGGACGCTTTAACGAGAGACTTCTCCAAAACGCTGGCATGACGATATGGATGTCATTGACAAGTGGGAGGAAAAAACTGGAAGCCGCATCTTCGCTGAAGGAAGAGACTTGTATCAAACATTAAGAAGACTAATTAATTCGTCTCAAAATCGGTATTTATCTACATATAATGGTTGGTTCTATCTACTACCAAACCAAAGCGTACATGTAAGCAAATAACTACTGCAAATCACATCAAATCATTACACCAGCTCAATATAAAAACTTTTAATATACCTAAAACTATCTATTAATAATGCCATGTATGTGTTATTTCAGGGTGCAAGAGTAGTGGTTATTGTGGCGCGCGACCGGGTTGACTCGTTCGAGAGTAACGCGCCAATTATCACAGAAATTGCGCTTCAGATTTGTAATACATGTCCCATGGTAAGTTAGAAGGACAATACAAGTTAAGTAGACCGCCTTCCTTGACATCGGGATAAAGAATCCCAGGATTCGGTTTAGGGCTAGTTATATGATAGGTATTTTTAAAGGGAGGAAGGATGAATCCTTTAGGCGGCTACTGAAGCGGAGGGAGGCTGCAGAGTGGAGAAACGGAAAAACGTTAACCAATAGAATCTGTCCACTGGAGGGGAACGGAGATTTGATGCAACCCTATGGTTATATATTCCAAATGGCGTGAAAGTCTGTTAAAAAGTTATCGTAAATGTCAAAGACGTTTTCCATTTGCATGGACGGCGTCTGGTTTTAGAATTCCAAACATACATCGTCTAGTCTAAATGGACGTATATCACGCCACGCCACTTGTATTGTCAGTGAGTGGGCAAATCAAGAAGCTTATAGTAATTGTGCCTAGGGTATATCGTGTCGTTTCGCTCAGAAAGAGTCCCACCTTCCATTTCTAAGCCTAGTGTCAAATCATGGTTGCCATGGTCACGAAAGAGAAAAACAGTCTCGCAAAATGTAAATTAGTTCTCATAATTTCTTCAGTAATCAATTTAAATATTAACACCTGTATAACCTTCTTACACACGTCCAAATGGAAGATGTCAAATGGAAGTATAGTCAATGGTGCCATAATTTTGCGTATATCCATTGGAATGCGTCTTCCAAATGGGCTTTTCGTCAGTGGTCACCTTTAGCTCCCTCCCTCTTGGATTCGCCAGTGTAAACGACCATTTGTGTTTGGTCTCTAGAATTTCCATTAGAAGCATTATATCGAGAGAAAACAGGAGGCTAGTAAAGTTTTCATTTCACAACCAAGAATCCGCAGGGAAAGCTGAGATGGTGAAACGTGCGATGTGATTGGTTTATTTGTATCACTCTTATTTAAAGAATACATTGCCCACACTGGCAATTATAGCACTGCTTTTAAGTGACGGCGCGTTCCTACTATGTCGTGACGATTAATTAATCGTTGGACAACTCTCGTCTCTAGCTGTTACCATTACAACGATTGTGCTGCCGTTTTGACAATTTGTTGTACGTTGTGGACGACAGTTAGTCGTGTCTTGTATGTGAACACCTACATTTAAATACACTCGCCACCACCAATTATACGACACGATAATCTGTCGTCACGATATAGTGGAAACACGTTCTGACAGGAGCTTGCTTGCGTGGGTTAGGAGTGATCTAAAATTATTTTCCTTGATCGTTTTATTTCAGTGTTTTACAATAGTAGCAACGGAACCAATAGAAAGCATGGTGCCCTTAGTCGCAGAGATACAACGTCTCCGAGGACTATACAATCCCCGCATGTTATTGGGTTGCGTAGAACTTAATTGCGTGAGAGCCAACACTGTACTAGCGGACTACTTAAGGGTGCCTCCTGAATCTGTAAGGGTTCCTGTCATTGGAGGGGCCACGCCTAACACGATGGTTCCCGTGTTTTCAAACGCTGTACATCCCGGCAGCTTGACTCAAGAACAGGCAAGTTTTTGTGTTCACTTTGTCCCGGGTCTCGGTTTGTTACTCCCCCACCGATTTTACCTAAGCAGCAAGATTGACAAATGGAATGCTGACTATTGCCAGCAGCATAGGCGAAAGGAGGTATTGATGGATTGTGACCACTTCAGGATGGTCAGGTACTGAGCTCATTTTAGCTCTCTCTTACATGATCAAAGGTTGATTTTCCTTAGGTGTAGCTTTGTTGTAGCTAGATCTATTTTCCTCTCTGTAAAATAGTCATTGTATTGTATACCATCACCTAGTACGTGTTTGCTGTTTATAATTTCAATGAAATGTACCTACTAGAATAATATGATCATATATACCGTAATATCACCAGGATATTCTAATTTAAACGTCCATCCTTTTTAAATTTAGATGGAATGTGTGACGTCGAGCATTATGGCTGGCAACCAGTCTGTTCGCGTGGCGAAGGGTTGTTGCACTTCGACCCCCTGCCTGGCGGGAGCCTTTGCTATTGCCCGCACTGCTATCAATGTAGTCAAAGGACTTCAGGGCAAGAGGGTCGTACAGTGTGGCTATGTTGATAGCCTTGGGACTTGCGCACCTAACTGCCAATTTTTCGCAAGCGAAGTGAGTTTTGTTGATTCAGTAATGTAATATTTTCGTAACCGATTTTGGTTACGCAAACACAATAGTATTAAGCGGTTTTGGATCTGAATACTTGTAACAAGGCAAAAATTGGTTTAGGATATGCCGAGTTAATTTTTGTTAAATGATATATTGCAATCATTGCGACATTATGACCATAAACACATTAAGTACTCTCACACTCATCTGAACCCCTATCGTTTATAATCACTCTATTGTGTAACAAAGGACTTATGTTTAACATACGAGAAAGGCTGGAAGGTTAACAAGATTGCTAATATTGACATAAACTGACTTTTAAAAAATCCAGGTTTTGCTTGGACCAGCTGGAGTGGAGAAGAATTTAGGCATACCGGAGCTCGGCAAATTCGAAAACTGTCTTCTGTGCAATTGTCTGCCATACATACGGAACGAGATTGCAAGAGCTGTTTGGCTGGTATGATTTATTTCACACTGAAGTGTACATTATTATGAGGACTAACATCATCATGCTTTAAAAAGACCATTAATTGCTAAAATAGACGCTAGAAGCTTCTCGTGGACATGCACCTGTTATAAATATTTTTTAACGTTACTTAAATTTATAAAATGATATGTAGGTACTACGGGTCTTAATCGCGTGAATAATTTAAGTTAAAATACCTTGTTTATTGCCCGACGTTTCGATCATATTGCAACGGCCGCCGTGGTAAATTGCCTACGGGTAGTCTACCAGACTACCCGTAGGCATTTTACCTTAAATTATTCACGCGATTAAGACCCGTAGTACCTATATAAAGAAAGTTATGTAAATTTCTTACTTTTATTGTTAATGCTTTGTGACTGTGATCAGGTATTCATTAAATAACCATATTCTCTGCATTCGATTTAGGATATTTTCCGACATCTGACTGATATAGTTTGTACGAACTGATAGACTAAAAATCGTTCAAGGTTTAAGTTAGGTTGTTAAGTCAAAAATCCTTGGTAATATATTGTTTTAATTAGGTACAAGTAAAAAAATTACGGTCTCTAATTTAAAAAAAAAATACTTTTCCATGGTTGAACATTTTGCTAGACAATTTGCTACTTGCACATATTGCAAATTAAAAGATTTTTAGTTACTCACCTGCAAAAGTACCGAAGTGAGACGGAGATACTTTGGAGGGAATTGAAGATAAATATACTGGCTTCATTCAATCGATTTTGTCTCAGCCAGATTAAGAAACTGCTAAAAAGTTGTCATTTAATAAGAACACTACATTTGTAATTTAGCATATAATATACCTACTTGTACTCAAATAGTTTATAAATATTATATCAAATAAAAACCCCTAGGAGGGGTTTCTATCTAGAAATATCTTTCTAGATAAAAACCCCCCCCAAAAACCTAAATATTAAAAAAACCTGCAATAGTAGTAACGATTATTTTGCAGGTTTACTGTATGTGTCAGCAGTGCTATTATCCAGGTGCCCCGAATCCAAATACATGCTATTCGGCGAAAATTCCGTGCGTACCTCCGACCAATTGGACGGGTGACTGGCCATACAGTCACAGGGACGAATACCTCGCATCGGTATGTACTTTTGAATACTTTTTGTGCCTTGAAATCATCGGATAAATCATAAGAGTGAACAGAGCCCCGAGGCGAAATAAAGAAATGTAGTAGGGCCAATATATTAGATCACATTTGACATTTGTTAGTCTTAGCTTTTTAATGAGGCGACATGCATAAAATAAAAGTACCTACGTATGGGTTAAATTGAATGCGATACGGACTTTTAATGTCTGGGAATTAAATGCAGTTTTTGTGAAAAAGTATTTATACCTTACGTCTGTCATTTTAATTGAGTTTCATAAAAAATCAATTATAATGAAAAATCATCTCGCAAATCGCTTAAAATGGTGCCAACGAAATCAAGACTAACTTAAAATGGACGTTTTAAACAAACACCGAACTGCAAACAACTTTGGTGGTTTCTGGAAAGCAACTAGAAAGTGTGCTGTTAGGCCTGGCCTGCCGGCGAGTATGAGTGGGGAAAGTGACCCGGGGCTGATAGCTGATATGTTATGGATCACTTCAAAGTACACTTTCCACTGGGTCCCTCGATCAATAAATTAAATAATTTGGGCGAGGTACCGCTAGTATGCGTTACTGCAACGCAGGTGCGTGACATAATAAACAGTGATCGGTGGAAAGTCTCCTGGCCATGAACATTTTAGTGTTGAGCATCTGAGGCATGCGGGGTTTTACCTTCCGATAGTGTTGGCTCTGTTCTTCACAATGTGCATAAGTCATTCCTATTTACCACAAGACTTGTTAAAAACCTTTAAAGTTCCCATTGTGTAGGATAGCACTGGCGACATTTCGGATAAGGGGAATAATCGACCTATGTCCCTAGCCACCACAATTGCTAAAGTATTGGACGATGTGTTTAACTCTTTGTAAGAGAAATACTCGAACATACATGATGGCTCAGTTCGGATTTCGATCAGGACTTTCCACTGAGAGCGCTATCGCAGGCCTAAGCACACTATTCAATATGACACTGACCGTAAGACACCGGTATTCGCCTGTTTCCTGGATCTCTCCAGCGCTATCGATTTAGTGTCGTATGATGTGCTTTGGAGAAAGCTTGGAGCCAGGGACGTACCGGTGGAGGTCCTAAACATTTTCAAGATTTAGTATGCTCACCAAACAAACCATGTAAGGTGGGCTGACACGCTTTCAAAAGCATAAACGTTGGAGAGTGGGGTGAGGCAGGGGGGTTTAACCTGTCGTGTCTATGGTGTATATATGTAAACGAACTCTTTGTGGAGTTGAGCAGCATGTATGTCGGGTGTTGAATCGACGGCGTAAGTCTGAACAATTTAAGCTACGCGGATGACATGTTCCTGCTCCGTCCAACAATTGGAGTGTTAGTAAACCTGCTGAAAGTGTGTAAATACGTAAATATTTCGGACACATAATTAGCAGTGATCTTAGGGACGATTCTGATATCGAAAGGGAGCGCAGGGCTCTGGCAGTTAGATTTTCTCGCTGCTCGGAAGAGGTGAAAATCACGCTTTTTAAGGCCTATTGTCAAAACGTGTACTCAGGAAATCTGTGCGTTAGGTATATCAAAAAGTTGGTGGATACCCTGCGTGTCCAATATAACAATATCTTTAGGATGTTATTGGGACTGCCTCGTTTCCTACCTCTACGTTCGTACCTTTTTTAGAAGAATAGGCTCTCTTCGCTATTGTTTAATATTTATTACGCAAAACAAACACATACCAAATGTAAATTAATTTTTTCTTTAAAGTCTTAAAGGAAAAATTAATTTACATTTGTATAATGGAAAAAAAAAATGTGCGTTGCCACTGCGTTCGGCGGGAATCAAGGAGCGCGGCGCCACAGAGTGCTAGCGGGACGGCAACGCGATATTATACGTTGTTTTCCATGGGAATTCAATATTGATTATTCTTATTCAAACAGAAGTCGCAACAGAAGTGTGTTGCGCCCGAGTCGGCGTTATCAAAATTCACAAAAATAGACTTGGAAAAGGTTGAGAAATAGTTTAAAATTTTCTAACATTTGCGGGAACATCATCGTGACGTCCACGCAGCGACGCCATTCCGTCAGTGCCCCGCCACGCCGCTGTCGCGTGCCGCCCGCTGTTTAACGAAGGCTTAAAAAACGTGTTTGATGATAAAAATGGTTTATTAGTAAAAATAAACCGTAAAAATTACCTTTTTTAGTTATTATTAAAACAAGTAAATTATATTTTAACTCCATAATTTTAAGCAATTATTATCTATTTAAAATATTTTAACTAACGTTGAAGAAAATAATATCGTGAGCCCCCACCAACCAAAATGTTGATGAACTGTCAAATGTGATCTATTAAATTGGCTCTATTATATATTTAAACCACTGATAATAACATTTTGTATTATCCAGATACTATGAACGACAATAAATTAACTTTTCAAATGCTTGAGAAGTGTAGAAAAACATTTTTTTTATTTTTTGGTTGTCATACAGTATAATGCAAGTGTGTCATGAGGTTTTTCGTGCTGAGATGATTTTAGTAAACATTAGAAAATGCTACTTATATGTCTTCTGTCGCTTATTGTGAAAACTAAAACTGATTGATTTATATTTCTTTACGTCACCATCTTCAGTGAAGCAGTCATCCGTTAGTAAGCAAGATCGATATGGCTCTACTTGCTGTGAATAAGTAGTAGGTACTTACCTACCCAAACAATTCTCGGTAGGCCTCGTATGTAATGACCAACACCGCCATTGCTAGACCAGCAACAACTTATTGTATCGTTCTAAAATGCCTGTAAACCTACACTTGGATCATAAAGATGTTGAAAATCGTCACTAATAAAAATATGTTTTCCCATAGATTTGTAAAAGAATGACATGTAAGTGCGGTAGCATGGAATTGGCCTGGAAACCACGTCAAGTTGACTACGACGCCGCGCGTGCTGCTAACTTGAAACACCAAATGCCTGATAAGAGTGCACCATGTTCCGTTTGCAATATACCCCGAAGTGTCCGCTATGAGATTCAGAGCATGAACAAAGGAAAATATCCTTGTCCTACATATCACTAATATGTTTCGTTAGTTAGTTTGTCGGCATTGAACAAATTTTATACGTCTTTTAGTGTCAGTACATTCGCAGATAACACCAGTTTTTGTAAAAGTAGATTTGGCTTTTAAAATAACTTGATAAAAGCTTTAAATAAAAAGGCGCGATTGATCTTCATTTTATCTAGAGGTAAAACAAATAAGTTTGCAAAAATTCAATTTTGTGAATTAGTATAACTGGCATAATGGTCCATTTTGAGTTTGGATCAAAACGCTTAATACCTATTAGAAGAATAAAATAAAAATATATATAAATAATATACATATTCATTAAAAGTAAACAAGCAAAATCAAAGTAAACATATATTTTGCTGTAGTGTGGTAATACAACCACGACTTGAAATTGAACCAACCAATATTTAGGCAAACTGTGAAATTAATGAACTGGAATTGATAATAATAAATAAGAGCAATCGCCTAAATAAGTTTTTCGAACGTGACACTAAACTAAAAATACTTCTGATTTCATACTAATTATCTATACTAACACTAAACCAGCGATAAGTGATAAATAATAGGATAAGTGTCAAAAGCACCTAACGAGTGCTGACGCTTTCAATAAGTAGGTAATGTAAATGTTCATTTTGTACTTAAATAAAAAAAGGAAATCAACCAGTGTGCTTATTTATTTCTACAAGAAGATCCCGTTAATAAATATTCCCATAATTGAATTATTCGCATATCTTCTGTTTCACATTTCTACAAGATTCGCAGTTTTTCCAAATCGCATTTCTTCAGATTAGCATCTTTTCAGATTCTTGTTTCTTTAGAATTTCTTTTCGCCATATTTGTATAGGCGATGCAAAAATTAGTAGGTATCGCTAAATTGATTGCATCTAACTTGTTTAATAGGACTGGAGCTAAATACAAACAAATGCGAAATTTTCTTAATTCTTTGGCACCCAACATCAAAGTTTTAGAAAGGCATTGCCTCCGCCTCCTTGGGTCGCCGGTGTTAGTTCACGATTCGTTTATAGAGGAAAAAAAATCAAAATATTAATGAGTGTCTGACCGGCTGCTCAAAATTAACATCCATTCAGCTTTCACAATTATTCGGTTTTGCCTTTTTGTCCCTAAATTTACCCATCACTCAGATCCTAGCCCATTTTGGAAAAATAGGACACTTTTAGAAAAATTAGACCAATTATTACTAAAGACAAGCTTAGTAAATTTTTAAATGTAGCCTTGAACCATCGAGCCTGGCAGCAAGCGTCTTTACCGGTGCGCTTAGGCGGACTCGGCGTTCGCAAAACTTCAGATACTAGTTTACCAGCGTTCTTGTCCTCGGTCTATAGCGCGGAAGAGTTAACTAGGAAGGCATACACTGGTTGATTCTGAAGTATCATGTAAGACCGACGTAGTAAACGCTTGGAAAATGGCTTGACCGGACATTGAGCTTTCGGCTAACCTAGAATAGGTTGGCGCCTCAGAGGCAATGGGACGGGCCGCTCTGTAGCATGGTAAGAGAAAGTTTATTTAATACATCTTCCAATGTTGCAGAGCGTGCGCGTTTGTTGGCTGTGGGAGAGTGGGAGTCGGGTCTTTATAATTTAGAGTAGTTTATCTTGTATATATTGTGGTACTGGATCCCAGTCATGGTATACCACTGGTATACCATACAATCTGCCTGGCTGAGCAAATATATGTTCCATAAAGTCCCTTAAGTAACATTAATACCTTCACGAGCATATAACGGCTGAATGTTTTTAATGTCCGGGAGAAGGTTTGGCTTACCCAATTTGTCTGAATGAGCAAATATATGTTCCATACAATCTCCTAAGTAACAAATATATAAATCAAGTGTCAAAATATAAGTTAAGTAGCTTTTATAATACGCTCGCGCTGCTAAATGTTTATGATGTCTGGGAGAAAGTTTAGCTCATAAAACTTGTTTGGATGAGCATATGTATGTTCCATATAATCCCCTAAGTAATATGTATTAAAATCGAGCGTTACAAAATAAGTTAAGTATTATAATACCTTCACGATCATATTATAGGCTGAATGTATTTGGTGTCTGGGAGAATGATGGCCCCATACAATCTGTCTGGCTGAGCAAATATATCTGCCCATATAATCCCCTAAGTAACATATATAAGAATCAAGCGTCAGAAAATAACATAAGTTGGTACCTTTTTTTGGTCACTTTAAAGTGTCAGGCGGAAGTTATGGCCGGCGGGAAGTGTCTGGCAATGCTGAATAATATTTTACACCATATATATGAAAATCAACTGTCAGAAAATAAGATAACTTAGCCCGATTTTTTCGTACCTTTCTCACCTGGTACCCGAAAATTGGCCGTCTACACAACTTAGCTGATATGCTAGCATTGATTGTAACATATAAACACTACCCGAAGCCCCACATTTTAGCCTGCCTATTATATTAGCATGCCTGACCTATTTTATTTTATTGTCAGAAAATAAAATAGGTCAGGCATGACTGGGATCCAGTACTATTGTATTAAGATAAAAAAAGTTCTAAATTACATTCAGCGGTAGGTACACTTCTTTAACCTACATAAAAGATGGGTTCATGGAATCAAAGATTCCATGAACCCATCTTTTATGTAGGCTGGATATTTATACTATCTCTTTGATTTAAATGTCAGTTTTAGAATGATAAGTTGTGTTAGACAAAACCATTTTATCAATTATACATTGCAATTAGATTTGAGCAGAACTGAACATTCTGGAAATGTGCCCGTTATACATATAATATGCTCTTTTACCGGACAAAAGGGAAAGAACGACTATAACACTTTGTTTTTAATTTTGAAAAAAATGTTAATAATTAAATGTTACGTGACGTTGTAAGGTTTTTTTTTAATGGCTGTCCTAAATGCTGTAAAGAATAATTAAATTGGTGTCGAACTGAAAGGATGTTGAGCCGTATGGAAAAAGTGTAAAGAATTGGGTACCTATAAGCTTTTGTGATGAAGGCCGTGAATTCGTAAAGAAACTTAAGGTCACAGCTCTTTTACCTTCACAGCTTATACCGGAAGCGATCCTTTATATTTTTTTTTAAATGAACCATATGTGCCAAATGTAAATAGGTACATTTATAGATTACTTTCTTAATTAATCGATGGATCAAAAAGTTGAGTTGCTATAATAAAAAAAATTGTACAACAAGCTCGTTGGAAGGCTGGCATCATCGCCTCTGAATCAGACTTGGTATCCACCCAAAATTATTTTTATTCATTTGGTTATTAAAAAAAGGAAAACTTCAGAATTAAAAAGAATAAAACTCTATAAAGCCGCCTACAAAACTTCATTACCTCGTTTGTAAAATAGTATGTATGTTGGACCTATTCGTTTTTGACTAACTGTACCTACCTACCTACTCTGAATAACTGAGATTCCGAAGAAACGAAAATCTTAAAAGATGCTAATCTGAAGAAATGCGATTCCGCAAAAATGCTCTGGATCTGTAGAAATGCGAAACAGAAGATATGCGAATAATTCTAAGATTTTGTAAATAAAAAAAGATCACTCAATCCAAATGCACATCTAACAACTTAATTCCCAAATGATATTATAAATCTAAGAGGTAAAACCGCTGCCTCCACGGAACAGAAAAAAACAGGTGGAAGTGCTATGCAACAAAATTACTATAGGAACCGTTGTCGTCAAACTCCCTTCTGGTACCCGTGTCCTTAATCATCTGATTAACAATTCACAAAAATCACACTGTCTCTATTTTACACACATAACACATTGGACACTTCCTAAAAACGTTCTTTACTTAAAGTCAAACTTTCATGAAATATCTATTTCCTGAAATTCCCACTTTTTCATATGTCTCACATAAGTGCATTTATACATATAATCTCATTTTAATGATATGATAACTGGCCACTTAAAACCTTTTTGATTAAACATTACCGCAATGTTTATGTCATATTTCCTTGAAGGCTGTCTGTCACCTATGTGAACATGGGAGATACGATTGATTTTATTTTTGTAAAAAATCAAAAGGGTGATGATATCCTCTTACGAAGTGGTTATCGCTATTATTTTGGTAAACAAAATAAATGCGGTACACTGTGGCGTTGCACTGAGAAAGAAGAATGTTCATCAAGCATTACAATTAATAACAAAAAAACTTAAATAATCAGGGAGAAGATACACCTATGCCGTCAAGATTTTGCAAAAAATGAAGTTTTACTCAAAGCAGAAGAATGTAAAAGGCAAGTTTGTGATGATTTAGGCCCAGTTTAGAAAATATTGGAAAAAACTTTTGAAGATATGAAAGAAGGAAAATACAAGCACGATGTTCTACAATGGTCTACTATATAGAATAGATTATACAGTGCTAGGAAAAAAATATCTTGATGTAAACAGACTGGTTTTTAGTAAACTCGAGGATGTCAAGGTACCAAAAGGATTTAATTCTTTTTTAGTTTGCGAAGATGGTACTGTAAATAAAATTCTGATCTTTGTTTCAAAAACGTCTAGGAAAATCATCAGGAGCTGTGATGAAAGGCAGTATTTTGGAGATGGAATATTTAGGTGTACCCCTTCTAACTTTTTTCAGCTGTTTAGTATTTACGTGGACATGGGATCAAACAGAAACACGACAAGCGTTATACCAGTAGTTTATGGATTATTACCTAATAAATCCGAAGATACATACACGCGATTTTTTCAGCTGTTGAAGGATAAATTGGGAATGCAAATAAACAAGTACAAATGTGACTATGAACAAGCCCAAAGCAATGCAGTCGTTAAAGTTTTTCCTGCAGCAAAAGTTACATATTGCTTTCACCACTTCAATAAGGCAGTGTGGAAGAAAAAAAAGGTTCTAGAAATACAAAACGCCAGTGATCTAAAAATTGTAAGATTTTGTTCCCTATTTCCACTTCTTCCGCCACGATTTTTCCCCTTATTCGGTGAATGGCAGATTCTGGAAATGGCAGATTCTTTAAACGGCAGATTCTGGTAATGGCAGATTCTTGAAATGGCAGATATTGTACAGTCAGGCTGTTTGAAATGTAAATAATCAACAAGTTGCACTAAAACTAATTTAATACGTTTTATCAACCTCTTTACAACCACGTTAATGGGTACTGGCCACTTGAAATACAATTACTTTGTCACATGTCATTGTCAACATTTTCGCTAAATTTGTCTAGTTCGCACTCATTCTGTTTATGTTTAAGTGTTGCAATATGGATTCACCAAGAGCTGGACCCAGTAGTGAGGTATCTTCAATAAAATTAATCAAGAGCCAAAAAGGGAAAGCAGTTATTTTACATGCTGGCTATCGATATAATTTCGTTAAAAAAAACATGTGTGGTACATATAATTATCGTTGCAATAAAAAAAACGAATGCAGTGCCTCTATTACTTTAGACGCTAAAAACAATATTATTAAAGAAGCCACCCACGCCTGCATGCCTAACTTGACACAAAATATTATAGACCAAGTGATGGACGAGTGCAAGAAAGAGGTATGTTCCAACCTTGGTCCAGTTCAAAAAATATTTGAAAATAAGATCAATGATTTTGCCCATAAAATACCTGTGGACAATATACCAACATTTAAAATGAAAAAGGATGCATTATATTTTGCACGTTGCAAATATCTAAAAAGAAGCCGAACTACCTGTACTACATTCAAAGATTTGTTGATACCCGATCACCTTGTTGGAGATTTTTTTGCTTATGATGACGGTGTCGATGACAAAATTATAATATTTTGCACTCCAGAGGCTAAAATAAAAATTAAAACAGTTGATACATTTTATGGAGATGGTACATTTCGAATTGTGCCAAGCCCCTTTTACCAACTCTATTCTTTACATATTGATCTATCTAACGATTGTGATAGTGTTAATTTTGTTCCTGTTGTATATATCCTTTTACCAAACAAAAATCAAGCCACTTACGTACGTATGTTTACAATATTAAAAAATCAATTCCATGTGCTTATAAAATCATATCATTGCGATTATGAAATCTCCACCATCAACGCTGTAAAATTAATATACCCAGGAGTGCATGTAAAAGGCTGCTTTTACCACTACAGTAACGCAGTTTGGAAAATGAGCAGAAAATTAGGACTGAATAGCACTCCAGACGGAATTCACATCACAAAACTCTTTGCAAATTTAGCCCTCTTGCCTAAAACTCTGATACCAGAAGCATTCCTTGGTATCTGCGAGGAGGCACCAAATACAGATGTATTTCTTAATTTTAAAAGTTACTTTATTAAACAGTGGATGGAATTAGTAACGTACGACGTATTTTCCTGCTATGATCAAACCTTTCGCACAAATAATGCTATTGAAGGCTGGCACCGCCGAATTAATGGTATAATACCTAAAAAGCCAAGTCTATATTTTTTTATTCAATTGTTAAAAAAGGAAGCACGCACTCAAGATCTAAAGTTGAAGAAAAATGATATTTTTAAGAAAGGAAAAAAACGTAATAAAAAAAACCTGGAAAAAGATCACATGATTGAGAAAATTATACAATGTACATTACAAGGTGATATTTCGACAACAGAGTGCTTAAGAAGATTATGTCGTGCAATAAATGTATTTCGCTAACTATTTAACTGGTATTGAAGTTTTTTTCCTGAACCATAAAAATGTAAAAAAAATAGTACCCAAGTACACGAGCAAGGACTATGACTGTACATCTGCCATTTCAAGAATCTGCCATTACCAGAATCTGCCGTTTAAAGAATCTGCCATTTCCAGAATCTGCCATTCACCGAATAAGGGGATTTTTCAGTGAAGCGTGGACTTCAATCATTAGTTCAGCTCCTCAAATGTCAAAAGTACAGGAGTTTATTTCTGTTCCGTGGCTGCCTCGATTTAGATTTTTATGAAGGAATCCATGTTTGGTGTGAATAAAGGAGTATTCCACTTTGATCTACTGTACAGATCAGACTTTTTGTTTCACTCTAATCCATTACTGCAAGGGATTAATTTCCACTTGTTTTAGGGTTCCGTGCCTCAAAAGGAAAAAACGGAAACCATAGGGTTTACACGACTAATGTCCAATTTAAAAAATGACCATTTAGTTATATGACCAGTTAGAAATAAGTCCAGTCATAATAATCCTTTCGGAACATGCCATCCGTTTCCCAATACACCCGTTCCCAAAACATCCGTTCCCATAATGACATTTTCCTAAATTACCCGTTTCTTAAAATATGCGTTTCCTAAATTACCCGTTTCTCAAAATATACGTTTCCAAAATTACCCGTTTCTCAAAATATACGTTTCCCAAAAGATCCGTTTTTTCAGATCAGTCTCCCAAAAACACGGTTCCCACGTGGTGTTGTGCTAGTCTGTCTAAATAGAGCTTAAAAACCAATCATCATCATCATCATCATTTCAGCTGTTAGACGTCCACTGCTGGACATAGGCCTCCCCCAAGCGTCTCCACCTAGACCCCACTTAGCTACCATCATCCATCGGTTTCCAATAATTAGATTAATTATTTAACTATTACCTGTGACATGTATACGTGCATAAATCCTCTTTGTCCTATCATTATCACTTCTAAAAATAACACATACTGGCCACTTATGAATATCTGTTATAATATTATTATTCCTATGTCAAATATCCTGTTATGTCGTTGTTCGTTGGAAATAAAATTCAATATGGATATTAAATTTATTAAAACGCAAAAGGGTAAAGATTCCTTACTTATTGGTATATACCGCTATAATCATCACACCACAAATAAAAGTGGTTCATCATGTTGGCGTTGTATAAAAGAAGATTGTGCCGCATCTGTCACTTTGGATAAGAGCAAAACCAAAATCTTAAGAGCACCAAAACTACACGTGTGTAGCCCGGATGCTAACGAAAATAAGGTTAGTGTAATAATAGACAAATGTAAGGTAGACGTGTGCGATAATTTAAAGCCAATTGAACACATTTTCGACAAAAATTTTGAGGACATGCAAGGGTCCGTACCTTTATTTGATTCGCACAGAAGCTCTCTTTATAGAGCTAGAAAGATATTTTTGGAATGTGATAAATTACAATATAATACTCTAGAAGAGGTTCATGTAGGTACCAAAAGTGTTGGCTGATAACTTTGTGCTGTGCGAAGATGGCGAATCTGAAAAAATTATAATTTTTGCAACTAAATATGCAAAAAAGCTTATTAGAAATAAAACCAAGAATTATATGGGTGATGGTACTTTTAGGTCTGTACCTAAACCCTTCTACCAATTGTATACGCTGCATCTCGATATCAATTCAAATGAAAAAACAACAAATGTAAAGCCAGTGGTCTATGGGCTTCTGCCCAATAAAAGCGAGGAAACATACATAAGATTCTTCTCCATATTAAAAGAACAACTAAACATAAATATCGATAACTTTAAAGCAGACTTTGAAAAAGCTCCGATGAATGCAGTTAAAGTTATATTCCCGAATGCAACAACCAAAGGATGTTACCACCATTACACCGAAGCTGTGTGGAAATACGCGAGAAAACTTAAACTTGACGAAACTTCGACCGGTAGAAAAGTTACAAGGCTCTGTGCTGGGTTACCTTTACTTCCTGAAAGTAACATATCAGAAGCATGGCAATTAATCACGGAATTTTTTCCAGAAAGCGAGATAATGAATACATTTAAAACTTATATGGAGTGTCAATGGTTTCCGAAATTATCTGCTAATACGTTGAGCGTCGCATTTGAGAGACATCGAACCACAAATTGTGTCGAGGGATGGCATAGACGCCTGAACAGCAGGATCCCTCGTAAACCAAATTTTCTCTTGTTTGTCAACAGACTCCGAAAAGAGGCCAAATGTATGGATACAAAATTAAAAAATAGCCTCTTCATGGCTTTAAAAAAAAACAGGAGGAAGAGTGACATCGTATTCGATTTAGAGTACAACAAACTGTTACTTCAGTTACAAAGTGGCGATGTTGATTCGTTGTCGTTTCTATCTAAAGTAACACGTCTCAGAAAGCATTATACACTAATCAGGAATGATAATGTATAAAATAGGTTAATTTTCCACTTTTTTTGTTTCTTTTTGTCTTGAGAAGTTTTTTAAGCGTTTAAGTATAGACGTAGTAAGGTACAGCAGTGAGGTACAAAATATAATGGTTGTTTGTAAAATGTTTATTATTTTTTTCTTATAAAAAATGGGTGCAAGCATTATGGACAAAACTTTTTTCGGATAATATGGATGACACTGATCACGAATATGTGAAAAAATCAGGAAACTGTGCAAAGTCGATTAGGTCGAAAATTGCTTGCAATTATCATATCACTTTCTTTCGTTTTTTCAACATTCATTTGTTTTATCGACGTTCATTTGTTTCGCGATGTTCATTTGTTTTTTAACGTTGCTAACTGGATATATCTCGAAGTGAATTCGGATGTTCTGGGAAACGTTTTTCTTGGCATAAGGGTATTTTAAGAAACGGTTATTTTAACATACGTATGTTCTGGGAAACGTTTTTCTTGGTATAAGGATACTATGAGAAACGTCTCTAATAGAACGGATGTTTTGGGAACGGGTGTATTGGGAAACGGATGGCATGTTCCGAAAGGATAATAATGTCCAGTTCGAAATATGTCCAGTCATAATAATGTCCATTTATAATAATGTCTAATCGTAATAAAGTCCATTTATAACAATGTCCAGTCGTAATAATGTTCAGTTTAGTGATTTAGGGGTTTACATATGTTCAGTTTAGTGATTTAGGGGTTTACATGTCTAATGTCCAAATAAAAAAATTACCAGGGTAACTGCGGCAGTTTTCCCACTGCCAGCAATATTCTCAATACTGTCATTGTCTGCCAAAATCAATGTTGCTGGTAATGTCGCCCTCTTTTGCCTTTTGCCACCTAGGACAAAATTGCCGGGAACGGTATATAAGGGCGTCTTAAGGGGCCATTTTTTACGGCAATTTGTGGCGGCAATGCTGTGGCCGGCAACATGGCAGTACTCTCCAATATTGATTTGGCCCAATTTGGCTCCAATATTGGTTGCCGGATGATCTCTAAGCGATTGATTTTCCGGAATGTTGCCCGGCCAATTTTGTTGGTGTTTCAGTCGCTCTCTATTTATTGTTGCCGGGTTGTGTAGCCCGTTTAGCAGACTGAATCATGCGCCATACAATTACAGGCATATTGCCATTATTGGCCGAGCAATTAGTTGCCAATAGTGCCGCCACAAATTGCCGATAAAAATGGCCCGTTTAGACACCCCTTATATATCACTCAATTGCCCAGCTCATAGTCATATTAGTGGGTTGAAATATTATTTTTACTTAATATTTTCAATATACTGACATTGCAATGTCATTAACAGACATAAAACCTCTAATAAGGATAAACCTATAAATAAAAAAATCTTTAAAGTTCCGCAGCCTTGAATATAAAAGAAGCGGCGGCAGCCTAATGGCTAAGGCATCGGTCTCGCAATCGTGAGGTCGTGGGTTCGAATCCTGACCATTATACTACTGACGTGAACCCACTCCTAACACAAGCCATAGAGCTTAGCTGGAGGGGTTAACAAGATTGCTAGTAATGTGCAACATTGCTAGTTTACTTTTATTAAAAAGAAAAAAATACACCTCACTGTAAGACAGGGACGTATGCTGTGCCATCATTGATACGGCTGATAAGACGAGCGAACCGAGATTTTTAAATGGACATTTTTATGGTTGGACATTTTTATGATTGGACATCGTTATGATTGGACATTGTTATGAATGGACATTGTTATGACTGAGCATTATTATGACTGGTCATTTTTAGGACTGGACAATTGTATGATTGAACGTTTTTAGTGTGTTGGACATTTTTCCGGTTGGACATAAGTCGTACGAAGCAACCATAGGTAGGTATAGTCAGTTACAGCAAGCAAAATTAAAAGTTTTGAGATAAACAGCACTTTATTATGATTTTTGAAAGAAATGAAAATGAAATTGAATCGTCTAAACAATCACCGAGTTAAAAATGTAAGGCGTGATTGATTTTTCCACCTAAGTTTATCAGTTTTCCTTTGAGATTATACAAATAATGCGAGATTCCTTCTTTTACCTGTAAAGAGAAAAGTTGCATGCCTTAGAAATATGAAGAAGAATGAATAGCTTTTTTAACAAAATTAGCAGCTATAATTTTGTTAGCTTGCAGATTTTGGGGGGGAGTAGTTAGTAGTATTAGTAGTTTTGTAAGTAGATAGATCTAGTCTAATAAAGGTAGGTAAGTATATTACTTTCAAGCGAACGTCGTCGCCTTGACCCGCTCTCAGTGACGATATCTTTGCAGTTGCCACTGTTAAATCCAACGGTCTTTTGTATGTTGAAATTCTACCCGAACCTTTCTGCAAAAGTAATTACTTACTTATAGTCATATTTTTTAATCACACTACAATTAAAACGTGGCAATGTGTTGCAACTAAAATTTACTAACATTACCAATGCGTCGGCCCGGCGCGGCGGCGCACACCTGGCGAGGCGCGGCAAGATACTGAGAAAACTTCAATTTAAAATAAACCCTAGTGCTAGTAACGTATGATTGCAAAGACGGTGCCACAGGAAACCCAATTTCTCACGATGAAATATCGCGTGAGCCGCTATTTGCAACCACATCTCACCAGTTTTGCACAGGGCCGTTAAACAGAAAAGTAAATTGTTTTGGGTATTTGACAAATGCTCTCTTTTTTATTTACTTATTTAATTATTAGGTACAATTTGGTAACATTATTTACAAAACAATGTCGTCGCCAAACTGCTCGCGCAGTTTGTAGGCGTTTTAAATTTCCATTCGACATAAATGAATAAAAAAACAATATGTGAATATTACCATGGTGATACTAATTCCTGATTGTATTGGCTTGAAGTTATCGTGGCCAATACTAGCTTTACTACCAGGCTTCTGTAACCACTTTATTATGATTTTTGAAAGAAATGAAAATGAAATTGAATCGTCTAAACAATCACTGAGTTAAAAATGTAAGGCGTGATTGATTTTTCCACCTAAGTTTATCAGTTTTCCTTTGAGACTATACAAATAATGCGAGATTCCTTCTTTTACCTGAAAAGAGAAAAGTTGCATGCCTTAGAAATATGAAGAAGAATGAATAGCTTTTTTAACAAAATTAGCAGCTATAATTTTGTTAGCTTATAGATTTTGGGGGGGAGTAGTTTAGTTAGTAGTATTAGTAGTTTTATAAGTAGATATGTGTCTAATAAAGGTAGGTAAGTATATTACTTTCAAGCGAACGTCGCCTTGCCCAGCTCTCAGTGACGATATCTTTGCAGTTGCCACTGTTAAATCCAACGGTCTTTTGTATGTTGAAATTCTACCCGAACCTTTCTGCAATAGTAATTACTTACATATAGTCATATTTTTTAATCACACTACAATTAAAACGTGGCAATGTGTTGCAACTAAAATTTACTAACATTACCAATGCGTCGGCCCGGCGCACACCTGGCGAGGCGCGGCAAGATACTGAGAAAACTTCAATTTAAAATAAACCCTAGTGCTAGTAACGTATGATTGCAAAGACGGTGCCACAGGAAACCCAATTTCTCACGATGAAATATCGCTTGAGCCGCTATTTGCAACCACATCTCACCAGTTTTGCACAGGGCCGATAAACAGAAAAGTAAATTGTTTTGGGTATTTGACAAATGCTCTCTTTTTTATTTACTTATTTAATTATTAGGTACAATTTGGTAACATTATTTACAAAACAATGTCGTCGCCAAACTGCTCGCGCAGTTTGTAGGCGTTTTAAATTTCCATTAGACATAAATGAATAAAAAAACAATATGTGAATATTACCATGGTGATACTAATTCCTGATTGTATTGGCTTGAAGTTATCGTGGCCAATACTAGCTTTACTACCAGGCTTCTGTAACCAATATACCAAAGATATTGTGTAAGTATATCAAATTTGATATAACAGCATATTTGACAGGGTGAATTACATATGATCCAAAAGATTTTAACTGAACTATTATCATACATTAGCTGCCTCGCGCAACTTCGTCTGGGTAAATTTTCCCCGTTTTTGCAACATTTTTCATTGCTGCTCCGCTTCTATTGGTCGTAGCGTGATGTTATATAGCCTACCTCAATAAATATGCTATCCAACAGTAAAATTATTTTTAAATTCGGATCAGTAATTCCTGAGATTATCGCGTTCAAACAAACTCTTCAGATTGTATTAGTATTAGTATAGTTAACAGGGTCAAATATTGTATTAGGCAATTCATTCATTTTTGCTACCGATATCACCGAATACCTTACAAACCTACCAATTTAATTTTATAAACTACTTCAAAAAGGAGTAGTTTGTATTTTTGTTGATGTATGTTCGGGCATAACTAAGTCTTAAACGGATTTTCATTTGTTTTTTTTATTTGTTTGTTCGAAAGAGGTTCATTCCGAAATGGTGCCTTATAAATTTCGTAAAGATCTGATGATGAGTTTTGGAGACAGACAACGTAACTCAATAAATGCCAGCAAATCAACCGTGATTGAAGGTGGTTAGATGTCTCACCTTAGTCAAAGAAATCGTAACATCAGGAATTCCAGCAAAAGACCTCCCGGTTGAATTGCAGGGGCCGGGTAACTTTGTCTCCTCCAACGAACATAATGAGCTTCGCTCACTTAAAATCTGAAATGATAATAAGTACCTTCATTATTTTTCTTTTCTTTTTAATGCAATTCTCAATGCTAAATTGATGTGCAAAAAATATTGAAGCATTATTATTTAATGAATCGCAGGAAATAAGACAAAGTCAGAAATGGTCGCACAATAATTTCAATATTACAGGCATGGCAATTGTCAAATTACAAAATTGTCTGTAAACTATATTATGTATTATATATTCAGAGTGCCTCTGTGGCGCAGTGGGAAGGTGGGTTCGATTCCCACCCAGGATAAAATTTTGTGTGATAAGCACGATGATTTATTCTGTTTCATGTATGTATTTAGAAATATATAAGTCTATTTATCAGTTGTCTGGTTACCATAGTACAAGCTCTGCTTCAGATGACGTTGTGTGAGTTGTCTCAAGATATTATTATTATTATTTCACTTACGATTTCAGCTAGAGTTTCCTCTTCTGATCCTTGTAACGAAACATCTTCTTCTTCGACTTCATCGGCTTCCTCGTCTAATTCGTCTTCTACTTCCTCATCCTCGTCTACTTCTTCGTCTTCCATTTTTTGGTATTCTTCTTCTTCGTGGTCTACCACTCCTTTGTCTTCTAATTCTTCGTTTTCTTTCACTTCATTGTCTTCTATTCCTTTGCCTATTACTTCTGTTTCTTCTTCTACTTCTTTCGTTCTATCACTATTATTGTCGTTCTCCTAAAACATCTAAGATATTCAGAAAGTTTGTAATATTTGTAGAAAAACCTAATTTTGTTATGGTGAAATATCCGCCATTGGAACTCTTTCTGTGAAAATTATCAGATACTATTTAGGTAAAATTAACAGGTATTTATGAGTAAATATACAGCGCTGTATGTATACGTAGTTCAGGCAGAAAAACGGACCAACTGTGTGACTAACTCTGTATTAGGCAGTCGTTACCGTCCTTTTTATACACAACACTAAAATGATAAAATTAAGTTACCTAGAAGTTTTTATTAAAATTATTGTTATTTTAAATATGAACGTTTTAATTGGCATAATTCTAAATAAATCGTACTGAATGAATACTCAGTAAACAGCAGTTGAGTATTGCTATTAAGAATAATGATTCACAATAATAAGGAATGCAAATTGTTAAGAAATGATTAACGCATAAAAAAAATAAAAATTAACAGTTTATTAAAAATACAGTTGGTACAGACATGGATCGACGGTTTAACATGATTTCTGAGGCAAGGACAGGTATGAAAGTTTTAGAATCGGTCGTATATACCTCGGTCCAATGATAACGTCTACGCTTAAACTTGATGATTTATCGATGTGCTGAAATCCTACAATATGATACTAGATGACCGACGATTATCGTACTTTGTATTTCTGAACAAACCAGTTACACGTTTTGCCGTACTAAAGATTGACATCAGTTCATCAGGATAGTTAAATGTAAAGGTCATCATCACTCATTGTCATTACCCAGCGCCGACGTACCGGAGTGGTCCATCCACATGTTTAATATACTCTGTTTGCCTTTTGAAAATAAACCGAGCCTAAGCTGTACTGGAGCGGTTCAGTTAAAATGAGACCTCAAGAAGCTTTCTCAAATCCCAACTACTGACTAATATTTCAGGACTCTCTTATTTAGCTTCATACACCAATTATAAAAATGTTTATATACAAACTATATAAAACTGCTAAATTTTATACATTACATTACAAATTGATATTTAAATTGAAAATATGAAACATTACTACAAACCAAACAATGGCTATCTAATACGGAGGTTGTCAGTCTTGTAGCATTATATTCGCCTATAACATAACTACATACATCTAAATTGTCTACATAACATAAGTTATCAATTTGCTCAGCTGGCCATCCCCGAACGTCACACTCTATCCCGGCTCCACGATTAAAATGACACTTAAGATCTAGCCGTTAAATTATCTATTCTGATGTAACTTAATAGATTCGACTATATAATTATCTTAATCTAAAATAAGCTAAGATAAAGGCGCGCCAGGAATGGCCAGCTGGTATAAAATAACGTAGCTAAAAGATACATGTCGTGAGCAGAAGCATGCAGAAGTAGCAGTAAGGTTAAATGCCGCTGTTGTGGATGCCATCTCTGGGTGAGGACACGTTGTCCTCGTCGGGGGGCTGGATCTGTATGCCGCAGCATCGCAGGCAGAACAACTGTCGCACGACGTACGGGACGCGGGACAAGCGCGACGTGCGGGATGACGCGCGGGATGACGCGCGTGACCCGCGGGACCCGGGCATCTCGTCGCGCGACAGCCCGCCCTCCTTCTCTGGCGACTACAACCAATCAATAGTAACGTTACACGTGCGCCACGTACACAACACACGCCACAAATAATTATTTGTAATTTAAATCAACGAGTCTATGGCATAGTGACTATGCTGCGTGCGGGCTGCCGCGCTTAGTATTTACTAATGACTACTACTAGTTACGTTCGCTAATAAGTCAAATTTAAATAAGTTTATTTAAGAGGTTTAAGGCAAAAAGGTATATGTGTATAGCTTACATAATAAGGAGCTCTGAACTTTTGTTTCTCACGGGTGAACTCGGATACCTCCGCTGTTATGCTTTCATCATCAGGTACCTTTTTTGGGGGCTCTATTACGGGTACGGCAATATCTTTGTGGGTGCTGGGTATAGGAGACGGGAGATTGGCAGAAGGCAGTTTGGGCATTGCCGACGCCGTCATCAATACTATCTCTTCCATCTAAAACAAGTCATTTTTATTAACGTTGTGTGCTGTGTTGCGTGTAACTATTTAATTGCAATAGCAAGCGATGTATACAAAATAAAAATGTGACGGTAATCCCAAGACACCTACCTACTGAACATGATATTAAAGTAGGAATACCCAGTAGGTACTTAAAAGGACCACTACTATGAACCAATATAAAACTTTAATAGCGCTTTATAACGACACCAATGACTTACCTTTGTTTCTGTTTCTTTAGTTACCATTGATACTGTCACAGGCGAGGCAGAATCTCGCCTCTTGATGTTGGAAGACAATTTCTTTGCAGCCATCTTGTGCCTCTCAGATGAAATGCCTATCAGAAGAAATAAAAATATTTTAATGAATGTGACCAAAGTTAAAAGTTAAAGAAAAAAGTAAAAACCGGGCAAGAGCATGTCGGGCCACGCACAATGTAAGATTCCGTAGCACCCCCCCCCCCCTCACCATGCGAAGAATGTGGCTTAAGAATTGAGTTTTCTGTTGTTTTTGTTTCATACTTATTACGTTTTCCATTAGAAATCTAAATTCCATTAAAAATTATTATTAAGTAGATATTACTTAATAATAATTTTTAATGGAATTTGTACGAAAATTTTGTTACTTCTCGTTTGATTAACTGTGTATTTTACAAACGGATCATTAAGTCTAAAAATCGTCTTCCCAACCCCTAAACGTTTTCAAGACCTATCTAATTAGATATACCCCACACGATGGGGTAGGTGAGAGAAAAAAATCTCACCCCCATTTTACATATATGTAAAATGGGGGTGTGATTTTTTTTCTTTCGAGGTTCCCTAAATTTTTTTTTAATTCAAGATTTTATTTTTTCATTTTGTTAGCGTAAGTAATATGTGTCTCCATGCATAACAACAGTATCTGAGCAAATGTACATACGGACGGACGGACAAACATGGCGAAACTATAAGGGTTCCGTTTTGTCATTTTGGCTCCGTAACAATAATAATAATAATAATATCTTGGGACAACTCACACAACGCTATCTGATCCCAAACTAAGCAGAGCTTGTATTATGGAAACCAGACAACTGATAAACATACTTATATATTTCTAAATACATACATATTATAGATAAATTACACCCAGACACAGAATAAACCATCGTGCTCATCACACAAAGTTTTATCCTGGGTGGGGATCGAACCCACGACCTCTTGCGTAGCAGTCGGATACACTCCCACTGCGCCACAGAGGCAGTCACAATGAATGAAACATGTACACATGGACCATTGCAAGGAAATAAGTTGTCAATTTAAAAAACAAAACGCACTTAAATCGTTTCAGGGAGAGAGAGTACGATACATACAGACAAATATACATGTTCCAACCTAAGACTTGAAAAAAATAAGAATATATATTTAAACTTAAAGAATTTAAAAACGATAGCGATTTAAGCGATTTCAATTCATAATAAAATTAAAATTTAGTAACATCTCTACTGTCGGGCCACGCGCAGTGTAGAGTTCTGTAGCTACCCAGCACAATAGCGGTATAAAAAGTGTTTGTTTCATACTACTAACAACGTTATTTAAGTAATTTTTAATGGCATTTGTACAAAAATTTTGTTACTTCTCGCTTTATCTGCAGTTACTCGTAAACTTGTAAAGCCTACTTAGCTGTGATAGTTTTGTGATAGTTTATAATTTCATTAAATTTACTACTACGCTGATTTTTCCCACATCTCCAAAAATAACCATTTATATGGCATGGAGGGTTTTTTTTTTACTTTAAGGCTTAATATTTAAAACACGGATCCCTAAATCAAAACCTATCCAAGCCACTCCACCCGACGAGGTAGCTGAGAAAAAAATTCACACTCCCACCAAAAAACCACTACTTTAAACAGAGGTAGAATCATCGACGAGGACGTCCTTAAGTATTTTAATTTTAGATAACTTAACCCATATACGAAAAGATATTCAATGCGGTATCAGAGGATGTCGATTTGTTTTCATGTTGTCACAAGGGCTACTTGTATAACTTTATGTTCATGTTAATATAGTTCTGTTATAACTATCTATCGCATAAGGTTACATACCTGTAATGTTAGACTGTAAATGTGTTTATATAAATAATTAATGTACCTTACTTTGACACATGTCTGCCATAACACTGTGGTATATGGACAATCAAGACTAACAGCAATCATTGCCAGGATATGTTGAGGTTATACATAAGTATAGGATTCTAACCATCGAACTCTAAGCCCCTTATTCCATATATCCCTACTAACATTGGGTAGGGATGAATGCAATTTTATTTCCTTTATTCTTTTCCAAATATCTTATAAGTTTAAGAGTATAATTTTATGTTGTCAACAAATAGGAAGCCGAGTTTGTTATAGTGATTACTTTGTTTGTATTTCTTTAATACAGGTATCATTTAAAAATGTTCCACTGTTGCAAAATTTCCAGTTATCTTCCCCTACCGGTAGGATGTACAACGGGAATAAAATTCCAACTATAATAATCTCAACCATTGGGAATATATCAGAAGGGATACATGAAATAGGTGCTCTCATCTTCGTTGGTTTATGTCAAAAAAAAGTTTTAATTGAAGCACTGACAGCTGATAAACATATGTTTAAACATACTTGTCATACAAGACGCGCGCTTCTGTGGCGAATCAGGTAGCCCGACATCTTGAGATTCCGAGGGTCTGTATGGTGACGTGTGCCTGGTCGCCGATTCCACCACCACTACAGGCGACCCATGGCATGGTGAGACGTTGACTTTCTCCTGTTCAGACATCTTTCACGATAACTACAGATGCGTTTTGTAAATACCTTATCAATTTGTCACCAGAAATTAGTCTACGATTTTTTTAAATTACTAAAAATGACTGAAACGTCACGCCTAGTAAATTTTGACAGCCAACTTTCTTGTTTTTTTTGTCTTCCTTTTTCAAAATAAAACTTCACGAAAAAGTATAAATAGTAAATAAATTATTATCTATGTACTCGATAACTACAACTTTGACCGCGTTTATTATGTGTACCTACCTAAAGGTTATTATATAATCGCGTGAATTATTTATAGGTACGATCTTTTTATTTACCCGACGTTTCGATCAAATTGCACCGATCGTGGTCACGGGTCGACTGACTAGTCAGCCTATTCAAAAAATCATATACCTTCCTTTGGCTTCGTTTAAGTAGGCTAAAGCACAAAATGTATGCTTTAGCCTATTTAAACGAAGCCTAAAGCCTTAATATAAAGTAGGTATAATATAATAATAATAATAATATCTTGGGACAACTCACACAATACCATCTGCTTGTACTATGGAAAGCAGGCAACTGATAATCATACTTTTATATTTCTAAATACATACATAGTATAGATAATATATTAATAAATAATTACACCCAGACACAGAATAAACCATCGTGCTCATCACACAACATTTTATTCTAGATGGGGAAATAATATATATGGTGGGAATAGAACCCACGACCTCCGGCTTAGCAGTCAGGGTCACTAACCACTAGACCAACAGGCCAGTCAAAAAGCTTTCAAAAAACTTATCATAGTCGGCATGGGCGGATCCAGGATTTTATACCGAGGGGGGGGGGGGCGACACCAGCCAACTGTGAAACGCATGCTCGGTGCTCGGTACGTACGCAAGTGGGGTGCATTTAATTTTGCAAGAAACCGGCCAAGTATAAGTAGCACGTAATCGGGGATGGGTACCAAAAAAAACATTCTGGGCTGGGCACAACAGGCAAGTGGGAAAAGTAGTTCAATAAAGTACTTGTAAACTTAATTTTGTAGGTACTGGTGAGATAGAGTATCTCTACGGGATATCATCACTACATAGCATAAAACAAAGTTGTTTTCTCTGTCCCTATATCTCTATGTATGCTTAAATCTTTAAAACTACGCAACAGATTTTGATGCGGTTATTTTAATAGATAGAGTGATTGAAGAGGAAGGTTTATATGTATAATAACATCCATTAAATAGTGGAGAAATAAGGAGCGGAGTAGCAATAAGAAATGTTGCAAAAACGGGGAAAATTTACGCAGACGAAGTTGCGCGGGACAGCTAGTTATCAATAAACAAGGTATTCCCTGTAACAATAAATTCATCTTGAACTCCTTCCGTTCTGCTTCCATTAGATTTTCACCAACAAATAATAAATAAATAATATAATATCTTGGGACAACTCACACAACGCCATCTGATCCCAAACTAAGCAGAGCTTGTACTATGGAAACTAGACAACTGATATACATACTTATATATTTTTCTAAATAAATACATGTTATAGATAAATAACACCCAGACACAGAATAAACCATCGTGCTCATTACACAAAGTTTTATCCTGGGTAGAAATCGAACCCACGATCTCTTGCGTAGCAGTCGGATACACTCACACCGCGCCACAGAGGCAGTCGAGCTAAATGTTATAACAAAGAGTTATATGTTGAATGAGAAAGAGGAATTAGCGTGTCGAAATGAACAGAAAATGAAAAATAGGAAATATTGACCGTTTTCCCCGTGTCGTGTTAAATATTTAGATGGACTAGACTGGGTAGACCGACCTTTGCTCGTTGTTTTTGGAGTTCATTCAAATAACAGTAGAAACAAGATAGAAGAGGTAAGATTCACCAGATGGCGCGGTTATCAACAATCGAACTTACATAAAATACCGATTTTATTATCTAATATAATAATTATAATATTCTTTATTGTAGGTACACCAATATAAAAAAACAAAGCATTGTTTAACATAAATGTACAATGGGCGGCCTTATCGCTAAGAGTGATCTCTTCCAGGCAACCTTTAGATGGATAGAGACATATATACGAATTAGGTAGGGGTAGTACAGCGTGAGATTAATTTATAGTTATCAAGAATTATATGGAAAAGAAAAGATAATTATTAAAATAATAAGTTTATTGAGAGAGATAGCGGTCCTTCACCATTCTTTTAAACGATGCCAACGATTGTGCTCGTCTTATAGTCAGAGCATCTTATCTACTCAAGTGCAGGTAGAAGAAGATACACCGTCAGCGCAATTTTATTGGTAATCGGCAAAAAGCAGATGCAAATAATATCGGATGTTAATCACCTCGACGATCAAATAACGTTTTTTTTCAGAGAAACTGTAATATGTAAAAATACTTAAAAGCTTAAATCAAGTTAAAGACTTATTTTCTTTTAGTTTCCGAAAATGTTCTTATAGGAATTGCTTTAGAATAAGATAAGAATAGCTTGAATTCAACCCACGATATGAGTATTCCGTTCCTATTGGATTAACTTCCAGGTACCTCTCGAGTTGCCGAATCCTGGGTCTATCATAAATGTTACGATTTAAGATCATAGTTCATCTTATTCTTATTTCGACTCCTACATAGAAATAAATGTTATAAATGTTTGCGGAGGCAATCTCCTCGTATCTAAACATTACAATATTTTAAGAGCCTTTAGCTATAATTTTAAGGAATAATATAGCAGTGAAAATAATATAACAAAGAGTATTCACTACGCCTCTATAAGACAGTTATGTGCCTGTACTTTGCCAATATGTTCAAAAGAAGAAAATGAATATATGTCTAGGCACGTCAGAATGGAATAATGTAAAATTTTTCATTTTGTGTCAATTAAAATTTCTGTGTTGTATTTGCCCTATATAATATAGGCGGGTGATTTTAGAACTATGCATGAGAAGAGGAAAACAAAATGTGATGGACAATAAACAAACTCCATCAAATAAGTTACTGTCCATCAAAGAAGAGAAGTTTATACGCGAGGTAAACTACGATACTATTGCAGGAGGGGCGACCTGCCAGCCTCCAGAACAGGTTCTTTTGGGTAACGCTAAACACTATCACAAACGTACTTTATTATATCAGACCCTTTAAAAACCCTTTATTTTTTTTAGATTTAGAGATACTTCACAAAAGACCATCGAGTCGTCCAGCCTCACAAAGATTACTAGTTTCCATAAAACCTCGACCGCCCGTCTTCAAAACTTTATACGTTGTTGAGAAAAGTCGTTTTCACTCTAGAAAGGTATGAAATGATTATTTAAATATCGTTAATAAATTTTACCTACTGGTTACGATTCTCTGTACCTACTATACTTTTGTATATTTGCAGAATACCGACAAATCTGGGTCACGTCTTGCAATAGGCGATCATTCATCTTTAACAACCCGTAAGTTTGTATATTCTACTCCTAAAGTGTTGCATACAATTTATCAAATAAATATTTTTTTATATTTTTAGATTTCAGTGAGAATGATCCAAACGACGAGGATTTAATCTCCTTCAATACAGAACGGCCGTTTATTAAAAGTGCTAAAGAGCCGTACGGAACCTCGTCTGTCAATGCTCAGGTAGTGAGCTCCTCAGTAGTGTCTAATGTGTCCCTAATTGATAGCCAGCCTAGTAATATTGATGAGTATAATATAAAACAAAGGTCAGCGAAAAAATGTTATGCATGTACTCAACCATTATTTACTATGAAACTTCCTAAAGTTGAAGTAAGCGCAGACACAGATATAAAGAAATTAGTGAATAAAATCGACATTTCGACGTTAGTTACGAACACGTCTTCCGAGGCACTGTTACCACCTTCTCGGACAACTATCAATCATAGAATTGATAAATTGGAGCGGAAAATTTTACGACGGGAAATGGTTTTTCGTCCTATTGACCCTAACATACCCATGTCTTCGTCAGATGAAGAGCCTAAAGCTACAATTATGAAGAGTACATCGGTGACGGGTCGGCCTGGATGTAGTTACATACAGCAGTATAGCCATGTTCCTGAAACTTCGGCATTCCAACGATACGCACAGAAAGCTTCACCGTTGACAGCGAGCAAAGCTACTACTTTAGAAAAAGAACATAATTCAGAGCAATATGGGCGAGATTTCACCGCATATGACGGCATTACTGCGCGTGGTCGGCGACACAGTGCATCCGTTCCATTAAAAAGAGAAGAGGTTCCAAAAATGGCTGCCGAAAGAGTCCACAAAATTCGACATAAGCTTAATCCTGTGCGGGACTACCGTTTGATGGATACAGTTCATTACTTAGCACAAGGTGAGTTCGCTCCGCGTGACGATGGCATTAAATTAACTCCATCACGAGAAGCTGTACTTAGCGACATTATATGGGAAGATGTGTGTCGAACGCACTGGCCGGGTGCCAGGATAGGACATCGGATGCAACCTGATAGATATCACACGAGGAATGAGCTCCAGCGAATGATTGACAGCTTAATGCGCGAGCGCGTGGCACATATGGAACGTAGAAGGCGACGTCACTATAGAATAGTAAAGTTGAATCACCGACATGAAAGCTATTCGAAACCGATGGGGAAAACTGGCGATATAATCGTGGCCAGTCACAAGAATAGACACTGTGACGATGTTCCAACTAGCGACCATGCAGCCAACGTCATGAAATCTGAAAAAAGGCGGCAGGCCTCATGCTCACGTGGATGTCCCAGAAGTTATGATCGATCGACGTTACAAGTCAGATCGCACCGTCACTCCCACGATCATGATTACGATTACGAAGATAGTCCAGCAGGAACCAGTAACGCTGGGAACAGATCTCCATCTACAAGAGAGCCTACTTGCTGCTACCAGGCGGCCAGTCCAACAGGTACGATCAGAAATACAAGACCATTGATACGTAAACATAATCACAAGCCTAATTATGAAGTATCGAGCGCTAGTAGCTCTAGCAAAACAAAGTGCCCTAGATTAGTTGTCAAGAAGGATAGGGCTTACCGCAGGCATCATTGTAAAGATGAGCCTAATCTCGAACATTACATATTGCTTCCTACTTTGGTTGTACGAACGCCTTCTAATTTAAGACGCCAAACGAAGTTTAACGAATTATATCACCGGATTTTGAAAGTTCAGCTAAATGAGGGTAAGGAATATGCAGTGTAATTTTTAGGCTCGCCTCTTATTATTTTTAATTTCATAAATTAGGCTATTTGACAAGTAATAATTCTCCTGTTTTAGCTGCACATTGTGCAAGTGGCGTCGATTCTGAATCTCCGCCGAAAGTCTCGAAGCAACATTCACGAAAGAAAGACATCGGAATGAACATCAATATAACTCTGTCTGATAGCTCAAACCCAGTAAGTCAGAATGAACAGTGAGACGTGATCTATATACATTATATCGAATGTACCTATTTAATATATGACTTATCACGAAATGTATTAATTATTCCATCTAAATCCTGCGGGATTTATTCGCAAAAGCTTTTATTAAACAAATATATGGTATCAGTGGCCTAGTTCTAAACTGGTTTAAAACCTATACCTTCGAAAGAAAGCCAAGCGTTGAAGGTGTGAACATATTTTTTTAAGCTATTGCATAGCTTTTATCGCGGGCTTTGAGCGCGACGACCGAATCAAGAAATTTCGTAACGAAAATAAATAATTATAATAGCATAAGTTGATAAAAAATGCTATGCAATAGCTTTACCGCGGCAGTCCCCGAGTGCCACACATTTTTTTTTTAATGTTGGTCTATAGGGTTTACCATTGTCACTACAATCTAGTCTATATAGACTAATTGAGTCATTTAAAGTTCACCTATACTACCTACTCATTAGTCTCTATAGACAAAAAAATATTATATTAAAATAAGTTCGTGACCATTAACACTATTCTTATTGTATTTTTTTATTATTTGAAGGCACTATGTTCTTGTGTCCTTTAGTTACACTGTACTGTTACACTATTCATTATCACTAAACTAACTCAAAAGGTTTCCAGTCTTCGAAATATATCCGTGTTGTCGAGGAGCTGGATGGCCTCAACATTCACGTGGTGATGAAGTCTGTGTTCATGAGCTTCAACATTTTTTTTACGAAGTGAACAAAAATAAAATCATCATCATTATCAAATCATCACAATGTAGGGTGTTTACATCAATATACATTATATAAATCAATGATCTTCCAGACGTTTTAAAATATCAGTGTACATTTGCAGATGACTTATTAATTATGATTTGATTGATAGAATTGATAATGACATCTATACTAATATTATAAAGAGGAAAGATTTGATTGTTTGTTTGTATTGAATAGGCTCCGATACTATTGGACGGATTTGAAAAATTCTTTCATCGTTGTAAAGCTACACTAACCCTGGGTGATATAGGCTATTTTTTATCCCTGTATTCCGACGGGAATGGGAAACACGCGGGTGAAGCCGTGAGGCGTCTGCTAGTGACTTATAATTATGAACTCAGTCTATCTCTAAAACAAGTTCAGCGTTCAAAAATATTTTATATTATTTTCAGTATTTTAGTCTTGGTCACCATTTTTCTTTGCTTTTTTTCTTATATGTGTTAATCATGTAAACCAAACTTCCGGAGATATGTATGCTCGCAAATCGATAATTGGGTGACACCTTTGAATTTGTTTCAGTCCATTATGGTTACATAAGTACATGTGCTCTAATTTTCTTAAAACGCGCGACCTTAGGAATAATGAAACCAGAAGAAAAAGGTGTGGCGGTGCGGTGTGATCATTAATAATGATGTCAGCTGCCTTTATATCCACACATTATTTTTTTTCCGCTGAATCAGGTACAGTGCAGATCTAAAGTTTTCTTTGCCAATTTATTAACAATTAAAGTACATAGTTATTGTATTTTTAATTTTATTAAGGGTACACTAATGCAATGAAGAACTAAATACAAAGTAGGAACTTCTTACAAGTGACCGATAGACTGTGAATAGTTATATTCTGTAACGATTGTGTCTGTCTGAAACTGTCAAAATAATATTTTATTAGTTACTCGCTGAACTTAGCCACGCTTGTCTGTGGCTTTTAAAGCCAGGACCACTCGCCGGCCTTCCCAAAACATTCTGCTAAAGTTTAATCATAATATGATCAATGGTTTCGGAACACATAAAGGACATTTAGACAAACATTGACTATTAAATATATGTAGATAAATAATAACCAATCGCAAACGTATGCATTTCCTAAAAACAAAGTCTATTCTTGTTTCTAGACAACTTGTGTTGAAGAGTGTACTCATTGTTGCACAGTTAGATACTTGATGCGAAAGCAGACTTGTTCAGTTCCACGCACACCTGCGCCCGTACTCATGTCCTTTATCGGATATTATTCTATTTTATTTTAATACTAAGTATAAATACTTCATGATATAACAATCGAAGCCAGTTATTTTAAAGACTTGACGTCAAGTGAAATTTTTAAACGGAAATATAATTTGTTGAGTTCAAAGTGCTTTCACCGGTACAGTGTTACACCGGTATCCAATACCGGTGAGAATTTGTAATTACAGTCGAATCAAACTATTAGAAAAGCCGGCTAAATAGGTATACCTAACAATAGTATCATTCACCATTTTATGAAAATTGCGCTCTGATGAAGGTGACAGCAACACGATAGATCATTATAATTGTTGGTCAATTTCCTCATTGCTCATTTTCGGTGTTCCAAATAGCTACTTGTAATTGACACGGAAATTCAAATATTTGTTGGCATCAAATTGCGACTATATATTGCGCGTATAGTAGCGACATCTCGTGCTGTCACGTGAGTTGTATTTTCTTTGCAGTGTTAATGAACATCATGTAGCTACATCTACCTACACTATCCATGAATTTAGTTCAATACGTGAATATACAGTTTTACTCTCTCTGATAGGTATTTCTGTCTTCCCCAATCTGTCTTCTTATACCCGCGACTGATTTAATCCGTAATTTAATGCTTGCCATCTACACCATAGGAGGCTTAGAATAATGAAATCATGGCTGTTTATTTTACAATACAAATATAATTGCTTGAGTAAGTTTCATGGTGTAGGTTATGGTTGCAGAACCCTACATGCATAACTGTATACAAAGGAATATTGTAAAAGTTACAAAAATGCGGTCACTCGCTTTGTTTTTTGCAAAATACTATTCCAAATTTTGTCAAATGTTCATAAGACAGAGTTCATAAAAGAGACGAGTTGGATCTTGTAAACAAAATGGAAGTGTTATTGTTTTTTTTTTCAGATTTTCCTTTGTATCTAAATCTAACAGTGGCTATTCTTATAAAAGTAACTTCCAAAGCTAACACCAGTAAACGGTGTCAGTCGGGCGGGTTTAAATATTTTATTGGAAGCATTTTCGATCGCACCGCGTGCTCTACTAAACCATCGATTGGGGGTTTCCTATTACGACGTACTTACCTGTTTTATATACAGTTATTGAGTAGGTACAGTCTGCGACAGTTTGTAATGGCAGTTTTAGAATTCATTTTTAGTTCACAAATGCATCAAAAATGTAACCGTGATTAATATTATGTACCTAGATGACCAAAGCAAAGAGCATGAGCAAAGCTCGGTCATCCAGGTAAACGGCGTTTTCTAGAAATTATTTATCGTCTCCGAAACCCTCTTCATACTAAATTTCATGAAAATTGTTGGTGCCGTTGCCGATATTCAGATTATAAATACATATACTAGCTGTCCCGGCAAACTTCGTACCTCCTCTTTTTCTTGTGAATCGTATTCCATTGTGAGTCTAAACCATTCTCGAATTGACTGGAACACACAAAAAAAAGATCATTAAAATCAGTCCAGCCGTTTAGAAGGAGTTCAGTGCTCAGTCATACACACACACAGAATAATTATATTTATATAGATATAAGAATTGCTCGTTTAAAGGTATAGTACCTGGATGACCGAGTGAAAACTTCTGTAGCGGCGTTGTGCACTTTTTATGGTATAGGTATAAAATGTTAAACTCGCGTCAGGATCACGTGACTGTAAGATTCTTAGAATATGAAGGTGAATTTCGCCGCAATTTAAAATGTTATAATAGGTCAGGTGGGAAATTGGCGGTCTAGTAACCAGAAGACCTCGGATCGAGTCCAAATGATTATTTTTTTTCCTTTTTTATTTTTTGATTTTTGTTTCTTAGTTTGTGATTTAATAGGTCTTTTATTTTTGATGTAATTAACTTCGGATTTAAATTACAAAGTAGTTGTCATTGTCATTTTTAAAATTGTCATGTTTGTGTACGATAGCGCAATAGCTGAATATTGTATTTAACCAAGTAAATGATAGTACTTTTATACAGATAAAAAATATAAAAAACTATTCCCTAACCATTCCAAAATATTCAATTTTTCAATTGCACAACGTTGTTTTAGTTTTCACTTCAAACGACGTTTTCTAGAAAATAAATGAAACCAAGCTAGATCGATTTATCATACCCAAAACACCCTGCATACCAAATTTCATAAAAAACGTTGGAGCCGTTGCCTTTGCATATACATATTATACAAGAATTGCTCGTTTAAAGGTATTAGATATATATAAATATAAATTAACTAGCTGTGCCCCGCGGTGTTACCCGCGGTTTATTAACCTATGTGTTAATCCAGGGTGTCAGCTAACTCCATACCAAATTTTATTAAAATCGCTCTAGCCGTTTAGCCGTGAAGAAGTAACAAACATACACACTCACATACTCACAAACTTTCGCCTTTATAATATTAGTGTGATAGATGATAGAGAATCGGTACAGTCTAAGGTGACTTACTACTCGTGACTCTAAGGTTTTGTTTTGTGATTATTTTTTTACTAATACTGTTGAATAAGGAATAAAACAACCTTTAATATCACTAACAAAAAAAAACTTTATTTAGAAAAAAGAAGCACTTTGCATTGAGACGCCTTTTAAGATTTTTAAAACATAAATATATATTTTTTACTATTTCAATCCAAAGATTGCCTTAGATAACCATTTTCATATAAAATTATACATATTGATAGGCCAACAAATAACAGCCCTTATTGGATTTAACTCCCATTATTGTTATCTATACTAAAATTATAAAGCTGAAGAGTTTGTTTGAACGCGATAATCTCAGGGACTACTGGTCTGAATTGAAAAAATCTTTTGCTGATGGATAGCCCACTTATCGAGGAAGGCTAATAAGCTATATAACATCATTTGGACCGCTACCACTGATAGGAGCGGAGCAGCAGTGAAAAAAAATACGCAGACGAAGTTGCGCGGGACAGCTAGTCAAATATAAATTTAAAATGCTAATAAACTAGATCATAAAGTATACCAATAGCCATTTTACCTATGACCCCGTAGAATTCTTTATTTAGTGAATGAATTTCTGATTGGCTCCCTCATAACACCTAGAACTAATAAGCAGTTATCAATGAGAATGAAGGGGCAGTGACAGTGTGGAACTATGGAGAGTGTGAAGAAGTGGTTGACAGAACGAACTGCCAAGAAGAACGGACTTTACGTGCACTACAGCCCACCTAAAGGTTAGTTTGTTTAATTCATTATTTATAGTTTTATGCTCGGTTCGCAAACCTATCGCTATCTAGTAGCCAATAGATGAAGTAACATACACTGCTTGGTGTAGATAATATTGATGTTTAGTACCTATGTTAGAACCTACCATAGAGAATTTAACACTATGATTAGCGAATACCACGAGTACCACAGAGCACCATAAGCTAGCAAGCTAAATTGAAGCAATCTCTTTATATAAATATATAAACGATGGGAGTATGTCCGACTGCTACGCAAAAGGTCGTGGGTTCGATTCACACACGGGACACCACTTTGTGTGGTCCACAAATTGTTGTTCCGAGTCTGGGTGCACTTTGTGTCTGACAACTTTTTTTTTTAATCTTTATTTTCAGAAGTTTGGTCACTCAGTGACAATGACATTCCTATACAGACTAGATTACAATACAAAACTAAACTAATTTAACTAAGACTACGATACAATAGGATAATTAGGTAGGTACAACAATTTACACAGTTTTTTGTATGTTTGTAAAGTCCCCCGCGACACAGGGCTTGTACCTTACTGCGGGAGTCGTCTTTTAAAAAAAAATATATATTTTGGGTTAGACTGGATGCAGAAGGCAGAGGACCTGGTGTTGTGGCGAAAGTTAGGAGAGGCCTATGTCCAGCAGTGTCCAATACGGGCTGATTATAATGATGATGACGAGAGGTCCCTGACACAGTGGCAACCGAGCAGATCGAGATATGTTACCATTGTCGGTCCATAGATGGGTGACCGTTTTCGAACATTGTCAAATCCCCTCCGTGTCATGGAGAACACGTTAAGCCGTCGGTCCTGCGCCTAATCTCTCTCCGATCGTATAGGATTTCTGTCCGATTGGACTATGAGAGTGAGGGAATAGAGAGTGCACTTGTATCTGCGCATACACTTGTGCACTATAACATCTCCTGTGTAGTGGCTGGCTAATCTCTTGGCCACCGTGACCGAAATCAGCTAGGTTAGAGAGACTATTATTCATGATGATGATATATTTGTTACATTTGATTTACTTGGAAGCCTATCTCTAAAAGCCTCTTTCATTTTTTGTTCTTAAGATATTATGTATCGACGATATATTGACATTATATAAATTAACCAGATGAATTAAAACAAACTACAAATTCAGAGAGCCTTTTGATAAATTCGGCAGACATCTAATAATACTAATTAATCGTAGCATGTGTAGCGACGTAGCAACGTCATCTACGCCGTAGCTTCGGTTGACTACAGAATAAAAAAAAAGTACTGCGACTACAATAAAACACGTAATTATGTAAATATCGTGAAATAAATACGTGTATCCTATTAATGCTATAAGTCTTTGCCCGTGGCTTCACTTACCTTATGTTTTAGTTATTGTGTGTTGTTAGAATTGGATAAATTTATTTTATGTCATGCAGTCTATAATTAATACCTTTAGCTCCACTCGCGTATACATGTGGGTTATCGTGATGAAAGCATATATCGTTTCCCAACAAATTAAAAGCCTATTATTTTTAGAGATTCTCCATTACAAACAAATCTTTCGTAGTATACGTTAGAACCGAAAACGTGTTAGGTAGCACCGGGTCTACACGTTGGCCCCAACGTCAGTCCCAACGCCACTAGTCCAAGGTGTGGATTTAGATAATAGCATTGGCGCCAACGTTGGGACCAGCGTTATTCTAGATCCACATGTTGGACGAGTGGCGTTGGAACCGACGTTGGGGCCAACGTGTAGAGCTGGCGTTAGACTTCTCTGACTCAGTGGCGACCGAGCAGATCGAGATATCAGCGAGGTTATGCAACGTTATCACTGTCGGTCTATAGGTTTCGAACAATGTCACACCCCTCCATACCTCGGAGAGCACGTTAAGCCGTCAGTCCTGCGCCTAATCTCTCTCCAGTCGTGGGAATGAGGGAATAGAGAGTGCATTTGTGTCTGCGCATGCACTTGTGCATTATAATATCTGCTGCGTAGTTGGCTTGACTTTTTAGATTGGCCGCTGTAATCGACATCAGATAGGAGACCATTATTAAAGTGTTAAGAACCTAACTTTAATTCGGTCAAGTTACGTTGATCCAACTGTACATCTAACTAGTCCGGCCATAAATACTGTTACCATAGACTTAGGATATACTAGTAGACGAACAAAGAGCTCATTTACTTGTGACGACAAAAATAATATAATCTTAGAGTCGAGACATATCGATAAGCACTGTTACAAAATATGCCTAGTATATCCTAAGTTTATACAATAAATACATATAATTGAATAAATACATATTGAGCAAGTTTTTTTGATGCCCAATTTGGTCGGGCTATTATTCTTTTCCATTTTTGTCTAACAGTAGGATCTACTGGAAATCTGTAGGTACAACAAATAGGCACTGATATCCCAGTCCTACAATTAAAAAAGAAATAGAAAAAAACTAATCAATAATATAATATGTCCTGTCAGAGCTAGCGATAAAATGATCGATAAGGATTAGTCAAGTCCTAGTGTAAACATAACAAAACAATATTTTCCTAGAAACACTACTTCTAACGAATGAATTGCTATATTATACCTAATAAGGTAAAGTTTAAGATTTCATTGTATGAATTTCGTTTTTACTATGACGGCTTCCATTTAAATTTCTTCGAAATAAACATAAATGAGATCTACTTAGCCAATGACAACTTACCTGTAAAATGGATGATTCCCTGTATTATTTTGATTGGTAACATCACAATCACTAACAGAGCATGTAACCATGGTTTGACATGTGATTTTTTTGTATAAAATTACGATTAACTCAAATAAAAACATATTCTGTTAGAGTCCATTACCACGCAAGGAAACCTGTCATTCAAAATGGGTCCCGATGCTATTGTGTTTGTTTTCTCTCTCTTACTTGTAGCAGTGTCATTTAGAATTATCCTCGTGATTGCACGCTATGTACTATACGTTAGTATATCCTAAGTTACGAAGACTGTTACATAAAAACTTTTGTTTTTTCAACCTTTTAATTACTTTGAATTTCTAACGCGTTTATTATTTTTAAAAGATCTTTCGATTTCGCGCCATTTCACATATTTTTCGTATTCATTATCAAATTACAATATATAGATTGGGGTATTAAAGAAGATAGGACTGCGGTGATCGCCTCGCACAAAGTGGGTATGGAGCCGTCGGTTATATTCCAGACACTTTAAGAGCTAGCTATTATAAAACAAGACCTACAGGACATTCCCTAAATCAATCTTTACGAATAAGAGAGTGGATCGATCAAAACGCCTTCTGTCGCGATACGCAGGTGAAGAGCACAGAAATATCCTCTTTACCGATGAAAAAAAAATCACAATTGAATAGCACTACAATAAGTTCCAAAGAAGCTGCTCAAGTGGTCGGAAAGGTACAGCAAGCAGGTCTTCATCCTGTGTCAGTGATGGTTGAGTGGGGCGTAGGCGTCACAGAGCTACATTTTTGTGAAAAAGGAGTGAAAACTTCACCCAAAATGTATCAAGAGACAGTCTTGGATCGTGTTGTGAAACCACTCAGCAATACACTTTTTAAAAATGTACCGTGGACTTTCCAGCAGGACTCTGCATCTGGTCACAAGGCACGAACTACCCAAGCCTGGCTTGAAACCAATGTTCCGGACTTTATAAGAGCTGAAGACTGGCCCTCATCTAGCCCAGACCTCAACCCTTTAGACTACAAATTATGGTCAGTTTTAGAGGACATGGCTTGCTCTAAAGGACACGGCGACATTGAGTCTCTTAAAAAATTAAGTAAGCAGTGGCGAAATTTCCCATGGAAACAGTGCGTAAATCTATATGGTGGCCATTTTGAATATAATATTGTTTTTATTTTTTGCTGAGACTTTAATAAATATGTACATTTATGTTTTAGTAATATATAGTTTTAATAACAGAACTTATGGCCGGATTAGTATGGTTAGGTTAGGTACTCACAATTTGTTTTTATAACCCGTTGTATTTTGTATCGAAAATCGATAGGCATCGTTAAAATAAGGTTGTATAACAGACTGGACGAAAACACAGTGTAAGTTGTTAAACTGAAACCTGTCTGGGAAATGTACATGAGCTCGCGTGTTGCAGGCTAACTATTACTTACTTATCAAAATCCAGTAGTTTATGCAATTATTCCGATCATCCCGCTTTAAAAAAAATGATTTATCTATTAGAGAAACGGTTTTAAAGATTTGATCAAAATTCGTTTTCCTACATTTTTGGTTTTCCTGATATTTTCGATTTTTGTTTACTACGCCATGTCATATGCCATCTATCAAGTACTTTGTTTCTTTTCCCCTTTTTTTTTTTTTTTGATCTGGCGGGAAAAATTCCTTACGAACACCCCCACCGTCCGGGGAAGACGGTGGAGGTAGTGTGGGGTTTGCACCCACTAAAAAACCCGCCGTGTATCGCCCGCCACCTTCGCGAACGGGCCGCCGGAATTTGTTATATCGTCGGCGGCCCGCCCAGTGGCAATGCCCGGAAGCGATGTTATTGCATTTTTTTTTTTTTTTTTTTTTTTTTTTTTTATTAATGGTTCACAAATCGGACAATACAGTAAACTTCTTAAATAAACTACACTTAGACTATACAATACTGTGTGTCCTAAAAATAGTGAACACGACATGCATTTCGGTACAGACATATTACTTATCCCTAAAGATTATAAGTATTTGAATACACAACAACAAAAAAAACAAAAATAGTTAAAATTAAGAACAAAGGTAACAATAATAAAATGTGGATGGTATTGATAGACTTTAGACAAAGGTTTCAAATTTATTCCTAATATATTTTTTAGTAGAAGCTAAGCTGTTACAAAAAATATCAATATGTTGCCTAACTCCGTTATAGCCTGAGAGCATTCTGTAAAAGGGGGCATGTTGCCCGATGTTTGTCCTACAAGAAGGTGTTGCAAAGGTGCGTCTATTACATAATCGACTATTCTGGCGGGGGACGACCAGTTTAATCCTCTCCAGCAAAATGTCACAATCAATGTGACTATGTATGATTTTATATAAATATATTACATCTGATGATTTTCTTCTGGATGATAAACTAGACATTTTGAAATATTTTAACCTACATTCGTATGATTTCAGATTTTTACATTGGTTATTGACAAATGACAGTTGGTACAAAAAACGTTTTTGAACTCGCTCTAATTTTTTTGTTGCATGCATGCATTCCGGGCATTTCACACCTACGCGGCACCTGGATACACACAGGGTGCCGCGCCTCCACGGAAGGCCGCGGGCGGGGCACATTACCCCGTACGCCCGCCCGCAGCCCCACCTAAGGCGGCATCAGGCGCAGATATGCGCGCCGACGCCGCCCGGTTCGCCGGCGACGGAGCGGATCCGCCAGGGAGCTCTCTTCCCTGACGCGCTCCGCCGCCTCCTTCTGCGAGATGACGTCCTCGCAGAAGGATGCGACCGCATTCCACGACCCCTCGCCCCGGACCATGGACAGAACCACGGCCGGCAACGAGAGGTCACTTCCGACCACTGCGGTGAGAACTCGACGCTGCCCCTCCCAAGCTGGACAATGCTGGAGGGTGTGTTGCGCCGAGTCCTCACCGCAGTCGCAGTGGTGGCAGCCAGGACTCGGTTCCCTCCTAGCGACCGTGTGCAGGTACTTCCCAAAGCACCCGTGCCCGGAAAGGACCTGCACCAGCCGGAAGGAAAGGGTCCCATGCTGCCGCCCCGCCCACTCCTCCAGGACCGGCTGGAGCGCCTCCACGGTTCGGACACCTGCCCGTGGAGTCTCCAGTCGGTCCTGCCACCGGGCCATGATTGCCCGGTGGGCCTCACCGCGCCAAGCGCGAAGCTCCTCGGGCAGGGGCACCGAACCCCCTGCCCGAACAGCCACCGCCCGCCGATACACTTCGGCGAGCACTTCCGCCTCCAAATCCCACGGGGGTGTGCCGGCCAATGCGCACGCCGCCTCTGCAGACACCGTGCGGTATCCGCGTATGGCCCTGACCGCCATGGTCCGCTGGAGTCTCCCTAAGCGGACCCTATTCTGGGCGGTCAGGGACGCCGCCCACACGGGTGCGCCGTAGAGAGCCATTGACCGCACCACCCCCGTGTACAACCGTCTACTCGAGGCACTAGGCCCACCCAGGTTCGGCAACAGCCTCCCCAGTGCGGACGCAGTAGCCACGAGCTTAGGCGCCAAAATGCGGAAGTGCTCGTCGAAGAGCCACCGCCCGTCTACCACTAGGCCCAGATACTTCATCTGGGCCCGGACCTGTACGAGGACCGAGCCGACGGCAATCGAGGCGCCAGTAGGTGGACCGCGACGGGGCCCATGGAATAGTAGGGCCTCCGTCTTGGAAAGGGCCACCCTAAGCCCCAGCGCCTCGATGCGCCCGACCATTCGGGAAATCCCTAGGTTGGCCAGGCGCGCCGCCTCCTCAAAATTCCCACCCCGAGCCGTGATGAGGGTGTCATCCGCATAGCAGATGACCCCTATCTCGGGGGGGAAACCGCACCGCAGGGCCCAGTCGTAGCCGATATTCCACAATAGGGGCCCCAAGACAGAGCCCTGTGGAACACCGCACGAGATGTCCCTGCGGATTACCTCACCCTCTCGGTCCTCGTACAGGATCCTTCTGCCTTCGAGGTAGTCTGCCACTAGCTGCCTCAGGTACGCGGGCACTCCATGATACCGGAGCGCCTCTCTGATGCAGCTGAATGGCAAAGACCCGAAGGCGTTGGCGATATCGAGAGATATCGCCAACATCACTCCTCCACCGGCGACGGCCTCCTCCGATGCGGCCTTCAGGCGCAGAATGGCCCCAACGGTCGAGCGCCCAGCACGAAAGCCGTACTGAGCGTCCGACAGATCGGGGCCGACCTCGTTCAAATGCCGAACGATGCGGGTAGCGAGAATCCTCTCCAGCAACTTCCCCGCCTCGTCCAGCAACACGATAGGCCTGTAGGCCGCAATTGAGTCGGGAGGCCGTCCCGGCTTCGGGAGGAGCACCAGCTTCCCTGCCTTCCAGCAGTCAGGGAACCGTTCGGACGCCAGGCACACGTCGAACAGTCCCCTGAGGCGGTCCCCCATGTGGTCGAGGGTCAGGGCTAATACCCGGGCGGGAATTCCATCCGGCCCGGGGGCGGTGTTCTTCGAACGCATTCGAAGAACAGCCGCGCCCACCTCCGCTTCGGTGACAGGCGGCACAGTTGTGTCGGCCTCCCGGTCATCAGTCTCATCCTCGGAGACCATCGCCGGGGGCGTGTGCTCTGCCTGCAGCGGGAATAAGCCTTCGACCACGTCCGCAAGGAAGCTGGGCTGGAGAGCCTCGGTAAGGGGGGGGCCCGCCGAGCGGAGCTTGTTCAGCGCCGCTCGATATGGGCGACCCCAGGGGTCACGGTCGAGACCCTCCAGCATCTCCTCTCTCGCCCTCTCCTTGGCGCGACAGATAGCCAGCTTAAAGGCGTCCCTCGCCTGGCGATACGCCTCATAAAGCTGGCTCTCCTCCTGGACATCGCGATGACGAGTCCGGCTGCGGGTATAGGACCTCCGCGCACTGATGCAAGCGGCGCGGAGGGAGGCAAGCTCCGGGGACCACCAATACATCCCCTTCCTCTGGGGGCGACGGCGTGAGCGGGGCATGGCCGCATCGCAGATCTGCGTAAACGCATCGCGAATGCGGCCAGCCATGACGTCCACCTCCTCGGTAGAAGGCGGAGACGACCATGATGCCACGATGGCCGCCTCTTCCAGCAGGTCCCTGTCCAACGCACCCACAGCCCACCGCGGAAACCGAGGCGTTCTGCGCGCCGTGTGACCCCTACCTGGGTCCTGGATCCTGGAAGACCGGGAGAGCTCCAATCGGATATATCGGTGATCCGAGAGCGTCTCAACCTCATCCAGGACGACCCAGTTCCTTACTCGCGCTTCGACGGCAGGGGTAGCGAACGAAAGGTCCACTATCGACCCCCCCTGCCGCCGAACGCAAGTGTCGGTGGCGCCTCTGTTTAGGAGACAGAGACCCATCGACGCCGCCTACTCCTCAACCGCCGAACCACGGACGTCCGTGCTGGGTGATCCCCACGCCGTAGATTTGGCGTTGAAGTCCCCCAGCACCAGCACGTGGCGAGGTGCCAACCGCCGTATCGAGGTCTCCAGATTGGTGAGGAAGACCTCGAAATCGGCAAAACTCCGGTTTGGGGAGAAGTATACTCCGTAGAGCGTGACCCCAGTCGGCAGCAACATATCCCGAACCCTTGTCTCTAATCGACAAGGGCAGGGAATGAAGCGCAGCGGAGCTGACGATTGCCACGGAGCCGTCCCGGTCACCCGCCCAATTTGGGCGGGGAGGAACAAAGTAGGGCTCCGCGGCTACGGCAACACCTATCGACCACTCCGCCATGGCCTGCAGGAGAAGGTCCTGGGCAGCGGCGGAGTGGTTGAGGTTCGTCTGGAGGATGATGGAGGAGTTACCACTGTCCATTTAGGAGTGCGGCACTACATCCATCCCCTCCACCTCAGTAGGCGGGTGAGCTCCAGGGGCAGCCTGGGTCGATTGGCTGCTGCCCGGGAGTGGCTTGGAAGCCTTGGGGGGCTTACAACCCTTCCGCCCCATCATATGATTGGCGGGCAGATTGCCCGCCGCACACATGGGGCAGTGGGGGGTGGCAGAACATTCCGCCGCCCTATGTCCCGGTTGACCGCAGCGATGGCACATTGCGCTGCAGTCAAAACCGCTGGTGCACCTGGGTCGCAAGTGTCCCGTGGCCATACACTTAAAGCACCTCGCAGGCCTCTCCTCCAGGACGGTGATCCTAGCGGAGGAGAAGCCCACGAGAAGCCGGCCTGCTTCGGCCAGGGCTTTGGCTGAAGCGACGGGGCAGCGAACCCAAGCTGCACCTACTCCACCGGGACCGGGACGGATGGCGCCGACCTTCACGGATCCGGAGGCACATTGAGTTCTTGTCTCGATGGCCTCTCGGATATCTTCGGTCGTGATCGAATCATCCAGGCCCGAAATGCGCAATTCTGCGCATTTTGTGGGCCTGGCGATCTTGACGCCCTCCTTCCCCTTGGTAAGCCCCCGTAGAGACCCCCGCGCCAAGATTGTTGGCGTTAAGGGTCACCCTCGCCTGGCGAAAAATCTCCGCGTAAGAGACTTTGCCACTCCTCTCCACCTCCGGCGACAGCGTCACAACGACGGCTGCTGACTTGGGCGGAGTAAGTTTTGGCTTCCTCTTGCCACTCTTGGGGTGGGCTGGCAGAACAGTCTCAGGTTGTGCAGCTTTCTTAACCTTCTTCCCACGTCGCTTTTTGCGTCCGGCCGTCCGCCACTCCTCACCAGACGGGGCTGTGACGGTGAGAGTAGGAACGAGCTCGGGAGTACTAGATACGGCCGCACAAGGCGCCCCTCTTTGTGGTCGCTTAGGCAGGGGATGGGGTTGTGAAACCCACCGTGTGGGACTGGTCCTCGCAGGCTGCACCATTCTCATAGATGGCTGAGAAGTCGGTGCACGTGGCGCTCTACTAGCAGCCGCCTTCGGCGCAGCCACCTCGGCGAATGACTCCACACGTCCCCCGGAACAGGGTAGGGGCGTGGGAGGTGTGGCCTTATACCCCTTGGGGGGCTTTGACCTGTTCGCCGCAAGAGGTGGCCGGCAGCTTGGTTCGGGAGGGAGACGCTCCTTGATGGTTGCCAGCCTCCCATCAATCATCGTCCCAAACATTATCATTAGCTGCCGGCATTGCGCCTCTGTGAAGACATTTGCCGGCTGCTCCTCAATAGCCAACTGGGCTTCAGCCTCAGTGGCCGAAGACGACGAAGAAGCAACTTTAGGCTGTTGCGTATCAGCCCGAGTGGTCTTAGTCTGGGCTGGTGGCCTAGATGCCTGGACCGCCTGAGCGGGGATCAAAGAGATCTGCGAAGCACGGGCAAGGGAAGTGACCTGTGAGCTGGCCGTAGCAGAAGGGGCCGAGACGAGGCTGGTCCTGGCCGACACCAAATCAGCCCGTAACTGGGCGAGCTCTGTACGGAGTTCGCCTATCTCCCGTTCTAGTCGAACATTGTCCGCTCTTAATCTTTCGAGTACCGCGTCCGGGGCAGCGGAGCGCTCAACGAGAGCCTCCACCACGTTCTTAATACTAGACGCGGATTCCTTGAGGCCCTTTGCGAAGGTGCCTTTCAAATTCCTGGACTTGGTGGCCACATTCACTATAAGGGCCACCGAGTTCGCCGCTGATTCGAGTAGCTCCGCCGCAGTTTTCGCGTCTGTATCCCCTCCCGTTTGGCGGAGCCTCTCTATGACCTGGCCGACTCGTTCTTCAGCAGCCAACTCACCCTCTTCTCTAACACGGGCATACGCTTCCCGGCGAGAAAAGACGGACGAACCAGCCGAGGTGACATTGGCTGGTGTCGCCGTCACTGGAGTTTGTGGGCGCGAGAAAGGTGTTAATGATCGCGTTCTCGCACCCGAACCGCCTCTATTTGAGGTCCTCACTTTCCGAGGGATTCGAATGTCTGCCTCGGGCAGGTCCTGGTCTGCTTCTGGTGAGCGTCTGCGCTTTGGTTGCTGCTTCCGAGTAAAACGTCGCTCAACACCCATCAAACAGACTTCGGGACGTTTCCCGCCCCCTAACAGCTCCATGTCGCTGATGGAGGACGCGGAACCGCACCGACTGATGCACGCCGAGCTTCCCGCAGAAACAGTTAGCAGCGGAGACCTCGATTCCGCTGATGAAACTGGCAACTCACGCGTTGCCTCCTCTTGGATCGCGACCCTTGCGCTATTTTCGGTGCCGGATTTACAGCTCGGCGACGGGCTGATGTGTCGTGGGTTGTCCCCCCCAGAGTACGTGGGACTGCCGGAGCCGACTGGCTCCGGAAGGGATTCCCCGAACGAAGAGCGTTCGGGACCCTCCTGGGTAGATGTATCCATATCTTTGACCTGCGACATTTTGTTTAAGTTTATAGACCTGCGTCTAGGTAGCCCTTGGGACTGAGGACCCCTCAGCCATTCATCCCATTGCCAGGCACCACAAGCGTAGGATTAGGGTATTTTTTAAAGGGGTTTACTTCCCCGCAGCCCACAAAAGTGTGGGCTCCCGTTCCTGTCCATTCAGGGTTACGGGTCGGGCCGGTCGGTGGTCTGCATCAGACCGCGTCCACCATCTATAAATAGATGGCGAACCCGCCGCCCCTCGCCCTACTTCCAGGCGGCCCAGGGATGGGCCACCTCCTACTCTGTCAGAACATTAGCCGTGTGACGGTGGTTTCGCGAAAAGCCGCGAATCCACCGGCACACGTTGCCCAGGGTGCACCACAAGGAGGTTTTTCGATTTTTGTTTACTACGCCATGTCATATGCCATCTTTCAAGTACTTTGTTTCTTTTCCCCTACCCTACCCTAAAAACCATCGACCACTGCTTGGTCACCTTAAGCTAGTATTGGAGTAATTTAGTAAAAATAGAGATTTTAGGTTTTGGTCAGCAATTGTGAATATGATCAAATAAATATCTGATCTAAAAAAAGTCACATGTCTTTATACTAATGTAAATAAGCAGAAGTGTTACCAATATTTATACCCGACTAGCAGTCGCGACGAACTTCGTACAGCAACGATATTTTTTAGGGTTCCGTAGCCAGAGGCAAAACGGAACCCGTATAGTTTCGCTATGTCCGCCCGTGCTTCCGTCCGTCCGTCCGTCTGTTCGTCCGTCCGTCCGCAGCTTTGCTCAGAGACTGTTAGTGCTAGAAGGCAGAAACATATTACTTACACCGATAAAGTGAAATAATGAATAAAAAAATCTTGAAAAAAAATATTTTTTTAGGGTACCTCCCCTATATGTAAAGTAGGGATGTGATTTTTCTTCTCACCTACTTCGTCGTGTGGCGTATCATTAGATAGGTCTTGTAAAAATAATTGTGGTGTTGTGAAGACCATTTTTAGATTTAGAGATCATTTAAGAAATATTAAACTTTAAAGTGGACATATTGTTAGACTCAAGTGTCCCCCCCCTCCCCCGCTAGTTAAATGGTTAATGTTGGCTATGTGAAAAAAATCACGGTAGTAGTATATAGTGAAATTAAAAGGAAAACTATCACTGTAAAGTAGGCTTTACAAGTTTACGAGTAACAGCTGATTTAGTTCACCTATTAATTTATTTTTTTAAAAACACCAACTTCGATCATATAGTCCAAATAATAATAACGTGATTTTGTGTAAAATTCGATTAGTCTAATATTTCTAATTGTTTTTTTTTTGTGAACTTATTTTTCTTTACCTTTTTGAGTCTTACTCTTTAGTTTAACCCTTAAGTATTTTGTTCATGTAATGAGTAAATGTTGGACATTTAAATAACAAAATGTTGTAAACAAAATATGCGTGATTGAACTTAGTATGGGATTTTGATACGTATCCTAGGAAAACATTCCTTTTATGTGCCCTATCACCCCATCAAACAATTGCCAGCATGTAAAATTGCCATATTATAGTGAAAAATACTTTTTTTCTGTAATTTGTCTGTCTAACATTATTTTAAAATGTTATTTGGAGCGTGTTTTGTAAATGGCAACTAAATAGTCACGATTCGTGATTTAAGAACTGTTTAGCATTTTTTTTGTTGTAATTACGCCAGCGTTAGCAATATACATGTAATATTCTCATATTTTGTTGTTTATATGATTGACAAATGTTTACATTTATAATGTTAGAATATTGAATCTAATTTCTTCTCCGTTTATAAGAAAAACTTATCATTATATTTTCGTAATTAATCATTTCCTTCATAAAAAGTCTTTGCAAATAGTCTAAATCGATTTGCGTCATGTTACACTGGCTCCACAAGTTGGGCCCAACGTTGCGTCGGTCCCTAGCGGTAGAATAACGCTCATACCAACGTTGGCGCCAATGCTATTTTCCAGATCCACTCATTGAACGAGGGGCGTTGGCGCCGACGTTGGCCAACGTGTGGAGCCAAACGTTGTGTGCCAAAAGTTGGGCAACGTGTGTTACTCATGGTGTTTAGAAATAAGTAGGTATTGTTTGGCAGAGTAGTATTTATTAGTTTTTTTTTTCTTTATAAAACAATACTTCCAGGCTAGATTATAAGCCCTACGGGAGACTTAACCAACATACGATTGAAGGACACGAAAGAGCGTCCAACTCGGGACCAACATTTATGGATGTCTATAGCTCTGTCGACGTAAAAATCGAACCCGCAACATCTTACCATGACTGCTGTAATGGTACACATTCCCACTCCGTCACAGAAGCATGTCACTATCTATTGCTCTATTTTTGGTTGCACGGCGCACCCAATTATACAATCTAAGCTAGGTTAATACCAACGACCTTAATAAACATCAGCAGACTAGACGACTGTTACAAAACATTATTTTACCCTATCTCGAACAGGTGAAATATAAATAAAAGAAAAATAAATTAACTTCAACAAGTTACGAGGTGGGCGCGGGGCGACCTTAGCGTGATATCACAAAATACATATAAGTATAGAAGCCGGCTCACAAGTCAACAAAAAATAGAACGGACATACGTACGGACGATCTATATACTTACTTTACGTACTATGGTTATTGCTTGCGTGAGTTTCATGATGTAATAGTTGCAGCAACTTACTGGCATAACTGTATTTATACAAATATATTGTAAAAATTGGCATTCAAAACACTTGACCATGAGTTTTTATTGTCAAGTTCTTTTTTCACTGCTTTACTCATGCGAAGTTGGCATTAAATGTAGAATCATTTAATTCCATATTTTGTCTGACGTTGATAAGCGAAGGATTTGTAAACTAAGTGAATAAACAACTTTGACTTTGATCTCAACCTGCGCTGTTTCACCTCTTTTCTCGGGATCCTACTAATTTGTCCTACTAGTAGGATGCCTAGTTCTGTCAGAGAGGCTATGGCAGAAATGAAGTTAACATGGTTATTGGCAAAGACGTTTTACTGACGCGTCATAGGCTAACTATACATTACAAATAAACATTACGTCATGTAAAAATAAGCGCGTGGCGAAGGCTCTTTCACTGTCACGTAAAAGACATTGACATTGTGCATTTGAGGCAATTAGCTTGCATTTTTCTTGCCAAAATAGCGTGCGGTAAAACGCGTCCATATGTAAAACGTCATTGGTTATTGGTACAATGAAAGCAAAATGCTTTTATTGTACCAATAACTATGTTAATAACAAAAAGTGAAGTAAAACATCATCATTGTTTTTATCCATTTAAGTGAGTGAGCCTCTTTTCGCTCGTTGTACTAAACCGGTCTTCTGTACACATATTCTATGGTGATGTCGTGAGTCCAATGTTTTGCATTAAAAGGCATATATTGCAATTATAGAATGTCGTGTGAACACGTACTTTGTATTTTTGCTTTACTTTTTTTATAAAATTCTCTGAACTGATTGTAATGTGTATCTTTAGTTTCTGGGTAAACTGTAAGTTAAGATTGACTTTACTACGTATTAGTCAAAGCATGGTTTGTTTTTGTTGTTTGCTAGGTTTCCGTGATTATAAAACTTGAATTATAACACTCAATGCCATCATTAGTATCCTAAACCACCTATCCGGACTATGTTACTAGACATCAAATTCTACTACCCTTTCCAGCACGCGAGTTGGGCTGTCGCTTGCGACATCTAGCCGCTAGTTAAAGAACTATTACGGCTTTTGTTATTGCTTTTTATTCTACTTTCATCTTTTTTTTAAGACAACTCTCCCTAGGGAACAATTCCTGTATGGTTTGTAATTCCTTACACACTATACACTATAACGCTATAAACGCAGATTCGGTTTCATAATTTGGGAATCAGACAAGGTGCCTTGTGCGGAAGTCGAACTCACAACCTCTTGCACAACAGCCACATTCACTATACTGCGGTACCATACATTTTTTAATGTACCCGTATTTCACCTGACAGGTAAGCGACTGCTATACGTAATTTTAGAAACATGACACCCATAACGTGACGTGAAATGTTAAGTGAAAAGCCTTTGGCCTGGCTATCTGAAAAATATAATAATGGTATACAATGAATTGATTGAACTGGGTATCGGGGGTAATATTTGCGCTACCGAGAAAATTGTAACTAACTGTTACCTTTAGGCTTAATATTTAAAACCTATTGGTAGGTTAGGTAGTAGGTACCTATGTTTCCCTGATTTAACCTATCGATATTAAATTATAAAAGCGACACGACAAAGAGAGACCATGAGGTAAGTACAATAATAACATGGCTTTTTCACTGGGTACATCGAGCTTTGGCTGTAGTGTGTGTACGAAAACGAACAATGACGTGGTACGGCCAATAACAAAAGTCGTTTAAAATAAACCTATTCCTAAGCATAAATATACAAAATAATAATACGTTCTAGAGACGTGTCTCACTTTAAATATCTGTACGGGCCTCTGAGCGCGCTATGTCACCATGTAAATAAGATGTCTGTCTCCAGCGATGAGATGTCTATAGGAAATGATAAAAAAATATTTGCTCGAAAAATATTGTAAATACTCGTATGTCAACATTCGATGTTTTTAGGATTCCATATTCAACAAGGAACCCTTATAGTCATGCAGCCATGTCTGTCCGTCCTTCTCCCGCAACTTAGTTCAGAGACTATAGGTCCTAGAAAGCTTTAATTTGACATAGGTAATATTAGTCACGACGACATAATGGTAAAATAAAATCTACAAAAATTAAAGTTTTTTTAAGGTACCAACTCTACACGTAAAGCTAGGATATTTTTAGGGTGCCGTACCTCAAAAGGAAAGAAACAGAACCCTTTTTTTATAGGTTCACTCTGTGTCCGTCCGTTCGTCCGTCTGTCTGTCGAGATCCTTCTTGGAAACGCGTGGATTTATGGCGTTGCGCGGTAGCAACGACGTCATTCTATTCGATTGATGTATCCAAGAGAGGGGCAACAAAACAAGGGCAATTAAACCCCTCCCCCCCCCCCCGGCTCGAATAAAATGCGTTTTTTGGGGGAATTTGAGAAATTTTACACTGGACCGGTGTGTTTTGACCGGTAATTCCCCCCCCCCCCGCGCCTGTCTCGAGGCCCAGAGCGTTATGTTACCGACTCTACCACAAAATTTGTTTAAACATTTAAACATCGTGCAGATATGAATATTGATGGAGTTCGTTACCCGCGGCTGTTCACCTTCAATAACCTATTTTGTATGCCAACACAGGTATATTAACTGTTAATATAATAAAACGGCCACAATATGTACCTTGTTGCTACTGAAAATTGAGTTAATAATACTCAAATGTCTTATTATACACCTGTTAATGGAAAAGAACGTTCGTTATGATGACATTCCTTTACGACCATAATGACCACTATCCAAAATGACCGCTTTTGATTTTTGAAGTCACTTTGTTCTTTTCCAAAAATTACTACTTACATTTTTTTTTAATTACTCATGTGATTTATGATATTTCATGATTGACTGACTTTTTGAGAAACGGATATGGGCGGGTCCAGCATCAAAGATTTCATTCTGAGGGGGGCAGATAGGCAAATTATAGTGCCGGGAGGAGGGGGGGCATTTAGTTTCCGTTTAGGGGGGCACGTGCCTCCGTTCCTCACTCCGGATCCACCTATGGAAACGGACATTATAGAATGCGGATGTTACGGGATTCAAACATAATGGGAAGCAGACAATAGAAAAGCGAACGTTATAAGAAACAAACTTTTTAGGAATTGGACATTTTAAAGACATAATTTCCGAGCATCGCGGACGATCACCAGCCGCGCGCGGCTTACGACAAGCAGCTGACGCGCGCGGCCGATGTGAAATAGTCAAAGTGTGCGCGCAGCCTATGCCAGTCAGTCGTCCATCAGGCCGCGATGCACGGAAATCAACCTTTAAGGTCATAAACATATTTTAATCACGAAACCCATACATTATGTTATTTGTTGAAAAGCACTTCTCAAGCGTGACTTAATTATAATTAACACTTTAATCATAATTAACCTACTTTTCTAATGTTCATTTTATACAAACCGTAAAGCTAATATAATGACTTGTCGCATTAATATTAGACCTTATTAAAAAGGAGTTAAACAAAAAATATATACACATTTTATAATTAAAAGTACATTGTATAAGTTTTATAGGACCTATACCTAGATCTTTTGGTATTGACTGGATGTAAAGGGCAGAGGACCGGATGCTGTGGAGATAATTAGGAGAGCCCTATGTCCAGCAGTGTATATGAGCCGATATGGGCCGATGATGATAATGTTAAATCTTTATAATTTACATAATAACACTAGTTAAATGATTAACTACTAGCTGACCCGCGCAAACTCGTCTGCGTTAATTTTACCCGTTTGTGCAACATTTTTTATTGATGCTATGACCAATAGGAGCGGCTATTGGTCATAGCGTGATGTTATAATTATAGTCTATAGCCTTCCAAGAAAAAATGGACTATCCAAAACACAAACAATAAACAAAGAAACTGTTCAGCTTTATAATATTAGTATAGATATAGACTACTTGCTCATCATATAAAATATGATAAATACTTAGATAAATTTTGATAAAATTATATAGTCATAAGCACTCAGAATCATCTGTATGTTTAAGTTTGATAGACGATTCATCATCGACGATCTTTAAAACGGCTGAATAGATTTCGGTCTAGATTTTCTACCCCTTCCTAGTCCGTTAATGTCTACTCTATCAAACAACATACAGATGATTCTGAGATCTTATACCTACTAAAATTGTCACAAAAAAACCTTAGCATACCTAACAAAACAGCTTATATGTTAGTAGAAAATAAACTTCGTGTTCACCCTTAGGTACATTAAGAAGCATATATTGTTTTCACCCTAAGACTGTAAGGTCAGCAGATGTCACGATAAGTTCTTACACCCGGCTGTTAGCTTATAAATCTTGTAATCTAACAACAGAAATAGCCGCACAAACAGGATGTTTTTCTTATGCATTACCAACTAAAAATAATTAATTATAACTTTGACATTGAACATAATGAATAAGGAATGAGTAAGTAAGTTTATTATAAGGCTTAACTAACGTGAAACTGTGGGGGAATTGTGGAGATCAATCACTACGTAGGTAGGTACGACAGCACGGCACTGACATGGTTCATAACTTGCAATTAAGGTTTCAACTTTATATAATGTGCGATAAAGTCAATTTTAAAATGACAAGATTAATGCAGTACTTAAAGGCAAAAAGAACTGAACAATTAAAAAAAAACATTATATATACTCAAAGATTATATATCAAAATGCCAAATTTGCTAGATTTTAATAAGATATCAGATATCCACACTAGCCGCTCGCAAAACTAGTAATACCTGCAATAAGTTGTAGAACATCAGTAGTTTATAAGTTTACTACTCTTGTGTAAGGAATATGGGTTATACTCTGAACATAAAATACAAAGCACCGTAAACTGCTGCAGTTTATAGCGTCTCTCACAAAGCCGATCTTAGACAGTGGGCTGTAAAATAGTTAGATAAATTTTATCCGAGAGTACAAGAAGCAAAGACCTAAAGCTAAAGCTTATTCTTAAATAGCTTTCGTCCGCAGCTCCGCCTGCGTAGATATTGGTTATCGCGATAAAAACTATTCTATGACCTTTCTGGAGACTCAAATTATCTCCATACCAAATTTTACCTAAATCGGTTCTACAAACCTCAATTTGTGCTTTGATTATTGTAAATTGTATGTTTTTATGATTCGATAATAATAAAAGAACGAAAGAACTATTTATCAGCTTTACGCGCTCGTCCAACGCGGGGATCTAAAATAACGCTCGTCCCAACGTTGGCGCCAAGATCCACACATTAATAACAATAATAATATATTTATTTGTTTCTCTCTCAGAAGATACAATTTGTTTAGTCTATTTAACATAGGCAACAGAACATTTAAATAACGAAATTTTTGAGAGAGCTGGGGTCTGTACTAAGTTCGAAACTTATCTGACAGATCTTGAGGTTCTCTCCATTACAGTGAAATTATAATTAATATCAAGGAGTATCTCCTCTTACATGGAGTGGTGTTGGGACCGACGTTGGGGCTAGATCTCCGACCAAAGAGGTATCGTATCTGTAGGTGTCATGAAATAGGAGGTGGAATGAAGGTTATCTAGCTACCTTAAAGTACGTACGTAGTTTAGTAGCAACATGGGCGACCGGGTAGTTTTAAGCCCGATTGCAAGATAATTGAGTTTCATTATACTAACAGCCTACTGATCTGCACATTCAACGTCTCTTCTCTCGGAGTCCTTCAGTGCAACTATTACTGAATGGATATTTTAACATTCGTACATTACTTAGCCCCGTTTATAATGAAAGAAATATTAGGTATGATTAACCTAAAACTACATAAATAATTGTAGTCCAACTCGACCTTAGCTATTGTGAATAATTGATTTGTGACCTATTGTGGAAAGACGCAACTAGATACAATTATAATACAATGTAGGTATCTATATCGATTTCCTTTGACATAATTTTATATAAGTACCTTTTTCTAAATATTTTAACTTTAATGCGATAGTACTTGATCATGTTACTTAACATAATCAGCCTCTGATAGGAAGCAAGACTCCTATCTGAGAGAGGATATGGGCCGCATCGAACAATCCGCGCTGAGATTACATGGTAGATTCCCAGTAGGCCCACTGAGGATTATTGGATGTTACCAATCATAAAATTTAATTTCGTAGCTTAATAATAAAAATAAATATTTTTAGGACTGGCACTCAATACATGTAACAGAAGCTGGTTTTTTTTTAGCAAACATCAATATTGCATATCACTAGACAGTTCTTTTGTAAACATTTTACGGTTTCTAATAATCTTTTTTTTTTAAAAAGATAACTAGCAATGTGGGATTGGGTCCCACATTACCATTACTAGCAATCTTGTTAATGCCTCCAGCTAAGCTCAAAGGGTTCACGTCGGTAGTATAATGGGTAGGATTCGAACCCGCGACCTCACGATGCCTTAGCCTTAGCTTTCTTGATTAAGTTAATACTTTTGGAAATAATCGCTACAAAAGTTGCATAAATTGTGTCCCTTATCTTTTGAACCGTGTGACCAAAAAATATGACCAGAAAGTCGATGATATCTGTAAGTTCTAGTACGTTGGACTGTCTACCCCCAAAGTGACAGCAATTTCTTATGTGGAATCGAATGACCGTCTTGTGAATATTTTTGACGCTTAAGACGCTGTTGTTGTTATCCTTGTTACACAAGTATAGACTTCCTTTTGTAATTTTATTTTGTCAACTGTCCAAATGTCAAATTTAAATGGAAGTCTTGTTGTTGTCTGCCTGTGATGATATAGAAGATAGATTCAGAATACCCCCGGTTTTACACAACTTGCTGCACACCGCTGATAAGACGAAGACATCATCTCTGAAAGAACCATGTGAGGCCAATGCGGATTAGATTGGATGCCACCCGATCGACGATTTTTCTAAAAATTCTATGATATCGAAGGTTCCAGAACACGCTCGTCTTCCTTCGCCGATATAGTGCAATGGCTTGGTAAAATTGCACACAAAGCGAAAACTGAAACCTAGGAATCGTAATTCAGGGTTGTTACCTCAGAACAAAAGAATAGGTATCAATACTCTGTGGTTGTTACCAATGGACCACTGCTGTTTATTTAATACTTACTTAATTATGATTCATGCTTATTTAAAAAAAAAAAAACAAATACATTAAGAACATACTGTAGATAAGAAGTCAGTGAGTAAATCAGGGTTCGCAACATCGCAAGTCGATCAGTTGAACTGTACCTCCGTCAGTCCATGAGCTTTGGTTGACATCTATCCACAGTGGTAACTTTTGACTATTAATAGTGCGTTGTACGACATAGGTCTGTGTCTGTTCGTATAAAGTTGTTGCAAATTTATTCGATTGCTCAATTAGATTGATATTTGAATGTCATGTCAAGTCTGTAAGTGATTTGTATGCAAGAGGGATGTTGACTGTCAAGTCAAATCAGTCTCCTTTTATGAAATGTCAAAACGACAAGATCTATAGAAATGTGTATGGAATAACAACCTGTAAAGTCATAAGTTCCTATCGTCAAATCATTACTTTTAGTATTCGTTATCGTGCTTTTAAATTCAAACACATATTAAAATGTGAAAGGACACTTATTTTCAGAGCATTTTAATATCTACCATTACCTGATTATTATAAAATTATTTACTTTTATTGTAGTCAACTACCCAATTTAACATTATGACGTCAATTAACATTATCAAATCATTTACTTTAAGTATTTATTTTTGTTATTATATATCTTCGATCAACAAAATACTAAAACATGTTAAATTGTAAACGAACATCGATCATTTTTGAAGGCGTATTATTATTACCTGATTAGTGTAAACATACCTAAATTATTGTCATTGATTGATTTGACATTGAATTCCCAATTGTTTAATGTGTTGTGTAGTATTTGAAAAGCTTTACTACGTGTATCGTACCAAATTCAGTCCAGTATGAACACGTAAAAAACAGCTTTCATAATATTGCTACTTAAATGTTTTTCATTGCCACCATATAATGAATTCCTAGTAAACCACTCGTCTTGTATTCATTTTATAACAGGTGCAATATACACTTTTAATCAGACTCATAACTGATTTCATTTTACAAACTAATTAACATACAAATCAACTTTATAAAGCTGTCATACATTGAAGCAAGATTTTGTGGTCGCTAAAAAAAATATTAAGTAAAATCTTTTGTCATATTTTGTTACTACAATAAAATTAAGAGTATTGCGTTGCTTGACTAGTTTCGCGCTGAATTTTATTAATCTGTAGGTATATTTTTATATTTTTAATCTATATTACAAACTCCTTAAATAAAAAACCAGGTAAGAGCATGGTCCGACATGACTATGCTCAGTATAGGGTTCCGGACCCGTAACCGTATGAAAAAATGGCACTTACACCCTTTTGTTGAGAATCGCAGTTTTTCGGCAATAACTCAATGACGGTATATCAGGTCATGTCCCAAATAAGCTTATTTTGGACATGATCGGGCATTGAGGTGACCAAAAAATATGAAAAAAATCACAAAGGTAGCTTTTTTGGTCACACGGTTCAAAAGATAAGGGACACAATCTATGCACCTTTCGGAGTGATTAATTCCAAAATATTAACTTAATCAAAAAAGTTACACAGATAGACAGATGGACATGACGAAACAATAAGGGTTCCGTTTTTGCCAGTTCGGCTATGGAACCCTAAAATCAAGTTCGAAAGTAGAGAAAGAAGGAATTAATGTATTTGTTGTTATAATAGCTAAACTTGCTGCCTACAATAAATACCTACTTACTGATCAGTATGTAGTACACTTGTTATCTACTCAGTGGTGTATAAATAAGAGCAAAAACATGGCTTCCGTGTGCACGTTACATTATAACGCGTCCTAGCTGCATTTACAATCTTGTCGACTCATAACCCAGTCGAATGTCAAAAGCCTCGTGTTTTAGTAATTAATGCTAAGTCTTTTCTACTTTTACTTTTATTTCTTGAATTTGTCAAAGGCAGTATATAAACCAGTGCTCGTGCAGTTCAGTTTGACTGAGGTAGTACTGTGACGATCTTGTTGCTTCAGAAATATCTTCATGTAAGTTATTTTTTTATACAACGACATAAGAGACAAGCAGGTCGTGCGCCTGATGGTAAACGTCACGCTAGCCCACAACAGTATCAGTGCCACCAAAATCCTTGTTTGGCAAAGATCTGAATGTCACCGCACCGCGCTCCTCATTTGAGACATTAGTTCATAAATCTCATTTGTCTAGTAATTACACTTGCTACAATGCTCTTCAACCGAAACACAGTGATTGTGATACCTACCAAGATGACCTATGACTTGGACTTACTACTCATAAAAATATTGTCCACCAGGTCCTTAAAGGCAATTTTTTTATTTTTTATTTAAATCAGCTAAAATGTAAACAAGATAAAGATAAAAAGTTATTTTAATGTGATTAAAAGCCGTCCATCTGTTTATCGTATTTTGCATCATTGCAACATTGTCTAGTATGAGATAATATTAATAACTAGCTTTTGCCCGCGTGTATGTTATCAGGTTATCGCCATAAAAACTATCCTATGTCTTTTCCCAGGAATCAAACTATCTCCAGACCAAATTTCATCTCAATCGGTTTAAGTGTGAAAATATCACACTTAAACCGATTGAGCGAACAACAACAACAGACAGACATAGGTATTTTCTCATTTATAATATTAGCTTGGATTGCCATAACCATCAGTATAATAATTATAAACTAAGCTTTTTTTTATAAAAAAAAGGTAACTGGTATTGTAAGATTGTGGGTCCCACATTACTAGCAATCATGTTAACCCCTCCTGCTAAGCTCAATGGCATGTGTTAGGAGTGGGTTCACGTCGGTAGTATTATAGGTAGGAGGTCGAACCCCATCTTTTTCGTGCATATAAATAACTAGCTGTTGCCGGGACTTCTTTTGCGTAAAAAAATTAAAAACAAATGTATCACAACCTTTTTCCGGGATAAAAAGAAGTCTATGTGCTATTCCAGACTATTTCATGCAGATCCGTTTACCCGTTGTGGCGTGATTGAATAAAAAAAATCCATCATCCACACATCACACCACACATCCAAACTTCATGGGACACAACCAGACCACCAGAATATGAACTAAACTTTTTCGTGCAGTGGTCGGCGTGGTGTCAGCCGCTCAACTCCGTCAGTGGGCGCGTGGAGGAGCCGACAACAGACTGGAGCGCGCAGTCCTGGCGGGGCAAGGCCGGCGCCTGCTGGCCGAGGCCGAAGCCCTGCATATATCCAACCACCTCCCCAACCTGGTCGCCAAGTGCGATGCTTTACACGCCGCTGTCGAAAGAGGATCGCTGCTTGAACTCCAGGTATTTCTGGTAATAATTCGTTTCAGAACAGAAATAGACTGAGTATATACCTACAAGTTAAACAAAGTGAATTATCTTTAGGAAGACAAGGCTTTTGCTAATGGAATTGCGTCTCTAAAATTAGGGGATGAACCGTTATCATGAAAAATCAAGTTTGTTGCTTAATGCATTGTCATAAATACTCAAAGAGGTACATATATGAACCAGTTTTGATAAAAAGCTAGAAAAATATGAACCAATCGATACCGCATCATGGTTTTAACCCGTAATAGATACTGTTGATTTTAGAAAAATATAACGACATCTTACATTATTACACCACGTAATGTCGATAATGAGGACAAAAAGCTAGGCAATACCCTTTCAGTTACAAAGAAAAAATAATTTCCGTAGGGCTATTAAAAAGGTATTTGAAATTTGATAATTCCTCAATTTCCTTTCTCCGGATTTGTCAATACATATACTGAGGAAACCTTCAACTAATTTGATAAAAACGTAGCACTTTCATCATACGACAATAGCAGGCTTTATAACCTTGTAAGTATAAAAATGATATATATGTTTACTTTAATTTAGATAATGTTACCTGGGAGACTCTATTCGTTTATATTTCATACTCAAATACAAGTGCTACGCAAACAGCTACAAAGTAAACACTGTTAGACCTTGGTAAATGTTTGTTCAACATACTGAATACTTGTCGTTATATAAGATTTTTTTTATGTTCTAAAACGCCAATTACTGTCGTTATTTAGGTACGCAGCGGCACTGTATATATGTATTACTATACTTATAATACTTATATACAGTGCCGCTATATAAGCCATTTTGAGCTTTATTCGATATAGAATAGAGATCAAAAGTTACAATCTGGAACGCTATTATTTATTTATTTATTTATTGACTTTATGCACAAAAATATTGTACAAAGGCGGACTTAATGCTAAAAGTATTCTCTACCAGCCAAGCTTTGGGTGATGTAACATAAAATTATATAGGTGCAGATTGTTGACAGCCAATGCTAGTTATTTAAGATAAATACAATCGATTATAAAAAAAGTATATACACACATACGTATACTTAAAAACATAACATACATACAAATATACATAACATACCTACATACAAAATAAATATACCAACTTAAAAACATTACATACCTACAAATAAACATATAATTAAATTCATAACATACAGACATACGTTACAGTCATTTATGTGGCTAACGTTGAGATTCAGCTAATCCATCGAGTAACGGTGTACGAACTTTCAGCTTGAAATTGGAGCGATTAGAAGCCATTCTGATAGCTTTATCAGCTCATTATCTTAGATGAAGGAGGGTCATGGACCAATCATAAATTCTTAAATAAAAAAACTGGGCAAGAGCATGTCGGACCATGCTCAGTATTGGGTTCCGCAGCCTTGAATAATTTCATGAGCAGAAGAGCTTATGTTCATGGCACATTCGGTTTAATAAGTTTATTAGAAACCTTAAAATCATTTGAAAGACCTGTCCAATGATGTGCGACACGTTGATGTTAGCTGAAAAAAAACAGCTTCTGTTACATATATGGAGTGCCCCCCTAAAAATCTTTATTAATATTATTTAGCTATCAAACTAAGTAGCGGCTACTACAAGACACCTTTTTACTAAATTTCATCAATATTCATTGAGGAGTCTTTGAGTAAAATGCCTGTGACATACGGACGGACAGACTGTCAGACATACGGACGAAACTATAAGGGTTCCGTTTTTGCCATTTTGGCTACGGAACCCGAAAAAGAACAACATTTCGTAGCAACAAAACCGTAGCTTAGATCTACGCCGTAGTCTAACATTACATTGTAGCGCGGTCGTAGCCAACATGAACATAATTTACATTGCTTAAAATTTCAATTATAAAGTTCCTTTTGACATATGTATAAAAGAGTATTATGTGTCATAAATACTAATAGTGCGTTCACATACTCGGCACGCATGCTGGGAAGCAGCCCAGCAAGCAGTGCGGCAAGTAGCATGAGAGTTGCTACACACATGTTCGGGCACAGGCTGGCCTGTATGTGGATGAACGTTCGGGAAAAAAGTCGCTCGGCTTTGCCGAACAAATACTATGGGCCGGGCGACAGCGGGACGGCATCAATCGGCACCGGACAGAAAAATCGAATGATGTGTCCGCCCATATGAGCTACCCGATCGGCACTTGTTAATGAAGACGAACATGTGTGTAGTAGTTTCTTCGAACCGGCTTTGTTCGGTTCGGCAAGCATCCCGAATTAATGTGCCGACCCGGTTATGTATATAGCCTTCCTCAAGGGCCGACGGCGGGCCAAAGATCACCCTGACACAATTATATGGCAACTAAAATAATATGATCTATTCAGGAGTTGCTGGAGGGTGATTACAACCGTCGTAAGTACGTGATGTGTCGCGACGAGGCGGGCGTCGGGCTGCTGCACAAGGCTGTGTTCTATGACTTCATGGACATCGCAGAGTATCTCGTCAAGAATTACCCGCAGCTCGTTCATCAGAAAGATTCGGTTAGTTGACTTTAGCGTTCCGATTACACAAAGATTCAAGTTACCCCAGGAAAATGTTAAGTCTTCGTTTTTAATTCTCCTATCCACTTAGAATATAACAAACAAATCATCTAGACCATTCCACTATATTAGGAAATGTTAGTATTCGCCAGCGCTCTTCTTTTTTTAATCCACGCTAATCACTAAGGTAAAGTAAGTAAATGATGTAAAGTATCAAAGTGAAAGTAAGTAAAGAAGATAAGGCTTTGAGTGGCCTCTATGTCAAATTTCATTAAAGTCTTTACAGAAGTTTCAGATATTATCCATAACAACAAACCAACGGTTATATTAAAATAACAAAATAAATGGCTTAAGCCTAATGGTTTAGGCATTGGTCTTGCAATCTGGAGGTCGCGGGTTTGAATCCTACATATTATACTACTGATATGAACCCACTACTAACACAAGCCACCGAGCTTAGCTGGAGGGGTTAACAGGATTGCTAGTAATGTAGGACGCACATCCCCACATTGCTAGTTATCTTATTATTAATAATAAGATAACTAGCAATGTGGGGATGTCAAAAATCAGTTTAGTAGATCCAGAGATTACCCCTACAACCTCACAAACTTTATCTCTTTTAATATTGGTATAGATTATATAAAACTTTTCCTGTATAGTATGCACCACATATCGAATAACACTTAGGTAAATGTACTCTATTGAGAATGTAAAAAATCATTTGTCATACGAGTAAATGTAATTTGTACTAGGTCAATAGAGGTCAATGTTTAGGACACGATATGCAATTGTATGTATCAACAACAAATCATTTGTATGTATCAACTACAAATATGACTAGTCTAGGTATAGGAATACGCTATCGGCCAACTTGAATCATAGACCACAACTCTTTATACAAAGCTTTTCATTGGTGTGTCAAGACAATTAAACATCGTTGATAATTTACTTTTATTATTTTAATAATAATATCTTGTGACAACTTACACGACGTCATCTGATCCCAAACTAAGCAGAGCTTGTACTGTGGCAACCAGACAACTGATAAACATACTAATATGTACATTTCTAAATACATACATATCATAGGTAAATAACACCCAGACACAGAATAAACCATCGTGCTCATCACACACAGTTTTATCCTGGGTCGAAACGAACCCACGACCTCCGGCTTAGTAGTCAAGATCACTAACCACTAGACCAACAGGCCAGTCAATTATTTAAAAAATAAATGAACAGAAATTCGTAAAAATATTATGAAAATATATTTATGCCACAGATGACGTTACTATTCAAACATTTACGGGGTACTTAATACCAGGCCTCTCAAAAGCTTTGCGAAAAAAAGATTTTATGTATAAGGCACTGGCCGCTTGTAATTATTTTGGTTATTTAAAAAAAAAATGTTATTTAAAAGTAAAAATACCATTGTTTGAATTTCAAATTTCCCTCCACTTTTTTTCGAGAGCCAAATTAAATTATCATGTCTCATTTAAATATGTATCTCTAACATCGAGAACATTTTCGTGGGATGATTTTAAATTTGGCCTAAAACCTGATGAGTCATTTGATCGTCTTCAAATGGCTTTTATGGATGAAGGACCCTCAAAAGCAACCATCTACCGTTGGCATAGCGAGTTCAAGCACGGTTGCTTTACTTTGGGGGATGAACAAAGGTGTGGTCGTCCTCCGTCCGTCCGACAGAAGAAAGTGTGCTAGCAGTAAAAAAAATAATTCAAGAAAACTGGCTAATTACACATGAAGAGATTCAGCATACACTGCAGATTGGTTCGGGAAGCGTTCACAAGATTCTACACAAGCACCTTCGCGTGAGGAAGATAGTTTCGCGCTGGGTGCCGCACAACCTCACCGAAGCTCAGAAGCAGGCCCGTTTGGAGTGGTCAAGTGAAATTATTTAAGAATTCAAAGGCATATCTCGGCGCGTTTTGTTTAGAAAATTTATTCAGACGCATGAAACTTTGTATAGAGGCTGGTGGAAAGTTCTTTGAAAGGATTTAGTTAACATTTTTTTTCCATAGAAGTTATTTTTTTTAGTTTCTTTAAACTTTCTGAGTGTCCCATGTATACTATATTATCGCAAACTACAGAACCTGAGTCCTGAGGGGTGCTGGTTTTCCTGGCATACTGTATGCTGTATTGAACCAACAATCTTGTCAAGCTTCTATAATGATCTAGACAGTCTACTCGGTGGCGCGGTGGGAGTGTGTACGACTGCGTAAGAGGTCGTGGGTTCGATTCCCACACGGGCAACTTTGTGTGATCCACAAATTGTTGTTCCGATCTGGGTGTACTTTGTGTCTGTAGATTGAATATTTATAAAGTGACCCACGACATAGGGTTGTAACCTACATATCAACCCATATGATGGCCCACTGCTGGGCACGGGTCTCCCCAGTAGAACCTACTGGTATGTAGATCCTGAGGGTAATTGCCATAATCGCCACGCTTGGCGAGCGGGTTGGCGATCGCAGTAAGGCTTTAAGTACGCAGAGGACGCTGCTGCCCGTCCTCCGGAGTGAAATCCCTGAGTCGCCTTGACGCCACACACCGGAAGAGATGGGCGGTAACCTACTGCGGGTGTCAACTTTAAAAAAATGGCCTATGATTCAAATTGGTTCCATTTTTCGTATATATGTATATGTGTGGTCAATTGGACATTACATGTGGTACATTGCAGGAGGGTCGCACACCACTGCACTACACGGTGGTGTGTCGCGACGAGGCCGGCGCGGCAACGCTGCTGGAAGGCGCGGGGGCGGCCCGGGGCGCGCGAGACGCCGCTGGCCGCACGCCTGCATACTACCGCGGCACGGCGCGCGAGCTGCTCGTACTACCCGACACGGCTATGGCGCGCGATAATAAAAACGCACCAGGTTAGTACTACACTTTTTTTTAATATCTTTTGAAAAAGTTGTCGTAATCGATAAAGGTTGTGTAAACTGTTGAAATAAACTATTTTTTTTTTGCAAGTTACAACATTTTTTCAAAGGATGTGTGTCGTATTTAATGATTTCAAAGACAATAAAACTTTTTCAGAGTTTTCAGAAATTAACGAAACTTTTATATTAGACTATGACTATTTTAAGAATAGGCAAACAGAAAAAATAAATTTACTGTTTACAGTTGAATATAAAAGTATAAAAAAAAAATGAAAAAGGGAAAGCAAATTGTATATTTTATTATTAGAAACTAGATTTTGCCTGCAGAATTTTATTAAGAATTGTGTTAATATGTATTATTCTGATGTATAGCTATACGACCTACTATGAACATCCTCATAAACTAAACGTGTTTGTAGGATTTTTTTAGATTGTGTTAGGATTTGGATGGTTTGTTTCGCTTCCTTAGACTAATATATGTAGGTATGTTTAGTAATGTATACTTAAACAGCTCGCCTTAAGGATTTAAATCCGCGATCCTCGATTGCGAATCCGATATCATAACTACTAGGCAAGTTGTAGGTATGTAAAATATTAACCGATAATAAATTAGGATGTATGAAGTTGAATTTAATAGACTTTAAAACCTACATAACATAACTCAACTTCTTGAGGTCTATAAACATACCTTATCTTAATTTATTATCGGTTAATATTACATAAAAAGTTCTTAACACAATACTGTGTAACAGTAGGTACATCTACATAAATAAAACCATAATTATTATCAAACCATTAAATGGCCACAGTGGGTAGGTACTATGAATACCGAAAATCGATACTAACACTAACACTAATGATAAACAAACAGGGTAGGATGGCCGTCAACGTCAGCTGATAAAGTGCTTCCCTCGCTAACTCGCCGACACGAAAATGGCGGACGTTCGATCTGATATAGTGTAGAAAAAGACAAGGTAGGCTTGAAAAAAATGAAGGCCGAACTATACATGTAACTGAAAAGTAGGGTTAAATAGATACTGGACTACTGGTCAGTGAGTCACGGTGTTTACTAACACTATTTCATCATCGTTTCCTTATTGCTGAGCTTACAGCGTTGTGGATGCTTCCATGCCACTTGGTGTTCTGCTTGTCTCAGAGCTTAGGTGACAGTTAAGTCCCATTATCACTTTAATTAGATCGGATCAGCTAGGTCTATAGTGGCTAAGAGACACTTTGAAATAATAAATATTTCATAAAAAAAATATAAAGCTTTAAAGTGAAAATGTTTGTTAGAGACAAGCCCCCCCCCCTCTTTCAGCTAAATGGTTGTGAAAATACACGGTGGTAGTATATATAGTTAAATTAAAAGGAAAACTATCACAGCTAAGTAGTCTTTAAAATTTTCGTACAAATTCCATTGAAAAATATTATTAAGTAGATATAACGTTGTAAGTATGAAACAAAAACAACAGAAAACTCAATTCTTAAGCCACATTATTTGGATGGGGGCGGGACTACGGAACCCTACATTGTGCGTGGCCCAACATGCACTTGCCGGTTTTTAAGAAATTTTTAGCGCACTTGTTTTGTATTTTATATTTCTAAGTGGTTCGATCATGTCCGAAATAATTTTAGTTTAAAGTATTTATTAAGTAATTTTTTTCATGTTTTTTGGTCACACGGTTCAAAAGTCCAGGGGGGGGGGGCACAATTTATGCAATATTCGGAATGATTATTTCCAAAACTATTCACTCAATCAAAAATGTTTATTAAAAACCTTAAAGTTTATTAGAAAGACCTGTCGAATGATGTACCAGATGTTGATGTTTCCTAAAAAAATGTTTTCAGCTTCTGTTACATGTGCCTCCCCTAAAAATATTTATTTTTATTATTTATCTATCAAACCAAGTAGCGACTACTACAAGACATCTTTTCACCAAATTTCATCAATATTCATTGAGTAGTCTTTGAGTAAAATGCCTGTGACATTCGGACGAACAGACAGACAGACAGACGGACATGAGGAAACTATAAGGGTTCCGTTTTTGCTATTTTGGCTACGGAACCCTAAAAAACATACGCTATTTAAAATACTATTATTAACGTATTAAGAATAAGTAAAGTATCGTATTACCTACTTAACTATAAGAAAACAGGTGTGCTGTAGAAAGTAGGAAAATTATTATTAATAATAATAACCTATTAAGTTGTGTCTAATAACCAAGTATATCATTTTGCAGCATACATAATCATAAATGTACTTTCATGTTCATAACAATAAAGTGTGCATATTTTATAAGCACTAGACCGAGGTACCTAATAATATGAAGTACTTGACGTAATTATTTAATAAAGGTAGGTAACTACACTTAATTCTCTAATTTCATTTTATTAACTCCATTTACTTTATTGTGAACATACTCGTATAAAACTCATAAACCAATCGCCCAACATTAGGTCATATAATAGAAGTCAGGTGCGGATCCAGTATAGTGAACATGACCACAACCCCAAATTGGTTGATTGCCTAATGCTATCTAAATCTTCAAGGTTTTCTTTTAAGAATTAGATAAACTGTGTATGAATTGGTGCATACGAGGTACAGCTGCAGGTGTTTTCAAGCTATAAAAGATTCATCAAAATCCAAATTTTCGGCTTTCGGCACAGTGCCTAAAACCTTTTGGCTTTCGGCTATCGTACCCACATCTTAATTTGTGGGCTGAATCTGCGTCTGGTAGAAGTTCTACCCCGAGGTAGAACTTCTACCAGACGCAGCTACATAAGATTAACAGAATGGCAATGGATAAGGTTGTCCTTATCCATTGCCATTTCTAATCGTAAGATGTTAAGCATCGATTTGAATGGCTTTTGATGATTTATGATTTCTTTGGATAATTTTAAAATAGTTAACAAGACTGTCCGCTTAATCCTTAATTCTGTCCGGAAAATAGAATAATGTCGTTTTTTTGTTTTCACAATCACTTTCCAAAAGTGCCTCTCGCTTGAAATTCTACCTATCAATCGAGCCACAGATTTAGACATAAAGACTTACATATAAGATTTATATTTTGACTGGCCTGTAAGTCTAGTGGCTAGTGACCTTGACTACTAAGCCGAAGGTCGTTGGTTCGATCCCCGACCGGGATAAAACTTTGTGTGATAAGCACGATGGTTTATTCCGCGTCTGGGTGAAATTTATCTGTAATATGTTTGTATAAAGAAATATATAAGTATAACCGATTGAATCAGGCGTAACATGTCGGAAATCCATCTTAAGTAGATTGATTATAAGGGAGGGATCCCACCACCCTCCCTCGATCTGTGAATCACCACGATTGAAGTAGTAAGGAAATGCCCTTAATACAACAATCGAAAAAGATTGACAGACCGCACTCAAAAAGAGAGACCTGCAACAAAAAAAAATAGTAACAAGTTCTCTTACCAAGTCGAGTGGTAGGCACCTCCGGACACTTGACTTGCAATATTCCGCTTCCACGAAGGACTCAGAACTGTCCTGAGGATGCCTTGTGTAGAGGCGAAACACGTGTCGAAGTTTCACTCCGTAGAAGCGGAATATTGCAAGTCAAGGGTCCGGAGGTGCCTACCACTCGACTTGGTAAGAGTATCTGTCACAAATTTTCTTTGTTGCAGGTCTCTCTTTTTGAGTGCGGTCTGTCAATCTATTTCGATTGTTGTATTAAGGGCATTTCCTTACTAATTCAATCGTGGTGATTCACAGATCGAGGGTGGGTGGTGGGATACCTCCCTTATAATCTACATATATATAAGTATGTTTATCAGTTGTCTGGTTGCCATAGTACAAGTTCTGCCTAGTTTGGGGTCAGGTGACATTGTTTGAGTTGCTCCAAGATATTATTATAAAGAATTCACGAAAAGATCTCCTAGTAAAGAAGAAAATAGCTTGTAACAGTATTCTATGGCACAACCATTACGTTCGCAAACACCTAAATACAGATTGTTTGTTGTTAGTCAATTTCCTGCATGCGATGGAACTGACCGGTCCTTTCAGTTCACTGATTGACCGTTATAAATTGCCTTCGTAGGTAACAAAGTTCTTGTTAACTTTTTACTTCATTTCCTCGAAATAAAATTATGTTTAAATGTCGTTGAGCTTTGGCGTTTTATACTCGTAAAAAGTAACAGTGGGCTAGTTCTACTTTATAGTTTTTTTATTGCAACATAGTGGCGAATTGCCTGTAAATAAAACGTTGTGGTGAAGGCTAGGCTTTTTCGGGTTCCGCAGCCAAAATGGCATAAACGGAACCCTTATAGTTTCATCATGTCCGTATGTCACAGGTATTTTACTCAAAGACTACGCATTGAATATTGATGAAATTTGGTGAAAAGGTGTCTTGTAGTAGCCGTAGTAGTTTGATAGCTAAATCAAATATATTTGGAAACTAGCTGTGCCCGCGACTTCGTTCGCGTGAAAGTCGGGTTTTAATTAAGGTAGTTTAGGTAACGAAATAACTTCTGTGTAATATGTTGTAAACAGTCCTGTTGACTAAATACTTACTAAATAAAAATCGATCTGTTCTATTCTTTTAGATAGTTAGTTTGGTGTGCGGCTTGAGAAGTGGGTTTCTGTTGTTTTTGTTTCATTCTTTCAACGTTATACCTACTTATTACCTAATAATTTTTAATAGAATTTGTACGAAAATGTTGTTACTTCTCATGTGATCGTAAACTTGTAAAGCCTAAGTACTTAACTGTGATAGTTTTCCTTATAATTTTAGTATTTATACTACTACCCTGATTTTTTTCACATACCCAACATCAACCATTTAGCTGGCAGGGGGACACTTGACTCTAATAAAAATGTTCACTATAAAGCCTAATATTATACACAAACGAATCCTTAAATCTAAAAATAGTCTTCACAAACCCTAAACGCTTTTTAAAATACCTATCTAATGATACCACACACGATGGGGTAGGTAGGTGAGAAAAAAATCACATCCCACTTTACATATAAGAGAGGTACCCTTAAAAAAATAATGATTTTCAAGATTTTGTTCTTTCACTTTATCGGCGTTAGTAATTTATTCATGCAAAAGTTGCAACCTTCTAGCACTAACAGTCTCTGAGCTGAGCTGCGGACGGACGGACATAAGGAAACTATAAGGGTTCTGTTTTGCCATTTTGGCTAAAAATGGGGTGTATTTCATAATAATATAGTGTTACAATGCAATACTAATAATAAAACTGCTGTAACACTTTAGTAAGCAAACACAGAGCGTGTCATATGTGTCATGCCCGCGAAAATGTCAGATATCCCTAAAGGTACGGTTGACAGACAACGACCCCCCTCCTCCCGTCACCCGAACTACTCACACTTGACCGATGTTGAGCCATTCATTATCGTTGAATTGATGAACACGTGATCTCCAACCATAACCCCAAAACATGATCCTCGATGCACCTGTGTGATGCGTGGTCAAACGTACAGACAGACAAACATTTCTAAAAATCATAGCAATGTGTTTCTTTTTAAAACTTCTTTTACTAAGTATAGAACGTTATTGAATACAACGCCATCTACTTTCAAGAATGTTGCCACTCAGCAAGAAACAAATCCTTCATCTCAAGCACCTATACCCTAATAAATGTTTTCACAAATAAGGAATTATTTGATCACGGTGAACAATTTGATTTCATAGATGGCGCTACATGTTTTTTTTTTACGTGTGTAATGTCTTTTTTTTAGACGAACACATCATTTCTGAAAAATGTCGAATACTTTTTAATTATAATGTAATATTGTATTTCATTTCTACTACGATTAATTCATTACTCTCAGCAGTGCATGCAATACCTATAATTAACTTACCTAGGTGCATAATTTACTTGATTTTTAATATAAAAAAATAATAACCAAAGTAAATAAGTTACTTACGGTCGAAAAAATAACTAAAACATTGAGAAAAATATTAAAAAAGGATAAAGACAATTAAAAACATACAAAAAGAACATAATCAGGCATCGGATTCGAGCCCGGGACTTCGTCGTCAAAGTCCGCTAGCATAGCTTCGAGGCTATACTGTTCGCTACTTAGCACGTCAAAATAACTGTTCTTATGAAACTTAACAATGTTGTGTTTAGCTCCTTTTAGTTTTAGCGTGAAGTTATGTATTCCATGGGTTACAATTATAGATAATGTCTAATTGTGGAAAATTTTGTGATAAACCATTATGGTGCGACAAAAAATACGTTGCTACTCGTTCCCTATAGACGTTAGCGTAATGATTCATAGTGTAAATAATGTCCTATAGTATTTACTATAAAACTGCAAATTTTCATAAAGATCCGTCAAGTAGTTACTGTTTTATAACGAAAAATAGCTACAGACATTATCCCTTACTGCTTAGCTCCTATGGGATAAAGCGTGATAATTTATAGCCTAAATGTTAATCTGCATCTATTAGATTGCACGTGCAAAATTTCAACCGAATCTGTACGGTAGTTTTTGCGTGATGCGTGTTCAAACAAACAGACAGACAGACAGACAGACAGACAGACAGACAGACAGACAGACAGACAGACAGACAGACAGACAGACAGACAGACAGACAGACAGACAGACAAACAGACAGACAGACATTTCTAAAAATGTAGCAAAGTGTTTGAATACTCTTTTCGAACATTTCCTAATATTTTTTTTCACTAAGTTCGGCCATGTACAGACACGTGAAATTTACAGTTTTATTATATGTATAGATAGAAGATATAGATAGAAGATAATCGTTTCGAAAGTTGCATAAATGTGTCCCTCTTAACTTTTAACCGTGTGACCAAAAAATATGGAAAAATTCACAAAGCTAGCACTTAATAAATACTTTAAACATTTTTTTTTTGGGATATGATCGGATATACCGTATTTGAGTTATTGCTGAAAAACTGCGTTTTATAACAAAACCAAGTGCCATGAACATACGCTTTTCAGCTGATGCATTTATTTGAGGCCACGGAACCTTACATAGAGAATGGTCCGACATGCTCTTGCCCAGTTTTTATTTATATTCAAACGAGTGCACTTAATTGAAACGATACGAGAACGAGCGCAGTGAGGAAGCAAAAACCAATTTAAAAAGTAAACACAAGTTCGCAAATAAAAGATTCTCGATAGCATGCAATTGTTGAACAGTTTCAAATTCTATTTGTCGTTTAAGTTTGGTGTATTTTAAGTTCAAACGTTTATTTATTCATGACGCCGACAAATTTACGTTTGCACCAGTTTTTGCCACACTTTTACTGAAATTATGAGATTAAAAATCCTTGCATGTCTTGCGCCATTCTGTTTTGTAAACAGTTGCTCAATACTAGGCGGCAAGAAATTAAGTACCTACTAAAGCTGGTAGCCATATACCTACCTTCTTAAATATTCATGAAATGTCATCAGCACTATATTATTTAGGTACTTGACAAAAAAAAGTCTACCCTAAATAAGACTTTTTTTAGTTTTTTTTTTTTAAGATATCTAGCAATGTGGGATTGAGTCCCCCCTAATACAAATTAGGGGTGGGCTCACATCGGTAGTATAATGGGTAGGATAGAACCCGTGGCCTCACGATCGTGAGTCCGATGCCTTAGCCATTAGGCTACCGCCGCTTTATTTTATTGATAATATTTTAGTAACGACATTGAATTTCGTGTCTCGGAAACTTTACTGGGAATGTTTTTTTTTAATAAAAAATCAGAAGTCTGCTAACGGCGCCTTTTTAGCTTTGGGTATACCTAATGTTGTTTTTGCACTAGCAAAGTAATTAGGTACTCAGTACGTGCAATGCGCTAGCTTCTACTTATGAAATACTACCTTATGTCCGTAGCTATGCCCGCGAATATGTTGAATTATCGTAAAGTTTCATAATATTAAAACAGTTTCTATTGCGGGAAAATTTCTCATACATACATTATTACAAACTTTACTTAAAAGAGGTTACAATAAATAAGGTCTGAGTTTAACACCGGCTCCACACGTTGGCCAACGCTACTCGTCCAATATGTGGGTCTAGAATAACGCTCGTTGGTGCCGTCATGCTATTTTCTACATCCGAACGTTGGACAAGTGGCGTTGGGACCGACGTTGGGGGCCAACGTGTGGAGTTGGCGTTACTATAAGCAGTACCTACGTCACAATTTGACATGAGTACCTACCTCCACGACATGTTCTGTCATCGTAACGTCCATTCCGATATTAGACGTTCATACGTTAATTTCATTAGCGTGAGGCTCGGCTTTCGGGTGGGGTGGTTGCGTGGTCATGAATATGTATTTTTATAGAAGCCTTTTCCATTCTGTGGCACACCCCTTTATTATACTTTATTTCTGTCCGCCGAAAACGATTGGTCATTCTCTAGTTAATCTGTAAAGGTCATCGATGTTTTTGTTTTGTTTTTTGGCATTATGTAAGTGGGGTCAAATTACGGAATGTCCCTCAGACCCTTTTGGGAGGTCAGGTTTTGCTGTCGATCACAGCTGTCATGCATACATTAGAGTTAAAGTAGGGGTTCTGTACCTTCCACAAATATCCTAATCGGGCATATAGAGACTCAATTTTTTTAATATGATGAAACCCGATTACGTAACCCGAAATATTATACCTTCTGACTTGACTGATAGTCTATTTGCTTAACTTGCTTGAAAAATAAAGACAGCTTATAAACCAACAAAAGCCCTTGCGAACAAAGCACACCAGCGTCACATCGTCATGCAAGTGTATATTTACATAAATTACTAGGTATTGTTTGAACAAATTAACTAAAAATGAATTCAATAAAACCCTTCATTGGACTTTAGGTTCAATGTTTGACTTCAAATTAAAAAAAAACAAAATTCTTTATTCACTTAGGATGCAGAACAGCATTTGTGATACGTCAGGATTCTATATGTACATGTAATGTCAAGTTCGCTAACAATAGGTAAATCCGGAAAAAAGAACATGGCAATAAAAACTCTCGGCCACTCTTTTCAAATTGCCAACTTTACAATATTTGAATGTTTATAAACTCTATATGGGGCAGCACCTTACGCTGCCACTAATATATTATACACCATCTTAAAGGACTGATGCAAATTGTATCATTAAAAAGTTGGAACATGAAATAAACTAAATCAGTCTTAGTGGGTACAACATAGTAGAAGCATCTACTTACAACAAAGGGAAAATCTATATGTGCTTAAATATTGGCCAAAGTACTAGTAACGAATGATTAAATATAAAATATTCATTCTGATATCAAAAGAAAGAAAAAAATGGCATTTATTCGTCACCATGCAGCGAAAAGCAAAGTCAAACAAAGAAAGTATAAATGGAGGAATCTTTGCAAAGGATCAACTCCACACACTAATTAAAAAGCCTGTACACAACTGCCCAATAGCCCAAAAAACCAATTAAGCTCATACTTTGCCTTCCTAACGCTACGAATATCGGGGGAGTTTGATGGATTACAAACCACATTGAACTACTCACAAATATTAAACTTAATACTACTTATACTAAAACGGTAATTCTCACCAACACTTGAGTTTAGAGAATCTTAGTAATGAATGTTATCGTTAGTACAATCAGCCAAGTTTTTGGAGTGTTTTGTTGGTTGGCGTTATGGTAATCTGAGTTCTACTGTTGAGCACGCGAACTTGTTGCTTCGCCAATTTTGCCTGTCTTTATTACCGAGTTGTAATAAATTCTGACGACATTCAAGGGTTTGTTCATAATTTATGTTTTAATTTTTCGTGAATTTTAGTTGCTTGTCATACATGTTATGTGGTATACACTAACTAACCATTTCGTTCATAGTCTAAACAACAATAATGTGGATTTTTCCTTAATTATAAATTACGCCTATGTTTTCCACACGATCTATAATATCCACTGCCTTGATAGAGCGGTAGGAGTGTGTACTACTGCTGCAGAAGAAGTTGTGAATTCAATTCCCACACGGGACACGACTTTGTGTAATCGACAAATTGTTGTTTCGAGTCTGGGTTTTGGTACATTGTCTTCGTTAATTGAATGTTTGTAAAGTCCCCCGAGACACAGGGCTTGTACCTTACTGCGGGAGTTGGCTTTTTAAAGAGAAATATATGTTTTTAAAATGTACTCATTAAACCCTTTGATTTGATAACTAACACAAAAAATATGACCTATGCAATCTGAACCATAAAACGAATCGATTGACACCTCATTCATTAAATTCGGATGAGTGGTTCAGACGCTATGGTGGAACGTACGTAAATACAAATATATATTTATATATATATATATATATATATATATATATATATACCCGTACCCTTTCCTTTTTGGGTTCACCGTAATTAAATGAACAATGATACGATGAATTTGAGCAAGTTACATTTTCAGTACTCGTAGACCATAATGTACTACGTAATGTCTACAGAACTATAGGTCTACGCCGTAGACGCTACGCAATGGTTTCACAATATGATAAAATGACTACTAAATAGATACCTAAAAGTATTGGTCATAAAAAAATAATTAAATAATTTTTGTGCGTTGCATTCACTATACTTTTCGCTTGGCTTATAGTTAATCCCTGTTACCATCAGGGTTTAGTTATTAAGTCCATTTACTCTCACATAGACACTACACGTTTCATAAGAACTTCTTAAGTTGGCTTTATAATTTATCTAATCCAGGTATTGTTTTATTAGATGTTTGGAAGCTCATTCTCACTACACTTTATTCTATTCTCAATTCTCCTTCTTCCCCCATCTTACTTGTCATGTAACTTTCAATACTTGACCTTCAATCATAGCTTCTCCTGTGTCCTGCTCATTCTTCTGGATTCGTTGGATCTTCTTTCCTACTTCAAGATGTCTTACTCTGGAATGCACTGCCCCTCGAAACTAGGATGGCATCTAACCACTTCAACTTTAAGACGTAGGACCGTGCTTTATTCTTTGAAGAATCAGATGAGTTAAAATGTTAGTATATCAATATGTAATTATATGGTATGTATGTTTTTTTTAAGATAACATGCAATGTGGAATTGTGATCCCACATTACTAGCACTCCTGTTAACCCCTCCACCTAAGCCCAATGGCTTGTGTTAGGAGTGGGATCACGTCGGTAGTATAATGGGCAGGATTCGAACCCACGACCACACGATTGCGAGACCGATGCCTTAGCTATTAGGTCACCGCCGCTTTAAACTACTGGACCGATTTCAAAAGTTCTTTCACCGTTGGGGTTGGCTATACTATCCCTGTAATTGGGCACGAGAACTACGCGGGCGAAACCGCGAGGCGTCCGCTATTCTATACTGATTTTATATATAAATGTGAAAGTTTGGATGTATGGATGAATGGATGTTTGTTATTCAATCACGCCGCAACGGGTAAACAGATCCGGATAAAATTTAACACAAAGGTAGATTATGGTCTGGAATACTTTTGATCCCGAAAAAATGTTCCCGTAAGATGAATCTGTTTTTCACGCGAAAGTTTCGGCCAATAGCTAATTAAACATATCCTTTTTGGCATTTAAATATTGCGGATTTTTTACTTCATGAGACCCTGCTCGATCAACTAACCCACGACTTTAGTCACAAACAATATAAATAAATAACTAATAACCAGCATTGAATTCACACAAAAGAACTAGACTATAGCTATTAATGATAAGGTTTGAAAGGTATATGTGTTCGAAGGGCATGACGGCAGGTGTTCGTCATCGATCGATAGTCAGGTCATTAAACATTAAAGGCTATCTGTCTGAGTTCCAGTCTGAATAATACACGATTCGTCCTTGACACTTAAAGAGTCACTAACGTGGTCATCAATATTTATACAAAGCTTGAAAGCCTTAAGGCAGACGAAATGTTTATGTATTTAGTATTTTAAGGCATGTATAATTCCTTAAGTACCTACTTACTTTTGTTAAGACAATAAACTTGCTTGAACGCCTAAAGAAAAAAACTGTGATTGTAAGTTTTGACATGATAACGGCTGCATGCACGAAAAAGTGTCACGCCTTAACTTCAGCCGGCCTTAACTGTTTATAAAGTGAAGTATCAGCCTATTAGCGAATGGCGATTGCCGCGACATGCGATACAATTGGAATTAAAGCTGTTCCATTCATGTTTGTTTATTACAATGTCATCAATGTTTTCTTATGACTTTGTCGCGTAAAATTATCGTCAGTAAACCATTTTACAGACATTTTTTTTTTTTTAATATATGGAATTTATCTTGGCTTGGATCATGCCTGATGAAAAGCATTGATGAGGCCTATGATGGAACGAGCGCACCCAGAAGATGCCTAGTCCTAAAGTGCCTTCATGAAGACTAAGACCCATTTTCAACGACGTTGAACGATAGCTAAATCGGTGTTTAAATATAATGCCTTATATATATTTTTTTTAAATAGGAGTTTGGTTACTTTAAAGTTAAAGCCACTTGGAAGTTATTGATTCCTACAAAAATAACCACACGTCATGTACTGTAGACAGTGTCCACGTTATAATATTACATTACGATAATTTAATAGATAGGTACCCAATATAATATTAATTTGTTAATAGTCTTTTATAAGACTTGTTGACAGCCATATGAATATAATACTTCTGGTTTATTTGTAATGTTAGGTGTCATGTTTTAGCTTAAACTAAGTCGCGATCCGATAGTTCGAGATATCAGCGAGGTTAAATGGATGGTGACCGTATCCAAAATTTGTCGCGTCCCTCTGTGCCTCAGAGAGCACGTTAAGCCGTCTTGCGCCCAATATCTATCCGGTCGTGTCGGATTTTCGTCCTATCGGATTAAGAGAGTGAGAGAATAGAGAGTGCACTTGTGTCTGCGCATACACTTGTGCCCAATAATATCTATTGCGCAGTTGGCTAGTCTCTAATAAGATTGGCCTTCGTAACCGACATCGGTTATCGGAGACTATTATTATTATTATCCTAGCAGCACTAACATCATCACCGACTAATTTTTAACTGAGGAAAAACAGAAGTAGTATGTCCGCATTAACGGCCGGTCTCAATAATATATCTATCGATGGATTTGGCTACCAGACCTATATTTTGACATAAGCTCCATACAAAATATGTCAAAACTCTACCTCTAGTAGTCAAATCCATCGATTGATAGATTATAGAGACCGGCCGTTAGTCGTTATTTAGTTATGTATGACGAATATTGTTCTTTTATCAATATGGTAGGTAAGGTATTTTTAAATCAAGAATTTAATTCAAAATTGGATTCACTAAGCTATAACCATTAAAAAAGAAGTCTGAGTTGGTTTCATAATTGAACCCGTTAGACTCTACATAAAGGATAATAAAGTATTTCACGTTAACAAAATATTTATTATTAACCAGCTATATATAGCCCGCGACTTCGCTCGCGTTAAAATTTTGAAAAACAAAAGTATCCCACGGGAACATTTTTCTGGAATAAAAAGTAGCTTATATGCTATTCCAGACTATATAACCTATCTCTGTCCCAAATTTAGTCTAGATCCGTTTACCCGTTGTGGCGTGATTGAATAACAAACATACATCCAAACTTTCACATTTATAATATTAATATAGATATATATTAATTCATTTAATAGAAGTTTCTAAAGAATATTGTCCCATAAGTTCCTGAACTGACAAAATTAGATTAACTACGGAATAAGTAATCAATTCAAATAAGAAACAGAAACTGCACCTTTTGCGACTCTCAGCTTCTTTTGGTTGTGATAATATGAGATCCAATAATATTCTTAATATCACAAAGTTTATTTTTACCCTATACCACTACATTACTTAAACGTTCCGTTTTCAATTACCAGCCTTCATTCGAATGTTCGATTGATACAAATCAATGTCTTGATTGACACGAACCTTGTTAATCGACCCATTAAAGTTTTAAATAGTTCGAATTTCTAAAGCAACTAGCGATAACGTTTAAGATCTTGATTAAACGGTTTAATTATTTAAATAATAAAAGTAGTTCTATTAGTCATCAGAATAGAATTTGTAATTTAAATTAAAGATTCCGACCCGTGACCACGATCGGTGCAATTCAATCGAAACGTCGGGTAAATAAAAGATTCGTACCTTCAAATAATTCACGCGATTAAGTCTCGAAATATATGTAATAAATTAAAGATAGTTTACTAATATAAACATTTTCAAGTCCTCAGTATGATAGTAAGGAAAAAGTAATTAATACCTCCTACCAACACAATTCATTCATAATTCTAAAAGTGAAATAGTATGAATACAATAAATTCACAATTTCAAAGAAAATCATAAATATGTTAGCAAAACTACTTATACTGGCTAAAAAACTCGTTTAAAAATAAGTAACACATTTTTTTACTACAGCCAAAGAGCTAAATAATTTTATAACACATAATTCTTAACAACACCTCAAACTGTTCTTGAATGTGTACGCATAACTTACGCCATGGAGAAAGTAATATAATGCCTCCACAACACGTAATGAATTCCATCTATTCAAAATGTTTAACAATTTTTCTTGTGAATGGCGTTTACCTTGAACTTTTCCATCGATTGCATTTCTAAGTACAAGCAGTGGCACACATTCCAGATTCCTTTCAAAATACAGGTGGCTATTACACGATACCGAGGTGTTATATTATTGAAGTACGTATGTAAAAAACAAGAATCTTATTTTTATTTTATTTTACTTTATTGGGACATAGAACAATTACATATTCCAAATAAATTATAATAAGGTAAATATATAATAAGGTAAATATATAATAAGGTAATATATAATAAAGTAAATGTGTAACCCACACCAATGTCTACTGAATTACGTACGCCACTTTTGCAAAGCTAGTAAGTACTCGTGACTAGTCGTGACTTAAGGTAAAGTTTTGCAACTAAGTAACATACATAGCAAGCGTCGGGCAAAACCACTCAAATGTTTCAAGACTTCACGATGGACCCCAGCTACCTTCTACCTACATGAGCAGCGCTGCTGCCACACAAGTTGCCACACAAGTGTTTTGATAGAACATTGCAAGCCAGCGTAACATTTGGATTCCTACTAAGCTAAACTGAAAAAAGAACTACTATTGATATCTAGCAACGTAGAATAACTGATCCTCTTACTCCTATTCGTCGTCATTCCTATATTGAATACCCAACAGTGAATCACTAAGATTTCCTCTAAATTCTCAGGTTTGGTGATCAAGCGTCACAATATCCGAATATGGTGCCACGACTGCGATATGGCACGTCTGCAGCGCGTCGTCTGGGAGGGCCACGGGTCCAGGCTCCTCAGCGAAGTCTCCAACCAGCCGGTCGTCAAGAAATTCTTGGAAGCTGTACCTTATATCATGGTCAGTCTGGTTTTTGCACTAACGTGACTAATAGTGTCCTTTGACCTTTAAACTCCTTCCTTGACTAACACCAAGCTTCCTTCCTTCCTTGAAGACTTAATACTACAATTATTACGAACGTCACAAGGTTATTTGCCCACCTTAAAGCCTCTGAATTATATAAAAGTCCTATCAGCTGACAATAAATGTAAGTCTAGTCAAAAATACGTGCTTCGTCACTCGCTTATCGATTGATTGGCCTAGAAGGCGTATGACCTCGATGATGAAGAGCGTCACGGCTACCAATTATATTATTTAAAGTTTCAATCTACGAAAAGTCACATATAGACAGCTATAGAAGGCAATGAGGAACCTTGGCTCAAAAAAACTTACTTCAACAATAATGAAGGTTCTATAATTAGTATTGAATTTGTTTTGAATTATAGTTTTCCTCAGAAATTATATTAAAGTTTTAAGATAACCTCCAGCAGTGGACCAATACAAGAAGATAATTGTGATTATAAAACTTGATACAGAATAGTGCAAGATTTTAGTAAAACGTTTTCCAATTTTTCATTTTCAGAACACGATCCGCGACATTCACAATGATGTCGTCCAGAATGATCTGGAAGGCCTGATGAAACATGCAGGTGACCCAGTACCGCCTCAAGCCCTGTCGAGTAGGGACCCCAACAATTTGACTGTAATGCATAAGGTATAAGCATTACTGAAATGTTTTTGAGCCATGTAGTCGAGATTCTGCCTCAATGTTGGTGGACAATGACATTTTTAATACTCCTGATTTGGTTCTTTTTTTCCGCCTTGACTTGGGTGTCAAAGTTTAACCATCGTATAGCCGTGGAAGCAGACAGCTGCTATAAGATATGGAGTGCCATATTTATGCTATAGCTCCCGCAACTGCGCTACTCGGGCATTTTTTTCTAACCTATATGACACTAATATGCGGTAGAAATATGCCGTCCCTTTTATAAGCTACGGGTCTTAATCGCGTAAATATACTGGTACCATATTGCAACGGCTGTGGTCATAGGTAGACTCTACCCGTAACTACGGCCGAAACGTCAAACAATAAAACAAAGGTATTTATTTAGCCATAAAATAAAATGTTTTCTATTAAGACCCGTAGCTTATAAAATTCTATAAAGTGTACAAATCGCGAAAGTTTACGTACATATATATGTCGTCTCTCCAGACTCCAGAGACACATATAATTGATTGAAAGGCACTGCAATTTGTAAACTTTAAATATTAACGTTAAGTCATTCTGCGCATCGGCTGATACTGGCTTTCTCATCACAAGTATATATCATAGTTAATAAATAAATGTTGTATATTATAAATAAATTAATGAATAATTATGAACAATTTATGTAATTATCGTACTTTGTTAACATCTACAGGCTGCAGGTCTCGGGCATGGTGGTATCCTCAAATATATAGCAGAGAGGTATCCACAAGGTATTAATGAAATAGACAATGATGGCCGCACTCCACTACATTACGCTGCGGCTGTTAGAGATGATCAACATACATACAATACATTGGTTAGTCTTGGGGCTGATGAAAGTATTGTCGACAATGTGAGTATTGCTTAACACAATGACTTATTTAAAAAATATATCCTGTTATTGCATGTTAAATGTCAAAGTTAGTGCTCTCAGTACTTTTAAAATACTATGATTTACTTAAATATTACTTTGGATTAAAAAAATTAAATACTTTGATTTTAGAAAAATAAAACACCCGGTTATTACGTAAACAGACCGCAAGAGATAGACAAAAATATTTTCAAAACGTTACCCGATGCGCCTAGAACTCCATCGAGTGCATACCCATCTTCTTGGGATTGGAAGCTATTGGACACTGAAGTCATAGCAGAATTGAATAAAAAATCTAGAAGGAGGCACTTAAAAGCTTCTAATGAAAATATTTCATCAAAGGATACAAACACAAATACAGTCTCTGACAGCACTGAAAATCGAATCGGTGGAATGAAAGGCAGCAGCACGCATGAATTGATTAATAATTTGCCTGAGTTAGATGATTCAAAACAAACTAAAAACAACATTGAAAATCACATTGCAAACGTAGAAAATAATAAGGTGAGCATTGCATGTCACATTGTCACGGAATGTTATTAACGTTGAGTTGCGTTGCTTTTTGATGAACATTTGCATGAACATTTATTTTGTGTATTTTAGGAATCAGACGTGGAAGAAAATAACGATGAAGAAAAAAATGACGTAGAAAATAATGAGGAAGGAAATAATGAAGAAGAAATCAATACAAACTCCGATGAAACAAATGCGCAAGAAAATACTAATGCTGAGGATGCTGCTATTGAAAATGAAGAAACCCCTGATGACGCTCAAGAAGCAGTAGAATCTAAAGACGATGAAGAGGAACCAGAAGCACCCATTGATGAGCCACCTGAAAACAGTGAAGATGCAAATGAAAATGGGGAAGAGAGTGTTAATGATGATGAGAAAAATATAAAAGATAGTGAAGCTAACCAAGAAAATAATACCGAAAACGAAGAAAACAATGAGGATCATGATCACGCGCATGATGAAGAAAATAATGAAGAATCAGAAGAGCCACAAACTGCTAATGATAATACAAATGAAGAAGTGAAAAATTCCGAAGGTATTGAAGAAACTTCTGAAATAAAAAATGAGGACCTCGTCGTAGAAAAAGATAACGAAGATTTACATGATGTAGACAACTCTGAAGAAAGTAATCCTAAAGAAGAATCAACTGAACACAATGAAGAAGATACAACAAATGATCAAGAGCATGATACAAACGAAATTGAAACTCATAATAATGAGTCTCATCCAAGCGAGAATAAAGAAACCGATGAAGTTGCAGACGACGGTGCTACAACAAAAGAAGGTAATACTAATGGTGAACACAGTGAAGATGACGACGATGTTCAAGTTCAAGGAGATACACATTCTGAATATAGTGATTCAAACCTTAAAAGCACAGCGGAATTGTCTGACTTGGGAAGTGCCAAGAGAGGTAAAACCGAAATCTCTTCTGGCACTATACACGAAACCATCAAAATATAATCCTCTTTATTATTAATCAGTTATAAGAGGGTCCCTGACAAGTTCAATATTTATGATTATTTTGCTAATTAAGGAAACGTGACCAACGGCAGAAGCACGCAAGAAAGTCTTATAGAAGGTCTCGTAAGTGCCGATGCCGAGCAGGACTCGCAAGATGCAAGTATGACGCAAAGAGAGGAATCAGTGCACGGAGAAGTTCTTGTAGTTGTAAGTATACCCTTAACTAGTACCATCAAGTAAGAATCGACGAATAAAAGAAGGTAATACGTAAATTAATTAGTTGATTGTGGTGTTCTTAGAATAGAAGCATCATTGTAGCACTGTGTACTTCCCACAGACACCTCGTAACACCACTGTCATGAATTGATTTGCCAGCTTCTTAGTTATTTGTATTTTCTATCAAGTCTAGGCAGCCATCTTAGATCACACAGCACAAAGAAATTTAATGACTGCTAATAATTGATTTGTAATTTCACAGGATAATGAAATAGACCCAGAAGTAACAGATTTAATTAATAATGCAAATATGGAAATGCTGGCTACATTAGTTTTAAATGGTGAAGGATCAAGACTAATAGGAAGACATTCAAGAAATTCTGAACTACAAGCATTCCTAGATAGCGTTCCAACATACATGGTAATTAACAAACTATCTACCTACTTAATCAAGTTTAAGTCTAGTCATATTACTAATTGTTTTTACTACTTGTTTTAGCAAAAAATAAACAAGGTTCACGTAGCGGCCAGAGATGGAAATATCAGAGATCTTCAGGCTGCACTGGATAGACGAAAATTTGCTATAGCCCGTGACCCAATTTCCCCAAACGGAGCTACCCCTTTACATGTAGCAACAATATTTGGTAAAACTAATATCATGAAATACTTAGGTGGAAGGTCAGTTGTCTGCATTACCTACTCCTTTTATTTTAAAATAACGGAATATAACTTGTCGCCTATATTTAAATATATTTATATATATAATTTTATACGATACAAATAATAATATTTATAAATATACGTATGTCAACTTTACCTAACTTCTCAAAAAAAAAAAGAAAAACTATAAAAGGAGAAAGACGAAGCAAAATTTACATTTAGAATAGAAAATATGTATTTTTTATTACATTTGAAATAAAATAAAAAATACTAATTTTAAATTTTAGGTTTCCTGAAACTCTCTCAGCCGTTGATTTCGAAGGTAGGACTGCTTTACACTACGCGGCAGTATTACCAGACAATGGACATTATTACAGTTTACTGCAGCAACTGGGTGCCAATTCAAAAGATTTAGATGACGTAAGTTTATATTCCAGATAATATTTGTTTCAATCTAAATACCAAAGCTGTGTGTTAATAAATTAAAATGTTATTGCAGAATGGAAGATCGGCTGAGGATTATCAGAAAAATCCATCTGCATTACCTTTTGATCAACTTTTATCAGATTATGGTATAAGTGAAGAAGCTGTGAAAAATATGTTTTCTGATAAAGGTATGTAAAATCTATAACGAAAATAAGCAGCACTTCAAATTCAAAAGTGAAAATGCACATTTTGTAGCATAAATATTTGCTTAAATAATGTTAAACACATAATGTATTTTAATCTGAGTATGTTCAGTTCCCGAGGATCATGTATCGTCTCGACGTATATTGGAAGCACCCGAAGCATTGGATACTTTGGAAAGATGTTACCGTCTACTCGCGTCTGCCAGACCAGCCCGCACTCCTCTTTCAGCTTCCTCCAATAGAGCCACGCCGCCTCTAGTTCTAGGAAGATTTCTTAAAAAGCCTATGTTTGATATTATCAAGTACAGAGTAACAAAACTCGATCATGATCTTTTTGATGTTATTTGGCCGGCTGTTAAGAAACTGCCGGATAATAGAAATATAGTTCAAACCGTTGAAGAAGATTTTCCTGGAGGAGTAACCGCACCTGATTATTATGTTTATGAAGTATTTCATGAGTTTTTATTGCCACTGATAAAAGATCTTCACAATATAAACATAAATTCAGAATTGCCAATGCACCCGAAGTCGGACTTCTTAAATTCGTCCTCAGTAAAACTAGCAACTGAACCTCTTGTGGAATTAAATATTGATCCCAATGATGAGTTTGTATTGTCTGGCACAATAGAATGCACTCGAAACTTAGATGGCTTTGAATTACCTTTAAATTTAAAAATAGGGAAATTGGAAACAATAGAAAGACTCATTACAACAATATTGATGCAAGAAGACTTTTCAAAATTCAGTGAACAGTCTAATCCAGAATCAGATCAAAAAGGCGGCACTTATTACACCATGAATGAGGTTTTGGAAAAGCCATCTGAGATCTGTGCAACATTAGCATCCAATGGTTTATTGATAGCTCTTTGTGATAGAGAAGAGATTGATGATAGTTTGAGATTACACGGCAGGCATTGGCCTTACGGACGAGGTGTGTTTGTAAGTGATGACAAAAGTGTTGCTGTATGGATCAACGTGCACGACCATATTCGTGTACTAGTATCATCATCACAAGAGTCACCAGGAGAGATTGGTCTACCATTTAGTAAATTAACGTACATCATGACTTATCTACACGAGAAATTTGATTTCGTGTACCATCCTAAACTAGGACACTTATCCTCCAGGCCAACATTCATAGGGACAGGCATTCGTATAAGCCTGATTGTAAATTTTCCTGGACTTTCAAAGGACCCTGACAATATGAAACATTTATGTGCCATGAGAGGTCTCCAATACCGTGAAACATTAAGCACAGATATCGCTAGAATCAGCAACTATCAGTGTTTAAGTATGACTGAAACAAATTGTTTTAATGATTTTACTACGGCCGCTTCTAATTTACTTCATCTCGAAAAGGATTTATCTATGCAAAATTCAGCACACATTGCAACAATGCTGACAAATATATTTCGCAGGAAGAGAAGCAGCTTGACTGGTCAAGAGAGTCCAGAAAAAAGGGAGAAGTTATAAAAATCACAATTATAAATGTTAATCTTACAATTATTCACTTTCACACGTGCAATCACAGTTCACTATTAATTTTATCGAATGTTGGAAAGATTGTAGGTACTGAAACTGTATCTACGAATGGTTGTGGCTGAGCGGCATCTAAATGTATATTTGCATCTATAAAGTTTTAGGTCAGTACTATATTATTATTCTCCATTCAATGTGCGGTGACGTGTTCGTGTGAGTTTCACTAGAGTAATTTCATCCTAAACGTTCACGCTTACACATTAATCTTACTGCACGCTCACCATCAACAATTCCTGTCTTTCCAACATTAGATATTATCATATTAATGGTGTGTGTAATATTTGTAGTCCAATTTAATTTGTTATTTAATTCTTCTCATAGTAGATATGTAAACAAGTAAAAATATTGATAAACGTTCCAAATGTCGTACTTAAAAACATTGGAGCGTTTATAAATAAATCCTACGACATTAATTTCGAAAAGGTATTTGTATCTGTGTACAGTTAACTTTCAATGGATCGATAATAATGGGCCATATCAATTATGACTGCCGAGTGCTAATATAGCCTTTCTTTCTGTCCCTCATGGGAGTTTAATAGCCCACCCACTGCCCCCATCAGGTGTTCACGTTGGCGTAAAAACTCATGTGTTTGGTATATTCTCACGCCCCATCCCCCACCCACCCACCGCACTGAAGGCCGTCACAATGAATAATTGATCGGTTTCAGGTACAAACCACATCGACAACGACCACATGGACATTCCCATCTTTCGAACCGAAGAGGGCAGATATCTTGCTAAGTGTAAGCTCCTATTAAAGTTTTTAATAGTTGAACAAAATGGAAATAGTGCATGATAAAAAGGACGTTCATATAGACGATGTGTTTTCAGCTCTCGGCGATCCTTTAATCAAAGGTCTAACCGAGGTGGCTAGCATAAAACCTAAAGATCCGGTCGCATTCTTGGCAACTTTTCTTCATAACTTTCCTGAGCGGGAGAAGCCAATGCTAGGTCAACAGGTAAGAACTACAAACATTTCAATTTACTGAGTCAGCATTAGCCTTAGTTAAGATCAAAACAGCGTCTTATCACCATATATCTACTACACTCAGGAAACCAACATCATGGTAACGCAAGGAGCAGCTGAAGTGGAGAACGAACAACCACCACCGGCAGCGCCAGCGCACGTTCCAAAAAAGGAGATCAGGAACCGCACGGCAACGCGACCTAGCCGGCCGATTGATGTGGTAACCGTAGAGCCACAGGCTATCACCAGCCCTGATGCTCCGGAGACCGCGTTCAGTAGCGCCACTAGGGTAAGATTCAAATACACCTTTCAATAAATTTAAGTAACGTATGAAATTAAGCAGATATTTTAAAAAAGTATTCGTATAAAAATAAATCAACTATTTTGTAGGATGAACATGGACAATCAATGCTTCACTTCGCTGCAGCTCGAACGCATGCACGGAACGCTTTGTTTCAACTGCTACAGGAGTCAGACATCAGTTTGGGATACAGAGATGAACTGTATAGGACAGCGCGAGATGTTTCTATTCAAGCTAACATGCCAGAAAATACCAGTGAGATTGATAAATGGGTGTTACATCTAGCAGCGAGAGGTAAGGACATTAACAAACTTAAACAAAGTCAAATGTACATCAAACAACTTCAAAAATACTGATGATATCGTGTTATGTTAGGAAATACAGAAAAAATCATGGAATTGCTTATGGAAGGGTATGACCACATACTTGATGTGGTAGATGAAGAAGGAGTTTCCATAACAGAAGTGATTGCTCAACGCGGCGATAGCGAGATGGGCAACTTACTCGCTTCTATACCTGCTTTTGAGGTAAATATTTAACTAATTTCTAAGCTGTAACTTTTATTTACGACAAAAGAACGTGAATACAATACAAGAAAAGACATTCTGTATTTTTGTGCCAATTATTTTTACCTTAACATACAATGTTGTATAGGAATCGCGAGAGTCTTTACACGCGGCTGTTCGAAGAGGAGACCTAGGCGCCGTACAGAGTGCCTTGTCTGGAGAGGGAGCTAAGACTCTCGCCCGAAGCCAGAACACCTTCGGTAGAACAGCTCTGCATGTCGCTGTGTTGGCCCAGAACGAAGACATTGCCGCGTACTTGGCACAAACTTACCCAGAACTTCTTCGCCTCGGAGATAATGTGAGAAGGCAAATTTTTCCTACTATTGTAATTTTTTTAGTGGGAGTCCTTTATCTATGAGTATACAAAAATATATCACCATCTGCCTTAACAAGTATCGTGATTTATAAGTACCTACTTACCTATACAAAAAGCACTTCATAGCCCACCCTCTACGAAGTAATAATCGCCGCGGTGTGAATTTATTAAAACATCTTGTTATACTCTTAATGGTTTTCATTTTACAGTTAGAACGCACGCCACTACACTATGCGATGGGAGTGGAGAAGGTGGAATCCTTAAGCAGAGTCCTGATTCGAGCTGGATCGAAACGTGTCCTAAAAGACCTTAAAGGTCGCCAAGCCACCTATTACTTCATGAACAAGTCCGAAATTTTGAGACTTAAAGAAGAAGAAGAAGTTTACTGATATTACCCTAAAATACTTGTATAAAATCCCACCGAAAATGAAACAATAATTTGTAGTTCAAAATTAGATTTAGGCGTCAAAGATGGCTGTGGTTTGTATGAAAGATTTTATAAAAGCGTGCTGTTGAGGTAGTTAGTAGGACATTACGTTGCTTCTTAACGCACATCTTGCAATTTGCAACATTTTAGTTTTAATTAAATAATTAGATACTTATCATAAGTAAATAATTGCGTGCCGAATATGTAGTAGGTATTTATGAATTTTCTATGGGTATTTATGTAATAATATACTTGACGGGACCCTAATATATACCTTAAAATTAGTTACTAAAATAAAACTATATGTCTAAATATTAAACTTTGTTTTATTTTATGAGCTTTTAAGATAATCACAATAATAATTCCAATGTAATAAACAAACTGCAACAAAAAGTAAAGCTAGTAAATAATTAAGAATAGAAAATTTATTCTAAAATTTGAGTACATCAATATTACTAAACAATAAGCGTAATTATAAGAAATTGTAATTTTGACGCGCACACAAAGACTGGCCTAAATATTAGGCAATTCCTAAAAATAATTACAATAATAAATTGTAGGTATGCCTATTTCAAAACCGAATCTGATCGTTAGGTGTTAAGTTTTATGAAGTTTAGCCAAAGCGTGCTATGATCTGATTGTTGGTAAACACGTCTGGCCGAGAACATAACTAAATAATCTAGAAAATGTTAGGGAGTTCGTGATCTTGATTGATCACTAATTTTTCATTTTCTTTAAGATCAAGCAGCTCGTACTTTCGCCAAAGTAAACCACGTTTGCAAAATCAACCTAACCAAGCACGCTTCGTCAGGTTGTTGGGCAAAACTAATTAGAACTGACACTGAGTCTATGTTTATCATAACATAATAATAACAGTCAATAGTCTTCACATGTGGGATACTGCCAAGGTACTGGGTTTATATACATTTCTGACACGGATCCACGCATACCTAAAATTAAGAGAAATTATAGGTATTATTAGCCTAATAGTCTCGAAAAGTGCTGACGACAGATGGGGGTGCAAATAATGGATTCTAAACAAAAATATGGTACCGCAAGGCCTTCGAAATTTAGCGCCAAAGAATATTATTCCCGAATTCTCCCCCAGAGCCGGAAATAAAACTAGAATTTCCCCTAAAAAGAATCCCCCAATCTGGCAACAGTGACGAAACAAAAAGCACTACCATGTAAATTGATTATTAAGCACTCGTCCAACCACCGGCGAGTAGCGAGCAAATATCAACTATTTCTCGCTCAAGAAACGTAAAATATATAAAGATCACATGTAAACAAAAAAAAACAGTAGGTATAGGACGAGTTATCACAGCTTGAACAAACAGCGATCAACTATTTGATAATAGTTGATCGCTGATTGTAAACGTACAATACATGTAGATCCCATGTAAATAAAAGAGATACAGTTTAAGTAGAGTTATCGCCGGCAGCAGCATAAACAATCAGCGATCAACTATTATTATCTATATGTATTTCTTTTTTGTACGGGATCTATTGTACGGTTCTTGGATAAGAAAATATTTGACAGCTGCTCGCTTTCTCGCCATTGATGGGACAAGTGCTTTAAGGAAGGAACCCACTCACCCTAGGCAACGCTTAATCGCATAATACCAGAATCGCTAAATATCAGATTCGCAATATACCAGACTCTCAAAACACCAGATTCGCAAAATACCAGTTATGCAAAATACCAGATACGCAAAATAGCAGAAGTACAGTCGTAATTAGTTGAATTCAGACTATACTGTAATAATATTATAACTTCATCAGAGTGAAAATTTCAAAGCATTTGCTACGATAGATAAAATGAGATCGTTATACAGAAAAGGTCGTAACCTTATTTATTATAAACTGCACTGGCCACTTTTGCTTTAGAAAATAAGATGATAATCAGATGACACTTATCTTTCTAACATTGTCGTTGGTGTACTATTGCAAATATTTTGTTACAATATTTATATTAAAATGAACAGTGGTCAGAAATTAAAGTTCATAAAAAGCAATAAGGGAAAACCAGCACTCCTCTGTGATGGTTACCGCTATAATTTTGTTTTAAAAAATAAATCTGGGTCTACAAATTGGCGCTGTTATAATCAAAAGACTTGCAATACATCGGTTACTCTAAATAAAGACAATGAGATTGTAAAAAAACCTTCCCATATTTGTAGTGCTGATTATGTGCGTAACTTAATTGATGAAACCATTGATGCATGTAAAATAGAGGTATGCTCTGATTTTCAATCTGTCCAAAAAATATATGAAAAGAACTTTTTTAATGCGCTACCTAAATTTGAAATGATAAAAGCAGAACATGAAATACCGAACTTTGCTAGTAAAAGAGATACCCTTTATAGAACCCGCAGTAAATTTCTTAAATTAAAAAGCACTTCTTTCAAAACACCTGCACAAGTTAAGTTGCCAGACCATATTGTTGATAACTTCTTTTTATACAGTGATGGGCATGAAGACCAAATTATAATATTTGGGACTTCTAGCGCCAGAGAGTTGATTATGAGAAATTATGTGTACTACGGAGACGGGACTTTCAGAATAACGCCAAAACCATTTTATCAAGTATATACACTCAATGTTGACTTATCTCCCAACGCGAATGTTGTATCATTTGTACCAATAATTTACGTACTGCTTCCTAAAAAATGTCAAAACACAAACGTCTATTCTACATTTTAAAAGAACAGTTCAAGATGAACATAGCGGTGTATAAATGTGATTATGAAATAGCTGTAATACAAGCTGTCACTGAAATATTTCCAAACGCTCAAATTAAAGGTTGTTACTATCACTACATGCAAGCTATATATCGCATGAGTAAAAAGCTAAATTTCGGAAAAAGGACTGAAGAACGGCGTGTCGTCACACTTTGCACAATTTTAGCTTTATTGCCCAAACATTTGATACCAGAGTCATATTTACATATATGCGAAATAGCACCAAAAACTGACATATTTTATAAATTCAAAGAATATTTTGAAAGTCAGTGGTTACAAAAAATAACTGCAGATATTTTTTCTTGCTTTGGAGAAAAAAATCGTACAACAAATGCTATAGAGGGATGGCACAGACGCATAAATACTAAGATTCCGCCTAAACCGACACTATTTCAGTTTATTATATTATTGAAGAAAGAGGCACTTTTACAGGATGTAAAAATAAAGAAGAATGCTGTTTTTTCTCCAGGCCAGAAGCGAAACTTAAAATTTATCGAGAAAGATGACAAAATTAATAAAATTATTACAGCTTGCGTCACTAATGAAATCGCGGTAGAAGTGTGCCTACAAAGATTGGAATTACTAATTAGGAATGATTATTATTAATAGCCTATTTGTCTTTAGTCTTAAGGTAATGTCAATTGTTTCAATTAAATTTCGTTTTGACTGTACAAAATCTGCTATTTTGCGTGTCTTGTATTTTGCATAACTAGTATATAGCGATTCTGGTGTTTTTAGAGTCTGGTATATTGCGAATCTGATATTTAGCGATTCTGGTATTATGCGATTAAGGGCTAGGCAATACCCTCAATACAACAATCGAAATAGATTGACAGACAGACCCTCAGCTGAAATAAGTGGAAGGTACTCTCAACAACTCATGGCAGGCGCCTCCGGACCACTTCCAAGAAGTAACACTTAGAAAGAGTCATCCTTAGGACAGTTCGATAGCGACTGAGCTGAATCTATCGACTGTGATGAGTTATTTGAAGTTTCATTTCTACAAAATTTACAAATATAACTTTCTTGTTGTTGTTGTTAATATTGTATTTAGTGTATTCCCTCCATATTTTAATCTCTAAGATTCACAGATCGAGGGTGAGTGGTGGTTTCTCTCCTTAATAATCAATTTAAGACGGATTTCCGCTATCTGACGCCTGATTCAATCAGTCATGCCTACACTTTTGTTTGTTTGTTGTTTGACTTAACGGGGCTGTAATATCGCGCTTGGTTTCTTGATTGGGCCATTGTGCGCACTACATATGAAGGGGTTATAAGTTTAGTAGAGGTCTACTTACTAAGTTCTCCCTGGTTAAGTGGCACAGGCAGCGGCTTGTTTTTGCTTGTTCGCAACCAATCTTGGTACGCCTGCTTACCGCTCATGCGCCGACGCTCAACTTCCATCGCCGCTCGTGCAGCTTTTTGCTCCTCGCGAGTTTTCATTGCTGAGATTAGATTCATGTTCAGTCAAATTCCATAATCTGGGTCTTACTTACATGAGTAGTTTAGGCTTAGGTTAGTAGGCATGGGCGTAGCCATAGGAGCGATTTTGAAAATTATCCAATGGTACCCAGGAGAAGCCACGTCATAGAGATAAACTACCTATGTGGCGCAGTGGAAGTGTGTGCGTGTGTTATGTCCCGTTCTCGTTATGTCCCGTTCTCGTTATGTCCCGTTCTCGTTATGTCCCGTTCTCGTTATGTCCCGTTCTCGTTATGTCCCGTTCTCGTTATGTCCCGTTCTCGTTATGTCCCGTTCTTGTTATGTCCCTTTCGCTTTACGTCCCTTTCGCTTTATGTCCCTTTCGCTTTATGTCCCTTTCGCTTTATGTCCCGTTCGCTTTTATGTCCCGTTTGCTTTATGTCCCGTTCGCTTTATGTCCCGTTCGCTTTATGTCCCGTTCGCGTTATGTCCCGTTCGCGTTATGTTCCTTTCGCATTATGTCCCGATCGCAATTTGTTGATAGGTATATTATTCTACAGTCTTTTGCCCGTGGTGACGTTTTTCTTTATTTTTTTATCAAATATATAGTTGGGTATAAATACTCGATGAAAAGTCCATATATCCCTTTTGTGGTACGCGTAAAAGAGTGTCAAACAAGCAAACTAATATAATCAATTTCGCAATATAACCTTCCATTTATTATTTATACCTAATTTTGAAGAACCCTACGCATGTTTTCTGAGACTAAGACATCGTTGCACACCTAAACAAAAAGAAAATATATGTAATATTATCTATACTAATATTATAAAGCGGAAGAGTTTGTTTGTTTGTTTGTTTGTTTGTTTGTTTGTTTAAACGCGCCAATCTCAGGATCTACTGGTCCGATTTGAAAAATTCTTTTTTGTTGGATAGCCCATTTATCGAGGAAGGCTATAGGCTATATAACATCGCGCTACGACTAATAGGAGCGGAGAAGCGACGAGAAATGTTTCAAAAACAGAGAAATTACGCATACGAAGTTGCGCGGGACAGCTAGTAAGAAATAAAAGAGTAAGAAAAATAAATACTTGCCTACACTATTTCCCATTACATCGAAAAATGGTCTTTAAAAGATCTATTTAACAACACTCCACACGATGACCCCATAGGTTAGGAAAAATATATCATATCCCCACTTAGCGTGGGGGAGGTATTGCCCACAATTGAAATTATTCACGCGATTAAGACCCGCAATATATTTTATTTTCGTAAGATGTACCCCAATTAATTTCTTAAGATTTTATTTTACCACTTTGTAATTAATATATATATCCATGCCAAATTACAGCTATCTAGTACTAAGGTCGCTGAGCTAACCTGGGGACATACGGAGGGACATAGCGAAGCTATAAAGGTTCCTTGTTTTACTACGGAATCCTAAAAATAGAGATCAGATCCGCGAGCAAAACAGTCGAATAAATATATTGCAAACGAGATAAATTACACAAGGGACATGTTGTGAAAGGGACATATCACAAACGGGACATATTGCGAAAGGGACATATCGTGAATGGGTGGGACGTACGAACGGGACATATCGCTAATCCCTATTTATGCCTGTTGAACTAAATATCGTGTAATAATATGAAGGATATCATCTTGTTTCTGACTTTTTGCAGACCGTGTTTTTTTTTAGTTTTTAATTCCATAGCACATTTTAAATCAAATGAGCTACCGCTTATATTTATAAGAGCTTTATCTCTCGTTTACACGTTTTTCAACTTGTTAACTACACTACTAGTATAGTATCATATTATCTGTGACTACTCTATAAAACTAATTCTAAAAGCTGAAATAGGTTCCTAAGACTAATTTTACCTTTTATGTCTTCCTGTTTCTTGCGTACCCACATAGCCAGTTTCTCCTCCTTATCTCGCTCCCGCTTATTTCGTTCTTGCTCTAAACTCTCGTTGGCTCTATATTTGCGCATAATTTCCTCAGCTTTTTGCCGCTCTTTTTGAATGCGTTTCCTCTCCAGCCAGTCTTGATACGACTTCTCTCGTTGTTCTTTTGAAGTAGTCGCGCACACCTGCTGCCTTGCCTTTTCAAGACGGGCTTTTTCTCGTTTCTTAAATTAAAAACAATAATAATTATACAAATTATAACCTGACTGCTTCAAATGAATCTGAAAAAGTATCTCACTCTCACAATAGGGATGTTAACTGTCATGTCAAATAAGTCTTTTTATGAAATGTCAAAACAACAAGCTCTATAGAAATGTGTCTATGGAATAACAATATAATGACAACAATATAATGACGTCATAAGTTCCTATCGTCAAATATTTCCTTTTAATATCAGTTTTCATGCATTAAAATTCAAAAACATGTTAAATTGTAAAGAACACTTATTTTCAGAACATTTTAAGTTCTACTATTACCTGATTAGTATAAAATAATTTACTTTTATTGTAGTCAACTACCCAATTAGACTAACGATATCTATAGATTAGTACTTAAGTAGTTATATGACACGACACCTGTCAAGCAAAAATCCATCGAGCCGTTAGGCTACAGAGCGTGCCAAAGTAATACCTACATACATAACCATCTTTCTGGCACAGTCGGGTACAGTCCTACAATTAAAAATAGCAGATCGAAAGACCATGGTCTTTATTAATAATAGATAGGTACTTACTTCTTGATTTTTTCGCTCCAACCATTTTTTATACGCCTCTTGCTTTTTTTGTTCACTTTTTTCCTTTTCTAATTTAGCTGTTGCAGAAGTAGATACGGACACAACTGATAATCTAAACGTATCTGCCCCCTCTTCGCGATAAGTGAGGTCGAAACGAGGCGTCTCTTCATTACCATCGTTTTCCAATTTCCCTGGCTCTAATAATCTACATGATTTTCTCTTAATACTGCTTGATGAACTCGACTCGTGACCACTCAAGAACGGTGTGGAGTTGCTCCTATAGGTACTGTGCGGATGAGGAGTCACATCGGAGACATTAGAATCCACCTCAATGGACGTCAGAGAATGCGTAGATTCTACAGGCTCAATGTAAATAGCAGGATTTATATACCGTGTCTTACTCTGTCTCGAAGTAACGGATTCGGAATCGCTAAAATAATGTACATTTTCACCAGCCGCGTCAAAAATGTGATTAGAATTTTTTAATTTCAAATTTTCTCTGGATGTGTTCCTGGCGCTGTCGCCAAAATGACCTTTATTAATATCACTCGCCATAATCACAAATATCTTTAACAAATTATTGTCATTAATATAATCAGAAATACGACTTCGCTAAGCAAAAGAAATAGAAAAATACAAGATGGGGGAAAGGGTCTGTCAAACTCTTTAACTTTTCTAATTCTGAAAATAAAATTGCAACATGACATTTATTAGCGACCAGTACCTAAACTCTATAGATAAAAAAACTTTTTAACCTTTTACCAAGATATCGCGCATAATGTGTACCCTTTTTAGACTTCCGTAGCCAAAATGGCAAAATGGAACCCTTATAGTTTCGCCATGTCCGTCTGTCCGTCCGTCCGCACCTTAGCTCAGAGACTGATAATACTACAAAGTTGTCATTTTGCATGGATATACTTAATAGGTACTTACGCTGACAAAGTAGTCGAATAAAATCTTACAAAAAACTTTTTTTAGGATACTTCCCCTACATGTAAAATGGTCTACCCCATCGTGTCGGGTATCATTTAGTCTTTTACAAAATATTAAAGGGTTGTGAAAATCATTTATTGATTTACATTGACTCTACCAAAAAGTTTTGGATCCTTATCCAAAACTTTTTGTAAGAGTCTAGTGTCCCCTCTTCCATGTCGGCTAAATGGTTGCTTCCGGAGATGTGAAAAAATCAAGGTAGTAGTATAAATAATGAATTTAAACGGAAAACGATCACATCTAAGTAGGATTTACAAGTTTACGATTGCACTGAAAATTACTTATTTATCGTTGCTTCGTATGAAACGAAACAACATAAAACCCACTTCTTACACCGCATTATTGTACCTACTGGGCAGTTACGGAACCCATTGTGCATGGCCCGACATGCTCTTATCCGGTTTTTCTGTATATCATTTGATTGATACCCATTTGTACCGTAGTATCATACATATGTCTAATACTAAGTTATGATATATATATATATATATATATATATGATAAGCTTTTCGGGTAGATATTTATTAAAAAAAAACAATCAGCACAAACAAAATTCAAATCTTATAATTAAATCAAAAAAACGTTACACTGATTCAAATATTCGAACAACTGATAGACCGTTTTATTTAAATTACCACCAACAAAAATTATAACAAAGTAAGCTATAGGCTAAGGTGAACGTCCGTCCGATCCGATAACCGTGCCGCAACTGAACGAGCAGCGGCTCTGCCTCGCCGCGCCGTCGTCGCCATTGCCCCACTCCGGCGCTTGTCAATCCCTCCTTATGTCATCGCACGATGACATCACCGTAAAGCCACGCCGCTCAGGGAATTAATCCGCTAACTATATATATATATATATATATATATTATTAATGATAATAGTACCTAAGTTAACCCTTTTGAAAAACCTTTGATGCAGCACAAAATACCTACCGCCTGACGACGAGGCATTAAAATGTGCAAAGGTTGAGACACAAAAACACAAAAAGAAATACGAGTACCTTTCTATTTATTACTAGCTGTCGCTCGCGGCTTAGCCCACGTAGATGATTATGACATTTTTTCCTAAGACTAACGGTCTTTAAAAAAATCTAATTATAGAAAAAAATAATTCGAAAATTTTAAAACACTCCTGCCCTTGTAAGTAACAAAAACCGTCTAAAGCTGACTTTTCATTTACATTAATACGACCAAAGTTTTTACGGCCAAAACTGCATCAAATTGATAGATTTGATTACCCTGAACTCGAAAACACCAATATCAGACTTTTTCACGTAGCGTTTGATCTAGTAGAATTTTAAAATTTGTCATAAAAATTACCGAACTGTATCTTAAGCAATCTGTTTGATTTTCGTACTGTAGTTAAATGTATTATGTTCGTAAACTTTCGCGATTTGTACGAACATTTCGACCGTATTGCAACGACTGTGGTCACGGGTATACTCAGTCGGCCAATAAAACTAAGGAATTTAAAATAAAATATTTACTTGATTAAGCCCCGTTAAATGATAGGTATAAGATACAGAAAACATGTTTTTTAACAATCCGTAATGTAGCACGAATTCAGAAAAGCACTTAAAAAATGTCGGACCATGCTCAGTGTGGGGTTCTGCAGCCTTGAATAATTGCATCAGCGGAAGAGAGTAGGTGCGTTCATGCCACTAACGCCCTTTTGTTGTAAAACGCAGTTTTTCAGAAATAACTCAATGACAGTACCTACATTGGATTGTGTCCGAAATAATTTTAGTTTAAAGCATTTATTATGTTGTTTCTCATATTTTATAGTTGACACAATTTGTGCAACTTTCAGAACCTATTTTTTTTTTTACCACGCAAAAAAGTTTATAACAAACCTTAAAATGTATTTGAAAGACCTGCCGAATGATGTATTGCCACACGTAGATGTTTGCTGAAAAAAAAAAACTTTCAGCTTATGGGGTGCCCCCCCCCCCCCCCCCCCCAAAATATTTATTTTTATAATTTAGCTATTATATAATATAGACTAACTTTTCCACTAAATGTCATCAATATTCATTGAGTCGTCTTTCGAGTAAAATGCCCGTGACATACGGACGGACAGACAGATAGACAGATAGACAGATGGACATGACGAAACGGAACCCTAAAAAGACACTAGTTTAGGTTTTTTTCTGTCCTGGAAAAAAGAGCTTTGAAAGAGTAGTGTGATTTAATTATTTTTTTTCAGTTTCCTGGCACGTCAGATTAATGAGATATCCTTTAGCCTAGAGAAACCAGCTTAATTGTTGCAATACTATAAAAGATTGCAATAACTAAGCTGGTTTCACTAGATCATTTTAATTTTTTAAACTTCTATAGAGACTATTACAGAAATTAAAAAAAATAAAACCAGCATATTTATTGAAATATTAAAAAAGAATATGTGTTAATCATCATCAAATCAAAATGTTGTATGAGAAAAATATATTTAGAAAAATTTCAATTAAATTAGAATTAAACGTTTATTTAATATACTTTATATCCCACAGTTAATTTTATTCATAAAATGTTGACCACTTTTCTGACATAAAAACTCTTTAGAAAAAACCCTGAACGCGTTGTTGAACTGACCTCGAAGTGCGTTATAAGCTCTTCGAGTATATTTAGCCCATAGGCTGCATGTGTAAAAAGCAGTACGGTATGCACGTAAAAGCGTGATCTTTACGGCAAGACAGCAGCGTGCAAACCGGGCTAGCATGTTCGCTCTCACGGACAACGCCCTTCGATCTCGCTCAATATCGGCATCGTCGTTGATGCCTAGTTTACACGTATTAAGTGGTTAAGTCGTCAACTAAATTTTAACTAAATTTTAAGTGAATTACTGTTAAGTAACTGTTTACACGTGTTAAGCTTAAACGTACTCTTTAGTTCATAAAATCATAATGGACGATCAAGAGGGTGTTGAAGTTCTAAATTCAGTAATCAACACTAATATTATAAAGATAAATGATTTGTATTTTTGTATGTATCGAATAAACTTAAAAACTAGTGGACCGATTTTAAAAATTCTTTCTCCATTAGAAAGCTACATTATCCGGGAGCTATACATTATTGTCAAAAAGTAGAGATCGTAGCTAGATCGATTTATCGCCCCCGAAACCCCCTGAGTACTAATATTCATGAAAATCGCTGAAGCCGTTTCCGAGATTCAGATTATTTATTTAGATTATATTATATTTATAAACAAGAATTTCTCGTTTATAGGTTTAAGATTTGCCACCTTGCCATTATATCTATTGTGTTTTTCAAAATCTTTCGAAAACAATCAAAATAATTAATCATAGGCAAAAGCTTCGAACTAAATTAATTGTTCCTGTCCAAACAAGAACTAAATGTCAAAATTTCCCGCTCATCGCCCCCGCGCGCGGTGTGGGAGGGTGGGTTACTTAACCAAAAATAGAATCAATTCTATTCCACTTGCTCACTTAACCACTAAATCGTTACTTAACACTTACGACTTAAGAGGTATTAAGTGGCTGTTTACACGCTGCAATTTAGTTAAAATTTAGTTAAAATTTAGTTAATTACTTAACCACTTAATACGTGTAAACTAGGCATGAGGTCGGGTGTCAATAGGTGACCAAGGTACTTAAATTTAAACACTCGCTGCAATTAATTGCCTTTAAGTATACCTGCGGAATATTCTCTATCTTATCTCCTCCTTCAAAGAACATGATCTACAACTTTTTACAATTATATGGCAAGCCCTAACTGACTAATTCATCAACGCAGAGCCTATTACCGCTGGGGCTACAAACCTAAAATTTTGAGAGTTGATGCCTCTTTGTTGTAGGCATTCACTACTACTAATACTACTACTACCTTTCAGAAATTGGAAAATAAACCCCTAAAGGGGTAAAATAGAGGTTGCAAGTTTTTAAGGAACTCCGGCAGTTTGAAATTAGATCAGTAAAATTTCGTATTAGGCTTATGGATTATTAAGATACACGTGTTCCAGCGTTTTTTTAAAATCAGCCCTAATACAAATAATAAGGACGTAAAATAAAGTTGCAAGTTTGTGAGAAACTCCGTGACAAGATTGTGTGAAATTTCGTAAGTTTTGAAGTTACGATCTGTGACTTTTTGGTTTGAAATATTGAAATACATAGGTGTTTCAACGTTTTTGGAAAATCAACCCTATAAGAGTGTAAAATAGGTGTTGCAAGTTGGTATGAAACTCCGACGGTTTTGTAGATAATATGTGAAATATGTTAGATAAGTGAAATTTCGTTTTAGAAACACGTTTCAGCGTTTTTGTAAAATCAACTCCGTAGGGGGTAAAATTCTTATAAAAGGTATACATTCTTATGAAACTCTGTCAGTTTTGAAGTTAAATTTATGTAATTTCGTATTTGACTTTCTAGTTTAAAATAAAGAAACCACGTATTTTAACGTTTTATCGGCAGCGAAAATCAATCCTGGGTAAAATCATCTACGTGGGCGAAGCCGCAAGCGACAGGTAGTATACCTACTTTATGCCATCAGAAAGTATTTATCTGGATGATAGTGAAAACGCATCAAAGTCCGCTTCGTAGTTTAGAAAATCTAGGCGTACAGACAGAACAAGCGACTTTATATTATACTAAGAACCTACATGCAGCAAAATCATAGAAATATAACAATTCACGTAATGATGAAATGAGAAATTATTACGAAGAGTAATAACTGGTACTAAGATGGCCCCATTTCTCAAGTTTCGGACCCGAGAAACAGGGCGTGATTGGGCTGGAATTAAAATCAAATTGTCCCACCAGACTAAGCAGGGACCTTTTACATGCAAAGATGGACATCTTTGTGTGGCTGATATAAATGTGAGTGCGAGACCAGGTTTGATATTTCCAGTTTGGAAAACACCAAAATTCAATTTGATAAATAACAAACTATGTATTTGATACCTACATAAAAACTCTCATTTCCAACTCGACAGATTTTTAAGTCGTCAGATTTGCAAGTCGACAGATTTTCAACTCGTCAGATTGTCAGGCTGTCGTTAATTGTACAATTGTATACACATTTTCTTATTATTTTCCTTATATATATTTCCTTCCAACGTGATTTTTATAAACCATTTAAAACTCATTACAGGAAACCTACATCTCATTAGGTGTCATAGAACCTACTTGCTTGAATGTAAATTTGTAGCCTTATTTAATTTAAATAAAATATATGTACATAAAGTCATTTTCTTCTCACAATTTATTGTCAAACGCGTCTTAGTCAAGGAACATAATACTCTCGTCTTAGTTAAAAATGAATGAAAATAATGAATTAGTGTTTGTGACTAGTCAAAGGCAACGAAAAATATTACTAAATGATGGATACAAGTACAATTTTATTTTAAAGAATAAGTCCGGCAGTGCAAATTGGCGCTGTGTTAAACGAAATATTTGTAGTGCATCTGTAACCACGCGAGATGGTAAGATATTGAAGCAAAGCCTTCATAACTGTAATCGGGATAGGACTTCAACATATTTAGATAAAGTATTTGATGACTGTAAAGCCGAAGTGCAAACGAACATGGAACCCATTCCTAAAATCTTTGAAAAACACTTTACTGAATTAAATAAACAAGAAACGCAATTAGATCCAAATATCCCGAAATTTTCTTCTAAACAGTCTACGCTCTACAGAACAAGATACAAATCTCTTCAATTAAAAAAAAGTTATTTTAAAAGTGCAAAAGAAGTAAAGTTACCAGATTCTTTCTTCTTCGATTTTGTGAAGTACGAGGATGGTGAAAAGGATAAAATAATAATATTTTTAACACCATTAGCAAAACAGTACATTACAAAAATTTCAAATTACTATGGAGATGGAACGTTCAGAATTTGTCCTAAACCATTTTATCAACTTTATTCCTTACATGCAAATATGGGCGACAGTAACGAAGATGCTAACTTTATACCATTATTATACGCCTTGTTACCTAATAAAACCCAAGAAGTATATACAAGGCTATTCACAATATTACGAGACAGATTTTCCCTGCATATAGTTTACTATAAATGTGATTTCGAACTAGCCGCCATTAATGCGGTAAAAGCAGTTTTTCAAAATGTTTTGTTATATTTGTATCAAAACTATATTTGAGGACCTACTAGCGCTATCTAGTTTACGGTATGTAAACTAGAACATTTGTAACTAGATTAAGGTAGAAAGAAATAAAGTCATTCTGCACTGAATAACCGACGTGTTTGTACTTTAGGTTATGGGACTCACGCTTAAATAAGTTTTTTTTTTCCGTTGAGTGATAAACACATTTTAGTCGCAGTCGTGTTGTGCAAAATCAAGATGTCAACAAATTATTTAGCCAGTGTGCCTAAACTAAAAGGCAGAGAAAATTTCGACGAGTGGACATTCGCGGTTGAAAATGTGCTAGTATTAGAAGGCACGTTACATTGTGTAAAGCCAGTGGAGGACAAGATCATAAAAGCCGAAGACGATGCGAAGACGCGGGCTAAGTTGTGTTTAACTATCGATCCGGCTTTGTACGTGCACATCAAGACAACGAAAACTTCGAAAGAGTTGTGGGATAGACTCAAATCCCTGTTTGACGACTCAGGTTTTTCGAGGAAGATTTCGTTATTACGTCATTTGATATCTATACGGCGAGAAAATTGTGAAGATATGTCCACCTACGTGACTCAGATTGTGGAAACATCACAAAGGTTGAGTGGAACTGGTTTTGAAATAACTGATCAGTGGATCGGATCATTGATGCTCGCAGGTTTACCAGAGAAATTTACGCCGATGATTATGGCTATCGAGCATTCCGGTATTGCGATTACGGCTGACGTCATCAAGACGAAGCTGTTGGATTCCGAGCCGTTACACGTCATAGGTATGACATCGAACGAGACACAAAATACTGAAGCGGCGGCGTTTGCTTCAAAATGGGCGAAACAAAAAGTTCGACCTGGCAACACCAATCAGAGCGGATACGGCGGGAAATCAACGTCGAATGTCAAAATGACAGGTGGAAATAAAAACATAACCTGCTACAAATGCAAATCTCCGGGTCATTATCGAAATCAATGTCCGATGTTGGAAAAAATAAACAAAAATAAGTCGTCAAATGCATTTAGTGCTATTTTCTTGAGCGCTAAATATAGTAACGACGAGTGGTACGTGGATTCGGGAGCCAGTGCTCACATGACGGCTAAAGCAAGTTGGTTGCAAGAAGTTTCGAGTCCACAGAAATGTCCCGAAATTATGATAGCAAATCAAGAAAAACTTCAAGTATCATGCAAAGGAAACGTTAAAATATCAACGAAGCAAGGCTATGATATAACAATCGAGGAAGTGTTGTGTGTTCCAAGCCTGACGACAAACTTATTGTCTGTAAGTCAACTGATAAAAAACAACAACAGTGTTTCTTTCTCAGATAGTCAGTGCATGATATACAATGCGAAGAAAGAATTGGTAGCTGTTGCTAATCTTACTGATGGTGTATATAAGTTAGATTTATGTACTACACCAGAGACTACATGTTTTCTTGCAAGAGATAGTGCTTTGTTGTGGCACAGGAGGTTGGCCCACATAAATGCAAGCGACTTGCATAAGATGAAGAATGGAGCCGTGGAAGGTGTTAGCTATAAAGGCACTTTTGATGTCACACGATCAAACTGTATGGTCTGTTGTGAGGGCAAACAATCACGACTGCCATTCCATACAGGCACTAGGGCTACGAAAGTGCTAGAAATTGTGAATGCCGATGTATGCGGACCCATGGAAACAAAGTCGATTGGATTGTCAAAATACTTTCTACTTTTTGTAGACGACTATAGCCGCTTGTCATTTGTCTACTTCATGAAGGAGAAAAATGAAGTGTTCAAATACTTTAAAGAATTCAAGAGCATGGTGGAGAACCAGAAAAATGCCAGTATTAAAACCTTACGAACCGACAATGGTGGAGAATTCTGTTCTAGAATGATGGAAGATTTTTTGAAATCATGTGGTATTGTACATCAAAGAACAAACCCATATTCTCCAGAACAAAACGGCTGTGCAGAGAGAAACAACAGAACAATTGTTGAGAAAGCACGATGCTTGTTGTTCGATGCTAAGCTAGATAAAAGGTTTTGGGCTGAAGCAGTATCCACAGCAGTGTACTTGAAAAATCGCTCTATAGCATCAGGCTTGAATGACAAAACACCATATGAGATGTGGTATGAAAAGAAACCCATTTTGAGTCATCTACGAATATTCGGCAGTCCTATAATGGTTCATGTTCCTAAGGAGAGGAGGACCAAATGGGATAAAAAAGCCCGAAAGTATATTTTTATTGGATACTCAGAACAAGTGAAGGGCTACAGAGTGTATGACCCTGTCAACAATCGGGTTACTACGAGCCGAGACGTAGTGTTAATGGAGACAGCAATGCCAGTGCCAGCAAACACTGAAACAACATGGTGTGTGGAAGAAGGGCTGCCTGCAGGAAATGATCGTTCAGTGGGGGAATATGGTATTCAAGAACGATCAGAAGAAGATACACAAGCAAGCTCTGACAGTGAGTCATCGCAGCTGACATTTTATGAAGCTGACGCTGATGAGACATATGTTCCTGAGTCATTGTCATCAAGCAGCAGTCCAATTGAGTCACCTGTCCATCAGATCTTAGACCGACCTAAGAGGCAGAGACGGAAGCCTGAATGGTACAACCAGACAGGCCTGCTCGCTACTGCAGATACTGAACTGACAGTGAGGGAAGCCTTAAGCAGCCCTGAGAGTCTCCAATGGAGGAAGGCAATGAGTGAAGAGTTGGAATCATTCAGAAAGAATGAAGTGTTTGAGCTTGTTGATGCTCCAAAAGGCGCCACAATTGTTCAGTGTCGGTGGGTGCTAAAGAAAAAGATGAAAAGTGATAGTGAAGTGCAATATCGTGCGCGATTAGTTGCTAAAGGATTTACCCAAAAATATGGACTGGACTATGATGAGACCTTTTCACCAGTTGTACGGCACTCTACATTAAGATTATTGTTTGCGCTAAGTGTAAAACTAGGACTAGACATTACTCAGTTAGATGTTAAAACTGCATATCTTAATGGTTGTTTGAAAGAGGATATTTATATGTGTGCTCCGGAAGGTCTGCCAGATATGGTAGGGAAAGTGCTTAAACTCAAAAAGGCAGTGTATGGATTAAAACAATCCGCCTTAGTTTGGTATGAGAGAGTTAGGGATGTTTTATGTAAGAATAATTTTAAAAACTGTACACAAGAACCATGTTTATTTACAAAAATGTACAAAGATGTAAAAATTATTGTGGCTTTGTACGTCGATGACTTTTTAATATTTTGTAATAAAACAGAGGAGAGTGAGAAATTAAAATGTATTCTAAATTCTGAATTTGAAATTAAAGATTTAGGTCAGGTAAAGAATTATCTAGGTATGAATATTAATGTTCACAAAGATGGTAATAACTATGAAATAACTATAGATCAGCAAAAGTACATAGAAGAATTACTGGTGAAGTTTAATATGACTGACTGTAAAACAGCTGATACACCTATAGAATCTAAGTTATGTTTAACTAAAGCAGAAAAATGTATAGAAGGAATTAGTTATCAAAAACTCATAGGCTGCCTTATGTATCTAGCTGTTATGACAAGACCTGATATTACCTACTCTGTTAGTTATTTGAGTCAGTTCAACACTTGCTACAGCATTGAACATTGGAACTATGCTAAAAGGGTACTTAAATATTTAAAGAAAACTAAAATGTTTTGCTTGAGGTTTAGTAGTAAGGGAGAAAACTTACAGGGTTTTGTTGACGCTGACTGGGCAAGTGATAGCTTAGACAGAAAATCTTATACTGGGTTCTGTTTTGTCATGTCAGGCACAGCTATCTCATGGCAGAGCAGAAAGCAGAGAGTTACAGCTTTGTCAAGCACTGAGGCCGAGTATGTTGCGCTCTCAGAAGCTTGTAGAGAAGCTATATATTTAAGAGAACTATTTTATGAACTAACCGGATCTTTGTTGACAATTAAATTGAATTGTGATAACCAAAGCGCATTGAAGATGGCCACAAACCATCAGCATCACAATAGGTCAAAACATATTGACGTTAAACATCATTTTGTGAGAGAAACAATTAAAAGTGGAAAAGTAGATGTCAATTATTTGTCCACAAATGAAATGCCAGCTGATCTTATGACTAAGGGCCTGGGTACAATTAAACACTATAAGTTCATGGAATTATTAGGTTTATTAAGATTGTAATGTACCGTAAAATGGGGTGAGTAGGGACAATTTTAAACTTTGAATTCAAATTTTAATCATTTTTAAATACCAGAACCTAGTAATGTTTTAATAACATTTATTCCGGCGGGTTAAACTTTAATTTCTTAAAGTTATTTTGCGGTTTCGTATGATAATAACCGAGAAAAATACAAAAATGTGTGCTATCCCAACTCACCCTGCGATTGGGGTCATAAGGGATACTAAGTGGGTGAGTTGGGAATTTCTTTAGGGCTGACACTTTCACCTTTTAATATTATTGATAATTACGTACCTACCTACCTACCTACTGTAGGTACTTAGTAGCTAATTTTAAAGTTGATATAGTGCATGAATCATAATTAGGTAGGTACATGAAAATAATACTAATTATTATAAAAATAATTTATTATAAAAATAACTGAAACAATCCTTCTTTATTTAGCGTCTACAAACTCTTACAAAAATTCTTACTTGCCTATTAGTAACAAAAAACTGGTCCATAGTTGTTAAAGGATATTCAGATTCAGAGCACGTATTTAAAATTTTCGATAATAAATTCTTCAGTTTCAGCAGACAGGGCTGTTTGACCACCGGAAGATTTCATGTGTCGTCATTTGTGGCGACCTAGCACCGACTTTGATATTGAGTATTTGTTTTCGACGGAACTTATAGAAGTATTCAAATTTTCGAGATCTTCAAGTGCTTGTTTAATTACGAGTTCATCGTACTTTTTTCGTGTTTTCGCGCCAGGTTTAGGCTTGTAGACCCTTGGCAATCTGTAAAAAAGTATCGAAATTTACCTATAAATCAAACAATTTTCAACTGCATTAGCACATGTAAGGTATCTAAACATCTTGGGAAAAAAGGTAGGAGAGCAATAAGTACTTACAAAAAAAAAAGATTTATAATCATTGACAACCCTAGGCAAAACCTCCCAACACACCCCACAAGCATCCCTATACACCCAGTTCTCCAGCCAACTAACCCCCGTTATCGTCCCAACTCACCTCTATTATATCCCATCTCGCCCCGTTTGTCAACCCTAGACACCCCAGAATCCCACAAAAATTAGGTTCTTGACCAAAAGTGTTATTTCTTAGAGGTAAATGATAAAATATAACTTACTTTTGTAGTATTTCTGGATCCTTGTAGTGTCAGAAAACGATTTCAATATTTAAATTTCACTCAGGTAGTCGTTAATTGATAAAAATGTAAAAGTTTAAACGAGAGAAAAACTGCCGCTGTTTTTTGCAAAACTTTAACAAGGTTTTTTTTTAATATTGTAGTGGTTTGGATACTTGGTGTTGCTAGGGCGGGAAGAAAAATTATTAAAGTCATAGACAAAACATTTTTACTTGAAATCATACGTTAAAATACCGCACCACAGACATCTAAACAAAATCTGTATTGTTGTCCCTTGACACCCCGCCATCCCTTGTCACCCCATTTTACGGTACCTACCTAACTAGAGTTTACTTTTGTTTAATGTTTAGTTTGTTTTGATAAGTAGGGGTGTTATATTTGTATCAAAACTATATTTGAGGACCTACTAGCGCTATCTAGTTTACGGTATGTAAACTAGAACATTTGTAACTAGATTAAGGTAGAAAGAAATAAAGTCATTCTGCACTGAATAACCGACGTGTTTGTACTTTATGTTTTAGTAAAAGGTTGTTACTATCATTATGTCAAAGCAGTATGGAAAAAATCCAAACAGTTAGGTTTAATCAGTACCAATGAAGGCAAAAATCTAACTAAACGCTGTTCCCGCCTTGCGCTGCTGCCGCCTGTTTTGATTCCTGAAGCATTTTTGTCAATCTTTGATGATTTAACTAATAATGAGTCTATCACACTTTTTCAAAATTATATGTTAAATGAGTGGATTAACAAGATAACCTGTGACATATTTAGTTGCTACAAAGAGTCTTTCAGAACTAATAATAGCGTAGAAGGCTGGCATAGACGCATAAATAATAGAATACCAAAAAACCCATCCATACTGTATTTTATAATGTTGTTAAAAAAAGAAGCATTTTATCAAGATAAACAAATAAAGAACAGTGAGTATCATAATCCTACGAAGAAACGAAGAAAAGCGGAACTTGAAAAAAATATGAAAATAGACCGAATTATAGCAGATGGATTGAAGAGCAATAATAATGTGGATAAAATATTATCTACACTATGTAATGCATTAGATTAATAAAATTTTGAATAATTTTATTTTTACCCTTTTTTTGTTGTAAATAAACTTCTCTTCTACACTGTACTTTTATGATAATATCATGACATTACGTCAAGTTGCAGATCTGACGACTTAAAAATCTGTCGAGTTGGAAATGAGAGCATAAAAATACTTGGAACCTTAACAAACAGAAAGAAAAGAAAACGTGTGTCTTAACGTTTTTTTTTTCTGTTTATTGGGGTCGTCTGACGTCAGGATGTCTGGACCAAATTTATTTGTCATTTTGTAAAAAAATTGTACATTTTAATACGCATACCAAAAAGAGTGCGCGAGGCGGGGACTCCGTACGAGTTTGTATTGGAAAGTAAAAAATCTAGCAAAAAAATTAAGTCTTGCTTTATTTTTTGCTAGATTTTTTCAATAATGTAGTTGCACTTTATAACCAAAATAAATAAACTTGCTTATAAAAGAGATGAATGAGAGGAATCAGCAGCAAAAACAAACAATAGTTATACACATTCATAGAAATGTATTCATTATTATCGACATTGGGTACATTATTATTAAATTAAATATTGACTATAAGCCAATCATATCACTTTCGTAGGAATTCAACCTGAAACATGTTTTATAAGCATTTTAAACAGTAATTTAAAGAATGTATTTAATCAATTTAGAAACATAAGGGATTCACTTCAGTTATTATTAAGTAACAACATAATATTTTAGCTTAATTAAAACCTATTATGAATAGTTTTGGAACAACTGGCGGTACAAGTCGACCACATTGTAGTTTCATAGCAAGTATAACCTATAAAGAAACTGTTGGATGACATGGAAATGTTATGAGCCCTCTACACTTCACCTGTGAATCGCCTACAAACTTAAGAGTGATAATTTTACTTAAAACAATATAAAATTAATTAGAGCAATTCTGTTTGGCCTTTAAATTTTCCCCCTAAAACCATTTAACTGGCGAAACCATCAGGCCAGTAATATCAATTCAGTTGTCATTTGACAATTGAGCGTGAACTGAGGTGACTTTGAAATACGGGCGTGATTGGTTTATCTAATGATATTAAAACCTCACCTGTTACCCCACAAAATTGGCCATGACGATTTCCAAACAAAATGTTTCTTATTGGCCGTATATTCTTATTTATTATTTGATTTTACTTATTGTCTCGCACTGTATGAGTTTTCGCGCTGATAATGTGTAAATGATTGACGGCTGAAGTGTAAAACGCACATTCGAAATGTCATCTCAGCCACATGTAATGATAATATATCTTCCTATGTTTTGTCATGAATGATATAAGATATTAAAGTCAGTCTTACTTTAAATAAGAGTTACTCTCTCCGCCTTGCTATAAGACCACAATATGCACATGCGTTAATTTTTTATTCACTAGAAATTAAGCACCTAAAATTAAAATTTAAATTGGGGATATCATGTCTAACATTTTAAATTAATACTCAAGTCAAAAATACATAGTCATTAAAAATACAAAACAATCCAAGGGATTTCAAATTCAGTTTGTACTAGTCAACATTGGTTTAAAACTATTTACAGAATTGCATCTAGTGAATAGAAAATAAACGATAACAGACAGTTTTAATATTACTCTTAGACTCACGATGTATTCTTACAATTGCATGTGACTAAAGAGATACTAATTGAGATTGAAATAGGGCCTAGTATAGATTCTCCGCGTTGGATGAACGTGGCTTTTTAATCTTCTCGAGGTTCTTGATGACGATGTCGTGCAGTGAACAGTAGCGATTGCGAATCTCGCACATTACCAGCCATAATGACAGGTATTCCTTTTCATCCAATTCCTGTTGAAATAATATTTAAATCAATCAGTTATTAAGGTACGTTCTTCATTAATAATACCTATTCATCGGATTGAGTTTCAAAGGAATACATGAATAACAATAATCGTCTCCTAATCCTATTTTCGTTAGGACTTCCAATCGCATCAGAAACTAGCTAACTCTGCAAAAGACCTCTTAACTGCACAAGTGTGTGTGCCGACGCAGATGCACTTCCTATTCCCTAACTCTCTAGCTAGCCCAATGAGACAGGAATAGACTAACAAAACTAGAGAGAGATTAACGTAAGGCTTTAACGTGAAGGGAGAGGGAGAGGGAGAGACGTGTGTTCACTCACAAGCAAACTTCAGTTTTATTGACTAGGCCATAAGATTCAAATTCCTCGGAATTATGAGATTCGGGAATAAAAACGAAATATTTTAAAGTTGAATAATCAGTGGCGACCGTGCAGATCGATAAATCTGCGAGGTTAAGCAACTTTACCACTGTCGGTCCATAGATGGGTAACCGTTTTCAATCATTCTCACACCCCTCCGTGCCTCCCCCGTTGGTCCTGCGCCTAATCTCCGTCCCATCGGACTGTGAGAGAAAGGACAGTTAGGAGAACATTATTTCTAGCAATATGGTGGTGGTACAGTTGTTACCATAACTAGTAAATGCAATATTATCGACAACTTTACCATAACAATGGTTGAAAGTTTTACAGACCAAGATGTTATGCATTGCCTAACACCTTGTAATACTAATAGTATTCGAATTTATAAAATGAATCACATGTAGTGATGTGATATACATAATTGGGAAATCCAGATACCGAATGACGTCATGTAATAATACCATAAACAGGCCAAATAGGTAAGTATTTAGGTATTCTATACGCATCCTGGTATTCTCTAGCAAATTATTTAACATTTGGTTATTTCTATTTTTTTTTAATTTTTGCACACTTTATAGTTTACATCGATGTAAGTACGTGCAGTTGTAAAAAAATATGCAGCGTCAAATAGCTTTGGAAAAAAAAATACAAACTGATAAGAGCATTTACAAATGCGCGCAAACAATCGCGTACATTGAAATAAGACTTTTACGTCACTTTCGATCTGACAAATAGAGTTGCTTTTCAGCTGGTTTGCATTTCTTTCGCTAATTGGACTTTTAATGAATTTTATTAATATTTATTAGATACATTTCGGGACTTAATCGCGTGAATTATTTAAAGGTACGAACCTTTTATTTACCCGATGTTTCGACGAGTCACCCAGACATTGCACGATCGGTGCAATTCGATCGAAACGTCGGGTAAATAAAAGGTTCGTACCTTTAAATAATTCACGCCATTAAGTCCCGAAATATATTCTATGAATAAAAATCGCGAAAGTTTATTAATATTGACAATTACAAACAGGGACGTAGTTTCGCTTAGTCGCTGAGTACCTAAAACGCAGTCTGCTAATTTCGCTTTATGCCAAAATGTCATTTAAAATAAGCGTTTCAACTAATTCTGGTTTTGTCTATGTCGCAAGAGGTCTAATCCTCGTGTTGCCTATTTAGCGATACGACTAAGTTGCAATAAATCTAATCCTCGCGTTGCCCATTTAGCGATACGACTATGTCGACATTTACAAACTCCTTTGTCATTGTATTTTTTCTTTTGCATACTTACTGGCCACTTGAAACTGAAGTGTCTAATCCTTCTACTATTCTATTTTGTGATAAATGACAAAAACTTTGTGTCATTGTGTAATTCTTACACAGTTCCGAGTAACAGTTGTAACAATGGAAGCTAAAGATAAAATTGTTTTAATTAAAAATAAAAAAGGTTCAAATAATTTATTGCTGAATGGTTTTGCATACACAAAAAATAAGTCAAATAATGACGGGTCCTTGCTCTGGCGGTGTGCTAACAGGACAACATGCAGTGCTTCTTTAAAACTGAACAGAGAAAACATGGTTTTAAAAGTAAGTGACCATGTATGCGTAGCAAATAAGAACAAAATATCAATAATAATTGATAAATGTAAGCAGGCGGTGTGCAAAACGTTTGGATCTGTGCCAGAGATTATAGAAAATGTGGTATTAACTGCATCAGATTCTTTCATAGATGAAGATATAAACGAGGCTGCCCTTTTTAAGACTAAAAAGGATTCTTTATATCGTACCAGGAACAAATTTTTAGAAGTTAAAAAAACGAATTGTTCTTTAAGTGAAATACAGGTACCAAATATTATTGCTCAGAATTTTCTGGTATGCAATGATGGTAACGATGCGAATAAAATATTGGTATTTTCAAGTCAATTGGCCCGAAAAACATTAAAAACATTAGCGAACAGCGATACACACTTTTATGGTGATGGAACCTTTAAAAGCGTACCCTTGTTTTATCAACTATACACAATTCATGTAAATTTGAACACTAGCAACAATGATTCTGTAAATATAGTACCTATTATATTTTGTTTGTTACCAAACAAGACCCAAGACACGTACATAAGGCTTTTTCAATTAATTAAAAGCGAATTGCAGATTGATTTTAGAAAATTTAAAACGGACTACGAAATAGCACAAATTCAAGCCTTAAAGGCTGTATTTCCGGGCATAGTCATTACGGGGTGCTATTACCATTTTTCACGAGCAGTATGGAAAAAAGCTGAAAACTACGGTATTTTGGACACAGCCGCAGGAGGAACAATTACTAAACTGTGTGCCAATCTACCACTTGTGCCATCAAACTATATTTCTGAAGTTTGGCAAAATATTAACAGTTACAGCCTGATGAGCGTTCGGAAGCCATGACTAAATTTACAAACTACATAGAAAAGCAATGGATGGGCCAACTAAGTGAAATTATAAGCTGTGCCAATGAATGCCATAGAACCAATAATAGTTTGGAGGGCTGGCACAGGCGTATAAATAATCGTATGAAGGGCAAGCCGACACTAATATCTTTTCTGTTTAAATTGAAAAAGGAATCAGCATGGCAAAATTTAAAGCTCAAGCAAGATATATTTGAAGGCAATAAAAGAAAAAAATTGATATCGTTTTTAATTCAAGATACAAAAAAGAGCTCAACAAGTTACAGGAGGGCGACATTTCAGCTTTTTATTTTTTGAAAAACATTATCAAAATTAAAAAAGAACTCCTGTATCTCTATAATGATTAAATTTAAATCTATTTCATTGGAGTTGTTTTTTTTTTCTAAAACACAGTTTGAGTTTCTTTGAGTCTGATAATAACTTTATTATAACTAACAATCCAAACAAAAATGTATAATTATATACTAATATATACATAATACCTAGTCTGGCCATAAATACTGTTACAATTAAAAATAAGAAAGATATTACATTTGAATTTGGAATCTGTCATTTTTATACGATTGTTCATTGTATTTTCTAATTTTGGCGCCAATACATTGTACAATATTTTGCTATATTAAAATGGAGTGGGGTGATAAAGAAAACCGAATCGCTGTGATTGCATTACACAAAGTTGGTATGGAGCCGAATGTAATTTTTAAAACTCTCCATACGCTTGGTATTAGTCAAATGTTTGTGTACCGGGCTATTAATAGGTACAATGAGACCTTCTCTGTTTGTGACAGAAAAAGATCTGGCCGTCCACGTAGTGTTCGTACGAAAATGGTGGTCAAAGCAGTAAGGGAAAGAATTCAAAGAAATCCTGTCCGAAAGCAAAAGATTTTATCTCGGGAGATGAAGATAGCACCCAGAACCATGTCACGCATTTTAAAAGATGACTTAGGACTTGCAGCCTATAAGAGACGCACTGGTCATTTTTTAACTGATAATTTAAAAAAGAATAGGGTGGTAAAATCGAAGCAACTACTGAAGCGGTACGCAAAGGGAGGTCACAGAAAAATTTTGTTTACGGATGAGAAAATCTTTACAGTTGAGCAACATTTTAACAAACAAAATGACCGTATTTATGCTCAAAGCTCTAAGGAAGCTTCCCAATTAGTCGACAGAGTGCAACGTGGGCATTATCCGACTTCAGTGATGGTTTGGTGGGGTGTTAGCTATGAAGGAGTGACTGAGCCATATTTTTGTGAAAAAGGTATCAAAACATCGGCACAAGTGTATCAAGATACCATTCTTGAGAAGGTAGTTAAACCCCTTAACAACACCATGTTCAATAACCAAGTATGGTCCTTCCAACAAGACTCAGCGCCGGGTCATAAAGCTCGGTCCACGCAGTCTTGGTTGGAAGTGAACGTTTCGGACTTCATCAGAGCTGAAGACTGGCCGTCGTCTAGTCCCGATCTTAATCCGCTGGATTATGATTTATGGTCAGTTTTAGAGAGTATGGCTTGCTCTAAACGCCATGATAATTTGGAGTCCCTAAAACAATCCATACGATTGGCAGTGAAGAATTTTCCCATGGAAAGAGTGCGTGCTTCTATTGATAACTGGCCTCAACGTTTAAAGGACTGTGTTGCAGCCAATGGAGACCACTTCGAATAAGCTTTTTATATTTTGAATTGTTTTTTATTTATGTATTAAACTAACACACTGTAAAAGTAATAAATATTATTTGCAATAAAAAAAAATGTTTTTTCTTCGTAACAATATTTATGGCTAGACTAGGTATATTGATTAAGGAGAGGAGACCTGTGCCCAGCAGTGAGACGCATATGGGTTGCGCATAAATATAGGGTGTTATTGAATAATAATATCTATACTAATATTATAAAGCGGAAGAGTTTGTTTGTTTGTTTGTTTGTTTAAACGCGCTAATCTCAGGATCTACTGGTCCGATTTGAAAAAATCTTTTTTTGTTGGATAGCCCATTTATCGAGGAAGGCTATAGGCTATATAACATCGTGCTACGACTAATAGGAGCGGAGAAGCGACGAGAAATGTTTCAAAAACGGGGAAAAATTACGCATACGAAGTTGCGCGGGACAGCTAGTAATATATCTATACTAATATTATAAAGCGGAAGAGTTTGTTTGTTTGTTTGTTTGTTTGTTTAAACGCGCTAATCTCAGGATCTACTGGTCCGATTTGAAAAATTCTTTTTTTGTTAGATAACCCATTTATCGAGGAAGGCTATAGGCTATATAACATCGCGCTACGACTAATAGGAGCGGAGAAGCGACGAGAAATGTTTTAAAAACGGGGAGAAATTACGCATACGAAGTTGCGCGGGACAGCTAGTAAAATAATAATTTCATATTTCAATTTTACCCCATGATTCTAACCATGGTAGCGAATATTTTTAGCGGGTCAATTTGAAAATTAAAATTTTGAAACTGTTGGGTTACACACGAAATACCTACCTCGCCCTTGAGCTAATACGCACTAAACCTAAATATCAATTCGCCTACTCCGCTCATGAACTAATACGCATTAGGTCTAAATATCGATATGCCGATCTCTTGTTACGTCTAGGCATAACGCGAAATCGGTAGACTGCGTTTTAGGTACTCAACGACTAAGGGCGTAGTTTATCAAAATTTGTTACAGGGCCTAGTTTTAAAGGACTAATGTGAGTGTCACTTGCGTCGTCGAGGGATGATGGAGGGCGGTGGGTTCTATTGCTAATTGCACGTTTGGGGCTCCTGAAGGCCCACGTACGGCTGAGACAGCGATGTTTGACTGTTGTGCATGCTACAGGCGCGGATCTAGGATCATGTTCTAGGGGAGGAAGCACTTTGACACAACACCGGCCAAATGTTAGTTGTTTTACTGGTCAACATGGAACAAATGTATGGCGTCTGTCATCATAATCATACTAATATTATAAATCCGAAAGTTTCAATAGAAGTTTATTTGTACTTTCAGGTGAAAACTTCTTTGCAACATCTGTCATTGCCTTAGTATTAATTACAAGCTGAATTGATTTTAATGTTACTTAACAATAATGTTGCTTATACAACAAAATAACACTGGCTGAAACATAATGTGGGTGAAGCTGCTGGAAAAAGCTACAAAATAATAATGAAATCAAATAAAATAATGGACTCACTCTAACAGCTCTTCTGTAATCATCAATATGTGGGTATTTGGCAACTTTAGACACAATCTTCGCCCTTGATATAAAGTACCGTGAGATTTGGTCAAAGAATGCCGCCGCCTCGGACTCTACTGATTGGATCTCAGCGAGTGTATCCTCTTGTATTGAAACACCAAAATTGTTGCCATCCTCAATTTTAGGGATCATAAATGAGATCCACATCTTCAGCTGTAACAATATTGAGTTATTTTTAAATAAACATAATTTAAAATTGTATGAAAATATAGCCACTGGTAGTCATGTGCTACAGGATTCAGTAATGTAAAAATTAATGCATTTGAATTGTTCAAAACTGTGTAGAATTTGCACTTTGCAAAAACGGTTGATATTATTAACAGGTTTAAAGATTTTTTTAAATCCTCTAAATTTTGCATGGAGAAATAAATTAGCCAACTGCTCCTTGTGTATGAAATTGATAAAATAATTAGCTTGCTTTTTATAAACAACAAAAAACAAAACAGTAATAGTCTCAAAAATCGACATAGGTATCAATTTCAATTTTGAATGATTTATCAGATTTATCCCATAAGAAGAACAAAAGCGCCTACACAATCTAGTGACTACACTGTGCATTGTAATTAACTACCTTTTGTGGTGGTCAGTTATACTTAACTGACAATCACATAAGCTAACTTTAACCAGCTGACCCATGCAACCTTACATGCATCAATTTTCTGTCCTCTTTTCTATTGGTTGTATGTTATACAGCCTTTCTCAATAAATGGGCTATCCAACAGTAAAAAAAACATTCAATTTGAACCAGTAGTTCCTGAGATTATCACTTTCAAACAAACAAACTCTTCAGTTTTATAATATTAGTATAGATTTTAAGAAATATTACTACTGTAGTTTCAAGAGGTAAACCAACACTATTTTTCCTGTTCGTGATAGTCAGGAAATTGAGTCATAGTTGGAATTAAATAATACAGAAAACCAACTTTTAAAATGGTTTTGCAAGATCTACAATCTGGTAGTAACCACTTATCTTGCCGCACTTGGACTTGTGTTAATTCTGAGGTAGTTAGATCTCAGAATTAACACATATCCCTGTGAAATTTCACTGCTAGGGTTTTATTTTCAATCAGCTGGCTAATAATATGCATAGGATGGATAAGTACGATTTTTTCACAGAGTAGGTTTGTGGGAAAAAAAAGCACTTGAACTTAGAACATTTTAATAATTCTGCATGCAGTTTGAAATGCAGTGTTCTCGCACAGTGACTAGTGATATAAAGAGTAAAGCCAGATGGCACTGTTACAGTGTTGCCTACTGCAAGCTCTGTGGGGCTGGTGAGGTGCCTAACATATCTATACTAATATTATAAATAAAAGTTGGATATACTTTTGGATGAAATCTGGCACAAAGATAGATTATAGCTAAAGCACATAGAATACTTTTTATCCCAGAAAAATGTTTCCGCAGGATTTTTTAATTTCATGTAAACAAAGTCACAGGCTAGCTAGCTAGCTAATAGGTAATAAATTAGGTATTTTAATCTATATTTGACTTACCAGGTTAGAGTCCTCCACCAGCTCCCTGATATGTGGTTTCACAAGGTGTATTAGGTCACTAAGAGGCTGATTGCATGGTACTGTGCCATTAGGCAAGGCATACACCCGTGTCCCCTCTAGGGAGGCATTGCTTGATGACATTTCTGAGGCATCCAACCTCTGACGTTTAGCATTTGGCTCATTTGTACATGCCAATGGAGGTGGCACTGGAATGTTTAAGTCCTGAAATAATGCAACAGACTGGTTACTCACTTTGTAGTAGTTCATTAGTTGGTTTAGAATATTTGAGACAGAAATAGTTTTAATTGCACAAAATAAAGTATCTTTTGAGTAACCTCATAAATAGACAACTGATGAACATACTTTATATGATGAAAATGCAAACACTGAATAAACAAGTTGTGCTCATTGAACAGAGTTTTATCCTGCATGGTATTGTAACACACAACAACTAGCTTAGGAGTAAGGATCACAAACAACCAATGTGTAAACAGTAGATGTAAATTGTAGTAATTATATTTTTGGGAAATAGCAAGATACCAGGTCCTAAGATATAAGAAAATACTCTACTGTGTCATTCTATTTATTTTATGGACAACAGGCATATAGCAATTTACAACCATGACACACCAAAAATGCAGTCTTAACTATAGTTATAACCTTACAGCATAAGGATATAATAAATTTGTAAGATAGCTACTACATTTTTTAATATACTTAGTAGAGTTGTGTTACACTGAATCTAATAAGAGACGTCTTACCTGATGAACATCGGATAAATCTCGATTTTGGAAATTTGGAGTTTCTAAGAGCTCATTCAACTTTACAATCTTTTCTGGAAATCCTTTGATTATCAAATGCTCAGCCTTCTGCTTGAGGGAATCCTTGTAGTCCTGCACCTGCGAACAATGTGCATAATGTGTAGTCACCTGCATAGCAACCTGCCAATACTTGTCGCTACTTGTTATGGGCTACCAAGTACCAAGACACCCTACAGGCATACTATGCACATACTTAGAGGTTATGTTGTTTTAAATACAATACTTACAGCGGCCATTACAATAATTACTGGGTAATAACTTTCGTCAACTTCAAATAACAGTTAAAAACTAAACACTGCCACGAGACAACATTAATTGAAGGTAATTTTAGAGAAAAGCCGTGAGGTCACACATTCAAAGTATGTACGTATAACTCGTGTCAAACAAAGCGACGTTTAAAAAAAAAATATTAAAGTTTTACCTTCTTTGCAACGTCTGTCATTGTCTTAGTATTAATTTAACTGGGATTGTTACTTTAAAATAATATGTTTTATTACAAAATACTGTAAAATTCCACACAACATAAAATTCTAACAACTCGTGTGTGTGTATGAATGAATGAAATGAGTTTCGTTTTGTTAATGCGATGCGTTCATTCGACCACGATTAACGAGTTACAAACTAAAAAAATAAATGTACTCTTGCTCCTACCAATTTCATTTGATGTTCATCTAAATAAGTTTCCATCATAGAAAATGTAATTCAATATTTTTACTTCACTACGTTATTATGACATAGCGCTTTTTTATTTTTTTAAAAACATACTATACCTACTGGCTTGCAGGTTACATAGACATTTTGATTATCCTTGCGTCACCACTGTAACAGGACGACACCTCGTTTTAAGCATTTTTCCGTAACTTCAAGTTTTTTTACGCAATAATACTAAAACATATCCATAAATTTCTTTATGTCACATACTAGAAGAATTCTTTGGCTACTCACACAATTTTTTTTGTGTCCTAATATTTAAGTTTTCTATATATTTTTTTGCCTGAGCCAAACCCTGTTTCGCGTAATCTGTCCATAAATGTATAAAATTGACATAAAACCATTAAGAGGATAAATTCGACTCTGTCGGACATGTTTTGATGCTGGGGTTGGTAATGGTTTGACCAATACCCATAAGGTCGTGCTCGCGAGTTTTATCCTATCTCACACGATTTATGTTTCCATACATTTAAATCTGTATAAATTTAACATACAAATGTTTAAAAAAATACAAAAAGTTGTTAAAATCTGTCTATTAGCGCAATTCATATTGTGAAACAAATAATCCAGTAGAGAATTACTATAAATTTGCTTATACTACTAAGGACAATTACAATATGTGCCAATCAGTTAAACTTAATATATATTAATTATCATTCACTGAAGAGTACTACTATTCATTTATCCGTTAAATCGTTGATACTGAGTTAATTTTAAGTTCAAAACCAGAATATTGGATAAAAATCTTAAATGAGTTGAAAAAGGTTTATGAAATTTTGTGGGATCATGATGAGAATAAATTAGAGGTATAAACAAAAACCATCAGTGGGTTTTAGGTCTTCTAAATTAGAAGCTAATTTCCTTTTTTTAAATGTGTCTCATAACTAGTAAAAACGGTATAACTTTATAGAAAAAAAAGCAAGTCCCATAAAGAGAACAAATTATAACCTATTCATGTAAAAAAAAATATAATATTTCAGTTTGCCAGATCTAGCCAACAGCAAAACGTTACTCCAGCAAAATTAAATAACATGAAAACCATACGATGCACAAATATAGCTTTTACATGTACATTTCGCACAAATTAAAAGCTATCTTCCTACCTATTTTATATATGTATACATATACTCCAGCAGATTTTTTTTTCGCAATGGACCTTTCTCATGGCAAAAAAAAATCTGCTGAAGTAACGTTACTACAGCAGAATCTATTTTTCATTATAAATTTAAAAACGACTGGATGCACCAATTTAAAAAGTTACACAAATTTCAACGGCATGTTGCACTGAAAATCTATATCATACTTAACCTGAAAGGACACAACATTCTGCTGGGGCAACGCACACCAAAAATTCGAAGCAGGATTGTCTCGGCAGCGGCTTTCAATCTTTCAGCACGGTAGTTTTTAATAATATTAACTGGTAACACAGCTAAGGCGGATGTCATTAAGAAATGTCAAAACAAACTTCAAAAATGTAAACATTATTCGCATGCGGCGTTAGGGTTATATTAGACAAATTATAATATTGTCAGTAATTAACCAGAAAGTATGACTAGCTTTAGATTTAACTTTTCTGGTGACGACAACATCAATGAAACGGCAGGTGAAAAAGTTATTCAATGATCAAATTCTCAATATGGATAATTTTAATAACAGATCTTTATTCAACAGATACTGCAGAAAATATTGAATGGCTTGAAAGTGAAGAGTTAATACCTGGAAATCAATTAAAATGTCTTGATGAAAAAGTGATTCGGGCCAAAATGTTTGCATGTGGTGAAGTAGACATAGGTCATGTAGTTGTAAAGGAAGCATTGGCTAGTATTGAAGAAAGTGGATTTAAAAACGCTGTAGAACTAGCTAATAAAGAACACAGTGATCTTATCGCTGGCACATATGAAGGTAATTCAGTTATACAAATACTTATAAAGAAGTTAAAGAATGATGAAGATACTGTTTATGTAACAACTATGTCAAATCAGTCACTTTTATGAAATGTCAAAACAACAAGCTCTATAGAAATGTGTAGGTATGGAATAACTACCTGTGACGTCACAAGTTCCTAGTGACAAATCATTACTTTAGTATTCTTTTTCATGCTTTAAAATTCAAATACATGTTAAATTGAAAAAAAAAAAAACACTTAATTTCAAAGTATTTGTCAAATTTGTATGAAATATTACTTACTAATAATATTAATATACAATAATTACTTTTATTGGATAAGATTGAATGAATAGCAAGTTTGATGGCCCCTGCTTTTTTAGCTTTGATTTTCTATTTTCAACCTTATGCCATAAAGTTAGGGTTTCCTTTAAATTGTTAACTTCTTAATCTCTTCATCAGGTGGCCCTTTGCTTTTACAGAAACTAAAAGGCACGGTTTCAAGGTGGGAGGGGGGCAACAGGGGCGATTTCCCCCTCCCCCTCCCAGACTCCACTGAATGACCTTTTTTTTGGGAAATTTGAGAATTTTGTCCCTGGTTCAATGTGTTTTGACAGGCAATTGCCCTCCCCTTTGGGGTGGCCCTAGTGTGCCTGTGTTGAATCAAATGCAACTCCCTCCATCGTCATGATAGTGACTCACACTTGGCTGGTTGCGTCAAATATTGCCCACGCCTCTGAACAAAGTTCTGCATTTGCACCTGTGTGCTTAGTGAGAGTTTGTTTTATGTTAACACTATAAACACTAAGTAAGTTTGGGCCTCGTATTACCCACTACAAACTCTTAACCGAACAGAGAGCCAAAAAGCCTGAGATCTCCATATAAAATCTGCTTTTTGACATTTCTTTAAGAGTTTTTGTTTTGAATAGTGGTAAACAAGACCATTGCAGTTGACGATTTGATTGCATTAAGAGCAGAAAAAATCTTTTTTTAAAAAGACAACTACTGCATTAGGCCTGTGTTGTAACATACAAGTCACCAACACAAAGTAAACCCAGATTCAGAGCAACAATTTGTGTATCACACATAGTGGTGTTCTATATGGGAATCATGGGTGACCTTTGTAATTTGGGGGGTTAAGTTAGTACAATTGATTAAACTTCGACTAGAGGTGGAATGAGATAATCTACCTTTCTGCAATTTCGGGGGAGGTTTCAACCCCCCAAATCCACCCTGAGTATATCCATAATGGGAATCGAACCCACAACCTCTGACTACAACTCTATTTATAAAATCTTAATGCTAATTGTTCACTAGAACATACCTGAAGTAATTAATCTATATTAATATTGTAAAGCTGAAGAGTTTGTTTGTTTGAATGCGGTAATCTCAGGAACTACTGATCTGAATTTAAAAATTCTTTCACTGTTGGATAGCCCATTTATCGAGGAAGGCTATAGGCTATATAACATCACGCTACGACCAATAGGAGTGGAGCAGCAATGTTTAATATAAATCCCAGTTTTGCTAGGACAGTTGGAAATCTTTTATTGAATTAAATGTTTTATGTTATAGGTGGTTTGAAAATTTGGGAATGCACTTATGACTTGGTGGAACTTCTTGAAAGTGAATCTGAAATCAAATTTGATACCAAAAATGTTCTTGATTTGGGATGTGGTGCAGGGATTTTAGGAATCTATGCATTTTTAAGAGGATCCCAAGTTACATTTCAAGATTATGTAAGCATACTTCAGACTATTTGTAATATTTTTACTAACAATAAAAAATGTAACAAGTGTTATTTTTTTAGAATAAAGAAGTGTTGCAGTATGTCACAATACCTAATGTTTTATTAAACATTGAGGAAGAAGACGAAAGAGAAAAAGATATAAAAAGATGTAAATTTTACTCTGGGGACTGGAACTCCTTTAACAAAAAATTGTCAAACACAGTTGTCTATGACTTCATCCTCACATCAGAGACAATATATAATGAACAAAACTATGAAAAACTCATCTCCATATTCACAGAGAGATTGAGTGAAAATGGAGTGGCTTATGTAGCAGCTAAGACTTATTACTTTGGAGTTGGTGGTGGGATAAGACAGTTTGAACAAGCAATTCAAAAAAATGGAAGTCTGAAATGTGAAGTTTGTTGGAAAAGTACTGGTGGAATTCAAAGAGAAATATTAAAAATAACACATAATAAACCATAACCTATAATAAACTTTTTCAATTGTACTTTGACATTAACAACAGTTTGAAACCTAATAACTAAAGGAAGACAGTTTGTTTGTTACACATCATTATCCCTCTTATATTATACAAGTTCATTCAAGGAGATAATCTTTCATACACCCAGCCATCCTCTCCTTGGTGCAAAAGTTTTTCATCTGGAATTTCATTAGGTTTTGGTTTCCTGAATTTAATTCTATCATGAAGACGGTCACGCTGACCTTGCCAGAACTCAACAGCAGTTGGACGAATTATGTAACCACCCCTATAAAAAAACAATAAGATATGTATTTAAAAACATACTAAAAATATTAAAAAGTAATATTACAATATAATGAAACATCATCATCATCATCATCAGCCTATCGCAGTCCACTGCTGGACATAGGCCTCTCCAATTGCACGCCACTTTGTTCTATCTTCGGTTTCTCGCATCCAGCTCCTGCCAGCCGTTAATGTATATAATGAAACAAAGTAACAAAATAATATTGCTTCTAAACAAGCAATATTTTTCTAATTAAGCAACATTGCAGTAATGTCCCGGCCATATAGCTAAAAGTGTTTGGTATTTCTATGTATGGCCGATATTGTTTCGAAAGGTTGCCAGACGATCGCTTGACGTCGTGATTTATTGCTGTATTTTGTGCTTTGTAACTATTGCATCACATTGTCCAGCCATATATTGCTGAGCCATCAGTTGTAATAAAATATTTTTATGATGGCCAGACAATTAGTTGCCAATAGTGCAGCAGCAATTGCAGTAAAACATGGCCGTTAATTAACAAAAATATATATAGCCCCTTTAATTAACGAAAAGTTATACAGCTACAACTAATCCTAATCCAACAACACCTCATATTATAAAATACATTTAGCCATTTGGGCTATAGAGCATGCCAAAGAAATGTCAAGTCAGATAAAAATATATATTTTTCTGTACCAATAGGGAGGCTTCGGGATTTCCTTTTCTGGAATCATATACATTTTTTCCAAGACAGACTCTCTCTCACATAAGACATCTCTGGATTCAATAGGAGTGCTCTGGTAGCTTGCAGAAGCTGCAACTTGGCTAGGAACGGGTCGAGAATGGAAATAGCGAGTAGATTCCTCTTCAGATAACTTTTCCACATATCCCTCTATTCTAATACTTCTGTTCAAACTTTCCCAGTAGAATGTAGCTGCTACATTTGGATTTGCCTCCTATAACATAAGATTAACTTTATATCAGATTATAACTATGATTAAAAATACTAATCTCCAAAAGTACTAATCAACAAAAAAAACATACAGACAGTGGCAATGGCATACACTGGAGGTCTCATACTTATGGTCAGGGTTTACAATAAAAAAGTTAATAAATAATAATAAAAATAAAATGGCATAAGCCTACATCCTTGCCTCCCCATCCTTTCTAAAAATATTTAATCCCTAATGTGTAGATTACTTTTATGGCTTAGTTTATAAATAATAATAAATAGTGACCTTGGCCACTCTTTTCTTTTTTTTGTACAGAAACATTCGCGGGCGTACCCCAGAACACCCTGCCAAAGTTTCATCACAATTTGATCAATGGTTTCGAAACGCATAGAGGACATACAGACAGACAGAAAAACATTCATTTTTATAAATATAGATTAAAAATAATGAGGCTTAAGCCTATTCTCTCGCACCCCTCCCCCTTCTGAAAATATTTAATCCCTAATATGTAGATTACCTACCATTTCTTTAGATTTTCTACTCTCATAGTTGGTGAAGAACTTAAAACCTTCTTTGCCATATCCTTTGCAGAGTACAAATCTGGCAGATGGGATACCAGATCTGAAATATTTATTCATAAAATTATCATCATAATCACAACTCTCCACATGTTGGCCCCAACATCAGTCCCAACACCACTCGTCCAATGTGTGGATCTAGAGTAATGCTTGTCCCAATGTTAGCGGCAATGCTATTTTTTAAATCCACACATTGATATGAGTAGTGTTGGGGCCGACTTCAGAGCCAGTGTTATAGTTTAAATGGTTTGAAGTTCTAATTTGACTAGATCTATTCTACAATTAACAAACAATATAATTATGTTGAGTAATATGTTTGTTTTTTAATAGAAAATAATGCATATCTCTTAAAGATAAGACTGTTGTGGTACTACAATAAATGTATGTTTACTTAAATAAAGATAAGGTAAGATAATTTACTTTGTGGCTGTTGCCAAGCACATAGCATTGGGTTCTAGAATCTCCTTCTTAGTACAGGCTTCATCAAACCATGCTTTGAATTGTCCAAAAGGCTCTTTTGACACCAAATGTTTTTCCAAAAAGGTTTCACTTTTATCCTTGTATTTTATTCTCATTCCTGTGAATTTAAATTTTATTACAGTTTAGTATTTACATTAAGTCAGTACATTTTCTATTATATGAACTCCTTTTACATAATTAAGGCTCAAATCTTTGATTATATAATGTCTAGATTCCTATCCGGCATCTAAATTTGAAGCAAAAACTGTCAAAAAGTATGGTCAAATAGACATACTTTTTGAGAGGTATAAAGACTCCTATCAGATTTTCTAGCCATAGTTATTCTAGCGCGCCATTTTCAACAAGTGTCAAACGTATATAATACTAGCTGTGCCCCGCGGTGTTACCTGCGGTTTATTAGCCTTATGTGTTAATCCAGGGTGTCAGCTAACTCCATACCAAATTTTACTAAAATCGCTCCAGCTGTTTAGACGTGAAGAAGTAACAAACATACACACTCACATACTCACAAACTTTCGACTTTATAATATTAGTGTGAAGTGTGATAATAGTAGCTTCATTTTTTTTATAGTCTCACTGAGGGAATGCTCCATCTAGACATTATATAATCAAAGGCTCAAATTAAAGGTGCATTCGATTTAAGATTGAAAGTTTTTGCATTTTCTTTTTGAATATTTTCTAGAATTAAAGTATTTGTTTCTGTGATAAATATCTAATAGTTTATCTACATTTTGAAGGAAAGTTATTTAAATTTTATTGATTTGTTTATAATTGGTGCTTATGACTCTACCATATAACAGAATATTATACAATGGTATTAGTTTGAATGTACAAAAAAAAAATGTACCTACGCATGATTTGTCATAGTTACAATGAGTCTCAGTTCAGTAAATATTTCAAGGATAGATAACAATAATTATTATCTGCCAGTTTTGTTTGTAATGGGAAAATTCAATTCTATGCAATGGCCCTATGTGCTACACTTTATTACAGCCAAATTAACGTGCCTCCAACAGGCACGTTAATTAAACATAAAGAAACAGTGAAAAGAACAATTTTAATAAAATCCGCTAGAAACTTACCTCCAATATCAACACTCATTTTTCTGAATGTGTTTAGCGCTACCTTACTGGAATATGACACATTTATTATTAACTTAGAACCTGTATACATTAAAAGTAGCTATTGTATAGTAAATTGGTCACCTATTATTTCGAATATTCAATTTAGTAAAATATATTGATAAATCCGGTACAAGTAGCTACTGTATCCAATTCCACAATCCACAAAAGCATTTGACACTTTGCCAGTTTGACATTGATGCTGACTTGACACATTAAAAGAAAGGTCGATTGAATATCGACTAAAAATTGTTTTAACCTGTTGATCTATTGTCTCATAAAAAAGTTTAAAAAAACATTATAATTATATTTAAAGAAAACAGTAATTAGCGTTGTAGTTTTCACACTCAGCCAGATTTTATTTATTATTTATTACAAGTACAAATTAATTGCTAAAAATTAGTAGTTTTTTTGTTAGAAACTTCAATTGAGTTGACGTTTCACTTTTGCGTTGTACAAATAAAAATAAAGAGTGGCCCGCCCGTAAAAATAAATCACTAAGTCCACTTTTTACGGTTTCGAAGTAACAACACTAGCTCGTTATTTTTTTCAATCCCTTTCGATTAGTCTATTTCAGGTTCTTGGGAAAGTATTAAAAAAAATCAAAATACGCACCTTCCATTCATAAAAACCCTATGTGCAAGAAATCACTTAGTCGTTAAATTGTTTTGAAAGAAATCGCTAAGTCCCTTGATTTTTATCTATGTCCTAATGGTAACACACTTCTTTAAGTGAAATCACCTAACGGATTTTTTTCTTGACGGCATTTCAAACTTGTTACCAAGAAAGTTTTGTTGCGATTTGGTTTAAAATCTTAAGTGTGCGTAGGTAGTTAAGTTAAAATGGATCCTAATGACCAATTAAAGAGGTGAGCGTTTTGTTTTATTATCTAATATATACTTTAATAGCGAAATTGGGTTTTTCACTATGTTTCTTATATTATTACAGATTAAAAAAGCTTCGCTTTGCGTCGATAGCAATTACGATTCTCCACAGCTACCCTCATTTTCTGACATTACTCCAAAACGTGGAATAAGATGTTTTTTTTTTCAAAGAAGCTAATTAATACTTTAATATTAATAACATGTAAGAACAAAAAACTAAAACTATAGCTGATTTCATTTTATGTTGTATTATGTATTGCGATAATAAATCTAAGTCCACCATTTATCACTGTAATATCACTAAGTCCAGGGATTAGAGATAAGTCCAGATTTTTTAATATTTTATTATGAGACTCCTGTAACAATATTTCGATTGATTATTTTAATAAATAAAACTACTTAATTTACACTATAATATGTTTTTAATTGATTTTTTACCAACACATGTTATTTCAGCTGACACTAAAGACATCAAATTATTAATATCTCTGTGTCACTTTTTGGACTTAGTGATTTCTTGAGTTGGGTCACCCTAATTGTTAGTTCTTCTTAAGTTGTCATGTCATGTCATTCACATAATCTTAATCACATCACTATTACCTAAAAGTTGTGTGTTGGAGTTTAGTTGGAAACTGAAAAATAGCACTTTTTATACACAGTTTTATTTAGCTACTTAAATTCAATAAAGCATAATGGAGCCTGAAGTAGTAAAGGAAAAAATTCAGACAGAACCAATGTTAAATGATGCCCGGTATATAACCTTATTGAGTGTGATCGTCCTACTTTTCACTTTGAGTAAGTATTTAATTGTTATAATAAGTTATTGCTGCTTATATATTAATGGTTATGATTAATTTTAACTATTATATTAGTGTTTAAACATTATGATGCAATAAAGCAGTCATTATTTTTTTATTTTTGTTTTCCTTATCGACAATGCGTCACATTCACATTAAAACTTGCAAATTGAGTAAACATATGCTATGATAAACATACGCAGTTTGTATCCTAATCCAATGAAGTACCCATTTTTATTTGTTTACATATTCAATTCATAATAAACCTTTACTCAAAGTAGTTATTTATTTATTGAAAATGACATTTTTTCAGTCTTCTGGTGGTGTTTCTCGAAGCGTCGTCAACAGCGTAAATCTGTATTGTTGATGGGTCTATCAGATACTGGTAAAACTCTGCTATTTGTGAGACTTGCATACTCTCAGTATAGACAGACATTTACATCTATGCAGGAGAATATTGAAGAATATTTGACATCTAATGTAAGTATTTATTTACAGATGTAAAAGAGAACTGGAAATATATATATTTTTTTCTTATGTAAGATAACTAGCAATGTGGGATTTTGGTCCCACATTACTAGCAATCCTGTTAACCCTTCCAGCTAAGCTCAATGGCTTGTGTTCACATCGGTAGTATAATGGGCAGGATTCAAACCCGCAACCTCATGATTGCGAGACCGATGCCTTAGCCGTTAGGCTACTGCCGCTTATTTAGTTAATTGAATCCTTGCAGGGGTGATCAGACAATGATACTCAAACAGTTTTTTTTTATTAAGTACTTTTAGTAGTAATTTTATTATTTTGGCCCACCTAAGCAGTTGTTTCACATGTTGTTTTTGAAGATCAACTTAGTGTCATGGTCTGATCATCCCCTCTGCCAGGTTTCTACTAACTAAGTTGGCATCTTGTATAAAGCATACTTAGCTTAGGACAACTATGTTAAAAACTTTGCAAAGCATTTGTTAAAATTATTGGTTTAAGGGCAAGCTTGGTATTAGTTGAAGATGTCTATATGACATCAGTCAGCAAAGCTTACTCAAGTTTGTAATTTTCACAATTTTTACATGCTATGCTTAAACTAAGCCTAAGTATCTATAGATTTCAGCCTATGAATAGCCAAAGGAATAGGCTTTAAAACTGCTGGCAGATTGAATCTAATCTAAAAATATCTTTGTTTATACTGAGCATTTTAGTCATCCATCATAGATACTTAGTATTTATATTCACAACAAACATCCTTAGATACTTTAAGTCCATTGCTTATTAATAGACAATACAATTAAGTCTATTCTTTCTGCAAAAAAAAAACAATTCCTGCACAAGAGAATTATAAAGTACACCCCAGATTCAAAACAACAATTGTTTATAGTTGTATGTTGGAATAGAGATTAAGTTATTTTGTCTGTAAGCAGTTTTAAAACACAACAACTGATATGTATAAAAATAAATAATGCCATCAATTATTATCTTTGTCTGTAAGTAATAAAGAAGTTTTTAAAACAACAACTGATATGTATGAAAAGAAATAATATGATAATTATATTTGTCTGATAAGAATAAAAACTATTTTTATTTTTGCTATAAAATATTATAAATGTCTGTTTTCAGAAATCTTGGAGGATTGTAGACCTGCCTGGTCAGGAGAGACTAAGAAACAAATTCTTTGACCAATACAAAAATAGTGCCAAAGCTATAGTGTATGTCATTGACTCTGTCACTATACAGAAGGACATCAGAGATGTAGCTGAGTAAGTAATTCAAATTAAAATTATAAACATGAATGTAACATTTTCATGTTTAAACTGCTAAACCAATTGAGTTGAAATTTGTTATGGATATCATTTGAGTTTGAGGAAAGAACATAGAATAGTTTTTATCACAATTATTGACATTGACGTTGGGCGAAAGTTAGTCATATTATATGTGTCAAAAGTTAGCAGAGCTGATAGAATTGATTGATGAATTGTCCTGTTCATTTAGATCTCTCTCCTCTCCTTGTCACATTTATGTGACCTCTCCACAGCCCAAGAATGTTGGACCACATAACACATTCTTTGAAATCAAAGATTACACAATAACAGCTGATCAAATGACAAGTAACAAAATTTTCGTACAAATTCCATTGAAATAGATTATTAAGTAGATATAATGTTGTAAGTATGAAACAAAAGCAAACAGAAAACCCACTTCTTAAACCACATTATTCGGATGGTGGTAGGGGAACGACGACTACAGAACCCTACATTGTGCATGGCTATGCACTTGCCTGTTTTTTATTGTGTACTATGGCTAAATAGGTATTCTTTGTCTACAGGTACTTGTACACACTGTTATCAGACCCAGTAGTCCAGAGCAACAGCCCTGCCTTATTGATCTTGTGTAACAAGCAGGACCAACCACTGGCCAAAGGAAGCCAGGTCATAAAGAGTTTGTTGGAAAAGGAAATGTAAGATATATTCACAATTTCTTCCTTATTGAAAATGTTAGAAGTATTATTCTGGATGATATTTAACATAAACAATAAAAATAAAAATAATATAGTAACTATTTGCTCTAATATCTTGCTCATAATTAAGAAAATGTGTTATAATGAACTTTTTGTTTTCTTAAAATGTAAATTGCAAAGGTGTCTAAAATGTTAGAAAAGTAAAAATTAAAAAAAAAAGTTGGTTGCCAATTACGCCGTGCTAATTTCAAGCTTTGAATTGTAAGTCCTGGCTCTACCATCTGACTGAAAACAGTTATTATATTATGTGCAATAATACATACACTTGCAGATTACAAATTGAACTCTTTGGTTATGGAAATAAAACCGAATATGTTTTTGCAGAAATCTCGTCCGCGTCACAAAATCGAGCCAGCTGCAATCTGTTGACCCATCTCAGAGTAACAACACGACCTACATTGGTAAGGCTGGCAAAGATTTTGAGTTCTCTCACCTTGCGTTCCGTGTCGATATCGCTGAGAGCTCTGCCAATACTGGCGACGATGATACACCGGCTGAAATCAAGACCTTGCAAGACTGGATCTCAAAACTATAAATAAGTTTTTTTTTGTCATAGAGCTGAAAACAAACTAACAAGCCAGGCTTGTGATTTATACATTTGAATTCTTCATTTAAATATGTTACTTAATTATAATTTTTTTTTATTGTATCCATTATATATTAAACAATGGCAGATTCAGGCAAAACTTAAAGTTTTGAAAACCTTAAGCGAGGGAGGGCTAATAAAGCTTAAATACGTCTAAACCTCCTTAGCATCTCGTCGAGAGCTCCGTGCTTGGATTTTTTGTTAAGCTGTGAGCCGACCTTTTGTATGTCGATGGCTCCTATGTAGGTATTAGTGGCGGATCCAGGATTGTTGTTGGGGGGGGGGGGGGGGGGGTCCACTGGCAGGTATATTATCGTAAGTTTAAAAACGCATCTTGCGGAAAGCGATTTGAAGATAGACGTGTGTTCAATCAACAAAATTTAATTTACGATAGTATACGTGGGAGCCATCGATGTCTGTATTCTGTGCTTCCAAGCGCGGATCCAGGGGAGAGGGGGGGGGGGGGGCAATTTCCCCCTAGACTCGACTGAAATACCTTTTTTTAGGGAATTTTGAGAATTTTTACACTAGACTGGTGTGTTTTGACAGGCAATTGCTCCCTCCCCTCGTCGGTGGTGGCTGCTGTACCGATGTTGTATCAAATGCCCCCCCCCCCCCCCCTTCCCAGTCATGCGAACGATTCACACTTGGCCGGTTGAGTCAAAGTCCCCTCAGAACAAAGTTCTGCATTCGCGGCTGTGTGCTTCCAACTCCCCCTGGATCTGCCACTGATGTGCAGCATTATTTTACTTTAATTGCATTTAATTTTAAATCAGTCGCGTTGAAGAAGAAGAAGAAGAGTAATAGAATTTTGGCATTTCACATTGTTTTTTTTTAAGTTTGTTGTTGCCGCGCTTATAGTTGCGAGCTGTTTTGTCTAAGGTGCGAAATTTATGGAAGTATGTTGTAATGTTGTATGAATTCTCAAAGTCATTTGTACATTCAAAATGTACAAAAAATAATGTCAATAAAGTGTTGTTTTTTATAAATAAAGCTTGACTGATTTTTTAACATATTTTTTTATTTAAAAAACAATCGACTCGTTCCTTTGTTTGTCGTTTTGACAACAAAAATTGTAGGCATGTGGCTCAGAACGCGGCCTTATCGACTGCATTGTTGGAGGCAGCTACCATGTCTTCCCGTGTGCAGATGATCGGGTGCACTGGACGCAGCACATAAGTCTTTCTCCGAAATACCCCGCCTGAGCATGTTTTCGATGCTTCGACCGATCTAAGTCCGAAATCTGTCTTAAGGCTTATCGGGCATGATCCTCTTCCTGGACATGTAGGTATATTTCCAGGAGGAGGGTCAACTCGAAGAAGCTGTGGTAGGTACAGGACTTGTATCACATAGCACGAGAATCGAACATATGGCGTCTTTTCTCTCTTAACCTCAATAGGTAGTGTATTTTTTCGAAGTCCGGCTTGATACTAGCTGGAACCATCCTGCCGAAAAGCGCGCTAATTGTTGAATTTCGTCTTCCCCTTTTACGATTACAAAGGTGTTGGTATAAAGGGCAAAGCAGGGTGCATTCAGGTGTATAAGCTCACCCTTCCGATATTAAAAAAAAAACACTAATGGTTTAAAAAAATGGCAAAATCGATTAATGATCACGGCATGACTCGACTAAATTTCAAGATCAAAACGAATATTGATTATTCTAATTGTTATTTTTGCATATTCATGACTTCAAAATTATTGACAGGAATCTATAGCTATTGTTCTTTTATTTAATCGATGAAGGGTTGGGAAAGTAACTATTGAAATTTTAATATTTTTTGCATGTAACTTCAAAGTCATTAAAATGTAAATCGTTCGTTAATAAAACAATTTGCTTAATCATAATCTGGTCATGCATTTTTATGATATTGAATAGATTGACATCTACATTTATTGAGTTATTTTAGTGAGTTTTTGGTATGGGTACACTCAACTTAACGAATAGTTTGATAAACGACTTTTGTCGCTGACTGTACTGCAACTACCGCACCACAGAGTACATTTGTATATACTGAAATACCGCACCACCCGATGCCTGAATAGTAGACGCGTGAATACCTACTTTAGGTACGTATGCACGCAAAGTAGGTATACGCAGTGTTGTAAAGAACTCGAGTCTTTGAGTCCTAAATTTAGAGCTCGACTCGGCATTACACGACTCGACTCATAACAATAAGACTCTTAAGAATAAAGAACTCAAGTCTATATGAGCTCTTGAACGCGAGACTCGAGACTCGAGTCTTCTTTAGCGCTCGAGTCCTTTTTACGCGCCGAGTCGCGCTCGAGTTCTTTTCCGCTTTGAGTCATTCTTTTTAAAGCAGCCAATAAAAGGCTATTTTTGTGAGATATAATCATGTGTAACCAGGAGATGTCGAAAAATAAATGAAAGAATTAAAGTTTTAATTAACATGAAAAATCAGTTTAATTAATTATGATCATGAAAATTATTACAAAAGAAAACATTAATTAAACAAATGTAATTTTAGTCACATTAAACAGTAGGTATGATGTCATTATTTTTGTTATTATTGGAGAGTAATTCATGTGTTTATGATTATAATTGCATACAAAGATTTATTTAAAAAAATCTAGCCATGATGCAAGACACATTGAAGCTTGTATGGTCTTATTGCCAAGTCTGTTTCTTCTTTTGGTAATTAAGTTACCGTATACCGTATACGCGAAGTACCTAGGTTGTAGGTAGGTACATACTTCTATATTCTGCATACTCCATTACACAGGTAGGTATATTAATGAAGTGCAGGTAGGTACCTAATTATTTCATTCTTCCTTCGAAGCAGACCACAAGGACATTCATACCTGGTTATGAGTCATGACGAGTTTATAAATAGGAATCGCTAAGTATTTATTGGAGGGAGTCGATAGTGGTGCCTTGTTTGAGACAGTTAATATACCTAGTCTGGCCATAAATACTGTTACAATTAAAAATAAGAAAGATATTACAATTGAATTTGGAATCTGTCATTTTTATACGATTGTTCATTGTATTTTCTAATTTTGGCGCCAATACATTGTACAATATTTTGCTATATTAAAATGGAGTGGGGTGATAAAGAAAACCGAATCGCTGTGATTGCATTACACAAAGTTGGTATGGAGCCGAATGTAATTTTTAAAACTCTCCATACGCTTGGTACCTATTAGTCAAATGTTTGTGTACCGGGCTATTAATAGGTACAATGAGACCTTCTCTGTTTGTGACAGAAAAAGATCTGGCCGTCCACGTAGTGTTCGTACGAAAATGGTGGTCAAAGCAGTAGGGGAAAGAATTCGAAGAAATCCTGTCCGAAAGCAAAAGATTTTATCTCGGGAGATGAAGATAGCACCCAGAACCATGTCACGCATTTTAAAAGATGACTTAGGACTTGCAGCCTATAAGAGACGCACTGGTCATTTTTTAACTGATAATTTAAAAAAGAATAGGGTGGTAAAATCGAAGCAACTACTGAAGCGGTACGCAAAGGGAGGTCACAGAAAAATTTTGTTTACGGATGAGAAAATCTTTACAGTTGAGCAACATTTTAACAAACAAAATGACCGTATTTATGCTCAAAGCTCTAAGGAAGCTTCCCAATTAGTCGACAGAGTGCAACGTGGGCATTATCCGACTTCAGTGATGGTTTGGTGGGGTGTTAGCTATGAAGGAGTGACTGAGCCATATTTTTGTGAAAAAGGTATCAAAACATCGGCACAAGTGTATCAAGATACCATTCTTGAGAAGGTAGTTAAACCCCTTAACAACACCATGTTCAATAACCAAGTATGGTCCTTCCAACAAGACTCAGCGCCGGGTCATAAAGCTCGGTCCACGCAGTCTTGGTTGGAAGTGAACGTTTCGGACTTCATCAGAGCTGAAGACTGGCCGTCGTCTAGTCCCGATCTTAATCCGCTGGATTATGATTTATGGTCAGTTTTAGAGAGTATGGCTTGCTCTAAACGCCATGATAATTTGGAGTCCCTAAAACAATCCATACGATTGGCAGTGAAGAATTTTCCCATGGAAAGAGTGCGTGCTTCTATTGATAACTGGCCTCAACGTTTAAAGGACTGTGTTGCAGCCAATGGAGACCACTTCGAATAAGCTTTTTATATTTTGAATTGTTTTTTATTTATGTATTAAACTAACACACTGTAAAAGTAATAAATATTATTTGCAATAAAAAAAAATGTTTTTTCTTCGTAACAATATTTATGGCTAGACTAGGTATAAGTAGGTACGTACCTACCAGAAGCGGCGGCAGCCTAATAAGCTAAGGCATTGGTCTCGCAATCGTGAAGTTGCGGGTTCGAATCCTACCCATTATACTACCGACGTGAACCCACTCCTAACACAAGCCATTGAGCTTAGTTGGACGGGATATCAGGATTGCTAGTAATGTGGTACCTGAATCCCACATTGTTAGTTATCTTCACTACATAGTATAAAACAAAGTAGCTTTTTCTGTCCCTATATCCCTATGTATGCTTAAATCTTTAAAACTACGGAACGGATTTTAATGCGGTTTTTAATATATAGAGTGATTGAAGAGGAAGGTTTATATGTATAACAACATCCATTAAATAGTGGAGAAATAAGGAGCGGAGCAGCAATAAGAAATGTTGCAAAACCGGGGAAAATTTACGCAGACGAAGTTGCGCGGGTCAACTAGTTTCTAATAAAAAAAAAACAATAGTATACTTATTGCCTATCTTTTCGGCGCAACAACCGTTTACCTGTAACTATACAAAACCAAATTATTCAAAGTTCTCACGGTAAAAGGCTTGCACGATGGCCTCTCACGGCCATCGCAGCGGACTACCGATCAATGTGACTCCGTCATCTTTGGGATTACAAAAGAGAACCTGTCATGTACTGCATTGTTACAGGATACAATGAGCAGTATAGGAATGTTCGCCGTTCACTTTATGTTCTACAGCGCTGTTTAGAGGTACCTAAGAAAATATTACACTTGTTTTAGTACCTAACCTACTTAATTGGCTACAATCTAGGTACATGACTGTCAAGTCAAATCCCGTCATAACAATTTTGCATGCCACTATAAATAAAATGTGGCGCATAGCTGGTTGTCCATGCGTCCGTGTGGCAAACTTTTTGTGTCGATCTCCATTAACCAGAGTCAATGAAGTGAAAGGATCAATCAACGCACTTTTTGTTGCGATGCGGCTGCACTTTTCTCAGCTCTTGATAAGGGGAAGTCGTATTTCTTTGTGGTTTGGTAGGTAGGTGGTACCTGTTATTGTTAATTCATTCATCGGACTTAAAACTGTAGGCCTAATCACTTTCTATAAAATATTATTAAAATTTCTTAAGTTTACGCACGCATGTAACTTAATCGTTACCCGCTAACGATTAAGTTACATGCGTGCTCTTAAATACTGGGCAATATGAGTAGGTACCTACTTAGACAGCCGTTGTCGTAATAAATCAATAGTTTTTAAATAAATATCGCAATCAAAATCCCTATTATGTTTATAAACAACGCCTACTCTACAAAATCGCCTCAAAATTGTCTAATGCGTGTAGAAAAATATACTGTAGTATTCCATGCAATAATAGGAGATGACTGCACCTTAACATTAGATGATCGTGAGAGAAACGTAGATAGTGACACCGGTCCGTGAGAATCACACTCTTTACAATACATTACTTAATCGGTTCCCATATAGATCTTTCCCACATTTTTTTTTATATTTACTAACGAAAAGGGTTTGCAAAATATACTTATCGTTGCTTTTTTCGTTTTTTGAAAGATCATAATAGCTATGTTGATCGCAATTACTAGCAATCATCTTCATAGTTATAAGTGGAGGCTTGTAGTTAGCACATAAGTAATTTAAATAAGCTGTAATTCTTCTTTATTAAAAAAATATTACAAATATTAGCCTATTTAGACAGAACTGAGGGGCAGTTCTGTCTAAATAAATAGGCTAATATTTGTGTTGAGTGAGCACACAATCTCTCGATAAAGTATCTTTAGGGTAGGTACATCATGAGCGTACCCAGCATACCAAGAATAATTTTGATCTAACCTTAGTAGTTACCGCCCCCGCCCCCCGCGTCCTGTCACCATTTACTTCCAAAAAATGCATCTGCGCAACCACTTGTCGCCTACTTGAGTCCGGCCTAGTTACGTTGATCCTACTGTAGTTGCCGCCCCCTAAAATATTAAGTAACTACAATTCAAAGGGAAACCGAAAATAATGATGTTCTAAGGACCCTCCGCTGCTGTATGTACGGCAAAACGTAAATCTAAACCATAAAGCAATATCGTGATCTCATTCATCATTGATTATTTCTGTCTCTTCAAATTTAAAATAATATCAGACGAAGCAAAACATGAGATTGTTAAGAATATTTTGCAATACTTAATTACATTTTGATTTTAGTAGCGTTTTAACCTTTATCATCGCATCTTAAACGTCGGATAATTATATTGAGCTCGTGGCGATTGCAAATGGTTATGCTCTCAATATATTTATGTAAAGCAATAATGATTTTTCATCGCATTCTATTGATATGCAGCCGCGTCCACACCAAGAGAGATTATATTAAAAACTTTTTTCGTTTCCTTTAAAAACAAGGCAAAGTAGGCAAATGTTGGAAATTTTGCAAAAGTTTGTGAGTTAGGTAGGTAGGTATATCAAACCTTCCATAAACCCTCAAAGTATCTGAGTCCTCGTAAAATGTGTTTTTCATTGACAAATTCTACCCTCAACGTAGTCAAGCCTCGAGAACTAATATCTTGGGTTTTTCAGCGGTTCAAGCCCTCCCCTCCAACAAATTTCTAGATTCGCCACTTGTATAGGCTCCATTAACTTTCATTTTATCTCATCACTACATTCAGTCTGATTTTTTACTTGCCATAGATTGGTCAGAAATAAATCTGACACATCCTCAGTGAGATTTGCCGGCTCCCCGGCACCTGCCCGGCTATCATCTGACTATACCTACCATAGGGTCTATGGTCTAGCTAGACTATTATAATAATAATTAAGTTACCCTATTATTACTTACTAGCTGTCCCGCGCAACTTCGTCTGCGTAAATTTTCCTCTTTTTTTTATAATCCTATGTTTCTTCTAATACCTCCAAGAATATGTGTACAAAGTTTCATGATGATCGGTTGAGTAGTTTTCGCGTGAAAGCGTAACAAACAAACTTACATTCACATTTATATATTAGTAGGGATTTGCCTGTTTTTTTTTATTTTTAATTTAAATATACTTTGATAAAATTACGAACGCAATTATTTTTTTATCAAGTAATATTATTTTGCGGACGTTGGTTACTAGTATAGTATTATATTATTATTATCTTTGGTTTAGGTTATACTACTCTTGTTAGTAATTCATTGGAATGTGTAATTTATTCTGTCCCAATAAAGTAAAAAAAAAAATTGTAATTATGTCAAAAAAGCAAAATATTACGAGAAGAATGTAAGCGTCCGTAACATAATTTATTATTGAATAATTTTGCCCCTAGAATAGATCGTGATTGGTAGGTATATATAAATATTGCCCGGTTCGACGCAACAGATGCAAGTGTGAATCGATCACCGTAGCGAATAGGATTAATCGAATTCTTTATTCATGAGATAAAGGAGATTGTCCGCCGTCGTCGCGTCGCATGTCAAGTCATATACGTCCTTATTAATTTGCGCACTAAACCGTTAAAATAATAAAAATATCTCGGCTTTGGACGGCCACAAACAAATCGCTCCGTGTGTGGTCCGAAATGGAAATCGACGCAAATTTCAATGTTTATCCGTAAATGTGAATTCATTGCGCCAACAAGATATGCGGTTATGCAAAGCAGTTATGTGTGGTAGCCACTGGTAGGTATTAAAATTAGAACAGATTGTACTGATTTGAAATGTAATTTGAATGTTTACCTATTTGGTCACAGGAATTCACATAATTAGATTGCTATCACAAAATGTTTCTTATTCGTAGATTTTTCGTCTTGTCACCTATAATAAGTGTGTTCAATTTATTCATTTTAGAAAAAGAATAAAGACTTTACCTGACTTTATACCTGTAGGTATCTTTTTTATAGGTTACCTATCTATCCGAGTCATATTTCTGTCAATTATCTAACCCGATTATTTGGGGTCAGCACAATTTATAGCTACTTTACCATATACTTCTAAGTATCATACGTCATTTATAAACTCTGTTACTACTCCTTTTCTGGCCATGTCTTCCTTCACACGGAGCATCCATCTTTTCTTGGGTCATCCATCGTTTCTATTCTGATTCGAATATTTCTTTCCTCCATTTTTATAATATGTCCATCATCATTATCTACCCTTTTTCTATCCGAGTATCGAACCAAAATGATTTTTTTACTCGACTATTCTAAAGATGGGTAATGTTTATTGAGCGTATGTGAGTACGTATGTCCATATTTTAAAACGGCTTGACGGATTTCACCATATGTGGTTGATTCGCCTCAATTGTAGGATAGAGTGAGTAACTCTGTCTGCCTGTTTGTTACGCTTTCACGCGATAAATGCTGAACCGATTTAGATGAAATTTCTTATGGAGATAGTTTGAATCCCGGAGAAGAACATAGTATAGTTCTTATCGCGATAACCGACATCCCCAAGAGCGGAGCCGCGGGCGAAAGCTATCTGCTATAGGTACATTAATGTTTTTTATATAGCTCGCCTTAGTAGGTAGAGGTCTACGTTTGTACTTTTTTGCTAAACGGCTTGTTAGGTTTTAAAGTATGAGAAATACCGTCGTCTACCTAGTTGATTTGACAAGCTTGTTTAGAAGAGCTTTCATCCGCTTTCAATTATCTTATGCTTAACATTATCAAGTGTTAAAACCTGTTCTGAAATCCGTTAAACAATTTTTACTTCGATAATGTACCAGAAAATTAATAGGCTCAACGGTTATGTTATAAAATATGTGTATCTATAGACCATAGATTTATCTAAAGCAATCTCAAAACTAAAATATGGCGTCTATTCCTGCCTGATATAGATCTGGAGGCGGCTATCCGCTCGAACTCGTTAAGGGTGCACAATTAACCGATTACTCTGAAATAAGCGTGGCGGGCCAAAGATGCCTGACCCCTGGATCACAGCGCAGGGCTGTCAGATTAAAAAAATGGATTTAATAATTCGACTAAAAGTTATTTTATAATAAACTACATATCGGTTGCCAAAATGGAAGCATCTAACAGCCCTTTTTAATAATCTATGTTTCTGATGAATTTGGCTACTAGAGAAAGACTTTTGACATATTTTGTATGGAGCTTATGTCAATTATTATATTTCTAGTAGACAAGTCGATTGATAGATGAATAGTGAAAACGGCCGTAAGTTTACTACCTACAAGATAAATAGTTTTTTTTTTTTTTAAACAGACTACTAAATAGCGAATAAGTGCGTTACATTAATTCTAAATGCATTTTTGGCGAAATGTCACATAAATTCTACTTATTAGGTATTTAAACCTTTTCCGTCCATTGCTGTTGGATATTAAACGAGAGTGCAGATTTTAATCAAAGGTGTCTACGGAATATTAAAAAAACAAAAATTAATTTCACAGAGTAAGAAGTGCGCCATAAGTAGATCTGTAGGTACTAAAAGTTTGTTAAAAAAAGTACTGCCGAGGCAGGTGTAACCCTGATTTTCATGGTGAGTGGCAACCTTGAGTTCGCCTTGCCTTTGTCGGCGCGGTCTTGTTGACATTTGGCGGTGCAAATCTTCATTCCGCGGCTCTTTTGATCCGAACCACCGTATTATTTAATTTTGATGTACGCCTCATATGTTTTATAAATAACGTAATTGACGTATTTTTTTCTTTGAAACGTAATGCGGAATAATAAAAACTTACAACGTCAAGTCAAGACATTTTAAAACATGGTCTTCAGCGCACTGAGTTACCTACAAAAAGTTCAATAAATACCTACCTATACATTTCGTTGTTCCATTTGGTGCTACCTACAGTATGATCAACGTATCTTGACCGGATTGAAGTTAGGTTTTTACCACTTTCGCGCATGTCATAGAGATGCACCCTAAAATTACTTACGAAAACGATTAATCGATTAAAAATTTTAATTCAACAATATAAAAACACTATTTAAATGAGTTCATAAAAATTTAAATTTAGAACAGTTACAGTAAATGATAGAGAAACTTTGAAAAACAATTTCTTTACCAAAATATTCACAAAAAAACATGAATTAGTAATACTAATTATGACAATGTAATGCGTAATCGCATCTCTAATCCTCTTGGTTTAGTTACCGCCCCCGCCCCCCGCTTCCTGTCACCATTTACTTCCAAAAAATGCATCTGCGCAACCACTTGTCGCCTACTTCAGTCCGGCCTAGTTACGTTGATCCAACTGTACTAGTGTATCACCTATACTATACTTAGTATTATATTATCTGTGCTTAGGTGCTGGACCTGCTGGTCAGTTTAAGGTAAGTTTGTGTGGCGTAGAGCTCTAATACCTTTCTACTAGACTAGAGTATTATGTCTTTAATGGTGCCGGGTGTCCTTTACCACAGGGCCCTGGGCTGCAAACAAAGATATTTATTTTTCAAATATGGGTGGAGTTTAAATATTATTTACGATTTTACAAATAGAGAGATAAGTATTAAGTGGACATACTCTGTCTGATGGGCTTTTTTGCCTGTTCTTGTTACGAGTATAATTATAGGTAAGTAGGTATTATCCATTACATATCACGACAATTATACTTAAATGTGGTGTATATTATCATAAATAAGCTTGAAAATGTCTACTACCATCCTATCTATCTTTTTACACTTAATTTTTTTCTTTTTCTTCTTTCTCTACGCCTATTTCCCATGTCTCTTGGGGTCGGCCCTCCTAACCCTGTTACGCCACTCTATGTGCCTTTTTATACTTATTGGTAACCGTAAATAATGATTAAACTTGTAAATTATGTTTTTATGTGATATCATTGAATGAGGTTTCTGTTTTCTCGATTTAAAAGTATTGATAAAATAATTTAATAATTAAATAATTTAATAATTTGCTTGTTAAGACAGGCGCGGATCCAGAAGTCTGAGTCGCTCATGACGGGAGGAGGACCCCCTCCTCCATTGCATTTGATACAAAAGGTGCCGGTATACCAGCCAGCACCACCAAGGTGGGGGTGCACCAATTGCCTCTCAAAACACAACGGTCGAGTATAAAAAGTTTGGAGGGGGGGTGGGAGAAATTGCCCCTGTAGCCACCCCCCGCGAACCTGTGTCAAGAGGACAATCGCTTTCAGTTTTTTCCCCACAGAGTCCTCGGACTTAAATATCTCTCGAACATAAACAGGCTTTCATATTAAAGCAAATAGTCGAATAATGATTACAGGCATTAACATAATCATCTACTTATCAGCTTGTAGAAAAACTTAAATGGTACTTAAACTATTAATACACCTTCGTGGTAATAATTAAAGGGTATAAAAACACTTGGTAATGTATGAGCAATCGTGAAGCTTCGCTCGTAACAAACAAGTGTTGCACCTGCTTGGGTCCGCCTACAATTGTTGGTGACCTCTATTCTATGTGTTCATTGGTTTGTCTTCGTAGTCACGTCTACATAGTTATGTACAATGCAACCCAAGCAGAGAAGCTACAAAGTATGTGTCACTGTAAACACTATAACAAAGTATTGCCTGTCTCTGTGGCGCGGTGGGATTGTATCCGACTGCTACGCAAGAGGTCGTGGGTTCGATCCCCAGCCAAGATAAGACTTTGTGTGATAAGCACGATGGTTTATTCTGTATCTGGGTGTTAATTATCTATAATATGTATGTATTTAAAAATATATAAGTATTTCTATCAGTTGTCTGGTTCCCATAGTACAAGCTCTGCTTAGTTTGGGATCAGATAGCGTTGTGTGAGTTGTCCCAAGAAATATTATATTATACTATACTGTGTAGTATACTATACATACTGTATATACTATACTATACTATTATATTATTTTAAAATTAAAATTACGAACGGTGGCGGCGTAATTTTTATTCGGGCTTTTACCATTAGAATTTAGTTTAGGTTTGGTAAATGTACTTTTTGAAAATAAAACAGTGATTGGTAAATCTTGTTTTTTTTTTTACAAATCTTAAGTTTTACCGTAGTTCAAGTTTATACAGTAACATGCACACAACATGGAGAGTAAAAAAGCAAATAGCTTCATACAGAGGCACTAGAGCAAAGCTCACTTAGACTTCACTTATGGACACAGAATCGGACCACGTTGTTCCGAAGGTGTTCTGAGATTCCGAGTCCGGGAACGAGGTCTATGCACTGACCTCTATAGTATTGGAACGCTGGATAGGACGTTCTGTACTCTCGGTCTTTTACAGTGACCTGGTCTGGAGTGAGTGTATAGACCTGGACTGTGCCATAACCTCACAAAAATATGGACAATACCTGTCAAAGAGACAGGGCTGCATGAGTTTTTTCTCTCTTTCACGCTTTACAGTTAATATTTACTTTTTAAATGAAAGGGATGGCGCGATCCAGGTCTATACGTCAATGGTCTTTTGTGAGTCATGTATACAGCCATGTCCCTTAACTACTTACCGGCACACTTGTAATTAATTTAATAAGGTTTTTCCAAAGAGTTTCAACTATTTCATTTCAAAAATAGATTACGTATCATAGAGAACGAATATAGGTCTGTAAAGAGAGATATGCAGGAAGCCCAAGTACTAACGGAGACAACCCAGGACCGAAAGTCCTGGCGAAAAATAACAAGGAGAGCCGACCCCAAATAATGGGAACAGGACAAGGAGAAGAAGCAGAAGAGAACGAATATAGATCTGCGCCATAACCTCACAAAATTCACCATAACCACCTACTTTGTGGACAATACCTGTCAAAGGCCGCACGAGCTTTTTCTCTCTTCCACTCTCTGCAGTCAATATTTACTTTTTAATTGAAAAAGATGGCGCAGTCCTGGTCTATACATCAATGCCATATACCTACAAGAATAAAGCACTTAGCCTACTGCTTTATTCTTGTCTATGAGCCCTGTCGTTTTATGAACTGGTGTACATGGGTGTACCTACAGTGGTGAAAAATAATAAAAACAAATGACACATCAATGACGTCATGCATGAAATGAAAAGCATATCAATAATAATATAGCTTAAATGGAAACTCCAAATGTAATAACTGTACCCAAATGTAGAAAACGAAATAAACATTTTTATTTTTATAATAATGCTGTTTTTTTTGGTGTGCAATACGTAAAAATGTAGGTACGAGTTGGCGTTATTTCTAATAATATTAATCTCAACATCGTCTGTAACATGTAACAGACGAAAGTGCCTACATATAAAATAAGTAGGTAGGTAAGTACCTAGAAAGAAAGAAAAAGAAGCGGCGGTAGCCTAATGGCTAAGGCATCGGTCTCACAATCGTGAGATCGCGGGTTCGAATCCTACCTATTATACTACCGACGTGATCCCACTCCTAACATAAGCCATATATAAATATTATAGTAATATTGGACCAAAATCCCACATTGCTAGTTATCTTTTTAATAAAAAAAGATCTCAATTTAATTAGATATTTTTTATATAATAATCAAGTAAGTATATTTTTTGCAATCATTATGTTTAAACTAAAAATGTACATATAAACTAGAAACAGAGAGGATACTTAATAGACATCAACATTAGGTAGGTACCTTTAATGGGAATTTTTATACAGGATGCGCTAGCCACACCACGCCACAGCCAATGATCTCTTCAGTACCTACAGCTAGTATTCATTTATAATTGCAGGTTCAGTATGTCTACAGTTGAAAGCGATACAGAATTGTAATGACACAATTATGATTGTTTTTGTAAATGAACGTATAACAAATTACTTGGTGATCTTGATCGATCGGGGTGTACGACGATTGGCGGGTTTTTATAAGTAATAATGAAATGTATCTTTATTGATTGTACTGATGCTAAAATTGTAATTCCGAAGGACGATATTGTAAGTTAAAAATAAATGGATGTCTGCAATGTTTTATTATGAGTATCTTTTTTATCGTGCGGGATTGATAATTGACTAGCTACTATATCTACTACTAGTATTATATTTATTTAATGTAATAAAATATAATATCTACTTATTTGTAAGTTCCAAAGTCTAAAAACCTTCCAAACTTATGAGCCTTTCGTAAATCGTTTTAAGGAGTAGTTTTATTTACTGAAATATGACTGTTTTCTATAATCCATCTATCGATGGATTTGGCTACTTGAGATAGAATTATAATTTAAATTCTGTGATCTCTGTAGTCGAAAAAACTCAGGGCCCAATAATGTTACGCATGTTTTACTTGAATGTTATGTGTTTTTTGTTTGAGATCCAAATAAATATAAAATATAAAAAAATATAACATAGGTATATCTCTAGTAGCCAAATTGATCCATAGATTGAATATTGAAAACGGCCGTTAATAAGTTATCTATACCTATGCATAGGTACCTATAAAAAGTACCTATGTCATGCTTGCTTAAATGACTGATTCGCCATCCTAGACTCCGAACCACTGAAGCTATAAATAAGAAATTGGGACAAGGATTCCTTTTAAGTCGCAAGTTGTTAAAAAAAATATAATTTGTAACAAGGCAATAGGCAAAGCCTCATATAAAAAAACAATTTCCACGTATATTTATTCGCTTTGTGGCTATTTCGGTTAGCTAACATTCTAGACATACAATACAGATTTTTATTAGGTACCAGCTGGGGTATGTTATCTATATATTTAGGTACTCACCTCCTGGATTCCACATTCGAAGGTTTAAGTCAAAATTAACAAGGTTCCCACTTACATAAACAAAACATATCTGTAAGTTTCCTTATAGAAGAAACTAGCTGACCCGCGCAACTTCGTCTGTGAACTGTTCCTGTTTTTGCAACACTTTTCATAGCTGCTCCGATCCTATTTGTCGTAGCGTGATGTTATATAGCCTATAGAATTCCTCGATAAATGGGCTACCCAACAGTAAAATAATTTTACAATTCGAACCATTAGTTGTTGAGATTATCGCGTTCAAACAAACAACCAAACTCTTCAGCTTAATAATATTAGTAAGATAAAATAATATATGAGGCAACATAATGGACATTTACTTTTGTAACTTCGAACTATAGAACAGGTAATACAGACCCTTTTAAGAACTGTCGCCGCAAAAATAACAAATTTGATTTTTATTAATTGAACTGCCAACCAGAGCGATGATGGTGAATGTGCGCAAGAACAAGGGACCATACATCTGCCCCATTTATTAATACCATCGACAATAAAACATTTGAAACACGTTCTTGCGAATCAATACTCGCGTTCAGAATATGAATTATTTATGGATTTTATTGTTGCTTTATCGCTTGCATCTCGAAGCGGAGCGAAACGGTGGTGGACAGCGAGCGGATGCCGCGCGCCTTCATCTCTTCAACTTGAAATAATAATCAGAACATAATTTTATTTTTGACAAATAACTGGTCACTCTGGTCAGCGTTGGGTGAGTGCAGGTTTTTGTACAGCGCCTCGATGCCAAGGATTCCGGGTCCACCGCTTCATTGCCTGAATAAAATATATAGAAGATGCTGTCGGTATTCCGATCTCGTGTAATTGTCCTCAATGAATGCAGCGCAAGAAAGTGCATCGTACAAGCCGTAGAGGCCGTATTTATATATACCTAGGTATGTGATCTACTGAGACCCTACTTGTTTCTTTAAAAGACGTGCACTTGATGCATTTTTTTTCATAGTAGTTTTTATCTGTGCTTTTGCTAAGTACCTACCTATTTGCTTTCCAGCGAAGGTTGATTAAAAGACACTTAAACTCATTATAAGCTATTTATAATTTTATAGTCGAACAATGAAGGATTCTCGCTCGCCAAGCATGGCGATTATATGGCAATTACCTTCCCAAGATCTATAATAATAAGTAGGTTATACTAGGAAGCCCCGTGCCAAGCAGAGGGACTTCATATAGATTGATATGAAGAATCCTCTAAAATAATAATAAAAATTATTTATTCACTTAGGAAGCAAAATACTACACTTGTGAAAAGTCGATTCTACATTTACTTGTAATGCCTGTTCGCAAACAATAGGTAAAGCCCGAGAAAAGAACAGGCAATAAAAACTCGTGGCCACTCTTTTCAAATTGCCAATGTTTACAATGTTTCTCTGTTTATAAATTGTATATGCAGGTTAGGTGCTGCCACTATTATATTACACACCATATTAGAGGATTTATGTTCCAAAAAAGGCGTCAATAATATTAGAACAATACATAGTAGGAGCATCCACTTACGATGTAAAAACTTGATGTGCTTAAATATTGGCCAATTTACTGCTACTTAATGAATAAGTATACATGGTTTTCAAAAGAAAGAAAAGAATGGCCGTAATTTATCACGCAGAATCTTTACTTACAAAAGTAAATCGTTTTCTTAACTAGTACCTAAGTAAACATTATCAAACTGTGACAACAATATTCACCTAGTAAAATGCAATAAACTATACAACACAATACATTAATAGGGAGCAACGAACTACATCTATTTATCTTTATCAGTTAAATTATCATCGATTGAATAGTAAGCTCTTTGTATAAGATGTCTCTTGACTACATTCTTAAATTTATTTACTGGTAGACTCGATAAGCTGACTGGGATTTTATTAAAAAATTTAACGCCTACTCCCATGAATGAGTTATGAGTTTTATGAAGCCTATGATATTGACCTACCAATTTGTGCTTATTTCTTGTATTCACAGAGTGAATATAAGTATTTTTGTTATATAAATGTAAGTTTTGTTTTACAAACATAACGTTTGCATATATATATATTGTGATGCAACTGTCATAATTCCCATCTCTTTAAACTTTTCTCTAAGGGAAACTCGTGCTCCTAGTTGATATATCGCAAGCACTGCACGTTTTTGAAGAATATTAAAGGATCCCTCGTAGTCGTAAATGTATCTTTTACTGCTTTTGAAAAAAGTTTGAAACTTGACCAACTCTGAACTGTCTCTATTAACCCTTCTGATAAAATAGATCCGTGCAGGGGAAATAATACACTGACGATCGTAATGATGATTTATTGTTTGCTCCCCTTTACCTAATCGCCTCACACAATACAAATTTAATGCATCCTAACACAGCATAGGTACAGCTCAAAACAAATCAATCTTGCATCGCAGTACGCAACAAACGATGCTAAAAAGGCATTGTAATAAAGCTATGTGTATCTGAACGCACTTCGGGACGTCTTTGAGACAGTTATTAATCGTAGTTACATCTGGATATGCGTCGGGTCGTTACTTGTAGAAAGTAACGCCCCGTCTCTCACATGACAATGTATAAATCATTGTCATATCAGTCCAGAGGCGCTGTAGTTACCGCACAGCTCATTTGGTCACTTTAAATGGTGCAACCTTATGAACGACTTGTTGGATGATGAATGGTGCTGTCGATGTATACTCCGTAAAGTTGTTGTATTAAGTGCTAGGGTCCTTAAGCTGAGATATGGCCGCGGTTCCGCCCTCGTGGGTACTGGTTATTTTGACCTGTGTAGGTGGGTACGTGAGCTTCCTAATGTATGATGACGGAGATCACGTTGAATTTAGTTTTGAAGACTATTTAAAATTTTCTTTTTGTGAGTTCGTAATTAATTTTACTAAAAGTAACCTATGTAAATACTCACGCCGGCTCCACACGTTGGTCCCAATCTCGGTCCCAATGCCTCTCGTTCGTCCCAACGTTGGCGCCAATACTATTTTCATTAGACGAAAATAGTATTGGCGCCAACGTTGGGACGAACGTTATTCTAGATCCGCAGATTTAGAATAACGTTCGTCCCAACGTTGGCGCCAATACCATTTTCTAGATCCACAGTTGGATGAGGAGGAAGACGAGTGGCGTTGGGACCGACGTTGGGGCTAACGTGTGGAGCCGGTGTCAAAGTACCTTTAATAACTATAATTTTCTTCTCCTCTACAGCCCCCTAGACCAATGGCATAAACTCTAATCGAATAGAATGACGTCGGAATGATATCGTTTTGAGTGCGAAACTGCGAATCTCATATTAAAAATTTTCATATTTACACATTTGCAGGCGCAATGACGTTTAGGGGCTCAGCGGGTCAATTCACGTATTTAAAGCAGTACAGTCGCAGTTCAGTTGCAGTTAAGTTTCGATTAAAACGACCATTTTTGTATTCTTGTAACTTTGGGATCGATCTCAAATACGCTTGCGTCAATTATGCGTCTCGAGAGCGCAATAACGACATTCAAGTACGGTGCGCAAGCGTTTTTAAGATCAATCCCAAAGTTACAAGAATACGAATATGGCCGTTTGATTGACCCCCAGGGGGGTTAGACAAGGTACATTCGTTCTGTGTCGAATTCGATAACGCCGTACTAAAAATTCGCAAAAAAAATAAAAAAATATCTATAGTCGCGCAAATGTCAAATTTTTTATGTACTTCAATTCTTTTTCATTCACGATATCGCTATTCGATTGTGACTTTATCTAGACCCTCTGGTCTTAGTCGCGATCTAGCTGATCGAAAGACCAGCATGATTTAAGCAACGTTACTCAGTAGTAAGTGATCTTTTGTCTAATATTTCTCTGGTTGGTCGTGTCGAATTTCTATTAGGCATATGGGGAAATAAAGAAACAGAGTGTGCACTTATCCCTTAATATCACCTGAGTAATGGTTGGTTAATGGGTGAAATTATATGCACGCTTATAAGCACGTTCTCCGCGAAGGTAAAGGGCTTTTTATTTATGACTGAAATTGTATAAATTCAGGTTTTTTTAATTATTTTTTTTATGTACGTCATATATGGCAATAAAGAAACTTTTCTTCTTCTTTTTTTCTTCTCAATTATACAAAATATAATGAAACTGTAAGTTTTATAACCACCAATTCTTTCATTTAAATCCGATGTCATTTTGTGTAACAATAAAGGACACAGTATATTAACAGACGCGGTATCTATAGTACTTAATTTGGTAACTTTAAGGGCGGCACTAAAACAAGTAAGTGCCTATCTAGAATAAGTACCTACTTAGATACCTAGATACTTATTTGTTTGGAATAAATAGGTACGGAACAAAAATAAATCAATCAGCATTACTGTCCTATAAGGCTCTAAAATAAAGTAACAGCATCTCTGACTTGTAAATTGAGTTAAATTATATAAATATATACATGTTGAAACAAGTCAGTTTTAAATTTGATCTACAGCGGGGATCGATCTGGTTGACTTGGTTTGACTTAATGAGAGTTGCTTGTCAATCGACTGTCATTGGCCGTCGGTCCTGCTCCGTATGCAAAATCGCGCGCTTCCACGATTCTTTCGTTGTCGTAAGCATTCCTTTTGTATTCTCTTTCGTTGCTTCAATTTAAGCTCACTTAATTAAATCGAAACGAAGCGTGTGTCGACCGATTTTCGGAAATGGATATTCAAATTAGGTAGTGAAGGTACATGCGTGCGTTCATTACCTTGTGATGTCTTAATAGCTTGGTATACTGTTAAAATATTCTTTTGCAGATATTATGTACCTACTCGTATTTCAGGCCTACCATATTAATAAAGACACGATACTTACACCAAACGTACGTACGCAATATAATATTAAATGAATACATATGTCTTTAAATGTTATTCGAAGGTATGGATGTCGTTATATCGATATCCCTATTAAAAAAAATCCAATTTGTAACCACGAAAAAGGCTGTATAGCAAAAAATGTAATATGACTTTTAATGTTCAATGTAAGTGCAAAAAAGAGGACAAAGATTTATCGGCACGCTTTTGTTTCAATGGAATATTTTGTTTATTACGGGAACTGGTCGCCTTCGGTGTTTCTTTTTTATCAGGAGTCCTCTGTTAAAAGTCCTGGACGGACAGATTACGGTATGAACATGAGCATCGTTTGTGAAATGGCCGGCAAGTATTTTAATTAATGCTACACCAAGGGTACATAAATTTACAGTACATTTTGCTTATTAAGGCTTCGGGCCATTTATCTGTTCTGGGTTCTCGGATTTCATAAACACTTGAAGTTTCTTTTTCCATACACAGTTAGGTATTGAAAATATGTAGGGTAGGTTTGTATTAAGTAGAATGTGATAGAACTAGAAAATAATGAATAGTAAATGAGTATAAGTAGGTTCATATTTAACACCAAAAAAACGAATGTAGTAGGTTTTAGGAATTTAATTTATTTTTAAAAGCAATTTTTTCCCACATTTCTAGCAATCTTGTTAACCCCTCCAGCTAAACTCAATGGCTTGTGTTAGGAGCGGGTTCACGTCGGTAGTATAATGAGTAGGATTCGAACCCGCGACCTCACGATTGCGAATCCTAATGCCTTAGCCATTAGGCAAACTGAGCATTGCCCGCTTTTGAAAAATTGAGCAGTTTTTCTAGGCGCAAGAAAGCATAAATTACTAAATTGAAATTTTGAATCTAAGTACATACTTAGTTATTAACCTAATGTAGTATTTGTTTTGATTCAGAAGTTTTTCAATAATTGACGGCTAATTGCAAAATATATTCACAATACAAAAAAGAAACCGTAAAATGAGAGGAGAGTAAAAAAAGTGAAAACACCAGGAAACCAGGCAAGCATTGTCAATATAATGTGTGCTAATAAAATCGGCACGTATTGTACCGCTACCGAAAACTCGCGCATACTGTCTTAATGTTGCCAGATGACCATGTCAATTTCTCCCCAACTTTTTTCAATTTCCGGCAAAAAATGGCTTCTTAAAAAAATGGTAGTTTTGAAGATGTGGAAAAATTCAGGGTAGTTTTGCAGCTTAGAGGCAATGTTGGCTAACTGTGATAGTTTTCATTACAGTATATGTAATAAAATAAAAAGGAAAACTATCACAGTTAGCCAAAATTGCCTCTAAGCTTAATACTGGTCAAGCGTAAATTAATGGAATAATGGATTTTAATACGGTACTGAAACACATTCAAATTTTTCCCATAAGCCCCCTCAAAGAATAGTTACCCTCCGAATCTGCAGGGAATCCCTCCAATCTGGTAACCATTCTTGCAGGAAGTGAGCGCGTGCTCGGAGCGGGAATGGCCAGCCGCTGCGTGCCACCGCGTGCATTATTCAATACAATATTATCAATAAATTAATGCTCACATTCGAATGCCACTGCACATACTAATGACGACACGCGGCGAATCGTTTCTTGCTTCCATCCTCCGCCATTCAACTCTCCATTGATACGCAGCGAACAAAAACTAGTCAGCGTTGATGTATGTGAAACTAACATTACCGCTTTTTGTTTTAGTTTTGACAAGGACGTGATCTGTCGTTGTTTTGGTCTTTTGGTAAAGCGTGAATATTAGATGGGTTATAAAAAAGTTCGCCTTATAATTTTAGCTGATTATGTAGGTACATTAACAGAATATTACTATATTTGTTTAAAAAAATCCTGGCAAGTGCATGTCGGGCCACGCACAATGGAGGGTTCTGTAGCTACCCAGCACAATGCGGTATATGAAGTGAGTTTTTTGTTATTTATGTTTCATACCACTAATAACGTTATATAAGTATTTTTCAATGAAATAAGTACAAAAATTTTGTTACTACGCACTTGTTATGCTGTTACTCATAAACTTGTAAAGCCTACTTAGCCGTGATAATTTTATTCTACCACTTTATCGGCGTACTAATATGTATATCCATTCAAAATTACAAGTTTTGAAGTTTCAGGTTCTAAGTCTCTGAGCTAACCTAGGGACAGATAGACGGACGGACGGAAGGGTTCCGTTTTGCCATTTTGGCCATGGAACCCTAAAAAGAAGAAAACATACGTGAATGGCAGCACAAGAATGGACTGATTATGTCGGTAGGTTATTTTTGAAGTAGCATTCCTATTGATAGTATAGAAAACAAAGACAGACAAAAAGAATTTTTTGCGGTATAGTAAATCTAAATGTCAAGTGTTAGAAATAAGTCAATTACTTCTTCTTCTTTATCTAGCCGTTTTAACGGCTAAATTCTGCCAGAGTCAAGTATTTAATGTACACTTTAGTTGTACAAAGTCTCGTTCTTAATGGCGGGTTAGTTTGCCGCCATTTTTTTCAACTCCAAGCCAATCACTATTTTTACCCCAAACTACGCTCACCAGGTCGTTATCAAATGTCACCAGAATTAAAATGAGTGGCCTGATGTATTCGCTAGGTATACCTAGCACATATTAGGCACGTATAGGTATACCTAGCAAACCATAAATGGTTCAAGAGGATATTATAGAGGACAAACGCAATGGTATTTAATAATAAATGGTCTTTGGTACAGAATATGTTATCAGTAAGGGGTAGCTTTTAAACTGTGTATAAAAATCCTGTATTGTAAGAATCACTGTGTAGCCATGAATATTCATATTACACTTTAGTACCTGGATGACCGAACGGGGTCTAACTACGAATAGGTCCGTATTTTATTTTAACGACGTTTTATAAAAATTAAACCTAGCTAGATAAATTTATCGCTCCCTAAACCCCTGCATACTAAATTTCATAGAAATCGTTGCCGAGATTCAGATGACAAATATATACATGTATATATGCAATAATGAATAGAAAAAGAATAATTATAATCTTTTATATAATAAATCTCGTGTCATGGTGTTTGTGGTCGAACTCCTCGGAAACGGCTCGGCCGATATTTATGTTTTTTTTTTGTATATTTGGTACCTAGGTATGCGAATAGGTCGTAAAGTATTTTTGTTGTTAATTATGAGTGAAATTGACGCAGATGAAGTTGCATGGGTCAGCTAGTGTTATTATAAGATTCTCTTTTCATTTTTGCCCATATGCAGTTTTATGGTTCATTTCCAGTGAAAAATGAGAAGCATTTGTTTAAATTTTTACTCCTCATTAAAAACCTGTTCAGGTAATGACAATAAAGTAAGGCCTCATTAGGTGTTGTGTTTTTATACAGATCTGCGAGTTTAAGCAACGTTATCATTACCACTGACGGTAGGTATATAGATAGACTAGCTGTCCCGCGCAACTTCGTCTGCGTAAATTTTTCCCGTTTTTGCCACATTTCTCATTGCTGCTCCGCTACTATTGGTCGTAGAAAGATGTTATATAACCTATAGCCTTCCTTGTTAAATGGGCTATCCAACAATGAAAGATTTTTTCAGTTCGGATCAGTAGTTCCTGAGATTACCGCGTTAAAAAAAACAAACAAATTCTTTAGCTTAAAATATTAGTATAGATGATCATTTCCGAAAAATATCACACCTTCCGTGCCGTGGAGTGCATGTGAAACCGTCGGTCCTGCGCCTAATCTCTTTCAGGTCGTGTCGGACTTCCGCCCCATCGAATAATGAGAGTGATAGAGAGTGCACTTGGGCTGCGCGTACACTTGTGCACTATAATATTTCCTGCGTCATAATAAACATTGTAGTAGGTACAATTTAATTACAATCATATTATTACAGTACTACCCGCGCAACTTCGTCTGCGTAAATTTTTCCCGTTTTTGCAACATTTATCATTGCTGCTCCTCTCCTATTGGTCGTAGCGTGATGTTATATAGTCTATAGCCTTCCTTTATAAATGGGCTACCCAACAGTAAAATAATTTTATAATTCGAAACATTAGCTCCTGAGATTATTGCGTTCAAATAAACAAACTCTTCAGCTTTATAATATTAGTATAGATTAGGGTGTACAAGGCTACAATAACATAATAATATGTTGGGTGACGTGCTGTATTCCTAATTTAAAATTTTGATTGTTTCTTTACGGATACTTGTTCGTTATTGCTCACTTCTCAAAAGTAGCAAAAGGCTAACGATAGAAACAGTATTATACAAAAGAGTTGTTTTAAAAATCGGTAGGTAAAATTTTCCACACTTGATTATTTATATCAGTTCTTTCTTCAAAAGAGATTTATAAAATGCAACAATATCCATAAAACAATATAGCCCCAATCAGAAGCTTCTTGTAAAATATCACCTCTTTTATTTATGTGAGTCGTAAATAATTAAATAATTTATGTCGGTTGCAATTTTACGAAGCAATGTTTTTATCACGTGATCCTAATTAGGATTTTATGCGAATTGTAATAATAAACTTTGAGGGATTGTTGCCAAAACGGATAACTTACTAATGTTATATCTTAAAAAAACCTTAAATATGGTTGTTTGTAAAGTCGTGATAACGTCATAAGAAAACATTGATGGCATTGTAATAAACAACCGTGCCTGTGATTTTTATAAAAGTTACCTTTGTATCGCACGTCGCTGCAACCGCCAAAACATTGATGACATTGTAATAAGCACCCATGCCTGTTCCTGGCGCATGTCGGGCGTGGCCCGACAGCCACAATACTTCAGCCTAACAGCAGGGGGAACGTGACACTTTGTTATGCGTGCGCCCGGTCATCGATTTATAAGACCTTATCACGTCAAAAACGATAAGATTTTGACGTTTAACAAAAACCTATACGAGATTTGGCATATCTTTTATTAGGAGAACGGTTTCAACTTGAAAAGCCGGACTAGGTACCTAGACAATACACATTATATACCTAAGTCTGAAACTCTATTTCATTCACTCTAGGTTCACCATACAAACTTTGGGCCGCGTTTAATCTCCTTAGAGGGTACATTTTAGTAAATACTTTCTTAAAGGATGCCTACGTCATAATAACTAGTTGTGTGTCAAATTTCAGCGCAATCCGTTCAATGGTTCGAGCTGTGTGTTGATGGATCAATCAGTCAGTGACGGTTGATTTTATATAAATATAGGACAAGAAGAGTGTAAGTACTCACGTCGATCCATGATGACACAAAGTTAAGTACAATAATCTTATAAGAAGTTTTTTGTGTCGTCGGTGCGTTCCCACTATGTCGTGACAATTATTATTTGTTGTTGGATGACTGTCGTCTCTACAGGGGCGGGTACAGGGGGGAGAGAGGGGCAACGTGGGTTATTGCCCTCCCCCCAGAGTTGACTGAAAGACCTTTTTTTGGGAAACTTTGACTCTTCTGTATCTGTGGCTGGCGTACTGGTATTGAATCAAATGCCTCTCCCCCTCCCGTCATGCGAGCGACTCGCATTTGGCTGGTTGGAACACATATAGCCCCCCCTGAACAATTTTCTGGACCCACGTCTGCGTCTCTCAAAACTACAAATAAATAGTGCAGAAATGTCGTGGATGACTGTTAATCGTGTCGTCCTTGAAGTGAACATCTTCACGACACAATAATCTATCATCACGACAAAGTGAGAATGCGACCGAGGGTAAAATTTGGCCTTATGAAACCATAGAGTACATTTGTAAATACTGAAAAAATAAACGCGCGACCGCGCTCACTTTGGTCAACTTGCCAGGCCTCCAAAACGCAATAATGATGCAAGGATTCTATTACTGAATGGCGAATATAATTACAGCATCTAACATGTAATATTAAAGCCATTAGGTTCATGTATTGCGCGCGTGTAATTGTAATTACTATGTAAGCACCTGACGTGAATAATCGTTAAGGCTCATCAGCTGATTGATGACGAATATGACCTTAGCTGTGGTTGAATCGTCGTACGGGATTCAGTACCACGAATGCTTGTTAAATTTTACTATTGAATGCACTTGACATCAATAACCATCAGCGTACATATGATGTCCCACTGCTGGGCACGGGTCTTCCCAGTAGAATCAACTTATTAGATCCTAGGGGTAATTGCCATAATCGTCATGCCTGGCAAGCGAGTTGGCGATCGCAGTAAGGCTTTAAATACGCAGAGGACGCTGTCGTATAAGGATCTTCTTGATTTTAAAACTTTTTTTTTTTAATATCAGACTTCTATCACGGTTGATTTGTTGGCATGTATTGAGGAGTTTCGTTGTCAGTCTCCAAAAATCAACAATAGATCTTTACGAAATTTATATGGGACCATTTAGGAATCGACCTCTTTCGAACAAAACATGAATTTAAAAAATCTGTCTATATATGGCGGAGTTATACCCGAACATACATAAAAACAATTAAACTAACTGCTTAAAATTAACCAAAAAAAATATGTTAAGTATTGCTCCCCTAATTGAGACAAACTCAACAACATCTTACATGATGAAATCCGTCAAGCCGTTTGAATTATAGAGAACTCGAAAAACTCAAAAACCATAATCCTCCTTCTGGCTCAGTCGGGTAAAAAGAGGCTTTGATACGATCAGAATACCTTAATTTATTTCGTTTTAAAACCATTACTTAAAATTGCCTAGTGCCTTCATTGTTATTCGACTGCCTCTGTGGCGCGGTGGGAATGTATCCGACTGGTACGCAAGAGGTCGTGGGTTCGATTCCTACACGTGACACCACTTTGTGTGATCCACAAATTGTTGTTCCGAGTCTGAGTGTACTTTGTGTCCGTGACTTGTATGTTTGAAAAGTCTCCCGCGACACAGGGCTTGTAGCCTACTGCGGGAGTCGTCGTTTTAAAAGAAAGAAGAAAAATATATAGGTTTTTATTTTCACTCCTGTAAAATGTAATAATTTGCGACATTGTATGCCGAACTTTAGTACAGGAAGCAGTGGTGACAAAGTGGTAATGGCCTTAATTTACGAGCCGAGGATGTGTATTCATAACCCTGTGAAATAAAAGCGTCGGGACTGACAGTATTTGCTGCAGTAATTTTTTGTTGATAAATAAAATACACCGCTACCGATAGTGGCCAAAATACTGATCTAAAGAAAGCCATTTGTAACATAATACATAGTACTTAGTGAAATATATAATATTACTCATTTACTTCAAGTTTTGAAATAGGGATTGTGTTTAACAACTTCGCGTCCACTTTACAATACGTATTAAAGACTTCAACGAGCGCTGCGCTCTACAAACTTATTTTCCAAGTACAATATTATGCACATAACTTTTTTTTTTAAATACACTTTATACAAAATAGCCTAACATCATAATAAACTTTTGATATCGACTATGATCGCTAAAAACTAGAACCACATTTTTTTTAACAAGAATATAAAAAATAACAAAATGTATTCTCACAAAGATATTATAATGTTACTGAAAATTAAGTCAAAACATTACTCGTTAGTAGCTTTTGCCCGCGGCTTTGTTCACGTGTCTGTTGTTTAACGGGATAAAAAGTATCCATTGTCACTCCTCCAAGATTCAGTCATCCAGAGGTCCACCACGCAGGAGATATTATAGTGCATAAGTGTATGCGCAGACACAAGTGCAATCTCTATTCCCTCACAGTCATAGTCCGATGGGACGGAAATCCGACATGACCGAAAAGAGATTGGGCGTAGGACCTATTTGAACATTCCGATGATCTGCAATTAGGGATTGAAGGCGTCGTGATGATTGGTGACCTCAAGTTCTCTTGACTCTCAAGGCAAAAACCAAGTTTACCATTACCTTTCTGATACTATATGTTACTTCCAACTCGATTGTATGAAAGTCTTTAGAGATACAATATATATTGGAATTTGGCGAATTTTTGATGTATGGATATGTTCTAGAATTAAACCTTCGAAGTGACTTCCACCACGCATAAAAGAACCATGTGGATTACGGATCATATCCTCTTTTAGAGAAGAGTCCTGAGTCTTAGAAGCAAGAACTTTTGGAGAAACAGTGTTCACTACAAGCCCTAAGAGATATTTCGGACATTAGGAGAACCACTAGTTGCCCGAGTGAGTTTAAAATTTATTCGCATAGTTATTCTATGTGAACTTTGGGGCTCACAGAAAGATATCAAAATGCAATGAAATACTTAAGTGCAACATACAGAAAAGGAAAAGAAACGGATACCACTACGCAGTACTTCGAAGGTCACAATCAGTTAGAATGTAAACTTCTCTAACGAGCGAGAATCCTTCGTTTAATTGATAAATTCCCGACTATAACAGCTTTGTATCTAATTGAATAAGTTGAATTATTTCAATAAGAAAGGACGAACGGCGGCGCCGCGGCAAATTGTGCCTACCCGAGCGGTTTTCCTTTTGTACGTGGTTGCCGCTTGCCGATGTTTCTCATTGGTCCATTTTAATGAGCTCCGATCAATGGGCGTAATTATTTCTTGTTTCATTCTTTGTTCGACGCAAGCGCGCTGTCATCCTGTAAGGCTCGATTGCCTTACATACTCTTGTGTGAGTTTTTGCAACGGTTTTTGGCGAATATCCATATAGAGAAGGGTGCCGGCCCTCGGGCTATGACGATAAACGGTGTATCGACGCGTACATATCGGTATCAGATATATCACAGTTAATGAGCCATCAGTTGCTCTGTAATCAGCCATAATGTGCACTCGCGGCTAATGATTTTTAAAATGATGCTTTTTTGCCAGACAAAATAGTGTTATTAATGAACCTTTTTAAAATGAAGACGTTTTCGTATGTCAATTTTTTCAGTTGTTACTTTTAAGTAGGTTGATTTGGTATTTGAAATTAATGTGTATGGTATAGTTACATCAAGGGTTGTCAAAAGTAAAACCAGCCGTCAAATTACCTTTGAAAACACAACTTTAAGAGATTAGGTCTTTTAAACATATCATTCACAAAATATTATGTAGGTAGGTAGGTATAATAGCTATAAAAGAACTTTAATTAAGAAATCCGATCTAAATTCCTTTTTCTAATAAAATAAAAATCAGGAATATAGGTAAACTAAGTTACTTGAAAAAAATTACCAGTTGCTAATTGACTTCATATATTAAAACCAATTCGATACGACCCTTACGAAATAATAAAGACCCTATTCGATTTAGATTTTTTTCCTAGTACCTACTTACCTAGTTCCTACATAATCAATACAATAACACAAGATCATTATTTTTTTTTACACTGAAACAAATCGTATAATATCACAATCGAATTATAGAATCGAAATATTTAAAATCGATAGTCTATTCGAATGGCACCTTATTTTTCGATATGGGATAAGTAGCGAGTACCAATTATCTCGTGGTGGCGGCGCATGCGCTGTGCGTATGGAGAGAAGGCCGAGCGCCGATGTCGAACAATGCTTAACAGACGGATTACACTATACAAGTTATAGGTAAAAGGAAAATTTTATTTATTCTCGGAATTATTTTAGCTCGGGTTTGCAATAAAATAATATTTAAGTGGCAAGTGCATAAAATAATTCGGCTTAAAAAGAGAGTTTTCTGTTGTTTTGGTTTCATACTTACAACGTTATATCTATTTATTAATATTATCAATGGAATTTGTACGAATTTTGTTACTTCTAATTTGATCAGCTGTTACTCGTAAACTTGTAAAGCTCACTTAGCTGTGATAGTTTGCCTTTTAATTTCACTTTATATTTTATACAGTAGTATAAAATATAAAGTATACGGTAGTAACCGTGAATTTTTGAACGCACCCAACATCAATCATTTAGCTGGCAGGGCAAAAAATTGCGCTTTAAAACTTAATATTTCAGAAACGGATCCCTAAATCAAAACTATCTTCACCACCGCTAAACGTTTTTGAAAAACCTATCCAATGATATAGATAGGGTAAGTAAGAAAAAAAATCACATCCCTTACAGGGAAATAAATGTTTTTCAAGATTTTATACTTTCACTTTGTTGGCGTAAGTAACAGCCTTTTAGCACTTACAGTCTCTGAACTAAGCTGCGAGCGGACGGACGGATATAACGAAACTATAAGGGTTTCGTTTTGCCATTTTGGCTACGGAACCCTAAAAATCTATCAATTACCTTTTTATTTCACTACACTGGGCTCGAAATGCAGTAGTTCGAAAATTGCAACAAAGGACTGTGAATTCTTTGAGTTTCTACCCCACTGTGGCAGAGATACGAGGTCTGGACTTATAACTTGTATGTTACAAATTGGATTCCAGGCAGTACTCGGTATACTCCCGATGTAAACAATGAAATTATTTTATCTCTTTTAACCTTTTAAAGTAAATACCTAAGAGTTTAAAAAAAATAATGCAGACAGTTATTAAAAAATATCGAACCTAAACTTATGTGTTGCTGTAGGTAGATACCTACCTAAATACAGATTTTTATAGCTTATGCGCCATTCTGATGTTTAACAACATATTGTAACTCAACACAATCAGCCTGTATCGGTCCACTGCTGGACATAGGCCTCCCTTAAATTACGCCACAACATCCGGTCGCTGAAATGAATTGGATGCGGAAGGCGGAGTTCTGCATTCAATTCATTCCGGCGACTTTCTTTAGGTCGTCAGTCCATGTGGCTGGGGGTCGTCCTACCTTACGTTTACCGAGTCGCGGTCTCTATTCTAGGACTCGTTTGCTCCATCGGTCCTTCGGCAAATGTGGCCAGCCCAGGGTCCTTATTCACTATCTTTATTTCGACGTCGTAAAATGGCCGTGCTAAATGACGCTTGCGCGATGCGCTCAAAGATGTCCAAACGCGTTAATGCATTTCTAAGCGCAGCTCTCTACCGCGCATGCGCGGTGTACATATTTGAGCGCATCGCGCATGCGCCAGTTCGCACGGCCTTTTCACGACAGCAAAATAACGATACGATACGGCCAGCATATTACTGCAACGTTCCATAACAATCCCTAAAGTAGTTTTTCGTGAAAGAGTAACGAACACATTCATCCATCCTTGCAAACTTTCAGATTTTAAGTAGGATTTCAAGTTACACTTCTGTTGCACGATCGCACAGTGTATTCACCTTGTTGAAGTTGCAGTAAACGTAGAGGTACTTACGAACAGTTGCCATGTCACTTTAATGAGACGTGTGTACATAACTGATATAAAAAACCCAACATAAAGTATCCATTCTTATTGCTATTTATTTGTATATACGATATTTGTACAGAGTTTATATTCAATGTATTGTAAAAGATGCAGAAAATGAAAGACGATTTATAATTTTAATATAGCGAGTAGCGAAAATATTTTTTATTGGTTTTATTTTTTCTGAGTCTGTATAAATATGTAAGTACTATAATTATCTCCATGGTGTAGCAGTTTAACCATAAGCTGGCTGATTACATAGTTATATAGAGTTATATAGTATGATAAGTATATCTTTTCTTTTGGCTACTCGTACGTGAAGCTCAATATTTAAAATAATGTTTTCTGGTATGCAATAAAGGTTGATGAGTTCATCTCATATTCACACTTAAATTCGAACAATAGAATGGATTTGGATGAAAATCCAGAGAGGGCAAAGTTGTTGAAAAAAACGAATATTTCTGTTACTTTCTGGTCATTGAATCATTTGCTTAATGCTATTTTATTTAGGTACTTAACATGTAATTAATTTAAATAACAATATATGTAGTTCTGAACGTTTTTGAATCTGAAAGTTTTTGAAATGTTTAAGTTGGAATATCGTTCGGTGATCAAGCTCCTGACAAAGGAAGGAGTCAGCACCACCGATATAAAAACAAGGTTAGATGCTGCGTACGGGAATACCTCTTCATCATTTTCTAGTATCATACAATAGAGTAAGCAGTTTCGTTTAGGGTTGGAGTCCATTGGCAACGAACCTCGCTCCGGCCGACCTGTCGAGGTACTCACCATAGAATCATTGCATCAAATTAGTGGAAGTGGAACTTCTGAGTGATCAAAGACTTAAAACTAAAGTATGAGCCTCAAGAACAGTCCTTTCAAAAACTTTAGTTGTTAGGATTCTTCATGTACATCTTAACATGAATAAAGTTAGTGTCAGGTGGGTGCCCGAAATTCTTTCAAGCTTGCAGCGAAGTGATCGATAAGGATGTTCTCAAGAAGTTTTAGAAGCGTATAGACGACACGGAGCGAGTATTTTGGAGCCCATTGTTAGGTATGGGGGACGAAATCATGGTTTTGTACTATGATCCTCTCTCCAAAAGGGAATCGGAGTGGCGTCGTCCTGGTTAAAACCCTCCTAGAAAGGCCAAGGTAAGCAACCCATCAAAAAGATAATGATTACGGTATTCTGGTATTGTCTCGGAATACTAATTATTGACATAAAAGAAAGGAACTTAGCAGAGGTGTTCGGCTTCTACACGACAATGCTTCCGTTCATACTGCTTCAATTGTCAGGGCTGCTGCTGCAAAATATGGCACATAATAGTCACTCGGTCCGGTCCGAACTATAAACTTCGGACCGGACCGAGAAACTATTATTTGTTTGCAAAACTTAAGGCATGCTTTGGTTTTTTGCAATCATGTTACTACATTATATTACTTATAGAAATTTATTAAAAACTTTACATGTAAATGTTTGTATGCCGAAAGGTAGAATGTACAAGGATTCATGAACTGATGTTACCTACATTCTGTACAAATAAAATATTCTTTTTCTTAAGGGTAAGCAGATTTTCTACGGATGATGAAGTGACATTTTGAGGACAAAACTTTTAAGTAGTTTTACAAGGGGATAGAAATGGATAGATTATGAGATCTGAAAAGTGCATTGAAATGGAGGGAAACTATATCGAAAAATAAAAAATGATTTGTAACTTTATGTAATTACTTATTTTCTTTGTTTGGCCGGAAACTTTTAGACCGCCCCTCTATAGGTATTTTTGGGATATTGGTATACGAAACTTAAAAGATTAAAGTGGGAAAACGAAATAAATTCATCGTAGGTAGTTTTTTCATGTAGATTTTTTTTAAACCCCGATAGCAAAGCTGTTGGAAAAAAAATCCGAAGCCTTCTGTTCATCAAATGTTTTGCCTCAAGCTATTTTATTACACCATATTTGCATCGTAAATCCAGAGAGTGACTGTAATCAGCGCCTCGGTCCCTCATTACGTTTAATTTCTTAATCGTGCCTTTAATTGAAATGTTAAGGTGTTTCGATAACGACGCACACGTTAATGTTCTGAGGCGAGGTATACTAAGTTTTTTTTTTTGACAGCTCTCGAAGCTTAATGAGTGTAATGACACACTGCTACCGCACCTTGCAAAAAGGTTTTAGACTCCGTCACTTATCGGCACGGGTGCACTAAGATTTATGTCGTGTTTTTTTACACGACTGACTCAAAAAAGGAGTGATTTTTTTCAGGGTTCATGTATGTTTCTTTATTCCACTATGTCCGCTATAACTTCCCTTCATTGACGCTGAACCGATTTAGGTGATAAAAGTATTGTTGATAAACTTTCGCGATTTGTACACATTATGATAAAATATATATAGGTATATATTACAAGTCTTAATCACGTGAATAATTTAATAATATATCTTGGGACAAGTCACACAATGCTATATTATAAATACCACCCAGACACAGAATAAACCATCGTGCTCATCACACAAAGTTTTATCCTGGGTAGGGATCGAACCTACGACCTCTTGCGTAGCAGTCGGACACGATTTAAGGTAAAATACCTTGTTTATTGCCCGACGTTTCGACCTTATTGCAACGGCACGGCCGTTGTCACGAGTAGAGTCAAACTCAAACAAGGTATTTTACAGGATTTTACCTTAAATTATTCATGCGAATAAGACCCGTAATATATATATATTTTCATAATGTTAAAGGTATTGTTAGAATCTTAATTTATTAAAAAAAAACGATATGGCCGCTGTCACAATCAAATAATTTATTTCTTGTCAATGGGCTATTAAGGCTATCAAAATAAAGGTCACATTAAAGGCATATTTCATGCCTTTAATGTGACGCTATTTCATGACGACACAACAGATAGATGTCATTTAAAGCACCGTACCTTGTGTATTTAAATGGAGGTATTCACATATACCTAGGACGACGTCACTGCAAAAATATCGTGGTCGTCCACGATATTTTGAGTTGCTGTCGTAATGGACACAATACGTTAGGACACAGTGTCTAAACAGACACCTTTTTTTTTAATATTTTTTCAGTGTCGTTTCGGTCACCAATAAAAAAAGCTGATTTGTATAGTCAGATAAAAAACTCGTACCTACGCGCCTTGGCAGTCAGTTAATTTGCTCAAGAACAGTGTCGAGCGAAAAAGCGCTTATAGATGCATACAAACGTTACTCTCTCTCTATCTCTTTTTTACGTGTGGTTTTTAACTAGAACTACTACTATTTTTTTAATTTTGTTACAAAAGTAGTGCAGTGGCGACATATTGTCAAATCGACTATCACGACAGTCGTTAATTATAACGACTGTCCCCTTAGACTTGTCCCATTAGGGAACAGCTAGAAACGACAGTCGTCCAACGATACCTAAATTAATCGTCATGCATACGAGATAGTGGGAACGCGCTCCAAAATTTCAAATATGTGTATACTTAACAAACTGCAACGCGATGATTTGATGCAGTAATTATTCTGTTTACTTCTTTATAGATACATAGGTGATACGTAAGCTTAAGTCTCGTTTTGTAATCTAAAACATGCAATTTAATCCTGCCGTTCACAATGACAAGCAATTAATAATCCGTAGACGCCTTAATTTCAGATAATTTATCACAGCGTCGTACTTAATCAAAAATGTTTGTCCTATATTGACGTCTCAATATGTCTTCGCGTAATGACTAGATGACAAGTGATCAATCTATACCTGCATTTAAATTTAAGAGTGATGGCTGTGCAGTAATTTTGAAGGTAATAAGGTACATTACACAATTATTGGCACTTATTGTTGATCAATAATCCGATTACGATGAATTTAAAACATAAATCTTTGTACGCTTGTTGGATTTTGTGATCGTCAGCAACAACTTTTAAAATTAACTTGGGTCGGTATTCACTATCTTTTTTTCGTTTTCGCGTCAAGCCCGCGTTTTTAACTGTCAAAATCTTGACATAATGGTATACAGAAAGCTGCGCTTAAAAAAGTATGGCGCATGCGTGCGGCCATCTTTGAGCGCAACGCGTATGCGCCAAAACGCGCGGGCTTGCCTAGAAATCGAAAAAAAGCATAGTGAATAAGGACCTTGGTATAAATAATTTATACCTCTATCACTCGCACACCTTCAACTTTAATAATAAAATTGTTATCAGCAAAAAAATACCAGCATATGCAATGAATAACACTAACTGATAACACGAAACTTAAATAGATTGGTCTATGCCTTCAACGCTATTTTAAGGCCAGATCGAACCTCCCGTCCTTAGCTCATTCCATTACAATGTTTAAAAGGAAAAAAAGCCAACACAAAAAAGATTACCTCAAGTTATCGGCATCGCAATCGGCAAGTCGTTTGCGGTACTTAAGGTTTGACCAAACTTAATGTGAGCTTAAAAGATCGCGCCCACGCGCCAACGGATTAAAACATCCTAGCGTTGTGCGGTGATAAATCCATGAAGGCTTATTGATGGCCATGTTCTCTGCTGCCGACGTTTGAAATAAGGCTCATTTCAACCGATTTACGATCGCGGCACTCGTTTCTTACGTGTTCTTTTCATTTATTTTTACTGGGTTTTAAAATAGGTTATGGGACGTGAGATATGTTCGCCAACTACTTGCCTAGGTTAGTTGTTGGCGAGCTTACGATAGCGACTCAATAGGTACTGAACGTTATTCTAAGAAATTACTAGACAGATCATTATGTGGATAGTCGTAAATTACTCGCCATAAATTACAAACTAGCTGTTTGTAAATCAAAGTAATGTTTGTGGTTTTGAAAAAGGCAATTTTGATGTAGGTATCTTTTGAGTTTGTTAAACGATAAATAGATACTTACGTAATTAATTAATTAATTGAAATGGAATCGATAAACTCCGAAATCCATGAAATCTAATTTTAATGGATACCTACCCAATTACCCATTCATACCCGAATTACTGAATACCTGTAACTAATAAGGAAGAGGAGGAAGGAATAATTATAACTAATGACTGCCTCATTGGCGCGGTGGTAGTGTGTCCGACTGCTACGCAAGAGGTTGATTCCGACCCAGAATAAAACTTTGTGTGATGAGCACGATGGTTTATTCTGTGTCTGGGTGAAATTTATCTGTAATATTGTATGTATTTAGAAATATATAAGTATATTTATCAGTTGTCTGGTTACCATAGTACAAGCTCTGCTTAGTTTGGAATCAGTTGACGTTGTGTGAGTTGTCCCAAGATCTTATAAAATTATTATATATTATTATAATAGTTTATTATAATTTAGAAACAAAGTTACAATATTACGAAAACAAATTTCTGGGGCCACCATCAGTAAGTACCAGTGGCACCCGTGCTTCTGCAAACAATATGTTTAAAAAAATATATTCCAACAAACCAAACGTCATGCATTTATAACCTCGAAATTGCCTCGATAATGAAATGAGTATAAAAAGAATAATGGAAAGAATAGGTAAGGCACATTAACAGGCAAACTAACGGCTCGTCGTCTAGTATTATTTGTTCGTAAACAATAGGATTTGGTTATAAAATTTAATAGAAGTAAGTTACGGTCGAGCGCGCGAACAGCGGTCTCCGGTTGTCCGGGTCGACAGCGGACGCACTCCGCGGCAATTCAATTGTTCTACTGCTAATTGAATCGATGCCACTGATAGATTGTGTGGCGTCCAGGGCAAGCGGCACTGTTTGTGTTTACCTAACTAGGCTCGTTCGTTTTTTTTTAACTTTAAAAGTACCTAGGTAAATCTAAAACATGCTTTTAGTTTCGTTTCTTTAAATAGGGTCATTTTTAGGCTTCCATAGCCAAAATGGCAAAAAACGGAACCCTTATAGTTTCGTCATGTACGTCCGTCTATCTGTCTGTTTGTCCGTCCGTACATCTATATTTATATATTGGTGAAAAGGTGTCTTCTAGTGGCCGCTACTTAGTTTGATAGCTAAATAATAAAAATAATGTTTTTAGGGAGGGCACTGTAAGCTGTTTTTTTTTTCGGCTAACATCAACGTGTGGCACATTATTCGACAGGTCTTTTAAAACATTAAAAGGCTCCTAATAAAGTTTTTTGATTTAGTGATTATATATAATCGATTCGAAAGTTGCATAAATTGTGCCTTCCCTTAACTTTTGAACAGTGTGACCACAAAATATGAAAAAAATCACAAAGGTAGCGCTTTATAAATACTTTAAATCAAAATTGTTTTGGACATGATTGGATATACCGTCATTAAGTTATAGCCGAAAAACTACTTTTCTCAACAAAAGGGCGTAGGTGCCATGAACATACGCTCTTCTGCTGATGCAACTATTTAAGGCTGCGGAACCCTACACTTAGCATGGTCCGACATGCTCTTGCCCGGTTTTTGTTAATATACTAATAAACTCCCGGTCTTGGCTTTAAATAGTCTGTAGGTGGTTAAGGTCATATCTCCAAAATGGCGGTTATTTGTAAATTACAAATCATTTTGTTTATAGGTATCTACTGTGTTTAGGAAACATGAAAAATGACCAGCTCATTAAAAAATTAGGTTTATTTATTTACCTGCGTGCTGTAGATAGTTTTTTGAACTAAATACCTTCGCATGATATTACGGCAACCCTATCGAAGACCAATGAGAATTTTTCTTCCCAAAATAGATCTTGGGTAAGTATGTAGTAGAATGATTTAACGTTAGCAACAACAAAGGCTTCCTCACGTTTTTAAACCAAATCTTAATATTTATTCCATCAATTTGGTGAGTTTCTAGGGTTGCATAGTAAATAGGTACGGAAGGAACCCTTATACTAACATTTAAACTTTCACGTCATCAGTTCGCTTGTGACCACGGCTGGTGCAATCTGGTCGAAACGTCAAGCAATTTTAAGGTGCGTAATGCGTGTTAATTCCCGTATTATAAATAGTTTAGAACCCTTATAGTTTCGCTATGTCCATCCGTCTGTCTGTCCCCAGGTTACCTCAGAGACCCTAAGAGTTAGTAGGAAAGCTGTATTTGGCATGGATATACATATTATTTACGCCGATAAAGTGATATGTTTGGGTACCTCCCCTACATGTAAAGTGGACATGTGTTGTTTTTTCTCTCCTCTTCCCCATCGGCGTATCTAACGACGCTTATATTTATTATATTTGGGTATTTTAAAAATGTTGGTTTCTGTTAGAGTCAAGTGACGTCAGTGTCAGTGAGTTTTTTCGTTGTCGCGGCAAGCCCGTGTGAACTGTCAAAATCTTGTAAATAGATAGCTGCGCTTAGAAATGCATCAACGCGTATGCGCGGCGGACATCTTTGAGCGTACCACGCGTGCACCAGTTCGCGCGAACTTGCCGCGAAAACGAAAAAAAACGTGAATAAGGATCCTGGAGTAAAATTGTTGTTTATTGTGAAGTTTAGTTCCTGAACCTGACAAAAAAGTATAATTTTTATACGGGGTCTCACAGACGTGTAGGATAGGTTGTCACAAAAGTAGGTGGTGGGTAATTATGGGTAGATGTATGGTTATATTTTTCTAATATTCATATCAATCGCATTAATCAGAGCTACTACAGATTCATTATTCACAAAAAATGTTTGAAATAATTACATAATTTTAGCTATACTACTAGTATTATATTATCTGTGGCTATACTAACATTTAAACTTTCGCGTTGCATGATTATAACTATTTATTATACGGGAATTGTTCAAGTCACAAGCGGACTCAATCCGAGTTTGAGTCCGCTTGTGACCACGGCCGGTGCAACCTGGTCGAAACGTTAAGCAATTTTAAGGTGAACAATGCGCGTTAATTCCCGTAAAATAAATAGTTATAATCATTTTAGCTATATTTATTAACCTCGGTTTACTAATAGTGGTATCGGACGTTCCCGTAACGAATCGTTAACGCTACCGGACAATGGACAAATCGAATCTGTCATGGATCGCGCCCGCGCTTCGTACAGTACCGGGCAGCGCGGCGGCGAGTCGCGGGAGGGAGGGATTGCAATCCGGAAAACTGGATCCGGTAATCCGGCAGATCCGGCATCATTTGATGTTGACCGGATTCTGTGAAAATATACCGGGTCCAGTGAAAATATACCGGACCCGTTGCAAATATACCGGGTCCAGTGAAAATATACCGGATCCGTTGAAAATATACCGGATCCGGTATATAGGTATCGACAATCACACACAACACACACTTTAGTGGTGTTCAATATAAGACGAAAACGGTTTTTATGCATTTGTTTGAACATTTTTAACCCTTACCTTGCTTTTCATAAATTAATACATAGCCTTTTCTCCTTCTACTATTTTTTCTCTGTATTTATTTATAAGATTTTTCGTTTTTGTTTTATTTAAACTAAAAATTGTTTTTTTCATTATTTGTTATTTAAAAGATGACCGATTGGCCGAGGTCTAATTTTACTGAATACTCGATATTCAATGGCTTCTCGTTGAAGAAAAAATCAATGCACCTTTTTCTTATTTCACTACCTATCTCTTCTTGAAATACAACTCAAAAAGCTTGTTTTTAAACGCGATGGCTATTCGCACACAGCCTCGCACTGCGGTGCTGCAGGATGCAAAGCGTTTTCTGTGTGTTGCACTATGCGTGTTTTCAATACAAAGAAATATACTAACAAACAACCGCCCCGCTACGCTGCGTGATGCGGGGCAGTGTGCCAACCGCCATAAACCCTAAAAACTGCTTTATGCTCATTCCTTAACAAACATGCGTGTCAGTCTCGCCCACCAAGGGGTTTCGTATAAGTTTTAAAGTTCATATTAATAATATAAATAGTACAGGAGTTTAAAAAATATAAACGGCAGTATCTTTTTTTTACGTCAACTTAGAAGTTTGATTTTTTCACAGGTTCAAAGAGACTGTAGATCAAAGTATATGGTTTATCAACTCGATACCTCCACGCGTTCATGAGATAAAAAGGGTCTTGACAGACGGACGGACGGACGGACAACAAAGTGAAGTATATAAAGGTTCCGTTTTTTTCCTGTTGAGGTACGGAACCCTAAAAAACAGATCAAGTTTATAAGTTTTATAGACAGTTATAAATTATACATACACTCATAACAGTATGTCACTTTTTAAAGCAAAAAACAATATTGTGTACTAATTTGATCAATCCGGCTGGATTCTACCGGATTGGTGAAAATCTGGCCGAGTCCGGCCGGATTGAAAATACCAGCAGATTGCAATCCCTAGTCGGCAATACAGCGGACAGTGAGCTCATCAAACGTACTCGCACATATATCCATTACAAAAGGTAATTTATTGCTCGATATTTTAACCTTTATTGCTTTTCATAGAAAATTTAATCTCAAAGATTTATGTCGTACTTATTGTACTTAAATGAGTGCTTACCAATTGCGGCATGATTTAATAATCTTCTCGTTTATTGTCAAGTGAAAAACGTTGACAAATAAAAAAAAAGGAGAGCGTCAATGTCAATATGTACAAAGGAATAAGGTAATAAAGGAATAATGGTTTAACAATTTTTGTCTTTTTTATTTGTTTGTCTTTCTTCTAGCATGTTCATGTTTGTCGTTTTATTTAGGCTAATGTCCTCACTGACTGTCTGATGATTTTAGTGAGTATACCCAAAATTGTAGTTACTTTTAATCACAAAAATATTACTTAAATAAATTGTAATACTGTTTTCCAAAGATTAAAGTACCGTAAATCTGCCTTTTCGAAAGAAAGGCATAACATTTCCAGGCAATCGTTACATAATTGTCGTAAATTATTAACTACATGTCTAAACAATACAAAATATAATATAATCGTAGTTATACCCTGCATTACATATAAAATTTATATTACGTGGATGACAGTATACTGGAGTGCATTCCGTTTAATACAGTAACTATAATAGATAGCTTTATAGGAGCTGGGGACTTAGGCAGGTCTCAATAATCTACCTATCGATGGATTTGGCTACTAGAGGTAGAATTTTGTCGTATTTTGTATGGAGCATATGTCAAATATATAGCTCTAGTAGCCAAATCCATCGATAGTTAGATTATTGAGACCGGCCGTTGGACAAGGTACATTCGTTCCGTGGCGAATTCGTTAACGCCGTTCTAATCGTTCGGAAAAAATAAAAAAATGTCTATGATCTCTACGTATTATACTTTTCTGTTAGCGACATCACTATTCGAATGTGACTTTGTCGAGGCCCCCTGCTTCGCAGTATATTAAATTGACGTCACACCTTACAGTGCTCCACTGCATATCGGAACATACCCTATGTATTCAAATCCTTTATAGCCCTGAGACTATCTCAATCGCACTTTATTCGAAGACCAAAGGTAGAAAAGAATAGTAAAAATAATACTAACTATTCTTCGTTAAGTTGCCAAGTACATACCACATAATTCGAAGTTTGAATGCACATTTGGCGCGCTTTGTGCCTGCCGCGGTACTCCACAGGTTCATTACAGTAATAACATAATTTCTGAAAGTAATTACTGCTATAATTAAGTCTGTCTAGGCACAACTCAATTGACACTATAAATATATATATTATAGCTTTTAAATTAAGTACAGAGCGTATTGATTAAGCAATCTATTCTTCGAGATTCGTAATTACACGTTATTGTGTGCTCGCGGTATGTTTTAATTTATATCTGTTGGTGTGTAGGAGTTCAAGTTTTGCATTCATTTGTGTTTATTCAAACGGAGAACTTTCAAAGGAAGCTATTTCATTTGTTAATTTTATATTGTGATTCTAAAGCGCTTCTGTTCCAGGGCCCGATCTAGCTATTTTGACGCTCAGGGCAATATAATATTTGCCGCTCTTTACTCTACCACGTTTTGGCTAAGATGGGATGTTGTTTATGATTTCTTGATCATCAAGTTTTGGCGGCAGTGAAATCAGACAATTGGGTATTTGACTACTATAAAAATAAAATATTTTAAAATAACCAGGTAAAAATATGTCATAAAGTGTTCTAAAAAATATGTTCACTTATTAATTTAATGTGTTACTTAATTTATAATATAATATAAAAAACACTGAAAGTAAATAATTTAGTTAATTTATTTAACATAGAAAACGTGACGTCATATGCTAGCATTCCATACAAATTTGTACAGAGCGGCTCGTTTTTGACGTTTCTTAAAAAGAGGCTGATGTGACTTTAGTCAAATATCCTATTTATCGGTAAGTTATACAATGTTATTCTTGGTATAATACAAACCTGAAAGTAGTTTGCTCAGAATCAGTAACATAATCCAATGAGGTAGTTTTTGAACCATGTTATATTTTTCAATTTATTCAATTATTAATTAACTCATTAATAATTCTAACAGTCCAAATCCTGTTCACAATGTGATGTGAAATGTAATCATAACTTATTTTTTAATAATAACCATGGATTATGTACTACAAGATACAATAAGCACGATAGCGCAAAGAACACAAGACAACTTGAATGGCTTATAACTCTGCTAGTTTTCAATATTATCATGTTAGATAAGTTTCGGGACTTCGCATAAATTATTTAAAAGTACGAACTTTTTATTTACGTTTATATGTATAAAAATCGCGAAAGTTTAAAAACAATAATTATAATGTTCTATTTATAAGTGATTTTTGAATTAAAATCTTGTTGAAGTATCTGACATTTGCACTATACCAAACATAACCTTGTATAATCACTTACTATATGAACACTAAATAAATAAACACTGTAGCATTAGCTAAATTTGCCGATCATGTACTTTTGCTGTAGACTATTACAATTCTAACAGTCTACCTAATTAGGTAAGATCGAGCTAAAAGAAGTAGATGAAGAAGATGAAATATACATTTCTTGTATCAAACCCCCTTTAATTAGTAGGTACCTAACTCTATGTTATTTTTAGTAGTTGTTTTTGTAGCGGCCATAATAATAGACGCTTTATGGAAATTTCAATTATAAAATGAAGCGAAAAGCGTTTTTTTTTTGTATGAAGCCCTTAATTTTTAATTAATTTATCTTTATTATTTGTTGTTAAAACGGTATTATAAAACCAACTTTTTGAAAAATTCAACTGTTTACCTATTGTTATTATTAGGATAGAACAAAAAAGGGGTACCGATACCAAAAAAACGGGTATTTTATATGGCGACCCTTTAAATTGTAACCAATTTTATTTTTAGGGTTCCGTACCTCGAGATAAAAAATCGGCACCTTTATAGGGTCACGTGGCTGTTCGTTTGTCACAGCTAATTTGCCCTGAATTTTCTTCAGTTCAGTTTTGGGAAGTAAGGTCGAAAATTTAAAAAGAAGTTTTATCATCAGTATAAAATTTATTTATATCTCAAATACAAATATATTTTATAAGTTTTCAAGGTTTTTTTTTAATTTTCTACAATTAACCATTCCTTTCCCTCTTATCTCCGAAGCTACCGTGCCTAAAATTTGTAAACAAATGGTAGTTCTCTCCACATACATTGCAAGAAAACCTATAAGATGGTCTGAACAGAACGTGAAAAAATCCGTCAAAATTGTTTCGTTTGAGATATGGATTCCCTCAATGGAAAACCTATTTATATACCTATAAGTTTGTACGGAACCTTCGATGCGAGAATCCGACTCGCACTTGGCTGCGCATTTATTTTAAATTTTAAACACTTTACCAATTGCTTTCTCCAAATTAACAACAAATCAAAAGACAGTTGGTGGTTTTTAGGGTTCCGTAGCCGAAATGGCAATAAACGGAACCCTTATAGTTTCGTCATGTCCGTCTGTCTGTCTATACGTCCGTATGACTTGTGAGACTTCTGAATGAATATTGATTAAATTTGGTGAAAAGATTACTTGTAGTAGCCACTATTTATTTTTTGGCTGACATCAACGTGTGGCACATAATTCAACAGGTCTTCAAAACATTTTTTTGGAAATAATATTCGCTCCGAAAGTTGCATAAATCGTGCCCTTAACTTTTGAACTGTGTAACCAAAAAATATGGAAAAAAATCACAAAGATATTTTTAACTAAAATTATTTCGGATAAGATCGCATATACCGTCATTGAGTTATTGCCAAAAAACTACGTTTCTCAACAAAAGGGCGTAACTGCTGAACATACGCTCTTCTGCTGATGCAATTGTTTAAGGCTGCAGAACCCTACACTGAGCATTGTCCGACATGCTCTTGCCCGGTTTTTGTTTTCTATTGAGGTATTCTTTCTTTCGTTTCGGCTTGCTTACCTAATGCTGTCTTATAATTTTCTTTGGGGAGATAGCATTAAGAAAATTCTAGGACAACAACAGATTTTTTAAAATACTACTGTGTCAAGAAAGTACCGTCGTAAACGTTGGTTTATTCTGACATATAAAAATAGTCATATTTATAAGAACTTTTTTTTTTTCGAGGGCAATTGGAGCCAATTTTACTCGCGGCAATGGAGCTCATTCTGATTCATATTTACGTTATGAATTTATGATTAATTGAGCTTTAAAAAATGTTTGAAGCCTCGGATTCTTCTGAACTTATAACAACTTATGGTGGGTCTGGTTGTTCACAAGCAATAGTTTTTAATTGCCAGACACAGCAGGAAGGAGTCCCCCGCTCCCGTGCTACTCGCTTCCACTTCCCGTCAGGGTCCGACGGACGACGGAGCTGAAGTCGGCGTCACAGAAAAAAGGAATTTGAGTGATGAGGGTGGTCTCCTCGGATCTCCCTAGTCCTGTCATGCTCATTCATACCAATTTCCAGCACGATTACGGCGGCACTACTACGCAGAGTGCTGGAGATAAACATTAAGGACCATCGCCCTAATCCAGGAACCCTAGATCAGAAACAATAAAGTATGCAGTCTGAATAATATCAGCGGTAAGCTTTTTCTAGGCACCTCAGTAGATAAACCTAGAACCTGCGTTTATATAACGAAAGACATTACACACAATAAAAAATCTACAATTAGGAATTTAATATCATAACAGTAAACACTGTAAAACAGTTCATGTTGCAAACAACGGTACACGGCAAGGCATAGCTTACAGTCTAAAATAACATGTCATCAAATAATGCCGTAACTCGAGAATTGCAGGAGAAGTACTCACGACAATTACACCCTGTAAAATAGAGTAATAAAGCATTTACTTTCATTGCAAAAGCTTCCAATAATATTGTAATATCTATAATATTAATATAGCAGTGGAATTTTTGTTTGACACACAAGAAGTGTTGTGGTTCTAGTTTCCCTAAGCATAACTATGACTTGCACCCTTGTACTTGTAACATCAGAAGTCACTAGACGATTTACACTCCTTCCAAAAACTGTTGCTATTATAAATTGTCTTTCTACTTTATCAGGGAAAATTTCTAATCGTGAAAATAAAAATCGTGTGATGAGATTTCGTAGATGCGGATTTCGCTAAGCCTTATTAAAGTAAATAGCCTATTTACATCCAAACCTACCTATTTAGGTAAAATACTTATCCAAAAACATTGTGTGTATGTACTAAAAAGTTTCTATTTTGTGATAAGAAGAATGCGTACACCTTCTCCATCAAATCCACTTAGAATTTAACTTAAAGTGGATTTGATTCCCTCATTAACAGTTCTTTATAAAATACCTTTGTTTAAAAAGTATTTCTTTGAGCCTGAAATGATTTCACTTCGTAACAAGAGTATCGACACCATTAAATACAACTGATAAAAATCTTGAACCACTGCATTTAATTAACGAGATAGAAATCAAAGATGAAATTTGCGTGAATTAGAGTTGGGCTCATTCGATCGAGATGGTATCGGTATGCGAATGTCGCGTCGAGATAATTATAATCGATTTTACCGCCACCGTAGGCTGTAAGATGATACGCTACTGTACATATATTGGTGCATACAATATTAATGAAGGAGGTAGAAGCCAGCGAATACCTACATAAAAATATGTCAACATCTGACAGTCAAATTAATCGAATTGAGTCAAAGTAATCGAATTTTTTAAAGCTTGTTTAAGAAGTACGAGACACGAGGATTATTAATAACGTGATAAATTGTCACCCATCTGTGGTCAATTTTACATGCAATTTTTTAGTTCACTGTCCATATATGGGTGCTTAATAGTCTAAATTGGAACATAGTTGATTATTTTTATAAATTACAACTTTATTGGTATAGATACTTCTTGTATATTTTTTTTCTTTCTGTTTTAAAACGAATCTCAATCAGTCAAGTCAATTCTGTTTGACATTGGCAGAGTAAAATATACTTGGAACTGGATAGGAACGAGACTTACGGCCGGTCTCAATAATCTAACTATCGATGGATTTGGCTACTGGAAGTATATATTTGACATAAGCTCCATACAAAGTATATCAAAATTGTACCTCTAGTAGCCAAATCCATCGATAGGTAGATTATTGAGACCGGCCGTTAGTGATTCAAACAAAAAAACTAGAAAAAAAAAACTTGAAACTAGCATCCGCCAGTAAAATATTTTTTCAATACGGATCGGTAGTTTCTGAGATTACCGCGTTCAAACAAACAAACAAACTCTTCAGCTTTGTAATATTATTATAGATTAATGTGGGTTCATTCGACGTGAACCCACTTCTAACACAGGCCATTGAGCTTAGCTGAAGGGTTTTCGTTATCAGGATTGCTAGTAATGTGAGACCACAATCTCACATTGCTAGTTATCTTTTTATAAAAAAAAAAAAACTGAGATTATGTATACTAATATTAAAAAGCTCAAGAGCTTGTTTGTTTGTTTGTTTGAACACAATTGAAAAAATATTTTCCTGTTGGATAGTCCATATCAAGGAAGGCTATAGGCTATATAACATCACGCTACGACCAATGGGAGAGCAGCAATGAAAAATGTTGCAAAAACGGGGAATACGCAGACGAAGTTGCACGGGTCAGCTAGTAAATATTATAAGGCTATTAACAAAGAATCTAAAAATAAATTGTTACAAGTTATCAAAAGTATCACTTTTCGTAGTTAAACGGTAATACGAAAGCTTGTAGATAACCTACCTCAGGCCGATGATGAGATTAAATTTTAAGTTAATTAAACATCATGTTTGTTAATAATGTGCTTCTACAAAAGGGAAAGCTTACAATCTAAAGGTATAAAACCTCCATTTTCCAACTTCTTCATCAACTATAGCTCATATTCCAGTCATTGTGGTACCAACTAATTATTCACTTGAAATTGTTGTTGATTATGATTTAGAATATAAACAGCTAGAAATTGAATTAATTCCACTTACTGTAAATATGAATTATCAATTTATTTTCCGCTTGTGGTACAGATTTTCACCTCGTACAGGCATCTAAGCTAAGTCTTCTTGTATATATATATTTTTGAATTAATTGATAACCATGTACTTATTTGTTCGTAAACTTTCGCGATTTGTACACATTATAGAATTTTATAAGCAACGGGTCTTAATCGCGTAAATATTTTATTTTAAGGCTAAATACCTTTGGTTTATTGCCCAACGTTTTGACCGTATTATAACAGCCGTGGTCACTAAGACCAGAATATTCACGCGATCAGACCCGTAGCATATAAAATTCTATAATAGTACGCGGTCAGTCTACCCGTGACTACGGCCGTTGCAATACGGTCGAAACGTCGGGAAATAAACAAAGGTATTTAGCCTTAAAATAAAATATTTACGCGATTAAGACCCGTAGCTTATAAAATTCTATAACCATGTACTTGTTATTATATCAATAATTTAAGAGCTAGCTAGAGCAGTAGGTAAGTTTTTTTTTTAAAATAATGTAGAATTAAAAACAAGGTGCGTATAATTTCACTGAAATATATAGTACGGAGGATATGAAAAGTTAAAAAATAAATGCTCAAAAACTAAGAATATTGAAAAATGGTTGAGAGCCGAATGAGATGGTTTGGATATGTGTTGAGGGGTGGGGTAGTAGCCATACCAGATAATAGAAAAGCAATTCATCGAACGCAATCGTTTCTACTACAGACTGACGAAATAATTAATAGGATAATTTTAGTAATTTTACAAGGCATGTAATTACAAGAAATCACATCGTTATAAGTTATCAAAAGCATCACTTTACGTAATTAAACGGTAATTCGTATAGTTTGTAATATGAAGTTCTGACGGTAATTATATCTATCTCATGTTTGATGATGAGATAAAACTTTACGTTAATTAAATATCATGTTTTAGTAATAATGAGCTTCTACGAAAGGCCGAGGCGACGACGACTGGCATAATGTAATACAAGCTACTTAGCATGTAGCTAAAGGTTTTATAAAAAGTGCGTTTGTCCAACTTCTTCATCAACTTCAGCTCATTTTCTAGTCATTGTAGTACTAATTACGATGTATAATATAATTAGTTAGAAATTGAATTAATAATATCAATTCACTATAAATACTATCAATTTATTTCTCATTGTGTTACATTCTGTAAGAGCTAGCTGTGAATAGATTTTCCTAATAAAGAAAAGTAATTTAAAATGAAATACAAGGTGCGTTTAATTTGTATCAAAAAGTTAAAAATCATCATCCTATCGCAGTCCACTGCTGGGCATAGGCTTCTCCAATTGCACGCCACTTTGTTCTATCTTCGGCTTCTCGCATCCAGCTTCTGCCAGCCGTTTTGCGTAAATCATCACTCCATCTGGCCTGAGAGCGTCCTACTCAAGAACTCGTTTACCCCAACGGTTGTCGGTTCTTCGGTTAATATGGCCAACCCACTGCTACTTCAGCTAGCTAATCCGGTGGGTTATGTCAATAACTTTGGTTTTCTGCCGAATTACATTTCTGTCCCTAAGAGAAACTCCGAGCATAACCCTTTCCATAGCCCGCTAAGCGACTTTGAACTTGTGGACCAGCCGTACCGTCAGTGTCCACGTTTCGGCTCCGTATGTCATGACGGGTAGGACGCACTGATTGAAGACTTTAGTCTTAAGGCATTGTGGGATCGACGATGAGAAGACTTGACGTAACTTTCCAAACGCTGCCCAACCCAACCGAATTCTCCTGTTCACCTCTTCCTCGAAGTTGTTTAAAATAAATAATAAAAAACTAAGAATATTGAAAATTGTTTGAGAGCCGCATGAGATGGTTCATACCTATAGGAATGTGATAAGGGGTAGCCATACCAGATAAAAAGAAAGACAAACGCCCAAAGCTTGCCACGACATGACCAACTGTGGACTCGCGTGGTGGACAACAATTATTTAAAATGTCATTTAAGACATGGCACAGGCACACACAAGACATTTGATTCAACTCCAAGTAACGGAATAACGCAAGCAAGAACAAGAAAAAAAAAATGATTCTTAGTTGTCAATGAAAAAAACGCTTTTCAATACGGTGGTTTCAGTACATAGGCGGATCCAGGATATGTTTTAGGAGTGGAGGCTTTACTTTTGAGGGGGGAGATAGAGCTCTTTAGACCTACCCCTCGTCTTTTCATTGATGAACGGTTTTCTAAAAACTATAAATTCATATGACTAAGGAATGTATTATCCAAATTGGAGACATCCTGGCAAGTTGCAATGCAGGATGTTTCAGACTGCCTATTGTACCAACATAATAATAATAATATTTTATTGAAGTAATTTTTATAGGCATTTCTTGCCAATTACTGTACAAGTACAATAATTGCAAAATTTTCTATCTTTCAAAAATGCAATTATAATATTTTATTGTCATAAAAGTTACAAGTTTTTCTTGACTACTGAACGGAGCCTCCTTTTAAGCAAATATATGCCTGTATCAGGAGAGAGATATATTTGTACTATTTTAATACTACAAAACCAATTCGTTAGTCACTCCAAAATAACTAATCGAACTGGTACCTACCTACATACTTCTTTAATACTACAGAAATAAAATAAATCCATTGAATATGAATCCAAAAATATTCCAAGCAATAAAATACGCGTAAGTTCCCTGTCGATTAGACACGCTCGGCCAGGGGCAAAGGTGTGAATCGACATTTAATAAAATAATTTATATGATGTTGATGCGTTTTTAATGACCGCCAGACGAAGAACGGTCTTGTACCGCTCGAATAACTTTGGACAGTTACCGTAAATGGGAGATATATTGTAGCCGTACTGTACTCATATGATAAATGGTGGAAAGTATTAAGTAAAATAATTATCAAAATATTTAAAAACCTATTTTTTAAATACATACAGTTGGATCAACGTAACTAGGCCGGACTGAAGTAGGCGAGAAGTGGTTGCGCAGATGCATTTTTTGGAAGTAAATGGTGACTGGAAACGGGGGCGGGGGCGGTAACTAAACCGAGAGAATTAGAGATGCGATTACGTAATGCGTAATCGCATTGTCATAATTAGTATTACTAACTCATGTTTTTTTGTGATTATTTTCGTAAAGAAATTGTTTTCCAAAATTTATTTAGTATTTACTGTAACTGTTGTAAATTTAAACTTTTAAGACCTCATTTAAATAGTGTTTTTATATTGTTGAATTAAAATGTTGTTAGTATTTTTAATCGATTAAACATATTTAGTCGTTTTCGTAAGTAATTTTAGGGTCGCATCTCTATGACATGCGCGAAAGTGATAAAAACCTAACTTCAATCCGGTCAAGTTACGTTGATCGTACTGTACTTGATACTCCCGCTGCGAATACAAACAAACAATGACTGAACACAAGTGAACCTAACAGTCAGTAGCAAATATTATGGATTTTACACAGCTCTTGTCCCTTGTGATAAACGAATCCGCAACCTCTTGTACTCTCTGTACGCTGTGCATTGCGCCATCTAAAGGGATTACAAATCACACAAAACAGGGTCATCCTTAGGCTAAAGTCAGGCTGATGCCTTTAGTAATGATATTCATAGATTAAAACATATAAGTATCTTAACCAACCCACCGAAAGCACTTTTGATAGTGTCATCAATCAACGATAGGTAAAAGGTACCTACAGGAATTAACACAACACTCCTAAAAGTGTATCTGCTTTTCGAATGTGAATGAAAAACCATGTTTTTATTAATCTAATCTATGTTACCATTAAAATTTGATTAAACGGTCAGAATAAACACGCATTTCTAAAAGTTGATTCTCATAACGTATTTAACACAACTGGTCTGCTCATGACTGAGACTCGGCGAACACTTATTGCTCGGTCGTCAATCGATTACTTTGAATGTAATGTATTTAATAAAAAATATAGGCGCACTTTAGCATGCAATATGATATAAATGATATGCTTCTCCCACTGGCGTTCCTTCACGGTAGGTATCGATGGTGATGCCAAGTTTTTTTTGCAAAGCAGTCGATGCACGCACATCGATAGCATGCCGTCGTATCGAGAGACAATCAATTAACTCGCCTCCGCAATTCGATTATTGATTTTGTAATTAAATCGCGTCGGTGGGCGTGTCGTCCGAGCACTCGCTCGCATGAATTATCTTTTATGGTGTATTTTAGTAATGTTTGTTGACTTTTTCGATTAAGTCATTACGAAAGGCAAACTTAAAAAGGTTTTCTCGATACAAGTCAGCTTTTAAATATTACTAGCATTAATCACCAGTACGGTGTCGTCGAAACACACTTATTATGCCTGTCCTGTATTATAGATTGGTTGACAGTGGACCTGAAAGGGAATAATTATGGCGTTACGATGACCAACAAAAAGGAACCGTGCTAACAAAATTATTTACCGCGAGATTGCTTTATAGCCTCATATGCAAATATTTAAACCGAATGCACCGACTACAATCGAGCCAGGAGAGGAACGAACGAGCACAAAAACTTGGGCACTTAATCATGTCTTTCTTAATCGATTTTTGAAAATGTGTACTCGATTCTTATTTTTCACCTCTCAGAACCGGACGAATTAAATAATCTCCGGGCTCAATGTGACTAAATTGTACACGATTTAATCTTCGTACCTAATTAATAGGTATGGTGGGAGCTGAACTGTTGTCTAAGATGGGTGCTTTATAATTTTCAATGTGTAGGTGTTCATTACTGATTACAGATTCTGTTTTGTTCTAAATGCAAGCTGTGCATGAAGTGAGAACGCGTTGTACATTTTTTTACCTCTCCACACGGGCTCTCTTTTACCAAATATGTAGGTCAAAAGTGTACTGGATACGCCCAAGATTACTTTTTGCGGAGAGTAAGGCCTACCCCACGGTGAATATTTAAAAATCTATTTAAGAATATTAGTCATCATGATAACTTTATACCGTTTTTATCACAACTTATATGGGAGCTTAATGTTTTATTCTTTCCTATATTATTATTACCTGTCAGACTTCATCTCTGTCCTCGCTACAAAATTCGGTAAACAGTTTCGGGAGCACACAATAGCTGAGGAAAGACAGAAATAATTAGAACCTTCTCGCAGCGCGGCGGTGAGCTCATCAGTATGCGTTAAATGGAGCTTCCACATGCCACCGACAGACCAAGTGATCCACGCCGCACAATTCAAAACAAATTACCTTAACCAGAGGTTACCCTTTGTGAAAATGGAACGCGGCGATCCTTTTAGGTAAAAACCGACGTGTCGCACCTTTTTTTAGTCGTCTGCATGAGTAATTGAGGACAGGATGGTACGTGATGAGCTTCGGAGACTCTTCACGCGTCGACAAACCTCGTGAGGTACGCCAATATGCCCAGTGTTTATACCTATTTAAAAGTCAATCATTGTCACGAAAATAGCGTGTTTGAAAAGTTCCATTTGCATAACCATTTATAGGATACCACGACTTCGTCCACTTAACTTGTCGTTATATGGGAATCCTTAGTCAAGAACAAACGACGATTGTCCAGTCGACTACGAACTGAATAAGTAAACGGCTCCTATACAATACGGTAGTTGTCACAGCAGGGAAAGCTATCGTCTCAAATTTATTAAGCCTAAAAGCGATAAAGTAAGCAAGTATGTGAATGTTGTAATTCTCGGTACAGGTACAACGGTTAATTACGAACCGAATGGGCTTTTTAAAAGCGCAAATTGAATTACCATAATTTTAAATAAACGCTGTAAGACAGTGTTCGTCTGGGCGGCCACGAGCGCTGGCGCACGTTCCACGTCGCAACTTACTGAGGCCAGTGTGCCATCAATTAAATTTTAATTTTCGATCGCGAACGAATGAGTCGGCAGTGCAGTAATTGGTCCGGCCGTCCCGATGATTACTTTATTGGTCACACGCATACTCGCCGCTATCACGTGAAGCATTTTTGTTGCCAATTTATTTCTATATGCCTCATTGCTCATTCAATTGTGAAAACAAAAAGTAAGCCATGATTTAATTTTTGTCTTTTTCTTCGTCGTCAGGCGCTTGCAGACGTAGGCGTAGTGGTTTCGAGACAAGGGCCGAATTTAAATAACTTGTTTCGGCTACCAACCGCCTTTGACATAACCCTTAAATTAGAAGGGATGCAGTATTTCTTTCCTCCTTCAATAGCGGGTATAGTTTATCTCTTTCTTGTGCGGTTTCTTGATGTTAGACACGGACGTGGCGGTATTTTTGTAATAAGATCCCAAAATGACGCGGGCGCAGGTAGCTGCTTTTTGCAGGTCTCCCTCGACTAATCTGAGTCGGCAGTCGTTTTTTGTTTATATTACGACCTCGCACGAGACCGCCACGTGACTCTACAAATAGAAAATGCTGATGTCAAACATATTTATCTCTACTGTACAAATTTGTATTATCTATAATAGGGTACATATTTCTTTTTTCAACCGGCTTCTAAAAATATGATTCTCTGACCTCAGTATATACGAGTATATAACTATTAACTACTGATCCGGTGCTTTTGCTATTCGAATATATATTTTGGGGAGGCTTTATAATATAATAGATTATAGACTAAAATATATTATAGATTAAGTGAGTAAAATTTATATTAATCGGTGATATGTTTGATCAATTCTTTTTTTTGAAGTCGGTTTACTGGCTCATTTTCTAGTCGGCCCAAAGAATATATTTAATCAAATATTTTACTACCAAGTACGTACAATTTGTACAGTCAGTTAAAAAGTACAATATTAAAAATTAACAACAAATGTACAAAAATCTACTAACCGAGTGTACCTACTTGGGCCATCCATTGTCTTAAGTAATAAATAATAATAATCTGTGATTTTTAACAAGTTTTGAATTGTTTATACCCCTCTGGACGACTCCGTCCACTTTCCTTAACTCGTCTACTTCCTAAGTTGACTACTTTCCTAACTCGTCCCTACCTACGATTCCCAAATTATCCACTTCCTAACTAGTTAATTTTCCTAGTTTGTCAACTTCTTAACTCGGCCATATTCCTAACTTGTCCATTTCGAAGAGGAGAGATTTGATTGTTTGTTTGTTTGGCTCCGAAACGAATTGACCGATTTAAAAAAATGTTTCACCATTAGAAAGCTACATTATCGGGGAGTACCTAACATAGGCTATATTTGATTGTCAAAAAATTAGAGATCCCTACGAAAAATTACAATAATGTATTTCAAAGTATAAAAACACTTACTACAATAAATTACTATTAAATACGATTTATAAAAAACTAAGGATTTTTATTTTGTACGTCCAATATAAAAAAAAGGAACACTTATTTAAATAACTTTTCTAAATTCAACACTTTTGTGTCTGACAGCTTATTGAATAAAAAATGGTAGGTTTTCTCAGACCGAGTAGGAACTGAACCGAATTATTTTTCAAAGAAAAGTTAAAGAACATAATGATACTTCCAATGTAATGCAACTTCGTCTGCGTAAATTTCCCCCGTTTTTGCAATATTTATCATTGCTTCTCTGCTCCTACTGATCGTAGCGTGATGTTATATAGCCTTTAACCTTCCTCGATAAATGGACTATCCAACAGTGAAAATGAAGAAATAATTTTTCAATTCAGACCAGTACTTCCTGAGATTACCGCATTCAAACAAACAAACAAACAAACAAATTCTTCAGCTTGATAATATTAGTATAGATATGTAAATGCAAATTAGCTACATATTCTCTGTTCTATAATCTGAACAATAAAGTAAACATAACATATCTACATACATAATACAAACCATTAGTTTACTCAATCATATGATCCCGCACGTATTTTATTTTATTACTATCAAGTAAAGAGCCGTTTACGTCACCATGAAAATTTGCATGAGCAAGTAGATGTAGTGAGATCTTGGGAACAATAAGTTGGCGTGAACAAGTGGTCAGGATTCGAGGCACGTCTTCATCTCACGCCAAACAACTAAAGGTAGGTAAGCACTCGCTTGCATCATCTGCATGGAATGTTACGTGGATGTACTCACGGTAGCGAGCACTGGCATATGCAAGTACCTACGACCAATGACGTTTCTACGACATATTCACCTTTGTTAAGCCTAGGTATTACATTTTGTAAGACGTCTTTTACGTTTTAGGCATCCACAAAGAAACGGTTTTTGGAAAGTAGTTCCCAATCACTTCAATTTTGTACGAAACTCCAGCAGTTTTGAAGTTAGAGCTGTGATGATAATATCATTGAAGTTTTGGCCGAAGAAACAAGTGTTTGAGTTTTTTGTGCAAGGGTAAAATCATCATGATTGTATTCCTCAAAAACTGTCATCCAAAATCTGTGCCATAAGTGGGTTACCAATCAGTGGGTCTATGATAAATAAGTGTCCCTCGTGGTCCCACCAGTGAGACAGACAAATTAGTGAATTATCAATCAGTAGGTCTATAAGAAATAAGTCTTCCTCGTAGTCTCACCAGTGAGACAGACAAATTAGTGGATTATCAATCAGTTGGTCTATAAGAAATAAGTCTTCCTCGTATTCTCACCAGTGAGACAGACAAATTAGTGGATTATCAATCAGTAGGTCTATAAGAAATAAGTCTTCCTCGTAGTCTCACCAGTGAGACAGACAAATTAGTGGATTATCAATCAGTAGGTCTATAAGAAATAAGTCTTCCTCGTAGTCTCACCAGTGAGACAGACAAATTAGTGGATTATCAATCAGTAGGTCTATAAGAAATAAGTCTCCCTCGTAGTCTCACCAGTGAGACAGACAAATTAGTGGATTATTAATCAGTAGGTCTATAAGAAATAAGTCTTCCTCGTAGTCTCACCAGTGAGACAGACAAATTAGTGGATTATCAACCAGCGGGACAAATTAGTGGGTCCACGAGAAAACAACGTACGTACGCTCGAATCTGACCTTTTCCGTCTGAAGGGGTTTTAAGGCTCTCTACATAACCTATATGACCACTACAATTCAAACCGTACCTTTATTTCTGTTTAATTTACTTGAGATGCAGCACACGGCGAATGTCGTGCAAAGGACTAATTCCTTACAAAGAATTATCCGTTACGGTCACTATAAATAAACTTATCTACACGGCTCTTATAAAATATCGTAAGTTTATCTTACTCTTTTATTCTGGTTTCGTGCAGTTTAATGAGTTATTGAATCGGAATGGTTATTACTTATTTTAATAAAACTTTTTTTTACAAAAACATCTAACTGACTTCAATCACAGCTGATTTGCTGGCATTTATTGAGGAGTTTTGTTGTTTGTCTCCGAAACTCGTCACGAGATCTTTACGAAATTTTTAGGTATATGGGACCATTTCGGAATAAACTTCTTTCGAACAAAAAAGCATGTTGAAAATCCGTCTATGTAATATGACGGAATTATGCTGGAACATAAAAAAAATTGAGAAACTCTTCCTTTTTGAAGTCTGTTAAAATTACAGTAACAATAAATCGAGGAATAAAACTTTTTGTAGAGATGCCATAAATAGATGCATGCATATAAACTATTAGTTTTCTTAAGTTTAATTTTTTTTAAACGGTGAGTCTATGCAAATTTAATCAAATACAATTAAAATTCAGGCTACTATTCAGACAGGCTCTATCGGTCCAATCATAAAGCTATATAAGTGCGGTTTGATACAAACTAACAATACTATCTAATACATAGCTGACCCGCGTAACTTCGGTTGCGTAAATATTCCCCGGTTATACAACATTTTTCATTGCTGCACCGCTCCAATGGGACGTAGCGTGATGTTTTATTTATTTTATTTTATTTTTATTTTATTTTATTTTGGTACAAACAGTCATCAGAATACAAAATAACAAAAAATATAGACTTAATGTAAAGACAAAGAGTACCCAAAAGAAAACAATTAACAGTAATTGTGCTTAAATGCTAGCGGTTAAACATATAAAACATATAACTAATTATAAAGTAAAAAAAATGTTATATAATCTATAGCCTTCCTCGATAAATGGGCTATCCAACAGTGAAATATTTTTTTAATTCGGACCAGTAGTTCCTAGGATTATCGCGTAAAAACCAACTCTTTAGCTTTATAATATTAGTAAAAATTTTAGAATAAATTTGTCAGTCTGTATACCTAGTAAGTAGATACATTAAAGAGACCAACGAGTACCCTATAAGGAGTTTCTATACTGACAATGACGAATCATTCTTTATGTAGTTAAGAGCTTAGCCAAACTAACCATCCTTTCCTCTATTGTTAACCTAATAATAGAGTAAGAAATATACAAGATTCTTTATTCATGGTACAGTAGTCGATTGTGTTGTGGAGGATATGTTTTATAATATAATCAGGGTTTGCAAAGCCGCCGACCGTGGCTCGTAAACAAATAGATTGGATCAGTAGTGTTCGTACGTGCTCCAAGGTACATACGCGCCGACGAGATAGCCGTGAAGGCTTTAGAGAGAGCCCTTTGCAGAATATATTTTGAATTTAATATTATAAAGTGATGCTTGAAAGTTATGAGTCAACCCTGTTTTTAGGGTTCCGTAGCCAAAATGGAAAACGGAACCCTTATAGTTTCGCCATGACGGACGTCCTTCCGCACTTTTGCTCAGAGACTGTTAGTGCTCGGTGGCTGTAATTTTGCATGGATACACATATTACTTATGCCGACAAGGAGAAAGAATAAAATCTTGAAAAAAAGGGTACCTCCCCTATATTTTTCTCACCTACCCCATCGTGTGGGGTATCATTAGATAGGTCTTTTATAAACGTCTAGGGATTTGGAAGATGATTTTTAGATTTAGGAAACGGAACCCTATATTGTGCGTGGCCCGACATGCACTTGCCTTGTTGTATATGATGTGACGCTATACGAGTACCACAAATTACTGAAGGTATGCTTAATAAATTAGTACCTAGCTACTTCTTTCAAGCAACACTTCTTCTATATTCACGGTGTTACGAGTATGATAGGGGTTGAAGTATGAAATTGCCTATTTGTATTGAAAAATCAAAACTCATTTTTTTTTTTCAAAGAATTTGTCCTTGTTGTCTATACATTTCTGCCATCTAATTGGAAGGACAAACAAGGGCTTAAACCCTTGGGATAGAAATCTGGGAATCAAGACTCCACAAACTGTGAAAGCATTTTGTACTGCTTTTTGAAAAGAGTATGTAAAAAAAATTTAAAATCGGGGAAAAAATAGTAGTTGGTTGGAGCAAGGTCTGGTGAGTAAGGAGGATGACGGATGATTACTAACTGCAGGTCTTGTAGTGTTTAAACTGTTTCTCGAGCCGTGCGTTGTAATGGAGCAATAATGGTGAATATCGATTGATGAGTTCGGCTGTTTTGCTGCGGGTTTGCCATAATTGTTCGAAGATCTGCACCGTAAACATTTGCTGTTATTATTTGACCGGATTTGAGGAATTTGAAGTGAATTACACTATGAAGTGACCACCAAATAGTTACCATCACCTTTCAATAGGTGATCGTCGCTTTAGGGTATTGTTTTGGCATTTTACCTGGGGTCAGCCATTGTGTTTTGCGCTTACGATTGTCATACAGAATCCACTTTTTGTCACATGTCACAATTCGGTCTAAAATTCACATACATTTCTCTACCGGTTTAACAAGGAAATGCACGCTTCAACGCGCGCTGTTCTATGCAGATCCGTCAAATCATGAGGCACCCAATTCCAAGTATTTAAATATAAACTATTAGCTGCAAATGGTGTCAGTATTGCAGGTAAGGTAACATTAAACCATGCCATTTAATTTCTGGGTCGACTTGCTACCCCAATCTTTCAGTGTTATTCACCTGTGTGGGCAATCTCCTGCGTGGTTAGTTCTTCAAGTCTAAGTTTCCATAAAATTAACGTTACAGTTTAAACAATCTTTACAAATCACGGCAAATAATTGTATGTTTTGTGTCAACCAATCACGAAAAATAGTTTTTCTTGCAGATAGAGCATCGGTACATAGCAAGCTCTGCACTGTTTCCACAGTATCTTATCTATGGTCTCTGCTCAGAATATCTTGCCGAAATATTCGAACTTTACTTTCATTTATTTTCAGGATCACTAGCTATTTATTATCATCATCAACCTCTATCGGTCCACTGCTGGACATACCAAGTATCTACATCAAGATATCCGATCCTTCGCCTTTCGCATCCAGTCTATACCGTACCGATGACCTTCTTTAAGCAGTCGGTACATCTTACTGAGGGTGATGCTAGGAAAAAATATGTATTTAAGAACAAATACATATTTTTTCCTAGCATCACCATGTGCTTCTGCAATATTAGTTTCTTTGTTCGTGTATTACGATGCACCGTTGCTGAAACAGACCAACCAACCTATAAAATAATTTTGTAATCTATACTAATATTATAAAGCGGAAGAGTTTGTTTGTTTAAACGCGCTAATCTCAGGATCTACTGGTCCGATTTGAAAAATTCGTTTTATGTTAGATAGCCCATTTATCGAGGAAGGCTATAGGCTATATAACATCGCGCTACGACTTATAGGAGCTGAGAAACGACGAGAAATGTTTCAAAAACGGGGAAAAATTACGCATACGAAGTTGCGCGAGACAGCTAGTGCATGATATTTCAGAAAGAACAAAAAATAATTGACAACCCTATAAAAATAAAATGAACAGAATGTCTATGTGCGCACCATAATGTGCTGTGCTGTTACTCAGTTAAGACGGCCCTGAATTACCTCCATGTGATGTTTCTACATAAGTACCTATTAAATATAAGTTTTGATGTACGTATGTTGCGTCATGTATTTACCAACAGTTTCAGTTTTAGTTTCTTTTAAGAGGAGCTAAAACTTATTTGGCTATGTTACTACTACTTAGAGATACTATACTATACCTACCAAAAAATATTGGGTCAATAAGTATTAGATCCGCTTCTTTTCCGTCAATGCAATCTATATGCAGACGACATTTGTTTTAGTACCCAATGATGACTCTAATAACTACAACGATGTACTAAACAAAACGGTTCCCGATGTCATCCACTGGCTGCATAGTAATAATTTAAGTGTAAATATAAATTAAAAAAAAATTACAATTCCACAACAAGGGTGCAAACAGATTAGATATCTAAATATATATATATATATCTTGGGACAACTCACACAACGCTATCTGATCCCAAACTAAGCAGAGCTTGTACTATGGAAACCAGACAACTGATAAACATACTTATATATTTCTAAATACATACATATTATAGACAAATAACACCCAGACACAGAATAAACGATCGTGCTCATCACACAAAGTTTTATCCTGAGTGGGGAGCGAACCAACGACCTCTTGCGTAGTAGTTGGATGCACTCCCACCGCGCCACAGAGGCAGTCAAAATATTGAGTTAGAATGATAAAATATGAATATTGGTCAAGCAGTATCTCATGTTAACGACATCTCCTTCAGGATCACCTGAGACGACAAATGCAGTTGGATAGAGCACGTAAATAAAATCTGCACGCGTATTAATAGATTTGTTTATGCTCTGTGGCTCCTAACAAAAGTGTAAAATAAACAGACTGCATTGAAAGCCTATCACTCTCTTGTTATTTCTAACATAAGGTACGGTATAGTGCTTTAGGTAGTTAATAGAGTATTTATAGCTCAGAAACAATACGTTAGAGGTATTTGTAACACACCCTCGGTAAGCTGTAAACCATTATTTCGCAAACTTTCGTTGTTAACAGTTCCATGTTTATACATATTTGAAGTATGTGTATTTGCAAGTCTAATCCTAATTTGTTTTTATGGAAGCGTGTTAACTGTAAATATAACACCCGCTTTTCTAATAAACATGTTCTGTCTGCGAATAGAAACGATATTTCCAGTCAAAATAGTTATTATATGGCGCTACGTACCTACTACCTACAAATAAACTAAAATCCCGACTATTTCGATGGCTATGTGATAAATGTTTTTATTCTATCGATAAATATATAAAATGTAATTAAATTATAATGTTAGTAATAAAATTAGCTGTAAGTATCTAATATTTGTATGTCATAAATTTAAAATGACAAACGTGTCGAATATTATCTACACAAAAACTGTTACACCACATATATTTATATAAATAATTATGAATTTTAAATAAACTGATTTGTAGATTGACAGACTGAGAGATTTGATTATTGTATTTATGTAGTTTTAAACTAAAACCTATCTATTCTAATCTTTACTTCTTATATCCCTTTTAATGTAATAATTAGCTGACAATTTCATCAACTAGCCTCTGAAGATTCATCTATATTAATCTTGATGAAATTTGTTATCGAGCTTATTAGCTTTAGGAAGGTTGGTTGATAGGCTGTCTTTTAAAGTGATCCGATCCATCGAGGATTCTAAAATTAGCTCTAGCAGTCACTATACATAAAAGTTAAGTAACCAAAGATACAAACAGTATCTACGTTGAGTTCATCAAAATTACTTTCACGACAGATTTTAAGATCCAACCTCTAATGGTGTTCACTATCATTTAAGGAAGTTCTCCTGGCAGATATATAAATATAACACATGGATTATTGCATACTATATTTGTTGAAAGTTTTAGTAAAACTCCGCACAGTAGAATTACTCTCCTTATTTTGTAGTAGAATAACAAACCGGCTCCTTTTTGGATCAGTTAAAAACAAAGCCAAACAAACCTCAACTGAACCTCACTCAATTTCCATAAAACATGGCAACATTTTAGGCAGCCATCAACTCTAATGATGATGTGCAAGAGAAAATGCTGTGCTTATTGTGTAACGTACGGCACAAAAAGCTTCAGGCAAGCTCCGCCTTGTACCTATTAACCGGTAATACACACTCAACATACTTACTTACTCGTGGGAAACTACATTACATTCTTTTTCGGACTACAAACGCTAAATACCGAGAAGGCAGAAGGTAACCTTGCTCGAGCAACGCACGTTAGACATTATTCACGGACATGGAATTACAGAACACTTCAGTCCGCTTAGACACAATAGTTCGGAAGGTGTCTCGAGTGAGTCTATGGCTGAGATCTATAGAGCGTGCTTAGCAGGGGCGTAGCTTGCCATAGACGGGCCCTGTCTCAAAATTTGTTGGGTAAGTCCCTCGCATAAATTTACAATTCACTCGTAAGTATTAGTAGCTTAGGATATATTATATTTTTTATTGGTTTCGATGGGGTATCGTGGTGGGTGGAGTATTCTACTAACTAAATCGGCATCTAATATAGACGTCAGTGTGGGCCTTGCTGGAGAACGCGTTGAATGTAGGTTACTTTCTGTACTTTCTGTATTTTGTGCTACAAACCTCAAGAAATCACATGCGCAATTATTATAAAAATACACGAGTTGAACGTTGCAGGACGTTGATAGCAAACGATTATGATATAGGTACTCCATTTTGTTCGCGGTTCGCCTGCGTTAAGTATGGTTTTGGTTTGAAATTTGGGACTCTAGTGCACCCCTAGAGTCCCAAATTTCAAACCAAAACGTTTCGCCAAACGCGTTTGTAGTCCGAAAAAGAATGTAATGTAGTTTCCCACGAGTAAGTAAGTATGTTGAGTGTGTATTACCGGTTAATAGGTACAAGGCGGAGCTTGCCTGAAGCTTTTTGTGCCGTACGTTACACAATAAGCACAGCATTTTTTTTGTGTTAAAAAAATCAGTTTTTAGTAATGTTTACGCAAAAATTGCTATTTTCGTGTGCACAATTAGTTGATTAAAATAGTGTAAGTAGATACTAGTCTAGGTTTAACTAAGCCATGAGGCCGTCTTGGTCGATATCACAACAGTGTCAAAATAGTAATGTTAACGCATCACTGTGTTTCGGTTGAAGGGCACTGTAGCAAGTGTAGTTACTGGCCAAATGAGATTTATGAACTAACTAGCTGTGCCCCGCGGTGTTACCCGCTTTATAAGCCTATGTGTTAATCCAGGGTGTCAGCTAACTCCATACCAAATTTTATTAAAATCGATCCAGCCGTTTAGACGTGAAGAAGTAACAAACATACACACTCACATACTCACAAACTTTCGCCTTTATAATATTAGTGTTATGCCAAAGGAGCGCGGTGCGGTGACATTCAGATCTTTGCCAAACAAGGTTGCCACCCAATGGCACTGATACTGTTATGGCCTAACGTGACGCTTCCGATGCGACGCAGGTACACGACCTGCTCGTCTCTTCATTTAGTTATATAAAAAAAATCAAATTCTTTATTGTACACATAGAAAGAATATACAATCAATAAGTACAAAATAAAAGTAACTATGAACAAAGGCGAGCTTAACTCAAAATTGAGTTTTCTACCAGCAAACCTTTGAGCTCTAGAGTAGAAAGATATATAAAAGTAGTCGGAAGTGTAATGATAAAAAAAATAAAGAAAAATAGAAATTAAACCATATGTATAAATAAACAGTAAGTACAAACTTACATACATAAACGTATATTATTTCAAAATCATATATATAAAAATATATCTATACTAATATTTTAAAGCGGAAGAGTTTGTTTGTTTGCTTTGTTTGTTTGTTTAAACGCGCTAATCTCAGAAACTACTGGTCCGATTTGAAAAAATATTTTTTTGTTGGATAGCCCATTTATCGAGAAAGGCTATAGGCTATATAACATCGCGCTACGACTAATAGGAGCGGAGTAGCGACGTGAAATGTTGCAAAAACGGGGAAAATTTACGAATACGAAGTTGCGCGGGACAGCTAGTAAATATATAATTCACTAGCTGACCCGCGCAACTTCCTATGCGTAATATTTCCCCATTTTTGCAACATTTTTCTTTTCTGCTCCGCTCCTATTAGTCGTAGTGTGATGTTATATAGCCTATAGCCTTCTTCGATAAATGGGCTACCCAACAGAAAAATATTTTTTTTTTTCGGACCATTACTTTCTGAGATTATCGCGTTCAAACAAACAAACTCTTCAGCTTTATAATATTAGTATATATTATCATAAAATGATTTTTCCATTTTTTTCTTAGAGAAAACTGACGGATGTTTTTTGCAAAATCTATGAGTAGTAATATATGTAGTATTCACTGATGGAATTGGAATTTGACTGAATGGTAATGATTTTTCATATTTTACAATTACGCACATATCTCTTGTAGGCGTATACTCATAAGCATGCTCTATAGGATCCATTATTGAAAGTCATTACTCATTATAAGTGATAGCCTTCGCTTCGTGTAGTTTGGAGCTGTTCTATCAAAACAAAACAAGGTAATTGATTTGGTTCTTTGAAGTTCTTGTAACTCTTCGTTCGGTTATTTTTTTGGTTTTGAACGCCCCGCTTAGATTAAAACAGACTGACTGGTTTGATTATCTTTGATCGATCTACATAAAAAGGGTTGGTTTGTAATATTGACGCAATTATAGAAGATTTATTCTTAATTTTTTTTAACATGAGATTATGGCGTACTTTAAAGATTTATCTAATCTAATATATAAAATTCTCGTGTCACAGTTTTCGTTGCCATACTCCTCCGAAACGGCTCGACCGATTCTCATAAAATTTTGTGTGCATATTGGGAATCGGACAACATCTATTTTTCATACCCCTAAGAGTTTGTTTGTTTGTTTGAACGCGATAATCTCAGGAACTACTGGGCCGCATTGAAAAAATATTTTATTGTTGAATAGCCCACTTATCGAGGAAGGTTATAGGTTATAACATCACGCTACGACCAATAGGAGCGGTGCAGCAATGAAAAATGTTGTAAAAAAAAAAGGAAGAAAAAAGAAAAATGAGAAAATTTACGCATACTAAGTTGCGCGGGTCAACTAGTAAATCTATAATAGTTGTCACTATGTTTAAAGACTATTAACTACTTACGCAAACGCAGGTGTGCTGCCTGATCAAGACAAGTAGAAATTTTATTTAAATTAATTCAAATGAAAGTATTACATACGCTATACTAAACGGTTTCGCTAAGCTCAAGAATATACCATTCAATCTTCGTCTTAATAAATTAATCTCAACTCGTGAACGTTCGGCGTTAGGAGGCGGTTACTCACACAGAGAGGCGCAAGGAAAGGCAGTTTCGGTGTGGCACGACTTGGTAAGAGGGGGGGTGGGGCAGGTGTGCGGGAGGGGGGTGTAGGGAAGGCTCAGGTCAGCGAGGCCGTGAGAATGCGCGCGCGCCGCCGGTTCCCAGGCACGCGCCGCCCGCGCCAAGCGCGCGACTAACGCGGCACGCCTGCTGGCCGCACTGGTACCGCATGCCGTCTTGATTGTTCTTAGTTAGACGTTACGTCGGATGTGTTTAAGTGTTTATCGGATTCTCTGACAATTATTTAGTAGTAGAGAGAGAAATATTTTACTTAGTTCAACCGGTTCATTTATTAAAGTCAAGGTTCTGATACTTTTTTTTAGCGCAGGCGGGTTTTTTATTTTTATAATTTATTTTTTTATCACTAGTTGTATTTTAACATTTGTGCAAAAGTGGTTGCCAAAATAGACTTAACTGTACAATTGGGCAGTGCTTCAGAAAAAAACAACAACGAGGTTTTCTATTTGTACCTACTAGTTGATGTCATTTGCGCTTTGCACAAAAAGTCTAAGTACAAACAGTAGGTAATCATATACTTCGGTGGCTAATATTCACGCATGCTGCTGATATAGGATTTGAGGGTTTAAAAATCCCAATGTCGATTGCAATCATTTTCTAGGCACGCGCAGCCGCTGTCTACCTTGCTTCTTCGCAAATATAAAAATCCTGCAGGTATAGAGAGAATGTACTGAGATACAATCTGTTGCTACTTTATTTCGGAGGCTTCACGTAACTTAGATGCGAAAGATAAAGACAGAATTCTTTCCTTTTGGAATTGCAGGTATTTTATTTAAAAATGTAACATTAATGGTTTCCCCTTTCATGTTACGCATTATCGTCGATCATCTCAAAACATCAAAAAGAAATTCACAAATGAGTTCATAGACGACTTTGCGAATAATATTGCATTTGCCCTACGCTAATAATAAGAATAAAAAATATTTATTCACTTAGGAAACAAAATACTACACTTGTGAAAAGCCGATTCTACATTTACATGGCATTAGCCTGTTCACAAAGAACGAGACAATAAAAACTCGCGGCAGCTCTTTTCAAATTGTCAATGTTTACAACGTTCCTTTGTTTATAAACTGTAATGCAGGTAAGATGCTGCCACCAATAAATTAGACACTATATTAGAGGTCTGATGCAAAAACAATAGATAAAAAATTAATACATGAGATTGGCAATTTCAACTTCAATGGGTACAACATTAGGAGCATCCACTTACACTATATGTGTTAAATATTGGCCAAATTACTGCTATGCTAATTTATCTACGCATATAGGTACCTAAGGACCTCGGTTTCCATGAGTGAACCTTATAAGATACACATACCAACAGAACGGTAGTTACGTGCATGCTAGTTGCATGTCAGCAAACTAAAATCAGATGCATGCTGGTCAGCGAACAACCAAGGAGTTGTTGCAAGGAGCTGTTATATAAATGTGCCAGCAACAGACATGTGATTTTGCCCTAAGGTCCCAAAAGAATATATAAACAAAAACAGATCTAAAGCACGTGCTAGTTTATTCCACAATGTAGTTTGGGTGTGCGGTGGGTGAGGCGCAGAGAGGTCGCTGCGGTCGCACCGCCCCGTCTCGTGGGACCCACAACCTAGCATGCTCTACAGCTACGCTACGTTACGTGTATTACAGGTAGGTATCACAATAAAATAATACATTTCATAGAAGGAATTTGTAGAATAATATTACCTAAATGTCATGCAGTGAAATAGAAATGTAAATACGATTTCCTATTTATGATTTTATTGTAAATTCAATTAAGAATAATTATTTACTAAAAAACCGGGCAAGTGCATGTCGCGCCACAATCCGAATAATGCGGCTTAACAATGGGTTTTCTGTTGTTTCTGTTTCATACTTACAATTTTATATCTACTTAATAATAATTTTCAATGGAATATGTACGAAAATTTGGTTACTTCTCATTTGATCAGCTGTTACTCGTAAACTTGTAAAGCCTACTTATCTGTGATTGTTTTCCTTTTAATTTCACTATCTACACTACTACTGTGATTTATTTCACATACATCAACCATTTAACTGGCAAGGGTGACACACTGGGGACACACGATAGGGTAATTGAGAAAAAAAATCACATCCCCACTTTACATATAGACTCTGAGCTAAGCCGCGGACGGACGGACGTGGCGAAACTATAAGCGTTCCGTTTTGCCTACTGAAAATGGAACGCTTATGGCTACGGAAACCTAAAAAGGGGCAATAAAAAAACTTCAGTATATAGGGAGACCAAAAGATCGTTCATACTATCTAAACTTTAAGCTTACTACAACTCTAAATTCTTCAAAATCAAAATCCAATCTTTATTATGCGAAACATGAGTAGGTATGGGTAGTTTTAACATTGTTTCATTATATTTTGCTGGCACAGCAGCATGCAAAATTATTACATAAGTTCAGTACAATGGTTAATTTCTAAAAATAATATTTAATTTAATAAAAAAATTATAATAAAAAATGTCAGTGTGTTATTCTAAAATACTCAATCTAAAATATCCAATCTGAAATAATCAAACTTAAATAAACAGTCTAAAATAATGGATTTACACAATTACATACTATTGTCAGTTAAATAACTTTCTTTAACTGACAATAGTATGTAATTATTATTAGTTATATTTTTACTTAATAATCTAAGCTTCCACATTTGTAATAGTTATAGGTATTTACTAGTGTGCACAGTAGCTATAAAAGTATTAAAGATTCAGTCATTAAAACTGAGAAGTCGTTTCGTGTGATTGAATTTCATATTTTATTCATTATATACAGACTATCATATTCGTTTTCAAAGGCTCCAGACGCCTATAAACCTGCCATATTTAAATATCTTTTGTTCAAATATTATAGCGACCACCATAAAAATATTAAAACCATTAAAGAAGCTGAATCTAGTGTTACTCCTTCGTTTCTCAAATACTTACTTTTAAAAGACCTCCTGGGTAGAAATATTTACACAATAAAAAATAGAAGTGACCGAGTTCAAGGTTATGTCTTTGAGGAAGGTCACATCGTAGTCAAACTCCAGCCCGGGCAGGTTTAAAATGTTTCTTTTTGTTCATGCGGTTCTTTTAATCTAGGCCTGATTATGGGAACAGGGAGAGGTCATATCCAATCCGTGGTTACCCCAACAACTTCACTACTCGTAACTGTCCCCACCCTGGATTTCAGTATTTACGTAGATAAATGGTTACTGCTTGCGTGAGTTTCATGATTTCATTCTTGCAGGACGTTACTGCCATACTGTGTTTAAACAAATATATTGTAATTATTATTAAATTATTAAAAAAAAGTGACCACGTGTTTTTATTGCCAAGTTCTTTTCTCATGGCTTTACTCTTGTGAACTTGGCATTAAACGTCGAGTCATTCTATTCCAAATTTTGTCTGACGTTCATAAGCGTTGCATTCTGTTGAATAAAGTACTTTGACTTTTGACTTTAAAACCTACCCTCAGTCCGGTAAACCTGAACTAAACCAACATTCTAAATTGTTCAGCAGTTGACCTCTCTTTCCTCCAAAAGAATGAATTTGCCACTTGTTTAGATTTAATAAACGTCTAAACTAAAAGTACCTAATAATCTACTGACTCAGTGGAGAACTTGACGGGTAGACCGGGACAAAAAATTCACTGATAATAACAAAAGTCGGCCAAGTGCGAGTGGTACTTGCGCACGAGGGATCCGTACATGTGCAACTATTCCTGTTGCTATACTGACTGATATATTGTCGTGATGTTAAATTTAACTGCTCGAGTGAACTCAAAATTTAACTAATCTACTACAACTTGCTCTATAGTTTGATAATTGTAAGTGCGAAGGCCACACTAAATCTTATGATCCACAAATTACACTCAGCGTTGATTGCACAAAATAAATCACTGTACACTGTACCGAACACGAAATTTCACGATTATACGCAATCGCATCATCAAAACGGACCGTATCAATTTATTGCCTCTATAATATTAGCAGTTGCATCTCAAATGTCGGCATAAGGCATGATATTTCTTAACGTTCAAGCGTTCCAGTCAATAGTAGGCATGTAGGGATGTTGGCTGCGACGGACGTCATTTCTAATTTATGCACGGTCGTGCGCAGCTCGCCTACTGCTCAGCGCTCGCGCAGGCGCGTCGCGCACGCGCTCTTCTCATAGGGCTGCTACACATATAAGTAATGTATTGTTGTGTAATAATACTAATATTACACAGAACTCATTGTTTCATGTTATGCCAATTCCAAAATTTAAAAATAATTTATTGTTATTTCTTTTTAAGGTCTAGAAACTACCTACGTTCGGCAATCGTGTAGCTTCATAAGTCCAAGGACTTTCAGTCAGACTACAACTTCAATTCCGGTCAAATAGTAAAAAAAAAATGACCAAGTAAAAGTGTTTTATACAATATTACTATCTACAGTGTTATGTGGCATCCCTGAATCGTGACATGATGCCTCGACCGAGAATTAGATCCTGCCGCCTCTTTATAAGCCAACATTACCAACTTTATGTAGAGCCTTAAAAGCTTTACTGTGTTACGCTGCTATAGGTCTTACGAATTTGGTCAGCTGTATAAAGATGATCGCACGTGTAACGATGCGTGAGGACTCTTCAGTCACGCCGCACGTTCAAATATTCTGCTCAAGGGTCTGATACACTGACGTCCTTCTGATTGATATGTTTGAGGGCTGATCTTTGTGACGCTGCAGCCTGTGTTTGTATCTATTATACGAGCAGTATACTTAACTAGTCGTAGTAGTATTAAGGCGAAGGTTTGCTCTGTATTGATGTGTCGGGATGATTTTTGTCTTAGATGTGCAATGGTTTTTGCTAAAGTGCCTCTATATTCTAAATGGACTTACATGTTATACATTTTTTTTTTGTCTGTAAAGTCGGTTTACGGACGATAATTTTACATGATAACCTCATATAAAAACATTGATGACATATCGCCATTCGCGTCGCTTAGCAATCAGACAATAACGTTAGTTCTAATTTTATGGCATATCGCTGCAATTACCTTTCGCTATTTCTTTAAAGTGACACTTTTTCGTGCGTGCGTTGTTTTGTTTTTAATTTGTTTTCTTATCCATGAAATCTGCAGAATTTCAAACCTCAAGATTTAAAGGTTTGAGCTAGGCGTTGACGAGTAAATATATAAGTCAGTACTGTATCGTGGCCAGCATCCTAAGTGCTAACAGAAGATTTAATTTGTTGGAATGACGTGGAATTGACGAATAGCGTTCATGATTTGGTTATTAAGTTTGATAATATTAAGCAATGCCACCACCAATATCAATTATGTTCACATATGGTCGCAAAATTTCGATCGTGTGCTATACACTTTCCTTTTTCTAAAATGCTTTATCACTTTTTTCATGAGGTCATTTTAGAAAATTAAGGAAATAGAGAATGCTGGCTTCTCTAAGATAAAGGTTCAATTTGATCTGCGGCGTAGGTATAGAATTAAGGCTGCTTCGTGAGACGTACCACTAATACCGGCAGCGGCTGCGCTGGCGCCGGTCCTACAGTGATACCATGTTTACGACTGTTACCCATAATTGTGAAAACTTTTAATCAAGACGAGTCTTAGCTTGAAGAAAATGTAGTGTCAATGTCGGTTTGAAATTATCTTACTGTTTATTAGGTTATGATATTACAATTTATTATTAAAATCATTAAATTCACTATTATGTTAAATTCGAATGTCATAGCCCTACCAAAATGTCTAGTTATCAAACTTTGCAACTCATAATTTAATAATGTAAGTACATTTTTTTAGTTAGAATATCCGAATGAGTAGTATATCTATCTAAATTTTATTTCTAGAGGGAATGAAAAGTGCAACGGTGTATTTAAGTGGTAAATAATCCATAATATTACGGGAATAATTTAAAACAAATTGGCAACACAAATCGTAAAAGGGATGCCTTCTGCAAAATTACGAAGTTTGCACCCGTTCATTATGGCATTAAATTATTGTGCGGAGTGTAGTGGCACTGTGGATTTTAGATGATATCCATCCGAAATAATCGCTGCCTTACTCGTTATATTCAATGATTTTGCTTTATTATATTTGATCATATTGCTTTATTGCTTTTGAATCTCTGCATGCACAAAAATAAATTGAAAATGATTTTTTAATACAGAAATAGGCAGTTTTTTTTAGCTTATTCGGTACTATTAGGGCTCCGTAGGCAAAATGGCAAACCGGAACCCTTATAGTTCCGCCCGTCAGTCCGCAGCTTAGCTCAGAGACTGTTAGTCCTAGAAAGCTGTAATTTTGCATGGATACACATATTTCTTTCTAGATGTACATATTACACTGAAAGATGTTAGCTAAAATTCAGCCTGATTGCCAAGATTTGAATAAGAAGATGACTAAAAGTGTAGATACATATTTAAACATATCTATTTTCTACTAGTGTAGGTGCAGATGGAAATTGTGAAATCATACTTACGTCAATGGGTGGTGTAACTTATGGGTATTTACACAGGAAGTATGAGACCACAAGTTGTTATTAATTTCGATAAACACCGAGGATGCGCTCACGGACTCTGAAGAAATACAAGAAAATAATAGTGAATTATTCATGGAAGTTTTGCAATCAAATGCAACGGAATCAGACGATGCGACATACTTAGTTCTCAGTTCTATGCCGGTAAACTATACAGGATGTTCCAAAACCAAATCTAAGCCACAGGGAGGGAAAGTACCTTAAATATTGTAGATAGAACATTTTACTGAAATAAGACCTCATTTTGATTTTAAAAATAAATCGAACTGCATTCAAAGATTTTTTTAATAATTGTTTGCCTGGACCGCAGCCCGTATTCTGCCTGGTGCCCCGCGCCGCCGCTGTATCCCTACTAATATATAAATGTGAATGTACGTTTGTTTGTTACGCTTTCACGCGAAAACTACTCAACCGATCATAATGAAACTTTGTACACACATTCTTGGAGGTATTAGAAGTAACATAGGATAATATAAAAAGGGGAAAATTTACGCAGACGAAGTTGCGCGGGACAGCTAGTAAAATATAAAGATCAATGTTCAAACAGTATCCTTGTCGTAATCGTATCACTGGGAGGATATAATCAGCATTTTACCAGATTAAACATCACACTTACAAAGAATACACGTAGACAAAAATCTATAATATGTTTATTCAATTGAAACAAAAAGGATAGTAGACAGATACCGCAAAAGCAATTTTGGTTAATGGACTATTATAGAATTTTATAAGCTACGGGTCTGATCTCGTGAATATTCTGGTCTTAGTGACCACGGCTGTTGGAATACGGTCAAAACGTCGGGCAATAAAACAAAGGTAATTAACCTTAAAATAAAATATTTACGCGATTAAGACCTAGCAGCTTATAAAATTCTATTAGGTGTACAGAGCGCGAAAGTTAACGAACATATATAATGAACTATTATAGCCTTTAATAGTCCATTAGCCACTGTATTATTGCTATTATATTTAGGAATTTATAATTGAAAGACTTGCAGACTGCGTATCCAATAAATTGATAAAAAAAAAACAGAATATAGTTAACAATTGGCAATAAGAATAATTTTAGAATAATACAACGCATTTTATATCAACATACAAAGTGAATTGGTAAACTGTCCGGAGCGAAAGGGTGGTCCGACTTTAAACGAGACGACACCAAATCGAGATAATATGATGCTGTATTAAATGAATATAAAGTTGCAAACAAACAGCATCTGACTAGACCACCCAGTTGAAACTAGTTGTTTTAAATGCCAACTGCCTATTAATTTCGATCCAATATCACTTAGAGACGTTACAAAACATTAATTTCAAAATACTATGATTACGCCCTATAATAACACTTATGGAAATTATGAACGGTTGTAAAGTATAGGATGTGTTGAATGTGCAACGAATAAGGCTTGAAAACTTAGCAACAATGTTTGTTACTTAACCTTTTAGGACGATAGGAAACTAAATTGAAGAATTTGTAAACACAAGTTGACGCTTAACGGTATTGCTCGGATGGGTTGTTTTGTCTTGATGAAAATTTGATCTCACTCCAACCAAAATCTGGCCGGGCACGTGACACCCGTATTTATAAACGAGTTATTACTTATTACTTAGTAATTACTTCATATAGACATGGCTAGTTCGTAATTACTTAGAAAAACTTATTTTATAGACAAGTAATATTCCTTACTTCCTTGAGCAACCGGTGAGCCGGAAAAAACGTTCCATTATATAAACAAGATTTTATTAAATTTGAAAAATAGAGAGCCAAAAATATATTACGACATACTAAAATAGCTACAAATTTAAAAACTTTAAAAATTAATAATACAGAAATTAATCAGACCAAATTTTGATTTTATCGATATTCGTCAATTTTAGTATTCTGAATGTAATGAAATGCAATTGAATATTAACACCAAATTAAACGGTATAGTATTTATAGGAAGTTTTGCTGGTTAAATACGGGCACAAGTTACTATAATTTATGTAGCAAGGGTATAATTTTTAATGGTTGAAAGCCCGCAAGCCTGCGACCGCGGTCAGCCTACCCTTTGTGTACCACAATCAATAGATTTTGTCAATGTAGCCAGAAACCTCTGTCAAGCATTACCCGGATAGGACAACGAACAGAAATAAAGAAGATACAGAAGATGGTTTTGTGACGATGCAAGAAAGAAGCGCCGACAGCCAATCATCAAGAACCGCTGCTGCAAAGCTAAACCTAAGGGAACTCTGCGCGTCTCGGTGCCGGACACACCGGTGTACATCTCGCGCCTGCACGTACGTGCGCCAGAAGTTCCGCTACAAGCAGATGGTGCAGATTCTGGAGTCGCGACGCATGGTACTTATGAGGGAGTGAAGCGTACCCACTGATATAGTTATATAGAGAGGTTTTAAGTTTTATTTACTTTTACCAGCACTTCACTTATTGTATTATTGTAAATATGTTAGTCGGTAAGATATAGATTTCTGTGGGCCATTGATGCCTAAAATAAATGGTATTTTATTATTATTTTTATTGTATTATTTACCGATTGACTGGCATAGCGCCAAATAAATTGTTGTTTTTTTCCAAACCTTCCATATTTTTTAAATATCTGTTAAGAAAAATAACCTCTACATAAAATTCTTAATTAAAGCTATTACTCAAGTAACCATATCGGTGACTATTGCTTGGCTAAGTATTCTAACGTTTGACGTTTCTTACTTCACTTATTTTCTTAACTACAAAATAAAAACTGTTACTTAAATAATTACTTTTACTTAGGTAACTGCTATTACTCGTTTATAAATGCGGGGTGAGTATCTGGCGGCCTACTCAGTGCCGTGCCCGGCCAGAATTTAGTTGGAGCGAGATCAAGATGGCACAGGCACCCATTAACAACATGGCTGGTCTCTCCCCCGTTAAACAGTGTTCTGTGTTGCGATAGTGTAGTAAAAAATATTTTAGGATTATTCGATATCCCTCATGCACATGACTTTTGTAAATCGCAAGCAGTAGTAGTACCCTAAAAACACCTTCAGTGTGTTACCACACGTTAGTTGTAGGTGGTACCTAAGGATAAGCAGAATGGATTTTAATGGTGATTGTTACTCCTATACACAAAAAGATTTTGATGAATATTTACACTTTTTACATAAGAATAGTACCTATACAAGTAGGCAGGTAGTATTCAAAAGTAACGCGGGTGTAGCCCCGTAGAAAGGCGTGGAAAAAATTATATACAGATTACTTGCTTTACAACAGTCAGCGTACAGGTTATTTATAATTAAACAAGTGCTCATAATATGTGCGTTATCGGACCATCTCGTTCGTTGTCTCAATCACTACATCTTCACTTAAGTCAGTGGAGACAGGCGGAAAGGATTTGCGGACGAACAATAGCCTTGTTTATCTGTTTGTGGCTTTGTAAGCGACGGTTAATGCTTGAAAAGTGATGTGTTTAATCAGATAAAGAATTTATTTATAATGTTTTTACTTTCATTTTCTTTCGCTAGATATCTGTGGTACCTGACATGCTGATGGAATTCATCAATAGCGTTAGCGTTGATCGCGACAATACACGAATGCTAATTGTTGCAGTTCATAGTCGTCTGTTAAAAATTGAAAACCGGATATAGGTAATAAAAAATCGGCTTGTGAAAACTATATCTTGTTTCTATATCATGTCTCCATTTTAAGGGCATGCCTTTTGTTCACTGACTTTTATACTACTAGTAGTATAGAGGTTAGTTTTTTCTGTGGTCTGCCCCTTTTTCTTACTACTAGTAGCAGCAGTAAGGAAAAAGGAAAAAGGAAAGTAGCAGGAGTAACGTAGAATAGACTGGCCCAAGAGAGACAGCAATGGAAAAAGTTGGAGGAAGCCTTTGCCGATTGGCAAACAGACCTACAAAACATAATCAAGTACATATTAGAATAGAATAGATCGCTGTCTCTGTGGCGCGGTGGGAGTGTGTCCGACTCCTGCACAAGAGGTCGTGGGTTCGATTCCCACACGGGACCCCGTTACCCCGACCCCCTAAATTGTTGTTCCTCGTTGCCAACTCTTTTGTGTGGATTGTCGGTTTAGATAAAGACTCTATCGCCGGTTTCACACGTTGGCCCCAACGCCATTTCTCCAACGTGTGGATCTAGAATAACGCTGGTGAAAATGCTATTTTCTAGATCCACATGTTGGACGAGTGGCGTTGGGACCGACGTTGAGGCCAAGTTGTGGAGCCGGCATATAACTCTACTATATTTTATCCATCCAGAATGCTTTTTGCACATATTACTTTGTGGTGATCGGGCATGGAATCGTTTATGCGATTCTCCGGTATGGTCAAGGCCGACCATAATAATAATAATACCTAATATCTTGGGACAACGCACACAACGTCATCTGATCCCAAACTAAGCAGAGCTTGTACTATGGAAACCAGACAACTGATAAACATATATTTCTAAATACATACATACGAGTATTATAGATAAATACACTTAGACACAGAATAAACCATCGTGCTCATCACACAAAGTTTTATCCTGGGTTAGGATCGAACCAACCACCTCTTGTGTAGCAGTCGGATACACTCCCACCGCGCCACAGAGGCAGTCATAAAGTACAAGATAATATGTTTGCGGGGTCACACTATCATAATAATGTATCTAATGTATCTTCCACTAACATGTCGCTTACCTACATTATATTCCGCTAAAAAATTATATGTCCCAAGTGCCAAGCGAAAAAAACAAAAAAGAACAGCCAGGCCAAGAAAATAATGGACGGATATTAAAAACATTGCAGTTCTCTCGCATCACAATGTAAAAAATAAGATCGTTAATTTTGTGTTGAACATGAACAATACATGATAAATGTAACTTCCCTTGGGGTAACACAGTATCGATAAAAAAAGCATACGTGGTTCATTTCTCGAGCCTGTTATTCTATAATTCGTGGGGGCCTGGGGGCACATAATAACTGTAATAAGACATGCTTCGGCCACCATAAGTCACATCAGTTCGTTTCAAAATGGCGCTCTCATTACGAAAAGAACTTAGCAACTGCAGATGAAATATTTTCAACTCATTTGTATGAGAATGTCAGACATGTTTTTATTTTTTTCTACAATTACGTTCGTAAACGACTACGTAATGGTTTTTTCAATGGAAATTATTTAAGGACTTGGAGTTTCTATTATCATGGTTAATTACTTTTATACTTAAATACCTGTGATAAATTGTCATATATCAGTTTTCAGAAGGCATTCTTAGCACTTATGATTGTTTTACAATAGCATCTTCCATCCACATCCAGAGTCATAAACAATCTAGTCAATTTAAATACAGATCAACACAACTTTTTTTATTATTTGATGAATGGAATTCATAAACTGCAAAGCTATACGTCGATAGCCTATCATCATAATAATTAAATCTATGTTTAAGTAGTTACAAACAAATCTTTGAAAAGTAGTTCACAAACTTGTGTGGGAAAAAGATCAAATATTTTAGCCTTTTTTATACGATTGCTCTAGGTGCATTTTTTTATGGGTTCATTTGTACAGTAACCAACATAATAATGTATGTATGTGATTATTTCTTTATTATTCAAAAAGATTTGTTATACAAAAGAACACTATCGTGTTTTTTTTTTCTAATTGTGTAGTTTTTGAACTAGATAGAAATCTCTATTGAAATAGAGATTATTGGCTGAATGGACACTTTAAAACGTAGGTATGCTAACATATTAGACACACATTCAAAGGAATTGCAGCAATAAAAAGCAGTGGTTTTTTCTGCATTCATCAGTACAATATCACAACATAATGAAGTGATTTATAGTGACAAACCTGTTTCTCATTAGGTAGCTATCAAAATAAAAGTATTTAGCAGAAGAGATATAATAAAGAAAGTAATAGCTTCATTACCGCGAGAAATAACGAGTATTGTACTTACTTATTTATTAGAGTGGCAGGCTTTATATCCTACCAGTTCTGGGTAGTGATTCAGTATACCAACTTTTAAAACAACTCGTTTTCGCACGCAGCTCTACCTACGTGAATTTTGTTACTCCCGTTTTAGCCCCTTAGGGGATGAATTTTAGAAAATCCTTTCTTAGCCGATGCCTACGTTATAATAACTAGCTGCGTATCAAACTTCATGGCAATCAGTTCAGTGGATTAAGCTGTGTGTTGATAAATGGGTCAGGCAGTAGTAACGGTTGCCTTTTATATAGGACAGATTAGCACCAAGCCAAACTTTTTACACTATCTTCGTATAGTTATTATAGTAGTAGCAATATGGGATAAAGACCTGCCCTACGTATGCGTATGTTGCCATTGTCTTCCATTTCCCTTTTCTTGTTCACGATTTCTAGCATTTTCACCTCATTTTAGTGACCAAAAAAGTCTCTTAATCTATGCTAATATTATAAAGCTGAAGAGTTTGTTTGAACGCGGTAATCTCAGGAACTACTAATCCTAATTGATAAATTCTTTCACTGTTGTATAGCCCACTTATCGAGGAAGGCTATATAATATCACAGCGGAGCAGCAATGAAAAATGTTGCAAAAACGGGGAAAATTGACGCATACGAAGTTGCGCGGGTCAGCTTGTAATCTATAAGTACGCGCGTTAAGTAGTCTCTAAATTAATTACTTATTAATTACTTACTTAAAAAAACTCTTTCTATTACTATTAATACTTTATAATGAACTAGCTGTCCCGCGCAACTTCGTATGCGTAAATTTTCCCCGTTTTTGCAACATTTCTCGTCGCTACTCCGCTCCTATTAGTCGTAGCGTGATGTTATATAGCCTATAGCCTTCGTCGATAAATGGGCTATCCAAAAAAAATTTATATAATTTTTTAAATGGGCCCGTAGTTCCTGAGATTAGCGCGTTTAAACAAACAAACAAACTCTTCAGCTTTATAATATTAGTACAGATATTACTATCATTTATTTAATACAATGACGTGTATGTATATATAACGTAGTTCCCTTAATATGCATTAATCTAGAGATTTTTGATGATTCTCTGCAATAGCCATACCGATTCCCTTGCTAGTATTGTTTATATAAAATAAAACATACTTATGACAAAGACCAGTGTTCTGTCACGTTTCTCCTCGTATTCCCGCACAACTCTCACAGTACTAGTCACGAACTTATACTTCACTTAATTAACGTAAATAAGACAGTTTTGCGAATGAAAAAACAAACGGGGCCGAGGGGTCGACGCTTCCAAACCGGATTGGAGGTTGAACAGAACGTACAGAATACATATATTCACAGAAGATCGGCTCACAGATAAACAAGAAATCCACACACATAAACGCGAATTTAAGGAGTTTTCAATGCTCGACTCTATCTATCAAGCGTGGGTAATGTGTAGGCATTACCCAAGCAACACACGCCATAGAGGTCAGAGTCCTTATTCATTATCTTTTTTTTTCGTTTTCGCGGCAAGCCCTCGCGTCTAACTGTCAAAATCTTGTCATAATGGTAAATAGAGAACTGCGCGGACATCTTTGAGCGCACCGCGCATGCGCCATGTCGCGCGGGCTTGCCGCCAAAACGAAAAAAACATAGTAAATAAGGACCCAGAAAAGTCATGGATACCCATATTCGTAAACTCTCCGACAGTGTCTTAGTTCTTCAATCCTTAAAGAAAAACCAGATCACGTCGAGACTAACACTAAATGCATTACGGTATTAAACCGAAACACGGTGGGGTCGCCATGGCTCAAGTAAAATGGTCCTTTAAGTACAAAGTGCTGAAACCGAACATAGAACATGATAAAGAAGGAGTTTTCAACGTGGACCGTCTCGGGTGACAATTCAATTGAGTTCGACTGAGATATGTGTACGTGAGCGTCTTTGTGTGCGTAAGCCTGTTTTCGCTCGTTGCAGGGAGCCGGTCCTCTGTTTATATCTATCTAATATGTGCAGAACGGTTGCTGTCGACTTAGACCACTCTTTATGTCACTTTTTATTTTTAATGAGATTTTTTTGTACAGACGTCATTAATTGCCCTGCAAATTAATTTAAATGCAAGAAAATTCCATAGACGAGGTGCAAAATAATTGTAGGTAAGTTTATATGGTGTTTCGTAAAAATAATGAAAATAAGTGAATGAAATCTTACATGGTTTTGCATGATATTAAGCTGATCAAGGTGATACTATTAAGATCTCATGTAACCCATTATTTGCAAATAAATGATTGAATTGAATTGAATGGTTTTTTTTTTTTTTTAATATATTAATTTAATATCTTTTAACTTAAATGCGAACCGCAAAACAAAGATTGAATCTTTTCATAAATCAATTGCATATAATTTTTTGCTTAAAGTAATAGATGTGATGTTAATAATTTTTCTATTTCACTATTTCGAATAGTTCTCGTTACTGTTTTGTCTTGCCATTGTCTCAGTACATTTGCATATTTTATTGTTAAATTACATAGCCTGCTTCAAATTGTAGATGCAATATTTATTAGAGACATTGGCTCCTCATTACCCTTTAGATCGGTATCATAACAACGCAGGGTGTTTATTTTCAACATATGGCAGGTCCGACTACCAGCTCTGGAAAGTCACTTTCAATAAACGTTTCAATGCAGTTCTTTTTATTTCTAAAAATAAAAGAATATTTCGTTTGAGTAAAATTAGCTAACTCAAATATTTTGGGTACTTTCCCTCTAGGAGGGAAACTTCATAACATAATTATATGTAAGTCCGAGTAGATACGTCCAGTAATGGAATTGCTGGACGTATCGGTATACGGGCAGATGATGGTGATAATGATAAAGTTAACATTAAAACATGTCTAGATATTATTTTACTTTATAGATATAGTTATAGAAAATAATATTTTTTTATCATACTATGAAAAGATGAGTGTTAGAAGGTTGACATAATAATATGCTTAGTTTATGATTGTGTTAATATGTCGCCTAATGTTTAATGTTTCATTGTGTATGCAAAATTCTTTTTTTAATAACTTATTTCCCTATTTTCATTGGGACCTTAACAGCTATATTTGTTATAGAATTTTATAAGCTACGGGTCTTAATCGCGTAAATATTTTATTTTAAGGCTAAATACCTTTGTTTTTGATTGCCTCTGTGGCGCGGTGGGAGTGTGTCCGACTGCTACGCAAGAGGTCGTGGGTTCGATCCCCACCCAGGATAAAACTTTGTGTGATGAGCACGATGGTTTATTCTGTATCTGGGTGTTATTTATCTATAATATGTATGTATTTAGAAATATTTAAGTATGTTTATCAGTTGTCTGGTTTCCATAGTACAAGCTCTGCTTAGTGTGGGATCAGATAGCGTTGTGTGAGTTGTCCCAAGGTATTATTATTAGGTATTATAGCTATATTTGATGAAAATCTGTTTCGTAGGAATTGGAGATTGTTACACTAGAGCTAAAAGTTTTATTTCTAGTATTGTTTTCTTGAAGCTTAAACTTGCTTCAAGCAATTTCAAAACTGTTAATGTAAAGGTAACTTAACATTATTTTATCTATGGTTAGTTTGAAATGACAGATAAATGATCTTTGTAAAAATTGTTACATCGCACATTTATAAAAAGAATACAAAGGCATTCGCGAGAAATGTATAAAATTCGCACCACAATCGCATTTTATAATGCGCTCGCGATACTTTTATTGTACAATTTATTGAAGCGACAATTATTGCCGAGAAGGCTCATGGAAATGAGTCAGAATTTATAAAACAGAGATAAAATAGGCATCATAAGCAATAATTTGCACCTTTACAGCCGTTTTTATTGTGTCATTGGTATCAATATCCAGCATTGACGTATAGACCTGGACCATGCCTTCCCTTTCAATTAAAAAGTAAAAATTTACTGCAAAGCGTAAAAGAGAGAAAAAACTCGTGCGGCCTTTGACAGTTATTGTCCACAAAGTAGTGTTGTCTCTTTCTAAAGGTGGTTAATTTTGTGAGATTATGGCGCAGTCCTGTTCTCTACGTCAATGTTACGTAGGTACTCTATGTTCTCTATAACCACTGAGTTCTATGGTACACACTAGTAGTCCTACCTACTAGTACACACTATAAATAGTCTGTACTACTAAACGTCAATGGTCTTGGTCTCTACGTCAATGATAACAAAGACGACCATCTGTCATAACTGTCAAAAATATTCAACAGACGGTCATTCGGCATTAGAAATTGCTGTTACTCTGTATAGGGTAGCCCTCGAGTAGCTAGTCCAGCAAACTGATCTCTACTATGGGGGTCAATGCCAAGTACTCTATAACTAATTATAACCAGTTGATGTCGATTTATGTAAAAAGCGGGAAACTGAGCTGCTATCATCTTCACATCTCCTTAATTAAGGTGTGAAAATACTTGAAATACCTGCTAAATCTATAAGACCGAGTCTTTGTGCGGTTAAGTTTACAATACATTCTTGATACTGTGAATTCAAAAATAAGAAGAATGACTAGCTTAAAACTGCATGTGAACTGAGCAGACCTACGATTATTTATTTAAAATGTAACCCTTAGAATGCAATATACAATAGGTACAAAAGCGTAAAACGCTAGTCACCTTGGTCGAATGCACCCTACATTAACGATTTACAAATTGATTTGCAAGACACCAATGAGAGATAAAAAAGTGTAGATGCTGCCATAATTGCTTAGTTGCAATTTGTGGGAACAGAACAACCAACTATAAATGTTGATAAACTTTCGCGATTTGTTCACATTATAAAACTATATATTTCAATTATTCACGCGATTAAGACCCGTAGTATATATAATTTTATAAAGAGAACAACCAACATCATTATCTGTAGGTACCAATGATTTAGATATGCACAATATCATATAATTATAAAGTAGCTGGTCTTAAAAGCTCTGCATTGAATTCAGACCCACAAAGTTATTGATTGGTTTCTAAGCAACGCAAATTGCGATATGTCATCAATATAGATTATCTAATCGTCTTAAGGTGATACACTATTTTGATTTCTCGACGTTAAATTGCCCGGCACTGCGTCCCCCTTCCAGCAAAGCAGTTGAAAACATTACATGCAGAGCTGTTGCCGTTGGTACTGATTGTTTGTTATTGTGCAGTACCTATGACTATAATCGGTTCATCTCCTGAGGCATGTAACTGAAGTTACACAGCTGCTGACTAATATACCTGCAAGTTCACAAGTTTAACCGTTTGGTCGCAGCTCACTAGGCACGATCAGCTCCCGAGTCGGAACATCCTTTCTTTGTGATGGAAGAACATAAATACCTCCATAAGTAGTGGGTGTCCATGATTTAAAGACTCTCGATAGCAAAGTGGGGGACTTTGCTATCAACTTTGCACACTAAATTGCTTTAAAGGGCGTTTAAATTGCTTTTATGGAAGTCTACTATCGGAAGCGGAATTATCATGTCAAAATACAAAGTTAAGCCTATACTTATCATTAAAATACCTGATTCAGAATCAAAATACGCTGCCATACAGTTTTAAAATAAATTGATCAACCCTACCTACATACAAGAAATGCAAGAGAAGAGTTAAAATTACAGTTTACAACAACAACAGTTACTTGTAATTACAAAAATAATTATTTAATGTCTATATTTTTTTCAGATAATGGTCAAAATTACATGGCTTTCCTGGTAAACATGACGATATTATTATAATTTCGCAGTGGTAATTATATATAAAATACCCAGCTGCAAGCTTTCAATACAGCCCTGGTAGGTAATAGCATATGTGTAATAAATATTAATTTACTAATATGAAAACATGTAGTATTTGACAGTTTTTGACACGATATATCTACCTAAAGACAAAAAATAGAAGGATAAGCATTAATTAGCATTAAGTACCCGAAATTCAATTTTTGGTTGACTGCGCCAGAAGAACGGAACATAATCCCTACTGCTGGTGCAGTCGGGCAAACATTGAATTTCGGGTACGATATCATCAATATCCTTTTTTTGTAAAGCGTGCCAAACAAATGGACATACCTGCATTTCTTTGACACGCTTTACAGCCCAAATGGCTTGAAATAAATGACGGATTTCATCATATGAGGTCTCTTTGCATTTGGCTTAATTGTAAGAGTGACATATTACTTATCACGAAGGAACAAACAGCTTCATATGGAATAATTGACTAGCTGTTCACTAATCATATAGTCGACATCGTTGGCTGTAGAATCTGAATATTTTGCCTACCTCAGTTGCCTCTGACGCAAGTTCTAAGAAGAGTTAAGTATTTTATTATGCTTCTCCTAAAGAGGTTTTCCTCTAGGCAGACGAAGCCCTATACATAATTATACAGAACAAACGTCTTTATAATTTATTTTTAAAGATTCATTCTAAATGGTTGTACTCAAAATTAGGCACCATTGACTAAACTTCCATTTGGATGTACCTACGTCTTCCATTTGGACGTACGTAAGAAGGCTATAGGCACTGAAGACTGGTGATAACACTATGAATTTGTTACTGAAGAAGTGAAGAGTTATTTGACATTTAACGAAACCGTCTTTCTCTTTCATGACTATGGTAACCATGATTTGACACTATACTTAGAAGGAGAAGGCGGGTCTCTTTCTAAGCGAGGCCACAGGATAAACCATAGGTAAAATTTTATTACTGTAAGCTTCTTGATTTGCCTACTCACGGACAATATGGACGGCTACTAAATGGCATGGCGTGATATACGCCCATTTGGACTGGACGACGTCCGTTTGGAATTCCAAAACCGGACGACGTCCATTCAAATAATATGTTTTTGAAAGACGTTGATTCCATTTGGATTTATGGATACATTGTCAGTAGCCGTCTAGGTACACGCTGAAAATCAGTACTAAGATTGTGATAAAAGTTCAAATTGTAATGAACTACGTGTTACTGTAATGTGACAAATAACCATTTACCTTTCTTTCTTCTGTAGATATTTTATTATGGTAAAAGTATGGTTCACTCCAAATGTGTATGGTAGTTAATATACGCGTAACGTCGTTGTTAAGTACAGCGTGTGCTTGTGCGGTATTGTGCGGCGAGTGCGGACCGGTCTGCGCGTACGCACCTGCCGCGGGCACACGCCACTAGTGCGCGACGCACACTGACAACAATTACACTCTACTTGTTATTAATTTAAACTAATGCTACTTAATAACACTTACTTACTAATTACACTCTACTTATAACTATTATTATACGGGAATTAACGCGTATTGTTTACCTTAAAATTGCTTGACGTTTCGACCAGGTTGCACCGGCCGTGGTCACAAGCGGACTGTCGCAGCGATGTAAACAATGCGCGTTAATTCCCGTATAATAAATAGTTATAATCATGCAACACGAAAGTTTAAATGTTAGTATATACACTCTACTTGTTCTAAATTCAAACTAATACTAATTATACTTCAAATTCTCACAATCTATATAATCTTGGCTACCTGGAACTCCTGAAAGTCATCATTATTGCTGCCAATAAGGATAAAAATCTTCCCCCGGACCTAGGAGCTTATCCGTCACCAGACGCCGATCCACCGTTCAAACAGCAAACTCTTCAGCTTTATAATTTTAGTACTTATAGATAGTATAGATTTAATGATAAAATCACCGTAGTTGGGGGCAGGAAGGGAATGCCCATAACCCTAATTGATCCATAGAATAGTTATATCCAATATTACCTCCAAAATAAAAATAAAAACGAACCTTGTATGGATTGCAACGCATTACAAACAATAGATTTTCAAATAAAAAAAAACGGGGTTTCTGCAACATACAATGTACGGATCCGCAACAATACAATGCATGGATCCGGATTCCGCAACGAGATGCTGCAGCGTGCTTCGTGCATTCTATACCTCGAAAATAGGCAGGGTGTAATTTTCCTCATTCATTCACGCAACATACAATGTACGGATAGCTTCTCAATGACATAACATTGTCCTAGCCTCAGAACGTATGAAAGTAGTAGGTATCAAATGTTCTGTGGTCCTAGCCAATTCTTTCTGACACTTTTTAACACAATCGAGATATCAAACAAGAACACCACCAATATAATTAAGATTCCTTACAAAATACTATAGCACTGTCATATAAACTAAAACGCTACCAATTTTAATACCGTAATAAAAGGTATACAAAAAATCCCAGTAAACGTTTGCCCTTGGGTGTCCTCGACTATGCGCGGAGATAAGCCAAGACGTGTGCATTTTATTTATTTTAACATTTTTAAGGCGGTCGGCGTGGGTTTTTATTTCTTATTGGAGGTATACACGGCGGCGGTAAGTCACGAAGCGGCCCGCCACCTTGAGGGCTAAATAGCACCTATACGAGCGGCCCAGTACTATACACCGCCTATTTACTACACATATAAATAGATCTCCACAGTATGCAGTTTATAACACTTTCATATTTGAGAAAAGAATTGAGATATGCGTTGTATTGTTTGATGGAGACATAGCTTTCCTGTTTGTAGCACAAAGTTTTTTTAAACACCTGTAAACAAATGATTCTGTTCGCGGTGGGAGTGTATCCGACTGCTACGGAAGAGGACGTGGGTTTGATCCCCAACCAGGATAAAACTTTGTGTGCACGATGGTTAATTCTGTGTCTGGGTGTTATTTATCTATCTAATATATAAAATTCTCGTGTCACAGTTTTCGTTGCCATACTCCTCCGAAACGGCTTGACCGATTTTGATGAAATTTTGTGTGCATATTGGGTAGGTCTAAGAATCGGACAACATCTATTTTTCATATCCCTAAGAGTTTGTTTGTTTGTTTGAACGCGATAATCTCAGGAACTACTGGGCTGCACTGAAAAAATATTTTACTGTTGGATAGAGCCGATTTATTGAGAAAGGCTATAGGCTATATAACATCACGCTACGACATATAGGAGCTGAGCAGCAATGATAAATGTTGCAAAAACGGGTAAAATTTACGCAGACGAAGTTGCGCGGGTCAGCTAGTAATATGTATGTATTTAGAAATATATAAGTATGTTTATCGGTTGTCTGGTTTCCATAGTACAAGCTCTGCTTAGTTTAGGATCAGATAGCTTTGTGTGTGTTGTTTATTGTTATATTATTTATTATATTATAATATATTTATTATATTATTATATTTCATTCTTCCTAAAGCTGAGCTCTAAGGTTTATAGAGAAAAGGAGATAACAGTGTCTAATTATGTGTACAAAAACAGGTTCTATCTTTACCCTCAAACCCATTAGCGCAGGACCAACCGAGACGGTGTAGCGTGCTATTCGATACCTCAAAGATAGGCAGGGTGTAATTTTTTAGGCCTCATTCATTATTCATCGGCCTATTTATCTGAAAAGATTAATTAATCTCTCTGATCTCTCAACCTATTCGGAATTAAATGCGTCATAATGACTCACTAGCTGAGTTGACCGTATTTTTAAAGTTGAAGAATAGAAACAATGCAAATATATATATGTATATATATATATAAGACTAGCTGCTCTACCTGCTGAGTGCCATATTATAGTTTTTATACCTTGAGTTACATTATTGTAATTTTCGTAGCGATTTCAAATTTTTTTGACAATAAAGTATAGCCTATGTGTAATCGGTATAGTAGTTTTTAGATGTATTCGTTACGAACAAAAATACAAATATTTCCTCTTTATATAAATAATTATATTAGTATAGTATATATAACTGACCCGCGCAACTTGGTCCGCGTAATTTTTTCCGGTTTTTGAACATTTATCATTGCTGTTCCGCTTCTATTGGTCGTAGCATGATTTTATGCCTTCCTCGATAAATCCCTCTATTCCCACCTGTTCTGTTGAGTAGTTCTGTTGGCAGAACTGTGGGCTATTTAACACTACAATTTTTTTCACGCCATTAGCTCCTGAGATTATCGCGTTCAAACAAACAAACTCTTCAGTTTTATTATATTAGTACCTATAGATATTATAGATTTAATAAAAGTCTTTGAGTAAAATATTGGATCTTCGAAAGTGGCGGTAGCCTAATGGTTAAGGCATTGGACTCGCAATCGTGAGGTCACAGGTTCGAATCCTACCCAGTATACTACCGACGTGAACCCACTTCTAACACAAGAAGACTTAGCTGGAGAATATCACAATCCTATACTGCGTTTTTTCAGGAAAATCTAAAAAGACTTTAAAAGCAAATCTCTATCATTAACATTTTTTTATCAAAATCTTTAGAGCCGCTCCGTAAACAGGGATAAAAACCTGTTACAAAAACAGTCTCCCTACTGTCAAACTTTCCAATAAAAGTCATAAAATACTCATATATAATCAATACTAACCTACACAGTACGTAGACATACTTACACATTGCCATACAACTCTGAGGTACATGTACCTATAATTATTGTAACCGTACGATTCGTGACAAGTCCGTCCTCTCACAAACTGTGGTCGAGCGGCCAGCGCACTGATGCAGATGAAAATTAAGGCCAATGCTGGCCGTACACCGTGCAATACTGTACTTTGTAAGATTAAAGCCTTGATGTTTTCCAGCATAAATTACTGTGTACCAGACAAAGATAAGGATGCATTGTCGCTTCAATTAATTTATAAGTAAAACTCGGGTGGATTGTATTGAAGGCTAACTTTATCGGGTTTGCAATTGATTTACGTTCCAGTCAGACAATAATCGTATATTTATCTATTATATGTATGTATTTAGAAATATATAAGTATCTTTATCAATTGTCTGGTTTCCATAGTACAAGCTCTGATTAGTTTGAGTTCAGATAGCGTTGTGTGAGTTATCCCACAATATTATTATTATTAGTGTGGACCCTTGACTAGGCTAGTTTCCAACTAGTCAAAACAACAACTCTTTAAGAAATGTCAAAAGATTTTTTATAGAGATCTCATACAAATACCAGCTTGTGACGTCACTATTTTTTCTAGTCAAATCACTTACCTAATGATACAAATACTACATGGGACACTCAAAAAGTTTTGAAAAACTTAAAACCTATCATAAATGGGTAAAATATTTTAATTTAATCTTTTAAAAGAACTCTTCACTAGCCTCTATACAAAGTTTCATGTGTCTGAATTTCAAAACATTTTCGAAACATTTTTTGTAGTCCACCGCAGACACTTCTTCTAGCGCGTCTTCCGGCAATGAAAATTATATCCCCCTTTGTGCTGTATTTTTTGTGCGGCACCCAGCGCGAAACTATCCTAAACTATTTAGTATAAGCTCTGCTTAGTTTGGAATCAGATGGCGTTGTGTGAGTTGTGTCCCAAGATATTATATATCCACCTCACGCGAAGGTGTAGGATCTTGTGGACGCTTCCCGAACCAATCAGCAGTGTATGCTGAATCTCTTCGTATGTAATTCGCCTGTTTTCTTGAATTATGTTTTTATTGCCATCACACTTTCTTCCGTGACAGCCGGCGTCGTAGGATGACCACTCCTTTGTTCATCCCCCAAAGTAAGACGACCGTGCTTGAACTCGCTATGCCAGAGATGGTTGCTTTTGAAGGTCCTTCATCCATAAAAGCCATTTGAAGTCGATCAAATGACTCATCAGGTTTTAGGCCACATTTAAAATCGATGCAGATCCATTTTTAAATAAGACACGATAATTTAATTTGGGTCTCGAAAAAATGTGAAGTGAAATTCGAAATTCAAACAATAGTTTTTGACCATTTGGCAATGGTACCATTTAAGGCACTTGCTACAAGTAGCCAGTGCCAGCCAATTTAAGTTTTAATGCTTTATATAAAGTGGGGATGTGATTTTTTTCTCATCTACCCTATCGTGTGGGGTATTATTAGATAGGTCTTTTAAAAACGTTTAAAAGACCTATTTAATAATAACCGGGGTTGTGAGGACCCTTTTTCCGATTTAGGGATCTGTTTGTCAAACATTAAGCTTTCTTAGATTCAAGTGTGTGTGTGTGTCACACACACACACACACACTTGAATCTAAGAAAGCTTGTACCTTGTTGATGTTAGGTATGCGAAAAACGGAAGTAATGTAGATAGTGAAATTAAAATGGCTTAAAAGGTGAATTCTCATATGTAATCTAGATAAGTGAAACAGTGTAATGACAGCTAAGTAGGCTTCACAAGTTTACGAGTAACAGCTGATCAAATTTTCGTATATATTCCATTGAAAATTATTATTAAGTATATGTGGGTATAACGTTGTAAGTATAAAATAAATATAAAAGAAAACCCAATTCTTAAGCCGCATTATCCGGATACGGGGCAGGGAGGGACTACTAAACCCTACATTGTGCGTGCCCTACATATCTTTAAAAATAGTGTATTCTATATCCAGCCCGGTCCCTAAAAATATATATCCCACCAAAAACATTTCATCCAAAGTGACTCCAAGACGAATAGGTTAATTTAACTACCACTTTTAAAAAGTTATCAGATCTTATGGAAAACCAAACTCCTAACTCTACACGCCCTAACCTACTACTCTTTAATTCTCATCATGACGTACAGCGTTCTGCGAGAATCCTAGTCTTAAGTTCTCTACAAACCCTACACCGTCGTCAAAATCTGTGGCAGAAATCTGTCTATTGGCATAAAAGTTACACTACTTACTACTTAATCAATATTTTCTGTTTATAAGCCCATAGGAGTGTCCACGTCACTTTTACAAAACAATAAGGAAGTGCCCCCGCTTGCGTTGCCCCCTGATTTTGAAAAATACTATTAACTAAGGTCTATTACATTCTATCTATTTGGATCTCACTGAAAACCAGCGCTGACTCCAGTAGCAATACTGGAGAGGCAGCACAATGCGGAGTGAGATAATTTTTTTTACACACACGTATTTTTTTTTTTTAATTATCTATACTTATAATAAATCTGTAGAGAGGTCAATTCTGTACATGAAATATATTTCCAAAATAACTATCAGGGGGTGATTAGGGATCGATACTGATGCCAAAAATGCAATCAGTAAAATTTTTGTCTGTCTGTCTGTCTGTCTGTATAACCGTTATAGAAACAAAAACTACTCGACGGATTTTAACGAAACTTGGTACAATTATTTTTCATACTCCTGAGTAGGTTATAGTATACTTTTCATCACGCTACAATCAATAGGAGCAGAGCAGTGAAGGAAAACGGAAGAAGTTACTCCATTTTTTAAGCTTTCGTCGCGTGTGCAACCGTAATGGTTAAAGCTACACAGAAATCATGTATGACGGAAATGTTCTCCTTAAAATTATATAAAAAATATCCCACGACAGCATATGTCTATCTTTTATGGTTGACTCACAATATCACGTGTAACTCCCGATAGCTTAGTAGTTCGAAGCTTTCTGATTATATTTGTCTACTCTTACGTTTATAACACTCTCAGTCATCCCTAATTAAAAAAGTTAACATAATTAACTATTCCATAAAAAATACTAATAGAAATCGGTATAGAAACACCAAAGTTATACATGAAATACGCTAATAATAAGCCATCGCGCGTGACGGCGTGAATACTGAATCATGCTATCTATCTATATCTATACATATAATAAAATTGTAAATTTCCCGTGTCTGTACTTAGCCGAGCATAGTGAAAAAAAATATTGGGAAATGTTCGAAAAGAGTATTTAAACACATTCCTACATTTTTAGAAATGTCTGTCTGTCTGTCTGTTTGTTTGAACACGCATCACGCAATAACTATTGGACAGATTCGGTTGAAATTTTGTATGTGTATTCTAATAAGTCTGGATTAACATATAGGCTATAATTTATCACGCTATTTCCTATAGGAGCTAAGCAATGACGGATAATGTCTGTAGCTATTTATCGTTATAAAACAATAACTACTTGACGGATCTTCATGAAAATTTGCAGTTTTATTGTAAATACTATAGGTCATTACTTGCACTATAAATCATTATGCTATCGTCTATGGGGAGTGAGCAGCAACGTATGTTTTGTCGAACCATTATGGTTTTTCACAATTTTTTCCACAATAAGACATTATTTACAATTGTAACCCATGGAAACAATAACTTCACGCTAAAACTATTAGGAGCTAAACACAACATTTTCAATTTTCTTAAGATCAGCTATTTTAACCGTGTTTGCATCAGCTGAGGTGGTCTATTGGCACAAGTAGCGGTATTAAACGAGCGAGGTCGGAGGATCGACTCCCTAATTGCGAGTCTCTTTTTGTGTTGTGTTAAAATTATTTTTATTCTTTTTTTTAAGTATTTTTCTAAATGTATACTTATTTATACAAGCTTTTATTTTCGACTTTAACATGTTTACTTTGTTTAACAAATTTTCATATTAATAATCACTTTTAATAGGCACCTTTATCATTGTTTTGCATGAATAGTGATTATGTTATAAATGTAGAAATGAAAAACAATATTACATTACAAATAAACAGTAATTACTTGATATTTTCTAGAATTTATAGATGTTAATTGCTTAAAAAAAATGAAAGATTAGGTCCGCGTTACATCAAAATAAAACACGTGGCGCCATCTGTGATTCGATTTCTTCTGAGTGCCAAAATTGCTTACCTACAAATGTTAATAAACTTTCGCGATTTGTACACATTATGAAAATATATGTATTACGGGTCTTGATCGCGTGAATAATTTAAGGTTAAATACCTCGCTTACCTACGTTTAATATGCATGATAGTTTAATATAAAATCATCAAGTATAAAAATAAACTTATCCAGTTTTGAAAATAGATGGCGTTTAAATACAAATTAAAAAGAATCAGGAAAATTGATTTAAAAAAAAAACTGAAATTCTTACGTAGAGGGATATGAATATATGATGATCTTAATTTGCGACAGGTTGACACACCTATTTTTAAATTCACCAATGTAGACATTATAAAATAATATTTTAATCTTCTAAAGTGAGTGAAAAAAAATATTGAAATAAGTTTAGAAATAGTATTTAAACACAAAAAAAGATATCTGAGTATATCTTTTAGAAACGTTTGAATGTTGTTTGTTTGTTTAAACATTGCATTCTCGCGGTACAAACACGGACACAAAGTAGGTGTACTTTAGACTCGGAAAAGATTGCTCGGGCAGGACATAACCTGCGATCATAGGGAATCTGTGAGATTTTTTTCCATCATACCTTTATTACCTATGTATAAATTATCTTGAAGGAGCGGCTAGGTACCTCCGATTAAAAGGTCCGATTTAAAAGTGTCGGAGCCGAAGTTGGAGTCGGAGGTTTAAAATCAATCGGAATTTTCGACCTATCGGAGTCAGAATCGAAGCTCCTTAACTCAAAATTTCGCACGAGTAATTGGGCGGTTTCGAGCTTCATTTAACTCGAAACCGCCCCAGTACTAGCGTGGTGGGGGAATTTTTCAATATTAATAGTATTTGATGTGATGCAAATCACTTTTTTGTCGAGGTGTGGTCGTGGGAATTTCAATAATTTGTCTTCTAACCGTCTGGCGCCATAAACTTTGTCGCCCTTCATTTTGCTGCACTGGGCATTTGCTTGGCTTGCCCTGCCATTTGTTGGGCCCTGATTAAAGCTAGGCCCAAATATCCATAGATGCCACAGAGCATTATGGAGCATGTTTACAATATGTTTTACACAGAAGTTGAATTGTAATATAAACTACCTTAATATAAACCCAACTTCCACGCGAACGAAGTCGCGGGCACAGCTAGTTGTAAATAAGACTTCCATGTACTGTGTAAAAAATAAACGCTTTTTCTTTCTTTCTTCTCTTTCTATGTTTTAATGAAAATCTACTCTATATTTAAATTTTACGCAGCCATAAACAGACTCATAAAACTTAATAAATATCCTGAATTTAACACACTCAATGACCTTGATAGCTTTTGGCATTTAATGTTGCCACTATTTTTATAATGATATATAATTTACGATTACATGTTCAAGCTGATTTACTTAAATACAATGTATTTTATTATCCTGCTTATAGCCTTTAATATCGATTATATCTTTGTATTGAACGGTACTAAAGTTTTATACTTTAAGCTCAACTCTTTTAATTAACAAAGTAAAGTGTCCACAATGTAAAAAGTTATCTTTATTCACTTGCAAAATTGTAACGGATATTAACTCTTTTTGTGATCATAAATAAGGAATAATATGGCACTATAAGAATTAATTTGTACCGGCTTAAGAATAGTATCACACCATCTCTTCCCGTGGGTGTCGTCAAGGCGACTAAGGGATTTCCCACCGGAGGACTGGCAGCAGCGTCCTCCGAGTATTTTTATCGCCATCCCGCTCGCCATGCGTGGCGATTATGGCAATTAGCCCCAAGGATTTACAATAAGTAGGTTCTACTGGGGAGACCCGTGCCCAGCAGTGGGACATCATATGGGTTGATATATGGCTCTACATTGATATATTTACATACGTCGTACCTACTTTGATAATTGTTAATATTCCTAGTCCAAGGAGTCTCATATTGAGACCGTCCAAACTTATCTACGCGGCTACACCACATTTGTTTTTAAACTATCGCGATGTTTACACATATTAGTACGAGTATATTTATCGAGACTTAATCGCGTGAAACAACTTTTTATTTTATCAAAATCATCAAGACCAGGCGAGGGTAGTTGAAAATCCCCGCGCCTCACGGAAACATCGCTAAGCTGCCATCAGTCGACCCGTGACCACGATCAGTGCACTTCGATCAAAACGTCGAGTAAATAAAAGGTTCGTACCTTTAAATATTTCACGCGATTAGGTCCCGATAATATTCTAACATACATTACATTTGATGTAAGGTTTTGCAAACGTAAATAGTCTTATAACTAAAAGTAGCTTCATTTATTTGATAGGCTAGAGCGGTCGGTACTGAGAGGAATTGATCTATTCTGCCTGTTGGTCTAGTGATTAGTGACCCTGACTGCTAAGCCGGAGATCGTGGGTTCCATCCCCCACCCAGGTTAAAACTTTGTGTGCTGAGCACGATAGTTTATTCTGTGTCTAGGTGTTATTTATCTATAATATATAATATGTGTGTATATAAAAATATATAAGTATGTTTACCAGTTGTCCGGTTTCCATAGTACAAACTCTGCTTAGTTTGATATCAAATAGCGTTGTGTGAGTTGTCCCAAGGTACTATTCTTGTATCATTATTATTTAGTATGTTTTGCAACAAAAAAGAGTGATTTAAAAATATGTAAGGGTGCTGAATATTGTTGTTCTACTTTCAGGTTTTTCATGTTTCTCTTTTAAATTGTCCATCTCCACTGAATACAAACGCCGTGCACTTCCCATTCAGAAACACGCCTTAGTGCGATAATTAAAAAGAAAAGATACTGAAGCGCCAAAAAGTAAACAAGCCCTTGTTTTTTCACGAACCGTCGTCGCGCCATGAAGGTTGGTCGACGACAGCGCGACAACTCGATAAAATTCCCTTGTCGTTTATTTTAAGGAGCGCTTACAACGAAGGTAATTAAACATCGAAATGTCGTTGGTCTGAGGCGTCGCGTCGTTCTAAATAATAGCCGCTCAACAATTTGCCTCATTATATACCCGTGGTTTAAATCATAAAATACCACCGGTTGACTTGACTGTGAAGACTTGTTGATGGTAATGGCGGTAGTATTCTTTGTACGAAGATATGTCTGATCTTTTCACTGAGAAAAAAAAGTTAAGAACAGCAATTTTGCTTTATTATGTTGCTAACGCCCACGGTTCCTTCATTGCAGTGGTATGTCAATAAGTACCTTTTAAGTTGCACTTGTAAAATGCTATAAACTGATAAATAGTACTGTTTACATTTATATATTTTAATTCACTTGTATGTCATCCTCTATTACCTACGATAGCAGGTACCCCGCATTTCCCAGGATCATTATAAAACACCGACCAAATGTTTGTATATAGTGTACCTACCGTTTTGCAATTTCAGGGGGACGGGATTGAGCCCCCAAATCCTTGAGTACGGTCATAGTAGGTACACCGAGCTCTCCTTTATAGAGGCTATTTAAAAATAATGTAAAAAAAACCTTTGCTTGAGCGAGCTTGTGTGAAGCTTGCTTTCTGTACTCTGGTGGTTTTTTTAGCGGAGAACAGTCTCCAGTGCACACTGGTTTGTAAGATATAAGAGATACACGAGTATCTTGAGATGCCGACCATTAAAGAGGAAGTTAACAAGTACAGCCAGAAATACAAAGAAAGACTTAGACAACACAGCAATACTCTAGCAAAAGACCTGTTAAAAGACCAAAACAATGTTAAACGCCTCAAACGATGGCATATACTCTCACTGGACCACAGTGACTAAGTTGGTCCTACACATGTAATGGTGTTACTCAATGGAATAACACCTAAAATCAGTTTATCCGAGATTATTAAGGCTGAAGAGCCGATTGCAGATACAAGAAACGAACAAAAAAAATAAAAATTGGACCGCTTTTCTTAAAAATGTGATTGATAGGTTCGTACTCTCTTCGATCAATATCATTAGATCAATACTCTGTTGATCGAAGGATGAAGTACTTTTGAGTCTGCTATGTCTAGCGTCCATAAATACGGTAACAGGTTAGGTTGCAAAGCAGCCCATTAAGCTTATTTGTCACCTTGTATAGTTATAAAAAACTATCTGACCCGCGCAAATGTTGTAAAAACGGGGAAAAATGACGCAAACGAACTTCGTTTGCGTCATTTTTCCCCGTTTTTGCAACATTTTTTATGAATACTCTGCTCCTATTGGTCGTAGCGTGATATTATATAGCCTATGACACTCACAAATAACGTGGCTTTCTATTGGTAAAGGAGTTTTTAAAATCGGTTTAGTAGATCCAGAGATTACCCCCTACAATATGTTGTAGGGGGTAATCTCTGGATCTACTAAACTAATATTAAAAAGAGGAAAGGTTTGTATTTTTGTATGTTACATATAAACTCAAAACCACTGGACCGATTTAAAAAATTGTTTCACTTATAGAAAACTGCATTATCGGGAAGTAATATTGGCTATATTTAATTATCAAAAAAATGAAAGATCTCTACGAAAATTGCATTTATATAAAGTGGAGAAAAGTCCGTGCGAAGACGAAGCGGGTCGCTAGTGTGTTTATAGACAAGAAAATTTGCACTTTTTGATACAACAGCTCTCCATAAAGGCTACATACTATTATAGCCCGTGACAGGTCGACATGGCATTAGGTTATGAGCAGTGGCGTAGCAACCGCCACATCAGCCGTATCGATGATACGGGGCCCGCAGCCCATAGGGGCGAACGTGTGTCAGCAATTGAAGCCGTGCCAGCGACTCAGACTGGTGAGTTTTTCGTTAGTCCTTTGTGCACTTGGCTCCCAACCAATTTTGTTAAGGGGTCAGTAAGATGGAGAAGACCAAGACGGTACACGACATAAACCAGTGCAGCGTCTGTACCAGTTCCCATCGGATGCCTAATATTTTTTATCTGGTTACGTTTTTGCCTGCACGTGGGTACTGAAAATGAATTCGGGAATTGCCAAATCAACCTATCGCGGACCATAGTTATGTCATCGTAAACAATTGGCGTACGACGCGATGCAAATAAAAACTAAATTGGGCTAAATTCAATTGGTTCAATTCAATTAATTTAAAGTGAAACTACCGACTATCGATGAACATGCGACGATCAGTAATTGGAACGATTAATGCACGAGTCGAATAAGCCATTCTTTCATTCGTTTCATCGTTCTTCTTTCTTTGTATCGCGATTGGACATATTGAATGCATGTTCGGAATGAAACGAGCTGAAAACTTAACTACCTACGCTTTGTTGAGCCGAGATAAAATCTACAGAAGCTCTAGGTTAGCTTTAATTAATCGGGGTTGATATATTTTCGTTGTCTATATTTAGTTTTAGTGTTGATTTTTTATGTTATCTATTTCTATACATGGGCGGATCCAGGCTTTCATTCTTCTGACGAGAGGTAAGTGACAGTGCCGGATCCAATATGATGATTGGTGGCTGCACAAAAAAAAACGTTCTGGAGGGGGCGGGGGAACAAAAGGCAAATGGACCAAGAAATTCAATACAATACAAGATTATCGGTACACAAAACAATCTTCGGGGGTGGGTGGGGGGCTCGCCAGGATTCGCCTATGGTTCTATACACTTCAGGCAGAGCTTTATTTATCTACTAGCTGTCCCGCGCAACTTCGTATGCGTAAATTTTCCCCGTTTTTGCAACATTTCTCGTCGCTACTCCGCTCCTATTAGCCGTAGCGCAATGTTATATAGCCTTCATCGATAAATGGGCTATCCAACAAAAAAATATTTTTTCAAATCGGACCAGTAGTTCCTGAGATTAGCGCGTTTAAACAAACAAACAAACAAACTCTTTCGCTTTGTAATATTGAGTATAGATACTAATATAATAAAGCTAAAGAGTTTGTTTGTTTGTTTGAACGCGATAATCTCAAACGACGGGTCCGAATTAAAAAATTATTTTACTGTTGGATAGCCCATTTATCGAGGAAGGTTATAGGCTATATAACATCGGTGTGACCAATAAGAGCGGAGCAGCAATTAAAAATGTTGTAAGAACGGGGAATATTGACGCATACGAAATTAGTTGCGCGGGTCAGCTAGTGTTGTATAAAGTCAGTTAGCACCATGACAATGACATGAATATAATTTGTTGTCAGGCCGTCAATCATGACGTCACAGACATATACCTGGCTGACGCCTGTCCTACTTGTCTAATACTAACATGAATTTCAATGTTTGGATTTAATTCAAGGTTTCATTAGGACATTTCGCTGTAACAGGAGTACAGGAGCCGTTATCCGTCCAGTCAAGATTGATATTTTGACTTCAAGTAGGTTATACGCATTTATAGAATCAAAATAATATATATTTTTAAAGAATAGCCTCACATACGTGTGACAGCGCTTTCATAGTTCAGATAGATCTGGTCTTGGTTCTTGTCATATCTCCTTCAGCAGATATGACAAGAACGAAGACCAAATTCTGATGACCCCTGACTTCTAGTCTTGGAGTGGAGAGCGTGGCTGGGTAAACATAAGTTAGGACGACCTAAAGACGGTCGCTGGATCGGACGGATGCCATCATACTTAATGTGAGTGTCGTAGCGTAAATATGGCTCTTTATGGCTTTGTATCGGCTCTATACCAGCCTGTATCGGTCCATTGTTAATAATAGGCTTCTGTCTATGTCCAACAGTGGACTGATACAGGCTGGTGATTGATATTTGACAATAGCAAAGATAAACTCGATCTTTCTTCTCATCTATACTAGTATTAATATCATAAAGCTGAAGAGTTTGTTTGTTTGAACGCAATAATCTCAGGAACTACTGGTCCAAATTAAAAAAAAAAATACTATTGGATAGCCCATTTATCGAGGGAGCCTATAGGCTATATAATATCACGCTACGACTAATAGGAGCGCAGCAGCAATGCGAAATGTAACAAAAGCGAGGAAAATTTACGCAAATGAAGTTGCGTGGGTCAGATAATCTATACTAATATATAAAGCGGAAGAGTTTGTTTGTTTGTTTGTTTGTTTAAACGCGCTAATCTCAGGAACTGCTGGTCCGATTTGAAAATTATTTTTTTGTTGGATAGCCCATTTATCGAGGAAGGCTATAGGCTATATAACATCGCGCTACGGCTGATAGGAGCGGAGTAGCGACGAGAAATATTGCAAAAACGGGTAAAATTTATGAATACGAAGTTGCGCGGGACAATTAGTACTATTATAAATAGATACCAGTGGCAGAGGGTCCACCATTACTTTCGGTTTCCCTTGGAATCCTAATTACATTATGGTAACGGGACAAAGCACCGTGTCCAACTAGACATACTTTTGTATCAGGTTACCTTAGAAAAATATTAACCCTTCAACACTGATAGGTACCTTTATAGGTACCCAATTATGCGATGATGTCCATATTATGTTAAAACAAGCATGCAAAGATCACCAAAACCATTAACTTCAAAGTATAATAAATTGAAGAGGGCGTTGGATAGTACTTAGTTAATAGTATCGGATTGCAATCAAGTGGTCTCAGAATCCCATCCATTACACCACCGATACACGATCCAACTCCTAACACAAGCGATTTAGTTTAGCTGGAGGGGCTAAAAAAATGTCTAGCAATTCACATTGCTAGTTATCTTTTAAATAAAAAAAGATGAATAGGAGATACCTATTAAGTGTACGATGCGTCTCAATAAACAAAGGATTTCGAACCTTTTTAAACCCAGTTGTGAAATTATATGTTATGTTGCTCAGTTATTTAGTAGACGTCTATTGAAATATCAAAATGTGATGTTATAAACCTATATTGTGAAACTAGGTATCTAATTTTCTGATGAAATAATATAATCTATATATATATATATTATAAAGAAGAAAGATTTGATTGTTTGTTTGTATTGAATAGGCTTCCAAACTACTGAACGGATTTGAAAAATTCTTTCATCGTTGTGAAGCTACACTAACCCCGGGTGACATAGTCAAAGTCAAAGTCAAAGTCAAATATCTTTATTTCGTAAAATCAGGTTAATGATTATTTGAAAACGTCAAATTAAAACATACTAAAAATTTTATAAAATTATGAATGTTTGAAAAAAAAAACAAAATGAGGTTAGGTGGCAGTTCCAAGTGTAAAGCTCATGAGAAGAAGCTGCCAAGAAACTCATGTGCCACTCTTTTAAAATCATCAATTTTTTTCTTTACAAAAATAAATTTTACTGAATGAACCAGTGTGTCTGGTGAGTGTAATCGTTTATAAAATAAGGATAACTAAATAATAATACTATTAGTAACTCTAAAATGAGTATATATAAACGTATTCAGCAAACACAATACTTCACTTCTTACAAAGTAAATATGTATATATACAGTCATATAATCATAAAGTACATTTTAATAGCCTGTGAGAGAAAGCAGTTCAATCCCAAGCGTTTTTGTCTTCCATATAATCAATTATTGAGTAGTAACTTTTCATACACAATTTTTTCTTAATGGTACACTTAAATTTATTACGACTTAATTTTTGAATGTCGCTAGGGATTTTATTGTAGAAACGTATACATTGGCCCCGAAATGATTTGTTTACTTTTTGTAACCTTGACGCTGGTACAACAAGTTTATGTTTGTTCCGCGTGTTAATATTATGTATGTCACATTTCTTACAGAAACTATCAATATTTTTGTGAACATATATAAGGTTTTCATAGATATACTGACATGCAACAGTCATGATATTGATTTCCTTAAATTTTTCTCTAAGTGAGTGTCTACTACTAAGATCGTAAATTGATCGAATAGCCCTCTTCTGCAGAACAAAAATGGTTTGAATGTCGGCAGCATTCCCCCACAGTAGAATACCGTACGACATTAAACTATGAAAGTAACTAAAATAAACTAATCGCGCTGTTTCAACGTCTGTTAGCTGACGAATTTTTCTAACTGCGTACGCTGCAGAACTGAGTCTATTAGACAATTCACTTATATGTGGGCCCCACTGAAGCTTAGAATCTAGAGTAATTCCTAAAAACTTTGTGGTCTCTACAGGGTTCAACTCATCTTCTTTTATTTTTATAGTGGTTTTTACTGCTATAGGCTATTTTTTATCCCTGTATTCCCACGGGAACGGGAACTACGCGGATGAAACCGCGAGGCGTTCGCTAGTAATAATATATTATTATTTCGGATCGGTGTATGGCATCTAGTTACCCTATGTATGTATACCCAGTGGGCCAAAAAGGGACTGTCGGGCTTAGCACTGATGGTTTTGAGAATACTGTTAATAAAATGCTGTAATATTTTATTAAAAGACGAAGGATATTTTTCACAAGTGTGTACTTATACATTGTTTTTTCTTCTTTTAAATTATGGACACACAAAACATGGTCCCATTTGGACCTGCTTGTCATTGAAGAGTTTCATTATGTCTTTGGACAGTCAGGCTGGTCAATATTTTCATCCAAATCAATGTAATTTGTCTACTGAATTGAATTTATTGATTCTTATTACTCATCCATGAGTGTAGGTAAAGGGTGCCAATAGGTACATTAGTTAACTGTGAGAAAAACGCACAAATAACCGGCTTATTTTAGCGCGTTCCATAGCGTGATATTATGTAGCTTTCCTCGATAAATGGGCTGTCCAACAGCAAAGGAATTTTTCAATTTGGACCATTAGTTCCTCAGATTATCGCGTTCAAACAAACAAAATCTTCAGCTTTATAATATTAGTATAGATTAATTTTAATACTGCTCATGATTGCCAATCAACGATTAATAAAATTAATCCCATAATACAGATAATGATCATAATCCAATTAACATTTTATCGCATCAAAATATGAGCGTATTAAATGTAAGTGTGACGTCGATCGGGCGGCGACTCAGGCGCAGGTCTTGGCGTGTCAAAGTGGCGCACGTGCGGCGGCGCGGGCGCATCGCTGTGGGTGGTGGACGAGAAGCCTCCATTTTTTGCGCATTATTTTTGTCTAACAACACGTGATGGCCATGTAAACAGCCCCCGCGGCAGACCACCGACAGAATTCAAAGACATTTTTAGGAAGTTCATTTAAAGAAAAAAAAATGTGAGTAAATATCGATTTAACTTTAGAAATTAGGTTAAGTTTTTGTCTATCTAGTTATCTACAGTAGATAGGTATCTAGTGAAGTTAAATGTATCTACCTATTCATGAAAAGTTAGGGACGATTTCGTACTAATAGTAGGTATTTAATTCTCTTTAAAACCTCATTGCTCTTTGCACAAGCCCGCTTGCATTTGACCTTCAGTCACAGCTTCAGGGTCCTTATTCACTTTTAGTTTTCGTTGTCGCGTCAAGCCTGCGTTTTCAACTGTCAAAATCTTGTCATAATGGTCAATAGATAGCATCGCGCATGCGCGCGGACATTTTTAAGCGCACCGTGCATGGGCCAATTCGCGCGGGCTTGCCGCGAAAACGAAAAAAAACATATTGAATAAGGACCCAGTGCTCGAGTCCGATTCGCATGTAACTAGGCATTATTGTAGAAAAAAGGAAAGAAAAGTTTAGAAAAAAATATAAAATACGGAACTAAAATTAAAATACATTAAGTACCTAGATCATTTAAAAATTATAAATTCACTTAGGAAGCAAAATAATACACTTGTGAAAAGTCATGATTTTACATGATATATGCCTGTTCGCAAGCAATAGGAAAAACCAGAGAAAAATAATAATTTCCACAAACATTAACGCACCAATTCATTACATTGTAAACAAAACTGTTGAGCACATAGGGTGGTCTCAAATAATGCTAATGTATTATCAATAAACTACACAAATTTCACGTTGCAGTGTTTACCTACATTTTACATGAGTCGACGTCGCTTACTTTACAGAAATTACAAGTTTGAGCCGGAGATGCTCAATTTCGTTTTGTCCAAATTGCCATTATTAAAAGCACCCAATCGGCCCACCCAGATAGTTCAGAACATTATTTAAGGCAATTGCTTTATTAAAAACCGAAAAAATACAAAAGTATGCATGTTTATTAAGACAAAACCGTCTAACCTAATCATTATGACCCACCTGCGTTTCTCTCTCACGGCATTGTGGACGCAGACGACAATCATGGCCGCTTCTGTTTTTTTTTAATTAAAATGCATGCGTATTGATTATGAAGTAAAACATGATTGATGCTTGATCTTACCTGTAATATTCGAAACTCCAGAGAGAAAACGAAACCAAATAAAAAGTTTTTAATGAGATAATGGTTCGCAAATACTGCTACCTCTTCATTTAAATAAACTATCGATACCGATAATGCATGTGTATAATTTAATTTAAATAAAATAATGAACGTGAACGAAAGTTGTAACTAACCAGTGTCTCTGTAATCAATCATTTATTATTCCATCTCATGAGGATTATATTTAAATACCACACTGTGAATCTGAGGCGAAGGGTTAAAATTTTCTTGAGATATCTCGATACAAAAATGTATCTTGTTTGACACGGATTTTGTACCTACAATAATAAGTAACTAGAATTCAAAGGGAAACCGAATATAATCGTGTTCTTAAGACCCTCCGCCACCGCTGTGAACGTATATACTAGACTAGTCTACACGGATGTCCAAACGTCTTAAAAAGAGATATCTCCAAAATAAATACTAAGTAAATTTCAAGATATCACATAGCTTCAAAATCCATCCGAATATGGGTTAGGGAGTTAAGGGATGCTTTTAGCCTGTAGCACCATTTTTTATTAATAGTAAAACTGGTCATAGTAAATATTTTATAAGGTTTAATAATCTGCTATATAATAATTTAATAATCGACTGCCTCTGTGGCGCGGTGTTAGTGCATCCGACTGCTTCGCAAGAGGTCGTGGGCAAGGGTTCGATCTCCACCCAGGATAAAACTTTGTGTGATGAGCATGGTGGTATATTCTGTGTCTGGGTGTTATTTATCTATAATATGTATGTATTTAGAAATATATAAGTATGTTTATCAGTTGTCTGATTTCCATAATACAAGCTCTGCTTAGTTAGGGATATGATATCAGATAATATATTGTGTGAGTTGTCCCAAGATATTATTATTATTATAATCATATCTAAAATCTAGATACTTAAAAAAAAATAACTAGCAATGTTTGATTTTAGTCCCACATTACTAGCAATCCTGTTAACCACTCCAGCTAAGCTTAATGTCTTGTGATAGGAGTGGGTTCACGCGTCGATAGTGTAATGGTTAAGATTCGAACCCGCGACCTCACGATTGCCAGACCTATGCCTTAGCCATTAGGCAAACTGAGCCCTGCCCGCTTTTGAAAATCTTAGCAGTTGTTCTAAAGTATCTATCTGCTGAGAAAAGCTCAAGTTATTGTGTAGCTTGGAAATATAGAGACAATGTGTGAATAACTGTTTACCTACCCATATCTATATAAGTAGACGTATATAAATAGCTGTTTCCTATAGTCTTACATTTTTAGTTAAATTTGCATTGTGATATTAACACAACAATATAAACAATTAATCTTGTACACATTCTTGTATCCTTTTAAAGAAAAACTTTAGCCCGATGTCTACCTACCTAAATGCTGCAAATTTTTCGGGCCGGGTGGGCTTTACCGATTCCGTATCCGAATTCGACCACCTAGACGTTAGACCACCGTATGTACTCCTCTTAATCAAAGTCTTATAACAAAAAAGGATTATCCGGACCACCACAAACTGATGTTATAAAAAGCCTAATAAAGTTGTAACAATTCCTTGAAAAAGTTTCTTTTGTACGAGTGTGGGTGGCTTATACATAACATTTTCGATGAGCTACTTGAACAAATAAGTTGAGAAGCTTTTACGCTGGTAAGAAAATAAGTTACGAAACTTACTACAAGTGATTTAGCTGATTAGAATCGATAACCAACTTCTGTTGAATTGATCTTATGTAGATTTTTATAAAGAGAAACCATCGCGAGATAAGTAACCCGTGTACCCACTTCTAACAGGCACACTTTTAACTTAGCTGGAGGGGTTAACAAGGTTGCTGGTAATAATGTGTATGTAAACGTTAATAACGTGGACACATTCATAGGATTTAAAAAAAAAATGTTTATACAAACCTTGTTTTATATATTTATCGTTAAATTACCTACCTGTTTTCTTTTATGTTAATTTGTAATGCTATCAAAATTAATTTGAGGCTTTTCATTTATTCAAATGGATTTGGAGGCGTGATAATAGCTCGGTAATAGTTTTTAATACCAGACATTTTCTCTCAATGAGTAAGTCAAAACACTTTCAGATTGCAAACCCTCAATAACAACACCAATAAAAGCCTGCATAATTCAAAATTATTGTGTCAAAGCGTCCATATTACAATTATCACTGGAGAAAACATGATAAACATTGGTAATACAGCAATTTGCATGCAGACGTACTTCTCTCTCTCTCATTAGGTCGTGTCACGCGTCATAACGCTGATTAATTGGCCTCCAACGCACTGATACGAATACAAAGAGATGAAAAAAACAATGACAAGCAAGCAACGACCTTTTCGTAACGAGGAGCCGTCAGTCAGCCGAAGCGCGATCCACCGCCGAGCCATCCACTTGACAACGTCAATTTATTTTGCAACCCGATGCGATGCAATGTGTAATACCATAAAATAACAAGAATACAGAAGGTAGCCTTCATAGAACGCACCAGACGCAGTCTCTCGACGCAGAAATTAATAAATTTCTTATTTTTTGTCCTACGACTAAAAGTCATAGAACCAAGTTGTAGAATTTAACTTGCAATAAAATTGTAAAAATAAAATTGTGAATGTTTTTAGTACGACTAATATAATTGGCCCGATATAGTGAAAAAACCATTCGTACCCCATTTTACAAGATGGTGGCAGCGGGGCAGAGTTGCGACACCACAAATTTGGGTTTAACTTTACACTAACCTCACTGACTTCTATACTACTAGTACGCTAGACTGGCTACCCCGTATGGTCGTACCAAGGATCATTTGTGGGGGGGGGGGGGGGGGGGGTTCATTTCGGGGAGAGAGGGAGTGGTCCAATTTACTAAACACCGACCAAATGTATACAGTGTAACTACCTTTTTGTAATTTCGGGGAGGGTTTGAACCCCCAACTCCCCCCTGGGTACACCCATGCTACCCCGTACAAAGTGACAGCAATTTCAAATGCCGAAAAGAAGGATTCACAGGACGGTATTTTGTCACTTAAGACAAATGGCCGTAAGTAAGACTGCCTCTGTGGCGCGGTGGGAGTCCGACTGCTACGCAAGAGATGGTGGGTTCGATTCCTACACGTTGTTTACAACAATTTGTGGATCACACCACTTTGTGTGATCCACAAATTGTTGTTCCGACTGGGTGTACTTTGTGTCCGTGACTTGTATGTTTGTAAAGTCCCCTGCGATACAGGGCTTGTACCCTGGTGCCGGGAGTCGTATATAAAAATACGAAAAACGAATATGGACTTCCATTAAATTCCGCCCCTAATGCCAAATTCTAATAAAAGTCCTTTGTGGGCAGCGATAGCCTGTCCAGCGTAGGTACTAGTAGTATTCGTAAACCCCCTAAAATTGCGTGATCTAACTTTTGCACGCTAAACCCAAAAAAAATACCTATAGATGCGGTATCTATAGATATTTTTTTACTTACGGAATTTTGTGGCTATGTCTACACCCATTCGTTGTTAGTTCCATCATCGATACATAGAGGAATTATTGTTATGTATTTGAAAAGAACAGGCAATCGTCATACAGCGTATCGACTCACAGTATCACCTTAAGTTTTATAACAGGGCTTGAATTAGTTCTATAACTAAAACGAGTCAAAAGGCAAGGACATCAGCTCGTTGTCCGTCTGCATCTGTCTGACAAAAATCTTTTTTTACTCGACTGCATCAGAAGATAATAGATAATGGGGGGAGGGTAATGTTTTTCCATATTTACATAATGTCCGTTTTTGTGGCACACTAGTCCAAAAGTCTTGACTGATTTCAGTCCGTGAGGTGTCATTTCAACAGACGAGCATTAGAGATTTTTGTCTTTAGACACAGTTGGATCCGTCGATAGATCCGGCTATTCCTAGTAGTACTACCATGTAGTCCTACCAGTAGTACTACTGGGAATATTCATCCCATTAGTCTTACTTTAAAAACGCAGTAGTGCTACTGGGACTATTCATCCCATTAGACTTACTTTAAAAATCCAGTAGTACTACTGGGAATATTCATCCCATTAGACTTACCGAACTGTAGACCTAATATTAAACTAGACTAACCTTCTTATTGAACTTGAATCTATGACCTAAGATAAAACATTAGCGTGATTGACAGCTCATTACATAGTTTGAAATTGTATCAAAGAGTAAAATATTGCATTATAATATAAAGTCACGATTAAAAATTATTAACATAAATATGTGTGATATTACAAATATAATAAAAAGACGAAGAGGTGAAATATTACTTCTGAATGGTTACCTGTATTACAAATTAAAAACTTATAGTGACGGAGGAATAATTTGGCGATGTGCTCTGTACCGTAAGAGTAAATGTATTGGATCGGTAACTATTAATCATAATAACGTAATAAAGTCAAAACCACATTTAATTACTTGCGCTCCAGATCATGGGAAAAATTAAATAGATCTGAAGATACACGAGTGTAAAAAAAGAGTCAGTGAATCAGACACTATATCAGTGCCCAGTGTCTATAAGAAAACAGTGGCTTCATTAGAAAATACAGGTATTATTAACAAGTTGCCCAAATTTTCGGCTATGAAGTCAACTTTATACCGGCATCGCAATATAACCCTAGAAGTTGAAAAGCTATACTACAAAAGCTTTTCAGACATTAAGATACCATCTAAATTTGATTCTTTTATCTTAGCTGACTACTATCGAGATGATGGTGCACGAATTTTGGTGTTTGCTTCCAGTGACGCTAGAACAATAATGACAGAAAGTAATGACTTTTTCGGTGATGGCACATTTGGAGCTTGGCCAGTATCCTTTCTTCAGCTGTATAGTATACACTGTGATCTAGGTAGCTCTCAAGAAACTACTAATATAATACCAGTTATCTATTCCTTTCTCCCAGACAAGACTACACAAACATACGTTACATTATTGCAATTAATAAAAAGTCAAATACCGCAATGGAACCCTACGCAATTTAAAACGGACTATGAAGATGTTATGATGATGGCTATAAAGTTAGTTTTTCCACAAATAGTATCAAGCGGTTGTTATTATCATTATTGTGAAAGTCTGAAGAGAAAATCGAAAAGTTTAAAATTAAAAGAGTACAGAATAGTATCCCTTTGCAAAATGTTTTACCCAAGGAAATGATTCTAGAGGGTTGGGATTATGTACGTGACGAAATGGAATGCACCGGTATAGAAGAAAATATGAACACATTTAAGAGTTACATGATCAGGAATTGGCTAAAACCTAATAGTATTGAGAGAATGTGTGTATTTGGCCAACGACACCGCACCAATTTTACATTAAACCGTGAAGTTGGTAAGAAAAAAGCTAATTTACACCTGCTGAATATTTTACAAAGAGATGCATCATATCAAAAAATGCGTAAAATCCAAATACAAAATAATGGAAAAATTAAAAGAGATAAAGCTGAAACTAAAAGAGATCGACTTATTCAGGATGCTCAAATGCAATTGATTAATGGAACAAAACGTAGGTGAATAGGTGATACCTACTAGTTCTGCTAAAATTGTTTTTTTTTTAATTGATTTATCTATGACACTACTAGGTCTATATTTTATAACAGTAGGACTATTGGGAAAAGAATATAATAGGCAAGTCTTACTATCGGTAAGTCTAATGGGATAAATATTCCCAGTAGTACTACTGGTAGGACTACATGGTAGTACTACTGGGAATAGCCGGATAGATCGGCCTCTTTGCCGAAGTTGGATTCACCTAACTGGACTGTATGTCCCAGGCATACAGTCCAGTTAGGTGTATATATGTATGTTATTGGCATTGGCACTACGCTGATGTTCTTCATAATTTTCGTCTTTTATGCTTGAATGCACCTTCCATTGCAGCCGTAAACAGTTTCGGAGAAATTACATCTCCCTGTCTCACACCTCTTTGTAACTGTACAAGATTTGTGCTCTGATCTTGTACTCGGACATCTGTTTGAAGACACTGAAGAAGCTGAAGTGCTTGTCCAAAAACGCCACCATATCTATGGTGGCGTTTTTGGACTAGCACTTCAGTTCTACGATTCATATATACGTAATCTTTCAATTAATTAATTTTAAATAGGTAACTAGTAGGGTTTTTGATTTATCATAATTTTTCAACTTGCTTGAAATACTTGTTTACTTATTGACGCAGTAAAAAATGGAAGCAATTTTGTTCATATATTTTATATTCATATATTTAAAGTCGTGGTTTTATTTTCTTTGATCATAAATAACTCATTTACATTAAACATAAATGGATGACTGGTTAAAAGGTACTCATAACTAATAATATTCAACGGAAATTACATAGGTACGGAGGTAAAACAGTGGTTAATATCGTCGTAAACGGACGTTTCTAAACATCGGCGCCACTTGGGTGGCTCGCCAGATGTCGGAATCGTCGGTAAATTAATAAAAAAGTCACGTTTAAATTAATATCATTGTTGGAGTTTGATTATTAACAATATGTACACGTGTATACACGTCGTTTTAGAAAAAAAATAATTGATAACCGTACTCGAATGATACGTGTATCATACCGTAGAACTTCTTGAAACACACAACAGGTAAGTGATGAATGACAACAGTCCGAAATCGACTTGAACTACATAGGTACTATTAATCCAGCCATTAATATATGTAGGCACATATGTATAAAAATTAAATGCACCCGCCGACGGTTGACCGGTTAAGAGTTGATACAAATGTTCTCGAGTCAGCACCCCCATGAGAGAATGTTTCCAGTTGGCATCCCTGTGAAAAATCAACTAAATATATCCGCCGCAAATTGTGGCCGCTGACATTAGGCTGCTAATATCAGCGGCCACAATTTTCGCCCCTTAGAAACACTACTGTACATGTAAATCACACAAAATAAGTGTCTCACCTATATTTATATATCATGATCATTTTTCGCAAGTCATTTAGAATGTATAAATCAGTTATTCAATTTCATTTGTTCGTAGTCTATTACGCCGACTCCACACGTTGGTCCCAACGTCGGCCCCAACGCCACTCGCCCAATGTGTGGATCAAGAAAATAGCATTAGCGCCATCGTTGTTACCAGCGTTATTCTGAATCCACATGTTGGACAAGTGGCGTTAGAACCGACGTTGGAGCCGGTGTTAAAAACAATAGTCCGTAATAAAATATTGCTACGAGTCTTAATCGCGTGAATAATTTAAGATGAAATACATTGTTTATTGCCCGACGTTTTGACCGTATAGCAACGGCCGTGGTGGCCGAGACTGTCCAGTCTACCCGTGACCACGGCCGTTACTGTCACGGCCATAATGTGTACAAATCGCGAAATTTATAAACATTAATAGTCCGTAAGATTATATTTTGTAATGTTATTTCTAAGCATTATGTGACATTTCAAAATCAATCAATTAGTCCAAGTGTAAAATGGAGGGAGATGGGGGGAGGTAATACAATTGATTCTTGGCGATCCGGGGGGTCTAATTTCTTCTAAGGTTACAGTTACAATTACAGTTTACGCGGGGACAGGTTATACCCCAAGGAACTTAAAGAATAACTGAACCACTAAATCCCCCCCCCCCCTTTCTCCCTGGGACGTTTATGGTCTAACACATTTGATATTCGGGGGAAGTGTCTTGGTGGCGAAATCGTGTGAATAATTACATAGCAACATCTGGTGGTAGATTGCAGCAATTTATAACTTCGGGTGCAACAATTATTCAATACCCTATCATTAACGTCGAGACAGTATAAATAAAATAAATGCTTATAATTGTTCAAAAGTTTAATAATCAATTTACTGAAGACCAATTTATTATACAAATAAATCAAATTTGTCCGCTACTTAAAAAGAAAAAACTGATAATCGAATAATTAAAAGGGCGGGTCCAGTTAAGAGCTCTAGATGACACATGTCTTCGAATCAGAGGCGTAGCTTGCTCAAAATTTGTTGGGGGGCAAGTGCCCAGGGGCAGGGCCGGATCTAGAGGGAGAAAACCGGAGCACTCGCCTAGGGCGTCAAATTGGCTGAAATTATTTGCATCCAAATCATAAGCACTTTCTCCGCGAAGGTGAAAAAAGGCGCTATCATCTAATTTTGACCCCACCTCGAAATAACCCTAGATTTGGCACTGCTCAGAGAGCTACGTTTAAGGGAGGCGAAATGGCAATTTGAAGTAAAACAAACTGTATGTTTAAGGGGGGGCGCCAAACGCTATCAAGAAGCGCCCAACCTGGTGAACAATTTGCATCCCCTCCCGACACGCGAGGTACCTACTTACAATAACGGTATAGGAAACGAAATGCATCCCTCCCCCCATCGTAACACGTTTTCCGAAGGTGAAGAGCGTTATCATAAAGAACCCCCTCCCCCCTGCCTAATCCTAGTAAGTATGTGTCGCAGTATATTTCGCACTAAGATGGGTCATTTATTCACGTTCTTTTTTCCGTTTTCGTTGCAAACATTCGCGAACTGTCAAAATCTTGTTGTAATGGTAAATAGAGAGCTGCCAGTTCGCATGGGCTTGTCACGGAAACGAAATAATTAAAGATCGTGAATCGGGACTCTGGGGGCCCCAATTAATCTATACTTAATATTATAAAGCGGAAGAGTTTGTTTGTTTGTTTAAACGCGCTAATCTCAGGAACTACTGGTCCGATTTGAAAAATTCTTTTTTTGTTGGATAGCCAATTTATCGAGGAAGGCTATAGGCTATATAACATTGCGTTACGGCTAATAGGAGCGGAGCAGCGACGAGAAATGTTGCAAAAACGGGGAAAATTTACGCATACGAAGTTGCGCGGGACAGCTAGTTGATAATATAGCGGCCATAGCGCTCTGCGCAGCTACGCCCCTGCATAGAATTATAGATTCCCAGACAAATCGGTTTTTTGACGATGTTTCTTTCAACGATTTAAGCAGTCGCGACCATTTAAAGAGTAAAAAGAATAGTTCCGCTGGTCATCTGTGCTCTTCATCAATAGTTCCACTATACGAAATATTTATTTTAAATCAAAATATTATTATTAGATTTTATTATGTATCTGCTGTCTAATTTTATGTATATGTTATTTTTGTCAAAAGTTTTTCGTAATAAATTTTTTTCGTAATAAATTTAATTAAAAAACTTCAAATAAAGCTAATTTACTAATATTATATAGTTAAAGAGTTTGTTTGTTTGTTTGAACGCGGTAATCTTAGAAAGTACTGGTTCAAATTGAAAAATAATCTTAGTGTTGGAGAGCCTATTTATCGAGGAAGGCTATAGGAGTGGAGCATAAATGAAAAACATTGCAAAAACGGGGAAAATTGACGCAGATGAAGTTGCGCGGGTAAGCTAGTAAAAAATATATCTGCCTTTTATATTTGAAGAGTTTCATCGATTCTCCATTCTCCATCATCAGAGCCTAGCCTGATTACAATGGGACCTAACTAGTATACCCTTCTAACAAAAAGGATTTTCCAAATAGGTCCAAAAATTGGTGCACATAGATACATAAAAAACATACATACAGACGAACATAGAACCTCCTCCCTTTTTGCATGTCGGTTAATTAAAATTTTAGTTTCCTTAAAACTGAAGGAAAAAATGCGCTGCAAAGAAAACATTCTGAGAAGTCTTACCGCAAATATCTCCTAATTCGTGACTAGAATTGAGGAAGGTTGGAGTAAAGTAGGCACCACAAAATACCGACAATACAGAAGGTAACCCTTATACCTACGTACCTCAGTAGTCCAAATTATAGACATCGTTCTCTGGCACGGAATGACGAACCACTTTGTTCGGATGGCGTACCGAGATTCCTTCTACGGGCGTCCTTTAGTTACGTGAAGTGTTTAAAGGAGAGGAGGTGTCAAGCCAAATATCACTAAATCATATGTGAGGAAGGGGGGTCTTGGCAAATCTGATTAAATTTAGTAAAAGTTTTTTTTTCATCATATTAAGCGATTTTGACATTCATTGCCATTCATGCATTCATTCATTGCATACCCCCCAGTTGACCGTGTTCAGTCGATTGTGAAATCTAGGTGAGTTTAGGGAGGGGGGAGAGGGTCAAGTCAGATTTCATGATATCTCACTAGAGGGACGGAGTGAGTCCCAAATGCGCCAAAAGTACCTTATAATAATAATAATATCATAAGACAACTCACACAACGCTATCTGATCCCAAACTAAGCAGAGCTTGTACTATGGAAACCAGACAACTGATAAACATACTTATATATTTCTAAATACATAAATAACACCCAGACACAGAATAAACCATCGTACTCATCACACAAAGTTTTATCCTGGGTGGGGATCGAACCCACGACCTATTGCGTAGCAGTCGGATACACTCCCACCGCGCCACAGAGGCAGTCTGTGGCGCGATCTTCGTATCCGGAAGCAATGTCTATGCCGTGGTCAGATCGTAGAGTTGACCATTTCATGATGTATCATGAAATGGTGGTATTGTACCCATTGTTCTTGTAATATTATTGCAACACATCATTTACCTAAGGACCTTTGAAGATGAATTTGAACATATCTTTGAATATGAATTGGCCTCTTAACATTTCATGAGATGGTCATGACATCTACAAATCTCTTCGAAAGTTTAATCAAAACCAATCTAGTCGTTTTATCGTAAAGGAATAACAAACGTTAATCTATCATTACAAACTTTTTAATCCTCGACATCAGAGCAACGAGGGTGATATGAGTTTAACATGTATAAATGTGTTTGTCCCATCGTATCACCCAAACGACTGGACCAATTTTGATACGTACTTTTAGGGTTCCGTAGCCAAAATGGCAAAAACGGAACCCTTATAGTTTCGTCATGTCCGTCCGTATGTCACAGGTATTTACTTAAAGACCGATACATGTAACAGAAGTTTTTTTCTGCAAACATCAACGAGTGGTACATCATTCGATAGATCTTTTAAAACCATTTTAAGGTTTCTAATAAAACTTTTTTGATTAAGTCAAAATTTTTGCAAATAATCGCTCCGAAATTTGCATAAATTGTGTGTGGGGACACACAATTAACTTTTGAACAGTGTGACCTAAAAATATGAAGAACATCACAAAGGTTGTGCTTAATAAATACATTAAACTTATTTCGGCCATGTTTGGATATATCGTCATTGAGTTATTGCCGAAAAACTGCGTTTCTCAACAATTATTCAAGGCTGCGGAACCCTACACTGAGCATGGTCAGACATGCTCTTGCCCCGTTTTTTTATTAAGTAACTTTTTTATCGGGATGTTTCTTAGATTTCTTTGACAATCGTTTCAGTGCTTTGAAGATAAAGATAACAAGCTCTTCATCTCACATGTCTACGGATTTTATTTTTTTAATATGATCTACTTACGTATTAGCTTGTTTTTTATCCCAAAAACGTAGATGGAAGGTACATAGGTAGGTATAGTCGGCTTTTCGGGTAAGTCAGCATGAAATAAAATATCTAAATAATGGTTTATAATATTTATTTCTAGATTAATGGCATATTTCTTTTAGGTACATCTTCTTATATATTTCATTACAAATAATCTTAAATAATATCACGTTATTCTCTTAATAATAATAATTTACATTGAGACGGCAATAGTTATAATTGTTTACAATTAAGCTAATTAAATTTTTCATACAATCAATTAAATAAAACAAGATTCTAGCGTAAATACTTACACATCTATGTGGTTATCATTTATGTAGTTTACAAGCTTATTTCACAATACGCTTACAAATAAATCTAAAGTAAATATGTTAAATAGAAACTGTCCTCTTACGGTAACTGACAAAGGAAGACTAAAGACTATACTGGTTGATTGTGGTAACACAATTATGACCTTAAACGTCCTTTTTCTTTATTCGTAAAATCGCGTTTGTGGAAAGAGATGTGTACTATTTTATTATTACTTCAAAATAACTTTGTTATATACATTGCTTAAATTCTTCGAAGAATAATAGGTATAGTAGTGAAAAAAGAATTAATTACAACTATTGATTCTTATATTCAAGATTTCCACCAATTTATAAATTCTGCAGTCTCCATCAGCGGGTCAATTCACGTATTTAAAGCAGTTCAGTTGCAGTTAGATTCGATTAAAACGACCATTTTCGTATTCTTGTAACTTTAGGATCGATCTTAAAAACACTTGCGCACCGTACTAGAATGTCGTTATTGCGCTTTGGAAACGCATACTTGACGCAAACGTATTTGAGATCGATCCCAAAGTTTCAAGAACACAAAAATGGCCGTTTTAATCGAAACTTAACTGCAACTGCACTGCATTAAATACGTGAATTGACCCCCAGAGCTATCTAATTAATCAAAACACCAAGAGTTAGATGTAGAAAGAAAGCACCAAGAGTAAGGCAAGAATAGACGAAGTTCGATCGTACAAAACACAATCACACATTGTTCACGAACATGGAATCTCCGAACACCTTCAGCAGTGTACGCACGAACGAACAAAAATATGGTGAACACGAACATCAATCACAGAACCTTTAGCCGTGCCTACACGGCTTTAGGAATAAAGAGGTCCGAAATTCTCTATTCGTGGCCGATATCTATTGCTTTAGCAATTTTTATTGTATGACTCTTTCCGTTTGATTATTTATTGCTATACCTATGTACTTACGCGATTTTACTTTTAAATATTCTTATATTGTTATTTAGGCCAGGTGGTGAGCTTATGTCATTAGACAATCGAAAGTAACAACTATTATAATTAATTAGGTATTATATGTTAAACATAAATATTACTTAGATTTATCATTATTAATGGAAGACTATACGATTTTGCTGTATAAGGCACACAGAATTCTTTCTTTATCAAGTCAAAACATTGAGTGCCAAATGCTCAATATTTATATTATAAAATCATATTATTTACAAAACGCTTAGGTAGAGGATGCATTATCAAAAATCGCTGCAATTTTTTTATCAAGTAAAAAAAATCTTCTTTGAATTTATGGCATGTAATGTTAGTCGTTATAGGGGCTAATTTCTGCCAGTAAGTGAAGTATTTATTGTACACTTAAATTGCTCAAAGTCTCGAATCTTATTTAACACGTATTTAATTATTTTTTTACAAGTTAAACTCGGAGCTGTGAAAATAATGACAGGTCCGTTTGCCACCATTTTCACAATTGTTTACCAAAGGCGAAAGTAACAAATAGCGACATAGAAGTCAACACTCGTGAAATTTATTTTTTGTTCCCTTAACCAGTTAATTTTAAAATATGCGCGGAATACCTCCGCGTCAATATGCATCGAATAAATATTTAAATTCAAAATATTCAAAACAAATAATAAAAGATTTTCGCTTTGTAAGAAGTTTACCGACGATCTGCCAAATCAGGTTTGTGTTTATAAGCGAGTGTTTTCTTGAGTTTCAATACAATTTGGCAGTAGGTACCTAAGTTCGCGAGCATATTAAATAACCGTTAGTCTTATTTACACATTAGTCGGTAAATTATGTAGAAAGAATTCAACGCTGATGACTATTTTTCAAATGCGATGAGCAGGCAAGAAGAAAGTAAGAAAATAATGCAAGGATTTCTGATAAGCATCGACGAATAGCTTCAAGTAAATTAATCGTTATAAAAACAAACTTAATGAATGGCACTATGAACTAAATCTATATGAATACGACGTATAATCTACGTCACTACATAAATGATACATGAAATACTGCCTCAGATGTCATCCGCGAATATACACGATTCCTATAATCTAGTTCTTAAATATACAACTTAAAATAACCCTTCGTTAAACAGAAAGGCAAATATAAGTTTTTTTTGCTAATTCTATATATGTTATGTAATTAATAGTTGAAACTCATTTGTCTGCCTTGCATCCTTTACTACGCGATACCTTTTTCATATAAATGGTTATTTAATATGAAAGTGCTGACAAATGACTTCAACCCTATCTATCACACATTCTGAACTGACCGTGCAAGTAACTCAATATTAAAATATTTTCTGACGTAAGCATTTATCTACCTAGGAACTATATTCTGTCAATTTTGACATACAATGTACAGCTAAATATCACAGAATTATAAAAAGGAATGGGAGGACTGTCACCAAGGTCTCCAAGGTTTTTCTTCAGGGGGTTGTTTTCTCGTTACGAGAGCGAGAGGAGCGGAGTCTTCCGCTGGAGGTGGAGGTGTACCCCATCCTGAGCTGGCAGGGGAATAGCAACGAGGTTCTGAAGAGGTGGACGATGAGGCATCACGAGGGGACAATGGTACGAGTGTTGGTAGAGCACCAAGCGTGCTAGCATTCACTCCGGCAGGTAAAACTAACGCTAGGTCGCCATTCGATAACCTCGTTGGCACTAAACGGACGCCTGAACCTGGACCAGCTGCAAAGAAATACAATTATTAGACTTAAGGAAAAACATACATGCAAGCTAAAGTTCAGATAAAGGATATTTATTATAAACTATTCTTATTGTGAAATATCTTACCCGATATTAAAATAGCTGAATGTTGAGTTTGAGGCGTGTCTTCAATGTCAGAAGGTGGAGTAGGAGCGCCTGAAGGCCTCGCTGCAGGCGTGCTGCCGACGCATCCTTCAAGATGCCTCACTAGCCGCCTCCTCAGTGAAGGATCTATTCCTTGGAACTTGGCTACTTCAGACACGCAATGTCTATATCCAGCACGAAATCGGTCCGGTGACCCAGCGCCTTCAGATCGAAGCCCTTCTAAATGTTTCACAGTCATCTCTAAAATGTCAGCCTTCTCTAGCTTCGAATGTCTTGCTGGCTGTAACAAATGATAACATTGATGAGCTGAAATTCAAATTTTTTGACAATCTTTACTTACATAAATGCCTACAAAAGGGCTATCCATTTTTTCTCAATCTTTAGCATAGTTTATAAACCTTGATGCCTTTTAGAAAAGGCGCAACCAACCTCTAGCGTTATTACACCCAATGAATAGTTTTAAACTATATAAGTATGTCTCAAAGCTCATAAGTATGACTCAAATAAAAATAATAATACCTTGGGACAACTCACACAACACCATCTAATCCCAAACTAAGCAGAGCTTGTACTATGGAAACGAGACAACTGATAAACATACTTATATATTCGTTTATAAAATACTTCAATCCCGTAGTATAGCTTCCCAAATTAAACTTGTTGGTAAAAATAAGTTGTATATCTATGGATAGCTTATGTACAACAAACATAAGCTGTATTTGGTAATCGAAAACGATTTATTCATAAAATAGTAACGCTGTAATTCATTTCAAATTGGTCACTTACGTCTTTTTTCATCGCATCCAAAATCAACGCCTTCAATTCATTTAAGCAGTTATTGATGCGCGCCCGTCGCCTCTTCTCCATAATTGGTTTATTACTCTGCAACAATACAAACACGTTCTATTAGAAATAGGAACTCATATACTATTCCTTCCTGTAGTACAAATGAAGTTAATTTGCAGCAGAAATCCTTGTGCTGTCAGAATAATCTGTTGTGCCCACGTGTAACAGGTTAATTGTGAACAAGGCGAAGGCTATCTAGTTAGTTCATCTTATTGTTTACTAGTTATTTCTCAATGCATTATGGCTAGATGAATAAGTTTCGCGGCCGATTTACTCTGTCATATACCTATACAAATTAGTAAATATGCAACGCATGAATCTACAGGCTGTAGGTAGGTACTACAGCCACTACATACTGGTAACTACTGACGTTGGACGTAGGGATGCAACAAACAATTCAAAGCTTTTCTTCAAAATTCTTTTGTTATTTTAACCCATAAACTGCCGTACTCACAGTCATTTAATTCTTACTTAAGTCAATCCTTATTTAAATTTTGCCATACAAAATCTTTTCTAATGAATGATTTGATAACCTTTAAATAACTCTGAGTGCGGCAGTTAATGCCTTCCATTATTACATATCTAATTATTAATATTTAAAAAATCTTAGTTTTTGTAAATGACTCGAGTGTGTCACGCTATTGTCTACGACTTAGATACCTACATAATTGGTACGAGCAAATACTTATGTCTCTAAAACAATGTTGTTAGCACCTATAGAACCTATACAGGCAAGTAGACACAGCTATTACACATTGTTATCGCTTTATAGCTAGGCACCAAGTAAGGCGCGTGACAAAAAGAGACATTAATCTCGCGTTACATCCCGCGGCGGTGTACGGCGGCGGTAACGCACGGGCGTGCGCGCTGAGGCTTGCGCGTGCGCTCAAGGTGAAGGTCGAGTCGTGATTGGCGCGAGCGACGTGACGCGTCACGCGTGGCTGCACCACGTGATATGTGCCGATAATATATGTATGTAACACGCTTTGTTAACACCGAAGTGATAATCAGTACGTATTTGAAAATGGCGTGTGACGATGTCGACCATGTGATTTTGATGGAGATTAATTAGTCACGACCACACTACAACGTATCGAGAGTACCTACTTATACAATAGAACTCGACACATAAGATATCGCTCATAGACCTGAAATCTCGAGGCGCCTTCTCATCGATGTGGTCTCTAATTCCGTGTCCGACTTAACATGTTCGTTGCTCGAGCAAGGTACGCGTAAAGATCACCTTCTGCACTCTTGATATTTTGTGGCTACACGCTAACTACAAAGAGACTGGTAGCGAGGTAAGGGTAGGGCAACAAATATTAATCTATGGGCAGGGCGTTCCTATACTCAAATCAAGCAGTGCGACTGAGGAAGTACCTTATTAAAACTGATAAAATAGTGCCTAAGTAGTCTATAATTTTCTGACGTCAACTGGACGTCAGTTTACATCAATCAATATACCTAATCGAATGTCTCTAGATTGCAGATAGATATACTATAAGTAGATTTATCAAGCGGTACACATTTGATTAAGAATGTCAAAGACATTTCACTTTTTTTCAGACACTGCTGGTGGCCGTTGTTGTAGCATTAATAGGTGTAGATAGGTACCTACACTAATCCAACTATTTAATATATATTATAAATACGAAAGTTTGGATGGATGGATGGATATTTGTTTCTCAATAACTACAGAACGGCTGTACCGGACTGAATGGGGATAGGAATGAATTTTGGCACAGATATCAATTATATTCTGGAATCGCACTTAGCGTTGTCATTCTCGTATGAGAGATGTGTTTTTAAACATTTCTACGCGATCGCAGTCGCAAGACTCGCAAGCAACAGCTAGTATATAATAGATGTTGGACCACCCACCAATCATGATTTTTTAATAACATTCCTGACGCCTCAGTAATTAATCAATACCAGCTATATCAACAGAGTACCTACAGCTTGAGAGTGAATCTATAAATTACTCAGATGCCTCGTTAGTTCACACTCTTTGCCACCGCACGTGTAATGATATCTTAATCGATATAGTCACAGTCATTTTTAATTTTTTCGGTGTTCTGTTGGCCGTCAAATTTCTAACAATGCTGAATGCACTTTAATCATCTAGAACTTTATTCATGTTTGTATTCCGTATCCACGGCAAGCCCGTGCGAACTGTCAAAATCCTGTCATAATGGTAAATGGAGAGCTGTCTTGGAGGTGTGTGCTCATAAATGCATCAAGGCACATACGCAGCGCGCTCAAAAATGGCCGCCGCACATGCGCGCTGATGCATTTCTAAGCGGAGCTCTGTAATTACCATTATGACAAGATTTTGACAGTTCGCACGGGCTTGACGTGGACACGGAAAAAAGATCGTGAATAAGGACCCTGGAGTGGTTTAGTTATGTCATATGACTCATATGTTATCGACAATAATGTAATTAAATGCTATGGTCGTAATTATTTATGTATTCAACCGCAAAACTATTCGTAAATTTTTCCTTGAACGCTTGCACCTACAGAAGACGTGTAGGTGCAAAAATAAAATAAACATTTACTACGTTGGCATCGTAAATGTATTAAAGAGAGAAGAGCCCATATATACCTATTCAATGTATGCATATATACCTACGATATACAGTCCGTAATAGGTACGGTTAGGAACTAAAATCGCTGGGCAAAACAGTTATCTTTAAATAATTCTTCACCATATAAAAATAATTGAAAGTCGAGGTACAATACAGCCCATTCTTCCAAATTTGTGTTGAGAATGGACTAAAGGCTTGTCCTCGTATTCTAAGACCATTTAGGGTTGTGGCATATTGTAGATTTTGATTTATAGATACCAATAGAATCCTGAATACCGGGATATGCTAGTCTATTTTCACTTGCTGGACGTAACCACGTCGATTAGTCCAAACCGTCCTTTAAAGTACGATAATAATTATTAGCGTAGTGCAAATTAGTGTCACGACGCCATTCCTGTCGGCTTCCTAACACATTTAACGATAGATGACACGCAGACGGCAGGAACTCATAAACGTTATTTATGCTCGTCTCCATCTAAAATGCCTAGCATTATTAGAATACCAATCGCATTTCAAGACGACTAACTTTAATCAGTAGCTACACTGCATTCCTTATAGGATACCTACATTAATTTCTTTGGACGTAGAGGAAATGCTTTCAGAGAAATTAGGTAAAATTGCATTTAGTGAGTTCCAAAAACTATGACGCAAGTGTAGGTATTATAATTTTGTCTAGACTCATATGCTTCTTTTCAGCAAGACACTAATATTTTTAAATATTTTCAAAATCCTATTCATACCTTATTTTGTTTCTGCTAACCGCTAAACAGTAAAGAACAATAAAATTACAAACGGTGACAATAATCGTTAAACGTCAAGAAAATCTAGTCATAACAGCATATGACTAATTGCCATCTTTTGTTATCCGCTTTTACTACAAAACGGTAGGGAATAATTCGAAATATTTTAATGGCTAAGAATAATGACCATGTCGTATACATGTGTAAGTATCGGTCTGGTTTTCCGACGCGCACGTCGTAAAATGCGAATGGTGGAGGCGGCACGTGGAGACGTCGGCGAGAGGCGGCGGCGTGCGTCGCGGCGCCCCGATATAGCTAACATACGTATAGTATACCTACATATATGTAAGCATGTAGCCATACCCACACACGCTTCTCTATTCACAGTTCACACCTATTTTCCCGCTACCGCGACACGTTTGTGAATAACAAATGCGAAGTTTCAATTATCAGGCGTGTCTGAATACTTTAGCTTACAGAATACTCAATCAAACACAGTCCAAATGTCAAGCCCCGACATTTCACATTACCTGTCTCGTACACTAAACATTCCATTAAAAATCGAGACTCATTTTTGTAATTGAAACCCGATGTTAGTATTTTCTTGTATCAAATTCGATTTTGCGATGACGATCAAAGTTTGCAGACATCAATGTCGAGCCAATGACCCAAAACAAGACGTTATCGTACACGCTCGTTTCACTTGTGATGTGACCCCAATGTTTACCGTCAACTGATATGCAGGTGTCATTAGAGATAAGGTTTCGGATAGACATTCAACGTGTTATTTGTAAGGTAGGTAGACATCCGATACGAAGAGCATGATTGTTAGACGGTCGTCGGTTTTACGTAACGTTTGGCTCGCCATGCGGAATGGATATAGTCGCGAGGCGCCGTTCGACCACGACACGTGCCAGGGTTATCAACTGTCTACTATCCCCAGACACAAAGCGCCGACCATGGGTAGCGGAATTTGTGACGAAGAGCTATGAAATTCATGAAAATAAAATTGTTATTTATGTTAGTAGGACGTTTTTTTGCGTCGACATTCGTCGGTTTAATAAAAAGATAAAAGTGACATGACAATCTTTAAAACAACTGCGTCTTGTCGGACTCAATCAATTCTACTCGAGTAGTTAGTGAGGTCAAAGAAACATTATTCTTTTAAAACATATATAGGACTATCATATTGTAATTTTAATTTTATTATCTTGGGTAGATACTTAATTTAAGCACTACTTTTTCTCATATAGTAAAACATCAGTAGAAACTGGTTAACGAGAAGATAGGTTAATCTGTCTACTAAAATAGTTTCAGACTTCAATCTCCTAACGGAGTGATTCTAACAGAAAAACCCAATGACTCTTTCAACGACGTCCGTTTAAATTCACAATTGAAATTAACGGAAGTTTAACGCGTCTCGAACTCCCGACTCTAGACATCTCACATGATCAAGTCATCAACTCTTATTCACTAGATAGTTGAGTCATGCGATGCACCCTAAAAGAATGTAATGACATTGGCAATTCTACAGACAGTTATTTTGCTATTTGGCACTCTCCCAGTACTGCCCGGCGGTCATTTCATGTATGTATCGGCTAAATCTCTTCATATGACAGTTTTGTGCTAATATAACGCGAGTGCAAGCGATAAATAGCGATGCGATCGTGCACAGTGATACGACGCACGGCTTAATAAAAGATATGTCATTTCATATGCGGCCGTTAATTTGTCGGCGAATGTGTTTATAGAAATTGAATGTTGGATTCTGAGAGTGCGAAATATTTATTAGCCAATTTTTCTTTTGATATCAACTGTATGATATACATGACACAGAGGCTTGCTATCTTTAAGACATATATGACATTAATTAACTCTACAATTATGGAGACGCGAGAAAGCTTTTCAACATATATATACCTACCTAAATACATAGATAGATATAAAACTACTTATTACAAACTAATCCATAGAGAACCAAACAAAAGTAATAACGCTAATTGGGTTAGATAAATTAATAGGTATTTATTTAATTATACAAGCAAGACGACTCGAAGAAGTAGATGTTAGGTAACTCTACTGGTAGGTAATCAAGATCAATTGCGCCGCTTTTGTCATTAGCGCTCGTAATGGCGGACTGGATAGTATACTGATGAATCCTATGGATTCATCAGTGTACTGTGTAATCTTTAATGTGAGGGACTAATTAATAGTGTTATGTAACCGCAGATATTTCTAGGTATTACGTAAAGAATAAGCTTAAATGTTCTTTAGTAGAAACTCTTAATGGGATTGGATAGTGAACAGATTGATAGGTAGTAAACGGGTGAACCGTACGTAATATTATTATAATAAAGAACAGAACCGCAAGGGTTCTGAAATCCGCACTTGCAAGTCGCGTATAACCATCATTTTTTTATACCAAAAAATAAATTAAAGACTAGACTGAACTTGTAGTGTATAATGAAAAGCCATTAGTCAACCACACGTTCGGGGAACCATCAAAATATCTCGGCGGTTCAGTCGGTTAGCTTGGCAAGTGCTGGCGGGTGCCAGTGGGCTGGCAATAGTGGCAATCTGGCATGGGTTGGCACACGCCACTCCGCGTCGCGTGCCAAAGCGTGGGAGCGGACGCCGAACTTCCGGCACGCGCGCTCTCTATCGTAGAAATAGCTAACCGGCTAGATACGTCAGTATATTTTGCTAGACACATGTTATTCATTCTACAAAAATAGGAATATTTTTGGTAATATTTTTCTCGGCTAGTGAATGATTGATTAATATTGACGAATGAGGATTTATATATACATATGTATCTTCACCTACTTACTTCTTTTGAAATTATGCTCCTTTGCCACAGGATTTGCTACTGATTAAATTCTTGTAAATTTCAGTCTGTCATTGCTCTATATTGTATTTAATTAATACCAGTCTATAGATACCTACTAAGTTATAAAGTAAATAACTGTAATACTTAGTAAAAATCGCTGGGTCAAATTTTATTATAAACCACGTTTAATAGTAAATAGTAAACGTGGTGTACCCACGTTTCAAAGCCGCTGCCGAAACGTTTTATCATAGGACGGGGTTAGACTTGTTTCACCAGATTAACTCGTTTTTTTTCGATAACAAAAGCCAGTGTCCCGGCACACTCTCCTTTGTAATGTAGTTTGTTTATAGTATACGTAATCGCTGTCTTATCTAGCGCGCTTGCTCATTGTAGGCGGCCGGCGCGGCGTGCGTGGGCGCCGAAGTCACGCGACGCGACGGACTTATCTCACGGCAGCGCTGATGCACAAGTTAGATAGATATATGGCCAGCTCGCTACAACGAGCGAAAACAGGCTCAGATACACATAGATACGCACCTACACAGATTTCGGTCGAATGACAACCGAAACTGCGCACGTTGAGAGCTACGTACGCGCGCGTTTTGTGTCCGTGGATTTTTTGTTGAGCAGTGAGCCGACCTTCTGTATGTATATATTTTGGCGCTGATGTTTATCATCAGATGATGGATGGATGGACGGCTTCTCTTAATAGCTTCCTCCAGTTACGCGTCCGCTGACAGCGCAGACACGGTGTAATTACCAACACTAGCCGTATCTGTTGTCTACTATGATTAATACCACCGATAAGGTTGTCTTCTCGTAAATGATTAAACGGTTATAGAGCTAAATCTGACGGGAGATTAAGTTTTAATCATTTTTTGAAACGTGAGTCCATATTAATAGTGTAGGTAATGGATTTGGTTTGTAAGCTAGTATTTTTAGGACACCTAGACCAGATGTTTATAAATTACCAAAACAGGTAGGTTATAGAATTGCAGGTAGGTACTGAGTCTTCATATTGACTGTCTTTAACGAACTTATACGATGAGACGATCCGGGTTGATGTGGTGATGATATAATTCGACTTAGTCACCCCACTTCCATCTACTTACACTGTTTAACCTCACAAAAATATCGATCTACGCCGTCGCCACTGCGTCATGATTCCACTATAAGTACTTTTAATAGTATCGGCCCGCAACTGATTGACAGTCGACACCTAATCCCATTCATTGTTCTAACATCCATGACGCATTACGTCTCGTCTCCTATGGAGCGTAGGCGAGGCGTCGAGAGGGGGGTGTGGGTACCCCCTTCCCCTCCTCCTACACAGAATACTGAGACACAGAACGTAAGTTTCATAGTAAACGCTCTTGACGACCGCACATATAGATATCTTTCATGGACACGGAATCGCGAAGCACTCACTATCGCTATGTCACTGGTTTACCGTGTTCCATGATTCCGTGTCCGTGAGCAATTTATATGCGTTAAGAGCGTTTTCTATGAAGATCGGTTTCTGTACTCTGCGGTATTCTGTGTCTCCTATATCCACGGCTCGTGTTCCCACGACAATTAGCCCACGGAGGGCGCCCACACGTCGCGCCGCCCGCAACCCACGCCACCGCCTGACTCACTTCGTTCCTACCGTCTGCGAACGCATCAGGGTTGACTACCACTGTTTATGGAACCGACAGTTTTACTGTTTGTTATTCATGACTTGAAGGAATTTGGGTGACTGCAGATTATACCGCCAAACGTGATTGCGCCAAGATTATACCAGTGTTTAGTGCCAGGGGTCGTAAAACGTGTGTTTATGGTTTTTCTTAGAATCTAGCATCAAGTTAATCAAACGTCTGTGTAGATAAATTGACAGAATAAATTTTCAGGCATGTAATAACATTCTCGACAGATAATGTTTGCCACTTTCCGACGTAGATAGTTAGTTACCTAACATTTTTAAATATAGGTTAGCGTGAAGTCTACAAACAAGTTATTGTCGGTACATTTATCAGTAATATATAAGCACCTAATCTTCATACTGTGTAAAATAAAAAACGCCTTCATACAAATTCTTTTACAACAAAGTAACACTTCAAACTTCAAAGTAAAATCTAAGACACAAAGTGCCAAAAAGTGGGTCACACAAATAGTCCCCAGCGTGAAATGCATTCCGCGCAAGAGGATTAGCTTTTTATAACCTGTCAGGTAAACAGTTGCTACCTACCTACCGTGCAGTGAAACAAATTCAATTCAAAACAGACTGAAACAAAATGATGCCTACACTAGCCCATATCTCACAGTTCTCACACACTGCACACCTACGATAAGACGATCACGTTGCGCAGCACTTACTTATCAAACAAAAACTGAACAAAAACATAACAAAGGCTAGCGATAACCCTGCCGTCATCGCTACCGTCGCGCGTCGGTCCTTGAAGATAAGGGGATGCGATGTGGGTGGCGGGCGTTGCATTATTTGGTGTTAACCCGCTAATGCACGATTAACGATGCTGAGCGACGCTGCGTGGGAAATGATAGCGCTTCAGAACTCCGAGCTGTGACTAATTCGGTTTTATGAAGAAGATGTTGCTGTTTTGTTGTTTAGGGTTATGGTCCATTGTCGGGCTTTGACAGTGGTTGGAGTTAAAAAGTGTACTGGCGAATATTGTTACCTGATGATGTTGAGCATGTGCCTGTTAGCATTGCCATCAAAGGTATATAACAAAATTAAATGTTTTTCAGTAAGGTTTAGGCCTTCAGTAGTTTTCGCGTGAAAGAGCAACAAATATTCATTCATGCATCCTTCGGAACATCACAAACTTTACGATTTATAATCTTAGTATGATGATACCTTGCCTTACCTTTTTAGTGTAGGTACCTACCTACAGTAATTTGTAATGAAATGACTCAATTCCAATTGCTGGCAGGCGTAAGTACACGTAACATATACTCGTACACTTTTAAATTAGGATACCTACCTAGCTACAGTATATCAACGCTTCATGTAACAAAAACATCACGCATTCCTTGCGATTATGCGTCTCATTTCACTTTAAAAATACCACCTCTAACATATAGGGCATGTTATATAAGTACAATGCAAGCACGCGTGTGAAACGTTCTGTAAGTAAAGCCTGCCACAGACTAAGCCTCTACGACAAATCGTAGCAGTTCTATCGCTAATATTAATAATTCCGGGGCATTTTTAAGACAGATAAATATTGTTTTGAAGGAACACGTTTGTATAATAAAATTACCTACGGATATCAAGAGCATACAATCCTTCACACTGTTCAAAAATAATTTAAAATACCGTGTCTTGAGAGATTTCTCGCAGTTGGATTAATAAATGAAAGTGTGGGTAGATGAAAAAAAAAATGTTCATATTTTACGTAAACACTCTCTGTATCTTATTGCTAACAAAATGTATACTTATCTAAATTTCTCAATGTAAGCGAATGTAATTCTTTTTTGAGAATAAATTATATAAAAATGCCATAATTAAAATAAAAAATAAAGACACAATGGTAAATTAAAACACTACTTAATCAATTAATGTATGAAGCAATTTCTTTTTGCCATTTCTACTTCTTAATTTTCTTCAAATATTGTATGTGTACGCAAAGAGGTAATTTTGTTGCAAATATTCGCAATGTATGAAGAGGTATATTTGTATATATGTATTATGTACACAATATTTTGTATGTCGAGACGGCGGCATCGTGACAAATCACTTGGCAGACTTCACGACGTATCGCTAAAACGCACGATTAGCCTCCGACCGAACATGTAACTCTATGAGCACGATCTCATCGTCATCTTAATATATACAAATTTAAATGCTAAGTATTATATAAAGTGACATCCTGGCAAGTGTTAAATACACTTTCAAACATAAAGTAAACGATAAAAAGACATCGTGATGAAAAAATAAATTTCCCTTTAAACTCTTTAAAATTGATAAATATTATTTTAATTTGTTAAAGATATGTTTCTAATTATATAAAATACTGACTAATTTAGTCCCGAAATGTAGGTATGCTTCTGAATCTGTGCCTCAACGATAAACGTTCATTTACGTAGAATTAAATTTAATTATGCTGAAAACAACCCTTCATCCACAACCAAAATCTTGCGCGTCGATGTCTTTTTAATAACAATATTTTTTGACCGAAAATAAATTAATGTTAGGATTTTATTAATATTATTTATTTATAAATATTTTAAAAAAACATTATCGTTCTGCGTACGTAATAACTTCAGCATTAAAACATAAATAAAAACAAATATGAAACTCACCCTTCTATTATCTCCTGAAGGCTTCTTCTGTTCCTGCGCTCCAGGACTCATATTGTTCACCACCACCACCGTATTGGAGGTGGGTTGAGGACTGCCCGCGATACCCGTCACCATAATGTTAGATGCACTAAACTTCACTGAACAAAAGTACGTACGTACGATAATCACAGCATTATAAATGCGTAAACAGACGTGTGCTCTGTAGCGTGGTCGACGCGCGACTGTCGCGAGTCGAGGCGCGGGCACAAATTAGATGGGTACAGATTACTACAGATGGCCGGCTCTCTACAACGAGCGACAAAATACTCACGCACACATAGACGCGCTCGTATTGTAATCTCGGTTGAATCCGCTTGAATCGTCAACCGAGACAGCTCGCCTTTACGTGAACCTCTATGCATGTGTGAATTTATTATTGAGCTGTGAGCCAATATTGCAATGTATTGTCGTGCGCGAGTCTGTCGTCGGTGGCGGTCGGATGCGGCCGGCAGTCGTCGGCGGGTCGGCGGCGTGCGGGAGTGGCGGGAGCAAGCACGCGAGCACGCGACCGCCGCACGAGGAGGCGCGCCGCGCGGCGCACGGCCGCTCTCGCGTGCCTTCACTTATTATACCGCGACTCCATTGTTCTACGTCATTATCACTTTTTAAATCAATTTACATTTTAAACAATAACTTATGGTACAGGTATAACTTATCATGTACCTAGATATTTTAAGGTTAGATATAAGTAAATACATATTATATATACCTATGTATGAATCTATTTTTATTTCCTGAGTAAGCCATTTCGACTATATTGCAAACACCGTACGCGTCATCTACGCGATTAAGACCCGTAGACTAGTTAATGTAACTACCTATTATTAACCCATGTAATTGTTTGAAAATTATTTTAGAATCATTTCCGTATCCCATCAAATAGGTATTTTACTGCACGAAAAAAATTGAATTACTAGACATTTGGATATGCAATATATGTTCGCAACTTTCGCGATTTATACACATTATAAAAATTTTAGAAGCTACGGGTCTTATCGTGTAAATATTTAATTTTAAGGCTAATTACCTTTGTTTTATTGCCCGACGTTTCGACCGTGTTGCAACAGCCGTGTTCACGGGTAGTCGGCCGTTGGGACGCTTATAAAAAAAAAATATTTTGGATGTGCATCAGTGTCACTCAATCGTTATTTCGTTTAAATAAATTAACCGATTGCTATGTCTACACAGAACGTATACTTACCCAGCTAAGAAATCCACGTCCAGTCGCAGGTAAAAAGCTCGCATAGATACAAACTAATCTACTGCAGTATAGTTTAAAAACAAACATAATTAACGTACCAAGTCACATGCTACCTAAATATTTACAAACACTATCCGGAAATACCGTTCGTCATAGGTCCCGCGGCGCCTGACGACCGAGCGCCGACGAAATAAAGACGCGTGTTGTGGACTCACGCACTTATTATTCAAACACAACTCGACTGACATCAGTCGCGACGCCGCTCTCCTCTAATGTATTGACACTAAGCATAAATTTGTTCGCGTCTACCGACCGCGAGATCAAAGCGCCGCGCCGACGCCGACGCATGCAGCCCCCGCTTTGCATATGCAAACGCAGCATGGGCTGGCTGCATGGGTTGGCCGCCACCCGCCTTCATTGTCCTACATGCTTGAGATCTTTATTCAAATGTTCTATTGTATTACATGGCATCGCACGCAACTAATTAGTGGCTAACGAATGCTAAGAAGTGAATTATCTGTGTCGGTGGTAGATGGAAGGAACAACCTACGTATATAATATAGGCTCTTTATTCTGTTGTACAGAATACAGGTTTTTACATTTAAGGTGGACGGTGTTCATAAATGATGTAAAGGCAGTAAAGAGCACATGTTTTGGTCAATTTTCAGGAGAATTACGTGACTTGATAATTTAACAGCATTTTAGTCGTTTTGTCCTGTTTTATCTTATTTAGAAACTGATAAGAGTGAAAAGGGTGGTAATTTCACGTCAAAAAGAATTGATAGCGTTGGTTGTATTTAGGTATCTTTTAAATGTTTCTCAGAAGCTAGAGATGGGGTGATATGTATATGAGTACACTGAAATCTTTGCCGAAATCGTGAATTCGTTTTACATAGCAACCTCCAGCGTTTAAGTATTTATTAATTTCGTGGAACTTTGATTTAAATGGGTTTCGGTGAGATAAGTGCATTATGGCACGATGGCGCAGCGGTTAGGTACCTCGCCCAAGTCTATGTGATGAAGTGATGCTGGTGCAATCACTACAAATTACAAGTGTGTTACATAGACACCATATGGACACCTGCAAAGAAAAACATTGTAACTCACTCTAGGCTTTCAAGAAAGTGCGTCAAAGATTTCAAAAATCCGTGTAGTTGTTTAAAAAGCCCTTAATTAGGATAAACTTTAAATTTAAAATTAATCGAATTATATATATTTTATTGTCTTTTATTTTATGTCAAATCTAGTATTTCTGAACTCTTTACAAAATCGTGTATTTATCTGGTTTACATTAATATTATTTTAATCGTAACTTTAGTTACAAACAAATGGACCCGTAGAGTGTTCTCTAATTTGTATTCGTGACTAAAGGATCAATACGTAAAAAATTTTTACCCTTTCTAACGTATCGTCTCAATAATCTACCTATCGATGGATTTGGCTACTAGAGGTATATATTTGACATATGCTTCATACAAAATATGTCAAAATTCTACCTTTAGTAGCCAAATCCATCGATAGGTAGATTATTGAGACCGGCCGTAAATCGCAATCGAAGAGGCGCTAGGGCTGAAATATTTAAAGCATACTTCAGCTTAGCTTAAGCTAAGCTTAAGTAAAACTTTAAGAAAATTTTAACAAAGCAAATGCTTACTGTACTTATGTTGATATTTTTGGTCATAGTGCAAGCTCAGAACATTATACCAACAAGGTCAACGGTCAGCACGCGCTTTGTCATGATTTTTGTAATATTTTACCTAATCTAAGCTTGAGCTAAGCCTAAGTATGCTCCATAGATCTCAGCCTGAATATTTGTGATTGGGATTTAGAGAAGGTAAAAAAAATTAGTGAGTTAGATAAAAAATGAGAATTTAATTTTAAATTTAGCTATGACTGTAACTTGATTTGACTAATTAAGTGAGTTACTATATTTTTCACTGTCGATATTAATTGCTATGACTCTACATTCACACATTTAACCCAAGCTTATGAGAAAGAGCCACTATGTTACATTTTAACGTATGTCCATTTCTGTGCTGCTTTTTATACGATAAAATTGGCATTGGACTTATTGTTCAGTGCTAAGTTTCTGTACTATAAGAGTCATCATGTCCCATGTAGCGTAACCGATCTACTAAAGTATTAGTAAGTATCAGACGATCCAACTTGGCATTATTCGAGCCAAGAAATTACCTATTACCTACAAATCTAAGTGTTATAAATTCTAAGTATCTACTTAAAAAGTGAAATGTGAAAAACCACTAAACGGATTGTGATGAAACTCTGCAGGAGCTTACTTATACAATAAGAATACCAAAGTTGCACTAAAAATAAAAAAGTTCAACCCATCATATTAGAAACAAATAACAGGAACATCCTTTCCAACCTTTCAATGGGTAAAAAGGTTAGAAAGTCACATATAAATAAACAACCTTTAAAATAGACCATCTATACATTAACAAAACCTTTGATGAACGCCGATAGATGAAAGTAAATCAACTTAATATACCTACACAGTTGTTTTGTTCAGTGTTATCCCTTCGTTTAGGCCCAGGACATTGATGTGTAGACCTGGACTGCGCCATAGCTTCACAAAATTGACCACTCTCTAGAAATAGACAACGCTACTTTGTGGACAATACCTATGAAAGAGGCAGGGCCGCACGAGCTTTTGAAGTGAAAATTTCTGTAGAGGCGTGGTGCAGTTTATTTGGTATAGGTAAAAAATGATAAACTCGAGTCAGGATCACGTGACCCTGTTCAAAAATTCTTAGAACTCGTGACCCTGATCGATAATTCGTCAGACGGAGCGAGAGCAATGAAAAACTGCAATATCAATAAACGAAGGTAAATTTCGCTACCATATACCCGTGTATCAATATTTTTTATACTCTATTTAGGTAGGTCTTTATGATAGGTAGTCAAATGACGCGCATGCATTGCATGTTTTTTTATTCCGATCATTAGGTACCCGAGTTCTACTACTTTGCTTTCTCATTCTCCACAAATAGTATTAATTAAAAATTGCAACATTTACCACATTATTAGATTTACCTATGAAATTGGAAAGACCTCGTTAATTCAACATTCTCTAAATTACATTCCAACACCTAGTTTGTGACTCGTAATAGGCACTAACATGGCCGGGTTTCAATCGTTACCTACGATTGAAAACCAGCCTTCTATGACAAATAAGTGAAACCTTATTTGGAATTTACAAAATTAACTAGACAAAATAACATTCGTCGTACAAAGTACCGACAGCTTGTCTAAATACCGTTGCATTACTTCGTTGATTTTTTTATGAACACAACAGTTTTTAAAATAATTTCTACGAAGATAACTGACATTTTCGTATTGAAAACGAACTGTTACAATTAACGGTTAGGACATTTTTTAAATGAACGGGCGCTCGGAACTTGTAATGAACTCATAAAACCTTTTTAGACAAAGACTTGCTCTATTTTCTTAATTTTATGAGTTTTAAAAATAGAGCATGCCATTGTATTTGTTTTCTGTTACAATTTTTGTTTTGGTTTACTTTGTTTTTTTTTTATACGGCTATTACTGTTGCCCAAAACGGTTTTACTTTTTACAACAAATATTATTAATTACAAGTAGGTAGTCGCTGTAGCTCTAACTGAATATTTAAGCCACACCTCGGGAACAGATAATATAACAATATGCTAGTCTCGAATTACATCAAGTCAGTATTATTTTAAAAGTAATAGATTTTGCTTAAGTACCTACTTACTTAGGTAAGTACGAAGTAGTTACCTACGTTAGATGTGAGGAAGAGTTGTATAACTCACTCTAAAAGGTAATTGAGCAGAAACACAGTTTCCCTTTAATAGAAATGTGCCTCATAGGTATTTACGTAAATGTAGTTACTTGTGCATTTTCGTGTTTATTTAAATTAGTGGGGAGGAACAAAGGTCCATTTTTAACACACAAATAATAATAATATCTAATATCTTGGGACAACTCACACAACGTCATCTGATTCCAAACTAAGCAGAGTCTTTGCTTTTACTATGGCAACCAGACAAACATACTTATATATTTACTACTGACAAATATACTTATATATTTCTAAATACATACATATTATAGATAAATAACACCCAGACACAGAACAAACCATCGTGCTCATCACACAAAGTTTTATCCTGAGTAGGAATCGAACCCACGACCTCTTGCATAGCTATCGGACACACTCCCACCGCGCCACAGAGCAGTGCAAATGGATGTTAAATCTTAGGGGATATTAAGGAACTGTTGCAGACCGAAGGGGGTTGCAGTCTACAGATGTAGACAGTATCTTGGATTTCCACCTCTAGCCTCGAAGCCTGATTGCTCTGTCAACCTGTTGCGCACTATATCTATACCAACTTATAGGCTTCTAGGTACTTAAATTTTTTTAAAATCTTTATTTATTTAAGAAGGAGTTTTGTCACGCAGTGACTATGTCACCCCCGTAAGGCAGCAACATGTAAGTACCTAAAAATAAAAATAAAAAGCCCACAAGATCTTTGTATAAAGCTGTAACAGCATCTCAGCCTCGACGGATAGTGGCGAGGTACTTAAATAGATTACCTAAGGGCTAACGATCTATCGTTTCGCAGTCCTTAGTCAACTACAACTCGTTCAAACAAGAGTTTGAGTACAAATGGTTTGTGTGATATGGGCGTTTAAAGTTTGACCCTGCGATCACGTAGATCTCGTCAAAACAGGAAGTTTGAACACAAACAAGGTGGGTCTGCGCCCCATAGTTCGTAAGCCTACATCTTACGAACAGTGGGGCGCGTTTAAAGTTTTGACACCGTGCTCACATGGATCTCATAAAAATAGGAAGTTTGAGTACAGACAGAATGGGTTTGCGACTTACCTCTGCTACGTTTAATTTTTATCTTAAGTCAGAAAATATAACGACCACCGTGACCGAATACCGTGTGATTTAATCTGTTCAGGCTCTACATAATTATCTCGTCATACCCGTGAATACAAAAAGGTGTAGTTAGGGATAACTTTTTTATTGGGTATTAGTTGAACCTGGTAACATTTCGCTCTCGTAGGCGTCCCGAGAACACCGTACCTGATCATACCAAAGTTTAATCACAATGGCATCAATGGTTTCGACGCGTATAGGACAATCACTATGTCTAGATCAACTCAACACACCTCATGCATCCGTTTTTTAGGTTTTCGCAGCCAAAATGGCATAACGGAACCCTTATAGTTTCGCCATGTCCGTCATGTGAGAAAAAACTATCAAAGCTAAGTAGGCTTTACAAGTTTACGAGTAACAGCTGATGGAATGAGAAGTGACAAAATTTTCGCACAAATTCCATTGAAAATTATTATTATGTAGGTATAACCTATTATTCTCTAATCTAGACAATGTTTGTTGTAATAGGTACCTATATCTACCCACCTATCGGCATAAGTAACTACGTACCTATATTTACCTACTACCACAGACGTTTTATATATCTGTGCCTACTACATACGTACGTTGGTACGAGTACTTTTCTTTGCATAGGTATAAGTAACGGGCAAAGACCAGTTATAGTAGATATGTTGCATACACATTAAAGAATTCTTTTCATACAAATCATAAAGCTGATTTAATACGGTGCGACTTTACACACAATACATAATGACGTACAACTTTCTGATGTAAATTAACTGATCTCGGTGACATTTTGAGTCCATTCTCTGGAGAACAAAGCTCGGTACGGGCTCATTATGAGCTTCGTCTTTCGTTCGCCCGCCTATTATGTCGGACGACACGCGATTTGCTTCGGTCGCAGACGAATACATTCGCCGTTTACGCCGACGAACGTTTATTTGTATCCAACTCCCGCTGTTCGGGGAAGATTATGTACAGAAAAGACCCAAAAACAAACCCTTTTGTTACTGACAACGCAAGTTTTATTGCTACCGAAACCGAAACCGCTGTTAAGAACCTTGCCATAATTAGTTTTCGGTAGAAAATCTTGTTTCGTGCGCTGTAATTTACCACCGCGACGAATCGGCGAGATGCATTTGTGATATTGTATGTAACTATATAGGTACGTAGATACCTACCTACCGTGTTCTTCAGCAAGTCACGGTATTGCACAACAAGCAAATGAGGTCACCCGTCGTATGTAGGTATCTTACTAAATTAATATTGATTTGTGTGCATACAAAATCTCTTTGTGTCGTTGACACAATAACTGCAATTATTACATCTCTAGTAGTAATGCGTTTCTCTCTCTATATTAATGGCTGACGCAATAGCAATTGACTAAAATAAATCAGCAAAATCATGCAAATATTTGGTTGTCTGTCCGTAAATCACTCCCGATCGGCTGCTCTGATTTGCTTGCAACTTTGTATCATACTTAATTATAGACCGCATTCTGGTTGAACATTTTCGCGTTCAAAGCCACGGCCAAAATCAAAAGTAGGTACCTACTTCCTGATAATAATTTTATAAATCACTAGCTGACCCGCGCAACTTCGTCTGCGTCAATTTTCCTCGTTTTTGCAACAATTTTTATCGATACTCCGCTCAATTGGTCATAGCTAGCGTGATGTTATAATAGCCTTGCCTTCCTCGATAAATGGGCAATCCAACACTCAATTGGAACCAGTAGGTAGGTAGGTAGTTCCTGAGATTATCGTGTTCAAACAAACAAATAAAAAAACAAACTCTTCAGCTTAATATTTCTTTAAATGGTTACTAAGGGTCTCTAAGAAATTACATGTACACTGTTCTATTAATTGTAAGATAGACTACACCGCAACACGTGTGCCTTACTTTTACTTACCTACACCAGAATTTATATTAAGTGCCAAATCCAATGATATTGGCGTTGACATAAAAGTTAAGAAAAACATTATTAACAACGGGACATCGTAATTTAACAGTTATGTTCTTTCACCCTCGACCAAAAGAACCCAAAATGTACCTACCTAGTATTGTTCGTACTTTTACAACTCAACAATATTGTTAAACAGCCCACCGCCATAAACATATTGGCCGTTAAGTTTTGTCAGAGAGCTGCGTTCGTGTTACCCGCCTTTGGCGGCTCGTAAAGTTTTTCTTCAAGTTTATCGCAGATCGACCGTCGACGTCCTTCGGCCATTTGTACACCAAAATTGACGGGTTGAGGCAAAATCGACGAGAGGACAATGGCGGCGAAACGTTGGCAAACACGAGCCCTGCAATAATACTTTGTTAACAGTTAATTGCAAGGGTTTGCCAATAAACACACCATTGTTAGCAACTCTTCTATATTTGCAGTTTACGACACGAAATTATCCTTTTTAAAGAAAGGTTCATAAGTTTTTTGAAAGTTCGGTTAGGCAATTTTGTTTTCGGGCAAAAAAATTGTGAGTGAACACTTCGGCACCTATAATTAGGCGTTGCAAATCATACATCATATTTACATTCTAACACGACAATCTCCATGAATCATGCTTGCCTAAAACGTGACGAGAGAATGTCGCACCTGCCGTATCCTTCGTGATCGCTCAAAAATTGACGACTGTCATAATTATACACGTACTACACCTCGTTATAAGATAAATGCTGGCATCCCGAGCGAAGCCTCACTTCGGGGCGTAAACAAATATTAGTATTGACGCGCGGTCATTCACACTCTGTAATTACGAGCGTCGGGCCACGGGCGAACGCGTCTGCAATAGTGTCGTGATTACTCATATGAAATTTGCCAGCGCCCTTTTTCGTTACTAAATACGTAACAAACGGAAAGGCAGACGCTCGGTTTCACAGTACATTGCGCAACTAATATGACAAGCGTCCTTCACGGGACGCATTGGAACAAAAACAATGTCAAAGTGCCGCATAATTTTCGTGGTAAAAGATTAGTTGCCCGCAAGTTATAATTTGCCTACAGTTGATGTAAAGCAATTAGGACCCACAAAAAACTAACGTTCAACACGGCATGCTTTTCAATTTAAAATTTTAGATGCATTTTGGCAATTTCATGTAAATTTTAAGATGAGTCAAAATAAATTAAAAACCAGTCTTTTTGTAAAATTTATTTGCCGTCGCTAAAAAAATATGTCATATACATTATACTTTTGTTTATATACAGTTTTATTATAAATATTTTGATACATCACAGCAAATAAATCTATTATATTTTTTTAAGGATTTTCGAATGGAAACCGGAGGCCTACTCTAATTCAATGAAAACGAAGTTTCGATTAAAAATGAGGAACATCAATTTAATCTATTTGTTCCAGAAAATCATGGACGATTTTCTGGAACAAATGGGTTCAAATTTCTTGTGCTTATCCAAATATTAATTAGAATAATTAACAAATTTAATAAACGAAAATTCACGGATTTCGTTTTAAAGGAAGAGAGTAGGCCTTAATGATGATATGCCCAATTGTATCAATGACCTGAGAATTAAAACACAACACACAAATTATTTTTGTAACTTTGGGATCGATCTCAAATACGCTTGCGTCAAGTATGCGTCTCGAGAGCGCAATAACGACATTCTAGTACAGTGCGCAAGCGTTTTTGAGATCGATCCCAAAGTTACAAGAATACGAAAATGGCCGTTTTAATCGAAACTTTACTGCAACTGCATTGCAACTGTACTGCTTTAAATACGTGAATTGGCCTCCTGGTCATTAAAATTCAGAACATTAGCATCACTGGGAAATAAGATTGTACCTTTACAATGAAAGTAACAAGAGATTCTAAAATACATTGGATAATATAATAAAAATAACATACAAGAATGAATCTTAAATTAAAACAAAAACAGTAATTAATTCATTAACATCGTTATAAAGTATTTCATTTACGAATGTATTAGAAAACAATTCATCACAAATCAAATACTGCTAGATGCTTGGTTGAGCTCTTTCAACTTTAAATAATAATAAAACTACATTTTAATAAACCACGTTTTTCTATGGAATGATATAAGAATATATGAAATAGAATTAAAATATTGAATTCGGAATATTTACTTTATTACTTACTTATCTATATTATTTACTTGTCGAAGAATGAAAATATTTGTACATACAATTTTACATACATACAATTTTAATCTTTATTCGATTTCCAAAACCCATTGACACACTGATTTCTTGTATATATAAAACTAGCTGACCCGCGCAACTTCGTCTGCGTAAATTTTCCCCGTTTTTGCAACATTTTTCATTGGTGCTTCGCTCTTATTGGTTATAGCGTAATGAGCTATCCAACAGTAAAATATTTTTTCAATTCGGACCAGTGGTTCCTGAGATATTATCGCGTTCAAACAAACAAACCAACTCTCAGCTTTATAATATTAGTATAGATTAGCAAATAATAATCATGTATGTGGATTTTCATAAGTATCTAATGATAACATTATTTCATTTATAGAAGCCAATGAATTGATCTAAATATAATTGCTTGACAAATTCTAATATTATACCTACTTTCTTTAGTCTTTATAAATTACGTTAAAAATAAGTGGCGCGGCCAAGTGCGAATATAGTATTTCTGGTTTCAGTTTGTGTCGTTAAGCCCTTTAGTGATATTATATAACTTAAATAAAACATTGATAATACATAATAAAATTATAGACTTAAAGAAATGATTGTGCTTTAATAACATATGGCCCTAGGGCGATGCGATGGATGCGACCGCACAGAGCGATCGGAAAGTAGGAGGGGGGGTGGGGGATACCGTGATATGTTATAGTAGCAACTGACACCACTATATCGGTGTCCTGACAATTAAATTCCACAAAATATAGGTTTCTACTGTGACTACTGATAATAACCATGCAGTGCCCAAATTAACACAAACTATTCTAAATTCGCTATTATTATAAATAGTAACTTGTTCTTTTTTAAATTAGAAAATGCAGGTATACCTACAAATCATAAAGAGGAGTGGCGGATCCAGGATATTGTGTCTGGAGGGAGGTAAGGGAACTTAACCCGCAGAGGAATCGAGGGTTGTGGCTTATAGGGGTGGGGACTGAAGCATATAACACCAACCCCCCTCGCATCCGCCACTGCTATAGATAACATATATTATTTATTAATGAAGACGTTGGGTGGCCAACGTTAAGATTTTTCTTACAGCTTCTCTTCGCCGAGGGTCTATTCATGTTGGTTATTCAATAATAGGAACGTTGAGCTTTAAAATAGATCGTTCGAATATAAATGAGAGCATGATTTTACATTACTACTACTAAATTATATTTAAAATAATTAAGGCTGACATTTGAACTTTGTTATACAGCCTCAGTTCATATAAATAGAATTGGCTAATTGATATCTTACTGCTGACATAAATAAGCTTATTCATAATTTTAATCGCAACTATTAAGGTTTAAATGTATCTAATGCCTTGCAAGCTGTGTCGCGGCTATGACAACATTATGAACAATTTACATGACGTACAGTCGGCCAAAAATGTGGTCTATCACCTTAAGGTTGAAGTTTATGTGTACGTAATAAAACAAGAAGGTTGATATTCCCTTGCAATCATATTATAAAAGTTCTTACGCTCAACCTTATTGTCATTTTGGTGGTACTGGCAGTTTTGTCAAAACCAGTAGACCCCTTTCTTGGTCGGCTGTATGCATCGCGTCGCACTGGTGGTCATGTCAATATTTTTTTTTTAAACATGGCTACAAGTATACCGATATTTTGACATATTTTAACATTTCATACAAATACATGGATACCTACAGTTATGATGGCCATCCACCTACTGATATTATAAATCTGGTTATGTATGCTTAAATAATATAACTCGAGAGGAAAAAACGAAAAACAATTTTGTTTAAAAATGTGACATATCGACACAAGTGGAAAATCAATACATTGAACGCTTGCTTGGAATAGGTACCGTTTCGAATAAGAATACTTCACATTAAACTATCAAAAAATATATAACTTTGTTAGCTACAAAATTAATACAAGAATTTCATTTTGGACAATGGAATGGTCACCATACAATATAAAAATGTTATTCTATGTGATTCCTATAGGTCCACCTCCGCCACTGAGCTAAAATTATCCTCATTATGTTGAGGATAATAATATTTTCTTACACTATAATGAACTTCATTACCAGCTTTCATCGCTCCGTACATATTTTCATACGTATATCAATTATCTAGTAAAAAGCACCATATTATCGTTCAATCAAGCCTTTAATAACAAAATATACACGTCCGTTTCAATGATAATGAAATGTATTTAAAGTAAACACTACCAACTGTGGTGTCAGTGCCGTATCTAGTAGTAGAAGATGCCACTCTATGTGGTAGATTTTTCATTCTTTTTGCAGGCACAATGTTCTTTTTAAACAATAAAATATATTAACAAACAGGATCCAGGGATTTTCCCCAGGCAATTTTTAATATACACTGACGGACTCATAAACTGCATCAAAGTTCAGGTTTACTCTAAAAGGATTTTTTTATAATAAGTATGCAAACTTTTTAGATTAAATTATATAAATATGGAAAGACTGGCTCTTAATCTTAAAAAAAAATTAAATTTAAAAATAGAACTGCGGTAAAACAAATGAATATAGCCGGGAAAAGAAAATTTACTCGTAGTATCAGATTTGCGTGTTATTTATAGCAAAGTTTTAAATTAATTCTCATTGATTTTTTTTGTTTGGTCAATTGAATTATTGTTACCAGCATAATTGTTGGGTTAGTTTTTTAACACATCGAGAGTTTTTGAACCATAATATGGATACTTCGTCCGAACAAGCGGCACAAATTGTAGCATTGGTGCGGGAGGGCTTGGATCAACGAACGATTGGTAGAAATTTAAATTTAAACCAGTCTACGGTTTGTAGAATATACAGAAGGTTTGTAGAGACAGGTTCTTACAGGAGGAGACGTGGTACAGGCAGAACTCGAGCAACCACAGGTCGTGATGACCGATTTATTGTTACAACTTCCCTGCGAAATCGTTTCCTCACGTCAGTTAACATCAAAACCGAGCTTAATGAAGTGCGTGGAAAAAACGTGTGTGCACGAACAATAAGAAGAAGGTTAAAGGAAGCGGCTATCACCCCTTTTAGACCAGCAAATGGTCCAAAGTTGTCTGCAGCTCACAGACAAGCTCGCTTAAGATTTGCGCGTCATCACCTGAATTGGACAGAAGAGCAGTGGGCCTCTGTATTGTTCACGGACGAGTGTAGGACATGTTTATATGGTGCAGATGGTCGCAGAAGAGTCTATCGTCGACGTGGGGAGCGATATGCTCAAAGTTGCATTGAGGAGCGTGTTCCTTTTGGAGGCGGTTCATGTATGGTCTGGGGTGGCATATCGATGAACGGGCGAACAGAACTTGTGTTCATAGACATGGTCCGTCAAAACGGTAATAGAGGGGGTTTGACAGCACATCGCTACATAACAGAGATATTAGAAGATCACGTGGTGCCTTACATGGGATTCATAGGCGAAAATTTTACTTTAATGCAGGATAATGCCCGGCCGCATGCAGCTGCACAAGTTCAACATTATTGCGAAGAGGTTGGGATACGTACAATGAATTGGCCAGCACGCAGCCCGGATCTTAATCCCATCGAGCATGTTTGGGACAATTTAAAAAGAGCTGTATATGCGAGAAACCCTTCGCCTACGACAGTGGCAGCACTAAGAACAGCACTTTCAGAAGAATGGGACAATATTCCGCAAGATCTTTTAAAAACCCTTATAAAATCTATGCGGAACCGATTAGAATCCGTAATAAGGGCACGTGGGGGTAATACACCTTATTAAAACACAAATAAACCCTTGCATAAAGTTTGTGTCTATTGTTAAAACCAATTTTTTAATTAAACAATTTTTCCTTAAACTTCTGTTTTTTCTTCAAAAAAGGTCTTAAGGTCCTTTCCAGTACATAAACTTAAACTTAAAGATATGATCCTACGCTGTTTTAAAGTTCACGAACCAATCTAGAGGTTTCAATTTAAATCTGTATAGAAAGTTTGCATACTTGGTTAAAATATTTATTTCAAAGTCGTCTATTACTTTGATGCAGTTTATAAGTCCGTCAGTGTATATATATATATTTTTTTTTTGTATAGTTCTAGGGCTCTTTTCCTGTGACAACTTGGTATCAATCTAAAGTAAAAGACTTTCGCATTATCTGAAATATAGGTAACAGGTAAACTGACTGTGTTTGTTAATATATTTTATTGCTTAAAAAGTCACATGGAGCGAAATAGACCATAGGGACGCCATCATCAATTTTTTGCCTAACCTCGAAGTAATCCTAAAACCAGCACTGTGTGGTCTACTGGTGTACCTACTAATTTGAGCCCGTTGTTGAGTAAGCCACTATAGAGTATTTTTGAGTTACGCAATATGACCGATTTTCCAGTCGTATTACACTTTATCTGCACAAAAACTCTGTTTTACTGATTTTTACACTTTTTGATGTATTTTCAAATGTGGAGCTGTGAACTTATGTTTGGAGCTTGAGTTTGGAGGCATTTTTACAACTCCCTATAAGCCGCTAGGCTAAGCACAATATAAAGGGTGCATTCTAAGTTTATGCGTACATAATATATCATAAAAAAATAATTAGGATAAAGGACAGGCAGATGCTGTCCTTTATCCTAATTATTTAATAGGGTAAAGGACGTATATATTAAACACGAAATTATCACTTTCCTGATAAACGGCGCAGGCCTCCGCCATTCGTCGAATACTTTAAACAGTTGGATCTAGCAGATAACAAAACGAAACATACATAGGTATTCCAACCAAATCAATAGTGGTTGTAAAACTTCTAAAATAAACTAAAACTTGGACTAATGTAAATTACTTTTATGACATGATATTGATCGATGATTTCTGCTTTATACCAACTTTGCTCCCATGTTTTTTTTATTCAAAAATTAACATAGCTGTGATTGGTGACATCACCATATTTATTTGATTATTTAAATATCACAAATAAAAACATACTTATTGTGAATGTAAAATTATTCATTACTAATATTTAATTAATATAAACGAATAAAAATAGATTGATATATAATTTAAGTCAAAGTATAGCGCTATTGTTCTTGAAATTTGATATTATATTTATTTTATTACGAATTTATGCAAACTGGGTTTTGAAACATACTAAAAAACAAGTAATAATTTATACATAAGTGTTTGGCCACGATTTTGTAGAACCGTGACGTTACAAACGATTGAACGTTTACGAGTATACGTTTGACATCGTTTACGTACACAAATCTCGGTCGAATCACAACCGAGACGGCGCACGTTGACGATGTACGTACAGTACTCCCAAATTAATAATGCACATGCAGATCTTCGCTAATTGTCGTATTCCCGGAAACACTCGAATCATGGAATCGTAAGAGCCCTAAACAAGGCATTTGCATTTTGCACCTTGTTTAAAAGAGATAGGAGTCAATATCATGTGTGCACAATCGAAAACAAATCGGGCGTTCGGCAGCTGTCGCCGGTCAGCGAAATGTCTGTCAGTCGTCTTTATATATTGGTAGTGACTGCACGTGTTCTCTATTTGTGGAAATATATAGAGCTGCTATTACACACCCTTCTTGGTAAATATAATTTCAACATTAATTAGCTTATTCAGATTTAAATAGTATATTTTGAAAAAAGGAAAATAAATAACATATTTCACGTTTTTTTAATATTAAAAAAATAAAATACCTACATTAAATACATATTAAGTACTAGAAAAACATTTAAAAAATGAGATTTATTTAAATTAAATAAATAGATAAACATGCATAAAAAATATATACCTAACTCTGCCCATGCCATTTTCTTTCAGACGAATTCTTCCAAAATGGATAAATTTAAACGTGGAAAACCGCTTAATTCACAAGCACGGCAAATGGTATTTAATGTGTACCTTTATTTCTTAAATGAAGCCAATGTTTTCAACAGAGACCATGATGGTTATTTTAAAAAAATTCAAGACCGTGTTACAAAAGCTACAGGAATTTCGCGACGAACTTTGAGTAATATCTTAAACGAAAAAAAACATAATCAATCAAAGAAATTTTCTACACCGAAAAAAGGAAGACCTAAAAGTAGATTTCGGCTGGTACTTGATGATTTCGACTACTGTGTTATTCGTAATATGATATACAATTTTCAATTGACGCTGAAAGAACTCCCAACTGTAAATAATTTAAGAATAAAGTTGATCGAAGCTATTAATTTCAAAGGCTGTGCCGAGACTTTAAGGTTGATCTTGAAAGACATGGGGTTTAGGTTTCTGAAAACTGATAATAACAGACAATTACTTATGGAAAAACATGATATACGCCTAAAAAGGATCAAATATCTCAGAGAAATACAACAGCTGAGGAGTTCTGGTAGAAACATAGTATTTATGGACGAGTCGTATGTGCACACATCACATACTAAGGGTAAAACTTGGCAAGATAGCAACAAAAAAGGTATCAAACAACCCATTTCCAAAGGAGAGCGAATAATTATTGTACACGCAGGCAATGAAAAAGGCTTCGTCCCAGGGGCTCTAATGTTACATAAATGTGTCGACTCAGAAGGTGACTATCATAAAGAAATAAACGCGGAACGTTATCAAACTTGGCTACGCAATCAATTGATTCCCAACTTGCCTCCTAATAGTGTGTTGGTAATAGACAACGCCCCATATCATAATAAGCTGTCTGTGAAACCACCAAACTCAAACACATCTAAACCACAAATGACAGCTTGGTTACAACAACACAACATTCCGCATGACCCAAAGAAACTGAAACCCGATTTGTATAAAATTATACAAAGATACAAAGAAAATTACACAGAATTTGCCATTGACCGTATAATGGAGGAACATGGGCATAAAATTATACGATTGCCACCATATCATCCCGATTTTAACCCTATTGAAAATATTTGGTCCCAAATAAAGCAACACGTGGCCAAGAGAAATATTGCAATGACTGTGACGTCAGTTAAAGATGCTATATTAGAAAAAATCAATAAAATAGGACCAGAAGAATGGAAAAAAGTTTCTGATCATGCGGTTCAATGCGAAGATGAATATAGAAAATTTGAGCCAAGAATCGATAGTTATTCCGATAAACTGATTATTTACACAGGTGATAGCAGTGAGGAAAGTGTAAATGAACAAGAGCATAATGAAACTTCTGATGAATCTGCGATGTCGGGAATAGAGGTCTTCCTCGATTCTGATTAATTTTTTTATAATTGTATTATTTTTCTGGAATGATTAGTGCTGTAAACAAATTTGAACTGAGATTTTGATTATATTTTATGTAAACCTCTATTTGAAAACGTTTTTTTCTCCTTCTAATAAAACCTTATGTTATTTAAACCTTTTCCTCCATAATTACACCAACTTCGGTAAGACACTTGAAAACTAATCACTCCAACAATGATTGTAGCGTTTTCGCTATTTACTTACATGGAATTATCGAATCAAATTTCGTTACAGGTAAATCAAATCTGTTTTAGCACAAAACACATAATATATAAAATTAGGCATAGAGAAATTGCTCTTAACCACTCTATATAAATATCGTCTTTCGACGCTCGGGTAATACGACCGTTGCCGAACAATGACGAAGATTTCCGAAGATTTCTATGCGCATTATTACTTTTGGAGTACTGTACGTGCGTGTCCGCGTAGACCCTCCTTAGTGCGAGTTTGTTTTACGTTAACGCGATCGACACGTTTAACACGTTTGGCGCTCCGATTGGCCCGCTCCAAGCTCTTAACCAATCAGAGAGCCAAGCGCGGTAAACGTTTTGATCGCGTTAACGTAAAAACAACTAGCACTCTAGACACTGTACCTATTTGTGCTAATGTGTACGGAGCTCGATTGCTCGAATGATTCGAATTCGTTTCGTGCGGCTATGAAAATCATCCTCTATTCGTGACGCATGAGTAACATCGTAAGTAATTGAAACAGTAGTATTAACTTAACAGACGAAATCTTTCATAAGTATCGCATTATTTACGTAGATAATAATTAATTGACAAATAAATTACATAATTGCGATATTTGGCAAAAATTAATTTATTTAAACTAATTAGTCTTAAAGTAAGCAAACTGCGACACTGTATCATCAACGACGGCATACAGGCACATTTATGCGCACCTCAGTACTATATCTAATTGGTAATACACATAAATTGCCATTCTGGCATATTATACTTCATCGGCCGCTTTCGGAACTAAAATAATATACTTATCAAATGGGTACCTATATTTATGTAAAGAAATGTTATATTAAAGTCCGAATATAATTTCCAATTTTAAAAACAACGCTATTGGTAAACGTCATAGAAACATTGGAAACGGACTTAAGATTTAATTTCGTTTATCTTTGTCATCAAAGGTAAGCTAATTTTGATACAAGCTTACACCGAACGTTAGACGTACCCAGGGGTTGGATTTCGGGGTGAAATCCCCCTCCCTCGTCCAAACTGTTTATCGCTAGTTTTTTTTGTTAAAGACAAGTGCACCTATCCGCTTTTACTTGGACAGAATCCAAATCAATGCTATAGAAATGCGCGAACTTGTAGCGAACGCTTATTTGAAACATAAACATTTATAACCATTATAAAATTATACATATACAGGGTGGGCCAAACCAATGCCCCTTGGAGGGAAAGTACCCCAAATATTTGAGTCAGTAAATTTTACATAAAGGAAACATTACTTTATTTATGAAATAAAAATAACTGCATTTCAAAGATTTTCTAAAAGTCACTTGCCAGAGCCGGGAATCGGACCTGTCATTAGTAGAAAATAAATATTTTTTTTATTTTATGATACCGATTAAAACGGTCAATTATAAGGAACTTATCTGTAATAAATTTAAGGGGGCATTACACTGAGAGAATTATTTATTTAGCGCTACGTACACAGCGACACGATCGCCGGCCTCGCTCTTCCGCACACAACTATTACTTCACTGTGCGCAGGAGCGAAGGTCAAAATAAAGTAGAATGTTCGTTCGTACATATGTTAGATTACGAAAATGCTCGTTTTTGCATTTTTTCGCAACTTCAATATTTATTTGCGGGATCATATTAAGTTATATCCTTAAATTTCTTTATATCATCTACTAGAATAACTCTTTGACTAGTGACACAACTTTTTTCGTGTCCTAATATTTAGGTTTTCTATATAAATTTTTGAGAGAGCCGAACCCTGTTTCGCGTAATCTACCCTTAATCTAAAATTTGAGGAAGTCCATGAAATTTAACAATACAATTTATAAATGTAGAGGCGAGGACAAGATGAAGCAGAAGCATTTGAATTTTAGATGCAATTTTTAGGGTTTCGTAGCCAAAATGGCAACCCTTATAGTTTCGCCATGTCCGTCCGTCCGCCTGTCCGCAGCTTAGCTCAGAGACTGTTAGTAGAAGGCTGTAATTTTGCATGGATACACATATTACTTATACCGAAAAAAAGAAAGAATAAAATTTTGAAATATTTTTTTTTAGGGTACCTTCCCTTTAGGTAAAGTAGGGATGTGATTTTTTTTTTCTCACCTACCCCATCGTGTGGGGTATCATTAGATAGGTTTTTTAAAAACATTTAGGGATTGTTAAGACCATTTTTCGATTTAGGGATCCGTTTGTGAAATATTATCCTTTAAAGTGCAAATTGTGTTAGAGTCAAGTGTCCCCCCTTGATGTTCGGTATGTGAAAAAAATCACGGTAGTAGTATATATATAGTGAAATTACAAGGAAAACTATCACAGCTAAGTAGGCGAGTTACAGCAGACCAAGTGAGAAGTAACAAAATTTACGTACAGATTTCATTGAAAAAAACTTATACAACATTGTTAGTATGATACAAAACAACAGAAAACCCACTTCTTAAGCCGCATTATTCGGATGGGGGACTACGGAACCCTACATTGTGCGTAGCACGACATGCACTTCACTTGCCCGGTTTTTTTTATGAGAGAGATTTGCCCCTTAAGAATGACCGTTTTAATCGGTATTATAAAAACACAGAAACTTTATTTTCTACATGTAGCAGGTTCGACTCCCGGCTCTGACTAGTGATTTTTAGAAAATCTTTGACCGTATATCTTTTTTATTTCTAAAAATAAAAGAATGTTTCTATTTAGGATACTTTCCCTTTAAGGGGTATTGGTTTGGTCCAACCTGTATACTACGGGTCTTAAACCGTGAGTATTTTAAGGTAAATCCTTACCTTTTTTACTGCCCGACATTTCGACCGTATCGCGACGGCCGTGGTCAATGGTAGACTTACCTACCTTAAAATATTCATGCAATTAAGACCTTATATATAATTTAACCAATAATAAAATAATCAATCTAAACAGTCTTACGCTTCGCTACACTTCCGCGCGCGCATATCTTAAATTTTAAAAATAACAGCCAATCTTACATAGGAATCCTTTTTAATTTCCCAGCGCGTAAACTCTTGATATAGAGTAAAATCACAGACCAATTCGTAATACAAACTAGACATAGAGAATAGACTTAGCGTTCTCTATCCAGGTATGAAGTATATACAGGCTGCAAAATGTGAGAGAGACAAAACATTGGCGCGGCCAGTAGTTGCCCTTTTTAGAAATATAATTGGTATACGGTATTAGAGACAATAAATAAATATTGATATAAATTGTCATTACATACCTATAGAAATGAGACAGGTATTGGCCGCACAAATGCGTTGTCTCTTTTTAGAGAGTGGTTAATTTTGTGAGGCTATTGCTCAATCCATTCTTTATATCTATGGATACAACTAACATTGCATACTTCAATAAACGTTAATATATCACGCACAAATTCACTTATCTCTTTTTCTCTCCTATGCTTCATATAGTTCCGTCTTCCTCCTAATTAGATTACATTTGTTCGGCAAAGGATTTTAATCTATCTCCATCTCTTTCTGATGTCAACTCATATCGTTTATTAGAACGAAAGAGATTGATTGCAACGGATCGACGTGCTCTCATTCCAACAAACATTATTAGTTATGAGAAGGACTAAAGATACAAAATCCTTTGTCAAGTAATATATAATAAAATCAACTGGCATATGTAATTGTGACATAATAAGAATCAATTGCTATGGAGAAATGCTCGAGTATTTTTTCAAAGATAATTAAATATAGACCTTATCCAACAAAGATAGAGTTGCAAATAGAATAAAGGAGCACAATGGACTGTTTATTGGGATTTGCATACAATTTACAACTTTATTTGAATTGGATAAGGACAATATTTAATAGGGTTGACTGTCAAATTAAATCAGTATCTTTTATGAAGAGCCCAAACGACACGCTTTTAAAAAAATAATGAAATAACACACTATGACGCCATAAGTTGCCATAGTCAAATCAGTTACATTTGTTTTGATGATTTTGAATTGAAAAACATTAAATTGCTCACGGAAATTCATTTTCAAAGCATTTTAGGAATTGAAATGGCCTGTAATAGATTTTTTTTTACTGCAGTCAACTACCTAATTAAATATAGTCCTTATTCAAACCAGATAAAATTGTAAATAGAATAAATGAGCGCAATTGACTGTTGTTTGGCTTGCACTACTGTATATACTTCTGCATACTATTTAAAATACAACTCTATTGAAATGGGATAAGATCGATATTTAATTACAACAATCAAAATGCTCAGTACTTCCTATAGTTTAAATTAAAACGCCTAAAATATATCACTTCAACATAGCCGTATATAAAAATAGTTATTATACTAAAAGTTAGTATCGTTGAACTCAACAATGTGTAGTATTGGCGTGTCCTATGACTCTGGGAAGAGAATACTTTCAACCGGCGCAGGCGCAGTCATGTCGTCGTCATCTGGTTGTGACCAATCCTGGAACAAAATTCATATGTTACCAAAATTAACTTATAACTACTACAATTTACCTTAAAATAGCGGTCGGTGCCTATTTCGCATCGAGTTTTGTCCGCTATCTACGAATATACACATAATAATATTAATGATCTCCTAACCGATGTCGGTTACGGCAGCTAATCTCATCAAAGACTATCCAACTACGCACGGGATATTATAGTGCACGAGTGCGCACAACATGCGCATACGCAAGTACACTCTCTATTCGCTTACTCTCACATCCTGATGGGACGGAAATCCGACACGACCCGAGAGTGACTATTTATTTTATAAGCGCAAACCGACTGCTTAAAGTGCTCTCCGAGGCAAGGAGGTAGTATTTTTTTAAATCGGTCACTAATTTATAAGTGATTAATTAATGATTAGTAATTTATTAGTGGTTATGTCGCTTAACCTAGCTTATCACTCGGTTTGCTCAATCGCCACTAACGGCCGTTTTTTATACTCTATCTATCGATCGATTTGGCTTTGAGATATATTAGCCATAAGCCACATACAAATAAATCAAAATTCTATCTCTAGTAGCCAATGAGTAGGTATATAACCACTTGAGCCGAAGACATGATTTTTTTTAAACACAACTCGGACGGACCGGGGACAAGGGGATTTCTGCAACTCTGATTGGCTAATTCAAAAATAACATCGAAATAAACACGCCTCATAGCTTCCCTATTTTTGTGCAACTCAAGTGTGCCGAAATATATCGATATCGATAAAGTCAACTTTATGTTGGAATAACGTACTTACCTACCTTTGTAATAAACAATAATATATACTTACTAATTACTTACGCTGGGATGAATTGATATTTATTACCCAATATTGCCGAAACCAAATTTGGCACAGAGACAGATTATTTATTTTATAGTTTGGAATAGCACATTTTTTATCCCAAAAAAATTTAAGGTTTCAGTGTGATAGATTTGTTTTACAAAATTTCTTCACGAACAAAGTCGCGAGCTAAAGCAAGTTAGATATAATTATTTAGGTTATAAAACAAAAAAAATAAAACATTAAATAAAAAATTAAAAAAATTTAATCGAATACAATGAGGTCGAACGTTAACTTGTAATAAGAAAATTAAGGAGATGCTAAAATATTGGTACCGGTATATAAATAACAGTTATTCCGTTATAGAGTTATTATTTCCATTGATTTGCAGCATTAGCATTATTCACCCACCCGCTGGCTGCTGTGCGATGATCAGTGCGTTTAAATAAAGGTTAAAGAGTGAAGGCGAAAGCAATCCTCTCATGTCTCACCCCACACTCCAACAGATACGGTTCCGACAGTGTACCCGCCCATCTCATAGGGTTGACTTGGTGTCCGTACCAGTACTTAAAGATATTAATAGGTCTCGTGGTAAGTTAATGCCCTCTAGCTTTTTCCACAGAATATCATCAAACCAACCCAAAGGACAGCAAGCCTTTGACAAATCGAGAAGCATCAAGCATATACCGGTGTCTTTCGGCCTGTATAATGGTATGCTAGAGACACAAAATTGCACTCTCTGTAGACAACGACCGACGGTCAAAACCCAAATTGGTAGTCGTGCAAACCATCAAACACTTTCGCGATGATCGTTGCTAACGAAACAGGCCTGTAGTTACTCTTGTCGGCGACATCACCTGTTTTATTTTACACTACTGGCAACACAGTCGGTTTCATTAGCTCTGGTGGTAAATTAGACTGACTTATGCTAGAAGTATAAAACATTGCGAGGACTCTCGATATGTGCGGACCAGCATGTTGAAGGTGCTCAATGCTGAGGTCTTCGTATTCAGGGTTTTGACCAGTGATAGTTCTGATGACCTTAGCCACATCCTTTGCAGGGAATCGGGTCCACAAGTTAACTACTAGTACCTTTTGATCTCGAGTATTGAGCCTTCCCCAGAGGAGACCGCACAAGAAAGAGTTCCCTAAACACGTCGGCAATATCTTAGGAATTACTCACTGCATTAACATTAACCAGACAGGACGATCACTTGGCACTATTGTTGTGGCACAAACACGGCTACTTTCGCAGTGTAGCACAGTTACAGTTAGCATTAGTGAAGAGGCTACTCCTCCACAGCAGCGCGACGCCCCCGTACGGCAGCATTTCCGCCGTTGTGTTAACCGCCGATGTCCCGGTATATCCAAAGTCATTCTCGATGGTAATTAGGTAGGAGATGTCATGTGGAAGCAGCCAAGTCTCTTGTAGGGAAATTATATCACACGTTGGACAAGTCACAGTCGGTGGTGGTGGTGATGGTAGTGGTGGTTATGGTGGTGGTGGTAATGGTGGTGGTGGTAATGGTGGTGGTGGTAATGGTGGTGGTTGGTGGTGGTGGTAATGGGGATGGTAGTGGTGGTGACGGTGGTGGTGATGCTGGTGATAGTAATGGTGCCATCACTACCACCATCACCACTACCACTACCACCACCATAACAAATAAAACCTAGAAATGCCAACACCACGAATATTTTTATTTTTCTGTATCGCACACAACTTTTTTCGTAGGTCAGAGTTGACAGCCCTAGCGTGACCGCCGAGTGTAGGTATTGTGGTACATACTGTATGTACCACAATTTTTATACCTACAAAGTACAGCAGTCACACTCATTTAGGTAACATACATGAGTCTGACTTCTGTACGTTTTTTCCATTGTTGTTGTCTATACAGCCGTGTACACTATTCTTAGTATGTCGATTATAATGAACAAATCGTCTGAATACCCTTCGGCCACAATTTTTTGGTTTTAATATAGAGGGAATTTCTCCTCAAACACAAAGATTTTATAAGCGGTATGATCTGTTTTCTTCTTTATATTGATTTTACCAAATGTTCATTTGAATGTAATTAGTGATATTCTTCTCTTCTGTGTCCTTAAGGATATTTGAAATAAATGATGACGGCCGCGAACCTACCCGCTGAATGTCCTGGTATATAAGTTGATCTTGTTTATTTTCGTCACTGGATTGTTGCATATCTTTGCTATCATCTAACGTCGAATTATAGTGATGAAAAAACCATCTTACCGCTATTTAGACCCCAACAAGCACCTCGTTTCATATTAACGTTACAAATCGACGTCGACTGCAAAGGTGAACTTTTACTTTGTAAGCACCAGATTCTGAGCTCGGTGCAGCTGGTCGAGTAGCAGACTAGTTTTTCCCTTATCGATCTAGGTACGAACTCAAACTATACCTCTTAACAACGTGGTACAATCGTACACCCTCTTACTAAAAAAATGTGTGAAGGTCAGCTTCTTCATAATTTTGCTTTTAAAAAATATATGAGCTACCCTGAGTCGATTAGCAAGGTGGAAATTTTCGACTACCAGCAAATTAGGCAAATGAACAAGGTATTCCCAAGAAATGATGATGATAAAAAGGCCATGTTTTACGGCAATTTGTGGCGGCACTATGGGCAACTAATTGCTTGGCCAATAATGGTAATATGTCTACAATTGTATGGTGCATTGCAGGCGACTGAAACAACAACAAAATTGGTCGGGCAATATTGCGGAAAATCGATCGCTTAGCGATCGTCCGGCAACCATCAAATCAATATTGGAGAGTACTGCCATGTTGCCGGCCACAACATTGCCGCCACAAATTGGCGTAAAAAATGGCCAGTTTAGACGCCCCTTTAAACGGGTTACATAACCCGGCAACAATGGCTATCCTCCATTTTTCCTTTTTGATATAACCTTAAAACAACATGACTCCTGACAACACAATTATCTGAATATAGCAATAAATCACGGCGTCACTCACAGCAAACTTTATTTCGCGTAGAAAAGGATGCCATAACAATAGAGAGCGCCTGAAACAACAATAAAACTGGCCGGACAATATTGCAGAAAATCTATCGCTCAGCGATCGTACAGCAACCTTGAAAATAATATCGGCCATATGTGGCCATACCAAACATGTTGTTTGTGTGTATTGTTGTTTCGCTATTGCTTGCAATGTTACCGGCCACTGTATTTTTTTTTTAAATACGACTTCCGCAGTAGGATACGAGCCCTGTGTCGCGGGGGACTTTACAAACATACAATTCACGGACACAAAGTACACCCAGACTCGGAACAACAATTTGTGGATCACACAAAGTGGTGTCCCGTTTGGGAATCGAACCCACGACTTTTTGCGTAGCAGTCGGACACACTCCCACCGCGCCACAGAGGATTAAAAAAATACCCAAATGGTATTTGACTGACAAATAATTTATTATTAACAAATTTTAATATTAACAAATTTTAATATTAACAAATTTTACCAATGAGTCAAACTGTTTAGGATAATCAGATTGATGGGTGTAAGTTTAAATGCTGATGGATGTAAAGCAGAAGACTGTGAATGATTGACCTATTTGATGATGTACCATAAGGCTGTTTGACAGAAATTACAATGATTAATTTACCCGTAAGATATCTCCATGTTGAGATGTTGAAGGTCCAGGTGCATTGACATCATTAAAGTTCGAATGTTTAGTACGTGTCTGTTAATAAATATTGTTAGATTAGTTAGGTTAAGTTAGAAAAAAATATTTTTTTACACATATTGTGTGAGTTGTCCCAAGATATTATTATTATTATATCCACTGCGATTAAATATTTTTCCGCCCACGGCCCTCCGTGAAGGCGCGGCGCCCTGTGTGTACCCAGAGGAGCCGCGTAGGTGAGGAACGCAACAACATCGCGTCCGGGCATTGCCACTGAGCGTGCTGCCGACGGTATAACAAATTGGGTATTTGAATGTGAAGTCAAATCAGTATCTTTTTTATAAAATATCAAAACGATTCGTTCTGTAGAGATTTGTATGCAATTTAACATTGTGACTAGGGCTTCCAAAATTACGGAAATGTCAATTACGTAACTAATTACGCAACTTTTTTCTCCAATTCCGTAATTACGTAATTACGTCATTTTTCCTATTTTTTTTTAATCGACTATGAATTTTTGTAAATATTGTAGATCTACAATTTTTACAATTATCTTTTACTATCTCAAATTCAAGGAATTATCAAAATGAACACAATATTTAAACAAAAAATATTTATTCAAGAACTTACCATCGTATTCGTATGTACATCGTTTAAGTTAAACCATTTTGTTTCGTCCCGAATATAATTTTTCTTCCTGGAAGTGTGCTCTCATAAATGACAAGGCATTTAAGGTTTTGTCACTCAAGGAACTTCTTAATTTACTACAAAAATATCCGGCGGATGAAAAGGCTCGCTCGGCTTCAACACTTGTAGGCGTTATCGAAAGCAAATAATTATACGCTGCAGTCAAAAAAACTTCGCGACCGCCGCCAGCGCTGTCGTAAATGCACATTTCCACCCTAATAATGGAATGGAGATCTGTGAAATTGGAAATTTACTGTTGAAATTGGTTTATTTATAGTAACTTTGTTTATTTCTTTCTCTAACTGTTGTGCGATTGTCAACTCCTCGTCATCATCGTCACTGGTGGCTATTGCGTCCGATGCACTCGGTTGTGGTTGTGAATTTGTACATTTTTCTGTAGAATTATATTTCAACCGTTCGAACAGTTCCACTATATACATTCGTATATCATCCGACGAAGGTTTCGTGAAATATTCTGTGGCAGCAGTTTTAAAAAATTCCTCATTGTTATGCAAATATTGCAAAACACCGAATACGTTAGTTCGCCTTTCCTTTATTCTCTTTCTAAGAGATGTGGCTAGTTTTCCACTGAGATCGTTGGGCTGAAGATCAAGTTTCTCTAGCATAAATCGAAGCGCAGCGTCGGCCGTCAATAAGTTTGAATCACGGCGACATAATGACAAAACTGTAGTTTTTATTACATCCAAGCTGTAATGAATGTCGTGAAAGTCTTGGATCACTTCGTCTGTAAATTGTACATTTGATTTCAAATCTAATAACGCCTTAAAAACGCATGATTTTAATTTGAGAAATCGGCCTACCATATCCGACAAACTATTCCAGCGCGTTTTACAGTCTAGTATCAGGTCAATATTTTTACCATGTTCTTCTAAAATGTACTTTTGCAACAAGTCGTTTTTCAATGGGGAGTTTTTAAAAGATTTTATTAGATCTCTTAATTTTTTTATAGTACCTTTGTATAAAAACTCCGATTCTGGAACTCTGGCAGATTCTACAATAAACGCACCCTCATCTTCTTCAATTTCCTCTGCTTCTTCAGCGCCGGTATTTGAGACATCCTCCTGCACTTCAGGTACTGGAGATTTTTGTGTTTTATATAAAACTTCCAGGACTGCTAATTGTATTCCATGAGCCAAACACAATTGGTGGTGGCCGTCAAAATTTCTGCCCATTTTGACCATTACACTTGCTCCATCTGTTGTGAAAGCAATTATGTCGTCTTCCAGACTTAAACCGAAGTCACTCAAATGCTGCTGTAATAATTGAGTGCCTACTTCAGCTGGCATTGATCCCTGTATCCGTACAAGTCCCAAATTTTTATATTTGGCCATATCAAAGTCTTTATTGTGGATATTTATATTCATATACCTTTTATTACGGGTAGACGTCCACTCATCAAAAGTGATTGTAAATCTTTTATTTTCAGACTTCATAATTTTCAATTCATTTTTCAATTTGTTTTTTGTGTTATAACTCTGTTTTAGAATTATCTGTGTTATAGTTGTAGAAGATTTTGGCACATCGTAGCCAGAGTTTTTAAAAAGGTATCTCAGATCTTCTGAAGTACAAAATGTGCTCAATGGTATCCCATCCAATGTAGCCATTCTGGTCACTCGAACTTCCATATTTGAAAAATAATCAGTGAGTTTAATTTTCTTTTGTGAAGGTTCATTCGTACGTTTTCGTGTTTGAATTAGACCACTATTAGACGTTGATGTACTCGGCCTTTGCGACTCCTGTTCTTGCGGCATCTCTCCGATATGCTTGGCACGCATGTGAGTGTGTAACGCTCCAGTTGCGCCACCAGGAGTTTTCAATATTTTTTTGCAATGTTTACATTCAACACTCTGTCCATTATCAGCTCTCAAGAAATGTTCCCAGATAGAGCTTTGTGTGCGTTTGTTCAAAAACTCTTTATATACAGTCTTATTTGAAGAAGACCTGAAAAAAAATAAAAGGAAGTTAGGTTAATAATCATGATATTGTTAAACATAGTTGCCCACTCATTACAAATATACTTTATTTTTATTTTTATAATTACGTTTACAAACACAGAAACACACAAACACCCAGATCCGGAACAACTACTTCCAGATCATACAAATATGTATTTGTTTCGTACGGGGATCAAACCCGCGATACGCTGCGCAACAGTCGATCACTCAGCCATTACGCCAACCGTGTCGTCAAACGTATTACGTATTTTATAGCCAAACGACAGAGCATGCTTATTTCATTCATTCCTGATTTAAAGACGAGCTATATCATTTAATTTTTTTGATAAATAACTTATTTTTCTTATAGGTATTTTATGTTTTAATCAGTGTTCTTAATTAATATGTATTTGGGAACCTAGATATTCTATAATCTAATCGGAATAAATACACCTTAAGAAAATGTTTGATTTACAAATTATTTTGTATGAACTATGCATGCTCTACGGGGTTTTTAATGCCCTTTTAATACTAAATAGACTTATTAAGGCTTTGGTTTAAGTACTTACATCTTTCAAGAGATAATCCACACCTTCAAAGTCACTCACGATAAAGATACAACTGCTATAAATTGTTAATATTTGCACGCATTTAGCACCAACTTTTAATTAGGTAATTTGATCAAATTTCAACTGTGAGAATCTAGCGATGTGAACTGAATAACCGACAATTGAGCAATGAAACTACACTTTCATTTTAGCTAAGAAAGTGAAGAGCATAGTAGTTCCCCGTGGTCGTAGGGGCTTTTCGCCAGGGACTCCCCGGCCCTACCGACTCGCCAAGTTAATATATTTGAACTCTATTCTGTACGTCTTAGAACAATTTTTTGAAAGATTTAACAAACGATAAAATAAACTGCGGGGAATCCCCTGTTTGTATAGTTTCGAAGTAGTTATAACGTAGTGTTGCCACATTATAACTGGTATGTATAATCCTTTTTTTATTGGTTGACTATTTTGATTAATTTATTATACCAATAATTACGTAAGTACGGAATTGACATCTTCAGTTACGGAATTAAAAATACTTTAAAATAAGTTCGTAATTACGTAATTGCGTAATTACGTAATGGAAGCCCTAATTGTGACGTCATTATGTTCTGGTTTCAAATCATTTACTTTTAGTATTTATTTTGATGATAATAAACACTAAAATAAATTAAATTATGCACGAATATATATTTTTAAGATGATTTAAAGGCATATTATTACTTGGTAAGTGTAAAATAATTTATTGTTATTGATTGATTTGACATTCAAATACCTAATTTCGGCGACCCGTTAGTGTAAATCGTTAATCTAAATCCCACACTACCTCCATCGCCTTCCCCGGCCGGTGGGGATGTTAGTCAGATTTTTTCTCGACAAAAAGGTAAGGTTAGAAAAAAAAAATATACCAGTTGCGATAAAATATACCAGTGTAGTTAGTTATAATCTAGATTATAGCTATCTTAGTAGCTTAGTAAAAGTCTGGATGTGTCTAAATCACTGCCATGAGACCTAAATCGGCATGCAGGTGTGACCGCCGCGATCTAAACGTGTTAAGGTGACAGATACCTAACTTCACGATTCAAACCGGTGCACAGAGTCGCGAGCCTTTATCATAAATCCATTTTTGCAACATTGTTATTGGTGATTTATTGATATGGCAACATATTCTACAATACTTACTTCATCAAATGTAGGTATTTATATTTTTTAAAGAATAATATTTTGGTAAATGTGGGTAAGTAAACTTTGTCATTGTTGATGCAACGAAATAGTTAGTGCGCGCGTTAACTTTCCTGCTATAGTTACAAGTGATATTCAACTTTTATCGGTGTTATATCGCTATAATAGTTTTAATTAGTTTGTAATCTGTCTAATTTGGTGTTATAATAATTCAGAATGTGTGACATTGGTAAGTTTTTCATACTTTACTTAATACGAAAAAAAACCATTTAACTGAGACTTTGATTTGACTTTAAAAAAAATCACATCATATCACATCTCTATTTTTTTTAAATATGCTAGCTTTATTAGTAAACAATATGTTAGGTAAATTTTAGGTTGCTAGGCCATGCTAAAATTGAGTTATTTAGTTTTAGGTATGAGTACTCGTCAAATAAAAAACGTTGAAGTTTTCGAAGTCTGGCGTTTAGCGGACTTACACGAAAAAAACAATGCAGTTTATCAACATATTTTAAATTATTATGAACTTGAGGAGTCTCCGCAATTAATTAAAAATAGTGTCAAAAAGACAGCAAGATTATTTTGTATGAGAGCGAGTACATATTGGAGATCGAGTAGTAGAATGCCCGAAGTGATGAATACAAAATACAAAATTTGGCTTGATAACTATTTAGCTACTGAAACAATAGTGAAAGATTACTGCTTTGGTAATGAAACGGTGGGCACATCATCGGCAGGTATTCAATCAAAACGTGGTAGACCTAAAAATAACTTAACTGACTTAAATTTAGCTTCAAAAAAACGACGAGTTTTGGATTTAGTTCAAACCCGAGACAGTAGTGAATTAGAATTTGCGGCTAAATGGTCATCACATAAGTCACCTGATAAGGAGAGTTTATCTTCATTATCACCATTTGATGCATTGGCCTTGTATATAGACTTAGATTTATCGTATCGGAAATATAATAGGTTAAGAGAGGTCGTGAATTTATTGCATGCTAACACCTTTCCGAGCTATTACAAGATAATGAAAGTTAGAGATGAGATATTACCTAACGCCATTAGTAGTACTGAAACAGTAGCAGAGGTCAATTTACAAGACTTACTATACAAAACAGCCGAATCTATTGTGAAAACTGCTGAAAAGAGCAAAGAAATCTTTACAGTGGGTTCTTCATTAACATTGATCTGTAAATGGGGATTTGATGGATCATCTGGTCATAGTACTTATAAACAGAAGTGTCACAATGACAATGCCTCAGATGAATTTTTGTTTTTAACTGCCTTGGTGCCAATTAGATTAGTTAATAATGAAACACAACTTGTTAAATGGCAAAATAAAACACCGTCTTCTACATATTTCTGCCGACCTATTAGGTTATTATTTAATAAAGAAACTACCAATCTTATAAAAGAAGAAGAAAGAAGAGTAGGTCAATTAATAAATGATTTAGAAAGCTCTGTGATAAAATTACAAGAGCCTAGCAGTGCGATAACAATTTCATATGATATGATATTTACAATGATTGATGGTGCTGTTTGTCACACATTGAGTGGTGTCAGTTCTACTCAAACGTGTTATATATGTGGAGCAACTCCAAAATTAATGAATTCGCCATCAGTGTTTGATAGGGTCCCTAACACAACAACATACAAGTATGGTTTATCAACTCTTCATAACTGGATCAGATCTTTTGAATTCCTACTTCATGTTGCGTATAGATTGCCTTTGAAGTGTTGGCAAGTTCGAGGTCAGACACAAAAAGATATATTCAATGAGAACAAAAAAAGAATTCAAAAGGAATTTAAGCAAAAGATGGGCCTTATAGTTGATAAACCTAAACCAGGGTATGGATCCACGAATGACGGCAACACAGCCAGAATATTTTTTAAAAACAGTACATTATCAAACGAAATAACTGGCATCGATCAGAGTTTAATTGAAAAATTTTATCTTATTAACAGAATTATTTCAAGTGGATTCAAAATTAATTTAGATAAATTTAAGGAACTCCTGAAAGAAACCAATAGTTTATATTTAAGTTTATATTCATGGTACAATATACCAACATCTATACATAAAATTTTAGTTTATTCGACCGAATTAATACAATCTTTTCCCTTACCAATTGGCCAACTTTCTGAAGATGCTTTAGAAGGAAGACATAAAGATTCTAGAAATTACAGAGAACACCATACACGCAAAACTTCGAGACCGGATACTAATCACGATCTAATTACTATGATGTTACTGACTTCCGATCCATTAATATCTACAATACGATCAGGCAACAAACATAAAAAAAATATACTAGATCCTGATTTAAGCCAATATTTAGATCTATAATAAAAATATATCACCTATACTTCTATGTTTTAATCACACATATGTATATATGTAGGTATATATATATATATATATATATATATATATATATATAATATTAGTTTATACGTAGTTTTTCCCAAAATAAGATTTATGATAAACATTTGTATAGAGTAGCGACACTGTGCGGTGTCAGCAAATATATATTTCCTTGGGCTGTACTTTAGTGTTACAGTGCCTTTGTCACAACAAGCAAGCCAGACCTACTGAGAGCGTCAGCGTCAATAAATAAACGTCGCCGATTATTTTTGAATTAATACAATAATTGCATATTTGAAAGATGGAAAATTTGAAGTCCAGGTCCAGGAATCAAACCCGAGACTTCCGTAATTTTTCTTAAGTTTTTCTATCTTTAAATAATGCAATTATTGTATTAATAAAGTAATTGACAAGAAATGCCTATAAAATTACTATAATATTCGACCTGCGACAATATAATTTGTTAAAAATGATCTCTGTAACGAAGCAATAACAAAACCCGTGATAGTTTTAGTAAACAGCGGCTAGATGGCGCAAGCGAGGGCCCCACTTGCGTGCAGAAAGGATAGAAGAATTTGAGGTTCAGTACCATAATCCCGATAGTTGGTTCAATTCCGGCCCCGACATGACATGTCTCGGGTTCGATTTCTGGGTCTAGACTGGACTTCAAATTTTTCTATCTTTCAATATTGCAATTATTGTTTCATAAAGTAATTGGCAAGAAATGCCTATAAAATGACAACTTTTGAATTCTTGGAAACTATCTGATTTGAAATGTTTGGAACAAATAACTGATGTTTTTGATGGAAACCAATTTTCCCGGTCAACAGCTATTACCCACTGCTCTTTAATTTTGGGATCAGTCGAAAATCTAAAATGTAAACAATAACAATTATATATATTTAAGAGGCTAATAAATTATCTCCAAAAAATTAAGTAGGTACCAAAGTAACATAATTTTTTACTAGCTTTCCCGGCGAACTTAGTACCGCCCCGTTTTTTTTATCCTTATTTCCTTTTTTTTACGCAAGTACCTTCTACAGAGTATTAGAAAACTAAAAAAAAAAAAAATAATCGGTAAAATTGTTCTCTAGTTATCTCGTGACTAAGAGAGATAGTTATTCATTTTTATATATATACATATAGATGTTTATAATCATCCAACAATTTCAATTTAGCCATGTGTTGCAGCACTACTGTGATAAAAAGGACAGTAGTATTGACAAATTGTGTATAATCCCCGCGACACAGGGCTTGTACACCAGTGCGGGAGTCGTCTTTAAAAAAAATATAGAAAGAAATAGAATTAATATTTACATCAAAATACCAATTTAACTTGAACCCTGCTGTCACTTAATATTATTTGTCAATAATATAAATTTCGTACTTACCGGTGAAAACCAATGCCATTTTGTTTTAAACTGCAATGGCATACTTTTATGTTTTAATGTAAGAATATTCGTTTTTAACAAACACACATTGATACATGCGCAGAGATCTGACATATGGTAAATAACCAATGGACTAGAAGGCAAACGTTCATATCAACTTTAAAAATGAATGTGCGGCGAGCATTTTTGAGCTACGTCGGCAGTCAAGTGGTTTTATAGTCTTTGCTAGTAGCCAAATTCATCGATAGATAGATTATTGAAAACGGTCGATAGTTACGGACCCTCACTTGAGGTATAATGACCAAGTAGTACCGCCAAATACAGGGTGTATAGTTGTATACAGTATACACCCTGATTTTATAACTGTATGATTAAATACCTGTTCGTCAGTACTCGCGAAGAATAAGTAGAAAAGATTAGCACCGAGATCAATCGCTGCCGCCAAATAAAACACCTCTCTCCACTGACCCAAGGTTTGCTGAAAGAAAAAGTTTACATTACATATATTATATCACTAGTTGACCCGCGCAACTTCGTCTGCGTAAATTTGCCCCGTTTTTGCGAAATTTTTCATTGCTGCTCCGCTCCTATTAGCCGCAGCGTGATGTTATATAGCCTAAAGCCTTCATCGATAAATGAGCTATCCAACAGTAAAAAAACAATTCGGACCAGTAGTTTCTGTGATTATGGCGTTCAAACAAACTAACTCTTCAGCTTTATAATATTACAATAAATGCATTTTTGAAAGATAGAAAAATTTGAAATCCAGACTCAGGAATTTTTCTATCTCTTGTTGCTCGCGAATTTAGGCCTTCGCAGGCTAAATTCGCGAGCAACAAGAGATAGAAAAATTCGAAATCTAATGACATAGTCCAGATAGGTGGTTCGCTTCTGGCCCCGGTTTGGCTACGGAAGTCTCGGGTTCGATTCCTGAGTCTGGATTTCAAATTTTTCTATCTTTCAAAAATGCATTTATTGTATTTGTAAAGTTATTGGCAAGAAATGCCTATAAAAATTACTTCAATTTATAATATTAGTATAGATACCCTAGATATTTTTGAGGGTTGCAAACACTGACCTCTATAGGTATATATAGGTACTAGCTTTCGCCCGCGGCTCCGCCCGCATGGATGTCGGTTATCGCGATAAAAACTATCCTATGACCTTCCTCGGGACTCAAACTATCTCCATACAAAATTTCATCTAAATCGGTTTAGCTGTTTGAGCGTGAAAGCGTAACAGACAGACAGACAGACAGACAGACAGAGTTACTTTCACATTTATAATATTAGTATATGGATGGTACACTGGCTATCCCGTACAGATGTACGATGCAGAATCGAATAATCGTCCTGATAACTTTTTTGACACTTAGGACATGTTGACAAATGTCCGTTGTTGTTATCCATGTTACACAAGTATAGACTTCTATTTGATCTATCAAATGACCGTCCAAATGTCAATATCAAATGTCATCAAAGGTATTGCTATTATCAGCGGTAGCCTGAAAGCTAGAAGTCAGTGGTTGCAAAGAAGGTCAGCCGAGAGAAATTGATCTTCTTTTCTCCCTCAATTATGGGAGTAATCGAGTTAGAGCTGGCCTCTGCCATCAAAAAGTTGGAAGTTTACTCCAGTTGCTAAAACCTGAGAAGAAATTGATGAAAGGATAGTATTTCATCTTATTATTATTTTGAAGTTGATGGCAATCTGGGCGATTTTCCAGCTATCCAATTTCTGCCACTCGGTCTCGGACTCGGTCCTACGTCCTACTAATTTTAAACATATATGTTAAATTGTACATGTTAAATTCGGAACTGTGAAAATTACGTCAGCTCAGATTACCGACATTTTAACCGACTTCAAAAAAGAAAGTTCGGGATAGTACCTACTTATTGAATAAATATAATTATATAATTACTTGTTCAGCATTTATAATGTGTCCAACAACGTAGGGCGCCATAAAGCCGCAGATGTTGCTCGCGGCGTTGGTGATGCCATACATAGTGCCGGCGAACTGCGGCGACAAGTCGATGTGGTTCATTTGATTACCTGCAATATATGTTTGTTTTATTTACGTTATTTTCCATTGACTAATGTATCTTAAAAGTGTGTAGTAATTTCTATTCAACAGTGGTAGTGATACACGAGAGTTGTCGAAAGTAAACCGCGCGCTATAGTGTTAACGAAACTGAACGCGGCGTCACTATGTTTCTCTTTCTTCTCAGGCGGCTTTCTTGTAAGGACATAGGGCCTCTAATCGCTTGCGCGTAGTATTTATTACATTGTATCATCATCAAATTAACGGCAAGCGCGGTGCGTAACAGTGCGTGCAGTGTACCAAAATGGTCCTCAAAAATTACTGTTTTTTGAGGACAGTTTTGGTATCTCATTTTCGTATATAAAAAAAATCGTACAATTCGATTATGTATCGAGTACTGATCCCCTTTTTTTTCTGGTGACTAAAAAATATTCGTTTGCGGAGACTGGCAGAAGGTTCCGCTGCGGGCACCGCTTCATCGAGAATAGGGTATTCTACTATCTTTGAAAGAATAGTTTAAAATGTTGATTTCCTAATAAAGCCACAAAAAAATTACGGCAAAATAAACACACTCTCCTGCTATAAAATTACATTAAAATTTAATGATTTTTATTTTTGCCAAAACGCTGTCTGCCATGTTTATAAGTCGGCGTCAAATACAGTGTCGACAATGCCACCTATGCTGGCTATAAGGCATCGTAACCACTATATTTCGTGATAACTCCGCCGCTAACACACATGACAGTTTCAAAGACAGAACTGACAGATGATAGTGAATTGGTTTGCCTATATTACGTCACACGATGGCGGCTCGTGTTTTATGTCATGTGACATACAAATAAAAAAAAATATTTTTTTAATTTCAATTTAATAAAACAATCATGTTCATCGATGACTTGAAATTATAGAATGTTCCATGTCACCCTATTGCCGCAGCGATAAATGCCGCGGGAAACGCTCCGCCGCAAAAAAAAACGCTCCATTTCAAACAAACGCTTGTACAATCGCTTTTCCGTAAACGCGAGAAGGGGTTCATTTTCGTTTTCGATCGACGCTGAAACACGTCTTTCTTTATTTACAATCAACAATGCCAAATTCAATTTTTTACAGATCTTACTTCAAAACTGACGGAGTTGCGTACAAAGCTGCAACCCCGATTTTACCCCCTTAGGGGATGAAATTCCAAAAATCCTTTGTTAGTGAATGTTTACAACATAAAAGGCATTAGCCCTAAAATGTCAGGTTTGTAGCCCCTGCAATTAAGGCTCTGCTCTCTGTTAAGTATGGAGATAAAATTTAAAATTCTTTCAAGTCATTCGGTATGAATTCAGCCTTGTTAACTCAGGCACCTAAAATTGTTTCTGGACGTTTAAAGCAAAGCACAATTAATCATTAATTTAACTACCGAATTAAGAGAAATATATATAAATTAATAATATAAAAACTTACCGGCGTACGAAGCACCTCCAAAAGCTGATGCAATGCAAAGTAGCAGAATGACCGCGACGCCATCGCAGCCCGCCCATGCAATGCCTAGCAGGCCAAATGCTGGGACGAACGCCGCTAAAGACATAGAATAAAATGATCTAATTATAATTAAGGCAATCTAAGAGGATTTTAGTACATATGTATTTTTATTTATGTGCTTAACAACTTCAAAGCTTGAGTCCTCGAATTTAAATGCGTTGTCGATTTTAGTTATACTTAGTTTTCTAGGACTAAGTATAACTAAAATCGACAACGCATTTAAATTATTCATGCATTTAAGCATTCTTTTGGCACTTTCCTCTAGGGAAGTGTTAAAAGAATGCAAGCATTTTATAAAGGCTGATTTGTAAATATTACGTTACATTAGTGGAATAACAAATTACCCTTTCGTCAGTCGGATTCCTTAGCAATTGGCGCAGAGGCAGGTTATTTTTTTTAATAAACTAAATATATCGCGAAACTGCTTTCTAAAACATGAAAATTAGTTCTGTAGCAGTACATTAATTCAAAATAAGATTTATGTTCGTCAGTCATGTCATGCAAAATGTCGAAACACAATACAACAAAGTAGTTTTCATAGATCGTGCCCGATCTGCGCGTGAATGCGTAATTTGAAAATGAGTATATCCAGTGAAGAATATTATCAGAATTACATAACAATTAGTCAGTCAGTATAACTCTGTAACGAATGCCGTCAGTAGCTCACTAAAGTCCTGCACGCTCAAATGCTTAGGAATCCAGCTGACTGACGGAAAGGTAATTCTTTAGTCCACTAATGACACTAATGACGTACAAGAGAAAAACAGCCTATATAAAATGCTTGCATTTGTTGGCGCTCTCCTCCCGGACTGTTATAGTAGAATCCCAACGGGAGTGTTAGTCGTATCGAAATGAATTAAAAAAATATATTACCTTTATTTTTTCATTAAAATGTTAAACGAGCATGAGTAGTGAGACTTGCTTAGAAGCGGATGTTGTGTAGGTAAGTAACAAACTTTTATCCTTCAGTAAAGTACAAGGTGACCTAAGATTTACCAATTATTAGTTCACTGCGTAATGAACTAATACTAGGTAAATAATCCATTTTTTAGTACATTGTCTTAGGATTCAATTCATAATTTTAATAATCTAATCTATACTAATATTATAAAGCTGAAAAGTTTGTTTGTTTAAACGCGATAATCTCAGGAACTACTGGGTCGAACCGAAAAAATATTTTACTGTTGGATAGCCATTTATCGAGGAGGCTATAGGCTATATAACATCACGCTACGACCAATAGGAGCGGAGCAGCAATGAAAAATGTTGCAAAAACGTGGAAAATTGACGCAGACGAAGTTACGCGGGTCAGCTGTTCTATGATAAAGGTACTTACTTTTTAATTGCTTTCGCTAGATTATGTGAAATGTGAAATCCCTTAGTTCTACTCTAAATAAGCATTCAGTATACTATAGAATTCTAATGATTACTTTATTGTATTTACTCACACACGGTGTTCCACAGTTTCATGCTATTGAGACGTGATATCCAACCCTTGGCTAGCGTCCAATCAGCAAATATACACAATACAATGCCTCCAATCCACGCTGTTAAGTAGGGCAGGGCGCTTAGGCGAGAATTCTGAAAATAAAAGAACACAAACTTAAAGTAGATAAAATACAATATATACCTAACTTTCTATTTTTTAGCTGATAATAGCGGAGATTTTATAAAGTCTTGGCATAATTAGGAGAAGTAATAATGCTAGGCTATATACAAACATTCTCATGCCTTCTTACGGACTTACTGTGGGCTGCGAAACGCATGGTCGCAAGCGAACGTCTAAAGTGCATTGAACATTGATTAAATTTGGAATTATATGGTTGTTATAAAGGGAGCAGTAAGATTAAATACTTAACCGTTGTAGCTATAGAAAAACCTTATTTTAGAAAATATTACATTAACAATTTTTTTTTAAACATGCAGTCAACAAGAACATGTCCATAAAGTTTTTGATGACTGCTATTCGTTATATTGGACTCAAAGAACTGTCCGTTTTTGACCAACTGCACAGAGCAGTTACAAGAAATTTCAAAAATCGCAAATCGGACACAGGCTATCTTCATTTATCCAGTGATTACAGGCACTTGAACCAGTGTAAAACTGCATAAAACATTAATATACTTACAGAAACAATATCGAAATGCAATATATTGTTCATATAAGACGGTAGCTCTGTGAACTGCGTGTAGAAGACCCATGACTGGCCGCACTGAGCAATCAGGATAGCCCATAGCGGCACACACTTTAGGAACTTCAACCAAGGTATTGACATTGACGTTTTGTCTTCCTGAAATATATTAATTGCGAAATCAGTTTTATAATTTTTAGGGTTATGTAGCCAAAATGGCAAAACGTCCGTCCGTCTTTCTGTCCCCAGGTTTGCTCAGACACCCTTAGTACTAGAAAGTTGTAATTTGGCACGGATATACATATTAGTTACGCCGACAAAGTGATAGAATAAAATCTTGAAAATATTTGTTTTCGGGTACCTCCCCCACATGTAAAGTAGGGATGTGATTTTTTTGTCACCGGTGTCGTTGGATAGAACTTTTAAAAATATTTAGGGGTTATGAATATCACATTTCGATTTATAATACTAATATTATGCCTCTATTTATAATATGAATAATCGAAATATTAAGCTAAGCTAAGCCTTAAAGTGCAAATTTTTGTTAGAGTCAATTGTCCCCCCCCCCTGCCAGCTAAGTGGTTGGTTTTGGAGATGTGAAAAAAAATCAGGGTAGTAGTATATATAATTAAATTAAAAGGAATACTATCGCAGCTTAGTAGGCTGTACAAGTTTCCGAGTAACAGCAGATCAAGTTAGAAGTAATAAATTTTTTCTATAAATTCTATTGAAAAATATTTATGCAACGTTGTTAGTAGTATGAAACAAAAACAACAGAAAATCCACTTCTTTTACCGCACTATTGTGCTGGCTTACTACGGAACCCTACATTGAGCTTGACTCGACATGCACTTGCCTAGTTTTTAGACTGACCAATGGGCGTAGGGGATTTGAGGGTACTTTAAACATATCCAAAATTTTAAAAGGTAGGTAACGGTACATTTGGCCGGTGTAGAGTCAATTGCATCCCCCGTCGTGTGAGTAATACACTTGCTGCAGATACCATAGGCGTACCCAGAGGGGGATGTGGGGGTTGAACTCCTCCCCCCCCCTCCCGCCCCGAAATTACGAAAACCTCCCCCGAAAAATTATCCTGAGTACACCCATGGCAGATACCCTAGAGAGTATTCGAGCTTTATTAAGAGCTTATTCGGTCGAGTCCTGGGGGGGCGCAATTGCCCTTGTTGCCCTCCCCCCCCCTTATATCCGTGTCTGCTAGGGAGCACACTATTAGAAGAGTACAGTACTCCAAAAGTAATAATGCGCATAGAAATCTTCGGAAATCTTCGTCATTGTTCGGCAACGGTCGTATTACCCGAGCGTCGAAAGACGATATTTATATAGAGTGGTTAAGAGCAATTTCTCTATGCCTAATTTTATATATTATGTGTTTTGTGCTAAAACAGATTTGATTTACCTGTAACGAAATTTGATTCGATAATTCCATGTAAGTAAATAGCGAAAACGCTACAATCATTGTTGGAGTGATTAGTTTTCAAGTGTCTTACCGAAGTTGGTGTAATTATGGAGGAAAAGGTTTAAATAACATAAGGTTTTATTAGAAGGAGAAAAAAACGTTTTCAAATAGAGGTTTACATAAAATATAATCAAAATCTCAGTTCAAATTTGTTTACAGCACTAATCATTCCAGAAAAATAATACAATTATAAAAAAATTAATCAGAATCGAGGAAGACCTCTATTCCCGACATCGCAGATTCATCAGAAGTTTCATTATGCTCTTGTTCATTTACACTTTCCTCACTGCTATCACCTGTGTAAATAATCAGTTTATCGGAATAACTATCGATTCTTGGCTCAAATTTTCTATATTCATCTTCGCATTGAACCGCATGATCAGAAACTTTTTTCCATTCTTCTGGTCCTATTTTATTGATTTTTTCTAATATAGCATCTTTAACTGACGTCACAGTCATTGCAATATTTCTCTTGGCCACGTGTTGCTTTATTTGGGACCAAATATTTTCAATAGGGTTAAAATCGGGATGATATGGTGGCAATCGTATAATTTTATGCCCATGTTCCTCCATTATACGGTCAATGGCAAATTCTGTGTAATTTTCTTTGTATCTTTGTATAATTTTATACAAATCGGGTTTCAGTTTCTTTGGGTCATGCGGAATGTTGTGTTGTTGTAACCAAGCTGTCATTTGTGGTTTAGATGTGTTTGAGTTTGGTGGTTTCACAGACAGCTTATTATGATATGGGGCGTTGTCTATTACCAACACACTATTAGGAGGCAAGTTGGGAATCAATTGATTGCGTAGCCAAGTTTGATAACGTTCCGCGTTTATTTCTTTATGATAGTCACCTTCTGAGTCGACACATTTATGTAACATTAGAGCCCCTGGGACGAAGCCTTTTTCATTGCCTGCGTGTACAATAATTATTCGCTCTCCTTTGGAAATGGGTTGTTTGATACCTTTTTTGTTGCTATCTTGCCAAGTTTTACCCTTAGTATGTGATGTGTGCACATACGACTCGTCCATAAATACTATGTTTCTACCAGAACTCCTCAGCTGTTGTATTTCTCTGAGATATTTGATCCTTTTTAGGCGTATATCATGTTTTTCCATAAGTAATTGTCTGTTATTATCAGTTTTCAGAAACCTAAACCCCATGTCTTTCAAGATCAACCTTAAAGTCTCGGCACAGCCTTTGAAATTAATAGCTTCGATCAACTTTATTCTTAAATTATTTACAGTTGGGAGTTCTTTCAGCGTCAATTGAAAATTGTATATCATATTACGAATAACACAGTAGTCGAAATCATCAAGTACCAGCCGAAATCTACTTTTAGGTCTTCCTTTTTTCGGTGTAGAAAATTTCTTTGATTGATTATGTTTTTTTTCGTTTAAGATATTACTCAAAGTTCGTCGCGAAATTCCTGTAGCTTTTGTAACACGGTCTTGAATTTTTTTAAAATAACCATCATGGTCTCTGTTGAAAACATTGGCTTCATTTAAGAAATAAAGGTACACATTAAATACCATTTGCCGTGCTTGTGAATTAAGCGGTTTTCCACGTTTAAATTTATCCATTTTGGAAGAATTCGTCTGAAAGAAAATGGCATGGGCAGAGTTAGGTATATATTTTTTATGCATGTTTATCTATTTATTTAATTTAAATAAATCTCATTTTTTAAATGTTTTTCTAGTACTTAATATGTATTTAATGTAGGTATTTTATTTTTTTAATATTAAAAAAACGTGAAATATGTTATTTATTTTCCTTTTTTCAAAATATACTATTTAAATCTGAATAAGCTAATTAATGTTGAAATTATATTTACCAAGAAGGGTGTGTAATAGCAGCTCTATATATTTCCACAAATAGAGAACACGTGCAGTCACTACCAATATATAAAGACGACTGACAGACATTTCGCTGACCGGCGACAGCTGCCGAACGCCCGATTTGTTTTCGATTGTGCACACATGATATTGACTCCTATCTCTTTTAAACAAGGTGCAAAATGCAAATGCCTTGTTTAGGGCTCTTACGATTCCATGATTCGAGTGTTTCCGGGAATACGACAATTAGCGAAGATCTGCATGTGCATTATTAATTTGGGAGTACTGTACTAGCTACTTCAAATTATGTAGGCGACGTGTTAATCCTAACAAAGTGCTTACTGACGAAAATGGGTACAGGAGAAGGGTTATGGGGAATATAGGAATTGTGCATGGCAACTAGGGCAGGCTGATATACTTTTTTGGTCCAGACACCTAAGTCTATGGACCAAATAAGTCTATAGAAAGATCAGATTTTGTAAGGCGGACCCATTGCTTTAACCAGTCTTTTCGTACGGGAGGGCCCCTCCCTCCCGTGCAAGTAGTCCCGCTTACGGCGGGATGTTTAGTTTTTTAGCCCATCCTGCCGCATTCAGCCAGTAATATGAGCAGGATGCCGGAAGTCCCATTTTTTTCTTTACATAGAAAGAAGCGAACGAGGGAGGCGTTAATTCAAATGCATTTTTTTTTCTCTTAGGTAAGTTCGATATTTGTAAAAACGGTTGTGGCAACACTAGGTAATATCATGCTTGACCCAATATATTTCAGAAAAGCTGCCTATCCTGGCTTCGCACGGGTGTCATATCGTAGTTTTTTTATGCCTTGATTTACATTATTGTAATTTTCGTAGAGATCTCTAATTTCTTTGACAATAAAATATAGCCTATTAATTCTTTCACCATTAGAAAGCTGCATTATCGGGAGGTAATCCTCCCGATAATGCAGCTTTCTAATGGTGAAAGAATTTTTAAAATCGGTCCAGTAGTTTTTAAGTTTATTTGTTACATACAAAAATACAAATCTTTCCTCTTTATGGCACCTGTCCCACCAACAACGATGAGCGAGAAGCGAGTAGCGATTTATCGCTCTAGAAACGTACAACAGATGTATTTTGTAGATGCCGTCCGTGTAAACAACAGAGATGCAATATAGAGCGAGTACTCGTCGGCAGTGTGAACACTCAGCGATCAACTATTAATATCTGTATCTCTTTTGTTTACACGGTATCTACATAAGTATGTTCGTGTCTTGAGCGATAAAACCGCTACTCGCTCGGTCGGACAGGTGCCTTTAATCTATACTAATATTATAAAGCTGAAGAGTTCGTTTGTTTGAACGCGGTAATCTCAGGAACTACTGATCCGAATTGAAAAATTCTTACACTGTTGGATAGCCCATTTATCAAGGAAGGCTATAGGCTATATAACATCACGCTACGACCAATAGGGGCGGAGCAGCGATGAGAAATGTTGCAAAAACGGGGAAAATTTACACAGACGAAGTTGCGCGGGACAGCTAGTGTTAGGATTTAAGTGTTGTCCAACCCCCCTTACAGATACTATAATCACCATATAATTAATAGCTCGGGTAAATAAAAGGTTCGTACCTTTAAATAATTCACGCGATTAAGTCCCGAAATATATCTAATATAATTAATAACGTTTTGATACTTTGATATTAGCGTATAACGAAATGGTAATGGCATATATACGCCCCATTATTACGTTGTGACTATTAATGACGCTATGAACGTATGTAAGTACCTATACCTAAACAGTTTTATCTTACGAACGTAGGTATAATAAAACATAGTTGCAAAGCACTAATCATATCAAACAGTAATGATAGTTATTTGGTTCTACTTGTTTTTATTCAAATCCAACGAAATTGTTTAAGCGACCTTTCTTTTACTATTACTTAGCTGGTAACAATTCACCACTTTTTGTTTTAGGTACAGTATTAATATTATAATATTTAATTGGTATAATTGGTTTCTCATACCATAATGAAAATACTAAGAATGGGAAGTACTTAACACACACCTACTACTAGCTACAAACATTTACTGGGATAAAATCTACGCATTGCATAGATCTCTTTAATTAGAAGTTAATTGATAGATTGGTACTTGTGGAATTTTCCACAGAATAATGACACGCATTGTTTTAACAGATAAGATAAATCAATATATTAATAATGTATACTAATCTATATCTAAACTAATATATAGTTTTATTGAATGTATGGATGGATGTTTGTTACCTATTCAATCACGCTAAAAGGGCTCAATTGATCCGGATGTAATTTGGCAGAGAGATAGATTATAGTGTGGAATAGCACAGGCTACTTTTTAACCCGAAAAAATGTAAGTATCGTACCCTTTTACGGGAACAAATTTGTTGTTTTTTTAATTTCCACGCATGGTCGCGGGCACTAGTGATTTATAAATCCGAGCGTATGTAGATACTAGGTATGTATGTCTATTTCTTTGGTAGGTACACTCTACAGCCGAAACGGCTTGACAAATTTTATCAAGCGAGGTGACGTGGGATTCATCTCGGTTATTGGAGTGAGATAGGCCACATAGTTTTTCAATTACTTAATTTTAAGCAGTTGGAATTAAGTTTTTTTAATAATCCTTTTAATTTAAGGTACTGTTAAAGAAAGGTGAATGGTTGAATTTTGGTAATGATAGCATTGTCATTGGAATAGCAGTGTATTAATTTCCGCTATCGCTACCAAATTACGCCAATTCAGTTAAACATGGAAATGTTTACAAAACATGTAGAATGCCGATTCCGATTTCAAATATCGTCTGTAGCAGTCTCGCTATAGCCATACATAGCTACAGCGAAAGCGCATGGTAACATCTGTGAGGTCAGCACGTGAGTCATGTTTGTGTCCCACATTCAGATAACTGAGCAAATTAATGTTATTGAACAACAATATTTTAACAATAGAGGTATAAATGTCTTCTAATAAAAACTTACAGGCTTTGGCCTTTGTCCCGCGGTTTCGCACACGCGCCGAAAGTAATCTACTTGCTGTACCGCTTTGCTATGCATTATTCTATTAAATAAACTACCTACATTATGGTGAAGTTTCATCAATATCCGTTCAACAGCTTTTGCGTGTGAGAGTAACAAACCATGCCCATCTCACAAACTTTTGGATTTATAAGTATTTTTAGAAGGATGTGATATTCTGTCGTATTAAGACGGTAAGCTTCACGATAAATTCAGTAGGAACAAACATCCATCAATTTTCACATTCCTCAGCAACTAGCATTTATAATATTCAAAGGATTCTATATATGGTCATATTTATATTTGGTTTAATAAAGTACTAAAGAAAAGACAGATCCTGTCGATAGCGTTTACCGTAATTGAGTAACTCGAGGTGGTATCCGGTAAAGTGATTCCCATCATCAACATTTCATCATAATTCCCATCAACATTTGCATCTCCCCCCCCCCCCCCCCCCTCATAGTCGCCTAGTACGGCCTCATAGAAAATCACAGAGAGCTCAATGCGATTGCCGATTACTTAAATTTTATATTAATTGGTATAGGTACAGTATTCTCAACTACCAGCTAATAACAGAGAGGTAGTTAGTTCTGCGTAATACTTGTTATGCCATTTTTTGGCGATCACCGATTTCTTGAAACTTTATAATTTAAATACACTAACCTAACTTTTCACTAGTACCTGCGTGGCACGCAATACGTTTGTTTCACCGACCTAGTAAAAAAATAATACACCTACATAATTATGTCTACCGTCTTTTGAGACAAAGACTGCGAGTCGAAGTGTTTTGAGATTGTTGACAGAGACGAGGCAGGGCCGGATCTAGGTATGTTGAAGGGCGCGCCAAGCGCTATCAAGGGGCGCGCAACCTCTACCCCTGTAGCGCGTAGGTACTCACAATGGCGGTATTGGGTGAAACGAAATGTACCAACCGTAAGCAAGTTCTCAGATGCTGAATGACACTATCATCAAGTTTTTGCCCCGCCTCGAAAGAATCCTATATCCGCCACTGAGTCGAAGTGTAGGTATTTGTAGGTTTAGCAGTCTTTCGCGACCGGGATTTATACCTACCCTACATTTTCTTTAACATAAGCTGTATTTTTACAAAATATAAATAAAAAAATATCTATACCTACTACATATTTAGATTCATTTCTTATTACTCTTATATAAGAGCTTACTTCTTGTCTTTAGGCCAAAGACTACTAGACCTACCTATATATTCAAATTCGATACTACCAAGAACTGTCAGTGCAAGAACTACCAATGCGCTTTGTGAAAATTATCACAACATACTACATGATAAATCGAGTTGTTTTCATAATACCGAAATATCTTCTCTACTAATCTAATAATTTTTAAGATAATGCAATAAGGAACTTATTCGCCTATGCAATAAGGTACACATTTAAAAGCGAGCTAGACACGTCACTACCTACTGTACCGATTTACGCAACCTTTATCTTCATGCATATCTGCGCATCACACGCATTTTAGTGTTAACTGACCCTTGAACCGAGAACGCGATACCCCATATTTTAATACTTGGAAGTATTTCCCAAACACCTCATGATAAGAAAAACTACAAGATGTTTTGTTTTTGTGGGTGAGTGCCTAACTTCTAAATTCTCAAATGATTCCTTGACTTGATGCATTCATACATTTTTTTTATTTTTTTACAGTGACGCATAAGACTCATTGAACCCATTCAATTGCCAATTATACCCACCCCCTGCCCCTATCATGTAAATTATGTCGTATATGTGTCAATGTGAACCGGTGTTGAATAAAGTCACCCCTTTTATAAGTACGTTCGCAAGACAAGGGGCGGCTTGAAATAATTGTAGATCCGGTACTGGTAAGATCAGAGCTCAACAAGCACAGTTACTCTTTTGTACCAGAGAATTTTTAGCTTCTACAGTACGATCAACGTAACTAGGCCGGACTGAAGTAGGCGACAAGTGGTTGCGCAGATGCATTCTTTGGAAGTAAATGGTGACAGGAAGCGGGGGCCGGGGGCGGTATCTAAACCAAGAGGATTAGAGATGCGATTACGCATTACATTGTCACAATTAGTATTACTAATTCATGTTTTTTTGTGATTATTTTGGTAAAGAAATTGTTTTTCAAAGTTTCTTTATTATTTACAGTAACTGTTTTAAATTTAAACTCTTATGAACTCATTTAAATAGTGTTTTTATATTGTTGAATTAAAATGTTGTTAGTATTTTTAATCGATTAATCGTTTTCGTAAGTAATTTTAGGGTCTCATCTCTATGACATGCGCGAAAGTGATAAAAACCTAACTTCAATCTGGTCAAGCAAGATACGTTGATCGTACTGTAATTTGCAATCAAAACAGTAGCAAGGTGAATTAGGTACAGCCTGATATTACTAATGTTGGTAAACAACTACTTCTACGGATGCTTATAACTATACTCAAGCCGCGCACAATGTGAAATATTTACGAAAAAACCGGATAAGTGCATGTCGGGCCACGCACAATGTAGGGTTTCGTAGTCCGTACCCATCCGAATAATGCGGGTTAAGAAGTGGGTTGTGTTTCTTACTTACAACGTTATACCTACTTAATAATAATTTTCAATGGAATTTGTACGAAAACTTTGTTACTTCTCATTTGATCAGCAGTTACTTGTAACCTTGTAAAGCCTACTTAGCTGTGATAGTTTTCCTTTTAATTTCACTATATATGTTACTTCTGTGATTTTTTCACATACTCAATATCAACCACTTCATCATCAACATCAAGCGCTTTAAAGCTTAATATTTCACAATAATAATAATAGCCTTTATTCATTAATCTTACATCTTACAATATGGATACCAGTTCAAGAAGATTAATGTTGCTTCCCAGCATAGGCCACCCCTAAAGCTTGTCACAGAGTACAATAATGTGCCTTTCTTTTCCACGTTATGCCTGCTATACTTTTGATGTTGTCTTCCCATCTATGATGCTGTTCTTTCTTTTACCTTGTCTTGGTCACCACTCGGTAACGTCCTTGGACCATTTATCTTTTTTGTTCCTTATCATGTGGCCTGTCCACTTCTATTTTAGTTTTTTAATAGTATTTTTACCCCCATAACTCCAGTTTGTTTGCGAATTGTTTCTAATTTTATTTTGTTTCTTAGTTTCATATTGAGCATGCTCTTTTCCATACTATGTTGGCATGTCTCTAGTTTACATATTATGTTATGTTTGGTCAAGCTCCATGTTTGGCATCCTTATGTCATAAACGGTAAAATAAACAAATCATTTTTTTTTTCTCTTGGGTCTGAGTGGTATATGAGGGTTTTTCACGATTTCCTTGAGAGACCAGTATCTTTTCCAGGCAAGATTGATTCTATTGTTTATTTCCTTTGTTGTAAGGTCTTTTGAGGATCTTATTTGACCAAGGTATGCGTATTCGTCAACATACTCGATCGTTGTACTGTGATAGTGATTTTCTCCTTGTTTGTCATTAGTTTCGTTTTCGAGGTGTTCATTAACAGTCCCACTTTCATATACCAATTCGAGAATAATATTTCACAAACAGATCCCAAAAAATGGTCCCTCTAAAAATGGTCCTTTTAACGTTTTTAAAAGAGCTATCTAATGATACTTCACACAATGGGGTAGGTGAAAAAAAAAATCACATCCCCACTTATATAATATATAGGTGAGGATGTGATTTTTTTTTCACCTACCCCATTGTGTGAAGTATCATTAGATAGCTCTTTTAAAAATCTTGAAAAACTTCCCTATATTATAGGGAAGTTTTTCAAGATTTTATTCTTACACTTTGTCGGTGTAAGTAATATGTGTGTATCCATGCAAAATTACAGCCTTCTAACACAAACAGTCTCTGAGCTAAGCTGCGGACGGACGGACGGACGGACATGGCGAAACTATAAGGGTTATCCCTATTTCCCCTGGTCACGAGATAACTAGAGAACGACTTTACTAATTTAATTTGTTTTTTTTTTTGGTTTTCTAATACTCTGTAGAAGGTTCTTACGTAAAAAAATTACGAAATTTAATTAATTTTCCCAGTATAAATAAATTTAGTATATTCAACTTTCATTATACACAAATGACAACCCTAACTTTGACACTTTTGAGAGTTGTTGCTAGGCAACTTTGTTATTAAACATTTGTAGGAGTTGTAAAAATGGCGGCAGACTGACCTGTCATTATTTTTACAGCTCCGCGTTTAACATGTTGCACGTTTACGCGTTTAACATACTTGAAATACATGCAGTTAAAGTGTTGTTACAATAAATACTACTGGCAGAAATTAGCCTTTAAATAGGCTAGATTGCTATAAATTAAAGTAAAAAATAAAATCATTTCTTTATTATATATAATGATATATAAAAAAACAATACTCACAAGTGGGCCAATAGTCATTGTGATATATTCAATCTCTTTGGGACAAATTCTTGGATGTTTTTGTGGAGTATCAAAGACCAACAGTAGCCAAAAGACAAACCATATGACACCAATACCGCCGAATATGTAGAAACAGAGTGGCCAACCTCCCCAGAAATCCAAGGTACATAGCCAACCAGATATGGGCAATGTAATCACTGTTCCAATGTTTGAACCTGGAAAGTAAAGAATGAAGTTAGTAATGGTCTTTTTAACCAATTTCGGATGTAGTGGCCAGTCTCCCTAGACGCTACTACAACGTAGGAGATATCAAAGTGCACACATTTATGCACAGAGACAAAGGGCCCGATCTAGCCAATTGGCCGCTCCGGCCAAAATAGTTTCGCCGCCCTTTCACTATCACATTTTACCAAAGATGGGATGTTGTCAGTGCCGGCCCGAGCCCAGATCAAATTTTGGCGCCCCAATATAGGTAAAGTGTGAGTCGCACATACGACGGGGGCGGGGGGAGGGGTGCATAATTTCACCCGATACCGCCTTAGAGCACCTCGCGCGACGGGGCCCAGAGGGGTGGGTGCAAATCATTTTTCGTGCAGGTTCCTGGCGCCCTTCATTTTCGCCACTTTGGACAATTTGCCCGGCTTGGCCTGCGACATTTTCATAGTCCAACAGGACGGAAATCCAACACGGTCGGAGAGAGATACATTTATGGTCATCATTGATGCTTATAATATACAATGTTGACTATAAAATAAAATAAAATCCTGGCTAGAATGGAATAACATCCATGGCTGCAGCAGACACACGAAAGAATCGATTCCAATGTCCAAAAGACTAACTCACAATATCTTCAGGCAAACCAAAAAATAAAGTAACAGACAGCCCCCTATGCAGACAATGCATTGAGGCAGAAAAAACATCAAAACATGTGCTCACAGAGTGGAGCACTGTGGTGGACACAGCTCTTAGCATCTCCAACATCCCTCCTGGAAGCTTGCAGCAGTCTGGGCAGAGTTCTGGTGTTCTGGGAGTGCCTGAATTGGCTGGTGTGACAGATAGGTCAAAATGATTGATTCTATAGAAATTTGTTCAATGACCCTACATTTTACATTATTTGTAGGTACTTTACATAAAATCATAACAATCATCAATTTTTGTGTTTGATTAGATGATTAAAATATTATAAAGGTTTCAAAATAACAACAAACATCATTTTTCGGAGTATTTTAAGACACATTAGTGTTTACGCACAATGGCTCAATAAGGAGGCTAAGTGCGGTTTTTCTTGTTCCCCGCAGGTAAAACTAAGACACATTAGTGGCTGATTACTCGTAAGTAATTTATTTCGAATTTAGTTAGATACCCTAATAAAGAAGGAGTTGCTTTAGTGCATGCTATGTGTATTGTAGGGACACTGAACCAAGATGCTCATCAAAATTGTAATTTCAACTACTTAAAGATAATAATAAATTTATTACTAACCAGCATAAACATATGCAGCAAACTTCGACCTCTCCAGTGGTGGGATCCATTTGGCTAACATAGCATGCATTGCTGGGTAAGTAACACCTTCGGCCAAGCCTGCCAATGCTCGAACAGCAATGAAAAATATAATGTTTGTATATGCCGCAATTGGACTAAGAAGTGTGAATAATGCTGTGAATAATATTCCTAGGCCATACACCAGCTTTCCTCCATACATTTCTGCTATCCTTCCACCAGGGATCTAAAATGAGAAAAGCTAATTATATTATTTTATGTATACCCTCCATCTCTTTCTGGTATTCAAATATACCATTTATAGAGAGATTACATAATGTGACAAAGCCTGCACATTAGTGGCGGAGGGTCCTCAGAACACCAGTCATGGCTTCTCTTTGAATTCCAGTTACTTAATATTACAAGTTCGACAAACTGTGTCCAGCAAGATATATTTTTAGATGATGTATATATTTTAGATGATTCACCTCTGCTGTACATAATTCAGTAAATGTATGCAGTGAACATTATATATATAATATACTAGCTGTGCCCCGTGGTGTTACCCGCGGTTTATTAGCCTATGGGTTAATCCAGGGTGTCAGCCTACTCCATACAACATTTTATTAAAATCGCTCCAGCCGTTTAGATATGAATAAGTAACAAACATACACACTCGTTTACTCACAAACTTTCACCTTCATAATATTAGTGTGATTAAGCAAATTTGTGTTAAGTATATTTTCTTAACACATCTTTGCTTATGTAAAAAAATACAAATTTCTCACATTACTGCATATTTTGGCATCATCATTATGGTTTAGTTAATTAAAGTTTACTCATGAATTAATTATATACAACCTACATTCTTATAACTTATAATATATAGTAAGTTATGAAACATTTTAACTTATACTTATTATTTTTTTTAATTGGCTAGGAATGTGATTTAATTAATATAACAATCAATGCCCTCAGAATACAAAATTAGTATAAAACAGTTTTTATTCTACTGTACCTGTGTTAAAACATATCCATAGAAAAATGATCCTAGTACTATACTCTGTTGTTCTACAGTCCAGTTGAATTCTCCAGGTTTCTAAAAAATAGTACAACAATTAGTGATTTTACACTATTCAAATTTACTCCACAAAACTTTGTTCAAAAGTTTTTAAATATAAAATAAAAAAAAGTTTTTTAATTACTAAGATTGTTTTACTAAAGAATAAAGCCAGACAAGTGGGCAAATACCAATCTTAGTATAAATTTTACAGTTTAGGTTAACATAAATATTACATGGCTTTTAAAGCCAATAATTAAATTAATGTCCCCAATAAATTCTTGCCTTGCTACTGTTATCATTGCCAATATAATGCAACTGATTCTCCAATACATCTTTAAAAAGAAATAACAAAAAAAGTAATTCAAAATGCTGACAACTTCTTTGAGTAATACTTATTTCAGCTTACTTGTGGTATAGAAGTGTTGCTAGGCAGGCTTGCAGGACAAACATCAACATCATCAGAGTTATTTGAAGGTAACGTCTTTGTAGAATTGACCATAGCCACTATAGCTACGGACAAATTTACTCTCATGGCATATACACTGGCGAAGCCCAGGAAGCCCATAATGCCAAGCACTGTCCGACATTTGATCCATCCTGTTGTCTCCTCAACTAAAATAGTATGTTTAATTTTTACCTTTTGAATTATAATTAATTTGCTTATCAATTACTTGACCTACACATTCATAGTATTTCTAATAAAAGCAATGTATTTTATAACAGTTGAATTGGATTGTGTTGTTGTGCTTGTGATCTTTGGATAATGAAAATAAGAATACAAAAAGAATACCTGGCTTGTTCTCAACCAAATTACGGAGATCACTAGTAACATCGTGTTCTATATCCGAGTTTAATATCGAACTCTCTTCTATTGGCAATGACATTATAAATACTCAAATCAGCACAAAAAAAACATTACGCAAAGAAATCTTCAAATAAGTTTTTCCCTGTTATTGTTTTCCACACACAACAAACACAATTAAGCAAAAGAGGAAGTTATAAATCTGTAACACTGCACTCGCAGTATGACTCACGAATTACTTTTATGTTACACAGAGAATAACTATTTTGTTCGTAAACAAAGAAAATACACTAATTTCATGACAGATGAGTGTTACTGTCAACTGTCAATGATCAATCAACATCATCAACACAAAACAAAAGTAGAATTTGCCTAAAAACTCTTTAGTCTTTGGTGCTTCTCCCGTTGCGTTCCAGATAAACATTTACAACATATGAAACAGATTATATCATAAACCTTTGAAAATCTATGATTATTTTTTTAAGACCTTTTATCATGTAGTAATTTCATTGTTCCTCTATCATGGATTCATAATAAATAAATAGAGTTTTTTTGTAATTGTTGGTAAGCTGGTGCAGTACCAGTTTTAGACATATGTAATGTGTTATATGCATTGACATAAAGAACAGGACTGCGCCATCCATTTCAATTAAAAAGTAAATATTTACTGCAAAGCGTGAAAGAAAGAAAAATCTCATGCGGCCCTGTATCTTTGACAGGACAGATTAGCGTTGTCTCTTTCTACAGTACGATCAACATAACTTGACCGGATTGAAGTAAGGTTCTTATCAAGTTCTTATGCGCTTATTACACTACACTAAATCAGGGACCCTAAATCCTTAAAAAGAGCGGTGTAATAAGAGTTAGGGCCCTAATTCTCTAACAAATTTTCAAGGCCATGGTGACAGGAAGCGGGGGCGGAGGCGGTAACTAAATCAAGAGAATTAGAGATGCGATTACGCATTACATTGTCATAATTAGTACCTATTACTATAATAGTCAAAGAGTTTTTCTAGTAGATGAAATAAAGAAATTTAAGGATATGTCTTAATATGATCCCGCAAATAAATCTTGAAGTTGCGGAAAAATGCAAACGAGCATTTTCGTAGTCATGGCGTTCGTAATCGAACATATGTACGAACGAATAATCTACTTTATTTTGACCTGCGCTCCTGCTCACTGTGAAGTAATGGTTGTGCGCGGAAGAGCTAGGCCGGCGATCGTGTCGCTGTGTACGTAGCGCTAAATAAATAATTCTATCAGTGTAATGCTCCCGTAATACGTTAATACGTATTTCAAGTATATTTTACACACTAAACGCGGAGCTGTGAAAATAATGACGTGTCAGTTTGCTGCCATTTGATGTTCGACGCTAGTACACTCGTCATGAATGTTCAATTTATATGGTAAATCACATAAAATGAATATAAACGCTCCATAATCCGTTCCACACAGTTTTCGATTGTTGTTTAGACGCCCCTTTATCTCTTACGCTCTCAAGCAACAGTTGTCATAATGTAAGTTTGCCAGATTGAACTTGGCACCAAGTGCAGATGCATTTTTTGGAAGTAAATGGTGACAGAAAGCGGGGGGCGGGGGCGGCAACTAAGCCAAGAAAATTAGAGATTCGATTACGCATTGTCATAATTAGTATTACTAACCCATGTTTTTAGTGATTATTTTCGTAGGTAAATAAATTGTTTTTTAATCTTTATTTACTGTTTTAAATTTAAACTTTTATTAACTCGTTTAAGTAGTATTTTTTTTATTGTTGAATTAAAATTTTGTTAGTATTTAAATCGATATAATTAATCGTTTTCGTAAGTAATTTAAGGGTGGAATCTCTGTGCGCGAATGGGTTATGAATCTAACTTCAATCCGGTAACTTACATTGAGGCAACTCTAATGGAACGGGCGAAACCGCGGTCGTAGGCACGAGCTTTGTAAACGCACAAAGTATGAAATACTGAGACATAAGGTCACAACTACGTGTAGTGTCGTCAAATCATTTACTTTTGGTAAACATAAAAGTAAACACTGTTAATTAGTAAAAAAATATGGTAACTACGTCATAAAGACTGGTAAAAACATAGTTTATTTCGACTGTCTCTTTGGCGCGGTGGGAGTGTATCCGACTGTTACGCAAGAGGTAGTGGGTTCGATCCCCACTCATGTTTACTTATAACTTATAACTCATGTTTTTTTTTGTGATTATGTTCGTAAAGAAATTGTTTTTCAAAGTTTCTTTAGTATTTACTGTAACTGTTCTAAATTTAAACTTTTATGAACTCATTTAAATATTGTTTCTAAATTGTTGAATTAAAATGTTGTTAGTATTTTTAATCGAATAAACATAATTAATCGTTTTCGTAAGTAATTTTAGGGTGGCATCTCTATGACATGCGCGAAAGTGTTAAGAACTATCTTCAAACCGGTCAAGTTACGTTAATCGTACTGTACATCCAAAAAATTCAGCGCAACCACTTGTCGCCTACTTAGTCCGGCCTAGTTACGTTGATCCAACTGTAGGGCGTGGTAAATTTTGTGAGGATAAGGCACAGTACTGTTCTCTACTTCAATGGTTCTATGAGAATTATTATGAAATCTTTATTGTTTTTTATTGCACATTTATCCAATCGTCAAACCTCTGGAACGTAATTAAGTTTGGATACACTTCCTCAAGAAATAATGTTTTTTTATTAAAATGAATCGCCAGACGTGTTGGTAAACGCAAAACTCGAGAAAGACAGAACGAGTGTGATAGATATGGGATATATTAATGGCTATTTACATAGATAAATATCAATCGTAATAAATAAATTCAGGTAAATATTATACCTGTGTACTAAGGGATGAATATATTTGATGAATTTGTTTAGCCTGTCAATAAATCGTAGACATAATGACCACTTTAATAAGGAATCCTAAATATCACTGTAATGTTGTTAACTGTAGAATATGTGACAGTATTTGTACATTAGAATAACAGAATACGTTATGGCAGAGTAAATTGACATTATAGAAGTAGCTACAGGTTGTTTATATTATAACAATAGCCATGGATATGCAAGTAGCCATGTCTTTATGTCAATTGTATTTTTAGTAACCTGAACAATAATTTGTATCACGGAATAGGTTATGACAAAGTACAAGTACCTACTTACAGTTTATGTTGTAATTAACATGTAAATTACTTAAGATGATTATAACACATTATAAAAGCACCACACAGTATTATAAATGAATTAAAACAATAAATATCCACTGGTCACAAATGTAGGTACTGCTTGAAACGTCAAATATTGTTGTTGTGATATTTCACTTCTTATATGTGTGTTTTATCTGTGTAATAGTTTTATTATTATTCCTTTATTTAAATAACATAGTTCTGTGTATTAAATTATTTTATGGGTTAAAGTATAATAATTAGGAATATTTGCGAAGTACCCACATGTTCTTTAATATTCAGTGTATTTGTTCTATAAAAGGACTGACAGATTGTGATCGAGGCTCAGTCTGATTGCAACATTTGTGGATACAGGTACGATCCGATTCAGATTATACTTATTGCTGGTTCTTTTGTGCTGATATCCTATTATTGTGTATTATGTATAGATATTGACTAATAACAATATATTGCAATGTGATATGATTTGATGATTATTGCCTGGTGTGATACTTATCAGCTGTTCTACAGCGATATGGTCGTACATTGCAATAATGTTGTGAATTGGTTATGTTAGAAAGTATCTGTGGTATATTGTATTTAGGATGTATGAAATGTAGTATGGCAAATGTTTATTAGGAGACTGGCTATTATGAAACCTTTGATACAACTAGACCAAACAAGGTTGAAAATATATGATACTTGTCATTTATTCCTTTGTATTATTTACCTCCCTAATTTATTCTATTATCTATTGATACTATACTGATTGATAAGGTTAGATTGCAACTGATTGGGTATATGATCCAAATATCCTGACACAGTAGTAAGTGTAGTTCTACGATGAGTCGTAGTGGTCTACAATGAGTCGTAGTACTACTACGATGAGTCGTAGGTCTTCTACAAGGAGTCGTAGGACTTCTACGTAGTTCTACAATAAAAGCTTTAGTATTTTATTACAAATTGCTACGACCCCTATGTAAAATCTAACATCAGAAGTGGGATAAGTTCTCATTGGCCACATAACTAATACAACTGTTGTAAGTTTCAGAATGGTTACTGCTGCTTGGGATTGCTTCTTCCGAGTCGATCTGCAATATTGCTGGTGTTGCTGCTTTTACCACTTCGGTAACTACCAGAGCTAATCTACAACGCTGGCTGTTTTTTTTTTCCCGTGGTTCGCTCCCGATATTCCTCCAGTGGAATTCTCCTGTCCAGTAAAAAGCGGAGCAGAAAACATGGATTAAGTTTGAGTATGAAATACTCTGAGAGGTATTTAATATTATTTTTGTTTTGTTGAGGTAAATGTGTGAATAGTTGAGAAAATGAGAATAGAATCAAAATTGATTTTGTACTATGAGTTAGACTATATTAACATGGATTGAAGTTGAATTGCATATTGGGTTATCATAAATGTTTTCTCGTTGAAATGAAATTGAAAGTACTGTGACAATGTAATGACCTTTTACCCAAAAGTAAAAATAGACCGAGTATGAGACCATGACTATAAATAACTATATAATGATGTCAGATTGACCGAGCGGATTGATGACAATCGTGAGTCACTAAACATTTCTAATAAATTTCCGTATAAAGCTAATAGGCCAGTAGTACAAATTGACGTTCATATCGACTCAAGAAAAAAATTGCATTTGACAAAGACGTTAGTTTTACGTTTACCTACGAGTGTACTGGTGGATTTTGATTATTATAGTTAAATAATAAAACTAGCTTTGACAGATCGAATATTATGATATGGTTTGTTATGCAGTAACAGAATTCTTATTCAAATTAATTAATTTTGTTGGCTTCTTTTTAGTTACTGCAAACAAATTCTTTATGAATAAGTACTCAAAACGTTTAACAAATGCGGGATAAATCCCATCGCATATTGAGTTTATGTGATAAAATAGATGCCTCTAGATAATTTGATATCTAAAAATATATTTTGACATTTTAAGACTTTAGCTGACGAAATACAATGAAATGCCTAACTAATTGTTTTGTTAACAGTATAGGCCGATGACATAAACAATATACCTGACAATTAAATTTCTGTCACTCGATAGAAATACTCAATTGATGTTAAGGCAAATAAACCACCATCATATACTTTTGTTTGAAAAAAAAAAAAAAAATTTTTTTACACAAACAGTCTTCGACAACGACTTTATTTCTATACACCCGGCGAATTTCATTTTTGTTTCTTTTACTGTGAACTAATTATTGATACATTTCTTTTAATTGTATTTATTTCAATCTAAAAAGTTTAATGGCAATATTTAAATACTAAAAATCAATGGGATTTTTAGTTTGTTTGTGCACAAAAACAAACATTAGTAATTAATTTTCATTTTACGTCTGTTTTTCGATTTCCTGTTATGCTCTGAACTTGGTTACATGCTCTGAACTTATGTACATGTAAGATAACCTATAGAGTACATTTTGATAAAAGGATGTTTTGATAAAAGGATGTTTTGATAAAAGGATGTTTTGATAAAAGAATGTTTTGATAAAAAGATGTTTTGATAAATGGATGTTTTGATAAAAGGATATTTTGATAAAAGGATGTTTGATAAAAGGACGTTTTGATAAAAGGACGTTTTGATAAAAGGACGTTTTGATAAAAGGACGTTTTGATAAAAGGACGTTTTGATAAAAGGACGTTTTGATAAAAGGACGTTTTGATAAAAGGACGTTTTGATAAAAGGACGTTTTGATAAAAGGACGTTTTGATAAAAGGACGTTTTGATAAAAGGACGTTTTGATAAAAGGACGTTTTGATAAAAGGACGTTTTGATAAAAGGACGTTTTGATAAAAGGACGTTTTGATAAAAGGACGTTTTGATAAAAGGACGTTTTGATAAAAGGACGGTTTGATAAAATGACGTTTTGATAAAAGGCCTTTTGATAAAGAGGACAGTTTGTTAAAAGGACAGTTTGTTAAAAGGACAGTTTGTTAAAAGGACAGTTTGTTAAAAGGACAGTTTGTTAAAAGGACAGTTTGTTAAAAGGACAGTTTGTTAAAAGGACAGTTTGTTAAAAGGACAGTTTGTTAAAAGGACAGTTTGTTATAAGGACAGTTCGATAAAAGGACAGTTTGATAAAAGGACAGTTTGATAAAAGGACATTTGAAAAAAAAAGGACATTATGCGCTGAGATGCAATAGCAAACTGATTTTGATATTGACAGCTCCAAATGCTCTAATAATGAAATGGTTTTTTAAACATTTGAGTATTTCCATGCAATGATTGTAACTTCATTCATTGCTTTAATATTATTTTTCGTTCCTTATTTTTTTTAAATAGTAAAAGAAATGGTTAAATCTTTAGTACCGAAAAAAAAAAACGGTAAATGGGAAAAAAATATATCAAGATTTTTGTGTAAAGAACGGTTCAGAGTATCAAATAACTACCGAGTACATAGATTGATATAAATACTATATTGAGTACTCATAGAAAAAACACTGATATTTATAAAAAAAAAAAAAACATTTTGAGGGTTTAAACCCTTAGTCCAAAATTGCCTTTAGAAATATTTTGTATTTCCCAATTTTTTTTCTTTTTGCCAAGTATTACGGTACCGTACAAGAAAAAAAAAAACAATACAGGTGTCCATTGTAAATGTTTGTGTACCAAATATGTTGAACTAGTAAACTAGACATTTAAAATGCATAGTAGCAAATATGTTGGACTGGTAAAAAAGACATTTATGAAGCATAGTAGCTAATATGTTGGACTGGTAAACTAGACATTTAAAAAGCATAGTGGCTAATAAGTTGTATATTATACAAAACCGTTTTTAAGTGCAATGCTTGACTGTTCATACATTTCGATGATATTTTTGCTTTTATATTTGAATCCATTTTCGTTTATTATGTGATAATTAGTTTCTTTGGCTCGACACTAGGACTCTTTCAAGTCATCCCGTACACATGACTAGTTGCGTATTTGTGCAAGGTTATAGTAATAGTCCGCTGTATTGCTTATTTGCAGGGTGGTTTGATTTACTTTGCTTAAAAATGATCTCATTTAAAAATGGTTGAGTTTGATTACTCATTGTCACCGAGAAACTGGAAAAAAAAAAACAAAATGATTCCTACTATTTTATTTCTAGATCTAGACGCGTTTTAATTATCATTTGTTAAACCTTAACAGTTGTAAAAGTTATTATAATATACGAGTATATGCAAAAATTACGAATTTATAAACGACTTTGACTGAATATTCATTTGAGACTCGATCCTTGACTTTACGACAAAAAAAAAAGGGAGTCCGCTAGTCGGTCACTGCCCTGATGTTAGTCTGTAATATCACTGGCAGTGGGTGGTAGGACTAACATTTAATTTGTTGAACCTTAAGAGAAGAGTTGAAGTGCTCTCTATTTACGAGTATATGGAATGTTTACGAATTTTATCAGCTTTAATTTTGCCACTATTCTTTGACTTATAAACGACTTTGACTTAATATTCGTTTGGAACTTGATCCTTGACTTAATGACAAAAATTAGTCCGCTGGTCGGTCACTGCCCTGATGTTAGTCTGTAATATCACTGGCAGCGGGTGGTAGGACTAACATGTCAAGGCCAGAGGCTAATTAAACAATGTATACGCTGGTCGGTCCCTGCCCTGATGTTAGTCTGTAATATCACTGGCAGCGGGTGGTAGGACTAACATGTCAAGGCCAGAGGCTAATTAGACAATATATCTGCCGGTCGGTCATTGACCTGATGCTATACTGGAAGTCATGTGCGGCAGATGATAGGTATGGCATGTCAGGGTCAGAGGCTAGTATTTATATATTTACAAATGTGTGTGTATGTGTGTGTCTGTTTATACTTCGAGAGCGAAGTATAAGTCAGTATGGCCGTGATAGATAAGGGATATATTAATGGCTATTTACATAGATAAATATCAATCGTAATAAATAAATTCAGGTAAATATTATACCTGTGTACTAAGGGATGAATATATTTGATGAATTTGTTTAGCCTGTCAATAAATCGTAGACATAATGACCACTTTAATAAGGAATCCTAAATATCACTGTAATGTTGTTAACTGTAGAATATGTGACAGTATTTGTACATTAGAATAACAGAATACGTTATGGCAGAGTAAATTGACATTATAGAAGTAGCTACAGGTTGTTTATATTATAACAATAGCCATGGATATGCAAGTAGCCATGTCTTTATGTCAATTGTATTTTTAGTAACCTGAACAATAATTTGTATCACGGAATAGGTTATGACAAAGTACAAGTACTTACAGTTTATGTTGTAATTAACATGTAAATTACTTAAGATGATTATAACACATTATAAAAGCACCACACAGTATTATAAATGAATTAAAACAATAAATATCCACTGGTCACAAATGTAGGTACTGCTTGAAACGTCAAATATTGTTGTTGTGATATTTCACTTCTTTTATGTGTGTTTTATCTGTGTAATAGTTTTATTATTATTCCTTTATTTAAATAACATAGTTCTGTGTATTAAATTATTTTATGGGTTAAAGTATAATAATTAGGAATATTTGCGAAGTACCCACATGTTCTTTAATATTCAGTGTATTTGTTCTATAAAAGGACTGACAGATTGTGATCGAGGCTCAGTCTGATTGCAACATTTGTGGATACAGGTACGATCCGATTCAGATTATACTTATTGCTGGTTCTTTTGTGCTGATATCCTATTATTGTGTATTATGTATAGATATTGACTAATAACAATATATTGCAATGTGATATGATTTGATGATTATTGCCTGGTGTGATACTTATCAGCTGTTCTACAGCGATATGGTCGTACATTGCAATAATGTTGTGAATTGGTTATGTTAGAAAGTATCTGTGGTATATTGTATTTAGGATGTATGAAATGTAGTATGGCAAATGTTTATTAGGAGACTGGCTATTATGAAACCTTTGATACAACTAGACCAAACAAGGTTGAAAATATATGATACTTGTCATTTATTCCTTTGTATTATTTACCTCCCTAATTTATTCTATTTCCTATTGATACTATACTGATTGATAAGGTTAGATTGCAACTGATTGGGTATATGATCCAAATATCCTGACACAGTAGTAAGTGTAGTTCTACGATGAGTCGTAGTGGTCTACAATGAGTCGTAGTACTACTACGATGAGTCGTAGGTCTTCTACAAGGAGTCGTAGGACTTCTACGTAGTTCTACAATAAAAGCTTTAGTATTTTATTACAAATTGCTACGACCCCTATGTAAAATCTAACAAGTGCGTTACCCCAGCAGAATTTTGTCTCTTTTCAGAATATGAATGTTTTGGTACAGACGTGTAAACAAATGGTTATTAAGCTATTGCATAGCTTCTATCGCGGGCCTTGAGCGCGGGGACCGAATCCAGAAATTCCGTAACGAAAAAACCTCACGCTCCCCACTCCGACGGGCACAGCGGTGATACTTTTTAGTTTTGCCTTTTGCCATCTATCGATGAATAGCAGAACTTTTAATGACTTTTTTTATAATAGAAAAAAAACTTTTCTAAAAATTAAAAAAAATTTTTGGATTGATTTTTTTTTAAATTTCAAAAAAAAACATTTTTTTTTAAAGAAAAAAAGTATTAGTTTTGCCATCTATCGATGAATAGCAGAACTTTTAATGACTTTTTTTATAATTAAAAAAAAACTTTTCTAAAAATTAAAAAAAAAAATTTGAATTGGTTTTTTTAAAATTTCAAAAAAAAACATTTTTTTTTAAGAAAAAAAATTAATAACATTCTTTTTTTATAATAAAAAAAAAACTTTTTTAAAATTTTTTTTTTTTTTTTAATAGCTTAAGATGATAAAAATGCTATGCAATAGCTTTACCGCGGCAGTCCCCGAGTGCCACACATTTTTTTTTTAATTAAATTATTAATTAATTTGAGTAAAAACACGTAAAAGAAGACATCTAACTGACCAGGTGACATAATTCCACAAAAAATATATTGTTCAAAATGATCATTAACATATGTTTGGCTTTATTTTAAGTTGTTTGTTTTTGTGTTTCTAATTTTTCTGAAACACCTCAATAGTTGAAGGAACTAAGGCGAACGGAGGACCGGGTGTTCTAGAGTAAATTAAGAGTTGAACGATACAGGCTCATTGAATAATGAATTGACCATATATACCAAAAATAAAATGGGACCGAGTATTGATCCCTGAGGCACGCCCATACTAATTGGCGATCCAGACGACCTTACTCCGCCTATATCAATTATCCGCCTATATATTAAACCGATCTGGACATAAGGCATCCAACTGTAGTCGACAGCAAGCAAATCCAACAGAGCTCGAAACAGTATTTTAAGGGTCCTTTCATCAGCGCCCTGGTGTGCTCGCAATTCAGAAATCTATAAGTACCTGGAAATCCCAACTATCTCGGACGAAGTAAAACGATATTCATCCAACTACAATAATAATTCACCTAAACCCATTATCCAGTATGCTCTTGCAACCAAACCCAATCAGAAGACTCAAGAGAGGCGATGTGCTTCTTTACTAAGGGGAGATAGAGCAGTGGCTCTGTCTCGCCAAACCACAACCTCTAGCAACTTACCTGACTAAAGTCTATGTGATTGATGTGAGCAGGTGTATAAGAAAAAATAAAATAAAAAAAATTATTGTTTTAAGTATCTTGGATAATGTGTTCATTTACAACGCTGATGCGCACACGTTCGCCTCGCTCTAGCGTCTAGAGAGCGCGTGATAGGGGAAATGCGTTTTTTTTTTATGTGTGGTGTTGAGTGTAAGCCGTTAGGCTATTCACACCATTGCGCGGGCGTGCGGCGAGCGTATGCTCCTAACCTAAGTATACCTACGTACACGTACAAAATTTTGTTAGCGAGACTAACGAAAATTTTACTACGGTTATATGAGTGAGTGTGTGTGCTGCATGTACGGAGGGCGTCCCCTACTAGGTGTAACGGGCCGGCCCGGTTGAGTAGTGACGCGGTGACGATAATATACACACATCAAAAGTGTCTAGGGATCAACATATATTTTTGCAATAACTTTTCTCCTGATTGATTTTTTTTTTTTATTTCTTTAAGGATTCATCAAATAAAGTGTTTTCGTTTGTCACAGTAACGATAAACCAAGTCACCTTTGCATTAATAAAGAAATTTGCCATTTTCCTAATAAAGGGATTTTTGACATTTGAACCACTAACATTAAAGTTCGAAAAAAAGACTGAAATAACAGTTTTCTTTAAAATTTTATTGGGTAACTTAAACAATTAATAATCCGTGTTTCTACCGCGAACACTAACAACACAAGAACATCGGTTTGGCATACTCAAAATGAGTTCATCCAAATCACGCTGTGGAATGGCCGCCCATGTTCGTTGCAACAACAAAAAAAGGTCTTCTTGCGACTGGATACCCTCCATATTCGGCAGAGCTCTTCTCTGTAGCATATCCCATGCATGCTCAATCGGGTTCAAGTCTGGCGACTGAGCAGGCCAGGGCAGGACATTGATGTTAGCTGCGGCGAGAGTCTGTCTTACAACTCTTGCGGTGTGCGGTCGTGCATTATCATGCATTAACTGAAATAAGGGACCGATTTGCACTTGTAGAGGAACGATGACGTCTGATACAATCGTCTCAGCATAAATTTGAGCGTTGAGGTTGCCTCTGATCCAAATCAACTCAGTTCTTCCGCCGATCCGAATACCCGCCCATACCATGATGGTTCCACCACTATAAGGATGGACTTCCTGGCAGGATTTTAATCGCTGTTGGCGTCCAGGGGTTCTCCAGTGTCGTATACGTCTTGTATCCGGTCTCATACCAAAACGAGACTCATCAGAAAAGCACACGAAACGCCATTGTTCTTCTGCCCAATTTCTGTGTTCAAGAGCCCATTGATATCGAATCCTACGATTGTGCATTGCTATAGGTGGTACCCGTAGCGGTCTTCGGGAATGAGAGGTTCACTTCATGCAAGCGGTTTCTGACTGTTTGGTCGCTAATTAAGTTCCCTGAAGAGTGATGAAGCCTCACGGCTAACATCATGGCGGTTATTGTTGGACCTCTTCGAGTTAAGTTTTGAATGTATCGGTCTTGTCTCCGTGTGGTGCAGCGATACCGTCCTCCATGGCGCTCAGCCACGGTACCAGTGCTTCGGTAACGTGTCCAAAGTCGACTGATAACACTCGGACTTGTATTCAGAGCTAAAGCCACAGTACGTTGCCGGGAACCAGCTTCTATCATTCCCACGGCTCTGAGCATTTCTTCCCTGCTTAAATGACGTCGCCGCTCCATAATAACGTTGGTTTTAATCAGTAGTAGGGAAACAGTAGCACTAATAATGTCTTCAATGCGTTGTATGTTTTTATAGGGAAAATATTGACAGCTGATTTTCATCTTTTACTCGAATTTGATTCACAGTTCCTGATTCAAATTATGAAATGCACCAAAAAGGATCCATATAAATTTATAAAATCATAAATTTATTACAAAGCCACATCTCAATCTCAAGAAATCCGCATAAAAATGCTTGATCCCTAGACACTTTTGATGTGTGTATATATACTAGCGGCCCGTCCCGGCTTCGCACGGGTGGGCATGGGATCCCTATTTTTTTTAGTAATTGCGACTATAATTAAAGATCTAAGTTATCCTATCTCTGAAGTTGGACCAAACTGCATATTGCGTGCAAATTTGAACGAAATCTGTTAAGCGGTTTAGGAGTCCATCGCGGACAAACATCGTGACAGGAGATTTATATATATATATATATATATATATATAGCCGTTTCAAATGAGAAGATAATCGTGATCGCGACAACTCTGTACTCTGTACTTGTCAAAATTGTACCGCTAGCAACAAAAACTCCTAAGTCGGGTAAAATACGTAGGTACTTATGTGTATTATGGTAATGGAACGGCCGTAATATTTATTTTCTTTCAACTATGTAGGTATCTACCTAACATGTTTCTTTAATAAAATATTATTAGTATTCTTTATTATTTATTAAACACCAAACAGAAAAAAGTAAATAGGCAAAATATATGAATATTCTACACTTTAGTGGCCTTTTAGTCAGACGCAATATTTTTTTTAGCTAAAACGTAAAAAATAGTAAAATACAGTGTTTATTTATAGTTCATTAGAGTAGGGTTGGTACTTCTGTGTAATACTAATGACACCTTTTTACAAATCATTTCATTGCTGACCTTACGTCATACAATGAAGTTGCAGTAGTAATGCGAAGCTAAATGTCATCATGACAACTCATTTGAAACGCATAGTAGATTCCAAGCCTATGATTCCGAGGAAGTGAGTGAGGGAGAAGCGCGGGAAACGTTCGAATTTAGCGGTCGTATTTTTTCATAATTTTTTTTTTTTTTTACTTCAATAAATTTAGGGATCAGTATAAATAATATTCATATTTAGTGTATATTTTATAGTTTTATTGTCTAGTTTCTGTAGTTGGTGAGTTTTTTTACATGTTAATTAATGAAAATGAGCCACCTGACCCGGGGAGCTTTGTTCCACCGGCGGTAAATTTTGTAACAATTTCCTCACATGAGTCAGGGATGGAAACGGATGGATCTCTAAGCAATTCAGGTGGACGTAAACGAACAAGGCAGAGCAAAATTTGCAATAAATGTAACATGAAAAAAGGAAGCACAGTAGGGCAGTAGACGGGAAAACAGGGTGTATTTGCGCGGATAGCGAGTCAAGTAATAATAATAATACCAGCTATCTTTCTGTACCATATGAGACTATCACAACTATCAACCCACAGACGATTCAATTTCCAACCATTTCGGCGATAACCTCTAGTGGTCCAGATCGCCAGGGTTTTGTGCCAGGACGGCAGGCAAGGACTAGTTATGAGTCCACAGATATTGAACATTGTTCATGTCCAAAAAGAAGCCAAAACACCTGATGATGGAACCACCCTGCATCCAGTTTCATTTGGCATGTTCTTAAAACAAAATACCTTTATTAATATAATTAACGGCTCCATTAAAAAAATAGGTAGAAACAGAATATCTTTTGCATTCTCTGATTATCGTGATGCCAATTTATTTATTAGTAGCCATAGCTAAGTTCATAACAAGCTAAAAGCCTTTATATCATCTTTCCATGCGAATGGGCTTTGTCCGTGGTACCCCACTATCCAATGCTAATGCATGCTACTGCTGCCGTTTTGGGCACACCAAACTACAGTGCCGATCAAAACCTAAATGCTATAAATGCGGCTTTGATCACAGAGGAGATATGTGTGATTTGGGAGAGGAGAATGATGCTGTTTGTTGTCATTGCTCCGGGATCCATTTTGAAGTTAATAAATCATGTCCAGAATTTGTACCGTCCAGCCACTTTCCGTGATCCTTTACCCAGTCAGGGTCCCCTACATTTAAATCTCTGTCGGTACTACCGGCATAATATCTCTGTCTACTTTGCGCTTCGCGTACTCTCGACTCAATTTGCCTATCCTCCCTAAGCAAGTCTAACTTTGTTCTTAGGCACCTACGTTGTAGTAACATAGCTGGTGACACACCAGTAGTACTATACTCTACATTCCTATACATCATTAAGTCTGTCACGCTGCATCTATTTCAACCCCATCCGTTAATTACTTCTGGATAGCCCGCTTACACAACTTGACTGCATTTTCCATACGCTGCCGAGAATGTTACTGTAATGCCATTATTGTCCATAAATGCCTGATACTCTCTGCTAGTAAAGGGTGGACCGTTAACAGACACTATTTCCTTAGGTAACCCAAAACGCGCAAACGTAGCACGTAGCACGTTTATTACCGAAGTAGCTGTCGTTCTTGGCATTAAAAATACTTCTAACCACTTACTAGTGGAATCGATAAGCACTAAAAAGGTTGCCTCGAAATGGACCTAAAAAATGTACATGCAAACGCGACCAAGGTTCTGGAATAAAAGGCCATGATTGTGGTGGTACTTTTGAAAAAATTAAGCAATCCCTCTTTGACGTTTGACAAGATCTGATGGCGGCTTTTTACTGTTCTTTACTTTTTAACAGTTCTTTGCTTCAATTTTAGATGCCAGATTACTAATCTAGACATTATTTAATCAAAGGTATGCATGTATACCTATTTGATATATTTCTTTGGCACGCTCTTGAGCCTAAATGGCTTGATGGATTTTAGCTTGAGAGGTATCGTTAGTTTCGTCATATGTAGTTGTGAGAGTAACACTGGGACCCTACATCAAAATAAGAAAAAAAAAAACAAAATGGGGGATTTTTGGCGAAAATATGTCATCAGTCTGGCTTTATTGTTAAAACCTAACACCCCCACTCCGCCTACCATGTAGCTCGGCCGAGCGTTCGCCTATCGTATATGTTTAGGGTACGACTGTACGAAGCTCGCACGGATCGAGACGAGCTGCTCCGAAATGTAATAAAAAAAAAAAAATTGTTTTAAGTTGTTAAAAAATGCTATGCAATAGCTTAACCGCGGCAGTCCCTGAGTGCCACACTTTTTTTTTATAAACGCTTGCCTTTTTGACCCGCGATGGCGTCTGACGTTTAAATTGTCGGCGGCGGTGGCGTAATCGGCGAGGGTGTTAAAACCTTAAAAAATACCAAATCGAGCCACGTCTTATTATCACCACTACATTTACTTTTATGAATAAAATAACAAGACATAACTAAGTAAAAAAAATATTTTCGGTATGCGAAATTCGCGAAAAATGTTTAGACATTTTTTATGATACTCTAAATATTTTTTTAAATTTTTTTAGCTTATGATAAACCGCAGTCAGATACTAGGAATTTCCGAGCTCGTAAGAAATTCTTCTTCGTCGATTCACTCATGGGAGAGCGGTCGTGGTCAACATGTAGTAGTCAGATATCAGGCAACTGCGATGCGCGTGCTCATGCAAGGGCCGCCCACTGCTGATTTAATCTGGTCTGTCCATCGCATGGGCGCCCTTCCGCGTTCTCTCGTGCCTTCAACCTTTCCTTGTACTTACGACAAGGCGTTCTATGAGGTTTTTCCATAGTGCCCAAAGAATTTTAATTTTACTAGCCTGGACTACGTCTGTTACGCGCTGCTTGATACCGAGTGACTGGAGTATTGATGTATTGGTGCGAAACGATGTCCTCTACTCACCAAACATTTTTCTCCAGCCACCACGTTCTAGAGTGTCCTGTTTTCTTTTTGTCGGTCTGTCTGAGCGTCCACGTTTTAGGCAGCGTACAAAAATTTGGGGAATACCAGTACTTACTCGGATAAGTCGTGTTTTTGTGGCTTTGGTTATATTGCGTTTCCTCCAGACTTTTTTCAGCTTGTCCATAGCAGCCATGCGTCGCTTGATTTCATTGTAAGAAAGCTCCCGTGGTTTGAGATTAGAGCGAGGCGAGTTGTCGTTGGCACGGTCGACAATCATCATTTTCGTCTTACTTCTGTTTATCCTCAAACCAAATGTCGTGCTGACACGTTCCATCTTGCACAGCAACTGCTCCATGTTGCCAATTCTAGACGCGAACAGTGTGGTGTCATCCACGCGGATGACACCACACTGTTCGCGTCTAGCACCAATCTAGGCTACGCAGCCTAGATTTGAAATCTTCCCATCTACTATCGAACTACTATCATATACACTGTCCTTCCAGTCTTCGAGGATAATTCGCATTATCAGCTCTGTATCTATACTCATATTATAAAGCTGAAGAGTTTGTTTGTTTGAACGCGGTAATCTCAGGAACTACGGGACCGAATTAAAAAAAATCTTTTCTGTTGGGTAGCCCATTTATCGAGGAAGGCTATAATTATATCATCACGCTACGACCAATAGGAGCAGAGCAGCAATGAAAAATGTTACAAAAACGGTGAAAATAGTGAGCTAGTAAATAATAAACTGTAGTGGCGGAATGATGCATCCTTGACGAACGCCTGCACTGGAGAGGTGGCGTACTATCGAATGAATTATTCGATAGTACGCCACCTGTTTTAACTGCCACTGTTTCGTTCTCATAAAGGCATCTCAAAAGGTACAAGAGATGCCTAGGTGTACCAAACGCCTTGGAGAAGTCGACAAAGCATATAGGTATATGTGGGTTGGATAATTGTCGACGATTCAGCCTTCCTCGATGGATCACAAAGCCTCCCGTTGCTCGCCTTTGATCAAGAATGCGGGTTGCTTTTTTTGGCATAGTTCGATGGACTCCTTTGTCGAAAATGACTTTCGAAAAACCGCGCCTTGATACATTAAAGGTCTTTTGAGGAGTGAGAATGGACTTCTCGGTGTTGATTCTCCAGCCTAGTGTTTGCAAAAAATGGATTTTGACATGTTCGCGAAACGTGTCTGCGCTTTGATTTGCCAAGAAAAAGTCTACTCGACTTTTTCTCAAATGCGTTTGAGCCATTCAATTCGTAAGTATAGCGAAGGTTTTGGGAGCTGTATTAAGCACAATCCCCGAAACCTTCGCTATCCCATTTGGGTTGACCCAAGCGGGAGACATTGACCCAAATGGAAGGCAAGTCATTTCTAGAAGTTGTTGGTTGTAGAAAGCGTCTGTGAACCTTGGTAATGTTCAGATGGAAATATGCTTGAGTCAGATCTATTTTGCACATCCAGTCTGAAGGCTAAAGAAAGCCCGGTACACGGTACATGTTTATCAAATGGAATTTTTCGGCTATTAGGTACTCCCACCAGACTCATGCTCTATATTTAAATGAATGTGTATATCTTACCATGTTCTTATACTTACCTGTGTTAGGCAAATAAATGAATCTGGATCTGAATCAGAAACATTGGTGGTACAAAGCTCGGAGAGGGTTGAGCTATTTTTAAAATGCCTTGTAATATCATTTTCTCTATGATTACGGACATTGTGGCTCTCCGGCGGGGAATCAAACCCCGGTTTTCCATGTGACACGCGGGGATACTGACTACTATACTACAAAAAGGCATTTGACATTTGGAAAAATGAGAGGAGGTATTCGAATAAAATGTATGTACAATCGGCCTACTCGGCGGTCGTACACCTCTAAGACTATAATGGCTTGCGAGAAACGTCCGCTCTCTACGTAAACGCACTCACACAGGAACATCTACGCCTTATCGGATGCAAGGGGGCGGGGTCCTTGTTTTTTTTAGTGCGTTGCGTTGTTGTTGGGCATATTTCGAGCCGATTAGAAGATTGTAAATACTATTATAGGATTGTGACTTTTGTTGTAAGCGCGCTTTTTGTAGTTGCGCGAAATAACAATGAATTATTTTATTGTAATACATACAAATCTACAATAATGTTATAAATAGTTTATATTGTATATTTATTCGTTTGTGTTGTTGAAAAAGTAAAGAAGTAGTTTAAAGCTTGGAGAGGAATATAGTATATTTTGCCTCAATACCATTATACATGTGAAATTGTGGACGGAGTTGCGGGAAACCGTTAGATTTTAATATTTTTTTAAATTACTTTTTGATCTGTAGTCTATCTTTTGTATAAATATGAGTTAGTAGAGGAGTTTAAAACTAGTGCCTGTAATTTATGACCTATTTTCGTTGTTTTATATTGTGCGTATGTTTTAGTATGATTCTGTTATGTAGGTTCATCGAAAATATTTAATTTAATTTTTGTAAAATTATTTTACATTTTTGAATAATAATCCATACTAAATAATATTATACGTGTGAAAGTAACTCTGTCTGTCTGTCTGTTACGCTTTCACGCTCAAACAGCTAAACCGATTTAGATGAAATTTGGTACGGAGGTATATCGTATAAATCGGTTCAGCTGTTTGAGCGTGAAAGCGTAACAGACAGACAGAGTTACTTTTAAATTTATTATATTATAATAAATAATAATAATATAGTATATATAGTATATAGTAATAATAGTAAATATAGTAATATAGTATATAGTAATAGTAGGTATAGTATGGATTTTTCAAATATTTAAGTTATTTAAGTCTTTATTTTGGCTTGCCCTCCGTAGGTATTTAAGAGGTAGTTCAACTCATCAGCAACTATGAGTTCAATGATTAATCTATACTTAAATATAGTATGTTTGTTTGAACGCGATAATCTCAGGAAGTACTGGGTAAATTAAAAAAATCTATTACTGTTGGATAGCCTATTTATCGAGGAAGGCTATAACATCACGCTACAACCAATAGGAGCAGAGCAGCAATGAAAAATGTTGCAAAAACGAGGATAATTGAAGCAGACGAAGTTTACGGGTCTTCGTCTGCTTCAGTCAGCTAATATGCTATATATAGTTGTTCCCAGTGACTCCGCTTGCGTATATCTTGATTAGAGTGATAAGAATCCTACGTCCTTCACCTATGCTTTAAAACCTATATCATTTTGTAAGTTCTTTGTTTAAGGTGTTTTTTCTAAATTTAATTTCAAATAACCATTGGATTGATTTAACGAAATAAAGATATTTGAAATTTAAAATTTAAATCGGGCTAGTAACTTCAGGGTAAACCTCTACATACAACTTTAACTCTTTAATATTAATAGTATAAGTATGGTTTTAATTCAGCGAGTTATATTTATAACCACAGATTATTTTAATATAAATTAATGTATTACCTGGAATGAGGGCAAGAAATAAAGAAAAGAGTCAATTGTTTTATTAATTTTATGGATCAGTCAAACAATTTCATAACACATTTGTGCATATATAAATCATTTAATGAAATGATGAAAAAATAAGATGAGGTATGCAAACTAAACAATAAGCCAAAATCATATTAGTTAACAATAACGATATATTTTTTATATTATTAAATTATTATTTTATCATGCTATATAGTCATCAAAGTGCTTAATTACCAATTACTTCATTAATAAATATTATATTAATAACGTCTTAGTTAATGAAAATAGTCAGTTTCATTAAATTAAGTAACAATGTATAAATTATTAATTATCTCAGATGCTAGCTTATATTTATTACAGTAAAATAACCAAAAAGTTTAATTTAGATTACAATTTAAAATAATTACTAACATTTAATTTCAATATAATCCATTGGCTCTACCGTCAATACTACTACTGTGCTGTTAACAATAATTCGTCCTCACATTCAGACTTCCGGCTTCACATTTCTGGGCTTGTATCTAGTATTTACAAGCCATAAGTTCTGACGAATGTGTGCACTTGATTTAAAAAAAAAGTGTCTGAAAATTTTGCGTGTGGTAAATCAAAATCTGTACTCGCGAGCGAAACGCACTCTTGCTTTTTGTAGTTCTTGTCCTAATTTTTGTAACGGAATAATGCACACATTTCTTATAGCCTGCATGCCGTAGTCAAATAGTCTAGCGAACGTCGACGTCTTGGTAAATGGCTGCACTTCGTATGTGCTGACCATTTGCGTTACGTGATCCGACGTTAAGACAGTCCTCCTCAGCATCCCACTATAGCCAACGGCACGATGTAGCTCTCTGAAAAAAAATACGAAGTTAAAATAAATGTTTAAAAGATCTTCGATACCCACTCATTAAGAGCTTGAATGAATGGAACAGTCAGACAAGCACATTTTTAAAAAAGGTGTTATTTTATTATACCTAATAGTATTTCTTTACAAATCAACAGACAATGAACGAGTTGTCACTGATAAAATTAGATACTAGTTCTTAAAAAGTTGACATATGATTGAAAATAGAATAAGCGTTAATATGAGAAGCTACCGACTGCGAAAACAAATTCGCATGCAAACTATTTTCAATTCTATGTAATTGATTTTAAAGATGATAATTGCCTTAATCGTTTCCAGTTTTAGTACATTTATTGTGCGTAGGTATCATGAACCTATTTTTTCGGCAAACATATTTATGGCACCTGGAATTACCGAACCGTGGGAAAGCAAAAACTTATTGTATGCAAACTATTTTCAGTTCTTGTGTAACGATTTAAAGACGATAATTGATTAAAGGATTCTCAGTTTTACAACTTTTACTATGGGGATCATTTAACTATTGTTTTATCAACACAATATACGCTTTATGATTTCTAAAATTTACTAAAGCGTATGAAAGAAAACAATTTATTTTGACAAAAGTAGTTTAAATTAATTAGGATTTTCAATACTTTAAAAAAAATTACATAATTTATTTTGTTTAAACATAAATATTTTAAAAAGAGTTATGCATAACATCTTTAATGTGAGAAAAATAAAAATGAAACACCATGATTTAATAAGGGTGGATTTAAGTATGAATCATAGAAAAAAAATATAAGTGTATAAAAGCACGAAATTCCTACTCATCACATTTAAGTAGAGACAGCCTTTTATATGTTGCCACTCGTTATACAAAATAGTTTTTGTTCCGATTAGTACTACGTTTCGTTATTATATTTCAGATTAATTGAACAAGTGAAAGTCTAGTTCCAAGAAGTTCATCTTTAAAAAATATACGAATTACCAAGTGACTCAGAACACCATGTTTAAAGTAAACTAAATGTAAATATTATTGGACATCAAAAAATGTAAATGAACTTTCACTTTACATTGATTTATGAAAGAGACATTAACGGCATATGAACTTATAATAAATCATTTTTAATATTATTTATTTGTTGAAAATCATAAGTAGTCCTATACCTATGTATGATAATATGTATATATATATATATATATATATATTAATTATTTATATATAAAATAACTTATATTCTTATAATTTCGGTAGTAAATTAGTAGAATGATTTTTCGACAATCATCGTCATATTTGAATATATTTCATAAAATTTTAATAAACTAAGCACTCAATTCTTTCTCACCCATTGCACCGTCTATTAACAAAAACGATTTAGTAGTTATCGTTTTTTTTAATTATATACGAAATAAATACATTTCACTACACTACAAAGTAAAATTAAAATAATAAGTTTATATAAAATATTAGGAATAAATAACTGCGAATGATGAAACAACTAATCCTAATGTCTGCCATTATCATTGAGAATATTATTATATTATATCAACGAAACAAACCTTAGCTATGAAATTAACCATAGTCTTCAGAAATATTGATTATATTATTATTTGGTCTCCCCCAATTACTTTTTAACCAATAGCCAATTCTATTGTTAAACATTATTAATAATTATTGTAATAAAATATAATTTGAATTTGACTTACCGTAACATTTAACTCCAGCGATATTTGGTAAAGGTTTGTCCTGTATCCTTGGCCATGAAGATCCAAAATTTGATTCCCGGTTTAAATTTCGGTTAATTGTGAAGACTCGCAGAGGTCAGCAAGAAAGCACCAAACAGTCCAATAAAACACAGCCACCATAGGTAAACAGATCAAGAAGAAACGGTCCACTAATTCACACCACAAGTCAACGAGAGTTCAATCAGTAGTTTTGGGGTCAACAAAATGGCAAGATATCGGAATCCGTAAACAGAACAAGTCGTGAGCAAAATACAGTAAACACGCGCGCGTCATCATACAAGGAAGTGCAAACTGCAACTAAGTTAACAAAAATGTTTTATGTTCCCGTTCCCACACCTTAGCCCCGTCCTAATTGGTTGGAAGTAAAATGTGGGAGTGGTTTTTGCATTTGTGTGTGTGACCGAACCGTTGTGAACCGTTCATAGTAAAAGATTTTCAGGTGGTCGAGCATCAAGTGGGCCGATTGTACCTATGCGATAACCTTGGATTAATTTTATAACAATTTTCGGTGGCCCCATATTTTTCTATTGAGTGTGGTAAAGTGCTAACTGACTGGCCGAGAGTCAGTGTAATTGTTTTGGTTTCCCTTGAAACCTTTGTTAATGGAACGTTCTCGTTTGCTTCCATGTCCGGGCCGCGGGCCTCGGTTATGAAAGGAGCTTCTTTCGTTAATATTGTGGTTCTCACTTTGAAAAAAATGGCTTTAGTATCTAAAGTTATGATAGTGTCCACCAGTAGCGAAGGATTTAAAAAAAACTCTAGGGTAATCCGACACCATATATCTATCTTGATGGACACGGTTCTTTGTACCTCAAATATTATGTAACTACAATTCAAAGGGAACCCAAAAAGAATGATGTTCAAGGACCCTCCGCCACTGGTATCCACCTCGCAAGAGTGGATCACAAGGGTGCGTAGAAAGCACTGTTCATAACAAGTATAGTAAGTTCCACGCGATGGAATGGTCGGTTTTATAATGCCTTGCCCCTGCGAGAGGCGGCTATCGAAGTGATTGGATTTCAATAGCGAGAATTCATCTTTTTGAGATTTAAAAGGGTTAAGACTGCGAATCCCATCGCCTTTTTCTAGAACAGCTGTTAAAGGTTCCGAATCGAATATGTACGAAGTGGATGGTGGTATTATGTTCAGCGTGGCTTTAACCAAAAAGTCTCTAACTTGAATTTTCACAGATTCTCGATGCATTTCTATAGTTTCAGCGCGATAGCCGCAAACCAAATGTAGAAGAATTGAAATAATTATTTTAATGTTGGTACCTACTTAAATTTTTATGTAATAGGTATGTAAATAATTTTACGTTAGTATTTAGCCCAAAGAAGAATGGTTTGGATAGGTACCTACTATCAAATTATTTATTTTCTTATAAACACTGATTCCTCAGTAATAATCAGGTCGCGTAAGGTACCTATCGTATATTTTTAACTTCGCATTTGTTTCAAACGCTACGAGACCTGAAGTGTGATTAGATATAGTTATTTTGTGTAGGTATCAGACTATTTTGCTTCTGACCACGAAGAACTTTCTAAGTGTTGGACCTGGCGTAACATTTTTAAAAAGCTGTCAGGAGGCTCTTTCGGCTTGGTCTCTATTTCAAAAGTAAAGTTAGCACGTTGTCGTAACTCACTAACTGAACATTGTTCGGTTCGTACCTTTAAATAATTCACGCGATTAAGTCCTGACATATATTTAATAATGAGCATTGTTCATCAATTGAATCATACTGAGCTTAAAGGTCACCACCGCTACCATCTGTTCAAACTGATCCATCAATATAGCAACATTGCTATACTGATGGATCAGTTTGCATAGATGGTAGCGGTCAAGATAAAATCGCAAGGCTGACAAGCAAAGCCATGCCGATCCCAGGCTACTGCTTAAAGGTCACCGCTACCATCTGTGCAAACTGAATTGATGAATTGAAAACCAAATTGATGGATCAGTTGTTTATGGTAGCGGTCCAGATAAAATCGCAAGGCTGTTAAGCAAAGCCATGCCGATCCTAGGCTGATAAATTAGTTCAAGATAAGAATGAATTAATAAATGTTGAACCTATCAGATTTTTTATGAAACACCTTTTCACCCGACTGTTGCCGACCGCAGCCTTGCGATTTTATCTGGACCGATGACAACAGCATATGGGTTAGTACCCGCAACAAACCTCTCATTCGAGTTCATTTACTGAAAACGAAAAATTAATAATGTATTCTGCATTCAAAGTTTTAAACTATCCCCTTTAAAAAGGACTGTTAAATAAAATTATTAATAGCGATTATAAAAAAACTTAAGAATAAATAAAAAACCATTGTTACAGATTCAAAAGTAAATCACTTTTATACTGGTAGAAGAATAACAAATTTATAAAAATAAGTACTATATCCGACCGAAAAACCGTTAAAAATATTTATCAAGCACTTACTAAGTTTTTAGGTACTAACAAACCTCCAAAAAGAAGAAAAATCCACTTCGTTCCACACACATTTGTTCGCCAAATCAATTTAGAAAACAAAATGCGCGCGGTTGCTAGGCAGTGGCGGATCTAAGTGGTGTAGGGGGCTCAAGCCCCCAATCTTTCATCATTTATCCATTCAAATCGTGTAAGTGGTGCAACAACGTCCCTATCTGGTTCAAGCCCCCCCCCCCAAACGAAAATCCTGGATCCGTCACTGTTGCTCTAGGAGTAGCCACTGGACCGGAAGTCAAATAGGACGGAAACTGGTAGAATTACGACGGAAACGGGTATGCCTCCTCATTATTAGCTTCCAGTAAGGTCAAGTACGTGTTTTAATAACTACACGGTAGAAAACCGAGACAAATAAAATTAAAACACTACTGTGAATTTATAAGACGATGAAAATATATATTTATTAATAAAAATCTCCAGATAGATAAAATCAACATAACGCTGTTAGCTTACAAATAATAGCTGATCGGATCGAACCTACGGTTTTGGAAATTTTAAGTTCAGTTACCTACTCAATTACAAATGTACCAGCTCTGTCGGCATAATTATAAAAAAATACATCAATTTTGTGCCTATCAGTTTATATACTCTTAATGTTTTCAATCTTTATCATAATATCATTGTAACTAAGTTGCCAAAACCAGTCATTTAATTTTTTTTTATTAGGCGTTTAGGGGGGAGGAGGGATCAAGCTGAATCTCACGTTGGAGAGAGGGGGGTCTTCGCAAGTCTTACGTAATTTTTAATTCGCAAGAAACCATCTAAAACTCTTTTATTAAATATAATTCTTGACTGGTTCTGACATTCATTGCAAACCCTCCCCCGTCCCGTTATGCGAGTGAGTCACACTTGCCCAGTGTTGAGTCATATGTAAAATATCACGTGAGAATAGGAAGTGGGGGAGGGGGCTAAGTCAAATCTCACGATATGTCACTAGAGGGAGGGAGGGCCAAAAACACCTCACGTCATTTATAGACCACAGATGCTACTACTTACATAAATTATTCTTATTTTACATTGTATCAATAAGTACAACAAAATGACTACAAACCATGAATTTAAAAAAACAATTGTTACAAATCAAATTAAATATTAGCTGTAATTTATACAAAATCACACACTTATTTTTAAAGAAATGATAAAGGCTCATTTTAAATAAAGCAAATAACGAATAATAAAAATATAAAAAAGTATTTTTAGTTTTTTTAAATTTTGCAATGCACTAATAACGATAACGTTCTTAGTACAAAATTATAATTTCAATGAGGTTCTTAACATTACAGAAGCCAGCTGATACAAATCTTGTAAATACACCATCAAAAAATAATAATCTGATCCAATATTCCCGAACCTTTAAACCTATGACATTGGCACAATATCGATTTTTTCTTACCTGTAGACCCACACTGGGATAATTTGCAGGCAAACAAAGTTTTCAAAAATAACAAAATATAACATACTTTAAGTTTCGAATTCTTTAACTAATAAAATTGACTGATTTCACACGTAAAGTTACGCATAGACTTAAGTGCCGCGACCGATATAGTCTTATTAAAATGTAAAAGGAGTGTACTAATAGGTACAAAAGCGTTAAAGCGCGAACGAAAGCGCAAATTAAGCTTTCGCAATCGTATTGTCATTCAATTGTTTAGCTTGGAAGTTAGAAGCATTTGCAATTTCGAAACCCAATTTTTAAATAAGGGTGTATTTCTGCTCATCCCATACTCGAATTCATCTCTACACCTCGACTTTGCTACCCTGCCCCTGTGGTTTAGACTTATCAACTATCATCTTAAATACTACAACCAAAACATGAAAAATGCTGCATTTGTACACCAGTGACTAACAAATAATTGGGTAAATGACTGATAAATTATTCAGTCTTGAATCAGATGATAATAAATTATAACTTTATAATTTTACAACAAAATAACAACGAAATCATTAAGATGTTTGCAAAGGTCAGAACAGGGGCCATAATCCTTTATACAATGTCGGCATCAAGAGACCAATTATCACTGTTGTTATGAGATTCACACTGTTATTATCTAAAATGTTTCTTCCACTGATATGTTTTACAGCTAGGCTTGAATGAGTCACGATTTGCCCGTCTTTATTTAAACCTGGAAATAAACAAAAAAAAAACAATGTTATAAGTTTAATAATAAAACCAGGTATGTAATTTTATATGAACTAATCCTTCTTATTAGAAAGATTCGTTTTAAATGCCAAGTTTGGATGTATGGATGTTTGTAACTCAATCACGCTATAACAAATAAGCTAAGATTATAATAATATTATGAATAAATAAGCTATGATGTGCGATGCGAAAAGATATCTGCGAGAAAAATTAAAACCCTGTACAAGACACTAATAATATGAAATAGTATTTAAAAAATATATATGTGCACATATGATTTTTCAAAATGTCTAATTATTGGCAAGGAAGGAAGGAGCTTTAAAAACAATAGGTACCTGAATATTGTAGAGTTGCACCCAGTACTGAATCAATGAAACTGCCAATTAATCCACTTAATCCTCCAAATAATATAATAGGCCATTGTGGAGGTGCATATTCCCATAACGAAGTTTCCGAGAAATAATAGATTGTCACATACTGCCCTAGGCCAACTGCTATACCTGCAAGTGTACTAAATAATGTACCCATTACACTTATGCCTCCATTTGTGCCTTTTGGTACTCTTTTAAAATTGGTGACCAGATATGGTTCAGAATCTGAAAAGACTGTTCCTAATTCAGATGCCCAAGTATCACCATTGCAGGCAGCAAACACAGCTGAAATAAAAAACAATTATTATCAAGATTTAATAAATTAGCTTACTATTAGTACATTGGTAATGAAATGACACAATTTTTGTATAAATGTATTAAAAAATTCGTAAAAAATGTAACTGTTGGTGGTTTTAAAATGTTATATCACATTTTTTATCAGTGCGGATCCTTTGAAAACATCCGATAATAGTTAAGATGTTAGTTTAATGAATGTTAAAAAAATGTTATCTTTGAGTTTCTACCCATTATGTTCGGGCATCATTCGGCACAGGCCGGGCGGTATATGTGGATGAATGTTCGAGAAAAAAGCCGCTCGGCTTTGCCGAACACGTACTTACACTAGGCCAGGCGACAGCAGGCTGGCTTCAATCGGCACCGCCAGTAAAATCGAATGATGTACCGGCCCGAATAAACTACCCGATCGGCACTTGTTAACGAAGCCGAACATTAGTACGAGTAGTTGCTTCGGGCGGGCTTTGTTCGGTTCGGCAAGTACTCCCAACTGAATATTCGGACTCACTAATGTTTGTAGCTTCCCTATAGCAATGAATTGTTTTTTGTATTGTGATTTGGAGTGATCAATAAAAGTCTTACCCAGAACTCCTACGGATAGCCAGGACGCCCTGTAGTCTTTTATAAAATCTACTGGCCGTTCCGAGGCACCCACATCTAATAGGTACAACATTGCAAGTTGAACTGCCATTCCCCCATTGCACAGAGCTTGTACCCAAGTTCTTTGACCACCTGGAACAAATAATCTTTTTGTATTTTAGACAAAAAGGAAAAAATAAAAACAAGGATTACACTGACACAATATTAAAATATTGTGAAATAGGTATGTATACTGACTGTTTTACCTCACAAATTGAATTTATTTATTTATTTGAACCATTTGGATAAAGAAAATAACAATGGTAACAAAAAAAACAATAAGCAAATGATTATACCATTGGCTGTCTTTAAGAAAGCAAAATATAATAGGTACTACAATGGTAATTTCCCGATTGGTAGTTAATCATACACAAACGGAAAATCTTTAAATAAAGGCAGCAAAAGTGTGTTATTTTCCATCGAATTTAATTACAGAAAAAAAAAATTGAGTAAGTATTCTATCGCCACTTTCAACTATCGAGAAAATACATGAGTATTTTAACACCTACTGTTTCATTTATGAAAAGAACAACACAATGAAAACTCGCGGCCACTCATTTCAAATCGCCATTTTTTATAATGTTGAAATGTTTATAAACTTGATATGGGTGTAAGGTACCTATAGGATTTTTTTTTCAAATTGCCACTTTCGATATGAATCTATTTATTACTAACAAGGTCTATCATCGAATATAAATCTTAGAAGAAAACCAGGCAAGTGCATGTCGGCCCACGCACAACGTAGGGTTGCGTAGTCACCCCACCCCCCCTCTCCCCTCCATCCGAATGATGTGTTTTTATATAAAAACTACTTACAGCATTAACTCTACTTATCATATTTTTCAATGGGATTTATACGAAAATTTTGTACTTCTCATTTGATCAGCTGTTACTCGTAACCTTGTAAAGCCTACTTGGCTGCGATAGTTTTCCTTTTAATTTCACTATTATATACTACTATCGTAATTTTTTTCACATACCCAACATCAAACATTTATTTGTCGGCGTAAGTAATATGTGTATCCATGCAAAATAACAGCCTCCTAGCACTAACAGTCTCTGAGCAAAGGTGCGGACGGACGGACGGACAGACGGACATGGCAAAACTATAAGGGTTTCGTTTTGCCATTTTGGCTACAGAACCCTAAAAACGTGTAAAAAGGGATTTACTTCTCAGGCATTACTTCTATTATGCTACTAGCTGTCGCCCGCGGCTCCGCCCGCGTGGATGTCGGTTAGGGGGGCGTCTATTAATTACGTAACGTGTTTAGGGGGGGAGTGGTCGAGCCAAATCTCAAAATCACAAAATCTCACGTGGGGAAGAGTGGAGGTCTTGGCAAATTTCAAGTAATTTTTTCGCAAGAAACCATATAAAACTGGATATTAATTAGTATTTTTTTTTTCATAATATTTGTTGGGGGTTGATGTTGCTCACGTCCGTAGGATTTGCCAAACGAGCAACAACGCCGAGCAACAGGCGGCGGTTAAGTAACCTGACGTTGGCTACCAAAAGCCAAGCATTAAATCCCCTCTAAAATCGTGGTAACAGTATATTGGGAATGTGCTGTAACAAAATTTCCCAAACCCCTTTTTGATTATGGAAATGTCTTTAAATGAAAGTGTTTTGTCATGCGATCCGGCTAACCCCCGGCGCCTTTCAGTATCCGGGCTGGAAGGTGAGAAATTGGCTACCGAAGACTCCATAGGGGCAGATGACCAGGCTGTGGTAGTAAATGCTACTGGTAATAAGAAGTTGGTGCAACAAGCTTTCCACCCGTCTATTTTATAGTAGACCGAGAAGCTCTTCACTGGGCAACATCCAACCTCAAAGCACCAACTCTAGTAACGAAGAAAAGAGGATCCCAAAAACCCCTACTACTAGTGAGAAAGATAATGTTATCAGACTTCCAACTTGGCAAAGAGTTCCAACTACAAGGAACCCTAAAAGAAAACAAAAATTACAGGAACCATCCCCAGAAGTAATTAAAACATCAAACAGATTCGATAATCATGTCAGTTTTTTTAATTTTTAATATTAGACGACTCCCGCAGTAGGTTACAAGCCCTGTGTCGCGGGGGACTTTACAAACATACAAGTCACGGACACAAAGTACACCCAGACTCGGAAGAACAATTTGTGGATTACACAAAGTGGTGTACCGTGTGGGAATCGAACCCACGACCTCTTGTATAGCAGTCGGATACACTCCCACTGCGCCACAGTCAAATAAAAAGAAAGTATATAAACCTTCTCCAATAATCTCTATGGCATAGATGTAGTAAGCAAACTAACTGAGCTACTAGAATCTGCTATAGAGAAAGCAACATTCTCATACAAAATTATTAATAAAAATCAACTTAGAATTATTTGCACAGATATAGGAAGTATACAAAAAAACTTATAACTGTAGTTAGCGGAAACGGTCTTATATGCCTACCTTTAACAGGAAGGATAAAAGACTATTCAGGATTGTTATAAGGAATCTTCACCCAACAACCCCACATCTAATATATAAAATTCTCGTGTCACAGTTTTCGTTGCCATACTCCTCCGAAACGGCTTGACCGATTTTGATGAAATTTTGTGTGCATATTGGGTAGGTCTGAGAATCGGACAACATCTATTTTTCATCCCCCTAAGAGTTTGTTTGTTTGTTTGTTTGAACGCGATAATCTCAGGAACTACTGGGCCGCATTGAAAAAATATTTTATTGTTGGATAGCCCATTTATCGAGGAAGGCTATAGGTTATAACATCACGCTACGACCAATAGGAGCGGAGCAGCAATGAAAAATGTTGTAAAAAAAAAAAGGGAAAATTTACGCAGACGAAGTTGCGCGGGTCAGCTAGTACTGCTATAAAAGAAGCTGTCGAATGGACCTGACAAGAGATCGACGTCGACATACTTTGTCAACCTAGAACCAGGCCCACACAACAAAGCAGCTAAGGAAATAAAAATTGTTGACCGCCAAGTAGTAGTGATTGAGGATCCTAATAAAAGACGGTCAATAGTACAATGCCAAAGGTGCCAACAATATGGCCATTAAAAAAACTACATTTCACACAACGATACGATCGCACGTATCGTTGTGTGAAATGTGCGCAGTCTCATAAAACTTCAGAATGTCTTAAGAAAGATCGATCTCGCACTGTGCGCTCTTTGTCAAGCAAGGCCCACACCCCACTAATTATAAAGGGTGCGAGGTTTATAAAGAAATTCTTGAACTGCAAAACCACCTAAGTCAGAAAATAAAAATAATTCTATACCTAAACAGAGACCTGTAGAATTACTACCACCCCATAAGAATCAAGCATCAAAAGATGAATCGTACGCTGAAGCACTGAAATATAATCCACATTCAAATGCACAAGCAACACATAAAACTCTAGAATAAATTGTTATGAAACAGTCAGAAATTTGATCTAATCCTTCAACAAATAAGTACCTTGATGGGTCTTATAACTAACTAGTCGACAAATTGGCAAAATGACCACCCTCAATATGGCTACTTGGAACGTGAATGGATTTACGCCAAACAAATACGAAATAGAGTTTGCCCTGAAGGAGCACAATCTAGACGTGGTATTAATATCTGAAGCTCACTGCACTTCTATCACTACCATATTCTTTCGAACAGCTATCGTAGTTGCATCAGATGATGTTTGATGGTGTTCTTTATAATTATTACTGTGCCAGCATGTGCAGTACTGTCTGGATGACCAGTAAGATATGTCGTACCAGTTACTGCACATGCTGGCACAGCAATATTTATAAAGAACACCATCAAACATCATCTGATGCAACTACGATAGCTGTTGTGACAAATCATTTTAGTATTAATGTTTCTGCAGTATACTGGCATAAAATTACTGAAATAATGTTCACAAGCTATTTCCAGACACATTGTAACAGATTTGTCGCTGGTGTACACTGGAACTCCAAACACACTTCCTGGGGTTCCAGACTAACAAGTACAAGAGGTAGACAATTAAAATCGAGCCTTGACAAAAACAAGCTAAATGCAATATCCAGCTGTGAACCAACATACTGGCCCACAGATAGCAACAAAACGCTTGATTTGGTAGATTGCTTTATTACAAAAGCTCAAGAAAACTTTTCAGCTACGTCATGCTACGATAGTACCTCTGACCATACTCCAGTATTTCTCAGAATCGGTTACCTGCCTACATAATATGACATCCCTGATAGGCTCTGTAACAGGTTCACAGACTGGCACTGCGTTAGGGAACATTTGGAGGACACAATAGACCTCGAAGTTCCTTTAAAAATTCCTGAAGACTTAGAAAATGCCAGTAAATATATAACAACTGCCATTCAAGCTTGTTTTTTTAAAAATCCCAACATTTTCCATTGGAAATAAAGCAGTAGTACAGTTAGTACTGGAAAAACGCAGGCTGCGCCGCGTCTCGCATCTTAGTAAGCACAGGTTGGACAAGATTGCACTCAATACTGCGGCAAAAAGGTTCAGGGAAACTATACAGCAATGGTATGATACCACACTACAAACGAAATTGGAATCCCTCACGACCACATCATCTACAAACTATTCACTATGGAACTTTACAGAGTCGTATAATAGACCGCAGGAAATGAAACCCCCAATAAAAACTAGTGATAGCAGATGGGCTAGGACGCCCCAAGAAAAAGCTGATGCTTTTGCCGAATATCTAACCAAGGTCTTCACTCCTCACAACAGAAACAACCAACCAGGCACATATACTGATATTGAGTCTGCCTTGAAACAGGACTTTCAACTCTCGCTTCCTCCTACATTAGTAACGCCAAAATAAATTTGCCAGAGCTTAAAGATAAAAAAGCGCCAGGGTTCGACCTAATAACCAAAGAAGTACTGCTGCAGTTACCGAGAAAGGCAGCAGTACTTCTTTGGTTATATATCTTGTTCAATGGAATACTTAGAGTGCAGTATTACCCGTCTTTGGAAAATATCACAGATTCTAATGCTACGTAAACCAGGAAACCAATGAATGAGATTTCGTCATATACGCCTATCAGCCTCTTACCCATCTTCTCCAAACTTTTTAACGCGATAAAAACTATCCTGTCCTATCCCGGGTCTTTAACTATCTCCATGCCTAATTTAATCTAAATCAGTTCAGTGGTTTAAGCGTGAAAATGTAACAGACAGACAGAGTTACTTTCACATTTATCATATTAGTACTAGCTGTGCCCGCGACTTCGTTCGCGTGAAAGTCGGGTTTAAATTAAGGAAGTTTATGTTACGAAATAATATGTTGGAAACAGTCCTGTCAGATGAACCGCGATATGATTCAGCAGCGGAGAATCGTCATATACTCATCTATTAAAGGCTTCAACACCCAAAAGCTTTGTGAAAATAAATAAATACCAAATACAGACTCTTTAGGTATTCGTTTACTGTGTTTTTCTGTTAATAATTTGTGTCTGTTGTTCTGTGTTCTTTTTTGTCTATTGTTATTTTTATTATTTTACTGTTTTATTTTTTGTTATATTTTTTATCTTCTTCATGAATTTTCCTGTTAAATTATAATAATGTCTATGTGTCACGTCTTCTGTGTACTAAATAAAAATCTTTCTATTCTTCTTTTAGATAGTTAGTTTGGTGTGCGGCTTAAGAAGTGGTTTTTCTGTTGTTTTTGTTTCATTCTTTCAACGTTATACCTACATAATACCTAATAATTTTCAATAGAATTTGTACACGCTTTTTAAAAGACCTATCTAATGATACCCCACACGATGGGGTAGGTGTGAAAAAAAATCACATCCCCGCGTTACATATCCTACGTACCCATAAAAAAAAAATATTTTATTCCTTCACTTTATCGGTGTAAGTAATATGTGTGTGTATTCATGCAAAGTTGCAGCCTTCTAGCACTAATAGTCTCTGAGCTAAGCTGCGGACGGACGGACATAAGGGTTCCGTTTTGCCATTTTGGCCAAATATGGGGTGTACAACGCAATACTTATAAAATGTTTTTTCAAGTTTTTCCTTTGTCTGCAAAGATATACAACTGAAATGCTTATAAAACTGTCGTAACACTTTAGTAAACGCGAATATGGCAGCGTCAGATATCTATTTAGGTACATACTAATCTATGGGTAGCGTTGAAATAGGTCAAACATTAGCGATGTTTGTAATGATTTTTTAAACATTAATTTGTACTCTGCGGAGTGTTTTCTTACGTTACAATGATGTAAGTAATAAAAAAAGACATACACCCCCATCCCCTAGGCTCATGAGTTTTCAAGCCTTCGCCATACATTTGGTCCGCGTTGACAGACAATGACCCTCCACCCCCCTCCTCCCGTCCGTCGCCCGAACTAATCACACCTAGCCGATGTTGAATCATTCATTATCGTTGAGTTGATGAACACTTGATGTCCAACCATAATCCCAGAATATGATCCTCGATGCACCTGTGTGATGCGTGGTCAAACAAACGGACAGACAGACAAACATTTCTAAGAATGATAGCAATGTATTTCTTTTAAATACTATTTTAAAACTTATTTTACTAAGTATAGAACATTATTGAATACAACGCCATCTACTTTCAAAACCAGTGAAGTTTCTTCTAATACTTAATGTTTTTTTATTAATATACGCAAGATGGTTTTAGTACAATACAACCACAATTAAATAAATAGGACAATGTTGCCACTCAGCAAGAAACGAATACGTGAACGCAAGCAGCCCTAATAAATGTTTTCACAAATAAGGAATTATATCACGGTGAACAATTTTATTACATAGATGGCGCTACATGTTTTTTTTTTTACGTATGTAATGTCTTTTTTTAGCAACGAACGCATTAATTCTGGAAAATGTCGAATATGTTTTAATTGTAATGTAATATTGTTTTTAATTTCTACTACGATTAATTCATTACTCAGAAGTGCTTGCAATACCTATAAATATCTTACTTAAGTGCATTGTTCACTTGATTTTTAATATAAAAAAATAATAACCACAGTGAATAAGTTACCTACGGTCGAAAAAATAACTATAACATTTCGAAAAATATTAAAAAAGGAAAAAGATAATTTAAAAAACTACAAAAAGAACATAATCCCATTAGATTCGAGCCTGGGACTTCCTCGTCAAAGACCGCTAGCATAGCTTCGAGGCTATACCGTTCGCTGCGCCCAGTGTTAAAATAACTGTTCTTAGGAAACTAAAAAAATTGTGTTTAGCTCCTTATAGTTTTAGCGTGAAGTTATGTATTCCATGGGTTACAATTAAAAATAATGTCTAATTGTGGAAAATTTTGGGATAATCCATCATGGTGCGACAAAAAATACGTTGCTGCTCGTTCCCCATAGACGTTAGCGTAATTATTCATAGTGTAAACAATGTCCTATAGTATTTACTATAAAACTGCAAATTTTCATAAAGATCCGTCAAGTAGTTACTGTTTTATAACGAAAAATAGCTACAGACATTATCCCTTACTGCTTAGCTCCTATGGGAAAAAGCGTGATAATTTATAGCCTTAATGTTAATCCGCGTCTATTAGATAGCACGTGCAAAATTTCAACCGAATCTGTCCGGTAGTTTTTGCGTGATGCGTGTTCAAACAAACAGACAGACAGACACAATTCTAAAAATGCAGTAAAGTGTTTAAATACTCTTTCCGAACATTTCCTAATTATTTTTTTTCACTAAGTTCGGCCATGTACAGACACGTGAAATTTACAGTTTTATTATATGTATAGATATAGAACATAGATAGATATCATGATTTAGTATTCACGCGCGATGGCTTATTATTAGCGTATTTCATGTATAACTTTGGTGTATCTATATCGATTTCTATAATTATTTTTTATGGAATGGTTAATAATGTTAACTTTTTTAATTAGGGATGACTGAGAGTGTTATAAACGTAATAGTAGACAAATATAATCAGAAAGCTTCGGACTGCTAAGCTATCGGGAGTTACACGTGATATTGTGAGTCAACCATAAAAGATAGACATATGCTGTCGTGGGATATTTTTTATATAATTTTAAGAAGAACATTTCCGTCATACATGATTTCTGTGTAGCTTTAACCATTAAGGTTGCACACGCGACGGAAGCTTAAAAAATGGAGTAACTTCTCCCGTTTTCCCTTCACTGCTCTGCTCCTATTAATTGTAGCGTGATGAAAAGTATACTATAACCAACTCAGGAGTATGAAAAATAATTGTACCAAGTTTCGTTAAAATCCGTCGAGTAGTTTTTGTTTCTATTACGGTTATACAGACAGACAGACAGACAGACAAAAATTTTACTGATTGCATTTTTGGCATCAGTATCGATCCCTAATCACCCCCTGATAGTTATTTTGGAAATATATTTCATGTACAGAATTGACCTCTCTACAGATTTATTATAAGTATATAGAAGAAGATTATTAGTCACAGTTGTAAGTCAAAATGAAACTTCAAATTACTCTACTGTAAAGTATGATATTAGCAGATACGATACTGTACGTTGCGGCAGTCGATGTGTGCGTGTGCTTGTAATTATACAGAACGTCTTAATCATTTAGGCGCAGAATGTCCAATTCGTAAAATGTCCAAAATGTCGCGGTCGCAATGGTCCAGTTCGCACAATGTCCAGTTCGCAGAAGTCTCCAATATTTGCAGAATGTCCAATTTGCAGAATGTCCAGTTCGCAATAATGTCCAATTCGGAGAATGTCCAGTTCGCAATAATGTCAATCTTCATCATCACGTTAAAAATTAACAAGGTTTTATTTTAAAAGGCGTATTTTTTTTTAAATTGCCCTATTTTATCCGTACTTAAATGTTTTTTTTTAAATTGCCTATTTTTAGGTATTTTACGGTTTTATTAATATTGCCCGTCTGCGAACTGGACATATTTTGAATTGGACGTTTTACGACCGCTGTAATTATGCGAATTGGACATTCTGCGCCTCATTTATGTGGCAGTGACGCAGCAGTCGTCGTCCGAGCAACACATTGCAATCACGCATGTACCTACACACAGTCGTGGTATCTATACAAGGTTCCGTTTACCCACACAGCGCCGCGTGCACAGATGAGTTGAACTTCTATACAACACGATTAATTTGTTGTTATTGATAAATGAATCTATACTAATATTATAAAGCGGAAGAGTTTGTTTGTTTGTTTAAACGCGCTAATCTCAGGAACTACTGGTCCGATTTGAGAAAATCTTATTTGTTGGATAGCCCATTTATCGAGGAAGGCTATAGGCTATATAACATCGCGCTACGACTAATAGGAGCGGAGCAGCGACGAGAAATGTTGCAAAAACGGGAAAAATTTACGCATACGAAGTTGCGCGGGACATCTAGTAAATAATATGCAAAGTATTGGCACTACACACAAATCTAAAACAATAAACTAGAAATATTTGACCCTGATTTGCACCTTAGGCTTGGGCGTATCCAGGATTATTTTTCAGGAAGGATTTTCGTAATTTTAGGGAGGGGGAGGAGGTAGGTGATACAATACTAAGTAAACACTTTTGCATTTTTTTGCAATTTTGGGGAGGATTTCAACCCCCAAATCCCCCATCTGGGTATGCCTATGATCTCAAGAGTATTGTTTATGTATTCTGTTCTTTTACACCAATAATAATTTTTCCTTACTTAAAAAATATTTAATGACAACCTTTATAATAGCTTACCTTCCTTAAAATCTGCTTCTAATTTCTTTTTTAAATGGCTTCTCACTTTCGTAGCTCTTGATGCAGTTAAGAAGAATACAATCAAGCATGCTAAAAAGCTGTAATTGCTCAATGTAAGTATAAAACCGAATGTATAGCCAAATAATGCACCACTGAGAGATAGGCTCTTCTTTCTGTAACCATGCACTGCCACTAATAATGGTATTAAACATGAAGCTAACCATCTTGCAGGTGATATTACCACAGGCTCTGAAATTAAAAATAATTATTTATTAACCTATTGACAACCTCAGTTGTACAACAAATGTTATCGTATGTAAGTAAAAGGGCCATAGCCTATTTACATAACTAGAAACCTATGTTGTTTTTTTATATTTATTGGCATAAATTACGTTAAGTAGGTACATAAAATTAAGATTCTTTGGCTCCTCCTAATAAAATTGTGTTAATTAATATAATTGACTGTATAAGGTCAAAACCAAAAGTTAAGAATATTAATGGGTACTTTTAATATTACTGTACCTTTATAAGCAGGGATTGGAGAAGGTAGAGTCAAATTTTGCTAATTGTATCATAAATGCTCATAGAAAGATTAGCAAGGATAAACCATTTTCTGGAAAGACATTCTGACATTTCGTGATTCTATTATCTAGTCTATCGATTTAATTAAATTAGTTGTTAATTCGAAATTTAAAATTAAATAATAAATAGATTTTCAAGTTTTTCTCTTAAAAACTTAATGAACGGATTTTCATCCGGGTCTGACGAAGGCATATATATCTATTTAAAAAAATACAATTCCAACACATCTTAATAACTAACAAATCTGGAAGGAATGTCCATACAACATTTACAAATCAGATCATTCAATAGTTTCTCAGATCATTCAGTGGCTTCTATTATTGGGCTGGAACTAGTTGTCCACGCAGCGACTTAATTTTTTAGTCATAATTATGGCTTTTAAATTACGCTGTGTCCCTCTCCTCACGCAGTGAATTTTAAGACTGTGCGCGCTCGCGCGTGTACTCGCGCTCATCAATTTCTAAGTTGACGCTGCGTTCACCAACTCTAAGACTCACACCCTGTTCCTTATAGCTCATGGGCTTTTACCTTTGCGCTGCTCCTCTCTGTTTGCGTACTGACTTTTAAGGTTGCGTTGAGACCCCAACTCGCGCAGTGGCTTCTAAGTCACACTGTGCCCTTTTCATCGCGGACGAACTGTTAAGACAGCGCTTCTAGTTTGCTCAACGGCTTCTTTATTTGTTTTTAGGGGCACACTGTGCACTGGCACATCTCCTTAAGCGCAGGCCACACCGCCAGCTTGCGAGCGAGCGAGAGAGCAGGATGAGCAGCGTTTCACCTTTTTTCATATTTTGGTTCACACCCCAAACTAGTGAGATAAGCTACGTCAGCGATTGAAATGATACGAGCAAAATATCCGACGATTCCAGCGAACTTATTTGATCACCTCGGTAGCATAGCTCAATACGTCGTGGTGTGAACCAAAGTATGAAAAGAGGTGAAACAACATAGTTTCGCTTAGTTTGTATAGTTTCCCTCGCCCTACTTCGCCCGCCAGCTTGATCGCTTACTAGTAGGCGGTGTGGCCTGCGCTTCGTGTTTGATTTATTTATTTATGTATTATTCTCATCGCGCAGTAACTTTTAAGAAAGTGCTGCGACCCCTAGCTGCTGTTTCAAAAGTTTATGTTGTGCTCGCCAACGCAGCAGTGACTTGCAGCGTAGTGACTTCTAAATTCGCATTGCATCTCATTGCTTGTTGGCTTTGAAGATAGACCCGGGGCACCAACTTGTGCCGTTACTTTTAAATTTGCGATAAGCCCTCTGCTTGCGGTGAATTTTAAGTTTGACGCTGAGCTCCCCTGCTTGTGCTGGGGAATACACGCTGCGCCCTTCTCGTGCTCTGGACTTTGGCTTCAAACTGAACGCTGCGCTTGTCAGATCTAGCAATAATTTTTACCTACTGCTACTGCTTGAGTAGTGACTTCTAAGTTCAAGTAAAAGTGCAAGCAAGAGGAGTACTCCTCTTGCTTGCGCAGTAACTTTGAGGATGGCGCCCTAATTCTTGCAGTGAAGTTTATGATTACGCTGGGGCCCATCACGCTCAAATTAACATGGCGCTCGCCAGCTCGCGCAATGTCTTCTAAGTTTTCTATAGGCTCCTTTGCTCGCGCAGTGATATCTAAGGGAGAGAATAGCGGCAACATTATCGTCGTGCCACCTTTTTCTATACACTCTCTTAAAACGTGTCTCCACACGGCGATATTATCGCGGCATTGCGACGAGTGGCTGAGGCTGTACACTCCTCTTGTACAGTGACTTTTAGATCACGCTAGGGCTCACAGCTCGCTCAATAGTTTTTAAGTTCACGCTCATTCATGAGCTCGCGTAGTGATTTGTGAGACTACGCCGAGTCCACCATCGCACAGTAACTTTGAATTTGCGCTGCGCTCGCCCGCTCGACTAGCACAATGGCTAGATATGTTGCAGGTTGGCGAGCGTAAATGTCACTTTTAAAATCTTCTCCTCCGGACCGGACTAAGCTCATTCGGAGGGGTCTCTTCTTTCTCCCTTCCCCCTCCTGTCGAGCGGAGACTGGTGTAATTTATGTAAAAAGCAGTTCTAAAAACCGTACCTCTAGTCCAGACTTGACTCTTGGCGCGCAAACTGAATATGGGGAACTAGATTTAAAAAAAGACTGGTTGCCCCCCCTGGGTCAAAAGCTGGGTACGCCCATGACTCTACCTACTCCAATCACTGGTTCTAAGCCTTATAAGACAGTGACACAAGCCTTCTCCCTGAGGGGGGATACAATTACATTTCTGTTATCAAGTGTGAAATTGGAAAAATATAAATATAACCTTAAGAAACACTATTAAAATACTTGTGAGAAAAATTTAATCTTAGAAAAACTAAAACTCAATGTCAGACTACAACAAAAGAAAAATAAACGCAAAAAAGATTATTGTAATAAAAGATTTGAACAAATATTGTTACAAAATGTGTAAAAAGTTGTGTACACAACTTTGTACACATTTTGGAAACAAATATTATTTAAAATGACTATTTTTTGTTGTTGTAGTTATTAAGTAATTTTATAATAAATATATCATATCAGGACCTAATTGTATGAATTATATCTAATACGGGTAATTTTTTTTTTTATTCTACGCAACTACAATATCTAACTTGATTTAAAAAAAATAATATCACACAATGCCATCTAATCCCAAACTAAGCAGAGCTTGTACTATGGAAACCAGACAACTGATAAACATACCTATATATTTCTAAATACATGCATTTTATAGATAAATAACACCCAGACACAGGATAAACCATCATGCTCATCACACAAAGTTTTATCCTGGGTGTGGAATGAACCCACAACCTTCGGCAGTCAGGGTCACTAACCACTAGACGAACAGGTAAGTCTAAATAATAACAACAGATACTTATAACTAAAAGGCCTTTGCATAATTTTTTTATTTATCTCTCTTTTATTTTGGGGTTTTTATCCTATAAGAACATGTCAGCCTCTCATCATAGCTACAATACAAGGTAAGTTCGGTCAAGGTGTACCAAAGGGGGTGCACTAAAAATACATTTGTTTTGTTTTTTCTCAAAATATCAAATAAAATGGGTTTCAAAACCCAAACTGGCAAAAAAAACAATATTTTGCCTTTGAATGGAGATTTTTCTGGCATAGGGCGTAGGGGATCACAGTTCTAAATTAATGTAACCTAATTTGAAAAAAAAAATTCTCCAAAAAAATATTTTTTTTTAATCGTACAAATAAATTTTTTGTTTTTTTTTTTTTGCCAGTTCGGTTTTGAAACCTATGTTATTCGATATTTTGAGAAAAAACAAAAAAAAACTATTTTTAGTGCACCCGTTTGCTACACACTGACAGTAAGTTCTTATACCTGATTAAAGAATAAACATGCAACAATGTCACCTTTGCATCTTAAATAGAAAATAATAATAATAATAATAATATCTGAGGACAACTCACACAACGCTATCTGATCCCAAACTAAGCAGAGCTTGTACTATGGAAACCAGACAACTGATAAACATACTTATATATTTCTAAATACAAACATATCACACTAATATTATAAAGGCGAAAGTTTGTGAGTATGTTAGTGTGTATGTTTATTACTTCTTCACGTCTAAACGGATAGAGCGAAATTAATAAAATTTGGTATGGAGTTAGCTAACACCCTGGATTAACACATAGGCTAATAAGCCGCGGGTAACACCGCTGAGCACAGCTAGTGGAATAAACCATCATGCTCATCACACAAAGTTTTATACTGTGTAAAATCTAAAGAGCATTTGTCTGGCAGGCTTTAGAATAGACTGTAAATTACAGACATATAATTCTCAAAACCTCTTTAAAAAACATTACTTAACATTTTGAACAGGTTGCAATGTCAAGCAATCTAAAGGTAAATATTGGGATTTATTTTTATATATATTTTTAAATTATTATAATAATTTCAATTATTATAATAATTTTTAATCATGGTTTATATTAACTTTTGTGACTATAGCAAGTGTCAACAGGGCACATGTTTTACTCTCTAGTGGTTAACAATATGTATTACTTAATTTATTACGTGAATATTTAATTAAGTATAACTATAACTTACCATCAAAACCTTCATGCTTTGTTATGAATTTTGAGTATATTATATTAATTATCCATAATGACATCGACAAGGGTATTGTGAGCGCACATAAAAGCACTGATAATATATTATGTTCCTCGACTGTAGGCTGTTTTTTATCTTGAGCCATAGTAAAATTTTAAAAACTATCTAAACTAAAAACAACCTTACTTTGACCAAGTGGCAAGTAGTAAAACTTTTTTGACATACATTCAACTTTTAAAAAATGATAACTTCCACTTAACGATTTTATTTCCACAATGACATTTTAATACAGCTAATTTAAAAATGTATATATTTTTTGTAAAAAGATTAAATTGTTTGTAAGTTTTTTTTTCCCGTAAAACGATTTTATTTTACATGAAAGTGACAGTTTTGATTGACAGATTTGACAGCCAAATACTCAAAATTAAAAAAAATACAATTCATCAACCTTACTTGTGCAAGACCTACAAGATTTGAAGCCTTTATGAAGTTTACAATACCTTAAAAGCAGTCTGTGGTTTTAAATTTAGTGCTGTAAATGTCTGTCGATACTATTTTACATGCTCTTTGGTCGATATTTTGATAACTTTTTTACCCGACTGTGAGGAAGGGTTATTTTTTCAATCATCTGAGGTGGTCGATGGTGTAGAGTTTGAATAACATTTATTTATGAAAAACATGGTACAATCCTCAGCCCTGTCATAAATGTTGATTTTGGGAATTGTGGAAATAAGAACAAAGTACCTAACTTGTAAAATATATTAATTAAGTAGTTTTTATTTACTCAATCCCTGCAATGAGATATAGTCCTAATTTCGAAGTGTGCGTTATTCCACCAATGTTATCTTTTCAGAATTTTAATGATACTGATTTTTCACAGTATTATATAAATATACCTGTACGTCCAAACAGTTCAAAAACGTAGAGTACAAGCATTGTAAAAATTTGCAAAGAGTAGCCATTTCCTAACTTGGTATTTTATCGAATCACAAATTAGTGTTGTTTTGCTTGCTAAGTGACCAAAGAATTTGAATTTGAATTATAAAATTACTAGTTACTCGTTCGCTTCGTTCGTTTATCGTCGTTCAACGATCGTTAAAAGCATCGATCTCACGGGAACCTTACTTCAGATTAGTCTACCAATTCCAAATTATAATCTTTAATTTTATATCTATTCTCTATGCTAAATTTCACCAGGATCCATTCAGTCGTTTTTGCGTATCAAATATACAGTCATCGTCACAAACTTTTAAATATTAATAAAGCTAACCTATTTCAGTTCCTACTTTAAATGCAGCTCGAATTCGAAGTTCATTTCGAAAAAAAAAATATTTTTCTGGAATAACTCGAAACGGCTTTAGCCATAAATTTAAATGCTCTAAAAATGAGAAGGAGAACAATATTTTTCTGAAGTAACGTACATCATTTTGCGTGAAATGTTATGTTGCATTTGCAAACTTCTCATGCAGAATAACAGAAACTTGTAAAAATGTTTGCCATCATCATTGCTACGCACTGGTATCGGCTTTGCACGTTTGTAATAAGATCGGGCACACTAAGTTCAAATCGTTATGAACGTGGTGGAAAAATTTAACTATAATCTAATGTGTACTGTGCACCTTTAACATATTGTGAGGGTTTAAACCCCCAAACACCTCTCCACTCCTCCTGGGTACATGCATGGGACATATTATAAATAAAATATTGCATAATTCCAACGCACGATTAAGTAACACACTGCTTCAAATTTTCTACAGAAAAATAGATTTATCGATTCGGGCATGTTTAGGTGTAAATTGATAAATAAAAAGGGAGAGAGGTATCTCTCGTTTATGTACTAAGTCCGCAAACAAATGATATCGTGCGATATGTATGGAACGTTGTAACGTACTGTAAAATGTGATGACTGAGGACATACTGTGAAATGTGATGATGATGTAACAATAATCATGTGATTGTGATGAGGTTGTATTCGAGATTTAGAGTTTTATCGATATTAACATTGTACTTCACTACGATTAACTACTGTCAGTGTCATGTCAATTAATGTCAATAGAAATAGATGAAGTGTATGAAGTTTTTTGTGTTTGATGGTGGAAATGAATTAAAATAATAATTAAATCTAGTACTTCCGTATATTAAAGATGAAGCCGCGTATAGATTTTGATGAATGTTTAAGAGATTCTCCTAAATTTAGGTATTGTTTAATGTGATAATCAATGAAAGTTATACATAGAAAGTGAAATTTCGTACGTGTTGTGCGTGTTAATTGTTGTATAAGCCATCCTGTTTGTTATTGTAGGGAGCAGCTGGAAACTGAAGAAGCTAGCATAGATGGATTGGAACAAAAACTTGATAAAGTTCTCAAAGCATGCTCTGTTATGATAGAGTCTGGCAAAGTCTACATGAGTCATAGAGGGTGAGGATTATCCTCCTTTTTTCACCTAACACTGTTTGTTATTTCTCTGATCTATTATGCCGTACGTACTCATGAATGAATGAAGGAAGCATTTTAAAAATGTTTTATTGAATTCTAACAGTCTACTTGGGTTTTTCACTGTCATAAAACATAATTCTGATAATATTATTTTGTTATCAAGTTAACACACTTTTAAATATCTGGATTACAATCATTATGATATAATAAATAATGTTATTAATTTAATGCCAAGTGAAGATAATGAATGACAGTTATTAAAGATATTTGTGTGAGTAGGTACTGATCACAATCTCTTTGTTTTATTCAACCATGTAGTTGTGTGGCCATTTTTATTCCCACTCCTAACACAAACAATTTTGTTTATGTGGAAGAGTTAACATGATTGCTAGTAATGTGCATTAAGTTGCTAGTACAAACATTGCATGTTTTTTTAAAAAAAAGTAGTAATATTGTTATAAAAAAACTTTAAGAAATACCACCTGACACAAGTACTTATCTTTAACAAGATTGCTAGTAATAGGCATTGCTGGTAATCTTTTTATAAATAAAAACTTATAATAGGTAACAATGTTAGCCCAAACCAGTAATAATGGTAACCCAAATTTAAGATCATTTTCATATGTTCCGGTTTTTAACTGTTGTCGGGTGCCCATTTGCTGGTTACTTGCGGCAAATATATGACGACCGGACACCGAAAGCTACCGTATATAACCATACATTTCACGCCCGGTACCAGGAACATGTGAAAATAAAATTAACAGTAGTAGTAATGTGTCACTTGCATCACTAGTAATCTTTATATGTTTGGAAATAAAATGCATGTCAGTCGAACTTGACAGTCAGACTGCAACTAATGTTACTACATTTTTATTCTTAGTTATCATAGTACAAACAGGACAAAACTTAAGTTAATTTAATGTTTGTACTGAGTGTTCAATTAATTAGGGGAAAACTTCATATGCTATTACAATGTTTTGAATTAGGTATTTATAATCAAAGACTTATAGCTAACCAAAGTTATGATGGCTTCTATGTAACCTTTACTATGTCTAGAAATGGTTTATTACAAATATTGTATTTCCTTTTTATATAACTAAAGAATTTGAAGTATGAATGGTTAGTTAGTTAGTTTTACCTGGGTATATAAGAAAAACCGCACATTGTGCAAATTTGAATAAATACCTATATTCTATGGTAAGGTTGAGACAGTAGAAACAAAATAAGGTTTACTTTTGATTTCTGTCAATGTTTAAAAATAAGGTAATAAAACACCATAACAATCCCGGTAAATATTATGTGTAGAGATCGGATAATCATGCAAATTTACCTAAAGTCAATTTTCGGCTAACATATTATGGAAGTGGCTTCTACAAATATTTTTATTAAAAATAAAATCCCGGGATTCGGGGATTGCTTTACATGTCTATTAACATAAAATTTTAACTCCTTAATCAAGTATGTGTGTATGTAGGGTGTGAAGGAAAGGGTGTAGTGGTATATAAACAAACTTAAATTACCTAATACATATAAATAATTTTACTATACTCAATACTATTTTTTTATTTGTTAAGGATATCTTACAAAATATTTATATATTCTACACACAGAAAATACTTAGAAAAAAAAATGAAAGATACCAATACCTGAACTTTACGTAAATATGCATGGGATTATCTGATCTCTAGTTATGTATCATGAAATATAACTTAAACTGAGATTAGCACTGTGGAGCGGTGGGAATGTGTCCGACTGCTACGCAAGAGGTTGTGGGTTCGATCCCTACCCAGGATAAAACTTTGTGTGATGAGCATGATGGTTTATTCTGTGTCTGGGTGTTATTTATCTATAATATGTATGTATTTACAAATATATAAGTATGTTTATCAGTTGTCTGGTTTCCATAGTACAAGCTCTGCTTAGTTTGGGATCAGATAGCGTTGTGTGAGTTGTCCCAAGATATTATTTATTTATTTATATACAATGTAAAGTTAAATACTAGGACTTGTGCTCATTGTTCAGATCTCACGCATAAAGCGGAAGTTTTGTTTAAGCATCAATTAAAGCAAACGAAATATTTTTAGGACATTTACAAATGCACTATGGGATTTGACGGGATGTTTCTCCGAGGACCCAGCAGTGATGGCCAATATGAACAGAATGATCCACAGTCTGCAAGAGATGAACAAGTTCCATTCTATCCTTCTGGACCAAGTCTCAAGGACTGTGCTTAAGAATCTCACTGCTTTTGTTAAAGTGTAAGTATTATTTATATTGGTTATAAGAATGTATTTAGAAATTTGTATGTATGTTTATCAGTTCGCTGGTTGCCATAGTAGAGGCTCTGCCTAGTTTTGAATCAGAGAAGTTCTGTGCATTGTACCAAGTTGTTATTATTATTATTAAATTATAACAATAAGGAAGACCTAAGTATTACAATCTGTTTTGTACAAATATAAATCTTCGAAGATAATGGATCAATTTAGACCGAAACTTGATGTGGAGGGAGCTTGAAGCTTGGGGAAGGTTCAAAAGAGATCCGATTCATGGGAGTCTCAGACAAGGGCTAGCATTATATATTTTAAATACTTAAGTGGGAAGAAACTCACTCACACAGTCATACACTACTTAACACACTACTTAACTATCCCTTTGAAAATAAGACCAAGGGAGCTTGGTCTTAAAGGGATAGTTAAAATTTAAATGAGTTTTGAAGCAATGATGTTTTACTTATAGACACGTGTGTGACAGGGGTGGCGAAACCTTTGTGTTTCAACATGCCATATTTTCTAAATAAATTTTAAATAAGGCCATGTAGGTGCCGTAAAATAATTTTGACGGCATCAAATCCATTGACGTAAAGACCAGGACTGCGCCATAGCCTCACAAAAATGTTCACTCTCTAGAAAGAGACAACACTATTTTGTGGACAATACCTGTCAATGGCCGCACGAGATTTTTCGCTTTTTCACGCTTTGCAGTAAATATTTACTTTTTAATTGAAAGGGATGGCACAGTCCAGGTCTATACGTCAATAATAAAACCTTACCGCTAAGATAACTGGCAATTTAGAATTGTGGGTCCTATAGCAAAGGAGGGGTTAACAGTAATAGTAATAATCCTGTTAACCCCTCTAGCTAAGCTCAATGACTTGTGTTATGTGGGTTCTCGCCGGTAGTAAAATGAGATAAATAAATAATTAACAAAAGCATCATGATCGCTGTACATTTTGGAACTATGAGAGCGAAATAAATAACTTTGTTAAGAAAAATAAACCACCTTCAAATGAATATCATACTCCTATGTTTTAGACTATATGTTTTATGCGTTATGAAATGAAATGAAATGTTATGAAAGAAAATCACGAACAAACAAACCTACATATCTTTTTCATTATTTTTTTTTTTAATTTTTTAAAATTTCTTCATAGTGAACTTTGGTGATCGGTGGCATGCCCAAAATATTGTATCGCGTGCCCTCAATAGCTCGCGTGCCATTGTTTGCCATCCCTGTCATAGGCTAACATTAGGTATGTCACGTAAAATAGGCTCACAGCGTTTGGGATTAAGTTCTCTCTTTACTCTCATGTAAAACACTATCTAAGCGTCTCTCTCAAATCAGAGTGCGGTAAAACAAGTCTATATGTAATACGTCATTTCTTTTGAGACAGTATTTTGTTAATAAATCGACGCCCACACATACCCCTCTTTAATAAACTGTTGCGCTGCTAAAAAAAGACCTAATTTGTAGGAATAATACAAGATTTGTAAACTAATACTATGTTTACTTATTTTACTCTGTTATTATAACAATTAGTAACAATAGTTCGACTATATTATATTGTTCTTATCATAAAAAAAAAACAAGTGCATGTCGAGTCAGGCACAATGTAGGGTTCCGTAGCTGCCCAGCACAATAACTCGGTATAAGAAGTGGGCTTACTGTTGTTTTTGTTTCATTCTACTAACAACGTTGTTTAAGTAATTTTTAATAGAATTTGTACGAAAATTTTGTTACTTCTCTCTTGGTCGGTTGTTACTCGTAAACCTGTAAATGCTGCTGTGATAGTTTTCCATTTTACCCTGATTTTTTTCACTTATCGAAAAGCAACCATTTAGCTGGCAGAAGGGGATACTTGACTCGAGTTTTTCACTTGATGGCTTCATATTTTCACAAAAGGACCCCTAAATCGAAAAATGTTATGAACAGCCCTTAAATATTTTAAAAATACCTATCTAATGATATCCCTCACGATAGGGTGAGGGATATCATTAGATAGGTATATGAGAGAGAGGGTAAATGAGAAATAAAAATCACATCTCGACTTTACATCCTAACCCAATTTTATCAAGATTTAATTTTATCACTTTGTCGGCGTAAGTAAAATATACTTACATGCAAACTTTCTAGTACTAACAGTCACTGAGCTAAGCTGCGGACGTACGGACATGGCGAAACTTTAAGGGTTCCGTTTTTCCATTTTGGCTACAGAACCCTAAAAATGTAATGAGCTCAATTGTTTTTAAATAATTAAGTATTATCTCAAGTGATTGAACTGAGAATGTGTAACATCATTGTTCAATCTGTTATAAATATATATATTTTTATAAATTTCAATTCATTGTAGGTATATGATGTCATTTGTATCTCTAAGAAGAAATATTCTACTTTGAGCTATCCTATAGCTATATGCTATATACTCAATATCTTTCTTATCTCTCCTCCTCTGACTTTTCATTTATATTTATACACATAGGTTTAAAGAATCTTTATTCACATAAGAAGAAGAACAATATAAATGTATTTATATTAGATAAATATTAACTAGTAAGTAGACTAGTCTTCGAGTATCGAAACATGTATTTATATGATACTATCTGACCCGTGCCCACTTTGTTTTGGGCTTGGGTTTTGGCACTCACAAATAACATCGTGGCTTTTTATTGGTAAACAAATTTTCAATCGGTTCAGTGCGTGCGTGCGTGCGTGGGTGCGTGCGTGCGTGCGTGCATGCGTGCTTGCGTGCGTGCGTGCGTGCGTGTGTGTGTGTGTGTGTGTGTGTGTGTGTTTTGTAGTTTAACATTTAATAACTAATTTTTTTTTTACTTTTGTCAATACAGTCCTTTCATAACCACCTGTAGGATACATCACTTTACGTCTGTTCTTCTTTCGAGCCGAAATTAATCTCAGATCTTAACACTATTTAATAAGTACATTTTCCTTGAGTAAGCAGTTAAAAATGGAACATTGTTTGGGCAATAAAGTTTTATTTTTAGTTTTAATGGCTTTCAGTAGACTGAACAATGTTTATCTTAAGGTTCATTGATTTATGTTAGCACCATTAAACTGAAAGCTGGTCTTAAAATTATTGTATGATATTTACACCTTACTGTTTTGACTTGAATATTGTAGGGGAATAATCCATGTGCCAGTGATGAGTAATGGTAGGTGCCAGCCGATGGCCCAGGGGGGAGGGGGGGGGGGTATGTAAGTATTAACAAATGGAGGGTGGGGAAATTATGAATTGTGGTTACAGTCAAGAGCGACTGTAGTTTCACACTATTGTATTTTGAGTTACGGCGATGTTAATAAAAAGTTAAGAATGTTTTCAGTGTGTAAACCTCCACAGAGGTTTTGAGTGTACAATAAATAACACTAGTAAACAAAGTCATTATAATTTTTTAAAGCAGAATTAAGATAATTTGGGACTAAATTGCCGCAGCAATGCGGAGTTGAGTGGAATTGGAATGAAATTAGTGAATTAATTGAAGTACAGGAATGATCGGTCAACGTGAAATGTTGACGCGTTCCTAAGGCGCCCACTTAGGAAGGATCTCAGGGATTAAATAGGAGTTCAAAGGTCCGAATACTTTCGCGGAAACAATGGCTAGCAATAACAGTAATCACTCCTTATTTTTTCCTTACAAAACTTTCTTATCAATATCCGTCAGAGCAAGTATCGACAGTCTGTGTCTCTTAGAAAAAACGATAATATTCCATTATTTGAACACTACGATAATAACTGACAATAACCTTGATAAAACAAAGTACATAGTATCTAATGTATGTATACAAATACAACTGAATGATTTTAGGTTCATGGCTACTTTAAGGTAATTAAGGTTTACGGTGAATCGTATATGCTTAGGGTACGATGGGTGGGACTGACATACGTTTTGCGGTTTATAAGTCCCCAAATAAAATATAATAATAAAAAAAAATTGTGGCACTCGGGGACAGCCGCGATAAAGCTATTGCATAGCATTTTTTATCAACTTATGCAATTACAATTATTTATTTATTTTTTATTTGTGCAGTATTTCAGAGCAGCTCGTCTCGATCCGTGCGAGCTTCGTACAGTCGTACCATATACATATACGTTAAGCAAACGCTCGGCCGAGCTACATGGTAGGCGGAGTGGGGTGTGTTAGGTTTTATTTTCGTTATGGAAATTCTTGATTCGGTAGTCAGCGCGCGATAAAAGCTATGCAATAGCTTAAAAAAAAAATGATATTGGTGCGGACACCTTTCCTTTATTCACGTTTATCAACAGCGTTTGTTTTGTTGCAGAGACATCAAAGGTGTCAAAGAAAGTAAAAATCACTTTGAAAAAATCTCAAATGAACTGGATAGTTCGTTAATTAGAAATTCGCAGGTAAGTCGTTTGCTTTATTGTATGCCTTCTCTGGTTGGTGTGTGTTAATTTCAATTGTAGGCCTGGTCATAATTTTCCTGACTGATTAATTACTATACCGATAGGGCAACATATCTCGGAAATGAAATGCTCGAGCTCCCTTTCAAATATAGTTGTAAGTAATACGCAAGTGACAAGGAATTTTATTTGAATTTAATTCTATTTGAATGGAATAATGATCATATTTCATATATATAATACTAGCTGTCCCGCGCAACTTCGTCTGCGTAAATTTTCCCGTTTTTCAAACATTTCTCATTGCTGCTCCGATCCTATTGGACGTAGCGTGATGTTATATTATAGCCTAAAGCCTTCCTCGATAAATGGGCTATCCAACAGTGACAGAATTTTTCAATTCGAATCAGTAGTTTCAGAGATTACCGCGTTCAAACAAAGTAACTCTTCAGCTTTATAATATTAGTAAAGATTCAATACTTTCTGAGTACGCCAGCGTTGTCAACCCCTCCGAGTGTTTATCTTATATCTCGTATACCTACCTTGTCGGGTCATTGCTGTAATATTTGGAGGTCACACATAACTAACCTACGTCACCCTTCGATCTATAAACGATTTAATGAAGAAAAAACACTTTGATCCATTGAACCCTTTGCGCGTTGGTTCAAACTAACAAACACGTCGCTTTGTGTTGTTTTATTAATGTATAGTTCACCTGCAATTATATGTACAAGTATAGGTATGTAATTGACGCTCCTGATGTAACTGGTTATACATTTAAATAAAAAAAATGCTATGTTTTCCTGTTCACTTAATAGATTTCGATTGAATGTTTACTAAGGATAATATTTGTAAGATCTTGTTTTTGCCAGCCTTTGACGACATTGAAGCGTATGTGCCGCTTAATTGCGCATCTTATAATTGGACGATCTTGACTGTATGCGTGATTATATATAATACTAGCTGTCCCGCGCAACTTTTTCTGCGTAAATTTTCCCTGTTTTGCAATATTTCTCATTGCTGCTCAGCTCCTATTGGTCGTAGCGTGATGTTATATAGCTTTCCTCGATAAATGGGCTATCCAACAGTGAAAGATTTTTCAATTCGGATCAATAGTTCCTGAGATTTCTGCGTTCAAACAAACTCTTCAGCTTTATAATATTATAGTATAGATTTGTATTTATCTCCGGTATCTTATCGAGTAATATTATCGATCTTTTAAGCGTTTGTAGGTAAGGAAGGTTTGCTTGCACTGCCTGTATAGTTTAAGGTATGATGAGGTTAATGCCATAATGATTTGGGGCCTAGACATTTTCTATTTTATATTTATCTTTAAACTTTATCGCCTGGAGAAAGGGAAAAATGTATATAATCAAGTTGAGAGATGTAATCTTTCACATTTTTCTATTCAATATTCAATTTTCTTTAACGTTTAATGATAATGGAACTTGTCTAGACCCCCGGGTGTTTAAAGAATCACCGGGTTTAAAGTTTTGATGTCCTCTACCATTTCACTTTCACTCCACATAACATAATTGTGTTCTTTTACGTTGCAACTTCTTAGAAATCAATATTCTCGATGTATTTTTTAAGGTTCTCGTTAATTCGTTCATAAATTATCGTTGCAATTTATCTTTTAATGTAAAAGAAAAAATAAAATAAAGATAATTGTTAATATCTTTATTTTGTCGGAAACAAAAATACTGCGTTTTATACTTTAAGCAGCAATGGAGTACCTATTAAGCTCGCATGTATGACATTCATTCTTTTGATGTGGATGTAAGCCTCGGGGATGCTATAATAACGTTGCTCGAGTAGGTACTAGGTACCTACAGTGAAGAAATGTTCTTTATTAAAACTATTTCTCCACTATAGTCGCACTTCGTTTCGGTTACGTACCTACCTATTAAGAACTTTATAAAGGCTAAAATTAAGCTTAAAAATTACCTATTGCATGGGGTAAAAGGTCAATACCTATTTTCAATAGGACAATGGATAGATGTTCCCTTTAGAAATGGTTTGAATAAATGGATTTTCCCGATTCATAATCAGCACCATTGTACTAAAACCACATTTAAACAGACGGCGTCCGTTCCTTAATTTAGACCAGTCGTAATATCGTTAAACTTATAAGTTACCTAGCTGCTCGCCTTGAATTCACACGGAGTTTCCTCCACTAAATATATAATGGAGGAAACTCCGTGTGAATCCAAGGCGAATTCTTCCGGGTGGTTTACATGAGGTATATACCTCATGTAAACCACCCGGAAGAAATTATGTGCCTGATAGTGAAAACTGAATCAAAATCCGATGCGTTTTAGAAGATCTAAACGTTCAGACACCAAAAACGACTTTGTTTTTTTCTACGTAAAGAAAAATAAGTAAATACTTAAAGTGTTTTCATGTACCTTTAGGTATCGCGACACAAACTGCCCGAAGTGGAGGAGGTGGTGAATCTCTTGTTGGCGACTCGATCATGTTTTCGTCACACCGCGTTAGACCATGTTCAGAAAATCACAATGCTACAGGCGAGGAAGCGGCACGAAATCATTGCCACGGTGAGTTGCAGTTCTGATTATTTTAAATGGTTTTCAAAGGTCAGGTTATATGATCAAAAAAAGGGGGTCAGGTGTTCTCTAGCAGTCTGAAATCAACGCAGGCCAAAAGCCATAATGTTTACTGCCTCGGAATGGGAGCGTGTACAATTCTGCGCATGGATCCTGGTGTGTGTGTGGTTTTGATTTCCTTCGATCTGGGTGTGTATTTTGTCTCCGTTACTGGTAAGTTTGTAAAGGCTCCTGCATCACAGGGCTTGTACCCTACGGCTGTAGTTGCCTTTTAAAAGAACAAAATATAAACGCCGACTCTATAGCTTCTGCTTTCTTTCTTCAATCCTCTACGAAAAAGGCTAGATCCATCGTTAAAATAAGCAACGAAAAACATGCAAGTGTAGTGCCCACAGTGTGTATTGACTGTGCAGTAGCTTATCAATAACGGAGCAGCCATTGGTTACTTGCCTATGTAAACAAGCAGTTATTAAATTGAGATTGTTTTTATTAGGTAGCAGCGCTGAACTTAAGTTTTAAAGTTAGCCTTGACATTTTTTCTTATCATTGACGTCACTTTAATAATACGTGACCAATAAACAATAGTTGTTGTATTTTGAATACAAATGACAATATTTTTTTTTATATTGAAGTTCAACCGTCATATCCTTCCCTTCAAGATGCCAAAGAGAACTGAAATCAATTCTGTTTAAACCTGTCCCCCCATCCTAGATGCTACGTGATGCACAGGGCAATCCCCTGTGCATGTACCACACGTTGATATTTACTGAAAAAAATATTTTTCATCTGCTGTTACATGTATGGAGTGCTCTCCCTAAACAGGAAGGCAGACAGACAGACAAACAAACAGACGGACATGACGAAACTATAAGGGGTTCGTTTCTGCCATTTTGGCTACGGAACCCTTAAACCAGTGCATAGCTGTTAAATAAAGATTTCCTTTAGACAATTTTTATCAGTTCGAGCATCATTAAAAAACATCTAATTATAGTATTTATAATATCAAGAAGATTGAAGGCCTCATTGTACTGCATCTAGATTTAGTTGTACCAATTTTGAAACAATCAAATAACGTTGAACAACAATAGGAAGACAATAATTGCGTTCCGCTAGAGGACAATGGGTTAATAACCTTAAGTAGCGAGTTTTGCGCTAGTCTATTCATAGTATTTGCCCCCAATGCCCAATTTTGCCAACAACTTCACGGTTGAGCGACCGATGCGCCGTCCTCAGAATGTCCATACTTTCGACGGTTTAGGTGCACCTACTTTCGCTGTCCTATGCTTGCAAGACTGCTGCACTATGATATTGTAGCAACGTTAAACAAACTTACATAGTTTTGCCACAGATAATAGATATAATACTATACTAGTATTTTTGTTTAGACTTAAATTCGATTTCGTCATTTTACTAGCGTTTGCAAGCCACTGGTTCAAACTACAGGCATAAAATCAAAGAAATAAGGAAGAAACATCCTATGAACAGTGTTTTAAGAGGATACAGGTTGGGTCTGCAAAACCTTTTGTCAATGCCAAATGCCAAAAACACGAATATGCATTATGTATTTATGTAGGTATCTGTCGTCGGCAGATCTTAGAATTGTTGATTTTATGAAGTGACCGTATTATGTAATAGTGGGTAGTAAGTATTTCAAAATATTGAACAGTGCCCGCTAGGCACATCATTATGTAGTCTGACCAGATAATTATTACTCAGCGTTTGATGATGTACGAACAATTACATTTTCTTATTCTAATTTCAGTTTATTTTATTCCTCTGCGTAAATTTTCCCCGTTTTTGCAACATTTTTCATTGCTGCTCCGCTCCTATTGGTCGTAGCGTGATGTTATATAGCCTATCGCCTTCCTCGATAAATGGGCTATCCAACAGTAGAAGAATTTTTGAATTCGGACCAGTAGTTCCTGAGATTACTGCGTTCAAACAAACAAACTCTTCAGTTTTATAATATTAGTATATAATTAGTAGCTGACCCGCGCAACTTCGTCTGCGTAAATTTTCCCCTTTTACTTTTTTCTTCCTTTTTTTTTACATTTTTCATTGCTGCTCCGCTCCTATTGGTCGTAGCGTGATGTTTTAACCTATAGCCTTCCTCGATAAATGGACTATCCAACAATAAAATATTTTTTCAATGCAGCCCAGTAGTTCCTGAGATTATCGCGTTCAAACAAACAAACAAACTCTTAGGGGTATAAAAATAGATAGTAGCCGATTCTCAGGCTTACTGAATATGCATAAAAAATTTCATCAGAATCGGTCAAGCCGTTTCGGAGGAGTATAGGAACGAACATTGTGACACGAGAATTTTATATATTAGATATGGCCAAACGTGGATTGACATATTATCTACTCGTAGGTATCATGAATCATCAAACGCCGTTTAAAAGCGATAGACGTTTTTAAGATAGGGTCAATTTTACCCGACTATATCAGGAAATACCACCATTCATGAGTGATACGGACAAACGTGGATTGACATATCAGCATCGAATGTTGACGTCAGTTTTCCTGACGTTAACATGGAATATCACATCTTTAAGTCATTTATTCTAAAATCTGGCCGAGTGCTTCAATGCATTCTATCAGTGTGTTGCTTAAAATGGAAGGCTTATATTTAAAGTGTATTGGGTTACCTACTGCAAGTATAAATTTATTTTGTTTGCGGTAATGCGGTCACTGGGTTTGAGCTTCCGATATTTTGTGTATAAATAAATTGTGACTGATCGGTCTCCGGGGTCGTTGGACAAAGAATAAATAATGATTAGTGTCGACCGGCTACCCCAGACTGGCCTAGATACCCCATTTTACTTGTATCAAAGTAATAACCACTTACACGATTCTAACTTGTTTTCATCGATAACCAACGGTGATTTTATCGCTTTTTTTTTGTTGGATGCGTTGACACGGCAGAGGTTTATACAGCATTTTATAATATAGGTACAACTTAACTTTCCTTGCGTGTCTAGATCTCTTTTGGTGAAATTAGTACCACAATATAATATCTAAAAATAAGTATAATAATAAACACAGTGTAGGCTAACGTGCAACGCAGTGAAGTAAATCGGACGTAACAAAAAACAAGTCATAAATTCTATGCAACATACGTATTCTACATCTAATTACAATCTCAAGGTAAGATGTTCCATTGCACGCTTGGCTACAATAACCCGCGATTACTTCGTGGGAACAGGCAGCACGTATTATTGACTTGTGCGTTGTTCATCGTTCAGAAAAAAAAAAAAAGAATATTGCATGACGCGTACCTACCTTTTGTTTACATCACTCGTATAACGCGACTCTATAAGGTCGCGTTTAGAAAATGAAATGGCGACGTGCTTTTTTTTTAATATGATGTTATGCAACCTTTGTATTTGTTGCCGTTACTTTGTTGATTTGACCCCGTAATAAATATTCTGTATATTGATAAAACAATAATATTGGTGAGTTTTGTTAGTTGCGTGTATAGTATTTAGGCCAGTAAATCAGAATTTACTCAAATACTAGGTAACTAACGGATAAAGTAATGCGTGTAACAAATTTTATTAGTTTTAGAACAATGGATATTGGTCAAATGCTTGTCGAGTTTTTAACGTTTCATTGTGACTAGTAAATAGAAGTTTATTATCAGAGTTTATGGTTATTTATTTTATTAAGGACAAAGCAAGAGGAGTTAGGACTTAAACTTAACTTCAACCTTTAATCCTTCAACGAAATTAACGAATCTAGGTACTAAAACTCTTACTCTCGTCTCAGAAAATAAAAAAAGCAATAAGTAGTCTTTATTATCAAACGGTTAGGTAATGGGTATTTATCAAACATAACTAAGAACTAGCGGCCCGCTCCGGCTTCGCACGGGTATAAAATATATGGATTTTATTATACATATAAACTTTCCTCTTCAATCACTCTTTCTATTAAAAAAAACCGCATCAAAATCCGTTGCGTAGTTTTAAAGATTTAAGGGACAGAGAAAGCGACTTTGTTTTATACTGTGTAGTGATTATAATTAGGAATCTAATATTTAAACCTACGCATTCCAATAGGTAGGTACATGTTATATCTAAGTATACATCTTATTTTAGAGTTACCCGGGGTTTCCAATTGCAACCTGTTTATACCCACGCAGGGATAAAACAGACATTTTGTAGGGGTAATGAAGGTGGTATATATTCCTCCCCTCCCTTCCCGCCGTTGTGCGAGGGACACACTAGGCGGAATGATGAAATGAATTTTCCCCCCAAGTCGTTCCAGCGATTCTCACACTTGGCCGATACTGGGTGATAAAACGTCTTTAAAATAGATAGTCGATAAGGGTAACGAGGTCAAAAAGGTTGGAAACTACTGGAATACCCGATTAAAAGCCCTAATTTAAATGTAAATTCTTTTGCTATTTATAGTTACTTTGCCACAGACAGATGGACGCCAAACTTTGACACGCCTTTTTATCTATGACTAGCTGACTCACGCAACTTCGTATGCGACAATTTTCCTCGTTTTTGCAACCTTTTTAATTGCTGTTCGGCTCCTGTTGGTCGTAGCGCGATGTTATATAACCTATAGCCTTCCTCGATAAATGGGCTATCCAACAGTAAAATATTGTTTTAATTCGAACCCGTAGTTCCTGAGATTATCGCGTTCAAACAAACAAACAAACTCTTTAGCTTTGTAACATTAGTATAGACTAGCTGTCCCGCGCAACTTCGTATGCATACATTTTCCCCGTTTTTGCAACATTTCTCATCGCTGCTCCGCTCCTATAAGTCGCAGCGTGATGTTATATAGCCTATAGCCTTCCTCGATAAATGGGCTATCCAACAAAAAAAGATTTTTTTAAATCGGACCAGTAGTTCCTGAGATTATCGCGTTCAAACAAACAAACAAACATACTCTTCAGCTTTATAATACTAATATAGATTATACTTATAACATAGAAGTATTGAATGAATACTATGTACAATAGCTTATTACAGTTTAAAAACAAAACCAAAATAGCATAACACACATAAACATAAAGTTAACGTTATCAATTCACACATTTTGATAAAAGATACCGTATCTGGAAGTTGTTATTCATTAGACTCGATTAGCAAGTGCACGATTACAAAGTGTACTGCTTTTCACTTCGCAAGTTTGACGAGTGTTTCGCAGTCGTGAAGTCTAGTAATCCGTTTGCATCTTTAGAGGACAGTAATGTACCGTATTTCTATTGCTATCGATGTGTTTTTTGTTATCGGAAATAACAGTGTTCATAGTCTAATAGTTCTGTGAGCTGTGACAAATCGTTGAACTGTTTCTGTGAAGTGATTCAGACATCAGTTGCCGGTAAAAGTGTTTTTAAAAAAAATATTTAATGGTGTTTCGATGTTCGATTACTTATCTAATCTAATCGGTATGTTTTTTATTAATTTTGATACTTAATCTTTTATTGTCGTTTATTTGGATGCAGTTTTACTGATATCAATTAATGTGAACGTGTGTTCGGATGTTTGTAAATCAACCACTGATTAAGGGATCTACATAAATAAAGTTTATATCGCAGAGAAATAGTACCTAAATTACTTACTATAAGTACTAGTATAGTATTATATTATCTGTGCTATAAGGAATTCGGAAACTGAAATCCACTCCCAACTAACCCGAGGCTAAGACTAGTAGAAATTAATAGACCCCCTACATTTCTGGTGACTAAATAAAAACAATGCAACATAAATAGGTAATATTAATAATTTAAATTTACTGCTAAAAGGTATGTACATGTTTGTTTTAAAATAATGTGCATAAATACCCAAAATATAGGTAGGTACTCGTTATGCGCTAATTTATGAGTTAATTCTTATAAATAACTTGCAGGTTTTTACTTAGCACATAATTTTATTACGATATAAGTATGGGAATATTTTTTACTTAAAAACAAACATTTAAATAATAAAAGATCTAAAAATAAAACACTTAGATACCTACCTACGTAATGCAGAACGTACGTAGGATATTAATATTTGTATGGAATCCGATTATGTCACAACTGCGCAGTAAGTAAAGTTATATTTTTGCCCGTTTTGATGATAGATATTGCTATAAAAATGTATCCTATGAGTTATTCTGAATTTTGATTTATAAGCTATAACACATTTAAGTTTCAATAAAATCCGTTCAGTACTTTTTGCGTAACGGGAGGACGGGCAGCAGCGTCCTCTGCGTATTTCAAGCCTTACTGCGATCGCCAACCCGCTCGCCAAGCGTGGCGATTATGGCAATTACCCCCAGGAACTAATAAGTAGGTTCTACTGGGGAGACCCGTGCCCAGCAGTGGGACATCATATGGGTTGTTGTGTACTTTTTGCGTCAAAGAGTAATAAAGATCCATCCCCACAAAATATCGCATTAATAAAATAATAGATAGTTAAACATTAATAGAATACCTACTAGCTGTTCGGTAAGCAGATACGGGTCATGTGTTGAATCACTACAAACATAATTTAGACATCCAGATCAAATATTAGATAATTTTGTATCCTAGATACTACTATCTACTTCACAAACAAGTAAAAATGTGTTTGTCATATTTCATAAGACTTGGCGTAACGAATACTAGAATATCGTTATCTGCTTTTAGCATTATGTATGGTTAAAATATGAGTCATACATTAGTAAGAAACACTATGTTTTACCTGTTGAGTCACACACAACAGCATTGGTTTAAAAGTAAATTAGCATTAGCAATCTCACGGGTTGATAACGTAATTCGCTTGGCTAATTACGCTTAGAAATTAATATTTTAACAATTCTCGAAAGAATTTTTAGCGATGGAAAAGTGCGTACTCTTTTGTTTTATTATAACGAGCGGACTACATCTCAGGCAAAGCGAAATTGAATATTTTCAATAACAGGAAACTATAATTGACTGACAAGTATACACACACCTTAAACCAGATAGTAGTATTAACAGCTCAGCAGCACAACTCAAACCACTGAATGAATTGGGTTGAAATTTTGCGCGCATACAGGTATAATGGCGTAGGCATCCACTAAGAACGGATTTTTTTAAATTCTTCACAGTGTTTTATAAAGCTCTAAAATCAATCATGCACTTTTTAGGGTTCCGTAGCCAAAATAACAAAACGGAATCCTTATAGTTTCGCCATGTCCGTTGGTCCGCAGTTTAGCTCAGAGACTGTTAGTGCTAGAAGGCTGTAATTTTGCATGGATACACATATTACTTGCGCCGACAAAGTGAAATCAAATCTAGAAAATCATTTTTTTGAATATATTTCAGGTCATCGAAAATAAATTCTTATTTTTTTTAATGAAGTGATGTTAACTTTTGATATTGCTAATTTATTCAATACACACATTTCATATTTAATGTGTTATTTTATTTTTGATTTTTATTTTATTTCTTTAAAGTTTGGTCATTAGATAATTTGAAAAAAATCCGTGGAATAAAACACTGCCCGGTTGAGGCTCGGTGAACAGCTAAGCTAAGTAGTAATAAATAACGTAGATTATATTGATTAATGCGTAATAATATCATCCCATAAAACTGGTACCTACTATGAATCGGAAATAAATCGTATACTTACTTGGATAAAGTATTTATAACTGTGTTGCGTACGTAACTATGTGTTTTAATCGATATTCACGGCACGACTCCATCGGCGATAACGATTTTTGTTATAACTTCCTAGTATTCATTGTAATTTGTTTATTGACGCTGTTATAAACAATTATACATTAGAGATGGTTATTTGCGTTGTGTTAATTAAAGACAATCACATATATTTTTTGTTATATCTTCAGATCGGTTCCTGAATCAATGATATTTTTTATAATGGAAACCAAAGTTTAATCCTTATCTACGTACATATTTACATATTCATATCACAATGGCAAAAGAAAAATAATATTTTGGATCGTTGCGTGTAACTTCTAAATGTCTTATAGTTTCCATTTTGGTAACAGAATCTCCAACTCCAACTTTTATTACGCCAATTTTATTCAGTAAGTAGTCTCTCATTCTTTATAACGATATTCGTGAATTTTCGTAGTCTTAAATTTCTTAAGTTTGTAGGGACTATTCTAATTAATTTTTGGATAAGTACAAGAAGTCCGAACGCATAGACGATTTTCGGGAACGAGTGAATTGAATTGATGTTGTTTGCTGTCTATATTACCACCTCATTTTTGACTCCGACATGCTCTTGCCCGGTTTTTTGTTATTATATTAACCCAAATATACCTACTCGTCTCAGCATCGAAGGGCGCACATGTTTTAGAAACGTAATGCCTTCTTCACGACACGAGTTAGCTGCTGATTCAAAATACATAATAAATAGTGCTATAAAGTCTTTTTCTAAATAAACAGTTCAGTTTTATGAATCGATTCAATACAAATAATGTAATAGGTAGGTAACCTACTTATATTAAAGTAGTCATAGGTACTTTACTTTACCTATTAAGTACATTGTTTGACGTGGGATAGGCACGCCACAATGACTGCTGTAGTGTTGATTACATGATAAAACAGTATCGTGACTAATTGACCGACTAACACGCAATGTATAACTTGATCTACTGAAGATGGACGTATTAACTGGGAGTGGCACGTGCAATGCAATGAATGTAAAACGCAGGGGCGTAGTTACCCCCCTCCCCACTTCTAATTGCAAAAAGGTAGATCCATATTTGGCAGGTGTGTAGACAATTGTACCACCTCTTCCCCCCCCACAATGATTCTGGGTATTATTATTATGTAAAAGTCCCTTCAGTGAAAATTAGAATATTTGTAGCTATAACATGGTTGCCAAGTTTCGCGTTTTATGATACCCACGGGAAATCGTGTGACGTGTCAAGAGGCACCGGATACCATTTGGTTTTACTGTTCGTTAACATGTGATCGCATCATTTGCGAACATTATTATTTGTTACTGTTATCATTGTCACCCAGCTGTCTGCGCCAGATGTACGGCCGCACGGCGAAAGTATTATCATCAGAATGATTTACATTTTTTATTGATATTGAGCATACAATATCAAAGTATAAATACCCATTTTTACGCATTAGCTCCCAGTTTGTAATAAATGCTTGTACAAATATTTTAATATTAATTACCTACTTCACATTCAGTTTTTTGATAAATTTATGAAAATTAAATTGCCAACTTTACATGAAGGCCTTGTAAGTAAACATTAAAGATCTCATGTCATGGGAAATTTAAAATTGTATACATTTAAGGATTTTATTATTCCACGGCACGACAGTTTATTATAGTGTCATGCAGAGGCGAAGAGTTAAAATTTTCCTGAGGTACCTAACCCGATATGAAAATGTATCTTGTTAGAGACGGTTTATGTACGTACATATATTATCTAAATACAATTCAAAGGGAAGTCGAAAATAATGGTATTCTAAGGACCCTCCGCCACTAGTGTCATGTACAGTTGTCTCAATGTAAGTTGGTCGGATTGAACTTGGGGACAAGTGGTTGCGCAGATGCATTTTCTGGAGGTAAATGGTGACAGGAAGCGGGGGTGCGGGCGGTAACTAAACCAAGATAATTAGAGATGCGATTACGCATTACATTATCATAATTAGTATTACTAACTCGTGTTTTTTGTGATTATTTTGGTAAATAGTTTTTTAAACTTTCTTTAGTATTTATTGTAACTGTTCTAAATTTAAACTTTTATAAACTCGTATTATTCGTATTTTTTATATTGTTGAATAATAATTTTGATGGTAGTTTTGATCGATTAAAATCGTTTTCGTAAGTAATTTTAGGGTCGCATCTCTATGACATGCGCGAAAGTGTTATGAACCCAACTACAATCCGGCCAACTTACATTGAGTCAACCATAGGTACTATCTCAATATAAAATACAAACCTAACTAAACACAGTAGGTATTTATTATCTGTGCCGTGTGCGTACCTACACTTAAAAGTGGTGATGATTAACAATTAAACTATTGCTTACATTTACGTTAAGTAATGTGTATATGTTACTGTCATTATTAATAATTATTTATCATTATTAATAATTACCTCATGATTTGGTAAATGTGATAATAACATTATAATTTATCTTTTTCGGTTGTTATTAATAATTCTCTACTATCGTCGGTAAAAGTAACAAATTAAAATAAGACTCGCATTTTATTTGACCAGTAGGTATATATCTATTTATAATATCACAGCACTTACCTTGACCTTGTTTATGTACCTGACACAAACCAGGGTCAAAAAAGTACAGAACCGAGTTAGTCCACCCCGACTTCACGTGGTACTTGTTTGTAACACCCCGAGTGTGTTTCGTAAAACCTGAGGCGCGGAGGAAAGGCAGCCCCTGCCCGCTGTAACAAAGCGCCCTCGCCGGCACCATGTGAGACATAACGGCCGAGGCTGGTCGCCTAGGGGCTGCACTACCCGCAGCGCTGGAGAAAATGCAATTCTAAGATCTAGGATTTTGCGATTTTGACTAAAGCGAACTTGACAGTTTAATCATTATCTTCATTTCTATTACCAATCATCATAACAATCATTTTTAACAATCAATTATCATAATCATCATCATCATCATTAATAAAAATAACAAACGTTTCGTAACAAAAATACTATAAAATATACACAAAATTGCATTAAATATAACTTTTTTATTAGTAATGCTACATCAATATAATAAATAACAATCCCAAGTACCTAAACGACTACAAATAATAAACTTATCCCAAATCGGTGCCCATGGGCATTGTGCCCAGAAGGCTAGCCGCATTTCCTCTTTGTATGGCCAGGCTTATTCGCTGGCCGAGGAACATGCCGGCCCTCTGGTCACCATAGCTATCTCTTAGAATAAATATAACTAATTTATTTCATCTATCGATACTAAGGCTAAATTATTAATAACCATCGGTAAAGTGATTAATTTCTCACTTTTACCACAAATTCCGGTAATTATTAATAATGATAGACATTTACTTAATAATTTTCAATTAATCACATTTACCGTAACATATATAATATACAATAATTACACACACACTTTTTGATATTCAATGATAGCTCTAGTTGATGTAGTCAAGTGTCTATGACGACGGTGGCTCTTAATCTGTAGCAAGTATTGTTATCAATCATTGCAAAGATAGGTAGGTACTAGATGCATTTACAGTTTTGTAATAGACATTATCATTTTAATTTCGTAATAACTAAGTCTTGACCTTGTTTATTTCTAAACATAAAAGTTTGTTTTACATTATTCATTATTGAATGACGTTCGAAGTAACATAACTTAAACAACAGAATAACACATAGGTACTAGTAAGTAGGTTACATATTTATCTACGCCGCAGCGGAGTGGCAAGCAAACGTTAGCGAATACCTACTAAAGAAAAGAAAGTTGATTTACTATCATATTATTTAATTAAAATTAAATAGCACTTACATAACCTAGGAGCATTCGCCTACTGTTACCAAGTCGTTAGTGGCGTTCCTTCACCTTGACTTTAGGTTTAGCCCGGAGACCTATCCAATTTTGGTGACGGTGGCTTATCTTATCGGAGACTACCTAGATATCAAATAGGTAACTTGGAAGCGGCGGTAGCCTAATGGCTAAGGCATCGGTCTCGCAATCGTGATTCGAATCCTGGAATATAATATAGAACCCACTCCTAACACAAGCCACAGAGCTCAGCTGGAGCAGTTAACAGTAATGTGGGACGACAATCCCACATTGCTAGTTATCTTTTAAAAAGAAAAAAACAACTTCCTTATAATAATATTAAACGTGAAGTAGGTTGGTTTAACTACTTATTAAAATACCTATATATTTTTACTAGCTGTTGGCTATGAATCCACGACTTTGTTTGCTTAAAAATTAAAAAAAAACAATTTTATTCCACGGGAACATTTTTCCAGCCCTATGTGCTATTCCAGACTATCTCTGTTTCAAATTTCGTCCAGATTCGTTTACCCGTTGTGGCGTGATTCAATAACAAATTTCGTTCATGCATCCAAACTTTATAACACTCTGTCTCTGTCTGCTGTATAGTACCTATTACATAAAGATTATTGTATACATTTAAGTTTAAAACATTACCGTAAGGACACCCAAGTCTATGATTCTACCATACAAAGTCGCATAAATGATTATTAGGACGCCCGACTTCAGATGCCAGTACTATAAAGATATATCAAGTCATATTATCGAAAGTACAGGATGACGAGAAAGGTTACTGCTTACTCACAAATATAATTTTATTTTGCGATCGTGACTTTCACCAATGTGTTGTATAAATAAAAACGAAAGCAATAGGTCACGCACGCCACAAAATATAACTTTCTATGCTATGCTTAACTTCGTGATAATGTTGTTTTACACAAATTTGTAGACTAAATATTTTTAGGTTAGAGGTGTGTTATTTGTGCTAATTTAAGAATCTAGTTAGGTTGATGAAATACTCGTATGATATGATAAAAAAAACCGGGCAAATGCATGTCAGGCCATGGACAATCTAGGCTTCCGTAGCTGCCCAATAACGCAGTATAAGCAGTGGGTTTACTGTTGTTTTTATTTTATACTACTAACAACGACGTTATATTAGTAAATTTTCAATGGAATTTGTATTAAAATTTTATTTCTCACTTGGTCTGCTGTTACTCGCAAACTTGTTAATATGTGATAGTTTTCCTTTTAATTTCATTATACATATTTCCAAAAGTAACTATTTAGCTGGCAGAGAAGGGTGGGGGGGACACTTGATTCTAACAAAAAAAAAAACACTTTTTAAGGCTTCATATTTCACAATCGAATCCCTAAATAGAAAAGGGATATTCACAATCCATTTTTTTTAAAAGACCTAATTACAACTTTCTAATACTGATAGTCTTAGCTAACCTGCGGACGGACATGGCGAAACTATAAGGGTTCCGTTTTTCCATTTTGACTACGGAACCCTAAAAAGGTCTATTAGATAAATTAGTTTTTTTGAGACATTGTATTATGGCTACCATATAAGGCCCGGAAGTAGATGTTGACTACTTAACTACGTATTTACAGCCTTATTCTGTCAGTAAATACGGCTTAATTATGTAAGTAAATTGTTTAACATAGTTTTTAATGTGGGCAATTAATGGCCTGTTCTTTTCTCCCTCTCCTTCTCGACAACTAGCTCCGGTCCTGGGGTAATGAAAAGGAGCGGTCGCTTTAGTAGGTATGTGACAAGGGGCGTAATAAACCCAAATGAGAAAAACAATATATCCAGCAAAAATACAATTTTAATAGTATTTTTGAGAGACGCAGAGGCGCTTTAATAAGATGTTGAAGTGTGCTCGCTCTACCTTAATCAAAGTTTAGGGTCCTGGGGGGTAAGACAAGGTACATTCGGTCCGTGGCGAATTCAATAACGCCGTACTAATCGTTCGCCAAAAAAATAAAAAAATGTCTCCACCGCAAACGTCAAATTCCATAATAAAATTCTTTTCCATTAACGACATCGCTTTTCGAATGTGACTTTGTCTAGACCCCACGGCGCGGATCCAGCGTAGTGGGCACGATGGGCATGTCCACAACTCCAAATGGGTAGATTGGCTAATGCTATGAGAATTATATCCAAATCTTTAAGGTATTTTTTTAAAAGAATTAAAAGAAGCCATGTGAATTGGTACGCATTACATATGAGCAAGTGCAATACGTTTACAAGCTATAAATAAACACATCACAATTAAAATTTTCGGCTTTCGGTTATCGTGCCCACAAAATTCCAGCTTTCGGCTACCATGCCCACAACCTTATTTGTGGGCTGAATGCCTGCTAGGGTCGGCGCTGTCAGAGACTACACAATAATGCATAGAAATCATTCACCATAATTAATATTTTCTATTTCAGTTCCTATCGTACTTGCAAGCGTGCTGCACTTACTACCATCAAGGCGTCGATCTATCCGAAGACCTAGAGCCTTTTCTCAAGACAACAGCTGAAGAGGTAACTCACACATTGTAATTTCAACGTAGAATGACCAGATCTCATTACAACAGCTTAATTAAACATGTCATACAAATACCATTCATTTTAATCAGCACGACATGTTCGTTAAAAGAAATACTTAACTAACGAACGAACACATTTTCAGATAGCAGCAATGCGTAGCGACACAAGAATACTCGATAAAGAGATGGAAAACCGCCATACCATAGTGAATAGTAAGGATACCGTACTGCCTAGTTGTGAGGCCAACAAAGCAGAAGGGGATTCAAAGGAAGGCATGCTAAGCACTCCCTGCCTTAAGAACATGCCTAGAATGCAAGGATATTTGTTCAAGAGGACGTCGAATGCTTTCAAAACTTGGAATAGGCGTTGGTTCTATTTGTATGACAATCGACTGGTTTATAGGTAAGTGTTGCTTTGGCGTTTAAGAACATATAAGGCGCTTAACATTAACCATTCAAACCGACTCAGAATAAATATCTCCTGCCGCATAGTCACAAAAATTCAATTGGGGTGAGTTTATAGCACTCGCCTAAAAATTTAAAGAGTAATGCGGAACAAGAAGTGGGTTTTCTGTTGTTTTTGTTTCATACTTCTTACAACTTTGTATAAGTAATTTTCAATGGAATATTTTTTTTTACCATCTCCAAAAACAACCATTTAGCTGTCAGGGGGGGGGGGGGGGGTTAAGGCAGACAAGCGGATCCCTAAATCAATAAAATGACATTTACAACCTCTAAATATTTTTAAAACACCTATCCAACGACACCCAACACGATGGGGTAGCTGAGAAAAACAATCTAACCACACTTTATGTGTGGGTACCCGAAAAAAAATAATTTTCAAGATTTTATTCTACCACTTTGTCGGCGTAACTAATACGTATATTCATCCTAAATTACAGCTTTCTAGTACTAAGTGTCTATGAGCTAAAGCGGGGACACACATTCAGACAGACGGACGTACAGAGCGAAACTTTAGGGGTTCCGTTTTGCCATTTAGGCTACGGAACCCTAAAAAGGTTAATCCCTATGGCCATTCACTTTAATTAAAACATTGATGGTTTGAAATTTTACTTCTATTAAGCGACTTATGTAACTGACGTCCGTCACGTATAAAATCGGCAATACGTTGTCTGTTATTAAATTTATCAAAGAGATTATGATATAATCTAGCGAATTATAGCACTTTTAAGTCTTTTGTACCGGCGCAAAATCTTTGTTTTGTTAGGGCGTGTTTAAGTATGGGTTTTCAATTGACTCACTTTTTAATCTCAAGGCTGTGTAGATAAATGAACTATCTTTAAGTAACGATGTCATTTATATAGATAGATGTACTTAGGTTTTATTGATTCGTGGAAAGAACGTATAGATAGCGAAGTCGATTGATTAGTCATAACGGAAATAACAATATAGGACTTGATTAAACTATCATACGTATCTTGTCCTTATTGTTTCTGATTTTACCCGACTGTGCCGGAAGGCGGGTAATGCTTTTCGAACGTATGCATGTAGGTATGTATGTCCGTTATTTTTGCATGCTCTACAGCTCAAACGGGTTGACGGATTTCATCATTGGATTCGTCTCAGTTGTGAGAGTGACATGGGTTATATCATTTTCCCATGAATTAATGTTAGGCAGTCGGGTTTTTGTTTTTCTAATATCTTTTCTTGTTTCTTATTCCCTTTAATGTTATGGTCTCTTAAGGGTGCCCTAACCGATGATTAGCATAAGTGATTACTCCTCTGTTTAAGGGTGTAAGTCAAAGCTTAAAATTAATATTGACTGCCTCTGTGGCGTGGTGGGAGTGTGTCCGACTGCTACGCAAGAGGTCGTGGGTTCGATTCCCACACGGGACACCACTTTGTGAGATCCACAAATTGTTGTTCCGAGTCTGGGTGTACTTTGTGTCCGTGACTTGTATGTTTGTAAAGTCCCCCGCGACACAGGGCTTGTACCCTACTGCGAGAGACGTTATTTGAAAAAAAAAAAAAAAATCAATTTGTTTTTTCATAAGCTAGGCTTGTAGCCAACTATAATTGAAAATAATTGTTATTTTTAAACGTTATAAGACTCCAATGTTTTCAAAATTAATTTATTTTCAACTATCGCTTTCTAATATAATAAAATGAATTGATATTAATTTTAAGCTTTGACTTACGACCTTATACAGAGTAATCACTTATTCGCGTTTGTATTGTAGAATCATCGACTAGGGTGCCCTTAAGAAGGTTTTCGGCTCGATACTCAGTTCGATAAAAGTATTTCACAGGATTAAAGAAGCATTTGATTGCGTTGCATAGGTAACTAGTTATCAACCTGAACCACAAGTCAAGATGTGTTATTTCGTAAACTTTGTTGTAGGAAGAGAACAGGCGAGCTGAATGTGACTGTAATGGAGGAAGACTTAAGACTTTGCACCGTGAAGCAAGTGCACGATGGAGAAAGACGGTTCTGTTTTGAAGTATTGTCGCCTTCAAAGTAAGTTAAGAAACATGGCTAATTTTCACAGTTTTGTACGAATATATATATTTTTTTTGAAAGATAACTAGCAATGTGGGATTTAGTCCCACATTACTTTAGCGGATTTTTGTCTCCTAAATATTTCAGTTATTAATTTTAAGCAGTCGGGTTTTATTTTGTTTTGTAACAGTTTATTTCATGTCTGTTTTTTTATTTGTTTATTCGATGTTGACGTAAATCTCCGGAAATAGATTTCAATAACTATAGTGCATTTTAAAAGGCACTCAATATCTTACACAGCAGTTGTATGCAAAGCCTCTGCGCCACAGAGTCAGTCGTATAATAAATCCTTTTTCTTTTCTAGGAGTCACATGCTACAAGCCGACTCAGAAGAGATGTTGAACTGTTGGATAACGGCCTTACAAAATGGTATCCGGTCTGCCATACAACAGGGGCAAAGTCGAGAGAATCCGGAGTCGCAAGTTATACTAGTGCCAGATGATCGCCCGCCCTCAGATAGACACAGTGTTGCCCACCCCGGATTGAGAAAGATCAGGTTAGTAAAATATGACAATACTAACTTTCGGTCGCGATTCCGCCCGCGTGTATTACGGTTATCGTGATTAAACTCAAACTATCTCTATAAAAAAATCATCTAATTAGTCTTTTTATGAAATGTCAAAACGACAAGCTCTATAGAAATGTGTATGGAATAGCAACCTATGACGTTATAATTATGTTCCTATCGTCAAATCATTACTTTTAGTTTTCGTTTTCATGCTTTTACATTCAAAAACATGTTAAATTGTAAAAAAAAACACTTATTTTCAGAGCATTTTAAGATCTACTATTACCTGATTAGTTTAAAATAATTTGCTTTTATTGTAGTCAACTACCCAATTGGTTCAGCTGTTTAAGCGTGAAAACGTAAGACAGACAGACAAAGTTACTTTCACATTTATAACATTAGTTTGGATAAAATATTATTATGTAAATCATGATACTTTTAGTATAGGTGTTATTTAGAACCGTATAATGGGAAGTTAAAATATATTTAGCGGCTTAGCTCGGCTAGATGGCTTCGTACTTTCTTAGGTTTCATACGCTAAACGTCTTAGTTATGCTTCGTTTAAATTTATTCATTAGTTAGTCTCCCAAATATTTTCCTCCTATAGGTACCTATTGAAACGTCGTTTGGGCCCAATTTAATCAGTTACTGTTGTAAATTAGGGTTTGAGCTATCTCAAAATGTAATAAAAATCGGTAAATTGGTTTATTACAATGCTATTTTTGTAATTTTTACAGAACGTTTGGACGTTTTATTAAAATACTATCTGTCCTGCGCAACTTCATATGCGTAAATTTTTCCCGTTTTTGCAACATTTCTCATTGCTGCTCCGCTCCTATTGGGCGTAGCGTGATGTTATATAGCCCATAGCCTTCCTCGATAAATGGCTATCTAACAGTAAAAGAACTTTTCAATTCGAATCAGTAGTCCCTGAGATTACCGCGTTTAAACAAACCTACAAACTCTTCAGCTTCATAATATTAGTATAGATATAGAATTTCAATACGCAGTCGTAAATCAAATAAGTACTAAAATATACTTGAAGCTTAGTAGTTAGAACGTATGTCCGTGTCAAGTGATACTTCTGACGTCAATCGATTAAACGGTTTATGTAGGCCCTTGTGTATAAGGAGTGTGACATAATCGCGTTAGTATTATGCGGCTAGACGCTGTGGTTCAACTTTACAATTGTTTCTTACAATCGAAGAATGCGATAATTGAACAATGATATGTACTTCTTGCTCTTCAAACGCAATACTTAAAGTTCTTTATTCAATTAAAGAAAATCTGCATCAGTCAGTGACATGATTTTCACAAAGCAAAAGTTATGAATTCCGTAGCCAAAATGGCAAAACTTATAGTTTCGCCATGTCCGATCGTCCGTCCGCAGCTTAGCTCACAGACTGTTAGTGCTAGGAGGCTGTAATTTTGCATGGATACACATATTACTTACGCCGGCAAAGCGAAAGAATAAACTCTTGAAAACCCTTTTTTTTTTTTGGGTAGCTATATGTAAAGTGGGGATGTGATTTTTTTTCTCACCTACCTCATCGTTAGATAGGTATTTTAAAAGCGTTTAGGGGTCGCAAAGCAAAAGTGCGGACGGACATGGCGAAACTATAAGGGTTCCGTTTTGCCATTTTGACTACGGAACCCTAATAAATGAGTCAATGAGAGTTAGGGGTAAAGGTACATTAGCCATTGAAGCTTTAAATAACTAAAGTCAATTTCAAAAATTTCTTATGTTATTTTATGTTTTCAGGATATGGGAGCAGCTACTTAGCATCCCCGGTAATAATTATTGCTGCGATTGTGGCAGCCCTAATCCTAGGTGGGCCAGCATCAATTTGGGCATTACACTGTGTATAGGTTAGTACATAATTATTATTTCATTAGCCTATGCCTGCTATTGCGACCGTTTAACTTCAGCTACTGAATGTGGGCATGACGCAGAAAAGGTGGAACATCGGATTTTACGTTTTTTCGGGCCATTTTTACTATTTTTTTTCCTTTTCACCTTTTTTACCTTTCTCAGACTTCGACAAATATTTGAAAAAAGCTTCTCGAATTTTGTGCACACATTTGCTCATTTTCTTATTTATTTCTCATTGTCAAATAGCAGTTATATATTTACGTTATCATGTTATCTGAAAATATATTTTGGCTCAACTACATAAAAATAATTACTAAATCGTATAATAATATTTTGTACTTAATTTTTTCAATATACGCTACAAAAATAAAGAATATTTAGTCTATATATTTACTAGCTAACTCTCCAGAAATCTGCTCAAACTGGCTTTCAATGCAATACTTTTATGATGTATTTCCAATATATATATTTTTTACAGAATGTTCTGGAATACATCGCTCTCTAGGCGTACACGTTAGCAAAGTGAGATCTCTTACTTTAGATGACTGGGAGCCTGATATTATAAAGGTAAAGTTTATGGCCTACTTTTTAAGCCCGTGTTATATTTCATTTTAATAGCCGAATAGTTTTCGCCTGCGGTTATCGCGATATAAACTATCCTATGTCCTTTTCTAGTACTCAAACTATATCTATACCAAATTTCATCTAAATCGGTTTAGCGGTTAAAGCATGAAAATGTAACAGACAGACAGAGTTACTTTCACATTTATAATATTACTAACGGACGCGGTTTCACCCGCGTAGTTTGCGTTCCCTTGGGAATACAGGGATAAAAAGTAGCCTATGTCACCCGGGGATAGTGTAGCTCTCCAACGGAAAAGATTTTTTGAAATCGGTCCAATATTTTTTAAGTCTACTTGTTACAAACAAAAATACAAATCTTGCCTCTTTATAATATTAGTATAGATAAGTAAAGCATATTATAATTATTCTTTACCCTACCAGGTAATGGCCGAACTAGGAAATAAGATAGTGAATTTGATCTACGAAGCAAATACAGAAGGTGCTACTATAACAAGAGCTACGCCTGACTGCGAAACGTAAGTGCACTTCAACATTAATCTACAACCAGTGGTTCCCAACCTTTTTCATCTCGCTACCTTCCCCCCCCCCCCTATATTGCCCAGTGGGAGTACACCTCGCACGACGAGGGTGCTTATACCACCTTTACTACCGCCATACTGACCTTTATACTACTAGTACGCTGGACAGGCAACCGCCGACAATAAGCCTTCCATTTGATTTTGACATTTGGACGGTCATTTTACAAAATTAAATGGTAGTCTATACTCGTGAAACAAGGGCCGACAATGGCCATTTGGGAGTTGTAAAAATAGCGGCAAACTACTATTGTTACTGTTGCTATTTTTACAGCTCCGCGTTTAACGTGTAAAACAGTGTAAAATATTCATGAAATAATGATAACAAGAACGAGACTGTGTGATTCAAAGAAGAAAACTGGAAAGAAAATAAACTTGAGACTGGCGGATGCACAGAATGTGCTAGCCATAATCCCTACCGAATAATATCGAAGGTCATTTGTCATTTGTCATGTTTGTCATAAATCATAAGTGTTAAAAAAGTTCAGAGCACGGTCATTCGATTCATTCATTCGACAGTCACGGGGTGGCACAATCCAGGGTACTAGTACTATAAAAGTCAGCCTCCCCATTGCTTTTTTACCCCTGTAAGAGTTAATACTCACCGGTTTGAAACTCAGTTTTTATTCTCTTTTACATAAATTAATTTTAAAGTATAAAATCAGCGACCTTCATTTTATGGAGATTTTAACATGAAAAGATTTCCTTGTGTTATAAAAAAATGTTTATGTATTGTTATACTCTTACAAAACTCATGGGGCTATTTATTTATATAATTGTTGTCATTACAATCGTTCGTGACAAGCTTTAATATTGCATAAATTATTTTTTTCTTAGATATGTACTAAAAAAAATTATTCACTTATTTTATGGTGATTGGGTATTTGAATGTCAAGTCAAATGAATATATTTTTATGAAATATCAAAACGATTCGCTCTGTAGGGATTTGTATGCAATTTAACACTATGACGTCATTATGTCCTGGTGCAAATCATTTACTTTTAATATATATGTCGAGAATTATAAGTACTAAAACACGTTGAATTATGGAGAAATATATTTTTCAAACCATATTTTGTATAGGTATATTATTTTACATGTTTCGATAAAAAATGAGATGGTAATACACAGAGCCAGGAACATCTATTTAATCCACTCGTTCCAGATTTTTTTCCATATGGGTTCCAACTTCTTGTGCTTATCTAAATATTAATAACTAGCTTATTCTCGCAGCTTCACGCGCGTGGAGGCCAGATTGTTACCAAAATATTTTAACAGCAAAGTTTCATACTAACTTTGCACCCCCGTTTTACCCTCTTAGGGGGTGATTTTTCATAAATCCTTTCTTAGTGCTCCCCTTATTTATAAAAGGAACCCCTGTGCAAAATTTTAAGTTTCTAACCCTTATAGTTTAGGCCCTGCGTTGATATGTCAGTCAGTCAGTCAGCTTCTCCTTTTATATATTTAATAATTAATATTTGGATAAGTGCGACTATACTAATTATTATTAGTCGCCGTAAACTTAAGTAAACGAAAGTTCATGAATTTCGTTTTAAAGAAAGAGAGTAGGCCTACTGGTTAGTGTGAAATTAAATATATTGTTATTAATTGATTTGACATTCAAGTACCCAAATCACATCAGCTGTTATGTTATGTACTATGGTCTCCGGCCGGTAAACCGATTATACTAGTATTACTGAACTACGAGCTAACACAAAGTAATGCATGTGAATAAATTGGCCATAACTTTTTATTGGTAAGGTCTTTTCTCACTGGCTTTACCTTTTACCTTTTGGTATTAAATGTACAATCATTCTATTCTAAATTCAGTCAGACGTTCATAAGAGTTGCATTTTGTAACCTAAGTGAATAAAACATGTTGGAGTTGCTTTTTAGCGTTCTGTACCACAAAAGGAACAAACGGAACCCTTATAGAATCAATTTGTTATCTTATAAATGTTGATAAACTTTCGCGATTTGTACACATTATAAAATTATATATACTACGGGTAATAGTATATATAATATTACAATTTGTTGTCCGTTTGTCTGTTTATGAAATTAAAACCATACAGGTCTACAGTCCCTTGAAGCTGTGAAAATCAAACTTCTAAGTTAACATAAAAAAACACAGATGCGGCCTTTATTTCGACACTCTCAAGAGAGTCAAAATTTGTACGGAACCGTCGGTGGTCGAGTCCGACTCGCACTTATCCGGTTTTTTGTTAATTATATTAATTAGGACGTTAAGTATTTTTCAATACTTATTTACTAAAATAATACATTTTATTTGATACAGATGTGTGCGTGAGGCTTGGATCCGGGCTAAATACGTATCGCTTCTGTTCGTGAAAGACTTGGTCGGCAGCAGTGGCGCCCTCACAGCTTCCAGCGATGATTCTCCGCTGCGCTCCGGACGGAGGTGGTCTGTCAGACGGGCAAGGCGCCACAGGTAATTTTTCATTTATATTTAGAAAAAAAATAACTTGCAATGGTTGTCTCGCATTACTAGCAATCCTGTTAATCCCTCCAGCTAAATTGCTTGTGTAATAGTGAGTTACAAAAATTAAAATCTATAGTATACTGGATAGGATTCGAACCCGTGACCTCACGATTGCGACTCCAATGCTAGAAACAAAGTGTAGGTGCCTCATTGTGTACTTAAAATGTGCATTGAACATTTGCGGCAACAGTAAAGGAACTCTTTAATATTGTACATTATCTAGAAAAATAAAGTTTAGTACGCCATCCGGTTACTACGACGTAATATCACCGGTCACTTGGGCGTCGTTATAACCGGATTCTACTTTATTATTATGAATAGAGAGCGCAGATTTGGTAAGTTTATGTGTACATAGGAAGTAAGTTATAATTGGAACTTTTTTTTTGCTAGTTATGAGCACCCATTCTTGATTGCTAATAAATATGTACCTAGACAAAACATGCCGTGTGGTACCGGCTTAAGAATAGTACCACCCCATCTCTTCCCGTGGGTGTCGTCAAGGCGACTAAGGGATTTCACACCGGAGGACGGGCAGCAGCGTCCTCTGCGTACTTAAAGCCTTACTGCGATCGCCAACCCGCTCGCCAAGCGTGGCGATTATGGCAATTACCCCCAGGATCTACATACCAGTAGGTTCTACTGGGGAGACCCGTGCCCAGCAGTGGGCCATCATAAGGGTTGATATGAATGTACCTAGTATCTACGTGATACTGTGGCAACTGTACATATCTATAGTTGCAGTTGGTTTTTTTTTTTTTTTTTAAAAGAGGACTTCTGTAGTAGGGTACAAGCCCTGTGTCGCGGGGGACTTTACAAACATACAAGTCACGGACACAAAGTACGCCCAGACTCGTAACAACAATTTGGGGATCACACAAAGTGGTGTCCCGTGTGGGAATCGAACCCACAACCTCTTGCGTAGCAGTCGGACACTCCCACTGCGCCACAGAGGCAGTCAATTCAATTCAATTCTATCGTTTATTTGCATTCCACAATGTATACTTAGGTGGTAGGCATGTATACAAAAGTGTTTGAAAGACTTACTATCACACGATATGTAGTTGGTGTTGTGGTAAAGCAACTAATAGTTCATTAGTATTTAACATTTATACTACTCTTAGAACCAAGACGTGACTATCACATTCCTATAGCAAAATTTGGAAATATTCTTGTTTAAGATAAGATTTTTTGTTACAGAGTCCGTACAGTGCCATCAGTGCCAGAGACAATCACCGATGAAAAGAGCGACGTCAATAGCAACACAAGTGGTAAAATCCTACTTAAACATGAAACTATTGATGTCTCCTATATATATATATATTTCTTTTTTAAGTATAAATTGTTATTATTTTCAGTGTCGGAAAGTTCGAGCAAGTCAGATGGAAGTCCGGTGTTGTTGATCGGCAGTGAATTGGCGAGCGATCGAGGCGTCGATCTCAGTCTACCGTCTGATCACGACTCTACGGAAGGCGAGGATTGCGATGAGCTAGGTAATTAACTATAATGATTGTGATCGGTTGGTTAGTTTATGGAGTACATGGGACAGTTGACAAACTATTTTTAGGTGTGTAATATCTAATGTGGGAACTGGCGAAGATGCCCAGTGCCAAACAGCCGGTTTAGAAGTCATACTTTTTTAAAAAATTGGTAAAGGCGTCCTAGTTGTAATAAAATTATGTCAAGTGAAAACATGACAATAGCCGGTCACGCCCATTGACGTATTGACTTGGACTGCGCCATAACCTTACAAAATTGACCACTCTTTAGAAGAGACGACGCTACTTTGTGGACAATACCTGTCAAAGAGACAGGGCCACACGAGATTTTTCTCTCTTTCACGCTTTGCAGTCAACATTTACTTTTTAATTGAAAGGGATGGTGCGGTTCATGCCTTGACATAGAGACCAGGACTGCGCCATAACCTCACAAAATTGGCCACTCTCTAGAAAGAGACAACGCTACTTTGTGTTTTTTCTCTCGTTCACGCTTTGCATTTAATATTTACTTTTTAATTGAAAAGGATGGCATGGTCCAGGTTTATACGTCAATGGGTTCAGGTCTATACGTTAATGATCATGCCTGCGTACTTTTTATTTTAATTTGGCAAAGGTATTCCACTTGTACAGCCTATGTAAAACAAGCGAACTGCTAGAGACTGACGAACGTAACCTTTTTTAAATTTTCTAATTTTCTGATAATGCAAGCCAACAACGGGTCTTGCTATATGTCCATGGTCTTGCGCGTGTAACTTTTTTTCAAATTTGGCAAAGGTATCACAGGTACAGTCTCTGAATACCAGCCAACGGCCAGTCTCGCACTAGTTACTTTTCTAAATTTGGCAAAGGTATCACAGTTAGTGAACTGTCAATGTGAATACAAGCTAACAGTTGGTCTCACGCTCTTTACTTTTTTTTTTTGTATTTGTAAAGGTCACAGATGCCTTTGAATACAAGCCAACAGCCGGTCTCGTGCACTTAATTTTTGTTTTTTTTTTAATTTGGCAATGGTATCACAACTTTACAGCCTTGTGCTCATAAGGAAACGTATATAATAAAAATGCCCGGTAATATACACGAAGAGATGGTCTATTATAGCAGAGGAAATACAATGGCGCGACCAAAACACACAACAAAGGTCGGTTTATGAAGCATTTCTTATGAGCACAAGGCTGTAAAATTGTGATACCATTGCCGACCATTACCATTGGTACGGTTGTTTTTGAAGTTTCTTAAAAAGACACTGCTAAGACTTTAGTCAAACACCCTATTACACGTACAATGTGTATAGTGATAATATATGTTTGTTAGCTGCGGAGGACATGTCGCGGCTGTCTGCGGAGGCGGTGCTGTCGCTGGCGGCGCGCGCGCACAACGTGGCGGTGATGCGCGCGGCGCTGGCGGCCGGCGCCGACGTGTGCGCCGCGCGCGCCGCGCTGCGCACCGCGCTGCACGCCGCCGTGCTCAGCGTCAGTATACTATTGCTAGATATCTTTAAAAAAAAAAAAAAACTTAAAAAAAAAAACTATGTTAAATCGATGCTAACATTTAAATTCAACAATATAAAAATACAATAATTGCATTTGAAAGAAAAATTTGAAGTGCAGACCCAGGAATCGAACCCGAGACTTCCGATCGCTTTACCGGAGCGCGAAAGCTGAACCATCTAACCTGAACTATGTTACTAAACTTGAAATTTCTCTTCCCTTGTTGCATACGAGTTGAGCCCTCGCAAGCGCCGTCTAGCATGTCCTTAAGATATTATAAAGTAATTGGCAAGAAATGCCTATAATAAATTACTACAATATTCGGCCAGCGATAGCGATTGCGAGAGACCAACTCGGATGCAACAAGGGAAGAGAAATTTCAAGTTTAGTGACATAGTTCAGGTTAGATGGTTTGGCTTTCGCGCTCCAGTAAAGCGATCGTTAGTCTCGGGTTCGATTCCTGGATCTGAACTTCAAATTTTTCTTTTCAATGCAATTATTGTATTTAAAAAGTAGTTGATGCCTATAAAAAATACTATATATACGAATTTATTTACGAAAGTAGGTAATCTTGCTTTCTGTCATCATTTACTTCCAAAAAATTCAGCCTCGTCGGCAAGTTCAATCCGGCCGAGTTACGTTGATCCAGCTATAGCAGCACCTTTAAATACATAGCTACCTAAGGCTCCCTATAACGAGCGAAAACAGCCCTCCCCCCCTCTGTTACGAAGTGGGAGTGAAACTACCCATATTAGCCGTCGCAAAAAAAAGAGGAGGAGGCACCAATTCCGCAAGGGACACCGTCACCATTGGCCATATGATTTTTAGTCGGTTCGACTCCGACATACTCTTTCCTACGTGCCCTCGTAAGAGTGGAATCCGTGGAGATTCTTGCACACAAAAAAAAAAGACGCGCACTTACTGAGATCTCGGTCATATGACTACTGAGACTGCGTACGTTGAGATCACCGTACATGTGTGAGTTCACGTATACGTATACGTGAATATTTGTTATAAAAAAAAAACTTATTTATTCGTTGAGATAACGCAGACTACATAATAATTGTTGACATGTTTGCGAGCCGACCTTCTGTACCTATGTATTTTGTGACGTGGTTCACTTACACAGTCGAAGTGTTACAGTATTTAATATTTTAGACCCGCGCGGTATTGTACCGCTCCCCGGTACTTAGGTTTGAATAGGCCTTAACTCTTACAGTCGATCGACGAAGCTGTGATAAAAGGGATAATCGTGCGGGATTTGAGGGTCGCGACACAGGGGGTGGACAGACCACGTTGCATGCACACAGTATGGTCTCAGTATCCAGGGTTTTCGTATTTTTAGACGTTAGTTAAATTGATACCAATACCATTATTATACTGTGAAAATAGGATGTGCCATTGTGAATACTGGCAGGAGTGCGGGGGGAAAGTAGGGGGCTATGTAAGGGGTTCTTTTTAACGCCCGTTCCAATATATAAGTAATAATATTAATAATCTTTGCCATAAACATATATGTTAACATAGCTATTTGGTTCCCTGGCTCCTGTGCTAGTTAAAACTGTGTTACAGTGAGTTAGTGTCCCTTTTAAAACTATGTACATTATTATATAATACTAAAAGACCCGTGCAACTTCGTCTGAAACATTTTTCATTGATGCTCCGCTCGTATTGGTTATAGCGTAATGTTATATAGCCTATAACTTTCCTCAATAAATGGGCTACCCAACACTAACAAGTATTTTTCAATTCTAACCAGTACTTCCTGAGATTATCGTGTTCAAACAAACAAAAAAAAAACAAACAATCTCTTAATCAGCTTTATAATAAGAGTATAGATTAGGTTAATGTGTGTATCTATGTGTCTGTCTGTTTCATCGTAGCGCCCCAACTTATGAAAAGATTTGTTTGCGGTTATAATAAAAGTGTCAGATTCCCTCCATGTATGTGTGTTTTTCTATATTATAAAACCTACCCTCAGCGGAGTCAAGCTCTCCCAAGACCAAAATTATGCATCTGCCACTGTTTGTGAAAATACCATATGTTTTTTCAAAAGAAATTATCCTTACTATTTCAGGGATCAGTAATGGCTTGCTCATTCCTCCTGCTAAACGGCAGTAAACTGAACATTCAAGACGAAGATGGCAAGACCCCATTACACCTCGCCACTGAAGCCGGTCACACTGGACAGGTATTTATTAAAACATTTCTATTTTTTTTTCGAACGATTTTTCGAACTTTTCTGGCAAATACAATAACAAAAAAAAAATAACCAATAAAGTGCAACCGCTATGAAGTGATATATTTACATACTAAGGCAATTTATCTACACTAATATTATAAAGAGGAAATTTTTGTATGTAACGAATAAACTTAATACTACTGGACCGATTTTGAAAATTCTTTCACCATTAGAAAGCTACATTACCGGGGAGTAACATAGTCTATATTTTATTGTCAAAAACTTAGAGATCCCTACGAAAATTACAATAATGTAACTCTAGGTATAAAAAACCACGATACGACTCCCGTGCGTTATGTAGAAAGATTAGTTAAACCTTCTACATCAATCTCTATCTAAGAACGTAGGTAATCTAAGACTTATAAGAGAAGAAATAAAAAACATTTACTAGGTTTCGATACCAATATTAAAATTATATCATATGTTTTGTCATTGTAATTGTGAATATAGGGGAAGCGGTGGGTGCAAATTGATATATAATTAATATCAATTTGCACCCACCGTTTCCCCTCCATTTTGGGGTATTATGCTCACATATTTTTTGTGAACATTTCAGTGGTTTTCAAATTTAATTTAAAAGGCAAAAACAGAAGTTGACAAATATGTACTTTTCAGTTTCATCCCAAATAATATATTTTAATTTAAATACTTATGGCTATTCATTGACAGGTTTGTCTGTTACTGCGGTATCGTGCGGACCAGTCGATAGTAGACAAAGATGGTCAGACGCCGCTCGATATTGCCGTCAACAACGCCAACGCTGACATTGTTACTTTGTAAGTATAAATATTCCATAATCAGGGCCAGCGAAGCGAGCCCTAACACTATCTAACGTATGCACTTTTGTGGTACCATTTACTGAGTAACTATAACACTTTCAGGTTTGGGCTTTGATATTGTAATTTAAGTTTATGTGTTAACTATTAAAAAAAAAATATTTTATACACATTAAAAAAAATGTGACTAATAGCTCATTGGGTAGATGACTAAAATAACAATAGATTATTTTACACTATACAGGAAATAGCACTTGCAAAAATATTCTGGAAAACAATGTTTCTATACAATTTTACGTTGTCATGAATTTATAAACATCAAAACTACATGATTTGACCATACAAAAGAATGACGTCATTGTTTGGTACTTCATATACGTACGAGGCGCATCGATTTGACGTTTCTTAAAAAGATACTGATTTGAGTTGACAGTCATCTACCCTATTCTTATGCCATACGCCTTTCACTACTAAATTTTGACAAAAAGCATATGCTATAACTATCCCAACTAGCAAAATATTGTCGATTAAATGGTACATTAACGTTTTTTATATAACTTTCAGTGAAAGAATATGGTTTTATAATAGTCTTATACACGTATATATAACGCAGGTTTGGGCGCAGATATACAACAATTAAGTCGTGTAAAGGTCGTCTTAGGGTTATATTACACACAGTTACGTTGTGTAAAAGTCGCTTAATAGTTCCATACAACTACTAATAAGTCTTAAAAGAGTTACTTTGTGATCCTATTAGCAACAAATACGTTGCGTGTAAATCACTTTTCAAGACTGTTGTGCTGGTGTGGATTTGTATGTTTTTTAAAGTTATAAAAAGGTAATTCAAATATTTTAATCATTAGATATTTATTTATTTAAAAATCAACTTCGAATTAATTGCACAGATATGGAAATATACAAGAAACTTATAACTGTAGTTAGAGGAAATGGTCTTATAGGGCATACCTTTAACAGGAAGGATGAAAGGCTATTCAGGATTGTTATAAGGAATCTTCACCCAACAACCCCACATACTGCTATAAAAGAAGCTGTCGAAAAAACGGGCAACATAGTTGTAGGAGAAATCATAAACGCCAAATATGGACCTGACAAGAGACCGACGTCGACATACTTTGTCAACCTACAACCAGGCCCTCACAACAAAGCAGCTAAGGAAATAAAAATTGTTGACCGCCAAGTAGTGGTGATTGAGGATCCTAAAAAAAGACGTTCAATAGTACAATGCCAAAGGTGCCAACAATATGGCCATTCCAAAAACTACTGCATGCGACCGTATCGTTGTGTGAAATGTGCGCAGTCTCATAAAACTTCAGAATGTCCCAAAAAAGATCGATCTACTAACGCACTGTGCGCTCTTTGTCAAGGCCCACACCCCGCTAACTATAAAGGGTGTGAGGTTTATAAAGAAATTCTTGCTAGACGAACTGCAAAACCACCTAGATCAGAAAATAAAAATAATTCTATACCTAAACAGAGACCTGTAGAAATACTACCACCCCATAAGAATTTAACATCAAAAGATGAATCGTACGCTGAAGCACTGAAACATAATCCACATTCAGATGCACAATCAACACATAAAACTCTAGAATTAATTCTTATGAAACAATCTGAAAAATTTGATTTAATCCTTCAACAAATAAGTACCTTGATGGGTCTTATAACTAAACTAGTCGACAAATTGGCAAAATGACCACCCTCAATATGGCTACTTGGAACGTGAATGGTTTGACGCCAAACAGACACGAAATAGAGTTTGCCTTGAAGGAGCACAATCTAGATGTTGTGTTAATATCTGAAGCTCACTGCACTACTACCACTACCATATTCTTTCGAGGATATGCAACATATATTACTAGTCATCCAGACGGTACTGCACATGCTGGCACAGCAATCATTATAAAGAACACCATCAAACATCATCTGATGCCTTCCTTCGAAACTAGTTACATACAAGCAACTACGATAGCTGTTGAGACAAATCATGGTAGTATCAATGTTTCTGCAGTATACTGCCCCCCTAGGCATAAAATTACTGAAATAATGTTCACAAGCTATTTCCAGACACTTGGTAACCGATTTGTCGCTGGTGGAGACTGGAACTCCAAACACACCTTCTGGGGTTCCAGACTAACAAGTACAAGGGGTAGACAACTAAAATCGAGCCTTGACAAAAACAAGCTAAATGCAATATCCAGCTGTGAACCAACATACTGGCCCACAGATAGCAACAAAACGCCTGATTTGCTAGATTTTTTTATTACAAAAGGGCTACCTCAAGAACACTTTTCAGCTACGCCATGCTACGATAGTACCTCTGACCATACTCCAGTACTTCTCAGATTTGGCTACTTGCCTACTGAATATGACATCCCTGATTTGCTGTATAACAGGTTCACAGACTGGCACTGCGTTAGGGAACATCTGGAGGACACAATAGACCTCAAAGTTCCTTTAAAAACTTCTGAAGACTTAGAAAATGCCAGTAAATATATAACAACTGCCATACAACAAGCTTGCAGGATGTACACACCTATAATAGGGCCTAAAAAACAATCCCAAAATTTTCCATTGGAAATAAGGCAGTTAGTACTGGAAAAACGCAGGCTGCGCCGCGTCTGGCATCTTAGTAGGCACAGGTTGGACAAGATTGCACTCAATACTGCGGCAAAAAGGTTAAGGGAAACAATACAGCAATGGCATGATACCACTCTACAAACGAAATTGGAATCCCTCACGGCCACATCATCTACAAATTATTCACTATGGAAGTTTACAAAGTCGTATAATAGACCGCAGGAAATGAAACCCCCAATAAGAACTAGTGATAGCAGATGGGCTAGGACGCCTCAAGAAAAAGCTGATGCCTTTGCCGAATATCTATCCAAGGTCTTCACTCCTCATAACAAAAACAACCAACCAGGCACAGATATAGATATTGAGTCTGCCTTGAAACAGGACTTTCAACTCTCGCTCCCTCCTACATTGGTAACGCCAAAAGAAATTTACAGGACTATACGAAAGCTTAAAGATAAAAAAGCGCCAGGGTTCGACCTAATAACCAAAGAAGTACTGCTGCAATTACCGAGAAAAGCTATAGTATTTCTCACTATCTTGTTCAATGGAATACTTAGAGTGCAGCATTACCCCAGTCTTTGGAAAATATCACAGATTCTAATGCTACGTAAACCAGGAAAACCAATGAATGAGATTTCGTCATATAGGCCTATCAGCCTCTTACCTATCTTTTCCAAACTTTTTGAGAAAGTGCTGCTTAGAAGGATAACTCCCCTTCTCTCTAAAAACAACGTTATACCAGACCATCAATTCGGTTTTCGTGAAGAGCACTCCACAGTCGAACAAGTGCACCGAGTGTGCAACCACATAAGAAGTACTTTGGAATACAAGGAGTACTGCTCCTCGGTATTCCTTGATATAGAACAGGCCTTTGATAGGGTATGGCACACAGGACTACTATATAAGATTAAACTATATCTTCCACATTGCTACTACTTGTTATTACATTCATATCTTAAAGAAAGGTTGTTCCAAGTGAAAGAAACTGGCGCAACCTCAAAATTTTACGAAATTGAGGCTGGAGTACCCCAAGGATCAGTATTGGGTCCCATATTGTATATTCTGTACACATCAGACCTTCCACAGGTAGAAAATGTCACCACGGCTACATTCGCTGACGATACGGCTATTCTTGCCAGTAACAAAGATCCCGCAGTGGCTTCAGAAAACTTGCAAAAAGGGCTTGATCTAGTTACCACATGGCTCCACAAATGGAGAATAAAAGCGAGTGCAAACAAATCTGTACAGGTAACCTTCAGTCTTAGGCAAGGCAACTGTCCTCCTGTGCAGCTGGAGAACAAAACCCTACCACAAAAGGATTCAGTTAAATATCTTGGCCTCCATCTTGATAGGCGACTGACCTGGAAGCCACATATAAAAGCCAAAAGGGAAGAAATAAAAATAAGATATAAAGATTTGTACTGGCTGACGGGACGGAATAGCAAATTGTCTATTGACAACAAACTACTTATCTACAAAACTATACTCAAACCAGTATGGATGTATGGGATACAACTCTGGGGCAGCACTAGCAACTCTAATATCTCCATTCTACAAAGGATGCAGAACGTCATCCTGCGTTCAATATCAAAAGCACCATGGCTAGTAACAAACATGGAAATACACAATCACCTCCAAATGAGCACTGTCAGGGAGGAAATCCAGAATAGCGCTGTAAAATATCAGTCAAGGCTGACAAACCACCCAAATAAATTAGCCGCCGCACTAACCCAACCAGGCTACCATAAGCGATTAAAAAGAAAAGATATCCTGAGTCTGCACACAGCAAACTGAATTTCCAGTAGCAAGCAACTACTGAGTAGATGTTCTCACTGGAGGACACACTCGACAAGTCACTAATAAATTCTCCACACATCTGCTTATAGTACTGAAACTGATTGCAGATAATAAATAGAAAAAAAAAAAAAAAAAAAAAAAAATTAGATATTTATATTATTTATTTCACTCAGAGACTGGTGAAAAATGAAGAGTGGTGAGCTTTTATACTTGGGAATTTAACATTTTCGATGAACTATATGGTAATACTGGTTGAAATTTTTAAAGGCCTTCATAATATTTGATATTTCCAAAATAACACATATTAAATTAAAATACATTATGCCTCCAACATCCGCCATAATTCCTTTAGATTTTGGGCGACTGCATTATAACATCTATATAACTATTCTTGATTTCTAAAACCACCACTTCGTTTAATTCTTTTCCATTTCTTGGAATCCATTAATAGAATTTTGAAGGAAAATGGTGATTGAGTTATAAAAAAGTTTCTAAATTAGCCTTTAACTAATCAAATGACTTATACAAGTCATATTAGAATAACAATTCAAGCTAAAAGTTACATAAACATTAAGTATAGGACTTAATATGCCTGTTTGTTATTTAATAGTTAATTACAAAATCATTAAAGGACATCGTTATATAAGTATTTTATAAAAGGTTCTTATTTACACAAAAAATGTCCGCTCATGACTGTTATCGGACTGAAACGTTTGCTTGACATAAAGTCTAGTCTTGTAAACGTTGTGGCAGACATGTTACATAATTGTCGTGTAACTTCATTGAAATGACGTTTACCTGACACGTTATTGTGATTTATATCCTTAAAAACTATTGCGTCTCTTTAAATACTCCTTTACAACTGTTTGGTTACCTCGAAACTGTTTTATGAGCCCTATAAGTCTGTTAGTCGTTTAATTCGAATATAATATAACTGATTTGCTACTTGGGATGTAATAATAATGCAACCAGCTATGGCACCAGGTAGGTGCAATACTGACAATATATTATACCCTATCCGCTGCTGAAATTTGACCACACCTTTCTGTTACACCCTGTATAAAAAATAAAAGTAATTACAATTTTAATACTAACTGATCTGTGCACCATAATATTTCCTGCTTCTTACTAGTCTCTGTCGAAATCGGTTAGGAGGAATATAATATCACACTGAGTTTACCCTGTATATTGTTTTTAAGGTTGAGGCTCACGAAGCTGAACGAGGAGATGCGCGAGAGTGAGATGTCGTCCAACGATGATACATACAACGAAGTGTTCCGCGACTACACGCAGTTAGCTCACTCGCATCCGGAGCGGCTAGTCAGGACTAAGCACAACAATAATGAAGGTACATTATACATATATAAATAAATAACTTTATTCGTATCTTGCTCGTGCGCGTAAGCCTATCTAACTGCCTTAAAAAATGGAAGTTCTCTGTTTGACCCGTATGTATGTATGTTCGCGATTTTCTCGAAAGCTAGTGATTCGATTTAGATGGGGTTTTCGCTCTTCGACTGGGAAAGTTTAAGTGTATAAAACATTGTCCTAGCTTATAAAATCCCAGAGATATAGACTTAAACATAGGAGTGTGTCAGCGAAAGGCGATTGTTCAAGTGACTATGGAATTTAGTATCGCTACAAATTTTGTTGTGCCAAAATGAAAACTTCTGATTTATGTAGACATTAATATATACTTTCAGAAAAACCAACAATGATTTACCTACTTTGCCGGGTTTAATTGATATGGGTGGATGAACTTCGAAAATCGAAATATTTATATACACTTTTTTTTTGAAAATAATAATAATAAATTTAATAATAAAAGGCTTTGCAGTGATATATAATCCGAATCTCTATCTCACAAACACTTCACAATTGTCACAATATTGGTACGAGTCTCCGTCTCACAAAATACTTCTGATTGTTACTATGTTTAGGGAGTCTCTATCTCAAACTCACGTAATGTAACCACAATATCATACACAACACGAGAAATATCAAAAGCTATTTGTTATTAATACTTTAAACTGTTTTCATAATGGAGCGGCACCAAACAAGCTTTATGCACAGACGTTTGTCTGTGCATAAAGCTTGTTTGGTGCCGCAAGTGACATGACATTACATTTCAGTGTTGCCATAACTTTTGCCATATCCTATACAAATCGATTTTTTAATTAAAATTCATACTATCTTCTTATTTTTAATCGAGCCGGGTCCTAATCTAAAGGTATCAAAGAATATGCTTATTAAAAAGTATAGTGTATAAATATTATAGTTCTTTACATTCAAACGGTGCAACAATTAATCAAGTATTTATATTAATTATTTAATAAAAATCGATAATAACCCTAATCGATATTACGATTTTATTTTTGTAATAGTGTTACCACCGTTAAAAATAACTTCATACGAAAAAAAAGGAAATAAATAAACTGAAAGACTAATATTTGCATCTCAATATTCCGGCAAATGTGAGACTCCATATCATTATATAATAACGTTATAATTAGAAACAAGAATTATACATTTAATCAACTTGTGGCACAACGTAAATACTAGCGATACTGCTGGTGGGCATACCCCTTTGCATTCGGTGATGTGATTTATATTTTTTTTTCAATAAAGGCGTTCATTTTTTCTTAAAAAAAGTTATTAATTTGACCTATCTAATGCATGGCGCTAAAATGGAGACCAAGCTGAAACAATTCAGACGACGAAAAAAAAGTATTTTTTTATTTAACCTTCTCCGGACTTTTACAAATATGTAAAAAAAATTACAAATTGGTAAAGTTGATCTCGAGTTTTACGTTTAGCCACACATTAGGCGATTCATTTTTATTTAAGGTAACTCAAACTTTAAGCTATAAAATCAGCCCTGTAGATTACAAAAATCTCGTGTCACAGTGTTTATGGTCGAACTCCTCCAAAACGGCTAGACCGATATTAATGTTTTTTCTTTGTATATTTGGTAGGTGTGAGAATATGTCGTAAAGTATTTTTTATTAATCGCGATTTTAGTATTTTTGTATGAATTGAAAACCGGGGAAAATTGGCGCTGAGTAAGTTGCGTGAATCAAGTTATCTATAACAAACAAATTTTCTTTATAATAGATTACAAATTACACATTTACACTGAGTCGATTACTGAAGAAGATTCAATAATATTGAATCTTCTTCAGTAATCGACTCAGAAATTATAGCTTGAGATTATATTATAATCTCAAGCTATAATTTCTCTTGAATTCATTGTATGTATTATATGCTTACATTTTAGCGTATATATATATTTTATTTATAATTAATGAAAATATACTAGCTGTTTATTAGCCTATGTGTTAATCCACCCTGGATTCAGCTAACTCCATACCAAATTTTATTAAAATCGCTTCAGCCGTTTAGACGTGAAGAAGTAACAAACATATACACTCACATACTCACAAACTTTCACCTTTATAATATTAGTGTGAAGTGTGATATAAATTACGGGTCTCAATCGCGTGAATAATTTAAAATACTTTGTTTAGTCTACCCGAGACCACGGCCGTTGCAATACGGTCGAACCGTCGGGCTTTAAACAAGGTATTTTTCATTAAATCTTATCAACTTTTATAGTTTTCAACGATCTGCATCTTAATATTCATACCTTTACATCGCCCAAACGTAGACTGGCAGAGAATGCTTTAACTATTACGTCGTATAAATCTATGGGTGCAGGCACGAAAAATTGTCACGGTCCGCCTGCTGATAAGCTAAATGTCACGGACCGTCACGTTCCGCTTGCTGATAGGCTGAAGTATTGTGATTTATGCACTATTGTACATTAAGCGTTAATTTAAATAAATGAATAATACTCGTAAGTTATGACATGACCATTTTTGATATTAAATTATAAGGATTTTTGTTTAAAATATTATCTATTTCTGCCCAATAACACATTATACAACCAATTTTAATGTATTTAAAAGTAACATATTTGTTTACAGGCGAACAACAGAGTGAATGACGCAACGAGACAAGCGGCCGACGACGATGGCTGTGGTAGCGCGGCAACGTGCCTACTTACTACTTACTGTTAGTCACAAGGGATAAGGTTAGCGACATGCACTAGCTTTCATCGAACACTGTGGACGGACTTGCGAATCTATCTATCTATATAATAATACCTTTAAACGAGCAATTCTTGTATATATGTATATATATATATATTCTGAATATCGGCAACGGCTGCAACGATTTTCATGAAATTTTGTAGGCAGGCGGTTTCGGGGGCGATAAATCGATCTAGCTAGGTATAATTTTTAGAAAACATAGTTTAAAAAAAATACTGAGCAGATGTTATCCCGGTACTATTCATAATAAGAAAACTAGCTGACCAACGCAATTTTATCTGCGTCAACTTTCCCAAAAAAAATATTTTACGATTTTTTTTTGTATTTTTTGTTTTTATCAACATAGGGTTCATACCTACAAAATATACAGAAAAAAAACGGTAGTTTCGGAGGAGTTCGACCACGAACACTGTGACACGACATTTTTATATATTAGAAAGATATAGAAAAAAATGTGACTCCGTCTGCCATATCTATACTAATATTATAATGCTGAAGAGTTTGTTCGTTTGTTTGAATCTCAAGAACTACTGGTACAAATCGAGAAATGATTTTATTGTTGGTTAGTCCACATATCGATAAAGGCTATAGGCTATATAACATCACGCTACGCCCAATAGGAGCGGAACAGTAATGAAAAATGTTGTAAAAACGAGGAAAAAATACGCAGATTATGTTGCGCGGGTCAACTAGTTAGATATATATATCGGAACTTATTCGCGTGATTTTTTTAAAGGTACGTTTTACATTTACCCGATGTTTCGATCGAATTGCACCGTTCGTGTCAGTCTACGAGTAAAAAAACTAATCAAATTTGATTCGCCACAATCATAGTCATTTTCCTTTAACTTCAGATCTTTTAAAGTTTTTAGCGAAAAAAAATATTCTAAAACTCTACTAGCTTTACTCCTCCGAATTATGACAAAGTGATTGCATAATAATCAGCCGTCGCCAGCTGTGTATATGTGCTATAGCTTACCTTAAAAAAGAGCCTAATATTTTTCAAAAAGCTGCCGAAACAACTGGTACTTTGACTTCGAATACGAATATTGGTTACACAGGTCCGCCCTCAGTAGGTCTGAATATAAAACATATGTGTACGACACTTACTGTAATGTTATATATGTATACAACGCTGAAGTAACTGGGTAGTTCCCATTTATTTTATGGAACAGACGTCATGAGACAAAACACACTAACCCTTCACACGAGTCTTCCGCCTTACTGTAGGCTTGGGTAAAGAGTAAGGGCGTTTTCACACGAGGCACGGCACGACACGACACGACACACGACCTGTCGTTTAGGCGTTTAGACATTTTCCCACGAACGAACATTTCAACTGCGACCGCACCAGCTTACTGTAGGCTTTAGTGAGTTCCCACGAGTCACGACACGACACGACAAAACGCGGTGACGACTCCGGGCATCATACATTTCTATGAACCGTTTACTCACGCAACGACAACGCATAATACGACACGTTTTTCAAACGACAATTCGCTATGTCGTTTGATGCTACTATGTTGTTACGTTTTTTATGCGGTGACGACATAGCCACTTGTACACGACTTGACGCGACGGACCGCACGACACGGCAGTTTAGTTTGTTTGTTTTGATTGAAAAGTGTTAACATGACTGCTGCGTCGCTCGTGGGAAAACGTCCAAACGATAGGTCGTGCGTTTTGAAAATCATGTCGTAGTAAACGAACTTAGTGTGTAATTCCATGGAATAAAAAGGGGAAAAAATGTTTTTTTATCCTCTCTACCCGAGTCTACAGTAAGGCGGTAGACTTGGGTTAAGAAGTAGGTAATTCTAAGGAATAAAAAGGGAAAATAATGTGTTGTTTTGTCCTATAAGGTCGTGTTCCATAGAACAAATGGGAACTACTCAAGTTATTGTGCTAAGTACACTATAAGGCTGTTAGGACTTGTCTAAGTCTCACGAAGGTGTCGAATCTTTTTTTATGACTTGTTTCTTGTATTTTTATATATACAACAATTTTAGTATAATACATAACGTCACTATTTTATAATAATAAATATTGTTCTGAATATTTGATTACTTAGAAATGCTGTATTGGTCTATACTTATGATATTGATACTAAAAGTTAATCTACATAATACAATTAATAAATATTGCTATAATATACTTCATAATAAACTGTCTTTGACCAGTTACTCGTCAAAATGTGATCTCTGTTAAAAAAATACACGAGGCTTTTAGAAAATGATATTAATCACTCAAAAATTGCTGCCAAAATCACATAATCATATTTGTAAACTTATCTCGTAGGACATACTTAATCATATAATGTATTGTCTACAGTACGGTATAAATAAAATGACTATGATATAAATACATAGAATGAACAGAGTCTGAGCGAACAATACCTTTGCCTTTCCAACGATTGTAACTTACCTACTTATATAAAAAAAATATACGTTAGTAATCAAACTAATATAATAGCCTTCCGCTCAGCTCCATCTGACATTAAGATAATCATTCAGTAGGCCTAAATAGATCGACAATCTTCTTGAAAATATTTTTAACTTATAAGTGTTAAACATATTCAATTGAACTTTTAACGCAAATTTGGCATTTGTGAAAATTGAGATTAAAGATCATTGAAATAAAGTGCATTTTGTATTGCATTAAAACGAACTGTCTAATTTATGTTGTAACAAAATGAACTCTATTTCAATGTTTTAAAATCTAAAATTCATTGAGTAATTTTTGTCTGCATTGTTTATTCTAGGCCTGTTGAGTGCAGGTGTAGATATAATCTATATTATGTAATATTGTTGGTGTACAAGCATAGTGAGTAAGCACCGGATTGAAAGGTGACATGAAGGCTTTAAATGTTAACGTTTTAGTACTACGATATTTTAGGCACTATATATTACTTTTATAAAGCTTTTTAATATTTTGTAAGCAGGCGAATGACCAACAATTTTAACGACAAACAACGTGACTTATATATTAGGCCATCTGATGAGAACTTTCCTATTTATTCATAATACTTAATAACGTTATTCTAAGTAGCGAATGTTTCGTCTTCGTTTTTGATTTTATTTTCAAAGTATAAGTAGAAGAAGACAAAAAAATACGCTAGTTAAAATGCTGATATTAAAGTATTGGTATTATATTAATAATTGGGTAGATGACTACAATAACAATAAATTATTTTACACTATACAGGAAATAGCATTTGTAAAAATATTCTGGAAAACAATGTTTCTCTACAATTTTACGTTGTCATGAATTTATAAACATCAAAACAAACATTGGAAAGAATGACGTCATTGTTTTGTATTTCATATAAATTAGTACGAGGCGCTTCGTTTTGACGTTTCTTAAAAAGGTACTGATTTGACTTGACAGTCATCTACCCTATTGGGCTAGACTATATACCAGGGTTTCCCAAAATGTGTGTTTTATCGCCCTGGGACGTCGCGGAGTATCCGTACGTAGATTGCCTGTTTCTACTAATGTGACCGAGTTGTGTAAGTGCCGCGTGCATGCCGAATATCCAATCATGAGCCCCACTAGAAGAAGCTATGCTCAGAATAGCAAGATTTACAGAAAGGTATAGTCAAATTTCAGCAGCGGATAGGGTATGTCACCAGAATTGCACCTACCATGGTGCCATAGCTGGTTGCGCTATTATTACATAGTTATAGCATATTCTTTTTGACAAAATTCAGTAGTGACAGGCGTATGACATAATAAATATACCTCTCTGGTATAAAATTCGATTGGCACAGAAGTCATACTTTTTTAATTAATTTCCTTTTCACTCATAAATTAACGAATGAAAAAATAATAAATATTTTATTAGGGTACTCCAATTTTGATAAAATTGGGTTAAATATGACCACACCTTTCTGGCACACCATGTATATTTTGTTTTTGCTTGTAGTTTCTAATAAAAATTATATGTTATTTGAAGTTTATTTTTTGGTAACTTGTCACTAGGTTAGAATTTCCCACTGGTAAGTACTTTTTGGCTAGAGAGCGTAAGGTCCTTTTCACACGTTCCGGTTTCAATCCGGCGCCGGGTCCATGGCTAAAGGCGACGATTCGTCATCCGTTCGGACTGGACTGACGCCGGAACGTGTGAAAGCTACTGCACATCGCCATACACTTCGCGCCGGGTACCCGGACCTAGGGAACGGGTAGCGTCGCAATAAAATCACAAACTCCCAAAGGGGTCATGGTAAAAACAAGTTTGGGAAACTCTGCTCTATAGAATAGATTCTCTATACCAGTTACACGAATGCTCACTTTGAAATGCTCAGGTCAATCGTCCGCATTACCAAATTTATAAATATAATGTTTTCAATTAGTTCGAAGAACGAAAATTGTGTTTGTTAGCACTACGAGTAGCAACGATTTATAATAATTAACATGTATCGCCATATTACAAAGGGTGGTGTGATTTGTGTTTAGAAAACCAAAGATTTAAGTATTGGTTTAATAAGGTTATAACCTAGGATTTTTTGTACAATTTATGGCTTGTGCTGTCTACTGAAATAGCTTGATCTTTTGGCAAATTGGCAACATTCCTTTTTTTAAATAATAGAATCATTCCAAAATGTTGCATTTAAAATATTTTTTTAAGAATTCGGCTCAGTTATGAATCTCAATGAAAGCTTGTTAGAAATATATTTTATATTTTTTTATATTTACTTAATGCTAGTACCTAATGAAATGTAACTTGCCAAATTTTTGCTATTCTCAACTTGCCTTTTATAATCAGTTGCTAAGTTTATAAAGCAGCGATTGTCAAAGTGATAAGATGTACTTGATTGCATGCACCGTAAAAATAAATAGAAAAATATAATCATGACTTCTTTTTTAGGATATTAGCTAAGATAAACGTTGGAGTTAAATAAAATATACTGTATTGGATGAATAAAATAACTACCAAATTTTAAAACAAATTCTTCTTCCTATAGAATCGTTCCTACTGTTTATGAAATTAGCCCACGAAGACATTGCTTCGCGTTATACCGATATTATTCCAATAATACTATTTCGATGAATTTACCTATTTAGTTTTAAGACCTATATTATGATGTTTATGCTTGTTAGATGTTACTACATTAAGAATTTTTGAAGATTAAAAATGTAATACAATAATAATATATGTACCTATTTAACACCGGTCACATTCATTTCTCAAAACAAAAAATCCAGATGTATTTAGACAAACTAAATAAAATTGTATTCGAGCTTCAAAACCTTTAACGAATACTGGATTTATTTGATTTGATGAAATAGTGTTTCTCAAATTGTGTGCGCGACCCCCTAGCGACCTTCATAGCCTGAATTGCATTCAAAGATTTAGTTTTATAAATTGAAAATGAAACCAAACTTATTTTAATTTTAAGGTCATTTGCGCCTGGTTTTCTACATTTATTAAATGTTTAGCTATATTTAAAAAACATAACATGCAAATGTGCGTCTCTGTACCAATATATTAATAGGACGAGGGTCAATCTGTGAAAAAAAAACACTGCTATATTTATATAGGTAATATACAGAATGTCCCAAAACTATGCCACACGGAGGTTTGATTTCTTTTTAAAATCAAAATGAAGTCTTACAGTAAAATGTTCTATCTACAATATTTAAGGTACTTTTCCTCCGTGTGACATAGGTTTTGGGACTTCCTGTATACATATTTCGATTACCAGTTAAACGGGTGCCTATACGAAAAATTGAGAATACGTATAAACAATTTTTATTTGGTCCGATTAAAAAAACTGGAAATATTAATCAATTCATATTTCGTTTTGTTATAAATATGTATAAATTAAGTAATATCAAATGTTAATGGAACCAAATTAAAGTGCCATTGGTAAGGCACCTAATTTAAATACATAGAAGGTTGAATCGCTCATTTATTGATCCCATTTCCTTTTACAGTATTATCTAAACAGTTCATAAAATACGGTTCCAGTATTATTTCTTTTAATACATTTTTAATTAGTACAACCATGTTTTCGTGGCCAATAACTGTTTTAATTGTATTTTCATCGACGTTTTGACCGCCTGGTCTGATTTATCAGACATTTTTTAATCGCGGTTTCTCAGTTGCATTCGATAAATATAATTTTAGGTATCTATGCCTGACGTACCTACTTTTAAATGTTGATATACTTTCGCGATTTGTACACATTATGAAAATATACATATTACGGATCTTAATGGCGTGAATAATTTAAGGTAAAATACCTTGTTTATTGCCCGGCGTTTCGACCGTATTGCAACGGCCGCAATACGGTCGAAACGTCCTAACGTCGAACGTATTTTACCTTAAATTACTCACGCGATTAAGACCCGTTATATACATATTTTCATAATGTACCTACTTTTGTTTTTCTGAATTTTGTCTTTGGTAAATAAATCAGACTCATTAATAGATTAAATTAAATTATAAAATTGTCAAGTCATTAACATGGCAATTATATGATTTCATTTAAGAGGAATTAAATTACATCTAGGATGTGTGCACGCCATATTCTATAGTAAACATAATCAATAAATGAGCGACAAGCTTGAACAAGGTTATTGTTGAAAAAAATGTTCTAACACATAAACTTAATACTCTGTTACACTGTTACTGTATCGTCTATTATTATAGTTGTACTTGAATAAAATATCTGAGAAGAGATTTAGTGTTATTACTTTACCAATTCTACAAATAATTGATACCAATCTGCACTTTATACGCGTACTCAGGGGAGTGGGGGCGATTTAGGGATCAAATCCCCATCCTTCCCTGAAACGGTTTCAGGCCAACCAGTCTAACCCTAGAGGCCAACTCAAATGAGATGGTAATATACAGAACCAGGAACATTTATATAATCCACTCGTTCCAGAAAATCGTCCTTGAGTTCGAACTTCTTGTGCTTATCCAAAAATTAATTAGAATAGTTCCCGTAAACTTAAGAATTTTTAAGGAAACAAAAATTCTTGAATTTCGTTTTAAAGAAACAGTTCGACCGTCGGTCTTGTACGACCCGCAGCCTGTGTCCCTGAGTAAAAAAAGCTAAAACTACAAATCAATTCTATAAAATAGGATGGATTTGTAGCTATAGGTTTACCTACCATAATCATATTTTAATGACTGGCCTGTTGGTCTCGTGGTTAGTGACTGCTAAGCCGGAGGTCGTGGGTTAGATCCCCACCCAGGATAAATCTGTGTGACGAGCACTATGGTTTATTCTGTGTTTAAGTGTATTATCTTTAGAAACATTTAAATATGTTAATCAGTTGTTGCCATAGTACAAGCTCTGCTTAGTTTGGGATCAGATGACGTTGTGCGAGTTGTCCCAAAAGATTATTATTAAAAAAAAATGTTTCCAAAAAAAAATGTGAATAGATACACGACTCCAATGGTTCTGATTATTTCAGATGTTATTAGGATTTGCAATGTGTTCAAGTATTAAACATTTCAACAGAGGTTAAAAATAAAAGTACAGAAAAAGAATGCAATAAGTATATTCAAAATATGTATATCAAATACTTAACCATAAACAATGCTAAAGAAAAATTTTTCATTGGTACACTCATAGTGTTGTCTGCTCGTGCCAAAGTTAATATCAAACATTAATAGAGTACAGTCGCGATCAATGTCATAAAAGTCTGGGCATAATTTTTATTACGTCCACATAGTCAAAACTTTGAGACTCTTTGGATATTATATCAGTTCGCCAAGTCTTTTATATCTATTGATTGTAATTGTACAAAGCAAATTGGTAATAAAATGATATTAATGATAAATTCATTAGGATTTAGAACAATTTAATTGTAAGTATTTTGTGATGGGAAATATTGTAGTAGATTTATTATAATAATTTAATCAACTTTAGACATTTGATAATATTAGGTGATTATATTTTTAAAACCAATGAAAAATTAAATAAAAGAAAAATTAAACGTATCTATGTTATCAGAATCCATTTAATAAGGTGTTAAGATGGCATGTCCCGCATGCTCCATCGACTTTTTTAATGCAGAAGCATATTGTTTTTTAGTTTAATTTTCTAAGGTATGACATAGAAAAAGAAACGCATCTAATTACAAAACACAGTTTTCTTGTTACAAAATACTAATTGTAATATCTATAACAGAAAAGAGCATTCGAAAAATGGATTCAGATACATGGAGAGTAAGAAGATAAATTAATCGGAGTGCCATTCTGTCGTGGTAGCCAAGATGTTAGTGAGACTATTACTTTGAATATTCAAATAACTACTATGTAATGTCTCAGGAGGAATGTTCTCAAAATGTCTTGAAATGCTAACGCCCGATTTCTGATAGTCTTGTCAAGACAAGCTATAAAATCTATTGTTAATAAATAAACTATAGATTTTACAGTTAATTGTTGTATAACAAGCTTTTTAGAAAAGGGGAGTTCAAATCTTGATGACCACGGCAGTTTTAGAATAGCAAGTTTTTAAAAACTAAATAATTTCGCAAAACTCATTAATAGTGAGCACTACATCAGTAAATAGTTTGTCTAATCGGGACAATTTCTAAACTGACGACGAATTATCAAACCCAAAGTTGTATCTCATGCTTACACGGTCACTTTAACATTAATACTCGTAGTAGCGACAGAAATACTGCTGGGTACATCTAAGAGCTAAGCAAGTTTGTATAGTAGGTACTAGTTTTAGTAATTCGAGTTATGACACTTTCGAATGACACGCAATACAATTCACTGTAGATATGAGACGTTACCCTCAGTTCCTACTATTATAGTCAATGTGGTCGTGGAACTCACGAAACGCACTTAACTTTATCTTGCTTACCTCCTAATACTCAAAAGATAGGTACCTCAATGTATTTCTGTTGCTACTATTCACCTAAAATAATAATGATAGCATGAGATTGAGGAACGTCTTTTAATCAAGTTGAGTTCGAAATTCGTTAGGACTGTGGGAGACTTGCGTTTAGTTGATGCCAAAGTTAGACCAAAGAGAAGAGTAAGAGAGTCCAGAGTTAGCGGGAGAGTTGACAGGTGATGCAGCAGGCGCAGTTGGGGTGCCTGCCGAACGAGCCATGCCGGCGCCCGAGCCCAGGAACAGAGACGTCGATGGAGGCACGCGACGACGGGAAGCTAGGCCCCCAGAACCTAAACGCAAAAAAAAACACCATAAAATTAACAGTCTGCCAAAAATATGGTCTATCATCCTACGGTTGAAATTCATTTGCACATCATAAACAACAAGGTGGATTTGTAATTTATCCAATAATATTCAGAGAGTTACTAATTTTAACTTGTTACTCTATTTTGATTACAAAGCTGATAGACCACTTTCTTGGCCGACCTTACATACCTACTAACATTTATTTATAACTAGTCGTGCCGTAAATTAATACTGTTACATAAAAACGTTTTTTTTTAACTTTTTAATTACTTTAAATTTGGAACGCGTTTATTATTTTTAAAAGTTCTTTCGATTTCGCGCCATTTCACATATTTTTTCGTGTTCATTATCAAATTACGATATGGATTGGGGTGATAAAAAAAATAGGATTGCGGTGATCGCCTTGCACAAAAAGGGTATGGAGCCGTCGGTCATATTCCAGACACTTCAAAAAAAGCTTGGTATCAGTTGTATGTTCGTATATCTTACTATCAACAGATACGACAACACTTCCTCTGTCGAAGATCATAAAAGATCGGGGCGGCCGCATGCTGTTAGAACTACAAAGGCTTTTAATGCTGTTAAAGCCAGAATTCGTCGAAATCCCATTAGGAAGCAAAAAAGTCTTATCGCGAGAAATGAAGATTCCAAAACAAGACCTGTAGCTCGGTGCTTATCGTCGCTATACAGTACATGCCCTAAATAAATCTTTACAATTAAAGAGAGTGGATCGATCAAAATCATCATCATCGCCTTCTGTAGCTGGCGGCTGTCGCAGGTGAAGGGCAGAAATATCCTCTTTACCGATGAAAAAAATTGACGGTTAAAGAGCACTACAATAAGCAAAATGAAAAAATGTACGCTCACGGTTCTAAAGAAGCTGCTCAAGTGGTCGGAATAGTACCTACCTACAGCGTGGTCATAATCCTGCGTCAGTGAAGGTTTGGTAGGGCGTGTCTTATCAAGGCGTCACAAAGCTACGATTTTGTGAAAAAGGAGTGAAAACTTCAACCAAAGTGTATCAAGAGACAGTCTTGAATCGTGTTGTGAACCTCTCAGATATACACATTTTAAAAATGTACCGTGGACTTCCAGCTGGACTCTGCACCTGGTCACAAGGCACGAACTACTCAAGCCTGGCTTGAAACCAACGTTCCGGGCTTTATAAGAGCTGAAGACTGGCCCTCATTTAGTCCAGACCTCAACCCTTTAGACTACAAATTATGGTCAGTTTTAGAGGACATGGCTTGCTCTAAACGACACGGTGACATTGAGTCTCTTAAAAGAACTCTGGAGCAAGCAATAGGGAAATTTCCCATGGAAACAGTGCGTAAATCCATAGATTCATGGCCAGACAGATTAAAGGCCTGTATAAAAGCCAAAGGTGGCCATTTTGAATAGAATATTGTTTTTATTTTTTGCTGAGTCTTTAATATGTACAAAGTTTTAGTAATATTACATTACTTCATTATAAAAAAATGCATTTTCATTTGTAACAGAACTTATGGCTGGACATTTTGTGCGTAACTTGTGAGCAACTTTTTTATTTGAATTGTTTTTCGTAATGCATCTAGACTAGATCGATAACGCCTTCGTTAAATAGGAGTATTCGTTAAAGTAGGATTAGTTCGGTATAGGTTACAGCACAGAGATCGTGTTTAGAAAACAGTGTGCAGACAAAGAGACTAAGCTGATTTGGATTTTTTAAATACTTACTGGATACCTTAGGAAGCAGGCATCCTATAATAGAATCATTTGCAGACTACATAGTGAGAAAAATGACAACTAGCTTATTTCTAGATCAGCTATCGGCATAATCGCCGCTATAATCAGTTACTCACCAGTCTCATTCCCTTCGGGGCAATACTTGATGGTGTGGGCGCGGTCACCGGTGGCTCCGCAGCGCGGGCATCGGAAGGCTCGCAGCACGGGGCACAACACACGTCCGCGCCAGTCCTTCAACGCATGCGATGAGTAACACTCTTCGTTTTCACCATTATTTTTGCAAAACGCACACTCCTGTAAACATAGGGCATTATAAGGATTAAATAAAAGGTAAGATAGGCAGAACAGAGCATTGATGTAGGTACCTATACTTAGTGACAAATGAGGATTCCCCGTCTATAAGTAACTTCATATCCCGATTGCCAATCGATCGCGGACTATAGGTAGGTAAGTAGGATGTAAATTTGTAAGTGTACCTACTTACCAAAACCTAGAATAGAATTAGGGATAGGAAACAGCAATTAGGTGATAATTATTGACAAATAAATAAAAAAAAACATGGTAATTATCATACATTTGGTAAAGGACGGCGCATACGTCTGTCGCTCCTGGCTTTGGCGACTTCCTGCAGCAACTCGTACAGCAGGCTGGGGCGAATGGAGCGAAGAACAGCCAGCTGCTCGCGTGTCAGCATCGACACGTAGTTATTTGCCGATGATAAACCTAAATAAAACCGAAGTGATTTAGAAATACCGAAGTACCTACTCATGGAACAAGTGATCCTGTCCAAGAGTTTTGGACAACGACAGAAGAATTTCAAATTTCGAGCCAGGAGGGCAAGTCTCGGCATTCGTATACCCCAGAAACATCAGAACGACTACATTCTTAAGAAAGCGAACCCAATTTTTCCATAGTCAAGATCCAATCACACGAGGCTTCATTATTTCTGTTGATCCCCGCAACTAGGCGTAGTAATATTGGAGATGCAAGAGCATGTCGGACCATGCTCAGTGTAGGGTTCCGCAGCGGTTATTATAAAATAAATACACAACAAATGAAAAAATCTGATTTGAATAATTGCACCAGCAGAAGAGCGTATGTTCATGGCACTTACGCCACGCGCTGAGAAACGCAGGTTTTCGGCAATAACTCAATGATCACATACACCGTGTATGTGATCATGTCGAAAATAATTTTAGTTTAAAGTATTTATTAAGCGGTACCTTAGTGATTTTTAGCATATTTTTGGTCATACGGTTGAAAAGATAAGAGGGGGAGGGGGGGGCAAATTTATGCTACTTTCGGAGCGATTATTTTCAAAAATATTGACTGAATCAAAAAAGTTTCTTTCTAACCTTAGAATGTTAGTAACCCGTTTTAAGTCTGCTCCTGTTACATGTATGGAATGCCCCCCTAAAAATATATAACTATCAAACTAAGTAGCTGTTTACACAAGGCACATATACTCCAAATTCTACCAATATTCAAACGGATGGACGGACAGAGACAGACGGACGAGCATGACGAAATTGTAAGGGTTCCGTTTTTGCCATTTTGGCTACGGAACCCTAAAAAAGGTACCTATCTAGTGTCTAAATAAAACAGTATTCAAATACTAACTTTTCACTAGGAAGTCGAAGGTGTCCATCATTTCGTTGTTTCTGGAACTCTGCATATTCATGTTATCTGACCAAACACCAGACGATGAGGAATCCGAACGGTTATACCCTACAAACACAATAAAGTCAACCACTTATCTCATAACCGACTCACTTATTATGAACGTGAAATTATAAATTACCTGTGAAATAGTTATTCAAGCTGCTGTCATCGTTGAATACATCAGATCCGTTTAACCGAATGTTTGTTAACAGTTCCTCCATATCGGCGACCGATGGGGCTGTTAGGAAGTTTAAATATTATAGTTTAGTATATTTTAGGTATCCGTGTCCCTACTTAGTGTGAATATAGAGGCAGATGTGCCCCGCCGTAACATAAAAATATACCGATGAATCTTGTAAAGAAATCAAATTTCGCTAACACAACGTATCTATTTCTATTTACGTGTTGTCCAAATACATTTACAGAGGTTTCTACTTGCTCGTACAACTATAAACTCCATTACTTTTCAAAAAGTTGCAGATTTCTTGTGTTGTTGAAGATGACAAAGTTTCTATTGATTGGTTAGCTGAAGAAATTGAGAAAAATTAAGACTTTGTCCAAAGTGTGTGACATAGCTGCCTTCAACAAAGTGGTTGCACTTTTAAGCAATAAATGTGCCTTTTTTTCTAAAAATAAATAGGTTTGAAGAAAAGTTCTAAACTGATGAACAGAAAAAAAATGAGGTGTCTTATGGACACCCGGTTGGAACGTTAGGTACTTTTGTATATCTTTTTTGTGTTTGTATTAACTAATGAAAAAACTTCTGTAAGATCATAACATTTTAAAATTTGTCTGTATGTATGCATACAGCCAACCATAACAACCTATATAACACAACCACAACCTCCATAATCTAGCTTCACATAATCAAAAATAATAGATTTTTGATCAATGTCAAAAAGTAACACTTTTTCTGTTTAGCCTCTCAGCTCGCAAACAAAGACGAGCGACTACGTTCCAAAAATAAAAAACCTACTTACCTAAGTACAGATAGGTACCAACATAAGTAATTATATATTTCATAGTAGTAACTTACCTGTATTTGCGACCTTCGGCTCCTGCTGGCTTAGTATATTTAACAGTTCATTTCCCCCAAGTCCAGACATCATCGGGGTCATAGAGGGCAACACACCATCCTGATTGTTGCCAGAGTTTCGTATGTCCGCAAACGCGTAACTATCCTAAAAACAGGAAAACATTCGGATGCACAGGAAAATATAACTTAAAAATACATTTTCTAAAGCAAATTGAATAAAACATCGTGAGAAACAAAATTCAAAGCCATGTGACGTCCATTGAAGACATGTGGCGGCTCCGCGTGGTGCATTACAGCCCCTAAAATCTCAGAGAATATTTTTGTATGTTACAAGGTTTGTATAGCCATCTAATTTCGTTCCACATTACTTAAATAATTCTATAATAATATCAGTAGGTACCGAATATAACAAAAACCATGTGCTTCATGAATTCTATACCCAACTCTAACAGCATTCGTAGGTATTCATTTAATACAAAATTACCTACCTAATTATTACCTACATTTAATCAATTACAAACATTCCAATCGATAAAAATATTCAAAGTCAATATCAAAATCTAATATGTAGTTATAACTTTCATGTAGGGGGTATTTTACTAAAACCATATCAAAAATATTACCCCAATACTTACCGTGGTTGTTGTTGCGTTAGGTTCAACAGCTAATGTAAAAATAGGTTTCTGCTCCTCCACAGTAAAGCTGGTCGATACAGAATCCATCTTCAACAATATGCTAAAAGACCGATGCAATTACAAATATAAAATGTTACTCGCTAGACGCCGACGATGAAAAGAGAATGACGCTCTGCACGGACACAATTTATACTTAAAACATTTTTGCATATACACAGACATATATCTACCAAACTTGTTCATTTACGTCAACTTATGTCTACCCTCGATTTTAATATTTACCTATTGTGTTCAACAATAGTGCAGTTTTACTTTAAAATGTTACTGATACTTGATTATTCGACAGGAAAACACTAGCGATTGAGTACCTATAGATCTAAGAGATCTGGGTCTAATCCAGTTAAATTTGGTTTTAGTTCTTGTTGATATTTTTAAAGTGAGGGTATTCATCGCAATACTGAATCAGCCATACTCGTGCAAGTTCTTGAATGTTTGTTACTGTGATGCATAGGTAAGATATAATTATAAATAAGTATGTAGAGGTAGGTACATACTTTACCAAATGATTCGTAAATATTTACTAATATTCGATTAAGTGAAATCTGTCTCATTATACTTAGGTATGGATGTAAATATTCGTAGATTTGCCTATAAAAGTTGTACAGACTTTCGCCATCTCCGATGGATTCTTCGATTTTTAGGGCTCTTAATAGTTTCGCTCTGTCCGTCTGTCTGTCCCCAGGTTAGCTCAGACACAGGCTCAGAGCCCCTTAGTACTAGAAAGCTGTAACTTGGTATGAAAATACCTACATATAAGTTACACCGACAAAGTGATAGAATAAAAACTTGAAAAAAAAATCTCCTACACGTAAAGTTGGGATGTGATTTCTTTTCTCATCTACCCCATCGTGTGGGGCGCAATTGGATAGGTATTTTCAAAATATTTGGTTGGGGTTGTGAAAATCGCTTTTTAATTTAGGGATCCATTTGTGAAAAATTAATCCTTAAATGCAAATTTTTGTTAAGAGCCAAGTATCCCCGCCCCATGCCACCCAGATGGTTGGAGATGTGGAAATATTCAGGGTACTAGGTAAAATAGGGTAAAGAAATTAAAAGGAAAACTACTACAGCTAAGTAGGCTTTACAAGTTTACGAATAACCGCATAACAAGTGAAAAATAACAAAATTGTCGTACAAATTCCATTGAAAAATACTTAGTTATAAAACGTTGCTAAGTAGTAGTATGTAACTAAATCAACAGAAAACTCACTCCTTATGCCGCTTTATTGTGCTGGGTAGCTACGGACCCTACATTATGTTTATTGAATTTTAATCAAATGAGAAACATATAACAGTTGATCCTTTGCATTGGCGTAGGTATGTTCCGATTTGCTCATCGAATAAATGTAGAAAACGGCTCGGCAGAGGCTGTTTGCCTCTTTTTGACACACCTCCCCGAAATATAATCTTGAATACCTGCCTAAGAATATACCTAGGTACTTGTATCCGTGTGTAAGTAGGTAGTGTCCGACCGAAGCATCGGCTTCGGCCATCTTCGGCCAAATCTTCGGTTTCGGCTCCAACACTCGGCCGAAGCCGAAGATTTGCCGAAGGTTCGAGCAAACGTTGAAATTGAACAAACTGCGAAGTTGTCTAGACCTGGTTGGTCGCGCTCGCTCACTCATAGATAGTCATTACGAACGATTAAGTGAGCGAGTGCGACAAACCGGACGGTCAAGAAAATTTCATGGGTGCATTTAAACACCTACTTTGTTTAGTATTTGTTATAACTGAAATTTATTTTCTTTGAGAATTTAGTTTGAGAGGCAGAGTTATATTTTATTGTACAGACTCGATTACAACAACCATTGTAAATTTATAAACTGTATCTTTGAATCTGTATATGAATCTTTTTTGGATAATAAATCATTATTATTATTATTATTATTTTGTTGTGATTAAAAAGTAGAGAAATCTGAGACAGTAAAAAGCACACTAAAATTTTGACTTAAGTTTATTATGAAAGTGAGTGTTTATTTATTTGTTACTCTAGTTTCATACTAGTCAAGAAAAACAGCACAAACATCCTTTTATTAGCAACAGAAAGACATTTGAAATGTTTTCTAATACTTTGAGGAAGGTTCAAACTTAAAAAAAAAAAAGAAAATAACGAAAATAAAAACACGGGGTGGTACGAAGTTCGCCGGGACAGCTAGTCAAAGAATAAAATGAAAGAAGGGAAAACGCCTAAAACTATTTATTTCTTATATGGGGTCCTCCGTGTAAGGAATAAATTTTTTAGGCGTTTTTAGGGTTCGCGAAACACCTATAGCTATTGGGATGGACCTATCATGTCCGACTCGCACTTAGCAGTTTTTTAGGGTTTCGAACCTCAAAAGGAAAAATCGGAACCCTTAAAATCATATCACTCTTGTCTGTCCGTCTGTCACAGCTAATTTGCTCCGAATCTACAGAACCGATAGATTTGGAATTTGGAACACGCATATTGGGCATATCGTAAATTTTTGAGGACAAAGTTGGGAATTAAAAAAACTTCATCAAATGAAAGGAGTCGTTGTAAAGGTCTCTAATGTTATTTTTATTATTTAAGTATAAACAGTTCTAAAGTTATTTAAGAGAATATGTGAAACTTCTCTCTTTATCTCCGAAACTACAGAGCCAAAAATTTTGAAAAAAATACAGTACGTGGTCTGAACACAAATTGATAAGTTTTTCAAAATTGTTTTGTTAGACTCAGTGGACAAACTATTTCTATAGGACATACCTACCTATAAGTTTAGTTTGTACGGAACCATCGGTCGGACCTTTCTAAATTATACAGTATTAAAGTTGCTACGATAATAAAACTATTTTCGTTTTTTTATTATATATTATTACTTATTTGTAGCTTGTAGCCAATCTTATACAATATTTCTTAGAACTTTTAAACCTTCGGCTTTGGCTTCGGCCGAAGGTTAGGGCAATAGCCGATTAATCGGCTTCGGTTTCGGTCACAAATCAGCCTTCGGTCGGACTCTAGCGACAGATAATATGACATATTAGATATATTTCGGGACTTAATCGCGTGAATTATTTAAAGGTACGAACCTTTTATTTACCCGACGTTTCGATCGAATTGCACCGATCGTGGTCACGGATCGACTATGTATAAAAATCGCGAAAGTTTAAAAAAGAAAAAGATAATATGACAGTATGTTTTACTCAACACTAATTAAATTCTGTAGTTAAATCTGGATCTTTTGTAAAGATCTCGTCCTAGTAATTCAGACATTAATTCTAAATGCTTGAAACACCTATAAATATTCAAATTTAAGTGTTTTTTGATCAAATGACTAGGTACTTGCTATGATTTTAATTAGGTTGCATTCATTCCTATATAATGTAATATCTGGGGACAATTCACACAACAAACTAGGCAGAGCCTGTACCTACTAAGTATGGGAACCAGACAACTGATAAACACACTTTTATATTTCTATATTATAGATATTTATCTATCTTACTACTTTATATTTCTATATTATAGATATTTATATACACTCAGACACAGAATAAACCAATCGTGCTCATTACACAAAGATTTATCGGGGGTGGGAATCGAACCCATGACATCTGGCTTAGCAGTAAGGTTCACAAACAGGCTTAATCTAGATATGTAGGTAGGTATACCTACCTTCATTATGGTAGGTACTTTTATGTATTCATTTTATTGTCGGCAAAAGGTAATACGTATAGCTAATTTTTCATTTAAAAAGAATGAAATGCGGAACTATCCGAATTTTCCTATCTGTTTGAAAGCTATAGCTTTCAAGGTTCAAAGCAGTTTTATCTTTCAGACGTGGATCCAGAACTTCTTTCTGGGCGCCACAACATTTGCTTCAACCGGTATATCCACCCCCGACGAAGGGGGCCATTGCCTGCCTAACAGTGGCGGAGGATCCTTAGAACATTAATATTTTCGGCTTAAGTTGTAGTTTCTTATTATTAAAGATGCGAATAACCTTAATGTCTAAACACTCCTATTCAGTGTCAAAATTCTCCAAAAGGTCAATCAGTCCAACCATTTTTTTTTGAGAATTTTGGAAGAAATGGCCCCAGTTCGCGCCTTTTATCTTTATCTCTTCCGTGTGTAGACAGCTAGGCAGATGCCAACTTACAACACCCTGTTTGGCTCGGTAGTTAACAAGGTTGGACATCTGTGTCGCATTGAGCCCCATGGTTCTTATGAATAGGTTAAATTGATTGAAATAAAATTCATACCGTTAGATATTGATTAAAATTATTTATTTTTCAAAAGAATTTACAAAATTCCTGATAAAATCAACTTATATGTACGTAGGTAATTTCCTTATAACTTATTTGATGTATAATACCTATAGGCGAATTGTATTTCCATTTCCGTCGTCGCCAGGTTTATACAACACAAGTGTCGAGTTATAAGGACTTATTATTTAAAATGAACTACATTAATTAATTATCTAGTAAGTACATTTCTAATATCAAATAGCGAGATAAGGAACGATAAACTATCAAATACTTACTTGTACCTATTGTGTAATTAAAGCCTGACAACAAAAACAAAAAACCTTTTGTTTTAATTGTTATTAGAAAAATTTAGTTCCAGATTCTGCAGATTTACCACAACATGGCGAGGCGTTTTATTTTTCTGGTCAGGCTTTAGACAGGTACGTCAGTAAGTATCTATGTTTCTTAAAAGGTAAAATAATAATTAAAATAATAATAGATGATAGCTAATACAAACTAGAGGCGGGCGTTACAATGGTTACAAGTTTTGTCGTCGAATATGGTAGCAGGAGCTATATATTAGGGTTCAACAAGGCAAAATTAGCGATTTCATATCGTTGATTACTTCATACAAAATTTAATAATTAACATAAAAATGTTTGTAAAATGCATTCCATCACCATCATTAATGTATCACATCTACAATCACAAATTAGATCAATAGATAGGTAGGTTGTTGCATCAATTCAGGTGTTTAATCGTACAAAGACATGTGATTCGCTTGAGAGGAGGACATTGCCCAGTTTTTTTAAAGGTTTGTCAAAGCGAAAATCACTAGATAAGTAATAGCCTTCGACATAATTTGTCTCTAATGGTAATTGGTGACGAGCAGATTTCCTAGCGGAATGACGTGAAACTAACTTATGGCAATAAGCGGACTGCTGCTTTTAGTTTTTTAATCGACCCAAGGGAATAAATTATAGGAACATCTGCCTTACATTAGTTCCGCATCCGGCCACCAGAGCCTCTAGACAAGTTGCTTAAACTCTAATCGAATAGAATGACAATCATATAGAATGACGTCTTTGCGCGCGCACCACTACGAATATGAAAATTGATAATATGAGATTGCAGTTGTGCGCGCGCTAAAACGTCATTCTGACGTCATTCTATTCGATTGTCAATCTATGCGATTAGAGTTTATGCCACTTGTCCAGAGGCCCGGGGATGAAATCTATTCGTTCTATTCATGTAATAACAAAAGTGAAGTCCCTTTTAGTTGATTTTAGCTTGGACAACCCTATCAGAAACCGGGAGACAATATAACATGGGTTTATAATAGCATTTAGAGAATTTGCATTGGAGACATAGTGCATCCGCCCTCTGCGCTCCTCTTTTAAGTTGAAATGTGCTATAACCTACTTAGGTACCTACATAATAGGATGATGTTAAATTTTATGATCCAATTAATTCGTCAAAGGTTAACTTAAATACCTGCATCAATTATAGTTGGGTACGTCACAGGTGTATGGAAAACTTGCCTTGAGATAAATGTCAAATGAGTTTGTATTTCTTATTCTTAAACATAATTAAAAATATAATGTGGTGCCGGCGGGATCGACATTGTCAAAAATAGCATTAATAAACGCTGATAATATGTGATACAGATGAGCTGCGCGTTAGCTCTTTTCCTTTTGACACCGGAACACAATTGAGTTGGTCGACGCATCGTTCTCATAAAACAGACATTCGGTGTCTATTCCACAAGTGCAGCTGCAAAAAGAAATTAAAAGAATCAGTAGGTATTTATATAATGATTGAGATTGGAAAAGGATTTTTGGACGTCGGTGTTTTTTTTGTTTTGCCAGCTTTTATCTGAGGTGAACACGTGAATGTTTATCTCAGTAAAAATATCTTGTTACGTAATTTTCCAAGCTTCTGCTCTAAATTGTATCAACACCAGACCAGGAGTTTACATACTTTAGGTTTGTCATATTTTTACCTCATAAACACAAAACGCTATGTAAAACAAGATTTTTGGCATGCAAAAAAATTGGTTGTCTGTAAGGTCGGTTTACGGACGATAATTTTACGTGATAACGTCATAAGAAAACATTGATGACAATGACACATTATTGATTGGTTTCTAATCAGTGACGTTATGGAACGTTATGGATTGGTTGCTAAACAACAGCGAATGACGATTGCAGCGACATGACGTGCGTTACAATTGGAACTAACGTTATTGATTTATTGCTAAGCAACGCGAATGACGATATGTCATCAATATTTTCTTATGCTTATGACGTTATCACGTATAATTATCGCCCGTAAGCCGACTTAACAGACAACCATTTTTTTTTTGTTGCGATGTGAGCCCGTGAGCCGACCGTCCGTAGATTGGTAGGTACATAATTATGTATTCTGTCAGTACCTACGACCCAGGCACTCATAGATTTTAAAGTGTGCGGGACACCACACGTGGTGTGTATGATGTTGATGGTAGTGGAAGTTATGGTGGTAGTGGTTTCCACCACCACAACGGTTTTATTTGTGACTAGCTGTCCCGCACAACTTCGTATGCGTAAATTTTCCCCGTTTTTGCAACATTTCTCGTCGCTGCTCCGCTCCTATTAGTCGTAGCGCGATGTTATATAGCCTATAGCCTTCCTCGATAAACAGGCTATCCAACAAAAAAAAGTCCAGTACTTTTTGAGTTTATTCGTTACATACAAAAATACAAATCTTTCCTCTTTATAATATTAGTGTGGATTTATTTGTGATACAAATTCCAACTCCAGGAATGTTTTTATCATAATATTATTATACATCGCGCACAACTTTTTGCGTAGGCCTTCTCTCTTTCTTTAAAACGAATTTCATGAATTTTCGTTGAGGTACTTAAATTTCTTAGGTTTACAAGGACTATTCTAAATACGTATTTTCTGGATAAGCAAAAGTCCGAACCACAGACAATTTTCAGCGGAAAGAGTGGATTGAATTGATGTTGCTGGCTCTGTATATTACCACCTCATTTTTGATCGAAACTTCGATTTCTTAGAGTAGGCTTTCTGAGTTGACAGCCCTAGCGCGACCACCGGGTGAAGGTATAAAAATTCCTTATTTTGTGCCTGCGCCGTAGGCCTGCATACCGGTAGTGGAAACGTTAGAAGGATGATTATGAACTTACTATGTATTGGTGACGTTCAGGTCTATTATTTCTGGATAATTAATTTTGTAAATTGACCAGGCGCAAGGTGTGTTGTAAGCGCAGATTTCTGGTTTGGTTTTCTTTTCTTCTACTTCAACCGCTCGCTGAAACAAAAAGCGTCTGATGTTATCTACATGTTAGTGTGTACATAGGTAAGTGTGGGCACTATCACTAATCACTAATATCATCACATAGGCATATGGCAGTTTCAAATCTGCCATTTTTGAGGAAAATATTTTTTTTAAGCATCATAATCTCAATACACCTACACAATGTGGGTAAGTAGCAGCACTGTAGGTAACTTTATTAGGTACCTCCTTATTAGAGATATCATACAATAAACACACTAATATTGCACCTATGTGCAATATTAGTGTTTTTAATATTGCACCTATGTGCAATATTAGTGTGTTTATGTTTAATAGATATTAAAAATAGTTAAAAAAATAGGTTGTCTGTAAAGTCGGTTTACGGACGATAATTTTACGTGATAATGTCAGAAGTCATTGATGACATTGCATTGTTTTAAAACACCCTCGCCCCCCCGGGCCCTACCACAAGGTCAGTGATTCTAGTAGACATTGAATTTAGCTCAATTATTTTTTTAATTATAAATTTGAAATATAAGGGTCAATTTTAAGATTTGTTATATAGAAGTATATATTTATATGTATATAATCACACTAATATTATAAAGGCGAAAGTTTGTGAGTATGTGAGTGTGTATATTTGTTACTTCTTCACGTCTAAACGGTTAGAGCGATTTTAAAAATTAATATGGAGTTAGCTAACACCCCGGATTAACACATAGGCTAAGGCTAATAAAACAGCAGGTAACACCGCGGGGCACAGCTAGTAATATATATAATATATAATCAAATTCGATCTTTTTAGAGCACCATGTTTGCGACTGTAATTACTGTTGGTTTAGCGGCAACCACTTTGATCGCGGTCGGTTAACGATTCGACGGTACATAGGTATGGAATACGGATGGAGCATATATTTGACAAAGACCACCAGCGCTCAAAATTACCGTAATATCTATATTTTTAACGGATGCAGATGTCCAGATCAATGCGCAAGCTCCGCAATTGCAATGCGGGTGCGAATATTAGCACCATCCCTGAATTGTACTACCTAAAACCCCCAAAATTACGAAAACACCTCCCAAAAAATGATTCTGGGTATGCCCATTGAATGGAACTAGCTACGTATTGTTATTGTCTGCTGTGATTAGTTAATGGCATGCCTACGTTTGATCGTACGATGCGTACGCGCACACTCATCAATGTGACAAACACGAATCATGAATGGAATAAAGGTTGCGTTACATTACATCAGCGTTTAGAAACTCGTATATATTGTTTGTTAGACTAAGAGGAATCAATATTTATTATTATTGTCGGCTGTAATTAGTTAGTGATATGACCTACTTTTGATCGTATGATGCGTACGCGTACGCGCACACTCATCAATGTGACAAACACGAACCATGAATGGAATAGGGGTTGCGTTACATTACATCAGCGTTTAGTTATAGATACTCGTAGATATTTATCGTTTGTAAAAATAAGACAAATAAACATTTGTCTCCATTAAGAACTAAATAAAAAGATATTTTTTTAAATAGAGTACATATACTAGTTTTAAAATATAAAACATAATTTTGGAAAAAATATCCTATTACTAAAAAAATATTAATAAGATAGATACTATTATATCTACTCTGATATTCTCATATCTATAGTTTTGTCGGGATTAAAGATCAAAAATGTTTTATAAAATTAAAATATGCCTTTTATTCCATGTAAAATATATCTAAGCTTTCGTAATAACAAAACATTTGATACAATTACATATTATGATCTTTGATTACATGTTTTTATTTTTTACATGCATCTGTAGGTGGGTAATACTGATTTAAATTCTTAAGTAGGTATTCGAGAAAAAAATATTTTTAACATCACAAGGATTTATTCCATTCTAATACCAAAACTCATATTTATTTTCTATTACAAACGGATTTTTAAACGTTTACATTCACCAAGCACACTGGTTCGTTTAATAAAATTATTATTGTAAAGAAAAACTTGATGATTTTAGAAGAGTCGCCCATGTGTTTCTTGGCAGACATTTTTTTTTTTCAAACAAATCTTATGTTTATTATTCTTTTAGTATGACATTTTCGAACAATCATTAATTTTACGAAATAAAAATATTAGAAGTTTGAAATTTGGAACCACTTTTTAAATAATTTAATTTAATAACGAACCAACAACTTGAATTTGGTACAGTCAGATAAAATTAAATTTGTTTTCTAATATTCTCAATTTTTATTTGGTCTAATGAAGTAAATTCTATACAATTTCGACCGAAAATCTTTATTGAATTTCGCGAATGTTCGGCAGTTTAAAAAAAAAAAATAAGTCACTGCCTACTACATTATGTCGCTGATGACTGATTAAACAACAAAAGGTTGTATGTAACTTAACTGATTTTGAAAATTCTTTTACCAATAGAAAGCCACATTATTTGTGAGTAGACTTAAATTATTACTATCTAATAACAGCTATGTCAGGTAAATTTTAATATAAAATTAAAGTTGATTTTCTAAAATATTTTATAATTTTTAGATGTAAATAAATTATTTTAAATAAATTATTTTAAAAAATTAAACAAATTTAAGGGAGTTTATATTGAACTAGCATTTTTTAATTTATTTGTTTATTTTTTCATTAAAAGTTTTATAATTACTTACATACAAAGCATTTTTACTGACTGTACCTTATATCTTTGAACTTGTTTTGGTATTCGTTTAATCAATGGTATCCGTTCGAAATAGAAAATAAATATGAGTTGAAACAAATACCAGTCGTATTAGTTTTTGGTATTAGAATGGAATAAATCATCACAAGTCATACTTGTGATTACCCCATTATGTTTACGTTCAATAATGAATTGATTCTTTAAAAAGATCACCTTCAAATATTTTGAGCTAACTTCGTCAGTTATAAACACATCTATAAAATTCGTTGCTAGACACTTATATATGGAATGAACTCACAGTTCTCTCTTAAAATAATAATAACTAAAAAAATGTTTTTAAACTTTCGCAATTTTTACACATTAGAATATTATCGGTATTTAATCGCGTGAAATATTTTAAAGAAATTACGCTGATATTATTTATAACCCGATACCGCCTAAAAAAAATAAAGATCGAATGAAGCCGATCGTGACCACGACGATCGGCGTCATTTGATCTTTATTTTTTTGTTTTCACATATTAATAAAGTTCAACTCGTTCCCTGGATGAAGTTGAGTTTTCTTGCATTAAAACTTTAAATATACCTACTTATTCAATAAACTTATATATCTATATATAAATAGACTGTAAACCATATTTCAATTAATTTTAATTTCATGAAACAAAACAAAGCAATTTTAAAGAAATTACGCTGATATCGGGTTATTTATAACCCGATACCGCCTAAAAAATTAAAGATCGAATAAAACCGATCGTGACCACGACCATCGGTGTGATTCGATCTTTATTTTTTTTGTTTTGACATACTTAATAAACTTGGAACTCATACTTCTCCCCTCGTTCAACTCGTTCCCTGGATGAAGTTGAGTTTTATTTTTTTTGTTTGAACATTATACTCTGTAAATATACCTACTTATTAAAAAAGCTTATCTATCTATGTATACATAGACTGTAAACCCTGAACCCACCTGAACAAGTTTAAATTACAGAAATTAACACTATATTTCAATTAATTTTAATTTAATGAACCAAAAAAAAAACAATTTTAAAGAAATTACGTTGATATTATTTATAACCCGATACCGTCTAAAAAATAAAGATCGAATGAAACCGATCGTGACCACGACCATCGGTGTCATTCGATCTTTATTTTTTTTAGGCGGTATCGGGTAAATTAATAGTCCGTCGTACGTTGACCAATACTAAGGCGCCAAAATTTATAGTGTAGGTAAAGACCGGCGAAAATTATTTTGCCCGGAGCGCCTAAATGGCTAGATCGGGCCCTGTGATTAAGTGTATGTTCCGATATACAATGCGAGCACTGTTCAGTGCTTTTACTGGGGAGAAATTCGTTCCGTTCCGTGTTTTACTGACGGTATACTGCCGCAGTATCCTTGGGTAATATGTGACGTCATAAATCGTCGCCATTTTTGTACTGTGAGCACTGGTGTTTTTGAGTGCTTTGATCACGTGATCAACTTTGACCAGAAATTTAAATTAGTTCCATTGATTCAGACATCATGCAATTAATTCAATTAATAATTACCTTGAAAATTCTATTTTTTAAATAGGTATACCTTAAAAAAAAAATTAACATTCAAAAAGTTTTTTCTTATAGTTGTACCTACATATGAAATTATATAAACATGGAGTCATCCACGTTTATATAATTTTATATTTATGTGTTTCGTTTTAAACAGTAACCAGTACCTGTAGCTAACTTTATAGGAACTTCTTCGCAGTATACTAAATTGACGTCACACCTTACAGTCCTCCAGTGCATATCGGAACACACCCTTAGCCCCGTATATTCTAAAACATCTTACCAGTTTGCGCTAAATAAATATTACGTCGTAATTTTGATAGTAGGTATACGCCAGAAACATAATCGTGACATAAACAAACAGTTGAACGTTACGCGTAAACTGTACCTAAACAAAACTTGATAACTCATTTATATTATAATTAGTCAACATACATTATAAACGTTAGTCAACATACTCAACATATACCTAACTCATAGTAAATGTACCTACTCATTTAATTGATGCTTACTTTATCGGCATAACCTATGAACCGATCAGGAGTCAAACAGATTTCATTATTATTACCTAGTTGAATAAGCGCGTCTTTACATCGTATAATGTAGTAAATGCGTGTCTTGCTTGAATGAGAAAATTTCTCAGGTTTATGTACTTATTTATTACTGAGTGAGTGCAATTATTTATTAGATTGGTGTTATCCGCTTAGAATTTTCATTGTTCATGATAATGATGTTCCATTGAGTAAGATAGGGTAAAGCGAGATTTTTCGCGAGAATTGTGGTCCAATTTTGGATGTTAGAGCTGACATGGTCGTTTATGTGACCCCAAGCCTCCAAATAAATAAAGAGAAAAAAAATAAAATTGGATGTCTCCAGATTACATAATACCGTAGTTTGTGTCTTGTTTTTACAAGAAGAGCCGAGCAAATCAGATGTTAAGCGTCACTCGAATCCTTGTTCCGCGAAGGTCTAAGCGCTACTTCACCGCGCTCCACATTAGTTCGTCAGTCGTAAGATCCATTTGCCCAGTAGTTACAATTAATACAATGCCACTTCAATCGAAAGAAAGTATTAAAGATAAAGGTCGCTGGAAGGGTCCAATAGCTAACTGAAAAGGGTTGATCACGAAGATGATGCAATCTAAATTGTTCAGTGCTTTCCTTGGAGCTACTCCTACTACACTGATAGTGGAGGGACTGACCGGCAAGCCTACAATAATGTATAATGTATGTGTTTTATCATTATTTTTTATTGGGAAAAATATTTTCTAAAAGCTCACAACAAATCGCACAGCGCTTAAAACCTAAAAGTGCCTTAAAACTTAAAGAAACTCTAGAAATTTCTAGATCCCATATTGGATCATGCTACCTACCTTCGTATTTAAATTTTAGTCATAATTTAACGATGAACAAAAATCTTAAAGAAATTACTTACTATTTAATACAACATTTTTTAATTTAAAATAATCGGATTATTTTTATAATTTAATTATGTACTCCACTAAATATTGCAAGTATTTACACAGAACAAACGCCGGTAGATTAACACTCGTTTACACAATTTCAGATTTTTTGAAATATACCTCATCGTATAGACACATTTAAATAATATTGCAAAAAAATACTTACAGGTATTTTGCGCGCCATCGCACACATGGCGCAGATTAACAAAATTATCAACAACCCTTGCTTCATGGTCACAAACTAAGACGCGACTACTCGTGTGAGGGAGGCTGAGTGACGGCGCGAGGATCGTGCCAGAGTGGCTGCGACGGGCGGGCGCGCCGTTATAAGTAGGTACACGCCGCGCCGGCAGGAGTGAAGAGGACGCGCCAACTACCGATCACACATAGCACCGACAACCTATCATCGATATTATTACGGATTTTCCCTCCGAATCACTCACACCACTATTTTAGTACGAAATTTAGTGTACCTATTTGTTTTTAAGTTGTCTATCAGAATGCAAGAGTTTAAGACGACGTGATAAGACCGACGCGCTCAATACACTAATTTAAATATTTTGATGATTTCATAATGCGATTTAAAATTAATATTATAAATCAAGAAGCAAAAAAAAACAGTAGATAACGTAAAATGAGCTAGCAAGAGCAGGATCGGACAAGTCTCGTAGCTCGAAACATTTTTATTTTTTATTAAGTAGAGACCATTGTAAATTAAATATCATTTATGCGAAATGTATATTTCGTGCTACGTGAGATTTGTACCAAATCGGGTCTTTGCTTTTACACTTTCAGTTACGTTAATACTGATAAAAATATATTATATACAGATCGAAATCAAACTTCTTTTGTTTTATTATGAAAATACTTAGAATAAAAAACATTTATTAAATGTTCAAATGCTGTTACTAGTAAAGTCTCGTGAATAGTATAATCTCTTCTTTTTAGCATTTTGTTTAGCTGCAAAATAAGAAATACTGTAAGCATGTAAAAATACGATATTTTTCCCAGGAGCGGGGTATCGATATCAAGTAACAAATTTATTTTCAAATACTTAGATCTGTAAAATTGTAAAACGGAAATTGACGTAACTATTCCGATTTTTTTTCTAGTGCGGGTAACTTAAATACTCGAATACTAGGGCGACCGCTCCAGGCGCCAAAGGTTACAAATTGATTTGCAAAGACCGTCCCCCTCCCCCGTCACGTGAGGTACTTAAATATATAACGAGTGAAATGATTTGCACCCCTCCCCCATCGTGCGTGCGACTCGCACTTGACCAATATTGGGGCCCCAATATTTTATTCTCGCTCTAATCTAAATCAGGCCTCCGGCCGGCACTGGATAGGTACAAGCGAGAACTCGATAAAAATATCAAGTTATCAGCATGATTGGTTAAAATAAAAGTACGACTAGATGCGGTTTTTTAAATCTCTTTCTACCTACAATTTTTTAGTGACGTAAGACATTATTATTGGATTTGTAGAGTGGATTAAAGTGGAAAAGGGGCGATGTTTGATATAAATCTGCCAAGAGTTTTTAATAAATCGCTATTTTTCCTGATGAATGAATTTCGTTGTTGGAAAATTATTTTATAAAGTTTCACGTGTCGAGAAATTTTTAAGCTAACATTTCCTTCCATTGACATAAATAGCGAAAAGTGTGACTTTAACGAAAATATGTAGCTGTATTAACCTCATGTGAATAAGCACTGCTAACCTGTAAAGAATATCACTGGCTGGGCATTGCAGGGTGTACACAGGTTAGGTACGACTGGGAAATTGATATATGCCATTATGCTGACGACAAGTATGTTTACTGTTGCATCATCCAAAGCCCGGATATGCTTTCGAAACTAATTTAACTCCTGCTTTTATTTCCATACTGCCAGACTTTACGAGTTTTCGAGACATAAAGTTATTTATAAATAAAGGAGGTAGGTATAGTTAACAAAACTTTCAAGTACCTACTGTTTTAGATATGTTAATACATCACTGTATGTTTAAGTCTAAAAATGGCCACTGACGACACGTCCAGTTGGAAGCCTTTTGAATGGACGCATTCCGACGGATGTACGCAAAATTATGGCACCATTGACTACACCACACTTCCATTTGGACGTCTTCCAATTGGACGTACGCAAGAAGGTTATACTAAAGACTGCTGTTAACACAATAAATTGATCCCTTCCAAATGGCGTGGCGTTATATCCATTTGGACTCGACGAACGTCAGTTTGGAATTCCAAAACCGAACGACCGACGTCCATTCAAATGGATTACATTTTTGACATTCACGATAAGTTTTTGACAGACGTCCACAACATTTGCATTGATGGATGCATCGTCAGTGGGACCCCTAAAAATTAGTAAAATTAGTATAGGCGACCATGTGGCTACGTACGACTACTATGCAATGCTTAAAGTGCTAAGGTTACATACAAATGTACGTAATCTGTACGATTAAGGATGTTACAGAGGTGGTTTTATCGGAACCGAAGTCGGAGTTTTTAAATTTGATTTGTTGGAGTTGGAGGCGGAATTGGAGTCGAAGTAGGAGGTAGTAAGAAAACAAATATGTTAAGAAAAAAATTAACGGAAATAATAACGAAATTCTTTTTGAAATACAAAGAAATCCAAGCGATTTTTTCCTTCATAGATTTAATATCTACAAGTTAGCATGTGCAAAGCGGCCGCTCCATGCAGCTGCCCGCGCCGCTGTCAGCTTAGGTAGGATGAGCAGGACCCATGCTTCAACCTCCGACTAAAACCTCGGATTTGGAGGTGTAAAATCTATCGGAAGTTCCAACCTTTCCGAGTCGTAATCGAAGCTCCGTAACATCCATTGACGTATAGACCTGGACCATTCCATCCCTTTCAATTAAAAAGTAAATATTGACTGCAAAGCGTGAAAGAGAGAAAAATCTCGTGCTGTGACAGGTATTGTCCACAAAGTAGAGTTGCCAATTTTGTGAGGTTATGGCGCAGTCCTGGTCTCTACGTTAATAGTAACATCTCTGGTACAGATTATGGGTTCTATTCCCATACATAGATACAAGAGAGAACTTTATGATATCCTCCTGGTAGGTACCCTCCCTCCCTAAATTGCAAAATGGTCTCAATAACGCCTAAATATTTTTTAAATACCGATATCCCACATGATGGGGTAGATGAGAAAAAAATCATATTCCATTATTTTATGCAAATTAAAAGAAAAAAAAATAGGAGTTCAGGAATCGAACCCTAGACTTCCGATCGCTTTACCGGAGCGCGAAAGCCAAACCATCTAACCTGAACTAGGTATCTTGCTAAATTTGTAATTTTTCTTCTCTTTTTGCAGGCAAGTTAGGCCCTCGCTAACGCCATCTAGTCGTGTTCTTCGCGTACCTATATATATTACTAATATATACTAATATTTTAGTATATCCATGCCAAATTACAGCTTTCTAGTACTAAGGGTCTCTGAGCTAACCACGGGACATACGGACGGACATAGCGAAACTATTAAGGGTTCCTTGTTTACTATGGAACCCTAAAAAATAAAAGCCGTGCTTGTCATAGGCAGATACATTCTTAGGTACTTACATCGCGAAATTAAATCCTTTGTTTAAGGAGAGGGTACACAGTCGAGACTACCTACTAGCGATCGAGTCAGTTCACTGTCAAGTGCAATGTACAAGTCAAAACTGGACCTAGATCAAAGAAAGTCTTGACCTGTAAGATCCACACTCGTTTGAATGCGCAATTGATAATAGGTTGTCAATACTACTACAGATTGTAGACTATACCTAGTAGGTATAGGTAGAGTAGATTATCTAGTCCACTAGCCTCTGCATTCAGCGACTAAGCGACGCACCCAAACTGCCCGCATAATTTCACGCAATTAATAATTGAAATAATAAGTAGAATTATTAGATACTAGCTGAGCCCACGACTTCGTCCGCGTGAAGTTGCAGTGCTGCTCACGCCCTACACACGTTAGCGTGATGATAAGTAGCTAAGTTACTCTGACAGACAGCTGTCTGACAGTGAAAGTCCCGTCAAAATCCGTCCAGCCGTTTCGGAAAAAATATAATGTATTTACACATGTTAATTTTCGGAGCTGTGAAAATTATGACAACGATGAATGAAAGGTGATCAGTTTGCCGCCATTTTCACAACTCTTTTCCGAATTTAATTGATATTCATAAAATCATTCTTCTACTTATTTCGAATTATACTTTTCCTTTTGACCCCGTGTAACAAGACCCGTTACTGAATATCTTATAATCGCGGCGTCTCTAATCAATACAATAATATTTATATAAGTATATTTAATTATATATATATGTCACATTTGTGTATGTAAGTAGGTAATATTTACTCCGATGAAGTCACGTTATTGGAGTCATGTAGATATAGTTGTCATTATAAATTATGATAACCAACAATTTATCCCCACAATTCATAAAAGCAAATAGTTTCTTACTAAACTAAAAAAAACGGAATGTAAGAATCGGAGCGGAAAGAATACCCGACACGATAACATAGCTTAGATTAGCTTAGATTATATGTATAGATTTTTCACATACATAAAGAAAATAATATTTACATATAGATTAACCAATGTACAGAAGTAGAAAAGTTTTGTTGGTTCCTATAAACTCTTTAATTAGTTGAAGTATTAGTTAAGAAAACGATTTATTTTTGTAAGGAAAGATTCTGCATGTTAATAAATTCCATTCCATTCTTTTCTTTATTTACAAAATATTTATACTTATATAGTTTTTACATTGTAAGTATTACATATAGTTTTTACATTGTAATTGGATGCTCCTACTATGTTGTAGCCATTGAGGTTGATATCTATCTATCTATCTATCTAGGGACAACTCACACAACGCTATCTGATCCCAAACTAAGCAGAGCTTGTACTATGGAAACCAGACAACTGATAAACATACTTATATATTTCTAAATACATACATATTATAGATAAATAACAACCAGACACAGAATAAACCATCGTGCTCATCACACAAAGTTTTATCCTGAGTGGGGATCGAACCCACGACCTCTTGCGTAGCAGTCGGATACACTCCCACCGCGCCACAGAGGCAGTCATATACCTATTCAATCTCATGTATTTTTCTTTTAAAATGTAGTATTTTGCTTCCTAAGCGAATAACAAAAAAATCTGATTATGTTAAAAAACAGCGGGGGCGAAATTGCGGCCGAAACTAAACATTATTGTTGGTGGTTTAATACCCGTCTCGGAAAGGATGGTTGAACCAATACTAGCTGAACTTCAACAAAGCTTCGCCGTGGCTTTTAGGGCTAGGAACGCTCGCGGGCGTCCTCAGAACGCCCTGGCAAAGTTTCATCACAATCTGATCAATGGTTTGGGAAAGCATATAGGACGAAAAACATTGGTTTTTATTTATATAATACTATCTAACTACGCACAACTTCGTTTGCGTTATTTTTCTCAATTTTTGCAACATTTTTCATTGATACCCCGCTACTCGTAGCTCTTCGTGAGTTCATGCACAACACTTTGCATATATTACAAATGCATAGTTTACGATTCTATAAAGGACATACAGACAAACATTTTTTTTTTTTATACATATATATATAATTTTGTTATGTGATGTGAAAATATTAAAAACAACTAATATGAATGACGTATTGTTCTATAGATCTACCCTTGTTGACTCAATTATCATTATCAGGCAACTAACTACGTGATCGTTCAAATGTGTTTGTTGTAACGTAGTAAACGTAGTACCACTAACGCCGGCTCCACACGTTAGCCCAAACGTCAGACCCAACGCCAACCGTCCTACGTGCGGATCTTGAAAATAACATCGGCGCCAAAGTTGGGACGAGCGTTTTTCTAAATCCACACGTTGGACGACTAGCGTTGCGGCCAACGTGTGGAGCCTGCATTATTTTAGATTCACATGTTGGACGAGTGGCGTTGGGGCCAAAGTGTAGAGCCGGCATAACCCTATTAGAAGTAGCAGCGGCTAAAGGTCAGAACGGGCGCGCGATCACTCACGTACCTACTAGTCTACTAATATACGGATGAGATAATAAGAAAAGCATCAATATAATATTAGTAAAAAAAAAGAATAACAAAGACAAACACGAAAACACACAGTGGCTAATGACGAAAAATTTGGGTGGGCTTGACCTCGATATGCTGAGGGTTAGTTGTTATCAAGATAAACACTAAAAATAACACATACGGGAAGACTCAGATACTTTAGGGGGAGCTTGGGCCCCCTCTAAAACATAAAACACCGAAAGTACAGAAGAAAAGCTTCATACAACGCGCTGTCGAGTGACATGCACATAGATATCGCTCACAGACCGTACCTACTCTCTGAGCACTTTCTTCTAAAGGTAGATTGTAGATTCTGAAATACCGTGTATGTAAACGTGCTTTTGTTTGTCATCGACGTGCGCGTTGCTAACAAAGTACTTTCTCGATGTTTTATGACAAAAACATGTCGCTATCTAGGTATTTGAGAACAACAATGTCTTATGGAAAATACCTATGCTGCGATTGCGAAATGTTAGTTGTTAGGTCCACTATAGGTACTGATTGTGGTTATCGTCCGGTACTAACCATGGGTATTGTTATGATCAGCTTTGATGCCTCATTAGTAATTACCTAGTTGATTGACGATATATTCTTAGTTCTAAATTAATGGTAAACTGCCTAGGCGCAATAAGACTGCGACTGCTGCACAAGAGCTCATGGGTTCGCATTCGCACATGAGAAAAAAATGTTGTGTGATCCACAAATTGTTGTTTTAAATCTGGGGGGGCACGGGGTCACGTGCCACCCCCTCCCCCCGCCCCAGAGGGTCGTTTTGTGTACCGAATTTCTTTCCCATTTGCTTCTTGTGCTTATAACAAAGCAAAACGAAATGCACCCCGCCCCCCCCCTGTTGTAAGCATGTTAGATCTGACACTGCCATAACCTCTCATGCCCCCCGCCCCCCGAATGAAATCCTGGATCCACTAATGTTTGTGTCCGTGAATTGTATCATGTTGTATGTTTGTATAGACACCCCGCGCCACAGGGTTTGTACTGTGTATAGTACGAGTAAGTACCCTGCCTAGTGCCGAAGTTGTCTTTTAAAAAACAAAAAAGCATGTAAGCGAAAGAACGCGTTATGTTGTCGATTATAATTTCTCGCTGCCTATTTATTATTAATATATAAAATTCTCGTGTCACAGTTTTCGTTGTCATACTCCTCCGAAACGGCTTGACCGATTTTGATGAAATTTTTTGTGCTTATCCGGTATCTATGAGAATCGGCCAACATCTATTTTTCATACCCCTAAGAGTTTGTTTGTTTGTTTGAACGCGATAATCTCAGGAACTACTGGGCGGCATTGAAAAAATATTTTATTGTTGGATAGCTCATTTATCGAGGAAGGCTATAGGTTATAACATCACGCTACGACTAATAGGAGCGGAGCAGCAATGAAAAATGTTGTAAAAAAAAAAAGGAAGAAAAACGAAAAAAGGGAAAATTTACGCAGACAAAGTTGCGCGGGTCAGCTAGTCAACTATAAAAACGTAAAATAAGTTCTAATCTTAAATCCGCTTAATCACGAATCTATGCGAAATTCTAGGTATACCTTACCGAATAGGTACGTAGGTACTAAAACGATTGAAAAGTATTTCATACTAAATCATAAAATGCAATCGACAAGACCTTGATCGCTGTGACACGAAGTGTTTTATTCTCTTGAGCCATGACCATAGAAAATCCAATACCCCGTTAATAGTCTATTCCTAGAATAGCTAATGCCAGTGCCAGCAATGAACTCGAGTGCAATGGAGTGCACACCTGACTAGTGCTGGCACATTACTAAAACTATAAATACTTATTTAAAACCTAAAGGACCACCTAACACACGACACTTTTAACGATGCGCGGAGACGAGTTCCTCGATTTTGCTGCATGATTTAATGTAGTAAGTAGCATGGCGTAACTGAATTGAATCAGTTTAAAAAAGTTCAAAGTCTTTATTTGCATAAAATAGTTTGGTACAGGATGTTAGGTGCTATATAAATACAATAATTGCATTTTTGAAAGATATAAATTTTAAGTCCCAGGGTCTGGTCTTAAAATGTTATGTTACTAGACCTCAAATTTCATGCTCGATCAATCAATCAAATTCAATCCTTTCATGCTCGATTTACTAACATACATTGAACATGCATTTTTTTTGTGAAAAATTGATTAATATTGTAATAGCTTTTGTGTATAAGCCACCTGCTTATTTTTTTAACAACAAGCTTGAATTGACCTTCTTTAAATATGTCTTCTTTGAATTCTGTTAAAGACCTTTACACACATATAGGTACCATAACAACTCTTAACCCGACTGTTAGGAAGGGTCACTCAAAAGTATTAAATAAAAATATAAATTTAAAAAATAAATAAACCCGCCTGCACACAAAAGATGGAAACAAGATCCCCTACAGAATGATATAATTTCATGCAGTCGGAGGCACTTTACTAAGTTCATCGAGATTCATTAATGCCAATGTAGGGTAATAATAATGTAGGGGATCTTGTTTCCATCTTTTTTTTGCAGGCGGGTATTTTTATTTTTTAATATTTTTTCTTTGTAGTAATGAAGTCTTCGGACAACACCCTAAAACTAGTCTCTTAGAGGACTATGTGTTACGTGGATATATTTCAGTGGTTTTAATTATATGAGGTTGTGTTTTTACAAACTTAAATATTTCAAGAATTCCAGTTAGAGTTAATATACCTAGCTTTATAAATAGATTTTTACATTAATTTGTTTTTGTTGTTCTAGGTAGATATTATTTTTAGCTTTTTAGTTGCCTTGTATTTATTTTTGAAGTAGGTAATATTTTTTTGTAAAAAAGTTTTTTATCAGATGTCTGGTTTCCGTAGTACAAGCTCTGCGTAGTTTGGGATCAGATAGCGTTGTGTGAGTTGTCCCAAGATATTATTATTGCTATCATTGATGTCATTTTCATAATTATAAAAATTGTCAAAATTCGATTTAATAATTATAGAAATGTCATCGGCAAATAAATACATTTATGTTTTGATATCATTGATATAATATACGAATAGAAATGGTCCTACTACGCTACCTTGTGGTACCAAATTTTTTAATTTTGAAAGCAGAACGATGATGTGAGACTACTTTATTATCACCAAGTCTAGTTATTTCTACACATTGTTTTCTGTTGTCCAAATAAGTTTTGAGCCAAGATAGCGCAGGCTCTCGGACGCCATAATTTTCAAGTTTCCCAAGTAATACTCGTACCTAATAAACCACAAAGTCAAACGCTCTGGACATATCAAAGAACAGCACAGTGACCCGTTGTTTAGCTTCAAGCCCGAGAATAACTTGATTTACTAAATTAATGCACCGCTCGACTTTACCTTTGGAATATTTGAGACAATATTTCATTAGTCTATTATGCCTACTTTTTCAAATATTTTTAACAGAATAGGTATCAATGTAATCGGTCTGTAGTTTCCAACACCCGTTTTTTCACCTTTCTTATGAACAGGTTTCACTACTGAGTACTTAAGGGCAGTTGAAAAGCAACCGCTTTTAAATGCCAAAATAATTATATAAGTCAATACAGGTACTAATTCTAGTATACATAGTTTTATAATCTATTTTAAAGCGCATTAATATGACTCAAGCACAGTTTACACCAGATAAAACCAGTTGTTTTAAGGCGTTGCCAATGACCTCTATTTATCGCTGGTCAACTGTCACATTAGTTAAGTACCTACCTACCTAAAGTTGGGAAAAAGATGACGATGATGGAATCAGAAAGAGTTTATGTAACCTGCGGTTTGATTCCGTAACCGTAATCAAGTGGTATCAGATGGATGATATCCAACTACTCAGCGGACTAAGTTTAAAAATGAAATAAACTTAAACTTAGTCAGGTACTTTTTACTCTAATACTTTTTAAAATGTTATTTCACAAAATGTATGCGTCACTAGTCAAGCAGTTTTTAATATTTTTATTTAGTAGGTACATATTGAGTCATCTACGCTTTAAGCATATTACTACGTCAATTCATTATTTATCGACATACCAACTATGTATTGTAGTATGTATTTATTACGTTATCTGTGTCGAAGTTAAGATTAATTAACGAAGGGCACACATCTGCCGCGCATGTGCCCGATTTTCATGTACCTACTCAAGTAAGTACCTAAAAAGTAAGCTAGGTAGAAATGAATAAGGCTAAGCATCGAACGTACACAGGACTATTTTTTGGAGGGGGCTCTTTTTTATAAATTTAAACTTGAAATCAATGAATCAACACGTGGCTCCGACTATATTGCCGTCACCACGATATTAGGGCCTGGAACTCTGCCAGATTTGCCGCTAATCTTCATCGCAGTCATTCAAAAATGTAGCCAAACAAATCCACGTTTTACGACACCACAAAAAATCATACATTACGAGTGTTGACTGTCTGGTCTCAAAAACAACAGTAAGATTGTAAAATTAATGCTAAACGTCTGCTGACACTGAGTCACAGTCTGCTACCGGCACATGAAGTGTTTTATGCTCTTGGAAGATTGCAGAAAAAAGCTCGATACTCTATTGATTTCACAGGTGCATAGCCTGCATTCGACTAACGACTTTGATTAATGAGTTTTTGGTTGCCGTCGGTATCATACAAAGATACGCCAGTTGATTAAACAGTGCGTCGCATGCGTAGTACCTAGGGAGTTCTATTTGCTCTACATATGGATAAAATTTAGCATTATCAAACACGCGAGCGGCCGCTCTCGCAGCGTTCAACGTGAATACGATCACAGATCCCAACGTTATCTAGTTTTTGAAATAAGTGCGTTAAACAAACAACACACTACGCCGTAGGAACGATGGGCTAAAATCATAACGCAATAGGTTACAGTATTTTAATTTATTGGTTTAGTGATTGGAACGGAATTCGTAAGTGAATTCCTCCTACATTATACGATATACCTAAATTTAAATATTTAAGTAAGTATAAAAATGTTAGGTACCTAATTACTTAAATACTAGCTTTTGCCCGCGGCTCAACTCGTGTGATTGAGTGTTGAGTGGGGTTTTAGGTGGTGAAATTCCCCTGGGTACGCCTATGCCACACCCCCCCTCCCAATGGCAATGGCAACGGTTGTTTTGTGTGCCGAATTTTGGGTATTGTATAGAATTTCTTTGCCTTTTAACGGGGGGGGGCTGCCTCAATTTTTTTTATTGGGACACCCACCCCGATGTAAGCATGTTACATCCGGCACTGCATTATACCTCTAGTGAACCCCCCCCCCCCCTTCAGAAAGAAATCATGGATCCGCCCAGAAGTTATGCAGTTGCAGGGGCATGCAGTTTCCATGCCCCCCGCATGGCATGGAAACTGCATGCCCCCTGCAACTACATAACTGCAGGCATGGTTCTGGTAATTCATAAAAATTACCTTGTATGTTACCGCACTTTATGACAAATAAAGATTCTATTCTATTCTATGCTATTCATGGGCGGATCCAGGATTTCTTTCTAGAAGATAATTACTCGAGTTTCCTGAAAACTTTTTTTGTCTCTTCTCTACATCAAAAAAAAATCTCATTGCAACATTTCATCTTTCTAGTAACAAGGGTTTTAGCTAGACTTTCCTAAAACCCTTGGACCTAGAAAGATGAAATGTTGCAATTACATTTCTTTTTAAATTGGTGTCCAGTAACAGAACAACCACAAAAATACTACCGCCACCTTGAGTAGGTAAAGACCAAAATTATACAAAGGTAGGAACATAAACAACAATACGGCATACTTCACTTTAGTGCAGCGTAACCGTATCCACAGCTCTTAATGAAACTGACTCACGAAACACTGAGTGTACCTACTCTCGGTGTTTTATGACTTTATGACTAAGTGCTTCTTTTATTGATGGTTTAATACGAAGTAGGTAACGATATTGTGATCAGTGGCGCCCATTGAGGGTGGCAAGCGCAACTGCCTGGGGACTTGCTCTTGCAGACTTTACGTCTGCCGGGACTCGACCCAAATAGAAAAACTTTTCTCCGGTCACACTTGATATGTATAACTATTTATTATACGGGAATTAACGCGCATTGTTTCGACCAGGTTGCACCGGCCGTGGTCACAAGCGGACTGAATATGTACAGAAAAACTGCATTAGATGTACGTAGCTACCCAAGGTTATTTTTGTGGGGCAGTCCAGGTTAAATAACACCAGCCAATGTGTCCATCTATTATAGTATACTGTCCTGTTGGCCTAGTGGTTAGTGACCCTGACTGCTAAGCCGGAGGTCGTGGGTTCGATCCCCATCCAGGATGGATAAAACAGACACAGAAAAAACCATCGTGCTCATCAGAGCACGATGGTTTTTTCTGTGTCTGGGTGTCATTTATCTATGATATGTAGGTATATATTTAGAAATATATCAGTATGTTTATCAGTTGTCTGGTTGCCATAGTACAAGCTCTGCTTAGTTTGGGATCAGATGGCGTTGTGTGGTTTGTCCCAAGATATTATATTATTATTAGGCAAGGAGAAGGGGTGTTGAACCTCAAATCCGTTTAAATGGATCCAAATAAACGATAACCATATAGTATGTTTTTTGGAATTTTTTGCTACTTACTTTATTAATACAGTAACTGCATTTTTGAAAGAAAGAAAAATTTGACGTCCACAACTCAGGAATCGAACCCGAGACTTCCGAATGCTAAACCGAGGCCGGAATCGAACCATCTAACCAGGACTATGTTACTAAACCTCTTATTCTTCTGTCCTTCCTGCACGCGAGTCAGGCCCTCGCTTGCGCCATCTCAAGGGCTCAAGATATCGACTTTTTGCGGTCGTACCAACATTTTATGCACCTGTATGACGAAACAACACTCGTAATTTCAACAACATCATTATTTAGTACCGTCTCATCGAACGTCTGAATGCGTCTGTCTGGCAAACAAATCGGCCGACCCAGAAACACTCGGCTTGGCAGTTTGCACAGACAGGGTCAACGCTCGATCAAAATATCAACAGTTGAGATCGTATAATTATGGATTAATTATGTAATTAGTTATTTAAATGCGTCTGGACTACACGTGATGAGTTGTCTCTAATGACACACCTACTCAGACGTATTGACAGCATTAGTTGCGATTAAAATGTTCCTGAAATTAAATAGTAAGTAGTCACAATATAGTATAAAACAAAGTCGCTTTCTCTGTCCCTATATCCCTATGGATGATTAAATCTTTAAAACTACGCAACGGATTTTGATGCGGTGATTGAAGAGGAAGGTTTATATGTATCATAACATCCATTAAATAGTGGAGAAATAAGAAGCGGAGCAGCAAAAAGAAATGTTGCAAAAACGGGGAAAATTTACGCAGACGAAGTTGCGCGGGTCAGCTAGTAAAAAATTTATTAAAAAGTCCAACTAGCAAATTACCTATTCCGAAATACTACTAGTACTAGGTACAGTGGCAGATCCAGGATTGTTGTTTGGGGGGGGGCTTGAACCAGATATGGCCGTTGTTGCACAGTCACACGAATGAAATGGGTAAATGGTGAATGATTTGGGTGAGAATATTATAAAGCTGAAGAGTTCGTTTGTTTGTTCGTTTGAACGCCATAATCTTAGAACCTACAGGTTCTAATTGAAAAATTCTTTCACTGTTGGATAGTCTATTTATTAAGGGAGGTATATAGGTTAAATAACATCACGCTACGACTAAAAGGAGCGGAGCAGCAATGAAAAATATTGCAAAAACGGGGTTTTCTCAGGGGGTCCCAAGCGAAGTTGCGCGGGTCAGCTACATAGATATAATAAAATCACTACGTATAATAATGAATCCGGTTAACAATCAATAGCTGTTCATTAGTCTCGCAAAAAGTCAAACCGGCTGGACCGATTTGAATCATTGTTTTGTTCGCCTCAGTACCAAGGTGGAAAAAGAAAATTAGTTAAAGCCGAAAAATCGAGAAAATAGACTTAGGAAATTTTAATAAACTTTCGCTATTTGTGTACATTATGATTTTTACGGGTTTTAATCGCGTGAATAATTTATGGTAAAATAGGTACCTTGTTTATTGCCCGACGTTTCGACCGTATTACAACGGCCGTGGTCACGTGTAGAGTCTACTCGTAACATATATATTTTCATAATTAGGAAACTTCGTACGGAAATTGTCACCTATATTTTTTTTGTGATACGAAGTCACAGACAGGTGAACGAAGTTAATAGGATCAGCTAGTCATAAAATAATTTCTTTCCTTGCTTGCTTAAGCAACGGGACTGCGGTTTTAGCATTCGGCATACCCGTACCTACCAGTATACAGATGATATAGCGCAATATATTTGATACTATTCTAGATTGGTTCACGTGTCAGCTGTAAAACGATCGCAGACTGCAGGGCGGCGGGCGGCCTCCGGCTAAAACCGCATTAGTGGTATCACTGCTCGTACTGTAATCGAACGTACTACGAATACGACGATAATTAGAACATAATTTATCTATAGGTACCTACAGTTGTGTAATATTGTGCAGTATGAACAAGATAGGTAAGTACAATTATATCAGCGCGAGGCCCTGTCCGCATCCATGCTAAAACATAGCGTAGTTATATGTGTTAGATATAAGGAATCTATATGACTAAAGTATAAAAAAAAACAAAAAATAAAAAAACCCGCCTGCACAAAATACGTGGAAACAAGATCCTCTACATAATTATATAATTTCGTGCAGTCGGAGGCATTAATCTTCTTCTTCTCTTCTATCTTCGTATCTTGTTCCAATGTTTTTAGTACAGGCGGGTTTTTTTTATTATTTTTAATTTACCTTTTTACGTAGGTAATACTTTTGAGTAGTTGTAGGATGTTACAACTTACTTTTATTACAGCTATATCTAGTCAAGAATTGAAAATTGGAAAAATAATGGTTGCTAACTAAGTTTTTTAGTACTACAGTCACAATTATGTTTTACCTTTTTGAAATGCTTATGATAAGCCCTTTAATTTAATATCCATATTGCAGTATTCAAAACTACTTTTTCACACCTCTTTATTTTGACATCTCACAGACACCATGTTTGTTTTTTTCAAACGTCACATATCTAAAAACACTTGGGCAAAGAAGACGAATCTAACGACGTCTTAATTGTATAAATTCGTTCAGTGGATTGTGAGATATCAGGTAATAAAAAATATTACATACATACATACAAGATACGCGCAAAAAACATAACCCAGTCGGGTAAAAAAAATTGAGGGCATCTTCCATAAATGGCAAGTGGCGATGTGATTTTTTTCTCACCTCATCGTGTGGGGTGAGAAAAAAATCAAATTAATTACCTTACCTTATGACCTAATTAGATAGGTCTTTTAAAAACGAGGAGTTGTGAAGACCATATTTAGATTTAGAGATCCGTTTGTGAAATATTAAGCTTTAAAGTGCAAAATTTTAATAGAGTCTAGTCCCCCCCCCTCCCCCTGCCAGGTAAATGGTTGATGTTGGGTATGTGAAAATATAACGGTAGTAGTATATATAGTGAAATTAAAAGGAAAACTATCACAGCTACAAGTTTACGAGTAACAGCTGATCAAATGAGAAGTAACTAAATTTTCAAATTCCATTGAAAACTTTTACTAACTAGGTATAAACGTTGTAAGTATGAAACAACAACAACAGAAAACCTTAAGCCGCATTATTCGGAGGGGGGTTACTACGGAACCCTACATTGTGCGTGGCCCGACATCACTTGCCCGGTTTTTTATTTATATAGACCAGGTAACGTAGAGATACCTATAAATTTATATTCACTGCTCCGCAGTCTTATTTTCCATTGAAATGGGGTTTCTTTTATTTGGGTCATGACTTTCAGTAAAGTCGTGGAAAATTTAATACCTATCGTAATAGTTTATACTCACAAAGTACGAATGTGGCGCCAACGGAGATATTTACAAGTTAAAATAACGTAAAAGGTGAACGCAAGGGTATGCGAATGACCCTACATTACCAACTTTCAGTCACCTTGTGCGCTCCTGTAATCTTATTTGAGGTCACTTTGATTAAGCTTTCATAATATTTTATGCATCTCGCCTTAAAGGGGCGTCTAAGCGGGCCATTTTTTTACGACAATTTGTGGCGGCAATGCTGTGGACGGCAACATGGCAGTACTCTCCAATATTGATTTGAAGTTTGCCGGACGATCGCTGAGCGAGCTATTTTCCGCAATGTTGCCCGGTCAATTTTGTTGTTGTTTCAGTCGCCCTCTATTTTATTGTTGCCGGGTTGTGTAGACCTTTTACGAGACTGGATCATGCGCCATACAATTGTAGACATTATTGCCATTATTGGCCGAGCAATTAGTTGCCAATAGTGCCGCCACAAATTGTCGTAAAAAATGGCCCGTTTAGACGCCCCTTAAAGAAAATAAGTCTTGTCTTATTCCTGTTGGAATCCCAGCTGCACCTTTGATCTGAAAAGGTTGCGGTATCCTATCATATGCACCGCCAGGATTTCTTTTAGGGGGGTGCAACTGTATCTGCACATTTGATTGGCCTGTTGGTCTAGTGGTTAGTGATCCTGACTGCTAAGCCAGAGATCGTAGATTCGATCACCACCCAGGATAAAACTTTGTATAATGAGCACGAGGGTTTATTCTGTATCTGGGTGTAATTTATCTATAATATGTATGTAATCAGAAATATATGAGTATGTTTAGTTTATCAGTTGTCTGGTTGCCATGGTACAAGCTCTGCTTAGTTTGGGATCAGATGACGTTGTGTGAGTTGTCCCAAGCTATTATTATATTATTAGATATAACATTATATACCACACGGAAAAAACTCTTCATAAATTACCGTGAAATCCACCGTAATTGTAAAACCACAGAATTTTTTTTTCCCTAATATAATGAAATAAATGCATAACAGGCTTATAATTCCGACAGGGGGGGTGCAAGAGTACCTCCTTGGAACTTGCTGCTGCCGGCGGCCATGTATCCTACACAATACATAACTACACTATGATCAAAATTGAATTTGTAATTTTATTTATTACGGATTACTACATTTTCCCCGCTAATATAGGTGGCTGGCGATCCTACAAGTAGTATAAATTTAAAAGTTGACGACGGATGTATGTTTGTTGCTCTTTCAAGCAAATCTACTGAACCGTTGCCGCGTTGAGTGGTTTCATTTAAATCTGTTCAGTGTGAACGGATATTAATAAGCGGGATAACACAGAATAACCCTTTCTTACAATCTTACATATAATAAAATTGAAAATTTCCCGTGTCTGTACACCACTTCAGTAAAAGTATATTACAGAATTAATATTTTATATTTAACTAGCTGACCCGCGCAACTTCGTATGCGTAAATTTTCCCCGTTTTTGCAACATTTATCATTGCTGCTCAGCTCCTATATGTCGTAGCGTGATGTTATATAGCCTATAGCTTTTCTCAATAAATCGGCTTTATCCAACAGTAAAATATTTTTTCAGTGCAGCCCAGTAGTTCCTGAGATTATCGCGTTCAAACAAACAAACAAACTCTTAGGGATATGAAAAATAGATGTTGTCCGATTCTCAGACCTACCCAATATGCACACAAAATTTCATCAAAATCGGTCAAGCCGTTTCGGAGGAGTATGGCAACGAAAACTGTGACACGAGAATTTTATATATTAGATAATTCGTTAATAAATATTATAATATTGGCCAAAATACCTACTTTGGCCATTATTTAAGCACATATCGTTTTTACCTTTGTTGTAAGTAGATGCTCCTACTATGTTGTACCTACTCACTAAGGCTGATTTTAGTTTATCTCATGTTTCAACTTTGTAATAATATAATTTGCATCAGTCCTTTAACATGGTGTATAGTGTATTAGTCGCAGCACCATACCCCCATATCAATATATAAACATTCAAACATTGTAAAATTGGCAATTTGAAAAGAGTGGCCGCGAGTTTTTATTGCCAGGTTCTTTTCTTCGGCTTCACTATCACATGTACCTACATGTAGAACCCCGACGTATCACAAGTGTTGTTATGCATCCGAAGTGAATAAAGAACTTTGATTTTTTATGTTTTAAATATCAAGGAAATAGCAACTTGCCCAACAAAACTTAAAAACCTTATATTATACTTAACTACCTTATTTGTTCCTTTCGTCGAGGTACTAGTATAGTATTATATTATCTGTGGTCGAGGTGTCACGTAAGTACGAACTTATTTCAGGCCGAGAAAGATATACTTAGTTTTTTATTCAATACAACACAATATTATAAAAGAACAAGGGGAAAAGGTTACACTAAAGTTAAAAACTGGGCAAGGGCATGTCGGACCATGCTCGAATAATTGAATCAGCAGAAGAGCGTATGTTCATGGCAATTACGCCCTATTTTTGAGAATCGCAGTTTTTCGGCAATAACTCAATTTATTTATTTATTTATTTATTTATTTATTTAAGTAAGGATAACCAACAAAGCATACACTTAAACTTTACAAAATTACATAATAATGGATACATCCAGAAGTGCTGCCTTAATTATAGGCTACCACGGCATGCATTAGGTAGGAAATAAACGTGCTCTTTTTGAAAAGCACGACTTAAAGAAGAAAAATTACAAAAAAAAAAAACAAATGTGTGCATACAGGTATGTAAACTATCAAATATGTTATAGTATAAATAGCGAGCTAACCGACACCAACCGACTCTTCAACGTTCCACGTTGGTATTATAATAGCGGCAATGTCTTTAAGGGAGAATATATTATCGTTTTTAGAGCCTGGTAAAGACATCGGGTCACTCGGTATCTTAAAAGCTAAGTTACACAAATAAGATAAGAAAGTAAATTTGATATTGCTAGTAAAAAAAAAATCATACATTTTTGATTTAAATATAAATTCCTTAGTTACTATATTGTGTTATATTCTAATCTCTGAACTTGTTACGCAATATGGATTTGAAACGTTGAATGGAGTAGGACAGCTCAATATCCGTATCGGGTAGTAGTGACAGGCGATTATATTGTGCCTGCATTCTATTGATGGCAGAAAAATGGCCTAAGTTTGTTTTAAATCTTTTAGCGAACAAAAGATGATATCTGGATAGTCGGGCGAGCTTGTAAGGCACATTGATATTTATTTGATTAAGCAAGTAAGTACAGTCAATATGACCATTAAATGTTTTATAAAGGAAGAGATGATCATGAATAAGTCTACGATTTTCTAGGCTGATTAGTTTGAAGTATTTTAAACGGGAGTTGTAGCTAGGCAACTGTTTGGCCATATTGCAATGATATGACAAATGCCACAAAAATCTTTTTTGTATCGATTCTAGCCGACGTTTATATATATCGTAGTAGGGAGTCCAAACTATGCTACAATATTCTAATCCGGACCGTACAAGAGAGTTAAAAATTGAAATTTTGCTTGAGGCATGTTTAAACTCCCTACTGTTACGCAGAACGACGCCCAAAAGCTTAAAGCCCTTCGAGGCAATGCTATCGACATGGGTGTTAAAACGAAGTTTATTATCTATGTAAACTCCTAGGTCGCGAATGACTTCCTTTTCCTCAATTTCTCGGTTGTTTATAACGTATCCGCGAAAATAAGGGCCTCTCTTTTTAGAAAAGTGTACATGGTAGCATTTGTCGACATTGAGCAACATCTTATTGTTCAGGCACCACTGTGAAAAGCGATCCAGGTCCTCTTGCAAATTATGTATATCACTATCATTATCAATTTGCTTGACTATTTTAAGGTCATCGGCGTATAAATATATATGGGAGTGTAAAAAACAAGAGACAACGTCGTTTATGAAAATGTTGAAAAACAGGGGCCCTAGATGGGAGCCCTGGGGGACTCCTGAGGGCGTGTCATAAGAGTCTGAATTGAAACCATTAACTACGACCTTAGACGAACGCTTAAGAAGATAAGACTCACACCATCGCAATAAATGACCTATTATACCACACTGAGACAACTTGTTAACTAATAATCTGTGGTCCACCTTATCAAATGCTTTGCTAAAATCGGTATAAATGACGTCAACAGGGGACCCACAGTCTATAGCATCAACTACATCAGAAACAAAACTAATAAGATTAGTTCCCGTCGATCGAGCTTTGATAAAACCATGTTGTCCTGGCATCAGTAAATGTTTAACGTGCCACAAAATATGGGGATAGACAAGTGCCTCAAAAACTTTACCAAACACGGAAAGAATAGACACGGGTCTATAATTATCCGCAAAAGATTTATTGCCAGATTTGTAAATGGGAACGACTCGCGCTTCCTTCCATTTCTCTGGAAAACAACCAGTCTGTAAAGACTTATTAAAAATCATAGAAAGAGGTTTCCCTAAAACGCTGCTACATTTTACAGAGAAAATAGAAGGCAGCCCGTCAGATCCTGCACCTTTGCCAGGGTCAAGTCTCTTTAAGGCATTAATGACGTAGGTCTCAGGGATTTTTAAAAGATGCAGGGAATGTGTGCTCTGGCTTTCCGTTACTGTATTTACGACTGCGTTATTATTTATATTGTCAACTCCGCCTGGTTCATATATTGATGAGAAGCATGAGGCAAACAGGTTACAAATTTCGGTACCTTGATTAGCTGTGTGGTCGCCATATTGAATAGTGGATGGGTAGGTACTCTTTCCGCGACGTTTGTGCTTTAAGAATGACCAAAATAACTTAGGATTCGAGGTTATTGACGATTCAATAGATGTGATATAATTTTTGTATGTACTACGCGTTAGTTGTAGCACCCTATCTTTAAGCAATTTGTATGATATGTTATCCATTGGGTTCTTATACTTATGATAACGAACGCGGTACTTATTTTTTTCATGTATTAGTCGAATAAGAGCCCTGCTGAACCATATGGGATGTTTATGAGATCTAGGCATCGATATTGGCACATACATCATAATCACTTTATTTATTTGTTTATAAAACTGCTCCACCATACTGTCAACACTATCGCACCGCGAAAATAGATCGTGCCATGATGTGTATCTAAGTTCATCAATAATTTTACAATAGTCTGCTTTATGAAACTGAAAACTTAACCCCTGCTTAGGGCGCAGAGTTTCGTCACGAAAGTTGCATAGGATCTGAAATGTAAGAGGTGGATGGTAAGAGTCTATATTATACAGTGGGTGCTCTGAAATGGTTGGGGTGTTCAATGTAATGTCAGTTAAAATAAGGTCAAGCGTTCTATCTAAGTGGTTGTGAATATGGTTGTATTGATTTAAATTGTTCAAAGAAATAAAGTCTAAAAGTTGTTGTTCATAATTACCAATTTTATTTACCGAAGCGACTAAAGGAAAGCCTGGGGACCCACTCCACTCGATGTTACCTAAGTTAAAATCGCCTAAAATTAACGAAGCGTTCGAATGTTCTAGGACTTGGTTAGCATTGTTAAGAAAATGATCCAATATATGTTTTTGGACGGGTGGGGGAATGTATACCGAACAGATAAGAAGTTTTGTAGGCCGATTGTTCATGCATATATCTACGCTAACCCATAAATCTTCGCATTTACTCTCATAAATAGATAGTCGAGAAGAGGATAACCTTTTCGACACTGCCACTAAAACACCACCGCCCGATTTATTATTGTGAAAGCCACTAGTCTCGCGATCGCGCCTGTACACCTGATATCGGTCGCTAAATAATTCGCAGTCCAATATATCGCCCGCCAGCCATGTCTCACACAAAATAATAATATCATAATTGCATGTACAAATATTTAAATAAAAATCAATGGTCTTGGTTCTTAAACCTCTCACATTTTGAAAATAACAGTTTAATATGTTAGACATTTTTTTATTTAATTAAACAAACACACGAGTAAAAATGAAAATATGTAGGTAGTAAAATAAAAAGTAAGTAATTCAGGATAACTTATTAAGTACTTCCATATTACGAATAAATATCGATTCGTCCTCTGGTCGTTTGCGAACGTAAACTCGTCCACCACGTACCCACACTACAATGACGGTATATCCGATCATGTTTGTGTTTTTTTTATATTATTTGTCACCCTGTTCAAAAGGTAAGGTTAACACACAATTTATGCAACTTTCGGAGTGATTATTTCCAAAAATATTGATTTAATCAAAAAAGTTTATTACAAACCTTAAAATGTTGATGTATGTTTGCTGAAAAAAATAAATTCAGCTTCTGTTACATGTGTGGAGTGCCCCCCTAAAAATATTTATTTTTATTATTTAGCTATCAAACCAAGTAGCGGCTACTACAAGACACCTTTTCACCAAATTTCATCAATATTCATGGAGTAGTCTTTGAGTAAAATGCCTGTGACATACGGACACGGACGGACAGACAGACAGACATGACGAAACTATAAGGGTTCCGTTTTTTCCATTTTGACTACGGAATCCTAAAAATGTATAATGTCTCATATATTCAGTTTCAATCACAAACGAAATGTAGGTACCATCATTACTGTAGATATGTAGTCATCATCCTCCTAGATGATTCCTAATACCACTAATAATTTTAAAATTAACTACACTAAAAATAAAGTTTATGCATTACACAAATTAAAATACAAGCCCACAGTCACGGCGAACTTTAGAAACATATAAATCTATAAATCAATCACGGACACAAAGTGTCCCGTGTGTGAATCGAACCCACGACCTCTTGCACAGTAGTCGCACACGCTCACACCACGCCACCGAGACGTCATTACACATTAGGTATACATAATTATATATTCTTTATTTCATAATTCCGATTTACTCTTCTGTCAAAAATTATTGTAGGTCTGTAGTTTGAATGAAAACGTGCCTGAGTTCGGCATATTATAGGTAGGTAGGAAGGATCTACTTACGAAAAGAGTTATTATATATTAACCCAAATGTTTTATGTCATATACCTAATAAATAATAATATAACTATTTAAAACACAGTAAACGAATACCTAAAGAGTCGGTATTTAGTACTTATTTATTTTTACTAAGCTTTTGGGAGTTGAAGACATCAAAAGATGAGGCTGAGTATATGACGATTCTCCGCTACTGAATCACATCGCGGCTCACCCGACAGGACTGTTTCCAACATATTTACACAGAAATTACTACGTAACATAAACTACCTTAATTTTAACCCGACTTTCACGCGGACGAAGTCGCGGGAACAGCTAGTCGGGTAATAAAATCCAACATATAAAATCACAGAGAAAAGTAGACCCAATCCAGCTGTACCCTAAAAGCAACGCTGATTTTTCATGAAACGGCTTATTTGAATGAATACATTACAATTTATTTGTAAAAATAAATTTCGTACCGGCTACACCCGTTATTCAAATTAACTTGATTAAGTACCTATAAATATAGGTGATAATAACAATACATATTTCATGAATCGAATTTTAAAATAACCTGGTATTGAAGCGGTAAACTGATCCAGGCTTTTCCTTAAAGGTAAAACACATTTCGTTTTCATTTCAATATTTATGTAAAGCTGTTCTAAACTTACCTAAAGTAGACAAATTTTGTCGACTAAATAATAATTTATTTTGTCTTGCGTGCTCAAAGTGTGTGAGAGTGAATGTTTTCCTTATCACATAATGTAATTGTATAGATCGAGATACAGTGCTTTATGGATCATTTGGCGCGTGGCTGAAATCAGAACTAAAACCGCCTTCTTCTAAAGCGCCCTCATCTTAATGTCATCCAAGCGCCTATAGATGGGTGACCGTTTTTTAAATCGACCTACTGTACCTAATTAGAAGATGAGTGGTATCGTTTCTTATAAGTGTAATTTATTTTGATTGTAGAATCAAATTGAATTACACTTTAATGTGAATAATATAGACAAAGATACCTTTGTTTGAGCACAACTCAGTTAAATACCTAAGTATCGTTTGAGTATTTTATTTAGTGGTCCCGCCTTCTATGAAGTCGCTTCTGTGATTTTTACACACGCGCATAATACTTCTAAGTATCAGCACATTACGTTTCTGATAACAAATTTAGTAGGTACCAACATACTCGTAATCTTGTTATCAGAAGTGTAGTGTACTTACGCGCGTGTTGTTTTACGCGCGTGTGTATATTGACGTTACAATATAGGTAGCGGGGGAATACCCTTTTTTTTTTTTTTTTTAGGGACTAACTAATAAATCTAAGTTCTCGTGTGTTTACGGGTTCAAGTTGCTCTTATCGATTTATCCTTACATAAAGATAGTACAAATGCAATTAGTATACAATTTTCAATTTTTGATGTACAAAAACCCAACATAACAATGCTCAAAATCGTAAGAATAATTACTTACTAGTTCGTCCGCACAAAGAGCTTAAAAACTTAATTTGGGTAGCATATTTAAATTCTTTTTTCCCGACCTCCAACACAGATTAGGAATTGATAGCTATTTCCGATAATGTAGTCAATGCTGTCGATGTAGCCGCGTACTGTGCCACACCAATTTGATATTTTATAGTGTTAGATACTGTTAAAAAAATATAAAGACGATTCTTTATTAAATAATAGGTACAAGAACCATGTACATACTCATAATAATTAAAAAGCTAACGCTATAATTTAGGTTATGGCAGTATAATGTAATACATTTTAGTTACCATTTTAATTTTAACATTTTATTTTATTCGAAAAGACATCAACGCGTTCAAAGAAACGCATCAATGTGCAATGATTTTAATTACGACTTTGCTTTGAAAAATTATAGGTTTTAAAAAATATCCTATGTAATATATATTAGTGTGCTTTAAAAAATCATTTTTCAAGGAAAGCCTTATCTGATTTAGTAGGTAGGTAGAGGCTCTGCCTAGTTAGGGTTCAGATGATCGTCTGTTATGTTGTCCCATAAAATTTATTTAATTATTTATTTATTATTTCGATATAGGAAAAACATGTACAAACACAATCAAACCATACGCAAGTATCTTCTAACCTTTGTAGATATGGTATGTGTGGACTGTGAATGTAAACCAAAATAGATCTGGACTGTGGTTCCACAGGGAATGATCCTGCTCAAATAACTACATAGACCACTGTCTATGTAGGTGTATAATCTAGCCTATGTTATTTGGAGTCATTTAACTACACAATCATTAAAATTCTGTTCAGGCTTTTAAAAGTTACGGTGGAATAAAGAAAATCACCGACTGACATCCTACCCCTACCTATAAAAGGTTATTTTTGGTATACTGCAAAGCTGGGACACCTCAACATTTTTTTTTATTTAAAAAATCATATAAAAAGCCGGGCAAGTGCATGTCGTGCCACGCACAATATAGGGTTCCGTAGTCCCCCATCCGGATAATGCGGCTTAAGAAGTGGGTTTTCTGTTGTTTTTGTTTCATACTACTAACAATGTTTTATACATATTTTCAATGGAATCTGTACGAAAATGTTATTACTTCTCACTTGGTCTGCTGTTACTCGTTAAATGGTAAAGCCTACTTTGCTGTGATAGTTTTTCTATTAATTTCACTATATATACTACTACCGTGATTTTTTTCACATACCCCACATCAACCATTTAGTTGGCAGGAGGCGGGGACACTTGACTCTAGCAAACATTTGCACTATAAAGTTCTCAAACGGATCCCTAAATCGAAAAATGGGTTTTTAATCCAGTCTTTTTAAAATACCTATCTAATAATACCCCACACGATTGGATAGGGGAGAATAAAAATCACATACCTACTTTTACATGTAAGGGATATCGTTTTTTTTTCAAAATTTTATTCTTTTACTTGTTCGGCATAAGTAATATGTGTATCCATGCGATATCTGAGCTAAGCTGCGGACGAACGGACGGACGGACCGTTCCGTTTTCAATTTTGGCTTCGGAACCCTAAAAAGAAAATCAAAATATTGAAAACTTGCAGAGTTATAAGCCATTCAAGGTGTCTTATGTTCTTCACGCTATCGTGTTCATAGCGTCCCGTAGTATGTATGATGTTATTATTGAAAAATGAGTGATGATTGCATTTTTACATTACGTTGAGAATAGGATTAGGACTACTAAATTGATTAATTAACTAATTAATTAATAGAAAAATATAAAATTAAAAAACTGCCTCTGTGGCGCGGTGGGAGTGTGTCCGACTGCTACGCAAGAGGTCGTGGGTTCGATTCCCACACGGGGCACCACTTTGTGTTTTCCACAAATTGTTGTTCCAAGACTGAGTATACTTAAAAAAAAACTACTTTCAGGTTTGCACTATATCATGAATAACGTTGCATTCAGGACAGTCGTGTACACGACTGTCCTGAATGCAACGTTATTGTGGACAGCGATTAGGTACCCACTACGACTTGATTAAAAAAAAGGTGCCATTTTAGTTTCATAACATTTTGTTTTTATTTTTGTAACATGAGTTAGGTAGGCACTATTAGCATTTTGTTTATGTTCTACAAGCGTCCTTATACATTTTGCATGAGTTCCGAAGAAATTTCCATTGGGTTTGTTTTTACATGATGTAAATCAGCAGATGCAGAATAAAAACAACATTTTCTTCCTCCTGACTTTGCATAATATAAGCCTTGACTTCTAATTTAATGATATTTTACTGATTTTGTTTTTTTTTAAACTAGTAGAAGACCGATAGTAGGCACCTAAGTACATAGAACCTACCTACTAGAGATGTTACCGTGAACCGGAATCAGTTTTAAATTTAGTTTGTCGAAGTCGGAATCGGATTTGGAGGTGGAGGTGTGGTAGGGGAAGACAAATATGTTGAGATAAGGCTTAAGAAAATAAGATAAAAAAATAAAACAGTATTCAGTCATATTAAATGTGTGAAGAAAAATTTCGCTCGAGCAGAATTCGAACCCGCGATCATAGGGAAACCGTGAGAATTTTTCATTCAAACATTTTTTAAGTACTAGCGGCCCGCTCCGGTTGAGGACGGACTTTTCTCCACTATACATATCGGTATAAACGTAATTTTTTTAAATGCCTTGTTTATAATAGTAATATAGATAAATTAGCAGCGGTCGCCGCACGCTGGGCACCTCCAATAGAAAAGTGTCGGAACCTAAGTCGGAGTCGGTGTAAAATCAATCGAAAGTTCCGACCTTTCGGAGTCGGAGTCGTTAACGATACTCTAGTTCTCCCTAGGATAGTATTATATTATCTGTGCCCTAGGGCTCGAACGGATGTGATGTTTTTACTTTGAATTTAGTCTAGACGTTCATTCTATCAGCGAGGTCGTCTGGGGCGTGGCGCGGCGTCACCACAGAATAGGTACCTACCATTGCGATAGGGTAAACATACTCTACACATAACTATAGACTGAGTAGGTGTGTTTTCGCATCCACGGATGCGATTTTTTTTAAGGCTCTGCTCTCTTTCTCTTTATGGTCCTATCATAAAACTAGGTATAGAGCATGGAGATAGAGTAAAAATGGAGGCCACATGCTGGCCGAATAACAAAAGTGAAACGATATGACCTTAAAAATACTGTTGTCATCTCCATCTCTTTATAAATAGGGGTTCTCTTTCTTAAATAGGGTTGCCATGTTTTTTGTACTAGCTATCTGAAATAAATAAATTTAGAGCAACGGAGCCGACTACACACATCAAAAGTGTCTAGGGATCAAGCATTTTTATGCGGATTTCTTGAGATTGAGATGTGGCTTTGTAATAAATTTATGATTTTATAAATTTATATGGATCCTTTTTGGTGCATTTCATAATTTGAATCAGGAACTGTGAATCAAATTCTAGTAAAAGATGAAAATCAGCTGTCAATATTTTCCCTATAAAAACATACAACGCATTGAAGACATTATTAGTGCTACTGTTTCCCTGCTACTGATTAAAACCAACGTTATTATGGAGCGGCGACGTCATTTAAGCAGGGAAGAAATGCTCAGAGCCGTGGGAATGATAGAAGCTGGTTCCCGGCAACGTACTGTGGCTTTAGCTCTGAATACAAGTCAGAGTGTTATCAGTCGACTTTGGACACGTTACCGAAGCACTGGTACCGTGGCTGAGCGCCATGGAGGACGGTATCGCTGCACCACACGGAGACAAGACCGATACATTCAAATCTTAACTCGAAGAGGTCCAACAATAACCGCCATGATGTTAGCCGTGAGGCTTCATCACTCTTCAGGGAACTTAATTAGCGACCAAACAGTCAGAAACCGCTTGCATGAAGTGAACCTTCATTCCCGAAGACCGCTACGGGTACCACCTATAGCAATGCACAATCGTAGGATTCGATATCAATGGGCTCTTGAACACAGAAATTGGGCAGAAGAACAATGGCGTTTCGTGTGCTTTTCTGATGAGTCTCGTTTTGGTATGAGACCGGATACAAGACGTATACGACACTGGAGAACCCCTGGACGCCAACAGCGATTAAAATCCTGCCAGGAAGTCCATCCTTATAGTGGTGGAACCATCATGGTATGGGCGGGTATTTGGATCGGCGGAAGAACTGAGTTGATTTGGATCAGAGGCAACCTCAACGCTCAAATTTATGCTGAGACGATTGTATCAGACGTCATCGTTCCTCTACAAGTGCAAATCGGTCCCTTATTTCAGTTAATGCATGATAATGCACGACCGCACACCGCAAGAGTTGTAAGACAGACTCTCGCCGCAGCTAACATCAATGTCCTGCCCTGGCCTGCTCAGTCGCCAGACTTGAACCCGATTGAGCATGCATGGGATATGCTACAGAGAAGAGCTCTGCCGAATATGGAGGGTATCCAGTCGCAAGAAGACCTTTTTTTGTTGTTGCAACGAACATGGGCGGCCATTCCACAGCGTGATTTGGATGAACTCATTTTGAGTATGCCAAACCGATGTTCTTGTGTTGTTAGTGTTCGCGGTAGAAACACGGATTATTAATTGTTTAAGTTACCCAATAAAATTTTAAAGAAAACTGTTATTTCAGTCTTTTTTTCGAACTTTAATGTTAGTGGTTCAAATGTCAAAAATCCCTTTATTAGGAAAATGGCAAATTTCTTTATTAATGCAAAGGTGACTTGGTTTATCGTTACTGTGACAAACGAAAACACTTTATTTGATGAATCCTTAAAGAAATAAAAGAAATAAAATCAATCAGGAGAAAAGTTATTGCAAAAATATATGTTGATCCCTAGACACTTTTGATGTGTGTACTTTATAGCAAAATGCTAAATATCGAGATACTTACTAATATGGAATTTATCTATTTATTTTAATATCTACTGAAGTGTACATTTTTAAAAAGTAAATCGAGTTCCGATAAATTACAGTTCAGTAGATATTAAAACGTAATTTTGTTAATTTTTGATTTTATTTTCTTTTGGTAAGAAAAGTTATACCTGTTTGAATCATTACAGTTATATACCCAAAACTTATATTGTTTCAATATTTAAACACGAGCATAGTTCATTGTAAATATCTCAGAAAAATATGGTTACCCTACTTATCCGGCGCTTATAGCAAGAATTAAAGAAAACATGATATTAAATTGAATAGCAACAAATAATAACACACGATTTAGGTTTGTTACGGTCATTAGCGGTCGTATCAAAGTTAAAGTCGTCGTTATACTCCTAATAATACATAAAATGGTTCAAATTCAAATTGGAATCAAACATAAATTTACATACTTAGAAGTGAAAAGAGAGTCCACATTCTGGGCACCACTTACTTTTGCAATCTTGCACTATGCAAACATGCACCATTCTTGAATAAATATTGTACAATTATTGTTACATTTGAAAATTTAAAAAAAATACAAAATAAAAACACCTCCCGCAATTTAAGTCTCTGTGTCACATTAACTAGGGTCGTCATCATCCACTAATATAAAAAAAAATAAGTAATAGGTAATTGAATATTAAACTATAGTCAAATGCCAAATATATTTTACAACATAATTAATTATTTTGATACTAAATATTAGTTACACTTACAGTTTCGTGTACAATCAATATATAAAGTGATTTTTAAGGAACTTTTTGTCTTGTGGTGGGTATCATTTGTTGGACACTTCGAAGAAGATGAAGATTCGACCTCATCAGTTGTAAAAATGGCGACATGTCGCTATTTTTACAGCTCCGCTTTTAAAGTCTAAAACAGTGTAAAATATACTTGAAATACGTGATAACTGGACAAGAACGAGACTTTGTGATTGAAAGAAGAAAACTATAAATACATTATACTTGAAACTGGCGTATGCACATAATGTGCGAGCCATAATCTCAACCGATTAATATACAGGGAAGAATTCGACCTTTTCTCCCCGAAATTGCTCAGCTGGTGCACTCCTTAAAATCTATTTTTATGGTATAGAGTGTTGTCACACACAGCTATAACCTCTTTAGTTTGGTAGTTTTGTAATATTGTATTCATAAAACAATACAAGATAAAAACAGCATTTTAATTAGCAAATTTTTTTTTTATTCGATTTTCAAAGTAGAAGAACAAGACAAAACATTCAAAAATTAAAATACTGTTACTAAGGTATTATGAGTATATATTCAGTAAAATTTAAAAAATAAATGGGGAAAAAATGTCTGTTCTGTAAAGATTCATAAAATAAACCATGCGGGTTTAATCTAAGAACCTCCACCGGCTGGTGAACGGTCCACTATGTAACATCTGTATCTGCAAGAACATTCGCATTGCGGATGATACGGATGCAGATGTCCGGAAGTTGCGGAAGCCCAGCAAATGCGGATGTATATGCGAATATTCACAACATCCCTAGTACCTACCTACTTTTGTCATCACTGAAATGATGAAATTCAAAACGATGATAAAATATTGCGTTGGTACAAGTTAATGTGTCTGTGTGTGTAATGCACATTATAAAACCGACATGGAAGATAAAAAATAATTAAGTAAGTAGATATTTTTAAAGTGAAATCATAACGATTAATCAATTATTAGGCAGGTAGGAACTACCTATACTGCATGGGCGTACGGGGAGAAATTAGAAAATTGTCTTGTAACGTGCACGTGACGTGTCGGAGAGCACGTTAAGCCGACGGTCCTGCGCCTAATCTCTTTCCAGTCGTGTCGGATTTTCATTCCATCGGGCTAGGAGGGTGAGAGCATAGAGAGTGCACTTGATTCTGAGCACACACTTGTGCACTATAATAGGTATCTCTTGCGTTGTTGCCTAATATAATATAATATATAACATAATATTTTTCTGTAAAAACGTTTTACTAGCTGTTCCGGCGAACATCGTACCGACCCGTTATTTTCTTTTTCGTTATTTTTTTTTGTGTAAGAAGTATTAGAAAAGTAAAGAAAAAATAATGAATGAAATTTGTAAAGTCGTTTTAGGGTTCCGTAGCCAAAATGACAAAAACGGAACTCTTATAGTTTCGTCATGTATGTCTGTCTGTCTTGTAGTAGCCGCTATTTAGTTTGATAGCTAAATAGTAAAAATAAATATTTGGGGGGGGGGCACTCCATATATGGACCAGAAGCTGTTTTTTTTTTCAACAAACATCAACGTGTGGCAATCATTCGGCAGGACTTTTTAAAGTTTAATTTAGTAAACATTTTTGGAAATAATCGCTCCGAAACTTCCACAAATGTGTCCACCCTTGAACTTTTGAACCATGTGACCAAAAATATAAAAAAAAATCACAAAAAATAAATACTTTAAACTAAAATAATTTCGGATATGATCGGATATACGATCATTGAGTTATAGCCTAAAAACTACGTTTCTCAACAAAAGGGCGTAAGTGCCATGAACATACGCTCTTCTGCTGATGCAATCAGATGCTCCGACTGCATGAAATTGTATAATTTATAGGGGATCTTGTTTCCATCTTTTTTGTGCAGGCGGGTTTTTCATTTTTATAATTTACTAGCTGACCCGCGCAACTTCGTCTCCGTCAATTTTCTCTTTTTTCTTCCTTTTTTTACAACATTTTTTATTGCCGCTCCGCTCCTATTGGTCGTAGCGTGATATTATAACCTATAGCCTTCCTCGATAAATGGACTATCCAACAATAAAATATTTATTCAGTGCAGCCCAGTAGTTCCTGAGATTATCGCATTCAAACAAACAAACAAACTCTTAGGGGTATGAAAAATAGATGTTGGCCGATTCTCATAGATACCGGATAAGCACAAAAAATTTCATCAAAATCGGTCAAGCCGTTTCGGAGGAGTATGGCAACGAAAACTGTGACACGACAATTTTATATATTAGACTAGCTGTCCCGCGCAACTTCGTCTGCGTAAATTTTCCCTTTTTTCTTTTTCTTTTTTTTTTTTTTTTCTTTTTTTACAACATTTTTCATTGCTGCTCCGCTCCTATTGGTCGTAGCGTGATATTATAACCTATAGCCTTCCCCGATAAATGGGCTATCCAACAATAAAATATTTTTTCAGTGCAGCCCAGTAGTTCCTGGGATTATCGCATTCAAACAAACAAACAAACTCTTAGGGGTATGAAAAATAGATGTTGGCCGATTATCATAGATACCGGATAAGCTGACCCGCGCAACTTCGTCTGCGTAAATTTTACCCGTTTTTGCAACATTTATCATTGCTGCTCAGCTCCTATAGGTCTTAGCGTGATGTTATATAGCCTATAGCCTTTCTCAATAAATCGGCTATCCAACAGTAAAATATTTTTTCAGTGCGGCCCAGTAGTTACTGAGATCATCGCGTACAAACAAACAAACAAACTCTTAGGGGTATGAAAAATAGATGTTGTCCGATTCTCAGACCTACCCAATATGCACACAAAATTTCATCAAAATCGGTCGAGCCGTTTCGGAGGAGTTCGATTACGCACCCCGTGACACGAGAATTTTATATATTAGATAATTTCGGATATGATCGGATATACGGTCATTGAGTTATAGCCGAAAAACTACGTTTCTCAACAAAAGGGCGTAAGTGCCATGAACATACGCTCTTCTGCTGATGCAATCAGATGCTCCGACTGCATGAATTATGTAGGGGATCTTGTTTCCATCTTTTTTGTGCAGGCGGGTTTTTCATTTTTATAATTTACTAGCTGACCCGCGCAACTTCGTCTCCGTCAATTTTCTCTTTTTTCTTCCTTTTTTTACAACATTTTTTATTGCTGCTCCGCTCCTATTGGTCGTAGCGTGATATTATAACCTATAGCCTTCCTCGATAAATGGGCTATCCAACAATAAAATATTTTTTCAGTGCAGCCCAATAGTTCCTGAGATTATCGCATTCAAACAAACAAACAAACTCTTAGGGGTATGAAAAATAGATGTTGGCCGATTCTCATAGATACCGGATAAGCACAAAAAATTTCATCAAAATCGGTCAAGCCGTTTCGGAGGAGTATGGCAACGAAAACTGTGACACGAGAATTTTATATATTAGATTTTTTATTGCTCCTTCATAATGTGTAGGGTTTGTCAAGGCCGACTCGCACTTCTCCATTGTATTATTACAGTAAAGTTCCCCCCCTTTACACTAGGACTGACACCTTACTATAGTTTACCACCTATCCCCGCAGCAGTGGTTGGTGGTCGCGAAGATAAATAAGCTGGGTTAATTACCTACCATTAAAGATACCTACATAATTATAAAGAATAGAATCGATATATCACAATTAAGGCTATATTGGCACAAGAAATCGCTCAAATAAAAGAAATGCATTCCCAAGTAGGCACACGTTCACAAGGCAACGCGACGTATTTTTATCGCGCAGTGTTATATTTTCAATCCTGGGCGTTGGGAATAATCATATCGAGATGCCGGGTCGCTGGATTTTTAACGCGTGTAAATCTGTGACACGAGCGGCAAAAATCAACATAAAATACATTATTTTAGAACATTATAATAAATAAATATGATGTCAAAATAATTTTTTTTTTCGTTATTTTTGCTTTTGAATTTGACTGCCTCTGTGGCGCGGTGGGCGTGTGTCCGACGGCAACGCAAGAGGGTTCGATCCCAGGATAAAACTTTGTGTGATGAGCACGAAATATATAAGTATGTTTATCAGTTGACTGGTTTCCATAGTACAACCTAATCTTAGTTTGGGATCAGATAGCGTTGTGTGATTATTATTATTTTTATTTCGATGTAATCAGTCTACGAACTAAAGGAGACGTTACACTGTGATGGATGTGTCGAGTGATCGAACATCTCACATAAAACCTCAATGATACCTAGTAGTGAACTGTTTGCTTTGACGTTCTATTTTTGAATAAAAGAAAAAGTAATAAAAAACAATTGGAAAAGGATAACCGTCAGGGCCGAAGGTCTGAAATTTCACAGTAGGTAGGTTAACGCATTATTTAATTGAAGTACCTAATCACAATTTTATACTGCCAGTTTGATACAAAAGTTGTGTATAAAAACGCGTTTTCTTTTTCATATGTGTTTTAATTAATCTACTATGAAAGTCTAGTTTATGATTTTATTTAAAATAACATGCATACCTAATTTCATGCAGCCGGAGGCATATTAATGAATCTCAATGAACTTAGTAATCTTGTTTCCATCCTATTTTAAATTTATTTTTTTATTTAATACTTTTGAGTAGTTGTAGGATGCTACAATTAACTTTTATCACAGCTATGTATTAAAAATTTTAAAAATAATGGTCGTTGAACTTTTTTAGTACTTATTACAGTCATAATCATGTTATACCTTTTTGAAATGCTTAAGATGAGCCCTTTAATTTGATACCCGTATTGTAGTACCTATTCGAAACAACTTTTTTTTCACACCTCTTTATTTTGACATCTCACAGTCGCCATGTTTGGTTTTTTCAAACGTCACCTATCTAAAAACACTTGGGCGATCAAGACGAATCTAACGACGTCTTAATTGTATAAATCCGTTTAGTGGTTTGTGAGATATGAGGTAATAAAGAATATTACATAAGTACATACAAGATACGCGCAAAAAACATAACCCTTTCTTACAGTCGGGGTATAAATAACAGAAATCCTAAAACTTTAAAAAAATACGCATTTTTGGTAAAATGTAAGCACTGCCTTAGATAAGTAGGTACCTAATTAGTTATTCGAACGCATGATTGTCTGAGAAACGCAATACTTATTAACAACTGCGTAAAACCATAGTTCAAATGTCGCAATAGTAACTAGAACAATTTTACTACGCAGTGAAGAATTGCCACGTTATTAGATATAGTCAGTTTCTTAGAAGTAAGTACCTACAATAAATCTCCATTCGCAGAATCAAATTGCAGATTTTTTTTAATTATATATCATTAACGAAGCAGAGAAATATAAACACCAATAATATAAAGATAAAATTACTAAGATACTTCCAACAAAAAACCAAAACTCTTATATGTAACTCAAGGTAAGGTGGATTGGGGCAATTCTGAAATGATTTTTTTGAAGTTGCTTAGATATGTATAACCTTTGTAATTTTTTTACAAAATTTTGCGTTTATCACTGCTATTGTTTTATGTCTGTTTACTTGATGAAATGTTTTATAGTAAAGGTTTATTCGATTTGAAAATATTCCATTAGTTTATTCTTATTAAGCTTTGGAAGTATTAGACAATATTTTTGCGATTTAGGTGTAATTCCGAATCAGCGCGGGGTAATTGTGAAATATCTCAAAAATCGACTTTATTCAACTTTGATTAAAGGTTTAAAATGCTTTTTCATTCATAAAAGCCCCATAGTCAAAACATCCTCAACTTGTGTACTAATATCACTAATTCCTAATTGTGGTAGATTTGTATTTCGGAATTACCCCTTTAAGAGAATGTGGTTCTCAACATTTTTGTTGCCTGATATAGTGTGCCGAAAAAAAATTGAACTAAAAATGAAAACAAAACTTTTAGGCATAATCAACTTTATTTCAAATACAACGTGGTATAAAATCTCTTAGTGTGGTAATAAATCAGTCATTCTTAGAAAAATAATTAAAGTAGTCTTAAGAAACTAGCAGTCAAAAAAAAAAAAAATATAAAAATATATTTGCCTTAATTACTAACAAAAACTTAATAAATTGTAGCTTCCTTGTTTAATTGTTTACATAATCTTTTGAGGTTTTTTTAAACACATTAAATTACTTTTATAAAAACTTTAAATTAAAACTTTAACAAAATTACTTTTGTGATTAGGCAGTAAAGGTTAAATAAAAAAAAATGAGAAATCCTCTCAAAACAATAAGGCTATAAAGCACATTCAGTCAAATGAGACCATTATTAATTGAAAAACATAAATCACCCTAGAGTATCCTTAATCAGTCTTAATTTTAAACATAGTAAATAATCACATTTTCTTTTACTAACTAGAAATTGAGTGTTGCAGTTACAATATTTCTATTACTTTTATAAGTAAGTATAAAATAATAATAAAAAAAATATTGTAAAAAATTAATATTGTTACTTAAGTAAAATAAATAGTATCTGCAGCATTAGTAAGGTAATATTCCTTTGCTTTATCCCTTTTATTTTCTATTTCAATCTTTTTGACTACTAAAGACTCCGGAACGTTGTCAGTGTCTTTTTTCTTAGTAGAAGTAAAAACCAGCTGCTGTTGTAATCTCATAGTTTTTAAAAAGTTGACGTAGTAGTATGTTTCTTCACATTTTGTTATTTCTTCTATGAATCCTATAAAATATTTCCATTTATTTCTGATTATATATCTGACAAGCACTGAATCGTTTACCTTATAATTTTCGCATATTATGTCCTTTTCTTGATTTTCACATACTATATCTTTATTTTCAAGTGCTATTAAGTGTCTCTCAGCAATGCCTTTTTCTGTTAGATCTTCTTCATTTTCAATATTTCTGCATTTTATGTGTACATTCTGTTCTGCTTTTTCATCAATGTAGTTTCTTCTTTCTTCTTCATTTTCTTTACCTTTACTTTTCTTGCCAATACCTTTACCTTTAGTAGAGATCGAAATGCATTTCTGGTCAGCTAAAGCTTTTTCATCAAAAAAACTTCTATCTTCTTGGCATAATCCCAAACAATCTTCAAAATCTTGGAAATCATTACAATCAATGATATCTGAGTCGCTATATTGGCTCATAGTGATATCAGATTCACTGGATGTGCTATCCTGTGATGGTTGACGTTTCTTTTTATTTTTAGTTCCTGAACATCCTGGTTCGTTTCGTTTTGTAATGGTTGGTTTTTTCTGTTTGCTTACTTTTTGTATCTTCATATTTTGTTTGTCTGTCATTCTTTTAACTTTATTTTTATCTATTTCTTCTAAAATTTTCTTGCCCATTACTGAGGTTATTACCTCAGCACCTTTAGTAATACGCTTCTTTTTTGTTTCTTTATTATCCTTTTTATCCTGTTGTATTTTTCTCAACAATAATTCTTCGAAAGTGTACAATTGTGGAGGGTGCTCTTGGGCTTGGAGTAATGGTTCGGATGCTTTTTTTATTACTATATTTGAAATTATATGTATTTTTGGTTGTGCCTTGTTTATACTTTGAGATGAAGTCTGCAAACACGTTGGAATCTGATCTGGTTGTTTGGCAATAAAAGGCATCATTTCGACGGCTCTTTTTGATTTTTGGGATAGTAAAGCAACATTTGCTGTATTAAGTAGATCATTAATTATATTGATACAATACTCTTTCAGGGATTTTGGATTTTTGAGGTAAATATTACTCATACTAGTTGCTAAAATATGTCTTTGGTATCTTTGGTACATTTCTGGGTCAAACTTATCTGCTGGTATGACATTTTTATTGAAGGGATATATACCCGCTTTTTTGAATCCACTTGTAATAACATCAGGATTTGTTTGTTGCCAAGTGTCTGCCATGGCTTGGGCGAATACTTTTTTTGGCATTTTTGTGCCAATATTCCTACGCTGCCAATCCACAAGTCTGGCATCCCACCTTGTTTTGAATGACTTGAAAACTGATAAATCAAGAGGCTGTAGTAAATGTGACGTGTGTGGCGGTAATTTGAGAATAGTGATTCCATTCCGAATTGCCAGGTTAACCACTCTTACATCAACGTGAGTCGAATGTCCATCATAAATAATAAGTACAGGTCGCTCTTCGCCAATATTCGGGATAAGCACTTTTTCAAAATAATTATGAAAGATATTTGTCTCCATCCATCCTTTAGTACTGGCAGCGTAAGACAATTCAAAATCGTAGTCATCGTCTTTCAGATCGGCCATCCACTGATCCCAAATATACTTCCCTTTAAAAACAATTAAAGGCGGCAACTTCTTACCACTTGCGCTGGCACCTGCTAGTACGGTGATATTTTCCTTTCCACTACCATGAGTGGTCCTCGCACAGGGTTTATTTTTTTGACCAACAACTTTTGTTTTGGATGGATCTAGGCATAAAGAAGTCTCGTCCAAGTTCCAAATACACTGTGGGGATTCAAAAAGATTCAAATCTTTCATGGTTTGCTCTAATAATTGAAAATAATCACCAATCACGAATGGGTCAGTCATTTTTCGCCGCACATATTCGACTGGCTGTGCCTTTTTTATGGATAATCCGTGTCGTTTTTTAAAGTTTATGAACCAGTCAGGGCCAGGTACATTGTTTTTAAAAGCAGTCTCAATGTTATTCAATCGTAAATATTCGCCGACAAGTTCCATAATTTCAAATCTGGACAGGCCAAATCCCCATTTTTCCATAGTAATTATACTCTCTGCTATCTTTTTTTCATCTTCTAGAGGTATAATAATAGGTCGACCTGCAGTTGGTCTCGTAATACTAGAATTGAACTTAAGGTGCTCATGAAGAGTCGTCATAGGGATATTGTATTCTTGGGCAGCTCTATATGCTGTGTATTCACCATTTTTCACCTTTTCTATGGCCTGAGCTAAGTCTTGAGGCGTATACTTTTTATTTCTTTTTCTGCAATAAGTACGAGGCATGTTGATCCTAAAATAAAGAAAGAAATTATAAATAAATTTATTATAGCTACGAGTAACTGGATGATATTACACGAAACGTGAAGGATTTTAACAAGGTGGTCGATCTGATCAAGTGGAATGCAAATGAGTTAAAAGTGAAGTATTGTTACTAGTTAAGTAAGCAGGGTCCATTTTTCCTTCGTACACTTTGACAACCACTGCTTATTTGTATGTAAGTAGGTAATTGCGAAATAAATACATCGGAATAAACCCGCAGGGGTAATTCCGAAAAAATACTAATAACGCAGCTGGAACATTGCACTCCGTTTAAATATTCACAAAAAGCCATGAACTATCGTTAGAACCAACAATTGTTTACTTAACTTACCGGAATGTCGAAAAATATATCCTGGGGTTATTGCGAATCACTAACGATTGGCGCGAAAACACACTTCTCAAAAAAATGTACACTACGCACTTCTTGTTGGCACGACCGACTCGCGGTGACTGACGTGGCGTCACGAGTAAAGATGGCGTCTAGACTAATGTAGCCAGCAGAGAAATATTATTGCAGTTGGTAGAATTTTAGAATTTTCGGAATATACCCATTTATGGAATAACCCCAATACACCTTACCTTGGTAGGTATAAGATTTAAAAATGTTTATATGATTATGCAAGTAAAGTCGTTGACCGTACCTATTGATAGTATTGAGATACGAGTCCTCCAGCTGCTTGATTGACGTCAACAATGGAGAGCTCTGTGACCCGTTCATTCACAAATCTACAAATTAATCGATCAATAACCTTTGATCTGTGAGAAATACTCCGATCAAATTATGAAACAAACCGCGTGATAAAAGAGGCCCTACAAATGAATACAAACTAACGTACAATTCCAAAGATCAGCTATTAGTGGGGTTATCGGTCGTCATTGTCACATACTTGCATGTACTTTTCCTTATAATATAAACAATAAAGGTCATACCGCCTACGAGCTTGTTACTTTTCTGCCTATCTAAGTAACAATTACAAAGTTTAACCCACGTTACAGGACCGTGGTAGATTTGAGTTTAGGGTAGGGAATTTGTTGACAGAAGTAGGGGACAGAACTAGAGCATTTCCACACAAGGCTTCGTGAGCTGCGGCCCTGGGCGTACCCAGGAGGGAATAGGGGGGGCAGGTGAAATATACACACTGGCTTCTTGCGCAGCCAGGTCAAAAGCATTAACGCGGAAAAGGGTATTGTAGCCCCGATTCCATTTTTTTTTTCTAAATGGCCCAAAAATTTCCCTCCTCTTAAAAATCCACTGCGTGAGTGGGAGTTAAGGGATTTAGCAAAAGGTATCTGAGCTTGCGCAGGGTTGCGAACAAATTCCGGCGGCCCGTTCGCGAAGGTGACTGGAGATACACGGCGGGTTTTTTAGTGGGTGCAAACCCCACACTACCTCAACCGTCTTCCCCAGATGGTGGAGGTGTTCGTCAGGAATTTTTCTCGCCAAAACAAAAAAAAAAACAAAAAAAAAAAAGGTTGTGAACTCAGAACACACTCTATTATCTTTGGTTGCGAACTTCGACGACATTGCGCGATTGCTAGGCAAGTTCGGTTCTAGGGACGGGTAAGGTTGGAGGCGTCAAACGCGCTGCAAGACATTTTTTTTTAAACATGAAATGTAGCAGACTAGGCTCTAAAAGTCAGTTTCTCTGTTTGTTTTTGTGTGATGCCCATTCGTGCAGTGGTTAATATAGCTGTGGTTCAACCGCCCTTGCAATGACACTTTAGCGACCTCCATTAGCGTAATTTCCTCCGTCGTCTGTATGGATATTTTTTTATTTATTGGTTTACTTACAATTGTTACAGTTATTGAAATACACTTTAGTACAATTTCAAAAAAAAATTAAATGTGCAATATTAATCAGTAAACACAGCAAGCACAATAAAACTAATTGATCATGTGGGAACATTGGAATAAATCACATTAAACTTAGTTATTAAACACTGTAAATACAGTAGCAGAAGCAGTTTATAACATGGAGATAAATATTATGTTTTAATATGTTGCCAACGTATTAATGTTCATGGCTATGGTGGCTACCTGGAAAGGTAAGGTAACTACACTGATTTGATAACCAATACAAATTGATATCAAAAGAAAGATAGTTTAATTCCGAAAATAATCTTATAGGTTCTATAGGATCCATGCTTTAACAACTTTTAAATCGAAAAAAAATATAGCCAACACTTTTCAATTGGCAAGCTAACATGGACGTATTTTATTTAATAGTTTTTGCAACATTTTTCATGACTGCTCCGCTCCTATTAGTCGTAGCGTGATGTTTTATAGCCTTCCTCGATAAATGGGCTACCCAACAGAAAAAATAATTTTACAATTCGGACCAGTAGTTCCTGAGATTGCCGCGTTCAAACAAACAATCAAACTATTTAGCTTTATAATATTAGTATAGTTAAGTCTCATCTGGTAATCAGATGGCTGAAAGTCGATGTTCCACGTCTCCCTTACTATTACATTGGTTATTAAAAGTAGCAAAAAATGACAAAAAAAAAAGCACAATTTAATTTAGTTTGATTTCTTTAAATATTTTTCATTATTTTTAGCAACTTAATTAAATACCTAATCATAAACAAGCATATTTGCATTTATAACGCTATATTTAAGTTACTTTTTTTGGGATAAATATGTGAAATAATAGAATTCCGGAGAATCAAATCATGTAAAATAAAGTATTTTTGCATACTTTATGAATAATAATAATAATAATATCTTGGGACAACCCACACAACGCTATCTGATCCCAAACTAAGCAGAGCTTGTACTATGGAAACCAGACAACTGATAAACATACTTATATATTTCTAAATACATACATATTATAGATAAATAACACCCAGACACAGAATAAACCATCGTGCTCATCACACAAAGTTTTATCCTGGGTGGGGATCGAACCCACGACCTCTTGCGTAGCAGTCGGATACACTCCCACCGTGCCACAGAGGCTGTCCTCGTACTAGTACTACTATACTAGTACAGTCCCGCGTACTAGTACTATACATAGGCCGTAGGCGTACCCTCAATGACATATTATGTCATTGAGGGTACGCCTACGGCCTATGTCATACGTTGGAAAAATATCACGTTTACTTTGTACACTTCGCAGTTCGCAGTATATGTAGGGCCTCTTGTATCAAAACAAAATACTTACGTCTTACGATAAAATAATTGTGTTTTGATTAATGAAACCACTTTTTCAATCATCTCTCTTATCACATTGTTATGGTATGGAAAATCTGGACCTCCGGTCCGGCCTTTAAAACTTTAATAACTATTACCTATTCGGTTCCTTCGTCCTTGAAAATCATGTAGGTGAATAGGTACCTACATAGATAGGAACAAATCTTTGTTAATAGAGCTGAGTGGAAATCGATTAATGGAGGTAGGAGTCTGTTTTCAGCACTTCACATTATAACCTAAGTCGTACCTACATACTTAGTACTTGAATCAAGAATCAATACCCATTGTAAATTCTATATGCCTGCCAAGTGCGAGTCGGACACGCGCACAGGGTTCCGTACCGTTATCTATACAACATTATACACTTTAATACAATATCGAGCAAAAAAACGGCAAATATAAAATCACGTTTGTTTTATGGGAGCCCTTGATTTTCGTATTTGTTGTTATAGCGGCAACATAACTCAAAAATTTGAACTGTCTAGTTATCACCACAGATTACTTGTCTTATGGCCGGTCTCAATATCTATCTATCGATAGATTCGGTTACTAGAGCTATGAATTTTACATAGGCTCCATACAAAATATGTCAAAATTCTGCCTCTAGTAGCCAAATCACTCCATAGATAGATTATTGAGACCGGCCGTTAACGTACAGATGTAAAATTTAATAGAAAACCCTCTTGACGCACGCACACATAGATATCTATGTGTGCGTATCTCTCACTGACGCGGAGCACAGCACGAAGACTTGAACGTTATTTGTTCCGAGCTCGAACAATTGGGACCAGAGACCATCCGAGACAGAACCATTGCCAAGCTCGCGCGGTGGTGATGTTCGTTTTGTGCACGTGTAAATAATGAGTAATTTACGTAGTTATTATAATTGTTACGTAAGTGGGTATTTAAAATTAACTTTTAACTGCAATTTGGCATTTTTTAGATTCCCCAAAAACTCAGAAAGGTAAGTAGATTCTTACTTGTTTATAAGTTGTTAAAATCGAAAGTAGGTAGGAACCTAGTTCTTTACATTTGTACCGTAGAACGGGGAGAATAGAACTCGCGGGGGGAATAGACAATTCTGCTTGGTATAATTTCAAATTATTTCTATGTCATGTTCGTTCATCCTTGCAAAAAACCCGAAAAACTACCAAATTATTACTATTTCGGTCCTTGTCCTGGCAACATCGTATCTGTGGCAACATCGATACAAAATGTCAAAAATGAACGTCAAAGTTGAATAGAAAACAAACGGTTGAGATAGCGAGAGGTGATTTGCAGTATAAAAATATACGTTGGAGTTATATTTGCATAAATTTAGTATTAAATTACTGTATGTGCTGTTATTATCATCTTTTGCGGTAAAAAATAAGGTAAGAACATGTTTTATTATGTAAAATTGTTAATTTTCCCGCAAGTGTTCACTTCTTCCAAATTTTGAGGTGAATAGATACGCGACAGGGGTGATTAGACACGACTAAGGGGATAAAAGACACGTGAATATATCGAATAGACACAGCAAAGGGGAGAATAGCCACGAGAAAGGGGTGATTAGTTATGATTACGATAGGGTTGTCACTGAGTGTAAATTTCACTGTGGTTGATTATTTACCTACCTACAGTTTAAAGTTTAATTTCGCTTCGCTTTGAAATAGTGTTGTTTTCGATATTTTTTTTTAGGAATGTATAAGAAAATACTGGTGCTTATTTAAATTTAATTAGCCTAATTTTTTAAGCTTAACGGATAATGCAGTATCCAATAGAAATAAAAAAAGCTTTAATAAAGTGGACATTATAGGTATACACATATCCATTATGTTTGTAAAATTTTGACAGTTTTTATGAATAAGAAAAGTGTCTACTTTGGTAACATTATGTAGGAATATCTCTGCCTATTAATTTTGTCTGAGGATTGAGATTTGTTAAATAATATAAACAAAGTGCATTTATAATATTGTTTTAAGTTTTTATTTTGTAAGAATTTATAAAGCCAAAGCTTTATTTTATTTTGTTTTATTTTTATGTTTCAAGTCTAACTTTGTTTAATATAATAAAAAACAGTATTTCTATAAAACTCGAGTTTACTTGTAGCCTAATGCACACTTTAATCTTAATAAAAAATCTACAAAGAGGTAACCTTACGACATTTTTCTATTCACCTCTCAGGCGTGTTTATTGTCCCCTGATGGAAGGTAAATAGAAATCACCTATATTTTGTGTTTATTTTGTTATTAATTTAATCGTATTTCAATGGAAATGAATATATTTAATTACTTTGCCCTAAGACTCAATGAATAAATGCTAAAAAAGTCAGGTATCGATTCTGCAATACAACGAAAATCGATACTAAAGTCTGAAAAGCTATCTATTCACCCCGTTTTACGGTACTTGGTGGTAGTAGTAGATATGTAAGTTTTATTTGTGATGGTGGTGGTAATGGTGATCATATCACCACCACCACTATCACAAATAAAATCTACAAATGCCAACATCACGAATATTTTTATTTTCTTCATCGCACAAAACTTTTCGCGTGGGCCAGACTTGACAGCCCTAGCGCGACCTCCAAGTGCAGGTATAAAAACCGAGCAAGAGCATGTCGGACCATGCTCAGTGTGGGGTTCCGCAGCCTTGATTAATTGCATCAGCAGAAGAGCGTATGTTCATGGCACTTACGCTCTTTTGTTGAGAAACGCAGTTTTTCGGCTATATCCTAATAAGGGTATATCCGATCATGTCCGAAATAATTTTAGTTTAAAGTGTTTATTATGCGATACATGCAAAAACTGCTTTAAAGATTACAAAAAGTATTGCATAGGCCCAGCGTCATCATCATCTGTGTTTAAATGGTTTCTGCAATGAAACTCACAGAGCCGTACAAGTTCCTTGGCAACGCTGTGGATGACGTACCACCATTTTTAGACTTTCGCGATTTTTATACATACTAGATATATTTCGGTACTTAATCGCGGGAATTATTTAAAGGTACGAACTTTTTATTTACCCGACGTTTCGATCGAATTGCACCGACCGTGGTCAAATTATTTTTTTATAGATTTTATAAAATTAAATTAGACTGTTATAAATTAAATGAGGTCAAATTAAATTAGTAATAAAAATAAAATTAAATATTAAATTATTGAAAATCAAATAATAACAATCACATAGTCATATAAACAATTTCAATTTATAATATGCTATTATCTAAAAATTCTGAAATGTTTTGAAAATCAAATAATAACAATCACATAGTCATATAAACAATTTCAATTTATAATATGCTATTATCTAAAAATTCTGAAATGTTATATATAATACGCTTTGCTTAAAAGTAACTGTTTTAATAGTTTTTTGAAGGATTCATCGTTTTCCTCTCTCCAGAATTTAGGAATTTTATTGTATATTGTTGGACCCATACAAATTATAATTTTCCTCATTAGTGTTGTCCTTGAGGAATGTACACGGACTTTAGTATTGTCTCGCCTGTTTCGATTTATCGTATCTGTTAATCTAGGAAACAGTTGAGAATTGTTTCTCACAAACATAGCTACTTCAAAAATGTATAGTGACGGGAATGTTAGAATTCGGTAATTAAGGGGGCATTACACTGAGAGAATTATTTATTTAGCGCTACGTACACAGCGACACGATCGCCGGCCTCGCTCTTACGCACACAACCATTACTTCCCAGTGCGCAGGAGCGCAGGTCAAAATAAAGTAGAATATTCGTACATATGTTAGATTACGAACGCCATGACTATGACAATACGAAAATGCTCATTTTTGCATTTTTCCGCAACTTCAAGATTTATTTGCGAGATCATATTAAGAAATATCCTTAAATTTCTTTATTTCATCTACTAGAAAAACTCTTTGACTAGTGACACAATTTTTTTCGTGTCCTAATATTTAGGTTTTCTATATAATTTTTTGAGAGAGCCGAACCATGTTTCGCGTTATCTACCCATAATAAATAGTGGTTTACGGCTGTCAGTAGGCTGCATCCCGAACATTAAACGAATGCACCGTTTTGCATCTTAAAAGCTTCATCTTTATTAGTTGAATGCCCCCAGAAAATTATACCAAATCGAAGTACCGACTCCACTAGGCCATGATATGCCGTAAGAACGGCTTTGATGTTCATAGTTGGGGCTAGTTTAAACAGCAGGTAACTACTAACTTTTCTGCATAATCCATTTAAATGACATTTCGAGTATAATGTCTATTTTTAGTCCAAGGATGATCTTCAATTTTTAAACACGCAGTATTAATTTTCTTCATAACCTAACTATGTTAACTTTTTACTGTGTTTTCACCACAAAAAGAAACTATCAGTAAAAGTTTACAAATATAAAAACGCAAAACATGACGTAACTTGGACTCTATAGGGAAATGTGGTACCTACTACTTTTTGCAAGCAAAAGAAAGCTGTGCCGAGTACACAAACCGCAGGGCAGCTTTGTGGCGAGCTGAATGTGCGTGGCGACACTGCGGTCCCGATGCCTCAGAGAGTCGGTCAGGGCCCCGTCTCCCGCTTGCCTTCACTGGCCGGCGGGAGTGGAACACCAAGAGCGCCCGCAGGACTCTCAACTCTGTCTTGTCTTAATCGGCCGGCCAGAGGGAGGTCGCCAGAGCTTGTATACTCGGGGGTTAAAGTGTCATTTTCAAGGGCATAACTACGGAGAAACCCGCTCACGGGCCTTCTTCGTGATGGTGAAACCGGCGCCGCACCGCTCGACACCCCAAGCTGCTCACACCCATGTTGCTCCCTGTCGCCTGTTTGGCTGTATGCCTGTGGCGGCCAGAAGGGGGCCCATCTAGTGAGTGGCGAGTCACCGCCTGCCCATTTGTCCGTGTGTTTTTACCATGTGTTTGCAGGGCAGGCGCCATAGTCCTTCAATACTACCAGCTAACCATTCCACTAACACATCACCTCCATAACCCAGTTTTTTAGCTACCACCTTTTGACAATAGTTTTTACACTAACCGGGGAATGTCGTTGGGTACATTTATATAGTGTATACAACGATATTCGCCGGTTTGTGTCACATAGCCTTTAGATTAAAGTGTCTAACGGGCCTCTACGTGTTGATGATTTATTTTTTCTCACCACAATATAGGAAAACAAAAACATTACATTACATTTCATACTTAAAATATCATTCTAACATATTGTGGGAGACTGGCGCCTAAGCTAGGCTCGGGGCCCGTGTTTCAGGACACCAGGTCTCCACCCTTTATTCTTACATTGTCTCGTCAAGATGGGCACTGAATATGCTTTACTATATTACCGATAAAATACCATATTAATAATAAAAACGGTTAGTATGTATGTGTGCGTGTGTGCGTGTGTGCGTGTGCGATTGCGTGTGCGTGTGCGCGTGCGTGCGTGCGTGCGTGCGTGCGTGAGTGCGTGCGTGCGTGCGTGTGTGTGTGTGTGTGTGTGTGTGATTATGATTATGTGAAATTATGATGACACTGAGGCAACGATCGCTGTTGATTTTATTATATAGGAAGCCACCTAGGTGACAGAAAAATCGTTGGGAATACTTCGTAAAGAGCTTGGTGCGTTGTACAGGGTTGTATCGTCTAACACCATTGGACAATGATGGATGATATGTCAGTAGAGCGTGTTGACTTATTAAGGTGTTACGTATAAAGAGTTGACCCACTGTTAAGACTTTGCTTTCCTTGTACAGCAAGTCAGTGGGGTAACGATATGGCTTAAAGAAAGCCACTTTCAAAATGGCCCTTTGTGTTCTCTCTAAGTCAAGCAGTCTAGTTTTTGGCGCTCCACCCCAGGATGTTATACAGTAGGTTATTACTGATTGAGCGAGGGCAAAGTAAACTGATTTCAGTTGTTTTGCCTCTAAACAATATCTTATAGTTTTAAATACGTATATCAATTTATGCAATCTGGTGTTGAGAGCGTTTATGTGTTCGTTAAATTTGAGGTTGTTATCTATTATGACTCCCAAGTACTTTATACTCTCTGCTTTGTTCAAGTGTGTACAGTTGCACTTAGTATTGTGTGATGCAGGGCACGAGTGTGCTTGCAAAGAAAGTGGTAAAGTCTCAGGCATCTGGCAAACATTTTTTATTGAGAATGTCATATAATTTGTTTTGTCTCTGTTTAAGGTTAGCAAATTGTCTTGTAGCCATCTAGAGACTGTATCAAAACCCGATTGAGCACACGCATATGCCTCACTCCATGTATCTGCGCTAAAGAGAAGGACAGTGTCGTCTGCGAAGGCGATCGTTTTGCCTTTAGGCAAAGAGAGCATACCCAAGTCGTTAATATATACACGGAAAAACGTGGGGCCGAGTACGCTACCCTGAGGTGTACCGTATGTGAGTGTACGCTCGTCACTGGTGTACTGGCCAATCCTAACTCTTTGGGTACGTCCCGATAAATAATCCCTGAAAAGGTCCAGGAGTCCGAACAAGGAGAGATACCGAAACCGTGTCAAAAGCCTTGGAAATGTCTAAAAATATACCCATTACCTTACGTCCAGCATCCATTTCTCTTATTATATAGTTGGTAACTTCGTTTACCGCATCGAAAGTGGATCTACCCGCGCGAAAGCCAAATTGGGCAGGGGTTTTTATGTTAAATTACAGCTTCGTATGTCTCATTTGACTGCCTCTGGCGCGTTGGAAGTGTATCCGACTGCTACGCAAGAGGTTGTGGGTTCGTTCCCCACCCAGGATAAAACTTTGTGTAATGAGCACGATGGTATATTCTGTGCCTGGGTGTTATTTATCTATAATATGTATGTATTTAGAAATATTTAAGTATGTTTATCGGTAGTCTGGTTTCCATAGTATAAGCCCTGCTTAGTTTGGCTTTATGTGAGTTGTTCCAAGAAATTATTATTATTATAGTTTTTGAAAAATGTATGTTTTTAAATAAACTGAAATTTAGAGTATTGCTTAGTTTCAATAACTAATTTTAGGAAAATTTGAGGGGCTAGGTCTCTTGTAGAAGTCACGGGCAGTTGGTTGTTTCTTTTTCTGCTTCTCCAATACCTATGTTGAGCTTAATAATAATAAAAAACGTAGGTAACGAAAATGGACGAGTAATAATGGTTCTAAATTCATTTTTTTAACACGCTTTTATTACTTATCTTCGTACGTTATTATGTATCTTTGAACGTGTTTTTCACCCACTTCAGAACGAATATAATTGAAACACATAACATATCAAGGACTGATGACTACACAATCCGCTAAAAAAGGATTTTTGAAAATTCATATCCTAAGGGCCAAAATAGTGGATGTAAGTTTTTATGAATATCTGCCACCGCCAGTTTTGAAGTCAGATGTGTGGAATTTCGTATTTAGCTTATTGGTTTCAAATATAGAAAACATATTCGGCGTTTTTGAAAAATTTACCTCCAAGGGGTAAAATACTAAAAAATCTATTAGTAAATACAATAATTGCATTTTTGATTTGTATAGTAATTGGCAACAAATGCCTATAAAAATTACTTCAATCTATTAGTAGTAAGAAAGCGCTAGGTGCTTAATTGTGACGATATTGATTTATAATCACTGCAAGCTATTTTACGATAAACCGATTTTTTCTTAATATTTTTTTACTTTTTAGTACAGCTATTTACTTAAGCATGTTTTTTATAGTTTTTTATTATGTACTAAGTATTACGTTTATTTTTTGTTAGATTATTGGCACAACTGTTTTCTTTTAGCGAAGTTTGAGTTGCATCCTAGTTGCATCTGTTATTCAATTAAAATACGGTGCTCTTTTTAGATACATAGATCTTATTTATCTAGTGTGTGTATTGCGAATTAAATGACGGACACAAACTATGAACTAATAGTTTTTCTTAATTTTGCATCGCCAATGGAATTTTGTGTCCCTGAAAATCTTACAGAAGACCTACGATGAATCAACTTCATCAAAAACTCGTGTGGTGATGAAATATGGATCTATTTTCCGCAATGTTGCCCGACCAATTTTGTTGTTGTTTCAGTCGCTCTCTATTTTATTGTTGCCGGGTTGTGTAGCCCGTTTAGAAGACTAGATCATGCGCCATACAATTGCAGTCATATTGCCATTATTTGCCGAGCAATTAGTTGCCAATAGTGCCGCCCGTTTTGACTTCACTTAAAGCCAGTATGGATGTACGACATACAACTTTGGGGAATATCTAGTAAATAAAAAAATGGTCTTCACAAACCCTACACGTTTTTAAAAGACTTATCTAATGATACCCCACACGATGGGAAAGGTGAAAAAAAAAATGACACTACATAAAGGGGAGGTACCCTAAAAAGAAATGATTTTTAAAATTTTATTCTTTTACTTTGTCGGCGTAACAAAATATGTGTATCCATGCTAAATGACAGCCTTCAAGCAGTAATAGTCTCTGAGCTAGACTATGGACGGACGGACATGGCGAAACTTTAAGGTTCCGTTTTGTCATTTTGGCTACCCATAGGTAGCCAAAACTCAGTCTTGGGAATTTTGGGCAAAACAATTCTGTCTGGATTCCTAGTGTTTCTCAAGTACATGTCTTTGGTGGCTTTGATGAACAGATCTTTATTTAGTTTTGTAAATTTGACAATTTCAAACATATACATGCTTGGCAATGTACCCATAACTTTTTGAAAAAAGATAAGCAGGATATCCAAGGTGCTACACTACAAATTGCTCTAATGTATTTTTTTTTTGAGATATGTACGCCCTGTTTACTTTGGTAGAATTGCCCCACAGAATCAAACCATAATTAAGTACAGAAGCTACATAACCATGGTATACACTCATGGACCGTATTCTCAGATAAAGCTAAATTATGAAGAATTTCAGCTAATACATAAACAAAACTATTTATTTTTTGACACACTTTGGCTACATCCATACTAATATTATAAATGTGAAAGTAACTCTGTCTGTCTGTCTGTCTGTCTGTCTGTTACGCTTTCACGCTCAAACAGCTGAATCGATTTAGATGAAATTTTGTATAAAGATAGTTTGAGTCCCGAGGAAGGACATAGGATAGTTTTTATCGCGATAACCGACATCCATGCGGGCGGAGCCGCGGGCGAAAGCTAGTGTTTAATATTTTGTACTAAACTATACCTAAAAACATTGTAAGATCCACTTCCTGAATAACAAAGTCAATATGCATTACGTTCAATTTTTTTGTTTGCGGTTATTTTAATATATGTATTTAGTTTTCGTAAGATTAACATTTAAATTATTATCATCCAATTCACAACGGATTTAAAAGTTTTATTGATTCCAGAATTATATAGTTCAATATTATCAATGTCAGTATTATTATAACCAATGTCAGTATTTTAATTATTAGTCATTAGTTTTAGATGTAATAATTATTGAAATGTCATCCGCAAACAGAGTGCATGATTAAGTAGTTACATCTGGGAGAATGGAGAATGGGAAATATAGGGGACCCAGAACACTACCTTGCGACACCCCAGAATTATTAATATCTCAGTTAGAATAAGTTAGCTAGCTAGCTCTCCAATTTTACCTATGTTACCATTTTGAGCTTATCTCAACACATTGTTTCCTGTTCTCTAAATATGTTTTTACCCATGACAAAGCAGTACCACGAACACCGTATTGCTCTAGCTTATTTAATAAAATTTTATGTAAGACTAAATTAAAAACTTGTATAATATCAAAAAAATCTACAGTACTGTCCCTACCGTCATCCACCTTATCAATGACCTCATTCATATGATTAAAGCAAGCCATTGCAGTGGACTTACCTCTTTGGAACCAAAATTGTTCTTTCATAATAGTTTGGTTCTTTGTGAGAAATTCAAAATACGTCAAGACATTGCTGTTTCAAAGATTTTAGAGATTACAGAAATGAGTGTAATGGGTCGGTAGTTGTCAAGAAGAGACTTGTTACCCTTTTTATGGAGGGGTTTTACTATCGAAAACTTTAGCAGTTCAGGAAAACATCCCTCTTCTTATGACAGATTAATCAGACTGATCATACTACCGGAGGAGATTGAGAAGTGACCCCAATGAATTAGCCTATAAACTAATAACACAGTATTACCAAAGACTCAAAAGGAAAATAGACTCACTCAAACAAGAAATGATAGTAGACATTTTAATAAAACGATCGCAGATCACAGAACAAATATTTTCGCTTGTCGCAGATAAAAAAAAACGCTGGCTAGCGAAAATGTCAGAAGTTATTTGTCAACTGTCACATGTCAGTTAGAGTGACAGGAAAACAAATAAACAAGAAATAATTAAAATGAATCTAATTGCGATTTTCATTAGAACTGTGTATTTATTTCCAATTGTTTAAGTAAATTTGTTTTATGTAACAAAAGATTCTTTGCTTGTTTAATTTTGAGCATATTGAAATCGCAAAACTGTCGTCACGTGCGTATAAAATCTTTATTTACCAAATAAGCTTTGATTGTTTACAGAAGCTTCTTATGGGCACGGCATTGAATAATACTGTCATCTGTTTATTTACAGAGCAAATAAAAACCTTCAAAATGTCAAGATTTCGGTTTGGGAGACAATACGATGGATATCGTTTAGTATCGAAAGATGATAGCGGCTTTTCCGACGCACAATTTGAAGGTCCACCTCCTAAAGTACCGTGGAAGGCGATCTCATTAGCAGCGTTCTTATTTGTCGTGGGTACCTCATTACTTATTGTTGGAAGTTTAATTGTGACTGGACATATAGATACTAAGTATTCTGACCGTTTGTGGCCCATGATAGTTTTAGGTTGTATTATGTTTTTGCCAGGAGCATATCACATTAGAATAGCATATTATGCATATAAAGAGTACCCAGGATATAGTTTCTCTGATATACCAGAATTTGAATAATGTATACTATAAGTTAAGAACAGATTTTTGTGTTTATTGTCTGTAATTCTATGATCTGTTAAGAGTCTGGGAGGAGAGCACCAACAAATGCAAGCATTTTATAAAAGTAGTTTTTTTTGGTATTACATCACATTAGTTGAGTAAAGAGATACAGTACTAAATTTCAAATCACACATTTAATAGCACACCCAATCAGAGTGTGATTGAATTCCATGAATGTGACGTAATATTAATAATCAGCTTTAATAACATGTTGGCATTTTTCAGTGTTCCCGTCTAGGACTAGGACTATTATTTGTTATTCAGTATTGTTTATTGAGGTAGTTTAAGGCTGTAATTTTTATGAAATTATTTAGTCTATACTAGGGTAGGCCGGCCAGCACTGCAAAAAAAAAATCCTACTGGTTCATGTTCAAGTCTGTAACACACAAATAATATGTGTCATGATCTTGTGAATACTGTTCCCTGAAAATGGTGAGATTTTGCAGTGTGGGTTGAGTCTTTATAACTCAGTGATACATCTATCTACTAAGTACATCTATTTATAACATATGTATCTATTTATAACATACTATGTGTATATGTGAGTTCCTACATTACCTCTCTCTGTATGTCATGCGGCGTTTAAGAGAGCAAATTTAATTAAAAGGTCAGATTTTATAAGAACCAGTATTTGTTGAGTTTTTGGTCAAAAGTATGATCATTGAGCAACCACCTTAATCATCAGATATGGCCCCAGCTGACTCCTTTCTTTTTTCTAAACTCAAATTACCACAGAGGAGAGAGAAGATGTAAAGGAGAATTTGCGGCGATAAGTGAACTCAACTCCTTAAAAAGCATATAAAAATATTTTGTTGATTAGATTATTTGCTGGCCTAAGTGTATAGTATCTGAAGGAGCATACTTTTATTTATTTATTTGGAATAACTTACAGTTAAACTTAGAGAAGATGTAAAGGAGAATTCGCGGCGATAAGTGAACTCAACTCCTTAAAAAGCATATAAAAATATTTTGTTGATTAGATAATTTGCTGGCCTAAGTGTATAGTATCTGAAGGAGCATACTTTTTATTTATTTATTTGGAATAACTTACAGTTAAACACTAGGAAAGCAAAAAAGGCAATAAAATAATTTTGGATGAATAACTGTCATTCTGTGTATTATTGATAGTTTCCCAATACTTTCTTGACAAAGTAGTACTTCATTCACCACCCCACTCACACTACTCTTTTTAACTATTAATATTTTTTTTAGTTAGAGCTTTTAAGGAAATTCTTTGTCTTAATATTTGTATTATTTTTGTTCTTGAAGTTGTCACCGGGTGTCACCCCCAAAAAGGGTGACACCCATTGATGACCGTGTAGTTTGTAGTGGCTTGCCGCGTTGTTGTGGTACGTATGTACGGCGTGGGAATCACCCAGCAATGACCGGTTCGGCGGTTGAGGAGTGGGCGGCGTCTCTCTCGTGGACGTGGCAGGGACCCCCTGGAAGAGTGGCATCAGGGTCGTCTCCGCCTCCGGCCGAGAAGGCGGACGTGGCTGGGCGCATTCGCGATGCGTTTACGCAGATCTGCGTTGCGGCCGTGCCCCACTCAAGACGTCTCTGACTCCAGGAAGGGAGTGTAGGTGGTCCCAGAAGCTTGTGTCCCTCCGCACAGCAAAAAAAAATAAATTAAAAAGTATAAATGTTTCTTTAGTTTGTGTTGTGTTCATTAACGACTAACTACAAGCATAGAATACTAACTGGACAAAACATACTACAACCCCGGGGTCTCATCACGAAGAAACAGAAACATATAGCGGTTTATGTATTTTTTTTTTCTTGGGACAACTCACACAACACTATCTGATCCCAAACTAAGCAGAGCTTGTATTATGGAAACCAGACAACTGATAAACATACTTATATATTTCTAAATACATACATATTATAGATAAATAACACCCAGACACAGAATAAACCATCATGCTCATCACACAAAGTTTTATCCTGGGTGGGGATCGAACCCACGACCTCTTGCGTAGCAGTCGGATACAGACCCACCGCGCCACAGAGGCAGTCAAGATATATTGATTTCAAGTTTTTGTTAATTTAGAATAAGAGAAGATACCTACTGAAAATTGTAAATTAAATTATTTTTTTCAATAAGCTAGATAGATATAGGAGTTCAAAGTTTTGACCCCGCGATCACGTAAATCTCGTCAAAACAAGAAATTTGTGTACAAACAAGATGGGTCTGCGCCCCATAGTTCATAAGATATAGGCGTTCAAAGTGTCGACCCCGTGATCTCATAGATCTCATCAAAACAAGAAATTGGGTGCGTCTAGGCTGCATAGTTCGTAGGAGATGGGCTTGCGAAGTTTTGACCCGATATACACATAGATCATGTCAAGACAAGATGTTTGAGTACAAAGTGGGTCTGCGCCCCATAGTTCGTAAGTTAAAGGCGTTCAAAGTTTTGACCCCGTGATCACATTGATCTCGTAAAAAAAAGAAGTTACTTTTGTCAAAGTGTTTAGTAATATAACATCGGCTACGACTGGGCCCTGCGGTATGGTTTCCCCTCGGGATAGGCGTCGTCTGATTTCCTGAATGGTCAGGCGCATCGAGGCGCTCGGAAGAATAGGGTGGCCCGCGCCCGTAGCGGGCACGGGTGCGGCACAACTCACAGTTCACACAGTCTCCCAGTTCTAGTTTTTACCGCCATCTATTGCTGACTTTAGTAAGGAGGGCCTATTAAAATCCATCCCTCATTCATTGCCCACGATATGGCGATCGCATTTTGAATGGGATGAGGTATTGGTACTAGTATATTAATATAATCTGTGCTACAACTATGAACTGAAACAACAACTAAATTGGCCATTAGAGACAATTGATCGCTCAGCGAACGTCCGGCAACCATCAAATCAATATTGGAGAGTACTGCCATGTTGCCGGCCACAGCATTGCCGCCACAAATTGCCGTAAATAATGGCCCGTTTTTTTGCTTAATTGACGCTAATTAATTACCTGTGGAATGACAATCTCAGAATTTCCTCCAATTTTATAAAAGCACCTACCAAAGTAGGTACCTTCTAGCTGTGCCCGCGCCTTCTTCCCTTGAAGTAGCAGTGTTGCTCTCTCCCTATAACCGTTAGCGTGATGATAAAAAGCTTACACCGCTTTTCACGCTTATACCGCTTAAGTGATTAGGTTAAATTAGGTATGGAGATAGTTTGAGCCCCGGGAAATTATGTTTATTGCGATAACTGATAACCGACATCTACGCGTCCACGCTAATCGAAATTGAATTTCAAATCAAAGATATTAAACTTGTGATGTGGGAACTGTGGCTAATAACAGTTCAGCAAATCTATCTATATCTATCTATACATATAATAAAATTGTAAATTTCACGTGTCTGTACATGGCCGAACATAGTGAAAAAAAAAATTGGGAAATGTTCGAAAAGAGTATTTAAACACATTCCTACATTTTTAGAAATGTCTGTCTGTCTGTCTGTCTGTCTGTCTGTTTGTTTGAACACGCATCACGCAATAACTACCAGACAGATTCGGTTGAAATTTTGTATGTGTATTTTAATAAGTCTGGATTAACATATAGGCTATAATTTATCACGCTATTTCCCATAGGAGCTAAGCAATAACGGATAATGTCTGTAACTATTTATCGTTATAAAACAATAACTACTTGACGGATCTTTATGAAAATTTGCAGTTTTATTGTAAATACTATAGGTCATTACTTGCACTATGAATCATTATGCTATCGTCTATGGGGAGCGAGCAGCAACGTATGTTTTGTCGAACCATTATGGTTTTCACAATTTTTTCCACAATAAGACATTATTTACAATTGTAACCCATGGAAACAATAACTTCACGCTAAAACTATAAGGAGCTAAACACAACATTTTCAATTTTCTTAAGATCAGCTATTTCAACCGCATTTGTATCGGCTGAGGTGGTCTATTGGCACAAGTGGCGGTATAAAACGAGCGAGGTCGGAGGATAGAGTCCCTAATTGCGAGTCTCTTTTTGTGTTGTGTTAAAATTCTTTTTATTCTTTTTTTAAGTATTTTTCTAAATGTATACTTATTTATACAAGCTTTTATTTTCGACTTTAACATGTTTACTTTGTTTAACAAATTTTCATATTAATAATCACTTCCAATAGGCACCTTTATCATTGTTTTGCATGAATCGTGATTATGTTATAAATGTAGAAATGAAAAACAATATTACATTACAAATAAACAGTAATTACTTGATATTTTCTAGAATTTATACGTGTCAATTGCTTAAAAATATGAAAGATTAAGTCCGGGTTACATCAAAATAAAACACGTGGCGCCATCTGTGATTTGATTTTATCTGAGTGCCAAATATACAAATGTTAATAAACTTTCGCGATTTGTACACATTATGAAAATATATGTATTGAGGTCTTGATCGCGTAAATAATTTAAGGTTAAAATACCTTGCTTACCTACGTTTAATATGCATGATAGTTTAAGTATAATTTAATATAAAATCATCAAGTATTAAAAGAAACTTATCCAGTTTTGAAAATAGATGGCGTTTAAATACAAATTAAAAAGAATCAAGAAAATTGATTTAAAAAAAAACTGAAATTCTTACGTAGAGGGATATGAATATATGATGATCTTAATTTGCGACAGGTTGACACACCTATTTTTAAATTCACCAATGTAGACATTATAAAATAATATTTTAATCTTCTAAAGTGAGTGAAAAAAAATATTGAAATAGGTTTAGAAATAGTATTTAAACACAAAAAAAGATATCTGAGTATATCTTTTAGAAACGTTTAAATGTTGTTTGTTTGTTTAAACACGCATCACAGTACCGCGAGAATGCAATGTTTTAAAACTATTTTGCGGTGTACTTTAGACTCGCTCGGGCAGGACATAACCTGCGATCATAGGGAATCTGTGAGAGTTTTTTCCATCATACCTTTATTACCTATGTATAAATTATCTTGAAGCAGCGGCTAAGTACCTCCGATTAAAAGGTCCGATTTAAAAGTGTCGGAGCCGAAGTTGGAGTCGGAGGTTTAAAATCAATCGGAATTTTCGACCTTTCGCAGTTAGAATCGAAGCTCCTTAACTCAAAATTTCGCACGAGTAATTGGGTGGTTTCGAGCTTCATTTAACCCGAAACCGCCCCAAAACTCGCGTGGTGGGGGAGGGGGGGAATTTTTGAATATTAATAGTATTTGATGTGATGCAAATCACTTTTTTGTCGAGGTGTGGTCGTGGGAATTTTTATAATTTGTCTTCTAACCGTCTGGCGTCATAAATTTTGTCGCCCATCATTTTGCTGCACTGGGCATTTGCTTGGCTTGCCCTGCCATATGTTGGGCCCTGATTAAAGCTAGGCCCAAATATCCATAGATGCCACAGAGCATTGTGGAGCATGTTTACAATATGTTTTACACAGAAGTTGAATTGTAATATAAACTACCTTAATATAAACCCAACTTCCACGCGAACGAAGTCGCGGGCACAGCTAGTTACATCTAAGTATATCTATAAATTTCATGAGGTGATAGAGTTATCGTGAGATTTGGCTTGACACCTTCCCCCGTCCCCCTTGCCTAATCTCAATTTCACATTTGACTCAACATTGGTGTGTGAGTTCCCCCCGCCTTGCAATGAATGTCAAAATCGGTTAAAACTTATGAAAAAAATTCTGGGTGTTACTGATTTTGAGCAAACTACTTTCAGGTTTGCCCTATACCAAGAATAACGTTGTATATAACTACGCTTAATCTATGCCTAAAATAAGGTGATTGAAAATAAATCGTATCGTTTGGTTCTATAACAGTCTTATCCACTGGTAATGAATTGTTAAAACGATTATAAATACTCAGTTTCGGTTTTGTAACAACACACATGAAAGTCCTAATTCATCCTATTAATTGGGGAACAGGAACCAGGGACTCTATATTTGTAGTTAATCATCAAAATTATTGTTGTTTCCTTGAAAGGCCTTTTGACAAAACATAATCCTGAATAATAATAGTCGGCCGACTAATAGGTACATTATCACAGACTAGGTACGTAAAATTGTAGAGCGGGCTACCACATTGTTCTATCTAGGTAATAGGTCGTTCGTCATTCGGAGTGTTTTGTGTGTTTAAAATAACATTAGGTATGTGGTTTATCTATACAGGGTGATTTTAAAAATACCTACTAATAACCTCCCGCTCTTGGCTTCTTTACATGCCTAGTTTACACGTATTAAGTGGTTAAGTCGTCAACTAAATTTTAAGTAACTAACTGTTATGTAGCTGTTTACACGTAATAAGCTTATCCGTTTAGTTCATAAAATCGTAATGGACGACCAAGAGGGTGTTGAAGTTCTAAATTCTGTAATCTACACTAATATTAAAAAGAGGAAAGATTTGTATTTTTGTATGTATCGAATAAACTTAATAACTATTGGACCGATTTTGAAAATTCTTTGACCATTAGAAAGCTACATTATCGGGGGACCTATACATTATTGTTAAAGAAAGTAGAGATCCCTACGAAAACAATGTCGTTTTGTATGTAACTCAAGGTATAAATTATTGATAAAGTAAAATATGAAATTGCTATTAATATCTAGTACGTTGATGACCTAGGTTTTATTAAACGACGTTTTCTTAAAATGAAACCTAGCTAGATCGATTTATCGCCCCCGAAACCCCCAGAGTACTAAATTTCATGAAAATCGCTGGAGCCGTTTCCGAGATTCAGATTATATATAAAAGTATATTTAAATATATACACCAGAATTTCTCGTATATAGGTTCCCGTCCAAACACTTATCACTTAGGAGGTATTAAGTGGCTGTTTACACGCTACAATTTAGTTAATTACATAACCACTTATACGTGTAAACTAGGCATTACACCAAATAACTTGTTAATATAATATTTGAAAAAAAAATGACAGTTGAACCATTTACCACCTACGATCTACTTGTGTCACACAACCATTTACCACACATCTGAGAGACCCCGCAGTAACATCGATCAACGCACAGTCTAAACTAAACCGCTGATCGTAGGGACATGAAATTACGAAAACGTACTTCTTAATATTGTCGGCATCCGATAAGAACTAATTTTTGGAAATTCATCCCAATTCTGAAGATGGTTTTCTGTGAAAAAAAAACCCCTCCCCTACGTGAGAATTGGTGAGATTCGGCTTGACCTCCCTTTTCCCCCTAAACACCTCACATATACGGAGTGTACTACCAATTTTTTACAATCTACTAGTTTTCCAAAATCATGGTTGGCAACACTGCATGCCACACTGTCAGTGTCAGACCATATAAAAAAATGTCATTATTGTCATGTGTCATGTCATTGTAGCTGATGGTAGCTTGTTTGGAGATTTTGTACAGAATTCACGTTTTATAATCAAGTACCTATTTACCAAACGATGTGTCTCGTATAGATAGTCCTTAAGCTTAACACAGTTACATAGTTTGTTTGCATTTTAACCTACTCTAAATTTCAAGATGTCGTTAGAGACCGTTCCTAAAGACCTCAGAGGCTTGCGTGCTTGTTTAGTTTGTTCCTTGATAAAAGTATGTATTATTTTACGACTCTACACTCTACCGAATCCTTTTGTAACCCATAAGCCATGTAACCGGCTAAAAAATGTACATAAAAGACATATTTGAAACGGACACGTCTAAATGTTACAGACTTTCGACCAGTTCGAGTACGAGGGCTGCGACAACTGTGACGAGTTCCTGCGCATGAAAAATAACAAAGACAATGTATATGACTGCACTAGTAATAACTTTGATGGGTAAGTTTAGTAATTTATCTTGAGTGCTAGTAGAAAAAATACTTAGAGCTGGTTTTACAAGATCAGATACATATCTACTATGATACAATGGTTTTCATTAAATACAAAATACATATAGCAATGAGACTTTGTATCACAAGTTTTAAATTTCTTATCTTGGGACAAATCACACAATGCTAGGTATCTGATTCCAAACTAAGCAGAGCTTGTACTATGGAAACCAGACAACTGATAAACATACTTATATATTTCTAAATACATACATATTATAGATAAATAACACCCAGACACAGAATAAACCATCACGCTCATCACAGAAAGTTTTATCCTGGGTGGGGATCAAACCCACAACCTCTTGCGTAGCAGTTCGGATACACTTCCACCGTGCCACAGAGGCAGAAAATGTTACTCCTAAATTAATCTATGCTTGTAGTAGTAAAATGAAAAAGAATACATACTAATATATCTTTTCCTAATACCCTTTTACTACTACATGTTTCTACCACATTATATACACATAGAAAAAGAAGTTGAGTTTTTATTTATGTGACTAATATTTTATGTTACAGAATGATTGCAGTAATGAGCCCTGAAGATAGCTGGGTGTGTAAATGGCAACGAATAAGTGAGTTCTACACAATATAATGCTATTTAGGTATTTAATATCTTACTAATCCAGAGTTAGGAGATGCTGGTAAGCTGTAATATAAGTCTCCTAGTACAGCTGCCAGTCTCTCACATAGTTGTTTTAAGCCCTCAGGCTGAGAACGACAATTTCATAAAATGACAACTTCCGATAACGACAACTTCCTAAAACGTCTATTCTAAAAAAGACAACTTCTGAAAACGACATATTCCCAAAAGGACAAATTCCGAAAATGACCACTTCCGAAAACGACCACTTCCGAAAACGACCACTTCCAAAAATGACAACTTACTAAGAAGTGTCATGTTGCTCGTGTTACTATCAATAGTAATGCCGGTTAATTGATTACCGTTCTTCCTACTGCAGTTGTTACAACATCAGAAAATACGGGTATTTTTACCCGTGTTTTTCGCGCGTATGTTTGTATGTCTGTTCCATTGTTACCTTCTGTAGCCTAAATGGATTGGTTGATTTTGAATTGTGTGGTGTCATTAGAATCGTTCTCCCTCCGAAGTATCATTGGCTATGCCATGATACCGAAAAATCAAATTGACAGATTTTGGGCGTTATATTGTATGCTCCAATTTTTTTTTTCTTCCAAACCTATCAAGTGGGATATTAAAATAAAGGATTTTAAAGGTGATTTTTATTCAAAGGAGTTTATCACTAGCATTTCGAGAAAAGTAAAGTGCACTTCAGTGGAGTATGAATATAATTGTTTGTTAATTTGTAACAGAAAGTAGCCAAGTGCAAGTCGGACTCAACTATTAAGGGTTTCGTAGTAGCAAGTAATATCTGACTGGATGTAAATTTGAATTACTGTATGAATGACAAAGTTGTCATTTTAGGAAGTTGTCATTTTAAGAAGTTGTAGTTTTAGGAAGTTGTAGTTTTAGGAAGTTGTCATTTTAGGAAGTTGTCATTTTAGGAAGTTGTAATTTTAGGAAGTTGTCCTTTTAGGAAGTTATCAATGTAAAATGTTGCCATTTTAGGAAGTTATCGTTTTCGGAAGTTGTCATTTTATGAAGTTGTCGTTCTCAGCCTGAGGGGTTTTAAGAATAAATGATAAATAATTAAGTCCAATGTACATTTTTCTGTAATGTCTATGTGAGAGAGAACAAAAAAAATTATTATTAATATTAGTGTTGTGTACCAAAGAACTATAAAAAATATTAAAATGCATTTTTGCCCCAGTCTACATAATTTTGTATACAAGCAATGAACAAAAAAAAAATGGTAATCACAAAGAGCAGTTTATATGCCATAAAAGTATGGCATACTTATAATTTTATTATAATGCTTTGTGAGCAGTAGACCTTTCTTTTCAAAACTATGGTCTGCATAACAATGTGTTATTAGTATACTGTTTGTACGTATAACTAACTTTCACCCATGGACCCAACCTGGCATGGATATTAGTTGTCACAACACAATTGACTCATATGGACCAGCAGTTTAAGTGTGAAATGTAACAAACAGACAGACAGAGTGACTTTCAGGTTTATATTAATAATTATCTAAATTGCTGATACCATCTGATGTTCTGTTAAAATTAAACATTATGAAATACTTATTTTCTGTAGTAGAATCATTTGCTTTAAACTCTAGTTTCAGGTTCATATAACATTAAAATTTTAAGATTCTTCTCTTCCCTGATACTATACTTACCATAATATTTTTTATCTCATTGTATTGTATCAATTTGCAGTAATAGGGACATAGTAAGTGAACGGAACATGATCTAAAATCAGTGTTTAAATAGTTTTGGCAACAAAACTCACAGAGCTGTACAGGTAAGGAACCTGTACAGCTCTGTGGGTTTGCAAATGTGGTAATGCAGTGGATGACGTCACAAGTCATAAAACCGTATCATAATGGAGGATCGGAGCCGGAGTTCCGGAGAGCTGGTAACCCTATGGTTTCGGGTTCAAGTCCCGCCCGAGACGAAATTTTCGTCATACATTGATATGTGTAAAAATAAATATTGTCCACCTCATACATGGTGAGAATAAACAATTTTTATTTTATAACAGGTAGATTCTGCAAAGGCGTTTACGCTATTTCAGTATCGGGAAGGCTGCCAGCTGGTGTAATCAGAGAAATGAAGAGTCGTGGATATGTATACAGACCAAGAGATACAAGTCAGAGATAATTTCCCTACCTTTAATATTATATTTGTAATAACTTAATTTGAATAAAATAAATAATCTCAAATGGAAAAAGTGTATTATTAAATTGTAAATAAGTACTGATAGTATTTAATTTCAATCAGTCGTTGTCAAATAATCCTATGGCGTCTGAAATTTTTAACTTGGAGAAAAAGGGATCCTTTTCTTCTGTTTCTTTATAAAAATATCAAGAGAGACCACCATTACACGCATATAAACAGTCATTTAATAGGGCATCAACAACCTATGTCCCAAAACATTTTTGTATGAATGTAAATTAGTACTAAGTAGTTTTTGTGAGAAAGACCAACCATCCATCCTCACAAACTTAAAATCTTTACATACATTATAAAGCTGAAGAGTTTGTTTGTTTGAATGCGATAACCTCAGGAACTACGGATCCAAATTGAAAAATTATTTTACTGCTGGATAGCCTGTTTATCGAGGAAGGCTATAGGCTAACATCATGCTACAACTAATAGGAGCAGAGCAGCAATTAAAAATGTTGCAAAATCGGGGAAAAAATATGCAGACATACACACAAAATTGCCCTGGACAGCTAGTTTATAATATAAGTAGGAATAATATAGCAAAGTATTTTATTCATGTGTCTGTATTTAAACTACCTAACTCGTTTTATTTTTTTGTTCTCAGAAAACAAAGTAAATTATCAAATTTATTATTGTGTACCTTTAGTTGACACCAATGTCTACAATAGTATCTGGACAATCCACACATCAGTGTAGAATGCAATCTGTTTAGCTTGAAATTGTATCTTGTAGGCCACATTTATACTTTAATACAATAGATGCACCAGCTTTGTGGTTCTGTAAGGCTTGCTTGTGCGATAATTTGGGAATATAGGTACCTATAAAATATGAAACAAGATTGTTGGTTCAAAAATTATTCTTTCTACTAACTATACAACATAACTTAAACATACATAAAGTATAACTATACATTCTACATTTGAACTACATGCAAATGCAAGGCTATGCCTTGAATACATTCTGGAATACATTGAATTACATTTAGAATGTAAAAAATATTAACAAGCTTCACAAAAAAGAACAATGGCAACTCTGAATTAAATTGAATCAATGTCATGGTGCTTAAATTCAAGACTATTTTGATGGTAATGTTTATACTCGAATGCTTGTTTACTCCAGTACTTATTATTCCGGCATGTACTGAGCCTTGTCACACATAAAATTAATGTTCGTCAACTACCATTGTCTGTAGGAGGTGCTTTGAACTCACTCTCAGTTCCAAGTACGTCTTTCTCAATCTCTTTGAAATCTATATTTTGTTGCTTTATGGCATTCTGAAAAAAGGTATAGAAATTATGGTAAAATATTATGCAATTATAAACTCCTTTGTAAAAATATTGTAAACAAAGGAGTTTTGTGTAAGGATGACCAGACAATATTCTTATATTCACTAAACTGAGTTATAGTAAACTTCATTGATTTTATTGCAGTAAATAACAAAAAAAATATCTAAAAGCAATCTCATCCCCAATCAGTAAGTACTGATAAAGGTGGCCCAAGACTTAAGGTGCTAGAAAACTGATAAAAGAGTAGAGATAAGGGTTACCTTCACGCAATCCTGATAAACTTTAAATATTCCAGCGCATACCGAATCGTCGTGGTCCCCTTTTAGAAAGCGTTCTGAAAACCAACTATTGAAGCAATCATCGTATTTCTTCTTTAACTCTGTGCATTCCTCTCCTATGCTATTCATCTTACACCTTTATAGTTACAGATCATACGCTTCAATTTATAAAATTGTTATTACAATTAAGAAGCCAAAACTGTAATAGAAAATAAATTATATCTTGATGTCTTGCTGAACAACTAAATGACACTAATGACTGACAAATGCTGCTGACAAGGAGTTGACATTTCAGAGAAAAGGCTCAAATAAGGCTGACCTGTCGTAAAAAATATTTAATTGCAAAATTTCAGCTGAAAATATGCTTCCGTTTACGTGTTTAAAGGGTATGGTGGGTTTTTTTATGTTTAACATTAAAAAATCCACCATAACCTCTATAGGTCCACAAAAAGCGATCGCATGGTACAATAAACTACTGAAAAGGGGCATCTAAACATCTATTTGTGGCGGCACTATTGGCAACTAATTGCTCGGCCAATAATGGCAATATGTCTACAATTGTATGGCGCATGATCCAGTCTCGTAGAACGGGCTACACAACCCGGCAACAATAAAATAGAGGGCAACTGAAACAAGAACAAAATTGGCCGGTCAACATTGCGGAAAATAGATCGCTCAGCGATCGTCTGGCAACCATCAAATCAATATTGGAGAGTACTGCCATGCTGCCGGCTACGGCATTGCCGCCACAATTTGCCATAAAAAATGGCCCGTTAAGACGCCCCTAAATTGGCATCAATAAAAAACATTTATGTTTGGTACAAAAGCTGTAAAATATTTTTGTAGGTTTAGAATAAATAATAATAAAAAAAAAAAAAAAAAAATTTGAAGGAAAAATAAACATACTTAAATGTTTATTAATTTATATTTATAAATATATATTTCTAATAGTTAAATTACACCCAGACACAAACTATTGTGCTGCTCACAAAAAAGTTTATCCTGAGTGAGAATCGAACCCACAACCTTTGGCTAAGATGTTTATTAAAAGTATTAAGCCTTAAAACAAAATTTGAAAAGATATTGTGCTGATAGAAGATAAATGAAACGTAGGAATATAAATTTTATTTAAGGGGCTTGCCCCCTGCAGGCCTTCGGGATCAGCGTAACAATCCAAGTATAAAAATATATCTTTATGTAGAAGACATTAATATTGATATAGAGCCGCAGTTCGTTCGTTTATCGTAATAATTCATTGAAAAGTATCTAATCATAGTAAAGGAGTGTATTAATCGTTAGCCGATATTAATAAAGTATTCTGTGGTTTGTTAGCATAATGTTGTTTAACCGGATTGTTTTTTTTCGGGATACAGCTACTAGGTAAGTTAATATTTATTTAATCGTTCCAAATTATTTATCAACCAACGTACATATTTAAGTACTAAATAAAGATTTTGATAAATAATTATTTTTGACTACCTCTGTGGCGCTGTGGGAGTGTGTTACGCAAGAGGTCGTGGGTTCGATGACTACCCAGGATAAAACTTTGTGTGATGAGCACGATGGTTTATTCTGTGTCTGGGTGTAATTTATCTATATTAAGTATGTATTTAGAAATATATAAGTATGTTTATCAGTTGTCTGGTTTCCCTAATACAAAGTATGCTTAGTTTGGGATCAGATGACGTTGTGTGGGTTGTCCCAAGATGAGTGATCTCATGAGAGCACTCCAGAAATACCCCAGAGAGCCAGTGCCTACACTACAAATAAGCCTTTTTGACTCTTTCAACAAACTGAGATTTTTTATTTTTTATGACGAACGGTTTTTATTTGCCTATGGGTAAGCCTCCAAGTAGGCAATAAAGTTTTCTTTTATATAATTAATTACGTTAAAGTTTATTTTCTATGTAGTATTCAAGCATACTATCAATTAAAGCTATAATTTAAATTAAATTTACGTGGCTGCTAAGTAATAATAATAATAATTTATTTCTCATCACAATAAGTAGTACAATATAATACACATTTTCACAATTTGTTAAATTGTTAACAGTGTTGTGATAAGTACCACTTAAATTCGATGAGCTTGAGTCGTTTTCTTACAGAATCCCCATGGCCACTTTCTAGATCTTGGAATCATCTAGGACCAGATTACTAGTCAAAATTAATCACATGAGCCCAACTTTAATGAGCTTGCGTCATTTTCTTATAGAGTTACCATGGCCACTATCTGGATCCATCATCAGACCCTGAAACTCGTCAAGGACCAAAGCACTAGTCATTAAGTTTATCTTGTTTAATTTCGGAGTTCTTAAGGTCATCTTCTGAAGCCATCATCAGACCAGTTCAAAACATATTACTGCATTGTCACCGAAGTTACGCGAGAATACCAAATTTGAGTACAATCGGAACCCAGGAAGTGGTATTAATGTAGCTTCTAAGATTTCATATTACCTTTACATCACCCCAAAGGTAGACTGGCAAATAATGCTTTTAATATTATTATAGTGCGACAACCAATAAACAACATTCGATTAACATTTAAAGTTAGTCATGCTTGTTGTTCATTGAATGTAAAAAATATGTTTTGTTCGTCACACTATTGAGGTCAATTTATCAATCAATGAGCCTGTTTTGGTCAAATCTTATTTTACTCTACTACACCCGGTCCTCCGTCCACCTTCGTTCCTTCAATTAATAAGATGTTTTAGGAAAATTAGGAACAAAACAACTTAAAACAATGAATGTAAATGTAAAATGAATGTTCCAAATTATCAGATATTTCGACTTTATTAAAGTCGAATTAAGTGATAATTTGGAACATTCTATCTTTTGTGGAACTAAATCACCTGATTAGTTAGATTTACGTGTTTTCTCTCAAATTAATAAACTATTATAATTAAAAATAGTCACTAGTCTGCACGTCGGTACCAAAACGTAATTAATAATCATAATATTTTTTAATCTGTATCATTTATATCCTGAAAGGAGACATTCTGCTCGGGTAATGCCTTAGATCATTTAACCACATTCTCTAAAGGGCCGTCTAAACGGGCCATTTTTTACGGCAATTTGTGGCGACACTATTGGCAACTAATTGCGCGGGCAATAATGGCAATATGTCTACAATTGTATGGCGCATGATCCAGTCTCCTAAAAGGGCTACACAACCCGGCAATAATAAAATAGAGGGCGACTGAAACAACAACAAAATTGTCTGGGCAACATTGCGGAAAATAGATCGCTCAGCGATCGTCCGGCAACCATCAAATCAATATCGGAGAGTACTGCCATGTTGCCAGCCACAGCATTGCCGCCACAAATTGCCGTAAATAATGACCCGTTTAGACGCCCCTTAAGGGTAATGCACACAGTTTAACATGCTCATTTGGCACAATTTAAAATCTAGTTGTATTTCTATCGCCTAGAAAGAAACCTAAACGGCCGCGGCCGCGACCAAAGAGAATATAAAACTTTGTAATAGCTGCGTCGGGTAGTCAATATTGGTAAGGTAAGGACAAGAAAAATATCCACATTCTGGTTATCATGGAATAGAAAAAACAGGTTTTTGTGCTGTTTTTTCTGTTTGAAACCCGAAAAAACTTGGCAACACTACATCCGTTCTGTTCTGTCAGATGCATGCAGTACATGACAAATTAGACATGTAAACAATCTAACCTCAAAAGTGTATAGTAAAAGGTTATTTTTTAGTGTTACAGTGATTTCATTTTCAATTTGTTTTCACAACAATCAACAAGAATTGTTTTAGCTAGTAATAATGGGTGACATATTAAAAGATAGTCGTTTTACTAAATATCTAAACGATCCTAAGTACAGGCAAATCCCTAAGCATGAAAGAAAAGTTAAAATTGATAAACGTTTTCAGTCTATGTTCAAAGATGAAAATTTTAAAGTAAAATACTCAGTAGATAAACGTGGTAGACCTATTAATGAAACCTCCACAGAGAATTTAAGGAAATATTATGAAGTAGATGAAGAAACAGGTAGTTCTGATGAACAAGGTTCAGATAATGAAGAAACAGAAGAAGTTCAACATAAAGTTAAAATTGACGTCGGTCGATTTGTGAAACGACCTCCTAGTGATGACGAACAGGTTGAAGAAATTGTGCCCAGTGCTGAGGACAAGGAAACTAGTTTTCAAAATGATAAACTAACTCGTGGGAAACTAGATAAAAAAGTAAAATCAAGATTGATAGATCTCGATATTGATTATGCTCGTGGGGAAGGTAGGCTTATTTGTGTATAGACAACTTTATTCATTTCAGCATTTTGCAGGATAGCCTAACATGGCTGTTTTTTTTTTTTATTTGACCAATTAATCATCATTTAAGTTTGACGAACTTCAATATTATTAATAAAGTGTATTCTATAGTATTGTAAATAAATAATTGTTTTGTTTTGGCAGGAGTATTACAAACAGACAGTTCTTCGGACGAAGAAAGTAGTGATGAAGAAGAAGACAGTGAGTTGGAGCATGAATGGGGTGAGCTTGACGCCGACGCGGGGACCACTGATGAGTCAACGAAAAGGTATAGCAGTTAACTTGTTGTTTCCTGGAGTAACCTCATATGTATGAAGGTTATTGTTATACAATGATGCCTATGTCCTTCCATTATGCATATTGAAGTTGAAGAGAAGGTCATTGCACCTTTTTGTCACAACCAAAATACATGCAGACTGAACTGCAGGGAACCATTATTATTATTAGCCTATATAGTTCCACTGGAGGGCAAAGGCCTCTTTTCACCTCTCTTGGTCAAATGCCAATGAAGTAGAGTTGTTGCAGATGGTGAGATGAGTAGGACTCCTTTAAAAAGTTTGGCCTCTTACTGTCACTGATAGGCAACTGCTAGTATGTTATAAAACATGTGTCTTATTTATGTCATTTTCCAGAATCGCCATCTGTAATATGGACTGGGACAACATAAAAGCGGCAGATCTAATGGTTCTTCTCAATTCCTTTCTGCCTGCTGGAGGAGTCATCAAGAAAGTAACTGTATGTTTACATTAAGTTTTGGAACCACTTGCTCCAACTACTACCACTAGTTTCCTTTTTTTTTCTATGAAATATCTACCTAGCATATAAAAAAACTGGCAAGTGCATGTTGGGCCATACACAATGTAGGGTTCCGTAGTTGCCTATTACAATAATGCGGACTAAGAAGTGAGTATTCTGTTGTTATTGTTTCATACCTACTATTAACTTTATACTTATAAATAATGTTTAAATGGAAATTGTATGAAAATTATTGTTACTTTCACTTGGTTGGCTATTACTTGTAAAGCCTATTTAGCTATGATAGTTCTTTCTTAAAAAAAAAAAGTATTGGGCGCTATACTCCCATAATTTGTTTACATACCCGAATACAACCATTTAGCTGACGGGGGAAGGTCACCTGACTTTAACAAAAATTAGCACTTTAAATCTTAATATTTCATATATGGATCCCTAAATCGAAAAATAATCCTACCTACACTACGAAATGTCCTGTAAGACTGGCCACATGTTTTGACAGGTTCATTTGTGGTGGATACGGGAATGTGAAAGTAGTTGGCTGTACACCTACCTATCATTAATTTACGTTTGAAACTATCGTAAAAGTTAAATCAGTAAACATATAAGGTTGCTTTTTGTTTGAAATGATAGTGATGACACTTCCTCATAATAAATAGGGAAGCGGAAGGAGAAGAGGAATTTTTAATATCACTTTTTGAGGATGCAGAAGAGGAATAGTTAAAAAATGAGAAAGCTCATTATGAGTTAGTATAAACCCTAGTTTATACTATATTATGCACTATAAAGTTTCATCAGTAGTTTTTGTGTCAAAGACCAACAGACTTTCGAATTTATAATATTAGTTATTATTAGCATGATTATAATTATGTATCTTTTGAATATTTTGAGCAAGATCAATAAGTCATTTAAAGTCAAGATTTTTATTTAATTCGAATTTTATTAGTCCAGCAAAAGTTGAAATCCTCTTGGGTGATATCTCACCATGAAAACGTTACATTACAGGCGAAAGCCTGTAATGTAACGTTACAGATCCGAGCATTACATCAGTGAAAGAGGAGTGTGGATCATTATTGCGCAACTTGATACAGATTCGAGTATTACATTGGTGATGGATCAGAATCAAGCATTATAGTGTGCAAACTGTAATGAAACAATATTTTGATAAAACTTGTAACATCAATGAAAAAATTAAACGATTGCTTCGAAAATAGCATCATAAATGTTTTGTTACAGGCTCGTCAGTCAGGGAGGCAGTATTGTAATGTAATGCTCGAAATCGAATCAGTATGTTATATTACATGCGAATGCGAATTTTCATTGCAATAAGATTATCTAAAATTAAACAGAATATTTACTGTTTTGACTAACTTACTTTAATGTACTGATTTTGTTATGACTACAATTCATTTTCAGATTTATCCATCAGAGTATGGGTTGAAACGGATGAAAGAAGAAGAAGTACGAGGGCCAATAGAACTAACAAGCAATAAACTTGATGATCTATCAGATGACGGAGGCAACGAAGAAGGTTTGTTGCTGTTTTATGAATAATTTTAATAATATTGTACTACTATTATACCATTATTTACCATTTTAACTTAGCTTTCGCCCGCGTGGACGTCGTTTATAGCGATAAAAACTATCATATGTTCTTCCCTGGGACTCAAACTATCTCCATACCAGATTACATCAAAATCAATTCAGTGGTTTAAGTGTGGTAAAAGCCCGGCTACACGCTCAATTTTATTTGCACAAATTCTTGTCTGTGCAAATAAACATTATGTGCGTTAATACGGCAAAATGGTATACCGCACTAATTACTTGCACAATGCGCTAGTTTGTTTAAAATTTATTTGCACAATTGACCATGTATATGAAGACGGTACGTAAACATTTGCACCAACCGGTTTATGCAAATAAGATTGTGCATGGAGCGTGTAGGGGTCTGCTACACGCACTCGCATGCACAAACAGTTTGTGCAAAAATTGGCACAAACTTTTTGCCGGACTGTAGCCAGACTCCATTGTAACAGATAGACAAAGTTACTTTCACATTTAGTTATATTATATTTATATTATATTAGTTTGGAAATAAATTCTTTCACAATGATGCTCTAAATATCACAATTTTTGTACACTGGACGAATTAACAATAGTAATTTACTATTAACATTTTTATTGGGATGACTTTGCCTGATAAAGTAACAAATTTCGAGCGATATTATTCAGGCGCAGATTTTTCAAGTCTTCGCCATACATTTGGCATTGATTGATTGATCATGGCTGCGCATTGGCAGGCAGTTGCTCCCCCCCCCCCACATCGCACGAGCGACTTACACTGGCGTCAGGGCGTTGATGAAATCCAAAATGCCCCGTCGCGCGAGCGATTGTGTTAAGTCCAGTACACCCTTCACCCCAGAACATGATCCTGGATCCGCGATTGCATTTCATTTATGTTAGTAAGATGTAATAACTGTTTTATAAAACATTTCAGGGTCATCATACCACATGGAGAAATTGCGTCGTTATCAATTGAATAGACTGAAGTATTTTTATGCTGTTGTTGAATGCGATTCGGTTTCAACTGCCGATAAACTGTATAACGAATGTGATGGAATGGAATACGAGAGCAGTGCTACGCGCCTTGATATGAGATTCATTCCTGATGACGTCACTTTTGATGAGGTAAGGTCATCTAAGCGATAACACACATGTACACTATACAGTGGAAGTTGCAGTGCAGTTCTAATTCTTACCACAAAATAATTGTGGCTACAATTTGCAAAGATATTTGACTTATTTAATAGGTATAGTGTCATTCTGTTATGCTCTCTCATTCTCTGGTTGGTTGTTGATTTTAAAATGTTTTTTTTTTTTTTAAATTAATTAACAATTTTTTACTTTTTAGTTTTACTGGACATGTTTTTGAGTCTGTTTATTTGTATTTTTATTGAAATCTGACTACCCAAATTCATTCTGACTGAGTGACATGACTGCTGAGTACCAATGACCAATTATTAGACCCTGAACACAGTACAAATGTAAATGGCGGAGGTGCGTTACATGACTTGAGTCCCACCGTTCCACCTGCCGGCTCCATCATCAGATCCGGAAAATAGTTCAAACATCAGGAGTACTTGTCAAGACGAATTAAATGAGCCCAAGCTTTCTCGAGTTTGTTTTTTTTAGTTTCGGAGTTCCTATGGCCAACTTCCGACCCCATCATGAGATGATGGATCAGGTCTATGTACCATAATATTGCTTTGTCATCAAAGATATACATAGACTAGTGTACATATATAGACTAGTGTACCATATATCCAAATTTGAGCCCAATTGAACATCAGAAAGTGGTACTAATTTAGCTTCCAAGATTTCGTTTGTTCTCACTAGTTCGATTCATTAGTTCGACCCACACAAACTAACCAAATGTTATGTTATCCATACTTATAAATGTGAAAGTAACTCTGTCTGTCTGTCTGTTAAGCTTTCACGCTCAAACAGCTAAACCGATTTAGATGAAATTTGATATGGAGATAATTCGAGTCACGGGAAAGGACATAGGATAGTTTTTATCGCGATAACCGTTAAATAAAACCTTGTAAAGCTTCAAACAGCTAAACCGATTTAGATGAAATTTGATATGGAGATAATTCGATTCACGGGAAAGGACATAGGATAGTTTTTATCGCGATAACCGTTAAATAAAACCTTGTAAAAATACTAAATTAAACAATAATGTTTACAGGAACCCCGAGAAGTATGCACAAAACTGCCGGACTTAACGAAATATAAACCGCGTTTGTTCACAACCACTGCGCTACAGCAAGCCAAAGTTGAGCTTACATGGGATGCGACAAATCCAAACCGCACCGAAACTATCAAAAGTGCACTGGACGGGAAGATAGATGATTTGGATCTTAAAGATTATCTCGCATCGAGTAGTGAAAGTGAAGGTAATGGAATCTAAATAAATCGAATGCAATTTTTTTTTTGCTATACGTGTCGGGGCAGCTCGTCTCGATCCGTGCGAGCTTCGTTTATGTTATACATTAAGCGAACGCTCGGCCGAGCTACATGGTAGACGGAGTGGGGGGTGTTAGGTTATATTTTCGTTACGGAATTTCATGATTCGGTCGCTGCGCTCAAAGCCCGCGATAAAAGCTATGCAATAGCTTAAAAAGTAACACTACTACTACGCGACTTAACTGCTACTGCTGCTACACACAAAAAACTTGAAATTACATATAATATAACTAGCTGTCCCGGCGAACTTCGTCTCGACTCTTTTTTTTTTTTTAAATCGGGTTCAATTGTAAATCTAAACCATCCTCGAATCCCCTTGAACTCACACAAAAAAATTCATCAAAATCGCTCCAGCCGTCTAGGACGAGTTCAGTGACATACACACAAGAAATAGATATTTAGAGATGTGTTTTTACAGAGGAAAACCAACCAGAAGAAATCGACTCCGAATCAGAGAATGAGGATGATGATCCAATACAAAAATACAAGAAGTTATTGGAGGATATAGACAAGAAAGAAGACAAAAAAAACAACAAAGACATGGAAATGGAAATAACTTGGGGTATCGGCATCAAAGATAAAGCTGAAGAACTTGTAAAGAAGAAATTAAATGAAGGTATGTTGGATGGTATATGTTTGAAACAAACTATTATTTCAAATTATTTGAACTGACTTATTCATAATTAAATTTCAGAAAATAAGACGTTGACACCATTCGAAAAACTGATTCAAAAAAGGAAGGAGAAGAAAAAAGAAAAGAAATTGAAAAAGAAAGAGAAAAAGGAGCAAACTAAAGAGGATGCATCTGAATCTGAAGATAGTATGTCTGATGATATACCATCAGATGTAGACATAAATGATCCCTATTTCGCTGAAGAATTTAACAAGCCAGAATTTAAGAAACGAAAACCTAGCGCTAAGAATAAAGAACATAACAATGAACAAGTAGTTGATGAAGATGAAAAAAAGAAAAAGGCTGAGCTAGAGTTACTTTTGGATGACGATGATGGTAAGGCACACTTTAGCTTAAAGAAAATTCAAGATTCTGAAATTACTAAGAAATCCAGAAGAAAAAAGAAATTAAAAGCGAAAATGAATGAACAAAAACAAGCTCTACCAGACTTCGAAATAAATGTACACGATGAAAGATTTTCGGCGCTTTATAATTCACATCAGTACAACATCGATCCAAGTGACCCTAATTTCAAGAAAACTAAGAATATGGATAAACTTATTCAAGAGAAATTGAAGCGTAGACCAGCAGACACACCTGTTCAAGACCATCAGCCTAAGAAATCAAGGGAAGATGCCGAACTAAGTATTTTGGTTAAAAATGTTAAACGTAAAACGAAAGATGTATTGAAAAAATAAATCATATTTTACAATATCCATTCTTTATTTGACTTAATTTTATAAAAATGTATACAATAGTGATTATAAAAACGCAAAGAGGATAAAATGCATATTTAACACTTAGATTAAATTGTTTAGTTTTTTCTACTCTTCATTGTGGTCAGTAATAAAAGTATGTAGCATATATCATGTAGCTATACTGGCAATTAATGCTTTCTTTATTTCTCTGCCCAGTGCTGCACCAAGTGGCGGCGGAACGGCATTGCCCACCTAAAAAAACAATAATTTCGTTATAAAAGCTGACAAAATAATGATTTAAATAGACATGAAACTGATGTGACATGTTCTGTACCTACTTATATATGTACAAAAATTAATATGAATATATTTAAAAAAATAATCATGTTAGCAATTTTGTTGTGTGATCGACAGACATTTGGGTACTTTTATATCCCCGTGCAGTTGACCTAAATAAGTAAACAAGAGAGGGAAAAAATACCATAAATGTCTGTGCTAAAAGATAATCCTAGGTAGTATTTCCCAACTCTGTTTTAACCATAGATTTATGCGTTGGTTTAACATAACATGATAATAAGAATAACCGATACGGCAATTTGTCAATTACATCGTTAAGACAATACAATATTGGATCGGCTGTCTCTTGAACAGCTCTTACACTGTCACCGTCAATAAATAGTAGCGAGGGAAATACTTTTGAGCACATTTAGAAAATATTGTTTGATTATTCCAAGGTAAGAAACGTTACCTGTCTGTGTTTATCTTGAACTGAGCCGGCAAATACGTAGGTATCCGGGAAGCCCTGTGAACGAGCACACTCTCGCACAGATACTACGCGGTTCTGCTCTGGATGTAGTATGCGACCTTGCTTTCCCATCGGCTCAGGGTCTGTTACTGTGGTACTAAAGTATCCGTCCCAACATACACGACCTACAAAATAAATAGGAAGCCTGTAAAACATCTATATTTTGGTAGCATGTTCTGAACTGTGTATACCCTCACTTATGTATACACGTCTTAATTTCCGTCGTCAAGTAATTCGGCTACAGTATGTATTAAAAACTTTTGTGGTAAATGTCCCTGGTGTCACAATTGTGATGATTTTCTAATACTATTAATTACCTTGTAATGTGTCACTGTTTGTTTACTTGACTAGGATAAAACTTTGTGTGATTAGCACACGGTGGTTTATTCTGTGTCTGGGTGTTATTTATCTATAATATGTATGTATTTAGAAATATATAAGCATGTTTATCAGTTGTCTGGTTTCCATAGTACAAGCTCTGCTTAGTTTGGGATCAGATAGCGTTGTGCGAGTTGTCCCAAGATATTATTATTACCTCAATAAAAAAAAACAGACAAATGTAGTCCAAAGCGTAACCACGATGTTTGCTATTCAATATAAATATCGAGTAGATACAAGGAGTCGTACTAACGACCGATAAAATCCTGATAAACCTTTATAAACAGTTGCCCGCGGCTTCGCCTGTGTGGATTATTTTACCCACTTGAGAGTTGATTTTTGCTTTCAAACGCTGGAACACGTTTCTTTATTTACAACGGCAAAGAAATTTCATAGATCTAACTTAAAAACTGACGTAGTTTTAAACAAACTTGCACCCCGTATTATTCCCCAGGAGTTGATTTTCGAAAAACGCTAACAGCATTTTCTTTATTTTAAATTAAAAAGTCAAATATCTCCAATTTCTCCAAAACTAACGGAGTTTCATCCCCTTAGAGAATGAATTTGGGAAATCCTTTCTTAGCAGATGCCTACGTTATAATAACTATCTGTACCTACACCAAATTGCAGCGCAATCTGTTCAGTGGTTTGAACTAGGTATGTGTTAATCGACCAGTCAGTCAGTAACGATTGCCTTATAATGAATGGTATACCTATAAGGCAATCGATACTGGCTGAGAGGTTAAATATTATGAGCCAAATACGAAATTCCACAGATCTAACTTCCAAACTGAAGGAGTTTCATACAAAATTTCAGCCCCTACTTTACCCCATTAAGGGTTGATTTCCCAAAACAGCTGAAACACGTGTTTCTTTATTTTAAATTCCGCTCGCAGCTTCGGCCGCTATATGTTTCACACCTTTAGTTTAAAGATTTGCTTTGGATATTAGCGGATGCCTAGGTACATTATAACAACTATCTGTGTACCAAATTTCAACCCATTTAATTCAGGGGTGTGAGCTGTGTGTTGATATATCAGTCAATCATGGCTTCCTAATAAGCTTCAAATGATGCATTATTTTAGAACAAATTAGATAAAATAGGTCATAGTGACTCAACCTTAAAAGCTAGACAATGCTATCGTACTTTTTTTAGAACTTTATAAGAGGAACAATTTCGTCATACATGAACGCGCACGCAACGCTCAAAAATGGAATTAATTTTCCCCGTTTTTGCAACATTTTTCATTGATACTCAGCTCCTATTGGTCCTAGCGTGATGTTAAATACCCTATAGACTTTTTCGATAAATGGGCTATCCAACAAAAACATTTTTTCAATTTGAACCAATAGTTCCTTAGATTATCGCGTCCAACCAAACAGACACTTCAGTTGTATAATATTAGTACATAGAGATTACATAGATACTATCTTTGCAAATGTGTAAAAATCGCGAAGATTTAAAAATAATAATTGGCACTTCTATTAAAATACGCAATCGATTTATGATTGAATCCGTGACGCGCATATCTCGAAAACTAGGTATTTGAATGTTTTTTGGCCCCCTTCAGTATCCTCTATCATGCATAACTAATACTACTTATTGCTTTTTAGGGTTCCGTAGCCAAAATGGCCAAAACTAAACGTCTTTCTATCTAAATACTTTCAACTAAAATTATTTTCGTCGTGATCGGATATATCTATCTTTGAGTTATTGCCAAATAACTGCTCTTCACAACAAAAGGGCGTAAGCGCCGTACACATACACTCTTCTGCTTGTGCATTTTTTCATATCGTAGTGCGTTTATTTGTTAAGGTAAGGTAAGTTAAAAGGTAATATAACTAGTCATTACACTTTAAAATAATCAATATTGAATAAAAATAGATGACTTGCAAGTGCATGACCTACTAAGCAAACACTGCATACTATATAAAATATGCATAAGGTGATATACGAGGGGAGGTCCAAAAGTTCGTGGAATGGAGGGGATGGAGTGGGGATAGGGATGCTTGCTTAGTGTCATACTAATTGTGGACTCATCATTAGTATATAAGCTGAGTTTCAGCCTAATTGCGTCATTCGTTTACGAATACTCGCCTGATAAACAAGTCAATCCGGAAGAACATTAAAACTATGGAGAAAATTGAACACCGTGCTGTAATAAAATTCCTTACCAAGCAAGGAAAGACCGCTCAAACCATTTTGAATGAAATGGGAACCGTTTATGGGGACCAGTGCCCTAGTAAATCAATGATTTACAAGTGGCATGGTCTTTTTAAACATGGTCGGGAGTCGATTGAAGACGACCCTCGCTCAGGAAGGCCAGTTGAGGCCACCACATCAAACATCATCGAAAAAGTGGAGAAAATTGTACTGGAAGATACCCGTTTAAAGAAAAAACAGATATCTGCATTAGTTGGAGTATCAGATACCACCATTTTGCGAATCCTACATGACCATCTGGGTATGACAAAAGTCAGTGCAAGATGGGTACCGAGAATGCTCACACCGATTCAGAAGCAGCAACGCGTCGATGCTTCAAAACAATTTTTGAAGTTGTGTGGTGACGAGCCTGCACAGATTTTGGAGCGAATTGTTACCGGAGATGAAACATGGGTTCATCACTTTGAGCCTGAGTCCAAACAAGAGTCCATGCAATGGCACAAAAAGGGGACACCACCGCCAAAGAAGTTCAAAGTGTCGGAGTCGGCTGGAAAGTTGATGTTACTGTTTTTTGGGATTGTGAAGGGATTCTACTAATTGATTATAAAGAAAAGGGAAGGACCATAACAGGAGAATACTACGCAACGATTCTAGAAAAATTAAAGGAGTCCATCAAGGAAAAACGTCGAGGAAAACTGACCAAAGGTGTTTTGCTTTTGCAAGACAACGCACCGGTTCACAAGAGCAGAGTTGCAATGGCTGCTCTGCACACACATGGCTTCGAATCGCTAGTCCACCCACCCTACAGTCCAGATCTGGCCCCAAGTGATTTTTATTTGTTCCCTAATTTAAAAAAAGACCTAAGGGGAAGGAAATTTTCCGACGACAATGAAGTAAAGGAGGCAATTTTGGCTCATTTTGCGGCAAAAGATAAAAAATATTTTTACGACGGTTTAGAAAAATTAATTCATAGATCTAATAAATGTATTCAACTTCAGGGTGATTATATTGAAAAGGAAAAATAGTTTTGTTGTTTCATTTTATTTCAAACCCTTCCATTCCACGAACTTTTGGACCTCCCCTCGTACATTAGAGTTCAAAAATACATACACCATAAAAGGTAAAATACATGTCTAAAGTTTGGATAGATACAATTTCAAAGATTGAAAAGATGAACTGAAAATATCGATTTCGTTACAACCATTGTTATAAGCTGAACACATACGGTATAACGGTGAGTGCTGAGTGTAATTAGTGCGACAGTATGGTAAGTTAAATGTCTTATTGTTATGAATAGGGCTGTCTGGACGGGGTACAGATAAATTCAACTTCTCAAGTAGGGATGGAATATCTAGTTTGCCTGTGACTAATTTGCTTAGATAAACAATATCGGCAATGTTTCGTCTATGTTCTAATGAGAGGAGTTTGAAGTGCTTTAGTCTGGAATCATAAGACAGTCAGTTCACAAAGATTTATGTGAATATGATAGATGGTACCAAAAACAGTTTTTAAATTTAATAAATCACTTTTCATACTTGACCCTATTCATTGCCTCGAACAGGAGCAAGTATACTTCGCGCAAACGTCTATGCCACTGTCCACTTACGCGAAGAGACATGTACGCGTCTCATCGCCTAAATGGATTCGTGTAAATGTCTTTGCACGCAAATGTCGTTTCCAGTAGTAATAGGCACCTATAAAAAAAACTTACCATATAGTCCCGCCCAGTTATTATGTCTGTTGCCAGTATGTGGCAAACACCAGGGTATGAGAGTGTTCTCTTGTTTATCAGCCGGTGAGCAAGTGCCGCCCGCGGCGCACGCGCACACGCCGCGAAGGGCACCGCTTGAAGAGCGACCGCTCCTCTTGTCGTCGTAACGGTATTGTAGCACCTGAGTTTATAGGAATAAGGTTAAATTTTGCATAAACTATTATTAGCACTTCTAGATGCGAAACCTACACATATAAAAAACAGCATTTATTCTTCTTAATTACTTTTTGGCATAGCATAATATAACATAGAACTGCATGTTATATTAACTCGCCAATTATTATCAAACAGGGGTGATTAGCATGGTCATGAGTTTTTATTGCAAAGTTCTTTTATAACAGCTTTACTCTTGCGAAAAATTTTGTCTGACGTTCATAAGCGTTGCATTTTATAACCTAAGTGAATAAAGTACTGTGACTTTATTTGAGTTTTTACAGCGTGCTATTGATGTATAAAGGTTCATTTCCGTGCATCGCGGCCGCGCGCGTCTGTCGCAGACCTTGGAAACGGCACTATACATTTTCATTCACTAGACTATTGTCGCATCAGCCGCGCGCGTCAAACGCAGACGATCGGCCGCGCGCGTCAGCCACACCCGATCGATCGAGCGCGGCTGCGATCGGCCGCGATGCACGGAAATAAACCTTTAACTACATTACTGTAAAGTTTTCGCTCAGTAGTTTATATGTGAAAGAGCTACAAGCATCCATCCGTCCTCACAAACTTTCGGGTTTATAATATTAGTAGGATTTTACCTTGCACTTGGTTCCATTTAAGAGGGCGACGGAGATATTAGGCAGATCTCTCCAATCCGATCCAGGCGTCGTTGGTATTCTACATATTCTGGCTTGGATAAGCGGTGCCATGTTTTTACAAATATGATCACGTAGCTTCGCATTCTCGTCTTTACTTCTTACTAACCGTTGGAAGTGACTCTCCGGCATTGAGCCATAGTCGATTTCTATTTTGTTGGCTCCGTTACTGATCTGTGGTAGATCACTCATTGCGTCTCGAATAGTGCATGTTCGGCGAGGTGCAGACTCGTCCCAACGAATATTCGTAACGAAACGTTTGCCATCTATCGTCGTAGTCAAAGAACAAGCGCGCCTACTGAATACATGTGTAGGTTCAGGGTACAAAGGCAAGCTATACCCCGGGGCTGCCGCCAAAATGATAAGCCTTCTTCTAGTCTGCGGTACACCATAATTACCAGCTTGAAGAATCCCAAAAGTGCACTGATATCCCATATCCAGCAATGCCTTCAGAGTCAGTTTCAAAACCATACCTTTTTTGAATGCCACGAAGTTTCTAACGTTTTCCAGTATAAAATATTTCGGACGATAATAATCGCAGTAAGATAAGTATGAGGCAACTAAGGAGTTTTTAAAGTTGGAATATTCTCTGGAGTTGAATCTATTCATGCCAGAGAAACCTTGGCAGGGTGGTCCGCCACAAAGCAGTTCCACCTCGCCTTGCATTGGAAGTCTTAATCCTCCAGCGCTGTGGGTAGATCCAGACATAACATCCTTAAGTAGCGCGTTGCAATCTTCATTAAACACTGTACAGTTTTTATTATTCAGAGCGTACGCATGAGCGGCTGCTTCAAGGTTTTCAATAGCCCATCTACATTCAGCGATGCCAGCGCTATGCATGCCTTCCGACAACCCACCACATCCAGCAAACACATCCAAAGTCCTTAAAGGCCTAACTGCAACATCCAACTTCACATCCGTTACATCCACGGGTTTACTTGATTTTCCTTTGCCTTTACCTTTATCTTTGCCCCTATCTGTACGGCCGACACTTGTAGCTTCGTGTGGTATATCTATTATTTGCCCTGCAGTTTTATCAAAGGCCATTCTGAAGTAAAATCTACTCGGATCTTTCTCTAACCACTCGTGGAGAGTAGTTGATTGTGGAATGTTTTGCTCATATATTAAATGGCATGGCCCTACAACTTCAGAAAATGAAATGTCACGTATTTCATCACTCCAGTATACGATGTTGACGTCTTCGTGCTGTGGGAATCGACTCGATGTATTTTCAGGCCTATACATAACATTTACTTTTATATAAATATCTTGTGGAACTATTAGAGGGCCAGCGCCCACTGCAGTGATTGCTGCAATGTACCCAATACAGAATGGCTCACCAGTGTCAACATTTGATCCACGCAAATTATTATCACTTTTTCTATAATATTCAGGATATACATCCTCATCAACATTGTCGGACTTAGGCTTCGAATTATTGGCAGATGCAAAATTATTTTTTAATTTAAATGTACCTGGTTTAAGAAATACACCACAACCTTTCTTATAATCGTAATTTTGCCACCTAATCAAAGACCACTCAGTCCTGTTTGATTCCGATACTAAGCTAGATTTTTCCATCAATTTCCCAGAAACCTTAGGTATGTTATTAGCATCACGTTTTGTTTTTCGTTCACAGGATGGACAAAATCGATGTATTCTCAACTGGTTTGGGCAAATCGGATCTTTGGGTACATCCTCGAACCGTGCAGTAAATCTTTCGTAATATTTATTGTAGAAATAAGTTTTGCCATCATCCTCAAAGTGCTTATCATCTACTTCTTTTCCTCCAAGTTTAAACCAGTCAGTTGGAATTTCTCCTTTTTCAACGTGGGCTTTTCTTAATATTGATGAGAGAGGAGCACCATGACAACATCTATCTCCTAAAAATACTTCGCGAGGATCGCCTACTTCACCCAAAACTGTGTCCGATGATCTTATGAATACCTCAGCATGGAAGTAACCACCTTTCGAGTTGATAGTTTCTTTCCACATGTACACTACCCTAGCAACAAGAGCAGGAATGTTTGGCTGAGATGTTTCTACCATTACAAAATCTCCATTACAGAGCTCAGCACCATCAATTTCAACCTTTTCGTAATAAATCTTAGTAGTGTCTGCTTTAACTGGTTCACCGATCCATTTAATATTTCTATTGTTAGATCCATTTAACTTAACAGGCACTGTTTCTTCGATCTTGTCTTGTTGTTTCTTGTTGACCATTTGTTGGTATTCGTCTTCGTCATCAGGTTCAGAATCTTCAGCCTGTTCTACGGCCATGTTTGGACAAAATCTTCGAACGCAAGCCTTTTTGGTGCGACCATGTCCTCCGAACTTGGCCATTGCGCGACAAGCATTACATTCACCACAATCAGGCAGTTGACAAGCTTCACATATGCCACATCTTTTCCTTCTCAAAACTAACTCATGATTTGTTTTGTCTAACTGGTTTGTAAAGAAACTTTCGAAAGTTTTCCGAACTAGAGGCGTTGTGGTAGCTTTAGTCCAAGCTTTTTTGTCAATTTTTTTATAGTCTATTTTTGTACGATATTTACGTTTGCCAAATTTAATCCCCATTAATTTTATTAGCTCTCTTATACAAGGTAAAGTAATTAATGGTTCGTCATCTTCGTCAGCTTCTAAGCTAAGAACTTGATCACATACAAACTGTGCATGCTTGTGAAGCATTTCTTCAGTCATTTTCATATCATTAAGTTCTGGAATGGAAGCTTCGCGAATAACCTCCAACAAATCCTCGTACGATGGTAGAAGATAATGATATTCTTCTAAGTATTCAACAACTACTTTACTTAACCATATTTTCTCGTAAAGATTGTTCATGAGTGGTGTATATTGTTCACTTGGTTTGAGTAAGTTATATTCACCAAATTCTGTGGATAGTGTGATACAATTCCTGTCGCCACCATCAAAGCCATGTATGTACCTGGTGGAGAAAGTAGTCTATTGTGAATTGGTTCCTTTTATTTTAATTAAACACACAGTGCACTGGGCAGCAAGGTCTTAATCACACTACACAGAGCAGTGCACGCCATATAGGTGTGGAGAACAAGGTGTTACATCCATTCAACAAGGAAGGAGCCTCTGATCAGGCGAAGTGATAGTCTTACAGAACCGTATAAGTTCCTCGAGGACACGGTAGAGGTGAAATCGTATCATATGGAGGAGAAATTGGACTTTGAGGGATATGTCTCGAACTGAGACGAATTATTCGCTTACGCGAATTCGTTTAACATAATGTACCGACCTATAGTACCCGTTGAATCAGACATTTACTTTTAAAAAATATATTAAAAAAAAAAAAACTTTTATTTTGTGGCTGCGATTCACTATCTGTGTATTACGGAAATGGCCAACGTGCTTTTACTAATCTACAAATCATACTAATACAATCACCTTTATGGCGCCGTCAACTTGTCGTGTCGGAGCCTTAAATCTTTACATAGCATAAAACAAAGTCATGTCAGAAATTTCTTAGATCTTCTAAATTAAGCAATAGATTTTGATGAAGGTGGCTTACATGTATCAAATTAACCCAAACAATGTCCCACTGCTGGGTACGGGTCTCCCCAGTAGAACCTATTTATTATAGACCCTAGGGGTAATTGCCATAATCGCCACACTTGGCAAGCGGGTTGACGATCGTAAGAGTTTATTTTTACTATGATGCCCTTGGGAGTTCGTGATTTTTTAGCGACGCCGAAGTACTTTTTAGCTAGAGCAGGAAGAGGCGGGGCCTCTTCTGCTCTAGCCAAAAAATACTTACCAGTAAGAGTTTATTTTTACTATGATGCCCTTGGGAGTTTGTGATTTTTTAGCGACGCCGAAGTACTTTTTAGCTAGAGCAGGAAGAGGCGGGGCCCCTTTCTGCTCTAGCCAAAAAATACTTACCAGTATGTAAATCTAGCCCAGTGACAAGCTACCAAAAAATAACTTTAATTAACATATATTTTTTATAATAGCAAAAACAAAATATATAAAGTAAATCCAAAATAAGCACAGAGATGTTGAGAACAAGGAGAACTATTGAGAGAGATATTGGTTGACTACTAATGAGAAGAATGTGGTTGCTTTTCTGAGCATAGCTTCTCAGAACGGGGCTCATGTTTGGTTGGTCGGCATGCACGCGGCGCTTACATAACTCGGTCACATTGATTCGCGACAACGGACTGTGCGTCGCACAACGGGGCGGCGCAACTGTTTGTTAACCCTGGTATTGATAGTGAGCAAACTTCATCTAAAGTCTGGGCCGGCGGCTAGTAGGTATCTAATTTATCAATAAGCTTACCATTCAATGATGGGTCCTACATCTTTAACTGGGACAGATTCTTCATCAATCTCTACATTGTCAGAACAAATAGATTTCAAATATCCTGACATATAAATGCGCACATCGTTTTCCACCAAACCACCATCAATGGGGCAGAGATGTCCTTGCTCATCAAATATAGAAAAACTAGTTATATTAGTTTGTGGTCTCTCCATTATATCTCCTTCATCACCTTAAATGTTAATATAATGGTTATGTAATTCATATTTCAAAATTACCCTCAACATTTATTTGAGTCAGAATAAAGTCCTGTAAATGGAGTCCACATCCACACTATGAATAGACTCATGGGGGTACCCAAATATCCAGATTTTAAGATGGAAATCTCCCCCTCCCACTGAAATTCTCGCCATTGATATGAACCACTAACACTTACTTGACCAATGTTAAATCAAAATTAACTTCCCCGGCCCAAAATCATCATGGGTATGCCCATGAATATCAACATCAAATGTCTCATCTTGGTCTTTAGTAGGTATTAATAGTGTAGACTCCAAATAATACTACAGCAGAATGAACGTAACATGAATGGATTCCACTTTTTGCCAACTTCAATGCATTGCAATGCAGATGCATTATTTAGTAGTAGTAAATGGTGACAGGAAGTGAGGAGCGGAGGCGGTAATCAAACCAAGAGAATTAGTGATGCGAGTATGCATTACATTGTCATAATTAGTATTACTAACTAATGTTTTTTGTATTTTTTTTCGTAAAGAAATTGTTTTTCAACCATTTTTTTTTACTAACATTTAAACTTTCGCGTTGCATGATTATAACTATTTATTATATTAGTATTTACAGTAACTGTTCAAAATTTAAACTTTTATGAACTCATATTTATAGTATTTTTATATTGTTATAATTATTCATATAATTAATTGTTTTTTTAATTTTAGGGTCGCATCTATAGAGATGACCCTAAAATTAAAAAACAATATAAACAATTCATATCACTTTTGAGCATGTCATAGGACATGCTCAAAAGTAATAAGAATCTAACTTCAATCCAGTCAAGATATGTTAATCCAACTGTATCGTTATGCATGCAAAAGTGTTTTAATTTTAATATATTTGTTGTTATTGTATAAGACAAAAGGAGTTTGATATTTTATGAAATTAAAATGTCCCAAACCTGAAGCTAGGACAAGCTTCTCATTAGTCAAAGCTATGTATTCTTCTACAGCATCTTGTGGATGTCCTTGATAATATATTAAATCTGAATTGTTCAAAAATTGTCCACATATGTCACATTTTTCAGTATCAGGATTTGTTGCTGTATGCTTAGGATTTAGTTCTACATTATTGTTTTCACATTTGTTTCCGTTTTTATTGTCCGGATCACTGCTTTGAGTGTTACTGTTCTCTGATTTACTAAGATTAGTTTGAATGTTATCCATAACATCTTCAGTGTCATTTTCTGTAATTGATTGACTCTTTATATCATTTGTAGTGGAGTCAGCTCTGTCTTCAATAGGATTCTTAACATCATTGTTGCTGTTACTCAGCTCCTCAGTTTCCTCATCATCATACTTCAATTTTTTCTGCAATTATACAAGTTGGTATAATTAATTATTATTATAAATTATTATCGTTTATTTAGAGTAACTTTGACTCAATTTGTTATTAATTACATGTTACTTAAAACTATGTTAGTAGCTAATCTAGACAAAAATTATAACAATATTATGTGCCTACACAAATTCAAAAACCATGATTTTGACTTTTCTTTGCAATATACACAAGCCCATGACTTTCAGCATACTTCTCACATGGCTAAAAGTTTTTTCAGGCCGCAGTCAGTATCAGTAATGATGTCTCTAATAGCACTCATAGGATTAAGTTAAATGACCTATGTATTAAGTACAGAAATTATCAAAATTGGTCATCACATTTCATTTCTATAAGTGTACAAACATACATTTTAAAGACATTACTACACTCGTTTGTGCCACCTGTAAATAGAAAAACCTCCAACTTAGTAATTGTAAGACAAAAAAAAAATCTTAATGTCCAAACGATTAATAAAATTTTGATACTTCTCTACACTTAAATAAGAATATCAATCTGTAAGAACACTGTGGTGACATATAATTCATTCGCTACACGTTTAATATTTACTTAAAATAGCTACAAGTACTCCAAAAATATGAACAATAACTTACAGGATGTGTCACATGTCCTTCTGGACTTCTATTCCTTTTTGATGAGAACATGCTGGTTATTTTCAACTGATTTCCACTATTAGGTGACTTTAACTGATTTCCATTGCGTGGTGACCTTCGTCTGGATCTTGAAACAATAATATAAACATAGTAATAACCAATAAAATTATAGCTATGAATTAATTACTTACTAAATTCTGGCTATCTATCGATCATAATATGAACGGAACGGATTACTTACGACAGGGAAGGAGATTTTGTATTAGTTTTAACAGTTTCTGGAGAATCCTTTTTCGAATTAGAGTTGTGTTTACCATTCTTAACCGGCATCTTGCAAAACACAATTGAACACTTTTACCTGTAGAAGTCTAAAATTTAGTACATAGATACCATGATTCCAACTAATGCCTTTATTTGCGTACTATCTTAATATTATTAGCAAGTAAGTAAAGAAAGAAAAATAAACATGAACTATTATCATCTATCGCAACTATTCGCAACCGAACATTTACAGCAGAAATTGGCGCGAAAATTGACAATTAATTGACAATCTGACAAAAATGTCAGCTGTCTGACGACAACAAACCAAAGACTATGTAATAGGTTTATAAAATTTTATAGGGTTTTTGTTTTAAAATAAAAATATAAAAAATATAGTCATTGTTTGTCGGTCGGTTTGCAGGCTACCTTTTTCATTCTCTCCCTTAAATTGATAGCAAGTTTGATTATTAACCACTATTAAATTAAAGCTGTAAAACATCCAGTACGTTTATAAATTTAAACTGTAGCATAAAATTGTAGAGTAGTATCTCGAAATCGACCAATGGCATTAGAAAGCCAGTGAGCACTATTACGAAGTTGGCTTCTCATTGCCAACGATCCATCCAACCAACCGACGTTACAGACGCATATGTCGCAGTGAAATAGCATAACATGGCTTTAAACATGCTTATGGCGGCGCCGTGTCGACATTTTTTACCATTTAGATGAATTTCAATCACTGCCCTCTATTAATATAGACATTATAGTCACTATACATACTATTTGTAGCACTCGTCAGGTGACACAGATTCCGCGGACATCAGTTTTCATCAACACCTCAACAGTGACGTAGCGTGGGTATTCGCAACCAGGACCTGATCGGAAATTCACCACCCTTGCCCGTAATTTTTATTATTTGGTTTTTTTAATACATAAGAAGTACTCAGATAAAGGCAAGTGCCTGGGTTATACACAGAGGTGGTGCAATCAATGGCTCTATATGGCACACCCGTGTAGTCGACGTTTCTGACAACTCAGAACTGAAAGCTCCACTTAGGAAGACGCCAGTGGACCACGGCGGTCAGGGCCATATGTTGGCACACCCCCGTGGAATTTGAAGGCGGAAGTTTTCGCCGAAATATATCAACTGATGGCGGCTTTGCGAACAGGGGGTTCACTGCCTGTACGCGCTTGGCGCGGTGAGGTGCACGGCTATGGCCCGGTGATGGAGCCGGCCGGAGGCTTCACTGCCAGGTGTACTAACTGTGGAGGTGCGACTGTGGTGAAGACTCGGCGCAGCACACTCTGGCAGTATTGTCTAGTTTGGGGAGCTCTCGTTGCAATGTTTCTGGTCATGGTCGAGAACAAGGGCTCGTGGAGTGCGGTCGCATGACGTCTTCACAGAAGGAGACTGCTATGTGTGGCTGCTGGCGGGCGAACCGGGTCACCTTCCCCGCCCGCGATCTTCCGTGGCGCATCGCCCCGTGTTTATCTATCTTAGTGGGTGCACCCCACACTGCCCCCACCGTTTTCCCCATTCTGGTGGTTCATTTGTGGAGAGCCGACGTGTGATAATTTTGAATTTAATAATACTATTTTATTTATTGATTTATTGCCTAGACATCGGTACCTCTCCTATTATCTAGTAGAGATGGCCCTAAGCGATATTTGTATAGCGCCATCATGCTTTTACACTGAAAAGTGGAATACTGATTAGAAAACTTCAAAAAGAACATAAATATTTAAAAAAAAAACATAGGGGCAAAATGTCTTCTGATATTTCACAAACACTCGCGTCTGTAAAGAAAGTGACTCAAAGAAAACCTAGACAACCAGAGTTCGAGGTTACAAAAGCTTTAAAATTATTGTCTAAAGAATTTAATAAAAAAATTAGGACTGATTGAGATATGATTTGGTCCAAAAATTATCACACAATATTTCAAATATTAAGTCTTAGCTTGCCAAAGTGTCTCAAACAACGTCAATTATATTATAAAAAAAGAGCATAACACTTTTCGCTTAGATCATGTAGCTTTGGAAAAAATATGAGCAAATTGACGTTCAAGCAGCACTAATAAAGGAAGTAACATTAATCCAAAAATCCTTACAATTTACTATGTATTCGCTAGACGAACTGAAAACTCAAGATAACTCTATCTGTCATCAAACTGGTAGCACTGAGATCTTAAAACGTTGTTACTAGTTTGGAAGTTAAGATAGACTCGATGGAGTAACAGGCGCGTCAATGCAATCTGGAATTCTGAGTACCACATGCGCACGCAGGTAACAATAAGCCGAAAAATATAAAAGTGAATCTGTGTCCCCGTGTATTAAGAGACATAAGAGAACTTATTAAGCCCCTTTAGGTTATCAAAGGGCCTCAATACAGATCAGTAAGGCTCCTCGCATTATAGGCTATACAACAGGAAGGCTATAGGCTATACAACATCACCCTACGACCAATAGGAGCGAAGCAGCAATGACAAATGTTGCAAAAACTAGGAAAATTTGCGCAGACGAAGTTGCGCGGGACAGCTAGTATCTTATAAGATACTAACTGTCCCGCGCGACTTCATCTGCGTAGTGCGTGCGTCTTGCGTATACGCACGAACATTTACCATTACAAAAAAAAAAGAATTATTTCGAGAAGTTCGTGACGCTGCGAGAAAACTTAACTTCAAATATGTCTGGGTTAAACATGCCACTGTCCTTGTACGTGAAGCTGACGGTGACAGTCAGTCGCCATTCGCTCCAAACAGGTCTGGTCATTGACAAAATGAAGCTTAATCCATGGCGAACCAGCAATATCATTAGTTTTATTATTTTTATATTAGTCTTTATTTTCTATAAACTTATTATAATTTTAGTTATGTTTATTCTCTGTAATTTACACTATATGCTATTTGTTAAATTGTTTTCAAACTATTATAAAATATTATTTTAGGTCAATGTCACTATATACAGTTCAAGATATATATTTATGACACAAAACGAAAATTTTATAAAGTAATTGATCTAGTGTGTGTGGCTATGTTTGTATTTACCTACTTTACGACTAAACAGATATTTTATACGGAATAATATGCTTTGGACTCGGACTTCGAGTTACTTGGTACCAAAATTTATCTACTACAAAGCAAATTATGAGCTAATAATCGAGGAACTCACTATTGTCAATCAATTGTAGGAGTTACTTTATGAGTTATCGGCCGAGGATTGCCTTAATATTTTTATGAATTAATCTCTAACGTAGGTAATCAGAAATTATACCATCATTATTTAAGCAACTTAATTAAACAAATTTCCGATTTTGTTTTCAAAACCGCTTATTCATACCTTCAAACAAACAATAAATTCAAGGGATAACTGAAAAGATAATAAAAATATACATGATTACGATCAATTTTCTTACCTACGTCGAAAGTTTGATATTGAGTGTAGAGAACATATATTCAATACATGAAATCTGTTGAGTAAAATGTTAAAAAGAATGTAAAGTACCGTGGAGATAAGGTTCAAACCGAAAAGACTACAGTAGTATTCCATCTTCAATGACGTATAATAATCACATGTCCAGTAACACAATTGAGATCTGCAATATTTTCATGGATTTCTTTCAATCAGTTTATGAGTTTTCCACACTTAAAACAAGTACGTGTTCACCGCCAATTAACTACCCAGAAAGTTGCTCTCTTCTTTCTAGTATAATTTTAACAATGAGCAAGTTCTGAAAGCTTTGAAATCTTTGAATTGCACCAAAGGTTCTGGGCTGGACTATTTACCATATTTTTTTTAAACAAACGGCAGAATGCATTTATATTCCTCTCTGTGTTATCTGTCTAGAGGGACTTTCCCAGGAGTATAGAAGAGGGCCCATGTTACACCTGTACACAAGTCGCTACTGTAAGCAGGATGTAGACAGCTACCGACCAATACCTATTTTGCCTTCCTTGTCGAAGCCTTTTGAGAAACTTGTGCATAACGCAATTTATACATATTAACTGTTATTTATTCCAAATAAATAAATATTTTCATTATATGTAAGAAGTTGTTTTTACTATTTTTTTTGTTTAAATCTCACTCTCACTTTTAAAAAATCTATTAATAAAATCGTGGCACTTGCCGCCGCCCACTTTCACCTCATTTTGTATGTCACCCGGGGTGAAGTCCTCTCTGGGACCCCCAAGCTACGCTAGTGCACCTCGATATTTTGTCCGTGGCATATGACAAATTGTCGCGGCAAATTGTAAATGGCGATAATTGTATAGTAGCGTTAACCAAAATGGAGGCAACTTACAGTCTATCGCCTTAACCGCTCGTTCGCTTGACATCGCAAAAAGAAATGTCTACTTTGCACCGCCTCGCGCCGCCACTTGACGCAAGTCGCCCCGGTGCATTAAAAATTTAATTTACGACTTAACAACGGGACGCACTACACAACTAGTAATTGTTCTGGGTAGCTATTGAGATAAGGAGTACAGTTATATTATTTTTTGTTACTTATCTTGCTTGAATAATAAATATGATACGTCGAAAGTCGAGATACAACCAAAATTTCGCGGATTTAGTTACTAATTTGAGTTTTACGTCTAAATAAGATCTTTAAGAGTATAATTTTTGCACATATTATCAAAGAAAAATAGTTATTTGTTTTATTTAATTAAAAATAACAACCTTTTATTAAGAAAAAAAAATAAAAAAAATTAAAGAATCGGGTCTCGAAAACATGCGTGTTCCGAAATTTACCCGTGAATCTACAGGTAAATTCAAAGCTAATTTACATAAAAGTTATAATACCTAGAACAAAAATAAGACCACCAATGTAAAGATAATTTTATTAGTAATATTAATAATATAAAGTTTTCTTGCATACCTGTGTAAATTTTATCACAATTTACAAATAAAAAAAAGACAGCGGATTTTTTACATTTATTGAAGGTGTATTATATTGGCCTATTCTAACACACATGAATAATTTTCACTTACTTTAAATCATGAAATCCTTTATTCATTACATTACATTTACAAAAAGCACAACATCTATAGTAAGTTAAAACAATTTCTTAGGTAAATTATTGAAACAAAAAACGCAAAACATGTTACATTTAACGTTTGTAAACCCAAAGTCAAACAAACATGGCGGCCGATTGCCGAGTTAGTAGCTAGGGTTGTCAATAATGAATGAAATTGTATAACACCGAGTTGAGTATAGCATATTGATATTAAAAAAGACATTTAGAATAAAGTCCTATGTTGCGAGGACTTTTACATACATATAATTAACGAACATAATGTACGGGTGTACATTGTGTCCGTAGATCACACAAATATTTGTCATGAGTTGGAATTGAACCTACATCGATTTTCGTCGCAATCGGTTGTTCCGGTTGTACTCCTACTATGCTATTGAGGCCGAAATATTAACAAAAAAAAATTGTAAATATTAGAACAATTGATTGTTATTAATTAATTATTATTACGATATTTTTCTTACAAGCTTTTATTTAATATTAGTATGTTCGGAAATCTTACAAGGAAGGTTTGATCCATTTCTCATGGTCGTTTAAGAAGTCGGTGACAATGCAAATATTTTTGTACCATCGAGCATATGATGATAGAGCCAGAAGAGGTGGCCACAAGGTCATATAATGAAACAACATAATTCCATCGAGTTAGGGCTCATTCAATTTGTCTTGACGAGTGCTCTGGTCATTTTCATACCGAATCTGCCACGACTGTAACTGGGGTGCAGGTGGTGTCGTTGGAGTACCAGCTACTAGCCGGCAGGCCGTACGCTCCGGCGACTGCTTTTTCCTATTTTAGAAAATCCTTGTTAGAACACCAATAATGTTCAGAGGAGGTTTGTAAGACATTGATAGAATATTAACAAATACATTACCGAGCCCGTTTGAGAGGAGGAGCATCAGGCAAAAGCGTCCAAGAAAGTTGTTTGACCCGCTAGCGCGACACCTAGTTCCTTCTGCGCTGCGGGGCATATTTTTTTTTTTTTTTTTTTGTTGCCTCGTTAGCTTTCCTTAAGAGGGAAAGTTCCTCTTTATAAGACCTAAAAATAAAAAAATAAATGGTTATCAAAATTATGTTGGCGGTAGCTCATCAAGCGGACTTAAAAAAACCCCTATTTACAAAATCGAGCAGATTTTTTTTCCCCATTGAGCATCTAACTCGGGATCTTCGAGACAATGTGAAGACATGTGGTCATACTAGACTACAAAGCTGCTACTGCGAAATGTAAAAAAATATAGAAATAATGCTATTAAAATATCTTTGGCTGGGGCCCGCAACGGCTAACAAAGGGGTTTGGGCTTCTCCAAGACCCCTACCGCGTCCACTGCTGCGTCCACTCCCTCGACCCCTGCCGCGTCCACTACCACGGCTACTTTTTACGTTATCGTTACTAATAATCAATTAATACACATGTTATTATAATCCAATATAGGACGAATAGAAGCTAATAAATGGATGGATAAAAAAGCAAATTATTGATTATTATACTGTACACCAACCAATACCCGAAATGTTATTAAAATACACAAACGAAAAACGTAAAGGAAATTTTACGTTTGTGTAGGAAACACTATATTTTCTTTAAATAAAAATATAAGCAAAGATTTTTTTTTAATCTCATCAGAGTCGGGAAAACATAAAGTAGAAAACTAAATTTAACCACCTACTCAATTATAACACATTTTAATAATTAAACGATACATTATAAATTACCACCGAAAAAGCAAATAATAAAAGTAGAATGCATTAGTAGATATGCAGAACGGAACAGTATACGTAAAAAATAATCCGCATGCGCCAACCCTAGCCCCTAAAGTGAACTTTGCTCTCAGCAACAAAATGTGCTTTAAACAACTTGTTACTAAATTTCACTCACTTGGTGCAGTTTCCTTCGCAATATTTGGCAATCTGAACATATTAAATATATTATTGTATGTTTTATCTTAGAATTATTAGCAATAATTAATATTTGAAACATTTCGTCAAGAAATTAAACTTATTACTGAAGTTTTAGGACCAACGAAAATAAAACTTTACTCCGCTCAGCCACTATCACTTTATAAATCACAAGTTTTTTAAATTTCACTAGAAGTATAATTGTAATCAGTATTACATTAACAGAGAACACAGGTTTTACATTAATTTATTATATAACACTAGTCAAAATAAACAACAGAAACTACTTACGGCATTTTTAAAAAGTCACTCACTCCACACAATGGCGTCAACGGCGGTCTCGAAACTTTATGAAGAATTTAATAACAAACAATGTTTGTTACGTTGGTAGAAATGCATAGAACGGTGCGAAATTTATTAGTCTATGCCCCAGATACTTTTATTATTGACTTACACAATTGGTACCCGGGCTTTTGGGAAAATAAAACGTTCGAGTACTCCAGCAACAAATGTTGCTGAAAGCAAACGACGGTCTTTAGTCTCAGCAACATTTGTTGCTGGAAGCAAATGAGCGGTTAACAACACTTGCCTTCGTATTTATTCTGCGGCTTATGGCATAGCCATAGACCCATAGACCATTTGATTGACACTGATTGACAGAAAGAATAACTGTCAATCAGTGTCAATTTGAAAGAAGCTCAAATCTAACCTACAAACGTTTTGTTTATTATTTTATTTTACTGTGGAGGAATTCTGTTTATTTGAATACTGTCCTGTAATTTTTAAACAATTTCTAACACAATGTTAATAAAACTCTATCCTCGTATAAGATATGCTTTTACACCTAAAATAAAATACGAAAGATTTTATTCAACCGCAGGGTTTCCGGACATTGATATAAATTATTATTGTAACCCTAAACATGCACCCGAAATTGAAAATAATATCAAAATAAGGAAGGGCGTAGGCGATCTGTGCCAAGTATTGAATAAATATAAAATATTTATGACGACTCCACAAAGTGATGTATTGTACAGTAGTGTGAAAAATGATTTATTCAAAGAGCTGAGTTTTTTACCAAATAAAACGCACCCTTCAGTGGTAGACAACGTTGATCCAGTAGTAGTTCAAGAAATTAACCAAAAGAGGGATTTTCTAGAACATTCTCCTTTAGAGTTTAGTGAAATAACAAGGTTACTAAACTTGGTTCGAACAGATAAATTAGGGCATACATGTGGGCATAAAAGCTACTATTTTTTAGGAGAACTTGCTGAGCTAGAGGAAGCATTGATTAAATATACTGTACAAAAGTTACTTGAGAATAATTTCCAACTAGTATCAGTACCTGATATATTACATAGCAAAGTTTTAGAAAGCTGTGGCATGACAATCAATGCAGACCGCACACAGGTAACTGGTCTTAGACTTTTATAAACCATATTATATTATGCACATTAAAATGATACATTTGTACTAAATGATCAGTGTAACTACTGAGTAGGTAGTAAGATAAATAAAAACAAAATTCTAAATATGTATCTATATTTCATAAAAGCAAATCAATGATTATTTTAAAATATCAAAATTTTGAACTAAGATGGCAAGAGGGAATATGCATATATTGTTTTTAGTTCTTATACAACAGCTTACATAGACATATAATTGAAAAAAAATGCAGCAGGAAAAAACTACAAACTATAAAATAAGAAAACAAATATTTTAAAATTACAAACTGATAAAAGCATTTTCTAAATTTTTTGATCAAGAACATTTGTTTTAACTACCTTGAATTTCCCGCTCGATTATTGACCTTTTTAAATCATTATTTTCATAATTTAAGATGCATTTTATTAAAATAAAATGACATAGACACAATTCGACACCAATAGGTAAATACATAATATAAAAAAAAAAATATTTAACCTTAATTTGCGTCATATGCACATTCCTTAATGTAAGATGTTCACATTTCTTGAGAAAAAGCTGCCAGTAAACTTTGAGCCCCTCTTTTTTTTCAAGTATTTGGAAAATTTTATTTCTCACTGGCTTCACCTTTTACCAACTACATTAGTTCATTCACTTTAGTATAAGCAAGTAATTGTTTGCAGATATATTCACTAGATCCTGTTCATCATGGACCGGACTTGTGTCTGTCAGGTACATCAGAAATGTCTCTTGCTGGTTTGTTAATGAACACTCTACATGCCAGCAAAGACCTGCCCCTTAAACTTGCAGCTGTAAGCAGGTGCTATAGAGCTGAAACTTCTAATGTTATTGAAGAAAGAGGAATATATCGGTGAGACCCATCATCATAAACATTACACAGTAGATAACAAAAATCTGTTTTATTTTTAAATGCTTTGAAAAGTACAAAGCAAATTATTTCTGCTTTGATTCTTTTCAAAGCAAGGGGGTTGCATTTAATTTAGCTCAATACTATTCAAGTGCGAGTTACATGACGGAGAAATGAGCCACAAAACAACCTATAGATCCGCCTATGTATAGCAGTATGTTTTTAAAATGTATTGAAACCATAATGTTTCATACTGTGCGTGTTATTATAAAAGTTTTAATCAACAGAGTACACCAGTTCACCAAGGTGGAGATGTTTATTGTGACTAATAACCAAAAATCAGAACAAATGCTTGAATATTTGAGAAGGATGCAAGAAGAGCTATTCACACCTTTGGATTTTAATATGAGAATACTTGATATGCCTCCTCATGAATTGGGCGCACCAGCATACAGGTATAACATTATGAAGATATAAAGCATATGATTGAGTTCCTCGAAAGGAATTAGGATAGTTTTTATTGCAATAACTGACACACTAGCACAGACAGCTGCAGGCAAAAGCTAATTGTTAATATTTTTGTTTCATTTTAGCCAAAGCATGGTATATAGTTTGACTCTGATGGTAAGCACCTTGTAGAAGCTAATGCTTTATATGTGCTTATAATCACCTACATAATCAATTAATCATAATAAAAAAAATTCCAAGTTCAAGTCACAACACCTGTTTTATTAATTTTATTCATTATTCATATTCCACAGAAAATATGATATAGAAGCATGGATGCCAGGACGTAATAACTATGGGGAAATATCAAGCTGCAGCAATTGTACAGATTATCAATCAAGAAGGCTTAACATTAAATATGTGGATAATGAAGAAACAAAATATGTTCACACATTAAACGGTACAGCCTGTGCTGTGCCGAGAATGCTGATAACTTTACTAGAAACACATCAAGATCCTAAAGGAAAAATTAATATTCCTAAAGTGCTACAACAATATATGAATGGCAAGAAATATATCACAAAAAATAATTTAGTACCAGAATTAAAATTAATGAAAATAAAGAGATAAATTAAATGGAAAAGGATTTTTTCTTAATATCTAATAGAATAGGGGAAAAATAAACATAATATTATGTTTAACGTTCGGACTCGCAATCGTGAGGTCGATCATTCGCATCCTACCCATTATACTACCGACGACGTGAGCCCACTCCTAACAAGCAATTTAGCTTAGTTGGAGGAGTTAACAGGATTAGGTCTCATAATCTCACATTGCTAGATACAATCTAAACTAATATTATAAAGCTATAGAGTTGAGCTTGACTGGCTCTGTGGCGCGATGGGAGTGTGTCCGACTGCTACGCAAGAGGTCGTGGATTCGATTCCCACACGGGACACCAATGTTCGAGTCTGAGTGTACTTTGTGTCCGTGACTTGTATGTTTGTGAAGTCTCCCGCGACACAGGGCTTTTACCCTACTGCGGGAGTCGTCTTTTTTCAAAAAGAAAAAAAAAGTTTGTTTGAACGCGATAAGGTGAGGAACTATGGTCCGAATTGAAAAAATATTATCCTGTTAGATAGCCCATTTATCAAGGAACCCTTTAGGCTATATAACATCACGCTGTGGGTAATTGGAGCGGAGCAGCAATAAAAATGTTGCAAAAAGGGGGAAAAGTTACGTAGACGAAGTTGCGCGGGTCGGCCATTATATAGCGTGGCCAGGGTGGCCTCATGAGGTATAAGCGGCTCCATATTCGAATTAACATTATGGTAATCGATCGCGGGATATGAACGCGGATACCTCAAGGAAAATCCGACAACAGTTCTAATCAAATCACACTTGCTATTTAATCAAAACAGATGTCAGGTTTACAGAAATCAATATAGTGATTGAACAATCTCCGGCATGTACATATATTAGCTGTCCCAGCGAATGTTGTACCGCCCCGTTATTTTTTCGATAAGTGTCAAGGGAATTATGTCTATTCATCAACAATGATTCACTACAAATTATTAAACTACCTTTCTAAATAAACCCATATTTATCTTCTAAATTAAAGTTATTGTGATTATATTAAATAGCACAATTGCCCAACCAAGGGGCTATGTGCTGTTTTCTTAAATGCCATTGAGAATGTTCAATTCAGTAAAAATATTATAAGTAAAAAAATTGGTAAGTAGAAAGAAAAAGTTCAATAAAACAAGTGATCAAATCATAAAGTCTTGAATTTATTCTTAATAATCAATTAAAACTTAATATTACAAATCAACTTTCAGAATTCTTCTTTCTATTTCCTTTCTGTTGTTTAGCTATTTTCTTCATTTTACTTTTAAATAAGTTTAAGTCAACATTATTATCTGCACTAGTAGAAGCAGAATCAGTTTTTTCTTCAGGTGGTATAAAATCTTTTTGACGCTGTTCATGTTTGGCACGCTTGACCTGTGCCTGCTTGTCTTCCTTCTCATGGCGTTTCTTGGCACGTTTTTGCTCATCCTTGAGGAAATACTCTCCAGTAGCAAGTTCCTTATCAATTTTACTCTCTGTTTGAGGTGGAGGAAATGGTGTGTATGGTTTCTTCGTGGCTTTCTTTTTAGGTTCTTTCCTTGGCACATTTTTACTCTTGAATTTAGGCAAAAATCTATCCCAGCTCTCATTTTTTAATCGCGGATCTTTCATTAATTCTCGTTTAATCATCAAACTTTTGATATTGTACATGGGATGAATATTTTTCATAGTATCTTCAATTATTCTCCGAACTTGCACAAGTCCCTTGTATGGTCCAACAGCTGAAACTGTGTTTCCTTGAACTAACACATAGCATTCTGTTAATAATTCAATAGATTTGAGGGTCACTCCATTAGGGCCAATTAAACGCTGCCGTCTCTTCAAGAATGTTTCTTTTTTCCGTACAAAGGAATTAATTTTAATAATATCACAACCTATCTCATCTTCTAGCACTCTGACAGCTTGCTCAAAGGGGACGCTTCGGGACAAAAGTTTCATCAAATCTCTTGCTTTGATTATTATATAAGGGTCCCATGTTTTCCGTGTTGTTTTTACGGTTATACTGCCTTCGATAAGATCTAAGTCTGCGACAATATAATGATCCTTTAAAACTTTTTGCACAAGTGGCCAACATTCTTTCAAGTATTGCTCTCTGTATTTTGGGAATAAGGTCGCAAATTTACTTTCTTCTAAAAGACCATGTGGATTGTCTTCTGGTGTAAATTTCGGTATTTTCATAGCCCATGCATTGTCTACCGGGCTCACATCTTGTTTTTCTTCGTCTGTATCTTGATTTAACATGATTATATCAAAACTTCACGGAATTTCAGCGTCTTTACAATTTTGCAATAAAATCAAATCAACAAAGTACAGAACACATTTTTTTGACTTTGACATGAATTTGACATAACAGATTGATTGGTTAATATTTCAAAGAGAATATTTTTTTAAATTATGGAATATTATTTTATGGATTTGAAAATACATACTAAACGAAAATATGTATTTAGTATTTATTAAGATAACTTAAAAATAATTCCATAATTTTAGCGAAAAAATTAAACCCCATAGAGTATATTTGATTGAACTTGGCAACTCTATAGTGTAGGTGCCGGGACTGTTTTTACGAATGCATAAAAAAATCGATATTAAAATTATGGATGTTCGATGTATTGTGATATTTCATTCGTCATCATAGATACTTTTAATTGTTTTAAGCATTTTTTTAAGACATTTTGACATTAACGTTTACCTATTTCAATACAAATTTACGTAAAGATTGTGGATAATCACAACTAAGATACCTATAGATAATCACAACGTAAAATATACATACCATAATAAATATATCACTTTAAGATTTATTATTTATAGTTTAGGAAATGAAGCTTGGAGAATTTAGTCTCCAGAAGCCTATTTCTGGCCTGAGTTATGGTTGCCCCAGGCTCCGAGAACAAACGGACGGCTTCCACGTATAAGGTCGGAAGTCAGATTTTAGGTAAAATTATATTTTTGCCGCAAATGAACAACATTCTACAATACTACACTTACATAATGAAGATAATGATATTCTGATTTGATGAATTGATCTTCAATATGTAATGACATTGTGAAGTGCTAATCGTCATAACATTTGAATCCGAACAAATGCAAATACAAAAACGGCGCTACTGAAAAAAATATTTTGAAAAACGTTGCCAGATTAGGAGGATTCCCTGTGTGTCCATCCATCGTCCTATAAGAACGAAGAAAGATAAATCTCAATTTGGAACTTTTCCGTCTTCTAGATCAAGGGTTCTCAACTTTTAACATAACGAAACAACCAACAAATACCTTTTGGTGTCTTTACTGAATACTTTTTTACAAATTACTAAAAAAACTTTAGCGTAACCCTATGTTACAACGTTTTCTGGGAAACGCTGTTCGGGATGAATGGAAAACACCAAAGTCACCAAAAAAAAACAGCCAAGCACATGTAGTAGAGCCATGTGGGGTTCCGTAGTTGGCTCGGTAGATATTACTTAGCTGTGATAGTTTTCCTTTTAACTTCGGTTATAAATTACGAACGTGAATTAATCATACACCTATCCAAAAACAACCATTTAGCTAGTAAGGGAGGGGAGGGAATTGACTAGTACCACTTTGTCGGCGTGCCTAATACATAAATAGGTATTGATGTGAAATAACAGTATTCTCGTACTACGGAATAGTACGGAACCCTAAAATATGCTTATTGTGTAAAGATATTTTTTACCAGGTATCGGATCGAGTAAACGAGTATATTTGTCAATGATCATGTCACATCACTTTAAACAATAGGTACATAATCAAAATGAACTAAACTTAGACCTAATTACCTACCTACTACCATAGGATATGGTTTATTTCAGTTACAAAATAATAACACTTAGTGTTGTTAGATATATCTATATTATTCCTTCTAAAATCATTAAGAACAAAAATCTAATTTATATTTAGTAATAAAAATGATAAATAATATTATTTAATATTATCTAATTTTAATATTCTAAAAAACATTATTTTATTGGCCATCACTAATATGTGAGTGAACCATAGTGCACAGCTCACACGCAGTGTCCATTTTTCATTAATCGGTATTTCCCCTACCAAAGACTGCTCGTTATATTGGCGCTGATTAGTCATTATTGTTTTAGTCGCTTGCTTGCTTTACTGAAGGGAGCCGGCGTACACTTTTTGGCAGTTGTATACATATTTGTGATAGTGCTACATGTAAAGTCCTACACGAATATTCTTTATTGACGTGTAAGTAATCTTTTTTAATAGCCGACATTTATATTTATTCGGATGCATAATAGTAATATTAATGTTTGGAATTAATTTGCACGATAAAATGGCGTCGCTGGGCGTGTTATGTACTTTGATGAAAGGAATAATTGTGTCGCAATCGTCAATATTTTTATCCAATAAAATAATCTACGTCCTGTAATGGCTGGTACTACTAGGTACTTCCTGACTTTTATAAACTGTAATTTGTACCTACAGAAAGTAATTTGAAAAACATTGTGCAAGAATTTCTGGGTGTCTTTTATGACTTTTTTGCAACTATGAGTTGTGAGCCTTTGTTGTAGGTATGGTAAAGTCAAATAAATTCTTCCTAGGGTAGAGTGAAATTGAAATGTGTTGTTATTGATAAGTACAGGTAAATTAGTGTATATATTCGGACAATTTGGTAAACCCTTATTTTCACATCACATGTACATAATTGCTATACTTTCGCCTTTTAATATAACAAAAGACAGAAATCTGAGATAAATATTTATCGTTATTAGTTGATATCTCTAAACATAGATACGTATCCCTAATTTTTAGTTTCTTTTATTATCAACTTAGGTATACCTATACCTACTTACTTATTGTATAGGCGCCGTGGTTTCTTTTTTAATTAAATGTAACCGTAACGATTTTAATTTCTAAAATGATGTAAGTATAGGTAGGTACATATCCTTTGTCAGAGTTCCTTAATAATATTATTAGACTGTGGTTCCGTGGACAAGTTATTCTTATTTCTAGGTACCTTTTAAAAACACTTATACATAGGTAGGTAGGTACCTATAACCACAGAGTACATTTTTATTTATAGAACGGTATAACAACATGAAATGATGTCCCTATAGAATCAGGTGGTTTTTTAGGGTTTTTAACCTCTTATTTTTACTGCTGCTACCTTTTCAGCCTGATCTTTTGCGTAGATAAGCTATTTCTTATAGATTCTTTATACATAAGTAATAGTATATAGGTAGTATCTATAAGAAGTAGCCTATAAAGTTTATTGGCTACTTCTTTAAAGATACATTTCAAAAAGTTATTAGTTTTATTTTACTAGGTGCCTACTACAGATAAAGTGCGCTTATTTATTTGCAAACTTGAGTAGGTAGTAAAACGAACGGCTATTACACTACCTGCACTATCCTAAATCGAGTGGCCTTGAAAATTTGTGAGAGAATTAGGGCCCTAACTCTTATTAGGTACACCTCTCTTTTTGAGGGTTTAGGATCTCTGATTTAGTGTAGTGTATTAAGCGCTTAAGTAAGTAAGTGTAAGTGAGGATCGGATGCCTTGTTTTCGTTTGTTTTTGTTGTGGCCCACTGATAAGTAGGTACCTACATAAATAGTTATGGAATAAGTACGTACAGTACTCCAAAAGTAATAATGCGCATAGAAATCTTCGGAAATCTTCGTCATTGTTCGGCAACGGTCGTATTACCCGAGCGTCGAAAGACGATATTTATATAGAGTGGTTAAGAGCAATTTCTCTATGCCTAATTTTATATATTATGTGTTTTGTGCTAAAACAGATTTGATTTACCTGTAACGAAATTTGATTCGATAATTCCATGTAAGTAAATAGCGAAAACGCTACAATCATTGTTGGAGTGATTAGTTTTCAAGTGTCTTACCGAAGTTGGTGTAATTATGGAGGAAAAGGTTTAAATAACATAAGGTTTTATTAGAAGGAGAAAAAAACGTTTTCAAATAGAGGTTTACATAAAATATAATCAAAATCTCAGTTCAAATTTGTTTACAGCACTAATCATTCCAGAAAAATAATACAATTATAAAAAAATTAATCAGAATCGAGGAAGACCTCTATTCCCGACATCGCAGATTCATCAGAAGTTTCATTATGCTCTTGTTCATTTACACTTTCCTCACTGCTATCACCTGTGTAAATAATCAGTTTATCGGAATAACTATCGATTCTTGGCTCAAATTTTCTATATTCATCTTCGCATTGAACCGCATGATCAGAAACTTTTTTCCATTCTTCTGGTCCTATTTTATTGATTTTTTCTAATATAGCATCTTTAACTGACGTCACAGTCATTGCAATATTTCTCTTGGCCACGTGTTGCTTTATTTGGGACCAAATATTTTCAATAGGGTTAAAATCGGGATGATATGGTGGCAATCGTATAATTTTATGCCCATGTTCCTCCATTATACGGTCAATGGCAAATTCTGTGTAATTTTCTTTGTATCTTTGTATAATTTTATACAAATCGGGTTTCAGTTTCTTTGGGTCATGCGGAATGTTGTGTTGTTGTAACCAAGCTGTCATTTGTGGTTTAGATGTGTTTGAGTTTGGTGGTTTCACAGACAGCTTATTATGATATGGGGCGTTGTCTATTACCAACACACTATTAGGAGGCAAGTTGGGAATCAATTGATTGCGTAGCCAAGTTTGATAACGTTCCGCGTTTATTTCTTTATGATAGTCACCTTCTGAGTCGACACATTTATGTAACATTAGAGCCCCTGGGACGAAGCCTTTTTCATTGCCTGCGTGTACAATAATTATTCGCTCTCCTTTGGAAATGGGTTGTTTGATACCTTTTTTGTTGCTATCTTGCCAAGTTTTACCCTTAGTATGTGATGTGTGCACATACGACTCGTCCATAAATACTATGTTTCTACCAGAACTCCTCAGCTGTTGTATTTCTCTGAGATATTTGATCCTTTTTAGGCGTATATCATGTTTTTCCATAAGTAATTGTCTGTTATTATCAGTTTTCAGAAACCTAAACCCCATGTCTTTCAAGATCAACCTTAAAGTCTCGGCACAGCCTTTGAAATTAATAGCTTCGATCAACTTTATTCTTAAATTATTTACAGTTGGGAGTTCTTTCAGCGTCAATTGAAAATTGTATATCATATTACGAATAACACAGTAGTCGAAATCATCAAGTACCAGCCGAAATCTACTTTTAGGTCTTCCTTTTTTCGGTGTAGAAAATTTCTTTGATTGATTATGTTTTTTTTCGTTTAAGATATTACTCAAAGTTCGTCGCGAAATTCCTGTAGCTTTTGTAACACGGTCTTGAATTTTTTTAAAATAACCATCATGGTCTCTGTTGAAAACATTGGCTTCATTTAAGAAATAAAGGTACACATTAAATACCATTTGCCGTGCTTGTGAATTAAGCGGTTTTCCACGTTTAAATTTATCCATTTTGGAAGAATTCGTCTGAAAGAAAATGGCATGGGCAGAGTTAGGTATATATTTTTTATGCATGTTTATCTATTTATTTAATTTAAATAAATCTCATTTTTTAAATGTTTTTCTAGTACTTAATATGTATTTAATGTAGGTATTTTATTTTTTTAATATTAAAAAAACGTGAAATATGTTATTTATTTTCCTTTTTTCAAAATATACTATTTAAATCTGAATAAGCTAATTAATGTTGAAATTATATTTACCAAGAAGGGTGTGTAATAGCAGCTCTATATATTTCCACAAATAGAGAACACGTGCAGTCACTACCAATATATAAAGACGACTGACAGACATTTCGCTGACCGGCGACAGCTGCCGAACGCCCGATTTGTTTTCGATTGTGCACACATGATATTGACTCCTATCTCTTTTAAACAAGGTGCAAAATGCAAATGCCTTGTTTAGGGCTCTTACGATTCCATGATTCGAGTGTTTCCGGGAATACGACAATTAGCGAAGATCTGCATGTGCATTATTAATTTGGGAGTACTGTAGGTACTTATGCAGACAATAGAATGGGTAACGAGGATTATAATGAAACACGAAAACTTAATTACACTATCTTTAGTCAATCAAGTATAAATGACTAAGTAAAGATAATGTTTATTTTTATTTTCAAAGCAGGCAATATATAAAAAAAAACTAAGCAAATATTTTTTGACTGGAGCCATTTGCAAAAATCTCGTTGCTTTTATTAATCAGTCATCAGTAGCATATCCCGTGAGGAGACCCCTTCAGCATGCGGGGTCAAGCATCAAGCTCCAAGCAAATTAAAACCTTGGTTTCCAAAGCGAGGTCAAGCCTCTCGCAAACTTAATGCTTCTACTGAACTTCATCACTCGCTATTATACTCAATAGTTGGATGCCCCGGGTGCTTACATTTTTATACTAATAACCTCCCGCTTGTGGCTTAGATACTTAACACTAAATAACTTTGTAATATCAGTTCTGGAAAATATTCAATAAATTAAACCTGAATCACCTACTACTTTTTTTTCTTTTTTTTACTTTATTTGGGTTCACAAACAGTGACACAATACAGTTGTTATACCTAGTAATATGTACATGATAAAGATGATTGTGCCACCAACATCGTTGACCACAGATACTTGGTTTTGGAGTTATGACCTTAATCACCTACAGACTGTTTTACTGGAGTAAAATTATTGTTTATTGTAAGGTTTAGGCCCTCAACCTGACAAAGAAGCATCGATTTTACTCCAGGGTCTCTCAGATGTGTGGTAAATGGTTGTGTGACAAAAGTAGGTGGTAGGTGGTGAAGGGTTAATTTGTATCATTTTATTTTTTTTCAAAAATTATTTTACAACGTTACTAGCTTGACCCGCGCAACTTCGTCTGCGTAAATTTTCCCTATTTTCTTTTTTCTTCCTTTTTTTTTTTACAACATTTTTCATTGCTGCTCCTCTCCCATTGGTCGTAGCGTGATGTTATAACCTATATAAATGGGCTATCCAACAATAAAATATTTTTTCTATGCGGCCCAGTAGTTCCTGAGATTATCGCGTTCAAACAAACAAACAAACTCTTAGGGGTATGAAAAATAGATGTTACCCAATATGCACAATTTCATGAAAATCGGTCGAGCCGTTTCGGAGGAGTTTAACCACAAACACCGCGACACGAGAATTTTATATAATAGATTTGGCGTGAAGTCAAGAGCGGGAAGTTGTTAGTATAATAAAAAATAATCTGGGACATATACTAGCAAGGGAGAGGAACACCGGTGTGCGCAGCTAAGGGTATTGAGCGGTGTGTGGTCACCATCGCTAAAACTGGTGCATTCTGGAGGAGAGAGGGAAGAGCAATCCTTCCTTTCCAATACCCTGTAGGATATTTACCCGCGGGGGTAAAACAGCTATTCTTTAAAAGTAATTAAGGTGGTATGGCACTGGCCACACACGAGTCGATTTAGAGTTAATTGCTTCCCCCAACCTGTCGTCCGAGCGACTCACACTTGACCGATGGTCGGTGTAAAATGGATTTTAAAAAATAGTCCTAAGGGTAAACCATTGCCCCAGTAAAAATATATACATATTTTTACTGTGCCACTGCCCTAATATGTATCAAAGTCTTCTCACGTGTGTGCTTTTCCTATAAAAAACCAAAAAGCCGGGGCTAGTATAGTATTATATTAATGTTGATAAACTTTCGCGATTTGTACACATTATTAAAATATATATATTACGGGTCTTAATCGCGTGAATAATTTAAGGTAAAATACATTGTTTATTGCCCGACGTTTCGACCGTACGGCCGTTGCAATACGGTCGACCCCGGCCACAGATAATATAATATATTTTAATAAATAGTATTATATTATCTGTGGCCGGGGTCAAGCGCCGAGAACAATATCTTAGATCCACCACTGATCAGGAATCCATTTATTTGTATACATATCTTATCGAGATTTTACAAATTATCTTATCACTATCTTATCAATTTTCAATAGGTTATAATCATTTAAAATAAAGATATTAGAGTTATTAAACATCGAATTATAATATTTGAAATTTTCTTTTATACAAACATATGAAATATTTGAGTGAATAGGTATTAGATATAAGAAATGTTCACTAAATATTATCTCAGTTGTTCATAAGTTATACGTTATTTATTAAGTAGGTATTTACGGTACACTGCTCTAAAAACTTAAAAGTACCTACACTTTTAGCCGATACTCTTTACAATCAAGTTCTTCCGACTGTCTTTGTGTTCGTTCTGTTGACGGATCAGAGTCAAAACTTATTCTGACTGCAAAACTTAATTTAGCTTAAGGAGTTGGTTAGAGAGAGAGAGAGAGTTAGAGTTTTGAGTGGACATAATCAATTCAATTACTCTCTTTTTTACTTCCATTAAAATTTGGTAAGTACCAATTTTAATAATGAAAAAACAATCAACGTAATTGCCTAAATACTTAATATGATTTCAATTTTTATAACTTGTTGTTTAAAGCGTCTTCTAGACGGTTGGAAACAAGGCTTGCTGCCAACAGTGTAGACGGCTGTTGCAAACCATGTACCAAGTAATTTGGTTTACAACAGCCGTCTACACTGTTGTAAACCAGCAAGGTCACCTTGGCGGGAAACCTTGTTTCCAACCGTCTGGAACATGCTTAATATCTTACATCTTCTTTGTACTTTAGGTACTTAATATTAAGCATATTAAACGAATTCCTAGTGATATACCTACTTTTACCTACCTTATTTAGGTACTATTTACATACTAGCCAGATAACAGTGATTTAGACAAGAGGCTCTAATGGTTAAAAGTGAGTAGGTTAGTACCTATTTTAAACGGAAAAATAATTGGCACAAGTAAGTAGGTAGTTTTGTGTTAAATCATTTATTATTAGAAATTTTGACTGGAATTGTGTGTTATAGAATTTTATAAGCTACGGGTCTTAATCGCGTAAATATTTTATTTTAAGGCTAAATACCTTTGTTTATTTCACGACGTTTCGACCAAACCATGGTAATGTGTACAAATCGCGAAAAGATGGATTTTTTGAATAACAATAAATTTGAAAAATTGACTATACCTAATCTTGGTATTGATCTTAATTACTTTACTACATAAGTAGTCTAAATCCATACTATACCTACTATATATATAATATTAAAAAAGTGAAAGTAACTCTGTCTGTCTGTCTGTTACGCTTTCACGCTCCAACAGCAAAACCGATTTAGATGAAATTTGGTATGGAGATAGTTTGAGTCTCGGGGAAGGACATAGGATAGTTTTTACCGCGATAACCGACATCCACGCGGGCAGAGCCGCGGGCCTAAGCTAGTTAAAAATAAATGTGCAAAATTCATTCAAATGTTAGTCACACAAATTGGACTTTGCCATAAATAGTCTCTTAGTCAACATTGGAGTCCAAGTTGACAGTAAAATTAAATCGCCTATCTATACCGAGGCGCAATTATTAGATACATATGTATTGTCTGTCATAAATTCATAATGTTTATTAGAAGGTCGTTTTATTTAGATTAATACCTGGGCTTGGCCTATCATATGGATTAAATCTATCTCAAAAAGTCCATTGTTTAAATTACAGGTTTTGACATCTCTTAAAATGGACGACGAGGAGAATCCTAGACCAGGTGAGTATCCCGTAAATAAATCTAAAAATAGAATAGCAAAGAAATGCTGTCTGTATGCTTTTTCTCGGTGGCACGGTGGGAGTGTGTACGACTGCTGCCCAAGAGTCATAGGTTTGATTCTCACACGGGACACCACTTTGTGATCCCCAAATTGTTGTTCGGAGTCTGTGTGTACTTTGTATTCATGAATTAAATGTTTGTACAGTCCCCCGCGACATAGCACTTGTGTAGGTTACATGCGGAAAAAAAAAGAAAAAAAAACAAATACCGACTTCTAAATTGAATGTAGTTATTATGGCCTAGCACCTGTTTGTTTCATACAGTTTTTGTATGGAAATACCGCCTTTGAGTTGAGGACGTAATGTTTTATTCTCTTGGGAAACTAGCGCTAAGTACTTTGTATGCTTTCAGGACCGGCGAACCGATTGAAACGGTTCATACCACGAAATAATAGGCCTAATGAAAATTGGAGACGTCCGAGAAATGATGGCGAACCAGCACGAGTGCGTGTGCCACGATTATTACCATTGCTCAATGCAGGTAAAAGATCCAAATTATTATTGTACACACACGCAAAAATAACATACAAATCTATACTAGTATTATAAAGCTGAAGAGTTTGTTTGTTTGAACGTCAATTAATAATCTCAGGAACTACTGATCCGAATTGAAAAAATCTTTCACTGTTGGATAGCCCATTTATCGAGAAAGGCTATAGGCTACATAGCATCACGCCACGAGCAATAGGTGCGGGGCAGCAATGAAAAATGTTGCAAAAACGGGAAACATTTACGCAGACGAAGTTGTGCGGGACAGCTAGTTATAAAATACATAATGATGTACAAAGGCGAGCTAACTCAATATTAAGTTTTCTTACAGCAAACCTTTGAGTTTAATAGAGGATGTACCTATTGAGAGTAAAGTACTTAACATATATAGTTAGAAGCGTAGGTACATTAAAAAAAAGAGTACATATAAATAATAAATAGGTACTTACCAGAGGCGAAGTTTTAATTCTAAGGTAACCCGATAACAACAGTATTTCACCTGGACACGGTACTTTATACCTTTATAGGGGCGTCTAAATGGGCCATTTTTACGGCAATTTGTGGCGGCAATGCTGTGGCCGGCAACATGGCAGGACTCTCCAATATTGATTTGATGGTTGCCGGACGTTCGCTGAGCGATCGATTTTCCGTAATGTTGCCCGGCCAATTTTGTTGTTGTCTCAGTCGCTCTCTATTTTTTTTTGCCGTTTAGGAGACTGAATCATGCGCCATACAATTGGAGACATATTGCTATTATTGGCCGAGCAATAGTTACCAATAGTGCCGCCACAAATTGTCGTAAAAATGGCCCGTTTAGATGCCCCTTAATATTGTGTAACTAGGATCCAAAGGGAAACCGAAAATAATAGTGTTCTTATGACTTTCCGCCACTGGTACTTACTTACTACTGTCTATAATACTATACTAGTACTACTGTTAAATACAATATTTGGAACAGATCTTGTAACATGTTGGTATTTTAAATTGTGTATTCTTTGCAATATATAGTTACATAATTACTTAAACGTTTAAAAACGTAAGGTAGGTACTCGACCACAGATTAAATTATTAGGTAATTACATATTTTTTAGAACTCGCTCTTTGTGTTTTCGGCTATCCCGAGTATATATTATTATATCCGAGTTTCAATTTCTATAGTCACTTTGCTTAAAATGGTTATAAAATTATGTTTAAAATAGGTAGGTACTTACTTACGATTAGGTAGCTCGGTAGGTACTTGTTTATTGTGGAATTGAGATAAAAGTGGCTCGCGTTATGAATGAATCATATTATTACTAAGTAAGTAGGTACCTAGTGAATATATATATATATATATATATATGTAAATGTATTTATACATATGAAGGTCATTTATACAGGATATTTTTTTTAAAAAGGGATTACTACTAACAATGTTTTGGCCTCTTGCAGGCTCTCATTATACCCAACAATTTTTATTTTAAGTACGATTTTAGAAAAAAAAATACCGGGCAAGTGCGACTTGGACTCGCTCACCGAGTTCCGTACAAATGTGTAGTCCAGGAATCGAATCGTGCAGTTTAAAATAAAATAAACGGCCGTATCTTTTTTTACGTTAACTTAGAAGGTTAAATTTTTTCATAGCTTTAAGAGACTGTAGACCTGAGTATAGGGTTTTAGTTTCGAGTCGATACCTCACGCGTCGGTATTGACCGACAGACAGACGGATGCACGAACAACAAAGTAATCCTATAAGGGTTCAGTTTTTTTTTCCTTTTAAGGTACGAAACCCTAAAAACAGCTAACTAAATAGGTAGACACTTAATTACCATGAAACATAGGTCAAAATTAAAAGTAGCTAGAGGTTGCTATTTTGTTTTCTTTACTCGTCTATATCTATACATATAATAAAACTGTAAATTTCACGTGTCTGTACATGGGCGAACTTAGTGAAAAAAAATATTAGGAAATGTTCGAAAAGAGTATTTAAACACTTTGCTGCATTTTCAGAAATGTCTGTCTGTCTGTCTGTCTGTCTGTCTGTCTGTCTGTCTGTCTGTTTGTTTGAACACGCATCACGCAAAAACTATCGGACAGATTCGGTTGAAATTTTGCACGTGCAATGTAATAGATGCAGATTAACATTTAGGCTATAAATTATCACTCTCGCTTTTTCCCATAGGAGCTAAGCAGTAAGGGATAATGTCTGTAGCTATTTTTCGTTATAAAACAGTAACTACTTGACGGATCTTTATGAAAATTTGCAGTTTTATAGTAAATACTATAGGACATTATTTACACTATGAATCATTACGCTAACGTCTATGGGGAACGAGTAGCAACGTATTTTTTGTCGCACCATAATGGTTTATCACAAAATTTTCCACAATTAGACATTATCTATAATTGTAACCCATGGAATACATAACTTCACGCTGAAACTATAAGGAGCTAAACACAACATTTTTAAGTTTCATAAGAACAGTTATTTTGACATGATGAGTAGCGAACAGTATAGCCTCGAAACTATGCTAACGGACTTTGACGACGAAATCCCAGGCTCGAATCTGATGTCAGATTATGTTCTTTTTGTATTTTTTTAAATTGTCTTTATCCGTTTTTAAAAATTTTCTCAATGTTTTAGTTATTTTTTCGACCGTAGTTAACTTATTTACTTTGTTTATTATTTTTTTATATTAAAAATCAAGGTAAATATGCACCTAGGTAAGTTAATTATAGGTATTGCATGCACTGCTGAGAGTAATGAATTAATCGTAGTAGAAATGAAAAACAATATTACATTAAAATTAAAAAATATTCGACATTTTCCAGAAATGATGTGATCGTCTAAAAAAAGACATTACACACGTTAAAAAAAACATGTAGCGCCATCTATGAAATCAAATTGTTCACCGTGATCAAATAATTCCTTATTTGTGAAAACATTTATTAGGGTATAGCTTGAGATGAAGGATTTGTTTCTTACTAAGTTGCAACATTCTCCTATTTATTTATTTAAATTGCATAAATTAATAAAAAAACATTAAGTATTAGAACTACTGTTAAAGAAACTTCACTGGTTTTGAAAGTAGATGGCGTTGTATTCAATAATGTTCTATACTTAGTAAAAGAAGTTTTAAAAAGATATGATGCTATGATTTTTAGAAATGTTTGTCTGTCTGTCCGTTTGTTTTACCACACATCACACAGGTGCATCGAGGATCATGTTTTGGGGTTATGGTTGGAAATCACGTGTTCATCAATTCAACGATAATGAATGACGTATATCTTTGCAGACAAAGGAAAATCCTGAAAAATCATTTTATTAGTATTGCGTTGTAACACTGTATGAAATACACCCCATTTTTAGCCAAAATGGCAAAACAGAACCCTTATAGTTCCCATAAGTCCGTCCGTCCGCAGCTTAGCTCAGAGACTATTAGTGCTAGAAGGTTGCAACTTTGCATGATGAAATTACTAAATCCGATAAAGTGAAAGAATAAAATCTTGAAAATATTATTTTTTTAAGGGTACTTCGGGGGATGGGATTTTTTTCTCACCTACTCCATCGTGTGGGGTATCAGTAGATAGGTCTTTTAAAAAGCGTTTAGGGTTTGTGAAGACTATTTTTAGATTTAAGGATTCCTTTGTGTATAATATGAGGCTTTATAGTGAACATTTTTGTTAGAGTCAAGTGTCCCTGCCAGCTAAATGGTTGATGTAGGGTATGTGAAAAAATTCAGGGTAGTAGTATAAATACTAAAATTATAAGGAAAACTATCACAGTTAAGTACTTAGGCTTTACAAGTTTACGATCACATGGAAAGTAACAACAATTTCGTACAAATTATATTCAAATTTATTAGGTAATAAGTAGGTATAACGTTGAAAGAATGTAACAAAAACAACAGAAAACCCACTTCCTAAGCCGCACACCAAACTAACTATCTAAAAGAATAGAACAGAACGATTTTGATTTAGTACACAAAAGACACATGTATAGACATTATTATAATTTAACAGGAAAAGTCATGCAGAAGATAAAAATAAACAATAAATAAAACAGTAAAATAATAAAAATAACAATAGACAAAAAGAAAACAAACACAAATTAATAACAAAAAACACAATTAACGAATACATAGATTCTGTATTTGGTACTTATTTATTTTCACAAAGCTTTTGGGTGTTGATCAATAGATGAGTATATGACGATTCTCTGCTGCTGAGTCATATCGCGGTTCACCCGACAAGAGACACAGAAGTTATTTCGTAACATAAACTACCTTAATTTAAACCCGACTTTCACGCGAACGAAGTCGCGGGCACAGCTAGTATCAAAATAAAACACATGGCGCCATCTGTGATTCGATTTCTTCTGAGTGTCAAAATTGCTTACCTACAAATGCAACATTTGTAGGTTTCGCGATTTGTACTCATTATGAAAATATAGATAGGTATTAAGGGTCTTAATAGCGTGCATAATTTAAGGTTCAATACCTTGCGAACCTACGTTTAATAATGCATGATAGTTTAAGTATAATTTATTATAAAATCATCAAGTATTAAAAGAAACTTATCCAGTTTTCAAAATAGATGGCGTTTAAATACAAATTAAAAAGAATCAGGAAAATTGATTTAAAAAAAACTTACTGAAATTCTTATAATATTTAAATCTTCTAAAGTGAGTGAAAAAAAATATTGAAACAAGTTTAGAAATAGTATTTAAACACAAAAAAAGATATCAGAGTATATCTTTTAGAAACGTTTGAATGTTGTCTGTTTGTTTGAACACGCATCACAGTACCGCCGGAATGCAATGTTATAAAAACAGGATATTTTTTAAAAACATAACTCACACTAGCCCTATTACGCGGGGGACTTTACCAACACGGACACAAAGTGGGTGTACTTTAGACTCGGAAAAGATCGCTCGGGCAGGATCGAACCTGCGATCATAGGGAATCTGTTAGAGTTTTTTTCCATCATACCTTTATTACCTATGTATAAATTAACTTGAAGGAGCGGCTAGGTACCTCTGATTAAAACGTCCGATTTAAAAGTGTCGGAACCGAAGTTGGAGTCGGAGGTTTAAAATCAATCGGAATTTTCGACCTTTCGAAGTCAGAATCGAAGCTCCATAACATAAAATTTCGCGCGAGTACTTGGGCGGTTTCGGGCTTCATTTAACCCGAAACTGCCCAAGTACTCGCGTGACGGGGGACGGGGGGAATTTTTCAATATTAAAATATTTGATATGAAATCATTTTGGTAAAATACTTTTTTGTCGAGGTGCTAAGCATGCTAATTTTTATAATTTGTCTTCTAACCGTCTGGCGAAATAAACTTTATCGTCCTTCATTTTGCTGCACTAGGCATTTTTTGGCTTGCCCTGCCATAGGTCGGGCCCTGATTAAAGCTAGGCCTTAATATCTATAGATGCCACAGAGCATTGTGGAGCATGTTTCCAATATGTTTTATACAGAAGTTATAATGTAACATAAACTACCTTAATATAAACCCGACTTCCACGCGAACGAAGTCGCGGGCACAGCTTGTACATACCTATAATAAAACTGTAAATTTCACGTGTCTGTACATGGCCGAACTTAGTGAAAAAAATATTAGGATATGTTCGAAAAGAGTATTTAAACACTTTGCTGCATTTTTAGAAATGTCTGTCTGTCTGTCTGTCTGTTTGTTTGAACACGCATCACGCAAAAACTACTGGACAGATTCGGTTGAAATTTTGAACGTGCAATCTAATAGATGCAGATTAACATTTAGGCTATAAATTATCACGCTTTTTCCCATAGGAGCTCAGCAGTAAGGGATAATGTCTGTAGCTATTTTTCGTTATAAAACAGTAACTATTTGACGGATCTTTATGAAAATTTGCAGTTTTATAGTAAATACTATAGGACATTATTTACACTATGAATCATTACGCTAACGTCTATGGGGAACGAGTAGCAACGTATTTTTTGTCGCACCATAATGGTTTATCACAAAATTTTCCACAATTAGACATTATCTACAACTGTAACCCATGGAATACATAACTTCACGCTAAAACTATATGGAGCTAAACACAACATTTTTAAGTTTCATAAGAACAGTTATTTTGACGTGCGGAGTAGCGAACAGTATAGCCTCGAAGCTATGCTAACAGTCTTTGACGACGAAGTCCCAGGCTCGAATCTGGTGTCTGATTACATTCTTTTTGTATTTTTTTTAAATTGTCTTTTTTTTTAATATTTTTCTCAATATTATAGTTATTTTTTCGACCGTAGGTAACTTATTTACTTTGGTTATATTTTTTTTATATTAAAAATCAAGTGAAATATGCACCTAGGTAAGATATTTATAGGTATTGCATGCACTGCTGAGAGTAATGAATTAATCGTGGTAAAAATGAAAAACAATATTACATTACAATTAAAAAGTATTCGACATTTTCCAGAATTGATGTGTTCGTTGCTAAAAAAAAAGACATTACACACGTAAAAAAAAACATGTAGCGCCATCTATGAAATCAAATTGTTCACCGTGATAAAATAATTCCTTATTTGTGAAAACATTTATTAGGGTATAGGTGCTTACGATGACGGATTCGTTTCTTGCTGAGTGGCAACTTTCTCCTATTTATTTAATTAAATTGCATAAATTAATATAAAACATTAAGTATTAGAACAAACTTCACTGGTTTTAAAACTAGATGGCGTTGTATTCAATAATGTTCTATACTTAGTAAAAGAAGTATTAAAAAGAAACACATTGCTATCATTTTTAGAAATGTTTGTCTGTCTGTCCGTTTGTTTGACCACGCATCACATAGGTGTATCGAGGATCATGTTTTGGGGTTATGGTTGGAGATAAGTGTTCATCAATTCAACGATAATGAATGTCTCAACATCGGCCAAGTGTGAGTAGTTCGGGTGACGGGAGGAGGATGGTGGGGGTGTCATTGTCTGTCAACGCGGACCAAATGTATGGCGAAGGCTTAAAAATTCATGAGCCAATTTTTTTCTTACTTGCATCATTGTAACGTAAGAAGACATATAAAAACACTCCACAGAGTATAAATTAATGTTTTAAAAAACCATTGGAAACATCGCTGTTTGACCTATTTGGTCGCTACCCTTATATTAGTATGTACCTTTAAAGATATTTGACATATTCGAGGGCATGACACATATAACACGCTCTGTGTTTGTTTACTAAAGTGTTACAGCAGTTTTATAAAATCCTGAAAAAACATTTTATGAGTATTGCGTTGTAACACTATTCAGATTGCCTCTGTGGCGCGGTGGGAGTGTATCCGACTGCTACTCAAGAGGTCGTGGGTTCGATCCCTACCCAGGATAAAACTTTGTGTGATGAGCACGATGGTTTATTCTGTGTCTGGGTGTTATTTATCTATAATATGTATGTATTTAGAAATATATAAGTATGTTTATCAGTTGTCTGGTTTCCATAGTACAAGCTCTGCTTAGTTTGGGATCAGATAACGTTGTATGAGTTGTCCCAAGATATTATTATTTTAAACTAAATGAAATACACCCCATTTTTAGCCTAAATGGCAAAACGGAACCCTTATATATGCCCTACCGGATATTCTTATGTCCGTCCGTCCGCAGCTTAGCTCAGAGACTATAAGTGCTATAAGGTTGCAACTTTGCATGAATACACATATTACTTACGCCGATAAAGTGAAAGATTAAATTCTCGAAAATATTTTTTTTTGACGGTTCCTATATGTAAAGTGGGGATGTGATTTTTTTTTTTTACCTACCCCATCGTGTGGGGTATCAATAGATACGTCTTTTAAAAAGCGTTTAGGGTTTGTGAAGACTATTTTTAGATATAAGGATTCCTTTGTGTAATATTAGGCTTTATAGTAAACATTTCTGTCAGAGTCAAGTGTCCCCCTGCCAGCTAAATGGTTGATGTTGGTATGTGAAAAAATTCACGGTAGTAGTATAAATAATAAAATTATAAGGAAAACTATCACAGTTAAGTACTTAGGCTTTACAAGTTTACGATCACATGGGAAGTAACAACATTTTTGTACAAATTCTATTAAAAAATAATTAGGTAGGTACTATGTAGGTATAACGTTGAAAGAATGAAACAAAAACAACAGAATACCCACTTCTTAAGCCGCACACCAAACTATCTATCTAAAAGAATAGAACAGAACGATTTTTATTTAGTACACAGAATACACATATATATCGACATTCTTATAATTTAATTGGAAAAGTCATGCAGAAGATAAAAAAAAAACAATAAATAAAACAGTAAAATAATAAAAATAACAATAGACAAAAAGAAAACAGACACAAATAACACAAATTAATAATAGAAAACACAGTAAACGAATTCCTAAAGACTCTGTTTTTGGTACTTATTTATTTTCATAAAGCTTTTGGGTGTTGAAGCTATCAATAGATGAGTATATGACGATTCTCCGCTGTTGAATCATATCGCGGCTCACCCGACAGGACTGTTTCCAACATATTTACACAGAAGTTATTTCGTAACATAAACTACCTTAGTTTAAACCCGACTTTCACGCGAACGAAGTCGCGGGCACAGCTAGTACCTAAATAAATTTGAAGTGGCGGTAGCCTAATGGCTAAGGCATCGGTCTCGCAATCGTGAGGTCGCGGGTTCGAATCCTACCTATTATACTACCAACGTGAACCCACTCCTAACACAAGCCTTTGAGCTTAGCTGGAGGGGTTAACAAGATTGCTAGTAATTTGGGACTCAATCCCACATTGCTAGTTATATTTAAAAAAAAAATCGTAATAGTCGAAATTGTGTAAAAAATAAATAGATATACTTAGGTTAATGTAATTTTCTAATAGAAAATGTTAAACGATGCGAAATGCAAAAGTTCAGCATCAAAATTTATTTTATTTGTTACTGCTACAATACTAACATGAAATAAACATTGTAACAAAATTTCTAATAATAAGTGTAATAACAATAAATTTATCCTTAACATTTATATACCTACAAATTACAATATAACATTGGTAACACAACTTTTGGCGGATATATTAAACAAATAAATAGAATCAGTTTGAAATTCCTCTATCTATACTAATATTATAAAGCTGAAGAGTTTGTTTGTTTGAACACAGTAACGGTCCGAATTTAAAAAAAAAATTCACTGTTTGATAGCCCATTTATTGAGGAAGGCTATAGGCTATATAACATCACGCTACGACCTATAGGAGCGGAGCAGCAATGAGAAATGTTGCAAAAACGGAACGGAAAATTTACTCAGACGAAATTGCACGGGACTCTGCCTTCCTCGATAAATGGGCTATCCAACAGTAGGTAAAGTAATTTTTCAATTCGGATCGGTAGTTCCTGAGATTACCGCGTTCAAATAAACAAACTCTTCCGCTTTATAATATTAGTATAGATTAATTAATGTAACGGGTAAATAGATACAGTTGTCTACATTATTAATACGAAGTGGAATAAATACTTAAAATATTATCTACATAAGTGCACTTTAAAATACGTAGTGTCGACTGACTAGAAACTAATAAGTACACATGTCATCTATACTAGTACTAGCTGTCCCGCGCAACTTCGTATGCGTAAATTTTCTTCGTTTTTGCGCCATTTCTCGATGCTGCTCCGCTCCTATTGGCCGTAGCGTGATGTTATATAGCCTAAAGCCTTCCTCAATAAATGGGCTATCCAACAGTGAAATATTTTTTCAATTCAGAACAGTAGTTTCTGAGATTACCGCGTTCAAACAAACAAACAAGCATACGAAGTTGCGCGGGTCAGCTAGTAGATTATAAAGCTAAAGAATTTGTTTGTTTGAACGCAATAATCTCAGGAACTACTGGTCTGAATTGAAAAAGTCTTTTACTTTTAGATAGTCAATTTATCGAGGAACGCTATAGGCTATATAACATCACGCTACCGCTAATAGGAATTAAAAACGGTGCAGCAATGAAAAATGTTGCAAAAAGCGGGGAAAATAAACGCAGGAGGCATGTGACTTGTTTTCTCGCCTACCCCCATAATAAAATATATGTATAGGTATCAATATATAAGTCTTTTTAAAAATATTTAGGGGTTATGAATATCAGTTTTCGATTTAGGGATCCTTTTGAGATATAATAAGTCTTAAAGTGCAAATTTTCAAGTGTCAAGTGACCCTGCTGCCAGCTAAATGGTTGTTTTTGGAGATGTCGAAAAATTCAGGGTAGTAGTAGGCTTTACAAATTTACCAGTAACAGCCGACCAAGTGAGAAGTAGCAAAATTTTCGTCCCAATGAAAAATACTTTTTTTTTTTTATTGTTTTTAAACTTTCCCGATTTTTATACATATTAGTTATATTTCGGGACTTAATCGCGTGAATTATTTAAAGGTACGAACCTTTTATTTACCCGACGTTTCGATCGAATTGCACCGATCGTGGTCACGGGTCGAAAAATACTTATTTAACGTTGTTACTTATTAAGAAACAAAAACACAACAGAAAACCCACTTCTTACCGCATTATTGTTCTGGGTGGCTACGGAACCCTACATTGTGCGTGGCCCAATATGCTTTGCCCGGTTTTTATTGAAATAGATAAATAAAAATCTGGTGGTGAGATTTCGCAGTACGGGCTAAGAAAAAGTTTTACTTACATTTTTTTCACGGTTTGAAATCCTATTCCTACTTTAGCGGTGAGGTGAGTATATCCCAACCTCAACGGCAACGTCACAATATTTTAAATGGTTTGTACAGTACGATCAACGTAACTTGACCGGATTGAAGTTAGGTTTTTATCACTTTCGCGCATGTCATAGAGATGCGACCCTAAAATTACTTACGCAAACGTTTAATCGATTAAAAATACTAACAACATTTTAATTCAACAGTATAAAAACACAAAGTTTAAATTTAGAACAGTTACAGTAATAAATACTAAAGAAACTTAAAAAAAAAAACGATTACTTTACGAAAATAATCACAAAAAAACATGAGTTAGTAATACTAATTATGACAATGTAATGCGTAATCGCATCTCTAATTCTCTTGGTTTAGTTACCGCCCCCGCCCCCCGCTTCCTGTTACCATTTACTTCCAAAAAATGCAACTGCGCAACCACTTGTCGCCTACTTCAGTCCGGCCTAGTTACGTTGATCCAACTGTATGTGATATACCACAGAATACAAAATATCGAAACTAAATACCTTTGTTAATTGCCTGACGTTTCAACCGTATTGCAACGGCCGTGGTCACGGGTAGACTAGACAGTCTACCAGTGACCACGGCCGTTGCAATACGGTTGAAACGCGTACAAATCGCGGAAGTTTACGAACATATATCACATACAAACCATTTTATGTGTCTTTTTATATTTTTCAGAAGATGCAAGACCAAATCGCAGAGATGAAAATTATGATCGAGCTCGCGGCCGTCCTCAGAGAAATAATCAAAGACATAATATTAACACAGGTACCTAAATAACTTGCCATTTTTCTTCTGATAAATAGATTAATCCTTGTCTATTTAAAAATAAAATAGTTTCTTATTCGATACTTGGACTGTCAAATCTTCTTGTGTGTATACCTATTTATGGCAGCCATTAGTTACGATTGATCTATTACAGTTCAAACCAAATGCATGAAACAGGGGTCCAAAGTTTGTATAAAACTCCGTCAGACTTAATTTTTTTTTTTTTTTTTTGATTTTTGAAAATTCGTACGTATGTGGTCAGTGTGATCACTTATGTTATGAACTTATGACTGACTGATCCATTATCCCAGCGCTAAAATCGGCTCTGGGTTAATGGGTCAAAAGGGCTACAATCCTGAAATTTTGGTAGTTGATGCATTTTATGCAATAGACATCCACTAAAGATAAATCGTTTTTGGTAAATCAACCCCTAAGGAGGTAAAATAGGGGTTGGAAGTTTGTATGAAACTACGTCAGTTTTGAAGTTAGACCTGTGATTTTTTTTATTTGACTTTTTGGTTGTAAATAAAGAAACGTGTCTCAGCGTTTTAGTCGAAAGCGTACCAGTTTTGACAAAACTTCCTGTGTAAAATACCATTGAGGTTGACAATAGTAACTGACAAAATATTATTGAAAGAGAAAATCAACCTTGTTGCTTTATGACGCGCAAAAGAATTTCTACCGTAGGAACGCACATTTTTGGCCGACTGACCCGACTTTATATAACTATACAGTGTCACATAATAAGTAATAGTACAGAAGGTTCACTCACTAACAAAAGTCAGGTTTATAAATATATACCTTGACACACCAGAGCTAAATTGAAATTTATAACCGCGCGCTGAAATCTATAGCGGCCTGTCGACACCTATGTAATATTTGTTAAAATGTTTCATTCCCATGGGATATAACCGGTAATGTGCATTCAGTCCCGGAATCGTCAGTCACTTACATTACGCCGTTCCATATAGTTAGTCATCTTATGCATAGGACCGATATCGTACAAATTTAAATGTGTTTCTTTTGTGACACAGTCTAATAAACTCCTTGAGTGATAGACATATTTTATTGAAGAGTTCCCGGCGCTTTTTTCGTTTATAATAAAACCGTTTTCTCATAGATGCACAACAAGGAGGAGAGAATGCTAACAACAATATGAATCGCCACGGTAATTCAAATAGAAGAGGACGAGGAGATTTTCGGGGTCAAAACCGATATGGACATATGGGTTTTTTGACATTGGAAAAAATAGCAAATACGGACACAAGGGACATTCTTCTGAAACTTAACGAATATAAACAGGGGTTCATGGAAATCTTGAATTCGAATATTTACAGTCTGGATTTCTATCCATTGATATTTGAAGTACTAGCAAAAGTCGCCCTTTCACCGTTCGAAGAGATGAAATCAAAATTGTTTTTGGATGTATGTAATTCACTGTTTATTACTTCATTGCGGAATTACTTGACAGATTTACCTTACCCTCAAGACAAACATAAAAATAAATTATATTGGGACAAACAAAATGAATTTTGGGAGAACTTTATAACATTCTGTGAAGATATATTTAAAATTTCTCCAGCCACGACGGTCAGGACGTGTAGAGCCTTAATCGAAATCATTTCTAAAACATGTTTGGAGTATCTGAATCAGAGGCATGAGTTTGCCCTTTCAGAAGAGGCCACTGTTAGATTGGAAGAGTTAAGAAACAAATTGATAAATTATGCTGATGGAAATAAGGTAAGATGGATTTTTGTATAAATATAATAAAACTAGTTACATACAAGTACTACTAGTACTTATTCTTTTGTCTTATACTGGAAGACCCGGATATCTGACTGCCCTTACCCACGATTATATTTCGAAAGTAGTAAAAGGGGTCCGCAGGTATAGGTCCAAACCAAAAATAGCGCCATAACAAATCGTTGTCGATGGGAATAGGGGAGAATGTAGATTTGAACCACACACCCGGTGTAAAAGGGTGTGGGGCTTGACTGGACTATTTTCCCAGAGCCGGGTACATCTAGCCTACTCGTAGATACAGTCAGCTACATAAGTCGCTTAACATTTGCAAATATTTAAACCATCATAACTCCAAAAATAATGTGACTATCCATGATGATTTAACTTTTTCTTGATTTTTGGGGCGTTATTTGGTTCTTATTTAAATTTTCGTGAATATGCGGTATGACATATGTAGTTGTGCTGAGATGCTTTGAATATTTTCCAGTGTTAAGCGACTTATGTAGTTGACAGTACCTGGGCAGCGTCATGTTTTTAGTATTAAATTAATTCCTACACAAATATAAATTTATCAGATATAGCTGCCCCTGAGTCTGCGTAAATTTTCCCCATTTTTGCAACACTTTTTATTGCTGCACCGTTCCTATTGGTCGTAGCGTGATGTTATAAAGCCACCTTTGGCTTTTATACAGGCCTTTAATCTGTCTGGCCACGAATCTATGGATTTACGCACTGTTTCCGTGGGAAATTTCGCAACTGCTCATGTCCTCTAAAACTGACTATAATTTGTAGTCTAAAGGGTTGAGGTTTGGGCTAGATGAGGGCTAGTCTCTACTAGTCTAACTCTTATAAAGTCCGGAACGTTGGTTTTAAGCCAGGCTTAGGTAGTTCGTGCCTAGGGTGCCAGGTGCAAAGTCCTGCTGGAAAGTATTTTCTTTAACACCCCAATCCATATTGTAATTTGATAATTAACACGAAAAAATATGATATATATAAATATGAAATGGCGCGAAATCGAAAGAACTTTTAAACATAATAAACGCGTTCCAAATTCGAAGTATTTAAAAAGTTGAGAAAAAGAAAAGTTTTTATGTAACAGTATTTATGGCCGGACTATAAAAAAAAAAGCATACCTACAATTTATTATTGTAATTATTTTTAGGAATTGCCTAATATTTAGGCCAGTCTTTGTGTGCGCGTCAAAATTACAATTTCTTATAATTATGCTTATTGTTTAGTAATATTGTTATACTCAAATTTTTGAATAAATTTTCTATTCTTAATTATTTACTAGCTTTACTTTTTGTTGCAGTTTGTTTATTACATTGGAATTATTATTGTGATTATCTTAAAAGCTCATAAAATAAAACAAAGTTTAATATTTAGACATATAGTTTTATAGTTATAATTTTGCATTGTCGTTTTGCCGCAGCGGGAAACCAAAGATACTAATGCTGGAGCCATGCTTGTGGGAAATGAAGATATGGCCCCTCCTGACAACTTTCGGGAGCTGAGTGTGATACCATCCCGAGAAGATTTATTAGACTGCCAACCGTTCTTGCGACCGAATATCATTAACGGCGCGTACTCTGATGTAGAACACTATTTGGATGTACAATTCAGACTCCTCAGAGAAGATTGTTTTGGTCCTATCAGAGTAGGAATTGGTAAGTTATTTAGTTTTTCTTTATACATCTAAGGATCCCTCTGGATCCTTTTTTTGGGGAATTTAGAGAATTTTGACACTGTACCGGTGTGTTTTGAGAGGCAATTGCTCTCCCATTTGCGGTCGTGGCTGGTGTACCGGTGTTTAATTAAATTAACCCTACCCCTGTCACGCAGGCGACTGACTTACACTTGGCCAGTTGGTTCACATGTTGCGCCCCCCCTCTGAAGTTCTGGATCCGCGGCTGATGTCACAAAATACCTAGAGTATAAAGAGAGATAGAGTTCATACGTCTTTTGCTCAAACAACGCTCATAAACGTCGGTCACGGCCAATAATCTCAGACCATTCCGGAGCACTGCGTTTGGAAGGCGTTCCGAGCTTCCGTGTCTGTGAACAATCTTACGTACACATAGAGATTTTTGAAGGTTACCTAGGGTCAAATACCGACAATACGTCGGTATTTTGCTGTGGTATCAAGTTACGTTACAGTCTATTAGAGACATATATGTTCGTAAACTTTCGCGATTTGTACACAATATAGAATTTTTTAAGCTACGGGTTTTAATCGCGTAAATATTTTATTTTAAGGCTAAATACCTTTGTTTATTGCCCGACGTTTCCACCGTATTGCAACGGCCGTGGTCACGGGTAGACTCTCGGGCAATAAACAAAGGTATTTAGCCTTAAAATAAAATATTTACGCGATTAAGACCCGTAGCTTATAAAATTCTATAATATTAGAGACATGTTTCTAGGTTCTAGAGGTTTTTTTCACCCTATTTTATATCATGTCTATGTGGCATCAATACATTTAACCTGTTCAAATTATTTTGACTACGTGAGGATATTAAAAACGTATTATATCTATTTTTAAATATATATATATTTTTTAAACAGGTCAATTTTTAGCAGATCCTACAAAACGAAGATACGATAATGTGCGGTAAGATATTTTTTTATTATTCTACTCATGTTCTCATCTAATTCCACCCTCAGTTTTAAGATTTTTTTTTTAATAACTAGCAGTGTGGAATTTTGGTCCTACATTACTAGCAATCTTGTTAACCCCTCCAGCTAAGCTCAGTAGCTTGTGTTAGAAGTAGGTTCACGTCGATAGTGGGCAAGATTCCTAGTAACCGTGATAATACCTAGTTGCCGTGGTTTGTGGATTACAAGACTAGGCAATGTGGCGCTTTGATAACGCTGTTTTTTTAAGTAATTTCATAAATAATCCGTTAGCAGTACCCACCTACCTTCAATAATCATCCCGAAGTCCCAATTAACTTATAGTGGAGCCAGTCCTGTAGAGGCGGCAGTGGGCATCCCATATTTAGCCGAGATTTAGTCAAGGCATGCTTCAAAACTTATGTAAATACTAATAATCAACATATGAAGACGAATATATATGAACTGTCCGTCTTCATATGTTGAGTATTAGCATTGGGTTAAGACTTACTAGGTACAATAACCTGTATTGCCTGCTCTTACTCGCTGACATTAGAGTCAGCTGGTTACCTTAACAAAATTCAAAAACTTATTTTTTTTATTTACTTAAAACGCAAAACAAAACAATTCGAATACATACTTTGAGGTTATTAGAATGTATATGTATGGACCTCTTTAGTCTTTTTTTTATAATATGTATTTGAATGTAACTATGTAAATTTGATGTTTACAGAGTTTATCGTAATGTAAGGTTTGCCGGACCTTATATTAGCAATTACAAGGTCGGTACACAGATAGAGATTGACTTGGACAGTAGCAAGTATTTCAAAAAAATCAACTGGGCCCACAGCAAAAGGCTTCTGTTCGGTTCACTGGTCTTATTTACTAAGGATAATTTCAGTGAATTTGTGGTCGCTACTATCTTGGATCGCGATAATATGCGTTTGGCTTCAGGCAAGGTAAGCTCTGCTAAAAAAAAATGTTGATAAAGTACAAACCTACCTACTTACAAAATATTACCAGGAGGCCAATTCACGTATTTAAAGCAGTACAGTTGAGGTGAAGTTGCAGTTAAGTTTCGATTAAACGGCCATTTTCGTATTCTTGTAACTTTGGGATCGATCTCAAAAACGCTTGAGCACCGTACTAGAATGTCGTTATTGCGCTCTCGAGACGCATACTTGACGCAAGCGTATTTGTGATGGACCCCAAAGTTACAAGAATACAAAAATGGCCGTTTTAATCGAAACTTAACTGCAACTGAACTGCACCTACCTAATCTACGTGAATTGACGCCCAGGCCGTGCGTTGTTTCCTGATATTCTATCTAATCAATGCTTTGTACCCAATGATGTTTTAAGTAAGAAAGAGTTTGTACCTAAATACAAAGACTGGGTAGTGACAGATTACTTGTTACGTTGAAGAACAGCTTCAGGTTGATTTATGACTTTTATCCCCTTCCCAAAAACATTCATAACTAATGAATAAGAATGAATAATTTTGGAGTACCACAGGGCAGTCTTTTAGCCCCTCTAAGGCCTCTAAAGATGGCTTCGTAGAGAATTCTCTCAAGAATTGGCAAATTATACTATTCTAAACAAATACATTTAAATATTTTGTCGGAATTATCATTCTGTTCTACACAATTTTGTCATCATATAGGTACAGCACAATGTCATTGTATCTACTTCATGTAAAACATGTTTACAGTTGGCAATATCAATAATTGAAACCACTTATGGAGTAAATATCCGTGACGACGATACCTATACAATGATAGAAAGTGAAGTTTACTTTGAACCTTATTATCATGTACTGAAAGCTCTCCAAGCGGATACATTTCCAAAACATTTGGCGATGCAGGAATATATTGTAAAAGTTAACGTAAGTAAACGTATTTCCTATTTAAAATAATGGGTGCTTATCATAACTCTTCACTCATGTCTATTTCAATGTCTGTGTGTTTGTACATTTTTGACGGTTTAAAGAAGAACCGATAAGGTAATATTGTTATTTTCTTATTTAACTGTAATACCTAGGTACTGTAAGTAGTACCTAAACTGCTTGTCGCTTGCCACCGGTGGTTACGGAGGATATCAAAGGATCTGCGCAAACTGTGTATGCGACCTCTACTTTCTTTCCTCTCCTCTCTATCCTTTGAGATTATTTATAATATTCACCTACTTGTTTACCTACTTTCCAGCCGGCTACTGATAAACCTTGCTATTTGACTGATGATACACAATACGCAGTTTATAACGATGAAAATGATCCAGAAGATCTTCCTGAAGACTTAATTGATCAAGAAGAACATCTCAGATTATTTAATGAATATAGCAAAATCAAATATAACGTATTGAAAACTGAGTCGTGGCCAACTAAAGAACAACTAAAATTCAACGAAAGTCAATACGAGGCTTTTAAATTAGCGCTCACGCGTGAGTTTGCCGTTATACAAGGTCCGCCAGGAACGGGCAAAACTTATGTGGCCTTAAGTGTAGCGAAGACTTTGTTACAAAATGTAGAATCGAAAAACGGTTGCCTTATGCTCATTATATGTTATACTAATCATGCCTTAGACCAATTTCTTGAAGGAATATCAAACGTTACAAAGAGAATAGTACGCATAGGTAGCCAGTCTCGCAATAAAGCAATGGAAGCATTCAACTTGACAAATTTAAGAAAAAAGCATGGTGTACGGACATCGCGTATAAATAATTATTTCATAGAAACAAAAACTAAGTTAAAACAATCCATTGACGGATTTCAAGAGTCGCTGTTGTTACTTGATATTCTAAATAATGGTGTTGTCAATTATAAAGAGTTCAGCGATGAAGTTGTACAATTTCAGCTTCTAAATAATTATTATGAGAGAGAACATCCATCCGTTGAGAACCCTTTAATGCATTGGCTGTTTGCAAATTCGGCTGATTATGTCAGTGATTTTAATGAGTGTGTAACGTATTATGGTAATCTCATTATTGACAATAAAGACAACGAATTTAACAATAGGAGAAACGAAAATAACATAGCATTGGATGATGACAAGGAGAGAACTAGTCATTTGGAAATTGTAAAAAAACGTCTAGCATCATTCTTATTAATTGATGCACAATTACAACTTAAAAATATAGTTTCATATTACCGTCAGGATAATCTGAATTTTAAAGACAGGGTGCATGCAGAAATGTTAATACAAGAATTAAATTCAAGAATAAATTTATATAATGTAAGTATAGCTGTAAGATATATTTGATTATAAAGGGTGTAATCGTTAAGTGTACACAGCGACAGTGTACAAGCGATCATTCCGTAAATATAAGAGATGTCAAAAAACTTTAAATTAACATTGAAAGTATGTCTCATAATTTCTCTAATATGGCGTATAATATAATGGTGGCAGCACCTTACCTGCATATACAGTTTATAGACAGAGAAACATTGTAAACATTGGCAATTTGAAAAGAGTGGCCACGAGTTTTTATTGCCTGTTCTTTTCTCGGACTTTACCTATTGTTTGCGAACAGGCATGGTCAACCAAAATGTTGTTACGGGTGAAAGAAAGAGTGGTAAAATGCTCAAGACACTAATATCGACTTTAACTTGAAAACTTCCTTTACAGTGGCGAAGGGTCCTTAAAACACCATTACTTTCGGTTTCCCTTTGGATTGTAGTTACTTAGTATTATAGGTACAAAGAACCATGTCTAGCAAGATATATTTTTGTATCGGGTTACCTCAGAAAAAAAATCAACCCTTCGCTTCTGTTACTTTAACTTTACTTCAAAATATTAAAAGACCATAAAAGACTTTTTAAAAAAACTTATCCCGATAATCGAAAACATTGCTACACTTCCTAACACACTATCTTTTCCAGGATATGGTAAGACACCGTGCCAGAGAAATCCATCTAAATATAACTGATAAGACAGATTTTTTCAAAATTAATCCTCAAATACGATGGCGTTTATATTTTATGTGGGTGAGAGGTATAATTAGAGTCGAAAAGAAAAAGATTGCTGAATTCCAGGTGTGTTTCATTGAAATATATTTTTTGAAATACTAATCTATATCTATATCTATATCTATACTTATAATAAAACTGTAAATTTCACGTGTCTGTACATGGCCGAACTTAGTGAAAAAAAATATTAGGAAATGTTCGAAAAGAGTATTTAAACACTTTGCTGCATTTTTAGAAATGTCTGTCTGTCTGTCTGTCTGTCTGTCTGTCTGTCTGTCTGTTTGTTTGAACACGCATCACGCAAAACCTACCGGACAGATTCTGTTGAAATTTTGCATGTGCTATCTAATAGACGCGAATTAACATTTAGGCTATAAACTATCACGCTTTTTCCCATAGGAGCTAAGCAGTAAGGGATAATGTCTGTAGCTATTTTTCGTTATAAAACAGTAACTACTTGACGGATCTTTATGAAAATTTGCAGTTTTATAGTAAATACTATAGGACATTATTTACATGAATCATGACGCTAACGTCTATGGGGAACGAGCAGCAACGTATTTTTTGTCGCACCATAATGGATTATCCCAAAATTTTCCACAATTAGACATTATCTATAATTGTAACCCATGGAATACATAACTTCACGCTAAAACTATAAGGAGCTAAACACAACATTTTTAAGTTTCATAAGAACAGTTATTTTGACTTGCGGAGTAGTGAATAATATAGCCGCGAGCGACGCTGTGCTAGGGGTCTTTGACGACGAAGTCCCAAGCTCGAATCCGATGTGATTATGTCAATTCTTTTTGTACTTTTTTAAATTATCTTTTTCCTTTTTTAATATTTATAGTTATTTATAGTTATTTTTTCGACCGTAGGTAACTTATTCACTGTGGTTATTATTTTTTTATATTAAAAATTAAGTGAAAAAGCACTGCTGAGTAATGAATTAATCGTAGTAGAAATTTAAAACAATATTAGATTACAATAAAAAAGTATTCGACATTTTCCAGAATTTATGTGAAAAAAAGACATAACAAACGTAAAAAAAAAACATGTAGCGCCATCTATGTAATCAAATTGTTCACCGTGTTATAATTCCTTAATTGTAAAAACATTTATTAGGGCTGCTTGCGATCACGAATTCGTTTCTTGCTGAGTGGCAACATTGTCCTATTTATTTAATTATGGTTTTATTGTATTAAAACCATCTTGCGTATATTACAAAAAAACATTAAGTATTAGAAGAAACTTCACTGGTTTTAAAAGTAGATGGCGTTGTATTCAATAATGTTCTATACTTAGTAAAGTAAGTTTTAAAATAGTATTTAAAAGAAACACATTGCTATCATTTTTATTAATGTTTGTCTATCTGTCCGTTTGTTTGACTACGCTACATCGGCTAGGTGTGTTCGGGCGACGGGAGGAGGCGGGTGGGGGGTCATTGTCTCTCAACGCGGACCAACTGTATGGCGAAGGCTTGAAAACTCATGAGCCTGGGGGAGGGGGGTGCATGTCTTTTTTTATTACTTACATCATTGTAACGTAAGAAAACACACCGCAGAGTAGGTACAAATTAATGTTTAAAAAATCATTAAAAACATCGCTAATGTTTGACCTATTTCAACGCTACCCATAGATTAGTATGTACCTGTATAGACATCTGACGCTGCCATATTCGCGTTTACTAAAGTGTTACAGCAGTTTTATAAGCATTTCAGTTGTATATCTTTGCAGACAAAGGAAAAACTTGAAATAATATTTTATAAGTATTGCGTTATACACCCCATTTTTGGCCAAAATGGCAAAACGGAACCCTTAAGTCCGTCCGTCCGCAGCTTAGCTCAGAGACTATTAGTGCTAGGAGACTGCAACTTTGCATGAATACACATTATTACTTACGCCGATAAAGTGAAGGAATAAAATCGTTTTTTTTATGGGTACGTAGGATCTGTAAAGTGGGGATGTGATTTTTTTCTCACCTACCCCATCATGTGGGGTAGCATTAGATAGGTCTTTTAAAATGCGTGTACAAATTCTATGGAAAATTATTAGGTATTATGTAGGTATAACGTTAAAAGAATGAAACAAAAACAACAGATAACCCACTTCTTAAGCCGCACACCAAACTATCTAAAAGAAGAGAATAGAAAGATTTTTATTTACTACACAGAAGACACTTATACATTATTATAATTTAACAGGAAAAATCATGAAGAAGATAAAAAAAACAAAAAAAAAACAGTAAAATAATAAAAATAACAATAGACAAAAAAGAAAACAGACACAAATTATTAACAGATAAACACAGTAAACGAATACCTAAAGAGTCTGTATTTGGTATTTATTTATTTTTACAAAGCTTTTGGGTGTTGAAGCTATCAATAGATGAGTATATGACGATTCTCCGCTGCTGAATCATATCGCGGTTCATCCGACAAGACTGATTCCAACAAATTATTTCGTAAGATAAACTTCCTTAATTTAAACCCGACTTTCACGCGAACGAAGTCGCGGGCACAGCTAGTCTATACTAATATTATAAAGTTGAAGAGTTTATTTGTTGGAACGCGGGAATCTCGGGAACTATTTATGCTATAACTATTTATTATACGGGAATTAACGCGCATTGTTTACCTTAAAATTGCTTGACGTTTCGACCAGGTTGCACTGGCCGTCACAAGCGGACTTCATTTACAATTTTAAGGTAAACAATGCTCGTTAATTCCCGTATAATAAATAGTTATAATCATGCAACGCTAAAGTTTAAATGTCAGGAACTACTGATTAAATTGAAAAAATATTTCACTGTTGGACAACTCATTTATCGGGGAAGGCTATAGGCTATATAACATCACGCTACGACCAATAGTAGCAGAGCAGCAATGAGAAATGTTACAAAAACGGGGAAAATTTACGCAGGCGAAGTTGCGCGGGACAGCTAGTGAGTCCTATAATAGGCGGGCCTACAATTATTTTTCGGAGGGCTCTTATCCCGAAATTATACAGGTGCGATAGGCGGACTCGCACGACTGGAGGAGACCATAGTAACATCGGCCAAATGCGAGTCTGCGCACATAAAAACTTATTTTACTTTTTTTTAAGAACTATTAGAATTTCAGGGAAGTTTAAACCTATAAACCCCACTCGCCCAAGGTACGCCCATAGAGTTTCATACATTAAGTTCTATATTTAAATATTTATTTCAGGAAATGGTATCACCGGTGGTTACTGCTTACGAAGAAACCAGGATGGTCATGGACATGGAAATATTGCATAATACAAAGACTCAAGTACTTGGCATGACTACATCTGGAGCCGCAAGAATGCGAAAGCTCCTACAAGCGATTTCACCTAAAATAGGTAAAATATGTTTAAAATACCTATTTACTTGATTCTGAACTTTCTGCCTGTCCGAGAACATAAGTACCTACCTAATAATTTTAATAAATAATCCAAAATATTTATTGAAGAGTCGATTTAGGTACAGTTCGCGCTACCTAAGTTTGCATGTTTGATGTTCACGCGTAAGCTGCGCACAACTCAAATTTAGGTATCGGAGGGGATGAAGGAGACGGGCGGGGAACGACGTCCCTGCGCGCAACTACATTCGAATACAACTTCACAAACGCAAACTTACGTGGCGCGAACTAGTTAGTAATAGTAAGTAAGTAATAAGTTTATTTCCAGAAAAAAAAATATTATTCTATACAGCTAGTACTTATTTGAGATATTTGACGTGACTCCTTGCACTAGGCTAAGCCTATCCCGCAAGGAGCCGTTACGTTAAGAACTGTACGTTACGTTATGCGTAACTACTTACACGTTAAAAACTTTTTTAATCTGATAAATAATTTAAGTTCTTTTACTTTAATTGGGTTAGTTGAAGTTCCTCCTTAGTCCCGAATTCCCGATATAGAGATTAAAATGATGAGCAAAGAATGAAACCTATTATCTTTCTTTTGACAGTGATAGTAGAAGAAGCCGCCGAAGTTTTGGAACAGCACATCATTACGTCACTCACCGAGAATTGCCAACATCTAGTTCTTATCGGTTAGTAATAAATCAAGGATCATTTACCTAATCACTTTCCATAGATGTAACAAGCAACAAACACAAGTTTTACCAAAATAAAAACACGACTACGGAAGTCTTGGCTATTTTCAGTTGTAAATTTTAAAAGTATTACTAGGTATGTCATCCGGGCCATAATAACGATTGACACATATAATAATAATAATAATAATTTATTTCTCATCACAATAAGTAATACATATAAAGATTGACACATATGTACTTAGGGCCAGGGCATACTGAAAGTTTTTAGATTCTGATAAATGGGACTAGATATAAGACTTTTAAAAGTATCTTTCCTAGCAATTAATGCATTTTTGCATTCGCTGAAACCATTGTACAAAGAAGTTGGACCAGTCTTCCAGTCTTCCTCACGGACCTCTTCTATGGCTTCATGGAACGCATTCACCGCCAATTCAGGGCTCGTAAAACATGTGCCTCTAAGTTTGTTTTTAATTTTAGGAAATAAAAATAAGTCGCAGGGTGCGAGATTCGGGCTTAAAGGCGGATGCACTTCAAGCATTCGTATAGGCTTCTGTTAAAGCGCTTATTACACTACACTGAATTAAGACAGTCTTACTAAGACTGTCTTAAAGTCTAAATAGACAAGCGTGCTATTACACCGCGCTTAGTACCGCATGAAATCTCATTCGCAAGGCGTACGTCGTCGTTGATAAATGTCACGGTTATAATACTACCTACTATCATCATGGGAAGTCTTTGAAGCTCCAGAAAATAGCCGTTGCGTTTGCTGCAATTAGTTTAAAATATATTTAAAAAAAACCCGGGCAAGAGCATGTTGGACCATGCTCAGTGTAAGGTTTCGCAGCTGTTATTACAAATAAACACTACATACGAAAAAATCCGATTTGAATAAGTGCACCAGCAGAAGAGCGTATCTTTTGTTGAGAAATGCAATTTTTCGGCAATAACTCAATGGCGGTATATCCGATCATGTCGAAAATAGTTTGAGTTTAAAATATTTATTAAGCGCTACCTTTGTGATTATTTTTCATATTATTATGATATTTCCAAAAACATTCACTGAATCAAAAAAAAAAAATTGAAACATGATAATTTTATTAAAAGACCTGTCAAACGTTGTTTTTTGCTAAAAAAAAATAATCAGCTTCTGTTACATGTATGAAGTGCCCCCATCACCCCCTTAAAATATTTATTTTTATTATTTAACTATCAAACTAAGTAGAAAGAAGAACAAGACATATACGCACTAAATTTCATCAATTTCCATCGTGTAGTCTTTGAGTAAAATGCATGTGATATACGAACGGACAGACAGACGGACACGACGAAACTATAAGGTTCCGTTTTTGCCAAGTTGGCTGAGGAACCCTAAAAAGAAAAGAAAAATTTAGATGAACGAGTATTTACTTTTACGGGAAAAATTATCCAATATGCAAAGGCATGTCTTTGTATAAGTCTATGTACTAGACAATAACTTCATCACCAAATGCCAATGGAATTCTGGCTACTCTCTTGTTGACTTTAAGCCATAATTAAAATCATAAAAAATCATTAAACAAAAATGTTTATATCTAAAATTCATTTTGATAAGCGACACACAATTTTAAAAAGGACGCCACAATTAAAAAATAAATTACAGTCTCGCAAATTAAAAAGTAATATGTTCCGAAAGAGTTCCATTTTGAATTCCATATTTTTTTTTAATTATTTTATTGTAAGTGTCCAGATCCAGAAACATTCAGTATGCCCCACGTATCATACCCCCTTCCCGACGTGAACCCACTTCTAACACAAGCCAATGAGCTTAGCTGGAAGGGTTAACAGGATTGCTGGTAATGTTGGACCACATTGGATGTTAAAACACATTGCTAGTTATATTTTTAAAGAGAATAAAAAAAACAGACCTTTGCCAAACAAGGATTTGGGTGGGTGGCACTGACACTGCAATGAAGGTGTAACTTGATATTTTTGTCAAATGGAACTGGTTGGATTTGACAAAAATATCAAGTTAAACCTAGTATTTATTGGTAATAGCACAGATAATATAATAGCAATGTGGGATTGAGTCCCACATTACTAGCAATCTTGTTAACCCCTCCAGCTAAGCTCAAAGGCTTGTGTTAGGAGTGGTTTCACGTCGGTAGTATATTGGTAGGATTCGAACCCGCGACCTCACGATTGCGAGACCGATGCCTTAGCCATTAAGCTACCGCCGCTTCTAAGCTAGTATAATACTATACTAGTAGTAATAGTAAACTAACCGTGGTGATAGAAATTTATTATTTCTACAACATGAAGTTAAAGTGGATTGAATACCTGAGTACATAGAAAACATTTTTTTAAAGGTGATCATCAACAGTTGCGGCCGTCTGCGTCTTACTTAAAATTAGCAAAGCAGTATAATATTGAAGTATCATTATTTGAGCGCATGATAACTAATGGGATACATAGCCGCAGGCTCAATGTACAGCATCGTATGCGTCCGGAGATAGCAGCTCTCATCTCGCCACATATATACCCAGAATTAGAGAACCATCCGACTGTAGAAAACTTTGGCAACGTCCCGGGTCTCGAGAAAAATGTGTTCTTCTTTTCACATAAATATCCTGAAGAGGTAATAAGTAATATTTTTTATTAACACTTTTAATTAAGTTGCAAATTTGTACGAGTGACTCTCATTACACCTTTTGCCGTTTGGGCCCCTAAAGGTTCATTTCCGTGCATCGCGATCGGCCGCGATGCTCGGAAATGAACCTTTAAGGTTCATTGCCGTGCATCGCGGCCGATGCGACAATACTCAGACAGAGTATGAGAATGTACGGCGCCGTTTCCGAGGTCTGCGACAGACGCGCGCGGCCGACCACTATTGTCGCATCGGTCGCGCGCGTCAGTCGCTTGTCGTAAGCCGCGCGCGACTCGCGATCGGCCGCGAGGCACGGAAATGAACCTTAACAAATTTCGAACAGTTCAGTTCCTCTCTGAGGCAAGCTACTCCCCTGATCCGTTCCATATAGACAAAGCTCAACGTCACGGGTGGCAGCTAGTATCCTAGAATGAACAATATTTTTTTTTTATAATATGTATCTACTTGATTATGTACTATTACCATGGCTTTTACAGTTTGTTTTTATTTGCAGGTAAATGCTAGTGAGGGCAACAGTCGGGCAAATCATAAGGAAGCAGATTTGACTCTCGCTTTAGCCAATTACCTTATACAACAGGGATACTCCGGCGATGAGGTCACCATTCTCGCTGCTTATTCTGGACAAATGTTTTACATGAGAAAAGTATGATGTTTCTCTTATATAATAAACAACGTGTAAATAAAATCCCTGTTCGACCCGAAAGAGGCGCGCGGGCGTGTAGGTATTCTGTAACAATACCGAAAAAAAAAATGTAGATATCGGTCAAAATATTTTTTTTATTGAATATTATATTAATATTATATTCACGATTTTAGTATAAATTTTCAAGATTTTTTTTATCAACATTATAACTTACAATCAAATCAATCTTTTACGTCTCCGCATGTTCTCCCATTTGACTTCCGTCAAGGAGAAAAAATACGTTATTTTTTTTCGTCATTTAATTTAAAGAAAATGACGTTAATCGAATGGGAACATCATACATTTTTTTTTCTTAAAGACGACGACTCCCGCAGTAGGGTACAAGCCCTGTGTCGCGGGGGACTTTACAAACATACAGTCACGGACACAAAGTACACCCAGACTGGAAACAACAATTTGTGGATCACACAAAGTAGTGTCCCGTGTGGGAATCGAACCCGTGACTCGTGCGTAGCAATCGGACACTCCCACCGCGCCACAGAGGCAGTCAATACATTACAACACATTGAGCGGACAGGAATTAAATATACATCCTGTTGTTTTCTCCTTTCTGTGTAATTATTAGTGATCGACGTAGGTACCTAGTGTAATTCAGCGGGATTCGTTAACTGAGGCAGAACATCGACATACCACCTCATCTCAAAATTCCGGAATTTTAAGATTCACTTTTGTATAAAGTCACAATATTCAATTAGAAAACTTGTAGGTACCCTAAAAGTGTTCAATACTTAAGCTAGGGATTTAGAGCTACTGGTATAATAGAAAGAATAACTGTAACTTAAAAACCATCTAAATTGCTATGGCGTTACCATTCAATAGTTAGTACTGTTACACAAACATTGTTTTTACTTTTGTAATTTTTACACTTCTACCAGTCTATAATTCCTGGTGCACCACCCAGGTGGAGCACGGGGAAATACCCCTATACCGGGTATTAACACAGTCAATAAAGCATATTTTTACTTTGGTATTAATTACTGACGATTCTATAATTTAAAAATCCTGGGGTAAGTCCATGTTAACATAGCGTTTGAGGTCATTAATCCTAAATGGGTCACTGGTAATGCTCTAACTATGCTGTATGCCGATTTAGTTTCGATAAACTAAAAAAACATTACATTTTTCAGAAGAAATTTAAAATTACGATTCGAATCCGAAGAATGCGCCTATAAATTGATTTTGTTAGAGTATAATGGCGTGGTCCCCCTCCCGCAGGGATTCGACTGATTAAATCGGCATCCAGTATTTATATTCTAGTTGTCTAGTTTAGTAGATACTTTACGCTACCCCTCTATGGTATAAAGGCTGATTTGTCATAGGAAGGAAGTTTCCAGGTGTAAAAGAAGGGGAAAAGTGCTTGCGCCAGTATTATTGTTAAAGTAAAATTGCCCCCACCTTGTGCGAATCTGACTCGCACTTGGCCGTTGCCGATGTACCTAAGTTTTTACACCTAAACGGAGTCGGTACATATATTTAGTACCTACGTTATAATGTTAGTGCGATTTCTAATTTAAAAGCTTCACATTTTCTTCTCGTACTTAGGCACATTTGATGTACTTATATTTAATTTTGCTGTACAATTTACCTATAGTCATTATACCAACCAACTACTTTCCAGGAACGCCAAAAATATGCTCGTCTTGCCGATGTGAAAATAACGGTAGTCGACAATTACCAGGGAGAGGAATCAAAAATTATATTACTTTCGTTTGTGAGAAACAATCCTGAAAATAATATTGGATTTCTCGGAACCGAGAACAGAATTTGTGTGGCACTTTCGAGAGCAAAACAAGGTTAATTTTATTATTGATTTTATTTCTCATTCTGTTTATTATACTTTTGTTTTTTTTTTTTATTTTAAAGTTGACCGGGAGGAGAATTCTCAAGTGTAGTAGTGTAGATTTTCCCGGTGCATCACCTGCTTCATGTCTGATTCTTGTCTAGCCTATGTGTTAATTTGATGAATAAACTACATTACTGTAAATTTTTATCATAATCCGTTTAGTGGTTTTTGCGTGAAAGGGGCGCTACACGTTCGGTTCGGCAGTAGGTACTTGCCAAACCGAACCAAGCCGGCCCGAACCAACTACCACACATGTTCGGCTTTATTAACAAGTGATCGGGTAGCCCAAAAAAGCGGCAAATCCGCGTTTTTCCCGAACGTTCATCCACATACACCTACCGCCCGGCTTGTGCCTAATGCTGCTGGCCCGAATAGGTGCAGGACTAAATTGTAGGTACACAATGTCTATTTAAGTAGATATGTACTAGTTATGGTTATAATTTGCAGGTTTTTATATGTTTGGTAACATGGAGATGCTCAAATTGAAATCTGATTTATGGAAGAAAATTGCAGCTACTTTGGAGAACAACGGTTCTTTAGGAACAGTGTTGAATTTAAAATGTCAAGTTCATCCGGAACAAATAACACAGGTAAGCAATAACACATTTTCCTCATGCGTCATGCATTTACTTCATTCTAATATCGAGTTTTGTTTTATGTATATAGCATAGCCTGGTCATTGTCCCGGTCTTGTATTGTATTTAATTTCTTTGCCCATTTGCCTCTTGTCCCCAGAATGGTTTTTTTGCCCCCCCCCCCTTCCGTCGTGCATGGCCGGTGTCGGGCGAAACTAAATGCGCCCCCTCCGTCGTAAGCTTGTTAGATCCGGCACTGCCAATTGCCTGTCGTGCCCCCCTAGAATGAAATCCTAGATCCGCCCATGTACCTACGTATAATCACAAAGACAGCATAAGTTGGTATTGTCATAGATAGTATAATACTATACTAATAGTATAGTGAAATCATTTACTTTTAGTTACAGTAACATGATAAATTGCAAACATAAAAAAAAATTTGATTGGTATAAAATAATTTACATAAAGTATTAGTGTAGTATTATATTATCTATGCTTATAAGTAGATACTATTGGTGTACATTTTTTTATTCACTTGGGATGCAAAACAACATTTGTATTGTGATAGGTAGGTACATGTAATGCCAAGTTCGCAAACAATAGGTAAAGCCGGAGAAACGAAACCTGGCAATAAAAACTCGCGGCCACTCTTTTCAAATTGCCCATTTTACAATGTTTGAATGTTTACAAACTTGATATGGAGGTAAGGTGCTGCCACTTACATAGTACACACCATATTAAAGGACTGATTTATATTAATAAAATTTGGAACATACACAAACTAAAATCATCCTTTTTTTTGTGTACAACATATAGTAGGAGCATCTATGACTGCCTCTGTGGCGCGGTGGGAGTGTATCCGACTGCTACGCAAGAGGTCGTGGGTTCGATCCCCACCCAGGATAAAACTTTGTGTGATGAGCACGATGGTTTATTCTGTGTCTGGGTGTTATTTATCTATAATATGTATGTATTTAGAAATATATAAGTATGTTTATCAGTTGTCTGGTTTCCATAGTACAAGCTCTGCTTAGTTTGGGATCAGATAGCGTTGTGTGAGTTGTCCCAAGATATTATTATTATTATTATTATTATCTACTTACAACAAAGGTAAAAACTATATGTGCTTACATATTGTCCAAAGTATCTACTGGTAACGATGGTTTAATCAACTGTCCCATCAACGACGAGGAAGGATTTTATCGCTGAAGAAACGTACATACTTATGTAGATCCCCTGTAAACAAAAGAGATACAGATATTAATAGAATAGTTGATCGCTGACCATTCACAATGCCGGCGAGTACTCGTTCTATACTGCATTTTGTTTACACGGACGGGATCTACAAAATACACTGTACGTTTCTTGAGCCGTTCTTGTTCATCGCCGTTTGTGAGACAGATGCCTAAAGGTTCATTTCCGTGCATCGCGATCGGCCGCGATGCTCGGAAATGAACCTTAAGGCATGCTACGCCCCTTGAGTAACAGCATTTTAATTCGCTTGTTAAAATGCTGCTACCATAGTACTGCCTCTGTGGCGCGGTGGGAGTGTATCTGACTGCTGCGCATGAGGTCGTGGGTTCGATTCCCACACGGGACACCACTTTGTGTGAACCACAAATTGTTGTTCCGAGTCTGGGTGTACTTTGTGTCCGTGACTTGTATGTTTGTAATGTCCCCCGCGACACAGGGCTAGTAGCCTAATGCGAGAGTCCTCTTTAAAATAAAAAAATAGTATTATGACTAAGTAAGAGCCTAAAAATGTTTACATTTTTTTTCAGGTTTTAACAGCAGACGATTTTGTTAACGTACCTGAAGGAGGCTGTTTAAGAAAATGTAATTACCAGTACAGTTGTGGTCATCACTGTTTCCTTTACTGTCATGGTTATGATCGAGAGCATAAGGAGATAAAATGTACTGTTAATTGCGAAAGGTAATTATACCTACTGATGAGACTGTGACCTTGACTACTAAGCCAGAGGTCGTGAGTTCGTTTTTCACCCTGGATAAATATTACACATGATTGTATTTGTACACAATATTATGTATGTATTAAACAAAATATGTACCTAAGTATGTTTATCAGTTGTCAGCTCTGCCTGGTTTGGGATCAGGTGACCGTGTGTGGTCTGTCTCAAGTTTTTTTTTTTAAAAAGATCAGATCTGTATGAACATTGGGAACACTAAAATCTAAAACTAAACTTAGGAAGAGAAGAGCAGAGTCATATATTTCATACCTAATTATATTTATAGGGGTATTAAAATTGGACTAAATGTGGCTTGAAAAATGCAAAAGTAAAAATCCCTGATAACATCTCTGAGTCTCCGTTCTCATATAAGAACAAATCCCTGTAAACATATGTTTACAGGGATTTGTCCAAGGTTTTAACAGGTACATTAATTTTATTTGTTTCAATTTAAGTGTACTCTGCGACATCGGCCATGTTTGTCCTTTAAAATGTTACGAAGATTGTCAACCGTGCAAGGTCTTACTAAAGAAAACTTTACCTTGTGGGCACGAAATGGATGTGTATTGTCATCGAGAGCCAGATGACCCTGAAAATAAATGCCCCACAAAAGTTGAAGTTGTATTACCAAGCTGTGGACATAAGGTAGCTACTTTGGGCTAAGTATATTTTAATTTCACTCACGAAAGATAATTTTAAAGAAGATTGTCCAATTTAAAGTAGCTAGGTTTCACATGTAGGTAATTGGGTATTTAAAAAAAAAAAACAAACAGTCTGCTGAAATTAAAAGCAAATACAAATCATATATTTGCCATAATGTGGTACAAATGGATGTTACATCGAGATAAGATCAGCACATTAGTAATTTCAATTTTAGATCAACAAATATTGTGACTTAAAACTAAACTGGAAATAATTATATGTAATTATAAAATTTCTTTTTAACTTAATTAAACTAATTATAACCGAAAAAAAACAGTCGAATTTAAAACTTAGAAAATCGTTAACAGAGTAGAAACATTGTTCAACTAACCACCTATATAATTGTCTTTTAAATTTAAGTGGTAGGTCTCGGACATCTTGGGGTAGGTGATTATATATATATATTTAAATATATTTTTTATACATATATGCGTACTGACATTGCATAGCTATTACGACTACTTACTTCTTTTCTCAATAAAGGGAAAATAAGGTTGTTTGGGTATCTATTAGAAAGTAGTAAATTATTGTATTGAAATTACAAGAATCCTTTTTATAAATAAACAATTCATTATTATTTTTAACAAAAGTATCTAATTTTAAAATGTAAATGCATGGTAGTCAGAAGGAAAGCTTTTGGAAGAATTAATTAAAAGAAAGGAAATTCAAAGGAATAATTACTCAAGCTAACTTGAGTAATTATTCCAAGACAATACAATACCTAAGTATTATCTTGGTGTTTTAGAGCTCTACAATTCAGTTGCGATACAAAACGAAACTATGAATGAAAAACTCATATAACGTGTATCGTCAAAACGGAGCATTGTCATGTCACGAGAAAACCTGAGTCTTGTCTATCTCACGCTAGGACGTCTTTTTATTTATAGCTACATAATAAAGGTGGGTGCTTTAAAGCACCAAGTACACATCATACTTGTTAATTAATTGCATACATGACTTAATTATTAAATTACAGGTGATGAAACCATGTTATATGGATATACAGAAAGTGAGGTGTACAGAAAAATGCAAACAACGTTTAGAAAAGTGTGGACATGCTTGTGAACGTACCTGTCACGTCTCCCATCCCGATCACAGTGATGTAAGTATTCATTTTATTTTGGGTTCCGTAGCCAAAATGGCAAAACGGAACCCTTATAGTTTCGCCATGTCCGTCTGTCCGTCCGCACCTTAGCTCAGAGACTGTAAGTGCTAGAAGGCTGTAATTTTGCATGGATACGCCGAAAAGTGAAAGGTCATAATTTTTTTTTTGAGGGTAAAAAATTACATCCCCACTTTACATTAAGGGAAGGCCTTAATGTAAAGTGGGGATGTGATTTTTTTTCTCCCCTACCCCATAGTGTGGATTATCATTAGATAGATCTTTTAAAAGGCATTGTAAAGATACATATATGGATCCGTTTGTGAAATGTTAAGCTTTAAAGTACAATTTTCTGTTAGATTTAAGTCAATCTCCCCCCCCCCTTCCGGCAGCTAAATGCTTGATGTTGGGTACCTATGTAAAAAAAAACACGGTAGTAGTATATATAGTGAAATGAAAACGAAAATTATCATAGCTAAGTAGACTTTACAAGTTTACGAGTAACAGCTAAGCAAATTAGAAGTAACAAAATTTTCGTACAAATTCCATTGAAAATTATTATTAAGTAGGCATAACATTGTAAGTATGAAACAAATACAACAGAAAACCCACTTTTTAAGCCGCATTATTCGGATGGGGAGAGGGTTCTGTAGTCCCGTACAGTTGCTCGGTTTTGTATTACAGTTTTAACAAGGCCATACACCAAATATTAAGTACTACTACCTACAAATATTTCTATAATATTATAGACTATTACTAGCTGACCCGCGCAACTTCGTCTGCATAAATTTTCCCTTTTTTTTTTTACAACATTTTTCATTGCTGCTCCGCTCCTATTGGTCGTAGCGTGATGTTATAACCTATAGCCTTCCTCAATAAATGGGCTATCCAACAATAAAATATTTTTTCAATGCGGCCCAGTAGTTCCTGAGATTATCGCGTTCAAACAAACAAACAAACTCTTAGGGGGATGAACAATAGATGTTGTCCGATTCTCAGACCTACCCAATATGCACACAAATTTCATCAAAATCGGTCAAGCCGTTTCGGAGGAGTATGGCAACGAAAACTGTGACATGAGAATTTTATATATTAGATTTGTTTGAACATTTTTGTATTAGATTGACCCTTTATAAAGGAAGGCTATAGGCATATCATGCATACCTAAATGTATAATTATATTTAATGCGGGTGAAACCGCAGGCACAGCTATTTTGCTGTAAACAGGGTTGAAACTGAAGTGACCTTACAAATAATTTACATACTTACATAGTTACAAGTTACAAGCCTATTTAGCCATTTTCTATAGCAAGCAAATTAGATTATTTTATTACTGGGTTGACTGCCACAAGGATCTTTTTTCTCTTTTTGGACTTCGTAAAATAAAACACCATCCATTGTAGGGCTTACAGCAGTTTTATCTTCCTGCGGCTTGCCTTCAGATGCGTTTATTAATCTAAACTTAATATAATAAAGCTGAAGAGTTTTTTTGTTTGTTTGAACTCGATAATCACAGGAACTACTAATCCGAATTGAAAAAAATATTTTACTGTTGGATAGCCCAATTATCGAGTACGGTTATAGGATATGTAACATCACGCTGCGACCAATACAAGCGGAGCAGCAATGAAAAATGTTGCAAAAACGGGGACAAATCACGCTGACGAAGTTGCGCGGGTCAGCTAGTTTTATTATAATCTATTACCTTTTAGCTTGTTGTCGTTATATAACAAATAATTCGAAAAATTCCCTGTCCTTCTGTCGCAGTATGTAGCATGTCATGTAATCTAAGTCTGACCTGACGATGAGGTAGAGTTGAGATTTTTGATTGCGGCGTATTGGCTGAAACGCGTAACACACTAAAGGTTCATTTCCGTGCATCGCGATCGGCCGCGATGCTCGGAAATGAACCTTTAAGGGATTCGCTTAAAAACTAACAGTGGGTGGAGCATTCGCAGCAAGCGGCTCGTTGCTCGCGTGTTTGCGTTTGTTTGTACATACCTACCTACTGAATGCGCGCTTTGTAACATGTTACATTATAGGTACCGCGTAACGTTGATCAGTACCTATAAGGTTTGAAGCGTGGCAGAGGTTCTGATGATGCGATGCGCCTCGGGCTCTTTCAATGGCTCATGAGCTTAATTCCTAGAAAATTGCCCTAGACATTATAATAACTTTCTTTTTTATAATTATTTGCAGTATATATGTTTGAAAGATTGCGTAAGGCGGAAGAAGGGCTGTGTTGCGGAGTTAGATGAAGATCTCGGTCCTCATCAGTGCAACAAACGTTGTCACGAGCAGTGTGACAATTGTAACGTCCAGGTGAGTCAAATTCACTTACCTTTTAAGTAAGTTGTAATTTATTACAAGTATTATTATATTATAAAGAATTTCTTTTGAATAGCCTTAACCGAGTTTTGTTTCTGTAAATTTTTATTAATTTATTTGAGGCTTTTGTTTGGATGAGGATTCGAACAAAATCTTTTTAATCTTATTTCAAAATATTGCCTCGAACGTGCCAATTCCTTAATTTGTTTCACATTAAGTGAATTAATAAAAGTAGCAATGTTTAGATTCTGTTACTCAAATATATATTTAACTAGATGTAGTAGTGATGAACCACTAAATTGTATTAGGTAGGGTACACCCTGTAAAGATTTAGTAAGAAAGAAAGAAATTGGTTATAATACCTGTTTTCAAATTTTATGTAGGTAGGACTTTTACTAAAATTTATCGACTTGTTGTAATTTCATTGACTATTTATACAAAATTGCATCAGGTTACAAAGAAAAGATCGAACTGCAAACATGCGGCCAAAGTAGCTTGTTGCGAAGACATAGACGCTACACCGTGTAAGAAGATGTGTGCTCGTACAATGGAATGTGGGCACCACTGCAAGAAAAAATGTTCCGAGCCATGCGGAGATTGCAAGATAATGGTAAAAATTTCATATTTATACATAGTGAATGTTAAATTGCTTTATCTATACTAGTATTATAAAGCTGAAGAGTTTGTTTGTTTGTTTTAACGCGATAATAGGAGGAACTACTGGTCCGAATTGAAAAAATCTTTTTCTGTTGGGTAGTCCATTTATCGAGGAAGGCTATAGGCTATATAACATCACGCTACGACCAATAGGAGCGGAGCAGCAATGAAAAATGTTGCAAAAACGGGGAATATTGACGCATACGAAGTTGTGAGTGACAGCTAGTTAATAGAAAAATTTAAAGTCAAGACTCAAGAATCGAACCCGAGACTTCCGTACGCCAAACCGGGGCCGGAATCGAATCATCTAACCGGAACTATGATACTAAACCTCAAATTCTTTTATTCTTTCCTGCACGCGAGTCAGGCCCTCGCTTGCGCCATCTAGCCAACAGTTTGAGAACTATTATGGCCTTTGTTATTGCTTGTGAAATTGATGTTTGATAGGATTTCAGGTAGGTACTATCTATTTAGGCGTAGCATAGTGCAAAGATTTACGTCAATTATCACATTTAACATATGTACTATCTGTATAGAATAATAATCTTATACTAATATTATAAAGCGGAAGTGTTTGTTTGTTTAAAGGCGCTAATCTCAGGAACTACTGGTCCGATTTGAAAAAATCTTTTTTTGTTCGATAGCCCATTTATCGAGGAAGGCTATAGGCTATATAACATCGCGCTACGACTAATAGGAGCGGAGTAGCGACGAGAAATGTTGCAAAAACGGGGAAAATTTACGCTTACGAAGTTGCGCGGGACAGCTAGTTTCAAATAATAATGTGATGTGTTCTGTAATTTTTCCTAGAAATTAACTTATTATTATTTATATCATTTTTAACGTTTTCATTATAGGTAACGAAGGAAGTTCCGGATTGTAAACATAAGATCAAGGTGCAATGCATGGCCAAAGTCCGCAGAGAAGATTGCACCGAGAAGTGTATAAGGACACTGTCCTGTGGACATCCTTGTACAGATGTTTGTAGCGCCAAGTGTGACGAGACCAAGTGTAAAGAACTGATAAACGTTGCGGTACCCTCTCCGTGTGGCCACAATGTTAAACTACCTTGTAATGCGCATTCTTCATTTGTAAAAGGTAAAAAGAGACGAAAGTTAAATCTATATAGATCATTATTATCATCATCAACAGCCTAAAGACATCCATAACGACCGATTCTAGAGTATTTCCGCACTACAAGACTATGGCGGCATGGCGTATCCCGAGGAAGGGATTTGGGATTCAAACACCCCTAAAACACGTATGTGTCTCTCGAGCCGGTAGGTATTAGGCCAAAACGACCTTACGCAAAGCAAAACTTTCCCATGGTGCGGCTGAAAAAATTGGTACCTTTTGCTTTAAAAATTATGACTTTGTTTAATATGTCTCATGTTGTTGCACAGAATATATTTTTTTTTAAATAAAGATAACTAGCAATGTGGAATTGAGTCCCACATTACTAGCAATCTTGTTAACCCCTCCAGCTAAGCTCAAAGGCTTGTGTTAGGAGTGGGTTCACGTCGGTAGTGTAATGGGTAGGATTCGAACCCGCGACCTCACGATTGCGAGACCGATGCCTTAGCCATTAAGCCGCCATTATTATACTATACTATACTTGGAGTTATAGGAATAAAAATCGATATCGGTTATTTTCGACTTGGTAACAATCACTGATAAACTGTAAATATTATCTATATCTATATCTATATCTATACATATAATAAAACTGTAAATTTCACGTGTCTGTACATGGCCGAACTTAGTGAAAAAAAATATTAGGAAATGTTCGAAAAGAGTATTTAAACACTTTGCTGCATTTTTAGAAATGTCTGTCTGTCTGTCTGTCTGTCTGTCTGTCTGTCTGTCTGTCTGTTTGTTTGAACACGCATCACGCAAAAACTACCGGACAGATTCGGTTGAAATTTTCTGTGTGTATTCTAATAAGTCTGGATTAACATATAGGCTATAATTTATTACGCTATTTCCCATAGGAGCTAAGCAATAACGGATAATGTCTGTAGCTATTTATCGTCATAAAACAATAACTACTTGACGGATCTTCATGAAAATTTGTAGTTTTATTGTAAATACTATAGGTGATTACTTACACTATGAATCATTACGCTATCGTCTATGGGGAGCGAGCAGCAACGTATGTTTGGTCGAACCATTATGGTTTTTCACATTTTTTTCCACAATAAGACATTATTTCAAAGTCAAAGTCAAATATCTTTATTTCGTAAAATCAGGTTAATGATTATTTGAAAACGTCAAATTAAAACATACTAAAAATTTTATAAAATTATGAATGTTTGAAAAAAAAAAACAAAATGAGGTTAGGTGGCAGTTCCAAGTGTAAAGCTCATGAGAAGAAGCTGCCAAGAAACTCATGTGCCACTCTTTTAAAACCATCAAGTTTTTCTTTACAAAAATAAATTTTACTGAATGAACCATTGTGTTTGGTGAGTGTAATCGTTTATAAAATAAGGATAACTAAATAATAATACTATTTGTAACTCTAAAATGAGTATATATAAACGTATTCAACAAACACAATACTTCACTTCTTACAAAGTAAATATGTATACATACATATAATCTTAAAGTACATTTTAATAGCCTATGAGAGAAAGCAGTTCAATCCCAAGCGTTTTTGTCTTCCATATAATCAATTATTGAGTAGTAACTTTCATACACAATTTTTTCTTAATGGTACACTTAAATTTATTACGACTTAATTTTTGAATATCGCTAGGGATTTTATTGTAGAAACGTATACATTGGCCCCGAAATGATTTGTTTACTTTTTGTAACCTTGACGCTGGTACAACAAGTTTATGTTTGTTCCGCGTGTTAATATTATGTATATCACATTTCTTACAGAAACTATCAATATTTTTGTGAACATATATAAGGTTTTCATAGATATACTGACATGCAACAGTCATGATATTGATTTCCTTAAATTTTTTTTAAGTGAGTGTCTACTACTAAGATCGTAAATTGATCGAATAGCCCTCTTCTGCAGAACAAAAATGGTTTGAATGTCGGCAGCATTCCCCCACAGTAGAATACCGTACGACATTAAACTATGAAAGTAACTAAAATAAACTAATCGCGCTGTTTCAACGTCTGTTAGCTGACGAATTTTTCTAACTGCGTACGCTGCAGAACTGAGTCTATTAGACAATTCACTTATATGTGGGCCCAATTTACAATTGTAACCCATGGAAACAGTAACTTCACGCTAAAACTATAAGGAGCTAAACACAACATTTTCAATTTTCTTAAGATGAGCTATTTTAACAGCTTTAATATCGGTTGAGGTGGTCTAATGGCACAAGTGGCGGAACTAAACAAGCGAGAAGCGAGATCAAGGGATCGAATCCCAAGTGTGCAAGTCTCTTTTTGTGTTATTTTTTTTTTTTTTAAGTATATTTCCTAATGTATACTTATTATACAAGCTTTTATTTTCGACTTTAACATGCTTACTATGTTTAACAAATTTTCATATTAATCAATCACTTTCAATAGGCACCTTTATCTTTGTTTTGCATGAATCGTGATTATGTTATGAATGTAGAATTGAAAAACAATATTACATTACAAATAAACAATAACTACTTGATATTTTCTAGAATTTATAAATGATAAATCAAAATAAAACACGTGGCGCCATCTGTGATTCGATTTCTTCTGAATGCCAAAATGGCTTACCTACAAATGTTGATCTTTGAAACTTTCGCGATTTGTACACATTATGAAAATATATATATTACGGGTCTTAATCACGTGAATAATTTAAGGTTAAATACCTTGCATGCACCTATGTTTAACATGTATGAAAATTTTAGTTAAATTTAATATAAAATCATCAAGTATTAAAAGCAACTTTTCCAGTTTTGAAAATAGATGGCGTTTAAATACAAATTAAAAAATAACAGGAAAATTTATTTTAAAAAAAATCTGAAATTCTTACGTAGAGGGATATGAATATACTTATGATGATCTTAATTTGCGACAGGTTGACACACCAATTTTTTAATTCACCAATATAGACATTATAAAATAGTACTTATTTAAATCTTCTAAAGTGAGTGAAAAAAAAAATTGAAATAAGTTTAAAAAAGTATTTAAACACAAAAAAGATATCTGAGTATATCTTTTAAAAACGTTTGAATGTTATCTGTTTGTTTGAACACATCACAGTACCGCGGGAATGTAATGTTTTAAAAACAGGATATTTTTTAAAAACATACCTAGCCCTATTTCGCGGGGGACTTTACAACACGGACACAAAGTGTGTGTACTTTAGACTCGGAAAAGATCGCTAGGGCAGGACATAACCCGCGATCATAGGAAATCTGTGAGAGTTATTTCTATCATACCTTTGTTACCTATGTTTAAATTATTTTGAAGGAGCGAGCGGTTAGGTACCTCCGATTAAAACGTCCGATTTAAAAGTGTCGGAGCCGAATGAGTGGGAGGTTTGAAATCAATCGGAATTTTCGACCTTTCGGAGTCAGAATCGAAGCTCCTTAACACAAAATTTCGCTCGAGTACTTGGGCGGTTTCGGGCTGCATTTAATCCGAAACCGCCCAAGTTCTCGCGTGATGGGGGAGGGGGGGAATTTTTCGATATTAATAATATTTGATGTGATGAAAATCATTTTGGTGAAATACTTTTTTGTCGAGGTGCTGAAAGCAAAGGAATTTTTATAATTTGTCTTCTAACGGTCTGACGCCATAAACTTTGTCGGTCTTCATTTTGCTGCACTGGGCATTTGCTAGGCTTGCCCTGCCATAGGTCGGGCCCTGATTAAAGCTAGGCCATAGATGCCACACAGCATTGTGGAGCATGTTTCCAATATGTTTTACACAGAAGTTAAATTGTAATATAAACTACCTTAACATAAACTCAACTTCCACGCGAACGAAGTCGCGGGCACAGCTAGTCAAAAATAAATGTGATAAACAGGTCTTTTCGACCATACAGCACGCAGATTTGGCCTCCGCAATCATTGCAATCAACGACTTGCGCGATTGGTTCGTCAACTAAACAAGTTCATCATGTCATTCGTTTACACTTAATATTCCCATACTGTCTCCTGTGTCATGATTTGTACCGTCTATCAAAGGTATATATTTATTGGTTCATTTGTTTTAAGGCCAATTAAAAGCAAATGAGCTCTTGAAGTATTGCAAGAGCCCCTGTGGAGCAGAACTAGCTTGTAAGCACATCTGCGGAGGATCCTGTGCGCAGTGCTACCAGGGCCGTATACACGCGCCATGCAAACAAACCTGCCATCAAACCAACATCTGCGGTCATCAGTAAGCAACATCTTTGTTTAATACTAGCTGCCTGCCCCGGCTCCGCAAGGGTATTATCGTAGTTTTTTATACCTTGAGTTGTTACATTATTGCAATTTTCGTAGGTATCTCTAATTTTTTGCCAATAAAATATAGGTAACCTATTACTACCCGATAATGTAGCTTTCTAATGGTGAAAGAATTTTTAAAATCGGTCCAGTACTTTTTATGTTATTCGTTACATATATAAAATCGAAATCGAATCCTACGAAAATCTATCCAATAGGAATTTGACCTACGGTGACAATATAGTCTTAATATATATAAATCTCCTGTCACGATGTTTGTCCGCGATGGACTCCTAAACCGCTTAACAGATTTCGTTCAAATTTGCACACAATATGCAGTTTGGTCCAACTTGAGAGATAGGTTACATTTCAATTTATAGTCGCAATTACTAAAGAAATGAGGTTTCCCGTGTCCACCCGTGCGAAGCCGGGACGAGCCGCTAGTAGTATATATACACTGACGGACTTATAAACTGCATCAAAGTAATAGACGACTTTGAAATAAATATTTTAACCAAGTATGCAAACTTTCTATACAGATTTAAATTGAAACCTCTAGATTGGTTCGTGAACTTTAAAACAGCGTAGGATCATATCTTTAACTTTAAGTTTATGTACTGGAAAGGACCTTAAGACCTTTTTTGAAGAAAAAACAGAAGTTTAAGGAAAAATTGTTTAATTAAAAAATTGGTTTTAACAATACCTAGACACAAACTTTATGCAAGGGTTTATTTGTGTTTTAATAAGGTGTATTACCCCCACGTGCCCTTATTACGGATTCTAATCGGTTCCGCATAGATTTTATAAGGGTTTTTAAAAGATCTTGCGGAATATTGTCCCATTCTTCTGAAAGTGCTGTTCTTAGTGCTGCCACTGTCGTAGGCGAAGGGTTTCTCGCATATACAGCTCTTTTTAAATTGTCCCAAACATGCTCGATGGGATTAAGATCCGGGCTGCGTGCTGGCCAATTCATTGTACGTATCCCAACCTCTTCGCAATAATGTTGAACTTGTGCAGCTGCATGCGGCCGGGCATTATCCTGCATTAAAGTAAAATTTTCGCCTATGAATCCCATGTAAGGCACCACGTGATCTTCTAATATCTCTGTTATGTAGCGATGTGCTGTCAAACCCCCTCTATTACCGTTTTGACGGACCATGTCTATGAACACAAGTTCTGTTCGCCCGTTCATCGATATGCCACCCCAGACCATACATGAACCGCCTCCAAAAGGAACACGCTCCTCAATGCAACTTTGAGCATATCGCTCCCCACGTCGACGATAGACTCTTCTGCGACCATCTGCACCATATAAACATGTCCTACACTCGTCCGTGAACAATACAGAGGCCCACTGCTCTTCTGTCCAATTCAGGTGATGACGCGCAAATCTTAAGCGAGCTTGTCTGTGAGCTGCAGACAACTTTGGACCATTTGCTGGTCTAAAAGGGGTGATAGCCGCTTCCTTTAACCTTCTTCTTATTGTTCGTGCACACACGTTTTTTCCACGCACTTCATTAAGCTCGGTTTTGATGTTAACTGACGTGAGGAAACGATTTCGCAGGGAAGTTGTAACAATAAATCGGTCATCACGACCTGTGGTTGCTCGAGTTCTGCCTGTACCACGTCTCCTCCTGTAAGAACCTGTCTCTACAAACCTTCTGTATATTCTACAAACCGTAGACTGGTTTAAATTTAAATTTCTACCAATCGTTCGTTGATCCAAGCCCTCCCGCACCAATGCTACAATTTGTGCCGCTTGTTCGGACGAAGTATCCATATTATGGTTCAAAAACTCTCGATGTGTTAAAAAACTAACCCAACAATTATGCTGGTAACAATAATTCAATTGACCAAACAAAAAAAATCAATGAGAATTAATTTAAAACTTTGCTATAAATAACACGCAAATCTGATACTACGAGTAAATTTTCTTTTCCCGGCTATATTCATTTGTTTTACCGCAGTTCTATTTTTAAATTTAATTTTTTTTTAAGATTAAGAGCCAGTCTTTCCATATTTATATAATTTAATCTAAAAAGTTTGCATACTTATTATAAAAAAATCCTTTTAGAGTAAACCTGAACTTTGATGCAGTTTATGAGTCCGTCAGTGTATATATTTTTTTCTTATCATATTACACATAAAATCAAATCATCGTTTTTAGCAAACCCAAAAAATTAATTATTGGACATCACTATGTTATAAGCCTTAACAAATGTGCATTCTTTCTATACAAACGTTTTCCAACAAATCTCGCTCATACCTACCCTTGAACATTTTTATTTTATAATTACCCTACTAACAACGCTTAATGGCTAATAATTTTTGTTACGAAATATTGCATTTTTCTCTATAAGTGATTATTGAAATCTTTTGAGAAATAAACGTCTTAAACCGTATATAAAATAAACACCGTAGGTCAAATTCCTGCCATACAATCACGAAACACCGGCCAAATGTGTAGGTATTGTGTACCTACTTTTTTTGCAATTTAGGGGGAGAGGGGGCTTCCACTCTCTAATCCCATCCCTGGGTACACTCATGGTAAACCTTATTAAAGTTACTAAAATATATATATTACGGGTCTTAATCGCGTGAATAATTTAAGGTAAAATACCTTGTTTATTGCCCGACGTTTCGACCGTATTGCAACGGCCGTGGTCACAGTCTTCCCGTGACCACGGCCGTTGCAATACGGTCGAAACGTCGGGCAATAAACAAGGTATTTTACCTTAAATTATTCACGCGATTAAGACCCGTAATATATATATTTTAGTAATGTGTACAAATCGCGAAAGTTTATCAACACTTATTAAAGTTCTCATGTGCAAATCCGACTCGCACAGTTGGCCGGTGTTATTGATATAAATCCCCCCCCCCCGTCCTTTTACACCTGGATAGGCTCCTCCCGGCAAATTATCTTGGGTACTATTACATTGACTGCCTCTATGGGGCGCGGTGAGAGTATATCCGACTGCTACGCAAGAGGTCGTGGGTTCGATCCCCACCCAGGATAAAACTTTGTGTGATGAGCACGATGGTTTATTCTGTGTCTGGGTGTTATTTATCTATAATATGTATGTATTTAGAAATATATAAGTAAGTATGTTTATCAGTTGTCTGGTTTCCATAGTAAGTACAAGCTCTGCTTAGTTTGGGATCAGATGGCGTTGTGTGAGTTTTCCCAAGATATTATTATTATTACATTGCGACACTGACGCGGACAAAGCCGCAGTAATAAGCTCATATTTTTATTTTAGATGTCAGGAGCCATGCAACCAAATTTGTCCTCCCTGCCACATGTTCTGTGAAGTTCAATGTAAACACTCCAAGTGCGGCCAACGTTGCGGCGAACCGTGTGTTACCTGCAAGGTATGTATGACCACTTACGCACTGACCTTTAAGGTTCATTTCCGTGCATCGCGGCCGATCGCGAGCCGCTCGCGGCTCACGACAAGCGGCTGACGCTCGCGGCCGATGCGACAATATTCTGTGTGCGCGCGCAGGCTTACGACAGTCGTCGGCCGCGCGCGTCTGTCACTTACCTCAGCCGCTTGTCGTAAGCCGCGAGCGGCTCGCGATCGATCGCGATGCACGGAAATAAACCTTTAGGGTGCGTTTCCACCGGACGTGAAGCGGAGAAGAGCAGTGAAAAGTGGCAAGTGTTTCCACTGGAGTGGAGTGGGGCGGGGCTGGTCGGGGGATAGCGGAGTGGAGTTGCGCGAAGCGGTTTATGATTAAGTCACATTCGTAATTTCGAAGATATTGGATAAAGGGCGCTTTAGTCACGAGTCTGGGGTCAATTGCCGTCAATGTCTATTTCAATTCCCCCCCCCCCATCCCATTCAGCTCTAATCCGCTCTGTCCAGTTCGGGACCGCGTGTTCATTTGTTTTATTTGAAAGTCCGCTACACTGTTTCCACTGATGCGGGTCGGAAATTTTGAGAACCGTGATTGGTCAATTGACGGTCCGCTTCGCTGCACCCCGCCCCGATCCGTTTCAGTGGAAACGCACCCTTATAGTACGTTAGTACCTACTAGTACGCCGGATTGGTTATCCCATACAAAGTGACAGCAATTTCTTGTGCCGAATGATCAATGATATGTATGGTACATACTTATTTTTAACCTACTTATTTTTAGGAGAAATGTAGTCGTCGTTGTAATCACGGTGCATGTACACGGCTCTGCTCCGACCCGTGTTCCCGCGCGCCGTGCAACGAGCCGTGCCCGCGCACTCTCAAGTGCGGGGACGGCAAGCACCGGTGCCGTGGCTTGTGCGGGGAGCCTTGCCCCGACATTTGTAAAGAATGTCGCCCCGATGACTTCCCTACAGATTTTCTAGGAGATCAATATGAGGACGACGACAAGTAAGTTTTTATAAAGCCTTAGGCCGCTTTTATACGTAGGTACATTGTTTTTACTGGACAACAGACGTCAAAACTCTATCCGGCGTCCGGTGAAAGAACCGGACGTCTAAAAGAACCCTGAGGCCGCTTTTATACGTCCTTTGTTTTTACAAGACAACAGGTGTCTTTTGAACGTCGGGCCGGTGTGTGTAGGCACTCACACATATTGTAAGCCATACAACACTGCAAGTTTGGAGAAAAAATCCGGTTAAAAATAAAAACAATAAAAGCGCCATTAGACCACAAACTATACAGATTTAGAGCCCTCTCCAGCTATATAGCTATTTACCAGAATATTAACCATAATAGTACGGGTTCCCTAGAACAAATTATAAAATGATACATATCAAGCTGGAATTGCCATGGTAGCTTCGTTTTGACGAGACGCCCAACTTTATCTATACGATATTTAATAACAATTTTATTTGCAGTTGGTAAATTAATCGCGGCCTATGTTAATGTATGGGGATAATAGTTTTCCAACGGCAAAGTTAAGTTTGTCATATTTAACATCTGTTTTTTTTCACTAACGTACCACTATATAAAGTTGTCGTCTCGTCAAACGAAGCTACCATGGCAATTCCAGCTTGATATGTATCATTTTAAAATTTGTTCTAGGGAACCCATACTATAATAGCTACAATGTTCACAGGAATATATGGGTTTTTTTTATATGTAATAAAAACAATTCGAAGACAAAAAAATCAAATCAATGTAAGATTTGCCATAACTTCTTGGCAGTATATGATTAGGTATAAATGAGACAAAAGATGTAGTATAGTCTGGTTATAATTATCTAAAGGTGCATCTTATATACTAACGACTTCGTGTTGATAACAGATAGTGGAAACATTTAATAGATACTGAACGTGCGATAAGGAACATAAGATTGTGATGTAGATTGTAGATACAGCACAAAGATATTGTACTGTAACAGTACACCCCCCTTTAAAAAAAAAAAAAAATATGGTAATAGTGTTTACAATATAAATTTGACCTAGACCTTACTAGTTATTTGCTGATGTATATAAATAATAATGCTATTGTACGCGGTGGAATTTGATGACGCCTGTTGTGGTGTGATTTGCTGACGTCTGTAATTTTGACTTAGCTGTTGCACGAGTGTTTATTATTTTTTTCCGTTAAACTCTTCATTCTTCTGTCCAGTGTTTTCATTATGCCGTAAATTAGGATCACGCCGATTGTTAAAATAATCTGTCCCATTGCAACATTTCTTGTCCACCGTAAGTCCTCCTGGATCAGGTTACGGAGTTGGTCCGCTTCGTTTTGATTGAGGCAATTGTCCGTATTGTATGTTATCTGGTCCTTAGAACTTTGATTTCCCATTTTAGATGTCTTGTTGTTACGAGTAGTTGTGAATTAATGGTATATGTTAAGATCTATGTTAATATATATACGAATAGCTTGCTTATATCAGCGATTTTTTATAGACGTACTACTGGCTTTACTTTACGTCCCGATCGTGTAGTGTACGTGTGTGAATGCCTGTCGCAATCCTTTGAATCTGGCACGTAGTTTGATTCGTCATTGATCATGAAAGCTGGTTTCAATCTATCAATTGATATCACTGTCTCTTTATCCCTAATTCTAATGCAAAATGTTTTATCTGTTTTACTAATTACTGGGTAGGGTCCTTCATACGGCGGTGTCAGGGCTTTCTTAATTCTATCACACCGAACAAATACGTGCGTTGCGGAGAGAGGACTCTTTCGTGATGTCTTCGTATTTGTTTAAAAGTTGCGTAATACGTGGATTCGTTCCCACTGCGATAGTACGAATTGTTTGTTGTGTCGCTTTTTCCGAAATTACATGCGTTGTCAGCTCTGTAACTTTGTCGATAAGTTTGCGACCTGCTATGTCGACTAATAGTTTATAGTGCTCTAGAAAATCTGCTCCAATTATTGGTTGTGTAACATCGGCGATTACAAAATTCCATTTATAACATCGTTGTAGTCCTAAATTCAAGGTAAGCGTCTTCTCGCCGTAAGTCCTAATTTTAGTCCCATTTGCAGCGTATAGTGTGTATTGTTCATTTTGTAAAATTGAATGTCTCTGTTGCTTGCTAATGACTGAAATATTTGCGCCCGTGTCAATCAAAAACTTCATACCACTTTTTCGGTCGGTAATGGTGAGGCGATTGGATGGGTGGATTGCACAGAGTTTCGCCGTTGTCTGTGCTCTTATTCGTTTCCCTGGTTCCGTACGTAAGTCATTGGTTTCCAACCGCATGGTTTAATGCAGTTCTTTGCATATTTTCCGAATCTTTCGTGGTAGTAACAAAATTGATTTGCTCCTCTATAGTTTGTTCTCGGCCTCATAATCGGGAATTGTTGACGTTTCTTGAAATGATTGTGCGTGTTGGGTCGATAGCCATATTGACCTTGCTGAATTGCGTCAATATCTATCTGTAATTTTGCTAGCTGGGCTAAAATGCATGCTGTATTGTTGTCGTTTGAAGTGTCGTTGCTAACAGCTGATATTTCGGTTACTTTTGAATTCATTATTATTTTGTCTGCAATTTGGCTCAGTTTGTCAATTTCCATGTCTTCCGTAACTGCTAGAACCGTAGTAACTGATGTTGGTAAAAGCCTGAACCATAGTAGTTTAATTGTTTCGTCACTGATTTTTCCTCTCCCGAGGACTCGCATTTGACGTAATAACTGCGAAGGTTTTTGATCACCGAGTTCTGTCTCTGATATTAATTTTTGAAACTGTCGCTGTTCTGTTTCTTCGTAACAATCAATTAAACGTTCCTTGATGTTTTTGTATTTATCTGTAGTCGGTGGTGAAGTGATTAGGTCACTAACCTGTAGTATTTCTTCCTTGGATAATTTTGCTATTACTGTACAGTATTTGTATTCGTCTCCTTGCTTCTGTGGTGCTAATATGGCTTCTAGTTGCGTGAACCATAATCTTGGTTGGTCTTTCCAAAATTCCGGAATGCGGGATAAAACCGAGGTGCCAGCAGCTACTTCAAGTGTTCCTTGCTGATTTATGTTCGCCTTGCACGGTGATTGTGCCATGTTTCTTGCTGCGTATTCGTTCGTCGGGGTCACCAATTTGCCATAACTTCTTGGCAGTATATGATTAGGTATAAATGAGACAAAAGATGTAGTATAGTCTGGTTATAATTATCTAAAGGTGCATCTTATATACTAACGACTTCGTGTTGATAACAGATAGTGGAAACATTTAATAGATACTGAACGTGCGATAAGGAACATAAGATTGTGATGTAGATTGTAGATACAGCACAAAGATATTGTACTGTAACATAAGACATGAATATTATGATATTTTTTATTTTAGGTTTATTTTACTACAAGACTGCGGTCACGTTTTGGAGATAGAGAACATGGACAACCTAATGCTAGGTGATCAGGAAAACATCAAAATAAGGCAATGCCCATTCTGTCGTAAACCAATAATTAACACAAACAGATATAAAGATTTGGTCAACAAAATGTTCAAAGAAGACATAAACCCTATAAAAGAACGTGTATATGGGAAAAACACTGAAATAAACAAGAAACTTGACGACCTAAGACGGAGGCTAGGAATCCTCGTTAACAAATGTTTTAAAGGTTTGTACACTATTTCAATGTTATGTGCTCTAATTGATCCTTTATGCTTTACCTAATTGATCCAGTATTACACAACTGCCCCAAAAAGAGTATATTCAGGGTTTATCTATGCATCAATCAACCAATTCAAATGAGAGGGGTATTGTTAGAATCGTTTAATTAGTTTGGGTAGGTAGCTACTGCTCCTAACAAAGACAGGTCAGCATGTTCCAAATAGTGCTTGACCCAGCACTCTATCAGTGTTGAGTATATAGGTACCTATTACACTTCATAGACATAAGCAGTATACATAGCATAAAAAGTATTTGAACATTCCTAAGCACTAGGAGTGTTCAAATACTTTTTGCATAGGCGTATCTACTCAGTACATACTTTATATACCACTGTATTGGGGTGGATCACGAAATCACGATGGCGATACATTAAAGGGTCTGGGTCTCGCTAGACTAGTTTAGTCAGATGTGTTTTAAGTTGAAGCGACGGTAGCCAAATGGCTAAGGCATCGGTCTCTCAATCATGAGATCGTGGATTCGAATCTAACCCATTATACTACCGACGTGAACCCACTCCTAACACAAGTCTTTGAGCTTAGTTGGGGGGGTTAACAAGATTGCTAGTAATGTGGAACCCAATCCCATATTGCTAATTATCTTTCAAAAAAAAAGTCATTCTCCATTTTTATTTTTCTTACTGAACGGGTGGGTATCGAAATAATGGCTACATTAGACAATTACAAATCAAATATTTGTTAATCTCAACGGTTTTGTGTTAGTTGCAAGGACAGGCGTGTTTTTATCATTTTTTAATTAGGAATGTTCTTATTTAATAAGAGGGATCAAATCAAATATATCTACAATTTGTCATAAAATAGACCAAACGTAATCCCCCTTTTTAGCAAGAATAAGAAAACTTTTAAAATAATTCTAAGCAGTACTGTTTTCTTTACTTGCAATAATATACTATTAGTTTAAATGAAAATAACGAAATTTAAAATTATGATGATATTTTACGAATGGGGCTAAATGTTACACATTTTTGTAAGCTAGGTACTAGGTACAAGGCGACTAAGGGATTGCACCCCGGAGGACGGGCTGCAGCGTCCTCTGCGTATTTAAAGCCTTACTGCGATCGCCAACCCGCTCGCCAAGCGTGGCGATTATGGCAATTACCCCCAGGATCTACATACTAGTAGGTTCTACTGGGGAGACCCGTGCCCAGCAGTGGGCCATCTTATGGGTTGATATGAAGGTACTAGGTACCTAGTTTACAAAAATGAAAATATAGGTAGATGTACCTAAACCTACTTATACTAATAATTTACGCAATCAAATGTAGCAAAAAATATAGATATAGATTATCACCCGGCTGTATATTATATGCTATAACTTTCTTCGGTCAATGGTTCGGTCGGTGTTCATCCACGCCAATACCTATCTATTTATAATAGGAAGGTATTTTGTAGGAACATGTTTTGATACAGGTAAAATAACTTACAATATACCAACACTACCTATGTCTAATTCTTACATTATATTTTCTTATTCCTACCAATAATCTGATTTTAACACTAGCAGAATGCAATTTTAGTTGCAGGGACCATTTTCGAAAGCGCAATGTGATTGTGAAGCTGATTTCATTTCTGCATTGATCATGATTATTTGGTCTTACCTGTGGCGATTTAAATTTATGGTACATAATTGTGTTATTAATTGAATACTGTCTTATTTTAGTGCATGCTGGCTTGGAAGCAACAGTCAAGCAATTAATTGCCTTCATGAGAAAACCTCAACAGAAAATGTATCTTTTGCAAGTGGAAATGCTACTCGTATACTGCGAAGTGATTGAAATGATTACAGAATGTTGGACGACATTTCATAAATCAAAAACCCCTTACTTAAAGGAAGAACTGGAGGAGCATATTATTATGATATTGAAAGTGTTGAAAATTGACTTAAGATCCAGAGTGCCCATCAAGATAAGTGAACAGCAACAAAAAGATATTGGCAATGAACTCAAACGTTTGAATTCTATTTGTCAATTAGCAGTATTGCTTCAAGTGGACCAAGAAATAAAAAATAATGCAAAAGTTAAGGCTCAAATCGACGCAGCTAGAAGATCCGTGTTCACATTGTCTGTATTTAATGAAGATGAAGCTGTAGAATCACTTAAAGTTTTACAAACGTCGATAAAATCCACTTCTAATGTTGTTTCTAAAATGCAACGAGAGATGATTGTAAAAGCGATAGGTTTAAAAGCGGGACACTGGTATAAATGTCCGAACGGGCATTACTATTGTATCGACCAATGTGGTGGCGCAATGGAAGAAAGTATATGTCCGGACTGCGGCGCAATGATAGGAGGCACCAGCCATAGACTTTTAGAAGACAATGCTCATGCTCCAGAAATGGATGGGTCGAAGTTTGCCGCTTATTCAGAAGAAGCCAACAACATGGCAAATTTTCAACTAGACTAGAAGTCTGGATTTATGTTTGCAGATATCTTAGTTGTCGAATTCAAGAAGAGAAAGCAATCGTCGTCGCCGTAAATGAATATAAAAAGTGCTAAAAAAAACAATTAAAAAAGCCATTTTATAACATCCATATCAACCCATAAGATGGCCCACTGCTGGGCACGGGTCTCCCCAGTAGAACCTACTAGTATGTAGATCCTGGGGGTAATTGCCATAATCGCCACGCTTGGCGAGCGGGTTGGCGATCGCAGTAAGGCTTCAAGTACGCAGAGGACGCTGCTGCCCGTCCTCCGGGGTGAAATCCCTTAGTCGCCTTGACGACACCCACGGGTAGAGATGGGGTGGTACTATTCTTAAGCCGGCACCACACGGCGAGATTTTATAACATCGTAACTACAAAATGTGTGGATTAAACGTCATTAAGTAATACTAACTGCAATTTATCAGATTATTTGACTTACTATTATATTTACGGTTTAAAATGTAAATGAAAATAAAAGAAATGATCTCAGCGCAAATACTAACCTTCCGTATTTGCACTGAGATGATTTGAAAAGACTGCAAGTACCAACATAACCAATAGTTAGATAGATATTAAAAATAATTTGTTATCATTGTAGATCGAAGTTTGTGTAGTTGTTTTATATAATATGTTTCTAATCGGTCCTATTGTAGTATATTTAATTACATAATAAACTTTTTACTTCTAAATCGATATGAATTTGTTTTTACTTACCTCTATTTTCTGCCGAAATTTTATATATGATCAACATAATATCTAAAGGTAGATAAATATATTATAATAAACATACTACTATGTTTATTATAATATATTTTTATTTTATTATACTTTAATAATAGGTATATTTTTTACTTATTGTATGTACGAAACTCTAACTTTAATTCGTGAAAGTATCAATTATTAAGCAATTAATGATACAACAAACGTTTAGAAACTGTGCGTCCTTTATGTTGAACACTGAGGCCACCAGCCATCGTGACGTCAGAATGGCTGGTGAAAAAAATATTTAAATTTCTCTGAAAGTATGTGTAGCAATTATTGAAGATATGTAGCAAATTTAAGCAATTGGGTAGTCATTCTTGAATATATTTTTGGAGCCACGTGCCCTATGCAACCAGCCATTCTGATGCTGACTAAAATGAAGTCAGTATTTACCATTGACGTAGAGATCAGGACTGCGCCATAACCTCACAAAATTAACCAAATTAACCACTCTCTAGAAAGAGACAACGCTACTTTATGGACAATAACAGTCAAAGGCCGCAAGAGTTTTTTCTCTCTTTCTATCTGTTTAGTTTATTCTCTCAATATTTACTTTATAATTGAAAGGAATGACACGGTCCTGGTCTATAGGTACTTCAATGGTATTTACCTATTATGTATTTTCATTAAACATTATAATTATTATAGTAGAGTTAGGTGGTAAGTAGCTTAGCTACCTAGAAATCAAGATGCTTTATTAACAATTTATTTTATTATTTATTATTGTTTTTTAGACCAGTCGTCTTGTATGGACCCAGACCTACCTACCTACATTTAATGGCTTATTTGTTTTCAGCACATAAGGGTCTAGAAATTACGCTGAGGAATTTTATATCCTTTCTTTCATACAAAAAGAAAATGGATCTTTTGCAAGTGGAAATGTTACTCATATACTGCGATGTGATTGAAACGGTTATACAATGTTGGACGACAAATCGTAAATCAAAAACCACTTTATTAAAGGAAGAATTGGAGGAGAATATGACAATAATACTGAAAGTGTTGAAAATTGATTCAAAATCCAGAATACCCATCAAAATAAGTGAACAACAACAAAAAGATATTGGCAATGAACTTAAACGTTTGAATACTATTTGTCAATTTGCGTCCCTACTTGAAGTGGATGAAGCAATACGAAATGATCCAAAAGTTAAAAATTATATCGAAGCTGCTAAAAGTGCTGTATTTACATTGTCTGTATTTAACGAAGATAAAGCTTTAGAATCTTTGAAGGCATTGCAAACTACTATTAAAACAAGTGCAGTTGTTGTCTCTAAATTAGAACGTCAGATGATTATAAAGGCAGTGGGTTTAAGAGCTGGACACTGGTTTAAATGTCCAAATGGTCATTTTTATTGTATTGGCGAATGTGGGGGTGCTGTCCAAGCTAGTCAATGTCCTGAATGTGGGGCAGCAATTGGAGGTACTGGATACAGACTTGCGACAAACAATACCCGTGCTTCAGAGATGAATGGGTTGTAGGGAATTCTTCAAAAATGTATATCGAATTAATCATTAAGCGTTTTTTAAAAGCTTTTGCTCTGATGCTTACTTTGTTTTTTTACTGGAAAACAGGACGTTCGCATTTAAATCGTTTTTTTGGACTGCCTGTTTCCCTAGCTTACCTACCTATCTATTAGGAATATAAAATTATCAATATTTTATTATTTTTAAAGCTTTGTTCTTTCGTCTCTCTGTTTGTAGTGGGTATATTTGTCTATGTTATTATATTTTATCACAATAATCGTAAAAATAATGATAATTTTACTTCAAATTATTTAGTCTGTAATTCATATTGACATACCTATTCATTTTACTATATATTTAATGTTTACAAATTACAATTAAGTTTGAATACAATTGACAATGAAATTAGAATTTATTCGCATAAGTAGGTAATCTTACCTAAAATGATTAAAATTATAGACTAGGGGAAAGGTGTACGAGATGATCCCTATAAGGCAGAATGCTTATATTTTAAACGATATATTCATTATATGATAATATTCATTTTTATGTTTTATTATTATAACAGGGTGTAAAGAATTATCTTGTGCACCCCGGTGTACAAGACGATCCCTGCGGTAGGGACAATTTGATCCTGGGGATATTATTGCTTTAAGTTTTTAGAATATTTTAGGACTTAGTAGAATTAAATAAAAAATAACATATTTGAGTTTACAATTGTCTATAATTACGAAGGCATAGGTACATAAAACATCAATCCCTATACTTTGAGATCAAATAATTTTTATGTTATTCATGGTCTCATTTTTGGCTTGTACATTTTACCAATACCTTGTCCCTGTTAATTTTTGGCAAATGTTTATGTGCTGTAAAAAATATTTATGTGTCTTCTTCTTCGGATGACTCTCAGAAATATTAGTTTTCTTTCTTCCTTTTGACATTCCTATGCAACTACTTTCCCTTTCTCTATTTGTTTCTTCTTCTAAATAATTGTTATAATAGGTTAGTTAAGATCTACACGTTTTCTTTGCAAGTGACTTTTTTTGCCCTCTACCTTTGGCAATGGACGAATATGGGTCAGTGTAACACAAAAAAGTTCATGTTGACTATCTTTAAGGATCGAATGCGAAACACTTCGGTGTTTGATTTTTCAAAGCAATTTATTGAAAGTCTTCCAACCCATTCCTACGACTGATTTTTCTTTTATAAGCCTTTTTTGATAAAATCAAAAAATTGAATGAATACAAGTACCGATCACTATTTTCCTGTATACCTATATACTTATACATATTTGAGCCATATTATAAAGTTATTTTTATATTAATACGTTATGTATATAAATATAATTATACATAATATATTAATATACAAATAGTCGAATTGAATGATCCACCCTGTTGTACAAGATAATCCGCCCCATATAAGGGGATAATTTCGCACCACTATCAACTTTTTTATTCAGCATTCGATAGCACCACGAAAATGTTCTCTACCGGCACCAATACGCTAAACAATAAAACGAGCAATAAACAAAGCCAACAATAGGTATAACAGTCTTTAGAATAGACTACATAAACCACATTTTACATGAGCAAAGTCAATGTTACCTTAGATCAAAGGCTACATGCCGCCATCACGATTGACAGGCGAGGGGGCATTGGGCAACATTTTACCTATAAAAAAAAGCTATATAGAGCTTATAGTTAAGCTGCAATTAAGATCATCTCGCCTCAAGGGATCATCTCGTACACCTTTCCCATATTTTAGTGAGACAAGATAATAAGCACAATAAACGTTTTGAAATTATTTACTTTTATTTAACTCTCACAATAGCCGTACGTTAATATATATATATTTTGAAAAGACGACTCCCGCAGTAAGATGCAAGCCCTGAGTCGGGGGGGGGAGGACTTCACAAACATACAACAAATACACCCAGACTAGGAACAACAATTTGTGGATCACACAAAGTGGTGTTCCGTGTGGGAATCGAACCCACGACCTCTTGCGTAGCAGTCGAACACGCTCCCACCGCACTATAGAGGCAGAGAAAGTAGCCTCCTACTTTGTAGCATCCTAGTACCTAGTGTTTTTATTTTGGCCTAATAATTAAGGAATAAGTACCGCTCGTAGGAGGCGGTTATTAGGTACTACTAAAAGTATTTGACTGTAAAGCTATATCCACACCGACCGACCATACATTGCCGGATTTCGAGGCGAGGCAAAATCGTGTCCGTTATGCTAGCGTACACCAGAGCTATATCGAGTTGGTTACTATGCCATTAAACTCTGCGTAAATACTGCCTAATTAGTGTAAAAATAAAAAAAACTCTGCCTCCTTAGTTTAGGAAATAAACACCATTTTCACTGTGTACGCTGGCGTCACGATCAAGCTAGCATACACATGGCCGTACTCGAAAACGGCTAATTGTAAAGCAACAGAGTTTACACACAAAAATACTTCTCTAATACTTCTCCCGCTATGCTAAATTTCATAATGATTGCTCATGTAGGAACAGAGATATTGAACAAGACTTTTCAATGACATTCGGAGCTGGCGTTATGGCAGCGTACACAATAGTTCTAAAAGAAAGGGAACTTTTCTTTTAATAAATGCTATATGTACAAATAGTGCGTGAAATTCTGACTCTAATAGTGTAAATACTTTATGCGAATTCGCAGTGCAACGCTCAGACACCGTAATAAGATATTTACTTCATGAAATCAATAAAAAACGATAATGAAAATATTAAAAACTTGCAGTTATAAATAAGCCATTAAAGTTCTCTAGTGTTCTTCGCCGTCCTACCTGTTATGAACTACGGTGCCGAGACGTGGACACTTACGGTTGGGCTAGACCACAAATTCAAAGTCGCGCAGCAGGCTCAGGGGCAAGCTATGCTTGGAGTCTCTTTGAAGGATAAAATTCACCAAAGTTACCGACATAGCTCGCAGGTTAAGTACGCTGAAGTGGCAATGGGCTGGCCACATTTGCCAAAGGACCGATGGCCGGTGGAGCAAACGAGGCCTAGAGTGGAGACCGAGACTTGGTGAACGTAAGGTAGGACGATCAGCCAGATGGATCGACGACTTATAGAATGTCGCCGTAATTAATTGGATGCGGAAGGCGGAGGATGTTGTGGCGTAAGTTAGAAGAGACACATGTTAGGCAGACTTAATCAGCCTGTATCGGTCCACTGGACATAGGTCCAGCAGTGCCGCAGTGGATTCTCTTTCTTTAAAACGAAATTCACGAATTTTCATTTAGGTACTTAAATTTCTTGAGTTTACGGGGACTATTCCTTCTAATTAGTTTTTGAATAAGCACAAGAAGTTCGAAACCATGAACAATTTTCTGGAATGACTGGATTAAATAAATGTTCCTGGCTTTGTATATCACTACCTCATTTTTTATCAAAATTTGTTTTCATTGAATTAGAGTAGGCCTCCACGGCTGATTGAGTGTTCTTCGCAGTATCGTGCTCATTGCGTCGCGTAGTGTAACGAAGTGATTACCTACTTACTTTGTGGTACTAAAAATAAGTTGATGATTACATTTCACATCACATTGTGAAATTGGAATGTTAGAATGATAATGAATTAATTATTGATTGATTAATTAATTAATTGTAACTTAGTCCAAAAACGTCAGCGTCACAATGGCTGGTTGTCTATGGCAAGTGGTTCTAAAAGTATTAATATTCAAGAATTGCTACCCAATTGTTTATATTTGCTCCATTTCTTCAGTAATTGTAATTGTTCAATAATAATTTATGATACTTTCAGAGAAATTTAAATATTTTTTTGACCAGCCATTCTGACGTCAGGATGGCGTCTGGTAGCCTCCGTGTTCAACATGAAGACGCTGAATTAGTTCGTGGAATCAATAATTACTTACTAATTGCTACTTTCACGAATTAAAGTTTGATTTTCGTACATACAATAGGTAAAAAAAATATATACTGCAAACTACTTTTAGGTTGACACTATACCAAGAATAATAATATACAGTAATAGCATATAGTAGTTACACATATGGTAATAGTACCGGCTTAAGAATAGTACCACCCCATCTCTTCCCGTGGGTGTCGTCAAGGCGACTAAGGGATTTCACCCCGGAGGACGGGCAGCAGCGTCCTCTGCGTACTTAAAGCCTTACTGCGATCGCCAACCCGCTCGCCAAGCGTGGCGATTATGGCAATTACCCCCAGGATCTACATACTTGTAGGTTCTACTGGGGAGACCCGTGCCCAGCAGTGGACCATCATATGGGTTGATATGTAATAGTTTACACATAATGTTATGTTTTATAAAGGAATCTAAATAAATAAAAAACGATTATTATTTATAAAATATTTATTTCGTTTTGTTAAATAAGTTATTGAAAATAAATTCGATTCTTGAGATACATTTTGATATAAAATAAACTTAAGTATTTAATTAACTATGGCATCGAACGTTAAAATAACAATACATTGTATGGGTGTACCTAGAGTTGTTTGTGGTGTCCAACACCCCCTTTCGCCTAAATTGCATAAAGGTACATAGGTAAGTACATAGTCATCAAAAACTGCGACCCCCCCTCGAAAAATGATTAGGTATGCCCATGATACATTGTATACTGTTACGGAAAATAAAAATAATATTCTAAGTGTAACTTAATTATTGTCTTTTAAACTTAAATATAATTAGGCTAGTATGTACCCAGGTACATATGCCTGTCCTAAATAGGTACTAATTTAATAAAAAACGATTTGATCGTATACAATATGGCTAACATATAAAAATATTGTGACAAATTGAGAACTTCTTTCTTCTTTGAAGACAATTAAAAATTTAAAATATGTAGCAAAAATAGGCGCAGATCCAACATTTTGTTCATGGAGGAGGTTTTGGGGGGGGAGGAGCACGGGAGAGTGCACTCAATGTAGAACCATTTTGAAATTGGACAAAATAAAGATGTTTCAGTCATAAGTCTGACTTGGGCTATAGCATCTATGGTTCATCCCCACTTTAGATGAACAGAAAGATGTGGTCAAATTTTACTACGTACTTAACTTAAAATTAGGTATAACTACTTACTAACAAATAATCTAGTATTGATACATATGCCATAGGCGTTTTTACACCTGGAGGCCTACTCTAATCTAATAAAAACAAAGTTTCGATTCAAAATGACGTGGTGAAATACAGAGTCAGCAACATCTATTCAATCCACTCGTGTCTGAAAATCGTCTATGGGTTCAGACTTATTCGGCTTATCTAAAAAATAATTAGAATAGACTCGTAAACTCAAGAAATTTAAGAAAACAAAAGTTCATGAATTTCGTTTAAGAGAAAGACAGTAGGCCTACTGAACTAAGAAGTAGAAGTCTGCAGTTCAGGAGAGATTCAATATGTAAGTCATAAATATAACGACGTTGTTAAATTGACTCGTCGAAAGGAACTTGTGTCTTATATAGTTTTGATACCTACATAGTTTCTCTTGTACTCCCACAGACCAGATCCAGTACAAAGAAGCAAGAGACACACTCAAAAAGTCTGTGGCGGAAATAACAGAATCGCCAAATACAAAAAAAAAAAGCTTGTGTCTTGTCAAAAGAACGTGTTGAAAATGCTAATAATGATACTTAAATTTAATCCATTATTCCAAATACGTTAGTAACAGCATTTGTTCTAACGAAAGTTTTGCCTGCTGAAAATGAAATGAAAAACAGAGACAAAACACTCGCTATTTAATGCTGTCACGACGTCACTATTGTTGTTTATATGTGATGTTTAATGTACTAGTGAAGTACCATAGTAGTCGATAGACGATTCTGAACAAATTAAAATATAAATAAGGGGGTTAGTATATACCGTTCTGTCTCTGTTTTTATTCCTCAGTGAGTCTAGTTAGGCCAGACTACGCTTTGAATCCAGTCCAGATATCGGCTAACTCGTGTATACACGCCAGGTATGGGCGAGCCGCACCCACGACCGAATGACGTCACGCCTATGAGTCTATTTTGTCCTGCACCGTCAGATGTAGTCACTAAAGGACCACCTGAGTCACCCTAGAACAAAAAAACATAAACTTATGCCCTTCTCCAAACTAAAAATTTCTTTATGGTCTCAATAATCTAACTATCGATGGATTTGGCTACTAAATGTATATAATTGACATAAGCTCCATACAAAATATGTCAAAATTCTACCTCTAGTAGCCAAACCTTTCGATAGGTAGGTTATTGAGACCGGCCGTTAATAGTGACGCTGTTCACCAGAGGTGGCCATTCTAAAGGGTTGAAAAAGTTTAACATGTCCACCAGAGTTGGCAACAGTGAATTATTTAATGATAATTCTCATTGGTCACCCCCGGGGGACAGTGGGAATTATTTTCAACCGATTTCAAAACAGAGGAAGTTCTCAATTCGACTATATGTGTGTTTGTTACCCGATTACGCGAAGACGGCTGGATCGATTTTAATTATTTTTTTGTGATTGTTATCAGATCAGGATCTGATGATGGAATCCTGGAGAAATCGAAGTAAACACTGTTCAAATATTAAAGGCACACCTATAGTGAGATATAGATATATTTTATAATGGTTCGTGCATTTAATGAGAGTCACGAACCATTATAAAATATATCTAAAAGTAAAAGTACCAATTGAAATTTATAAAAGTTTATAATAAAAAATGTGACACTGTCGGCCATGGGTGGACAGTGGGAATTATCGCATATAATCCATACCAAATTTTATCTAAATCTGTGTGAAATGGGATCCAGTTGCACCTGACGTCATAGGACAAAACAACATTTTCTTTTAACTTTTTTGATGTGATAACGTCTTATAAATCGATGACGGGGTGCACGCACGAAAAAGTGTCACGTAGCAACGATCATATTATTGTTTGGCTGCTAGGCAACGGTCTCGACTGTCACGTTATTGATTGGTGGTAAGCAGTCACGTTATACTGGTTGCTAAGCACCGCGAATAGCGATTCCACCTGCTAAGAGGCTGTTGTGTTGTGCCCGACGGGCGCATGCGCCCGGATCCACTAAAGCTGTCACAGACATGGTTATTTATTACAATGTCATCAAAGTTTTCTTATAACGTTATCACGTCAAAAAAATTAAAGAAAAGAAAATCAAGAAAATGTATCCCTAAACCGACTTTACAAACAGCTATTTTTTTTATTCCATATAATTGGGTAGATGACTACAATAACAATAAATTATTTTACACTATACAGGAAGTAGCATTTGCAAAAATATTCTGGAAAACAATGTTTCTCTACAATTTTACGTTGTCATAAATTTATAAACATCAAAACAAACATTGAAAGTACATGATTTGACCATACAAAAGAATGACGTCATTGTTTTGTATTTCATATAAATTAGTACGAGGCGGATCGTTTTGACGTTTCTTAAAAAGATACTGATTTGACTAGACAGTCATCTACTCTATTACATACAACTCTTCACCCGAGTCTACCGATAATGACAACTTTGATAAAAGCGATAATAAACGTCTCATATTCATTGTTCCATCCATAGAACAATTTGGGAAATAAAAATATTACAAATGTTCCATAGTACAACATAGATAAAATGTATTATTTGACGTCATGTACCCTAAAACAAATGGGAACTACCGAAATAATCGTGGGTGCGCCCATAATAGAACTCAATATTAAACTGTGATGATTGGTGATTTATATTAGACGTCGAAAGGACATTATACTTACTTGGCAAGTATCCCTAATGCCTTCAGGATCCCCCGCGCATATCTGGTCGTCAGAAATGCCATAAGGCAATTTTCGCCAGTTTGTATATGATTCATTGCATTTACTACGAGGAACTGCTGTAACGTTCGCCTTGAGTAATATGTTGCTCCTTGTTTCTCCTACAATTAATTAATAAATATCTTTGTACAACTCACACAAGGCCATCTGATCCCAAACTAGGCAGAGCCTGCACTATGATAACCACACACATATAAACATATAACATTTTAATATTAAACTATATATATAATAGCTGTAAATAATACTTAGAATTCTGACATTGCTGTCCATTGCAAAGTGTTTGTTCATACTCTAGCATACTCTGTATGGCTGTCCGATCCGATTTTACAATCGTTTACTTGAAACTTCATGTTATTATTTAAAAATGAAATTAAAATTATGTTAATAGAGAAATGTTATTATACCATAAATGATTATTTAACTGACAATAGTATGTAGTATATCCATTATTTTAGACTGATTATTTTAGATTGATTATTTTAAATGATTGAGTATTTAAGAACAACAACATGACATTTTTTATTTATTTTATCATTATATTCTCTCTATCCCACCGCGCCACAGAGGCAGTCAAATTACCAAAACCCCTCCCGAAAAATCATCGACAACCAAATATATGCAGTGTACCTTTACCTACCTTTTTACAATTTCGGGTGGGGGGGGGGGGGGTTCCTATCGTAATTCCCAATTCTCTCCCTCTGTGTATGCCAATCCTATCGTATATTAAAATTTTCTAAATTCACGTTTTAAAGATTTACTCGGACGAAGTCGCGGACAAAAGTTAGTTATACATAAATATAAAACTTACTAGAATTGCTTATTTTGCCCCATCCAGTTATTGTAAGTGGTGCTGTAGGATCTGCATTACTTGTTTCAATACATATCGCATTTAAATTGCTGGAAAACTGTAGTGGTTTCTCTAATCTAAAAAAATAAGCATATATATTTATTTTTAGCTAACGGTGTATAGATATCATTGTTTTAACATACTAATGTGGTTTCGTCACAACAGATATCGCTCACTCCGCAAACATTTGACCCTTCGGCCACATTCGAAACTAAGGCCTTTGCCTTTATAAGCTACAAAATAGTGTTTTCAAAACATCTTTAGAGCTTATTAGCTTATATTTCGGGACTTAATCGCGTGAATTATTTAAAGGTACGAACCTTTTATTTACTTTTAAACAATTCACGCGATTAAGTCCCGAAATATATCTAATATGTATAAAAATCGCGAAAGTTTAAAAACAATCTTTAGAGCTCTTATTCGAGATACTAGGAATATCTATTTATTTATATATATAAATAACTTTAGAACTGTTTATAACTTTTGCATTTTTTTAATCAAACAAATTACAACAAATTGACAAGAAAAAATATGCAAAATATTCTGAATGTCTTCGCAACAAAATAAAGAAATTATTCAAAATAACAAATTGACAACTTATAATGTACTATCCCATAAAAGGCATGCCATTTTGCTGGGGGAATGTTCCTCCAGCAGAAGTAGTTTTTGTGAAATAACTTCAAAACTTATTAATTACACGAGTTGGACAACTAATTTTCTAAAATACTTTAATAAATTACAGTCGACAACATTTTGCTGGGGAAACGCACACCGCGACTTCGGACGGGAAAAAGCTTGTCTAGTATAAATAAAGCAATTTTGACAGAATTATATCTCACCTCAACAAAGCCAAGTCATGATATTTCTTCCGCCTGGTGTACCGAGGGTTCGGTATAATTTGAGCTATTCTCACATCGTATGTGGGGTTAAATTCACTGCCGCCGATGTCAATAACTCCTCCGCGAACTATGGTGGGTTCTATCCTTAAATGTTAAATTAAATTGGAATTATTTAATTAAGGGTGTTGTAGGCAATGTTTTTTTTTAAAGGCTACTCCCGCACTAGGTAACAAGCTCTGTGTTGCGGAGGACTTTACAAACATACAATGCGGTTGATAACTGTTAGGAACCGTTACCACTAGTCGGGTGTCGGATCCGAGTCACAATTACGACACCTGCAATGAAAACCATGGTAACTCACTTTTGGCAACTTTTCAGGAGAGCGCGTCATAAATCCATGTAGCTATGTAACTCTTATTTAAGATTAACTTTAAATTTATAATTCATTGAGTTATGTATTTTACACAATTTAGGGTCTTTTTGAGTTACCATAAAAAGTCTTTAACAAAATCGTGTATTTATGTGGTTTAATAAATGTAATATTTATAGTAACTTTAGTTACGAACACATTGTCCCGTATTATGTTCCCTGAATTGTGTTCGTAAAAAAATACAAAATACCTACTAAGTTTCTTTAAACACTCCCTAAATCGCAAACGAAAAGACGAGTAATTATAATTATAAATTAATATTAATAGTAATTCACGAGTCTCGAAGACTCGTGAATTACATAAAAAAGAGAACTTAATTCTAAATTTAGCTACGACTTACTCAATTTGACCAAAACGAGAGTTGCTATGTTTTTCCTTGCAGGTGTCGATTAATATCAATTTATTATCAACAATAATTATTACCAATCATCATCATTCGTCATCATCAACTCGTGATCGATACTTTTCCTAAGATCAACTACTTATTGTGAATTATAGCCAGTTAAAATAATTAATCTGTCATATTTACTACGCGATTTTGTCATTATGCATAATGACTAGCTATTATGCATAATCTGGAATTAATCATATTTACTGTAACATATATATGCTAAGAGCTCTTCCCTCACTTCTAAAATTTTAAAATCGCTATTTTGCAAGTATATAAAGCATAGTATGGAAACTACGTACAAACGTTCGAAACAACACACACAGATTCGCGCCACTGGTTTCGGTTGGTACTCACAAACATACTCAATTAGGTTTTACTGGAAAATGTCACGCATAAGTGTGTATTTACAAACTACCTGCAAAATTTATTTTATGATATTTTGTAGTGTTTAAGTTTAGGTGATTTTTTGTAACTTTTAATATTTGGTTTTAAATATTTGTAAGTGTTCCACCTACAAATTATCGTGTTAACATATAAAATGCTGTAATATTTTTATACAATAATGGCACTGATCTCTATACGCTGGACAGACTATCGCCGACAACAAGACTTTTATTTGAATTTGACATTTGGACGGCTATTTGACAAAATCAAATAGAAGTCTATACTGAATAGAATGGGCATTTGTTTAAATGTCAATAATGTTCACAGGGTGGTCATTCGCTTCGGTATAAAAAATTGGTGTCACACTGTATGGGGTAGCCAGTTCAGCGTACCTTAGCGTACTAGAAGTACTATATACGACAATGAATAAAGAACTTTGAATTGAATGATAACTGGAAAATCTTAAGATAAGGCACTTTGGGGTTTTTACAAAAATATAGATATAGAAATTAAGTACCCTTCTAAGTTGTCCACACAATGCACCGCAGTCAAAACGTAAGTTTTAGACACTACTGAGCCTCCGCAATTAAATTCATAGCCGTTACCGGTATCGAATCCCAGGCCAACCTGTAAGTAATAAAGTAATAATATTAATATATCTTCTTTTAATATATGAAAACCTCGTGTCAATGTGTTTGTGGTCAAACTCTCCCGAAACAGCCGGCAAAAATAAGGGCCTTTTTTTTGTATATTAAAATATAATATGGTAGATTTATATTATATTAGTTTTTAATCGTGATTTTCGTATTTTTGTATGATTTATTAGAATTTGCAGGGGTCAGCTAGTGATTTAGTATCTAAAGTTTGTATATGTATTATAACTACTAACTACCGGGGGCGCAGGCGCAGCATTCTTTATATAGGTACCATTCTTTTCGGTTTCCCTTTGAATCTTAGTTACCTTAAGACATTTTGCTATCCTGGGACTAGAGGATTCGATCCCGGTCGATTTTTCTAGTCCCGGGATTCGGGATTATCAACAGTTAATACCGGGATCCCGGGATAGTCCCGGGGTTGTATTGGTAATAGAAAGTGGTAGCAAAAAGATAGTAAAACATATCGAAATCAACCTTTAATTTTAAATCTTCAAAAACAAAACAAAATTATAATTTCTTCTAATAAAATTAACAAACTAGGCCCTTATAAAATAGTTTAATGAATTATTGCTTAGTTTGTTCTTAAAATTTGTCAAAAGAGATCAATCATAATAGGACTCATTTTTAAATCAAATAGACTAAAAACTATAATTTAGTTATTTAAGCCACGAAAATAAAATCTAAAAAATAACAACGCATCCAACGTCTCATCCGAAAGCATACTTTTTAATTTGTTGCACAAATATGAAGCAGCGGAAAACGCGCGTTCAGGCTCGATGGAAGTTGAAGAAATCGTCAATAATTTTTTTTTAGCCCTCTTCAAATTATAACCTCATGTGGAATTTCACAATATAAACATTCGCTGTTTTTTATCTATATTTACTCATACACATTAATGCATTGTTGTTTTTTTAATAAATTAATTGTTTATCACCAATTAACAATATAAATATCAATACTTACACGATCTGAAGCGTAATTTTTACACTATTTTACATACACTGGTACTTAATCTGACACCGGTCGTTAGCAGAAACAAACGCAATCAGCTGTGTAAACAAGTTTCATGCATATCCAACTCAATATCCAACTGTGCCGTTTATTATTTATAAGTGTACCTAATATAAGCTAATGTACCTATACTTTTATGAATAAATTTTATTATTATTATTATAGAAAGTCTGCAAAAAAAATACCAGAACAAAACTATATCCATCTTCACTGATAGTCAAGCAGCTATTAAATCCTTGAACTCACAGAAGATGGATTCCAAGCTCGTTAAAGAGTGTGTCCAAATCCTAAACAAACTAGGCGCAAACAACAAAGTAGCGCTTAGCTGGGTACCTGGACACTGTGGCATCATCGGAAATAAATTAGCTGACGAGCTTGCCAGAGCCGGAGCAGAGGGAAAACCGTGGGGTCGTGAACCTTTTTGCGGTATACCCAAATGCACCAAAACAAGCTCGCTCAAGACATGGGGACAAAACCAAAGAGTCAAGCTCTGGTCGTCACCAGGTCAAGAGCACTTCAATTCAATTTCAAAGCATTTTAAGCCCTTGTTCTGACTAATTTGTATAAAATAATATTTTTTTCTAATAGTCAACTACCCAAATTACCTAGATCGAATGAGTTATCAATAGCCTACTCTGTAAACATCATACTGCAGGTACGATATATTTTTTTAGATTTCATAATTTTGAATGACATGCGGATTGTGTGCGTAGTATTCTACTTAGCGTTGCTTGATTTAAATTAGATATCGTTTCGTTACCTACCGCGAGTTGTATATGTATGTACCTAGGTAATAATATTGTGATATACCTAGTGGTTATCTACTGATCAAGTGTGTAATTAGATAGATTTGTATAACTATAGATCGTATCGAGGTCCCTTCATTTAAATTGGACCTAACGCGGCTGCTATATGTTTAACCCGCGCATACAGTTTTAAAAAAACCCTCAGATTGGACAGTTTTGCAAATTCAACTTCAATTACGAGGATAACTACCATATAATAATTATTCTTAGATTAAAACCGTCAGTAAAATAAATATATTTGACAGTTGTTTGTTGTTGCCTCGGCCTTGCGAGTCAAATCATGTTATAGATAATAATAATAATAATAATATCTTGGGACAACTCACACAACGCTATCTGATCCCAAACTAAGCAGAGCTTGTACTATGGAAACCAGACAACTGATAAACATACTTATATATTTCTAAATACATACATATTATTGATAAATAACACCCAGACACAGAATAAATCATCGTGCTCATCACACAAAGTTTTATCCTGGGTGGGGGTCGAACCCACGACCTCTTGCGTAGCAGTCGGATACACTCCCACCGCGCCACAGAGGCAGTCAAAAGATATTAAGATATAAGATATTTCATCTTAAGAAAAGTATCGATAAAGTTTGACCCATACAGCTCAAACTTTATCGCCCAGATCTTAGGAATCGCATCTACTCCGGCGTTCCAAGAAGTGCAGCCTCTTTGCTCTTGCGTAACAAAGCGCTGGCACATCCGCAGCCTACACTACCACAGCGGGCCGAGGCTGCATTCCCACCGCGCTCCCGATTCTCTCAGATTGTCACAAAGAAGAACTACGTGAAGTCGGGGTGGGCTGATTCGGTTTTGTCATAGTTTTGAACTTGATTTACTACATACCTACTACTCGTTTGGAATGAATATTTAATTCCAAACGAGTAGTAGGTATGTAGTTACCCATTTTATTTATAGCAAGTCTTAGGTAAAGTACCTAAGACTTAATAGATATTATGCATAAAAACTAGACAAAATGTTTAATTCTGACCTTATAATCACAATTCCTAAGGTTTTTATTATGCACAGTTCCTTGTGACCATATATTATAACCACTAAATTAATCAAATTTACTGTAACATATACAAAATTCCCGTGTCAAATTGTGTTTACTACACACATTGTGTTTTACGTCCTAATTTATCTCTAATGTATTTTTAATGTTTCACTTCAAGCAATTTAAATTAGAAATATTATTATATGAAAACACTCATCATGCCAACTATGATATGGAGGATCTGAATTGAAACTTCTGTATAACTATAATATTTTTAAAGAACGGTAATATTACTAAATTGATATGAGAATGAGGAAAACAGTAACAATAATTACCATATGTGGAAATTCCCCAACCGAGGCTGCCTCTCCACCCAATATGTGCAAATCCAATGGAGGTATACTGTTTGCTATAATTTTTTGACATTCTGAAAATAAATTTAATTAATTACTCTTTGTACACTTGAAGATAGTTAGTTATAGTTCATTGGACTTAATAACTTTATTTAAGAAAAACCGGCAAAGTTTATGTCGGGCCATGCACAATGTAGGGTTCCGTAGTCCCCATCCGAATGTATGTATATATATTTTTAATCTAGTTGTTTTAACGGGGCTTCATATACTCTAGATGACTATGCTAGCCCCGTAGGAGCCCCCTAGTTAACATGACATTAATTCTACTTTCATACTATACTTAATTCATACATACATATTTTCATGAAATACAACAAACGCTGACAGCTCTCTGATGTTGGTCTGGATAATATAATAATAAGTGCACCATTCTCTAGAGGTACACCTGCCATTAATCGATTTCTCAGGATACGATACTGGTCACATTCCACTAGTATGTGTATAAAGTCTTCCATTTTACCACAGAAATTGCACATGGGTGAAGATTTAATAATAATAATAATAATAATAATAATAACCATAATTTATTTTGTGGAACATGACCAGAATGCAGCCTGAGACTACTGTTTCTCGAGAAAGGTTGGCGCAGTCATACCAAATCCGAATAATGCGGTTTTAGAAGTGGGGTTTCTGTTGTTTTTGTTTCATACTACTAATGTGTGTTGTGTGAAAATTTTGTTACTTCTCACTTGGTCTGCTGTAACTCATTAAGTTGTAAAGCCCACTTAGCTGTAATAGGTTTCCTTTATATGTCACAGGATATACTACTAGCGTGAATTTTTTCACATACCCAACATCAACCATTTAGGTGGCAGGGGACCCTTGACTCACACTTTAAAGCTTAATGTTTCACAAACGGATTCCTAAATAAAATGGTCTTTACAACGTTTAAGTGATTTTAAAAGACCTATGATACCTACGATGCGGTAAGTAAGAAAAATAAACATCTACAAAATCCTACATGGGAGGTACACCAATTTTTTATTTTTTCTTAAAATTTTATTACATCACTTTGTCGGCATAAGTAATTTGTGTATCCATGCAAAATTACAGCCTTCTAGCAATAATAGTCTTTGACATGGCGATAGTATAAGGGAGTTTGGCTACGGAACCCTTAAAAATAAACAGACTTGGAGAAAAGTTTTGTAAAATCAAGGTAAAAATTTGATCAATCACACAATAGTAACTCCTATGTTTTGGTCTATAGTTCTGATCTCTTTAATTCTATTTTAATGTTTCATAGACTAAAATATACCCAAAAAAAATATTCAGTTGAATAGTGAAAATAACAGATAATTTGTTTTTGATAAAATTTCCATTGATATTCTGCGAGACAAGATAACACTTGAATTTTACAACCAGCATAAATTCATCACAAGATCATACCTCGAACTACAATCCTTTCAGCTTTCGTCTGATCATTGCCTCCTCTTTGGTCACCACCATTATTGTTATTAATATTTCCATTAGGAGTATTACCTGTAATATAATAGTTTTATTCCACACACATTACACAATAACCACAAGCAATACAAGCACTGCCTCTGTGATGGGAGTACATACAACTCCTGGGCAAGAGGTTGTGGTAACTCTTCCAACCCTTGTATTCAGAGATCCTGTGCTATTTTTCCAGTCCGCTTTTGCGGGATTATAGTTGTTGCAGGATTATGAACTGAAATATAGTCTTCATCAATGCTTAACATGGAATTGCGAGACACAATAGAAGAATGATTGCGAGAGTTGTATTTAAAAAATACTGGGGTGGCTCCAGGTTTGGGGAGAACAGGGACTTAAGTGCTTGACTCTCCATAAAAGTATCAGACTTTTCCTGTGTATGTTCATGTTAGTGTTTACCTAGATATAACTCACCTTCAGCATGGTCAAATAATGCCAATCCCAATAGAAATCTTTAGACTGGTGAATTGAATTTTGTATGTAACAAAGCTTTAAGGCCTAGTCAGGAGACAAAGTGCAGTTTTATATCCTCAAATAAAGAAACAAACAAAAATGTTACCAAATTTATTAGTTGTATTAGGACAGCACACTACTTCTTCGAGTCCACTAAAGCCACATCTATGGAATTGGTGATATTGTTTATTACGTATTGCTCTGAAAAAAAAAGGTAATGTAAATCAGTCTGTCAATTACTTAATTCAGTGATCACTGAAATGAAAATAAAAAATACAAAGAGATTTTTTTTTTTTTGAGGGGATTATAGGGTTATCCCACTTCTAAACAGATACATGGTATAAACTGCCTTAGAATTTATAGAAACAAAAACTGTAACAGCATTTTTGAGTTTGAGTCTGTGGACCCTAACTGGAGATGGACTGATCCCCCACAAATAAAAATACTGGGTATGTTTTTATTGATGGTTTATGAAAATGTATTGAGCAACCAGAGACAGTATTAAATCTATGTAGCTATATGTGGTTGATGAGCAAATAATGACATCACTTATATTTATATGTTTAATGATGTGACTTATTATGAAGTTGTTGTTCAAAAAGTAGGCTACTTTATTTTTTAATTATTACAAGACTTTATATGTATATATAAACAGGTATATTGTATGTGGGTTCTTTTTTAAATAGTATGGATGAACAAGATTTAATATCACATAGCTTACCTTATTGCTAATTCGCACTTGGAAACTTCTATACATGTGCCCTCAAGACCCTGATTGGTTGCCATGCAAATCTCGCCAACTATAACAATGCAATATAAGAATTTTTGATCTCATAAACCTGATTTAGAGGAATGGATGATAGGAAGGCAGCAAAATAATAGGCCCTTATCATCTGGTATGGGGTCATATATTAATCATGTGAGGTTTTAATGGATAACCCCATACTAGGAGGGGAAGGGGGTAGTTCAAACCTCACCAAGTATCATCAAGGAGGGGGCGTCAAAAAGTGGCATAAAAAAAATTGTGATTTTTGGTCACCCCATAAGTTGAAGTAGGTATTACTTGCAAAAGCTTTTAAATTAATTTGAACATGAATACATAATAGATTTTAAACATTAAACAATAATAATATTTTTATTTTATTAATGTTTTATTTTCTATTAAAATTGAATGATAAAAATTGCAAAAATGACTATCAAACCAAGTACAATAAAACTAAGCTTGTACAGGCAAATTTTAATTAATAAACCTATAGCACAGTAATTTATAATAAGTTTACAACATACTTATCACAAAGTCATCCGGACTTTGTGAAGGTCTAAAGTTAGTAATTAATAAAATTATGCTATCAATTTAACAAATAACATTCACATGAATTATCTCAAAAGATAAACAACAATAAACTTAATTCTAAATGTGTTTACTTACCATCTTGCGATATTATAAAATCTAATAGCATTAAAATCAAAATCATCATACATTTTGACCACATTCTTTAGGTCTAAAACTTATTAAAATCTCACACGAAATCAGGTTTATCCTCTTCGCGAGAAAAACAGTATTTTAGTAACCGGTTGTACTAAAGTAAAATCAACAAAATATATTTTCCTTAAAATTATAACGATTTCATTTAAACTAGTAGTAACTTTGATTTGGTAAAATAGTTCATGATTTTTTTATTCATATTTTATCATTTGGGTTCACTTTGAGGATCTGAGAACTCGAGAAACAACACTCCAAACTAGTTACTTAGAGCCTTCCTCCACTTGCAGAAAGTACACTAAAAATGTAGAATTGCCACCAAAACCATAACACCAAAACTCAAAGTACTCAAACGATTATTCTATCCTGCTCTTACAAAAAGTTCCATTCACGGTCATGCATGCGTGTTCTGGCAAATGGCCCAGCAACATTGTGCCAAAATAGTGGGCTAGCATGTTGGGTCAATAGTCTGGATAAGAAGGGCTTTTTTACCCGACTGCGCGACGCAAAGGAGGGTAAAATGTTTATCAGCGTCTGTATGTGTGTTCCTTTGTGGCACTATATGGCCTGATGCCTGTGCGATTTTTTTTTCCAATTGTATCGCATTTCGCTGCAATCATCAAAACATAGATGACATTGTAGTAAAGTACCATGCCTGTGACTGTTTTAGTGCCGACGGCCACAATACTTTAGCTTAACAGCAGGCGGAACCGCCATTCGCGTCAATGCTGTGACTGATGACCAACCAATCTATAGAGTGACAGTTGCTACGTAACTGCTTAGAAACCAATCCAAAGAGTAAACTAATACTACGGAAAAAGAGAGCCCTCTTGCAGTGTAAAAAAGCAAACCGTTTTGATTTTGACAGACGACAATGCGCCATCTGAATTTTGTTTCCAGAAATATCATTCATGCGTTACGGTATGCTAGGTATATCTGTAGGTTTTATTAGCAACAACTAATTTTATCAATTTCAACGATTGTTTTAAACGTTCTCATTTTTAAGTTTTATATTGAATATCAAACTTTAAAATCACTCTTATGAAAAATGCTAACATGTCATGAAATCATTGAGATTAATAAACAACGTTGTTGCTGATAGATGATTCAGTTATTTGTGGTAGGAAAAAATAAGAAGAGATGAGTTTTTATATTAATATAATATTTATTAAGTACCTACCTACTTACAACTAGGTTTTCTAACAAAATCACAAAAGATATTTTTCCTAACACGACATTATCCAAGACCATATTAGAAACAATAAAGTGTCCATTGCAAGATAAAATTAAATCTATAGATTTAATTTAACACGGGGCCTATTCAACGCACTTGTACGAAATTATCACAGTCACAATTATGAAATGGAACAACAAACACGCGAACGCAAGATAACACTTATATTATTCAAATAACTGATAGCTCAGGGCTTTTGAAATGATCGCCTATGAAATTAATTTAAAATAATACAACCAATGAATAAAACTTCCAATTCTGTGCTTGTTTGACAGTTGTCAAAAGTTAACTTTTTTCAAGTACCATAAACAAACTGGACTCTTACTATAGAGGCCAGTGTTATTTATTAGTGACAAACAACATTATTTCTAAATAAAGCATTTTAAAGACCATTATTTGATAAAACAAATTTAAAAGCACTGTTTTATTATTTCTTAAAACAAAATAAAACCTAAAATTTAATTCAAAATGTTAACGCCATCTATTGAACTTGAAGGTAATTAGGTAGTGACTAAATATTTTCGGAAACAATAAACAGATGCCGACTCTTCAATTACTGATCTGTCACTTAAACGACAGTGTCCCCCCCCTGAACCAATCAATTACGTGACGTTGCTATGTGACTCTTTTTCGTGCGTGCACCCCGTATTTGATTTATAAAACGTTATCACGTCAAAAATGGTTGTTTGTAAAGTCGGATGATAATTTTACGTGAAACGTCACGTCAACGTTGACATTTTTAGACATATTTTCGTGAGTGCAGCAGGTCAACGATTTATAAGACGTTATCATGTCAATGTAAGTTCAACTATTTAAAAAGTGTTATAATAAAATGCATTGTTCATGTTAAATAAACTTATCGCGGACGAAACTGAACTTATCTCGGACGAAACTGAACGCGGTATACTCAGGAACTACTGATCCGACTGAGAGTCTACCCCTGACCACTGCCGTTGCAATACGGTTGAAACTTCGGGCAATAAACATGGTATTTTACCTTAAATTATTCACGCTATTATGACCCGTAATATATATTTTCTCAATGTGTACAAATCACGAAAGTTTATCAACATTTATAGCGCTAAAACAATTTTGAACACTCATTAATCTAATTATTAGACAAAAAGTGGTAGAAAATGGATGTAAGGATGAGTTGTTGCAAAAAAAGTATTAATGTTATGAAAACGGGGTGGCCAAACGAATGTAAGGAGCAGGAATTGAAAGCCTACTTTGCCAGGCGCCATGAACTATATTTAGACAGGGGTTGTATAGTATAGGGCTAACGTGTGGTTATTGGTATTAAAGGAGTTACAAAGACTGAAAATTACATACGTTCAAAATAGAATTTATATTCCCGCGTTACGATGGAGTGGACGAGTAATGAGATTTGAAAACATATAGAAATCTTTGGTACCTTTCTAAACATTTTTGATGTAATTAAACCGACAATTTGGAATCCTAAGCTACAAGCAATTACACGTCCCTCTTCATCAATATAACAAATACTAAAGGCGCAGAATGATTAGTACATACACCATTGTTTATATAGCTTTTTAGGGATTGGATAATTTGACCCAACATGCTGGCCCACTGCCTTGGCCCAATGTCCCACTGCCACAGCCGCTTTTAGCATGTAGGCCTAGTAAAATAATTCTGTTGGCCCACTGCCACAGCCGCTTTTAGCATGTAGGTCTAGTAAAATAATTCTCATATTCACATTCAACATGTCCATGTTGATGGTAATCTAGCCGATTTTCCATCGACTTTCTGTCAGTGTCAAGTATTCATTTGAATTCATTGCACTGATATGAATTTTCAAATTGTTTATTGCAGGTACACAAAAAAATATTATCAAACATTAAGTCCACCTTTGTACAACTTTGTGCATAAAGTTTTAAATAAATAAATAAATAAATAAAAAAAAAAAGCAATTTACACAATATTTTTTTGTAATTGATTCTAACGTCATAAATTGTATCACTGACTTTATTTTTTAATACTGAAGGCTTCACGCTACTCACTGATCTCTTTAACTAGTGGCACTACGGCTGTTCCGTCCAACTCGCCAACACGCATTTGCAGTGGCATGATTGATTTATTTTTCAAATGTGTGTTGGCAATACTTCATAACATTTGACTTGGCAACATTGGCATTTATTTTCATGTTTCAATCAAAAAGTTGTCTCCTGTCGCTGTCTGTCGCACAGCCAGTCTCGCAGTCTCCAGCGGTCTCGTTACTAGATCCACTGGTCGAGCTCGGTTTCATTCAATTAATTCAGTTTATCGGTGCAGAACTTGCTATTTCTGTTGTTAAGTGACAGTGTTTACCAACATAAACACCATACATCGGTGTTGAATAATTTATTAATTTGGACACTATTCTGTCTAAGGTTATTGGATTGTAACGAATGATACCAACAAGGACATAGTTTGTGTGCAGTAATATCGGTCGGTGATATGACGTCGCCGGGCGGAGCAAGTACACATCATGGAATGCATTCGTCGATGCCTAGCAAACTAGGACTCGCCACTCCAACAACAGAGTTTGGTTTAGCTGTGGGAGTACCAGCACCGGCAATGAGCTACGATGCGCAAGCCTCCAACAGCGGGGATTCTTCCTCTGAATCCCATTCACCAGGTATACCTACTGCTAAAGCCAGTGATAGAGAATCTCGTATCATAGCTGAAAAGCAACGTCGGAGCCAATATAACTCTCAAATTAGCCTTATGATGTCTTTGTTGTCAGATGTAGTGCATTCACAACGTAAAGTTGACAAGACAAGCGTATTGAGACTCGCAGCTAACAAACTCCGTAACGCGCATGTTTTTGGTGATACAGTTAAATGTGGACACATTGAGACCTGGTCACAATCCTTTTTGAAGTTTTTTGATCTGCTTGGCGGTATTATGTTTGGCGTGACATGCCGCGGCAGAATTTTTATCGTATCGCCCAATGTTCAAGAAAAATTAGGATATTGTCACATAGACTTATTAGGTCAAGACTTCTACCACTATGTCCACCCAGATGATGTTGAAATCCTTCGGCACTATATTTACCCACAAGAACTTCAATCAAGTTGTGCCAGTAGGGTATTTGATCAACATCAGAGCTTTCACATTCGTGTCATGAGAGCAGGTGCTCGGTCAGACCCTGCTCGATATGAAAGGTGTCGTATAGATGGCACAATCAGAAAATCTGATAGAGCTACTTCAAATGGAGTACAGGATGAACAGATAATTAGAAGGCAACGGGTTAGGACTAATAGAACTTTTTCATCTAGCGGAAACGATTTTGTCTTTATTGGCATGATTCATGTATTATCTACTGCATTGCCAGCTCATATCTTACCACCAACTGCTTACACTGAATATTGGACAAGGCATTTGATAGATGGCCGCATAGTACAATGTGATCAAAGTATATCATTAGCAATTGGCTATATGACAGAAGAAGTCAATGGTACTTCAGCTTTTGTGTTTATGCACAAGGATGATGTACGTTGGGTTGTTTGTGTGTTGCGGCAGATGTATGAAGAAGGCAGGGAATTTGGAGAATCATACTACAGATTAATGTCACGATCGGGACATTTTACTTACATGAGAACTCGGGGTTTTCTTGAAATAGATAATGCTAAAAATGTTCAGAGTTTTGTATGTGTCAATAGTGTTATTGGAGAGGAATATGGCTGTCGAATGTTGGAAGAAATGAAACGGAAGTATTCAGTTATAGTAGATGTAGATAAACGACATGAAATGATTGCTTCAGATGATGTGCCAGTTGAACATCCTAAGAGCTTAGAGCGCATTGTTATGCATCTTGTTGAACCATCTGTTAATGATGACGTTGATGAGTTGAAACTAGTGCCACCCTCTAAAGAAAATATAATTTCTGCCATCCAAAATAGTGAAAAAGTTGTTCAAGAAACTGGTATCAGATTTGACTCGAGAAAAAGGAGAAAATTAGGTTCCGAGGATAGTGATGACTATTTAAAAAGACACAGTGGAGTGCATAAAGTCAACGTTGATTTGTAATTTGTGAATAATTTTCGTGATGTCTGTTCCTAAGGTTAGAGCTAAGTTTCCAAAACTGTTATAACTTAAGTAGATGGTATATTTGACCAAATGTTAAAATATAACATTCATAGTGGATTTTCAAGTAATGGACTGAGGTGTTGGTAAAAGCCCACTGTGTGGGTGAAAGCATCATTATTTAAAATTAACATAAAGTTTAAGACTGTGCCTCACATGGTGAATTGGCAAGCACTATTAGAGTTATGGAGGGTAAAAGTAAGGAGACATATCTCTATGTATAAAAAGATGTCTGACAAAGTGTATTAAATAAATATGGGTGGTGTTTCAGTAGCAGCAGAGTTAATTTTAAAATTGAATCACTTCAATTCTCCAATCAGTACACTTCAATCTGTCTACAACTGCTACTTTAATACCATACCCTTTATCTACTCCAGCACCTTTTTGAAGGGTATGTGTTATTTACAGCTTGCAGCTGGACACTTTTTCAACTTGTCCTCTATATAAGATACTCAGATCCTCATATCTACCCTCCATAATTAAAATTAACGTATAAAACTGACTGTGTTTATTTTAGTGTCCGACCAAAACTAATTTTTGCAGCCGAAATTGAAACCGAATTTCGGCCTCGGTCTCAGGGCGGTTACTCCCAAAAGTTGATCGGGAACGTGTCGGTCGAAACGAACGCTCGCCGAACACGGAACCCAATAGCTACCACCAAAGTTGTTCGATGATGATGGACGGATTACGTTACTTGTCGATCCATAGCCAAACGGTCGGATCTAGAGTAATAGTGTCGCGCAATGGATTACTATCATTGAAAAACCGATAACCAACAGAAAAATCAAAGTTATGCTGGTAATCTTACGAGAATAACTTTATAAGTTTAAGGGTAAGCTTTTCGGCTGTAAATATACCTTTATGTATATATAAACAAAATACCTTACGACCAAAAAAATATTTTTATTTAGTATCAAGGATCTTAAAAGGCTTTGATCCATATTACTTTCATATTTATGACACGAGTATGATGTTTGACAAATTTGACAAGTTGATTGAGTTCGGCGGCGGTTTTTTTACTTTTATTGATAAAAATATTTATTGCGGTAAAAGGAACAAATAGTATAATATCTTACAATTACTAATCAGAAAATATATCACCAATAAAGTTTCGCGTATTAGGTATGCACTCGAGCAGCTATTTAATAAAAAAATAACTGGAAAATCAAGTACGTTTCTGCAAAATGTAAGTAAAACAAATCATTGTTGATTACAACCTTGATATTTCTTTTAGAGTCGAAATAATCATTATGATCTACTTATATTATTTTTATTGAATGTTACAGATGGATCTTTCAGTTTTATCTATACGAATTGAGGCATTATTAAAGTTCATGGCCAGCGACGAACGAGCCTATTTAAGAGTTTGGAGGAACGGGCATATTCCAAAAAAAACACCTTAAAATCCTTGGATGTGATGATAAAACAGTGCAGCAGTAGAACACGGTAACCATTTCTTGAAAGAATATTTTAACTTTTACGAAATCATGGGTCCTATGTACAAAGGCTCTTAATGCCTTACTTATAACTATTTAATGCTTACTCATTCCATTTAGAAGTTTGTCATATAAAATCTATACCAAAAAACGATTTAAGTAATAAATGACTCTGAGTGTGGCAATAAGGGATTTTGACCACAGATATTTAGCCTGTTTACCTGCATCGCTGCAACATTTGTAGAATTATAAAGTTCAAGCTGCAATAGATCTCCTATATATATAAATTCTAAAAAATCTGATCTATTTTGTTGGATAGGTGTAGTAACTATAATATATATAAAATTTCCTTTGAAATGATCATTAAAATCTTAACTTATTTTCTCTGTAACTTCACAGACTCGAGAAGCCTACATGGTGAAGGCAACGACTGGTGGTTCAGCCAGACCTATCTAATCACATCCTTTGCTTGGAAAATGAAAAAGGAAATGTTGTTATGGTCATCCATGACATATATATTTCTATGAAATTTATATTTCTATAATTTGCAATAAACAAATATTGAACTTATTTGGTGTTGTTTTATTTCTATTAAGCCATTGTTGTAAGTTTGTAACAGATTGAGCCATGTGGCTATTTAGCCATGATATTATACTACTATATTAATGACTGGCCTGTTGGTCTTGTGATTAGTGACCCTGACTGCTGTCGTGGGTTCGATCCCTACCCAGGATTAAAGTCTGTGAGATGAGCACAATGGTTAATTCTGTGTATGGGACTATGGGCGTAATTTATCTATAATATATATGTACCTATTTACACATTTCCAAAGTATATCAAGTGTTTCTTAGTTTGGGATGTGTGAGTTGTTCTAAGATGTTGATATTTTGTGCAAGGAACTCGAACCTACACTTCTTTCTTTAAAAAATAATATGTAATAGGGCATTGAACCCACAATAAGATATGTTAGTTATAGCAATATAGGTAAGTAGTTATAAGAGTGTGCCTTGCACAATATATTCAATCTCATGTATTCTTCTTTTATTATTGTTTATTCCTGTTATTACATCAGTCCTCTAATATTGTGTGGCAGCACCTTACCTGCATATACAGTTTATAAACAAAGAAACATTGTAAACATTGGCAATTTGAAAAGAGTGGCCGCAAAATTTTATTGCCTCGTTCTTTTCCTCGGTTTTACCTATTGTTTGCGAAGAGGCATTACATATACATGTAGAAACGACTTTTCACAAGTGTAGTATTTTACTTCCTAAGGGATTTAAGAATTTGTATTATTTATTATTATAATATTATGCATACATACTAGCTTCGAATATACCTAAATAAGTTGTCATAGGAGTAACTGTACATAAAAAGGCAGCTGCAGATTAATGATGCAGGTACAGCTTTAAATTAGTTTGTTAAGGAATTAGCTGTATGGTTTTAAATACCTACTTAATTAATATTCACAATTTGTCATTACTCCTATTGATCTATGTTATGCCACAAATGGCCACAATATTTGTTTAAAAGAAGAAATGTGATAAGTTTTTCGTACAACTCCTCAAGTAGGCTTTACATTTTCCATGTCTGAATTTGTATCTTAAAACAAGCTCTTCCAAGCGACGGAAGCTTTTTATCAAGGGCCTTTATATCCTATACTCTCTGTACTTCTTAGCTTTTTGGCTTCCCGCAATCGTTTCCTCATCCACAATTTCGGCGAGCAATAGAAATTTTGTCATTTCATAAATAATTTAGGAATCCGAATGGTCTAACGAAAGGTGCAAGGCTGTCGTTAAAATTGATGTTTTAATCCGATGTACTACCTGTCAAACGATGACGTCGAAACCGTCAAATGTACTTTGGGAGTAACTAAACCGACGGCCACAATGTCAAATCTCCGTCGACGGACCGAACGTCGAAACGTAAGCCTTTGGTGGTAGCTAAGAATATGATCCGTCTACGGCCGACAACACGTAAGGTTTTGGTGGTAGGCTCCCAGTTTCGGCTGAAACTAAAACTTCCATCCAAGGTTATGGTTTCGTTGAGGTTATCTTACGTAGCTTTTAATTTTAAATGTTATTTAAGCTTTTTTTTAAATTATACCTTAAAAATGATTAATAATAATTTCTTATAACATGAATATTGAAGTAAAATAACGCTATATATGAAAATGAATTTTATAAACTCTGGATCTAAAATGTATATTTCACTCGTAATACAAAAGGAAAAATCTTTATTACTGTGTGTACTTAGAAATAAGTTAAGTATATAGACGAAAAACGTTGAAATAGATACCCAACCTTTTTTATTAGCACATAACATACAAAAACCTGGTAACCTCGTATCAGTAGATACCATCTACTAGCATCGCATCTGTTAAACGGATATTAGTTTACACTGAATCAGGGCCCTGAATGAAGGGTGGCCACTTGTTAGAGTATTAGGGACTTTACTATTATCATTTCTCTCTTACTAATGGTTTAGGGACCCTGATTCAGTGTAGTGTAATAGTAACAGCCATTAAGCAAGTCAGGACATGACTGTGAGCGCGGACGCGGTAAGTAACACTTCGGCTATAGCAGTTAATGCACGGACCCTGTACGATCATAGCGCAAAACCAAATGTAGCGAATACGAACGTAGTTTCGGTTTCGGCCAGTCGTTTTGATAGTCGAAACCGATTAATTTTTGGGCCGAAATCTAAAGTTCTGTCGGACACTAGTTTAATTTGTTCATTAATTTAATATATGCACTATCACTATCATTAAGTATTGTAACATTTTTTTGTCATTAAAAATGTACGTGAACATAATTTACTAGGGCATAAATATTCCTGGGGAGTTACTTCCCATTATAAATAGGGATTCTATTTATTAAATCATTACATTTTATAAAGGTCTTTAAAATCATTAATTAGCTAAATAGCTTTGGAATATTCATTAGTGTCCACTGAAACTAGAATATCAAGTTGTATGGTATCAAGTTCTATGTCTACAAACGCTAAAGACAGCACTCGGAGGGACCATGGCGGCTCAATTGTATCTCGTTTATAATGTTATTAATGTATGAATCAGTACTGACTAAATAGAAAACAAAAGTAATTATAATTCTTAGATGTGGACCATTCTCTCTCTTAAGCTTGCGTTTCTTATTTCTGGGTTTTCAGCTTCCTTGTTTAGGTCTTTCCAATAATTATGGACATGTATTTTACAGCTAATAACCAGTTTTTAGGGTTCCGTAGCCAAAATGTCACAATGTTTCGCCATGACCGTTCGTCCGTCCGTCCGCAGCTTAGCTCAGAGACTGTTAGTGCTAGAAGGCTGTAATTTTGCATGCATACACGTATAACTTACGCCGACAAAGTGGAAGAATAAAATCTTGAAAAAACATTTTTTAGGGTAACCTCCCTATAAAAGTAACGTGGGGATGTGATTTTTTTTTCCACCTACCCTATCGTGTGGGATATCATTAGATAGGTCTTTTAAAAGCGTTTAGGGGTTGAAAGACCATTTTCCGTTTTAGTGACCCGTTTGTGAAATATTAAGCTTTTAAGTGCAAATTTTTGTTAGAGTCAAGTGTACCCCCCTCTCCCTGCCAGCTAAATGTGATGTTGGGTACGTGAAAAAAATCACGGTAGTATATGTACTGAAATTAAAAAGGAAATCCATCACAGCTAAGTAGGCTTTACATGTTTACGAGTACCTAACAGCTGATCAAATGAGAAGTAAGTAGAATTTTCGATTTTCACATTTACAAATTCCATTGAAAATTATTATTATGTATAACATTGTTAGTAGTATGAAACAAAAACAACAGAAAACCCACTTCTTAAGCCTCATTATTCGGATGGGGGACTACGGAACCCTATATAGGGCGTGGCCTGACATGCACTTGCCCGGTTTTTTCTAATATTATTATTAATTTGATACTCCATGTAACCAAGGTAGGCCTGTGTACCTCTTGTAACGCGACTATCGTCTATAGTTTATTTCCAATATTTTGTAGTCACAATATCAACTTAATCTATGAGATGACTTATCTCTTGCCTACAAATTGTAACCGCCATTATATTAGTTGTAAAATCCAAAACTCGCGTTGCGATCAGGCTTAGAATTTGAATTGGACTTTTCGAGATTTTTTTATGGGACATTTTGAGAATTGAATATTCTGAACCTGAATGTCGCGTTATTGTCGTTGGAAAGTTTCGTTTTTTTTTCCCGAAATTGATTTGTATGCCAGAAGCCTATCCTATTTTTAAATGTTGTCAACTGTCTCTGTACAGTGGTATTTATCCACATCATATTTACTACACAACGACATATCCAAGCGTGGTCCTTATGGGATGTTCTACGTACAATTTTTTATTGCATCCATACTGCATTTATACCTACTGTGTCGCAGTTTGAATAGGATACGCAGTATCGCTCAGCGATGTATAATATTAAAATTCAGAATGTATTATTGTAGATAGGTAAATTGTTTTTTTTTTGCTTGTACATTATGCTGTCTGACTATACTTTGAAATCAGTAGTTTTTTAATTGTTCTAACGCCCAGGACGATTATTGAGATCGAGCTCAATCTAAGCCCCCCCCCCCCTAACGGTACGAGGTGCGCTCAATCGATCTAGCTAAAAATAAGACCATATGGAAATAAGGATCTCTTTGTTATATAGAGAGAAGTTGAGAGGGATTGGTACTGATTAATTTGTGACTTGCTGATGTTGTGAAAATATAACTAGCCCAGTTAATTTTAGCCACTGGGAGAGTCGGTTTGGGAGAGTTGGCTTCATATTTGCGCACTAACATAGATCGCTTTTTTACTTGATAAATCTAATGCCCGATATTGTAAGTGCTATGGCCTCATCCGATATTATTCGTCAATTAAGATGTATATGTAAATATAATCTATTCAGTATTTTTGAATAGAATTTCAGATTCGACATTTTGCAGTTTTTGTGACCAGGTATTTACTGGTATTTTCGAATTATTAGATATCCACTGGTATTTTAAAATTATTGATAATCTTAAGGTTAAACGTTTGTCATTTCAAATCCTATCATATTATGTATTACTTACTGTATTTTGTTCTATACACAAAAGTTGGCTGTACCTGTGACAATATTAAGTTTAGCTAGCATTCATAGGCTTGCCGTCTTATTAAAATTAAGTGCAGATCAACAAAAGGTCCAGTAGTCACAACATACTTTTATGATGAGGAACGCCCAAATAGTGAAAGAAAACATAGGTGCTATTTTAAAATAAATTGCCAATATCCAAAACAATGTCTCTTTCGTAAAATGTCAATCTAGGGTTTTAATTCGGAAACATGTTATAATTATTATATTGTTAGACTGTTCAGTAACAAATGGCAGCTGTGGCAACACCTACTTATGTGAGAACATTTATGAATAAAACATTTTATAATAATTCTGAATTTTATGTATGCTTAAAATTATTTAACTCTCATTTGTTCAACATTAATTCGTATGCGTATAATAACTCGATTTAATGTATTTTAAACTTTAGCGACTTGTATACGTAATTATACCTTAATATCTGCTTGAATCACTCTAGAATTTGGCAAAATATCGGCATTATAAAGGTTATCTACCTTTAAATTTCCGACATTTTGCCAATTTCTAGACATTTTAGTGGAATTACAAATTGCCGATTGTAGTCACGGGAGGACTAATGTAGTCCAGAGTCGTTGTCCTCAGGTCAAGGCAATAGACTAGCTACGCGAGGACAGATAGCTACGTCGGGATACAAATGGTTACAGTTATGGTAATTATTTATAATAGCTGAACTCCATGTCTGTGCGTTCTGACTTGTAAATTCACCGATTGCGTATTCCTTGATCATGTTCATAGCATGAAATTTAAACCCGAGCATCGACGTATTGAGTATGTACTTTGTGTATTTGTAATATTTAATGTGGACTAAGTATCTATGAATCTATGTGTAAATAATTATATGTGATGAATGTTTTAATAATACTACAAATTTGGAATGTACAGCGAGCGATCTCTTTATTCGTGTGTTTAGAAAATATTGAATGTATTTCGTACATTTTGATGGACAATTTGTTAAAACATAAAATACCTAATAATGAGGTTTTAAGGTTAGATTATTCGAACTGTCGCCATTGTTGTGAAAATTACGATGTGCTCTACCCCTTATTCATAAAAAAAATAGAAGCGTTGTATGTTTTATCCGTTTCTATCTTATTTTGAATATGGTAGGAGAGAAAGAGACAAAACAGTAAATAGCTGAAATAATGTTATATTTTTTATGAATTTAAGGGTTAAGGGTATCTAATAGTGGATAAGGATGCAGTATACCTAACTAAGGCGGGCTCGGACTTCACCAAAATGGAGGCTATAGACGTTATTAATCAATCAAATTTGGTATAAAATTACTAAATTCTAATGGTAGTCTCCTCTTTGATGAAGTCTAAGCCTCAGGTCTAGTTTCTGAGACGTTTTTATAGTACACCGAATTTTTGAGTTAATTAGCAAGTATAATTTAGCGATATAATGCCATTTGACGGGAAACTTTAACTGACTGTTTGACTCCCGTTACCAAAAATGACAGGGTAATTATGAAGTTAATGTACAATTAGCTAAGCCATATCAAAGTAAAGAAAGCAAGGCCCGTTCGTTTTTGTCTATTATCACGACAATACACTTTTGGCACAAATTATTGGTTTAAAATGCTGTTTTGTTGCTTATTTTGATTGACTTTAAAATTTTAATAGTGTGTTATATAGTGACGTCTTTTGATTATGTATCAAAGAATAACGTTATCTTTATAATACGCATATTTTTTTAAATTAATTATAATTATTTTAAACTTACGTTAGCTGATAATGTTATAACGAATGGCTATAAGGGTTGTGACACACTAGATAGCAAGTATTTCGGAATTATGAGTGGTCATTGTACGAAACGAATTATTCAAATGTAAGTCTTGTATGATAAGTGGTAAAATGATTGGTATTTCGTCTGCGTTATTGATCTGAATATTGCATCCCATAATAATACTTATTGTTATGTTACATATATTATGTAGTCGGATAGTTACTTTAATTGTAAATATTTGTATTGACGATGAATAACAATATTAGTAGATATGATTATCCATTGTAAACCGTCACTTAACCCGAGGTCATGATAACGTGTTGTTATATTTACTTCGATGTGTTTTTGAAAGCGACTGAGGAAAGCTGGGTATAGTAAAATCGAATTTAATCTATATGGGAAAACCCTATAAATTGGACAAATACCTTTGCCCAGGTTGGGGTGTTAATGACTGTCGGTTCCAGTGCGGTTTATATCGGATAACCTTAACTTGTTTTGATGTACGAAGGAATTACATGTTGCATTGATATTACTTGATGTAATAAAAAAATAAATTTTATATTCTGTTTTTTTTCCCACTACCTACTTTCAGGTCTCTCCTCTACTATGTCTATTTTACTAGACATAGATAAGAAGTGTTTAATAAAATTGGTTTTTATTATTTACGTAGGTATTTCTTTATCTATCCCATTAACTTAATGATGAAGTTAGTGACGTGAAACGCTTCAATTTCCTATTGTCTCACGCTAGTCTGAGCCGTATAATCATTTAGAGCCAGAAACAACTGTACGAGTAAAACGAACTATAAATAAATAAATTATTGCATTCCTTGATGACGAAGTCGTCGCATCTGTCGTTTGCGAAAACTTCTGGTTAGTTATTGAAAAGTAAACTTATACACTTCATTGAATAATGAAAATGAAAAAAGAAACTGGCATTTGTATTAAAAAAAATGTGTTTTGTATTTTTGTTGAATTATAATTACTAACTTATATGCGATATTATCATAAGTACTTCATATTGTTATGTCGAATATTGCCCTGTGGAATGTGGATCCTTTACTTGTGAAAGATTCTACACCTACAATTATGTCAGAAAATTGTAGCTGCTTTAACGTTTTGTATGTGTTCTGAATGAACATTTAACGGCTGACATTGCGCTACAAACATTTAAACAAGTGTTATAAAGCTGGGTGATTGCTTTGCTAGTGGTTAGCGGGCATTACGTCACGCGATTTAGGCCAGGCGGCGAGTATTTCGGCGAATGGCGCGCCACGGTCAGGGCCCGCTTGTCCCTGACCACGGTCAACGGCATCGTTTGAAGGTGCCCTCCGAACGGAAACACGCACACCAATGCATATAGACAGCGTCTGTTTTGTTAGCTGTTACTATGTGGGTATACATAGTAAATATAGCTTTTACAGTTTAGTGGTTAGATACATGCGAGCGATGAAATTGATCGTCACAGCTTTTAAATTTTTGTAGAGAATGCTGATTGACAAATCGGTTTTATAAAAGTTTTAATAACCCAGCTAATTATTGATTACAACACTTATATCTACATAGATACCTCGTTACTATACCGTTTATCAATACGTGTAGTACTAATGCATTTTTGATATTGTATTGCAGTTTATGTATAGACGCAAGAAATTGTTATCTACATTCAATAGGTTGATAAGAGGACGTGGCTGTGTGCATGTGTGCACGAGCGGGTCGGGAGGCGAGGTTTATCTGGCCATTAAGAGCTAAAGGTGACATTGCCAGGTCGTCGACCCATATGTTACTACGTTTTTATTCCTACTTCGTGCCGTTCCATCGCTTGCATTATTTAGTGCGCGTTAGTTACGTAAGCACCTATCTACTTAAGTAGTTACATAGGTAGTAGGTACCAAGTACCTATAGTATGTACTTAATTAGCATGTATGTATCCATGTAGTAGATAACGAGAGGCCTAAGTAGGTTTACCTACCACCCTAAAGAAATAGAAATCGTTTACAAAGATTCAATCTATACTACAGTACGATCAACGTAACTAGGCCGGACTGAAGTAGGCGACAAGTGGTTGCGCAGATGCATTTTTTGGAAGTAAATGGTGACAGGAAGCGGGGGGCGGGTGCGATAACTAAACCAAGAGGATTAGAAATTCGATTACGCATTACATTGTCATAATTAGTATTACTAATTCATGTTTTTTGTGATTATTTAGGTAAAGAAATTGTTTTTTAAAGTTTCTTTATTCTGTATGTTTATATCTGTAACTATTCTAAATTTAAACTTTAATGAACTCATTTAAATTGTGTTTTTATATTGTTGAATTAAAATGTTGTTAGTATTTTTAATCGATTAATCGTTTTCGTAAGTAATTTTAGGGTCGCATCTCTATGACATGCGCGAAAGTGATAAAAACCTAACTTCAATCCGGTCAAGATACGTTGATCGTACTGTAATACTATACAGGATGGACCAAACCAATCTTTAGGTTAGGAGCACACGCTCGCCGCACGACCGCGCAAGGGTGTAGGTACATAGCCTAACGGCTTACACTTATCACCTCACAAAAAAAAAAACCAAACCAATGCCCCCTGAAGGGAAAGTATCCCAAATATTTGAGTTAACGAATTTTGCTGAAAGGAAACATTCTTTTATTTTTTGAAATAAAAATAACTGCATTCAAAGATTTTCTGAAAGTCACTTAAAAAGCCGGGACTCGAACCCGCTAAATGTAGAAAAGAGAACATTCTGTGTTTGTGTAATGCAGATTAAAAGGATCAATCATAAAAAACAAATCTCTCTGATTTTCATGGCCTTGCTCAAATTTTAGAAACAATATTAATTAAAGAGATTTGTTCCTTATGATTATTAACCCTTTCGATTGGTATCATATTATGAACACAGAATGTTTATTTTCGACATATGGCAGGTTTGATTCCCAGCTCTGGCAAATTACTTTTAGTAAATGTTTGAATTCAGTCCTTCTTATTTCCAAAAATAAAAGAATGTTTCCTTTGAGTAAAATTAGCTAAGTAACACAAATATTTAGGGTACTTTCCCTCCAGGGGGGAGGGGGGGGCAATGGTTTGGTTACACACACACACACACACACACACAATATACTAATTTAAACTTACAATTAATATTATAAAGCTGAAGAGTTTGTTTGTCTGTTTATTTGTTTGTTTGAACGCGATAATCTCGAGGAACTTCTGGTTCGAATTTAAAAAATAAGTACTTTAGTGATGGATAGCCCATTTATCAAGAAAGGCTATAGGCTACATAACATCACCCTACGACCGATAGAAGAGCAAAGCTTCAATGAGAAATGTGGCAAAAATGGGTGAAAATGACGCAGAAGAAGTTGCACTGGTCAGCCAGTATATTTTAAAGAGGTAAAGTTTATGTGGTTGTAAATTTAAATCTGTTGAGGTTTGCGTGAAGTAGGAAGGTACTTCTACTTAGGTAAGTATATTCCTAAATCTTCTCATTTTCTGAATTATAGGGACGCTGAGCAACGAAATATATCTTGCTGGACAAGGTTCTTTGTACCTATAATATTAAGTAACTACAATCCAAAGGGAAACCGAAAGTAATGGTGTTCTTAGGACCCTCTGCCACTGGTAGGTAGGTATACGAATTAAGAAGTAAATATAATCTTATATATTGACTGCCTCTGTGGCGCGGTGGGAATGTATCTGACTGCTACGCAAGAGGTCGTGGGTCCGATCCCCACCCAGGATAAAACTTTGTGTGATGAGCACGATGGTTTATTCTGTGTCTGGGTGTTATTTATCTATAATATGTATGTATTTATATAAGTATGTTTATCAGTTGTCTGGTTGCCATAGTACAAGCTCTGCTTAGTTTGGGATCAGATAGCGTTGTGTAAGTTGTCCCAAGATAATATTATTATTATAATCTCGAAGAAAATCTGATATAGTATTTGTCGAGTTCAGAAAATAAAAAAATACGAAAATTTAATTTTCGTTCTTAATTGGGGCCAATTCACGCATTTAAAAGTGCATTTGCAGTTAAGTTTCGATTAAAACAGCCATTTTCGTATTCTTAGAGTAACGTAACTTATAGCCTACTTTAAATTACGTTGCTCTAAGAAAACGAAAATGGCTGTTACCTTTAACGTAACTTAAGGTAAAGTAACTTTGGGACCGATCTCAAGTACACTTACGTCAAGTATGCGTCTCCAGAGCGCAATAGCGGCATTCTAGTACGGTGCGTCAATTGCGCAAGCGTATTTGAGACCGATTCCAAAGTTACAAGAATACAACAATTAAATCGAAACCCTTTTAATCGAAACTTAACTGCAACTGCTCTGTAAAGGTTCATTTCCGTGCAACGTGGCCACACGCGGCTCATGCGACAATAGCCAGAGTATGAGAATGTATGGCGCTGTTTCCGAGGTTTGCGACAGATACACGCGGCCGACGACTGACTAAAGTCGATTACTTATTCTGTGCTAAAGTCTGACTATTGTCGCATTATCCGCGCACGGCTACTGACGTGCGGCTGACGCGCGGTTGCGATGCATGGAAATAAGACTTAAACTGCACTTCTTCAAATGCGTGAATTGGCGGTGATGTATGTACATTGTTTGTTTGTTTGTTTGTTTTAACGGGGCCGCAATGTCGCACTTAGCCTCTTAAATGGGCTATTGTGCGTACGTTGTAATGTGTCAGTTCTTTTCACTCCAGCCAGCTCAAACACTCCCAGAAGCCCAGCATTCCCCGCAGGTTGCTGCAGGCTTCAGGGAGGGATGACGGTGTTTTTAGGAACTGTGCCCGGTGCTCGGCCACACTGGTACATTCCATGATTACATGCTTGGGCGTCTCCTCATGCTCTATGCATCCTCTGCACAGTGGGCTATCTGTGATCCCGATGGTGTACAGGTGCTTGTTTAGGGGACAATGGCCTGTCAGGATGCCTATTGCTTTTCGCAGTTTGTCCCTATTTAGTCTGATTAGATTCCGAGCGTACTTTCTGGGCACTGTTGGAATCGCCTCTTTCGTTTGTCTGCAACCTGTATGTATGTACCTATCTCGTATATTGTTTGATAAATATGAGTATTTCAAACCACTGGACGAATTTATACAGGTTGTTTGGAGGGTGAGTAGCAATAGGAAAATGGTTGGTGAGTGATGCTGTTGACTACTTGTTGCGCCTAAATGAATAACATGTTGCCATAAGTTTTACGACTAAGTAATTATTTTTTCGTTAATTTTCTAGAAAACTAATTTTTTTTGTTAAAAACTTTTTTTAAATTTATGACCGAGATGTAAGAAAAAATGTTTTAAATAATTAGACTAGTCTTGTTGTCTTATTCAGATTTATTCATAATTTCATACAAATAATTGGGGTTTTCTAGAAAAATGGCGATTATATGATTACTCGTTAAACTTAGGGCCAAATGTTATTTAATGGAGAATATCAGTGGGTCCGTCAAATCGCATATAATTTTTTTAAGCATATAGTTTTTATGTTCAAAAACATACCTACAAGTTTTTGTTTTAACGAAATCGAGCGAGTAGTTTTGAAGTTACGTTAATTTTTGCTTCCGCACAATTTGGATATTTCGTTGGCCCCGTCTAGCCCGCTTAACATCACATGTTCCTAATTTTCGACCACAATAATTGAAGTCTTACGAGAATCGTTGTTTTTATGTTGAAATTTGTTTAATGAGTCGCGGTCTCCAATCTAGGACACGTTTGCTCCATCGGCCATAGGTCCTCTGGCAAATATGGCCAATCCATTGCCACTTCAGCGTACTTAACCTGTGAGCTATGTCGATAACTTTAGTTCTTTGCCGGATGACCTCAATGCGAATTTTATTCTCCAAAGAAACCCCAAGAATAGCCCGCTCCATAGCTCGCTGCGCAACCATAAGTATCCAGGTCTCGGCACCGTAGGTCATAAAAGTTGTTTCTACCGAGCTGGATTACTTACCGTAGGTAGATTTGCCGAGTTGTATTTTTGTATAACTTCCGAGTATCGACCCTTCGCCATAAATTGGTCTCGGCATGACATGATCATAACATGACTTTGGTTTTCTCAAATTCATGCCAAGACCCGCTCTCTCTCGACCCGCGCTCTAGTGGCTCCATTTGACTCCGCTACTATGACGATATTGTCGGCAAACCGATGGTGCGAGATGAACTCCAATTAAATGTTTTGAAGTCGTCTTCGAGGGCGTTGGTGAACAGTTTCGGGGATATGATTTGCCCCTGTCTTATACCTCGACGCATATCTATCGAATTCTTCTTGTAGTCTTGCCAACGTAAACATCTTTATTTCGTAAAACCAAATTAATGATTTTTTAAAAAAGGTCAAATTAATACATACTAAAATAATAATAAAATACTGATATACTTGAAAAAACAAAACAAAATGAAGTTAGGCAGCAGTTCCAAGTGTAAAACTCATGAGTAGACTGAATCTAGACGGTCATTAGTGGCGGTGTCATACAAGCATCTCAGCACCTCGATGTATCAGTCAATACGACATCCTTGCAGAGCGTCCAGAACCGCCAAAGTCAAAGATGGAGTCGAAGGCTTTCTCATAGTCCACTTATGTTACATAGACACAGCAGCTGATTATACTCTTCGGTTTTTAGTCCACGGTACTGAAGCCTTTTCGAAACCAGGCTGGTTCCGGGGCCTGGAACTCATCGAGTTTTCTAGCGAGGTGGTTGTTGATCACTCTCGAGAACAACTTGTAAACGTGGCTCAGCAGTGAGATAAGTCTGTAGTTCTTCAGCAAGGTTTTAGCACCTTTTTTGCAGAATAGAACCACCGCACTCACGCTCCACGCTTGTGGTGTTAAGTCTTGGTGTTTGACGGAGTTGAGTTGGGGTCCCGCCTGCTTTCCAAAGCTCTGTCAAAGTCGAGAGCTACCCCAACCTAGCCACTTCGGGCCCGTCCTTCATCGAACTCATGACACCAACGCCCTGAAGCAGATCAAATTGGCGATTCTGACTGACCGGAGGAGGAGCCCCTTCTGGCAGAGTCTGTCTCTACGTTCTACATATATTTACCACTAACTGACTCGCGTAACTTTGTTTGCGATTTTTTTCCAGTTTTTGTAAATTTTCATGAATGCTCTGCTTCTATTGGTCGTAGTGTAATGTTATATAGCCTACGGCACTTACAAATAACGTGGCTGTCTGTTGCTAAAAGAATTTAAAAAATCGGTTCAGTAGGTCTAGAGATTACCCCCTACAAACTCACAATCAATTTATTAAAATATAACATTAGTATAGATATAGATGGATGGCTTTAGCTGAAAGCTAAGTGGGTTGAAGCCAGGGTGCAAGGACTGAGTGGGCAGCGCAGTGTCTCCTTAAAATCGCAGCAATGCATAGCTATTGTGAATAGCTTTTGAAGTGGCTAAAAGGGTGCTTAATAATTGGACAGTTACCAATTACTATGATACCCAATCAGGCCTCGGTGCCTCTCTAGCTCCAGCGTAGTCTTGTCACTACACGAACAGGGGGCCCAGCGCAATCCTCAAAGTTACTGCGCAAACTCGTAAAAAATACCATAATTTCATGATTTGGTTTGACATCACAAAATGTTTTATATTACGATCCGATCACGACATATATATACCTAAATGAATTAAGGTAATCTTGTTTAGATCTTTTTTGTGCAGGTGTTTTTTTTTACTTAGTCTGGGTCCTTACTATCACAGTGTTTAAAGCCAGCAACAGATTGTCATCATGAATAAGCAGCTAACGTTCATAAAATCATAATACTACTCTCTGAAGCATTTCACAAGGGCGAAAACTTGTAGAATGCTTCAGAGTTGTATTATGATTTTATGAACGTCAGCTGCCATTCGGTGTGTGGATAAGTAGTCTTGTTACGCAAAAAAAAACAACTTGTTATTGTATCATAATTATTTTTTGTATCTATTATGTGTAAATTAATCGTAATAATAAATTGAATATCTACGTCATTTCCTCCTGGATAAAAAATTGTAAGCTCAAAAAAAAAACCTAAATCAAAATACTTTATTCATTTAGGTTACAAATACAATCAACATTTAATGGCAAGTTCGCAAGAGTAAAGCCGTGAGAAAAGAACTTGGCAATAAAAACTCATGGCCACTTTTATTAAATGACATGTTTTACAATATTTTGCATTTATACAGTAAAGCCAGTAAGGTGCTGCACCATGAAACTCACGCAAGCAATAACCATAGTTACATCACTGGTATAATCAAGTTTTAAATGAATTAGCCGCCTACGGTGTGGATGGGAGCATCAACTTACAAAAATACAGAAGAGGGTAAAGGCAACATGCGATTTGATTATTATAAGAAAAACTACTTATTTACCACACCCACAACATAAAAGACCACAAATTAAAAAATAATAATAGCTGATAGTTATTATGATCCTGAAAGTAATAAAAATATCAGCTGGTGCATTTATATTATGCTCCTGTACACCCTTCAGTGCATCAGCTGACAATATTTCCACCGAGATTGAGAGCTTGGCATATTTATTTATTGACATTATGGTATAAAATGTCATCTGGTAAATTTAATTGAGAGGAAATTATTGAAAATATAACAAAAATCTTTTTCATGTTCGTGTAAACATCTGACGTAGGTATTTTTATTATGCACCGCTTTAAACACCTAGCTTGGTGGTGTGTGGTGTCCCCTAGCTTTATTTTTTCTTTAAAATTTTGGGTAAAAATAATAATAAATAAATAGTATTGGGTAAGATATAATTTGATAGATTTTCATTCGGGACGAAGTGAATATTTTGTTAGATTCAAGTGTCTGCCCTGCCAGCTAAATGGTTGATGTTGTGTTTGTGAAAAAAACATACATAAACATTTGCCCGGTTTTTTTTAATTAAAGGGCGTCGTAACGAGCCATGTTTTACGGCAATTTGGGTTGGGAATGCTGTGGCCGGCAACATGGCAGTAATGTCCCGACCATATAGGAAAACAAGTTTTCAATACAATATTAATTTGTACTAATTAGTAGCTCACATAATTGTCATTAAAGCTGTCTCAGGGTATGGCCCAAGTATGGTAATTGTTGCCTAACTGTGTAGCTTGTTTAGGAGACTTGATCATGCGCCAAACTATTGCAGACATGTAGCCATTATTGACCGAGCAATTAGTTGCCAATAGTGCCGCCGCAAATTGCCGTAAAAAATGGCCCGTTCAGACGCCCCTTTAAATAATTTATTGTGCAAACCAGTACAAACGTGCATGTCATTGAGGTAGGTATGTTTGTTTTTCCGAGTCTGGGTATAGGCACTTTGTGTACGTTAATTGTTTAATTAAATGGGTACAGAGTCTGAACAAATATTAAGGTACGGATTTCACAAATTTGTCCTGTGTGTTAATGGAACCCTCGACCCCTTGCACAGTAGTCGTATGTAGTCTTTGGTCGTACGCAATCCCCTGCTGCGACACCGAGGCATTCAAAGTCAGAGTCAACGACTTATTTCGTTAGGAACTCTTATTATGTAGGTTTGTTTACCTAAGTTCGCTAATTACCTACCTACCCACTAGTTATTTAATCGCTGTGATAAGAGCTTCTGCGAAATGCATTGTCTGATAATACTTACCATTGATTTCGCGGAAAAGTTTCCGCTTATATTTTGCAATCTTATAACATTTTTTTTTTTAATTACTTTTTATTTTCTAAAGTACCTGTGAAGAATGGCGCCCCGGCCAACAACTTTGTTTATAGGTTCTGTAGATTTAGAGCGAAGACGAATTAGGTTATTGAGCGAAAATGCGAGCTGAGGGCAAGTTCTAAAACTAGATTTCTAGAAAATCTACTTACCTAGGTAGATATATAGCATAATCTACAAGTTGTCTTTGTAAAAATATTCCATTACGTCTCGCAGTACCTATTAATAAAACCTGGGAACAAACTAGATGATTACATAACCTATTGCATTTGCAACATAGTTGCATCTAGCTATCTGCATTCATGATTCATGCAATTCATGAGAGTATCCGTAAAATGTTATAATGGCTTCGACGTGGCAACGATTTTAAGAAAAATCATCCGTATTCCTTAAGCAAAAAACTAGTTTTCCCATGACAGGCCTCTCATATCTGATGGACTTTATAAGAACAAATTAAAAAGCATTTTAAATTTGTGTTTTATTTCGTAGCAATAAGAAATAAATTAGATTGGGTTGTGTTGTACAGTGGTGGGCGTTATAGCGAGCTTTGAAATCGATGGTAGCAGCCGGCTGGGGGTTGGGGGAGGGTTGCTGGAGCGGTTGGATGGGCCAAACCGCGCGGCTGCCTAGCAACAATCCCAGGCGCGTGTTGTCCTGTAATTACCTCGGAAACTCTCTACTGAATTTATAGTTTCACATGAAATAAAAGTGATTTTTGTACTTAATTATGTAAATTTTATGACATAAATGTAAACAAGTTTGCAGTTAGAATACAAAAATGAGAAAGGTAAACAGCATTTTCTAGGACGGCAGTGAATTTGTGTTAATAAAAGATTAATTAATCTTAGAGCATAAAAAATATACGTTAACATGACCAAATTCTGAAGATGGTCGATCAACCTAATCATTAAACTTGATTAAATTGGATTGAACGTGAACAATCCACGACTACTATTTTCCATTCTAAGATAATTAAAATAGATACATGTAAGAGTGTCTCTTGTATGTATATTAATTGTATATTAATTTCCTACGTAGAAAATAATACAAAATGAAACCGATTTTCTATTGCTTATTAAACGTTTGACTGGCCAATTGGCATAGTGGTTAGTGCCCTGACTGCTGAGCCGGTCGTGGGTTCGAGGAAATAACTTAGCGTGATGACACACACACGCACACTCACCCACACACACACCTACCCACCCACCCACACACACACACACACCCACCCACCCACCCACACACACACACACACACACACACACACACACACACACACACACACACACACACACACACACACACACACACACGCACACACACACACACACACACACACACACACACACACGAAATAAAAAGACAAAGCTGACATCCACACTCATCGAGTTTTAATAGTAGTAGGTATTACGAGTACCTATGTAGGTACCTGAGCGATTCTATAGCGCCCTTGGCAGTTATAGCGTTCTCGGTCGCCTGGGAGACGCTCGGTGGAACAGTGACCTTGATCCAAGCATTCGCGATTTTGCTCCCATTTTGATACCTACTTCAAAATCCATATAAAAGCGATAGGTATGGTAGTTAACGGCCACTTTAAGAAAGAGTGGAATGAACTCTGCCGAGGTTTTCACTTCATAATGGAGGATATCATCAAGAGGGGAGTAAGTAGACTCTTAAAGGGTCAGCAACGGACTCGTGATACCCCTTTTTTCTCGTCGTGTCGATTGTTAGATCCTTTTTAGGGTTCCGTTTTAACGGAACTCCGTAATGTAGTGAAACCCTCGGCAGAGAGTTCATTCCACACTTCCTTAGTGTGGCCGTTAACTACCAAACATATCGCTTTTATATGAATTTTATAGTTTCTATAGTTTCGCCATGTGAGTCCGTCCGTCCGCAGCTTAGCTCAGAGACTGTTAGTGCTAAAAGGCTATGTAGTATGGAAAATCTTGAAAAACATTTCTTTTGAGGGTAAATGTAAAGTGAGGATGTGATTTTTTTTTCTTACCTACCTCACCGTGTGGGGTTTCATTGGATATGTATTCTAAAAACTTTAATGGGTTGTAAAAACCATTTTCAGTTTTCGGAATTCGTTTGTGAAATACTAAGTTTCAAAGTGTCAATTTTTGTTAGAGTCAAGTGTCCCCTCCCTGCCAGCTAAATGATAGACGTTGGGTACATACCTATGTGAAATGCGGTAGTAACACATCATACAAATATCATTGAAAATTATTATTAATAAGGGGGGGGGGGTAGGTATTTACGTAACCCTATATTCTGCGTGGCTTGACATGCACTTGCCGGGTTATTTCTTTTAAATTTGTGTGATTTGCCTGCGATATAGGTAATATATACAACATTGTTGCCAGCCACTCTACATTATTGCAAAATGACACCTTGACTGCGCGCTCACGTGTCTCGCCATGCGGTCATTTATGACTACAACGATTCACAACACAGTACCACAGATAATATAATACTATACTAGTAACAGTACTATATGAAATAGTTTGTTTGTATTGTTTGTTATAATACTCGTTTTTATTTTAGCTAAGTACCGATGAATACCTTCTTAAATTTTGGACATATCTACACAATTTTTCACTGGTCGTTACATCCTGTATTCGGGGTGCGAGAGATTTAAGTTTAAGCATGCCATTGGAACCGTATACGACTAATGAAAACTGTTACCAAACTGACCGTTTTCACTAGTCGATGGGGCCCGCATGCGGGATGTTTGATTTTCTTTCTTTCCATAAATATAGGTAGGTACCGATCTAGTCTTTAAAGGTTTCTACATACAGCATTTGGAAATTGGTTATTTGACTACTATCAAAATAAAATATTTTAAAATAACCAGGTAAAAATATGTCATAAAGTGTTCTAAAAAATATGTAATTTAATGTGTTGCTTAATTTATAATCATAAGGAGAAACACTGAAAGTAAATAATATGACAATAGAAAACGTGACGTCATATGCTAGCATTCCATACAGAGCGGCTCGTTTATGACGTTTCTTAAAAAGAGTCTGACTTAGGTAAGTTTAGTCAAATACCCTATTGGTAAAACGATCAGTCATTGTGTTACCGCGCAGGGTCCATTCGCATCCAAGAACATGTGAAAAGTAAATCTTCGCACCCGCATGCTTTACACCAACACCAACCGATGAATTTCATTGGTTGTTATCATCCTGTATTCGGGAACTTCACGACTACTCAGTGGTTATGTAGGCTCGATAACTCTATCGACCAGTGAAAGTTAGCCTTATATGACAGTGGCAGCGCAGTCTAATAACTTCATTGACGTATAGACCTGGACTGCGCCATAACCTCACAAAATTTACCACTCTCTAGAAAGAGACAACGCTACTTTGTGGACAATACCTGTCAAAGAGACAGGGTCGCACCAGATATTTCTCTTTTTCACGCTTTGTAGTTAATATTTACTTTTTAATTGAAAGGGATGGCGCGGTTCAGGTCTAAACCTACGTAAATGGGATACCTATACTATCCTAAGGTGGTGACAGCGTGAAAGTTAACGGCCGGCGCGTCTAAGGCTGCGATCTATAGAACGTACTTTGCTTAGAGGCGAGTTTGTTTTACGGATACTGCGTTTGGCTCTCTGATTGGTTATAAGTATGAGCTTGGAGTGCGCCAAAAGTCTTAAACGTGTAAAACAAACTCGCACTAAGCACACGGATCTGACTTAATCTCGGTCTCAAAACACCGAGACTATTAAAATAAGCTCTTGACCCGAAATCTTGGAACACCTTTGGAACAAAGTGGTCTAAGATTCCGCGTTCGCGACGTCTAGATAAACACCTTGATGGACGACAGTATTGGTTAATATTTCTACGTTTCTCCGCTTCGCTGCATTCCTCCGAATCGACGGACAGGTAACAGTCTTCCTTCTGTACCTACTCTAGGTGCTTTGTGATTAAACTGACAGGTGGTGACGTAAGCATACACATACACACATACCATACCCACGTTCCTTAATGGAGTTACCAGTAAAAAGACAAAGCATCCTCGCCTCGGCGGACATGTCACTTGGGTGTCTAAAGGAGATTCTATTGTGGTCGAGGGAGTGTTTTTAAGTGGTAATTATTTTGTTGGATAATGCCAAGTACGTAACTTGTTGGAGTGACCCATCTTTATATTGACTACTTAGGGAGCGTCCATAAATTACGTGAGGTGATTTTGAACGTATTTTTGACATCCTCCCGACTACCGACTAGATGGCGCTGCGAGGGCCTAACTCGCGAGCATCAAGGGATAGCAAAAATTGAGATCTAGTAACATGGTCCAGATAGGTGATTCGCTTCTGGCCCCGGTTTGGCTACGGAAGTCTCGGGTTCGATCTCGATATCTTTCAAAAATGCTGTTATTGTATCCTCCCTCTCTCTAGCGAGATTTGGCTTGAACCCACCCCCTCCCTAATTGCACGTGAGATTTCACATTTAACTCAACACTGGTCAAGTGTGAGTGCTCGCATGACGAGAGGTCACAAAGAATATCAAAACCGGCAAAAAATTATGAAATATTAGTAGTAGTGAATTCGTCTCGATCTCCCTTCCCCCATAAACGCCTTACGTAATTAATAGACGTCCCCTTAGGTAGGTAGGTGTCTGTTTTATTAATTGCGCGACTACGTTGTCAACGTTCTGCTGATCAAATTTTTCTACCATTATAGGATAGGTAGGTAAAGTACTACTTAGGTACCTACCATAGATACCTCTCCAAGAAACTTGAATATACAGGTTGATTTGTAATATACTAATAACGTTCCGCTCCTGGTTTCTTACCTTACACCAAATAACTTTGTAATATTATAAATGTTGAAAAACTTTCGCGATTTGTACACATTATGAATATATATATATATATATTACGGGTCTTAATCGCGTGAATAATTTAAGGTAAAATACCTTGTTTATTGCCCGACGTTTCGACCGTATTGCAACGGCTGTGGTCACGGGTGGTATTATTTTTAAAAATATAAAGATAACTAGCAATGTGGGGTTGAGTCCCAAATTACTAGCAATCTTGTTAACCCCTCCAGCTAAGCTCAAAGGCTTGTGTTAGGAGTGGGTTCACGTCGGTAGTATAATGGGTAGGATTCGAACCCGCGACCTCACGATTGCGAGACCGATGCCTTAGCCATTAGGCTACCGCCGTTTCATATATATACCACCTACCATCTGTTTTTGGAGTCATGAGTATGACCTTAACCACCTACAGACTATTTTACTGGAGTAAAATCGTTGTTTATTGTGAAGTTTAGACCCTAAACCTGACATAAGACAATAATTTTACTCCGGGGTCTCAAAGACCTCGGAGTAAAATCATTGTGACGTTAAATGGTAAGTGAGTCACCACCTTACCTGGGTTAATATTATTTTTTTCAAAACTAATATTACAAAGAAAATATATACTCTTTTTAATATTATTATAATATATATATTAGTATTAAAAAGAGTAATGTAAAAAAGGCAAGAGCGAGATGTCATTAGTATATTACAAATCAGCCTGTATATAGTTCACTAGCTGACCTGCGCAACTTCGTATGCTTCAATTTTCCCCATATTTGCAACATTTTTCATTGTTGATCGTTGCTCTGCTCCTATTGGTCATGGTGGGTATATAGCCTATAGCCTTCCTCGTTAAATGGGCTATCCAAAAGTAAAATATTTTTTCAATACGAACCAGTAGTTATTATCGGGTTCAAGCAAACAAACAAACTCATCAGCTTTATAATATTAGTTTAAGTTATGCGAAAGACGTGAATTTCTTAATGTTACTTAATATTCTACGAATGACATTCTTAATGAACACGTAAACAACCTATCGATACAACTTATAAGGTACCGTTACTTATCGCTTAAATAGTAGGTACCTATCTGTGTTGGTACCCGAGCTACTTTAAATTCGTTAAAAAAAACTATATCGAATCGAGTTGCGAAGTGTTCAATGAATTGCAACAAAGTGATGTATTATGTATGTGACCGGTTCTCGGCGTGTCTCGAGTCCCGACGAACACATTAACATGAAACAAAAGTAGAAAACAAACAATAAAATAACTAGCGATGAATAGGTAGTATGGTATAAAGTTGTTCCTAGATACCTACTTTTTAATTGCGTATGCACTTAAAAATGTACATTACCTTTAACTGATTTTCAGAGACTAGCAGAATATTATAGAGCATATCTCCTCCGCAATTGGCTACAGTTGACTGTAGGCTTACTCTCTTTCTCTAAAACGAAATTCATGATTCAAATTAAGAAAACGAAAATTGATCCCAAATTCATCAATTTTCGTTTTCTTAATTTTCTTGAGATTACGGGGACTATTCTAATGATGTTTTAGATAAGCACAATAAGTCCGAACCCATAGACGATTTTCAGACACGAGCGGATTGAATTGATGTTGCTGACTCTGTTTATCACAACCTCATTTTTAATCGAAACTTCGTTTTCAATTAGAGTAGGCCTCCTAATGTGATGAGATTATGCGCCGCCGCCGTGGCGTGACTGAAAACTTATGTCTGCGCTAAGCGCACAAGTTTTTCACTGATTCTTTCACTCTCCATTCCTTTTCTCAAGAGTCCCTTAGTCCGATGACAGATGGAAAGCCAACACGATCGGAGAGATTAGGCGTAGGACCGACGGCGACGGCTTAACGTGCTCTTTAAGGCACAAAAGGAGTCATTTTTCTGAAACAGCCATTCACCATTGAACCAACAGTGTGAACGTTGCTTAGCTTCGCAGATTTCCTTATCTGCTCAGTCTAGTGATGCGCGATGGTTAGATGTTTTATTACTGTATTACTATTACTTATTCTGTGGTTTTATTCGATTGTTGAAACATCTCGATGATTCACCATGGTTATATAGTCGATGGTAACTAGTCAAGTGTCACTAACTAATCGGACTAACTTCACTATGTTCACTTTATCGGATTATATTTGTTTAGAAAAAAAAACCACTTTATAGAGTAGCCGCGAGTTTTTATTTATTGTTTGCGAATTTGGTATAAGGCATTACATGTGCATGTAGAATCCTGACGTATCACAAAGTTGTTTCTTATGCAACATCGGACTATTTTTTGGGAATATTTGTAGTCTTTCATTCTGTGATATTCGGTTAGTATTATTACTAGTATAGTATTATATTATCTGTGGTATTATTAAGATGGCCACTGACGATATGTCCATATAGAAGCCTTCTGAATGAACGCATTCCGAATGGATACGCAAAATTATGCCACCATTGACTATACCTCCATTTGGACGTACCTCTACTATATTAGGGAGAATAAAACGTTATGTTAAAGACTGCTGTCAGCTTTATACATTTGTTTCAGAAGAAGCAAAGAGAACAAATTCGATATTTTCTTACTCTTTCGTGACTATGGTATGACACTATGCTTAGAAAGATAAGGAGGGTCTCTTTCTAAGCGAGACGAAAAGATAAACCATAGGCGCGAATACTATAAGATTCTTGATTTGCCCACTCACTGACAATATGGATGCTTTATAATGGCGTGGCATGATATACGTCCATTTGGGCTGGACAAATGTCAGTTTAGAATTCCAAAACCAAACGACGTCCATTTAAATGAATAAGTTTTTGACAGACGACCACGCCATTTGTATTAATGGATGCATCGTCAGTTGGGCCCTTTAGCACCATTCGGGATCAGTCGGCTCGTGCATCGAGGAACTTCAGCTAGTGATTCGATGTTTCCACAATCGAAAGTCACAGTCATTCCATCGACTCGCGATTTTTTTAAAACGATAAACCTATTCAGAAGAAGGAGTCGAATAAGTTCATTCGATCAATCGAGAAACATTTCGATTGTTCATTTGCGAGGGCAAGTCGATTGTTCACTCGATGACTAATATGGACATTCGATTGCGGTATCATTTCGGACTCGCCTATCGCTAGCCACATATACAGTCTCTATGTGGCACAGACTTTAAGAATGTGCACAAATTACACAGTTAGGTACATAGGTACTTGACTGCCAAACACTGCTGTCTAGAAATGACTGTACCTATTGCTTTACATACTGCTGACCGTGAAGATAGATTTTTGTTATTTAAATAAACCGACTTTAAAGCGGAGCTGCGACTGCGAAAAATATGTAGTTACTTTACCGGAACATTAAGGATAGCAATTCTATTGACGCAGAAATTGATAATCAACCGTTATTTTATATTAGTTCTCACTTAGTGGAATTTTTACCTAAACCGGTCAGACAGCTCGGCTTTATTGCTTTGCGCTAAGAGTCGCTTAGACTATATGTCTAGCAAAGCTCCCTTAATAATACCCACATATTGTCATTCTATAGTAGCTGGGATAACGTTACATTAGGACGAACCCTCATCACGAAGGGACACCCCCGTGCCAGGCTATTCCCATCGTGACGAAACACCACAATATTGGAACATCGCCAGCGTGATTATTTTGTTGGTAGCATCCGTGGGGATTTCTACACAAACATAAAAAATAATGACTACAAAACAAAGGCTAATTAAATAAAAAGTTGCTTTGAAAATTGTGGAATTAATGTTTAAAATTAAAAAGGCAATTGCTTCACCGGGTACATACGCTCGTAGTAGGTACGCGATGCGACGTCTCAACAAATAAAAATGACGTAAGTACAACAAGCTTACGTCCTACAGGGTGAAGCCCCGGACTACAACTTTCTCCCATTCTTCTTTTTACAACTCCTTGTAAATTGCTTGTCGATCCAGTTTCAGAGCAGGGCTTGTTCCTACACATCTTAGTATCAAAATAGATTAGGACTCTATTCAGTCTTCAAAGTCTATTTTGAGACGCGGCGTGTGCGTCGCGCGGTGTACAATATACCCATTTTTATTGAATTATTTTTTATTAATTTGAAAAATGGTTATTAAGCTCGTTAAGATACCTAATAATAAATTGTTTCCCGGGCCGGCCACTCGTCCTCGCAGTGTTGCGCCCAAAATATTCCAGCGCCTTAGGCGTTTGCCCTTGTTTGCCTTTCAGTATGGGTAGCCGCCCATCCCAGGACCTTTGTATTTTATTAAAAAGCAAATATGTTAATATATACTTATAATTTGGGACATTATTTGAATTGTGATATGTTTCTTTATCTATATAGGGTGTAATCGTTAAGTGTGTGCAGGCGCTTATTCCCTAAATATTAGAGATGCATTTTTTGACAATTTCTTTATTAATACAACAACTGCATTTTTGAAAGATAGGAAAATTTAAAGTCCAGACTCATTTAAAACTTTATGCACAAAGTTGTAAAATGGTGGACTTTATGCTAAAAGCATTCCATGCCAGTCTACCTTAGGGTGATGTAGAAATGGAATGTGTAGGTGCAGTAACCTAATTGTAAATTAAACATTTCATATTTTTCTTACTTAACACACATATAAAAATAGCTAGATAGAGAATATAAAATAAAAACTGAAATAAATATAACATACTTACAAAAATACATACATACATTTATATCTATACATACATAAATAAATACATAGATACAGACAAATATTTAAGTTACTAATGTTGTGATGATTCAGCTGATCCATCAGGAAACAAAGTGCGTACCATCCATTTAAAATTAAGGCGATTGGGTGCCATCCTGGGCTTAAAAGTTTGTATGAAACTCCGTCAGTTTTGAAGTTAGATCGGTAAAATTTTGTATTTAGCTTAATCTTTTAAAATCAGCGTTTTGATAAAATCAACCTCTAAGGGGCTAAACTAGGGGTTGCGAGTTTGTCTCCATCGCAAGATAGAATGAATCCCCGTCAGTTTTAAAGTTTCGCACTTGGATTTTTGGTACAAAATAAAGAAACAAGTGTCTGACACACTTGTTTCTTTATTTTGTACCAAAAATCCAAGTGCGTTATTTTGAAAATCATCTCCTAAAAGGGTAAAATAGGCGTGGCAAATTTGTATGAAACTTTGGCTTTTTGCTATAAAATAAAGAAACACGTGTTTCAGTGTTTTTGGAAAATCAATACCTTAGGGACTACAATAGGGGTTTCAAGTTTGTGTTAAACTCTATGAGTTTTGAAGTTAGATCTGCTAAATTTCGTATTCGGCTTTTTACTTTAAAATAAAGAAACATGTATTTTAGTGTTTTTAGAAAATCAACCCCCAAAGGGATAAAATTGAGATTGCAAGTTTTGAAAAACTCCATTCCAAGACTGTGTAAAACTCCGTCAGTTTTGGAGTTAGATCTGTGAAATTTCGTGTTTGGCTTTTGGTTTTAAAATAGAGACACTAATTTCAGTGTTTTTGGGTAATCAACCTTTAAAGGGGTTTTCCCTTTAAGTGTTGATTACTCAAAAACACACAACCTCTAATTTATAATAGGGGTGGAAGTTTGTATGAAACTTCATCATTTTGAAGTAAGATCTGTGAAAATTGGTGTTTGGCTTTTTTAAATAAAGAAACACTTATTTTAGCGTTTTGATCGAAAACGAAAATCAACCCTTAACTGGGTAAAGTCATCCAAGCGGGCGAAGGCGCGGGCGACAGCTAGTTATACGATACATCATCCCGAATTGATTATATTTACATATCCATATAAAATTCTTTGTCCTGACTGACTGATGGATCAACGCACAGCCTAAACCGCTGATTGTAGAGACGTGACATTTCGAGGACGTATTCCATATACATAGAATGTAGGCAATTCCTTATCGAATGCCTAGTTTTTAAGCGATTGCATGGCTTTTATCGCGGGCTTTGAGCGCTGCGACCGAATCAAGAAATTCCGTAACGAAAATAAAACCTAACACTCCCCACTCCGCCTACCATGTAGCTCGGCCGAGCGTTCGCTTAACGTATATGTATAATGGTACGATTGTACGAAGCTCGCACGGATCGAGACGAGCTGCTCCGATATGTAAAGAAAAGAAAAAAAAAATTGCATAAGTTGATAAAAAATACTAGGCAATAGCTTTACCGCGGCAGTCCCCGAGTGGCAAACATTTTTTTTTCTTCATTTTTAGTTTATTTTCCAAAAATCCCTTCTTATCAGCTTAATATGAAGGGATTTTTGGAAAATCAACCTCTAAAGGGGTAAAATTGTGGTTGTAATTTATATATATATTTATGTATTTGGTGGTTGTAATTTATATATTTGGCGTTTTGGTTTAGAATAAAGGAACCGGTGTTTTATTATTTTTTTAAAATAAACGCTTAAGGGGTTAAAATATAAGTCGCAAGGTTTTATGAAACTCCGTCAGTTTGGACGTTAGATCTGTAATATTTCGTATTTGGCCTTTTGGTTTAAAAATAAAACACGTATTTTGGGAAAACCAACCGTTAAGTGTATAGATAATAGGGGGTTGTAATTTCGTATGAAGGCACGTTAGTTATGAAGTAAGATGTATAACAATTTTATTTGGCTGGTGATCGTGGTTATAAATAAACGTTAACGCGTTTTGCAACCCTTAAGGTTCATTTCCGAGCATCGCGGCCGATCGCGAGCCGCTCGCGGTTTACGACAAGCGGCTGACGCTCGCGGCCAATGCGACAATATTCACAGTGCGCGTAGCATGTATTATAAATGTAAATGTAACTCTGTCTGTCCATCTGTTACCTTCTCACGCTTAAATCGCTGAAATTATGAAATTAGATATGGACATAGTTTGTGTCCGGGGAAAGACTTTGAAAAGTTTTTATCGCGACCACTGACATTCATGCGGGCGGAGCCGCGATCGAAAGCTAGATTTATTTTATATTTATTTTATAGCTATACTTAAGTATAGCTAAATAGATAGGTAGGCACAGTACGAAGTTCTTTAAGAAGGAGTTAAATAATTTTATTTTTACATAATCGTGAGTATCTTTATTGCCATGTCAGCGCGATAATACACTGCAGTTAACCGCAGTTTGGTATGTACCTAATTCATTTTGTAAAAATACTTGGATATGCGGTCAACCGCAATGCGGTTAACGGCAAGTGCATCATGGGATGTGCGGTCAGCTAAATGCAGTGCGTGGCAGGAATTTGCTAACGTGAGCCGCAAGCGCATGCAGTCAACAGCATGCGACATGCGGATATTGCTGATAAGTAAGTATACCATTGTCACGCTAAAAATTGGGTGAAAAACATTTATACGACACATATTAAAAGGGGACCTAGACAGAGGCCAATTTGCCCTAAGGCATAAGACCCGAGCCTATGGCGGCTACATTTTAAGGCCGGCCAACACTGATAAAAAAAATTTAACACAAGCCGGGCAAATGTCCTGACCGGCAAAATTGGGGCTGCGAGAGGCGCACCACACGTACTTAGGCGGTATTGAATTGCACCCACCCCTCCGTCATGTACTCAGGTGGTATCGAGTGAATTGAATCCCCCCCGTCGCGCGAAAATACTCGATACCACCTAAATAGGTGGTATCGAGTGAAATGATGTGCGCCCCCCAAAATGATTTGCACCTGGCATAGCCTGGGCGTGGGGTAGCCAACACTGTAAATCCTCCAAGATTAGCAAAAAGACTTGCGCGATAGACGTTAGCAGATACATAAGAGAGCATAGATAATAAGCTCATTATTTACGTTGATTTGACAGGCACATTTCTTGCTAATTAAAACTCCTACACTTAAATATGTCTTACACTTTACCTGTCTTCATGAATAAACATTACGATTGGCCACGACTTTTGAAACTGATAAAAATAGAGTCAATCATTTGTCAAGGATTAGATAAGGTTAGTAATTGGAAGTGGGACGTCAAGTTTGAGGGCGAAATAAAAAAAAAACTTTAAGTAGGTACTTTTAGAAATAAAAATGAATAACCAATTGTGTTGCTAAGCACAAAACACAGGACCGGTTGGCCTATTTCACTAATTTATTTGATATATTCGTAGGACAAATTCGGGGAAAGTTCTTTTGATAAAAATATGGGATATTTCCCGGGAAATACGTTAATCTCCATTTTTAGGGTTCCATACCCAAAGGGTGAAATAGGACCCTATTACTAAGACTCCGCTATCCGTACGTTTGTCTGTCCGTCTATCACCAGACTGTTTCTCATTAACCGTGATAGTTAGACGGTTGAAATTTCCACAGATGATGTATTTCTGTTGCCGCTATAACAACAAATACTAAAAACAGATTAAAATAAATATTTATGTGGGGTTAATTTATTTTGCTGTTTTTTGCTCCATATTTTAATATAGTGTCTAATGTGGTAAAGCTAATGGTACGGAACCTTTCACGCGCGAGTCCGACTCGCTCATGCCCGGTTTATTTTTTTCCCATCCAAAATGTTTTAGCTTGATCTTTGTTTTACTAAAATTACCAAACTGTAGAGAGATCGGGCGGAACTGCGGGCAAAATCTAGTTTAAATGTAAAAGTATAAAATATATTAAGCCTTGGTAGCCTAGAGCTTATGGCAGCAGTAAACCACCAGTTCAAACCTCATTCATTAGGTATACTAATTAGTAACCTATTCCTAATACAAGCAATTTAGTTTAGCTGGAGGATAAACAAGATTGCTAGTAGTCTGCGACCCACATTGCTAGTTATTAAAAACCGGGCAAGTGCGTCGCCACGCAAAATGTTGGGTTTCCTATTCAACCCCATCCCACATTCGAATAATGCCGCTTTTTGTTGTTTTTGTTTAATACTTACAACGTTATTTTCAATGGAATTTGTATGAAACTTTTGTTGCTTCTCATTTGATCAGCTGTTACACGTAAACTTGTAAAGCCTACTTAGCTGTGATAGTTTTCCTTTCTTTTAATTTCAGTATATATACTATATTCTACTACCGTGATTTTTTTCACATACTCTACATGTCTACATCAACCATTTAGTTGGCGGGGGGAGGGGGGTTGAACTTGACTCTAACAAAAATTTGCACTTAAAAGCTTAATATTTCACAAACGGATCTCTAACTCTACCAATGGTCTTTACAACCCCTAGACGACCTATCTAATGATATCCCACACGGTGGGGTAGGTAAAAATGGCACATTCCCACTTAACATATAGGGGAGGTACCCTCAAAAAAAAAAATCCAATATCTTTCACTTTGTAATTGTGTTTTGTGTATCCTTGCAAAATTACAGCCTTCTAGCACTAACAGTATCTGAGCTAAGCTGCGTACGACCGTACGGACAGACGGACATGGCGAAACTATAAGGGTTCCGTTATGCCATGGCCATGCCATGGTTTTAGCATTGAGCAAGTAGTCGATTGCAATCGAACGGTCGTTTACCAGTAAGTAACTGTAAACTATTTAGATACCAGTGACAAAGTATCCCGTTAACTGTCTATCTAATAACGATGATCATTCCATCCGTTCAATACCTACTATTTAGATAATCTAAAATAAAGCGGCGGCGGTAGCCTAATAGCTAAGGCATCAGTCTCGCAATCGTGAGAGGTTCGAATCCTGACCATTATACTACCGACATGAACCCACTCCACTCTCGTAACAGTAAAGACGATTGATGCCTTAACATTCCTATGACACAAGAATGTTGTTCTCTTCGACCAGGTTTTTACTTTGGTTTCTTTATTTGCGAACGTTTAGGATTGTCGTATCAGTACCCGGGTATCATTTAAAAACGAAATGCAGATTCCCCAAGAACTAAGTTTATTGACAAAAATTTACAGCACAATTATAATAATAATATAAATATCTTGGGACAACTCACACAACGCTATCTGATCCCAAAGCATAGCTTGTACTATGGAAACCAGACAACTGATAAACATACTTATTTATTTCTAAATACATACATATTATAGATAAATAACACCCAGACACAGAATAAACCATCGTGTTCATCACACAAAGTTTTATCCTGTGTGGGGATCGAACCCACGACCTCTTGAGTAGCAGTCGGATACACTCCCACCGCGCCACAGAAGCAGTCACTTTTACACAATTGAAACACAATAACATTAAATACGCTTGAATTCGGGCAGCGGCTCGCAGTTGGAGCCCTACGTTTAGAAACACAGATTAGTTTCAACCTTTGCGGTTGTGGTTGTTGAACAGGATGCACTTGTACGAAAACCCGGCATGTGCATCACAATAGGTTTTGAGTACCTATAGAGTTTTGTGCATGATTTGTTGGTATCGAAGAGAGAAGAATGAATAAAAAAACTACGCGCCGGAAATGGAAAAGTTTTATTTAAATAATTTCCAAATCAACTTCTTGTCTCGTCGCTTACGACGCGACAGAAGAGCTTTTATTTGTAACTTAAGTATCTAGGTGTAAATTTTAGATAGGTAGGTAGGTACATTGTACATTACTTTTACGTCGTGTCCTTATCTTAATATGCTTGGGATAATTTTCTGCAAATGAAAACATATACCAGGCCACTCAGAAAGCTTCGCGATAAAGTTTTTATGTTTAGGGCACTGGCCACTTGTAATTATTTTGAAAAAAAAAATGGTTATTTAAAAGTAAAAATACGCTTGTTCTAATTTCGAATGTTCCTCCACATTTTTTCGAGAGCCCAATTTTAATTAACGATCGAACGAGCACATTTTAATCCGATGATTGGCCTAAAATCTGTCGAGTCATTTGATCGACTTCAAATGGCTTAAGTACTGAATTTTGACAAAAAGAATATGCTATAACTATGCTATACCAAGGCAGGTGCAATACTGATAACATACTCTATCCGCTGCTGAAATTTGATCATACCTTTCTGTTACCCCCTGTATATTTCTAAATACAAACATTTTTTTATTTTATAAATCTATTTAGAAGCCCTAATGGATCATTATATGTAAAGTCACGTACAATTCCAATACATATATACGTATCGAATAATAAACATATTATTTTAAAGTCTGTTAAAAATAGGAAAAATCCAAAGCAAAAAGCTGAAAAATCGGAAAATTTCTCAATCAATTTTCACTTCTGTCCCGGCTCCGCACGGGTGCTCCTCATATCGTAGTCTTTTATTCCTTGAGTTCCATTTTTGCAATTTTAGTAAGGATCTCTAATTTTTTGACGATAAAATATAGCTTATGTTACTCCCCGATAATGTAGCTGGTGAAAGAATTTTTAAAATCGGTCCAGTAGTTTTTAAGTTTATTCGTTACATACAAAAATACAAATCTTTCCTCTTCATAAAATACCATAGTATTATTACTTATTATGTAATAATATTAAGTACCTATAGAAATAGAAGTATACATTTTTTCTGCACTGTTGGTCTAGTCCCTAGCGGTCAGGGTCACTAACCGCTAGACTTTAGTGGTCAGTAACGCTGACCGCTAAGCCGGAGGTCGTGGGTTTGATCCCCACCTAGGATAAAACTTTGTGTGATGAGCACGATGGTTTTTTTTTTGGTTAATTTATCTATAAAATATACAAGGTTATTTTTGGTATAGCGCAAAGCAAAGCACCCCAACGAGATTTTTACTCTAAGAAATCATATAAAAAAACCGGGCATAAGCATGTCGGACCATGCTCAGTGTAGGGTTTCGCAGCCTTGAATAATTGCATCAGCTGAAGAGCGTATGTTCATGGCAGTTACGCCCTTTTGTTGAGAAACGTAGTTTTTTGGCAACAACTCAATGACGGTATATCCGATCATGTCCGAAATAATTTTAGTTTGAAGTACTTATTAAGAGCTACCTTTGTGATATTTTTCATATTTTTTGGTCACACGGTTCAAAAGTTAAGATTATTTTCAAAAATATTCATTCAATCAAAAAGTTTATTAGAAACTTTAAAATATCTGTCGAATGATGTACCACACGTTGATGTTTGCTGAAAAATGTTTTTTTTCAGCTTCTGTTACATGTATGGAGTGCCCCCCTAAAAATATTTATTTTTATTATTTAGCTACAAAACTAAGTAGCGGCTACTACAAGACACCTTTACACCAGATTTCATCAATATTCATTGATTGTCTTTGAGGAAAATGCCTGTGACATACGGACGGACAGACAGACAGACAGACGTACATGACGAAACTATAAGGGTTCCTTTTTTGCCATTTTAGCTACGGAACCCTAAAAAGAGATGGTCGTCAGTAAAGTCGGTTTACAGAAAACATTGATGACATATCGCCATTCGCGTTGCTTAGCAACCAATCAATAACGTTAGTTCCAATTGTATCGCATGTCATGCTGCTGCAATCGCCATTCGCTGTTGCTTAGCAACCAATCAATAACGTGACTTGTTTTTTAGACACTTTTTCGTACGTGCATACGGTCATCGATTTATAAGACGTTTTCACGTCAAAAACAAATATTCTAAGCACTACAAAGTTTTAATAGTTTATGACGTGTTTATAATTATTGTATTTATGGTTCAATCACGTTCGAATTATTCAACGCAACAATTATACAATAAAATAATAAACATAAAAAAGTGTATAAACACGAACGTAATTAAAAATCTTGACTTTTCCCCAATATTCCAAACTTGACAACAAAAAAACGTTTTTAAACAGGATTGCCCGTACATATACCTACCTACATATAAATCATTTTGTACTTATATGTATGTAGTTAAACGCCGAAATCAATAAATTGACTGATTACTTGAAACGCGCTCACTTTGGTTAGGCGGCCTTCTTAGAATAGTCTGTATCATAAGATAATTGCTAGGCAAATTCCGATAATAGATAAAAGTTATAGGTATAGGTACTTAGGTATGTACCTACTTTTTTTTTATTGTATATTATTAAACATACATCATAAAAATACATACTCATTGTCCCACAAAATTATTTACACAGTTTGTCTGTGGGATCTAATGAGTCTAAAAATGTTTACTTAATAAATTTTATATGATTATGTACAAAGAAAAGTTTATATAACTAGAGTTGAAAGTACTTTTTAAGTTTATATTTAAAGTTATTTTTGACGTGACAACGTCTTATAATTCGATGGAGCCGGCTGAACGCACGAAAAAACATGACTCATGAGGCGTTACCTCGCTTTGAGGCGTTCCATTTAAGTGCAAACGAGAGCGCGGAACGAGCGACAAACTTGATCAATTCAATTGTGATTTCCATTTACCTCCTTCTCTATATCCATACAAAATATCTATCAAACAAATAATTTTTTTTTTTTTTTTGAAAAATGCATCCATTCCATCAGTATTCTATAGTTATCTTATGACGTTGTCACGTTCAACTATGGTCAGTAAACCGACTTTACAGACAACCGATTTTTTTTACTTTTTCTTGTCGAATGTCGGGCAGGCATTTTAGAAAATAGGGTAATCGTTTTTTAAGCGTTCTGTCTCCAAAATAATTATTCACCTTAGGTAGGTACTTCAAATTTATCTGCGGACAAGTCTTATTCTAACCTATTTTAATTGGTAATATTATCATCGTCGCGCGTGTGTACAATCTGATCCAGTAAAAACTCCCTAATGGCTTATCATTGGGCTCATGCCTTCCCCTTCCTTGCAAAGTATCTGAGTCTTCCAGTGTAAATGTGCTTTCTTGTGAAGACCTTCATATAAATGACCCTTAGTGGAGTCAATCCCCCAAACTGAAATCCTAGATTGCTCAGTTCAGCGGATACTATCCGGGAAACCGCTCCCAAAAAAAAAACATGGATTTATAACTGCACGTAGCTATAGCCAGTAGAAAAGCTTCAGCAGGTGCATACTTTTGACGACTCCCGCGGTAGAGTACAAGCCCTGTATCGGGACTATACAAACACAAGTCACGGACAAAAAGTACACCCAGACTCAGAACAATAATTTGTGGATCACACAAAGTGGTGTCCCGTGTGGGAATCGAACCCACGACCTCTTGCGTAGCAGTTGGACACACGCCCACCGCGCCACAGAGGCAATCAATACTAAGTACCTTTGACTGCTTCGGCGGCGGCGCAGTAGGATGTCAGTATGAGTCCGACTGCTGCGCAAGAGGTCGTGGAATAATTGAATTTTTTGTAAAGTCCTCCGCGACAAAAAGTTTGATATCGCAAGTTAATAAAATATAATAAATAAAAAGCAAAAAATAATATACCTGGAATAACAAAAACAAATAAAACATTTTGAAGTTGGTGCCACGAAATAATAGTCTTAATGTTTTATTCGGCACCAACTTCAAAATGTTTAATTTGTTTTTGTTATTATATGTATATAATTTTTTGCTTTTTAGTTGCCTTGTATTTATTTTTGAAGTCGGTAATATTTTTTTGGTATGTAATTCACTTAAGTTACAATAGGCTTATGTCAACTGCTCAAATCCTTTTACAAAATATTGCTTGCCCCGATGCAGGGCCGTTAATTGTTGAGGAGTTCACTATCAGCTCTATTACATTGTGTAATAGTAGTATAACGAGAATCAAGTGCTACACAATACCATATTAAAGTAACTGAATCGCAAACTGTAAATAGGTCTACCCGTCATTTGTCATCTTCATTATCAGTTCCACTTCACCAATTGGTGTTTTTTAAGAGTAAATTCACGCACGAGTAAAAGCACGAATCACTGTGAAATATAGTTAAATCACTGTAGGTGTGCCATTAATATTTTAAGAGTTCCCTCGATTTCTCCAGGATCCCATCATCAAAAGAATTTTTCAAATCGGTCCAGCCGTCTTTGCGTGAACAAGCATACAAAAAAAAAAACATACAGACGAATTGAGAACCTCCTCCTTTTTGAAGTCGGTCGAAAAGTACATAAGGATATGTATTAGAAAATCTACTAAGTAAGTAGGTATTACCTAAATAAAAATCAAAGTTTGTCCTCTATGCGTTCCGAAACTATTAATCAGATTGTGATGAAACTTTGTGACGCTCGCGAGGGGTCCTGGCTCAAAAAGTCACAGCGAAACGTGGCCGGGTTCAGTTAATCTATACTTAATAAATATTATAAAGCTGAAGAGTTTGTTTGTTCGAACGAATCAAGTAACAAAAAATATTTTTTCAATTCGAACCAGTAGTTCCTGACTACTGGTTTGAATTGAAAAATATTTATGTGCCCATTTATCGAGGAAGGCTATAGGCTATATAACATCACGTTACGATCAAAAGGAGCGGAGCAGCAATGAAAAATGTTGCAAAAACGGGGAAAATTGACGCATACGAAGTTGCGCAGGTCACAGACTAAATACACAGCACGTCAAATTATACCTACACCTATGTAAGTAAAACGTTAAAAAATACATTGAACAGGTAATCGCGATACCTATAACAGCCTTGAGAAATTGCATTGTATTGTGTGAGCAGTGAGCGTTATCAGTGACGACGATTGTGCAGGTTACGCATTAGTTATTACTTGCGATAACGATACCTACCATAACCGACGAAACGGCGGTATATACCGTCATAGGTAGGTACGTACGTACCTACCTATGACGGTATATACCGCCTACCACGCCACGATAATACTACACACTAAATGCCTATTTAGTGGGTAGTATTATCGTGGTACTTCGTAATGACCATTTTAGCGTTGCACTAGTTTCTTTTAAATTTATGTTGATAATATAGTAAGCATTAATTAGGGGCACCCTAGTCGATGATGATACAAACACGCATAAGCGATTACTTCTCTGTATCAGGTCATAAGTCAAAGCTTAAAATTAATATCAATTCGTTTTATCATAAACTACTAGGCATGTGCCCAGCCATAGTTGAAAATAAATTGTTATTTTTATTACCCGACTGTAAGGAAGGGTTATGTTTTTCGTGCGTATCTTGTATGTATGTAACATTATTTATTATCTGATATCTCACAATCCACTGAACGGATTTATACAATTACGACGTTGTTATATTCGTCTTGATCGCCCAAATATTCTTACAGTAGGATTAACGTAACTTGGCCGGACTTAAGTTGGCGAAAAGTGGTTGCGCAGATGCATATTTTAGTAGTAAATGGTGACAGGAAGCGGGCGGCGGCGGTAACTAAACCAAGGGAATTAGAAATGCGATTACGCATTACATTTGTCATAATTAGTATTACTAAATCATGTTTTTTTTTATTTTTTCGTAAATAAATTGTTTTTCAAACTTTCTTGAGTATTTACTGTAACTGTTCTAAATTTAAACTTTTATGTTATAGTATTTTTATATTGTTGAAATAAAATTTTGTTAGTATTTTTAATCGATTAAACGTTTTCGTAAGTAATGTAGTGTGGCATCTCTATGACATGCGCGAAAGAGATAAATAATAATAATAATAATAATATTTATTTATTTCTCCCTTCACAAAGATAAGAACCTAACTTCAATCCAGTTAAGTTACGTTGATCCAACTGTAGATAAGGGACCTTTAAAAAAAAGCGGGCTTTTTCAATTTTCAAAAAAACCCAATGGAAACATGATCCCCTACATAATTATATAATTTCACACACATAATTACATAATTACATAATTATACATTACAATAAAAGAATGAAAAAACAATTATGGAATTTGAAAATAGAACTCTTTGGAAACGTGTTGCTTTTTAATTTGCGAGTCTGTCATTTGTTTTTTTATTGTGGTTGTGTGTTTAGTCCTTTCGAAAATTGTGTGTCGTTTAGCAAATTGAATTTAACTCGTGAACATTTTCGTTCAATTATATTTTTATGATTTTCGTTGTGGCATAAGTCAACAAAAGAGTTGCCAGAGATTTCAATTGGCATTTGGTGATAAAGCACCATGACGCAGCACATATCCGTGGTTTAGAGAATTTAGACGTGGACGTGATTATCTCCATGACGAGATTGACGAGGTAGGTGAAGGTCGGCCGACGACTGCGGTTACAGCAGACCTACATTCTTTTTTTAAAACGAAATTCAAGAATTTTTGTTTACCTTAATTTCTTAAGTTTACGAGGACTATCTCTCACAGGATTGAATTGATGTTGCTGGCTGGTTTAAATATTAACCACCTCATTTTTGATCGAAGCTTCGTTTTCATTGAATTACAGTAGGCCTCCTGATTCTAATATTGACACCGTACGACAACTTATTGAAACTGCAAAAAAACTTGGCAGCATATTTTGTGACAACTTATTAAGTCCAGGCCCAGGAATCAAATTTAAATTTTCTATCTTTCAAAAATACAATTATTGTAATAATAAATGCCTATTAAAATTACTATAAAATTTATGCTTTGTTATGCATTGCAATGAGCCAAGTGCAAAACATTTTACATATGCATCTAAAGGCTCGGAAGGTTTGCACTCGATTGATACAGCAATACTTAACGGAGGAACAGAAACGACTGCGTGTACAGTAGTGCCACAGTGGTACAGGTGGTAAAAAAGTTTAACGGAGGATAGTCATTGGCTGTCTACAATATCGTGACAGGTGACAAAACCTGTGTGTACTGGTTTGAACCCGAAAGAAAGTTAGTCGGCAGAGTGGGTCTTTCCTTTGTAAGATTTGCCGACAAAAGGTGAGAAAAGTTAAGGCATTCGTAAAAAAAATAACTAACACAATAAAATTTAGATAAAACAATGAACAAAGCGGCACCTACGTAGGTGTTTGAATACGCGTACGAAGTTATCCAGTCCGGTTGGTCGCGTCGCTCACGGATGCGTTCGGAACCGTTTTATTTCGACGTTTGCTAGAACCTTGGGCGATGAAATAAACCTAATGTAACTTAATGGGGAGAATTACAAACCAACTAGTGTACGTCCGAAGCTTCGGCTTCGGCCTCCATCAGCCAGAAAAAACATTTTCGGCCAAATTCTCGGCTTCGGTCGGGTTTTCGGTTATTAGTTTTTTTGATTACAATAGGTTTATGTCAACTGCTCAAATTATTTTATAAAGTATTGCTTTTCCCAATGCAGGGCCTTTAATTGTTAAGGAATTCACATTATAGTTTCTTTTTCATCTATAAAATTACACAGGGCTTTTATCCACCCGGATACGCCAGCCCCATTTTACATTATTGTCTATTAAGTACATGTTTAATTATTGCTAAACACTTACATTAAATTACGATCAGGAGTTCACTAATTAAACGTCCGTTCTAAGCCCGATAACTTTTTGGAAATCTCTGATTTTGGACATGATAGTTCACCATCAGCTCTAATACATTGAGTAACAGTAGTATGATAAAAAAAAAGTGGTACTCAATGCCATATTAAAGTAAATAATTGAATCATAAACCGTGAAATATTTAATAATTCCGCTCGTCATTTGTGGTCTTCATCATCAGTTCCATTTCACCAATTTGCTCTTTTTGAGAGTAAATGCACGAATCACTATAAAATATACCACTACAGGTGTGCTTTTGATATTTGAAGAGTTCCCTTGATTTCTCCAGAATCCCATTATCAGCTCCTGATCTGATGTGTGCGTGTGTCTGTGATGAAACACAATAAAAAAGATTGTTTTAAATTAGTCCAGGCGTCTCCGCGTAATCGGTGAACTAACAAACAAAAAAAAAGCATTGGTCGAATGAGAACCTCCTCGTTTTTCGTAATCGGTTGAAAATACCTCTACTCCTACTCCTACTACGTCTTTCTTATTAAATTTTATCTTCATATATAAAAGGATAAGCTGACTGACTGACAGATATATCAACGCAGGTTACGCAGGGCCTAAACTATAAGGGTTAGCAACTTTAATTTTTGCACAGGAGTTCCTTTTGTAACATAGGGTAGCACTAAGAAAGGATTTTTGAAAATTCACACCCTCAGGGAGTAAAGCGGGGGTGCAAAGTTAGTATAAAAATTTGCCGTTAAAATATTTTGGTAACGCGGGAATAAGCTAGTCAATTTATAAACATGCTTATGATTATAGTAATTTTTATAGCCATATCTTGCCAATTACTTTATTATTACAATAATTGCATTCTTCATCATCATTAAGTACAGATCCAGGAATCTTGTTATTTGTTCGCAGGTACCACCAAGTCCTTTTTTCTATCTTTCAAAAATGCAATTAATTCCTTTGATTTCCAATCGAAAAGTGATCATGGCTATATTTTATTTCGTTTTTAAAAGTTCAAGGCATGGCAATAATATTCAATTAATGGTTTTCTGCTGGCAAACCTTTAAAATAATTTCCTAATTAAATTAACTTTCTTTAGATACAAATTTTTATTGGTTATTAGATTGGTGTAGTGGCCAATATTGACTTACCTGTTTTATACCTTGCGGAGTAGCCGTGAACATAAATAAGTTGGCAAATCTACCAAAACATAATCTCTATGTTAAAAACCATGAAACCAGTCATGCATGACCATTAAAAAGCATCAGTTGAAACTAAACTTGTTCGGTTATCAAAAGAGTAAGGGTTTCATCTGATTTCATCTGGGTATCAGATGAGTGAAGTTCGATGTTCAGCGTCTCTTAGCCTATAATGTTATGTGCTTCTGAGAAATAGCCTAGCTTGTCCACAATCGTTGTTTTTATATCCGGATAATGACAAAGGAACGAACGTGACTCAAAGGGATAAAGATAGAAAAATATAAAACATAATTGTGTTGTGATTCATTGTCTATGGATTGCTAGAACCCAAAAGTTCTCAACCTTTTGAACAGGGTCCACTTTTAGTTCTTTGTTATTCGTTCGTAGGGACCACCAAGTCCTTTATCATGTGTAGAGTTCTCTACAATAAATCAATCCGAAAATAAACTTTAACCTTTAAATTTTTTTTTTTTTTTTTTTTTTCTAAAAGGCAACTCCCGCAGTAGGGTACAAGCCCTGTGTCACGGAGGACTTTTCAAACATACAAGTCACGGACACAAATTACACCCAGACCCGGAACAATTTGTGGATCACACAAAGTGGTGTCCCGTGTGGGAATCGAACCCACGACCAGACCTTGCGTAGCAGTCGGATACACTCCCACCGCGCCACAGAGGCAGTCATATATTTTATTAATATTCAATGTAACTTGCTTCCTAGGTCTATTATTTCAATATATAATAAATAATATACCTACTAGAGGTTTATATATTTTTCTTTAATAATGAAGTATATACATTTTGATTCAATGTGATTTTTGAGCTGTGTACGCGTAATTTGAAATCGTTCGTAGACCATTTTTCGACGCCTGCGGACCGCTGCTTGAGAACCATTGTTCTAATCTAAACAAACCACGCCACACTAAGAAACTTACAAGTTATAATTAAATTTTATAGTTTGTTTGTAAGTTGATTGGTATAATATGGTCCATTTAGAGCATTTGTTAATTATCGCTATTGAACTTGAGCCAGCTGCTGATATCCTAAAAAAGACGAATCGTATGTTGGTACGTTTTCGCTTTAAGTAGAAGGAGCTGATTAACTTGATTTTAGGGCAGCTATTTTTTTCTTATCTAAATTTTCGTGAATATGCGGTATGGTATGACATAATTATGCTGAGATGCTTTGAAAATGTTCAAATGTTAAGCGACTTATGTAGCTGATTGTACCTAGATATAAGTATTTAAAAAAAAACAGCTTTTTTGCAGTTCACACTTACGAGTTGTCTAATCACTAGATAATGTTTTTCCGTTAAACAAATAGCGACCTCATGGAGTTCCAATCAAAGACTTAGTAAGTATATCCTAAGTCTATGGTTCTCTCTATTTTGTTTTGATGTAGGTGGGTAAGTAGCACAATAAATTAATTGACCGTTACTAAATATCGCAGTTTATTAATAAATTGCTTTATTGATAACCACACACGGCAGATACTAAAATTTCTACGTACACAAGTACACATTATTCCCTTTTAATCTATACCAAGCAAGGTTATCAAGGTCAGAGGCTTGATATAGATTAATAATTAAATACACGCCAAGTACGAGTCGGCTTGTTACACGGTACGCTCGTACCACCTCGTTACGTTGTGTAGTGACGAACCAGGAAAACTGTCAATAAAAACTTTTCCTGTACCTACATTTTTTACAATAGTGCCCACATTTTCTCCCGCCAAACAAAAAAAAGGAGTAGATTCACGTCGGATATAGTGGGTAGGATTCGAACCCGCAACCTCACGATTGGGAGTCCGATTCGTTAACCATTAGGCTACTGCCGCTTTTAATTGTTTTCAGCTTCCCTTGGAATTCTAGTTACTTAAATGTATGGATATAGCTGGCTCTCCTCCTGGACATCACGGCGAAGAGTCCGGCGCGGAGAGAGGCAAGCTCCTGGGACTACCAATACACCAATACCCCTTCCTCGGGGCGACGTCGTGAGCGGGGCATGGCACTACATACATCCCCTCCACCTCACTCGGCGCCTGAGCTCCGGTCCTGGTCCTGTGGTGTGATGTGTGTCCTGGGTTGATTAGCTGCTGCCCGGGAGTGGCTTGGAAGCCTTGTCGGGCTTACAAATGATTGGCGGGCAAATTCCCCTCCGCACACATGGGGCAGTGGGGGCGGTAGAGCATTCCGCCACCCTATGTACAGTCGAAAACGCTGGTGCACCTGGGCCGCAAATGCCCCGGGGCCATACACTTGATGCATCTCGCAGGCTCAAGGACGGTGATCCTTGCTGGACTTTGGCTGAAGTGACGGGGCAACGCCCCCAAGCTGCACCCACTCGACCGGGGCGGATGGCGCCGACCTTTACGAATCCGGAGGCATTTGAGTTGGTCTCAATGGCCTCTCGGAACTCTTCGGCCGAATCATGATCGAATCATCCAGGCCCGAAATGCACAAATCTGCGCACGATTCGTGAGCCTAGCGATCTTCACGACCACCTTCGCCGCGGTAAGCCCCCACAGCGACTCCGCCACGATGTCCGCTACTCTAGCGCCGTCCTTACCGGGTCACTCTAGGATCGTGGCCTCGGCCTGGGCGTCTCGAAAGAGATACCCGCGGTAAGATTCTTGGCGTTAGGGGTTACCCTCGCCTGGCAGAAATCTCCTCGTAGGAGAAGTTTCCATTCCTCTCCGCCTCTGGCGATAGCGTCACGACGACGGCTGCCGACTTGGGCGGAGTAAGTTTCGGTTTCCTCTTGGCCTGTTTGTGAGCCTGGGCTGGCAAAATAGCCTAGGGTTGAGCCGTCTTCTTATTTTTCCTCCCACGTCGCTTTATGCGCCCGGCTGTTGCATGCAATGGGTACGCCGGGGACCACACGACGCGATCCCTTTGATGCCTGCTGAGGGAGGGGTTGGGGGTGGGAAACCTCTTGTTTCTGCTGAGGAGCCGGCTCACAGGCGGCCTCAAAGTAGCCGCTATCGGCTCAGCCACCTTCGACGGAACCCTCCTTGGTGTAGCCGTTTCGGCAAATTACTCCACGCGTCCCCCGGAACAAGGTAGGGGCGTGGGTGTCGTGGCCGTATACCCCTGTGGGAGTTTCAGTCTATCAGTAATTGTTCGAGCTCGGCGCGTAGTTCGCCTAGCTGCGCTTCCAAGCGAGCATTGTCCGCCAGCAACTGCAAAGAGAGTATTTTAAAATTTTCAAACCTTTGGCGAAGGTGCCCTTGAGGTTCCTTGATTGGTGGCAACCCTCCCTATCAGGTCCACCGATATAGTTGCGGTCCGTACAAGGTCCGACGTGAACCCACTCCTAACACAAGCCATTGAGCTTAGCTGGAGGGGTTTAACAGACCCATAATCCCATATTGCTAGTTATCTTTAAAAAAAAGAGAATGAATCCCCCCCCCCGAAAAAATATTCTGGGTACGGTCATGATAGTAGCTGCAGCAATGCACTTTCTGTGAAAATTTTAAGTTTAGCCTTTGCAAGTTTAGCCAAACAACACATTGTCGTATCTTTTGCACCGAATCAAAAGATACAACTATGTTAGAAGGACAGACGGACAGACAGCGGTATCTCTGTAATAGAGTTCCATTAGAACCCTTTGAGTACGGAACTCTAAAAACTTGCACCTGTAGTGGCATTGTGACTGTTACAACGTTGCAATAGACATTCTTATCGAATTGATAAACAATTTGATAAGAAAGTCTATCAGACAAGTCAATTGACATGTACCTACCTACTTACTAGTATCATATTGACATTTTTGCATATGTATGACACAATGCTACGATTACCTGTTTATATTTTTTTTATTATACAATCAAGTTCCTTTAAAGTTCTTAGCAGTAAGTTGTATACCTAAGTAGTTACCTACTTATTATATGTAAAAGGAAACCGTTGAAGAGTGATAGTTATACCTGAAACCACTGGTTTGGGTTGAAATTTGTCATACAGATACAGAGTTCGATAGACGACATAAGGCAAGGATCCAAAGGGGGGGGGGTACACACGCCTGCCACCACCGCGGGAAGGGGGTCTGTCAAAACCATTGACGTATAGACCTTGACCGTGCCATCCCTTTAAATTAAAAAGTATTTAAATATTGACTGCACAGCGTGAAAGAGAGCAAAAACTCGTGCGGCCTTTGACAGGTATTGTCCACAAAGTAGCGTTGTCTCTTTCTAGGGAGTGGTCAATTGACCAGCTGATACAATATCAAAGTTATCTAAATTCCGAAACGAAGGTCTTCATCATCATCATCATTAAGGTCACCCACTGCCATGGTGGGTGTGGTTTCCACACTTAGTCCCGGGTGTGGACCATTGTGCGTGAGCTGTGGTTGCCGTTACTCCAGCCCGCCCACCTCCCTCAAAAAGCAGATCAGCTTCCCTAAACTTCTCAGGGTATCCGTTAGCGACCTTGGTGACCCCAGGGTCTCTTTCCGGATCTGTGCGACGCCGGTGCACTCAAGGAGCACGTGCGCAGCCATTTCCTCAGTCTCCATGCAAGCTCTGCATAAGGGACTGTCCGTTATTCCTATTGTGTGGAAGTGTTTGTTTAGCGAGCAGAGTCCGGTTGACAGTCCCCACCACCCGGCGCAGAAACGCAGAACGAAGGTCTTTCAGTCGAGTCTGATCTCCTTGGATCCGTGCCTGATAGGACTATTTCCCCAAAACGAAACTTTACAAACTTTGCCAGTTTTAAATGTATCTAATAACAAAGGTTCGGATCCACACACATTTTTTATGAGAGAATAGCTTGAATTGATGTTGGGTTTTACAGTTTTATTTCTTTTACGACCGTTTTTCGTTGAATGGAAATAGATCTCTAGATGGAAAAGTATGGGACAGTCGGTAAGTACTTAGTTAAGTTTACTATAGACTTTTCAAAATGTCATATTAAGTACATAATAAACTATAACTGAGGATATTTTACAGAGCTTGACCTATCTCAATACATTTGTATTTAGGTAGGTTTACACAATATCTATCAGTAAAGTGACAACTATTAGTTAGGTAGGTACCTACCTACTGTTTCAATGTATTTTATCAGAGTAGAAGTAGATACGTATTTATCTGTTATCAGAGTGGTGGCCTTGCCACTTTTTGCTATATAAAATATTGTCAAATATTGTCATTGAATGGGCTGGAGATAAAACAAACTACAGAATCGAATTCTCACCTTTTACATAAGTACTAGTTACCTACCTTCCTACCTATTTCAGAAGTGTGTGACTATACCTATTTTATTTTGGCTTTACTAAGTAAATTCATTTGTCGCTTTAATTTCTATTGGTATACGTACAAATTTTGGTGCATTAAAAAAAAACCTTTTTTGTAGTGAAAACTTCTTTAGAGATCACGTGACCCTGTTCGAAAATTCGTGGATCAGGTGACCATGAGCAATGAAAAACTGCTACAATATCATTAGAATACGAAGGTAACTTTCGCCACCATCTACCTACAATGTAATTATAGCTCCGGTGGAAAATCAGGCGGTCCAGAAACCAGAAGACCCCAGTTCGAGTCCGTGGAACGATTATTTTTTCACTTTTAAAATAAAAAAGAGAAATTTTCGATTTTGGTTTTTTGATTTCTGATTAATATTTTTTTTTATTTTTATGTCAGTAAAATCGAAATATATTGTTAAAATTTCATCAGTATGTATTTTTTACTGAGATTTCTTTTTGTATTTTTTTTTAATTGTCATGTTTGTGTACGATAGCGCAATAGATGAATTTGTATTTAATCACATAAATTATAATACTTTTATACTGATACTAATATCTTGGGACAACTCACACAACGCTATCTGATCCCAAACTAAGCAGAGCTTGTACTATGGCAACCAGACAACTGATAAACATACTTATACATTTCTAAATACATACATATTATAGATAAATAACACCCAGACACAATAAACCATCGTGCTCATCACACAAAGTTATATCCTGGGTGGGGATCGAACCCACGACCTCTTGCGTAGCAGTCGGACACTCCCACTGCGCCACAGAGGCAGTCATTAGTACTTCCCAAAAAAATAAATAAATTTTTTATTCCCTAACCCTTCCAAAATATTCAAAAATGCACAACGTTAATGTTCAAGTTTCCACTTCTGCCGGCACTCCCGGAGTGCACTCGGTGCAACCCGTTTTTTTTTTAAATACCCACGATGAACGTAAACTTTGTAAAAGGAAAAGGATGTATTACAATTTTAAAACCCCCCCATCAAAAGGAGTTAAAAAACACTTTTCATGAAAAAAAAAAGTTTTCATGAAAATAGAACTAGGTGTGTGTTTTTTTTATTTCTAACGTAATGCTAGAAAATTCAAATTATGACATTTGCGCCACCCGTTATATACTTACTACCTACCCAATAAAGGTTTTTTTTGTTGGAACCTTTAGGTTATACAGGGTGTAATAGAAAGTTGTGGTCAAATAATTACGATTGCGCGAGTCATTTAAAAAAAAACTTCTTTATATTTAAAAACTATGTCACTACTTATTTTATATAAATATGTAATTATTATTAATAATAATAATTTCTTTATTTTCGTCTCACAATCACCAACCTATACAATATTGTGTGTGTGTAATGTACTATTTTATTCCATAAAGAATACTAACTATTACTAGGTACGTACCTAAGGCATCTATCGTAATCAAATACTTTAATTATTACATCAATATGCATCATTCCCCGAAATAACGTAAAAAAGGCTCAATTTCTGACAAATCAGACATTTTTAGTCATTAAAAAAAAAGAAGTTTTAATGTTACATTAAATACAAAAGTAGCTATATATATTCAATATTCATGGCAATATTATACATAGTAAATGAATACTTATTAAATTATGCGCTATACTAGATGATACTAACAAAGGCTAGTTTATGATAAAAGAGGTACCTAAGTTGTGCCGTCTATTAGTCGTTCGTTGTAATAGCAAGGGTAACCTAGACAGGGTAGACAGTGTTGGCAGATGACCATGTGAATTTCTCTCCAATTTCTTTCAAAATCCCCCTCAAATTAACTTTTTGAAATAGAATAATTATAATACCAAAAGACCTACATTGTTTCCCTCCAAAAATTTATTACCTGTAGAATGTCCCGCCAGAGCGGAAAACCCCTGAATTTGCCGGGAATCCCCCTAATCCGGATACAAGGGAGCAACAGGGATAATTTCGCCCCTCAGACTCGACTGTATGACTTTTTTGGGGAATTTGTGAATTTTGACACTAGATCGGAGTGTTATTGTCCCCCGCCCCTCGGTATAAATGGTGTACTGGTTTTGAATCAAATGCATCCCGCCCTCTCATGCGAGCGATTCACACTTCACCGGTTAAGTCAAATGTTGCCCCCTCCCAGAACAAAGTTCTGGATCCGCGCCTACCCCAATCTAGCTTTCCACCAGTTCTCTAACTTAACGGATCATCACATTTGGTACTGTGCAACCGCTGGAATCGATCCAAGTTACCAATACCACAGATAATATAATACCAATACTACTAGTATAGTATTATATTATCTGTGCCAATACCAAGTTGGAACGTAAAAAATAATTATTTCTTTATTTTATATTTTAGAACCCATCGAACACAAATTGTGGAATGTTTAGTATCTTCAGTAATCTTATCTGTAAATCAGGTACCACAACCATTATATAATTATTAAGATATTAATATTTAAATAAAGAGACAGGAAATACAACTAGGTATAATAAAAAAATAAAATAAACGATGTACTCAGTTGAGAGATGATACAATTTTACATAAAAACAAGAGTTAGCATAGCAACGTGTTATAAGTTCACCGAACGTACTTTAGTGGCCAGTTGAAAACCAGTGTCAGATACCACTTTGCTTTTCTTTTTAATATTATCTATTATTATTCAAACTTTTTGTTAATTATGTAAATTTATATTATTCTGTGCTTATTCTGTTTATTTTTTGTTACGTAATAGGTTTAGTGCCGAAAATTAGAACTTTTTCGTATACCCACCTAAACTAAGTAGTTAGTATTTAGCACAGATAATATAATACTGTACTAGTAGTATTATGATACCTATCCCTACCTCGGCAATAACTCAATGACGGTATATCCGATCATTTTTTGAATAATTAATTTAACGTATTTGTGAAGCGCTACATTTTTGACTTTTTTCATAGTTTTTGGTCACACGGTTCAAAAGATAAGGGGGGGGGGGACACAATTTACGTAACTTAAATTCCGGAGTGATTATTTCCAAAAATATAAACTTAATAAAAAAAATTAGAAACCTCAAATTGTTTTTAAAAGACCTGACGAATGATGTGCCACACGTTGATGTTTGCTCAAGATAGCTTCTGTTACATGTATAGAGTGCCCCCCCCCCCTAGAAATATTTATTTTTATTGTTTAGCTGTCAAAATAAGTAGCGGCTACTACAAGATACCTTTTTCACTAAAGGAGATGGCCAAAAATTGTATGGGACTGTGCCCCAGAACGTACAAACATGAAATCTATGTTATTTGAAAGAACAGATCTTCTATATAAAAAATAATAAAGACGCATTTAGCTCGCAGTCGTGGACAAATGTTATGGTGGTTCAAAAAAGTAGATTTCATCGGTCGCCTTTCATCATAAGTTTACTATGCATAAAGATGTGAGTAATTAATTATATAAAGATAAAGAATGATACCTATGTAGTTTTTCGTGTAGTGACGGATAAAGTTATGTTACTAGCCCATCCCATCCTGAGGGTGTCGTGAAAGAACGGTTAATAAGTAAATGTGCACAACACCCAACCGTCCGGTTCCCAACAACACAATTACAGCATCCTAATATTTTATCCCTATCCCGATAAAACTCCTGATAGACATGTTCAGTCATATCAGGAGGTAATTATGACATCAAATGCTGCCTGATGTGTTCTCAAATAGCGATACCACAATTACACGCTTGTCTTGTAAAAGGTCTGATTTCCATATTTATCTGATTTATTGCGCCGTTTATAATCATGCATCGTTATTGGAGCACTCACGTGGGGCTACAACACTACAAAATAAAGGTATTAAAACACAAAACAATACACAATGATTAACAACATCAAACATGAAGCGAACGTTAATAGAAAGCCGGCGAGTACCGTCAAGTCCATGAAATCAAAATGACAGTTTGATTGTTTTGTCTCTTGCCGGTTTATTGGTGTTGCTAGTACAAAATTCAAATGACCCCATCTGAAAGTGTCCCCGTACTTTATTAATTTATTAGTACATTAGTTATAAAAGGTTGGTTGTTAAAAATTACTTCACATATATGTTCTTATAACTTATTACTAAGTAATTAAGTAAGTAATTAATACATATGTTAGTATAATAAATATTTAATTACGTTTTCATAGCTGTAATGCTTTTAGTTACAGTTTTTCCCTAATCTGATCTTTGGTAACATTATATGGCAATATTAAAGATGTGTCAAAGCGAAATCAAAATTAGGAAATCGCTTGACTTTCTAAAAATCTTGATTTTTTTCAGCAACTGCTATGAAAGGTGAATAGTAATTCAAAATCCCTTGCGTATTTTTATAAACATGTTGCAATACTTTACATTTTTGTACAGCTTGGGACACGTTTTGGCCATCTCGTTTAATAAATATTCATTGGGTAGTCTTCGAGTCCTGTGATATAAGGACGGACAGACAGACAGACAGACGGACATGACGAAACTATAAGGTTTCCGTTTTTGCAGTTTTGGCTACGGAACCCTAAAAAACGTACATCTGGTTTAAAAAATGGCTGCTCAAAACACGGAGACCAACTATCGTTTTATAAAGAAATAAATGTAAACTTTTAAATATACAAATGTATTTGTACCGCATTTCTATAATGGGACTGTTATAAATTTATAATACGCTTGAAATAGGGTGGGTATTAAAAAATTGTCACAAAATTTCATCACTTCCATGAGCGCACGTCAAATAGCAAATAACTTCGAGCTAGCATGAAGTACAAAATGTACCTCGACCCGACCCTTCTTTGAAACATCCAGATTTTCCAGATATCGATCAAACAAGTACATATGGAATCAACTGCCCATTTCATTAATTATATATTTATTTAAAGTAACACGAAAATTGTTACACTTTACCATCATTTCCAAAATATGAAATAAAAACCGGGCCTGTGCATGTCGGGCCACGCACAATGTAGGGTTCCGTAGTCACCCCCTCCCCATCCATATAATGCCGCTTAAGAAGTGGGTTTTCGTTGTTTTTGTTTCATACTTACAACGTTATACCTATTTAATAATAATTTTCAATGGTATTTGTACAAAAATGTTGCTACTTTTCATTTGATCGGCTGTTACTCGGAAACTTGTAAAGCCTACTTAGCTGTCATAGTTTTCCTTTTAATTTCGTTATATATACTACTACCATGAATTAGTAGTAATAGTCCTTTCAACCCCTAAACGTTTTTATAGGACCTATTTAATACCCCACACGATGGGGTAGGTGAGAAAAAAAATCACATCCCCATTTTACATATATGGGAGGTATCCTAAAATAAATGTTTTTCAAGATTTTATTCTTTAACTTTATCGACGTAAGTAATATGAGTATCAGTGCAAGTCTCTGCGGCGTAAGAAACAAAGGAGAAAACGACGGTGGTGATGACCTGCTTCTTTGTGTTTCTCGAAATGTTCCTGTCGCATCTGTCCATACACAGTCGATCTGGGACAATTTTCGCCATGCTAATCCGTCTTCTGGCGTCCTTTTCACCGAAGCCGTTCCATCCTCTACTATTTCCAGGTTTAGTCTCGCTTTCATGACTTTGGTCTTGTCTCAGCGTACAACGACTTTTATTAGCCCTATTATCTGCTGGCTCATTTCAATCTCTCCAGGAAGGTGCACATTTCTTTTTCTTCGGAGGCGAAGAGTGCAAATGCTACAGAGCTAATTAATCTGTTAAGAGATTTAGGATGACGAACGATAATTTTACGTGATAACGTCATATGAAAACATTGATAACATATCGCCATGTGCGTTGCTTAGCAATGAATAACGTTAGTTCCAATTGTATCGCATGTCATGTCGCTGCAATTGCCATTCGCTGTTGTTAGCAAACAATCAATTACGTGACTTTTTTAAGACACTTTTTCGTACGTGCGCCCGGTCATCGATTTATAAGACGTTATCACTTCAAAAAACGTGCCCTACTCTTAAAGTGGGGCTGTTATATTTTTTCCTTGCCTACCGCGTCGTGTGGATTGTCGTTGGATAGGTTTTTTTAGAAACTTGATATTAGTGTAAAACAAAAACAACAGAAAACCCACTTTTTAGTCCGCATCATTGTGATGGGCAACTACGGAACCCTACATTGTGTGGGAGCCTGTGTAGGTACCTTTATAATAAATGTTCCTTTGTAAGTAATACAGGCAATAAAATAGTAGGTAAACCTTGGACACAGTCTATACTGTACCTTGGATTAAATCAATTTCTAGATTTTAAAATGAAGCCGATTGTCAAACGTCAAAGTCGTCAATCGAACTCTAAGAGCAAGGACCGTCTTCACGGGCAAGAGAATCGCGACGTATCCGCTCTCGCCCTACTATCGTCGGGTAGTCTCCACGAGCGAGCGATTATTCCGCCAGCGAATCGTTCGGACTCGCAACGGAATCGCCGCGTGTCTGCGACGACTCGTTACGTAATCGCCACGTTTCCTTGTTAAAGGAGTTTTGTAAGGCATAGACTAATCATGTGAGTGTCAAGATGGCGGGCGGGAACAAATATCAAAACTACTTACCTAAACAAATGCTGAACCTTTTTGCAACTATTTGCTACGTACGTTCAAACTTTAGCTACCTCAAAATATATTTAGTAATTAAACAAAATACGTAATCCCGCCATTTTGACGCCTAGAAGACGGGACTAAGTTGATAGCCTGCTTAGAGGGTTATCCTTCCTATGCACAAATACAATACTTTATTGCTACCTCTCGATTTAAATTTGATTTCAATTTCTTCTTACTGTTACAAAGTTTCAAGACGTTACCGACCAACCAAACAAAAAGCCATTACACAAGTAAGCATTTTTTATACAGGTACAAGATATATTTCGAATTTTTAACTAATAATATAATATAATAATATAATATCTTGGGACAACTCACACAACGCTATCTGATCCCAAACTAAGCAGAGCTTGTACTATGGAAACCAGACAACCTATAAACATACTTATATATTTCTAAATACATACATATTATAGATAAATAACACCCAGACACAGAATAAACCATCGTGCTCATCATACAAAGTTTTATCCTGGGTGGGGATCGAACCCACGACCTATTGCGTAGCAGTCGGATGCACTCCCACCGCGCTACAGAGGCAGCTCTTTGAAAAAAATATAGCGGCTGGAAATATTTAAATGCTAATATTATCTATACTTTAATATTATAAAGCTGAAGAGTTTGTTTGGTTGAACGCGATAATCTCAAAAACTACTGGTTCTGGTTGAAAAATCATTTCAATGTTGGATAGCCCATTTATTGAGGAAGGCTATATAACATCAACAATCAACAAAAATGTTGCAAAACCGAGGAAAACTGGCGCAAACGATGTTGCGCGGGTCAGCTATGGTTTTAAATTTCTTTAGGCTTTTTACATAATCCAAGCAAGATATACTAACTAGATGAGTTACCGTTTAATTCCTATTTAGGTATTAAACGGTAAGTCATCGAAAATTAAAATTTAAGCTGCCCTTCGACTTGTAATATCAAATAGCTTAATCGTCAAGATGGCGGGACCGTAGATTACGGTGGATATTTTTGAAACGATTTATACAAGGGATAATAAAAAGCAATAATATAAGTATATAATAAATAAGTATTTGTGCATAGGAAGGATAAGCCTCTGAGCAGGCTATCAACTTGGACCATGTATTTTGTTTAATTACTAAATTTAAATTGAGGTAATAGTAGCAAAGAGATACTGCATTTGTATATTATGTAGTTTTGAAATCCATGACTTAGTCCCGCCATCTTAACGCTTACACTATTCATGGGTATGTTCGGATATACACTGCTACCTCTGTTTAGTGCTTTTACTGGGAAGAAATTCGTTCCGTTAAGGACTGTCAGTATACTGCCGCAGTATCTTAGAGAAGTATGTGACAAACGCTGCTGTTTTCGAGGTAAGTGCTCAGTAGTTTGATCAAGTGATCAACAGCGTCCATTAATTTAAATGAATTAAATCGATTCAGACCTTCCGGTTCCGGTGTTCGTACAACAACACGTTACGAAGGGTGCTCCGCAAATACAAACATAAAAACTTTTAAAAACTCAATAAAACTTTAAAACAGTGTTAGTGAACCGTCGATTATAGACTAAAGTGTGAATAAAATATATTACATCGCGTGATTTTGGTGCAAACAAAACAAATAAAGTGAGATAAAAACATAAAAATATTATTGACAATATTGACATTAACAGTTATCAGTGCTACCAACTAGCGGACGGAACAACTACGTTTCGTTCTACACAAATCACTATCTGAGTGTTGCCATATCAACAAACAAGTTACTAAATTTTAACTGTGTTGCCATAACTGCGCGAAAATAATTAAAAATAAATATTTAATATGGAAGAACAAATGCAATTATTATTTTCGAATATAAGACTGGAAATGGAAAAACAAACGGTAACTTTAACAGACTCCATCACAAAAGCAGTATTAAAAGAGATGAATGATAAATTAATACTAATCGTTGAAGAAAATCAGAATTTAAAAAAAGAAGTTGAAAAACTAAACGAGAAGGTGAAACGATTGGAGTCTAGAAATCGGGAGAATAATTTGATATTTTACGGCCTTGAAGAGCCCATAGAAAATGTTAATATAATAGAACTAATAGTTAATACTTTAAACGCATCTGGTATCGAAATACGTAAACAAGATATTAATAAAGCTTTCAGAATTGGTAAAGAAAAAGGAAAACTACGTCCAGTCTTAGTTAACTTAATAAATGCATGGAGGAAAAAAGAGATATTGCGAAAAAAGAAAATGCTACCAAAAGATATATCCGTCAAAGAAGATTTTAGTAAAGAAGTCTTAGAGAAAAGGAACTTTTGTCACAACTGCAAAAAGAACGACAAAAAGGACGTATAGCTTTCTTAAAATACGACAAACTTGTAATAGAAGACAAAACATATACTTCACGAGATAAAAGGAAGAGAGAACCATCTGTTTCACCAAAGACAGATAGTGAAACAAGCAGCACTCAGCCAAAAATTAACAAAATAAATGTCTTTGAAAGAATGTACAGGGGTAGATTACACTCGACGTCAGAACCAAGCAATAAGTAGCAACCAACATACATCGGAAACCGAAAGAACATAACGACACAACGAAAAATACAGTACAAAACAAAAACAAACACACTACCCCCAAACCGGCTGGTCCCCGTGGGGGTTATTGACCAATCCCTTTCAGCACCAAAAACAAGAAATAATAGAAAATTATTTATTTCAACATTGAATTGTCTATCATTGAGAACACAGGAGAGACTTACGGAATTAGAAATAGCTTTTTCAAAAATAAATTGGGACATATTAGGGTTAAGTGAAGTAAGAAGATTAGGGGAAAACATTGAAGATCATAACGAATATATTCTTCACTATAAAGGAGAAACAAAAGGTAGCCATGGGGTTGGCTTCATGATCAAAAAATATCTTGAAAGAAACATTGAAGAATTCAAAGGCGTATCAGAGAGAATATGTGTGCTTAATATGACTTTACCGGGATACAAAAATAAATGGTCAATTATCCAAGTATACGCACCTACTGAACAATACGATGAACAGATCAAAGATCTCTTCTACGACCAACTGTCATCAGTCATACAGAACTCACAAAAAAACATCATGGTTATGGGAGATTTCAATGGTAGAATTGGCACTCAGCGACCTGGGGAAGAAAAAACAATAGGCAAATTCGGTTTTGGCCGAAGAAGTAAAAATGGAGAAAGAATTATTAACATGGCATTTGAAAATAACCTCTCATTTATGAATAGCTTTTTCAAAAAAGATCCAAAGAGAAAGTGGACCTGGAAATCGCCTGATGGATCATATAAAAACGAAATAGATTATATAGCAAGTAATAACAGCAAAGCTTTCCAAGATGTTAACATTTTGAACCAATTTAATTTTTACACTAACCACCGAATGGTGAGGGCAATAATAAATAATACAGAGCCGAAACAGAGTAGAAATAAATTTAATGTAAGAACTAAACTATCAAGAAGACAAAAATCCATAAATAGAGGAAATAATGAAATAGAAAAGAAATATAAAGAATTAATCAATTAAATATACGGACCACTCCCTAACAAATTAGTAAAATCCAAGGCAACTTATTTGGGAAAAGAAACCAAATCTTTAATAGAAAAAAGAAGACAACTATTGTACTCTGGAAAAACCAAACAAATCCTTCAGGCCATATCAGATGTTAGCAAAAAAATAAGTAATAATATAAAAAAAGATAGACTTAAAAGAAGAACAATTGTGCTCAAGTATCATATAACTAAGACTGGTGGGGTTAAAAAAGCCTTAAAGAAATTAAAAGAAAAGAAAAATTGGATACCTAACATCAAAAACAAAGATGGTAGACAGGAAAGTACAAGAAAAGCTATTATTGAAACAGCAACAGACTTTTATAGTAAACTTTATGCCGTGGAGGATAGCACACCAAATCCTGACATAAACTTGAACGATGATGGTGGCACAGAAGACATACCAGCTTTCCTACAATCGGAAGTGGAAAAAGCTATAGCCAGCCAAAAAAACAGTAAGGCACCTGGACCAGATCAAATAACAAACGAAATGATAAAAATGTCACTATCTAACCGGGCTAACCTAATAAAACTTACAGAAATATATAATTTAATTCTAAGGACAGAATACATACCATCTGAATGGACCAAGAGTACAATTATATTAATACACAAAAAAGGAGATAGGAACACCATTGAAAATTATAGACCAATAAGCCTTATGTCTAGTATGTATAAAGTATTCTCAAAACTTTTATTGAACAGAATAACAGGTTTAATGGACGAGCAACAACCAATGGAGCAGGCTGGTTTCAGAGCGGGATTTTCTACTACTGATCATATGCATGTATTAAAACAGCTTATAGAAAAATGTCAAGAATATGGCAAAGCCTTGTACATTGCATTTGTGGATTATAGCAAAGCATTTGACTCAATAACTCATTACATGCTTTGGAAAGCCCTAATCCAACAAGGAATACCAAAAAAGTACATACGAATAATTAAAAACATTTATGAGAACAGCACAGCCCAAATAAAATTAGAATCGATAGGCGAAAAGTTTCCAATAGCTAAAGGTGTAAGGCAGGGAGATCCATTATCCCCAAAGTTGTTTTCGGCAGTACTGGAAAACATTTTCAGGGATCTGGAGTGGCGTAATATCGGCATAAATGTCACCGGTAGACAACTGAACCATCTACGGTTTGCAGATGACTTAGTCATATTGTCTGACAATGCCAATACACTCCAGTATATGCTACAACAACTGACGGAGGCAAGTAGAGTTGCTGGCCTTACCATTAATAAAGAAAAAACAAAAGTTATGACAAACAGGGAGGAAACATTTATAGTAATAGATGGCGATGAACTGGAATACGTACAAAACTACACATATTTGGAGCAAATAATATCATTTAAAGAACAAATCGACATAGAAATAGAAAAAAGAGTAGCAAGCACATGGAGAAGATATTGGTCGCTAAAAGAGATATTTAAAAGCAATCACTTTCCAATGGCTACTAAGAAAAAAGTCTTTAATATTTGTATTTTACCATGCCTCACGTATGGGTGCCAGACTTGGGCTTTGAACCAGAAACACTACTTAAAACTAAGAAAGTGCCAAAGAGCTATTGAAAGAAGTATGGTCGGTGTCAAATTACGAGACCGGAAAAGAGCTAAAGAAATACGATCCACAACAAAGGTGGAAGATGTAATAAAGAAAGTAAGAGAATTGAAGTGGAGATGGACCGGACATATGACCAGAGATAGCAGGGAGAAATGGACAAATATTATAACTGAGTGGCAACCACGTGACGGCAAGAGAAAAAGAGGCAGACCAGTTAGAAGATGGATAGATGACATCAAAAATATTGGAGGACCATTGTGGTCAAGAAAAGCGAAGGACAGAAGGGAATGGAAGGAGCTGAAAGAGGCCTTTGTGTCACAAGAAGACACGCTGACCACTAAACCGGGCAATTCGATGTGATAGATATTAAGTTTATAATTGTGTATATTATGCATGTTTAGTTATCAGCAATAAAGGCTTTATTAATTTATTAAAATCGATTCAGAAATTATGCATTTAATTCAATTGAATATATATATTTTTTTAAATAACTACATTCAAACATTTGTATAATAATGTTTCTAGTTGAACAAATAACTTATACATTGATAATTATTTTCAAGAGAAAACTGCGCCAAAAAACGTGGATGGCAGTATATTGTTTCGATTTAAACAGTAACCAGTATAGCTAACTATTAAGGAACGGCATCGCAAGATACTGATTTGACGTCATACTTTACTGTGGTCGCAGTGCATAACGGAACATACCTATAAGAATGACATTATTATGTTCTTAATTGCAACAGCTTAAGTATTTATGGTCAGCGCGCTTGCCGCGCTCTCGCGTTAGAGCGCGGCGATACCTTTTCTCTCGCACTCAGCCACTCGTCGGAACGCGGCGAATAAATCGCCGTGTGGAGACACGTTCTAACAGAGTGTATTGAAATAGGTGGCACGACGATCGTATCGCCGCGGTTCTCTCGCCCGTGAAGACGGTACCCAACTTAATTTTTAACCTATTTCAAAAAAAGAAGGTGGTTCTCAATTTGTCATAATACATATATATTTTGTACCTATACTACTCGATTCGATCGACTCGAAAACGGCTGGATAGATTTGGAACAATCTTTTTTGTTTGATAAGGTATACCTTTATAGGCTTACTCGCGGACGCTCCGTCTAGACTCAATATATAATCAAAGTAGATAACTATATTTACTTATATAACACAGGAACAAAATACTAAGCATACCTAATATCAAGTGTTATAATGACACGTAACGCGAAGTACGTTTGTGTTATCCTTATCAGTTAATATTGAAGACGTAAAAAGGCAATAAAAAAAGTTGGCGTTATATCACAGATCTACGCAAATACTATGAACGCGTCATGTACATACCTCTACTATAAATATTATGATTTATGTACTCGTAGTTACAATGATAATTAATCAGTAAGTAGGTATATTGTTTAATGTGTAGTAATTTTTTTAGGTGGTTCCCATTGAATTATTGGTATGAGTCAGTAATTAGTAGTTTTTACCCGACTGCAAGGAAGGGTTATGTTTTTCGCGCCTATGTTGTATGTATTATGCATGTAATATTCTTTATTACCTCATATCTTTCAAACCACGAGACGGCGTTAGATTTGTTTTCTTCTTCTTCTTCTTCTTCTTTTGGCAATGTAGCCAATGTGTTGGCTAATTCTGCCAATGTCAAGTGTCAGCTGTTTTGTCACATGCTCTTTGCTTTTCTTCAGAATCTTCAGATTCGTGTGTTGTATTTCCTAATTCGGCTTTGGTCAGTGGCACCCTTGTATACCTTTTTTATGTAGAAAGTACTTATATAGACAAAGTTGATAAACGTAAGAAATTGTAAATAAAATAAATAAAGGTAGAATAGGATTATAGGATAGATATGATAGGAATAAATAGGAAGAGACTATAATCTAATATTGTTATTAGTAATAAATGCTGATAAAACATTGCGTACTTGTGGAGAGAAGTGAGTGAGGAGAGTACGGAAGTTTAGTGGAAGAGGAATGGACAACTTGTATAATTTTGTATAGAGATTGAAGGACTGGTTATTTAAAGGACATGAGAAGAAAATATGGTCTAAAGTACCTTCATCGAGACCGCACTCACATAGCGAGCTATCACGAATACGAATTTTATGTAGAAAAACTGGAGTGCAACAGTGTCCTAGTCGTAACCGGCATAGTGTAGAGACAGTGCTCTTCGGAAGTTGTTTCGCTTTAGAAAACCATGGTTTTGATGGGATGGTAATAATTTACACCTTTTTGTTTTGAGCTGCATTCCCAGGCAATTGCCCAGTTAGCGTGCAAGTTTGCTTTAGTTTGGTTTATAAGGTCAAAATTTTGGATTTCATAGTATTTTCTGTCGATATTATTATTTGTTGCAGCTAATTTAGCGAGTGAATCTATACACTCGTTGCCACTAATGCCGCAGTGACTTGGAATCCAGCATAGGGAAATATTAAGCCCTCTTTTAAAAGACATCTTAACCAGGCAATTTTCGTGTCCAAAATAATTTTGCTGCGAGTACTACTATGAAGTGGACTTTGTGTTATTGCTAAGAGGCTACTACGCGAGTCTGAAAAAATTACCGATTGTCCAACATTATGTGCCTCAATAAATGATACTACTGCCTCCAATATAGCAATGCATTCGCCTGTAAATACAGATGATTCAGGGGGACATTGAAATTGAAAACCAATCTTAGAGTTTTGGTAATAGACTGCCACTCCTGTGCACCCCGTCGAGCTTAATTTTGATGCATCGGTGTAGAATAAGTCCCACCCATGCCATTGAGTATCTACCAACTGCTTAAAGTCAGTATTAATTGTAGCTGAATCTTTACTGAGTGTGGTTCTCAAAAAGGTATCTGGTGTATAGTGGATGGCTTCATACGTGGAGGCAAAGAGGGGAAGTATGTCATACTGTTTTATATTTGATTTAAACACATTTAGACCTCTATAACTATTTACTAGGAGTGGAAGTGTCTTATGACGCCAATATGTATTACTACTGTAAGAGTCAAGTTCTTCTAAAATGTCTAATAAAGGATGGGAAGACAGGTAAAAAACTTTATATAAAAATCTATCAGCTAAATATTGACGACGTATTTGTAAAGGGGGATCGACACACTCAACCTGGAGTGCATTAATTGGTGTCGATTTCATAGCACCAATGATTAATCTCAGCGCTTTGGCCTGAACCCTGTCTAGTCTACTTAATGCTTCTTTGTTGCACGGTTCTAGCAAAAAGGAACAATAATCCAATACACTTCTGATTACTGCATTATAAACCAGTTTTAAAGTATATGGATGCGCTCCCCACCAAACACCCGATTGAACTTTGAGAATAGAAAAGTTGCGTTCACATTTTTTATTATTAGAGTTGATATGATTAATACCCGACATCTTTGAATCTAAAATAACACCAAGAAATTTTGACTCTCTTTTACAGGTATTACTTGATCATCATACATTAAATTAAATTGAGGAATGATGCGCTGTCTACTAAAAATAATAGCTGTACTTTTTTGTGCTGACAGAGATAAACCATGTCTCACGTTATATTGGTTCAGAGAGGACAAAGATACCCTCATTGACTGCACAATATTGTGAATTGATGAACCACAGATGTTAGATTTGTCTTGACCGCTAAGTGTTCTTATTTATGTGATGTTTGAAAAAAACAAAATGGCGTCTGTGACATGTCAAAATAAAGAGGTGTGAATAAAAACTTTTTTCACACCTCAAATAAATATAAGGTAGGTAAGTAAAAAAATAATATAGTTACAACTATGGTTACAACAACAAAAAAATAATTAAACATTTTAAAGCTGGTGCCAGGAAATGTAGTTTTATGTTTTAGGCACTAACTTCAAAGTGTTTAATTATTTTTTATTGTTGTACCTATATTATTACCCGACTGTAAAGAAGGGTTACGTTTTTCGCGCGTATCTTGTATGACATACAAGATACGCGCGAAATGCTTGAGATGAGCCCTTTAAGTTGATATCCATATTGCAGTATTCAAAACAACTTTTTTTTCACACCTCTTTATTTTGACATCTCACAGTCACCATGTTTGTTTTTTTCAAACGTCACATAACTAAGAACACATATGCGGTCAAGACGAATGTAACGGTGTCTGAATTGTAGAAATCCGTTCAGTGGATTGTGATATATCAGATAATAAAAAATATTACATACATACATACATAAAAGATACGCGGGAAAAACATAACCCTTTCTTACAGTCGGGTAATGACCGGGAAATACGTAGAAACTCCATTTATCTTTTCCATATATAAATTAGCACAAAATAAAGAGATGAAGGGAGAAGTTGTAAGTAGATGCTGTTGTATCCACTGAGGCAGATTTTTTATATTTTATCTCATATTCCAATTTTGTATCAATGTAATTTGAATCAGTACTCTAACATGGTAATTTTATAGCATATTAGTGACAATCATGGACGTATAATAAATACGTCCATGGTGCAGCACTTTCCCCCATATTAAGTTTATAAACATTCTAACATTGTAAAAGTTTTCTATTTGGAAAATTGCCTTGTTCTTTTTTCCGGCTTTACCTATTGTTTGCGAACTTGGCATTACATGTACAGGCATGGGCGGGCCCAGGGTAGGGCAGGGGGGGGAGCAGCTGTCCCTTCACTGGAACCTAAATGCCTGAATGCGTTGTTATATTTTTACGATATAGTTAATAGGGCCATCAGCCAGCACACCCCTATTAAAAACAAAAATAGACAAAAAAATAATGATAGGTACTCTTATCCAGAATGGTATACGGCAGATATAATACATCATATTAAGGAAAAATCCAGGTATCACAAAATTTATAAGGCAACGGGATCACAATGCGATTACGAAACGTTTTCTCGGCTGGTTAAAACTAAAATTGCGTCGACCTACGAAGATTATCAGCGTAGACTGCAGGTCAACATTAGCAATGATCCGAAATCCTTTTGGAATTATATTAAAAATAAGCAATTGAATCGTAGCAAAAATATATTAAAAAGAAATGGATTAGAATTAAGGGACGACGAGGGTGCGGAGTGTTTTGCATCATATTTTAGTTCAGTTTATAGCACAGAGCGACCGGCTCTGAATCTGGCAAAGGCAGAACGCTCGGCGAGAGAGAGGGCGGGCGCGGCGAGGGTATATGTTGGTCAACTCAGTGAGTTTGAGCTCCAGTCGGCGCTCGGCCGTCTTAAGCCCAAACACTCGTTGGGGCCAGATGGTATACCACCGTATATCCAGTAATATATTTAATATAATATAATAATAATTTTACCTAAAAAAGGAGACTATGGAAATACTGGCAACAAACCAGAGACCCTGCTGCGAAAAAACAACTCAATCACGCAAGCAGACAGCTGAACCACATTCTAGACCTGCGGACCACTAGTAGTCCGCATTAATCAAAAAATGGTCCGCGACTTCAAATTTCGCGTGCACAAGGTCAAAAATCACATTTATTTAAGTTATAAAAATATATATATATTTTGTATTAAAATAATGTAAACTAATATGCTAGCAAGTTTGTTTGTTGTTGTGTGTTCTTCAATTTTCGGATTGATTTAGTGTAGAGAACTCATCAAATAATATAGGTATATAGTGGTACTTGCGAACAACAAAGAACTTAAAGTAGTCCCTACGATAAACAAAGAACGAAAAGTAGTCCATTTTCAAGAAAAGGTTGGGAACCACTGTTCTAGACAAATAACGTAATGACGAATTTCATAATTAATTCATTTGCCTGGATGCTACTGCTTCCTCAGATTATTTTTCATGGAAAACCCGTTAGTGTTTCTCTTTCTTTATGAAAATCTGACGGTGCCTGGGACAGACCTAGAGAAAGCCAGAACCTTCTCAGAACATCTCTCAAACGTTTTCCCCATCTCCTCATCCATATGAAGGCTCCCCAGTAGATGCAACAGAAATTACTGACTATTAAAATACACCTAGAAATACGGAGGAAATGCCTTTTAAATTTACAAAGACAGAAGTTGCCCGAATTATAAAAAAATCAAACCCAAGAAAGTTACCAGGAAACGACCTCATAACTAACAGTATATTAAAATAACTACTTGAATCTGCCATAACTTACCTTACGTCGCTATTTAACGCTATGACCAGACTGCAGTTCTTTCCCTTGGACTGGAAGGTCCCACAAATTGAGCTAATGCTACTGAAACCAGATAAACAACCTAAAAAAAGCGAAATATATAACCTATAAGCTTGCATATTTCGGCCAAAGTATACGAAACTGTACTGCTGCAACGAATTCTACCTTTAATCATAGAAAAATAATTAATTCCTGACCATTCGTTTGGGTTTCACAGTAAACATACCTATATAGTGCATTCTTAGACATTATCACAAGCGTTTGACTTTAAATTAAAAAACGCTCTACCTGATCACCTGTACGGAATACCATTTGCACCAGTGCCATTTCATAGTACAAAATGGAGATGGACTGTCTGACCTTTGTCTCATAAAAGTCACTTACTCACCTATTAAATTTAAAAAAAAAACATTTTACTCTATTTCTCACCGCAGCCATATGACTCAATATAAGACCGCTTTCGAAAGACAATAAAAATCTAATTCAAAGCACCAACGTGACCTGCTTGACCGGAAATTCAACAAGGACGTCATTATTTATTGATGTAAATACTTGCCTTTATAAACCAAAATAGTTTATAAAAGCAAGTATAGTATTTGGTTTGTAAAATAGGTCATGTCTAATAGGAAGCTCTTATTTTCTATGAATAATAGATACTTAAGTTGTATTGGATTGTAAAACTTTTCAATTCATTAGTCTGGCCTGTTGGCAGAGGCGGATTTGCAGTGATGGCCGCCGTAGGCCCAGGCTATGCCAGTCGCCCCTTTCGGCGATAAATAATAATAATAAAATAACGCTAGCGATGGTAAGTACATCGCACGACGGGGGGGGGGGGGGGGGATGAGCATGATGATTTAGTCTGTGTAATTTATCTTTAATATAGGTAGGTATGTATTTAGAAATATAATTAGTAAGTTTATGTATAAGTATCTAAGTAAGTAAAGTTTAAGTTATGTAAGTAAGTATACCTAAGTATCTTTATGAGTTGTCTGGCAACAAAGTACAGACTCTGCCAAGTTTGGGATTAGTTGGCGTTGTGTGACATGTCCCAAGATAGTTAGTTAGTTTTACCTGGGCGAACAAGAAAACCGCACTTAGCCTCCCAATTGGGCCATTGTGCGTGTCCTACATATCTTTCTGTCACTCCAGCCAACCGATGCACTCCCAAAACGCCAGCAGCTTGCCCAAGTTGCTGCAGGCTTCCCGAAGGGATGTTGGTGATGCTAGGAGTCGTGCCTGTTGTTCTATTACACTGCCACACTCCGTGAGCACGTGTATTGGTGTTTCTTCTGCCTTCATACATCCTCTGCAGAGGGGACTGTCCGTCACCCCTATCCTGAAAAGATGCTTGTTTAGGGGACAGTGGCCTGTGATAATGCCTATGATTTTTCGCAACTTGTCCCTGGTCAGCCTGATGAGATTGCGAGTGAGTCTTTTGGACATCATTGGAATCGCCTCTTTCGTGTGTCTGCAGTCATCGGTGTTGTTCCATTCTGCTTGGTGGGTAGTCTCAGTTTTTTCTTGCAGCCATGATTTTATCTGAGAAGTGGGCAGGGGCAGTAGTGGTTCTGGTCCGTATGTGATTAAATTAGATCCCTGCTATTGCTGTTGCTGTGCCCTTTGATCCATTGCAGGGTCACTGTGTTGGGTCCAGTGATCTCCTGAAGGGCCATGTGACAGTCCATGACAAGGGCTGAATTAATTGTTCGGTTTTGTAGTGCTAGGAGTACAGAGGCACTATCCGACCGCAACCGCTCGGGCCGCTCTGGTGATTCCAATACATTCGGCCTGGAATATTGTGTTCCTTTTGTCTAAAGATGTTGACAATCTTATGTTGAGGTCGTCCGAGAAGACACCGGTTCCGGTTCCCTTAACGGTTTTGGACCCGTCTGTGTATATTCTTACCGTGTTTGTGCCTGAGCTGTCTTTCGCTTCTGGCATCAGTTGGATTCTATATATGTCCCAAGATATCTATACAAATAAATAAAATTGAAGTGTCTGTTTGTAATGTTAAAATAACAGTTTTTTACTAAATGCATAATTATGGTATTTATATCATAGTTTTAATTTTTTTTTGTCTGTCTGTTTGTTTCGGCGGGACGGATTGTGACGGGACTTTTACTGTCAGACAGCTAGCACAGATAGTTATTACATATTATAATTCGTAGTGTTGAAGTGGTGACAAATCGCTCCGCATCGCATTGAATAGATATCGTGCCAATTTCATAGTAGGACTGTTCAAAGGTCATATTCTGTTTGAATTTATTATAACAGGTTTTGTTATGGCTTCTCATACAAATATTATACCTAAGTGGGTATTACGACATAGGTTCAATAAAACATCGATAATTTTAATAACTAATTACCGTCAGTTTTGTAAGAAAGCCTGAATAAGGCTTAGACTACAAGCACCCGGAATCTTTACTAAATTTGAATAAAATTGTTTTGGCTTTTATACGCTGTTTAAGGAAATAAGTAGTAGGTTCGGATCATGTTCTTTTTTCAGGTTTCTAATTAATTTTTGTAGTATGTAAAAACGTGGTTTTATATTGTAATACATTTCTTCGATAATGTTGATCATACGACTCCTGTTGATAAGTCTTTCTTCCCGAAACGATACTTCGTAAAGTTTCTAATTTTTTTTTTTAAGAATCAGAAATATTTATTTGCAAAGAATGTAGATGACAAAATAAGATGACATTGATAATATATAGTGGTTCCAATACAACTTACCATTTGGCATGAAAATTTGTAACTTAATTTAGAAATAAGTAAATTAAAAAAAATAAAACAAAGACAAAAAGTACAAATTAAATAAAAAAATGAATTGTGAATTTATGGAATATAAAGTTAAATAGTATTAAGAAAATCGTTGATAGTATAATAACACTTTTCAGTTAGTAACTCCGTTAATTTCTTTCTAAAAATTGTATTGCTACGACGACCTTAATATTGTGAGGAATCTTATTTATTATCAACAACCGGTCCCATATGCATGATACTCTTTTTTAACAATGCTGTTTTGAAGCTACCTGTATGTAGTTTATGTGATCTTATTAGTGTTGGTCTTATAGAATGATTATTTTTGATTCGAACAAGTTTTGGTTTATTTTAACAAACATTGCTACTTCCTATTTATTTTACAAAAGCATCAGTGATGTCAGATTTTATAATTTTTTTTAACAATATTTTGGATCGATTAGAAAGTAATCGGACCAAAATGTTATTAATAATAATAATATGTTAGGACAATTCACACAACGCTATCTGATCCCAAACTAAGCAGAGCTTGTACTATGGAAACCAGATAACTGATAAACATACTTAAATATTTCTAAATACATACATATTATAGATAAATAACACCCAGACACAGATTAAACCATCGTGCTCATCACACAAAGTTTTATCCTGGGTGGGGATCGAACCCGACCGACCTCTTGCGTAGCAGTCGGATACACTCCCACCGCGCCACAGAGACCTAATCGATAACATTAGATATTTTTAAAGTCGAACTGATTTAGAAGGTAACGATTGCATGTAGTCATAGCCTAAGCAAATTATTTATTTTTTAATCTTCAAAAGTGGGTAAATTGTAATTTACAATAACTGAGGAATCATTCTGCTTAGCACTAGTCCTTGAAGATCTGAGAAACGAACAAGCATTTTGCATTTAAATTTTAAACGCGTAAAATTTTGTTTCACAACTTGACAATGGATTTTAAACAATTAACAACTTGTAACTCATCTCAATTTATCAAAACGTACAACGAAGAACAATTTTTAAATGTAAGTATTGTACCATTTTTATTGTAAAAATAGGCATTGTACCTAGGTGAATCGCGAATGGAGGTCACAATAACAAGTTGACTCAGATTGACCACAAAATAAATCAATATTAAACGATCTTTTTTTACAAGTCATTTTTACTCAAGCACTAGGTAGGTAACGTTTTTATTTTTCTTGTTCTGCCTTATTTTTCTAATTTTTTCTTAGTGCATATTTGTCTGTGATTTAGAAATATCCAGTACTAGCCAGCTCTTCTTCTTTTTATAATAATTCTAGATATATAACATTCTATAATTTGTTCTCATTTAAGACAAGATATAAAGTAACTAACTTATTTTTTCCGGATCTTGAATGTCCTTGTCCTAGCCTAATTAGAATATACTAAAATAAAATGATAAAAGCGACATTTCTTGAAGGCTTGACTTTGACTTGAAGAGCTACTTATTGATTTCATTATGAAACATGTTTTTTGTCTGAATATATTTCTAATCTTTTACTATTCTGATTTTTAACTATGTAGGTACGAGTATACTTATTTGAATTTCTAGTCAAGCTTTTATACGTATGGTATAATGTTACATTATGTAATGGACTTTATTAATTACTGACTCTGACTACAAAGTCTGGTTTAAATTAATATACATAAATTTTAATATATTTTCTACCGACATTGTTTTTGTCTTAGTTACCGCCACGCTTGTTAGTCCAATAACGCTAGTTACTATGCAAATAGTATTAGGTATGTACGTCACATTAAAAAAAAATCTCAAGTGTTTCTCAAGTTTCGTAGAAAACGTTAAACCTCTAAGGCGGCCCGTAGACAGCCTATCGAGATTGGAATCCGTGACGAAAATCTACAATCGCGATCCAGATTTGCCATTCGTCAGTGTCTTTTGTTTTTGTTAGGGGTGCATTTAATTTACCCCACACCGGCCAAGTGTGAGTTGTACGCACGACAAGGGGGTGGGTGTCCGATACCGCCAATATTTGTTTGGCACTGGCAAATGGGCAAACAAAAAAAATAACACACATTCGGTAGGTACACAAAACAAGCGTCCAGGTCGAAACAAGGATTAATGGAGGGAGGCACGTGTCCCAGCCCCTGGATCCGCATAAGTATCCTATGATGCTTTTTCCAATTTTAATAAAACTATAGTGATTAAAATCCAAAAAAAAAAACAAAACTATACATGTACTATGTATAGGTAGTATAGTTTCCACCAGTTCTCTAACATAACAGACCATCTCATTTGGTATTGTGCAACCGATAAAATCGATCAATACACGATTGCGTGTATTTGATCATCTAAATTATAACGCCATTAACGTAAATAAAATCCGCTGATTTCATCGGTATAGTATGACTACTAAGTTTTATTGTAAAAAGGATTATTTCTTTATTTTATTTTTTAGAAACCATCGAAAACAAATTGTGGAATGTTCAGCATCTTCAGCAATCTCATCGGTAAACCAGGTAATCTTTAAATACTTAGTATTATTATATCATTATTTAGTATTAATATTTACATAAAGACCTCAGAATCAAAAAATCCCTTTTGACATTTACTCATTGGCAATGTGTTAACAAGTCAGGAAATACAAGATTTTTAAATGTTTAATTAAGTACCTACCTATAATATATGTATACTTTACCTATATATAGTGTCTTATTTTAGTCACTGTCCAAAAATAAACTAAGTATTCAGTAGAGCGATGATAAAATTTTGCAAAAAAGCGAGTTGAGTTAGCATATCAACCTTTTCTAAGTATGTAGTTATGACGAGGTATATAAATAGTCGACTTAATATCCTAACTGTTCCGTTCTAAACATTAACACTAAATAATGGAAATATTTTGTGTGAATAACCGCGACAAAGAGATTATACCTCTGATTGGAATCCTACGTGGCGTGTCGTGAAGGACAGCCTTTTGTAATAAACTTAGTAATTAAAATGGTTATACCATAAGAAAAAAAAAATGAAAATTTTAGTGAATAAAGATCAGAGTTCAGAGACATTAAATAATCAATATAGCTAACAACCTATATTGATTATTTAATGTCTTATAAAAGCAATATTTTTTTTCGGGTATTTTGTTTCGTTTCATTTCATTGTCTGGTTTTCTTGATAATTGATTTTAATAAAACATTAAATTAAACAAAAAAACCAGACAATGAAATATATAAATTTAGTCTAAACATGTAGTCTCGAATTAAAAAATGCGGTGGTCACAAAAAGAAAAATATCAAGTACTTACCTATATAGGTTAATGAACACGTCAAAACTAAGAAACCAGTTTTTTTATTGCAAAGAGTAGAATGACCCAAACATGGGTAATCTGGTCGGTACAAAAACGTCTGATTGAGCGTTTAAGTTTAGTGGAAATTATTATATCGGACGTAAATCCCAATTCCAATAAAATTCCGGGGTGTTTGGGCGTACTCATGCGCGTCATCATCTCACCAGGATCATGGGGGGGGGGGGGTCGTCATTTCGAGGGGGATTTTAGTTTAGGACTAAACACTGGCCAACCGAAAACGGTGTATCTACCTTTTTATAATTTCGGTAAGCGGTACCCAACTCCCAAATAACCTCTCTGCTCTGACTGACATGAACAAGTTCAAAGGGGCGTTGCTTGCCTTAGAGGGGCCCTGTGTCAAAATTAGATGAGGGGGCCCAATGTTCAATAGCCTAGTAGCACTAGGCTAGTAATTTAGTGGAGTGGCGAGTAATTTTGTTACTAAACATGTCTGAATATCAAAAATGTTGTGTAGTACATTAGTCGAGTCGATCCATTTTGTTCTATTTTGACAGACGATTAGTGATGAGTAGCGTTTCCCACCACGCGTCACTGCTCTCTCGTTTAGCGGCTTAACAAGTCTGAACTGTTGAAATTAGTCATAACCGGCAAAAATGCTGGAGCGAAGAAACCACAATAAAATTGATTTCTAAATATTTATTTATTTATTGAACACTTCCTGCAAATACATTGCAAAAGGCGGACTTCATGCCATAGGCATTCTCTACCAGTCAACCTTTTAGTGGTGGCGAGACGAAAAAATCTTTGGGATCTCCAAGTGATAATTATTTCAGAAGAGAATTCCTTTTCGCAACACCTACTTTTTTTTTTTAGCGTGTGTCAAAATCCCCACGTATCCCAACCCATCGAGGGCACGACAGGTAGGTATGTCGGACTCGAACCGACTAAAAAATCACACGTTCTCACTTCTTGTAGATTCATTGCCGGAGATGAGGGTGCTTACGGAATAGTTTCCTTCACCTGCGCCGGACCTTGGCCAAGTATATCGCCCATCCATTGCTTTTTTCAATTAGCTGCTATGTTTCGTCGGTCGCGAATCGCGTCTCAAGTTTGAAAACGACAGGCTGCCCTGCCCGTCGTTCTCAAGCCAACGATATCAGGGGAGGCGGAGATCGTTTTCTGCCCTTTGTCGAGCAGTGCGGCTTCTGCGGGATGAAACAATGCTGGTCCTCTCCCTTTCTCTTTCCGCAGCCTCTTTTCTTGCTATCACTTCCTCGCAGAAAGCCGCAAGGGCATTCCACGCACTCTCGCTTTGTACCATCGATGATACTAAGTTTTCGAGCGAGAGATGACGTGCCACACAAACGGCCACCGCCAGGTCACGACGTTGCTGTGACCAGGCAGGACATTCCAACAGAGTGTGCAGTGCCGTATCATCACGGAAACTGTCGCAGTGATGACATTCAGGTGTTGGTTCCCGACCAATACGACACAGGTACTGCCCAAAACATCCGTGTCCTGAGAGTACCTGGGTCAGCCAGTACGTGAGACCACCGTGCTGCCGCTTCAACCATCCATCCAATACTGGAACTATCGCCGCGATTGTGAAGTGTCCAGCGCTTGGTCTTTGTAGCCTCTCACTCCATTCTTCCATAAGGCCTCGTTAAAGCAATGATCTTTGAGCCTTAATTTCTACATAGGTGGGACGCAGATCCCCCTCAAGCATCACTCGGCGCCACTAATAAAGAGATGCAAGAGCTGTCGCCTCCAAATCCCAGGGCAGGGTTCCTGCAAGGAGACTTGCTGCCTCAAAAGAGACAGTGCGGTATCCCCGAATCAGCCTGACGGCCATGGCCCTTTGGGGACGTCGCAGAATGGTAATATTCCGCGTTGTCAGACTCTCCTCTTCGCAACACCTACTTGGATTTTCCTAATTAATTTTTGCACCCATACTTATTTTGACTTCATCAGAACAATTTCTTCTTCCCCGTCTTCTCAAATAGCCAATTAACATAAGCTTGATTAGCTTAATCGTTTTATTGCGTTGCAGTCTGTTCATCTTACAAAACACTCTCCACTTGTTTACTCTACACGGCCGTAATGCGAAGGGTTTTTGGGCAGTAACGTGTATTTTAGTCGCTAAATTACTCGCCATTTCACTAAATTACTAGCCTAGTGGGAATTATGCATAGCGGCTAAAGGGCTAATATTGCAATTGACGCTTTAGTGACTATCGCTGGCACTTGATGCAATTGCTAACTTACCTTTGGGGCCCCAGTAGCCAGGGGGCTCCGTATAATTGACACGGCTAATATGCTAGTAGGTAGCTAGGGCCCTAGTAAGTAGGTACAGTAACTTTTAGTTCTCCTGTCTTTCCTGTGAGCTGGTACGGGATCCAGGAATCTACATATAAGGATATATAGCAGCATAACATGAATATACACTTTATTTCGTAAGATATATCACACAATTGTTAAGTTTAAAGGAAAACGGTCTATTCTGGTCAGCAAGCCTCACTCTTAGTCCATGACTATTTCTTCTCTTTCTATATTTTAATAATTAAAAGTAAAGCCCGGGATAGCTCGCACAAACCACAAAGTTATCACAATCAAAGAGTATGGTTATAACAACTTCATGATGTACTTGCTCGAGACCACGGTCTATAACAGTAGGTACATACTACTGCGTCATTGGGTGGGATGCTGACTTTCCCTCAAAGTTACGTAACATTATTCCGTTGTTTCCCATTCCAACTTCTAGGACATTGGTTTCCTAATCGGTTCGATCACAGCGACAAATCTTATTAGAGACTAGCCAACTATACGGGTGTAGAACTGGTCCACAAGTGGGTACACAAAAGTGCACTCTCTTTTTCTTTGCTCCCATTGTCACGGAATAGGTAAAAGACAGAGCGATATACAATTTCAATAGTCGTCTTTGCAATATGTTGCGGTATTTCCTCTGAAGAGTATTATAGAATTGATTTAATATTACTATGTGGAATATGCACCTATAATATTTCTCCAGATGTAATAAAATGCAGATAGATATAAGATGTTTGTCCATTTCTTGTCTAAACGGTCCATGTCATATAGCATTTATATCGCTGACATATTTGAATAAATTAAAAAGAATCGGGCAAGAACATGTCGGATTATGCTCAGTGTAGAGTTCCGGAGCCGTTGCCGTATGAAAAAATTTGATTGAAATAATTGCACCAGCAGAAGAGCGTATGTTCATGCCTCTTACGCCCTTTTGTTGAGAAACGCAGTTTATCGGCAATAACTCAATGACGGCTCAACTGATCATTTTCGAAATAATTTTAGTTTAAAGTATTTGTTAAGCGCTACCTCTTTGATTTTTTTCATATTTTTTTGATCACACGGTTCAAAAGCTAAGGGGGGGGGGGGCACAATTTAAGCAACTTTCGGAGCGATTATTTCCAAAAATATTTACATAATCAAAAAAGTTTAATAGAAACTTTAAAATGTTTTTAAAAGACCTGGCAAATAATGTGCCACACGTTGATGTTTGCTCTTTTTTTTCGCGTTTTGTTAGGTACATGTAGGTATGGAGTGCCCCACTTAAAAATATTTATTTTTATTATTTAGCTATCAAACTAAGTAGCGGCTACTACAAGGCACCTTTTTAACAAAATTGATCAACCTTTTCACCAAATTTCATCAATGTTCATCGTGTAATCTTTGAGTAAAATGCCTATGACAGACAGAGCGGATGCGTAAGAAATACGCATCCGTATTCGCATTCGCGGATGCGATAATATCTGCATCCACAACATCCCTGCATTAGAGAGATCAAGTTATATGAAAGAAAAAAATAGGCATTCATAGCTTACCGGCGTAAGCTAGAATGATATAAAATAAAAGACACTTATATTATTACACAATAGCGTACCTACGTCCTTCGTATAACCAAACAAAAGGTTAGCTTCATCAATATTATCTAAGTATACATATTATATTACTTATTTTATTTTTAGACTAATAGCTATGTTTTTCGATAATGGATATGGGACAGATCATGTCTCTGATAAGTACGTCTTCTTTTATAGTCCTACGCATTAATGAATATTGAAATCTCAAGGCTCATACCTATCTGTTCTATCAATAAATCACCTTTCTTTACTTTTCCATGCCCAGGTCTATGGGAGACTGACGGCTTAAAGTGACTTCTCCGAGGCACGGTCACATGTGTATTTTTTTAAAAGCGGTTATCCGTCATTGAACCGACAGTGCTAACGTTGCTTAATCTCGCAATCCATCCAGTTTTATTTAAGCTAAGGTTGTGCAAAACCTATAAGCATGGGGTTATTGTATATCAATGAAGCACGCTCTATACATTTTAAGGTTCATTTTCGTGCATCGCGGCTACGACGTGCGGCTGACGCGCGCGGCCAATGCGACAATAGTCAGAGTATGAGAATGTATGGCGCCGCTTCCGAGGTCTGCGACAGACGCGCGCGGCCGATGACATGTCGTAAGTTCCGCTCGGCCGATGTACGGAAATGAACCTTTAGCTTATGTGTGCGTTGTTTGAACCCGCGTTGTAGATACTAAATTTATTGCATATATGTAGGTGTTATAGACCAAAATCTCCATCTTTAGCTTCTGTGGGAACTCTCGATGTTTTGCTTTTAGTCCACGCCATCGTTAATGAGCGCCTACAATAAAATGGCAATGCCAATTTTGAACTCATTAAAATTTAATAAAATCACGCTCAATCCCTGAAGTACCTACGAGGTGTATTCATAAATATGAGTTTGTTTAACATTGATGTGTTTACATAATAGGTACATAATCTAATGGATATTCAAATGTGGAGATATTATAACAACTGGTTTGGTTAATTACTTGTGTTAGGCTTGATTCCTTGTTAGGTACAATTTACAAGCCTTGCGTCGCTTTTGATAGCAACTAGACTAATAACGACATAACATCTAAGTTTAGTCTGAACTCTTTAGGTATAAATTAATACTTAATTGCAATTAATAATAATGTGTTTTGTTGAGATTGTTACCAAGCTCAAGAGTTGTTTGTTTGCTCACGATAATCATTTAGGTTGCAATATTTTATCTCTCTACATGAGAGAGGAAATTTCTCTAAAGGTTCATTTCTGTGCATCGCGGCCGATCGCGAGCCGCGCGCGGCTTACGACAAGCGGCTGACGCGCGCGACCGATACGACAATAGTCAGAGTGCGCGCGCAGCCTACGTCAGTCGTCGGCCGCGCGCGTCTGTCGCAGACCTCGGAAACGGCGCCATACATTCTCATACTCTGAGTATTGCCGCATCGGCCGCGCGCGTCAGACGTCTGACGTAAGCCGCGCGCGGCTCGCGATTGGCCGCGATGCACGGAAATGAACCTTTAGAGAGTGAGAGGAAACTCAAAAGGCAGATTACGTTATTGCCAAAGATCAGAGATGAAGGGTTTGGCGGGAAAAAATCTTATGAACTGCCCTTCTCAAGCTGGACAATGCTTGGGAAGGGCAGTTCGGGGTGTGCCGCGCGAGACCTCACCGCAGTCGCAATGGTAGCAGGCTGGACTCGATTCCCTCAAAAGGCTTACATTTTCCTGAGTCAAATTGATACAAAAATATAGCTTGTCGGACATTGTTTTTGTGCCTATGATATTAAGTATCTCTAATTCAAAGGGAAACTGAAAATAATTGTGTTCTAAGGACCCTCCACCACTTTCATGCATCATCCCAATCAGAGAAGCTTTCTAATAAAATAAACCACATTTACGGTTTGGGCGTTATGACACTAGCAGATAAACAAGCAAAGACTTTAAACTAAACACCATATTTAGTAGTAAAGTTTAAAATTCATATACAGGGTGATTTGTAATATACCTACTTATAACCTCCCGCCGGTGGCTTCTTTACATAGCACTACATAACTTTGTAATATCAGTTTTGGAAAATATTAATTTTATTAACCTTTAATCAACTAACTCTTGTTTTTTGAGGTATGACCTTAACCACCTACAGACTATTTCACTGGAGTAAAATCGTTGTTTATTGTGACGTTTAGGCCCTAAACCTGAAAAAGAAACATCGATTTTACTCCGGGGTCCCTCAGATGTGTGGTAATGGTTGTGTGACAATAGAAGATGGTAGATGGTGAAGTATTAAGTGGTCATTTTTTTTTCAAAAATTATTTTGTGTTATGTAAAGAAGGCAAGAGCTAAAGGCAATGACCGATCTGGGGAAAGCAATCCGGGGCCCGTGCCCGAGCGCCACGTTAACGCGACACCAAATAGGTATGTACCTACTATGTTTAAGGGGGCATCAAACCCCATCGAGGGGCGTCAAAACGCCCTGGCTGGTATTCAGGCAAGCCAAATGCACCCCCCTTCGTCCGTAATGCGAGCAACTCACACTTGGCCAGTGATGAAGTCAAGTTCAATGCACTCCTTGTCGTATTCATAATGAAACACTGAAGGGGACCAACAAGTTTTTGTTCTACTCTGAAATATCCTGTTTATAGACGAAATCTTTTTGACGTCTAAAGGCTCAGTGCTTATTCGCAAAAAAGGTTTTTGTGTGAATGCCACTTTCATGCTGACTGCAATATTTACATAAAAAAAAAATTGTGAATAAAGGTCAATAGCTTCTAGAATATAAACTTGTGAGATTAAACATTCATGCATAGATTTATCTATTTGATGTATAAGTAATTAAGTCTTGAACTACTTAGATTTTATTACTAGTCATTATGAATTCAAATCAGCAGTCAGGTAGCTTTAAATAAAATTAAACATTACAAATCATTGTGTCTGGTATTTATTGGTATGAAACAAAGCCTTAACGACGTGTTTATGTTCTACAGATGCATTAGAAGCGGTTAAACTGGATCCTGCCGTTCTTGAAGCACAGGTAACTGTGCACGAAAATACCAAAGATAATAGAAGGGATACAAGCAGATATTTTGATGTTAAAAGCAAAAGAGGTAAGTATGTCGTCTCAAGTTGTGACGCTACGCCGCGTTTTCGGAGGGTGGCCCGTCGGCCATGACCCCTTACGCCCGGCTAGACATATTAAAACAGCTTCAAAGTTTTGTGTCATGCCAATAAGACTATTCTGTTGTCACCGTCTGAAGTAATTTAGTGTGTAGAAACTTGTTTACCCAAAGAACTGAGTAGACGTGGTAATAGTTCCACATCGTGATTAGAATCTATATTGGACGTAATAAATGGGGATAATTTTATTATCTCTGTATTTATTTTCTTAAATCATAGCACTTTAGCCACGAAAAAGAGATAATACAGGCATTCTTATTAGTCTCAGTCCAAATATGAACGGAGATAAAGATATTTTCACTCGATGTTTTCAGAATCGATACCATCGTTAACTGTAGACATATCGAATTTATATCTCTACTCACTGGCACATGTTTTTTGAAATAGTGAAGACGTCTTTAAATTTTAAGAACAATTTTGTAGACTATTATAAGTAAATCGATATTAATGTTTGTAGTAAGTTATACATTTATAATGAAAAAAGACGTGTTGTATTGATTTTAGATAAAGAACCGTCGCAAACCATGAAAACTTTTGAGGAGATGGTATCGCAGCAGGAAGCGGCGCTTCTGTCTTTAACTCCTCACCAACTGGAACTATTGATGAAGTATGTCGAAATGATGCGCAGGCAACGAGCTATTACTCAAAGGTATCTGGTAAGTAAAATATCGGTCGTAGGGTTCTTAAACGTAACATAAGTCAGCCGTCATGCTGTAACTTTAAGGTCTTTATTCCATCCTGTCCTACCACCTACCAGTTAGTTGTCTAATAATCGAATTGTTTCGACATTTAAACTGACTGTCTTCGAGAATTGAACTATTTACTTCTTATCGTTTCGACAGGAAACGTTATCAATAATAAATATTATATAGATGCGGAAAAGAATGTGGCCATGTCAAATGCATTGTCGGAGACAGTCATCAAGTCCGCAATGGTCAGTTAGTCAGGCACATGATAGGCTATTGTCTGTTATGCATATAAGCAGCTCAGGTTGGCACCGGTTCATTATGGTAACTATATAGTGACTATAGAAATATTTTAAAATACTTTTTAGGGTTCCAAAGCCAAAATGGCGAAAACAGAACCCTTATAGTTTTGTCATGTCCGTCTGTCTGTCAGTCTGTCTGTCTGTCCGTCCGTATGTCACAGGCTTTTTCTCAAAGACCACTTAATGAATATTGATTAAATTTGGTGAAAAGGTGTGTTGTTGTAACTGCTACTTAGTTGGATAGCTAAATAATAAAAATAAAAAAAAAATAGGGTAGCACTCCATACATGTAACAGAAGCTGAATTTGTTTTTTTAAACAAACCTCCACTTGTGGCACATCATTCGACAGGTCTAATATTTTTTTTTAATAAGCTAATATTTTTGGAAATAATCGCCCGAAAGTTGCTTAAAATTAATCACCCCCCCCTTATCTTTCGAACCGTGTGACCAAAAAATATGGAACAAATTAAAAAGGTAGCGCCTAATAAATACTTTAAACTAAAATGATTTCGGACATGATCGGATATACCGTCATTGAACTAATGCCGAAAAACTGCGTTTCTCCACAAAAAGGCGTAAGTGCCATGAACCTATGCTCTTCTGCTGGTGCAATTATTCTAAGGCTCCGGAACCTTACACTGAGCTGGTCCAACATGCTCTTGCCCGGTTTTTAATTGTGCCAAACCGGGTGCTCATCCAACGTGATATACTAGGTAGGTAAAGATACCTTCTAACAATTTTTTTTGGGGCCGTACCATAAACATCTAAATTACTTGACAAGTGCAGGGCAGTTCATCTTCATATTTGAACCTGACGCATGTCTACGCTGAACTGTTTTTAAGTGCAAAGAATTGGCAAATATACAATAGGTTTGGTGACGTCATCACTGACTCGCCTGCTTTTTCGCAGAATTGTGGTACGAAATTAGCAGGACAGTTTATTTTTTACGACAGTTTAAGTTCGTGTTCAGCCCCATGTCTTTTTCCCTCATTAAGTCATAACAGGAATACTTCCGGATACGTGTAGATAATGACCGGTATTAAAGCGTTGTTGTTTGATGGTGTCTGTTGGCACATTTGGAAGGCAAATGGATAACAAATACTCATAAAAGGGCTTAGTCGCATAATGTCACTATAGCAGAATGTCGCTTTAGTCGCAAATTGTCTCTTTCGCATAATGTCTTTTACGCAATATGTCTCTTTCGCAAAATGTCTCAGAATAAAATACAATACTTTAAAGAAAAATTAAAACAAGGAAAATCGAAAAAAGAAAACATTATTTTTATGGTTTTATTGTTTATAAATTAGATCAATAATAATTAAGTCAACAATAATAATTAGTTAATCTTTACTTTTACAAATTCAATGACTTTTATTTAAAATGTTATATTTTATTCTAAGCGAGACATTTTGCGACCAAGCAACATTCTGCGAAATAGACATTATGCGACTAAGCCCGTATCGTTTATGTAAAACGATACGTAAGTCGGCGGTGTAAAAGAGCAACCGCTGGTCATTTATGGCATCGACAGGCCATCAGACCGTGCCGAGTGGGAATTCATTGGTTAGGTAAAACAGTGCTATAGAAGACGGTAGGTACCGACTTAACTTTCAGCAGTGCTCAAAAGTATATCTGTCGCTATCATGAATATCATAAGTGACAGTGATAGCGTAGAAGTTAAAGTCTCAAATATAAGAAACGTTTGAGTATTGACCGGTAAAACCCTTATTCGCACGAGCGGTTTTTATACGCGCGTTAAAAATTCGGCGACCCGGCCTCTCGATGTGATTGTGATCTATTCCCAACCCAACGCCGGCGTTGAAAATACAACACTACGCGATAAAAATATGTCGCGTTGCCGTGTGAACATGTACTTGGGAATGCATTTGTTCTATTTGAGCGATATTTTTACGAGCGTTTAAAATACACTCGTCCAGTGGATCGATCAGTGGCGGATCATTTTGAGGGGTGGGGGGGGGGGGGGCTTGAACTGCACGTGGAGTACTGCTCTCATCTCTGGGCGGGTGCCCCCAAATACTTGCTCGATCCATTTGACTCCCTCCAAAGGCGAGCTGTTCGGATCGTTGATGACCCCAATCTCACGGACAGACTGGAGTCTTTACAGCAGAGGCGTGACTTTGGTGCACTTTGTGTACTCTACCGTCTGTTCAACGGGGAGTGCTCTGAGGAACTGTTTGACATGGTGCCACCGTCACCTTTCTACCACCGCACCACTTGACATCGTAGTAGGGTTCATCCATTCCACCTGTATGTACGCGTAGACTCTGGAATGAACTACCTGCTGCAGTGTTTCCCGAGCGCTACGACATGTCTTTCTTCAAACGAGGTTTAAAGAGAGTTTTCACTTCACGGTAGGCAGCGGCTTGGGTGTGTCCCTGACATTCCTGTAGTTCATGAGCGGCGGTTACCGCTTACCATCAGGTGGGCCGCTGGCTCGTCTGCCAACCATAGGCAATAAAAAAAAAAAAATTAGGGACGTTGTTGCACCACTTACATGAATCGAATGAGTGAATGGGGAAAGATTTTGGGGGGTCTGAAGCCTCCTAGCCCCCCTTGGATCCGCCACGAGACCTAAGCCTGGCGTATTTAAAAACGTGAAAGGCAAAATTTAAGTTTTACTTTTACCTGGAAGAAAAATTTGCAAATCAAGGATTCAAAGATGCATGTCACTCGAGTCGGTGAAAGTACCTGTCACTGATTTCCTGTTTTTTTTTCTGACTGAGGGTGTTTGGTGTTTAAATCTATACTGATGGTTGTATATTCCCTTAGTAAGTACTTTCATCGTTGAGACTCACGATCAAGGGTCAGCGACGTGTTATTTTGTTTCGGCTAGAAGTGTAGCGGGACATTATTACGTCAAAAATGTTGTCTATTAGAATCACAATATAATTACTAGGTAGGTAACCCAAGATTCCAAGTCCAATTACAAATGAAGTCCTTTTAGTAACGAACGAGGTGAAAGGACAGGATCGTCCTCGAAGGTGGTAATTTATTTGTAGCCAAGGCCGCATCGACATAACTTTATAGACTTATAACATCCCCCCTATAATTATTGTTCACCTATTGATGTTTATAAATTACTACAACAAACAACCATTAATGTAATACAATTCAACTACACTAGCTATGTAAATATAATATGAACATTACAATCATCGATGTTCTTTAGTGTTTTCTGAATGACTCGTAACTAACAAGTTTTAATGAAACAGTTTTTACTTTACTCTTTATTTTATCTCGACAAAGCGTGTCAGTGTCACCGACATTACCATACTACTCAATGGTTATTATATTATACTAGTCTATGACCAACCCTAACAAGACGACCACCGCTCTGTTAAAAGTGACGAAGATGAATAATTTCATCCCAACATCATTCAGGTAATAAGATAAAGTGTGCACGAAAAATCTCTTTTTTCCTTCTTACTTCGGTATATTACTTATGCAAAAAGTCCACCTAGCTTAGATATATGATATGTTTTCCAGGAATGTGCATTCTGTAAGAACAATGGAAGGCCTGCATGCTGGTACATGTCTCATGTGTTGAAAGACGGCCGGGGTCGTATTCTGTGTCCGGTGCTGCGTCGATACCGGTGCCCGAGGTGCGGCGCGTCAGGCGACTATGCTCACACCATCAAATACTGCCCCGACAGTTCAGTCATGGGTTAGTTCTTTTTCTTTTCTTGACAACCTTGCTGTTATGTCACCTAATTTCTGACAGTGTCATGCATCATGGTTTAACTCTATGATATTTTAAGTAAAAAGATGTAGATAGGTTACTTAAGCGATCTTTAAAAACGTCAAACTAATGCACACATAGTTAATTTATGTATTGCAAGGTCACACTATTAAAAAAAAGTCATAAAAATAGTAACGCATGATTTATTTATTACGAGCGAAATAGAGAAAAATCTAATTAACTGCTTTCATCTGTCGTCGGCGATGCGACTCTGACGACATACAATTTTATGGTGCAACTTTCTGAGCGTTTAACCTATCTACACCATTTTACATAAAACATAATTGGTTTAACTCATTGACGTAGAGACCAGGACTGCGCCATAACCTCACAAAATTGACCACTCTCTAGAAAGAGACAACGCTACTTTGTGGACAATACCTGTCAAAGGCCGCACGAGTTTTTTCTCTCTTTCACGCTTTGCAGTCAATATTTACTTTTTAATTAAAATGGATGGCACGGTCCAGTTCTATACGTCAATGGTTTCACTGCAAAAAGTGAAAGTTCTGTTATTTCGACTTAGCACAATAAGAAATTTAAAAAATAGGCAACGACAGTCTTGTACTTTTTATTTAATCTTAAAATTGTTAATGATGTTTAGGTACTCGTAAGTTTAGTAGAAAAGTATCAATTTGGTTTAATTATGTTTGATACAGCCGTAAAAATACTCGTACACTGATTGTAGGAAGGAATTACGCTCAACCAGAATACACGCATTTATTTATCATAGCCGGAAGTAGATGGTGTTCTACTCTTATCAAAAGCCACAAAACGAGTATGTAGTATATGATGATTATATATGATTTCCAACATTTTGCTTTAAATATCCATTACCGGTTATTACGGTAGCGGCTTAAGAAAAGTGCCACCCCATACCTTCCCATGGGTGTTGTCAAGGCGATAAGGGATTTCACACCGGAGGACGGGCAGCAGCAGCATTACCCCCTGGATCTATAATAAGTAGGTTTTACTGGGGAGACCCGTGCCCAGCAGTGGGATATCATATGCGTTGATATGTAATGAATGTATCTGTCGTAGTAGGATCGTAGAATTAAACATTTCGTGATATGGTTAACCATATCATTAAATGGTCGCATTTCCTGATATATCACAATAACACTGGTCACATCATGATGTGGTCTGACCAGATTGATGAATACTCAACGTTTGATGATATGAACATCCAAACGTTACAATTTTGTAAAATTTATTCGAAAAAAGAGAACAATGGGAAAAATCCAAGGAGTATGGAACGTATTTCCCAGGTTTGTGTTAACGAAATATTCTTACATCATTAATAGTTAGTTTATTGATGACTAGCAGACGCCTCGCGACGCCTCTCAACCGTTTTCGGAAAACGGTGACGATGATGGTGGTGGTGATGGTGACGATGAAGGTGGTGATGATTTTGTTGATGATGATGACCACCACAACCAGCAAGGCATTCACCACCACCACCATCATCACCACCACCATCACCACCACCATCACCACCACCACCATCACCACCACCACCACCACCATCACCATCACCACCACCATCACCACCAACATCACCACCACCATCTTCACCAATGGCTCCACCACCACCACCAACATCACCACCATTACCACCACCACCACCACCACCACAACCACCACCACCACCACGACCACCACCACCACCACCACCATTACCACCATCACCATTACCACCATCACCATTACCACCATCACCATCATCACATCAAATGGTCTACGCCACTTAACTTGAACGTAGTATAATGACGAGCTTATAATCAGTCAGAACTCGAGTTTTGCGTAGAGTTGAAAAAATTGATTGTTTGTTGTACTCACAAGATAATTTTCTTTAATATTGAGATTTTTTATTACTCCTTTTATATTATGGACACCCTACATTAGCAATATGGCCAAACGTCGATGAACATATCATTAAACGTTGACGTCTAAACTATATGGTCAGTTTTAGTTGGGCATATAATGAACTACCACCATTTAACAATACGGTTGGCCACACCACGAAATGTATTATTCTACGATCCGATCACGACATATCCATTATAAAAGTTTTTTAATTATAAAAAAAAAAACTCCCGCAATAGGGTACAAGACTTTACATACATACAAATCACGGACACAAAGTACATCCAGACTCGGAACAACAATTTATGGATCGCACTAAGTGGTGTCCCGTCGAACCCACGACCTCTGGGTAACCAGCCAGGGTCAATAACCACTAGACCAACAATTAAATTTTGAACACAAGATAGATAATTCCTCTAAATAAAAATAAAATGTCCTCATTGGGCCTGGTGGGATGCGATGGAGCCCACATCCTTTCTTTGAAAGGAGCCTAAATTCCCTATAGTGGAATTTTAATAGAAAATAGAAAGAAAGTCAGTCTTAAAATAGTTTTTGTTGGAAATTCTTATACCCTATCGTCATGTAGTTACTTTCTTAGTATAAACACACCTATTGTTTTAAGAAGGAACACAAGGATTTTTATTTAAACTCACCAAAGAAAAATAATATAGGTAGGTACACTGTTTAATATTTTTATGAATGGAATTTCAAAATAAGGTTTTAATTATAAAAGGTAGAGATAGTATATTTTTTGATTGGAATTTCATAATAAGGCTTTTATTATAAAAATCTGTGTAGCCACCTTTTTTTTAAATACGTAACTTTATTATAACAAAGATACATTTGTTTCAGATTCACAAAGCAGCTGTTCCGGCAATTTATTTTAAAAGACAGTCATTGTTAATTAACAACAATATATCCATATAAAACAAAATACAACGTTTTATTTATTACTAGCTGACCCGGGCAACTTCGTCTCCGTCAATTTGCCCCGTTTGTGTAACATTTTTCATTGCTGATCCGCTCGTATTGGTCGTAGCGTGATGTTATATAGCCTATAGCATTCCTCGTCAAATGGGCTATCCAACAGTAAAATTATTTTTTCAATTCGGCACAGTGGTTCCTGAGATTATCGCGTTCAAACAAATTCTTCAGCTTTATAACATTAGTATAAATAGTTTAGGTTTTGCGTTAGCCGGTACTTGCGGACTTCTTAAAATAGTAAGGGAGACCAACGTGCTAAATTTGAATTTATTGAGCGTCGTGGGGGATCTATTTGATTTTAAAGATTATTATGGTGCGAAGAAAAAAGGTATAGGATGTACCTACATATTTTCAATGGTGGGAAAAAGGGTTGTCAGCTACAGATCTTAAAAAAAATAAGTTCTCTCTCGCATGAAACGGGAATGTTAAGTAAACCCAAAAGAATCTCCGATTTAAAAGACTTACGAATAAGACAAGTTAGCTCGTGGCGGTCTTCTGAAAATTAAAAAAAATATGTTGAAAAAAAAGAAAATTAAAAAATAAAAGAAAATCTTTTTAAATACTTAACCGTTAGAATATTAGATTAGGGTGTCTAGGATATTAAGCTGAACCATCTGTATGATAACCTAATGCGCTCGAGAATCTCTATTAATCTTTTTTTTTATTAAATATTTTGATCGGCTGTCCAAGACGCGCGTGACTATAAGAACAAGGTTTAACAGAAGGGTGTGGTCATATTCTAGGGTTGGTATGTGCCCATGATACTGAGTGCACATACCTAATTTTATCAAAATCGTACTCCGATTTTGAAAAAATAAATAAAAAAGAATATTTATTATTTTTTCATTCGTTTATTTATGAATGAAAAAGTTATTAATTAAAAAAGTATGACTTAAAAAGTTTTATGCCATAATAATCCAATTGAATTTTATACCAGGGGAGGTATAGTTCTTATGCCATACGCCTTTCCCTACTGAATTTTGACAAAAAGAATATTTAGCATATTATATTCTAACTACGTAATAATAATGCAACCAGCTATGGCACCATGGTAGGTGCAATACTGATAACATACACTATCCGCTGCTGAATTTTGAAATTTGACAATTAGACCTTTCTGTTACACCCTGTATAAAGAGCTCATATTTAGTAGAGGTGCTCGACAGGGTACGAGGTATCCTCCTGTCAATTACCTACTTTATTAATACAATAATTGTATTTTTGAAAGATAGAACAATTTGAAGTCCAGACCTAGCAAACGAACTACTTCTATATGCCAAACCGGGCCGGAATCGAACCATCTAACCGGGACTATGTTACTAAACCTCAAATTCAAATCCGTCATCCCCCCTTAAGATAATTAAAGCATTTTATTAATTGAAATTTGGTACAGAGATATAATTATTATAGTCTAGAATCTAGAATATAGGCTACTTTTCATCCCGAAAAATGTATGGTTCCTGTAGGATAAAAGCTGAAGCTCTTGGCCGATTTTGGGCGTGTATGTACAGGTTATTTGCAATGAAGTCGGGAACAAAAGCTTGTATTTTATACTTCCAGGTGTTTAACAGAACAATAGACAATACCTATCGTGTAGGAATAAGGATCATCTATTCCAAATTTAAAATTCCTTTATTTTTTCTACATGATACGGCTGGAATGTGTAGGCGGTCTCGAGGGGAAAAATCCAAAAAGGTATTGGACGAAGCAGGTTTCTTCAAAGGGCAGGTTTCTGCAAAGTACCTGTTTAATTTATGTTTTAGATAGTTATTTACTTATAATATAGAGAATTTCCTTCCAGGAAGACAGGAACGATTAACTTGTGTGTTTTTTCAAAATACTACTGTTTTTCCACGTAATGGTAATAAAGGTGGAAATAATCTATACCTACATTACTACATAGTATAAAACAAAGTCGCTTTCTCTGTCCCTATATCCCTATGTATGCTTAAATCTTTAAAACTACGCAATGGATTTTGATGCGATTTTTTTAATAGATAGTGATTGAAGAGAAAGGTTTATATGTATAATAACATCCATTAAATAGTGAAGAAATAAGGAGCGAAGCAGCAATAAGAAATGTTGCAAAAACGGGGAAAATTTACGCAGACGAAGTTGCGTGGGTCAGCTAGTAAATTATAAAGCTGAAGAGTTGATTTGTTTGAACGCGGTAATCTCAGGAACTACTGATCCGAATTGATTCACTGTTGAATAGCCCATTTATCGAGGAAGGCTATAGGCTATATAATATCACGCTACGACTAACAGGAGCGGAGCAACAATGAGAAATGTTGCAAAAACGGGAAACATTTACGCAGACGAAGTTGCGCGGGACATATAGTGTCTTAATAATATCATTACCTACCCATTTTACTATCAATAGATGTTAACAAAAATACACTCAATCAGCTAAGAACGAGCGACGTTACAAAAAATTTGATACAATACGAGCAAATTGGACCAATTTCTGATGTTCAAAATATGCTTAAAATAACTTCTCCGAAATTAGAACTGTGGCATGCGTAACGAATCAATGACTTTTTGTACGAGTATTTAGATACGTACTCTGTACCAACCAATTACTGATAATACGAGTTCATTAACTAGCCTAATTGTATAAAAGTTGACGTCCTGCAGATTTTATCAAATAATTTGGACATAAAGTATTATTGGTTTAGTAATGACATCGAAATGGTTGTTTTTGATTAAAACAATAAATTATTAGATTTATGTGATCGGTATATTTTTAGTCGTAGTACCTACATAGATAGATGCATGCAAAAACATAAACGGTATTAAAAGCAAAAAAAAAAATGCATCCGAAAGGAACTGGTGTAGAAAGCGTACCATGCTGGGGGTCTAGACAAAGTCACATTCGAAAAGCGATATCGATAATAGAAAAGAATTATAGAATTTGACGTTTGCGGTGGAGACCATAGACATTTTTTTATTTTTTTTCGAACGATTAGTACGGAGTTTTCGAAAATGTCTTGTCTAAACTCCCTGGTCTCTTCCCTTAGTGTTTTAGACGCTGACCCCGTCTAACCTCATTATCATCATAACCCGAAAGACATGATCTGTTTTCTTGTATATTTACCCTTTATTTTTACAATCGTGACAAATTGTATCCACGTGTAAGTAACAGACGCTCGATGTTTATTATGACAGGGCATTAGTTATTAATATTACTAATTTAAACTTCGCGAGTGACTCGAAGTGGAGGTCTATTTGATCACTGCAGTGATTATTAATCTTATTAAATCTTGCATATGGCGAATTGCTACCTAAAACAGTCCGTCTAAACGGGGGCAGAGTCGAGCTATTGAGCTTCGAGGGAGTCTTGTAGGAACACGGGGCAATCAATATATTATTTTAAAATTTTACACGCAAATAACGCATCAATAAAGCATCTCCGCTTATCAAGTGTGACTAAGGCGAAATGCTTTAATCTCGCATTGTGTAATGGTTTTTTTTTTTATATTTCGTTGCAAAAAGCAAGATGCCAGAGCAAGCGCAGACTATGGTAAGGCTTAATGAGGCCGTCATACCACACTACAATGTTCTAAATGACTTTTCACCAAATTATTATAAAGGAGAATTTTGGTTTTGCAGTTATTAAAGGTTTTACAATTTCTAATTACAACGCCAAAACATTTTTGAGGACTTTTTTATTATTTTGTTCAAGTGCGGCACAAAAGTCAGCTATCTATCAAACAAAACTCCAAGATCATTTACAGTATCTACTTCACTGATTGTTACTGAATTAATGTTATACCTACTTCGATTTAATTAAGTATATTTAACGTGATAACATTTTTTAGGATTTCAATGCATTTCATTATTATTATTTATTAAATCTATCGAGGTCAGTTTGTAAGTAAAAACATCTTCTTCAGACGTAACTATTCTTAAAAATTTGAGGTCATCAGCAAACATAAAAATCTTGAAGTGGTAAAAACTGGTAGGTACATCATTAATAAAGTAATTGAATAAAACTGAGCTCAAAATTGATCCCAGCGGTACACCAGAAGAGATATTAATTTGTGGAGTAAAATCCGTTAATGACTACGTAAAAAGACCTGTCTTTCCAATATGAGCGTAACCAATTAAGCAAGTTCCCCGTGATACCATACGCGACCAACTGGCGTAGTAGAATTTTATGTGAGACCTTGTCAAAGGCCTTGGAAAAGTCAGCATAGATTACAGCGGCTTGGTGTCCAGAATCAATAGCAGTAATCAATGTCTCAGTGAATGGTACTAGATTCGTGCTTGTGGAACTTGCGGAAACAAATCCATGTTGGTGATCACTTAGGTATATTTTCAAGTGGTCTTGAAAATAAGGGCAGATTATTGATTCGAACAGTTATTTGCCAAACTGTTCGAATCAATAATCTGCCCTTATTTTCAAGACCACTTGACCGACGCGAAAGTCTTGACGTTGAAAGTTCTGAAATCGGCCTATAATTGTGAATGAAATCATCTTTTTATGATTTATGAATGGGAACTGCCTTGGCAATTTTCCATTTAGATGGAAAACTGCACGATGATAAGGACTTGTTAAAGATTAATAACACAGGACTGATCAACTATGATGTGCATGTTGTTATGAAGATAGGTGGTATTCCATCTGGACCTGCGCCTTTTTACTATCTAGATTTCTTAACCTTTTAAGTAGGAACTCGGCGCTTTATAGGCCTGGTTAAAGGTTGGCTGTAGTTATTCAATAACATCAAGAAATCAGAGTCAGTAAGGTCATGTCTTATATTTGTAACAACGCAATATTTGTAAACGGAAGAGATATACGTCGCAATTATCTCGCAAATCTCCGTACGAGATGCAGTTGTTGATCCATCCGTAATGATCATCGGATAGTTACTTGTACCGCCTCGTCTTACCTTTATGTGTGCCATCTTACTGGTGTAATCATTTTAGTAGACTGATGCTAAATGATCACATCGTTTTCTAATCATTTTCAATTCGATTTTATCCAAGGGATTTTTATACGTATTGTAGCCGTGTTATAATTTTGTTTTTTACATTATTAATTTTATTAAGTTTCTGGTGAACCAGTGGGGAAATTAACGACTTTTAGGCGCTCGACATACCTAATACATTTTCTATAACAGTAGGTATTAAGAATTACATAAAAACACTCAACCATCTAATTCACTCCATCTAACCCCTCGAACAATTCAAGCCAATTAAATTATTTAAAAAAAAATAATACATAAAAACTTTTCTTTTTTTCAACTTTTTAATTACTTTGAATTTGGAACGCGTTTCTTTTGATTTCGCGCCCTTTCACATGTTTTTCGTGTTCATTATCAAATTACAATATGGATTATTAAAAAAAAAATAGGATTGCGGTGATCGCCTTGCACAAACTGGGTATGGAGCCGTCGGTCATATTTCAGACACTTCAAAAGCTTGGTATCAGCCGTATGTTCGTATATCGTACTATCAACAGATACAATAACGAAATCCAGTGTACGACCTGCAGCATTTGTTATGCAATTTAATTGGTTTAGCCCCTTAATAAGTACAAAGTCAATACATTTTTTGCAAGCTCTAGGCAATCCTTCACTGTAATCCGATTCATTAACCAAATACCAATCGACATTGTTCAAGTTGAAGTCACCCACCATATAAACATTCGAGTCTTTAATTTTACAAACGCGCGCTAGTGTCTAGGCCAATTCTTACTAGCGTCGTGGCGCGTCTACGCTCCAGGTGTCATCATTCAATAAGGGTTGCCATAAATATTCAGTATACTACTCGCGCTACTTTTATCTTCTATTAATTAATTAAATACCAACGTATATAAATGTCACTGATAGATGAAAGAAATTCGCGGTTCTTATTATCTCTGTTTTCTCCGATTGTTTATTACTAGGACAATGACTCGCACATTCTGTGCATCCACCATTTTCAAGTTTATTTTCTTTCTTGAATCAAGATCCAGTTTTCTTTGAATCACAAAGTCTCGTACTTATTCAGTTAACACGTATTTCAAGCTTAATTCAAGTATATTTCACACGGTAAATGCGGAGCTGTGAAAATAATTAGAGGTATGTCAGTTTGCCGCCATTTTCACCACTCTCATAATATTTAGTGTAGACAACCATAGATAATGTAGGCCACCATAGATAATGTTGCCAGTTTAGGGAAGGTTATTCGCGCTCGTCGCGATACTAGGGATTGCGTCCAGTGTATGTGTAAAGACTTTATGGTATCTTTTAATCTATCCTAATAAAAAACCTTTCCGAAGTACTTTATGTAAGTGTACGATTCGTTTTTCTCTTTTTATTAAAACCTATCTATTGTGACCCATAAATTGGATTTCTAAATAGCTAGCTTCCATTTATTACACTACAGTTTTGGCCCCTTAAACAGATGTTATAGATGCCAAAGTAGTGTAGTAGACATAGTAGTGTTTATGTATCTATAAATAAAAATGTAAATACCCATTTAAGGGCTTTTAGAAGAGCCTTTCAAAATGTTATATTTAATAACTTCAGAGAGATTGGGTGAAAGGGCGCTCAGCTGTTCCGTATTAAATATTTAGATAGGTACTGTACCTTCTCTGTGATAAGTGCCTGTATAATCTACCTTAATTTAATATGATGTTTGTTTGATAAATATTATCAAGTTTCTATGTTTAGATGTTTGAATCTATCAAGCTTTCTTAATATTGACGCTTAGGTGAATTGAATGAGCCTTTAAAAATTGTTTTTTTGAAGTGAAAACTTCTTTCGCAGCGTTGTGCACTTTTTTGGTATGGTTAAAAAATGTTAATATGGCGTCAGGATCCCGTGACCTGTATTAACATTTTTTCATGTAAGTTACGCTTAAGAATTCATACAAAACGTCACGGAAATAGGAAAACTGATTAATTATTTACCAAGCTACTATTATTATACCTACTACTTAAAATATTAAATTATTACTGGCTAAGCAATCGATCTTTCCCTAAATGTTTTATTATCTCTTGTTTAGGAACATTACAAAAGATATCTCTTTGATAAATGTCAAGTTTCAAGGCTTTAAAGATTTGGTCTGGGCGTTGATAACTGAGTGAATGAATAAATCAGGAATTTCTTATTTATATAATTTATCCCTGCGGATATACCGTGTTTTTTTTAAAGATAACTAGAAATGTGAAATTGGCTCTCACATTCTTTGATACTAAGTATCAAATACTAGTTATGTGTTAAAATAATCAAAAGAGAGTGGCATAGTTTTCGTTTACCTGCAAGTAATTTGATTACATTTTCAAGTAGGCCTAATACTAAGCACCCTTAATGGAGTTTCAGGAGACACTGGAAAAAGAAGAGACGTACCTAACATTTTTTTTTTCTTTTTAGAAAGATAACTAGTAATGTGGGATCAATGGCTTGTGTTAGGAGTGGGTTCACGTCGGTAGTGTAATGGGTAGGATTCGAACACGCGACCTCACGATTGCGAGACCGATGCCTTAGCCATTAGGCTACCGCCGCTTTTAAGTTTTGCTTTTGAAGTGTATTATGAAGATTTGACAGTTGTGAAGTGACTCTAATTACAAAATTTCTTTTAAATTTAAGCAGATAACATCCCACGCTTTACGAAAGCCCTCGCCTTGACTGCCGTGTAATCTGTAAACATTGTCGGTTGTCGGCGTATTCGCGTATTGTAGATTCAGTTATGAATTATAAATCACGTGTAGAATCATTAATTTATTAAAACATATTCGCTGTATGTGGGTTATTAGTTGATAAGGCTATAAGTTTTCAGTTTCTCTATTTGTCTTTTTAGTCAAATAAATTAACGTATTGATTTTACTGTTTCACGGAGATTTTTACGTTAGTAAGTCCCTATCCGATAGAGAAAGAAGTTTATTTTTCGCCATTAAATACTATACTTAGTATTCGACATTTCGAGCCCATTTATTGAGAAAGGCTATGGACTATATAACATCACGCTACGACCAATAGGAGCGGAGCAGCAATGATAAATGTTGCGAAAACGGTGAAACGCAAAAACCCCGGTTTTTTGCGTTTGCGCGATTAACTTAGACATATAAAAGTTATAGTTCTGTTAATCATCTACTAGCTGTCCTGCAAGTCAGCGTAAATTTTTCCCCGTTTTTGCAACATTTCTCATTGCTGCTCCGCTCCTATTGGTCGTAGCGTGATGTTATATAGTCTATAGCCTTCCTCGATAAATGGGCTATCCAACAGTGAAAGAATTGAGATCAGTCAATTCGGATCAGTAGTTCCTGAGGTTACCGCGTTTAAACAAAGAAACTCTTTAGCTTTTTAATATTAGTACAGATTAATAAGCCCAGCCCAAGAGAGTTGACATTTTTTGCATAGAGGATTCTTTGTGACGTAGACAAGGAATCAAGGGCGTAGCCGCTGATATGTCAACCGTATCAATGTTATGGGGCCATGGGTGTACCCAGGATCATATTTCGGGAGGAGTTTTGGTGATTGGTGGTGGTGGGGGGGGGGGGTTACGTAGTACAACTGTCTAAACTCCAGCCAAATGTGTAGGTACTGTTTTCCTTCCTTTTTACGATTTCGGGGGAGAGGGTTCCATTCCCAAATTTAACCATCAAATTATGGGACCTCTTGGCTACTGGGGCTCCGAACGTTAGCAATTACCCCCTCCCGTGCCAGTGACTCACACTGAAGAGTTAATGGCACCTGTTCCCTCCAAAAAAATTTGATACGGAGCTAGTCTAAGGAAGTTACGCCCTTACGTTGTCGCTTCTTGCTGCCTGTACCTACGCTCAGGGGCCGTGCTATGAACATCTAAATTATTTGACAAGTCCAGAGCGGTTCAACTTCATGTTTGAACCACATGTCTTCTTCTTTTTTGAATTTATGGCAATCTAGCCGTTTTAACGCCATTTATTCTGCCATTGTCAAGTATTTAATGTACACTTTAGTCGCACAAAGTCTCGATCTTATCTTATTAACACGTATTCAATTTATTTTTTACAAGTTATACTCGTTAAACTTGGAGCTGTAAAAATAATGGCAGGTTAGCTTGCCGCCATTTTTACAACTCGAACCACATGTCAGTCGCTGAACTGCTGTCAAGTGCAAAGAATTGGCAATTAAACAATAGGTCGCTCGCCGCTTCGGTGACGTCATTACTGACTCGCCTGCTTTTTGTCAGGATTGTGTTGTACGAAGTTAGCAGGAAAGTTTTTTTTTCGCCTACAATTGACCGGCTATAAGAGTTCGTGGTACGGCCCTTCTAAACTATCCAACGAATTTTGATGCGGCTTTCACTATCATTCAGAAAATTTCTTCTATATGTATCGATAGTCGAGAAAAGTCTGTATGAAGCCGAAACGGGCCGTTTATAAAAAATAAATTAAATAAATATTCTGAATAGCTACAAGCCCCGGGCCGTATTTGGAGAATCAACATTGCGTAATTGAAATATAACGAGATATTTCCAAGTATAACAAGGTACCTAGTAGGTAATAAACGTAGGTAACTCGATACGTCTTGAGACAAGAAAAAACTATAAAGATATTAACAATATTAATTTTACATTCTTTCGAAATACTCTCTATATGCACAGTTTCATTCGCCTAAACCAACTTTTTAAAACCTTTTGCCAGTCTTGATCCGATAGGTCCGAAATTGCGACTTCGTAGTCGATTGCGTAGTTCCCTTTTATTTTTTCCTTGGTTATCGAGGACAAACAGAAATCACAGCGAGCTAAATCAAAACTGTACGGTGGATGGGGCAAGGTTTCAACACCGGATTCTTTGAGAAATGCCTTTGTTTTGAGGGACCGTTGTCATGATGCAGCACGATTTGATCTCCTCTCTCGCAAAGCTTGGAAAACTTTCGGTAATGCTAGTATTGTATACCATTCCGAGTTAACAGATCTATGATTTTCCAACATTGTTGTCGACACATGCCCGCTGCGATAAAAAAAATTGCCACCATTTTTTACCAAGCAGTTTTGTCGGCAATTTTCCTTCTGAAAAGACCCATACTGACGACGATCTCTTATTTTCTTTATCATATTGATATATTCACGTTTCTTCGCCTGTGATAATTTCCGAAACACGTCTTGACGTGCCGTTTTCAAATCGTAGACGGATTTCACGGCACCGATCCACACGGTCCTGTTTTTTTAATATTTGAGAGCAAACGCGGGATCCAACGACAACAAAGCTTCCTCACTACAAGATGCTGATGCAAAATAATGTTAACGCTCCCGAAACTAACGCAAAGAATCTTCTCGATGTCCGAGTCAGTAATTCGTGGGTCTTCTCGCATCATCATTTCAGTAGTACACATATTTTCTGCCGTTTATGGGCGACCACTTCTATGGTCATCTTCGATGCTCGTTTTACTCCTTTTAAATTCACTGAACCATTTAAAAACTATAATCGTAGTAAAATTACTGGATCATCATTATTTTTTTTAACCGGCAACCTGACTACTTGCGTTCTATTTTTAAATAAATTTGATTTTTTTAAATATATAATACAGATGCGTTCCGTTTTTAGGGTTCCGTACATCAAAAGGAAAAACCGGACCCCTTATAGGATCATTTTGTTGTCCTATAAGGACAATTTCCGTTGACCTTTGGCAACTAATACCGTCTTAGACTACATATAAGCATAGGAAAAAGTATACATTTGAAATTAAATCATAAAAAATATAGTCTTTAAAAAACTGCGAGACTCGATTCCTGAACTATTTATAATACATACCTACAAATTTGTACGGAACCCTCGGTGGGCGAATCCAACTCGCACTTGTCCGGTTTTAAATTACGAGTATCTCAAAACTTATCGAGTGACCTACGTAACAGAACAACGTTTTCAATGTTACCGATGCTATACATCACAGTAAATTATATTATAGACACTTATACATCGGTGTTGATTCTGCTAATCTATTGTTTAAATTTTATTTTGAATCGTCTTCGAAAACGTAGGTTGGTTTCAATTTTCTCGGATGTTTTTATAAGTCATGTTTTTATAACCCAGCCAACTATCATTTCTTGGTCAACCGAGCCCACATTCCGCTGAGCCCGCGGGCTCAGTTGACCACGTTTGTTTTTTTTTGGGGGTTACTCAACCCACTAACTAGCCAACTGGTCCAGCGGGCTCAGTTATTCACTTGTTACGGCTAAGGGTCTATTCAGTCCACACCAATAATAATTAAAATCTTTATTACTTACAGCTCTTTTTCAATAATTTTTATACGAGTTTAAAGGTTTGGATCGACTGAAAATTGGGTACCTACTTCTCAGAACCTCTCTACATAAATGTATATCTTTTATTATCAACCCCCAAATCCCCCCATAATTTTTTTTTTTTTTTTTGATTAAACAACGCACATTAGAAAAAGGTAAATTATTTATCTTTTTCTAATGTGCGTTGTTTAATCAGAAATCCTTCAATCGTCTCGTCTATATAAACAATGAGAAGCTGACGCCCGCCGCTTAGTTACCAATGAAAATCAATACCTATTAGATTTATATACCGGGTTTTGTTCTATTTCTAGTATGTATTATGTTATCTTTATTTCGTCCTTGCTTTATTCGCAGGCAACACGCCTGGGAACAAAGGGAGCACACAATAAGTGTTATTAAGTACTTACCTACTTACCAGAAAGTTGAAATCTTTATGAACCGATATTTAAAAGTGTAATATGAAAGTGTAGGACTCTTCAGTTTCTACTTTACAACTTATTGATACTCTTCTGTATCATTATTTTGTAAAGTACCTAAGTAGTTAAAAATTGCCGAAGATGTTTTATTCATTGATTGTATTGTTGTTTAATTATGTTGAAGAAGTTTATACTTATTGTTGATATTTTTTTTTTCTCAAGTCGTGTCAGATTTACGTCCCATCGGACTATGAGAGTGAGGGATTAGAGAGAGTGTAGTTAGGAGACCATTATTACCTACATAATTAAAATATTTCAATGTTGTTTTGTTAGTAACTTTTAAACTATTTCATTGACCATTGAATTTGATTTAATTTAAATTGAATTAATTTCACTGACACGTGCCAACCCTGAGCCGTCTAAGCACTAGGGTCATCACCGCGGCGTGTCTTTCTTTAGCGTCTCCGGAGGGGTGGGAACTTAAGGGAAGTGATATTTCGTGTAGCTTAGGGGTCGTCCATTAATCGCGTGATTTTTTTTAGTCACTTTTAGACCTTCCCATACCCCTCTGGTGATACGGGGTGAGGTTTTAGAGTAACCCTTCCTCTCCTACCCAACATCACGTGTATTTTTTTGGTACAAAAAATATCCCAACAATTGTTTACATGAGTGTGAGTCACGAAAAGTGGGGGGAGGATGCAATTTGGTCCAATACCGGTCAAGTGTGGGTCGCTCGCACGACGGGGACCCGTCCCTGTGCAAAGTCCCGCGTTCAAGGAAAAAAATACTTGTGATATATCATTAACCCCCCACCCCCTTCATTTATTTCGTGATTTTATCTGAACACCTTCCCTCCCTTTTGAGCCTCACGTGATTAATGGACGACCTCTTCTTGCCTACCGACCGAACACTTAGCGTACGACACCCTGTAACTACGGTCAATAAATAAAATTAATAATTAACTTAATGCAAATTTGTATTTCGCCGGTATCCTGATTCTATGGTAACACTAACTAAAAAGTTACATAAAATAATTTTCACAAGCTTTCCTAGCTAATATAATTTGTTGAGGATACTTCTTTACTTGTGTTGTTGTATATTACATGGGTACGGGCATCTAGCACCATATATATATTGTATATGTCATCGAACAGCATGCCTAGTACCTTTAGGAGACTTTGACGTTACAGTGCGTAACCTACCTAGCAGTAGCGAAGGGTTCAAAAATTTCAAAGGTAACTCGACACCACATATTAATCTTGGTGGACACGTCTCTCAATCTTTGTACCTTAAATATTAAGTAACTACAATTAAAAGGGAAGCTGAAAAGAATGGTGTTCTAAGGACCCTCCGCCACTGCTACCTAGAAAAATCTTTAAGGTAAGAACACACTGAGCCCACGTATGCAACGTGGGAGAGTTGGTGTGCACACTTGTCTCACGTACATAACGCATATTGACGTCAGACTCCTTTGTCATTTCATCAGGTGCTGTAGTGTTGGTCACTTCCACCTTCCCACGTCGATCTGGATTCTAACGTGGCGTGGGGCCGATCTGGTTTCTAACGTGGCGTGGAGCCGATCTGGATTCTAACGTGGCGTGGAGCCGATCTGGATTCTAACGTGGCGTGGGGCCGATCTGGATTCTAACGTGGCGTGGAGCCGATCTGGATTCTAACGTGGCGTGAGGCCGATCTGGATTCTAACGTGGCGTGGGGCCGATCTGGATTCTAACGTGGCGTGGGGCCGATCTGGATTCTAACGTGGCGTGGAGCCGATCTGGATTCTAACGTGGCGTGGGGCCGATCTGGATTCTAACGTGGCGTGAGGCCGATCTGGATTCTAACGTGGTGTGGAGCCGATCTGGATTCTAACGTGGCGTGAGGCCGATCTGGATTCTAACGTGGCGTGGAGCCGATCTGGATTCTAACGTGGCGTGAGGCCGATCTGGATTCTAACGTGGCGTGGAGCCGATCTGGATTCTAACCTGGCGTGGGGCCGATCTGGATTCTAACGTGGCGTGGGGCCGATCTGGATTCTAACGTGGCGTGGGGTCGATCTAGATTTTAACGTGGCATAGGACGCATGTAATAGCGTTGCGTATGATAGTAAGTTTCTGAATCTGTTTCCATACAAATATTATATAATTTATTGTCAAAAAATTAGACATCCCCACGAAAATTACAATTATGTAACACAAATTATAAAAAGTCACCATATGACATCCGTGCGAAGCCTGGACAGGCAGCTAGTTAAGTATAAATATATTCGTATGTTTAAGGTTCATTTCCGTGTATCTAAAAAGAAACATGATCTCACAATTGGTTTTACAATGAGCTATAGGTACTAACTAAGACTGTTTAGTTTACCTACTCAAGAAATAATAGATACTTACGACACGTACATTAATATCTAAATTTATTATTTGAATAGCAACATGTAGGTAGGTACTTACATCAATTTCGTGACATCGAATATTAATTATGAATTAATTGATGATTTAATTACTTACCTATATTTATATAATTATGTATATCTTATAATGTAGGTAGGTGAGGTGCGCCAAAGACCATAGACATACAGACGTGAATGTTTTTCCCCGTTCTATTAAACTCTCCAGGGTAAATCTATTGAACGTTAAAAAAATGCCCAGTTTATCTATGACCGAAGGTTATTTTCAACCGACTTCAAAATAGAAGGGGGTTCGAGGATTCGACTGTATGTATTTTTTGTGTTTGTTGCTCGATTACACGAAGACGGCGGGACCGATTTGAAAAAATTTTTTTGGGATTGTAAAGGTATACTTCCAAGTTTGTCCCATTGTCATCAGTTAAGGATCTGATGATGGGATCCTGGAGAAATTGAGGGAACTCTTCAAATAATTAAGGCACACCTATAGTTATTTAGATATATTTCATAGTAATTCTTGCATTTACTCTCAAAAAGTACCAATTGGTAAAGTTGAACTGATGATGAAGACCACAGATGACCAGCAGAACTATCCAATATTACACGGTTTGCGATTTAATTACTTTATTATAATATTGAGTAGCACTTTATGCTCGTCATATTACTATTACACCAGCTGATCATGTGAACTTCTCAACAATTAACGACCCTGCATCGGGAAACGCAATATTTTGTAAAAGGATTTGAACACTTGATGTTAGTCTATTGTAACTTAGATGTATTAGAAACAACCCCACTGAAAAAAACATTTACCAGGTCAAAAATAAATACAAGGCAACTAAAACGGTAGAATAATATAATAAAAAAAATAACATTTAGAAGTTGGTGCTAAATAAAACATAAAAAATACTATTTCATGGCACCAACTTGTTACAACATGTTTATTTGTTATTCTATGTTATTTTTTTTATTAGTTGCCTTGTATTTAAGAGTTGCTGTCGTTTGGGACACAACATGTTAGGACACAGTGTCCGAACAGATACCTTTTAATTTTAATATTTTTTAGTGTCGATTCGGACACTATCAACAACTATGTGGACGTCTCTGTAAGTTTCACACGTCTACAAAACAGTTACCATTACCACCATATTAACTACCACTACTAAACACTACCTTTAGTCTGGGATCATTTAGGTAAAAATGGAGTCTGGGAAACCAAAATTCGGTTTTTTCCCAGAATGAGTATTTTAGAGTGCATGCATTTGTTTTATTTGAATTACTCGGATTTTAATTGATATTTATGTTATTTCTTTATTTGCAACTTATTTTTAATGAAATAAAAGGTTTTTTTTTAATTTTTTGATAACCCCACACTAAAACTCTACTCTTGAACACAATTGTTCAAGAGTAGCGAGTAGAGTACCAAAATTTTACTCTTATTTTCTCTATATCTCGGAAACAAGACTTGTACTTGATTGGAGACAAAATCAGGCTTATAGTCGTGTTTATCTTCATGCACGATAGAGTTGTTACTTGCTGTCACGAGTACTGCTTTGCATGTATTTCTTTTCCCACTAAGCCATTTGGTAGAATTATCTTTGTTTATTCGTCTCTTATTGTACCTACAGCCTGCACGTAAAAGTACCGGTTTTCCGCGCTTTGAAGTAACTATTTCAGTGTGTCCTAATATATTGTGTCCCAAACGACAGCAACTCGTATTTAATTTTGAAGTCGATAATATTAATGTAGTGCCGTACAAATGTTTTCTTAGTACATACTTGCTATTGAGAGTGTCTAGAGCAATTAATTATGAAACATTTCATATTTTAACACGCTTTTATTAGCTTGGTATGTATATAAGTAAGTAACGGAATCTTTGAAGGTGATTTTCACCCACTTCAGAACATCGGATTGAATTGAAACTTCGCACACTTGTGACAATACAATCCGACAAAAAGGGTATTTTTGTCAGATTTGGAAATTCATCCCCTAAGGGGGTAAGATAGTGGTTGTAAGTTTGTATTAAACTCCGTCAGTTTTGAAGTTATGTGAAATTTCATATTTGGCTTAGTTGTTTGAAATAAAGAAAATGTATTTCGGCGTTTTTGAATAACCAAGCTCTAAGGGCATAAAATAGGGGTTGCGAGTTTTTATATTATCAGCACCTTACCTACATATACAGTTTATAAACAAAGAAATATTGGCAATTTTAAAAGGGTGGCCGCTAGATTTTATTGCCTCGTTATTTTCTCGGGCTTTACTTATTGTTTTCGAACAGGCATTACATGTACATGTAGAATCGACTTTTCACAAGTGTAATACTTTGCTTCCTAAGTGAATAAAGATTTTTTATTATTATTATTATAAAAAACTCCGTTAGTTTTAAAGTTGGGTCAAAAATTTCTTTGTTTTCTATTTAAAATTGTTACAATACTCGTATTGCATACCCGTTGACGAGAAACTGGACGACAAATCTGATCAAATATTCAATCCAATGTTTGATAAAATCTCAATTTGGTGGATCAAAAAGGCTTTTGGTTTTGATTAAATTCACAAATTGCGCGATTTGCAAATAAAACCTTTGATTTCTTCAATCGAGCTTTATTTAGCGGAATCCCTGCGATGTTTTGGTAAAAGCAATTCATTAAAATATAAATCCCGTTGTATACAAAGACCATACGAATCAATGGAGATCATTTGACGAAAATAAACACAGTGGGTGTAGCACGTGTGACGTATAATGTGAAGAGTTAGGTAGGTACATTGTTGTTATGATTTCCGCTTGTTGTATATTTCTAATTACAGACTCTTCCGGGAAAGGTTTCTTTGAAAAATATATTCCGTGGTGTCGCTTTTATTTGCTACTAGCTTTCGTGGATGTTGGTTACCGCAATAAAAACTATCCTATGTCCTTCCCCGGGACTCAAACTATCTCCATACTAAATTTAATCTAAATCGGTGTAGCTGTTTGAGCGTGAAAGCGTAACAGACAGTTACTTTCACATTTATAATATTATAGTATGGATTAGCGTCATACTAATATTATAAAGAGGAACATTTAATAATTTCGAAGGAATTTGATATGATACCTACCTTCGCCGATTGAAGCTTAGGGAAGGAGAAAGAAGACATTTTTATCATGGTTTTTTTTTCAAACTTCTTAGTATATAACCTTTTCATTAGAAATTAAAAAAAACTCCTTATTATTGAGCTTTCTGTCGGTGCAGTAAATTTTAAGGTTGCACTGGGCCCCCTACTCGCGCAGTGGCTTCTTATCTCACATTGTGCCCATCAGCAGCGCCCAGCTTGCTTAATAGATCGAAAGTTTGCACTGCGCTCGGTAGCACGCGGTTTACTAATGTTTGTCATAATTTAAAATGCCATAATTTCACATGCCATACCGGTATTTGCCATAATTTCATTAGAAATAACGCTTCAGTTGCCATAATCGTGAAATGACATAAAATGACTTTCACTAATTCCATTGGTCATAATCGATCAAGTGTCATAATAATTTAAATCCATAAATGTATTTGCTATAATTTTCGTTTTCAATAATACCATTTTCCATAACTTTTATTTACCATAATATAAATAAGTTATGGAAAATGGTATTATTGAAAACGAAACCTCATATGGCGCCTACTTACTAAACTCGACGGAGCCCCGCTTCGCGGGGCTCCTACTTTTGGGTGGTTTAAAAAAAAAACCTAACACGAAGACTAAGGCGGGAGCTCCGCTTCGCTTCGCTCCCGCCTTAGTCTTCTAACCTAACCTATCCGAGTCGGATTGCTCTGAGTCGGGGTGTTAAAGATAATTAATTTCGACCTAACAATATTATGTATTATTTTCATAATTATATCAAATTTTGATTATGTCAAGAGTCGATTATGAGACGTGTTACTTATGGAAACTAATTATTATGATATATGTTGCTATGGAAAGTCATTTTATGGCAAATAAAAGTTATTACTGTTGAGTTGTTAAGGCAAACGTTATTAGTATAAATGATAATAGTGCAAGTAAATATTATGATCGGGGACGATTATGGCAAACAATATTAGTGCAAATTAATTTATGGCAAACGAGAGAATACCGTAGCACGCATAGTGACTTAACAAGTTCGGGTTGCGTCCAGCACAGTGACTTTTAAATCGTTGCTGCGGCCACCAATTTACGTAGAGGATTCTAAATACATACTGTGCTTCTCTTCGCTCGCTGAGACTTAAGATCCTGCTGCGGCATCCAGCTCGTTCGTTTGCGTAAAAGTTCACACTGTGCTCGTCAACTTGCTCTATGAATTCTACCTACGCGCTACGCCCCTCTGCTTGGAAAGTGACTATTAAGATCACGCTGCGGTCCAGCTCGTTCGATTTTGGATAATTTCGTGTTGCGCTCGCTAGCTAGCTAGTAACTTCTAAAATCGCGTTGCATCTCTTTGCTTGTGGCTTTTAAGATTGACCCAGGGCACTAACTTGTGCAGTAACTTTTAAATTCGCGATAAGCCCTCTGCGCGGTGAGTTTGGCTCTCAAATCCAGTTCATAAGAAGAATGTACCTAATTTAATTTAGGCATACGAGGACGACCTGGTCGCATTAATTGTGTCACTGCTTCTAGTAAGTAACTCAAAATACAACCCTGGGTAGTGTCCCCTTCTTATCAAATAATCATTGGTTTTGGTTTAATGAAATAAAGATATTTATTTACGAATTTTCGATATGGTCACGTGTCCTGACGCAAATTTTACATTTTTTACCTATCCCAAAAAGTGCACAACACCGTTAAAGAAGTTTTCACTTCAAAAAATTACCTTCGAGGCAAAATTGACGCAGACGAAGGTCAACTAGATTATTGTAAATATTCTGACAACTCAAGCATGAGCCCAAAGCCCGAAACAGTTTAAAGTTAGGCAATAAACAAACAATTGAACAACATAAACTAACTTATTTAGAGAGCAATACAACTCGGCAATTTTGTTGGTAGATTAAGAATTTAGATGTAAATAGGTACCTGAAGATTTATGAAATGTACCTAAGTACAATAATATCTTCATATTAAGTTTATTATTGTGTGTTTTTAGTACCTAATTATTATAATACTGATTAGATTGTCTGAAACCCAACTTTGTATCGTCCAACCGACACGATATTGATTAACTGCATCAGCATGTGTTAATCAACAGAATCGGCGTACCCAGGGGAAGATTTAGGGGTTAAACATCCCTCCCCCGAAATAGCAAAAAAAGTACAAAGGTACTCAGTTTGGCCGGGGTTTAGTCAATAAACCACCCCCGAAAAATCATAATAGTCATCATAACAGGCTGATAGCGTAGCTCAAACCACCACTGAACGCATGAGTTTGAAATTTATCACACAGATAGGTATTATGACGAAGGCATCCGCTACGAAGGGATTTTTAAAAATTCAACCCTTAAACGGGTGAAACGAGGATTTCAAGTTTTATTTAAAATCAAATTTGACACGCGGTAGAAAGATCGTTAAACTATAGAAAGTTATATAGGTAAGTAGGTACATGGGTGTACCCAGTGGGGGGGATTTGGGGATTAAAACCCCCTCCTCGGAAATTAAAAAAAAGGTACACGGTAGGTAAACATTTTGCCGGTGTTTAGTCAATTGTAGCACCTAAAACTCCCCCCAAAATTATAAAACCCCCCCGAAATATGATTCTGGGTACGGCCATGAATAGGTACGTGAATCTATGACGAATTCGGCCGTTAACACCGTCACACACGTAGATATAATATTATACTGATATACCGTACTATAGTAGGTATATATTATAGCAAGCTACCACACACGGAGACGATGTTATAATATTTAATTTGCCTTCATAATATATATATTACTGCCTCTGTGGCGCGGTGGGAGTGTATCCGACTGCTACGCAAGAGGTCGTGGGTTCGATCCCCACCCAGGATAAAACTTTGTGTGACGAGCACGATGGTTTGTTCTGTGTCTGGGTGTTATTTATCTATAATATGTATGTATTTAGAAATATATAAGTATGTTTATCAGTTATCTGGTTTCCGTAGTACGAGCTCTGCTTAGTTTGGGATCAGGATAGCGTTGTGTGAATTGTCCCAAGATATTATTTCATTGATGGTCGTCCTATATAAATATGCAATAATATGAATCACGGTATAGGTTGGTGACGTCATAGAAATATATATTATAGCTGCGTGTGCGGTCACTCGAAAATTTGTATAGGAAATATATCGTAATATGTCTTACTATGATTCATAATAATATATAGGGTAATTTGTAATATACTAATAACTTCCCGCTCGTAGCTTCTTTACATAACACTAAATAACTTTGTAATATCAGTTTTGGAAAATATTAAATATATTAACCCTTGTTTTTGGAGTTAAGGCCTTAACTACCTACAGACTATTTCACTGGAGTAAAATCATTGTTTATTGTGAGGTTTAGGCCCTAAACCTTACAAAGAAACATCGATTTTACTCCGGAGTCTCTCACATGTATGGTAAATGGTTGTGTGACTTAATAGGTAGTAGGTAGAGAAGGGTTCATTTGCAATTCTTTTTCAAAAATTATATTACGATGTGATTTGGTGTAATGTAAAGAAGCCAAAAGCGTGTAGTGAAATAAAAGCTTAGATTAGGATTAGAGGACTATAATTACAGGAAAGTGGTTGAAAACTTAAACTTCTTAAAATTAAGATGAACTTAGGAGGTAATTGATATGCAGCGTCGGTGCGACGCGATGCCACTTCGGTAGGCAAAGCTGCAGCGTCGGTGCGTTGAGATGCAATGTCGGTGGGTAAGATGCAGCGTGGGTGCGTCGAGATGCAACGTCAGTAGGTAAATGGGGTGTCGGTGCGTACGAGATGCAACGCCGGTAGGTAGGCGTCGGTGCGTATAAGATGCACCGTAGGTAGGTAGAGATGTGGCGTCAGTGCGTATGAGATGCAACGACTGCAACGACGATAGGTCGGCTGCAGCGTCGGTGCGTATGAGATGCAATGACGATAGGTAGGCTGCAGCGTCACTGCGTATAAGATGCACCGTCGGTAGGTAGAGATGCGGCGTCAGTGCGTATGAGATGCAACGACTGCAACGACGATAGGTCGGCTGCAGCGTCGGTGCGTATGAGATGCAATGACGATAGGTAGGCTGCAGCATCACTGCGTACGAGATGCAACGCCGGTAGGTGGAGCTGCTCTTCTGTTGTTCGCTATTCGAGAACTTTCGCTTCACTCTTTACTCTCGGAGAACTGCCACTTCACTCCTTACTCTCGGAGAACTCGTCGCTTTATTCCTTACCCTCGGAGAACTGCCGCTTCACCGCTTTTTCTTCAGATTTTTCCTCAGTAAGAAATCTCTCTAGAAGCATTCAACATTTTAAAGCTTAACCTAACTTAAATTTAGGATTTACCTAAGCAAATTACACACAGCTAGTTTGGAATAACAGTCGAAATTTTTTATAAAAATACAAAAAACTCTTGCCTTACCTATTGTCATAGAAACCATAAAAATATTTCTGTTGAAATAACAGTTATGATTTATCAACAAATAATTGTTTACAATGTTAAATAAATATTAAAGAGATATTAGAGAAGATATATTAATGTTAAAATAGCGAAATACATAACAAATGGAATATATACATATGAGGTATTTATTAATACTACAAGGATATACATAAGAGGTAAGAATTATCACTACAAGCGGGAGGTTATTAGTATATTAAAAATCACCTGTATATTATAGCTACGTCTGTGACGGGCTTCAGGCAAAATGTCTCGATCTAAATCGATAATATAGTAATACTGTTACAGTGGAAAGTGTTAGGAAGATATAGGTACTTCATAGACATGCCAATCGAAGTTAATAAATAGATAAAAAAATAAAGAAATTAGATTTAAAATCCAGTGTGATTTAATAGAGTTATGAAACCAATGCACTATAAACGTCATACGCTCTAGATTTTCGTACCTATAATTTATTTTAAGTGATTCGTTCTTCTCAAGGACAGCGCAGCTCGGCTTCGGCTACTGACGCAATTTACACGTTGAATTTCAGTGCAACGTACTTATAAACTGGTATAAACATTGTAAATACAATGTAATGTATTTGTGTACGTAGGTATGTTATGCAGTATATTGTCTGCAGAATATATTAATAACTATGCAACAAGTTTTACTTGTTAGTATTCTATGGACCTACCTATCTTATTAATATTAACAAGCTAGACGGTTTACCAAAAACTGATATTAGCAATTTTTTGCTCTGATTTTAGGTTTTGAATTGAATAGGTACCTACATAGATACATAAATAGACTGCTCACGAGCAGAAGTTAGGGTACTCGACCACGACAAACAACTGCCAGTTTTTGCCGTATACCTAGTCGAATTGTAGTATTGAATTTATTTATTTTTAAGACACCAACACATACCTACACTTCGGTTAAAGACTTATAGCCTATAGCCTAAACCAGACGATTTTGATAATTTTGTGTTTCAAATTATACCTATTAATCAAGCTAGTTCAGAATGTCAAGCAAAGCAAAGACTAAATAAAGGTGTATAGGTACATTTTTGAAATGTACTTTAGGTATGTATTAAAACTATCTTGTGTTAAAAAAAAACTGTGTAGGGGAAGGTACAAAATGATGCCTCGAGGTAAAACGATACCAGACTATTTTATTGGCTTAATAACGCCATCTAGGATATTTTAAATGAATTTCGGGTTCCTGCGGCCAAGCCGCGCAATCTCTGTCAGTGTTATGGCAGTGAGAGGATTTTTATGACAATATATTTAGAATTACTGTGTACAATCTAAGGTAAGCTGTTATTTGACAATATGTTGCATTAGTCTACGTATCGTACATATTATGTGACAGGTGTGTTTGTATCAGTTTCTATTACCAATTAGCAATATAATTAACCGTCTTTCATTACAGTTTTCTAAATGAATAGGTTATGTGTAGAAGCTTTTCGTTATTAAGGCATTTGGGGCTAACCGATTCCAATACAGGGTGGACAAAATGATCCCAGAATCATTTTACACCTGCTTAGCTACATTCAATAGTGTTTAGTTAACTTTTTATAAATGTTTTTGATAGTATTTTTTTTTGTATGAAATATTTTAAAGACAATTACAGAGAAAAGAAAAAACGTTCACGCTGTACGGGCGCGACAGTGTTGGGGAGTTTAAAAAAAGGCTAAAGCTTGTACAACATATTAAAGATAATGAAGAGACTATGCACGGCTTTACAGTTGATGACGTCCTGAAGTTTTAAGGTAGCTGAAAGCAATAACATTAAATATCCGTTTTCGTAAAGCTGCTAATCACTGGCAAAGGGGGTTTCGACAAAAACATCCAGATATTTCTCAACATGACCCGGAATCAACCTCAGCTATTCGAGCTTTTAATAATCAAATTGTTGACAAATTTTACATAAAGATCATGAGAAATGACCATTTTAATGTTGAAGTAATTTTTATCGGCATTTCTTGCTAATTACTTTACAAATACAATAAATGCATTTTTAAAAATTTGAAATCCAGACTCAGGAATCGAACCCGAGACTTCCGTAGCCAAACCGGGGCCAGAAGCGAACCACCTATCTGGACTATGTTACTAGATCTCAAATTTTTCTACCTCTTGATGCTCGCGAAATTGGGCCCTCGCAGCGCCATCTAGTCGGTAGTTAAAGAACTATCACGGCTTTTGTTATTGCTTCTAACGAAGACAGAGAGCATTTTTAACAAATTATGATGTCGCAGGCCGCATATTTCGGTGCCATGAAATAGTAGTCTTTATGTTTTATTCGGCACCAACTTCAAAATGTTTAATTTGTTTTTGTTATTCTAGGTATATTATTTTTTGCTTTTTAGTTGCCTTGTATTTATTTTTGAAGTCGGTAATATTTTTTTGTAAAAAAGTTTTTTATTTCTCACTTTTTAGTGGGTTGGTTTGTAATTTACTTGTGTTTATTTTAGTTGCCTTGTATATTTTTGAAGTCGGTAATATTTTTCTTTTACTTAAAACATCATTGGCCTATGGTACCTATTTTTGGTAGGTACCTATCCCTTATAACGAAAATTTACACAGATGGAGGAGTATGAAATTCAGAACAGTTAAAGTTTTTATAAAGAAGGAGTACAGAAAACGAATATTTTAAAATACTATACTTTAGAACACACACTACCGCACCGCGTGTATGACACGCTCTGCCAAAGTCAAACAGAATTGACTTGACGTATTAAGTTTCGTTTTAAAATAGAAAGAAAAAAATATACACAAGAAGTATCTGCATATACCTACAGCCAACAAGTCCATTGACGTAGAGACCAGAACAGCGCCATCCCATTCCATTAAAAAGTAAATATTGACTGCAAAGCGTGAAAGAAAAAAACTTCAGAGGTGTCAAGGGACATCCGGATGGAACGAAGTTCCTTTCGATTAATTAGTGAAGGAATTGTAATAAAATTTTATTTACGCGATTAAATTGTCCGAACGGCTTATGTAACATGCGCTTCGTACAACTGGCTTGCTTTCTATGAGAGAGAGAGAGAGAGAGAGAGAGAGAGAGAGAGAGAGAGAGAGAGAGAGAGAGAGAGAGAGAGAACACGCGCACACCGCACTGCTTACAACTATAGCAAAAAGTGTCGTTACAACTTTTAGTCTTAATTTAAACACACTGGTCACGAGCCGGCGAAAGTGTCGTTACAACTTGTGGTCTTAATTTTTTCCTTCTAGCCCTCTTTCGCAACGCGCGATAAGGAACTTCGTTCCATAAACTCGTGCGGCCTTTGACAGGTATTGTCCACAAAGTAGCGTTGTCTCTTTCTAGAGAGTGGTCAAGTTTGTGAAGTTGTGGCACTGTGGCGCAGTCCTGGTCTCTACGTCAATGAATAAGTTTAATGGGGATGTTGACAGTCAAGTCAAATCAGTCTCTTTTTATGAAATAAAATTGTGAAAAAGCACTTATTTTTAAAGCATTTTAAGACCTATTATTGCTTAATTTGTATAATTTTTTTTGTAGTCAACTACCCAATTTAGACTAGGCGACCCCTACTATATTTAAATAAGTACTTTTCTGCAGAACATAGAAAAGTAAGAAAAGGGTATGCAGACCCAAGAAGTAGAAGAAGAAGGGCGTAGCTTGCCTTAGACGGGCCTCATATCAACATTTGTAAGATGAACCAGTACCGGCCTTAGGGTGGGGCTACAGGGCAGGTGGCAACACCCAGACTAAACAGACTCATTTGCTATTTACGTACGAAGGACCCAAAGTTGGTTAAAATCCGGCGTTAAACCGTTTCGAGGGAGGGGGAAAGTGGTCCCCTGGACGCGTACTACGGTAGGCAACTCGAAGGTGCGTTAATGAATGATTCGTCCAGGGCGCCAGACAAGCTATGGCCGGCCCTGGAATTAGCATTACTCTCTACTTTCTCATTATCGTTCTCTCGTTCAGTAAAGTGGTGGCAATGCTGCCAGCCTTCTGGCTTCTAGGAACGTTACCACTTGACGCCGATGGGGAATTCTTTGACGGTTTTGTATCCTCCTTCTTAGGGTTCCGTAGCCGAAGTCAAACTGAGCCCACGTATGCAACGTATGCAACGTATGTATGAAAACAGTTGATTCAGAAACATACTTATCATACGCAACGCTATCACAGATCACACGCGTTCTACGCTGATTATTATATAAATTCAAGAGTCTAGATGTCATTTTGCGTTGCATACGGCTCGGGCTCAGTTTGTCCTCGTCTTAATGACATCTAGACTCTTGAATTTGTATGAAAAAAGTTGAATCAGAAACATACTATCGTACGTAACGCAATCACACGCGCCCCACTCTGATTCAACTGTTTTCATATAAATTCAAGAGTCTAGATGTCATTTTGCGTTGCATACGTTGCATACGTGGGCGCAGTTTGTCCTTGTCTTAATGACATCTAGACTCTTGAATTTATATGAAAAAAGTTGAATCAGAAACATACTATCGTACGTAACGCTATCACACGCGCCCCACTCTGATTCAACTGTTTTCATATAAATTCAAGAGTCTAGATGTCATTTTGCGTTGCATACGTTGCATACGTGGGCGCAGTTTGTCCTTGTCTTAATGACATCTAGACTCTTGAATTTATATGAAAAAAGTTGAATCAGAAACATACTATCGTACGTAACGCTATCACACGCGCCCCACTCTGATTCAACTGTTTTCATATAAATTCAAGAGTCTAGATGTCATTTTGCGTTGCATACGTGGGCGCAGTTTGTCCTTGTCTTAATGACATCTAGACTCTTGAATTTATATGAAAAAAGTTGAATCAGAAACATACTATCGTACGTAACGCTATCACACGCGCCCCACTCTGATTCAACTGTTTTCATATAAATTCAAGAGTCTAGATGTCATTTTGCGTTGCATACGTTGCATACGTGGGCGCAGTTTGTCCTTGTCTTAATGACATCTAGACTCTTGAATTTATATGAAAAAAGTTGAATCAGAAACATACTATCGTACGTAACGCTATCACACGCGCCCCACTCTGATTCAACTATTTTCATATAAATTCAAGAGTCTAGATGGCATTTTGCGTTGCATACGTTGCATACGTGGGCGCAGTTTGTCCTTGTCTTAATGACATCTAGACTCTTGAATTTATATGAAAATAGTTGAATCAGAAACATACGCAACGCTATCACACGCGTCCCACGCCACGTTAGAAATATAATCCAGATCGGCGTGGGAAGGTGGAGGGGATATCATTCGCCATATCACGCGTAAGACCAGGGTCCTTATTCACGATCTTTATTTCATTGTTGTGACAAGCCCGTGTGAACTGGCGCATGCGCGGTGTGCTCAAAGATGTCCGCCGCGCATGCGCGTTGATGCATTTCTAAGTGCACCTTTCTATTTACTATTACGACCAAGATCTTGACAGATCGCACGGGCTTGCCGTGGACAGGGAATAAAAGAATGTTAATGGACCCAGCACTAGACCAACACTACAGCATCAGAAGAAATGACAAATGAGTCTGACGTCAATATGCGTTGTCACCAACTCTCCCACGTTGCATAGTAGGTAATACGTGCTTACGTGGCTGAGTTTGTCCTTATCTTTAAAGTCGAGCGTTTCTTCTGCACTTTCTATATTTTGTGGTATATCAGAGAAAGCATTTAGTTAAAAAAAAATGTGTGGCACTCGGGGACTGCCGCGGTAAAGCTATTGCATAGCATTTGATCAACTTACGTAATTATAATTATTTATTTATTTTTAATTTATGCAGTATGTGTCAACTGTTCTATCCCGTTATATTAGTATGAAGCAAGTACCTACCCATACCCACATAAGTACCTATCTAAGTTAAAAGTAACTGTTATATATATATGTATATTATTGTTAGTAAGTTTAACTGTAAACATATGTGATGTGTAATAACCAGTTTGTGAACCTTTTCATAAAAAAAAAAAAAAAAAAAAAAAAAAAAGTAAATTTTAAATTAAGACCTAAGCCTAAGCTCAGGCACTCATCCATTTTATATTTTTACCATCTGACCCGCGCAACTTTGTTTGCGTAAATTTTCCCCGTTTTTGCAACATTTTTCATTACTGCTCCGCTCCTATTAGCCGTAGCAATGTTATATAGCTTAAAAGTCTTCCTCGATAAATGGGCTATCCAACAGTAAAATAATTTTTCAATTTGGACCAGTACTTCCTAAGATTATCGCGTTCAAACAAACAAACAAACTCATCAGCTTTATAATATTAGTATAGATTTGTATGAAACCTACCTTCTATACCTACCTACTCTCGGTGGTTTGTGTATCTTCTGAATAGCTATTCTGAAAATTTTCTAACTTTCTCATGACAATGCTCAGAATACCTATGCAGTTAAAAAATGTCAACATAAGAAACTCTGAAAGATATAAACATAAGTATCTACGTTATAAAAACATCGAGTAGGTAGGTACCTACCCTACTTACACCTATTGTATACAAATTTACATCCGAGTAAAAACTAGGCAAGTATAAGAAAACGTGATAAACGTCATATAATAATAGTAGTTACATAACTATATACCTACTCACTTGTACATAAGTAGGCTGTCGCTACTATCGTGTGTAAAAAAATACGTAGTTTTACAACCACTTGTAGTACACCCATATATCATTCAACTAAATATATAAACTATGTCTACAATTTTACGTAGTAGGTATACATACACCGTTCTCTAATCTGTACCGAACGTCCGATACTATACAGATAGGTATTACGTGATAAAATATTGAAGGCGTCAAATATATCACGCAGCCATTAGGTGGGTAAATGGAAGGTTCATTGAACCGCTGTGTGTGACGATGCGCCATCACATTATAGGCTGTGGGGCAGGTCGCGGTCGGGAAACACTCAACAATGCCACGTGACAACCCAAGGTCTCTGAACTTGATACACAATATGCCGTTGAATACACGAATTGGTGCTCCTTCATACTATTGAACATTAGAGACACTATTTAAGTTTAATAATGGAATGTCACTTAATTGAAAAGCAGTACTACTAGCTCCAGTCTAATTGCCTCGCAAGCATCCAGTCCTCAAGATAGGTTGCGGTCACCTAAGAAATCGGACTTAACCTGAAGAATGTTAAGATATGTGAAAACAAAATTAGAACAAACAATGTATGCGTCTTTTTGCACATCAACATCATTGAGACTAGATTTTAAATTAACTACAATTGAATTGATTGATGAAAGGCACACGCTTATGCGCAGATACTTTAGAACACAATGCTTTACGGCAACGTTTTCAATTCTAGTTACCTTAATAACAAGATATATTTTTGTATCAAGTTTTTTTTAATCCTTGGCCTTAATATTAATATTAATTAAGTAGATATGTACGTCAGGATACATATCTACTTAATTTTTTAGGGTTCCAAAATGTCAAAACGGAACCCTTATAGTTTCGCCATGTCCGTCCGTCCGCACCTTTGCTCAGAGACTGTTAGTGCTAGGAGGCTGTAATTTTGCATGGATGCACATGTTACTTACGCCGACAAAGTGAGAGAATAAAATCTTGAAAAAAGATCCTATAAGTTTACTTATAGGATCTTTTTTCAAGATTTTATTCTCTATGCGAGGTGTGATTTTTTTTTCTTACCCTTTTTTTTTTTAATATTATTATGTAGATATAACGTTGTAAGTATGAATCAAAAACAACAGAAAACCCACTTCTTGAGCCACATTATTCGGATGGAAGGGGGGGGGGGACGGACGGACTACGGAACCCTATATTGTGCGTGGCCTGACATGCACTTACCCGGTTTTAATTTTTTAGTTAAAGCATTGCTTGTAACATTAGTCTTTCTTTGCTCAATTAGGGTTTTGGGCATGCTCACTGTACCCACAATGGTGGAACCGCGTTTGGAACTTACATATTTAAATTTGTATTCCTATTAACCAAGTTCAACCCACATAAATAAATAGAAAGGACAGCAAAATTTAATGATGATTATGCAGTCTACGTTGAACAGCAAAAACGATTTTAATTAATCGATCAACATTATTCAAAGTAATGAGTACTAATGAGTTGTTCGACATTGCTGCTAAAATATTTTCAAGGAACAATAAGTTAGGTACTAAGTATTTAAATAGCTATATACCTAAACCTTAAATAGCCCTACATCGTTTTGAGGCCAAGTTCTGAATACAATGGCTTTAGAATTCAATAAAATACCAAGTACCACAATAAAAAATAACAAAAATAACTGACTAATAAGGGGCCGAATCCACAGGCGATAGATTCGTGGCAATATTATCGTCGTGCCACCTATTTCTATACATTCTCTTAGAACGTGTCTCCACTCTCCACACGGCAATGTTGTTGCCGCGTAGCGACGAGTGGCTGAGTGCGAGAGAAACGTCACGGTATCGCCGCGGAACACGGGTGTGCGCTTTCAAACGCAGCATAATCTGTTTACGAGTCGTGACGATACGCTGGCGGAATAATCGCTCATTCGTGGAGACTACCCGACGGCGACGATAGAAGTGCGGAATCGTCGCGATTCTCTCACCCTTGGAGACGGGCCCTTGCTTTCTAAAATATAGGTACCTATCTAGTGTTTACGTAATATAGCAAGAATCAGAAATTCCTACCTATTTACGAGTATAATCACACTAATATTATAGAGGTGAAAGTTTGTGAGTATGTGAGTGTGTATGTTTGTTACTTTAGCGATTTTAATAAAATTTGGTATGGAGTTAGCTGACACCCTGGATTAACACATATGCTAATATACCGCGGGTAACACCGCGGGGCACAGCTAGTAATATTATAAGTAAGAAAGTTTGTTAGTTTGGATGTTTGTTACATAATAAAGTAGAAAACTAATGATCGGATTTAAGCAGGATTACTATAAATATACAGTAAATTTTTATTGTGTTAATCAATAGGTATCCATAAGCCGCGGGCAAAAGGTAAGCAACTTTCTGTATGTCTGTTTGATTTTTGTGGCTCAGCTCCTAAGCAATTAAAATCAGTTTATATAAAAATAATAATATATTTCCAGAAGGTAGGTGGTAGTTCGTTTCGGCTTCTAATCACAGTAACTGACCCCCCGCCAATGCGAAGCTACGACAAGCTATTTTGATTTTAGGATCAATACCTATCAGCTGTCTTATCCTGTTACTGTACAGTACCTACCCACTTATCTAACTTTAGGGAACGGGCCTGAGGGCCCGTTCTTCTAAAGTTAGGCATTCGCTCGCCCTAACACTATCCCACTACGTATGCACTTACGTGGTATCATTTACTAAGAAACTATCACGCTTTCTAGTTTGGGCTGTGATATAGTAATTTAAGTTTAGTCTTGATGTGTTTTAAAAAAAATGCGTCTAAAAAATTATTAATTGGTAAAAAAACTTCTTTCTTCTCTTTTTTTTTCTAAAGAAGACCCGCTGTACCCTACTAAGCCCTGTATCGCGGGGGACTTTACAAACATACAAGTCACGGACACAAATTACACCCAGGCTCAGAACAACACTTTGTGGATCACACAAAGTGGTGTCCCGTGTGGGAATCGAACCCACGACCTCTTGCATCTCAGTCAGACACACTCCCACCGCGCCACAGAGGCTTCGCACGGAGTTTTCTCCATTATCTGTAACCATAATAAGCATATTTTATACATATACACAAACCGAAAGAAATTATCTAACACATGGGGAAATCCGCATTAAATCCGTTAAGCAGTTTTTTTTAATTATTGCGAACATAGAGACAGACAAACGTGGCGAGTTATTTTTATGTGGTTCTCCGTTTTACCCGTATGTATGTTTGTTCGCGATTTTCTCGAAAGATCGTGATCCGATTTATATGGAGTTTTCGCTATTTGACAGCATATTTTTCTGGGGAGGTTTTAGTGTATAAAACGTTGTACTGGCTTATAAAACACCAGAGATATAGACTAAAACATAAGAATGAGTCATCGAAATTAGCATTCGGTGATGTTCTTGATATTTTTTTTTTCCTTTACGGCGGTTCATTTTTCTTAAAAAAGCTATCTAATTTGTATAGATTCGGTTGCATGTATTTTAAGGTTTATAATATCTTTTAGTACCTACCTACTATCTGTGGTTTTGTCTGAGGGCTTCGTGGATTTCTTATGCCTATCTATGTGTCATCAGGATGTATGCCTCGTCCATATACCTACATAATTACTTCACTGTTGTGTAATTAATTTGTTTTACTGTTCGGGTGTTATAGATTACCCTGAAAAGAAAATATTTATTTAGCCAATTGTAGTTAGTTTCGTTACCTTACCGATGTTATTACCTTCTGTTAAAATAATATATGGATATTCAGTTTGATTTCCGTGATTGAGGTTATTAGGGTTGGCACTTTTTTTTATTAAATATAATGATATACGTAGTTATTTTCATTTTAGGGTTCCGTACCTAAAAAGGTAAAAAGGAACCCTTATAAGATCACTCTCTTGTCCGTCTGTCCGTGTGTCACCACCGATTTTTTTAGGAACAGGTGGACCTAGCAAGTTGAAATTTATACCAGATACTGAGGTCTATAGTCTCTATTAGATTTATAAAATCAAGGCCCTGTCCAAGTCGACACGGTAAAAAGATATGGGCAAATTTAGATTTTCGCGAAAACTTGTACCTAACGGTGTACCATAATTATCAACTTTCACTTTTACTTTTTCGGAATTTTCTCTTGATTTGTGCTGTAACACCTTGCTTTTAACTAGGTTACTACTTCTAGTCTAATTACTACTAACTATTTGGACTAATTCTAGGTCAACCAGAAGTTCCCTATAGGTTTATAATATGTAATTAATAGAAATTGGTACAGAACCTTCCCTGTCCGGTTTTTCAATTTTGTAGCACTCTGTATAAGTGTAAATCTGAGCAAGGCTATGTCTATATACCTGATAGGTACCTTGGTATATCTAAGTAAAAAGCCACACTCTAAAAAAGTAAATTAGTGTGCATACTGTGCATAATTATATCAAATAAAATTAATTATACAGTCGGTAAACAACTATTGCAAAAGGCTACCAGACAGACTTTAATTCTGTCCAAATTGTTTGTGTGCATATTGATGTGGTGCAATGAGGCAATGAGACAATGACATCGTCCAAAAACAGGCGTCACTCGCTTCTCTGTGCCACGTCAGATGTCTATTTCTAGCTTCATACAGTTCCTAGACGTGCCTACCTCCTACTAGGTATAATACTATTCTAAAATTAAAATGCAACAGATAAAGCCAACCGGTTAGAATTTTAAAACCTAATGGACTTGAATATCCAGTAAATCTAAAACTAGAAATTTTGTACCTGCTGCCTTATTACTGTGTAAGTAAATAAAATACATTTTACAAATATAAGGTACGTAGGCATCTACCTACTTACCTGAGTAATATTGGTCTTACTATGAGTAGGTAGGTAGGTACTCTTGGTAGGTAGGTAATTCGTGGAGCTGGCTGATGTGTTCAATAAGTGCAGGGACTGTTTACCTACATTTTTAAGGTATTGCATAGCTTTTATCGCGGGCTTTGAGCGCGGCGACCCAATCAAGAAATTCTGTAACGAAAATAAAATCTAACACCCCTCACTCCGCCTACCATGTAGCTCGGCCGAGCGTTCGCTTAACGTATATGTATATGGTACGACTGTACGTAGCTCGCACGGATCGAGACGAGCTGCTCCGAAATGTAATGAAAAAAAAAACTGCATAAATAAAAAATAAATAGTTAAATAATTATAATTGCATAAGTTGATAAAAAATGCTATGCTTTGCTTTACCGCGGCAGTCCCCGCGTGCCACACATTTTTTTTTAAATTGTTGTATTATCACTAAAGCCTTGTATAACACCCAATTCACATTTTTAAAAGCGATGATCTACCTAAGAGACTGTGCATAATCTATAACAGGATACCTAACCAACCTAACCTACCTAATCTATCTTTCTTAAGATACGACTAAAAAAGTTTTATTACCTAATCTTCGGATACAAATTATAAAATAGTTTCTTACTTACATAAGAAGGTATTTGTCTAAAGGTTAAATTGGCATCAGGGTCATCAAGCTATCCGAAGAAGACATAACATGACTGTTATGTCTTCTTAAAAAAAAAAAAGCTTATTAAGCAGACTATCACCTAGGTAGGTTAACCTACCTTACTTGCACATAAGTTAATAAAAGCATTCAATAAAATGCTTTACATTTTACAACCCTCGAAACATCAAATAAAAAAAATAATAGGTTAGGTACAAGATAAATACATCTGCCATTAGGAAAACATTGGTATTGTAGGTAATTAACACTATAATTTTAAAAGATAATTATGTAAGTTTTTGTTATTATTGCGCTGTCTACGGAACTTGGTGAAAAAGTAGGTAGGTATATGTTTAATGCACATGCATCGAGATCTATGTTCGTTCATATATCTTCCGGTATAATACCTATTATTATGATTCTAAAACCTGATTAGTGATATGCAATCATTGTAAAGATTTGTCTTACTAGCTCCATCTTTTGATAAAAGAAGTAAAACAATAAGAGATCACGTTGTCCGAACGAGTTCTAGAAACTACGAGAATGAACGATACGGTTTTACATAGTAGTATTCACGTGGATACACAGATGGCGTGAATGACAGTTATTAAAAAACGTAGTCGGTAAACTCTATCTTGACTCTACATATTAAAAAGCATATAGGTAATTGATGTTTTAGCAGTATATATATCTCAAAAAGTAATTTAATTCATTGAATGAAATGTCAGGTGTGAAAAATAAATAAACACGATTGCTTACTGGATTATTAAAAAAAAAAATAGCGCCGTAAGAGTCCGTAAGACAGTTTTTCGTAGAGCACGACGCGTGTAGAGTCGCTTGCGCTTGTCCAACGTCGCATGCAAGTCGACCTAGCCAGGCCACTCTAGCTCACTCGTCATTTTGATGTAATATCGAGCGGTCGTGTTACTATAGGGCTCATTGTAGTTCGCGCGAAAGCCCTTAAACAGTGCCTTTTCAAATGTAGTCCTTTTGGTGTGAAACACGTCAAAGGATTATTTCTGAACTTCGAGAGGAAAATCGATGAAATCGTAAGTACATAATACATTTTATTTTATTTCTCAATTAGTCATTGAAAACACATTGCACAATTCCATAAACGTTTTCCACGATTTTCATGAAATAATGTGTTTCCAAGAAGTTTATTACACTTATATCGTTTCGCTTTTATGTTTAAATATTTGATCCAAAGGCTTTCTTTGTCAACTTTCTCTTCCTTGAAATTAAATTGTACTCACAACCTTTACTTATTAAGACTAATTATTATAAGTATACAGTTTAAATAAGAGAATTTAATCATTACGTCAAATTATGACCAAGTCTGCAGCTATATTATTCAGAACTTCACGTTTGCGTAGTAAATAGGGCGAGAGAATTGTGTTACAATGAAGAATAGATGTGGGGCATTTGACCCTAAATCAGTTTCTAAACTGAATAACTGCGAGCAATGTCCCTTGGACGTGCACGTGGTGGTTATATTTAGAACACGTTGCTAAGCGGACTCAATGTGATTAATTAACTAGTAAGTAACAAAATTGATGTAAAAATGAAACACTTATTTTTTTAAATGAAATATAAAACAGAAGTAACACAGTAATGTATACCCAATCTCTTGGGTATGGACTAGAAACATTTAGATATATAATAATGATTGCAAAACATATCAATAAATCTTTTATATTTGTGTAAGTAGAATGTAAAAAAACTTCATCGATGAGATTGTTATTTAGGACAAATAAACCGACCCGGTTTGATTCTCAAACAATGAATAAGTACTGTTAGTATAGTATGACTAAAAGATTATCTATAGTGTTATGGGAATGTAGGTATAATAATATGTTTCATTTATCGTTCAATGTAAATATTCCAAGAAAATTAATAGTACATTCCCTAAGGTTTTACATAGTAGCGCTTTGTAAGAAAAGCTCTCGGGAAATTTGAAGTTAAGCTTCAGGAAACTTCGTTTTCATTGAATTAGAGTAGGCCTACTCTAATTCAATGAAAACGAAGTTTCGATCAAGAATGAGGTGATAAAATAAGGAGCCAGGAACATCTATTTAATCCACTTGTTCCAGAAAATTGTCCATGGGTTCGAACTTCTTGAGGTTATGCAAAAAATATTTAGAATAGTTTCCGTAAGCTTAAGAAATTTAAGTAAACACAAATTTATGAATTTCGTTTTAAAGAAAGAGAGTAGGCCTGCTGGCAACATTGCGGTTATTAAAATTCCTAACTACTTTGTTCAAATACAAGCTGAGAACCGACTTCTTACCTTGAAATATACGAATTGTTTGTTAAAAATCAGTAGCGAGTGTGAAGACGCGGTGAATAGCATAGATTACAAAGTTTAAAAAAAAACATGTCTGAATCAGGTATTGTTGCGAACTGATAAGACTGATCGATAACTGTAATAAGGTCATATATTAAATTGTACCTATAATCTTGCTACATTCCATAGACATGTGGAAAAAACGTATGTTTTATAGATAAGAGTTTACGTTTGTTAGGAGAGCAGTGTTCTAATAAAACGAATCGCGATAACTTCCTATTAAAATGACGCAACATAGACCATTTATTTTATCAAAACTCTTACTTTAACTTAAAGTCAATATAACTGCTGTAGGGAAGGTTAAGACAAGTAGACTGTGGTTATACGGTTTTACAAATTATCGGAAAATTGATGACTCTATATACTTTATTTTTTTTAAATAAGCTTCGACAAGTGCTTTACTTAGGCTACAATTTGAAATGCCATTGGAATCTAGACAATATTTTATTATTATTATTAAAGTATGATAATATGCCTAGATGTCTTAGGATAATAACAAAATGTCTTCTTGTCTTCTTAACCCGGCATTTCAAATTGTATCCTAACTAAAGCACTAGTCGAAACTATTTTTTTTTTAAATGAAGTTTGACAGATTTAATCATTATGTGAATGTTAAAGTCTTGTGTTAAAGTGGCTATTTTTTTTAATACTTACTGAGCGAGCACTCTGCAAAGAGAATATAACACGCGCTCTATTTAGACAATAAAGCGACGGTAGCCTAATGGCTAAGACTTCGGTCTCGCAATTGTGAGGTCGAATATACTACCGACGTGAGCCTACTCCTAACACAAGCCATAGAGCTCAGCTGGAGGGGTTAACAGGATTGCTAGTAATGTGGGACGACAATCCAACATTGCTAGTTATCTAAAGACTATATTCTACAGTCAGCTTCGATATAACAGAAAAAAATTATTGTTGGTGATTACATTATTTTATATTGCTTAACAATATACTTACATCTGATATTTTCACATTTACCTACTCAAACCTGGCTACTGAATATACCTAAGTAGTAAGAGTTATATATGATTTGGTTTGATGCACTATAATATAGCATATAATAGCATGACAGATTATGTGAACTTGAGTCACATCCAATTTAAAAAGACTATTCCACGCTAAAATCCATAAATTTTAAAGTACGAGTATTTAACAACACCACAGAATAAGTAATAGTACTACAGTATGTACCAACACAGTGATTTTAAGTAAAAGTAAGAGTGTGGGAATAGAGAGTGCACTTATGTTTGTGCGAACAAGTGTGCACTATGGCGCACTGCCTCTGTGGCGTGTATCCGACTGCTACGCAAGAGGTCGTGGGTTCGATCCCCACCCAGGATAAAACTTTGTGTGATGAGCACGATGGTTTATTCTGTATCTGGATGTTATCTATATATAAAATATGTATGTATTTAGAAATATATAAGTATGTTTATCAGTTGACTGGTTGCCATAGTACAAGCTCTGCGTAGTTTGGGATCAGATAGCGTTGTGTGAGTTGTCCCCAGATGTTACTATACCTACTATTTTCTGCGTAGCTGACTAGTCTCTGTTAAGATTAGCCGCCGTAACCGAAAAATGCCTAGGAGAGACCCATTAATGTGAGTTAGTCCACCCCGACTTCGTGGTACCTACTTATTTGTGACACCTCGTGGGTGTTTTTCACAACCGGAGGCGTGGAGGGAGGGCAGTCTCCGCCCACTGTACTCGCCTTCGCAGCCTCGGCTTGCTGGTCTCCTTCGGCGACTAGTCTCGGCCGCATGCTGCAGGCGTTTTGTTACGTAAGGACGATGAGACTGCACTTCTCGCAGCGCCAGAGAAGATGCGATTCTAATAACCTGGGCTATAAAAATATTGACTTAAGCTAACTTGGCAGTTTAATCGTCATCATCATTATTATCAATCATCATCATCAACAACCAATCATCATCATTATTTTGTAACAGAATGACTATAAAGTATATTAAAAAGCATTAAATACAACTAAATTATAATAATAATAATCATCGACAAAATTGATGTAGAGTTAATTTTTTACCTTTACCTCGAATTCTAGTGAATTATTGATGTTCTAAAATTATTCACAATTTTTAATAAAACACACTTACCGTAACATATATACTACAAAATATAGGTAGGGTACTTTTAATAATAATAAATACCTATCGTCACAATTTTCCTTGACTACTGATGTAAAGCGTTTTAATTTTATTTATTATAATGTTATAATAAATGCGATACAGTTGTGGTCATTTTCTACTTTAGTAGTTAAATAAATTTTGTAATGGTTGATAAAGAAAATTATCAACCATTACAAAATTTATTTACTAAATTAGAAAACAACCGCAACTGTAACGTATCCTGTGATTTTATAAAATTATGACTGTAATGAATTAATGAATTTACAATAGAATACTTGTATACGTATTAGTAAAATAGAGTATATGCATGATAGTTGCATGCCTGTAAATAAAAACAGATACAGTATAGGGCATGCCAGTTAGCGTATACTCAAGTCATAAAACAGCCTTGGGTACAGGGGGCTACAAAGTACATTCGTTCCGTGGCGAATTCGCTAAGACCTACAAGAGCTCGATTCCAAACTACCGTTCGCAAAAAAAAAAAATGTCTATGGTCTCAACCGCAAACGTCAAATTCTTAAAATAAAAAATAAAATCCGCCATTTTATTTCGTTTTCTACATGATCTCACTATTTGCTAGATTTGTGATCAATCGAATGGATAAAAATAGCGAAGATACTGTCAATAGTGCAGCTTATCTATGCATCGACTTGGATTGACCACGTGACATTTTTCAATTTCATACATTTTGTACCCTAATAACGATATCATTTTTCGAATATTAGGTACTTTGTCTAGGCCCTCAGGAATGTAGGTAAACTTGAGTTTAAGGTAGGGCATATTAGTAATTTCAGATAGAGCTTTAAACCACAATGTCCCCCTAGCTATATCCCTACTTAGGTAGCACATGCTAAAAACACCTGCGCAATCAAGGGTGCCAGCTACAGGCTGACAGGCTTGTGTAATTTACCCATAATAAATGTAGACCTGATGTAATAACGTAGTTAATAAAATCTCCACAAATAGTGCAGCGATAAAAATTCTTCAAAATTTACACTATACTCCATCGCACATCAGACATTGGCAGAATTGTCGACAACGGCACCGTTATCAAATGTTATCAACCGATTTGCCAATAAAAATAGAAGACTTCCATTTGTTGTATAGGTAATGTGTGCAATAAAGTCACGGGGGGGGGGGGTAATATAAGTATATGACCACCACCAGGAGACATAACTACAGCGTCAGAACTACTGATTCTGAGGTCATATCGGTAGTTTTGACGCTTTGGTGGAATATCCTTATAAAGAAACCTAACCAAAGTTTGGTTAATCTATGTAATATATAAAATGCTCGTGTCACAATGTTCGTTCACATACTCCTCCGAAACGGCTTGACCGATTTTTATGAAATTTTATATGCATATTCAGTAGGTCTGAGAATCGACTACTATCTATTTTTCATACCCCTAAGAGTTTATGTGTTTGTTTGAACGCGATAATCTCAGGAACTACTAAACCGCATTGAAAAAAAAATATTGTTGGATAGCCCATTTATCGAGGAAGGCTATAGGTTATAACATCACGCTACGACCAATAGGAGCGAAGCAGCAATGAAAAATGTTGTAAAAAAAACAAGGAAGAAAAAAGGAAAATTTACGCAGACGAAGTTGCGCGGGTCAGCTAGTAAAATATATTATAATGTATTTGACATCCAGTAGGTATCTATTCAGTAAGGGATACTGTAAAAATAATACGCGTAACTAAACTGTAAAGTAAACTATTGTATCTATTACAATAAGGAAAATGTTATATTGAGGTTTGTTTGTTTCATTTCCTGTTCAATAAATAGTTAATAGCATTCTTTGAAACAAAAAGGAGTAGCTAAGTCGTTTAAATAAGAAGTCATAATTAAAATAAATTGGACTTCATTCGCGACAGACGTGTCTTTGTTAGCAATGCAATATTTCTAAATAATTAAGTTTACGTGTTAAATTGAAACTATACCGCGGCGTCAGTGAAATTAAGTGTGTCGCCAATGATTATCTACTATTTACATAGACAGCAATTATGAAACATCGTAACCATTATAGCTAAAATTGTGTTTTTGTGTTAGTGATGTCTAACCAGGAATTTAGCCCGTTTGGACGTAATCAAACAGCAATGAGCAGCCACCCGCCGACGCCAACTCGGCAAGGTCACTCTCGAGACGAAAAGCAAACTCTGCCCACGGAAGTAGTACCTACTTCGGAGATCCAGAGATGGATGGGGTCTATTGACACCCTTTTGAATGAAGTGTGTTCTATAGTCTCCGAGGGAAAAATGAACTCGGACCAGAAGCTCCGAGTCACTAATCTTTGTCGCAAAGTCACGAGTGGGACATCCCAGATGGCTGTTCTATATCAAGCGCTAAAACAAAAGACTATGCAAGCGCATGCGACCATTCAGCACCTAGAGGAACAGCTCGAAGTAGAAAATTCTCTTCGGCAGTTTAAAGAAGTCATTGAAAATAAGATAAATCTAGTACAAAACAATTCTTTTGCTGACATGGTAAAAAAAGGTGCCGATAGCTTTATTCGTCCTAATAACTGGAGCTCTGTGGCCATATATCCCAACGATAAGACGAAAACGAGTGATGACACTAAATCTCTCGTGCAAAAAATTATTTCACCCGAGGAACTAAAACTACGCATTCGTGGCCTGAAGAAAGTAAGGAATGGAGGCGTTCTTATTAGTACCGAGTGTAAAGGAGATATTGAAAAGTTAAAGAAGTCAGAGAAATTTGCTTGTTCCGGCCTGACTGTAGAAGAACCAACGAAACGCCGCCCTAGGATCGCTATCATAGGTGTCCCTGTAGCCCTCAGTGAAAAAGATGTTTATGATTGTTTATACGACCAAAACATTGCTGAGAAGTTTCCAACTGAAACACGCGAGTCCTTTTTGAAGACTATCAGATTGAGTCACAAATCTGGTAAGAAAAACTTCTTGACCTGTAACTATATATTAGAAGTTCCTGCCAATATTCGAAAAGCGCTCATCAATCAAGGACGTATTTTTATAAATTGGACGTCATGCCCTGTTAGAGACTTCACATTAGTCACCAGGTGTTTTAATTGCCAGCAGTTTGGACACGCAGCCAAGTTCTGCCGAGAATCCAGCCCGACTTGTAACCACTGCGGAAATCTGGGTCATTCCTCTAAGGAATGTAGTAATAGAGACTCTCCTCCGAATTGTGCGACGTGCAAACGTTTCAAACGAAAATGTGACCATCAAACTGGGGATGTAAACTGTCCAGCACGTAAACACGCAGAGGATAGATATATTAACTCAATTAACTATGAAACTGCATAACGCTTCATTAACATTTGTTTTAAATATCTTTATGTTTTGCTAGTTTGTAAATTATTGTAGTTAGTATTCACAAGTCTATATTATATTCATTAAAATTATCTATTTCTGACATAAATTTTGTAAGCGCAGCAATATCAAAATACATATGACTAACCTTGTAAGTGACATACTTATTCGTAACGTAAATTTTTGCCTATTCAAACGATGTGAAATATTTTATATGTTATTTTATAAACGCTACATTAAGCAATAAATTGTACATAATATTATAATCACATATCAAGAGCAACTATAGTGAGCATACACAGACAATAAAGTGCTATTTTTAAAATTATATTGTACTTTGTTGTAATTTAGATTAGGTATAGTATAGTATGTATACGTGTAAATATGACATTTTATTTTGTTCATTTTCTTTTCTATTTGTGAAAATAGATAGATATTTGTATTAAGTGTTATAATAGAAACACAGGTTTATATTTAATCTACTCGAGATATGGCTATCTTGTAATTGATTAGGCTCACCTACTATTTGTAACTTAAAATATAGCTCAATATATTTTCTAATTTTCTTGGCTTAATACTTTTATTATATCATTAGGTTGTGGGTTCGATTCCCACTCAGGACAAACCTTTGTGTGAGCAACACAACAGTTTATTCTGTGTCTGGGTGTAATTTATTTATAATAAATATATATTTATAAATATATAATATACATATTAAGTATGTTTATCAGTTGTCTGGTTGCCATAGTACAGGCTCTGCCTAGTTTGGGATCAGATGACCGAGTGTGGGTTGTCGTAAGATGTTATTAGTTAGATGTTATTATATATTTACTGCCATTGTATGCTTTTTTGTGAATTACGTTAACTGGAGCCGGAGGTTGCAGAGAAAGTCTATACATCTTAAATAAATTTAATTATAAATTACATTAAACTAAAATCTAAAACTAGTGATAAATGGTCGATGTATGTACCAAGAATGAATCGTTCTTTATTAAAATCTAAAACTACAACTATGGAAAGACGGTTGCGAAATCGAAGTGGCGAGATGTGGAAATCACGTAGCGCTGACTCGACGCCTCGTGCCGGTCCGCAACTGCACTGCTTCGATAAATGGTGTCAACGGTCCGCCTCTTACACCAAAGCGTAGATAAATGGTGTCGACGGTCCGTCTATAACACCGACGCGTAACACCTCCCCCCGAAGAACAGCAACTATTTGTCAAGCGGAGTGGCAAATATTGCTGCCAGACCACTGGTGTTCATCTTACTTCTTCTGGTCGGATGTTCCGTCTGGGTTCAATAAGTGTATAGTTGGCCCCTCTGCAGTATCGATGTCTGGATACGCCTCTGGCTTCAGCTTCCGAAGATCCGGATATTCGTTGAAGGTGCTTGGAAACCACCCGGGTGACTCGCGAACGCGGATATCGATTTGAGATATTCCTAATTATCGCGAACCGGCCCGCGAATATCCTACCGACTGCGCCAATTACGTTAACTGGAGCCGGAGGTTGCAGAGAAAGTCTATACATCTTAAATAAATTTAATTATAAATTACATTAAACTAAAATCTAAAACTAGTGATAAATGGTCGATGTATGTACCAAGAATGAATCGTTCTTTATTAAAATCTAAAACTACAACTATGGAAAGACGGTTGCGAAATCGAAGTGGCGAGATGTGGAAATCACGTAGCGCTGACTCGACGCCTCGTGCCGGTCCGCAACTGCACTGCTTCGATAAATGGTGTCAACGGTCCGCCTCTTACACCAAAGCGTAGATAAATGGTGTCGACGGTCCGTCTATAACACCGACGCGTAACATGTGTGTTAAAGTTTTTCTTAATAAATATTATTATTATTATTATTATATTATTATTATTATAAAATTTCAGATTTTCATGAAGGTTCTTTTAGAGAACTCTCAGTCTACCTTTATTGTTATTTATATTTAAGTAGGATGAATCTATATATATATATATATATATATATATACTAGCTGACCCGCGCAACTTCGTCTGCGTAAATTTTCCCTATTTTTGCAAACATTTTTACTTGCTGCTCCGCTCCCATTAGTTGTAGCGCGATGTTTTATAGCCTATAGCATTCCTCGATAAATGGGCTATCTAAAAGTAAAATATTTTTTTCAATTTGGACCCGTAGTTTCTGAGATTATCGCGTTCAAACAAACAAACAAACTCTTAGGGGGATGAAAAATAGATGTTGTCCGATTCTCAGACCTACCCAATATGCACACAAAATTTCATCAAAATCGGTCAAGCCGTTTCGGAGGAGTATGGCAACGAAAACTGTGATACGAGAATTTTATATATTAGATATAAATGAATGTTTGTCTGTACGTCCTCTATGCGTTTCGAAACCATTGATCAGATTGTGATGAAACTTTAGTAGAATGTTCTGGAAAGGCCGGCTTTTAAGCCAGGAACGGCTTGAAAAGCCACAGTGAAGCGTGGCCAAGTTTAGCTAGTGAAATATAAAAATACCAAATAATGTCTGCAAGTCGACGATGAGTTTATAATGATTTTGGTCTTGTACTAATATCAAAATTGGTTCTTGCAGTAGGTAGGTTCTTGAAGAGAAAATGGCGGTATTCTTAGCTGTCATACTTTTGACGTGATAACGTGTTATAAATCGATGATCGAGTGCACGCACGTAAAAGTGTCACGTAGCAACGGTCACGTTATTGATCGGTTGCTAAGCAGTCACATTATTTATTGGTTGCTAAACAACAGCGAATGGGGATTGTAGCGACATGACATGCGATACAAATTGGTACTAACGTTATTGATTAGTTGCTAAGCAACGCGAATGGCGATATGTTATCAATGTTGTCTTTAGACGTTATTAAGTAAAATTATCGTCCGTAAGCCGACTTTACAGAAAACCATTCTTTAATATAAACTAATAAACTAATGCAGTTAATCAGTAAGGAGATGCATAAAGGTAGATATTTTTAATTGGTATTATCTGTGGCAGACGGTCTTATTTAAGTTACAGTTTATAATTATAAACTGTGATTACATAATTGCTTCATATTTATAATAATAATAATATCTTGGGACAACTCACACAACGCTATCTGACCCCAAACTAAGCAGAGCTTGTACTATGGAAACCAGACAACTGATAAACATACTTATATATTTTTAAATACATACATATTATAGATAAATAGCACCCAGACACAGCATAAACCATCGTGCTCATCACACAAAGTTTTATCCTGGGTGGGGATCGAACCCACGACCTCTTGCGTAGCAGTCGGATACACTCCCACCGCGCCACAGAGGCAGTCTATATTTAACAACACCCAGAGACAACCGACAAATTTAACAAACAAACAACGAAGAGGATTTTCCTTTTTACATACGTAACCGTGCCCATAAATCATAAATCGTTCAATCACTTTCAATGGGACTTCATACGTGACATTAATTGTCTTATGACGACCTATGTACACAATCTTCACACCTATTTATCAGATAGATGAAGAATGATTGTTCCAAAACGTGTTTAAAATTCTTAGAGTACGATGTTGCGATATGATCATGATACAGTAACGTGCTTATTGAATAGCTCATGACAATTGGTGAGTAACAGCGCGTGGCGAATGCGCAACTGATGCTCTCATCAGTCACGTCATTTCACTTTTATCGTTATTATCTGAAGAAAACTATACGTACAGTTGGATCAACGTAACTAGGCCGGACTGAAGTAGGCGACAAGTGGTTGCGCAGATGCATTTTTTGGAAGTAAATGGTGACAGGAAGCGGGAGGCGGAGTCGGTAACTAAACCAAGAGAATTAGAGATGCGATTACGCATTACATTGTCATAATTAGTATTACTAACTCATGTTTTTTAGTGATTATATTCGTAAAGAAATTGTTTTTCAAAGTTTCTTTAGTATTTACTGTAACTGTTCTAAATTTAAACTTTTATGAACTCATTTAAATAGTGTTTTTATATTGTTGAATTAAAATGTTGTTAGTATTTTTAATCGATTAAACATATTCAGTCGTTTTCCTAAGTCAGTTTAGGGTCGCATCTCTATGACATGCGCGAAAGTGATAAAAACCTAACTTCAGTCCGGCCTAGTTACGTTGATCGTACTGTATTTTAACTGCTCTATCTTAATAAAAACAAAAAAATCTGTGGCACTCGGGGACTGCCGCGGTAAAGCTATTGCATAGCATTTTTTTTTTATCAACTTATACAATTTTAATTATTTATTTAAGCAGTATTTTTTTTTTCTTTTCATTACATTTCGGAGCAGCTCGTTTCGATCCGTGCGAGCTTCGTACAGTCGTACCATATACATATACGTTAAGCGAACGCTCGGCCGAGCTACATAGTAGAAGGAGTGGGGCGTGTTAGGTTTTATTTTCGTTACGGAATTTCTTGATTCAGTCGGCGCTCAAAGCCCGCGATAAAAGCTATGTAATAGCTTAAAATATTACATTGTCATGGATAATTTAAGAGCAGAATTTTAAATTACTAGATTCCATTAGCCAATTTCATCGTCATCTTGCCATTGGTCTTACCAATTGTGTTTTATAGACACGTTGTTTTCTAGTAAGTACGAGGCCCTAGGGAAACGCTAGGTTAGTACATTTATCTATTTCCGTACTACCCACTATTGTAAAATGAGCTCGAACTATAGTTCGTAAAATATAGCTTGATACCTGTGACGTTTGTCAGAATGACATGTAATAGGTATGGGACGTCTTTCGTATTTTATCGATATTTATATGGAATGAGTTTATTAAAAAAAATACATTTTAACGATATTGAAAGAAAGAAAAAAGGAAATGAAAGATGAATTTGAAGGTATTTAAAAGTTTAATTGTCAAATGGTGTACAGCCGAGATCAACTTCCAAGTCGAATTCTGATTCATCACTGGAGCAGTCCTGTAGATTAATAATTAATTCTTGATCGCATAATAATATGTTGTCAAATTGAATATCGCGCTCCCAATCTTTTTGAATCACATTTTTTGTCTTCTCAACTACCTTTTTCCAATCATCAGCATTTACATGTACACAAGCTTCATGTAGTAATGTCAACATTTTGTTCGCTGTGAAAGGCGGTGCTACATTATGTCTGGCAGCGTAACCTAGAAAAAAAAGGTATTCGATCAAACAAAAAACCTACTATTTTACATTCTTTGTAAGCTTTTTATATATGTTTTTTTAGATTATACGAACCTTTGACTTAAGCCCAGATTAGTTCTATTGCATTGTAATGGCAATGATATGGTGGTAAACGGATGACGGTGTGGCCCATTTCCTTTGCAATTTCGTCTATAATATATCTTGGAGTGGGGGGCTTATGAATGCTTACTAATCTTAGCAATTCTTTCTTGAGCATGCTGTTGTCGGCTTTTACTCCTTTGTTTTGCAGCCAAGTAATAATTTCAATTTTACGATTGCTTGTCGTAGGCGCCTTATCTTTTTGTACTGAATGATACGGAGCGTTGTCCATCAGAATAAAATGTGGTTCACTCAAATTATTTAGAAGAGTTAGAAACCACTCCTTAAATTTTGTAAAATCCATTTCTTCATGGTACTCTGTTGTTTTTACTGATTTAAACGCCAGTAAACAATTGGGCACAAAACCAGACGATGTCCCCGCATGAGTAATTATTAATCTTTGTCCTTTGCCTTCGGGCACCTTGGTGGTAGACTCCGCTTTATCGTCTGTCCACGATCTTGAAACAGTGTGGTTTGCGTTGAGCCATGTTTCATCAAGAAAAACCACTTTATTCCAATCTGTTATATTTTTGACTTTGCGCAAAAAGTCAATTCGGGTCAAAGCAATGTCTGTTCGCTCCATTAAAATTTTTCTTTTATCGCTTTTCTTATAAGCAAAGCCGATTTTTTTCAATATTTTGGACAACGATGGTGGACTTCCTTTAAATAAATCCGCGTCTTTAAGCGAAACGGATACTTTTTTTAACGTGGGAAATTCACCACGTGCGTAATACGCATATATATGATTTCGAATTGCGGCAGCATCAAAGTCGTCAATTTCGGTGACTGGCGAAACTCTCTTCCTTTTTTTATTAGGAGTCGATAATATTTTACCTCCCTCATCTTCGGCCACCATCTCCTTTGACGATTCTCCATACTTTTCTTTGCTAATTCGAGACACTGTAGCTCGTCCGATACCAAGAGCGTCAGCAACTCTATTGCACACTTGCTCCAACGGTAGTAGCGGTCCGCCATTTTGATTCTCGCGCTCAAAATACTCACGCAAACGAATCACAAACTCGCGACTTTCGCTATTCAAAACAGTTTTTTTTGTTCTTTTCGGCATTGTGGTGCAAAAAAAAACAAATAACTAGAAATAACAACAAAACTTAACAAAGCAACAGTAATAACGACAAAACAATATTAATCACGTAGCGGTAGCGTATACAAGGCGTGGGCACTCGTACTGACTCAAAAAAGATGGCGCCCGCTTGATCGCTGCATGCGAAAGCAGTAGGTATTGCAAGACTAAAAAAATACGAATTCGTTGTGAAAAAACGATTAGATATAATCATTTATACAATTTATATTAATGAAATTGTCATACATTTATTTTATCGATATTCGCTGGCCAGTCGATTACACATCCCTACCAGGCTGCGAAAAGAGTTTACGAAGTAAGCTAACAAAAAAATATAAATAATAAAATATAATAAATATTTTAAATTACCTTTGTTTATACTAGTATCTCCTTGATAACAAGTTCTATTTGAAAAAAGTGTTCTAGATTTCTATACAAATGTCTTATTAATATTTAAAAAATTCAAACTTTTCCAACAACAAATTTATTGTAGCAGTCTTTTAAACGTAGTCTCTAAAGTCACAGGTATCAAGCTATATTTTACGAACTATAAGCAGGCCTGGGTCTGATCTGCTCAGTCTTGCAAAGCTGGGTTAAATTGATAATATTTTTAGTTTAGGGAAGTCCTCGAAGTATTATCTATGGTGTTGAATTTTCCTTAAACATATGCCTACTTTATTAACAGTGACTATCCTGATTTTATTATCTACTACCTGACCCCCGCAACTACGTCTGCGTGTTTTTTCCAATTTTTGCAATATTTTTGTTGCTGTTCGCTCCTATTAGTCCTAGCGTAATGTTATATAGCCTATAGCCTTCCTCGATAAATGGGCTAAAATATTTTTTGAATTCAGACTAGGAGTTCCTGAGATTTTCGCGTTCAAATAAACAAGCTTTTCAGCTTTATAATATTAACATAGATATAATAGCCAGTTGTTCCGCCCGATTAAGTTCCGCCGTTGTAGATGAGTTACAAGCCACACCTGTACATCAAGTTTATCAAAATTGACTCTGTATTTTCGACGATTACATTTCACATACAAACCTTAGTTCAAGATAAATTCGTAGAATGCGGATTCCAATTTTAACAAAAAATTTACAAACACATGTTGAATAAGTGCTAATTCAGCAGTGAGACTTTCGGACGACAGTCTATTTTAGGCGGTAGTTCGTTTTGGAGGGTTTTGCCAATGCTAAACAAACATATAAGTCACGGACGCAAAGTACACTCAGACTCGGAACAACAATTTTTGGATCACACAAAGTGGTGTCCCGTGTGGGAATCGCACCCACGACCTCTTGCATAGCAGTCGGACACACTCCCACCGCGCCACAGAGGCAGTCTTGGAGACTACAAAAAATTTACATATCAGTTTATTATTTGGAGGAAAATTTTGGGTCAGGGTTTTTTTCATGAGTGCATATTATCTTGTTTACTGCACACAGTAGCCAGTGATAGATAAAAATTATCAGATTTTGGTGTTCTAATATTATATTATAGTAAGATTTACGTTCAGCATACTGCCATTGTATTGTATCTGGATAGAGGCCGGGATATATAGCCCGGAAGTCGCTGCGACCTAAAAGATCTATTGTGACGACACTTTCTTCCTTAAAGGACATTTCCAAGGTTTAGTCTGACCATGTAGTCGACTATGTATCTTGGTGGAGTGGCCTTAAAGTCGTCAGGTGTGATTCAGTGCCCTCTAAGGTGCTGGCTTCTGGTGTGATGAGTTGCCTCGCAGCCACAGAGGATGTGTATAGGTGTTTCCTCATCCTTATGGCTGGCAGCATACTGCCATAGGCAGATTGACTGACTGAAAGTTTTAGTCAATCTGCCTACAGCAGTGTCAGTTTGAAATATCTAAGTGAATTTATACAAACCATGCAGCATTTTATGTGAGGAATATCAATGAGGTCGTGTGTAATTACGACAAACTACAGTACAGTTGCTTGTATCTTTTGACGTCACATTCACGAAAGTGACGTCTGCAAACTGTTCTGTCTCTCACGGCAACTACTATGTTAATTTCAACAGACACCTCCTTCTTGAATGACAAAAATATACTTGAGAATATATATTTACGAGAATATGTATTTCGCCAATGTACTACACGAAATCACACTCCTGTCAGTCATAACAGCAGCCCGATGCGAACGCAGTTTTCAGAATAGCCATAGTGCGATAATCTTATGTTTTTGAAAAGACCGGTGATTTGAATCCACATGGGTCCGTACCATTGACCTCTATGGTATCAGTACTTGATAGACATAGAGATAGATTGACAGTAGGTAGTTGTACTATGGGGAATTAGTGTTTTTCGAGTTCCCTACCACTCAATCAGTTGGGCACAGTAGTTGTGCCGTGGGTCCGGGTTGAGTTGTCGGTATCTTAGTTGACTAGAAGGGAATCCAAAGTACCTACGGCACAACCAGTTGAGCATCTTAGTTGTGCTGCGGGTCCGGAAGGGTAGTAGACAGGCTACCGCAGACAACACAACTTTCACTTGATTTTGAATAAATAATGTCTAGATGGAGCATTCCCTCATAAAATGAAGCTACTATTTTTGACGTTTGACATTCGTTTAAAATGGCGCGCTCGATTAACTATGGCTAGAACATCTGATAGGAGTCTTTTTACCTGTACATAAAAAAAATGAAGCTACTATTTTTGACGTTTGACATTTGTTTAAAATGGCGCGCTAGATTAACTATGGCTAGAACATCTGATTTTTTACCTGTCAAAAAGTACGTCCATTTGACCGTACTTTTTGACAGTTCTTTGCTTCAATTTTAGATACTGATTAGGAATCTAGACATTAAATAATCAAAGATTTTGACATTCGGGCGGTCATTTGACAAAATCAAATGGAAGTTTAAACGTGTTGTCTTGTTTATCAATGATAACAAAGGAGTTGTAAAAATGGCGACAAACTGACCGACTATTATTTTTACAGCTCCGAGTTTAACTTGTAAAAAAGGATTTGAATACGTGATAATTGAATAAGAACGAGACTTTCAGCATGTAATAATAAATACTTGATACTGGCAGAAATTAACCGTTAAAACGGTTAGATTGCCATTAACTCAAAGAAGAAGAAGTGTCAAAAAAGTTCACGGGATGGTATTTCGATTCGGCATTTGAAATTGCTGCCTCTTTGTACAGAGTAGTTTTAGCAATAGCAAGTCCAGCGTAGGTACTATACCATTGACGTAGAGAACAGGAGTGAGCCATAGTCTCACAAAATTGACCCACCTCTAGAAAGAGATAACGCTACTTTGTGGACAATACCTGTCAAAGGCCGCACGAGTTTTTTCTCTCTTTCACGCTATACAGCCAATATTAACTTTTTAATTGAAAGGGATGGCACGGTCCAGGTATATACGTCAATGTACTATACTAGTACTATAGAGTTCAGTGGTTCGTACAGCAACTTCTTAAAAAGTTTTAGGAGGATTTTTTTTTTACAAAAGTTGTATTAATGAATCGCAGTCGTATGTGTCGTTTCCCTTTAACTTAGTGGTGTATGCCACCACTAAGTGACGGGTATTAGTTTTTTTAACCTTTTTTATATTTGTAATCGTTATTATCCCCGTTTATGTCGTATCGCATCGTACCACCGATAAGTACCTAAGATGATGGTCTATGGGAACGGTGAATGGTTAATCAAGGCTATTAATATAATATATATTGTTTTCTTTAGGTAGGAATAGACTTTTACACAAGGTGGAGTCTAGGTCGAGTTTGTTCGCCTAGGAACGGACAGAACTGTTCTGACCGGTTTGCAATCATTGCGTCGATCGCGACGCCCTCTATTTATAACGACAACTAACGATATAACGGCCAAAAACTCACATATAAATAAAAAATGTTAAATCTTAAATAATAAAGTGAAGTGATAGTGACAGCACTAGCTGTCACTATCACTTTACTTTGAATTGTTGCGATAGAAATAGTTTTGAGAACGCCTTAAAGTTAAACTTTGTCTGATAATTCAAGGCAAAGCTACTCGAATGTTAAAAGTAGTCTGCGATTCAGTCGTCATGTATGTACCAGCAAATATATATGTTACGGTCAATGTCATAAATTGGCGATTATTCATAAAAGCCAGATAATAAGTATAGTTTTTAAGTAATAGTTTACGCCATACATACTCCCGTTACAAATGTTATTACTTTCTCTAAGCATTGCTAGTTATTACACAAAATCACTAGACAATGTGATTAATACACACCATTAATCACTTAAGTCAAAGTGTATACCTAGCTATTATGCATAATGGCCGATGATTGTACATAATATCCAGATTAATAACTTTAACCGTAACATTATAAAAATAACTGGGCCACCTCGACGAAGCCGACGGTCTCGTCGTTCATCTCATCTTTTGTCTGGGACGTTTGTTTACATCGACAAGTGATTAGTATACTGTTACATCCATTGCTAATTGCTCCAGTGTCGTATGACCGTCGCCCGCGCCGACTGAAACTTACCTGCCAGTTTTAATGACCTATAGTAACACCAGGCGAACTGGCTATTACCGTGATAATAAAACCCAAACAAGTTTCAATGTGAGATAGTCTAAAGGGCATGCTGCATTAAAGATACTTCAGATAAGATTTCTATTGTATCTTTTGTGTGACTATTTGGAGAATTTGAAACATTGTTTTTAAATTGGTATTTTTTGCTGTTATTCTAATAGTTCTTTTGGGTTTGCCGTAAAAGTGTCGTGATTTTTTTGTAATTTTGACGTGATAACGTCTTATAAATCGATGACCGGCCATTTTTATTACATATATAATTTAAAAAAATGGTTGTCTGTAAAGTCGGTTAATGTTATGTAATTTTACGGTATCAAAAGTTAATTTTACGTGATGGTGACATATTTGATAAAACATTGATGACATATTGCCATCGCGTTGCTTAGTTTCAATTGTATCGCATGTCATATCGCTACAATCGCCATCCGCTGTTGCTTAGCAACCAATCAATAACGTGACTTTTTTTAGACAGTTTTTCGTGAATGCAGCCGGTCATCGATTTATAAGACGTTATCACGTCAAAATACTACAATTTGATCAATGATTTCGGAAAGCATAGAGGACAAACATTGATTTAGATATAGATGTGCCCGTGACTTCGTATGCTTGAAGGTGCTGCTCACTCCCTATACATGCTAGCGAGATGATAAGTACCCTAAGCCCTACCCTTACATCATCCGCTGTCTGACAGTGAAAGTCCCGTCCAAATCGGCTCAGCTGTTTCAAACACAAACTGACAGACAGACCGACAGACAAACAAAAATAAATGTTTTTTTTGTTATTAGTGCCATTTATATAGATAAAGACTAGAATGTCACCTATTAAACACTATTCCATTTTATCTTTAATAATAATGACACGGAAGATTTACATAGTAATTAAGTGGACATAACGGAAGTGTAACTGCGGACACAGATGACTGATATCGAACTGATAAATAATTTAATTTATTATCAAGTGGAATGTTATCAATCAATAATTTTAAACGTTTTCCTATTAAACGCTTTTCCTATTATCAGAGATAGAACGCTGTAGATGTCTTTGATACATTTTAGAACATCGAATGATATGTGCGGCTACATTTCTCCTTCAATCTGTACAATTTATGTACGGTCAAATCGTACTTGCACTTTATCTAATCACTAGCTGTCCCGCGCAACTTCGTAAGCATAAATTTTCCACATTTTTTTGCAACATTTCTTATTGCTGCTCTGCTCCTATTGGTCGTAGCGTGACGTAATATATAGCCTTCCGCTGCTATAGCCTTCCTCGATAATTGGGCTATCCAACAGATAATATAGAAAATATTTTTTCAATTCGGATCAGTATTTTCTGAGGTTACTGCGTTTAAACAAACTCTTCAGCTAAAAAGAAAAAAAAAACTTGTTTGTCAAACTTCTCTTTTATCAATTGTCGCTTTACTGTGACCATACTAGAGGTATGAAGTGCTATGCTTTAGCAAAAACATCCACAATTTCAATTGAATGAATAAAAAATGTGATCTATGTATCATGGTAAAAAGACCCTGATGTTTATGCAATAGATTAATTTACACTGAATTAGAATACTTCATCTGATTTGTATGCAATTCCACCATATAGATACCTATCTGTTTTACTGATGACTTTCAGTAATATAACGATGAGGAAAAAAGAAAAAAAAAATAAAAGAAACATTTATTTGTTGAACCACATAAGTCACAGCTTCAACAGAAAATGGTATATAAGGAATAACATAAAATATTAATACAAAAAGAAATATGTAACAGAATATAATAAAAAATAAATAAATAAAAAAAAATATATAATAATTCATTCGACAAAAGATAATAATAATTAAATGGTTATACAGGTACCTACTTATTATAATTTTTTATTATTTACTAGCTTTCGCCCGCGGCTCCGCCCGCGTTGATGTCGGTTATCGCGATAAAAACTATAAAAAGTATCCTATGTTACTTCTAATACCTCCAAGAATATGTGTACAAAGTTTCATGATGATCGGTTGAGTAGTTTTCGCGTGAAAGCGTAATAAACAAACTTACATTCACATTTATATATTTGTAGGGATTAATGAATTATAGTTGAAAAAAAAATAGGAAATCCATAATTATAAAAGCTGTGACCCGCGGCTGTAACAAATCGGTGTCTAGTTCAGCATTTTGCCAAGCTGACAGAGCCTGGCGCTGGTTTTCAACTGGAACCCAATGGAACGTGACGAACGTGTACATTTTTTAAGACGCTACCTACATCAACTACATACTGATTAATATATCGAAATTTAGGATTTCCCAAAAATCTTATAACTTAAAAATGTCACCATACCGTAGATGGCAATCAGATAAGCAGTTATTTTGGTGTCATTATCAACCAAACTGCGTCTTTGTTTAGCTTGGTTGACGTACGTAAACTGACTAATGTTTACTTTAGGAAACAGCCTTCAAGAATTCATAAAGGATGGCTATATATTCTAAGTAGGTATAAAATCTGGCTTTTGGAGCCACATTCTAGCTATTTTTCCTAATTTCTCCAGACTAGTCAGAACCTGAAGCGGAAAATGGTGAAATACTTAAACGTAACTGTGTGATATTTGCTTAAGATTAGTTGTTAGTGGTTTCACTTCCAGTTTACTAGGAATTTCCGTTTGTAAACACGGTAAAATTTTGTTGTAGCTTGAATTTACAAAGCCGTCGTCTAGTCAAAGTTAGGTTATACTAAATCTAAACAAAAAACAATTCTTAGCGATTAACGACCACGTGCTCACCAACGTAACTATTTACACCACCACAATCATTACTATTTAAACCACAGAAGCTTCCTGCCTATAAAATATATCTCGTGCACATAGTCAGTAGTAGTATTTACTAATATACCTTACCACAAAATACTCTGAGTATTTTGTGCCAATATTATGAGCTATCAATCTAAGTTTAGGTATGCTCTGAATTCGTGTATTTCTGGGAACACTAATTAATTGCTAATAGAGTCGTACAATTTAAAAAGAAAACCACGCATTGTCATGTGTTTGGTTGAGAATTAATTCTAATTATATTATGTATTGTTTCAGATCAATTGTCGTCTAGATCAGTCAATCGTCTGCCGCAGTTCCCGACAGTGTGCTATCCCGATGGGTTGAGAACGCCTACATTTTGTGTTAGTGGTCACACCACTCACGCTGTAAGTACCTTTGCATGATATTCTGTATTAATTAGAACCACCTTAAAGATGGATATTGATAGACGAAAGTCAGATATAAAGCCAGAAATGAAGCGGTGGCAGCCTAATGGCTAAGGCATCGGTCTCGCATTCGTGAGGGTTCGAATCCTACCCATTATACTACCGACGCGAACCCATTCCTAACGCAAGCCATTGGGCTTAGCTGGAGGGGTTAACAGGATTGCTAGTAATGTGGGATCAAAAATCCCACATTGCTAGTTATCTTTATTCTAAAAAAAAAAGCCAGGGCGGGTTGTAGGTGAGGCGTAATTTAAATGGAGTTTTATCTTAGGTCATTATAGGCCTTCTTGGTGGGTGCACCAATGCAGTGTCAGTTATTCTTCTGTGAATTAGTGACATAAACACATCACTGGGTTTCGGTTGAATGGCAATTTAGCAAGTGTAATTACAAGTCAAATGAGACTTAGTAACTAATGTCTCAGAATGAGAAATGCAGTGACACGCGGGTCATTGAGAAACAAGGAGTGGCGTTAATACTGCTATGTGCTAGCGCGACGATTACTATTAAGCTCGCGACCTGTTCGGTTCTTCTTTAAGTAGTATAAAATAATATAAGGAGAATAAGATAAGAGTTTGGTTAAAAGTCCGCTGGACCAAAAATACTTATGCTATGACAGAAAACAATTATTAAGTATCCTTAAATTTATGTTCATAAATATCGTGAAACCGCATTTCAAATTGTTATTGTCCGTACAGTAACTTTTCAAAAGAGTTTCTGCAAAGAATGAGCGATACTTCACTGTATTGCTAGCATTGGTACCTGCTTGTAAATTACAATCAACGAGGTCGTGCGCTTATCAATTCTATAGTTGCCATAAAATGTGGCCATAAAATCAAAACATTTTGATTTATAAACGAAATATTTACATTCAAAGCCTGAACGACAGGAAACCGATGTCTGTGCATCGAGAATCCATTAAAATGTCTAAACGTGAAAATTATTACTTCCATAAATAATATTTTTACATTTGTGTAAAATATACTTTTCTGGCGGGATGAAATACGAATAATAATTAGGAAAATTCCGTGATTTATACCTACTTAGGTACCTAGGATCATATTCACTTTTCTTTTTATTTCTTGATCAATACGATCGTGTCCAATTAAGATTAAGCTCAAATCTTAGCATTACCAACACTGCTTGCTATAGGTATCTAATGTACTTAACTAAATATGTCTCATCTATCTATTATTCATAATGATACGTGATAGCTTCGATCTGAATTAATTGAAAATGCATTTGGCAATCTACTCATATTTAATTGCCAAAGTAACTCGACCTGTTTGTTTAATTTCCATAACTGGATAGCCGATCTTGATTAATTATAATACGGAAGCAGCTTGAAAGCTTTGGCGTAAAATTTAGACAAGATTTTGACTCAATAACTAAGAAATATACATGTGGACGTGTCCAGCGAAAAGAGGTAATTAAAGTGCGTATACCGTGCGACGCGGATATCCTACGCGGACGTCCGCAATGGAAAGAAGGCAACATTATATGTACAAATAAAACACATTAACATCGCCCGCGTTAAGTTTGATTTTGATTGAAATTTTAACCGTCGTTTCATCCCTTTAGAGGCTGAGATCGAGATAATATGTACGTTCGTGCGAACCTACAGTAATCTGGCTACCGTTTTTGTGCTCACCAGTTGGCGCCGCTGTTGAATTAGGTCTAACTGTCAAAATTAAAATTAAATTTAAATCATATAACCGTGCTGTATAAATATATAATAAAATGCCACAGTATTGCTCAGTTCCATTTATTCGAAAAGGTTCCGAAAGATAAAACAGAGACAGTTTAGTAAATAAACTTTTAAAGCACTGATTCAGTGACCCGTAACTCATATTTGGCATAATTCACCTTAGGTACGGCAAAATATTGACAACAATAGTCTAATAAATTATATTATTCGAATTATAATATTTGTTGAGGTTAGAAATTATTCCATATTAAAATGCCGTAGATTTTACTTCATATCTACAATTTGGTCTATACACTAAATGACTAAAACTATATTCAAGCTAAAAACTAACACTAAATAAAACTAAAACGATAAAAAACCCGCTTGCACAAAAAAAGATAGAAAGAAGATTCCCTATATATAAGCGGGGTTCCAAAGCATGGTTTTTTTTTTGAAAGATGACTACCGCATTACTCCCGCAAGCCCTGTGGCGCGGGGGACTTTACAAACATACATACAAGCTATACTGATGCGTTGTGCGAGGAATCTGCCAGCTATACGGTCACGAGTGGAGTCGACCAATTTTTTTTAAAGTTTTCTGAAACTTTCTAAAAAGTTGGTTAGACTTATGGGCACTGGGAACCCACCAGCATCACGAGCACAAGGGTCTCGAGTCTCGACGCCAAATGGTACAAATATATATTCGTTGCGGAGGCCCCTGTATTCTTGAGTTTTAAGAGTTTCGGCCGCCTTAGCCTTCGCTCCAGCTTGAACGCTGGTACCGTGGAAGTGGGAAGGAGCAAGTGTGTCTCAAACAAGCAGCCTTCACAAACTCCAAGGAATCAGTGACATCCTATACTTCGTTACTTTATACATCGTCTCTTACCAACGTCCTTGAGGAAGTTGGTAGGTTCCAGTGGTACGTTTACCGAGGCAAGAGCCCGACGGATTATGCCATTCAATTAGAAATGAACCCGCATAACCCAACCCAAAAACTATGAAATTTCGGAGACCTGGTTCTACGCTAGTGCCTCTAGTGGCGAATTCACACGCGAAAGCCCTCATTGTCTTCATTGCGGATGCATACGTCCTACGTCATAATAGCTATCTGTATGTCAAACAACTTAATCCGTTCAGTGGTTTTAGCTGCGCGCTTATACGAGTATCAGTCAGTCACTGTTCCTATATTCAGATAATAACTGATAACCAATATTATGAGAATTCGCCTGCCATATTTTCTTGCCTAGAATTTTAAAAGCCGATAAGCAGTCCACAAACTTCGTACTTTTTGAAATGTCAAAGTACTTATTCATTTTGGTTACAAATGCAATTCAAGGACGTCTGTCAAAATTTGGAATTGACAGATTCTATATTTAATGGCAAGTTCGTAAAAGGTAAGCCAGTGAGAAAAGAACCTGGCACTCTTTTCAAATATCAATTGCTGCAATATATTTATTTATATACAAACTAGCTGACCCGCGCAACTTCGTCTGCGTAAATTTTCCCTTTTTTCTTTTTTCTTCCTTTTTTTACAACATTTTTCATTGCTGCTCCGCTCCTATTGGCCGTAGCGTGATGTTATAACCTATAGCCTTCCTCGATAAATGGGCTATCCAACAATAAAATAAATTTTTCAGTGCAGCCCAGTAGTTCCTGAGATTATCGCATTCAAACAAACAAACAAACTCTTAGGGGTATGAAAAATAGATGTTGGCCGATTCTCATAGATACCGGATAAGCACAAAAAATTTCATCAAAATCGGTCAAGCCGTTTCGGAGGAGCATGGCAACGAAAACTGTGACACGAGAATTTTATATATTAGATGTCAGTATGTAACGTGCAAGCAACCATTACACCATGAAACTTACACTAAGACTATAAGGTATTAGTGTATTACATTGGGACAATTTTGACATTATTGACTGAGAACAAACGTGTTTTGTATTATTAATTTATCACGTTTATGATATCGTGTCGTACGTTTATGTAAATACATAGCCCCCTGTGTAATGTAGAGTCACGTTGTCGACTAGTAGTAATAAACAGTAGTAATGCGAGAGATATTTGTTAGCGGGTATAGACGTAGAGACAATCACGCGGAAGCTGTTTGTTTCCTGTAAATAATAATATAGACCTAGTATTAAGTTTGAACAAAGTTCTGCGGACACCATATTCTATACTTGCCCTATAATAAACCACATCCCTTAATATACTCGTAGAGTCATTACATGGGCGTATCCATGATCATTGTACGTAATTTCGGAGGGTTAGGGGGGGAGTTAGGTTGTACAATTGACTAAACAACGTCCAAATGAAATCCCCCCCCCCTGGGTATGGTCCCATGAGTCACTAGTTGTGTGACCAAGTATCGTTACGCGTTGGTGATGTTTTTTCGGGAAAACAATAAATGTAGAGAAACTTAGAACGTAAAGAAATGAATGATAAACTTAGAAAAAAGTTAGTAGTAGAGCCGTTTTTTTTATAATATTTGATCCAAATTGTTTATATGTATAATGTTTTATATATATTTAAATCAATTGTTCAATTAAATAATAAGCGCTATATTTTTTTAGAAATATTTATGCCCGTATATTTTGATGTTAGCATTATTAATATGACGTCATCAAAGCACAGGTGAAGTGACATTTGATTGGCCGGATCCATTGACTTAAGGCCGGTCTCAATAATCTATCTATCGATGGATTTGGCTACTAGAGGTAGAATTTTGACATATTTTGTATGAAGCTTATGTCAAATACATATATAGCTCTAGTAGCAAAATTCATCAATAGTTAGATTATTGAGACCGGGACTGCGCCATAACCTCACAAAATTGACCACTCTCAAGAAAGAGACAACGCTACTTCGTGGACAATACCTATCAAAGAGACAGGGCCGCTCGAGATTTTTTCCCTTTCACGCTTTGCAGTCAATATTTACTTTTTAATTGAAAGAGATGGCACGGTCCAGGTCTATACGTCAATGGTCGCTTAACAACAACTACTAACAACTCTTTAAAAAATGTCAAAACGCAGATTTTATATGAAGATCTCATACAAATAGCGGTCATTTTTCTCGTCAAATCACTTTTTGTTATAATTTAATGAATTATAAAAAATCCAATTGGGTATTTGAATGTGAAGTCAAATCAGTATCTTTGTTATAAAATGGCAAAACGATTCGTTCTGTAGAGATTTGTAAGCAATTTAACATTGTGACGTCATTATGTTCTGGTTTCAAATCATTTACTTTTAGTATTTATTTTGATGATTATAAATACTAAAACATATTCAATTATGCACGAATATATATTTCTAAGATCATAAGGCTGATTATTATTTGGTAAGTGTAAAATAATTGATTGTTATTGATTGATTTGACATTCAAATACCTAATTGAATGACACAAAATTTAATCGGGACTTCATTGTTGGCAGTTTAAATGTCAGGTTTATTTACCAATGAGTCTTTTAGATTTATTTGTTTAAAATAAACTAGCCGACTGCAGTGTAATACATACACATACCTAATTTTTAAATCTTACATTATCTGCGAAGGAATGTTTCTTCACAAAAGAATGAGAAAAACCAGATTTCTTGAATATTAAAGAACGTGTGAACTAAAAATGTCAACCAGGCAAGGCATGAGTGACATTGGAATATTCGCGAGAATTATCACACATCTGTTTATTATTACATATCCAATTGGCATATTATAAGGTGATAACGTGATAATGTGAAGTCCGAAGAAGTCCTTCATTTGTATATAAAAACCAATTAGTCATTGAAATAATGAAGTACCTATCCATAATGTCGAACACAAAGTACCTACACCCCCGAGTCTGGGTGTACTTTGTGTTTATAAGTATTTTTTTTAATGCACAGCGGATTTTTATTGCCTGGTCTTTTCTCCGGCTTTATCTATTGTTTCTGATCGACTTTTCACAAAAGATTTTTTTTATTATTGTTATAATAATTTGTAGATCACACAAAGTGATGTCCCGTGTGGGAATCGAACCCACGATCTCTTGCGCAGCAGTTGTATATATTTTCAATGCGCCATTGACATCACTGCCATAATGTGTCAACCTATGCCACTTTTTTTAAATCTGAATCAAATAGGCTGTTAAATAGTCTATGTCTATTTTTTGTTATTTACTAGGTAAGTACCTGCTTACGGGTTTTTCCTTGTTTACCATGTAATGCCCATTCTTGTAAGAAGTTAAATAACAAAAAACCCGACACGTGAGATTAACGTCCGATACGTAAAAGTTTATTTTAAATTATCTTCAAAACGGATAAACGGTTTTCTATCAAGTAAATAAAGCAAGAATCATTGCAATTTTTTTTTTTTTTTTAATAAAAAGGCTGTATCCATCCTTTTGAGCGCTAAGTTGGCAAAAACAGATTATAGAATTTAATAAGACCCTTAGGTCTTAATCGCGTAAATATTTTAAGGATATATCTTTATATTATTGCCGGACGTTTCGACCGTATTGCAACGGCCGTGATCACTTGTAACATCCCGGGGATCCTAGTGGTTGGAGTTGACTTTTACGTCAAAATGATGATATATGGGCTCAAATAGGTAAGAAATATAGATTTTTATTTCTTACCTATTTGAGCCTTAGTTGTATTGATGTAACGAACTCTGTATAGTTATTCGGTACGGGAATCGATATTCCTGTCATCGATTCCTGTTATATAAAGATTGTTAACTAAAACACGTTAACAAGGGCTATTATAGGTCGCTGCCGGCAGCTGCCGTGTTCAAGCGGCACGACAATAAGGTCAACGACCGCCCACAGTGATCCATTCACTGTGGCAGCCTCAGGAAGCAACTAAAAAAAAAATCAATGCTCCCGCGGTACATTTCTTGAGTTAGGTTTAGGTGTCTACATTTTTTTCTTTTTTCGACTGGACTGTTGGTCTAGTGGTTAGTGACCCTGACTGCAAAGCCAGAGGTCGTAGGTTCGATCCCCACACTGGATGAAACTTTGTGCGATGAGCACGATGGTTGGATGGTATGGGTATGTGTCTGGGTGGACGAGTACGATGGTTTATTCTGTGTCTGGATGTAATTTAACTATTACTAGAAATATATAATTATGGATTTATATTGTTTGGTTGCTGTAGTACCTATAAACTCTGCTTAGTTTGGAATCAGATGACGTTGTGCGAGTTGTTCCAAGATATTATTATTACATTACTTGCTTTCGCTCGCGGCTCCGCCCGCGTGGATGTCAGTTATCGCGATAGAAACTATCCTATGTCCTTCCCCGAGACTTAAACTATCTTCATACCAAATTTCATCTAAATCGGTTTAGCTGTTTGAGCGTGAAAGCGTAACAGACAGACATACAGAGTTACTTTTACATTTATATTTATAATAATTAGTATGGATATCTTCGATTTCTGCAGTTAATAATTTCGGGCAGTGACATGTGTTAGTGCAATGTTTAAAATACACGCTGACTACACAAAGAATCGATGTTATTGAATGTACACGTTTCCACCTTTTCCAAATACTCACTTTTTTCCCACATTACTAGCAATCCTGTTAACCCCTCCAGCTAAGCTAACTTGTCTTAGGAGTGGGTTCACGTCGGTAGTATACATTGGTAGTATTATGAGTAGAATTCGAACCCGCGACCTCAGGATTGTGAGTCCGAAGCCTTTACCGCTGCATCTATTTCTAACTTATGCAAGTTTCATGCTAGGTTATAACGAATTGAAATTCTAACTGGACCCTAGACTGGTCGCTCAATGATAACAGACTTCATTGACTGACAGCATTGTTAATACAGATGATATTGCTATTTTATGATATAACTATTAACATTTGTTGCTAATAAAACAGTTTGAATATTTGCAAAGCATTGTTTTACATTGTATCAATTTATTTCATAATACCTATCTATTGTTAGTATCTGCATGCAAATGTTATCATTACCCTAATCTTTTAGTATTACAAATTTATAACCATGCTTGTTTATTCAAAACACTTTGTAACATTATCTATCTGTAATGAATGATAAATTGTAGTCATCCATTGTAGAAAGTAATGTTTACTGCGTAATTAAATAAATTTCTAGAATATGATTTCAGATAGCACATTTTGATGCTTTTAGAAAATTACATTATGAGATGAGAGAAAGTATTAATATTTTTAATCTGTGGCATAACGGTTGGCTGTTTTGAGTGCGGTCTGAGCGTGTAGCGTGGTGTAAAGCACATGTTGGATTAAAGAGTTGTAAAAATGGCGGCAAATTGACATGTCGCTATTTTTACAGCTCCACGTTTAACGTGTAAAACAGTGTAAAATATACTTGAAATACGTGCTAACTAGACAAGAACGAGCCTTTGTGATTCAAAAAAACTAGAAATACCGCGTCTAACGTGTAAAATATTAACTGGAAAACTAGAACGAGAGAACTAGAAAGAAAATAAACTTGAAACTGGCGGACGCACAGAATGTGCGAGCTTTATTCTGAATAATATCGGAGGGTCTATTTTTTAAAATGGCAATACGCTAACTACGTCATGCATCATTAAAAAAAATGTTGGATTAAAAAAAAAGTATTGTTCTTGGTGTCTCGGCTTCGAAGTTTGAATGCACAAGCATGCGGGCCACGTCGCTCTATAGTCTTTATACAAACAGGACTTTTTTATCCAGACAGGAATTTCCGGTCTTGTGCGAACTCCTGGGGTCAAGTCAGGTTAAGCAACTCTTTCAGCATGATAAAAGATCTTAGAAAACGTACTTAGATACGCGCTTTTTATTTTTATCTGTAAGTATATAAAAAAGAGGAACTAGTAGTACTTTTTTTTAGGAATATCTACATATTTCCCAAAAAAAGTGCGCTACGGAGCTATTGGTACGCGAGACCTTTTCGAGTTATTTCCAAAGTGCTTTCTAGAGTATTTTTGAAACAGGAGCTGTAAAAATGGAAGCAAGCGGTCGTTGTCGTCATTTTCACAGCTAAAAGCACAATAAAAATATGATATTTACAGAAATTATATGGAAAAATGGCTAAATAAACACTATCCACCACTTTCCTTCGTGTTCGTTTTAAATATTAAAAAGTAACAGGCACACTTGTTTTTGCATTTTTTCTCATCTTTGTCATTGAAATTACTTTCTCCATAATATTTAACAGTTACGAAATTCATTTCACTTCCCTGCCAATTCCTGCCCTGAAACGAATTTCATAAAACCGCGGTGTCGCCAGTTTTATATTTTATAATTTTTTTAACTTATCTCATAGACTATCATAGTTAAATGTGTTTATTCTATTTGCGCATTATAATGTATCTATTAGTTCAAGCATGTTATTTTTCTGCAATAAGTATATTTAAGTGTATATTGATCCTAATTATTTATGATGTTTAAAGTTAAACATCAACATTTTTGGTTCTCACTAAAAATCTGATTATTTTTCCTTAGTATTATGTGTAAAAATAAATGCTTTTTATAATTTCACAACAACTCTATGTAAATACAATTTGACACGGGAATAAACGCGTTTAATCTAGGTAAGGTTATTTACCTTATGCTTGACGTTTCGATCGGGTTACACCGACCGTGGTCACAAGCTGACTGAACATTTAAAAAAAAAAAAAAAAAACTCTATGTAAACGGAATAAGAACAATGTCCTTTAGAACAATTCTCTATGATGTAGGTACAAGTTGTAAATATTACCTACTCATACGTATCATGAAACTTACATCACAGAAAAATAATGGGATTTTTAACTCACGGCCAAGAGCACACAGGTTTACAACTTTACGCGTGTTAGCAGCATTAAATCTTGGCGGGTTATTCTCCGAAACATGAGAGCATTGTACACACATGAATTGGGTAGATGATTGAAATGAATATATTTTTTTTCTTTACTTAACTGACAATAGTAGGTCTTAAAGAGCTCAGGACTATTTAACGTGTTTAACAATATATAGACAAAAAAAAATAGCTGGAAGAATTTAACTTGAAAAATTGCCATTAAGCCAAAAATAAAAAGAGCAAATTGGACAAAAAAAAAAAGCATTTTTCTTTACTTTAACAGACAATAATATAATGATGACACAGCACCATCTTAATAAACATTTCAAGAATGTTCGCCAGACTACAATAAACTCATTAATTATCTGCACATACAAAATTCGCTGCACTTGTAATTAGTTAAATTATAACCCCTTTTTAATGTTTACTTAAAATAAAGATACCACTGGGTAATTACCTAGCTCTTGACACTTCAAGCGTTATAATTAAAAAGACCTGCTTTCGTAACCTTATACAAATACCTGAACTAGAAACCTAATTTACTTATATATATATATTATCTACTATCGTTTGTACGACACTGTATTATCGTCTTACTGCTTTCACCAATCAGCCTATCAGGTAAGGTTAGTATGGCGAAGTCTTCGAAATATCATCGAGGGCTTATATCGCCCAGGAATAAGATACTAATGGGCTGCTGTAAGATTGAAGTAATTTTTTAGGCATTTCTTGCCAATTACTTAACAAATACAATAATAATTGCATTTTTGAAAGATAGAAAAATTTTAAGTCCAGACCCAGGAATCGAACCCGAGACTTCCGTAGCCAAACCGGGGCCAGAAGCGAACCACCTATCTGGACTATGTTACTAGACCTCAAATTTTTCTATCCCTTGATGCTTGCGAGTTTGGACTCTCGCATGCGCCATCTAGTCGGTAGTTAAAGATTCCTGGGTCTGACTCTGGACTTAAAAATTTTCTATCTTTCAAAAATGCAATTATTCTATTTGCTGTAAGATTATGGAAATAGATATTTTGACTACTTAGACTTCGAAGTCTTGCTATAATCCCCGCACAGAAGACTTCATTTGATTCCTAAATCGTTTTTCGATGTCTGGGTGTATTTTAGTTTCCGTGAATTGAATGTTCTAAAAAGCGGTCTGTTTCTCTGTACACTTTTGATCTCACAACTATTACCTGGTTATGCAGAATTACCCAAGAACCACTAGAGATTAATAGCGTTGAATGCCAAGGCCCGCCAAGGGTAAGCTTCTATTTATTTATCTTAACGTAACATTGCAGCTATGTAAAGAAGATTTGTTATATACAAATACCACGGTGTAGGTAAGGGGTGCAGTAAATGTATTGGATACTAAAAATAGCTCAACTTATACTCCATCCGATACAGTACCGCGAAACCATTACCGAAGTGTATTCATACGTTGATCCCGGCTATATTTTACATACGCTTGAGTTTCTGAGTGATAGGTACTTTCTGACGCAAATAACATTTTAGTACATGTTATTATAACAGTAAATGTAAAGTCAGCAACTAAATCAATACTGAATTTGAATTACGATGACTTTTTATAATTTTTTGAAGACATCAGCGAATATAATGCACTGGTAAAACCGACTGTGCAACAGGTTAGAGAAATGACTTACATTTTAAATTATCTTTGTACTACGCAAATTATTACGTCATTAGACAACAAAAAAGTATCTAGTTATTAATTATATCAGCCAACTAAGACCTTTAAAATATTTCATATTTGAATACAGTTTAAGGTATTCACTTTAAACATACTTACATATTATCTTTTGCAATATTTGATTGAAGACTAAGTTTGTGTTTCACGGTCAAAACTATGCCTTGAAAATGGACCGAAACTTATATGAACATAAAAGAAAATTTACGGCTGCTAGTACTAGCACCCCCCCCCCTGGTTCTGCCGCCATATCAGGCTATAGGCAGGGTCCCCTGGCTATAGGGCTCATGCCAGCGACTCGCATTAGTCCTTTGGCCGTTTGTTCCGGCCTTGTTACCCGACTGCGGAGGAGTAGTAACGCGTAGACGGATTTTGATGATTCATACGTCAATCGATTCATATTAATCTTGCGAGTGTCACTAAAGACATGACAGTAACCAAAATTTAAAATGGCGACAGCCATACCCAATATTGTGATAGAGAAAAAAAAACAGTCAATAAACTATGTCATGTGTTATATCATCGTGTAGGTATTTTAAAATCAGGATGAGGTTTCTTAAGTGAATTTTCACTTAAAATAAGCGTGTAGGATATATAGCGATTTAAAGTTTGTTATCAACTATTTTCACTCCAATTTTCGATAGTTACAGTTATTGCGCTACGTTACGTCTTACAATTAACCACTAAAAAGTTTTTTAGGGTTTTTAGATTTTTTTTTTTTTAATACAGTTCCCGTCATAGGCAAGCTACGCCTCGTGTTTCACGGTCAAAACCCTTGCCTTGAAAATGGACCGAAACCCATATAAACATAAAATAAATATACGGTAGCTAGAACATCATCATAAAATTCATAAAACCTAATGTATACTCCGTTCGGGCAGACCGTATTGATTTACTTTAGATACGTTAACGTAACCGCCGAACGTACTTTTGCAAATTCGGATCTAATATTTATAATAAAGTAACATATATTCAGTGAGTGGTGCGAGAATAACTCGTCTTCGATTCTATTATGCGTTCCTCCTATTTCTGTACCATCTTTAATATAAAAAAGTGTTAGCAATTTTATTTGCAACTAAGGAAAGTATTTTGATAGTGTATTTCCTTGGCCGTGAGCGTCACATAACTTGTAAATCTTGTAATCACTGCTGTCCTCTCACGGAGCTCGGGTAAGTCGATAATAGCGATTGTTTAGAAATCCTTTGTCCGCTTACAAGTGAGTTGAGACTTGCGGTGCAGGTGAAACGGTGTAATGGATGAGACGTTATCTAAAGTGTCGCGGAACATGAGCAGTGGTTTAGTTGCCATGGCGCTAAGTAATGCCCCCATGGCGACCAAAGACCCGATCGTGTTGCATGATAAGAATAAAGTACAGTTCTATTACTGGAGTCCATATCATTCAAAGTGATATCACCTGTCTCACTCAGTAACTACCGGCTTTGCTTGACAACAGTTTGTTGCCAAATATAAACTGAATGATAAGCTGTTTTAATTTATGATAAAATAAATGTTTGATAATGCCCTTAAATTGTATCAGGTAACTGTAAATACTTATACTATTGTTAGCGATTATGGGTAATGCTAATTTATTAGATATCATGTTTAGAACGATAATGAAGAAAAAATATTTACTAACAAAATCGTTTAACTCTATTTGTAGAGCTTTTACAATTATAATATAATAATAATACACTTAAAGACAACTAGCAATGTGGGTTTATGGTCCCACATTACTAGCAATCCCGTTAACCCCTTCAGCTAAGCTCAATGGTTTGTGTTAGGAGTGGGTTCACGTCGGTAGCATAATAGGTAGGATTCGAACCCGCGACCTCACGATTGCGAGTCCAATGCCTTAACCATTAGGCTACCGCTATAATTTATTCTTGAAAGGAAAGATACAATAAACTCATCTTAGGTATACTTATCTATACTAATATTATAAAGCTGAAAAGTTTGTTTTTTTTGTTAGAATACGATAATCTCAGGAACTACTGGTTCGAATTTCAAAATTATTTTAGTGTTGCGTAGCCCATTTATCGAGTAAGGCAAGGCTATATAACATCACGCTATGACCAATAGGAGCGGAGCATCAATAAAAAATGTTGCAAAAACTTTATCAACTCTTATAATCCTTTATTTTGATACCCCACTCGATAGGTTTTGAAGATACAATTTTTTAAACATAAGTATATAATGGCGCCAAAATTACGCTATTTTATTTTTTTAAATTTTAAAGTACCCACTGTCACTCTCACAACTAAGACAAATCTAACGACACCTCTTAAGCTAAAATCCTTCAAGCCATTTAGGCTCTAGGCATACATACATTCATACAAACATACATACATACATACACTCGAAAAACATAACCCTCCTTCATACAAAGTAAGTAATAGGTAAAAAGAGGAAAATTGACGCAGACACAGTTGTGCAGCACAGTATAATATTTGCCTGAACTAAGTTGAAACCTGTGTACCCACAACCCATTGGTAGATCAGAAAATAGATAATCTAAAACTTTCCCAGACAACTGCTATTAGATATCAAAAACCCCATGCATATGAGACCAGTAGGCTTTAAGAAAATCATAAATATTTACATACATGAGATGTACCTACTTACTTACGGGTGAAACCGAAATCATATTTTTCAAGCCGATTATAAATAATTGCGTACCAATTAAAATTGATTTCACAATTTAAGAGGTATGTAAATACTTAAACCTCATGTATTTGCTTTACCCATAAGTATCTTAAATGTCTATAAACTTTCGTGATTTGTTCACATTATAAAATTATATAAAGTTATATAGGTAATTAAGTAAAATATTAATTACATTTAAATAATATTTTAGGAGTACCCGTGACCACGGCCAAAACGACGGGCATAAAACAAGGTATTTTACCTAAAATATCTTCACATCATATCGCATCTGGAATTGCGCATTTGTAATTGCGGTTTAATAACAATACCTACTTAGTTGCAACCTATTTACTATTTAAACAAGTAATTAACAATATGTAAACAAATACTAAAGAAAATGCAAAAGAACACGTCTTGCAGTATCACAAATGAAAACAAATAATTATCTTTATCTATAAAAGTTCGCAGTTTTTAGATATTCAGATGAGTGCTGTTGCAATCTCTTTTAGATCAAGTAAAGAGTGCTAATACTCACTACTAAGTAGCATAAACACAATAGGGTTATATATACAGCCTACAGGTACTAACTTATGTACCTATTCACACATCGCGAACATTTTAATATAACCAATCTATACTCTATCCTAATATTATAAAGCTGAAGAATTTGTTTGTGTGTTTGTTTGAATGCGATAATCTCAGGAACTACTGGTTCGAATTGAATAAATATCGAGGAGGTATATAACATCACGCTACGACAAATAGGAGCGGAGCAGTATAGAAAAAGGTTGCAAAAACGGGGAAAATTGACGCAGACGAAGTTGCGCGGGTTAGCTAGTTCTTCTTCCGTGTATAAAATTTAAATTTTAATGCCCCGAGTGAATTCAAACTGCTGCGTTTTTTAAAGTCTAGAGTTCTATTTATATTTCGCTTTAATATATCAGCAGGCAGTATCCCTTTATAGCAGCATTAAATATAATTCAAATAGTCAAAACTATTTAAAGATAGAATAGATTCTTAGCTACTGAAATAGATCTACATAATCAGTCGATTACAAATGTACACAAAATGCCCTTGTGCGAACTGCTTTCAAAATCGAAGCATTGTATGAAGGCTGTTTAAAAACTAGTGCACGATACCATGGTAACTTCAATTGTCCATTGTAAGTGAAAATGTAAACGTATTGAACTCACTAAGTACTTGATGTAATGAAATAAACAGTTATTTGTGTTCCATGTATCATTTATCCACAGTTGACTGACTCCCTTATTTATGATACCATATTAACTAGCTGGCGAATGGTTTATATTAATTAACTAGCTGTGCCCCGCGGTGTTACCTGCGGTTTATGCCTAGCCTATGTGTTAATCCAGGGTGTCAGCTAACTCCATACCAAATTTTATTAAAATCGCTCCAGCCGTTTAAACGTGAAGAAGTAACAAACATACACATTCACATACTCACAAACTTTCGCCTTTATAATATTAGTATGATTAATGGATTTAATTTCGAAAAAGGCTTACAGACTAATAACAAGTTTATATATTAATAATAATATTGGTATTTTCAAAGTATAATAGACGAAGACATTACATTTGATAGAAAAAGTACCTACTGTTGAAAATCTAATAAGTATGAATAGAGGGATTAGTTTAGCCTAGGCAACTAGGAAACTCTTAGGCCACTCTCTTAAACTCAAACTCAAATATCTTTATTTCGTAAAATCAGATTAATGATTATTTGAAAACGTCAAATTAATACATACTAAAAATTTTATAAAATTATGATTGTTTGAAAAAAAAAAACAAAATGAGGTTAGGTGGCAGTTCCAAGTGTAAAGCTCATGAGAAGAAGCTGCCAAGAAACTCATGTGCAACTCTTAAAATCATCACTTACTTCATCATTCATCACCTTGATTGCCTTGGTTTCAGACTATTATGTTGAAATGTGTGATTACTTGATATATATATATTAAATATACTAATTTTATTATCTAATATTACATTTTGTATAGTTTCTAGCTGTGTTGAGATTTGATTAATTGTTGAGAGATTGAGATAAGTTGGGCACAGATTAATCTTATCGAAGAATTTTACTAATTTAAAATTGTGAACAGCCTATGTTTTGAATAGGCATTCACAAGAGTTACTTACATTAATTAATAAAATTCATGATTGTGTTATTTTTCCGCTAATCAAGAAAAGGGCACAATAGTCATAATATGGCAGAAGATCTCCTAATTTTTAACTTAAAATCAATAGAAATTATGCCAATACTGTCATTATTACGTATTAAAAAAACAATCACAGTCACAACTATATAGGTACCTAGTATTTTTGAAGAAGTGCTGTGTCAAAGACTTTAATTTAATAGAAGTGTTCTATATATTTTGTTTTAAATTGTTCCACAGTAGGTAAATATTTTAAAAATTTGTTTATTCAGTTTTGCCAAGTAATAAATTCTGTTCATCAACACACACCCGCGCCAAATCTATAACAGAAATGATTTATACATACTTGTTGTTACCAAATGTTGAAAACTGATGTATATAAGTACTTACTTACACATTAGCCCTAAATGACAGGTCCATAACCATTAATAATTGAAATTTACCACTACCTCGGCGTAGGTAATGCGGACATCTAGCTAGCGCTAGCATTTTCCAGTCTGGAATTGATCCGCCCACACAAAGTTGGTGGATACAGCGAAACCTGCCGAATTATCCCGGGCTGCCTCAAGCCAACCTGGTAGAACTGCTATACAAACTGGCTGGCATAGCGCCTCCAGATGTCCGCAGAGCCGTGGCAAGTGCTGCGGAAAGAGACTCGCGGCATCCCATGCATGTCACACTTCAATACCACATAGACTAAAGAGCCGTAAGAGCTTCGCCAGTAGTGTTGACCCTCTGACAGTGGAGCCATCAATGGCGAGTTGCAATGCAAAACCAATCCTTTTTGTGCGACCTGCCAGGGTCCCCCTCCTGAACATGAATTACCATTGCCGATTTGGAAGTCTTTAAATAGACTTCGGACTCAGGTCGGCCGGAGCAAAGAAAACATGCACAGTAGGTGCCAATCTGAGCTGTTTAAGTGTTTATGCGGTACAATACAGATAATGGCCCACCTTACATCGTGTCCTGTGTGCCCGACCACCTGTACACGGGAGGACTTGATGACTGCCGCAGACAATGCAGTTGACGTGGCCACGTTCTGGAGCTCCACAATATAATATATTTTAATTGTTTTTTATTTATAATCTTTGCTATCGAAACGCTAAGAAGAAGATAATAAAATGCGGAAAAACACTCTTCTTTGTATGTACTTAACCTTCAAAATTAACATAGAGCCTAAAAGACTTTAATTTTAACATTTTTTTATAGTAATCAGCTTTTACAACCAGTTCTTTGTAAAAGCCGATCGTCATAGTCGGCTTATCATGACTAATCATTACCTCTTTGGAATATTGCTACTAAACGTTTTCTGTAATTTAAAACTCGAGTAACTCTTATCAGAGTTCAATCGATGTTTTAACAACCTATTAAACTTAATTATGTTTACAGGTTTACAATTTCTTTCTGAACATAACACCCGGTATAAAATTGATTCGTTAGATGTAATTGTTGGGTTAGCCACGTTCTTTAGATAGCTACTATTGAAACGGATTTATCATTAGGAGTTTTTTTGCCTTAGGGAATTAACAAACGCGCTACTTTTAACATTGGCATCTGGCGACTTATTATTAAACAAATATATTGTAAGAAAACGACGCATAAATGATTTAAATGCTTACTAAAATTTTATTGTGCTAGAATTTATAAAGTGACAGCAATTTCAAATGCCGAATAGAAATATCGTGCTGTGAAGTTAAACAAATGACCGTTATTGTTATCCTTTTACACAAGCATAGACTTTTGTTTGATTTTGACAAATGACCGTCCCAATGTCAAACTCTAATGGAAGTCTTGTAGTTATCGGCAGTAGCCTGTCCAGCGTACTAAACTATTACAGAACAAATGGGCTAATCATACAAAGATACAAAAACGGCAACGGTTACTTACTTACCGCGTTCCGTAGTAAACAAAGAACCCTTACATTACTCTTAGGGGGACCTAAAATTACTCCTCCGAAATATTAGTTCCAGGCAGAGGCGAACTACAAGATGGCCCCCTGACGGTTGTTTTGTGTACTAAATTTCTTGTATTGTACCTATTAAATTTGTTAGCTCGTGCGCCCCCCAGAATCGTATGCTGGATCCGCCCGTGGTTACAGGTACTTATAGATTCTGATGAGGAAAGTCTGCAACCTGGTTGTAGTATTTGAACACTTTGCTAAGCACATTCGGTAGCCAGTCGCAGGCTTTCCAGGCATAGGTAAATCCATATCTTGCCAAAGAAATCAAACATAGAAATTAGCCTCTACTCGATCCAACGATAAAGAAATTTCCGTGTTAAACGTGTCGTGTATGCTTAGGCCCTTACTCCACGTGTAAGATATTGTAGGTAGTATAAGATTTCAGGTTCGCTCCATTTGTTGCAAGTGCACGCTGTTGCTAAGAGTCGCTAGGATATGCGTTTGTCTGCCCGTATCGTTAATAGCTCTGTAGTGAAGTGACTGTCGTGACTGATGTGACGTTACCATTTCAATTGTTTAGAGTCAACAAATAAAAATCTTGTGGTTCCAGATTGAAATTCAAATATAATCATATTTCTATAATATGTGAAAGAGGTAATTAAGAAGTTAGGTATACCTACGTATAACATGTAGTATTTGGACTTACGGGTATTGCCGAACTATTTACATCTAGATTTTTGTTTGTATTTTTGTTCACGTGACGCAAATACTAAATATGTACATGTTTACGATTATTTACCCAATGCTACTATATTATTTGGAGCGCCTGGACAAATATCATTCATGATCATGACTGACGTATGCGATATTTTTTCACGTACCGTTCACGCGTACTTGTGCACGGCACGGAACGTGCGTTATGCGTGCATGCGTGTATGCAACACGTGATATAAACTTCATAATAGTCATTTTCAAATTAATTATTTACGAAAAATATTATTTAAACTTCCCGCCGATATTACTCAGTAGGGATTATAGCTCGCAGATTCAAGTTTATTTTCTTTTTAGTTTTCTTCTTTGAATCACAAAGTCGCGTTGCCAGTTTCAAGTTTATATTCTTTTAAGTTTTTTTCTTTGTATCATAAAGTCTTGTTCTTATCTAGTTATCACGTAATTCAAGTATATTTTACACGTTAAACGCGGAGCTACAAAAATAGCCACATGTCAGCTTGCCGCCATTTTTATAACTCTGTTTTAGCTTTGCCATAATTCAAAATAAAATTAAAAATTAGAAGTAGGTTACAATTGACTGCCCTGATTCCACCACATTGTTAGTTAGTAAGTTACAAGTGAAGCTAATATAAGCGTCTTATTAATAATAGCGAGACCAACACTAGCTTTTGCAGCCGAAACCGAATTTGGACTTTGGTCTCAGTTTCGGCTAAAACCTAAACCGAAACTAATAAATATGTAATAAATATTTGAAAATATGACCGTGGTAAAATATTTCATAGAAGTTTGTATTTGTTTCATCTCCTAGCCAGTCCCGTCATAAAAAAGTCAATACAATTTGTCAACAACTACCATTTTAGAATTTAGTAATTACATAGACTTTATAGATAACGTAAGACTCAATCCTTAAACATTAGAGTATCATATATATTGACATAATGATAAAGTCGTACGTCTACCTGACTACTGAAGAAGTCTCTTCAGTATTAATTGAGAGGACCTCACACGTGCAATATGAAATATTTTGTGCAGTGACTTTGACTTTGAATTTGACTTGGTCCCAAAATAAATGATTGATGTGACTTCGAATGCTACAAGTAAGGTGTCGTTGGAATATTCCTCTGTTATTTTCTTTGTTTATTATAAGTATCGGTTTTCAGTATCAGTTGATTTTGTTTGAGTGTTATGTTAGTGTATTTAATGCGTATGGTATGTTCATGACGTGTTTTATTGGTCATTTAACCTTTGACGCAAAAATAATAGTGTTAATTTTGATTACGACTGTCTGTACTGTGTGTCTGTAAATTCTACTGTGTTGCATATAGTATTGTTTGAGGGCATTTCTTCACAGTTATTTTAACTATGCAATAAATGTTAACCTATTAGAATTAGAAGTCTGACCTTTGAGCCCAGGAATTGAATTTTAGAACCTATAGCTATCTACGTAGCTCTCAAACGAAAAATTGATTTATTATATTTCTGTTTGTTGTGATCGATCTAAATTAGAGGTGAATGGTACCCAAAAAAGTTTGCTCGGTATTTTTACATACAAGAATTGCTCGTTTAAAGGTATTAGATAGATATAGATACATTTAATTAAACATTATAAATCATTACTATCTACAATTCTACAGAAAGAACAATAAATCAAGTAGTGTTTCCGTTGTATTTGAGAATCATACAAATAAATATTATGTGTTAATAATAAACAGTGATGTTACTGATGTAAGTGCATTGATCTATAACCTGAACTCTCCTTATCAAACGATGTCTACGACTCAATGGATCGTTGCGTGAATACTTTTGCACTTGCTTCTTACCATGTAATAGGTACTACCTTTTTCCTGATGCATACTAACTATTAAAACTTTCATGATCTAACTAAACTACAAGTTGACATCATGTAAACGTAATAAAATTTGTTGCTCTTGGTTCTATTAGAAAATGGTACCATCAAACCTTTACACTACACGCTTTCAATTTTAAATACATATGGTAATGAAGTTTTGCACTCGCAATTTTTCTAGAGTTTCAATCCTTTTGATATTCAAGTTTCTTGTTCTTTTTTCTTCTCCAGCTTAAGTCTTGTAGATAGATGCCGTGTGGTTTCTATGTTTTTTTACAAAAATACCAAGATTGCAGAATGTAGCCTTTATAGAAAGCGCACGGACACACGACACGGAATCTCGGTATTTTTTTATTTAACAACATTTCGATGTTCTTTTCAATCTCAACCACTTACGATCCATCGCCTTACTGATTGCATTCATTTTATTTGCTTTAAAACGATTCTTCGTGATCTGAACTCTTATCAAACATTGCACACTATCGTCGGATCACTATAATTGTGCGACGATAATTAGAAATTGCGCAAATGTGGCAATCAATAATAATTTTCCTCTCACTCTTATTACACAAAATTACGTCAGTATTACGAGATATATATTTATTCCGATTGGAAAAATACCATTGGTTTTCCAATGGTATTTTTCCAATCGGAATAAATTATAAAGTAGGTACTTAATAACACTAAATTTTTATTGTTAGTGTTAATAAGTACCTACTTTATTTTAAAATGCATTCGTAACGAGTTTTTTAATATAAATTGCACTCCCTGTCGTCGTTTAAGTATATTTCACAACTTCTTTGTTTTACAAATTAAAACAAAGAAGTTGTTCTACCGAGCTATTTTACATATTGCTAATGTAATGGAAGATGAAAATAAACAATGTTTTTATAATAGATGTTAATTTCTAAGTTATTTAGGATAAAGATTCATAAACAGGCACATTATTTTAATATGGATTTAAATTTTAAAGACATTTTTATTCATTCTCACTTTTACAATTTTCAATTCACATAAATGAGAATTTAAAATACTCAACTAAGTTGTTAGTGCCATAATACAAATGCAAAGTCTCAGCAAAGTCAAGTTTGACTGCCTCTGTGGCGCGGTGGGAGTGTGTCCGACTGCTACGCAAGAGGTCGTGGGTTCGATTCCCACACGGGACACCACTTTGTGTGATCCATAAATTGTTGTTCCGAGTCTGGGTGTACTTTGTGTCCGTGACTTGTATGTTTGTAAAGTTCCCCGCGACACAGGGCTTGTACCCTACTGCGGGAACCGTCTAAAAAAAAAAAAAAAAAATATATATATTTATAATCATAATAATTATCATTAGGTATTAGGTTGACTTACCTGGTTCTCCGGCCACCTCTAGTTTTCGGCCAGCATGTAGTTATTTCTAAATAATAAGAAAACTTTAACTTAATTATTTAGAAATCATTCTGTGTCTTTTAAAATGAACTCTACCCTATCTTAAATTTGTGTTTGAGAAATAATGATCGAAATGGCTCAGTAGGTCTCCGAAAGTCAAGCAGCGCACGAGTATTCGTCAATCAATGAAGAAAATAGTGCGCACATATTAAAGCTTTACTAAGTTAGTGATTGTTTAGTAAGTATGTTATAATAATGTACTGTGTAGATTACAAAATCAACATTGTTCAAAAAAATAAATAAAAGTTTGACATTTCAAAATATTAAATGTGCTGGCCGGGTAACTAGATGTAATTTAAAGCTATTGGTTCTTTCTCGAACCTGCATGTTGGAAACGAAACGAATACCTTTCTGTAAAACTTCAAGTAAATTAAAGACTTATCAACTGAAAACACGGGCTATAGATTTGTTTGTAATTGACAAACAAGGCATATTTGCAAAATAGGCCTTGATATCATAGTGGCCGAGAACTAGCTATATTGGAGGCCGAAAATTGGAGTCACTGGCCGAAACCTAGTTAATTGCTACTATTCTCAGTATCGATATACATATAACATGGCAGTTATTACAAATTAGATACAAATATCACAAATTTTATAATACATTAGATACAATTACACCCAAAAAATTATGACTAATATATTGACTATTCCAGATAACATTTTTCAAAGGAGGCTTTTCTTTGAAAAATGTTATCGGGAAGAAAGGTATTAGCTTAAAACCGACAAAGTCACCCTATTTTATAATTCTTCTTTTAAAAAATATTTTATAATTGTTTTGAGAAGTGTTGTATAGTAATTTCAATGAATGAGTTCTACACCTTTTACCTGCACCGATACGGAAAAGGTATGCGTTTAGGTGTACCTACAGGTAATTTTTTGTATGCACATCATTAGTCTGTCGAAGTATCTCCAAAACGGTATGATCGATGTAGATAGGTACGGTTTTCTGTAAAGGGTTTTAAGATATAATGCAACTAAATATATTGACTAACTTACAACCGCCTGAAGCGTTTCTAAGTTTTCAATTACTACTTTGACTGCAAAGTGGAATTTATAAGAATTTTATGAGTTCTCGATACCAATTCTCATATTTAAAGATAGGTAAAAAGTTAAATGAATGTCTAGAATCTAAACATTAATTTAACTTTTTACCAATAATAATATCTTAACACGCAACAGGGGCACTTGCCCCTCACAGACTCGTCTGAATGACCTTTTTTTTGGAGAATTTGAGAATTTTATACTAGATCGGAGTGTTTAGGCAGGCAATTGCCCCCCCCCCTCCCTCGGTGGTGGTGGATATGGCGTACCGGTGTTGAATCATTTGTACCCACTTCCCCCCAGCTATATGAGCGACTCACACTTGACCGATTGAGTCAAATGTTGTTCCCCCAGAGCAAAGTTCTGAATCCGCGCTTGTAATATCTAGATTTAGAAACAAGTGAAAACAAGTTTTATTTGTTTCAGGTTTACAAGGGAAACTTAGTAAGAAACTGGTGCAAACGTTCACCTTAAAAGAAATAGGCAAACGCGCCCTATCCAATGCAGTCTCCGAGGGCAACTTTCGGAGCATCGTCAGTGGCACCGTAGACACCTGGACGAATCAGAACCAATTTGATGGTCACTCCCCTGCTGGAGAAAATAATATACACGCACTGTCACTTCATTGTTATTAAATTTCTTAACATATTCTTCATTTTGTAGTATCTATCTTCTTTATATATTTTGTATTAATATTGACATTGAAAATGAGTAAAATACTCAAAGTCGTTGGAGCGTCCTGGCTTCAAACTAAGATAAGCTCATATATTCTCGGCATTCTCGGGATTCTTGCTATCTTGGCTCTTTTTGTTGGACAAATCGAAAGGTTAGTATGTTTGATTCAGCTCTTTTCGTTTAATGTACCTATTTATGATATCTATCTACTGACATTGTAACTAATGAAACTATGTATCAGATGGTAATTGACGTAAAAGTTAGTTGAAGAAGGACGATGGCGTTCTTCATTTTTTAAGATCTTAGAAAAGAAGGAATTCTGTTTATCTGAAAGTACCTATTAGGCATCTAATAAATAAGTAGTCACTAAAAGCAATCAGTGCAGTTAACAAAACCAACCATAAACAGGAAAATCTACAGGTATTGCACATGGTACTTATCGTTAATCATTGTCATTAGCGATTATGTAGCAACAAGGGGAAAATTATTATAAGTATAACAATTTATATGGCTCAGTGCCATAATTGTCTTGTTTGCGTCAATACGGAATAGACGCAATAGGTAATAATAATATCAAACATTTGAAGAACATCTATAACTTAAGTTTAGTTGAATAGGTAACTATAGCCGATATTAAAACAAGTTGTTTTTTTAGGATTCAGGAAGATGGAAATTATGCAGCCACTGTGTATTATTCAAAGAAAACCGGATATCGTATCGAATACTGGGGTCAGAGTAATGACTTGGCAGACATACCCAAAGGAGTAGCAAGAGCGTACTTTAGAATGGACAAGGACACTAGTGGTTGGTCTCTACTAGAAATTGAAACAGACCCATCTTACGCTGATGAATACCAAGCGTACGCTGCAGGCATCTTAGAAGGTGCTCTGACGTGGTTTCTAATACACGAGCATTTAGAGAATACCGTACGAGCAATGTGCGAAAACCAGCCTGTAGAAAAACAATGCGACGAATTTCGAGAGACCTTATATAAATCAGTGAACAAATGGAAGGCGTATGCTGATGAACGCTCTTCGACTGATCCTTTTTGGCACCATGTAAGTTATAATTTTAGTGTAGTTTCTAATTTCAAACATAGCACCTGGATGACTGAGCATAGCTCGGTATTTTTTTAAACGACGTTTTCTGAAAATGAAACCTAGCTAGATCGATTTATCGCCCAAAAGTGAATTTCTAATACACCTATGAAAGTATCTAACCCTTACTTTTTAGCAGTTTAAATCCTTCCCCTTTATAGGAGGAAAACGGTTAGGTACTCTTAGGATCAGTTATTCGATTCTAGATACTTATTAGCTCGACTGATCACGCAGCATAAGTAGACTATAGACCCGTTTGATTTCTAAATTTCAGGTGATGCTCTACTACACACAAATCAGTGGTATATGGACTGGATGGAACTATGGAGTGATGCGCAGCATGAAAGAATACGACACTGACATCTTGGACTTGTATTGGCTAAATTTTGTATCTGAAGGAATTGAATTACAACGCAAAATGAAAATCTCGTTAGGAGATGACTCTATTGAACAAATACCAGACATTGCTAGTGCTTTTTTGCGAGTAGTTGATGACACTAAAGAAGATGGATCACCTACTAAAAAACTATACGTATCACAGAATGCTGCTGGAAAATACACCTCTATGACTCGATTGCTGAAGAGATATAAATTAAATTATCATAAAACAGCTGGAGATTCTCAGTTGGTTCATGCAACATCAGCCGAGTTCTCAGGATACCCAGGTTCCATCACAAGCCAAGATGAGTTCTATGTTCTTAAGGGTGAAAATCACCGAATGGCTATTACAGGCACTGCCTTAAGAAATTACAATGAGATACTATGGAAGGATGTCAACATTTTTGATAACGTAAGTAACATCTATAGATGCACTTTTTTATTCCTGATTATTTTATTTAGCAAAATATACATGCTAGATAGATTGTAAGCAGTTAGCGTCATATAAGGGCGTTTGTTTAAGATATGATTTAGGATCTTCTTTTCAGAAATATTTAAAGCGATATTTTCAATGTATCAATAATATTTTCAGGTGCCTGTGGGTCCTCGCATCACAGCAGCTAACCGTTTAGCTTCAAATGTCAGCGATTGGGGACGCATCCTTAAAAGTGACAACTCGGGAACAGGAAGCAAACAATGGCTTGTGGTAGACTTTAACAGATTTGACAACATGCACGTTTTAGCTCCAAGAATCGAAGAACCCAAACATTTACACCGTGAGAAGACTACTGAGAAAAAGTGAGTTAGAAATAAGAATTCATGATTCTAATTTTTCGTTGCATGTTTACCAGATTTCGCGCCATAAAACTTAGATATGCCTGCTTACGATGAAGCAAATGTAATTTAGTTACGTCACTTTTTACACGTGCTGAAAATTCTAAACACGAGCCATGAATTTACCGCACATAATTAAGAACTGTGAAGTTCATTTATCGATGCCTATTTCTGATGAACATAACATTTTTGGCGTTAAAGATATTGTAAAGGTAGACGTATTTGAGTATTGAAAAATACTTATTAGGTATTATTTAATGTAGAGCTAATCTATACTAGGTACTATTAAAAAGAGGTAAAGTTTGTGGTGTTGTGAATGTGTGACGTTGTGGTAATCACTGGATCTACGGAACTTATTTTGAAAATGCCTTTACCAATAGAAAGCCACGTTATTTGTGAGTATCATAGGCTATATAACATCACGCTACGACCAATAGGAGCGGAGCATCAATGAAAAATATTGCAAAAACGGTGGTAGTAGCTAGTATTTAATAATATTAACCTCTTTTCCTTTTGCAGCGATGTTAAACACACAGGAGTGTCCAGTGAGAACAAAAGCAAGGGTCTGGTCGCACTTATAGAGCAGGTGCCAGGAATGACACGCTACGTTGATGTGTCCGAGGATTTCCTAGCGCAAGGCTACTGGGCTACGTATGGATTACCATTCTTGAAAGTAAGATTAATTTATGGATTACTATGATTTTGTATTTTCAATCTCTGCATTTTCCTGCCTTACTATTATACAGTATACGAAAGACTGAATCCCAAAACCTGCTGTGAGCAAAAGATTATCTTAACCAGTAGGTAAAATGAAATTTAACGAGTATTTTAAATCGTTTCAGGATATCAGCGAATTCATCCACGTAAATGAAATGGAAGAGCAACATGGTATCGTCTTCTCAGAATCGAATTCTCCTCGAGCGATGATATTCAAGCAAGGATTTAAAAATGCCACATCACTAGAGAGCATCCTGGCGTTAATGAGACAAAACAACTTAACGGAAGGAAATAGCACTGACAGTGATACAGAGGAATGTTTCAATGATGTGAATTGTATCCTTCGCGAGCGGGGATACTGGTCCGTAGTCGGAGTAAGAGGGGATATAGTTGATCTAAACAAGAATGCCTATGGAGTTATCGATACTAAAGTAGTGAGTGGTAAGTTGCAGCATTTTTAGTACAGAAACTTTGCACGAATTCGCTTTAATAGCAAACCGTAAGCTCTTTTTGCAGGAGCACTTTAGTTTCTTTAATTCTTAAATCATGTTGTGTAGGTACCTACCTATCCCTCTATTGTAAACTTGAAATTTATTCTCGTTGCTTTACATATATTTTCTTCTTTCATTTCAGGATCTATAAATGAAACAACTTTAAGTTTTTTCGCGCTATCCGGTCCAACGTACACAGAAATACAACCAAATAAGACTCAAGTGGCTTTAAACAAAGGAAATATTGCCCCAATTTACACTGAATTCCTTGAAGACAACCCAGATATTGATGGTATAGAATTAAGAGATCTCGTAAAACAACAACAAGAGAATATAGAGAAAGCCGAAGAAGATAAGATGGAGTTACTAAATAAAGACTTAATAAAACCATTCAGTTGGTCAGAGAGCTTATACAAAAATACTTCGCACGTGGGCTTGCCCGACAAGTGGGCATTCCAACCATTCTCACCTAATTGGTCGTGGTGAATCTCCAGTCGTCATAATTTTCATAATAATTTATTTTAATTTAAGTTTAAGCCTTTTTTTCACCACTCCCAACTAGAGACTAAGATTTATCTGATCATTATAATAAATTGACAAAAGACATCTTTACTGTGTTCAATCAGGAACATTTTACATTAGAAACTGTTTGTAATTTTAGTTCAATGTTTAAAATAAGTTTATTTATTGGATGTTCCGTTTTTGTCTGTTCCGTTTATTTGAAATTTAGTCCAAATATACCAATTTGCTGTTAGTTTTCGTACCAGCAGCGTTAGGAAATCATCTTTTTGTTTTGAAAATGTAGGTTTTTATTAATTTTATACAATTTGTTGTGACTTTGTGACGCATCATTGACTCTTAAATCTATCATTCATTACTTTAATCATTTTTAGTATTGCGACGAATATCATACTATAATAAGTAGGTATATAACCGGCGAAGTACTTTATTGTGTACTTAATGGTTTTATTATATTACAAATGTTGTATGTATGTATGTTTGTATCTATTTGTTACCATTATGAAATGACTTATCTGTAATTTATACCTAGTGAGTTTTTAATAAAAATGAAGTGACATATAAAATAATCGATTTTGTTCTCGATAATAAAAATCATTTTTCTGGACCATACAATTATTTTCTTATTCATTATGTGTATTAATAATCAATAAGTAAATAATTTTCCCTAATTTATCCTATCCTCTAGAATATAATACGAATAAAAATAATATTCGATCTGATCAAAGACCTCCTTTTTTATTAAGATACCTATCAATGTGGTATTGTTACTACACCACCACACATTGCAAGCAATCCTGTTAACCCCTCCAGCTAAGCTCAATGACTTGTGTTAAGAGAGGGTGGGTTCACGTCGGTAGTATAATTGGCAGGATTATAACCTACGACCTCACGATTGTGAGACCGATGCCTTTGCTTGACTTGATCCAATACACCCAGTGTGGATTAGTGGCTGTAACATGTCTTCGAATTTCTACACTGAATTCAAATAGAATTAATTTAAGTACACTGGCACTGAATCAAATAACCTTACCTACCGACTTAGGAGACGTACCTGTTTACGTAACTGCGAATCAAGGAGGGCTCAAGATCGTCCCTACAAACTATCTAAATATGTCCTACCAGGTAGGTTTAAGGACTTTTTATTATAGGACCTACCCTGAAGAAAAAAATTACCTAAGGGGGGTCAAACCCCCGCCGCGTAGAACAAAATCTTAGATTCGCTACTTGTGTAGGTAAGTAGTAACGACTTGCAAGTCGGGGCCAAACTGCGTCACCAGGTTAAAGACTGTAACCTACCTATTATTATAAGAAGGTAGGTACTGCGTTTAACCCTCAATCTCAGACGTTTATAATTGGCCTTTTGGAGGCCGCGTGGTACCGTTACCCAAATGACTAGATCCAATAAATGCTACTAGGGAATGTTATTTCGGGAATGTTTAGGTAGAAAACAAGCATCTATGATGGCTGGTAATAGTTGGTAATTCTCCAGCCAAGCTATTAATAATCACACTAATATTATAAAGGCGAAAGTTTGTGAGTATGTGAGTGTGTGTGTTTGTTACTTCTTCACGTCTAAACGGCTGGAGCGATTTTAATAACATTTGGTATGGAGTTAGCTGGCACCCTGGATTAACACATAGGCTTATAAACCGCGGGTAACACCGTGGGGCACAGCTAGTTGAATATAAAATACTCCTGTAAGTAGGTTAGATACAGTTTGATATTAAATTTTTATGGCTAGGGACTTACGGTAAGTATTCCTTTAATCAGAGGCTCACTACTTAAGGGAGGGGGCGGGGGATGCAATTGCTAACGCACCCAGATTGGGACTTGGATCCAAGAGAGGGAATTATTATTATCATCTTTGTTTCTAAAGCTTTTTTTATAATATGCTCAGAAAAACTACTACATGTGAACGATGTGACGTCATCAAGAAGATAGGCAAGGATTATCTCATCATGGACGAGATACTACTAATATACTACATTGAGAATTACATAATACCTACCTAGTTAGTTAATTGTCAATTTTTTTTCTGTGTTTTAGTACCTGTAATGGAAAATTAGGAGGACTGACTCACATGAATTTCTTGAGCTTATACAAAAATGAACCGATCACGGGAACTTTTATCTAAGATTAAAAAGTAAACACATGCACTTCAAAAACTGAGAGTGTTTTCCAAATATTTATAATATATATAAATATTTGGAAAACACTGTTATTAAACCTGCTTTTCCTTTTAGGTTCCCTTTTAATTCAGAAAAAAAAATTGTGTTATTATTAAATGAAATTTATAAAACAAACAAACCTTGAAAATAATGTAATTTTGTAAAATTAAATGATTTTTATAAAAGTGTTGTATTTTATTCTAAGTTACAAAACAAAGAGATACTTTTCACTGCGGCTCGCAGACGTACGTAGGTACGTAACGTAAGATGCTGCAGCCACTCATATTCCTCACACTTAAATATACTATTTTTAACGAATCCTTTACCTACCTCAGTACACAAACAATTTGAATTAAATAAATATTCGAATAAACATATCTCGCGTTAACTTGTTTCGGCCAATTTCATTGGGTCAAACAGAAAAAACTGGCTACGATGATGGACAGTTTCAGTACAAAGTTTTCATCCTTTTCTTTTTCATTGGAAACGTAATATCCTTGACTATCTTGTTGATGACCTCACATCGTTCATATCTAGTAGTTTTTAATCTGAGGTTAGACGAAAAGTCCTACGCTTATCTAATGCTGTGTACTCATTCGATGTTATCACATATTTAAGCGTCGAAACAGTTAATTTTAGAGTTTATAGTCGTCTGACGCCGAAGACGTTGCTTTCTCTTAATCAATTATCACGTATTAAAATAATTTTTACAAGTTATACTAGGAGCTGTAAAAATGATCGGTCAGTTTGAGTGTTTTTTACAACTCCATGCAAGGAGTTATAATTTCTAGTTGTTTTTCATCGGTTTGGTTTACAAACGACTTATTTTTATTAACAATACGATACTGAACGTCTTATTTGTGTCATAACTGTTGTTGACAGAAGTGACAGATGTTAATGTGAGTGAGTCATCTGATCTGATTGTCATATTGTATGTGTCATCGGTTTGTTTTGCTAATTTAGTGAATTGTTTGTAACATTTAAAAAGTTTAAGTACGCAATATAGCATTTACTTACATATTTATATTAAATTCATTATCATGGATTGGTTGTTTGGGAAAGCACCGACTGTTAAAGGTAAGAAAACGCATGAAAACTTTTCAAAGGTTGATTTACAATTCCTCTTTAACATTCCATTTTTATTTATTTTAAAAATTCTACGAATACAGCAAGTTTAATATACTTACATAAATTTAGAAATGACTGGTGTCGTCTTGGTATGACGAGACATCAATTTAGTTTCATAAAGAGTATTAAATCCCAAGGCTATGTCAATTGGTACATTATCCTTATCTCATTATTAACATAAATTTCTTTGTTAGTTATTATATTTTCTTATATTTTAGTCTCCCAGAAGCATGATTGACACAATAAACAGTACTAAACTTGCTGTATTTTATCAATTCTTACTTAATGTTTCATCATAATCTTATGGAACATCATTTATCTGCTAATAAATATGTATGAGAATGGCTCATAGTGTAGGTATTGTGAAATAATTTATGCTTGAGTTGTAGTTAGTAAATAGATTCTATAACCATTCAAAAGAAATAAAAAAGAAATCAATTAGGAAAACAAGTACCTATCTGAAACTTGTATCAACCTTGGGTTGGATGTTGATATCATACCTCTCATCTGAGTCATACATAATTTATCAATAAATGCTTAGTAAGATTTTAAGCTATCATTCAATTAGACAATTTAATAGTAATTTATAAATTTCAGAACAACAAAGGCAAAATGACAGGGAGTTACGAAAGGCATCCCGCGATTTGGAGCGAGACAAAGCCAATTTGGAAAGAGAAGAAAAAAAACTGGTAAGAGAATGTTAATTTTAAATAATTACCATAGACTAATGTAGGTACCTAGGTCTAAATAATTTAGGCTATCAAATCTTTTATAATGCAATTCAAATTCAAATTTCATTTGCAAACTATTTCACAGCTATACTCATATTATAAAGCGGAAGAGTTTGTTTGTTTAAACGCGCTAATCTCAGGAAATATCAAACCAAGGCTATCCAACCAAAAAATATTTTTTCAAATCGGACCAGTAGCCGATTTGAAAAAATATTTTTTGGTTAGATAGCCCATTTATCGAGGAAGGCTATAGGCTATATAACATTGCGCTACGACTAATAGGAGCGGAGCAGCGACGAGAAATGTTGCAAAAACGGGGAAAATTTACGCATACGATGTTGCGCGGGACAGCTAGTGTGTTATACATGTTAAACAAAGTTTGCAAAACAATAGATAAAGCCCGAGAAAAGAACAATGCTATAAAATGTTTTCAGCAGCACTTTTTGGAAATATACAAACACAACATGCTGATTTTTGGTGCTAAATGTTTACAAACTTTCAATTTCAGGAAATGGAAATAAAAAAGATGGCTAAGGATGGTGACAATGAGGGATGTAAAATTTTAGCTAAACAGTTAGTACAACTAAGGAAACAGAAGACTAGAATGTATACTGCTAATAGTAAGGTATGTATGAATGATCGCAATACTGTCCTGTGCAATCTGTATAGATGACAGCAAGCAAGAAATGTTGCTTATTCAAACACTGCTCAGAAGATCATTTTGTATGAAACACAATTAGTTTTTTTCTTTTTCTTTTCATTGTACACTGTTATTGCTCTTAGTTAGTTAGTTTTACCTGGGCGAACAAGAAGACCGCACTTAGCCTCCCAATTGGGCCATTGTGCGTTGTTATTGCTCTTATTATACACTTTTGTGGTCATCTTGTGAGTGTTAGTGATATGCTTATCACTGCAGCCTACCTGTACACAATCAAGAGGTGGATGATTTAGCATCGCTTTTATTTGATTGGTCAATGCATAGGTTAACATTAGTCATAGGAACTATTAGAGATTTTTAAAAGAATGCTTGATTTAGCTAACCAAACCTGGCCAAATTTAACTGGACAGAGTGTAAATAGAAGCACTCTACATACACACTTGTAAAATACAGTACGATGAACGTAACTTGACCGGATTAAAGTTAGGTTTTTATCACTTTCGCGCATGTCATAGAGATGCGACCCTAAAATTACTAACGAAAACGATTAATCGATTAAATCATTAATGTTTATCGATTAAACATAAATCAATAAAAAATACTAACAACATTTTAATTCAAAAATATAAAAACACTATTTAAATGAGTTCATAAAAGTTTAAATTTAGAACAGTTACAGTAAATACTAAAGAAACTTTGAAAAACAATTTCTTTACGAAAATAATCACAAAAAACATGAGTTAGTTAAACTAATTATGACAATGTGATGCGTAATCGCATCTCTAATTCTCTTGGTTTAGTTACCGCCCCCGCCCCCCGCTTCCCGTCACCATTTACTTCCAAGAAATGCATCTGCGCCAACCACTTGTCGCCTACTTCAGTCCGCCTTAGTTACGTTGATCGTACTGTACTAGCGCATATGTATGTATGTGCCCACAGTGGCGTAAAAAAAAGGTATCAAAGTATGTCATATATTTTTTGGCGTACTCAGGAGGAAAATTTTGGAGGTTAAAACCTCCCCTGCCCCCCAAATTGTAAAACAGGTACACAGTACATGTTTTGGCCTGTGTTCTAACATGTCACCCGAAAAAAATACCCCGGGTCCTATGATTCATATCATAACCAATTTCATTAAAATTATATTTCTATCATTTGCATTACAGATATCAAATGTACAGTTGCACAATAAAGCAATGGGTTCTAACATAGCTATTGCCAATGCAATGGGAACTACTGCCAAAACTATGGGCAGTATGAACAAGGTAATGAACCCACAACAGATTGCCAAGGACATGGAGGCCTTCAGACATGCCAATGCTAAGATGGATATGACTGATGATATGAGTAAGTCTGATTTTACGATAATATTTTATAAGTAATATATTTTGACATGATAACGTCTTATAAATCGACTAGCTGTCCCGCGCAACTTCGTATGCGTAATTTCTCCCCGTTTTTGAAACATTTCTCGTCGCTTCTCCACTCCTATTAGTCGTAGCGCGATGTTATATAGCCTATAGCCTTCCTCGATAAATGGGCTATCCAACAAGAAAAGAATTTTTCAAATCGGACCAGTAGATCCTGAGATTAGCGCGTTTAAACAAACAAACAAACAAACAAACTCTTCCGCTTTATAATATTAAGTATAGATGACCAGCTGCACTCACGAAGAAGTGTGACATCACCGCTCACGTTCCGCCTGCACGTGTCCCGGGTCCAATAAAGCTGTCACAGGCACCCTGTCTGTGACAGTTTTTCTTTATAACAATGTCATCAATGTTTTGGTGATTGCAGCGACATTTGATACAATTGGAAATTAAAATAAGAAAAAGGTTTCACAGGCATGGTTGTTTATTCAATGTCATCAATGTTATCACGTAAAATTATCGTCCGTAAACCGACCTTACAGGCAACCATTTCTTTTTAACAAGCATACAGATTGCCTACAGAAAGAATAGTTCAAGTCATTTGTGCGCGCGGCGCTGTGTTGCGTGTGCTTGTAATTATACACTTTTATTTTAATTTGTGTGGCAGTGACGTGCTAGTCGTCATCCGAGCAACGCGTATTGCAATCACGCACGCACACAGTCACTGTATCTATATAAGGTCACCAACACATAGCGCCGCGCGCACAAATGAGTTGAACTAACTATGTAGGTATAGCTAATAGTGTTGATAAATTTTCACGATTTGTACACATTATAAAAACACATAGGTATATACATTACGGGTCCTAATCGCGTGAATAATTTGAGGTGAAATACCTTGTAATTAAAAACACGGGTAGACAGTCTACCCGTGACCACGGCCGTTGCAATACGGTCGAAACGTCGGGCAATAAACAAGGTATTTTACCTTAAATTATTCACGCGATTAATACCCGTAATATATATACTAACTATAGCTGACTAGCAACGGCTGAAGTCCCATGTGCACGACAGGTACAACTGTTATCTATCTATATATAGTTTTGTAAAATAATGTCTCAAACTAAACCTATCAAAATTTACACGAAGTGTAAGTTACTAGTTAAAAATTCACACCGTTCGGTCGAACCAAGTTCGGATTAACCAAGTAGATAGAGTAAGTGATACAGTTACAGATCCTGACACGGTATTTTTTAATAGTTTTAAATGATTTTTATGAATATTTTTGAAACGAATGGGAATACAACAACTAGGATTTATTAAAATATTATTAAATACTAGTAATTTGGGCTTAACAATAAAATATGTTTTATAAACAGTTTCAGACACTCTTGACGACATTATGGCCGAGTCTGGCGACGAAGAGGAAACTGAGGGCATTGTCAACAAGGTGCTTGATGAGATTGGCATCGAGATCAGTGGAAAGGTTAGTACTATATGTCAAATTCAATTTATTACTTCACTAACTTTAACCTTCGGTTAGACCGCGTTATTTTTGATTTTTGAAGCCTATGTATACTGTAAAGTTTCATCAAAATCCGTTCAGTAGTTTTAGTACGAAAGACAACATACGTCCTGACAAATTTTCGGATATTTGTAGGACTTAAAGATGTACTTAGTACTTGAAAGTGTTAAGTTTTTGTTTCGACTTCGTAGACTTAGGTACTAGCAACACTATATTAGCCCTTAAAAACATTTTATATTTAAAAACGGCAAACTAATGCACACATAGATAACCTATATATTGCAATGTCACACTGTTATAAAACAATCGTAAAAGAAGGAAAGCATGATTTAATTATCTCGAGTGAAAAAGAGAAAAATATAATCAGCTGCTTTCATCTGTTGACGCCGGCGATGTGACACTGACATCTAAAAAGTAAGTCAATTGTATAGATTGTAAGGTGCCGCATTCTGAGCGCTTGTAACCTATCTACCTTTTTACTTAAAACATATCTTCTTGGGACAACTCACACAACGTCTTCTGATTCCAAACTATGCAGAGCTTGTACTATAGTAACCAGACCACTGAAAAATATACTTATATATTTCTAAATACATACATATTATAGATAAATAACACCCAAACACAGAATAAACCATCGTGCTCATGACACAAAGTTTTATCATGGGTGGGAATCGAACCCACAACCTCTTACGTAGCAGTCGGACGCACTCCCACCGCGCCAGAGAGGCAGTCGAACATCATTGATATTACAATTGTAGCACGGTGCATTATTATTTACTGTCGCACCCAGGATCATTTTTCTGATGGTACAATTTAGATTTTTTTTGTATCTTTCGTCTTATTTTTTAATTGTTGATGGCAATCTAGCCATCTATCTAACCAGTCAGTAAATACTTAATGCTGGCAAAAAAAGCCTGTGACAAGTGTTTATTGTACACTTTAACTTATTCAAAGACTCGATTATATAATATATATATTTCTTGTATTTATTCTACATATTAAATGCGCAAAGGCGAAATGCGATCTGTCTCTTTTTATGAAATATCAAAACAACAAACTCCATAGAAATGTGAATGGAATAGCAACCTATGACGTCATAAGGTCCTATCGTCGAATCATTACTCTTAATATTCGTTTTCATGCTCTGAAATTCAAGAACATGTTAAATTGTAAAATATAACTTATTTTCAGAGCATTTTAAGATTTTTTTTATTAAATATTATTAAACATACATCTTTTTTAAACATACAATATCATTGTCCCACAAAACTATTTACACAGTTCTATTACCTGATTATTATAAATCAACTACCCAATTATCTCAGCAGCGCATTTATTAAGTGACAGCTCAGTTTGTGGCTATTTTCAAAACTCAGCTTCTATTTTTTTTGATCAGTAGCTGACCCGCGCAACTTCGTCTGCGTCATTTTTTCTTTATTGCGATGATATTGAACGTAGCGTGACGTTATATAGCATATAATAAGCCTAATACGCCTAATATGCCTTCCCTGATACTTAATAATAATAATAGTATCTTGGGACAACTCACACAACGCCCGTCTGATCCCAAACTAAGCAAACTATGGAAACCAGACAACAGATAATCATACTTATATATTTTTAAACACATATTATAGATAAAAAAAACCCACACACAGACTGAACCATCGTACTCATCACACAAAGTTTTATCCTGGGTGAGGATCGAACCCACGACCTCCGGCCTAGCAGTAGCGTCACTAACCACTAGTATCAACAGGCCAGTCAACTATTAAAATGGGCTACCCAACACTAAAATAATTCTTCATTTCGAACTAGTAGTTCCTGAGCTTAGCACGTTCAAAAGAACAAACAAACTACCCCTTTGTATAGATAACTTTTCATACTTACCTGTCTTTTTTTCAGATGGCAAATGCCCCATCAGTGGCACGCAACAAGATTGGAGCCTCTACCTCAGACGCAGATAAGGATCTAATGGCGCAATTGGATAAACTTAGGTCTACATAATAACGTTGTATACAAGTAGAAATAAAAACTATAAGGGTTCCTTGTTTACTACAGAACCCTAAAAACTCTTACCCGTAGACCGACAAACGGCATTATCGACCATAACCAACATTATTTCGTTTGACTAACGTCTGGTCTCAATAATCTATCTATCGATGTATTTGGCTACTAGAAGTATATATTTGACATAAGCTCCATACAAAATATGTCAAAATTCTACTTCTAGTAGCCAAATCTATCGATATGTAGATTATTGAGACCGGCCGTAAGTTAAATCTGTCTCTTCCTTAGGGGCCTTTCGCATTTGTAAGTAGGTAATCTGCATTTTCACCATATTATGAAATACTTTTACATTATCTTTCATAATCACAGTTGATATATTACATTTACAAATACTGCTTGTTTCGCCTATAATGATCAATTTCCTAAACCTCGTTTATGGAAAAGTTCGCGTATAGCCATTTTCAAACGCCTCGGCCAAGACCAGGGGGTCAATTAGTATTTAAAGCAGTTGCAGTTAAGTTTCCGATTAAAACGGCCATTTTTGTATTCTTGTAACTTTGAGATCGATCTCAAATACGCTTGCGCACCGTACTAGAATGCCGCTTCTACGCTCTCGAGACGACATTTTACTTGATGCCAGTGTATTTAAATTATACTTTATTTAATCGAATTTTTCATACGACAACGGCATCGGAACCCTACACTGACCATGGTCCGACATGCTCTTGTCCAGTTTTTTCCTTAAAACATTTAATATCCGTAAGCATCTTTGATTTGTTTCTAAAAAGATAATTATCTTCTAAATCATACATCAAACAGTGTTGTATAAAAACACTATGTTTGATGTATGATTTTATGTTTGGATTTGTCTAAGTATGTTGATATCGCGATTTGTACACATTATGAAAAATGTATATATATTAAGACGATTAAGACCCTAACTAACGAAACTGCTTTAAATACGTGAATTGTTCCACTCGTTGCCATCAGCGGCAGCTTAAATCGGGTCTAAAGTATTAATAACGCCACGAGTAACCATTTTGCCGAGCGAATATTTACAGCGGCGCGCGGCGGGAACCAATGTAGGTGCGGCATGCGCCGTGTCACCACACAGAGCGATGACTCGTAAAACAAAATATTTTAGACGAATTTGCAACGGAATATGAATACTATGATTTGTGTTACTCTTTAAAAAATATAATCGAAAGTTTCTATGCTCATTCTTGTGTACTCATAAAATTTGTCTGGATATTTCCTATATTCTTCATATAAATCACAGAATTCATCATACCTACTTATATTAATTCTTTATTCACTCCTTCCCTCGAATTAAAAAAAAATATCTTGCTTAAAAAAGGCTTTTAGAGGCAAAGAAGCCACTTTGGAGAACGCCATGCCTGAATACGTATACACCTCGGTTACAGTTGCTAAACGCTACTATGCGTACGTGGCATGGCCGTCGCGTCGCTGGGCTCGCAGACCGAGCCGCCGCTTGCCGCTAAAACCGTAATTATTTTATTAAAACGTCTTTTATTTGAAATTGACTAAAAAATAACCAAACGCGAAAGGCCTCTCAAGAAATGTCGAAAACGCCACGCTACGTTCAAGTTAGTATGAAATGCAGGTTGGTGACGTCATACTTTCTATGGTCAAATTATTTACTGATTTAAAATTCATAAACCCGTTAAAATTAATCTAATTTTTTGGAAAACTATAGAATAGATGCCTTTTTTTAGTTACGATAGTTACTTGAGCACGATAATGTATTCATTCCTTTCGTTTATCAAAACAAACTATTGGATTTTGGCAGTTTCAATTATGTTATAGACTATTATAATAATTGTGATGTTGATGATGTTCATTAAATAAATATTTGTTTGATAATTGGAATTAATTAGTATGATACGAATTAGGTATCTTTATTAATTGTAAGTATCATTGTTTATTGTTATCTGCTAAAGCTCTTTAATAAGTTGTATGACAAAATACCGAGAGTTCAGAAAGTAATTTTGGAATAACGCGAGCTCGAGTAACGCACACATCACATATCTCACATCTGTTACGGACACTTCAATGTTCCGAGAGATTGAGGTGTTGAGACTTTTTCTTCTTTTAAATAAGACAACTCCCTCTACTAGGCTCTTCTGCATTAGGGTACAAGACCTGTGTCGCGTGGAACTTCACAAACATACAATTCACGGACACAACGTACGCCCAGACAGACGTCGGAATAATAATTTGTGGATCACTCATAGTAGTGTCCCGTGTGGGGATCGAGCCCATGACGTCCGGCTACTACTGGACCACTATCATATCAACCCATATGATGGCCCACTGCTGGGCACGGGTCTCCCCAGTAGATCCTGGGGGTAATTGCCATAATCGCCACGCTTGGCGAGCGGGTTGGCGATCGCAGTAAGGCTTTAAGTACGCAGAGGACGCTGCTGCCCGTCCTCCGGAGTGAAATCCCTTAGTCGCCTTGACGACACCCACGGGAAGAGATGGGGTGGTACTATTCTTAAGCCGACACCACACGGCATAGGACCACTAGTACTAGATCAACAGGCCAGTATTTCGGATTCATCTCGAATGCGAAGAAAGTGGTCCAAAGTGTAATTCCGCGTCAGTGGTTGATGCCTTTGTGAGCGTTGCTAGAGCGAGGCAGTTAGTCATTGAACGATGTATGTAGGTGTGAAGGGTGCCGCTTTAGTCGGATGGTTACCGCACTTGAACATCTGGGTCCTTCACGATCTTTATTCCGTGTCCGTGTCGTATGCGTTTCAAATGAGAAGATAATCGCGATCGCGTCAACTTCACTCTGTACTTGTCAAAATTGTACCGTTAGCAACAAAAACTCCCAAGTCGGGTAAAGTACGTATGTGTATTATGGTAATGGAACGGACGTTATATTTATTTTCTTTGAACTATGTAGGTACCTACCTAACATTTTTCTTTATTATAATATTATTCAATAAACACGAAACAGAAATAAGTAAATAGGCAAAATATAAGAATATTCTACACTTTAGTGGCCTTTCAGTCAGACGTAATATTTTTTTACCTAAAACATAATAAATAGTAAAATACAGTGCTTATAAATAGTTCATTAGAGTAGGTAGGTACTTCTGTGTAATACTAATGACACCTTTTTACGAATCATTTTATTGCTGATCTTACGTTACACAATGAAGTTGCAGTCGTATTGCGAAACAAAATATCATCATGACAGACATGAAACGGAAACGCCTAGTATTTAAAAATATCGCGTTGATGCATTTCTAAGCGCAGCTCTCTGCTTGCCACGGACATGGAAAATAGATCGTAAATAAGCACCCAGACCTTGTAGTACTTAACCGAGCGAAAACAGTTGTTATTTATCAACATAATAGAAGGTACATGTTGGTAACCGTTGTCGCAGGTTGAAGAGATTTTTATGAACAAACTAAGATACCTAAAAAAAGGGATTCCCTGTAAGGATTCGACCGACTAGCGGCTGTTTTCAATGATCTATCTATCGATGAATTTGGCTACTAGCGATATAATTTTGACATGTATGGAGCTTAAGTCAAATATCTCTAGTAGCCAAATCGATTGATAGATAGAATATTGAAAATAGCCGTAAATCGGCATCCTGTGTGTGTGTTGCTCGAACTAGATATGTATGAAGATTGCCTGCTGTACTCTCGGTATTTTGTGGTTGTATGTTATTTATGTTTTTTTTAAGTCCTAGTACCTATTTATTATATTGTTTTCGATTACAAAAATAATATTAATAAAAAACATGTATTCGTGAATACGCCTAATATTTTATTAACAACATTGGCGTTTTGCCTAGTTAATTCATAATAATTACATAAAATTTAATTGCACACACGCAATGAAATTATCACTAACAATATACAGAATGCACAAAGATAAAGAAATATTAGCAGTTTAGTAATATTTAGTACACTGAGTAACGAATAATGAAAAATAGTTTTATACTTAGATAAATCCAAACATTTTTTTTTATACAACACTATATTTAGAAGATAACTTCTAAATCATACAAAACAATCTGAAGCATATAGTGTATATATTCCATCATTAATATCCGTAAGTATCATTCTTAAATGGTATCATTTAATATCCGTAAGTATCATTCTTAAATGGTACATAAGTACCTTTTTAGAAAATCTTCAAAGTGGGAATGTATCCGACTGCTACGCAAGAGGTCGTGGGTTCGATCCCCACTCAGGATAAAACTTTGTGTGATGAGCACGATGGTTTATTCTGTCTGGGTGTTATTTATCTATAATATGTTTGTATTTAGAAATATATAAGTATGTTTATAAGTTGTCTGGTTGCCTGTTGTACAAGCTCTGCTTAGTTTGGGATCAGATAGCGTTGTGTGAGTTGTTCCAAGTTATCATTATTATTATCATTACTTGTGCTACTGTGCGTTTTAGGCTGGAGCCGTACAAGTTTCTAGGGTGTACCCTAGGAACTTGTACGGCTACCTTAACCTACCCTACAGCTAATAAAATAATATCAATAAAAAATAATTTTATTGATATTATTTTTAGTTGTTACTAGCTGTACCCCGCGGTGTTACCCGCAGATTATTTATTAGCCTATGTGCTAATCCAGGGTGTCAGCTAACTCCATACCAAATTTTATTAAAATCGCTCCAGCCGTTTAGACGTGAAGAAGGAACAAACATACACACTCACATACTCACAAACTTTCGCCTTTATAATATTAGTGTGATAAACATTTTTCGATTGGCAAGCTATCATTGGCATGTTTATAAATCAATAAAATTTGATAAAAAATATGTCTCACCTGGTTATTGGGTGAAGATCGATCTTCAGCATCTCTTAGACCAAGAGGTTAATGGGGCGTAGGGACGGTAACCTATGATCGCGTGTTCGAATCCCGCCTAAGACATTTTTTTCCTTCATACATTTAATACATATGTCTAAATTAGCATTAAAATGCTCAAAATCACAAAATGTAATACCTACGTACGTTACTATTATTACTTTTATATTTATTCCTTAAAATCCATTAATCTATACTAATATTATAAAGTTGAAGAGTTTGTTTGAACGCGGTAATCTCAAGAGCTACTGGTCCGAATTGAAAAAATATTTTTGTGTTGGGTAGCTCATTTATCGAGGAAGGCTATAGGTTATACATCACGCTACGACCAATAGAAGCGAAGCAGCAATGAAAAATGTTGCAAAAACGGGGAAAATTGACGCATACGAAGTTGCGCGGGACAGTATGAGATAAAATAGATAATTCAGCAACACGTTACGTCCAATGTTACTAACAAGTTAAGTAAGATTGTTTATAATGTATTTTTTGTTGATCTTACGTACCTATAATGTGAAAATAATTGTCTGTGATATTTTTATATTATACGCTACGGGAGACGATGTTGTTTTTATTTCATAGTTTGATAGTTACCCGAGGCTGTTTAAATATAAATACTTGCTTTATACATAGGAATTTATCGCTTATTAAGAACTATCAAACTGATACCTACGACTGGCGACTGTAGTTGTGCAAAATATTTTTTTTTTGTATAAATATACATGTGAATAACAAGTTTATGGCGCTGTTTTCCCGAGAAAATAATTATAGTCAAGTTCTTTGTTCACATACCTAAGTTACAAAATGCGACGCTTATGAACGGAACATAGCTTTGCCGACCCAACAGATTTTTTTAGGTTACTCTTATCTCCTGTTAGTATGGTATTCTACTTGTCAAGTCCTTTCATTTGATACCCTTAATTGTGTGTGGAGTTGTGAAAAAATAGTAATCCGCGTAATATGCCATTTTGTGGCGGCGGCCATCTTGGACCGATTAACATCAAACATAGCTAAGAACAATCCCAACTAATTCACCTTTCAAACAAAAAAAAATCAAAACGTTATGTTCGGAAGTTACAGTACGATCAACGTAACTAGGCCGGACTGAAGTAGGCGACAAGTGGTTGCGCAGATGCATTTTTTGGAAGTAAATGGTGACAGGAAGCGGGGGGCGGGGGCGGTAACTAAATCAAGAGAATTAGAGATGCGATTACGTATTACATTGTCATAATTAGTATTACTAATTCATGTTTTTTTGTGATTATTTTGGTAAAGAAATTGTTTTTCAAAGTTTCTTTATTATTTACTGTAACTGTTCTAAATTTAAACTTTTATGAACTCATTTAAATAGTGATTTTATATTGTTGAATTAAAATGTTGTTGGTATTTTTAATCGATTAATCGTTTTCGTAAGTAATTTTAGGGTCGCATCTCTATGACATGCGCGAAAGTGATAAAAACCTAACTTCAATCCGGTCAAGATACGTTGATCGTACTGTACGATACGATACACACGTCAGACAGACATACGTCAAACTTATAACACACCGTCGAGAGTTGTATAAATGGCGGCAAACTAACCGGCCATTATTTTTATAGCTCCGAGTTTATCTTGTAAAAAATGATTTGAATACGTGATAATTGAATAAGAACGAGACTTTGTGCTTATAATAAGCGCATAAATACTTGACACTGGCAGAAATTAGCCGTTAAAACGGCTAGATTGCGAAAATTGAAAGAAGAAGAAGAACACACCGTCGATTTTGCGTCGGGGCTAATAAAAAAAATAATAATGTTGCATTTGAATTTGGAATGATTTATTTATTTGTTAACTCCTAAATAAATACTCATTGTGTTTCTTTATTTTCGCGCCAATCGGTGTTAAATATTTTTGTGAGATTAAAATGGAGTGTCGTATTATAGAAACCCGGAGGGCGTAGAAAGGAAGTGCATAAAAATGAAATTAGAGCCATTCTAACTCTACCAGGCAAAGCTACTTGCAATCTGTAAAGCTACTGAAATAGGCAGAAGTAGCGTTGCGTCTAGTAGTCTAGTAGTAGCCCACATTTACAGTGAGTCAAGTGTACCCCTAGACACCATACCCGGCGGACGTTCCCTTCCCAACCTAGCTTATAAAACATATAATAACCTACAGGTATTAAAAAACACCAAAATAATAAACTTATTTTGGGTAAAAGCACATGAGGGATTGGAAGGCAACGAACGCGCGGACTCGCTCGCCAAAGACGCCGCACTTCATCTTAAGTTGAAACCCCAGTAAAACCAATGTCCGGTCTCATTCGTGAAGCATCAGATTCGGACTGACTCGCTTCACGAATGGAATCAGAGATACTCCACTGAGCAGACAGCCGCGGTCACTAAAACCTTCCTGCCGGATGCAGTCAAAAAAGACGGCATCCCAAAAGTAATGACCCAGGTTCTACGGTAGATTCTCAGAGTACCTTCACCGATTCCACTGCAAGGCAAGCCACGAAAGGCGAAAGCATCCTCCACGCACTAACAGAATGCCCAATATAAAAAGAGCGGATAGATCTGGAGATGATGACAGGTATATCAATAGAGACAAACAGTTTGAAACACATCATGGAAATAGACGAAATCAGGAAACCTTTTATAAAGTATTGCACAAATACCTATAGCAAATAAAATAATCGACAAAAATAAATAAAATTAAAAGATAAATAGCATACAAAATTAAAATAAGCATAAAATAAAACAAGGAAATATAAAACCTTTCCCATGTCCGATGCCAAACATTATTTTATAAAAAAAATAAATAAAGAGACCCGATTTACTGTGATAGCATTACACAAATCAGGTGTGGAGTCAATATTTTTGTGATATTAGAATGGAGTGGGGTAATAAAGAGATCCGAATTGCTGTGATAGCATAAAACAGGTAGGTATATCCAAATGCAAGTTTTGAAACTCCAGCGGCTTGGCATTAGTTGAATGTTTGTACCGGGCTATTGATAGGTAGGTACAATCTTCCTGGACGTACGACTCTCGTCGGTTGTTGTGGGTGGAGAGGAATCTGAACCATTTACGCATAATCTGGAGTGCCACAAGGTTCCAATTAAAGACCACAATTCTTCGTAAAGTCGAACATTCGTTCGTATATATGTTAGATTACGAACGCCATAACTATGACAACACGAAAGTTCTCGTTTTAAGCAATTTCCGTACCTTCAAGATTTTTTACTGGTTAGTATTAAAGGTGCTCCCTTACCGCGAGCATTTGACTGTAATGTAACGTTACAGATCTGAGCATTACATCGGTAAGGGATACAATGTAATGATACAATCTGTAATATTTTGATACAACTTGTAACATGTAAATGTTACATTACAGGAGAATGCTCACGGTGAGGCCATAAGACATATCCTTGAATTTATTTTTACTAGAAGTACTCTTTGGCTAATCACACATTTTTTTTGTGTCCTAATATTTAATTTTCTATATAAAAATTAAAGAGTCGAACCCTGTTTCACGTAATCGACCCTTAACTACGTTTCAGTCATATTTACTTACTCATCTCCTTAGTTTGCAGCTGAGGACCTAAAGTTAATACGCGTAGTTCAGGAATCTTCTTAAGTTGGTCTACTTCAACAGTAGGTTTAAAGACAGATTATGTTATAATTTACTTCAACGCAAATAAATGCTACCACATAAAACTTGCTCGTAAAAGAAATAAGATCTACAGTTACAATATTCAAAGAAACCCATTGACTGAGTTACAAATATACGAGTATTGGGAGTATTATAACGAATTACGTTTCATTGAGCATATAGACAAAACTGTTACATTATCTCACTGGGCTCTTGGATACGTGCTGTAGCGTACAAGCTGTAATGAATTTAAAGATACTTTATCCCTATATGTTAGTACAACAGCTTAGTTAGAACTAAACTAGAGTAGGTATTGTAGCGCAGTCTGGAACCCGTGGCCTACCAAGTTTACATCAACAGAATTGACAAAATACAACAAAATCTGTTCGTTCATATAAAGGTAGACTAAAATACTTTAAAATTGTGTCTATGGAATCACGTTCTGATTTTTAGGGTTCCGTAGTCAAAACCCTTATAGTTTCGCCATCTCCGTCCGTCCGACCGCAGCTTTGCTCAGAGACTGTTAGTGGTAGGAGGTTGTAATTTTGCATGGATACACATATTACTTATGCCAACAAAGTAAAAGAATAAAATCTTGAAAACATTTTTTTTTTATCGTACCTCCCCTATATGTAAAGTAGGGATGTTATTTTTTTTGCTGACCCACCCTATAGATAGACGTTTAGGGGTTGTGAAGACCATTTTTAGATTTAGGGATCCGTTTGTAAAATATTAAACTTTAAAGTGCAAATTTTTTTTAGAGTCAAGTGTCCCACTCCCTGCCAGCTAAATGGTTGTTGTTGGGTATGTGAAAATAATCACGGTAGGTAGTAGTATGAATTGTGAAGATAAGAGGAAAAATATCACGTAGGTATGTATGTAGGTAGATATGTAGGCTTTACAAGTTTACGACTAACAGCCGACCGAGTAAGAAGTAACAAATTTTTCGTACAAATTCCATTGAAAATTACTTATATAACGTTGTATGTTAGCAGTATGAAACAAAAACAACAGAAAACCCACTTTTTATACCGCATTATTGTGCTGAGAAGCTACAGAACCCTACATTGTGCGTGGTCCGTCACGCACTAGCCTGAATTTTTTAAACTTGATTTCATTGTTGTATTTTATTTTAATTTTTATCTTCTCTTAATTTTAATTTTGTATTTATATTTTTATTTTTAACTTGTTTCCTATTTATTAGAGGTTAAACAATATTTTTGTCCTAATATTAATTGGTGTACCTACTCTTATCATGCATGCTGAGTCATTCCATGTCAAAACACTTGTTGATGGCACGCGATGATATTTGATTTTGATTAAACTCGGTATAAATGTTCCTCTAGGTGCCGAAAGACAAGAGCCACCTTTTTTATTAAATACTAGCTGGCAACTTCGTCTGCGTAAATTTTTATAATCCTATGTTACTTCTAATACCTCCAAGAACATGTGTACAAAGTTTCATGATGATCGGTTGAGTAGTTTTCGCATGAAAGCGTAACAAACAAACTTACATTCAAATTTGTATATTAGTAGGGATTTTTGGGGTGTTATTTAACAAGTAGTGACTGAGTCAAATATTTGAGAAAAAGGTGTTAAAACATCGGCACAAGTGTACCTATCACCCCAGCGTGGTTGGAAACGAACGAGCCTGACTTCATCAGAGCTGAAGACTGGCCATCATCTAGTCCCGATCTCAATCTGCTGGATTATGATTAATGGCCAATTTTAGAGATTATGGATGCTTTAAACGCAATGATAATTTGGAGTCCCTAAAATAATTCATAGGATTGGCAGCGAAGACTAAATTTTCCAATGGAGATAGTGTGTGTTTCTATTGATAACTGGTATAAACTAACACACATTAGGTACAGTAATCAATGTTTTATGCGATAAAAAAAAAAGATTTTTCCTTGTAACAATATTTATGGCAAGACTAGGTATAAGCCGACAACTGGCCCTCGAAACGTTTTTGTGTGAACATTAGCGACGAATAGTCTGGAACAAAAAGACGCCTACACTAACCACTGTAAGTACCTACCACCTACGTAATTTATTTATTAATAGTGGTACAGCAAATTTAGGTCTAGTCAATATTTCACTCAACCTTGTAGTTATAACCAGCTATTAAGGGGCGTCTAAACGGGCCATGTTTTACGGCAATTTGTAGCGGCACTATTGGCAACTAATAGCTCGGCTAATAATGGCAATATGTCTGTAATAGTTTGGCGCATGATCCAGTCTCCTTAACGAGCTACACAGCCCGGCAACAATTGCCATACTTGGGCCATGCCCTGAGATAGCTTTAATAAAAATTAAGTGAGCTTCTAATAAGTACAAATCAATATTGACCATAGGTGACCATACAAAACATGTTTTGCTATATGGTCGGGACATTACTGCCATGTTGCTGGCCACAGCATTGCCGCCATAAATTGCCGTAAAACATGGCTCGTTTAGACGCCCCTTTATAGTAACATAGCCACTATTGCCAGTAGAAAGTAGGCTTGATGTTGACCGCGCATTGATATGCATAGAGCGACATCGTCATTTACTTTAAAATTTAATTAAATTTACTCACTTTGTTTGTAATTCGATAGTGTCACGGTGTAGATCGAGCTATCGTTAATACACTTCACATTTTGGTTCGGACTTGTTTAACTTTTATTTGAATGAGATGATTCCCGATCACCTCTTTGATGAAGGCATTAACAATACGTTGCTACATCATGATATGAGACATATTCAATCACAAAATAAATCAGTTTATGAGAGGACACAAAGGGATTATGTGAGTTATTTATTTTATTTTTTCATTATTTTTTACAGTCTTATAGGTAGATATTTTTTGTGACTAGGAGAAAAAGCAAGTCGAAAACCTAATAAGTACTTACCTGTGTATGTATGAGATCGTGGGTTCGATTCTCACCCGAGGCAAATCTTTGTGTGGCCTGTATCTGATTAGTTCTTGTGTCCGATTGTAAGTTTCCAAGTTGTGGCCGCTTGGTTCGAGCAATAACAGCATAGTTCTATAAAACACATGTGCGGTCAGGGATCGAAGTCATCATGGATGAATTTTGAGGTAAGCAGTGTGGTGGATGTGTCGAGTTATCGAACATGATGAAGAGTTAGCTTTGACGTTCTTTTTAAATCTAATTTTGAATAAAAAAGTAAGAAAAAACAATTGGAAAAGGAGAACCGTCAGGGCCTGAAAAGTCGCGTTTAACGAATTATTGTAAAATTATTTACTTAAGCTAGAAACTGTCTTGATGTGATTTTACAAATAGTAAAGGGAACTTTTGATTTACGATCCTGTTCTTCGGACCTGGTACCAGCTCTAGGACCAAGGCCACGTACAGTGCTCTCCTCCACTCCTGTGGAGGGGTTATTATACCTACAAAAAACTTAAGTGACGTTACATTTTCTCGCAGATACGCCAACCATAAGTTGCATTATGGAACTTCGTTCTAAAAATTGCTGCCAATGCAGGCAGTGTTTTCCGAAGACATCTAAATCTGACAGAGACAATATTTCTTGACCCTATACGAAGTCGATACATATTATACATATAAATATGTATTGAAACCATCAGCGCGATATAGTTTTAATATGCACCCCAATTTGGTCACGTATTTCCTTAACCCCTTTCATATCAACGTGAATGACGGCATTAAGTATATGAAAGCGGTAAGGAAAAACCCGGTAAATGTAGGTTAGCGTACCAAATTAACATTTACGAAGGTAATTACCAAAATGATCGTCGAAGTCGTGATTTCTGCAGGCTTTTTACCCGGCTGCACCAGAAGGAAGGTAAAATTGATTCGAGCTGTGTATGTATTTTCATTAATTCCTTGCCACACTCTTTAGCCCAAGCGGCTTGATTTCAACAAGGTATCGTTGGATAAAGCTTTATAGTAGCAGCTTTACTTAAATGATCTTTATGCTGCTATATCTACCTACTATATATTACTAAGTTCTCTCCTTTTTGGTAGCACCTTTTGATTTTGGCATTAACCGAATAGGAATCAAGTTCAAACCAAGAAGGTTTTACCTACTGAAGACTAGAGTACCTACCTAAATAGCTACTATGACTGATTTTGAGTATGAGATCATCAGCGCTGACGCACACTACGTAACTATGAATAGTCGACGCAGCGCTGATCAGCATCACTCAGAAACGTTACATTTAATTTCATACAGCATCAGTAAGTCAGTGCCGACGATCGGCGTAAGAGGAAAATCATCCAATTTTGTTACTAAAAAGAACAAATGACAACGCTCAAAACAAACCCTGACAAGCTATATCTAGGATTGATAGTGGTTTAAAGAGATATCGTTCTGGAATAAAAGATGTATCGCATGTATCTAAGTTGTGCCACAAGTTGATTATATGTATAATTCTTGTTTCTAATTATAACATTTTTATATAATGATATGGAGTCTCACATTTGCCGGATTAATAAAACGAAATTTTTAGTCTTTCAGTTTATTATGGCAACACTGAAATGTAATGGCATTTGTTTGTGCTCTGTGCTTTGCTTGTTTGGCGCCGGCGCATATGAAAACAGTTTATAGCATAATAACAAATAGCTTTTGTTATTTCTCGTCTTGTGTATGATATTGTGGTAACATTACGCTAGTTTGAGACTCCATATACATAGTAACAACCAGAAATATTTTGTGAGACAGAGACTCGTACCAATTGTGACAATTGTCAAGTGTTTGTGAGATAGACTCGGATTATATATCACTTCAAAGCCGTATTCATAGCCACAAACTAGTGTTACACATCATGTGTAACACTAGTTTATGGCTACATAATTAATACGCAATATCATAGTTAAAACCTATTTTCAAAAAAAAAATGTTTAAAAATAATTAAACTAAACCCGGGAAATTAGGTAAATCATTGTTGTTTTTTCTGAAAGTATATATTATTGTCTTTATAAATCAGTAGTTTTCATCTTTGCACAACAAAATTTGTAGTGATACTAAGTTCCATAGTCACTTGAACATTGCCCTTTAATGGCTAAATGTGTGATTTCACTATTGATTTTTCTTCGTATCACATTATTTCGTATAATTATCCTTTTTAAGCTAATGAATTCTGTTTCTCATGACAATCAAAAGACACTATTCCAATTTGGGTATATTCATATATTATTAAAGAAAAAACGTTTTTCATACATTTCGTAGACAGGGCTCAATGGCCATCTATTTTACGATTTCTGACTTTTCTAGTACCTCAAACTCAGTTGGTCTCATAGAGTATTTTGATTGTCATAGGAAATCAACGTTTCCGCAATGTTTAACAATTCAATTTACAACCTGTACGATACACATGCTCCAGTCAAGAGAATTAAATTAAAACGTCCACCAGCGCCCTGGTTAACAAACGGTGTACGGATGGCGATGAGGTGTTGAGACAAAAGAGATCGTATTGACGAAAACTGGAAAACAACAACTGGAAAAAAAATTAAGATCGCAGAAACCGGTACAATCAGGTGATACGCAATGCCAAACGCCGTTTTATCCTCGATTATATTTCTTCTTGGAAATTTTTAGGTGCTCTAGGTGTAGGTAAAGTGCGGCAATGTGATATACCACAGGAAATTCGTTTTCCTTTTCTTCAGTAGCAGCGTCAGAAATAAAAAAAAAAACATATGTCCATAAAGTTTGAGGCCATAAAGGTTGCGACAAGATTAGTCGTTTTTAAGATTACTTCTATTCTAGACCATCTTTTACCGGCAATCACTCACCTAGTGAACTTTTCGTTAGAGTCCGGACAGTTACCAAAATTGTAGGGGAAGGTCTTCATACGTCCTCTACCTAAAGTAGCAAATCCTTCTCGTCTTTCTCATTTCAGGCCTGTAAGTATTCTTCCATTTATAAAAAGTCCTTGAAGCTTCTGTTCATTATCAATTGTCTAGGTTTGTCTATCAAAATAACACCGTCAGTCACGAGATCTTGCTGTCCGTTATTTCTCACCTGATGATTTCTGACGATGCGCTGGATTTCTTCTTATCTTCAGGGGCGTCAGCAGTCCCTAAAGACGGTATCCTCTCTTCTCTTCTGTTCTCACTTTTTTTTAAATCTTGTAACTTCCGAACTTCAATGCACGTATCAACTGTATACCGAAGACCTCCAAATCTACTCACAGGGCAGAAGACTTAAGTGGGGCAGTTGATAAGGTTAACCGGGATTTCAAGAAAATTAAGAATTGGTCTGATAGATTTGGTTTAAATGTAAATCCCACGAAATCTCAAGCCATCATTATAGGGAGCTCTAGAATGATCAGCAGAATCGACATGTCATCTCTCACATCTATGATCTTTAATGAAACGGTAATTCCTTTTAGTCCGATGGTTAAATATCTCAGCTTGCACATCGACGCTGCGATCGGCAGGCAATGTCAAGTCTCAAATGTCAGTCATAAATAAAGGTTACTGGAACATTATGGGTTCTTTATCGGCTTTAGATTTTTTCCTAATTAAAATCAAGACTATGATTGTTCAGACGCAATTTTCACTAAGTATTTTACCAATAATTGACTATGGTTATGTGTGCTATCTAGACCTGAATGCAGATCTGCTCAACAAGCTCGATCGTCTTCTGAACAATTGCATTCGATTCGTATCTAACCTTCGTAAGTACGCGCATGTTTCGAATTATAGCTCCCAACTGTCATGGTTACCTATTCAGTAGCGCCGTAGCCTTAGGGCGCTGACTCTGCTTTACTCACTTCTTCATTTTCCGAATGCTCCCACTTATCTTTTCTCTCACTTTCAATATCTGTCTCGATCTTCAGATACCCTTTACTTCTCTGTCCGTCTCACAGCTCTGGCATTTTACATTCTTCATTCCCAGTGCAGGCTTCCCGTCATTAGAATGCGTTTCCTGTGGAAATCATTTTTTTTTGTTCACCAACCGTTTCACGTTTAAAAATAAAGTACGTCAGCTATATAGAAGTTATCTGGAAGCTGCAGTAGAGTAATCGTTCGACCTCGGTATGTTATATATAATTAAGCAACAGCATGATATGTTTGTTTCCTCTGGGTTTATGTCCAAATATGTTCTGCATGGTTCTTTGAATTTATTTATTTAACGTTTGAAATTTTGGCAAGACCGTCTTTCTCTTTCGTGAACATGATAGGTAGGTAATCATGATTTGACACAGAAGTTAGATCACTTTCTAAGCGAGACGACATGATAAACCTTGATAAACCCTAAGTAGAATTCGGACTTCAGTCTTCATTAAAAGCTTCTAGGTTCAAACACAAACGCACTTTTCTGCTTACGCTTTTAGGAACAGGAGCAACGTGACATGTTGTCGTCACAAGATGGCGACACGTGTGAAGTACACGACCAGTTCTACAGGGACCACAAACTGCTACTAGTGCTGTTTCGAGCCCTCGCGGTGATGCCAATCACGAGGTCACGTCCAGGTATCTGTTGAAAAAGTTAAATTACTTTTTTAATATCCTCTCCATAATACAAAGAATTAAATTATTTAGTTTTATATGTACCTACATAACTTTAAGGCAGAAAATAAGCATGCTGAAGGTATAGCCTGCCTTGTGTATCATACCTACTTTAAAATAGGTAGCAACATCAAATAAGTACAAGAAGTACCTAACCTACCTACCTATAATTTGCGTGGCTAGTCGTAGCGTCTCCTCTTAGCATTCTATCTATTCGATGATAGCTACTTCCTTGTAAGCTATTTTCTTCCCTCTCTGTGATACGTCAATTCTGCAGAGACCAAGAAGCTGAGTACGTAAATACTTCAATAAAATAAACAAGGCAGCTAGGTAGCTTAGTATGAAGAATTGAGGTATTCAGGCATTAGACTATTAATAATCTATTTATTTGAGTAAAATTAATGTCCCTATTCTACGTAAATGTATACTCCTATCGTTTCGCTATACATGTAGTCCAGTTTACCAATACGCGCCCGCAGAGCGTTCAAGAGTTCAAAACGCATTGGCTCGTAATTTTATTTCTACATACATAACAGTTATAAGTTCGACAATTTGTAAGGATTCACGCAAAAACTACTGATCGGATTGAGATGAAACTTTACAGTAATGTAGTTTATACATCAGAATAGCTTATAGACAATAAAATCAAATATAATGCGGTCCAAGCCGGTTCCCTATCCATTTGCCTAAAATTTTAAGACCTAATATAACTTAGCATATTTTTGTTAGGCATAATTATATATTCGCATAATATAATTACGCATAACAGCTTACGCATAATGTTTTAGGCATATTTTTTCAAACCATAACAATGATTAGTCATAACCTTCTAATGCATAAATATATTAAGCATAAAGTTCTATAGCATAACTTTTTTAAGCATTATATCCTAAAACATAAATTTATTTACGCTAATTTAATTGTTTTTTTTTTAGTAATTGTAATAAATAAAAGTTGATTTAATGATAATTATTTGGTTTTTATATCCTTGCCCATGAGAGCATGTTCGTTTCTGGCTTTTCTTCTTTTCTGTTCCAGAAACGAACATGCTCTCATGGGCAAGGATATAAAAACCAAATAATTATCATTAAATCAACTTTTATTTATTACAATTACTAAAAAAAAAACAATTAAATTAGCGTAAATAAATTTATGTTTTAGGATATAATGCTTAAAAAAGTTATGCTATAGAACTTTATGCTTAATATATTTATGCATTAGAAGGTTATGCCTAATCATTGTTATGGTTTGAAAAAATATGCCTAAAACATTATGCGTAAGCTGTTATGCGTAATTATAGAGGTCACAGTTCTAACCTAACCTAACCTACGCATTTTTAAAGAAGAAAGTAACCCAATCTATATTATTCTAATTGAAATTCTAAGATCTTCATAGTTTATGTGTAATAAATAATTTGCATAAAAATTGTTTTTGTTATTTACCTATATTAATTATATGCTTAAATATTATTATGCTAATAGTTATTAGGCCTACTAACGTTATGCGAATCTAATTTATACCAACACAAATTAGTCTTTAACATGATTGTGCCAACATAAAAGGTATGCCATAAAAAATTAGGCCGAAGTATTATTATGCCAAAACAAATTGTGCCAAAATCGTTATGCCGAAGTATATTAGGACAAAGAACATTATGAGAAAAGAAGGGATCCCGTCCAAGCCTACGGGAAAAGCGGTAAAGACTAATCGCTAGGTATACGACGACGCATCGCCAGCCATGTTTACGCTGTATGCGTGCCCATACTCGTACTTTATAATTGTCAAATTAATACCTGTAGTCTATGAAGTCTTTCTTAATCTTTGTTTATCTCGAGAGCTCAGCTTACTTCCTAATCTTTGTTTATTCCGAGAGTACATTCGGATCAGCTTACTTACCTTCTCACTCTTTATATAAAAATACTGAATTTATCTACTACTGACTTAAAACACAGTTTATATAAAGTATAGTCATACTGTGAGTATATATAACTTGGAGTAAAATTAATCATTCTATAGTCTACGTTTATTAATAAGGCAGTTACTGTTGATTACAGGTACCATTACTTTTAGCTGGAAATCATCAGCAACAATATATGCTGTATGTTTTTATATAGTGGCCACTGTAGTGGTTCTCGTGGTGGGATATGAGCGTCTCATAATATTGGGCTCCATTAAACGCTTCGATGAATACATCTACGCCATTATTTTTGTAATTTTTCTTGTGCCTCATTTCTGGATTCCATTTGTTGGATGGGGTGTAGCCCATCAAGTTGCTATTTATAAAACTAACTGGGGAAAATTTCAGGTAATTATACTGATATTATATACTTATCCATAAACAATAAAATAAATATCCTGTTTTGTTTATCATGTCTTTCTTTAAACGAGGTTTAAAAAGAGTTTTCACTTCACGGTAGGCAGCGGCTTGGGTGTGTCCCTGACATTCCTGTAGTCCATGAGCGGCGGTTACCGCTTACCATCAGGTGGGCCGCTGGCTCGTCTGCCAACCATAGGCAATAAAAAAAAATGACTTACGATATTATAATAAAAGCGAAAGTTAGATTATATACACATGTTTGTTACTTAATCTCGCTAGAACGTCTGAATGGATATTCAATTTGGCACAGAGATAGATTATACTTTTCTCGGACAAATGTAGTTCCGGGGGATAGATTTGGTTTTATTTTTCACTGAACGACGAATCGTCCTGAAATTTTGTAGTAGTATAGTGTAGTGGTAGTTGAGCGGTCAGAGAATGTTTTTTTAACCCGGAAAAAAGCAAGGTTGCTGATAAGGCGGACAAAACTCTGGGGAAAACTTAATGGCTCGTATAATCTTAGATCAATTTGATTGTTAAGCTATTGCATAGCTTCTATCGCGGGCCTTGAGCGTGGAGACCGGAACCAGAAATTCCGTAACGAAAATAACCTAACACCCCCCACTCCGACCGGCACAGCGGTGATACTTTTTAGTTTTGCCATCTATCGATAAATAGCAGAACTTTTAATGACTTTTTTTTTAAATTAAAAAATTAAATTAAAGAAAAAAAAAATTAAATACATTGTTTTTTTATAATTATTATTATTTTTTTAATTGCTTAAGTTGATAAAAATGCTATGCAATAGCTTTACCGCGGCAGTCCCCGAGTGCCACACATTTTTTGCATTTCATAAGAACCTATAGAAACATAAACACAATTGTACGGAAGCGCGGTGTTTCATGACTCACTTATAGTGTCAGGTTATGCGAATATTATCTGTAGGTAATGTAACACTATACTAAGTAAGTAAATGTTTACAGGTACGTGTTCCATATACCACAATTTATTTTTATAGGTCAGGTACTACCGAGTTACTGGAGAGAATCTACAATTTCCTAACTTGAAGACAACTATTGTTATCATAAGTGTTGGATGTTTGCTTCTCGCCGTGGGATTTCTGTTGAGCCTGTGTGCTTTACTGGATGGGTTTCTCTTGATACACACTACCGCCTACTATCATATCATAACTATGATCAATATGAATTGTGCTCTTTGGTACATCAACTGCGAAGGAATTAAAATTGCTTCACAAAGCCTTTCAAAATGCTTTCACAGGGTAATGTATTCATTTTATGATAAGTTATAAGTCATATACTCGTAGTAGAGTTTTACTAAAGTCAAATATGGGTGAGGATCAATTTGAATACATAGGGCTCAATAATTTTAAAATTGATTTGATCGGGGTCCTGTATTTACGTTCTTTTTTTCAACTTTCGTGGCAAGCCCGTGCGGACTGGGTCCTTATTCACTACGTTTTTTTTTCGTTTTTGCGACAAGCCCGCGTGAACTGGCGCATGCGCGGTGCGCTCAAAGATGTCCGCGCGCATGCGTGATGCATTTCTAAGCGCAGCTCTCTATTTGCCAATAAGACAAGGTTTTGACAGCTAGACGCGCGGGCTTGCCGCGAAAACGAAAGAAAAGATAGTGAATATGGACCCTGGTGCATGCGCGGTGTGCTCAAAGATGTCCGCCGCGCTTGCGCGTTGATGCATTTCTAAGCGCAGCTCTTTATTTACAATTAAAACAAGATTTTGACAGTTCGCACGGGCTTGCCGCGAAAATGGAAAATAACGTGAATAAGGACTCGGATGTCATATACTTTTTTTATAAGGTCTAGTTTCAAGTAATTTTGTTTCCTTGGACTATACAAAGAAGTTATAAAAAAATAGTTCCTTTTTTATTTACCTGTTCTTTTAACATATTTCTACCACTTAATTTTTTTGCCTAATCTCAGGTGTATCTGGCCTTCTTTATTGCACTTTGTGAATATTTTTTGGCCCTTTAACCCTATGCACCACACATTGGAATTAAAAAAAAAAAGTTATTTTCAGTACGGTCGGCCAAGAAAGTGGTCTATCACTTTTTACAAAGCTTCCTTTGTAACCAAAATAGTGTTAAGATTGAAATTGGTAACTATCAGTTTATAATTGCAAGGGAAAATCAACCTTGTAGCTTATGACGTGCAAATGAATTTCAAGCGTAGGTTGATAGACCATATTTTTGGCCGACTGTACATGTAATGTACGTACATGTAATAGCTACAACCTTTTTTTTTAAAAAGATAACTTTCAATGTGGGATTTTGGTCCTACATCACTAGCAATCCTGTTAACCCCTCCAGCTGAGCTCAATAGCTTGTGTAAGGAGTTTTCACGTCGGTAGTATATTGGGTAGGATTCGAACTCGCGACCTCACGATTTAGGTTACCGCTACTTCGGCTTTCTTCAAAAAAGGTTTTATGTATATCAATGGGCACAATCTATGTTTCAATGTGCATAATTATTTTTTTTATTTAACAGGATGTGCAAATAGAATGTACGGCGCAGTTAATCTCCCGCTACCGTTTTTTGTGGCTTAACTTATCAGAACAACTGCAATTATTGGGCAATGCTTATGCGCGAACTTATTCTACTTATTGTCTCTTTATGTACGTATTTTTAAAGTTATTTATTTTACTACTAGCTATTTACAGCGTGGATGTTGGTTACCACGATAAAAGAAAATCCTATGTCCTTACCGGGACTCGAACTACCTCCAATATCAAATGTCATCTAAAGAGAGAGAGAGAGAGAGAGACAGCCGTTAAAGCGAGGAAACGTAGGTAATAGGCAGACAGTTATTTTCACATCTATACTAATATTATAAAGCGGAAGAGTTTGTTTGTTTGTTTGTTTAAACGCGCTAATCTCAGAAACTACTGGTCCCATTTGAAAAAATCTTTTTTGTTGGATAGCTCATTTATCGAGGAAGGCTATAGGCTATATATAACATCGCGCTACGACTATTAGGAGCGGAGCAGCAATGAGAAATGTTTCAAAAACGGGGAAAATTTACGCAGACGAAGTTGCGCGGGACAGCTAGTTCATAATATTAGTTTAAACTGGTGCTCACACCAACATAATAACGTAGGAAACACTTTAGAACTTAAAACTAGAAGCAAAGATTAACAACGCAAAGAAGCAAGACATTTAAATAAGAGCTAAATTTTAAAGTTACAGTTTATCTATACTAATAGGCATGGCAAAGCAGAAGGTTTGGTTTGGTTGAACGCGATAATCTCAGGAACTACTGGTTCGAACCGAAAAATTATTTACTGCTGGAAATATCAATTATCGAGGAAGGCTATGGGCTATATAACATCACGCTATAACCTTAAGGAGTAAAGCAGCAATTGACAACGTTGCAAAAACGGGGAAAATTGACACAGATAAAGTTACTCGGGTGAACTAGTTTATTATAAAAGGATTTAGAGACTTTTAAGACTTACTTTAAAGTAGTTATCTAGTTTAAAAATCTAGAACTAAACAAAAAACTAAGTACCTACTCTAGTTCTAAGAATATTGAAGCTTTAAGTGCCTGCCCACATATTTGTTGAAACTGAGATTTGTGAAACCCTGCTGGTCACGGATAAAATCCGGATAGATTATATCCTTTACGGTCGTGACAATACCACTACACTTGGCTACTTACTGTCAGTAATATACATGAGTCAACCCAAATGTTTAAAGCGACTAATCTCCACAATTAATGATAAAATCAAAGGTGTTTAAACTTTCTTAAATTTTAGATTGATGTTCATGGCACTTATGCCCTTTTCTTGAGAAACGCAGTTTTTCCAGCCAGTCCAGCCGTTTTACAGAAATATGGCAACAGTCACACATGCATGGACACACACACACACATACGAACACCTCTAATCCCAAATGCAAATGCATATACCGTCACCTTCACATTTATTACATTGGTAATAAATGTGAAGGTGACTCTGTCTCTCTGTTACGCTTTCACGCTTAAACCTCTGAACGGATTTAGATGAAACTTGGTATAGAGATAGTTTGTGTCCCGGGAAAGGACATAGGATAGTTTTCAACGCGATAACCGACATCCACGCGGGCGGAGCCGCGGCCAAAAGCCAATTAGGTATGAATAAGGTCCTTTTTGACGAATATTATGACGGCTGGACCGGACGGACTCCGGACCGTGTGAAAGCTACCGTACATCACCATACACTTCGCACCGAGTACTTGGCCGCCAGCTATCCAGCGCCGCCGAATTGAAATATTGATGCTTGATTGAAACCGGAAAGCGTGAAAAGGTTCTCGCGTTCCCGTTTCAATCAACGCATCAATGTTCTGTGAGTAATACTTCCTTAGGGACTTACCTAATTACTCACTTAACATTGATACCTAGGTACTAGAGATATTGCTTGTATTACCTACATAAAACTAAATTACTTCATAATATGTATTTTTTTGTTTTTACCAGGTTAGCGAACATAACAATAGCTGTGTACGGAGCTCTATCGGAAATTGTGGACCACGGCTTCAAGTTTAGTTTCAAGGAGGTCGGGCTGATAGTGGATGCTGCTTACTGCTGCACTTTACTGTTCATATTTGTGGATTGCTCTCATAAGTCTACTCTTACGGTAAAGTATATACCAACTGAAGCATTAGGTACTTGACCGAATTGTACTTTTTTTTAAATTACCTAGCGTGTATAAATGGTAAGTCGACGTATTCCTTGCAGGATGTCATAGTAGGGTTAAAATGCAATAAATAAAGTCACCTAATTTATAGATAAATCAAGCCGCGCGCGGATTAGGACGAAAGGCTGACGCGCGCGGCCGATGAGACAATAATCAGAGTATGAGAATCTATGGCGCCGTTTCCGAGGTCTGCGACAGACGCGCGCGTCCGACAACTGACGTAGGCTGCGCGCGCACTTTGACTATTGTCGCATCGGCCGCGCGTCAATCGCTTGTCGTAAGACGTACGCGGCTCGCGATCGACTGCGATACACGGAAATGAACCTTTAGGCATGCAATTAGTTTACACTACTATCACAGAGAAAGTAATCACTACGTTTTAACTACTATTTTAAATACTATTGCGTACAGTTTGCTCAAAATATACTTGCATACCTTATTTTCGGCTGATATAAAAAAGCGTAAGACGCGTCACTCTTTATTATTAGCAACGTTCTAACTACCTACACAGTTGCATAGTATGTTATTAGTCTGTAAGCTTTCCTAAAAGTAAATAAATAAAAGTCATAATGTGAGTCTTGCTTAAATTCATGTCAGCCATTGGATCATATTCTGTAAGATTGTTTGGATGTTATTTTCGAGGGATATTTTATCTTTGGCCGCTAAAAAATGGTACTGTCATCGGCAAATAGAATTGTGCGATGATTCGATATGTTCATTTTTATTTTTTTCTAATAAATCCCAGACTGAAGGATCATTTGAAGCTTATTTAAAAACAAATACAGATCAGTTCGCACTATTATGGTTAATTTCAGCCATTAAAATATTTTTATTGCGATTCATGTAAATTCTGCAAAATCTTTCTTTGATTGCCAACAGACAGTCACCAAAACGCGCCATCCAGCTGGAAATACTTTGTAAATTAATTATATATAAATTATGAAGTAAATCAACATCAGGTTGATGTACGATTAGATTTGAATTTTCTTGATTGAAGACTGTAAAATTATTGATGGCAAGTCAAAGTAGCAGAAAATTCTAATCTATTACGGAACAGCGTCACTTGGCAAGGAAATATTTTCACCTACCTGTGTACAGTGTAGGCTCACTGTGCGATTTGCGTGTTTCTATGTATGAGTTTAACTAAATAATAAGAAATTATTTAACGTCATTTTGATTATTCCTAGGTTTTTTCTTTTCTGGATTGATATTGTATCTGATGGAATGTGGATGGGTAATTAAAACTGTAGCTATAATTGGGTATTTGACTACTATTAAAATAAAATATTTTAAATTAACCAGGTAAAAATATGTCATGATGTGTTCTAAAAAATATGTTCATTTATTAATTTAATGTGTTACTTAATTTATAATTATAAAGAGAAACACGGAAAGTAAATAATTTGACCACAGAAAACGTGACGTCATATGCTAGCATTCCATACAAATTTGTTCAGAGCGGCTCGTTTTTGACGTTTCTTAAAAAGAGGCTGATTTGACTTTAGTCAAATACCCTATTACTTACTTCCATTTCATAGAGGTTGATTTGGCATGTCTGTGCAACCCTCTAGGTTTATACTAAAAAGCAGTGCTGTGGTGTGCTGAGTGTGGACCTATCTGTCGCAGATTACCTATATAATTATGTATAGAAAATATGTATATACAATATGTTTTATGTTTATCTGTAACTAGGGGACGCCTCGCGGTTTCACCTGCGTAGTTCCCGTTCCCGTGGGAATACAGGGATAAAAAATAGCCTATGTCACTCGGGGTTAGTGTAGCTTCACAACGATGAAATATTTTTTTAAATCCGTCCAGTAGTTTCGGAGCCTATCATTACAAACAAACAATCAAATCTTACTTCTTTATAATAGCAGTATAGAAGTATAGATAGTATAGACAAATAAATGGATTTTCTTCTATCTTTCTACTACGTGTCGTATCCTTACAAAGAGTACGGCTTTAAGTTATGCTTGCTGTGTAAGCCCCTGCTATTTTTTTATGTTAACTGTTTTAGGTAGCTGCTGGTGTTCAAGATACTTTACTCTCCATCGATGTATTGGCTGTCGACAGACCGACACAAAAAGAGGTGATACAATTTCAGACACTTACAAGATAGTATAGTAATTACCTACCTCAATGCTTAAATGGTTAAGTTTAAGGTTCATTTCCGAGCATCGCGGCCGATCGCGAGCCGCTCGCGGCTGACGCGCGCGACCGATGCGACAATATTCACAGTGCGCGCGCAGGCCTACGACAGTCGTCGACCGCGCGCGTCTGTCACTTACCTCAGCCGCTTGTCGTAAGCCGCGAGCGGCTCGCGATCGGTCGCGATGCACGGAAATGAACCTTAAACTTAACCATTCGAAATTTTTGAAGTTAATAAAATTAATTACAATATTAGGGTGGTCTCATTTTTTTTAAAATATAACTAGCAAAATGGGATTGTGGTCCTGGTCCCACATTACTTTCAATCCTGTTAACCCCTATAACTAAGCTCAATGGCTTGTATTAGGAGTGGGTTCACGTCGGTTGTAAATATAATGGGCAGGATTCCTCACGATTCCGAGTCCGATGCTTTAACCATTACTTTATTACGTTATATTATTATCATTTTCATACTTAAGGAGTTCAAAAATTGAAACAAATAGCAAAAATAACAGTTTTCTGCAGTGACGTAGGTACACCTATTAAAGCCCAGATCCACTTAGTTAAAGAAAGTATGAGTTCATCAGCAGTATAATAATATTAACATAAGTTAGGTTCAATAATTGTAGATACACTAATAAAAGTACAATTAGTCTATGTTTTCTTATTGCAGTGTGAAAGATTTCTAATATTTTACAGATCGACCACTTCATTCAAGCCATAGAAATGAACCCCGCCGTCGTCAGCCTGAAAGGTTATGCCCACGTCAATAGGGAATTACTTACATCGGTAAGCACTTTTAAGAAAATTTATTTATTTTTCAGCAACACCTAACCACGAACCTAGAATCTATTTTATAATACTGCCTCGGTGGCACGGTGGGAGTGTATCCGGCTGCTACGCAAGAGATCGTGGGTTCGATTCCCACACAGGACACCACTTTGTGTGATCCACAAATTGTTGTTCCGAGTCTGGGTGTACTTTGTGTCTGTGACTTGTATGTATGTAAAGTCCCCCGCGACACAGGGCTTGTATGTAAATGCGAAAGTTAGATATATGGATGTTTATGAATAAAAGGCTCGTACCTTTAAACAATTCACGCGATTAAGTCCCGAAATATATCTAATATGTATAAAAATCGGGAAAGTTTAAAAACAATAATAGGATGTTTGCTATTCAATCACGTCAAAACGGCTAAACGGATCTGGATGAAATTTGGCAGATAAATAGATTACAGTCTGAAATAGCACATAGGCTATTTTTATCCCGGATAAAACGTACAGTTTCCATAGTATAAGTTTGTTTTTTAATACTTCTCGCAAACGAAGTCGCGGTACACGTACGGTACGCGTCGCGGCGGCGAACACGCGCAACTTCTTTTGCGTCATTTTCCCCGTTTTTGCAACATTTTTCATTGATTTTCCGCTCCTACTGGTCGCAGTGTGATGATGTTATACAGGATGACTTTGAATTAAGACGACAAACTTCAATTAATTTTTAGGACATATTATTTTTCCTTTATACTTTTACCGGCTTAGGACTTTTTTCCTCTTGCTTGGGTTGTGAGAAAGAAATTAAAGTAAGAAAATAAAATCACATCCCCACTTTACATTACTGTTGGAATTGGAAAGCCTATTTATAGACGAAGGCTATAGGCAGTATAATATCACGCTACGACCATAAAGGAGCGGGGCGGTAATGAAAAATGTTGCAAAAACGAAGAAAATTGAGGCATACGAAATTGCGCGGGTAGTTAAAATGAAAATATAGAGGTAGCAACTTATAAAATCATTAATATTAAAAACCTATTTCCTAGACAGCCGACCTTGAATAAACTTGAGATTTAGTTTAGCAATCTCGAATCGAAATATACCTAATACTTGGTTGTAATGGGAAATGGAAAATCTCATTTTACGTAAATCCTTTAATCGGTATTATAAATTCGACAGTTTGTGAGAATAGATGTTTGTGGCTCTTTCAGGCTCTTACAGAACATATTTTGATGAAGCATAGACTATAAAAATGTAACATAACGCGGGCGAAACCGCATGAAAAAGCTAGTTTAAGGTACAGGCACCGAGTAATATAAAAGGCCAACCTAATTTCAAACTTAGTTAAACTAAAAAAATACTCGTAGAGCAATTAGAATGAGCAACTGTTTTAGATATATGATATGTTTATTTCAGAACACTGTTTTTTTCACATGATCGCAACAGAGTAAAACCAATATTTAGAAACCCTTTTAATGAGCCAACTTAGGAACCTAGTATTCTAAGAAAGCCAAATTAATTAATGAATATCTATATGATATCAAAAGTAGGAAACATATTTCATTACATTACAGTAATTTTACCACTTAAGATTAATCAATCCAAGGATCCAAGAAAAGGGGCAGCAGGGGCAATAGCAGGACCAGTTTTCCCCGTTTTTGCAACATTTTTCATTGCTGCTCTACTCTTAGTGATCGAAGCGTGATGTTATAAAGCCTTACTAGATAAATGGGCTATCCAACTGTAAATTCAATTCGGACCAGTAGTTCCTGAGATTATCGCGTTCAAACAGACAAACAAAGAAACAAAATTAATATCGAAGTATGTAGTTGGGTCCACGCCTGTTGTTCATAACTAGATAATATTATTATCAATTTATTATTAATATTATTAATCAATTTGGTTACATATTTTTAAACTTTGGGCCAACTTAGGAGCGCTAGAAACTGTGTGGGTTTAGACTTATTTTCTGTTTGCTGTGACATCTGATCTTTCATTTACCTTTTTTTTTATCTCGTATGGCACTTACTGGGTCAACCAGTTAGTGCCATTTTCTCGAATTAAATGAATCTATGGCGGTACGGGCCATTTAAGGGGGTTTTACAGTGGGCCATATTATGGAACTTTAGCCTATAGTGGTCATATTATGTCAAAATATAAAATATAATCTTATATCTTCTTTTAAATTATGGGTTAACATTTTTAGGACCCATTCTTACTATATTTTTCTCGAAAGTGAAATGTATTTTTTGAGTAAGTTAAAAAACAGGCACTTATAATATAATTAATTAACATAGCTTCCTAACGCTTTCAAGCAATTGGTGTAATGAAGTTTGCCTTTGTTTTAAAAACACTTTGAAAGGTTCTTACGAAATTTGAAATGCCTGCCGCTGCAACTTATTTATTTTGACGCAATAACGACTTATATATCGATGACCGGGTGCACACACAAAAGTGTCACAGTCCATCACGTTCCGCCTGCTGATAAGCTGAAGTATTGTGGCCGTCAGACGCATGCGCCCGGGTCCACTAAAGCTTGCACAAGCATGGTTGTTTATTACAATGTGATCAATGTTTTGGCGATTGCAGTGACATGCGATACTATTGGAAAAAAATAATAAAAAAGGTGTCATATGCATGATTGTTTATTACAATGTGATTAATGTTTTCTTATGGCGTTTTCACGTAGAATTATCGTCCGTAAACCGACTTAACAGACAGCCGTTTCTTAAAGCCGGCCATAATATGACCGGTCCTTATTCGGGTAAAGTATGTTAATTTAGTATGTTTTGTTTGCAGGCTATAAGCACGATTGCCATCTATCTGATTGTTTTACTGCAGTTCAAGATCTCTTTGCCTAAGGACCCTCAAATAGAAACATAAAGGAATAATTGCGAAAGTACCTACTTTATGTGTAACTACTATACAAATAATTATGGTAGTGTGCAATCAGTCGAATAACAATTATTGGTAGTAATATCATTTCTTTCTGCAACAGGCTTATCATACTTTAGGTGAATAAATAATTATTACAATATCAATACTATAACTACTAAAGGTGTGGTAGAATTCAAAGGTGTACACACTGCACCGAGAACTTGTGCCTAATTTTATAGAAATATGAGTAACTACCCTAAAAATTATAAAAAGACCTAGACTGTCTTAATTCAGTGTAGTGTAAATAAGTGCTATAATAATGGAATGAATTTTTCACCACGGACTCGCTACCGAAATTAGACAAAACGAAATCGCTGTAATAGTCCAAGAGAGGAGCGCCAAAAAATGCCAACGCCAAGTACTTTATAAAGCCTGATTTTTTGATATTACGTCACATTAGTGGAGTAAGCAAATAATACTTCGGTCAGTCAGCTGAATTCCTTGGCGTTTGGCTTAGAGGCAGGTTATCTTTTTTCGAATGAAATAAATATATAGTGAAACTGCTTTCTAAAATTTCAAAATTAGTTTTTTAGTAGTATATTAATTCAAAATAACTTTTAAGTGTCAGTCATGCCAAATTTTGTAATCAGGCGCAGCAGTCATGCATTACAGTTGTATTTATTAATAATCTAAAATTTAGTATATCCGGTGTAGAATATTAATAAAATATGTGATTCTGATTACAGACTTATACTGACTGACCAACAATTAGTCAGTCAGTATAACTCTGTAACAGATGCTGTCGGTAGCCGATTAAAGTATATTTCTTTACTCCACTAATGTGACGTAATAAAAAAAAAATCAGCCTTTATAAAGTACCTCATTTTTTGGCGCTCTCCTCCCGGTCTATATCTATGAATTGATTATCGCAGCATGGTAGGTACCTATTTATATGGTATAATATCGTACCTACCACACTGTCCGCTGCTGTTTGACCTCGCCTTTCTGCTACACGATGTACCAAGATATTATAAAAATGTACACTCATGTTTTAGTTAGTAAGTGTGAGTAGATTTAATCTGTAAAAGACACGAACAAATAAACTCCTTTTTAAACACGTTTATTTTGGTGTTTTACATCTTTTTACTCAATCTATTCCCTAATGGTTTGAAAGATAGAGATAAAGTACTAGATACTGTGACGTGAACCTCTTGCTGGCTTTGGGGTGCGCAGCCGGGATTATTGCTCTCGAGGATGAGGAATCAAACACTTTCTTAAGCCCAGAACGATATTATATATTGAATAACTTGTAATATTATTTCTTTACATATTAATTCTTTTCCTTGACCATTCGTCTTGACGCTTGGTCCAATTCTCCCAATTGTTTTTCGATCTTCTTCTTCGTCATTATTTCATAGTTTTGGAACGTCAAGACAAACAGTTCACAATTAAATGAGGCTTTATGCGAGTGGCCGGTCGAGTTTCCGACGCACCTGCCACACGCCGCCGCCTTATGAAAAAAAAAAAAAATCTTTACATTTGACTACTAAGTCAATTTTTTTTTTTTTTTTTTTATAATATAAAACAACAAATATAAACCTAGCTGTGCATTTACATATGCTGGCGATATAGATTTTTTTTTTTTTAATACCCCCCTTAATCTGTCTCTATGCAAAAGACAACGTGTAACTGTTATACCTAATCTAACAAAATTTATGTCAACAAACACTTTACATAACAGTTATACGATGATGCTGGGCAAAAAACGCCATTAAAAGAAGCACCAGTATCAGATTCATTACCTAGCTAAACTTATGTATAACTAAATTAAATCAATCATTAAACACCAATTGACCCCAGGCAACAAATTGGGTGAAAGTCCTGCTTTGTTGTAACTGGAAGAAAATTCATCTTTAAGTATTAATCTTATAACAGTTAAATAATTGGTCAATCAAGCTATCGGTGACCACCTGATCACATCTATTGATTATTTAGATAAAATAATCACAAACGAACTTCCCAAGTTCGATTGAACCAAATGCAAAACTGTCTGCTTAATCACAGAGTTGTATTTATAATTCAAAACAATAATACACCCGTTTTTGTTTGCCTAGTGCTCTATGGCATCAACATTGTAGGACATTTCTTCGCCGTGTGGTTGTACATGCAAAAACAAACAACATTTTAGAATCAGATCTAAAACCATTAACCATCCCTAAATATACAATTGTTTACACGTCAGACTATTAACAACGTCGCCACTTCTTTTCTGGCATCACCTACTCCTAAAACAATAATTCTCATCAACTACTCATGTTTATCATGACTTAATTATAACATATGTTCATATAATAAAAATTCTCAACTACATAAAATTAAATACTAAGATATCGATATCTATTCGCATTATTTAACGGGCCTATTGTATCCACTTCTACCTTTTCAAATAACGTGTTTGTAACAATCGGTTGCAACGGCGCCACCCTATTTGACGTCCGCACTTCTTGACATACTTTACATGCTTTGATATAATTCTCTATTTTCTTATATGACTTTGGACAGCAGAATCTTGAATTAAATTTTTCTACTGTCTTCATCAAACCTAAATGACCTCCATATAATGGATCATCATGAATCTCACGCATAATTACTGGAAACAGTTCATCCGGAACTACCAGCAATCTTTTTATAACATTATTTTTTGTATTTAATTTATATAACATGCCGTTGTGTATAAAGAATCCTTTATATCTTTGTAAGTTTTCATCTATGATTTTATTTCTTAAAGATGAACAAAAATTATCGTTCATTTGAGCCCTTATTACTGGGTCTATTTCTAATTTGCAGATTTGCTCATTATTCTCTGTACATCTCATCCTAAATATTTGTAACCCGTCAGTGACTACGTGATCATCTTGACTTATTAACGGATTTCGACTCACGAACTCCGCATCCGAATCCGAATCCTGTTCTACAACTACTGAAGAGGAACTATCATTACAGGAAGGACGAATGCTACCAATATTCACTAACTCACTCACTTGTTGACGACTGATCTCACTCTGTTTAAGTGAGACCCGATATGAAGGTTTTTTCACAGGAACCTCGTTCGAAGTTTTTATTTTAATTGGGTTATTTCGGCACCCACCTGGCCTAACCTTACCAAATGAGAATTGTGGCTTGTATTCTTCCACTAAGTCATGTAATTTATTATTATCACCTGTACTCAGATTTTTATTAATATTCATTTTATCTTTTGACACATTTAAATCAGGAAGAATACAAGTGTCATTCTTATTTGACTCACAAATATTACTAACAAATAAATGATTATGTTTAAAAATATTAACAGACATTATTTCCTGTGTATCGATAACAGAAACTTTGCCTGGTCTAGCAACAAAACATATTTCATTGTAGTTTCTCAATGTTATTTTATTATTCACAAAATCTAGGGATGCCCCATTTTTGATTAAGAAATCTTGACCCAAAATCACTGGCCAACTGACATCTATTACCACATAAAAAAGTGTGTTATACACCACATTATTAATTATAACGTTGATATATGTTTTGCCTGCGACTGGTATAATCTTACCATCGGCCGTTTTTAAATTAATATTATCACATATATCTAAGGTTATTTTGTTCATTAACGCTACTTTCTTCGATAGCAAGGACACTGAAGCCCCACTATCTAATAAAGCAGGAATAGCACCTGAACTTAATTCTACTAAAATGACTGGTTCGGACTGACCATAATTATTCTTCTTGACGTCTTCTATGTTTGAGCGCCGCTGCGTACTCATTGCTGCGACGTGATGCTCGCCTACTCTCGTTGTCGACGACGCTGCATCACCAGCTGATTGAACCGGCATCGGCAGAGGTTCTCTGCTCCTTAAAAAGTACTGGCGGGGATTTGACTCCCGCCTTGGTGTTAACGAACCGCTTGGTGAATCATTGTGCGGAACCCGAGACAACGGGGACCGGTATTTACTATACGGAGTCGATTGATTGCTCCGAAATGGACTATTGGTCGGTCTGTTGGAGTCTCCTTGCTGCCCAGACCTCACTGCTACCGCATTCTCAACCTTAACCTTAAGATTGACTTCCCTTTCAATTTCTTTATCATATACTGATTGTAATTGTAAAACTGTGGCCTTTAATATATTTTTATCAGCACATACAACTGCAGCGAGCTTTGATTTGTAGAAACTATTACATTTCTTTGGAAAGCTCCTTACGAACGTATTGTCGTCAATTTTTCCCTTTTTGGCTATATTTGAAAGCTCGTAGTAAAATGAAACAATATTCTCCTCTGGCGCCTGTATCCTTTCATAGAATTTTTCCGTATAATTAGTACGGTTTGGGAATTCTGCTTTTAATGCAGTGATGAAGCTCTCGAAGCTATCACAATCTTCTATGATTGCTTTGTATAGGTGTAGCGCTGGTCCAGCCAGATACGCCGCCACAAATAATTTTTTTTCTTCATCCGAAGTGATTTTATTAATCACACAGATGATCTGGAATTGGTTGACAAAATCATCTACGGACTCATACAATCCCGTGAATTCACTCATTTTTAATTAATTTTACATAGAAATACGACTTAGCTCTTTAAATGACTTCCTCTGAAGAGTTCGGCGCCTCCACCATGTAACGTGAACCTCTTGCTGGCTTTGGGGTGCGCAGCCGGGATTATTGCTCTCGAGGATGAGGAATCAAACACTTTCTTAAGCCCAGAACGATATTATATATTGAATAACTTGTAATATTATTTCTTTACATATTAATTCTTTTCCTTGACCATTCGTCTTGACGCTTGGTCCAATTCTCCCAATTGTTTTTCGATCTTCTTCTTCGTCATTATTTCATAGTTTTGGAACGTCAAGACAAACAGTTCACAATTAAATGAGGCTTTATGCGAGTGGCCGGTCGAGTTTCCGACGCACCTGCCACAATACCTTATTATCATATTCTTTTATTTCTAAAGGCTACTAGGCTTAAATTCCATTTCAATAAAAAGAAATCAAACATAGACACAATAATGTTTAGGTATTTTTAGTGATGTGCTTGGAGATTTCTAAATAAAAAAAAGTAATTGAAAATGTGATTCGTCAGAGTAGAAAGGACTGCCTACTCGTATAGGTACTTGGGAGACATCTCACTGTCAGCTGTTGGAATATTGGGCGTAAATTCTTCTAAAGGTCGGTACTCTAATTCAAGAAAACCGAAACTCGAACGAAAATTTTATAAATTAGATAACAATATCCAGAGCAACAGTCACTCAATCCATTCGTTCACGACAATTTTCAATTAAAAAGGAACTTCGTGTGCTCATACGAAAATAAATCTTATTAGTCTTTGTAAACTAATGTAATTTAATACTAAGTAAGTTCGGGAATTTCGTTTCGGGGAAAGATAGTAGACCTTCAAATCTCAGTAGGGAACGAACGATGTCTCAATCTTGAAACGTCGTCCATAATCAATTCGGAGATGTTGTGACAGCTACAATGGGGATTCATTAATCAACTTTTCCAATTTCCAACAAATCTAGCTCTGTTATCACTAAGTTTAAGTAAAAACTCTCCTCGAGTGAATTTTGATGTAAATTTTCTGCTTAATCCGCCTATGACGCATAAAGTAGGATTTAGCAATAACGTTAAGCCTTCGTTTTGAAATGCATAAAAAATAACAGTTTGTTAATTAAATTGAAATGGTTTTACGCTAGGAAACTAGCGACGGGAATATTCATGTTAAGCAATGTTAGGAACTATCAGAACTAGAACCACCAAAATCTACATAACTTTTTATTTACTTATCAATATATACCATACTTACAATAAAATTGTAACTCTTTGATGCCTGTTTATAAGATACTAGCTATCGCGCGCAATTTCGTATGCGTAAATTTTCCCCGCTTTTGCAACATTTCTCGTCGCTGCTTCGCTCCTATTAGTCGTAGCGCGATGTTATATAGCCTATAGCCTTCCTCGATAAATGGGCTATCCAACAAAATAATTATTAAAATTGATCTAGTACTTTTTGAGTTTATTCGTTACATACAAAAATACAAATCTTTCCTCTTTATAATATTAGTGTAGATGTAGATATTGAAGAATAATCAATTGATATTAATCTATTTCAACGCTATCACAGGAAAAAATAAGTACGTGTTTAGTGTAGTTTTAAGTCGCTTAATTTCATTTTTTTTCTACATTTTTAAGAACGTTATTTAATATCTATTTATAATTCATCAAAGTTGTCCTTAATAATTAATTCAGTTGTGTCTTTAACCGACGACGTTGATACCATCCAATTTACAATAAAGACATTGATACTTTTGGAAATTATCTTCAACGAAGAGTTTAAATTGGAATAAACATTTTAGTTTTCATCACCTTAAATAAATGGAATTTAAACTGTCATTTCAATTTATAATCATGAATCGTGTCAATATTAAAAACACTCCTAAGTGTTTTAAATATTACATAAAAAGTAATTTTAAAAAATGAAACTGAACTGAAAATAGCGAAAAAAAACTTATTTAGCTAAATTAACCAAATTTATTTTGACGTGACGACATCTTATATATCGATGACCGGGTACGAAAAATTGTCTTAAAAAAAGGCACGTTATTGGTTGTTTGCTAAGCAACAGCGAATGGCGATTGTAGCGACATGACATGCGATACAATTGGAACTAATGTATTTATTGGTTGCAAAGCAACATGAATGGCGATATGTCATCAATGTTTTCTTATGACGTTATCGCGTAAAATTGTCGTCCGTAAACGACAACCATTTTTTAAGTCGGTGCCAGTACTCGTACAGAAATAGATTGTTTGTATTTTTGTCAATTTTCGAAAAACACAAACAACCTATATAGCATAGTCTCCTTATTCTAGCTTTACAAACCTAATAAATAGCCTATAAAAAATAAACATGCACACCAAAGACAATTTAAAACTTTGTTACACATCTTTTACAAAAATACAAACAACTTATATTACACAACCTTCATAATCTAGCTTCACATAATCATAAATAATATATTTTTGAGCGATATTAAAATATAACACATTGTTTCCGTTTAGCCTCTCAGCCTGCAAACAAAAACGCGCGATAAGGAATTACGCTCCAAAAATCAAACATGGCGGATAAGAGATCTCAAAAACAAGAGGCGCGGAGAAAAAGCTAATCGTAAGCATTTCAAAAAAGTATAAAGAGTTGGTGACACAACCTTTCTCGTTTCAATTTTCTATACTTTGCAATAGCTAATATAAAAGTTATAGTTGTTTAGAGGCACTTAAGTAAGTCACGATTCTTGACGATTTCGATTTTTGACGTGATAACCGTCTTATAAATCGATTTCCGGCTGCAATCCCAAAAAATGGTCTAAAAAAAGTCACGTTATTGATTGGTTGCTAAGCAACAGCGAATGGCGATATGTCATCAATGTTTTCTTAAGACGTTATCACGTAAAATTATCGTCATCATTCATTTTTTTTTAATAATGTTGCAATCACACGGAAAATTGACTCAGACGAAGCTGCGCGGGTCTACTTGTTTCTATAAAAACGTTACAGAATAAGGAGATAAAATATTATTTGTTATTCTAGTACACCGAAGCTGTATTTGATTGGTGTATTGGATCGGGCTTAATTGAATTGAGAATTTGATTGATACGGCCTATGGCGTTTACTGGTCGATGTTTGCTAAAAATGCACATATACCTACGAATAAATTGAATTAGTCTTATGATTGAAATACTTATAAGTACATACTTCTACTAGGTACAAAATCTGTTTCTGTCATTCAATTCAAGTCGTATTTTATCGATGACGTAAGGTAGATAATAGCTATTTGTCTACGTGGAATGAAAATTGTTTAAAGTAAATATAGTTTGCGTTAGGCACCTGTCCCACCAACAGCGAGAAGGGAGTAGTGATTTTATCGCTCAAAAAACGTACAATAGATGTATATATTGTTGATATATATATACATATACATAATATATCATTTAATATATCATATAATATAAATATATACACAACCCGCGCAACTTCGTATGCGTCAATTATCCCCGTTTTTGCAACCTTTTCATTGCTTCTCCGCTCCTATTGATCGTAGCGTGATGTATAGCCCATAGCCTTCTTCGATAAATGGGCTACCCAACAGAAATATATTTTTTCAATTCGGACTAGCAGTTCCTGAAATTACCGCGTTGTAACAAACAAACTCTTCAGCTTTATAATATATGTATAGATTATTATATTGTAGATCTCATTTGTTTCTGCAGACGGGCCGTGTAAAACAGCAAATGCTCGCCGGTAGTGTGAACGGTCAGCATCTCTTCTGTTTACACGAAATCTGTACACGTAAGTACGTTTCTTGAGTTAAAAAATCGCTAATCGGTATCTCGCCGTAAGTGGGACAAGCGCCTTAGACTGACATGGCAATCGAGATACGAGGTTAGACCTAAAACCAAGACAGTACGCGACCTGCACAACATCTTAACCATCTTAATTTGCACCAGTTCACGTCAGATACACTTATTAATTTTAGTCTTGCTTATATTTTGCCTGCAACTGTGTGCTGAAAATGAAATTAAAAATTATCGTGTTGACTTGTCGCGGTGCCTGTATCATTGACATATCCCCCGACCATTTAAGCTCTTATATAAGACGATTAGATGTCACTTGAGAGTGACTTGATCGATTTCGCTGATATTATTGTTGTGTTCGTAATTGTCAGTACAAGATTAAATTGAAATATTTACGATTAATATATTTAAAAATAAAATGTGGAAATAAATATAATCGCATTTTTATCATGAACCACGAAAAATACAGTGTGCAAAAATACAGCAATGATTTAAAAATATTACAGCTTGAAATATATATATTTAGGAAATATTTTATGACGTTCTTGCAACCCTTTGCACAAAATTAACTCTGAAACTATAGTAGATAAGAACGTGAATTAGACCAAAAACTCCTACTTTTTTGCAATTTTGTATGTAAAAATCACAAAAAGGTTTTTTTTATTAATGAACAGGAGTGCTATATTCTTTTGGAAAAATATAAATTGTGAATTTATCATCAATAAGTAAATTACGTACGATACGTATCGGGGCGGATCGCTACAAATACTTACTACAATAATATTTGCTTTCCTTACTTAAAATCTTAAATTGCTTTAAGCGCCTTCTAGATGGTTGGAAACAAGGCATCCCGCCAAGGTGACCTTACTGGTTTCCAACAGTGTCGACGGCTGTTGCAAACCATGTACCAAGTAATTTGGTTTACAACAGCCGTCTACACTGTTGAGTAAGGTCACCTTGGCGCGAAGCCTTGTTTCCAACCGTCTGGAAGACGCTTTAATTTGTTAAACAGATTTTAGTGTTGGCAGATATGTATTTTAACGAAAATAAATATAAACACGAGACGAGGAAACATACCAGTTTTCCTTGAACTACATAAGTGGAAGGATATTTCAATAGCTAAATACCCAGCTCAATTCATATCGTACTTGACGCAATCATGTGACATCATTCAGTAGCACATCACTGTCCGGTGGACATTTGTATCGCTCGACCACTTCGTTCAACGTCAAGTGCGGTTATTAACACTCGAGAGCACTCTAGATAATGGAATTGGTTCAAAACGCATACATTCGTCACGAGCACCATGAAATGCTATCATTGACCTTCTTAATTTTATCGATTCCATCAGCGCCACTATCCGTTGGCTCTTCATTAAAATAAAAACTAAGTGGGATGACTCTCACTGTATTTTATCTGTTGTTTCATTTAATCCCCGTAATATCTGCTACACTAATATTATAAAGAGGAAAGATTTGTATTTTTGTATGTAACGAATAAACTCAAAAAGTAATTTTAGTAATTTTAACGATTTTAATAAATCTTTTTTTGTTGGATAGCCCATTTATCGAGGAAGGCTATAGGCTATATAACATCGCGCTACGACTAATAGGAGCGGAGCAGCGACGAGAAATGTTGCAAAAACGGGGAAAATTTACGCATACGAAGTTGCGCGGGACAGCTAGTAGTATAATATTATTTTTATACTAGCAGTAATATTCCATAATATAATAATTTACAATAATATAAAGGAAAGTAATACAAGTAAACCATTTTTTTTATTCTACAAAATGGTCCCCATTTGAGACATTAGTTAATAAGTCTCATTTGTTCAATAATTGACTGGCCTGTTGGTCTAATGGTTAGTGACCCTGACTGCTAAGCCGGAGGTCGTAGGTTCGATCCCCACTCAGGATTAAACTTTGTGTGATGAGCACGATGGTTTATTCTGTGTATGGGTGTTATCTATCTATAAATATTTAAGTATGTTTATCAGTTGTCTGGCTTCCATAGTACAAGCTCTGCTTAGTTTGGGATCAGATATTATTAATTACACTTGCTACGGTGTTCTTCAAACGAAACACAGTTATGTGTTAACATCACTATTTCACAGAAGAATAATACCAAGACGGCCTATGGCCTGGGCCTACGTCCGGTTAAGTAGTATGGATATACTAATATTATAAATGTGAAAGTAACTCTGTCTGTCTGTTTGTTACGCTTTCACGCTCAAACAGCGAAATCGATTTAGATGAAGTTTGGTATGGAGATAGTTTGAGTCCCGAAGAAGGACATAGGATAGTTTTTATCGCGATAACCGACTCCACGCGGGCGGAGACGCGGGCGAAAGCTAGTTTACATTAATACATAGAATTTCAATTTGCAGTGGTGTCTTTTTTCTATAGTACTATCCACAGTTGACATAATAAAATACCTCTATCTATATCATGTATAACATTTATTTAGTTAGTTAGTTCCAATAACTTAAACAAAAGTCATTAATTTTAAGTCCTTACCTTCCTTACCTTCCTGTTAACTAAACATTGAACATTTCCATGACCATTTATAGAAGCTTCAAGTATATTTAAATTGAACTGAACATTATAAAGTGACGTTAATGACATTGACACAAGGATAATACATTAAAAGGAAGGGTCAGGTAACAACGTTCATAAAATATTATGTCGCTGGAAAAATATAAAAAATACTGTTGAAGATTATTCAACTTGACCTAAACGACCGTCTCCACGGGCGAGAGAATCGCGACGATTCCGCTCTTTTCCACTCGTCACATCGCTGCGATAACATCGCCGTGTGTAGACTCCAAAGTCAAAAGTATTCTTTATTCATTTAGGTTACAGAAAGCAACGCTTATGGACGTCAGACATAATTTGAAATAGATTGATTTTACCTTTACAAGCGGTAGCTTAATGGCTAAGGCATCGGTCTCGCAATCATGAGGTCGCGGGTTCGAATCCTACCCATTATACTACCGACGTGAACCCACTCCTAACACAAGCCTTTGAGCTTAGCTGAAGGAGTTAACAAGATTGCTAGTAATGTGGGACTCAATCACAGATTGCTAGCTATCTTTAAAAAAAAATGCCACGTTCGCAAAAGTAAAGCCGTGAGAAAAGAACTTTGCAATAAAAACTCATGGTCACTTTCTTAAAAATGCCAATTATTACAATTTATTTGTATATACACAGTTATGCCAGTAAGATGCTGCAACCATTACACCATGTAACTCACGTAAGCAGTAACCATAGTACGAGAGTGTATAGAAATAGGTAGCACGACGATAATGTCGTCGCGATTCTCTCGCCCGTGGAGACGGACCCTTACCGAAACGATAATATAAATTTTATCCATAATAAAAGCAATAAAATTTTAGGATTTAATCATTGAATGTATTTGAAGCGTGAATACCTAAACCAACATCCTAAGCATTTCATATTCATGTTTTATTTTTGTTTTAAAAAATACGACTCCCGTATTAGGGTACAAGTCACGGACACAAAGTACATTCAGTTGTTCCCAGAACAACAATTTGTGGATCACACAAAGTGGTGTCCCGTGTGGGAATCGAACCCACGGCCTCTTGCGCAGCAGTCGGACGCACTTCCACCGCGCCACAGAGGCATTCAAATGTATTTATGTTTCACCATAATTGAATATAAAGATTTCGTTTCACGTTCCGGTTCTAAATTACCATACCATTATATTGGCTATATTACATTTTATATAAAGAATATGTGGCCAGATGCCGCCGGCGCCATATAATGATTGGCTGAAAAAATCTCGGTAGATTTATTACTCATACGCACGATTTAATAACTAGGTAGGAACGCATTGTAAATATGGTATGAATTAATGTTTGAAATAATAAAGACTGAACCCATAATTAAGATAATAAAAAATCGGCGACATTCATAATTACACTTAGAAAAGAAATAAGACTCTTAATTAAATATTGAAAGCTGTTATGGCCTTATAAACAACTATATAGGTATAGAAAATATAAATAATGTTTATTAGAGTATGTGTTTAAGATAAATACGCAGATAATGTTATTTTTTGGGTTCCGTAGTCAAAATGGCAAAACGGAACACTTTTCGCCATGTCCGTCCGCAGCTTTGCTCAGAGACTGTTAGTGCTAGGAAGCTGTAATTTTGCATGGACACACATATTACTTACGCCGATAAAGTCAAAGAATAAAATATTGAAAAAAAATGTGGGATACCTCCCCTATATGTAAAGTGGGGGTGTGATTTATTTTTTCTCCTATCCCTTCGTGTGGGGTATCATTGGATAGGTATTTTAAAAAACGTTTAGGGATTGGGAAGACCATTTTTAGATTTAGGGATTCGTTTGTAAAATATTAAGCATTAAAGTGCAAATTTTTGTTAGAGCCTGCCAGCTAAATAGTTAATGTTAGGTATGTGAAAAAAATCACGGTAATAGTATATATAGTGAAAATAGAAGGAAATCTATCACAGCTAAATCGGCTTTACAAGTTTACGAGTAATAGCTGATCAAATGAGAAGTAACACAATTTTCGTACAATTCCATTGAAAAATATTATTATGTAGATATAACGTTGTAAGTATAAAACAAAAACAACAGAAAACCTACTTATTAAGCAAAATTATTCGGATGGGAGGAAGACTACGGAACCCTACATTATGCATGGCCTGACATGCACTTGCCCGGTATTTTCATTTTTTAAAACAATGTCTTTTAGAAGGTCGTCTTCTACTTTACAAACCTACAATTAATGAAGTATTAATTGTATTGTATACCTACATCTTAATTATTTTGTTAGAATTCGTACCTAAAGTGTACCAATAAAAATAAAATTAACATAAAGCAATAGTGACTTTTCGGTGTATTACGCTTTGTTGAGTACTATATATCTACGGTGGAACCTTTCATATGCGAGTCCAATTCGCACTTAGACAGTTTATTTTACCCACCTACCCATATAAATAGTATTTACCGAGACAGCTTAAAAATTTAAAACATACACACATACAGCCAATATTTTCACTAATTGGAATGCAAGCTTTCATTAAAACGGAATCATTTCGCTTCAAATATTTTATATTCAATCAACCGTTTTTCACAACATATCATCGACGCGCTCTCATTTAATTGCTACCTTCTCTAAATGCCTACAAAAGACAAAGAAGGAATCAAATTTCCACTACATATTAGAGTACGTACACAATATGAACGTATTTCACAAACGCGTTAGGTATTCCCACCCTTATCCGAGTTGTGGTCGACGCAGAATCATTAAGAGACAGCGCTCATCAGGCGCCAAAGCGTCAATTAAGAGGTCGGACACACCGTGATGTAAATATTAAAGAAAAATATCCCACTGATGTTAATAAAGATGAGGCGTCCGTGATCGGCATACTCGTGGACATTCAAAGACTTGTAAATGTTGACAAAATAACGGCCAAGTGACCGACGACGCGAAATATGAAAATTACACACGAAGTGTCACTTAATTTTGTACGTGACAGATTATGGACTCGTCAAAAAATTACAAGGCGACTTGTATACAACAGATAGGGGTGCCAACAGAAAAATAAGCAAACTTTTTAGACAAATTTGTTGAAATCTTTTAATCTATACTCGTACTATTATTATGAAGAGAGGACGCGGCTTTGTGAGTTACTTTTTATGCGGTAAATAAACTTTAGAACTACATTCTAATTTGAACCTATTGCATAAATAAAAAAAGCACATTATTTCAGATAGTCGTAGGTAACTTTTTTTCTAAAAAAGACGACTCCCACAGTAGGGTACAAGCCCTGTGTCGCGGGGGACTTTACAAACATACAAGTCACGACAAAAAGTACACCCAGACTCGGAACAACAATTTGTGGATCACACAAAGTGGTGTCCCGTATGGGAATCGAACCTACGACCTCTTGCGTAGCAGTCGGACACACTCCCACCGCGCCATAAAGGCAGTCATGACATTACATATATATAACTCTATACAGGTTGATTTATAATTTACTAATAACCTCCCACTCGTGGCTTCTTTCTTCACCACCTACCTGTTTTTGTGGTTATTCCCTTAACCACCTTGACTATTTTACTGGAGTAAAATCGTTCAAAACTAATATTACAAAGTTATTTGGTATAATGTAAAGAAACCAGGAGCGAGCAGGAGTTTATAATAGACTAATAATAGTCTATTTCAAATTCCTGTATATTATGAGTACCTACTTCCATGGCATGCACTGAGTTCCAATTAAAGTTGCGTTGAGTCTTTTCTATGCTTATACAAGGTTATTTTTGATATAGTGCTCAGACACCTCAAAAAGATTTTTACTTTAAGAAATCATATATAAAAAAAGAAAATGAAAATATTGAAAAGTTGCAGAGTTATAAGCCGTTATAGTTGTTGTGTGTCCTATGCGTGTAATTCATGATTGATAAATTTATTAATCGAAAAATATAACACGGTCCAAAAACTACCTCATTCGAATGTGTTTACTGGTTTATGTATATATATATATATATATATATATATATATATATATATATTTATATATTTATATATTTATATATTATATATTAATAAAAACCAAAAATAATTTTATATATTAATAATAACCTAGCCGTTGAAACTTCGTCCGGGGTGAGCTATATAATAAATAATTACCGTACGTTGTATGTATATAAATACAACGTTATTCTTGGTATAGTGCAAAACCTAAAAGTAGTTTGCTCAACATTGCTAGTTATTTTAATAATATATAATATATATATATACACACTTAGCCTAATATATATATTATTAAAATAACTAGCAATGTGGAATTGAGTCCCACATTATATTAGCAATCTTGTTAACCACTCCAGCTAAGCTCAACGGCTTGTGTTAGGAGTGGGTTCACGTCGGTGGTATAATGGGTAGGATTCAACCCCGCCGGATTTGAACCCGATCAGACCTCACGATTGCGAGACTGATGCCTTAGCCATATGGCCACCACCGCTTCCAATAAATAGCTTAAACAAATGAAATTAAGCAACTCAATTAGCAAAGGACCGAAGAAATCGCAGTGAAATAATTTGACGTTATATTTCTTGTGTTTGAGTAATGTCGTCAGTAATCTATTTCGTCATGACGGATTTCCGTCCCATCGGGCTATGAGAGTAAGGAAATAGAGAGTGCACTTATGTCTGCGCATACACTTGTGTACTGTAATATCTCCTGTGTAGTTGGCTAGTCTCTAATGAGATAGGCCGCCGTAACCGAAATCGGTTAGGACACCATGATTATTATAACATCCAGACACAGAGACACAGAATAAGCCCTCGTGCTCATCCCACAAAGTTTTATCCTGGGTGAGGATCGAATCCATACCTCGATTCATCACGAAATAGTGTGTTGAATCTATACTAATATTATAAAGCTAAAGAGTTTGTTTGTATGTTTGAACGCGGTAATCTCAGCAACTACTAATTCGAATTGAAACAATCTTTTGATGTTGGATATCCCATTTATCGAGGAAGGCTATAGGCTATGTAACATCACGCTATGACAAATAGGAGTGGAGCAGCAATGATAAATGTTGCAAAAACGGGGAAAATTTACGCAGACGAAGTAGCGCGGGACAATTAGTTTTAGTATAAAGTAAGTACCTACAACGTTGTTTAATTATAAGTATATATATTTGTATCCTTACCTGATATAACTGACAGCCCTAACTATTCATTTTGTATAGTGATAAATTAATTATACCATTGTGTCTGTATTTCTGCATTAGACAAGACGGATATACTATACCTTTGTAGCGGCTACGTCGTAGATCGGTCTACACTAACCTCTACGCTGTAGACACTGAACTAACAATCCATGTTGGTTCCGAGTCATAAACGTCAGGTTCAATTAAATAAGGTTACAATTTATTACTTCAGCAGTTCATATGTTTGTTTCCATAATACAACTAAAGCCATTAACTATTTTATATAAACTATTTCATAGCTTCAAAGTATATTAAATACTATTGAGGTAATTTTAAAGATTTGCAGCAATATCTGTAATAAAACAGACATTGAAATAAGTGCATCAAACTTCGCTGACTTATTGCGTTTTTAGGGTTCCGTAGACAAAATGGCAAAAACGGAACCCTTATAGTTTCATCAAGTCCGTCTGTTACTCAAAGACTGCAATGAAATTTGATGAAATTTGGTGAAAAGGTATCTTGTAGTAGCCGCTACTTAGTTTGGTAACTAAATAATAAAAATAAATGTTTTTAGGGGGGCACTCCATACAATTAAAGCTGACATTTTTTTTTAAGCAAAAATGTGTGTGGTACGTCATTCGACAGGTCTTTTAAAAACAATTTAAGGTTTCTAAATAAACTTTATTGAAGGAGTAAATATTTTTGGAAGTAATCGCTCTGAAAGTTGCAAAAATTGTGCCCCCCCCCCCCTCCTTAAATTTTGAACCATGTGACCAAAAAATATGGAATAAGTATATCACGAAGGTTAATAAATACTTTAAACTAAAATAATTTCGGACATGTCCGGATATATCGTCATTGAGTTATTACTGAAAAACTGCGTTTCTCAACAAAACGGCGTAAGTGTCATGAACATACGCTCTTCTGCTCATGCTTTTATTCGACGCTGCGGAACCCTACACTGAGCATGGTCCAAAAAACTCTTGCCCGGTTTTTTTGTTTTATGCCTACTACTTAAGGAAAGTATTTTAAAACGCATGGGGAAATTAAAAAAAATAATCGCTGAGAAATTATAAATCAAGCTATGAATTATGATCACGTGAATCAATTTTATGAAAAATATTATGAAAAAATGCATTTGTTTGGTTTCTACGTACTTAGAGATACTGTAATTACACTTAAAGCGATATCAGTGTTTCCAATATTACTATATTAAAACGAAGTGATCGATAGCCACATCAGTACAGTAGCCAACACTGACTTTAAATTCGGCTTTAGAAATAAAAACGTAACAAAACGGTTACCGTTTTGTTACATTTCTAAAGCATATCGTTCGTGAATTAATATCCGAATGAAAACAGAATGGTTTATAAGGAAGAGTTGAACGTAAAATAAATATTGCTACAGTCAACCTATCAGCTCTTTATTCATGTTGAAACAAAGAAAGAATAATAGACCGATCGACGTCCCTAAGCGGTAAAATTTGCAGCAATTTGTGGTTTAAACTAGTTTCATATTAATTCATTATAACAGCGTTTGCCTTTCAGATCAATTGTGTAAGGTTATTAGAGTACTTGAAGCGGCGGTAGTCTAATGGCTAAGGCATAGGTCTCGCAATCGTGAGGTTGCGGGTTCGAATCCTACCCATTATACTATCGACATGAACCTACTCCTAACACAAGCCATTGAGCTTAGCTAGAAGTTTTAGCCGCTAGTAATGTGGGACTCAATCCCAAATTGCTAGTTATAAAAAAGTACTCCGACGGTTGATCTGAAAATACGGGGTACCGATTTAATCAGTCGAATCCTTGCAGAAGGTTACTACTGAACTAACATTTTTGAAAAAAAAGTAACTAAATTGTTTTCATTAAAATGTTTATCAAAATTTGCACTCGAAGATTCGCGCAACTCACACAACGTCATCTGATTCAAATTAAGCAGAGCTTGTACTATGGCAACCAGACAACCGATAAACATACTTACGAGTATATATTTCTAAATACATACATGTTATAGATAATTTCACCCAGTCACAGAATACAATACCGTACTCACCACACAAACTCAAAGTTTTATCCTGGGTGGGGATCGAACCCACGACCTCCGGCTTAACAGTCAGGGTCTAGTGACCCTGACTACTAGACCAACAGGACAGTCAGTTTAACGGTTTTACTTTACTTCAACGTGTGACCTTGTAGGTTTTTTACAGAGCGAAAAAAAGTTTTTATTTATCAACATGATACATGTAGGTAACCGTTGTTGAAGCACGAAACTTTCGATTCGAAAAAAATAAAAAACTTTTCTAAACAAAAATTTTCATTATCATGATCTGATCATATCGGGCTTTCAAATAAAAGATATATATTATATTTCCCAATGTTAGACTATAAAGTCTATTCCTAAAATATTAATACTAGAGATACATCACAATCATCATTTCATTTTACTTACATCAGAGTCTAAATATCATAGCATATGTTTTATTTAATAAATATTCATATAATTACGACCTGAAAGGTCGGCCATGAAACTCGCAAATTCTCGAATGACATTTGTGTCTTTTCACTTTACCTTAATGAGGTTTAACGTGCGAGAGGTGGTTCATCTTCGACCTATGACGCTATATAAACAATGATAATACTTCGTAACCTACTTTACAAATACATGCTACTGCTATTTACAATTAATATTAAGTAGTTGAAGTCCATACTTTTTAACGTTTTTAGTATGATAGTATGAGTTATGATAATGTTGTGATTCCCTAAACTATTTTTTTTTTTTTTTTTACAAATGACAACTTCCGCAGTAGGGTACAAGCCCTGTGTCACGGGGGTCTTTACAAATATACAAGTCACGGACACAAATTACACCCAGACTCGAAACAACAATTTGTGGAACACACAAAGTGGTGTCCCGTGTGGGAATCGAACCCACGACCTCTTGCGTAGCAGTCGGACACACTCCCACCGCGCCACAGAGGCAGTCAATTTAAAATAATAGTACATGGCTACTTGTCAATATGTCATCTACACACGTGCCGGCAGTAAAATCGGCGGCATACCCGGCAGCGTAAGGCTTGCCGCACAAACTACCAACGCATACTATTAGATTAAAAAAAAAAGGGCAAGTGCATGTCGGGCCACGCACATTGTAGGGTTCCACAATAGGGTAGGTAAGAAAAAAAAATCACATCCCCACTTTACATATAGGGGAGGTACCCTAAAAAAATGTTTTTCGAAATTTGATTGTTTCACTTTGTCGGCGTAAACAATATGTGTATCCATGCAAAAATACAGCCTTCTAGCACTAACAGTCTCTGAGCAAAGCTGCGGACGGACGGATGGATGGACGAACGTACGGACATGGCGATACTATTATAGGCTTCCGTTTTGCCATTTTGGCTACGGAACCCTAAAAACGGGTTGCATTTCGGGAGTGCCGGCAGGAGAGAAAACACAATTTTTTTTTTTTTATCAGTATAAAAGTAATAGTTTAATACAATATTCATCTATTGCGCTATCGTACACAAAGATGACAATTTAAAAAATGACAATGACAACGACATGACAATTAAATCAAAAATAAAAAAAGAAGTAAAAAAAGGAAGAAGTAATCATTAGGACTCGAACCGGGGTCTTCTGGTTTCTAGACCGAACGATTTCCCATCTGTCTTCCCACCAATCCACCAATCTTACGGTCCCGTAATCCTGACGCGAGTTTAATATTTTATACCCATACCAAAAAAAGTGCACAACGCCGCTAAAGAACTTTTCACTTGAAAAAAATGGTTGTCTGTAAAGTCGATTTACGGATGATAATTTTACGTGATAACGTCATAAGAAAATACTGATGACATTGAATAAACAACCATGCTTGTGACACCTTTTTTTTAAATTTCCGATCGGATCGCATGTCGCTGCAATCGCCAAAATATTGATGACATTGTAATAAACAACCATGTTTGTGACAGTTTTAGTGGATCCGGTCACGACCCGTTCGTGAGTGCAGATCTATAAGACGTTATCACGTCAAAGTCAAAATAAACAACATTTTTTTTCTACCCCGGGTTCTATAGGCAGTCATTGGGCAACTGAGGGTAGTTTTCAGTACTTGCTCTCAATGGAGGCCACATGACATGCTTTAGACCGTTGTGACCACAGCTGGGATGCAAGATTGAAACGTTGAAAACAAAGTAAGTATTTAAGCTTTAAATATAATCATCTACTTAGAAATGAAGACCCGAAGACACTCTGTTTTGAGATGGGTAACAGTATGGGCAGGACAAGTGAGGAGCTCAACCGCTGTCAGCACCTAAACTATAAGTTGTAACAACTTTATTAACATACTGGAACACAGCATCAAGTTACTTCACCTATAAATCTAGTCCGCTATATAAATAAACCGACCCTAAGTATAAACCATGTAACACTCGATGCGAATTTCTTTTTTAGTGTTTTTGAAGGGGCAAAAAGAATCTGACTTCCAAAATAAATATTATGTAACTAAAAAGCAAAAAATAATACAGGTTCAACAACAAAAAATAATGAAACATTTTGAAGTTGGTGCCGGGAAATGTAGTTTTATGTTTTAGGTACAAACTTTAAAATGAATAATTATTTTTTGTTGTTGTACCTATATTATTGTTTTGCTTTTTAGACCTTAATATTATTTTGGAAGTCGATTTTATTTATTTTTTTTGTAAAAAGGTTTTTATTTCTAACTTTTTAGTTTGTAGTTCATTCATGTTACAATAGCATAATCCAAACTGCTCATTTTTTTTACAAATTGTTGCGTTTTGCAATACAACGCCGTTGATTTTTGAAGAGTTCACCTGATACTAGAGGTGAAGTATCAGGTATCGAACACAGTACTCGGATCGCAACCTGTAATATTTATTATTGAATAGTTTCGCTGGCCATCTGTGGTCTTCATCATCAGTTCCATTTCACTCAATGGTGTTTTTAAGAGTAAATGCACGAACAACAAAATATTCCCAAATTACTATAGATGTGCCTTTAATATTTGAAGAGTTCCCTTCCCGATGTCTCCATGATCTCATCATCTTTTTTGCATTTATTACTTACTATATTCTATTGTTAAAAGTGAGGACCTATAATTGGCTAAATGTTACTTAAAAAAATGTTATTTAACTATTGTATTGTCCATAATAATAAATAAATAAAATGTGAATACTACATATGTTATGTGTAATGTTTATATTAACAAATTTGAGAGTTACTTAGAGTATTATTATTTAGACTGCCCTTGTTTTATAAGCGTTTACATTCATCAAACACATCGATTCGTTCAATAAAATTATTACTGTAAAGAAATAACGTAAATTTCTTGACGGCTACTTCTCACTTGGAACTGCTGTCTAACTTCATTTTGTTTTTTTTTTCAAACAACTCATAAAGTAAAGTAAGGCGAAATTGAAACTTAGCGCTCTATTAATTTGACGTTTTAAAATAATCATATAAAAAAATAATGTAAATATTTGAAATTTGTACAAATTGCAAAAAAAAACACATAATATAAAACAACGTTTGTAAAGGAAACATAACCTTACTTTAAGGAAAACGTAAAACTACCTATTTGAAACACTGTTGATCGACGGCATTTAATGTCTCGTTCACTTTAATATCGCTTTATGGATATTACGTACCACGAATAAAGTTTTAACGCTTCTTTAGATATTCACCTAATAATATTAGATTGATGGAATAGTTTTAGAAACAATTTGTAATAGAATTCGATTATTCGAATAATGTTTCGATTATGAATTTTTATTTCGCACGAAACATTATTCGATTATTCGAATAATGTTTGTGCGAATATGAATTCGCAAGAAACCGAGGGGACTCATTTGAGAATTTCACAAATATTCGCAGTTTTTAAACAGTATCACCTTTTAGATCACGCAGTTTTTGGATGATCGTTTTCTCAACAATTGCATTCGATTCATATTCAATCTTTGTAAATACGACCAAGTGTCAAATTATCTTAGGGTAACTAGTCTAAGGGTGCTGGCGTTGCTTTATTCTATTCTTAATTCTCCGAATTCTCCTACTTATCTTTATTCTCAATTTTAACTGCCTCTTAGCAACTATTAAATAACGTGACCATTGCTACGTGACACTATTTCGTGCGTGGACCCCATTATCGATTTACGTTATCACGTCAATAACAAAAAATATAGGGTACTTATATGTCAAAATGATTCAGGTATCAGCACTTAGTATTATGTGTAACCCATGAATGTGACTACATATTTATATGACTTAGGTACATCAAAATACTTGCAAATTATATTACTTCATAATTTTCAACTTCCTGGTGTAAAGATTCTACGCTCAAATAAAAATAATTACAACTTCCAAATAACTAAGGCAATTTCATTTTTAAGACAGAACCCAACTTTTTAATTTGCGGCGTATTTAAAAGATATTCTCTTTTGTAGAAAAATACGAATACTTTTGTTTCGAAGGTTTTAAGTTCTGTTATACCAAAAAAAAAAGAATTTATTTATATTTATTAAAAGTAATAAATGCTATACATATTTATTATAGTAAAATACTTTTCCGTTTAGGTTCTACGACAGCAATGCTACGCCGTAGCAGCCTACGTCACCTAAGTAGGCTGCTACACACCTCCGAAATATACGTAGAGCTTTCAATAAAACATCAATGATACACTTTTACGGCACCTTAGAGACTGGGTGCAAGTTAAAACATCGAAAAAAGTTGTAAAACAAATATTTAAAACAATGCCGAGTAGCCCCGAATTTTTACCCTTCACAAAATGTTCACATACCCTGCTAAATTCAATTGTGATCTCTTTGAAGTTTTTCCTCTTAGTTTGACTTTAAGGAGAGTTCTTTGCCTTAGTAATGTGCATAAGTTACAAAAAAGTATGTTTTAGAGCGTTTACGTGACCTTTTCACCTAACTTCTGCAGACATAAACCAAAAGATAAAAATATAAGTCGTTTTTTTACTTGTAACAAGCTAGTGGACAACTATGCCGATGTGATGATTTGATTTACACAATCATACAAATATTAGAAGAACAATTCCCCAGAAAAATATAACCCCGCGACACAGGGATTGTTCCCTAAAGCAGAAATTGTATTAAAAACCGGGCAAGAGCATGTCGGACCATGCTCAGTGTAGGGTTCCGCAGCATCGAATAAATGCATCAGCAGAAGAGTGTATGTTTATGGCACTTACGCTCTTTTTTTTTGAGTAACGCAGCTTTTCAGCAATAACTCAATGACGGTATATCCAATCATGTCTGAAATAATTTTAGTTTAAAGTATTGGTTAAGCGCTACTTTTCTGATTTTTTTTTCATATTTTTTGGTCATACGGTTCAAAGTTAAGGGGATCGATTATTTCCAAAACTATTAACTCAATCAAAAAAAGAAAATTAAAACCTTAAAATGTTTTTAGAAGACCCGTCGAATTATGTGCCACACGTTAAAGTTTGCTCGAAAAAAAACCAACCAAAAAAACAGCTTCTGTTCTCTCTTCTGGTCTGTATGGACCTAAAGACTACCCAATGAATATTGAAAAAAATTGGTAAAAATGTGTCTTATAGTAGCCGCTACTTAATTTGATACCTAAATAATGAAAATAAATATTTTAGGAGGAGGCACCCCCCCTAAAATTATTTATTTTTATATCAATATTAATTGAGTAGTCTTTGAGTAAAATGCCTGTGACATACGGACGGACAGACAGAAAGAAAGATGGACATGACGAAATCATAAGGGTTCCGTTTTGGCCATTTTGGCTACGGAACCATAATAGCCGACTTTTTATTTGGAACATCAGAGAAATACAAGACAATTCGAAGATAATTCTTTAATACGAAAATTCCGAAGACTCTACTATCTAGCTATTATGCAATCAGAGCCCTGAAACCCTTGGAATCTGTAGAAATTACAAAAATAATTACATAAAACCTACATTCACGAAAGGTAGGGGATACAAATATGCTTACAAAGTACAGATAATGAACCATAACAAAGCCTTATTAGATACTTTATACAACAAACAGTACAGTTTTACAAAGTACACGTTTTCCAACATCAATTTATGGGGAATTTGAACAACATTGCGTTGTTTGACACACAACAACGTTGTTTAGATTTCACATACCTACGTACTTGCCCGAAACATTGAACTGAATGTTTGGCAAATACATTCACACTGGTTATTCGTGTCAGTATTAGTAGTTGGGACTACAGCATAAGCTATTCTAATTATCGTGATCGCATTTCTGCAGCTGCGTGCGTACGTAACTTCGCCAAAACCCATTTGAGACTTATATACCCGACTATGCCAAAAGAAGTATATGGTTCGGGTGTATGTAAGTATGTACGAGCAAGTCTGTTTCTTTAGTACGCTCTAAAGCTAAAATTGCTTGAGTTTTATTACGTAAACTAGCTGATTTTGTACGGGTCAAGTTTCCCCGTTTTTGCAACATTTTTATTTGCTGCTCTGCTCCTATTGGTCACAGAGCGATGTTATATAGCTTATAGGCTTCCTCGATAAATGGGCTATAAAACAGTAAAAGTTTTTTTTTAATTTGAACTCGTAGTTCCTGAGAGTATCGCGTTCAAACAAACAAACAAAGTCTTCAGCTTTATAATATTAAGTATAGATAGATGAAAAAACAAGGTAATTTATTTTAAGTTGTCCATTAGTCAATTTTTCATGTAGATTCTGTCAACTGACGAAGACATCGGTGTGTAATAAGCCTTTTATAAATCACTAGCGGCCCGCTCCGGGTTCGAACGGACTTTTCTCCTCTAAACATATCCACATAAACGCAGTTTTCATAAGATTCTCAATTTTTTTTTAAAATGAAATTTAACCTATTTTACTTCTCGATAACACAGCTTTATGTGAAAGATTTTTTAAATCGGTCTGGTAATTTTTGAGTTTATTTGTTACATACAAAAATACATTCTTATAATATTAAATATTATAGAAGGTTATATTCCTCGCTAGAGAGCCCCGATAAACGCGTAAATAATTCATATATATTACATGCTTTAAAGAGCCATATTGATCTATATGGCTCTTTAAAGCATTATATTTAAGGTACTCAATTGGATAAGGATTAATGCTGTATTGCTTGAAATCTAGCTTCGTAATAAAGCCATTATTTCTCGTGAACAGTAAGAGATAAATATGCCATCGCGGACTTTTTTCTAGACCTTTTTAAGGTGTACAATATTGTAGTACATTATTTTGATCTATCTCGTAGGGTTCAGCCAGCGTTTGCAATGTAAGCGCAAAAAATAACCTTCGTAACCTTCCTCTTGAATCATTCTATCTATTAAAAAAACTGCATCAAAATCCGTTGCGTAGTTTTAAAGATCTAAACATACATAGAGACAGACAGACAGGAAGCGCTTTTGTTTTATACTATGTAGTGCTAAGGAAACTAGCCTTAAAATTCGTTTAACATTTTTTACATGGTAAGTCAACGGACATAAAAATGTACGAGTAATAGTTAGTATTAGCACCAAAGCAAACGCAAGCTAGTTCTATTTATAAGCAGAGTCAACTTTTCTACAATATACTCGTATATTACCTAATATAATAAAGATGAAAGATTTTATGGTTTGTTTGTTTTGAATAGGCTTCAAAATTTAATTATTTCACCATTAGAAAACTGCATTATCGGGGCACTCCCCGATAATGCAGCTTTCTAATGGTGAAATAATTAAATTTCGGATCGGGATCTTTCATTTTTTGACAAAAAAATATACCTTATGTCACTACATAAGATATATTTTTTTGTCAAAAAATAAAAGATCCCTACGAAAATTGCAATAATGAACTCAAAGTACAAAAAACTACGACATGACACCCGTGCGAAGCCGAGGCAGGCAGCTAGTATTTTTATTAATATTTAGGTCCATCCCGTTTATTTTCTGTCAACAAAAATATGCGAGTATATAAAGTTAACCTATTTTATTACCATGTCCAAACTTTAAGCTAAGCCTTTTGGCTGAAGTCACGAATATATGACGCCTTTTATATTTAAAATATATGAATTGTTTATACATTCTACACAGTTTAAGCTGATATATTTAAAAGGACGCACTGATTTTGGAAAAAGATCCCTGCTCAGACAATACTGATGGTACATCTTGACCTTCACAGTAAGAGCCATACCACACGACACGGTACGGTGACGTTGCGACGCCTGACGTCCTGTTTATAAAAATCTATGGTGTGCCACACGGAGCGACGCGGCACCATGCAACACGCCGGACCAAGACGAGGCGGGGAGAAGTGTAAGTGAAGCGGCACCAGAGCGGCACCACAATGGGCTAGTTTCCAACTAGTCAAAACAACAACTCTTTAAGAAATGTCAAAACGCAGATTTTCTATGTAGATCTCATACAAATAGCGGTCTATGACGTCACTGTTTTTTTCTCGTCAAAACACTTCTTTATATGATATGATCAATGATAAAAAATCTTAATTAATACCAAATTTATTCGGGACTTAACTGTTGACAGTTTAAATGTCATGTTTATTTACTAATTTTGATTGTTTTGTTTACCTAGGAAACAAGCCTATTGTTTGCGCGGTAGAACATAACAGACTGTACGTCCAACACTTCGCTGATGTGCCGCGAGGGCGCCGTAAAACGCTGCGGTGTCGTACCGCGCTGTGTGGTTCGGCTCTAACTCCATAACATCAGGGAAGTTGGATTGCATACAAAATGTCCATAACTAGCCAGTTACCACATAAACCGTTTTTTATTCTTTTGGCTTGATGTGTATAAATAAAATGATGGACTGATTAATAAAACTCTCCTCCCCTTATCCCTTAGGCATCCGACTCGCAATCGTGAGGTCGCAAGTTTGAATCCTACCCATTATACTACCGACGTGAATCTACTCCTAACACAAGCCATTGAGCTTAGCTGGAGGGGGTAACTAGATTAATAATAATAATATCTTGGGACAACTCACACAAAGCTATCTGATCCCAAACTAAGCAGAGCTTGTACTATGGAAACCAGACAACCGATAAACATACTTATATATTTCTAAATACATACATATTATAGATAAATAACACCCAGACACAGAATAAACCATCGTGCTCATCACACAAAGTTTTATCCTGGGTGGGGATCGAACCCACAACCTCTTGCGTAGCAGTCGGATACACTCCCACTGCGCCACAGAGGCAGTTTGCTAGTTATGTGGGAACCACAAACCCACATTACTAATTATCTTTAAAAAAAACGAGTCGTAGCAAAGGCTGGTCAATAATAACCTTAAATAAAAATAAAAACATTATTACCTTAGGTATCGGCAACGAATAAGATAAAAAAATTAATTTATTTATATTTATTATAAGTAATAAATGCTATATTTATTACAGTAGAAGTACTTTTCCGTTTAGGTTCTACGACAGAAATGCTACGCCGTAGCAGGCTACATCACATAAGTAGGCTGCTACACACCTCCGAAATACACGTAGAGCTTTCAATAAAACACAATGATACTCTTTTACGGCACCTTAGAGACTGGGTGCAAGTTAAAACAGCGAAAAAAGTTGTAAAACAAATATTTAAAACAATGCCGGGTATCCCCGAATTTTTACCCTTCACAAAATGTTCACATACTACCAACTAAATTCAATTGTGATCTCTTTGAAGTTTTTCCTCTTAGTTTGACTTTAAGGAGAGTTCTTTGCCTGAGTAATGTGCATAAGTTACAAAAAAGTATGTTTTAGGGCGTTTACGTGACCTTTTCACTTTTCAGACATAAACCTAAAGATAAGAATATAAGTATTTTTTTTACTTGTAACGAGCTAGTTGACAACTATGCCGATGTGTAATTATCGATTTGATTTACACGATCATAGAAATATTAGAAAAACAATTCCCCAGAAAAATATAACCCCGCGACACAGGGATTGTTCCCTAAAGCAGAAATTGTATTAAAAACCGGGCAAGAGCATGTCGGACCATGCTCAGTGTAGGGTTCCGCAGCCTCGAATAAATGCATCAGCAGAAGAGTGTATGTTTATGGCACTTACGCTCTTTTTTTTAGTAACGCAGCTTTTCAGCAATAACTCAATGACGGTATATCCAATCATGTCTGAAATAATTTTAGTTTAAAGTATTTGTTAAGCGCTACTTTTCTGATTTTTTTTCATATTTGTTGGTCATACGGTTCAAAGTTAAGGGGATCGATTATTTCCAAAACTATTCACTCAATAATAAAAAAAAATGAAAACCTTAAAATGTTTTTAAAATACCCGTCGAATTATGTGCCACACGTTAAAGTTTGCTCAAAAAAAACCAGCTTCGGTTCTCTCTTCTGGTCTGTATATCTTAATAAAATTTGGTGAAAATGTGTCTTGTAGTAGCCGCTACTTAGTTTGATACCTAAATAATGAAAATAAATATTTTAGGAGGAGGCACCCCCCTAAAATTATTTATTTTTATATCAATATTAATTGAGTAGTCTTTGAGTAAAATGCCTGTGACATACGGACGGACAGACAGAAAGAAAGACGGACATGACGAAACCATAAGGGTTCCGTTTTGGCCATTTTGGCTACGGAACCATAATAGCCGACTTTTTATTTGGAACATCAGAGAAATGCAATCAGAGCCCTGAAACCCTTGGAATCTGTAGAAATTACAAAAATAATTACATAAAACCTACATTCACGAAAGGTAGGGGATACAAATATGCTTACAAAGTACAGATAATGAACCATAACAAAGCCTTATTAGATACTTTATACAACAAACAGAACAGTTTTACAAAGTACACGTTTTCCAACATCAATTTATGGAGAATTTGAACAACATTGCGTTGTTTGACACACAACAACGTTGTTTAGATTTCACATACCTACGTACTTGCCCGAAACATTGAACTGAATGTTTGGCAAATACATTCACACTGGTTATTCGTGTCAGTATTAGTAGTTGGGACTACAGCATAAGCAATTCTAATTATGGTGATCGCATTTCTGCAGCTGCGTGCGTACGTAACTTCGCCAAAACCCATTTGAGACTTATATACCCGACTATGCCAAAAGAAGTATATTGTTCGGGTGTATGTAAGTATGTACGAGCATGTCTGTTTCTTTAGTACGCTCTAAAGCTAAAACTGCTTGAGTTTTATTACGTAAACTAGCTGATTTTGTACGGGTCAAGTTTCCCCGTTTTTGAAACATTTTTATTTGCTGCTCTGCTCCTATTGGTCTTAGAGCGATGTTATATAGCTTATAGCCTTCCTCGATAAATAGGCTATAAAACAGTAAAAGTTTTTTTTAAATTCGAACTCGTAATTCCTGAGATTATCGCGTTCAAACAAACAAACAAAGTCTTCAGCTTTATATACTACTATTTGTCCCGCGCAACTTCGTATGCGCTAATTTTCCCCGTTTTTGCAACATTTTTCATTGCTGCTCCGCTCCTATTGATTATAGCGTGATGTTATATAGCCTATAGCCTTCCTCGATAAATCGGCTATCCAACAGTGAAAGATTTTTTAATCGGATCAGTAGTTCTTAAGATTACCGCGTTCAAACAAAGAAACAGCTTTATAATATTAAGTATAGATAGATGAAAAAAACAAGGTAATTTATTTTAAGTTGTCCATTAGCCAATTTTTCATGTAGATTCTGTCAACTGACGAAAACATCAGTGTGTAATAAGCCTTTTATAAATCACTAGCGGCCCGCTCCGGCTTCGAACGGACTTTTCTCCTCTAAACATATCCACTTAAACGCAGTTTTCATAAGATTCTCAATTTTTTTTTAGAATGAAATTTAACCTATTTTACTTCTCGATAACACAGCTATAAGTGAAAGATTTTTTAAATCGGTCCAGTAATTTTTGAGTTTATTCGTTACATACAAAAACACATAACTTTCCTCTTTATAATATTAAATACTAGCTGTCCCGCGCAACTTCGTATGCGTAAATTTTCCCTGTTTTTGCAACATTTCTCGTCGCTGCTCCGCTCCTATTAGTCGTAGCGCGATGTTATATAGCCTATAGCCTTCCTCGTTAAATGGGCTATCCAACAAAAAAAAAAATTTCAAATCGGACCAGTAGTTCCTGAGATTAGCGCGTTTAAACAAACAAACAAACTCTTCCGCTTTATAATATTAGTATAGATTGTAGAAGGTTATATTCCTCGCTAGAGAGCCCCGATAAACGCGTAAATAATTCATATAAATTACATGCTTTACAGAGCCATATTGATCTATATGGCTCTTTAAAGCATTATATTAAAGGTACTCAATTGGATAAGGATTAATGCTGTATTGCTTGAAATCTAGCTTCGTAATAAAGCCATTATTTCTCGTGAACAATAAGAGATAAATATGCCATCGCGGACTTTTTTCTAGACCTTTTTAAGGTGTACAATATTGTAGTACATTATTTTGATCTATCTCGTAGGGTTCAGCCAGCGTTTGCAATGTAAGCGCAAAAAATAACCTTTGTAACCTTCCTCTTGAATCATTCTATCTATTAAAAAAACTGCATCGAAATCCGTTGCGTAGTTTAAAGATCTAAGCATACATAGAGACAGACAGACAGGAAGCGCTTTTGTTTTATACTATGTAGTGCTAAGGAAACTAGCTTTAAAATTCGTTTACATGGTAAGTCAACAGACATTAAATGATTTTGACGTAGTAACGTCTTATAAATAGATGACCGGGTGCACGTTATTGATTGGTTGCTAAGCATGCCATGTTATTGATTGGTTGCTAAGCATGTCGCGTTATTGATTGGTTGCTTAGCAACAGCGAATGAATGCGTTGCAAGGCAACGGTATGGTTGTTTATTACAATGTTATCAATGTTATCACGAAAAATTATCGTCCATAAACCGACTTTACAGGCAACCGTTTTTTTATTACTTTTTATTATTTAATACAAATAACTAATACAACTAATACACTAATTTTATAAATGTAATAGATTGTGGTGTATGAAACAACCAATAAAATATGACTAAACAGATTTAAATTAAATTTGACTTGTATACGAGTAATAGTTAGTATTAGCACCAAAGCAAACGCAAGCTAGTTCTATTTATAAGCAGAGTCAACTTTTCTACAATATACTCGTATATTACCTAATATAATAAAGAGGAAAGATTTTATGGTTTGTTTGTTTTGAATAGGCTTCAAAATTTAATTATTTCACCATTAGAAAACTGCATTATCGGGGCACTCCCCGATAATGCAGCTTTCTAATGGTGAAATAATTAAATTTCGGATCGCGATCTTTCATTTTTTGACAAAAAAATATACCTTATGTCACTACATAAGATATACTTTTTTGTCAAAAAATAGAAGATCCCTACGAAAATTGCAATAATGAACTCAAAGTACAAAAAACTACGACATGACACCCGTGCGAAGCCGAGGCAGGCAGCTAGTATTTTAATATTTAGGTCCATCCCGTATATTTTCTGTCAACAAAAATATGCGAGTATATAAAGTTAACCTATTTTATTACCATGTTCAAACTTTAAGCTAAGCCTTTTGGCTGAAGTCACGAATATATGACGCCTTTTATATTTAAAATATATGAATTGTTTATACATTCTACACAGTTTAAGCTGATATATTTAAAATGACGCACTGATTTTGAAAAAAGATCTCTGCTTAGACAATACTGATGGTACAATAAGCGTTGGCGTTCACAGTAAGAGCCATACCACACGACACGGTCCGGTGACGGTGCGACGCCTGACATCCTGTTTATGAAAATCTATGGTGTGCCACACGGAGCGACGCGGCACCACGCAACACGCCGGACCAAGACGAGGCGGGGAGAAGTGTAAGTGGAGCGGCACCAGAGCGGCACCACAATGGGCTAGTTTCCAACTAGTCAAAACAATAACTCTTTAAGAAATGTCAAAACGCAGATTTTCTATGTAGATTTCATACAAATAGCGGTCTATGACGTCACTGTTTTTTTCTCGTCAAAACACTTCTTGATATGATATGATCAATGATAAAAAATCTTAATTAATACCAAATTTATTCGGGACTTAACTGTTGGCAGTTTAAATGTCATGTTTATTTACTAATTTTGATTTTTTTGTTTACCTAGGAAACAAGCCTATTGTTTGCGCGGTAGAACATAACAGACTGTACGTCCAACACTTCGCTGATTTGCCGCGAGGGCGCCGTAAAACTCTGCGGTGTCGTATCGCGCTGTGTGGTTCGGCTCTAACTCCATAACATCAGGGAAGTTGGATTGCATACAAAATGTCCATAACTTGCCAGTTACCACATAAACCGTTTTTTATTCTTTTGGCTGTATTTCCTAATGCCACTGATTAGTGATGTGTATAAATAAAATGATGGACTGATTATTAAAACTCTCCTACCCTTATCCCTTAGGCATCCGACTCGCAATCGTGAGGTCGCAAGTTTGAATCCTACCCATTATACTACCGACGTGAATCCACTCCTAACACAAGCCATTGAGCTTAGCTGGAGGGGGTAACTAGATTAATAATAATAATAATATCTTGGGACAACTCACACAAAGCTATCTGATCCCAAACTAAGCAGAGCTTGTACTATGGAAACCAGACAACCGATAAACATACTTATATATTTCTAAATACATACATATTATAGATAAATAACACCCAGACACAGAATAAACCATCGTGCTCATCAAACAAAGTTTTATCCTGGGTGGGGATCGAACCCACGACCTCTTGCGTAGCAGTCGGATACACTCCCACGGCGCCACAGAGGCAGTTTGCTAGTTATGTGGGAACCACAAACCCACATTACTAATTATCTTTAAAAAAAACGAGTCGTAGCAAAGGTTGGTCAATAAATACCTTAAATAAAAATAAAAACATTATTACCTTAGGTATCGCCAACGAATAGGATGAGAAAACAATATAACAGAGCTACCTACAGGTATTTACTGTCTATGTCTAAGTGAGATACAAATTCAAACGTTTACTGAAATAGCCCATAAGTGGCTCCCCGAGGGCATTGAAGACTTTGACGGATACAGCGACCACTTATCTAACTTTCAACAGCTTGACTTGGGTTTGAATTACTCGAAATAAACAAAACTTACTGTCACAATTACAGTATAACGAGAACTGTGATTTCGTACATATATGTATGTAATCAAGTGAATTCAAACAACGGTTAACAAGTAGTATAACTGAACTTTGGTTGTCAGCAACTGTGCTTGCAGGTCTTAATATAAGTGTGTTAGTCCATGAACCATGAATAAAAAAAACAATAAGCGCTATGTTCGAACGTAATTGACGAAGAAACATCTGAAGAAGGCAGTCTCGCCTTGTCTTTGGCAAGATCTAACCTTACCTTTAAAATAATTAGGTACCAATTTGAAAGTCAATGAATAACAATAAATTATTTTACACTAACCAGGTGATAATCCTATTTTAAGTAGATGATTTGACACCAGAACATAATGACGTCATAACATTAAATTGCATCTCAACAGAGCGAATAGTTTTGATGTTTTATAAAAAGATATTGATTCGTCTTGGCATTCGAATGTCCAATTTAGAATACAACTTCATTTATCAATAGGATAGACATGTTACACAAGCGTAATGGTAAACAAAATAACGTTTAAAGGTGTCGTGTGGTTCGAAAAGGTAAAATTTGGTCTTGCTCGCATTGGTAAACGTGAATGAGGTCCCTAAAGTTTTATATTTATTACCCCGTAGTATATTAAATGCATTGATATACTACCAAACAAGAATAAAGTATCACGTACCTATGTGTTGTGTGGTCTACATTACGTGTGTTTTTGGCCAACCACAAAACGGGCAGTCACGAACATTCAAATACTCATTATTTTAATAATAATATTTTATTATACTCAATATAATAATACTAGCTACAGTCAGCTACGGTTTACGAAACACCAATCCTATTAGAAAGCACCTTACAAGCAATGGACACACTATGGTTATACATTAGGACATTAATTTGTATTCAAATCAAACATTTATTTTACCATTATCTTTGTTTTTGAAATGATAACATCTTTTAAATCGATAAAGGGGTACACGCACGAAAAAGTGTCACGTTATTCATTGGTTGCTAAGCAGTCACGTTATTGACTGGTTGCTAACGCTAACGCGAATGGCGATTTCGCATGTTGATAGGCTGAAGTATTGTGGCCGTCCACTAAAGCTGTCACAGGTATGGTTGTTTATTACAATATCGTCAATGTTTTGGCGATTGCAGTGACATGCGATACAATTGGTAAAAAAAATAATTTAACAGGCGAGGTTGTTTATTACAATGTCATCAATGTTTTATTATGATTATCACGTAAAATTATCATTCATAAACCATCTTTACAGACGACCATTTTTTTTCATTATTTGCCTTTATTATAATAATTAAGACATTTAATGTACATACATTATGTATGTACATTAAATACTTGTGTAATCAACGATATTTATACTAGTAATTGTAGTATATATGATTCTTTATTATTTACTTTAAAACCATAATGTACAATATACTGAAGAATAAATCATATTCAATTCTATTCTTCTGTCGTTATTACCACAGCCCACGAACATCTCACTGTTCTATTCTGCTTCACAATTACATATTCTGAAAGAAAGGAAGATTTATGTTGCTCTACCTATGTGAGACACAGTTTAACATGGGTTTTCTATAATCACCATTGGCATACTGATTACTGATTGTTGTTGCAAGATAGGGATACCCTTGGAAAGTGATACGGTGACCCTATTCTTAATTGGGGCTACACAGTAAGTAATATTGATATTATAAATGCTAAATAATTCTGTTGTGCGTAATGTCTCACGGCAAAACTCTGTACTGAATCTGTTGATATTTCCCATCAAAATAGGTTTTCGTCTTTAAAAAGACGTACTAATGTTCTGTTATAGCCCTGTGTCGTAGGGGCCCAATTAGCGATGGAAATATTTAAAAGGGTATTGCAGATATAGTGAAGGCATAAAGCGAATTCCAGCTGTTATCTTGGGTAAGACTATTATGTCCCTCAAGATATCCCTAAGGATATCCCTCAAGGTTCAAGTAAGTAAAAGTGGGCATAGCAATCAGCTCAATTTTAAGAAAAAGTTAATTCTATTGTTTAGACAAATTTAAACCCTACGTAAGAGAGTGGTTTTGTATAGCTCCAAATACAGGTTTCAAGATATTTTGTAGGTTGATTTTAGAAATAGAAACACACTTGAAGTACTAAATAGCGTAGATATCTATGCTATTTAGTAAAGGATTTCAATATTTAACTGCATAGATATTATAATTACTTAACTGAGTAAAATTTAAAACATTTTATCCTTTATGTAATTGTATTGGAGAAATATGGTGTACTTTTATTATAATGTAACTTTACAATGTATAAAGATTTATGAATATGGCTAATAAACAACTAATCGTGATGTCTTTAAAAGGCTGTATTATGTCGTTGTATGGATTTAACATTTAACACGCATGATTTTTTCTCGTGTAAAATCCATAGAAAGTGCTATAAAAAAGAAGAGCCTTTAAAATTCTAGAATAATAGGAAAAAATAATTAAATATTTATATTGCAAATTAAAATTTTAGTAGCGTGTTTTTTTACGATTTATTTATAATTTAATATTTACACAAATATGTGGTAAATTAAGGTAATTGGTATATACCAAAAGCAAAACTCCAATCTATTCAAATTTACAAATACAATAATTGCATTTTGAAAGATAGAAAAATTTGAAATCCAGACCCAGGAATCGAACCCGAGACTTCCGTAGCCAAACCGGGGCCAGAAGCGAACCACCTATCTGGACTATAATCTGTATTTGTAAAGTCTTTGGCAAGAAATGCCTATAAAAATTACTTCAACTATTCAAATTTGTTTTGGATATTCTTAATTTGTTTAAGCAGGTAACGGTAGTAGCGGGATTCGAACATGCAAATGCTCTCCTTTTACCATTAGGAAAAGAGTTTGACAGTTCCGACAGGGCTTGCCGTGGATACAGAAATAACCCCAGTCGTGCGCCTGATAATAAGCGTCACGTTAGACCATAATAGTATCGGTGACATACAAATCCTTGTTTGGCAAAGATATGATGATTAAGATATTCGATCACAAATCTCATTTACCCAGTAATTACACTCGCTATAGATCTCTGACACTGTTATGGTACCGATCAAGACGGCCCTACGGCTTAGATCTACCCAACGTAAACATAGAAGTACCGTTGCACAGTTAGTGAGCAAGCCGCGCGCCGGGCCAATTAGTGGCTCAGTATATGTGTGTTCTGTGGGCTCAGCGGTTTTGACGCCGTACCTAATCCTTTGTTTGCAGGTTCGAGTTCCGCCTAACTCAATTTTTTCTTCATAGATTTAGTTAAGTATGTGGAACAAATAATATAGCTTAGTTAAGGTTCATTTCCGTGCATCGCGGCCGATCGCGAGCCGCGCGCGTCTTACGACGAACGGCTGACGCCGATGCGACAATATTCAGAGTATGAGAATGTATGGCGCCGTTTCCGAGGTATGCGACAGACGCGCGCGGCCGACGCACTCTGATTATTGTCGCATCGGCCGCGCGTCAGTTGCTTGTCGTAAGATGCGCGCGGCTTGCGATCGGCCACGATACACGGAAATTAACCTTTAAAGGGTGGACAGGGTTGCTATTGATGTGCTACTATTTAAACCCTAAAAGTAAATGGGGAGGAATTCTTCGACGCCCAAAACTGGTTATGACTTCCTCATTATGAAATCCTTTTTTTGTAGTTTACTGGGTAAGTGGTCAATATAAAATATATATATATTTTTTATAATTAATATATATTATTAATTGATAGGTTTATTTAATATAGTTAGTTTGTAGGGTAATCTACCTTAATATGTTAATAGCAAAATTTTCATTTCAAGGTGGGTTTAAAATACACTTGAAATATTTTTTTAACCATAAAAAGTATGTATTTATTAACCTAACTTTTTCCTACTAGACTATAGGCTTATACTATGAGAGAGAACATGAACCACAATCACCACATAGGCCCCGTGCGGTTTTATGAATTTTTCTCTCAATATTTTCCTGTACCTACAAACAAAATAATACACATTAATTGCTTGATGATTCATTAGGAAACCAATTAAAGACCAAGTCAAATATAGGCACCTGTAATTAATAAAATACATCAAATATTTCCGTATAAATTCAAACTATAATTATATCAAACATTACTGTATGTGGATTTTAATATAGTCATTAATACGTACATACATACCTACCTACTTATACGACTAGAACCCAATGTACGTTACTTAAATTGCTAGTGAATTGTCCAAAAAATACAAGAACATACTTTATCAGGGCTGATCTTTTGATATTAGGTCACATTAGTGGAGTACAGAAATAGCCTTTCGTCAGTCAGCTGGATTCCTTAGAGTTTGGCGCAGAGGCAAGTAATTTTTTTTTTAATCACCTTAATATATCGAGAAACTGCTTTCTAAAACTTAAAAAGTAAGTTTCTAGCAATTTATTCGAAATTCAAAAAAAAACAATTCAAAATTCACTTAGGATGCAAAACTACACTTGTGATACGTCGAGATTAATTTAAAATAAGTTTTACGTTTGTCAGTCATGCAAAATCTTGTAACCAGACGCGTCAGTCACGCCTTAAAGTTGTATTCTTTAATCGTACTCTATCTGCGCATGCTATTGAATGTGTGATCTGAAATTTAGTATAACTGGTAAAGACTATTATCAGAATGACATTACATGTGTACTCGTAACAGATGCCGTCAGTAGCCAATTAAAGTCCTGTACGCCAAAGGCTAAGGAATCCAGACTGACGAAAGGGTATTTCTTTACTCCACTAGTATGACGTAATATCAAAAAATCAGCCTTTAAAAAGTTCTTGCATTTTTGACGCTCTCCTACCGTATTTAAATCAAATATTACAACTTAAATAACCTAAAGACTAAATGCAATAATCCTACTAATATTTTATATTATCGAAAAGTGAAGATGAGATGTTGCTCTTGCTCTTTCAGGCAAACACTATTAAACATATTTTAATGCAACTTTACAGCAATGGAATAGTACATACATTATAAATAAGCGTGTTAAAATCAGATATAGCGCGGGTAAAGTCGCGGAGAAATACAAGTTAGTGCATAAGATAAGATACGTGCAATCATGATATCGGTTGGAGCGGTCCGCCCGCTCCCGCCCATTAGCCGGCCCGCCCAGAGCTCACGCACCGGATATATAAGCCTGTCGCAGCCTTCCAACGGCACAACGCATCACAACCACCGGCACTCACTACCTCTCAACACCTCCAGACTCACACAGGTTGGTCATAACTTTTTATTACTTTTAAATTTCATAACTAATTTTATACAATTTTATGTTTATAATTTTTAAAGTCTTATTTCGTAGTGAAACTTTTTTGTTGGTATTTTGTTTATTTTTTTTTTTGTGATTTTACATGTGTAAAGAATATAATATTTTAAATGAGAACAATCAATTAATAACGCGGAAATTAAACATACTTGCTTAACAAAAAATACCTCACATATATTTCTTATTAGAAAAATGATTGAGATATATTTTAAACATGCTGAAATATATTTATATTGTTCAAAAGTGTTATTTATTATAAAAGGTATCAATATTCGTGTGTAATAGGTAATAGAAAAATTGCAACAAAACAGGAATTTCATAAGTTTGAAAAACTAGTACTAGTTTACGACAAACTATCTTTTGAGAGTTGAATGAGAAAAAACAGTGCTATCACAACTACGTACAACTTTTTAAGTCAGTTCTCTGATTTTTTATGTCGGTATAACGTTCTTTAATTCAATCGTATACGTATTTCAAGTAAAATGTAGTGTTTCAGACAATAATTTGTTATAGAAGTAGACACATGCGTCTATTATAAAATGTTTTTTTTTATGATTTCCTCTCTTCATGTACTACAATAAAAATTATTAATAGATACTTAATTTTTCTTTATTTTCTATAATAAAATAAGGAATTTATAGTAAGTAATGGGGGATTTTAGAAATGAATAAAATATGATTGTTTAAGGTAAAATGTTGTTATATAATAACAATTTAAACAGGATAATGCGTAGCAGTTGACCGTTACAATAAATAACGAGGACAATTATGCTGACAAATATATTTTAGCAACTGCCATGTCAACTGATACTTACCTTTTTTTTTCATAAAGTGGTCTCTTCCTAATCTTGTCTGTCTTTTGTCTTATTAAGGATTTATTTTACCTTTCCAACTTGTTGACAGTCTTTATTTTTTAATCTTTTTTCAGTTAACTAACTACTACACTAGACACCGGAGGGAAATAGGCCAACTTAATTCAGTTGGCCTATTTGTCTAGTGGTTAATGACTCTGTCTGCTATGCCAGAGGTCGTGGGTTCGATTTCCACCCAGACACACGGAATATTTCTTTGCAATGAGCACGATCATTTATTCTATATTCAGGTGAAATTTATGTATAATATGTATATATTTACAAATATATAAGTATGATATCTGACCTTTGCAACTTCGTCTGCGTCAATTTTCCAAAATACTAAAATTGCAATTTAAAATAATAAAAAATACTTACAATCATACGACATTATGACACTCCTACCTCCCAAATACACAAAAAAATCATTACAATCGGTCAAACTATTTCGAAGGAGTTATGGCAACCAGAAAACTAGTAATATCATAAATATAAAATTCTCGTGTCACAATGTTAGTTACCATACTCCTCCGAAACGGCTTGACCGATTTTTATGAAATGTTATCAGTAGGTCTGAGAATCGGCTACTATCTATTTTTCATACACCTAAGTGATAAGGGTTGCCCTCCCCTAACATTTATAACTATACTATAATATTTTAAAGCTGAAGAGTTTGTTTCATTTGTTTGAACGCTATAACCTCAGGAACTACGCGTCCTAATTTAAAAAAAAAACTGTTAGATAGCCCATTTATCGAGGAAGGTTACAGGTTTTATAACATCGCGCTACGACTAATAGGAGTGGAGCAGCAAGGAAAAATGTTACAAAAACGGGGAAAATTTACGCAGACGAAGTTGCGCGGGTGCTATTAATAAATAAAAATATTGTGTACTATATCGTGTATACTATATCGTGACTTTGCTTAGTTTATCTATAATATGTTTATCAGTTGTCTGGTTTCCATAATACAAGCTCTGCTTAGTTTGGGATCAGATAGCGTTGTGTGAGTTGTCCTAAGATATTATTATATTATATTATATTAGTTTGCATTGCTTAGATACACGTGCAACAAGTTAGATACACGTGCTTTACCTTCAGCAATGTCAATGAAACCTCCCACATATTTGATTATAACTTCCTCCTTCGATAACGAGCTTTCATTATTTTCAATGATCACTCAAATCACTTCACTACTTATATATAAGCGGCTCGCTCCAGTTTCGCACGGGCAAATCCCCTCTTTCTATAAATATACTTGATTATACATATTAAACCTTGGCATAAAATCCCATAAACGATTGTGAACATTGTAGCAAAATCTATTGCGTAATTTAGGTGAACAAAGCCTACTAATAGACAACGTTACTATTTTTAAGATAACTAGCAATGTGAGATTTTAGGTCGCACATTACTAGCAATCCTGTTAACCACTCCAGCTAAGCTGTGTAAGAAGTGGGTTCACGTCAGTAGTAAAATGGGTAGGATTCAAACCAATGATCTCATTATTCCGAGTCCGCTTTAACATTGTATGGCACAAAGTAATGATGATAATGGCTTACAATAGAAGTATTAAGGTACAGCATTTACTCATCATAAGGAATATTAATGTTAAAGTTATGAAACAACTTTGATTAATAATTAACAACGTTTGTTCTCTGGTTAATTAATCCTTCCAAGTGATAGGTTAACTCCTTTGTGTTAATAGTTAATCTTAACAATTAACAATTCGTTTTTAGTTATGAGATACAATTTGATTTAAAATAAATGTTTATTTGTAACTAGCGGCCCGTTTTGTCCTCACACGATCATTTTTTACACAAGTTTCATATTTTTTTTCAAATCGTATCAAAATACATTGCTTTTTTTTTTTAAACTATACTTAGCAAGTACATATTTTAATAAAAGAGGTATACGGATAGCTGGAAGCGTGTTTGTTTTAAAACTATTTACATTCAATATATTTTTATAGATATCTCACAACACTAGAAAATGTAAATCTATTATGTGTAAAAATCGCGAAAGTTAAAAACAATTATGTAAATGCCTCTTATTTGCTACTTCAAGATAAAAAGGATTCCAAGCCCGCATTTTATATCAGTTCTGTAACTTTACCGTTAAAAACAAGGGTTACCTTAATGAAATCCATGATTTGTTTAATCTACTCCTATGTGTATTTGTGAACACGTATTTCACCTAATTCATTTAAAGGGGTAACCACAAAGTCTGCTATTGTATTCTATTCAATTCAATAGTCAATATACAAGGCCAATTTTCGTATAGCGCAGACACTTCAACACGAATTTTGGGGAGAAGGCGACACTTGACTCTATGGTTCTACAATAATCAAGTTTGAAAGGTTAACAAAACTTTGCACTTTACTTTAAAGCTTAATCTTTCACAAAGGAATTCCTAAATCGAAAAATGGTCTTTACAACCTCTAAATGGTTTTAAAAGACCAACAGTACGTAGTGGTACAACGAACGTGTTAGAAAAATTAGTGAGATTACATTTCTCACCACATTATGAACAGGATTTTGACTGAATTTAAAATTAATTATCGATTGATTAATTAATTATTTATAAAATTTAACATGGTCCAAAAACAACCCCCTTGGATCGTGTTACTGTTTCTGAACAAACTACTTTCAGGTTTGCATTATACCAAGAATAACGTTATAGTAAGCATCTAGTTGTTATATTCTACGAGCATCGTAGAAATTTCTGTCTTAGCAATACTTTCCTAATAAAATATAACATATGTACACAAAGAGAAGCTTAAAATTATATCAATGGGAACGGTTTACCTAAAATTTAAGTTCCATCTAAATCTATTCAGCAATTCGGTCGTTGATAGTGAAACACACTATTGCGACGATCAACTTTTTATACCTGTCCATACTTCCGCACTTACCATAAGACATGTGGGTACCTATTAACTAGAAATGTAGACTACTCATATGTCACCAGTACCGTGATAACGAATCTATAGACACCTCATTCATAGATATTAAACGAGTGATCTAATGACTTTGGTGGAAGTGTAGAACATACGTAAACACAAACATACATACACACATGAATTTGCCACAGTTTGGCAACATAAAATCCAACATATAATGCCAGTCCCTATAGACAAGTGGCATAAGCTCTAATCGAATAGATTGACAGTCGAATAAACTTCGGAATGACGTCGTTGCGCTCGAAAAACTGCGAAACTCCTATCGAAAATATTCTATTCGATTGTCAATATTTCGATTAGCGTTAACGCCACTTATTTAGGGGCTCTCACATTTACAACACACACTAAATACCTATGCAGAAATGAATAAAAAATATTTTCTAAGTTCATCAAGACTCACGACGATCAATAAATGTTCGTATCTAATTTATTCCTTTTCATAATCTAATTTCACGTTATTGCATTTCAATATGAATCCCTATTTTTCTGCCGTACATTCGCAACAAGCATAATTACATTCAAAGATGTCAAACGTGTTATCATTCGTTTTAAATTTCACGCTTGTTCAACAAAAAAAACATCGACCAACAATTGGTAGCTATTTATCCTCATTTTACTTTGGTTGGTTTATCCATACTATTATTATAAATGCTAAAGTGTATTTGTCGATTTGCTGGGTTCGCTTCAATTGACGGAGCAACAATCTATTCGATTTGATATACCTACCTGCTTGTATTTGTAGATAGTTTTAGGCCGGAGAGTGCTAGGCATTTTATCCTGAAAAATTGTATGGGTTTTATGATACAGCCACTGACTTCTACAAAAAAGCAAACAAATTTATTTGCCGATATATTTATTAAGCGGTACCTTGGTGATTTTTTTCATATTTGATTAAGGGGAAGGGGACACCATTTATGCACATTACTTACTATCATTTCCAAAAATATTCACTTCCAAAAAGTTTATTAGAATCTTTAAAATGTTTGTTAAATGATGTGCCACATGTAGATGATTCTCGAAAAAAAAAAATTGTTGATGATGTTGTTTGGATTAAAAATATAAATATATTTACATTATTTAACTACCAAACTAAGTAGCGGCTTCTATATGATACCTATGCATTAAATTTCATAAATATTCATTGAATAGTCTTTGAGTAAAATGCCTGTGACATACGGACGGATGGACAGACAGACAGATAGACAGACGGACATGACGAATCTATAAGGGTTCCGTCTTTGCAATTTTGGCTACGAAACCCAATCCCAAAAAAGATAGATAGAAAGATATAGCAAAAGGAACAACGTTCCATCCGGGTGTCCTTATGATACATCTATCTTTTTTATCCTAGAGAACTATTTTCAAAACGAACTCATTAAGAGTTTATCTCTTTACGACTGTATCTATTTCTGTTCAAATATGTCTACTTACCCAAATACAAGAGCTCTATTTTTGTATTCTATAAAACCTTCCCACGTGTAACGTTATATTTTCACATTTCATTTCTAGACGAAAACGTCATCAATTCATACGGAATTATGGTAGACAGTATGATTGATCAGATTCTTTGTTTCACGTTGCATTTGTCACATAACGAAGATATATCAGGCGTAGACCAAACTGATCACATGATAGCTTAACTGTCCTTTTATTTAACAGTCCACTATAGACCAGTACATATCTTTGATCGAAAATAAAATTATTGAGATACAAAATCGAAGTGATTAACAACAACACTTGAAATGAAATGAAACTTGCACTTGTGCGTTGATGTCTTTTTAAAAACGGTTGTAATTTTTCTTACGGTTACAGAAGCACTAATAATATGAAATTGAATTAATTATTATTTTATGCGTTTTATAGACTACGGTTTGAAAGTCTATTACACATTTAAATAATATTATTTTCTCTCATTGAGGGGTCTTAGACCAGTGGTTGTGACCGCTCGGTTACAACTTGTACTTGACAGATTGAGACATCTGTGAGGTTAAGCAATGTTACCACTGTCGGTCTATAGATGGGTGACCATTTTTTTAAATATGTCGTACCACTATGTGCCTCGTAGAGCGCGTTAAGCCGTCGGTCCTGCGCCCCATCTCTCTCCGGTCGTGTCGGATTTCCGTCCCATCAGACTATGAGAGTTAGGGGAAAAGAGAGTACACTTGTGTCTGCGCGCACTTGATCCAAATTTCTCATACTACTTTAATTCTCTCAAACTATTCTTGCTCATCAGTTTAACTACCTTAAGGTAACTTCAAAGAGTCTCTCTCTTTATTTCCCCTAGTACATATTTTTTTAGCCACACTGGTGATTGTAATTTGTGTAATATATATTCGTTAATTGTAACAGATCGCCAACCACGGTAGAGATTCGAGTTTAAATTAACCACTTGATTGATTGTAGAAAACTGCTAATGTTCCCTTCTGCAACTGAAATCTGAAATATTTAATGAGAAAGTGCTAAGTATCCACAGATACTTTAAAAACACTTCCTTTTACCTGACCTCACGTCAAAAAGTGAGTCGGCAACGGAAACATTGAATACTCAAAGTTCCCAAGTTAACACAGTAAGAAAATAAGAAAATTACAAGGAATATTTCCAATCACCTGTACGGCTAAATTGCTATGCAATTGGGCAAAAATATTCCGTAAAGATCAACCTTTAATACAAGTACTAAGGCAAGGCTAGTACTAACTCACGGAGAAATGAATTCAGCCATGAGGTTTATTACATTCGTATCGTAAAGCATATCTCAATGCAATTTCATTATTGCATTTTATACGATCTTTTGCTTTATGATATTATGTTGTCTGTATCGTGGTGTACTATAGTAATAATATACGTCAAAGTACTCATACCAATAATCGTAATTTTATATTTATTTCAATTAATTTAGGTAATGAAAGACTAATTGGCGAAAAGTTTCTGTTAATTTCAAATCATCAAACCAATTATATATATATAATACCTACTAGCTGGGCGACCGAGCTTCGCTAAGTTTCGTTTTTTTCAGGAAAACGAAAAAAGTTGGTAAAATTAGAAATTTAAACTCTAACTATACACAACATTTCGTCAAAAGCGTAGAGCCATTTCCAAAAATTGATAGTTAAAATCCCTTACGCGGTGTTCGGCAGATTCGTACTAAAGCAGAAACATGATTAGACAGAAGCTGAATTTGGCAGAATCGTATTATGACAAAAATGTACCATTTCTATCATCTATTTAACTCATACAACAAAATAAACAACCTACTTAACAGAAGAAAGTCTTCTTTAATACTTTACAAAGCTGAATCTTTTTCTTATTTAAATTTAGCTTTTAATTTTCTATACTATTTTAAAGCATTAAAATGTAATAATAATTACGAGTAATTTTTAAAACTCCTATTAGTCTTTGTTAAGAAAGTATTAAGATCCTTAAAGCTACAGAAATAGTTGTCAACTTTGAATTTGTAAACCCTTTAAACCTTGCGGAAGGACACTTTTAAGTCTTTACTTGGATTTCATACCTACACACAACCCACTTTGGCATCGTATGAGGACTTCTCCGCTGAAATATACACAATGTATTTCTATATATAATCATTTCGGCGGAAATTCTAAACTCGATGAACTTAGTGCGTGGGTGGACAAACTTAAAATACAACTCTGTAATAGATACTTAAGCAAATCGCAAATAAAATCTAGTACCTACTAAAGTATTATTGAATTTGTTTTGGACCCAGGTACAATGATGCGAAGTGCCGGCGGAGCGCTGGCCGTGGCCGTCGCAGCGTTGCTCGTATGCTGCAATGCTGATCCTCATCAGGTAACTCTAAAATTCTAACCAAATAACTAATATTAACTAAGCTGTTTTCCCATTCCTATCCAGAATAAAACTTTGTGTGAAGAGCACGATTGTTTATTGTCGGGGTGTAATTTATTTGCAATTTTATGAAATAAAATAGATTTATTAATTTAAAATTTATCTGTCAGATTGCTGGTTTGCCCATGACCGTGTGTAGTTTTCCCATGAATATTTATATTTATTTATGTCTATCATATGCATTTTGTTATTGTTTTTTAACGTATAATGTTGATCATGTGGATATCGTAAGGCCAAAAAATTAACAGATATCGCACGTACCTACCTAAACTACAAAGTATACCTACTATAACAAAGGACTAACTAGTCTAAAGTATTTAGATATCTTTAGTAGACAATTTGGGTTAATGTTCTACAAGTGGCTACCTACTATACTGTAACTCGATCAGTACATGTAACCTCATCAATAAAGGTTGTTACCTTTTACTTTATTACCTTATGTTTCATTTTTTTATACAACGTAGGTGCAAACAAGCACATATATCTCATGGTTAGGACCTACCGCAGTCAATAGACGCTCATTACACCAGGATGTATAGCTCGATGCCAACCTAATATTCTATTTATATACAGCCATGTTACAACAATTGCTTTTGATGGGAAGCTTTTTACTATAAATATAGAACAATGGAACCGGAATCTGACTTCTCAATTATTGCGCATTTACTAAGGGCACTCAGACCATCCAGTCGGTAAAATGACAATAATTTTCTAAAAGCAAATGACAAATGTCCATTTGCTAAAATTGGTTCACTTCTTCTTACTCGTAGCTCTATTTCGTCTTGTTTTACTTGGCCTAACATCCCACAATTACAACACTTGAACACTGTCGGAATTTTAATTCGGTGAACAAGTTGTGATTCGTTGTTTTGGAAGCGAAATGTCATCGTGATTTTAAGCTTCCAATTACTAATCGTTCAGTAATTAAACAAATTTGTAAATATTTTAAGAGTTCTTTAGAGCCTAAAATAGAACGATGTATACCTGATGATACCAGTTATAGTATTCTGTAGTAACTGCTTGCGACCATAGGCTTTGTATCAAAATATCGAGAGCACAGAAGATAACGAACATACAATGCGAGCTCGACACATGCATACTCATAGACGACGTTCACGGCCATGGAATCTTGAAACAACACAAGTAATTCGCAGTAGTCTAAGGTTCCACCAATGATTGTGCGCATTGGTCAGGCAAAGTACGTATGTTGTATTTGTATAGCCGTCTGTACTTTCCATATATTGTGGTGCCGTGTAATTGTCTACTTACAGATCTCACTTGTTCACCTGAGGCGTTTACATCTCCCTATAGTTCAAAGAATGTTCCGTAAACACCATGCGCAGAAACGATCATTAGATTAATCTGTATTAACAGATCGTCTTTGGAACGAATTGTAGTATTCCTAATCCGGTCTGTCAATTTGATACTCAGAATACTCCGTTCCATTGCTCTTTAGCATCCAAAACTCACATTACTGATGTCACTCGAAAAGCTGCCACTTTAAAATGGGACTGGGCTGGACACGTGTGACATATGACTTTTGGGCCAAACGAATCACAAATATTGGGCTCCACAAAATAGCAAGCGACAACGCGGTAGTCCTAGTCGCAGATGGGGAGACGAGTTAGACTCCTTCCAAAAAGATTGGCCTCATACAGCGACTGACAGAGAGAGGTAGAGAGAGAGTAGGGAGGCCTTTTCCCTGCAGTGGGACAACACAGGCAATTAATAATAATAGTAATAGACCGTCTTTAACTTAGGTTTAAGAACAATCATCATTCACCTTTATCACTGAAAGTTTTTATCTGCGTGTAGAAAAAAAAGTATCGAAGCCAAAAACATATATCAAATCTTTTTAAATAAGCTTTATTTAAACTGATAATACAACTACGAAGTACTGATAAGTACTAAAGTAAAATGAGTACATGATTTCGAAGTTTTTATCTACTTTAGTAGGTTTCTTTATTATGGTAGAAAACTTAACAGTATATACTTATAAAATCTTAAGAATCTTTATCTCATATGCCTGGATTTATGAAGTATTTTAAAGAGATTCCCGTGGGAAATATGAAAGACTAACTTACCGCCCGCGGTCCTAAAAAGGGTGATTAGAAATTGTGAGACACAGGCATCCAGTTATTTGCTTTGACGAAAATGTATAATGAGTTTCATGTTAATTTGTCAAAGGAATACAGAGGTGTTCTTTATGTAAGCCTTGAGAATGATTTTTGAACATTAAGTGCTCCTTTTACACTTCATAATATGTACAAAGCTTGGGATCTAAATGTAGTCAAATATAACTACAGAAGACCACCGGTTATTCAGGCCCTGGCTGATCCGAAGCTCCTTGTAATCCGGCATGCCCATCACTGTACATTGTCTTATGACAATGTACAGTGAGAGGTTGAAGATGAGGTTTGTTATTTGTCAGATTACAAGGTACACTCCTTCAAAAAAAGCCAGATTGTAGGGGTCTGTGGCACTGCATAATCCTTTGATTTGTTATTTGTCGGATTACAAGGTACTCTCTTTCTAAAACATCCGGATTATAGGGGGTCTGTGGTAGTACTCTATAATTCAACAAATTCGATAGTCCGACAACGTTCTGCAAAACGTGTTACGAATTAACCCGGTCCACTGAATTAAAGAAATAAAACAATTCAATTATCTATCGTAGTGGATACTTACTAGAACCCTGTTAGGAGGAAATCAAGTAAAGATCGATCCCTAGAAATGAAAGTCATCAAGAAACTAAATTGCCAGTTCATAACGATACCACAATACTCAATATTACACCATTCCAGTTATCTTGAAGCTGCTAAATAAGATGAATACAATTCTCCATAATATGTCTTTAATGAAATATGAGTAGTATGATTATTACAATGAAATGAAATCCTTTGATGCGCCAACGTTGAGGATGACTCCATTAATTAATGAAAGGCACTCGGGGAGATAGATACAATAGTATATTTAAATTAAAAATTAACTTTTTAGTGCAATTTCGTAGTAAAGGACGCTGGCAATTTCTATTCTATGGATCGTTCAGTACACACATACGTTATAACTTTTAAACTGGCTACAAAAAGTGTTTTTTTGAGGATTGTATGTTTATATACTCATAGATTATGTCAAAGTTATGTATAAACTTTTATAATGTATTACTTTACGTAGGTAAGATAGGCTTCCTTGATAATAAAAGTAAAGTTAAAATAAATCTTCATCAATCATAAAATTAAAAAAGTCTCGTTTCATCGGTATTTCTTCGTCAATAGTTATCATTTATTTACTCTTACAGTATTATACCTACTGAATACTGTCAAAAACTTTTTTTTGGAAATTACGGCTTGACAAAAATGTGACTTGTACACCCGAGTATTAAGAATACTAACCTAACCTAACCTAACTCACTACCGAAATACTTATCAATTTCTTCATGTTAGTCGCCTATTATGATATTTTTATAGATTGTTGAGGCATTTCACACGATAAAAAATCTATGTTTTCGTTATCCATGGCTCTATTTTCTATTAATAAATTGGTGTCCAATAAAATTTGAAGTATACAAAACAACAGTCTTTAAAAACATTTATATTATTTGCATACCTGTGATTCCTGAATCTCGAACAAACATATTCGAAATTGAAGCTAACATTAAACAGCTGCATGTTTTGTTTTGTCAGGACCAAGACGTGAGTGGGAGCGAACACAGCTCAGGGGACCGTTACGACGCCGCCGGTAAGTCGATCTATTGACGCACATATTATGTGCACACATTACAAACTTCAACACTATTGTTCAATATTCAATTCGTACGCACACAGAATGTTCAACACGGTGATACTTTACCTGGCACGTTAGAGCAAACTTAATCAACCACAACGGTATATGTTTAACACGATCAATATTGGATTAAACTTAAAGTACTCGTACTTACGCTAGAACAGCTTTTGATATAAGAAATGTGATAAGAATAATGAACGAGATATTTTATTGAAATAATCTTCATGTTGATTGTGTAGAAAATTCTCACACGTTCGCACAACACTCAAGTCCAAAAGACGCATACAAACCTAAAAAGAAAACCACTGAAGACCTAGAAATATCAATATAATTTATTAAATTCTCCGTAATCTACACTATTTAAAACTTCTAACTATTTTAAATTTTCCGTTGTTATAGTTAAAATTCCAATTTGAAAAGCCTAACTGTGATTTAGCGTCTCAGCATTTACAGTAGTTCATGGGTCTTCATTTAAGTTTGCTTTGTCATTTGGTTTGTACGCGTCATTAAAACTGTAATCTCGCACTATTTCAATTTACTAACCGCAAATGTAGATTACAACAACACTCCGTTGGCATCTATTATTCAAATACTTACTGCACCACCCCAGTACCATAACATTTTTGAAGAATTCGCACCGTGCTCTCAAAGTGTTTCTCACTCCCTTGCACACATACTCATTTTAACATCCAATTTGTATTGCAACGTTCGTCGGAATCTGCACTTAGTTTGTAACAAAATCCTATTTTCGCACTAATATTATAAGGTGATGGAATATTGCACCAAACACAAAGTACGTCCCTGCACAAGATTGTCTCAAGTCGCTTTTGTTCACGGTGCATACATGTTTTTGCACAATATTTGGTAAGTACTGTTTTCTTATAAATGCACAAAATATTTTACTTTATTTCGTCTATTCACCACAGCTTAAAACTAAGATGACACGACATTGTTACAGACTTAAAACAAAATGGCGAGCTTGAAGATTTTCTACGTTTCCTCATGCAATACGAAAATAAATTAGAAGATCGCAGCGGCCTGAATGGTATCGGTGGTGGATCGCTTATTGGAAGGAACCTCAATGACTACTATGGAAGAAATGGCCTAGGCGGTCTCGGAGGGAACTCTCTTCTGGGCAGAAACTTACAATACGGTCAGCAAGGTAGAAACACTCACGGCATCGGTGGTTCAGGCCTTCTTGGAGATAAAAGACTGTATTCCAGATTTATCGATTCACTCGGCGGCGGCAACTTTGTTCGTAACTTGGACTCTATTGGTGGAGGGAATTTTGTGAGAAACCTAGACTCCCTCGGCGGGGGTAACTTGGTCAAGAAAAATCTCGACCAACTTGGTGGACCGAACCTTGTCAAGAGGCATTTGGACTCGTTGGGAGGGGGCAATTTCGTTCGTAATCTAGACTCTATCGGAGGTGGAAACTTTGTCCGTGAATTGGACTCCCTAGGAGGCGGTAACCTTGTTTAAAATACTGTAGAACATTATCGTAGCCATTTTACCTTCCCTTAGTAATATTTTCTCAAATTAACTACAACGTATAAAAATGTGATACCTCTATAATGTTTTATTTATTTATTTTTGCCATTATTTATCATTACTCGGTGTTGAAGTTTTGAAATAAATACATTGCAACCTAGACACTTGTCTTTTTTTATCCTTATTTATTACTAAACAAATAATCATCACTATTTTATAAGATCGGAAGGAACTAGTCCTTCAACAGGTAAGAGTTGTCATTATTACATTAGTATTTTTAATACTGTGTGACTTTTGACTTAATATTGTACCAAAAAACCATTAGGCCACAAGAATCGGAACCTGGAACCCGTCGGGAGCGGTAACCTGGTACGTGAAGCGCGAGAAATCAGACACTCTGGATATATTCCATATCTTCTATCTAGACGATATGATTTCGGCAGGTTAGTCAATTACTTTTAATTAATAAAACTAGCTTCTCCCCCGGCTTCGTCCGCCTTACGTTTGATTTGTATTACCAATGCTATATTCTGATGTATAAACTAGATGACTGTAAAATGTCATCAAAAACCAGTCATTTGTTTTGGCGTGAAAGAGCACAAACATGCAGCCATTCTCACAACCTTTCTGATTTTCGGAAATGACAAAAATTACTTCAGTTGTGATCGAATTTATACCTACGTCTTTAAAAACTTCTGTTCATACTAACACGTCGCTATTGCTAATATATTTTACCATTTTCCATAAATTCTTTTCAATTGAATTTCTTTAAACAATTAAATTAAATTATAATTATGTAGGTATTAAATTTAACTATTCGTGGCATCAAAGACAAGCTAATCATCCAATTCAACAGTTAATCCACTTGCCTTATACTTGGTAAGAATAGTTGTTTGATAAGGCATAATCTGTCGAGACTTCGACGTCCCGCTGAGATTGCAATTGAAATTATTGGATTAAGTTCATAGTGAATAAGATCTCTATTGAGTCTATTAAGTATTAGAAGAAATGGCATAATACTAACCTAATTTGACAGCATACTTTTTATCTAACTGTTTCATAAAAGGTCAGCTCTAAAAATATCGTAAATGTCAACAATTTTACCAACAGAAGGCTACAGATCTAATTGTTTTGTGTGATGCGATATTGTCAATAATTTCATTTTAACTTCGAAACATCTCTTAACATGCTTGGCTCCCAAATTTAGATAATTTTTGACTTTATATTTGAGTGAAAGCAGAGTACATAAGTACAGGATTTAGCGAACAAAATGTACATCAGTTTATCATTATTCATGTCTCTAGATTCTCAAAAATAGACAGAGAATGCAACTTTCAACGATTACTAAATAATGTATTTCTTCCAAATTCAAATTGAATCAATTCCAAAACTTGTTAAATGAATGTCTGTAGTTGAGTCCCTAGATGTGAATAAGGGTACGACGCAATAGAACCTCCATGAATCTAATATGAGCATTTGGCCTCAGTCCATATGGAGGCAAGCGCGAGCCGTGGCCGTTGGCACCTGTCGAGTACAGCGGATATTACGGAGATGGACTTCCCAAGCGCAATTTCGACGAGATCGACAGGTAATACAAACTTCTTTTCTTTTTTTAGCTCCATGTCTGTTTTGCTTACGTATTTCATACAAGATAAATGAAAGCAAAATAATATAATGGGACCTAAACTAAAACTGTATTTCGGTACATTTAGGTTAAATAAAATAAGAGTATTTTAGTTTAGAAATTTTATAAGAATAAGTTGTTCCCGTACGTTTCCAGGTAATAGGTGCTTTAATCACATAATTGATTAGCGACGCTTTTATTTCTAACTCCTCTATATTAACTAAGAACACCTACAACAGTCTTTCACCTTCATAAATACACTGCAAGTTGGACCATTGATTTATATTTTCATCTAACATTTAGTTTATCGAGGAATGAAAGCCAACTTCAATATACAAACGATTTCAACAACCTTTTTACAAATGGCACAGTTCAGTTGACCAATGTAGATTGAATTGCTTTGACGTTTGTTTCAAAAATTGATGTGAGCACTCCTTTGGTAGTTGATCGAATTATTCAGCATACCTACCGCTGTATTTAAATACAAAGCTAGTAGGTACAACTGTTATACAAACTCGTGAATTTACTTTACGTTCAGGTACTAAACCAACAGTATCAAAATCGTGGTTGTATCTGTACTAATAGTATAAAGCTGAAGAGTTTATTTGTTTAATTAAAGGCGATAATCTCAAGAACTACTAGTTCGAATTGAAATATTATTTTAGTGTTGGATAGCCCGTTTATCGAGAATGGGATCTATATAATATCACGCTACGACATATAGGAGCGGAGCATCAGTGAAAAATGTTTCATAAACGGGGGAAATTAACGCAGACGCAGACTACTAATAACCCCCCGCTCGTGGTTTATTTACATAACACTAAATAAATCTGTAGTATTCGTTTCTAAAAATATTTAATAAAATAACCCTTAATCATCTACTAGGTACTTATTTTTGTAGTTATGACAATAATTACCTACAGACTATTTTACTGGGATAAAATTATTGTTTAAGGTGAGGTTTAGGCCCTCAACCTGACAAAGAATCATCCATTTTACTCGAGGGTCTCGATGTGTGGTAAATGGTTGTGTGACAAAAGAAGATAGTAGTTGGTAAGGGGTTACTTTGTTTTTTTTTTATTATATTACAAAGTTATTTGGTGTAATGTAAAGAAGCCAAAACCGGGAGGTTATTAATATATTAAAAATCATTCTGTATATTTGTCTTTCACAAACTCTGTACAGTATCATTCAATATACATCCCACAAAGGATATACTCGTACCTTAGTTGGTAAACGGTCTTAACTTAGAATATTTTTTATGAAAGCTCAGTTTTCTCGAAGTTTGATGATTGGCGGAAATATTTTGCCAGTAAGATTATATCTTGTATCTTCTTAGCAACCTGTATTACTAACCTTACTATTTACAATTAAAATAAAATTTATCTAATCAAATTAATTGTAAATACAGCTTGTTTACTGAAATTATCTTTTGTTTCACAAAGTAAATTACTAAAAGTTAATTTAAATTGAGTAGGAAATTACAAACTGCGGTAGTACCTTCTGAAGACAAATTATCTTTTAGATTATAAGTAAATATACTTTTAATGAAAAATATTATCCTGTCACGAACATTACAATTTGAATTTAAATCAGTATTATACTCCATTTCATATTTTAAGATCTTGAAAACGATCTTTATCATTAAAGCGGCAAGAGAAGTGTTTAAATATCTGTCTAAGTGTCGCCGTTTCCATTTCTTTGAAATAGTAAGTCGCGATTTTACTTTGTGATAACCACTGAGCAGTGAGGTATAAATCCTTTTTTGTAAGAAAGTTAAGTAAGTACGAGTAGTATTGACTCGTCACAATTATATACACCGTGTTCATTGTTTTATATTTAGGTATATCTTAAGCAACGGGGATATTATGCACTGCAGTTAAATAAAACTAATACTTCCATATTAGGAAGATTCGGAAACAGCTCGCGTGGGTAATTCCACATAGTACATTGACCATTCGAAACATTGATCACCGGGGAATAATCACTTTATTAGGGACGACTTTATAGGCATCCAAAACACGGATTATCCAAATAGTAGCCCATGAGTAATCATCGAGCTAGTGTTCAAAATGGAAACCTAGATAATACTTGCACCGTTTTTTTTATTTTAAACCGAGATCAAATATAGCTATGAAACTAACTTAAGCACGTTCTTAGGAGTATGCAAACAGCCCTTCCTTATATTTAATTTATATAGCAATTGGAGTACCTAATTTTCATGACCTCCCCAGGTCTGGGCTGGACACGTTTGTGAAGAAACGCAACTTCGACGAGATCGACAGGTCATCGATGCCGTTCCCGTATGCCATCAAACGCTTCTACCACCTGTACGGACCCAACTACCTTGATCTTGACATTCCTGTGTAAGATGTAATGCCGACTGTTCGTAGTGCGAGAGAAACCACACAATGACCCCACTATGCTAATCTACAATAATGACCCCTCTCTGCTAACTTAAAGTACTAAATCACTCAATGACCCAATGACTCTACTATCATAAAGTGCTAACAGACCCAATGGACCCACTCTACTATCTCATAGTGCTAACTGACCTAATAGCCTCATTCTACTCTCTTAAAATGCTGAATTACTTGCAATATGCTGTTTCTATCCAAGCATTTTTAATTAAATTATCTACTTCAACATCATTCGTCGATTTCATAGATCGAGCTACCAAGATCATGGCTCAAAAAAGCTTCCCTGAAAGCTAGCACTATCAAATGAAATATCCAAGTAACTTACTCCATTAAATTAATTCGTAACACAAACTCTTGCAATAGTTGGCTATGATAATTATTAGCAAAGTTTTAACATATTCTCTCTTTTCAGCTCAAGCTTCGACAAGAAGAGATACAGACCCGACTACCCCATGGATGAGATCGACCTATCTCACTTCCCCATCGGATCTAAGAGATCTCAGGATAATTACCCACTGGTACCCCGCAACATACTCTAAATCGAACACGCCGTCCTGTTTCAACATTCTATGTTCTCAAGTAGACTCTGTAACTTTGTGATTGCCTAATAAAATATTTTGTTCGATGTCACAGTAATGGTCTTTGAACTTTCACAATACTAGAGCCCTTATTTTTCTAAAAAAGTTTTAATGACATCTGAAACAAACCATCTCAACTTCGATGTTAAAGGCCCACAAAACTTGGCCGTCTCACACGCGATAACGTCACAGATTTTTCCCTTAAAAATCAAGTATAGATAATTGTCTACTTTATAGACTTAATATGATATTGTACATTTCTCAGATATTGTAGATTAAATTAAATTTTAAGGAGGGAGAGGTTTAGATTCTTGTCTAAATGTTATATCAGTATTATCAAACAACTTTAGAATATTGAATTATAATAAAATTGTAACTACTTGTGAATTCAGTTTCTCAGTTGTAACTAAAAAATATGATATATTTATTGTATTTATTTAAGATAATTTGATTAAAAATAATAAATAAAAAATTATGAATGTTCATAGTTGTATTTTTTTTATCGTTACAAAGTCCTTTCCTATTTTCCATTTTCCACAATAAACATGTTCCTCAGTACTTCAAACAACACAATTCTGTGTTACGTTAAATATAGTAGGTACCTACCAAAATTCGTTTCTTATAATACGAGTATATTACTAATTACTACGTTACATGGCAGCTATCTTTCATAAATTGACTTATTATTAACGAGGGAATCCACCAATCACTCTAGGAGTTCAGCGGTGGGTTCCAACCCATGACAGGTGAAATGTTGAAAATGACAGAAGGAACCGATAAAATCGACGCGATCTAATTGCGTCAATTTTGTCAGTTCCTTGAACTGATCATAAATGATCAGTTCAGTTAAAATTAGTAGGTGGCTAAGGCATCGGTCTCGCAATCGTGAGGTCGTGGGTTCGATTCCTAGCCATTATACTACCGACGTGAACCCATTCCTAACACAAGCCATTGAGCTTAGCTGGAGGGGTTAACAGGATTGCTAGTAATATGGGACCACAATCCCACATTGCTAATTATTTAAAAAAAGATAGGTACATGTTCTAATATATCTGCAGATTATATTCAGGCAAATTATGTTATAATAGCGTACCTAATAACAAAATATTATTTCATTTACCTTTCAGTCCGCGACAGAAGTCGCATAATTTATACAAATTGGATGTGTTAACCGGCATTAGTAAATATTATGCATGAAATATTAACTCAAGCCACAAAAATATACGACTAATCTTACTACGGTGAAAAGATAAATAGATAAGGATCCCTGGAAGAAATTTTCAAGTGATTCAGATAAAGCTGGAAAGGTCATGGTAGCTTCGTTACGAGACGCCCAACTATGTATACGATAAATTTATATATTAGGTTCAATAGTGAAACAAAAACAGGTATTAAACATTACAAACTTTACTTTTCCGTTGGAATACTATTGTTTATAGGCTGCGGTTAGTTTACCCTGCTGAAAGTAATAAATTACCCTGCTGAAGCTTGATATGAATCACTTGAAAATGAGTTCCAGGTACCTAACAGGGAAAAATTGTAAAAAATCGCCAGAGGTAGTCAGGTTTTGTAAATACATTACCTTCGAATAGAGAAAACAGTAATACTTTTATAGGAAGGAATTATAATGAAACAATAACTCTTTAGGACTACGAAGCGTGCGACGTTCTTTTAAATAAACCTCCTATCCTGTATAAAAAAACCCAAATTTTCGCGGGCATTATTCAGTATATTACGAGAGTATATTTATAATATTTTTATTACAATATCCAATTTGAATCTCATGTTGGAAAAATACTCGAAATGTATAAAGCACAGCTGAGTCAAAATGATTCTTACCATACTTCTATTTTTATCTCTACATCACCCAAAGGTTGACTGGTAGAGAATGCTCTTAGCATTAAGTCCGCCTTTGTACAATAACTGTGCATAAAGTTTTTAAATAAATTATTTCACGATAACCTGCGAATAAAACTAAAAATCTAAATGTATACTCTGAGGATTATTTATTGCTTTTATGCTAAAATATGAGTACTTCTAACCTATACACAAATCAAAAGATTTAAGTCAAGAACATTGAATTGCAAATTGTGTAAAATACAGTTTTAAGTAGTACTAAAAGAGTTATAATTTACACCGTAGATATAAAGTTCTCTGAAATACTTTAATGTGTATTCAAGTGCTATTACCTATTCAAGTTAAATCAGGAGTACAAGCACGACTGCCTAACCAAATCCTCTTAAGCAGCGATGCCTGGTAAGTTTCGTAAAGTTTCGCGGCAGTACCGTCCCCGACTCTCCCCTTGGGTCCGCGCCTGTTGTGCAAGAATTTTTAAAGTCTGCATATTTTTTTTAAGGACGACCCACATTAGGCTACAAGCCCCGTATCCGGGGGACTTTACAAATAAACAAGTCACGGACACAAAGTACACCCAGACTCGGAACAATTTCTGGATCACACAAAAAGGTGTCCCGTGTGGGATCGATTCCCACACGGGACACCCACGACCTCTTCCGTAGCAATCGGACGCACTCCCACCGCGCCACAGAGTCAGTCATTTAGTCCACGTTGACATGCAATTACTCCCCCCTCCACATGTGCACATGTGTCATCTCTCGGCGCCGTCCATAAAATGCACCCACCACCCGTCGCGCAAAACTACTTACACTCGTCCAGTCTTTAATCAAATTGCCCCCCCCCCCCCTCTAAAATGATCCTGGATGCAACTATTCACGGACAGACATCAGTTATTGTGTTGGTTTTTTTTTTATTAGAAAAGATGAAGCAATGTGGGATTGAGTTCCACATTACTAGCAATCCTGTTAACCCCTCCAGCTAAGCTCAAAGGCTTGTGTTAAGAGTGGGTTCACGTCAGTAGTATAATGGGTAGGATTCGAACCCGCGACCTCACGATTGCGAGACCAATGCCTTAGACATTAGGCTACCACCGCTTCTTAAATATCCCTTCTTTCTACGTGTTTAGTCTCTAATTTAGACATTCTACGCAACAACTACAACCCTTACGCGACATGACCATACAATAATCACATAGAAAGATTAAGTGAATCAAAGCCGACGATACGACTCATAAAAATAAGGTGTGGTGAGAACGCGACGACAAAAGCGACAAATGGCGATGACTAACGGTTCTAAGTAATTAAAGTTCGCGTTCTGTTCCAACGCAATCTAACTAAACAATCTAAACTGTGACAAATAGCCACCGCTCTAGTCACATTCGATTAAAAACTCCGCTGAAACCGGCGCTTGAAGTAAATCAACACTAAACATTGCACTGGAGGAATGCTGGTATTGCTTGTCGCTTGCTTGTTGAAAATACTGTTCGATTAAACACTCAATTTAAACTAGTTTCTGTTTCTGACTTAGTACGTAGACGTTTGGAACCATAGGCAGGGTATAAGGGGCTGCTGGACCCCTGTCGGAATATTGAGTCTGTTAGGCGTTTTATTAGTGAAAAGTTATTTAAAAAATGGTTGTCTGTAAAATTTTACTGCCAACCATTTTATATTTTTTTAAATTTTACGTTATAACGTCTTAGGAAAACATTGATGACATTGTAATAAACAACCATGCCTGTGACAACTATTTTTAAATTTTTTCTTTATTTATTTTTATTTCCAATTGTATCGCATGTCGCTGCAATCGCCAAAACATTGATGACATTGTAATAAACAACCATGCCTGTGACAGCTTTAGTGGACCCGGGCGCATTACTTCAGCCTATCAGCAGACGGAACGTGACGGACCATGACACTTTTTCGTGCGTGCACTCGGTCATCATTTTTAAGACGTTAGAATGTCAAAAAAAAAACTTACTGTGAACGTGATTACCGTTGATGGCTTTAACGTTAAATTTTCAAAGATAATTCATTTTCGTTTAGGTATATACTACTCAGAAATAAATAATCTGTAGTGTGAAGATGCTTTTGCAACCCCCTGAAAGATATTCTTTAGCAGCGTTGTGCACTTTTTTGGTATGGGTATAAAATGTTAAATTCGCGTCAGGATCACGTGATCATTAGATTGGTGGGAAGACAGATGGAATATTGGGCGGTCTAGAAACCAGAAGACCCCGGTTCGAGTCCAAATTATTAATATTTCTTCCCTTTTTTATTTATATTTTTTGTTTTTAAATTTGTGAAATAATATTTCATATTTTTGATTTAATTGTCACGTCGTTTTTTATTTTTTGTTTTTAATTTGTGGTTTAATATTTCATATTTTCGGTTTAATTGTCATGTCGTTGTATTTTCATTTTTTAAATTGCCATGTTTGTGTACGAATAGATAAATATTGTATTTAACCCACTGACGTAGAGACCAGAACTGCGAAATAACCTCACAAAATTGACCACTCTCTAGAAAGAGACAACGCTACTTTGTGGACAATACCTGTCAAAAGCCGCAAGAGTTTTTCGGTTCACCCTTGTTTGGTAGAACAACGTTTGGTCGAAAATCACTTGTTCGAACAACGTTTAAGATAATAATCACTTTGTATAATATCGATTCACATAATTTTCAGTTCATCGAATATTTATTTGCGATAACAACATTTGCGCTATTGATCAAAAAGTATAATGTTCATTTAATGTAATTTTCAGGTGGTATAACACGTATTTTATCGAATATTCAGTTGGTGTAATGTAGACTACACTAATAACGTTCATTTAGAGTACAGATTATGTATGTACCAATTAGTACATAACGTTCATTTAGAGTACAGATTATTTGGCATAATTTGACTACGCAAACTATGAAGATCATAGAATTTCAATTAGAATAATATAGATTGGGTTACTTTCTTCTTTAATTAAATGCGTAGGTTAGGTTAGGTTAGAACTGTGACCTCTTATGCACGAGCCGAGCGAGCGAAGCGAGCGTGCCGCGGCAGCGGCCGGCGAGTGCCAGAAACGAACATGCTCTCATGGGCAAGGATATAAAAACCAAATAATTATCATTAAATCAACTTTTATTTATTACAATTACTAAAAAAAAACAATTAAATTAATCAGAAAACAAAATTAACATTCGTATAAATAAAATTAGTGCATTTGAAAATTCGGTGACATGACATTATTTCAAACAAATAATTATGTTAACTAAAATTCTACCAATTAATTATTCGGTCAAATGAATAATTATGTAAAACGACTTTATGGCAACTGAAATTCGCTGAAGCGATTTTCGACCAAACGTTGTTCTACCAAACAAGGGTGAACCGAGTTTTTCTCCCTTTCACGGTTTGCAGTCAATACGCAATAATAAGACATAGGCTATTAACATCAAACTTAACGCGGGGAAAAAACTAGGCTACATATTATAGTAGAGGCGTAGCTACCACTATAATATATAGCCTCTAGGCTCTAGGGCCACCGAACGGATGTTAGTAATTGCAGCCCCCCCCCCCCCGCCTTCCCCTCGTACCGACGATTTAGATTGAAAAGTCAATTGCAAATTTTTGCGCGTGACTCACTTTAGTCCTTTGGCCGTTTTGATCTTTGAATAGAAGGCCCCTAACTAATTTTGTTTCGGGGGCCGTCTAAGGCAAGCTACGCCCTAGAATACACAGTAACTTGATTATTTCTAATATTTAATTAGATGTATTAAAAATTAATGATAGCAATTAAGCGTAAATATCCACTATGGCTCGCAAACGAATTGGTGCAGTTATTAAAAGAAAAATTAAAAACTATAAAAAATATAGTAACCTATTAAATAAAATTTCGCTAAGATTATTAACCGAAAGATTCAAAAAAAAAAAAACTTCCGATTGTTACAATAAATACACCAATGGTATCGAAGACGCTATCGCTAAAAATCCGAAATCTTTCTTTTCATTTATAAAGGCTAAGAGAGGTGGCAAGAGTAACTATCCTGCCACGGTGGCAAATGGTATAATTACCTCTGATGGTTATGCTATATGTGACCTATTTGCAGAACAGTTTTCCTCTGTCTACAGCGATAATCGTGACAACAATGACATACATACATCATTAAGTTGCACTAGCTTTACATCTCATACTTTGCATCATGAGGTCAAATTGGTAAAGTTAAAGAAACTAGATGCGTCTAAAGGTGCTGGTGCAGACGATATTCCTCCTATTTTTATTACGAAGTGTGCTCTCGAACTTGGCTTATCCCTTATATTTAATTACACGTCATTAAAATGAGGCATATTTCCCAATGAGAGGAAAAATGCAAGACTTCAAGTCAGAGGATGAAAAGCAATTTTTTATCAACTTTACCAAAATTATTTGAATCACTCATCTGTCCATACATTCAAAGCTACTTCAAAAACATTTGTCTAAGTATCAGCATGGCTTTACTAAATCTAGATCAAGTCCTACTACTATTTACAGAAACTATAGCGGAATAAATTGATACCTAAAAGCAAATAGATGCCATATACACAGACTTTAGTAAAGCTTTTGACCGCGTCTCACATGCTATATTGATTAAAAAGTTATCTGCATATGGATTTGCCGGAACTATGGTAGAATGGTTAACCTCGTACCTACGTTACGGATCGCAAATACTATGTAGTGGTAAATGGTTTCCGATCAAAGATCCATAAAATAACATCTGGCGTTCCTCAGAGATCCCATTTGGGTTCCATCTTGTTTAAAATCTTCATTAATGATATATGTAACTACGTGCTTCACACACCATCCCTTTTTTGTTTGTCGATGATCTTAAAATAATCAGAGCAATACAGTCGATCACGGTCTGACTGTATTGCTCTGATTATTTTTTACACAATTTTATAAGTCTATCAACGTCACTCTGTAGCAAGAAAACTGATGTTTGGTTGCTACAGAGTGACGTGAGGAAAACGATATGCGTTTACACATTAAAAAATGTTCTCATATTAAATTCATCAGAAAAAAAAGCATATACAGTCTACTTACTATATTGATGGTGAGGCGTTGAACAAGGTTGATGTCATATGAGACTTGGGTGTAATATTTGATAAAAAACTGACTTACACAAACATTTAAAAAAACATCAACAAAATAGTTTCGATGTTTTTTAAATGTTTCCATTATGGAGTAATCCATATTAAAAATATTAAAAAAAAATAGAAACTATTTTGTTTTGTAATTAGAAGGATCAAATCTAAAATTATTATGTTTTACAGTCTGGCAACTTAGATTTTTGCAGCACAGTGTGGCGACCGCATTTCTCTACACATTCCCTGCGAATCGACCGTATACAGGAAAGGTTCATGAGCCACTTGGCATTTTTCACAGGATGCTCAAAACTTAATTATTTTTACGGTAATATACTAAAAAAATATGATATGACTACACTAAGACAGCGTATGGATATTTTGTCCTTAGTTTTTCTTTATAAAATTTTAAGAAACATTGTAGATTGTCCCGACTTACTCCACAAAATCAGGTTTACAGTCCCAAGTAAATATCCTCGCTACACAATTAAACCCTGAGCGCTTCCTTCAGGAAAACTGTTTTGGGTCAGAATTCATCCGTCTCTCGCATCTCTCGGCTATATAATGAATGCAGTGAGTCCAGTGATATACACAATGTTACACTTCACAAGTTTAGCAAAACTATCAAACAGAGTATCAATAAAAAACATTTAAATAAAAACTACAATTACCTGTTACCAATAGCTATGTATGTAAATGTATGTATAATGCGTAGTATAAGATTTCTCTTTAATTGTTAAGTTTATTTTTCTATCGTTAACTATGTCTATTTTGCATGCGGTATTTGCCTATAGTAGGTTATGCATTTAGCTTCTAAAATGTAATAACTGTTGGCAATCCATAAATAAAAAAATAAATAGCACGTTGTAACAAAATAGTACGGAAACCATAGAGATTCTAGAATGGATCATAAACAAAAGGAGTTTGCGTACATATTTCATCAGTTTCCATTCATAAACACTTTAAACATAATAGATTAATATTGAATGAAACCACAAACTTAGGTTATACGAGAATATATTAGTAGACGAACAAAGAGCGCATATAAGTGTGATGACTTTTGATTTATCAATGTATGCGTGAGCTAGTGGCGAGATGTATAAAAGTCAAGAAATATCGATAAGAAATATTGATAAGGACAACATAATGATGATTATCTAAATCTGTGTGTATCATATTTTGTTATTACAATTTAGTTAATCACCATTAAGTTGTTGAAATAAAGTAAAATAATTCACAAATATCACATATGATTGTGTGGAGGGCAAGGTGTTAAGTCCCTCCAACACAAAGGGAGGATCCTCCGACCAGGCGAGGTGATCGTGCCTGGCGGGCCGCGGCCCAACGATTAACGTTGGGAACTTGTATATATAGTTAGCAGCTGTGAAAACTTCTATATCACGATTCAGGATTTGACGCGAGCTGTCAAGTGTCAACTTATTTTTATATTATTATATGTGGGTACCGCCACATCACTCCCCTCCGAGACCGGAGGTTGATTGTCTTGATGAGTCAGCTGTCGTCGCTTTCTTGAGGAGCGTGCCAGTGCCAGTGTTGAGTAGTTCCAGTGAGTCGGAACTTGATTCCGCTAGTCCCAGTGAGTCGGAACTGAATGCCGCTAGTTCCAGTGAGTCGGGGAACTGAAGTCCGCTGAACCCAGTGAGTCGGGTAGTAGCTGCGGTGTGCGGTGCTGCGGTGCTGCGTAGTGGCTGGCTGCTGCGTAGACGGGAGAGATGTGCTCTGCTTACGAGTACCGTAGGTGCAGTGTGCTGTGCCTACAGTCCATCAAATCTAAGAGGTACCGTTTGACGTTTCATATTTTTCAAACCGAAACAACTTTGTTCATACGTACATTATTCAGTTTCGATAACCTTTTTCATAAAACCATGAATTTAGAAAGATTTCATTATTGTATCTAAAAATGTACAATTCTTAATATCTAAATGTAATTGAAAACTTTCAAACAAAGCAAAATAACACATATTTACACAGTAAATAATTTCTAATAGTTATATTCTTGACCTCATTACAAAGTTACGTAGTTAGGTCACTGCACGTAGTGTTGCGACTCTTCGGATACACTTGTATGCAAAAAAATCGTTTACATATACGAAAAATCGAATGTATTATTTACAAATTACACTTGACAACCAAACAAATATTTTTTCATGTGAATGGGATTTATCTCACATATTACGATTACATAACTAAATAGTTATGTAATCGTAAAATATGAGATAAAACCCATTCACCAAAAATACGTATTTATAAATCAAATATATTTGCTTCTTTAAAAAGTTGTCGAAAGCGATTTGTCGATTTTTGATTTTCGCGCCCAAATAAGTCGGGGTTTCTCGCGCTAACGCTGTCGAAATAGTAAATGGAGTCAGGGATAGTGTTTTTTACAATTATTTTTGTGTATGATAGTATGGGTTTGCATATTACAGAGAAATAAACAAATTTTTAACAAGCACATCCATTGATTTTACAATTACAATTTTTTCTTCTAAGTCTTATTTCTACGTCTAAAACTAATAAAAATAAGGTATGTAGAACCCATTCACAAAAATGTTGTTGCCTGATGTTATAAATTAACGACGTTACTGCGCGACCGCATAATGCACTGAATACACAGATACCCTAAAATAAATTAATTTAATTATTTTTAGGTCAATAGGCAAAATCGCAGGTGTCCAAGTCTCTACAATTTTTTTTTTCTGGCAACACTGCCAACTACAAGCGCACGCGGTCCGCTCGGTCGGTTCGGCGTCAGCAGTCTCTCGCCATCTTGGAAGCTGACTGTGCGCGTACTTGCTTTTTCGTTTGTGTTTTACAATTTGTGACTTGGCTATTACTTTTCTGGACTGATCATTCTTTATCCGTTTACCTTGGCAATATTTATACTGGACTCCGAACTAAGCAAGTGTTTATTAATAATGTCGAAAAGAGGACGTACTTTGAACAGCCAGGCTCGTGAATTGGTGGTGAAATTACACGAGTATTTTGAGCGTGAATCTCAAAATGGTGGACTTCTACTGCCAGTTACACAAGTTCGGGATCGCGTCGGTGAAGCTCTCGGTATTGGTAGCCGCACCGTTGGCAAAATATTAAGTGAAAAATATGGGCCTTCGGGGAGTGACAGTAACGTACTTCACACACCGAAAAAACGAAAAAGAAATAAACCTGTGACAGGCATCGATGAATTCGATAGTCATGCTATTAGAAACCATATATACGGGTATTTTACAAGAGGCGAATTTCCAACATTGGCAAAGTTATGTGCAACTTTAAAAGATGCCGGGCTGTATAAGGGAAGCATAGAGTCGTTGAGAACGGTAATAACAGGAATTGGCTTCAGATACAAAAAAGTTGACAAACGAAAAATTGTTATGGAGCGACATGACATAATTATGCAGCGACTAACATTCCTGCGCGAAGTTAAACAAATTATAAACTGGGATAATGTAATATTTTTGGACGAAACCTGGCTAAATTCCAACCATTCTGTGCCGAAAAAATGGACTGATGATTCTGAAGCTTCGTGCTCGAAGGTGCCGATAGGAAAAGGTGGACGCCTCATAATATGCCATGCTGGGTCAGCGTCTACAGGCTTCGTGGAAAACTCTTTATTAGCTTTCCAATCCAAAAGCACTAAAGAGTATCATGAAGAAATGGACGCAGTAAGGTTCCGAGAGTGGTTCTTAAATTTATTACAGAATATCCCTCCTAACAGCACAATTATAATGGATAATGCCCCATACCACTCTGTGCAAATTGATAAAGCACCTACGTCAGCCAATAAGAAAGCAGATTTGGTGGCATGGCTGCAAAGAAAAGGAGTGGATGCCGACATGTCACTATTAAAAGCTGAATTATTACAGTTAGTGAAATTGCATAAACCACCAAAACCGACATATGTAATTGACCAATTGGCCGAAGAGCACGGGCACAAAGTCATACGACTTCCTCCGTACCATTGCCAATATAATGCCATTGAACTGATTTGGGCCCAAGTTAAAGGTAATATTTTATAATATTATAATAATAACACGAGTACTTCTAACATTTATAATTTAAACAATGGTTTTCGTCTGCTATCAAATAGTTACATTATTGTTTTACAGGTTATGCAGCAAGACACAACACAAAACCACCCTTCAGTGTCAAGAAAATGGAAGGTTTATTAAAGGAAGCATGTGCCCAAGTTACACAGGAAGATTGGAGTAAAGTAGTACAAAAAACAAAGAAAATAATAATGGACGAGAAGAAAAGAGAAGAGAAAGAGACGTACACTTTGATAATGTAATGGACAATCAACTGGTCATTAATTTAAATGACGATGATGACGAAGACGACGATACTAGTACTAGTAGTGAATAAAAAAATATCCTAAACATTTCTTTTATTTAATTATAACAATTGATTTCTGAAAATTCGGATATTATAGTAATCGATCTCTTAAAGTTCGGATATTATAGTAATCGATTTTTTCATCCCATCCCTATCATTCAATTGTCAGAACTGTCAAACGGTACTTCTTAGATTTGACGGACTGTAGACGCTGGAGAGGCCGTAGGGATGACCAGGCTGGAGCGTTCGCTGCAGGCGTGTGGTATCCCAGTAGAGGCCGGATGCTGGCTGGCTGTGACTTGATTACCGCTCATATCTATGGGAGTGACGGTGAGTGTGGCGTTGACGATGCTGCTGCTTGCTGGTGATGAAGGCTGCTTCCAATCACGTCGGGGTCACCCACTGTGGAGGGCAAGGTGTTAAGTCCCTCCAACACAAAGGGAGGATCCTCCGACCAGGCGAGGTGATCGTGCCTGGCGGGCCGCGGCCCAACGATTAACGTTGGGAACTTGTATATATAGTTAGCAGCTGTGAAAACTTCTATATCGCGATTCAGGATTTGACGCGAGCTGTCAAGTGTCAACTTATTTTTATATTATTATATGTGGGTACCGCCACAATTGTAGTACTTAACATTGAAATAACTTAAATAAAAAAACATAAAATCAAAAATATTTAATTATTTAATGTTTTCTGTTAATTTTAGTGGTAAGTCCTCCGATTTCAAAGTTAGATGAAACCTGCATTTTGGCAGTTAGGATCCCATCGTAATTATATTGCGATAGCGGCCGGTGAAGCTTCAGAAACGTTTTTGGTTACTTGTGAGCCAGTCTGTTACTTTTGGCTGCTAAGCTAGTTACGTATTTGCTTTTGTTTTACTTTTATCATCTGCTGTAACTTGAACCTCATATTTTTGATGACGACGGCGGCGGAGTATTATCTCGATTTACGCACTACGGCGACGTTGCAAAACTCTCATGTTTTAATTGCACTTGTACCTTAAGATCCTTAGAGCAAATTTCAAAATGATAGATACCAAGCTGCAATTATCATAGTAGCATCGTTTTGACGAGACGTCTAACTTATTATAATATACGACATAATTTATACAGTGGTACGTTAGTGGAGAAAACAGATGTTGAATGGGTAAATATAGAAGTTGAGTAACAACTATTTTTTTACTTCAAACTTTGGATAGTTACAAAATACAGGTCCCCACAACTATGCCACACGAAGGAAATTTTTGCCATTTGGGTGGAGTTCAATCGCAAACACAGTGACACGAGATTTTTTTAGATAAGTTTTATTTTAAGCAATTGCATAGCTTTTATCACGGGCATTGAGCGCGGCGACCGAATCAAGAAATTCCGTAACGAAAATAAAACCTAACACCCTGAACTCCGCTTACCATGTAGCTCGGCAGAGCGTTCGCTTAACGTATATGTATAATGGTACGACTGTACGAAGCTCGCACGGATCGAGACAAGCTGCTCCGAAATGTAATGAAAAAATAAAAATATGATTTAACTTATGCAATTAAAAAAAAAAATGTTGTTTTTTTTAGTTGATAAAAAATGCTATGCAATAGCTTTACCGCGGCAGTCCCCAAGTGCCACACTTTTTTTTTACAATATACCGGTCCCCAAAACTATGCAACACGAAGGAAATTTTTGCCATTTGGGAGGAGTTCAATCGCAAACACAGTGACACGAGATTTTTATTTATAAGATTAGAAGGACACTTTCGTTAAACCATTATTTTTGTAGGACGACAACTTTTCATAAGTACATTTTGAAATTGAATTAAAGAAATAGTTGTTAGTAATCAACTTTGTACCTTCACCCATTCGACATAATATGTTTTCTCTACTAAACTACCACTATATAAATCTATCGTTGACTTTAGGCGTCTCGTTAAAACGAAACTACCATGGCAATTCCAGCTTGGTATCTATCATTTTAAAATTTGTTCTATTGATCCTGTATCATTAATGACATTGTTATTGCTGTTATTATAGCAGTTTGGCTAAATAGGCACAAAAAATAATAATTTAAAAAGCATACAATACTGACTGCAAGTATGAATATCAAAATCCAAAAAAGAGCATTAAAAAAGTGTACCTACCGGTACAAAGTAGAAATCGCTCCTTTCAACAAAATTATTTAATTGTATGTATCTTATTCGTATATTTTTGTATTTCATATAATAATCTTCAAAATGCCAGATACATATTAAAGAAGTTTTTTTGGTGCCCAGTTTGGTCGGGCTATTATGCTTATCCATTTTTGTCTAACAGTAGGATCTACTGGAAATCTGTAGGTACAAGAGAAAAAAATTGTAACTGATGCAAATAGTTATTGATATCCACGGCCTACAAATGGATTATTTCGATTGGGAACGTCACAATCAATAACAGAGCATGTAACCATGGTTTGAGATGTGATATTTTTGTAAAATAATCACGATTACCATAAGTAAACACCAATTTTGTTAGAGTTCATTAAAAGTAAGTCGACTTGTGAAGGCCTGTCATTCAAAATGGGTCACACACAATGTTCATTTGTTTGTTTTCTCTCTCTTTCTTCCTCCCTTACTTGTAGCACTTTCATAAAGAAGTATCCTTTGCACACTATAAACGTACCTAAGTCTATAAATGAAACAGGGTACTAAAAAATCGTGGAATAGGCATTCCGTAAAAAACTTCAAACAGCTACTAAATGATCGTTATTTCTATCAGAACGATTCTTTATTGTTTTTGTAATTGAACTTACGATGTACAAAGACAATTTACATGGAAATACCAACATCCTTGTTTAATTTATTCACACAAAGTACAAAGGACAAAGAAATGGGATAATTGAAATTGAACAAAGATTTTGTAATTTCATTATAGCGAGTCAAAAAATATTACACGAATAAATAATATGTTTATATTTCCATGTGAATTGGTAAACAGTTTCTTCTGTCGAAATGTAACACATTTTTTCGGCTAGCTTCTCAGCCGGCTGATCTTTCTGAAGATAACTACCTAAACATGTAAGTACCTACAATGATTGTCACATAAAATAGTAGAAGCTTTCTAAGACACAATTATTTTGTAAAGTGTTCGTATGTACAGTCGCGGAAAGCACAATTTAGGACATACGTCATACGAGTTTACAACTATCTAATGTGATACATAGTTTGAAAAGGTAACATGTATTTGCAAATCTTTAAATGAGTGTATTTGTAAACTGACGAACATTTTCATTCCGCGACTGTACATACCTATCCCCGTGCCAATAATAACTGTATTATCTTTGGCGGTACCCACATAATGCAAACGTCAAATTACTTGTCAAATTGACAAAATGTCAAAACTGACATGTCCTGAATCACGCGAACAATATTCTCACAGCTGCTAGCCATAAACATGTTCCCAACGTTAACCATGGGCTGGCGCCAAGCACGATCACTTCTCCTGGATGTAGAATTCTCCTTTAAATATATAATTTATTTATTTTTAGGGTTCCGTGTCTAAATGACGCCAGCCCTATTACTAAGAATTCCCTGTCTGTTTATCCATTCTTCCGTCACTTCAAAACATTGTGAAGTTGGTGCGTGGTGCCGAATAAAACATAAAAACTACTATTTCATTAAATGTTTAATTTCTTTTTGTTATTCTAGGTAGGTATATTATTTTATACTTTTTAGTTGCCTTGTATTTATTTTTGAAGTCAGTGTTTTTTTTTTGTAAAAATGTTTTTTAATGAAATATCTGTGACCAGCAGCTAAAAATAAAATACAGTTAAAAAACTAAACTTTTTTAACGTGACAATCGCAATGAAAATATGTACACTTAACATTTTCACAAAATTTCTATAGTATTTAACCACTAACTTTCGCTCGCGGCTTCGCCTGCGTTCATGAATTTACCTCATTAGAGGTTGATTTTCACTTTCGATAAAAACGCTCAAACACGCGTTTATGTATTTACAGCCAAACACATTTTTTAAACTGACGGAGTTTTATACAATCTTGCAACCCCTATTTTACCCCCTTAGGGGCTGAATTTCCAAAAATTCTTTCTTAGTAGATTCCTGCAACATAAAAGGCATCAAGTATCAAAATTTTAGCTTTGATCCAAGCGGTTTAGGCTCTGCCTTGATGAAGTAGTCAGTAAGTCAGTCAGGACAAGTGATTACCTATATATGTACAAGATAGATAGCCGCTACAACAACAAAATAATAAAAAGTTCAAAGTTAATTGTCAGCGATGTATTTTTTCAGTGTTATTATGGTTAGTTGAACATAGCCTAGCATGGTGGAACGGAATCCTTCACGTGCGAGTTTGACTTGATTAATAGACTTCAAAAAAGTAGGTATGTTATGTATTTGATACGTGGATATGTAATATTATTGGAATTGCGGGATGTTCACATATACTTAGTGATCTATTGGGGCTTTTAAACAAATTTATCAAAATAAAGATATATATGTTTATTCAACCAATCCTCCGACACTAGAGTTCGCATTGTGACTATTATTTTATTAGTTGATATTTACTCAAACTCACACGCTGTGTTCCCACAGCAAGTTTTATCAAAATCGGTTAATCAGTTTGGGAGATATAAACTAAAATGTGTAAATTATCACGGCCTGGCTTCCATTGTTACGCAAACATCACAAATCCTTAGTCGAATAGTTGACACATAATTTTTTTTTTTGTTTATACATAAAAAATAAAAATGATGAAAATAATATATAAAAAAAAAATAACCCAACTTCAAACATTAACTGAATATAATGAAATAAAACTTTTATATAAACAAAAATAAACCAACCTATAATTAAAGCAATGAGAATCCGTAACGACAATCACAAGAAGTTCAACCATGTTTGTTAGAATTTTAGTACCTACGAGTACCTACAAATCTAACGACTACTGGCACCAACCTCAAAAAAAGTTATGTTTAATATTGTTTAGGTATATGTATAAAGTTTTATTTCAATATTTTCAGTTAACTTTTGAAGTCGGTTTAATTTTTTTAAATTACTTTTTTATGGTTCCGTAGCCAAAATGGCAAAAACGGAACCCTCGTCATGTCCGTCTGTCTGTCCGTATGTCACAGGCATTTTAATGAAAACTACTCTATAAATATTGATGAAATATACCGGAATGTGTTTTGTAGTAGCCGCACCTTAGTATGATAGCTAAATTATAAAAATAAATATTAAAAATACATGCAACAGAAGCTGAAAAAACTTTTTTCAGCAACATCCAAGTGTGGCACATCATTCGACAGGTCTTTCAAAAACATTTTAAGGTTTATAAAAAACTTTTTTGATTTAGTTTTATTTTTGGAAATAATCGCTCCGAAAGTAGTCTTATTTTTTGAACCATGTCACTTAAAATTATGAAAAAATCACAAAGGTACCGCTTGATAAATACTATAAACTAAAATTGTTTCGGACATGATCGAATATACCGTCATTGAGTTATTGCCGAAAAACAACAACAAAAGGTCGTAAGTAACATGAACATACGCTCTTCTGCTGCTGCAATTTTTCAAGGCTGCGGAACCCTAAGCATGGTCCGACATACTCTTGCCAGGTTTTTGTTTAACTTATCTATAACTAGGTAGGAAATTGTACCTGTCACAAACATATCGAAACCATTGAAATTACAGGCAATTACACAAAAAGGTTAAGCCAATTAGTTTCGATACCTTTATTAAATGGTCGTAAGGAGCTTACCACAGAACATTGATCATACGTTCTGAGCTGCTTACCCTTTCATCCCATTGAATCCACAGGTTTGTAAACTATTATTTACACAATGTGTGGTTTGTTTGAGCGACATGACTCATGCCAACCTAACAGTGGCGAGAATCAAATCTTGACTTTTAATAATTAATTTCGAAGTTTTTAGACAGAGTAAATGAATCCATTATTTGGATAGAACTTTTTTTTTTTTTAAAGACAACTCCCGCATTAGGGTACAAGCCCTGTGTCGCGGGGGACTTTACAAACATACAAATCACGGACACAAAGTACACCCAGACTCGGAACAACAATTTGTGGATCACACAAAGTGGTGTCTCGTGTGGGAATCGAACCCACGACCTCTTGCGTAGCAGTCGGACACACTCCCACTGCGCCACAGAGGCAGTCTAAAACCAGAATCAGAACTATGGAATACCACAGTAACACAACAGGAGAGACCTGCAACCAAAAAAATTAGTGATTGGTACTCTCATTAAGTCCAGTGGTTGCTGTGGTAGGCACCTCCGTATCCTTGACACGCAATACACGAGGCATCCTTGGTGAGAGTAGGTAGGTTTTGTGTTCGGTCTATCAATCTATTTCGATTGTTGTATTAAGGGCATTTCTTTACTACTTCAATAGTGTTGATTCACAGATCGAGGGTGGGTGGTGAATCTCCTCCTTTATAGTCTACATAAAAGCTGGATTTCCGAAATGTGACGCCTGATTCAATCAGTTAGTACCTAGGTACTTAAAATTCAAACTAATAATTTAAATGTGAAAGTAACTCTGTCTGTCTGTCACTGTCAGTTACATTTTCACGCCTAAACCGCTGAACCTGATTTAGATTATATTTGGTATGGAGTCCCGGTTAATGACTTCGGCATTTAATTTGTATCGCGATAACCGACAACCACGCCGGCGGAGCTGTGGTCGAAAGCTAGTACTATTTACGATATAACTAGTTCTAAATACGTTAGTAAGTAATGGATTTTAAATTGTCAAGCGGGTAAGTAATCCATCATTTTGCTATTACTTAAACAAGCCATAAGCGGTTTGCCCCTGAGAAAGGATAATGAGAATTTTTAGAAATATGAAACTAAAGCCCTCCCTTAAAAAATACAGTAATTACCGTAACGAAATACGTCGTACCGGGTTAAACTAAATATTAACCCAAATGCTATTAGGAATAATGAGTCTAATAAGAGCAGAACTCCATCAAAATTACCTTATTAATTATTTACAGTTATAAACTTAAACTGAAATCGCTTTGCTTTAATTTGAACAATGGATTTTCATTAAGTTTGACAGTTCAGTTTTTATTCATTAAACTCTGACTTCCAAAACAATACGAAATACAGGTAGACTGTATTTTACTTCCGTAGTAGCTATTATCCCACTACGGAAAAAACCTACTATGATAACTTGGAGATATGGCGACGTTGGGGCCAACGTTTGAAGCCGGTGTTAGCCCGAAGGTTCACCTGTCGCCTAAGAGTTCTTGTTTTCTGAAATACCTACCTATTTTCTTATTCCTTACGTACATCATAAAAAGAACCTCTTTACAAAATTACAGCTCTCTATTGCGTTGATTAGTAAATATGTCAGAACTTTTAGTTTGATATAAGAAGGAAGTCAAATCTAATGAGAGGAAACGGCGGTAGTCGGGGTAATGGTTAAGGCATCGCAATTGTGAGGTCGCAGGTTAGAATCCTACCCATTATACTACCGACGTGAACCCACTCCTAACACAAGCTATTGAGCTTAGCTGGAGAGATTAACAAGACTGCTAGTAATGTGGGACACACACTGTTAGAAAGGCCACATTGTTAGAAAAAAAAAATACGTCGTTGCGCGTGCAAAACCGCGAAAATGATTTTTTTTTAATGAGATTTGCAGTTTTACGCTCGCTACGACGTAATTCTGATGTCAGTCTATTCGATTAGCGTTAATGCCACTTGTCTATAGGCTCAGTGACCCAAGCGCTAAGCTGTATCAGCATCACAGAATATTGTTTAATCTACTCAAAATGAGGCAACAATAACATAAACAACTTTCCAAGTACATTTAAACCGCCAATTAGTAATACACAAATCCCTTATTTTGCATTATTTAGATTTGTGAGCTCGGATCAAGGATTTGAAATTATTATGATCTAATCAATGAAGTTTATTCTTAAGTCGGATACCTACTTGCCTTCTTTAGGAGGCGTGCGTTCATTACAGCGGCGAGGTACGTGTTTTGCATGTAGCTCCTATTTCACTTCCTAAGTGAATAAAGAATGTTGAATTTGTATATTTTCTCCAGTTTCCGAGAATCCCCGGAAAATGTTGTCAAGAATTCTTAAGTCTAAAGAATAGTCGAGAAATCTGAAACTCTACAAGAAGCATTTGTTTTATACAACAAAACGAAAAGACTTAGCAGGTCGCACACCTGATAGTAAGCGTCACACTACCCCATAAGAGTATAAGAGTACGGTGAACAATAATTTGTAACCTTATAATTTGAATAACCCTTAATTAACTCTCCAAAATCTATTCCTAACTCGTCGGAAAAAATTACAACTCGTTTCTCTGTAACAGGATTAGCTAAAGGTTGTTGAGTATTTAACAATCCACAGTCACAATCAGACTCACTGTTAGTACTGTTCTGCAAACATGATGTATATGTGAGTGTTTAAACATTATTTCTGTGTGTAACAGACTGTGGTAGCGACCAGTTCTAGCAAAGGTTGTTTATGAAAAGAAAAGTTAATTGATCCACTTACTCTCGTGCTACTTGGACTACTTTCTCATACTTGAGAATGTACTTTTGAGTTTCTGAATCGTGTATAAGTATGAGTGATGACAGACGGGAGTGTAAGTTAGTGATTTGAGCATTGAACTCCTGAGTATGTTGTTCATATATCAATCTGCTGGCAACTATTTGTTCATGACAGGAATCCAACTGAGACCGTAGTTTTTCTTGTTTATTTAATGACTCGGATTGGCTCTTAAACAATGTTAAAAGTTTTCCAAACCGTCTACGTTTAACTTCAAAATTCTATTAGTTTATTTAATTTTGAATATTTCCTACGTTTTTTATGGCTAAGTAACTTAAACTTATTTACACATTTAACACCTAAGTTTTCACTAAAGAGATTGTGAGTTGCTTGACTGTTTGTCGCCTGTATTGTTTCTTCTAAAGAGTTAATAGTCATATGAGCTTCTTGAAGTTGGTGTTCCAATTCTCCATTATGGCTCAGAGAGCTCGTATAGATGTCACTGCAGTTACAAAAACTTTTCACTTCCGCTGCGAGACGATCACGCTGATGTTTGATATCCAAGTTTTTGATGTGCAGGTCAATCAATTGTTTTTTTCAGGTCACCTACTTTCTCATTGATCCTCACAATTTCCTCTTCACATTCAAAGCGCTCTGTCAATAGCTGCATGTTGTCTTCTTTGCATTTTTTCAACTTTAGCAACGCTAGCTTCAGCTTGATTTCTATATCCCTAGCTGTTGCCTTACGGGTCATGATGTGAGTACTCATTGTCACAGCTGTAGATTTGTCCACTAAACTCCTGTAACACAATAAACAAAGCTAGTACAAGAAAGAAAAAAGTTTAAACAATAAAAATTAGGGGGTAGGTAGAATTTACATAAGATTACAGAATAAATGCAAAGGAAACTTGAAATATAAATTAATTCAACTATAGAATATAAGCAAGATATTAAAATAATATAATAAAGACTAAAGGCAACACAATAGTGGATTCACAATTATTCTAGTGGAGTTTTAAATTTTTGAGTATGAGGTAGGCATATGTTTCAAAACTCAGTTATCTATTGAAGACTAACATACAAAGTTTTACATCTCCAACCAGACTATAGTTCCAGTGCCAACCAAATCTTAGTTTAGAAAAATCTGAATGCCACTACACTGTGCAGTAATACGTACACTTGCTACAGTGACCTTTCATCGAAACACAGTGATCCGTTAACATTACTATTTCTCGAAAGAATAACTGACACTGTTGTAGTCCCAACCAAGACGGCTTATGGCTTAGATCTACCACTCGTACCGTCGCCCTGTAAGTCAACTGAAACATTCGGATCGACTAACACGATTGAAACCCACTAGACCCTACTTAAAAACAGGTATTTTTTACAGCTAAGCTTCCTAACCCTATTTTTTGTAAAAATATTATTTCATTCTATAAATGAAAATAAATTTCCACCCCACCACTTCCGACCCAACATTTTATTACATTAAACTTACCATTTAAATTATACAAAAATTGTTGCGATATCGAAACTATAATCTTCTAGCGATTAGACTCTACTTAAAGCCAATGGTCAACAGTACAACACTGCATTTTGTATACATACTATAAAAGCAAATCGTCAGGAAAATCACGCAATACCAACAAGTGGTCGAAATATGGTTTACAATATTATAACGGCTTTTACGTGCGAATATAGTAAGTTAATTAAACGCTTGTAATAAAAAATAGCTCCAAAAGACAGGACAGAATAAAGAACGTAGATCTTCGCTCTAAAACAAAACTAATAGACATCTTAACAAAAATGGAGGTGGACAGGTCATATGATGTGAGACACGAAGGGAAAGTGGAGTAAGGTTATGACAGAATGGTATCTCAGAGATGGGAGGAGGAAATCACGCTGACAGCAGATCCTAACTGAATGAGAGTTGCCCGTGTTAGGTAACGGTGGAAGTTGTTAGAAGAGGCCTATGCCAAGAGGCACACCGATATCAGAGACATCTTGTAGTTTTTAATTACCACACTATTATTGTAACTGTATAATTTCGGAATAAAGGGCTTTGTTATTATTAAGAAATATCTAGATAGGTATAATTAGAAGCAATGCTTTTGTCCCTTTTGTGCCAGTTGTTGCAACTGTCCCTTTGTTGTAAAATATATTATATGAAACACTTCTATTGCCATATGTAACTGCTATAGTACCTATAAACAGCATTAGAATTAAACTTGTACTCAAAACTAAGCTTTTGCATAAAACCGATCCTTCTAGATGCTATAATATGAATCTAACCTATTTTAAAAGGCTAAATTCAAAGGTTATATATTAGAAATTATGAAACCTCATTCAATATAGGATTTCCTAAGAGACTAATGTAGGTCGTACACAAATCAGATCTGTTTGAAACAGATAATCTCGATCAGGATTAATACAGTGTCGAGTAGATGAGCAACTTCTATTGATGGTGTGATCATTATCCGCTGGCTCTTTGAAAGTTAAATGCCACCAATAATAATGTTAATTTCATTTAATAATATATATCTACTTCTATCATTTAGTTAAACGAGTACATAAGTACAGGGTGAGTTGTAATATACTAATAATCTCCCGCTAGTGGCTTCTTTACATTACAATAAATACCTTTTTTTGAGAGAAGAAATTAATAACCCTTAAACCACCTACGACACGTGTAAATTTATCCCTGTGCGACCCGAAAGGGGCGCGGAGGTATTCTAATCAACAATGTAAAAAATAGGAAAAAAATATTATCCTTTAAACGGTTTTTTATTGAACATCTCTTATAATCACGTCAAAATATATATATTTTCATGTTTTTTTATCAACATTGTTTGTCTAAGGGCTCTTTTTAATCAAAACAATATTTTCCGCCTTCACATGCTTTCCCATATGACTTCGGCCAAGAAAAAAAATTAGGTTATTTTTTTTTGACATGAAATGGAAAATGATACCTAACAACACATAAACGGACATGAATTAAATATACATGTTGTATGTATAAAAAAGTAAAAAATATCGAAATAAAATGTTTAGGCACACGAGACGTCGGATGTTGTAGGCTGTAGTCAGTCTCGTATCGCATGTATTCGAGAAAACTGATAGTGAGGTAATAATAATATTATAATAATATCTAGGGACAACTCACAAAACGTCAGCTGATTCCAAACTAAGTAGTTCTTGGTGTTAGTGGTTGCTGACCACTAATAAGCAAGAGGTCATGAGTTTGATCCCCACCCGGGATAAAACTTTGTGACGAGCACGACGGTTTATTCTGTGTCTGGGTGTAATTTATTTGTAATATTTGTATTTAGAAATAATAAGTATGTTTACCAGTTGTCTTGTATCCATAGTAAAGGCTTTGCCTAGTTTGGGATTAGAGGGCGCTGTGTGAGTTGTCCTAAGATATTATTATAGACTAGCTTATGCCCGCGGCTCCGCCCGTGTGGCTATTGCTCAGGTCCTTAGGAAAGTAGCGTGATGATATATAGCATAAAACTTAATTCGGACATAGGAGATTATGCTCCCAAAAGTTTGAATAGAATCTGTTAATCTGTTGAAAACAAACAAACAGACACGAAAAAAACGTATCAAGGTTTTGTATTCAGAATTCAGAATTAATTAGTCAATCTAGGTTAGTATTTTTTAAATATCTTAAATGCTACATACAGACACAGCTGCTCTAACTTTATAATAGTTTAAGACATATGTACTTTGTGTAGAAGACATTAAATTACATTTAATATTAAGCCAAGTTTAAGCTTCAATAAAATCAAACACCTAGTTACTACATAATGTTAGCCCAGTCATTGGAAAAGGTGTCTCTGAATATCACAACTTATAAATCCACCGTATAAAATATCGTACATGATTAAATTCTCTGAATTGAGTTCATACAAATGAAAAGGCGACTTATTCGAGCTTGTCATACTCGGGGATTAGGTTTACAACATATCGTACGTCTTGGTCGTATTAATTCGAGAGACTTGATTCCTACTCAGATATGAATGCGTGCATTCAACAGCGTTCGCATTATTGCTCGGGTTCTAGTTTCTAAAGTAAAATGTATAATATTTCAACTAATAACTAATTGAAGAACTATTTTTTTCATAGAGGTGTCTTAAGGACACCCGATTGGAACGTAATTCTTTTGCTATACCTTTTTTGTGTTTGTAGTCAGTAAATAATGATTAGAGAAAAAAAAACTAGAAGAACTTAACTTTTTAAAATTGTCTTTCAAATTAATATTTTTTTCACTTAAATTACACACAGTCTGTTTGACATAGTTAAAATAAAGATTAATACCTAAATCAAAAATACTTATAAGTCTATGCTTACAACCTATCAGTGGCGGAGGGGCCTTAGAACACTGTTACTTTCGGTTTCCCTTTTAGTTCATTTACTTTGTATTATAGGTACAAAGAACCATGTTCAGCAAGATATATTTTCATATCAGGTTATCTCAGAATTGTTTCAACCCTTCGCCTCTGCAACCTAAACAGGGTGTCAGTGGCGGGGAGTCCTTAGAACACTATTCATTTCGGCTTCCCTTTAAATTCTAGTTACTCACTTAATATACGTATGAAGAACCGTGTCCACCTATTATCTAGTTCCCTTATGAAAGTTATAACACTTCGCCGCTGCAGGGTGTAATCGTTAGGATATCAAAAAACTTTAATCTGATAATAATAGTACGTCACCTAATGACTAAAACGACATTAATATTTATTTTTAACTAGCTGTGCCCCGCGGTGTTACCCGCGGTTTATTAGCCTATGTGTTAATCCAGGGGGTCAGCTAACTCCATACCAAATTTTAGTCACAGTCTACAGTCAGCCGCGTTCAAATGCGGACGTGCCTTTATGTGTGACTAACCATTACACGCAGTGCGCGACGCGAGCCGTCGCTAGTTTGCAACCATGAGCAACGAGCTCGTGGTAAACGAGCTGCTGGCGTTTCTGCAGCAGAAACTGGACGTGATGGACGAGGTGTCCGCTGTCCAGATCTGCGTCACGAACTTCAGTGAGGTCGACATAGCTGCAGCCAAGCGGCTACTGTACGGCGTTCTGAATAAGACCGCCCAGATGGTGTCTCATCGTCGCGATGGGACTAAGAAAAGTTTAGCGGAAGTCATTACGCTGCTGAAGGAGACCGATCCTGACGACGTGCCTACGTTTGTGGCGAAGGACCTGAACAAGCTCCCTCCCGTCACCTTCGATCACGTCGACGTCACCAGCCTGCTGAAAGACATAGTCTTTCTGAAGGCGAGCCTCGCGGATGTGCAGCGGAAGTATGATGCTTCCGAAGCCAACGTAGAAGATCTGCGCCAACAAGTCATCGAGTTGCGCAACGTTATTACGGGATCTGGGTCACCGTCGCATGTAAACACGCGCCGCGGTGCATGCCTAATTTAAGTTACGCGTCAGCTGTGACGACATCGCCGCCGGCGTCGAATGCTGACCGAGCGGAATGCGCTGCAAGTGCGCATAGTGACCCCGCCCGCACGCCCCGCAAGCCTGCGCCCGTGCCTGCGGTTGCTACCTGCAGCGCTGCCAAGGTCAGCCGCCCCGTTGTACAACAGAAACGGGGGATAAAGACGAAGACCAGCGAGAGCGTGCCCAAAGCCCCTTCCAAAGGGCAAATGGATGTAGAGGGCTTTTTAAAGGTTGAAAGGAAGCAGAAGAGGCCCTCCAGACGAAACCAATGTGGTACCGGCGTGACGGGACCTAAAATGCTGCTGCGTCCGGCAATAGCAACGACGCAGTTATATGTGTCTCGTCTGCATCACACCACAAAGGCAGAGGAACTTGCGGAATACCTCCGGATCAAGGCGAAGTGGACCTTGAGGGTGGAGAAGTTGGAGTCGCGCCATGACGTCAACTTCAAATCATTCATGGTGCGAGTTCCCAGTGAACATCTGTCCATCTTTATGAAGGAGGACTTCTGGCCGAAAGGTGTCGCGTACCGACGTTTTCGTGGAAGGTTACGTGACACCACGCAGCGAAACACGACGCCGCTGTCTCAATCCCAGTGTCGTGTATAATTTTAATTATGTATTAGTTTATTGTTATTATGTTACGTATTTGTGTAATTGTAGTTTAAATTATGTATTAGTTTATTAATTTTATTTTTATGTACCTATGTATTTGTATGATATGGGCCTTAGTAGCCTGAAATAAATGGTTATTATTATTATTATTATTATTATTATTAAAATCGCTCCAGCCGTTTAGACGTGAAGAAGTAACAAACACACACACTCACATACTCACAAACTTTCGCCTTTATAATATTAGTGTGATTAATACTAGAAATATCCCAAAATTTTACTTCAAACGCTATTTATAGAAAATAGATTTGAGCGCGAACGGGTGCTCAAAATGTTTCAGTACCTGATGAAGTTTAGCAAAATACGCCATCAATTTTCACTAAGAGACAACTAGGTCAGCATCGAGTTACTGTGTTACAGTCAGCCAAAGCATTCAGAGTCTCCAAGAGCTCTATAAATGTGAATATAACTATGAATATCAAATCTTCTGCAGCTCCCGTCATAGTCATTTAAGTGATGACTTCCATAGGCTGTTTATTATGCATCGTAAGTCTAAACTTGTTGCAAGGTGCTTAAGGCTTGATCTCAAGCTATCAATCATGAATTCAACGGTTAGATTGGATTTGGCCCCGCATAAATCCAGTCCACAAATTGCTTTCAACTTCACTAAACTTTGTTCAACAATGCGTGTAGAGCCTCAACTTTGAATCGAAATGTCGATTGCAAACACGAAAATTAGCGGCCAATATGCGCAGAGAGTCCTTCAGTCATTTTTACTGATGGACGAATGAAATATCTTTGCAAAAGTTTTTTAATTTGTCTATACAAATAGTTGTCCATAAAATAAAATAATTTGCCCATTTTTAGTATTCCGTAGCCAAAATGGCAAAGACGGAACCTTTATACTTAGTTTCGTCATGTCCATCTGTCTGTCTGTCGTACGTTCGTATGTCACAAGCATTTTACTCAAAGACTACACCATGAATATTGATTAAATTTGGTAAGAAGGTGTCTTAAAGAAGGTAGTTCTTATTATCTTAGTTTGTTAGCTAAATAATAAAAATAAATATTCTGGGGGACCTAAGAATTTTTTGACACTACATACTTATAACAAAAGCTGATTTTTTTTAAGCAATTTGTGGTACACCATTCGACAGGTCTTTTAAAAACATTTTAAGTTTTTTAGTAAACTTTTTTGATTAAGTGAATATTTGTGAAAATAAACGCTCCGAAACTTTGTTGAGTTGTGTGAAAATATGAATTCTTTCCTCTATAAATTATTTTTTCCTCTATAAAGAATTCTAGAAATAGAAAATTTAAATACCTATTCTGAAGGCACTTAGATAGAATATATGCAAACAGACAGCATTACATACAAAATAATATAATATACAAAACAATTCGACATTACCGCCGAAACTTGGTGTCAATTTATTGATTGACTGTGGAAAAGGTTAGGCAACAAACGAGTGCGGTACCGAATGACGGTGTACGTGGCTACCTTCGAGATGCGGACGAATCTATGAACTGCAATAACTGTTTAAACTAACATATATTAGGCTCTTTTTTAAAATATTGTATTTTTTAAACTAGTCAATGTTTTGAAACATTGTCAATATAATATTTTTTTTAAACTTTATTATAAAAAAATGCCTTTAAAAACTACAAAAAACGAACGAGTAAAAATACGGAATTTTAATGAATCTATTGAATATTTTATGTACCTATTTTATATTAATACCCATAGTTCATAATTTAATATGGATAATTATGTAAAAATATGGTTTTATATGAAACTTTAGTTTCAAAGCTACGATCTTATTTAATTCTGTTTAAATGTTTAGGAAAAAGTAAATTGAAAACCTTTATGACATTCCATTTGAATATTTTATTAGCTCGAGGGGCCTATAACAACAGTAGAAGCTGAAACAATAATTTTTAGGTTTTGTCTCGCTGTGTATACGCGCATCACGAAATTACTACACCAAATTGGATGGGACTTTGTACAAAAGTATTGTTAAAGGTTTAACTTAAAATCTGGTAGATACCTACATGTGTCATATCGATACTTTATACTTATCGATTGACTGCTTATGTGGCGCGGTGGGAGTGTATCCGAATGCTACGCTAGAGGTCGTGGGTTCGATCCCCACCCAGGATAAAACTTTGTGTGATGAGCACGATGGTTTATTTTGTGTGTGGGTGTTATTTATCTATAACTAGCTGTCCCGCGCAACTTCGTATGCGTTTTTAATCCCCGTTTTTGAAACATTTCTCGTCGCTTCTCTGCTCCTATTAGTCGTAGCGTGATGTTGTATAGCCTATAGCCTTCCTCGATAAATGGGCTATCCAACAAAAAAAGAATTTTTCAAATCGGACCAGTAGTTCCTGAGATTAGCGCGTTTAAACAAACAAACAAACTCTTTCGCTTTATAATATTAGTATACGAGTAGATATGTATGTATTTATTAATATATAAATATGTTTATCAGTTGTCTGGTTTCCATAGTACAAGCTCTGCTTAGTTTGGGATCAGATAGCGTTGTGTGAGTTGTCCCAAGATATTATTATTATACGCCCTAGATGTCCAGTAAAAGTTTTTTTTAACTGGGTTGGGAGTGATAAGTAGATTTGGTAAATACTACATACTACCTGAGCTACACTACGACATATTTATATAGCACCTATTATTAGCTATAGGTGTACCAGAATCTGATCAAAAATGCGGTAACTATAATTTGGAGATGGTAACACTAGGTTAAGGTAACTAGGTCCTAGGCCTACTAGGACGAAAAGTATTGATCGTTAGGTACATGCTGTCATTGAATTAGTACAATTTTATATTAACGGTTCATTAATCATCAATATCTGCTCGCGTTAATGTCAGTTTTCACATTAAATAAAAAAATCGAACACAACAAATTTCCACTTCTAGCAGTTAAAAATCAGCTGGACTTACTGCCGCATTTTTAGGGTTCCGTAGTCAAAGTGGCAAAAACGGAACCCTTTTAGTTTCGCCATGTCCGTCTGTCTGTCTGTTCACCTGTCCATCTGTATGTCGCATTTTACTCAAATACTATTGTTTATTTATTAAATGAATATTGATTAAATTTGGTACATAGATGTGTAGAAGCCGCTACTTAGTTTGATAGTTAAATAATAATAATAAATATTTTTAGGGGAGGCAAGAAGCTGATTTTATTAACAGTTAACATCAACGTGTGGCACATCATTCGACAGGTCTTTTAAAAATATTTTAAGGTTTTTAATAAACTTTCTGTCTTAGCAGGAACGCGTAGATAGACACAATACTCTATGACTGAAACAAAATGTTTCGCTATAAAAAAATAATAACTTCTTACGAAGAGTTTACTTTTATTTCTTTTTGAACAAAAGTGATTTTCTTAAAAAACTCACTCGGCAGAAATCTCAACGCTGTCATTTTTCTTTTCAAATGTTTACTTGAACTCGTTGTTAATTTCTCTACGTTACTCTCAAAAAACATTTTCATGTAATATTCTCTTAGGGTAATAGCTTTCTAAATATTGTACGGCGTTCCTTTGTAAACGGCGTCATTATAAAGCTGCTGTCAAGCGAAACACGTGCTCACTAGTTCTTAGAATTGTTAATAACACACATAATCTTCAACAACGGAATAATACCAAAAATCTTTTTAACAGCAGAAAACTCTTAAACAAAGTTTACTATCGAGATCATATCTACTGATAAGTGCTCTCTAAAACTCTTCTGCCTTAATTTTTTTTTTTTTTTCAGTGACACGTTTTGCCAATAAACACTTGAACAATGAGGTTGTTATAGTCCTTGAGCACGGAATAATGATAGTTGTGCTATGGGGAACCAGAATTCCCAACGGCAGAACTAATTTACCATATAGTTGTACCGTGGATCTTGGCTGTGCCATTTGTACGTTAGTTGTGCTGACGGGAATCAAAAGTGCCCCCGACACAACTAGTTGAGCATCGTAGTTGTGTCATGGAGTTTTTAATCTCAATGATTGACTTTATGTAGACCATTATTAACTCATTTTCATAATTTAAACAATAATGTAGGTACTATATATATAGACCTTATGAGAGCTGGAGTCCGTGATAGGTTCAAGACCTGTGTGACAGATCTCCAGGCTCTCTCCTTATTCATACAACTTTAAATTTATTGTGTACATGTAGGTATAAAGGTAAAAAACAAAAAGATTGAAATAATTATGTATTCGAGATGCATGCATGGGTGTTGAGTATGTATGGACTGGGTGATAGAGGAAGTGTGTTAATGCACGAGCGCTAGTGTGAGGTGTGTGTGTGTGTGTGTGTGTGTGTGTGTGTGTGTGTGTGTGTGTGTGTGTGTGTGAGTGTGTGTGTGAGAGAGTGTGTGCGTGACTGTGTGAGTGTGGGTGTGTGAATGTCTCAGCTTATATCATAATAATTCTTTGTTTCGTAATTCTATCTTAAATGGAAAAAAAAAATTGGTTATGAATATGCAAACTCACCACGTACAGAAGGCAGGACAGTTCAGAACCGACTGAGCTGATTGAACCTGCTGAACGAAAATCTTCTAAATAAATCAATATTTGAAGTGGTGTTAGGAACCCATTCCTAACACCACTTCAAATATTGATGGCCTAGTGTTAAATGTGACAGTAACACTTCTCGTTTGCACAACTAAATCGTACTGTACATTAAATAGGAATCTACTTCCTTACAAATATTTAAAAAGGTACGGGGATGACGAAGTTGCTTAGGGATCCATATATGTAGAAGTAGTTTACGGACTAGATAATTTTAAATACTCACCGTAAAGGTTCATTTCCGTGCATCGCGGCCAATCGCGAGCCGCGCGCCGCTTACGGCCAGCGGCTGACGCGCGCAGCTTACGGCCAGCAGCTGACGCGCGCGGCCGAGTCGGAGTGCGCACGCAGCCTACGTCAGTCGTCAGGCGCACGCGTCTGTCGTAGTCCTCAGAAACGGCGCCATACTCTGACTATTGCCGCATCGGGTGCGCGTCAACCGACCGCGGCTCGCGATCGGCCGCGATGCACGGAAATGAACCTTAAGGTATAGTTTCTGCAGTAACAAATAATATTAGTAGATAAGTATTTTGTACGCATCTAAACTGTTTTAGTGTGAAACAGACAAAGCCATAAGCCATAATTAATCTTTCATGCTTCAGATACCAACTCCTTAATAGGCTATTGAATTCAGTCGACAGTCTATTCAATTGATTAATATTATGCAGCGTCATTGAGGTGATTGGCAGAAACTATATACTAGGTAGCTACTACGTAACGTTCCTAGATGCATTGTTACCGCGACGTGGTGAATTAGGCGAACAATAAACCTATAGAATCTGTAATTAACTACCTGATACACTGCTTGAAAGCAAACGACCATAGCGTAAACCTTGAGACACCAACGATATCACTAGAATAGACGGCCACATTTAAATTTGGATTATTAATAATATTTCGGGACAACTCACCCAACGTCATCTTATCCCAAAATAAGCAGACTTGTATGTTGCTTGTGTGTGTACCTAAACATTAAATATTAGAAACTGTAACGGGCAATTTTTGGAGTGTAAATGTGATTGATACCAATGGCTAACGCATGGGTCTCGCAATCATGAGGTCGTGGGTTCGAATCCTACCCGTTATACAACCGACGTGAACCCATTCCTAACACAAGCCCTTGAGCTTAGCTGGAGGGGTTAACAAGATTCCTAGTAATGTGGGACTCAATCCCACATTCCCACTTTTAAAAAAAACATTAAAACAGAATATCTCCTGCAGCTATTAAATACTACCTATATTATTTGTGACGTGATAACGTTTTATAAATCGATGACGGGTTTACACGAAAAAGGGTCACGTAGCAACGGTAACGTTATGGTTGCTAATCAGTCACGTTATTGATTGGTTGCTAAGCAACAGCAAATGGCGATTACAGCAACATGAGATAAGATTGGAACTAACGTTATTGACTGGTTGCTAAGCAACGCGAATGGCGATATGTCATCAATGTTTCCATATGACGGTATTACGTAAAATTATCGTCCGTAAACTGACGGACTAAAAGGAGAAGCTGACAGACTGACTAACATATCTACGCAGGGCTTAAGGTTCATTTCCGAGCGTCGCGGCCGATCGCGAGCCGCTCGCGGCTTACGACAAGCGGCTGACGCTCGCGGCCGATGCGACAATATTCACAGTGCGCGCGCAGGCCTACGACAGTCGTCGGCCGCGCGCGTCTGTCACTTACCTCAGCCGCTTGTCGTAAGCCGCGAGCGGCTCGCGATCGATCGCGATGCACGGAAATGAACCTTTAAACTATAAGGGTTAGAAACTTATAATTTTGAACAAGGGTTCCTTTTATAACGTAGGGGTGCACTAAATAAGGAATTTTGAAAATTCACCCCGTAAGTGGGTAAAACGAGGGTGCAAAGTTTTAGTTTTATTTTTGCCGTTAAAAAATTTGGTTACAATCTGGCATCTACGCGGGCGAAGCCGCTTGCATAAGGGACCCAAAACCATATTCTTATAGTTTTTCACACATTTGCACATTGAAATCTTGACTACATCAATTACTGTCGTCATAATGTCGTCATTTATCGATATTCTCTGATCTATGGTACGATCCATGTTCCCATGAATTCCTCATAAAGAACAAGGAAAAATGACTAAAGAATCGATGACATGTTTTACAAAGAGAAAGATGCCTTTGCAAAGGGAATACAACATGATTAAGATTGACATGATTGAAAACCATAAAGCTAAGCGAAGGAAAGTAAATACGAAAGAATTCTAAACACAAGAGTGTAGAAAATTTCATACAGTATTCGTAACTCGTCTTAAACGTATTTTCTTAGAAAATATAAACACTTTAGGTATTCCAACGACCTCTTTATCTCGCACAAAAAGAGCATTGACATAGTTATATTTGTTATAAAAACTCATGAACATAAAACTCATTAAGTGTTTATACTATACTAGCTGTCCCGCGCAACTTCGTCTGCTTACATTTTCTCCGTTTTTGCAAATTTTTTTAATTGCTGTTCCTCTCCTATTGGTCGTAGCGCAATGTAACATAGCCTTCCTCGATAAATGGGCTGTCCAAAAGTAAAATATTTTTTCAATTCGGTCCAGTAGTTCATGAAATAATAATATTGATGAAATTTATAATAATAATAATATCTTGGGACAACTCACACAACGCCATCTGATCCCAAACTAAGCAGAGCTTGTACTATGGAAACCAGACAACTGATAAACATACTTATATATTTCTAAATACATACATATTATAGATAAATAACACCCAGACACAGAATAAACCATCGTGCTCATCACACAAAGTTTTATCCTGGGTGGGGATCGAACCCACGACCTCTTGCGTAGCAGTCGGATACATTCCCACCGCGCCACAGAGGCAGTCAATTTGGTAAAAAGGTGTCTTGTAGTAGCCGCTACTTAGTTTAATAGCTAAATAATAAAGATAAATATTTTTAGCTGAATTCTTTTCATCAACGTGTGGCACAAAATTCGACAGGCGCCTTTTAAAAACTTTTTAGGGTTTTTAATATAATTATATATTTTTTTGATTAGGTGAATATTTTTGGAAATAATCGCTCCTAAAGTTGCATAAATTGTGTCCCCCCCTTAACTTTGAACCGTGTGACCAAAAAATATGAAAAAAATCATAAAGGTAACGCTTAATAAGTACTTTTAACTAAAATTATTTCGGACCTGATCGGATATACCGTCATTGAGTTTTTGCTGAAAAACCGCGTTTCTTAACGAAAGTGCCATGAACATACGTTCTTCTGCTGATGCAATTTAGTAAATAATAAAAAACTAAATTTATTAAATTAAATTCAAGGCTGCGGAACCCTACACTGAGCATGGTTGCCCGGTTTTTAATTTTTTTTTTGGCATCGTCTTTAAAATGTTTATAATATTTTGTTGTTGTTGGTATACAAATTTTATATTATTTCTTGCTTATTAGTGACTTTTTTAAATAGTAAAATAAATCAAATCAGTTCAGCCGTCTTCGCGTTATCGGTGAACATAAAAAAAACATACACACAGACGAACATAGAAACTCCTCCTTTTTAAAATCGGTTAAAAGTTGGTATTTCTCCCTTGTCAGTGCTTACACAATAGAATTCGTTTTCTGTCTACTCAGTTAAATGAATTAGGGAAATTGTTAGTTATCTTTAAATTGCGTAGGATTATCATTATTGTGGCGTGCGAGCTCCAAAACAAAAAGCGTTTTATTTTGTTTTAATCAGTAGGTAGGTAGGTATAGAACATAATAATTGTTTACAAAAGAAAATAAAACGTCGCGAATGGAAACATCGTCGCTAGTCTAAAAGTACTTTACTATTTTTGAGGTATCTACCGATTGACGTAAATTCTATCCTCTTCATCCCTTGCTTGTTACCGTTTTTGCGTGTGTGAAATCCCAACGGATACCACCCCATCGAGGACGATGAGGTGGGACGTACCAGACTGACTAAAAGCACAGGTGTGCCTGCCCGACACCCTATTATGTTATTTTCACTGTTTATAGGGCTTGCCTACCGGTTTTGGTTCTGGGCTTCATTGCAATAAAAACAGTCTTTGATTACTAATAACATATTAATTATTATACCATTTATTTCAGGCATCTATAGCCCATTGAAATTCATACCTTACAGTCTAAAATAAATACTTTTTTTTCCAAGAAGACTCCCACAATAGGGTAGAAGCCTCTAGAACCTCTTGCGTAGCAGTCGGACAGACTTTCACCGCGCCACAGAGGTGGTCTACGACATTAATATAAAGTTTTAGTAAATAAATACTACTTAAAAACTATGGGTATGTTCTGATATACACTGCGAGCACTGTTCAAGTGCTTGAAGTTGCACTATGCAATTAATTCAATTGATAATTACCTATAATATTCAATTTTTAAATGTCCAATCCATTTTTTTTTATCTGTTTGATCCTAGACATTGTTCATATAAAATTTATGTATGTAGATGACAGTATACTACAGTACGATCAACGTATCCTGACCGGATTGAAGTTAGGTTTTTATCACTTTCGCGCATATCATAGAGATGCGACCCTAAAATTACTTACGAAAACGATTAATCGATTAAAAATACTAACAACATTTTAATTCAACAATATAAAAACACTATTTAAATAAGTTCATAAAAGTTTAAATTTAAAACAGTTACAGTAAATAATAAAGAAACTTTGAAAAACAATTTCTTTACCAAACTACTCACAAAAAAACATGAATTTGTAATACTAATTATGACAATGTAATGCGTAATCGCATCTCTAATCCTCTTGGTTTAGTTACCGCCCCCGCCCCCCGCTTCCTGTCGCCATTTACTTCCAAAAAATGCATCTTCGCAACCACTTGTCGCCTACTTCAGTCCGGCCTAGTTACGTTGATCGTAATGTAGACTGCGTTCCGTTTTATACAGTAACCAGTATAGCTAACTGTGAAGGATCGGCTTCTTTGTGTACTAAATTGACGTCACACCTTACAGTGCTCCAGTGCACATCGGAACATACCCTATTTATGCTTCACTTGCACTAAATCTATGTACATTCTTGTGGCACTTGTCCGCGAAAGCGACGGAAAAGCTAATATGCTAACTTCGTTAAATATTAAATTGACGTCACACCTTACAGTACTCCAGTGCACATCGGAACATACCCTATTTATGCTTCACTTGCACTAAACCTATGTACGTTCTTGTGGCACTTGTCCGCGAAAGCGACGGAAAAGCTAATATGCTAACTTCGTTGTATACTAAATTGACGTCACACCTTACAGTGCTCCAGTGCACATCGGAACATACCCTATTTATGCTTCACTTGCACTAAACCTTTGTGCGTTCTTGTGGCACTTGTCCGCGAAAGCGACGGAAAAGCTAATATGCTAACTTCGTTGTATACTTAATTGACCTCACACCTTACAGTGTTCTAGTGCATATTGGAACATACCCTATACATATATATATATATGCTTCACATGTACTAAGTCGTTGTGCGTTGCTGTGGCACTTGTACACGAAAGCGACGGAAAAGGTATTTGTACTAAGCCTTTGTGCGTTCTTGTGGCACTTGTCCGCGAAAGCGACGGAAAAGCTAATATGCTAACTTCGTTGTATACTAAATTGACGTCACACCTTGCAGTGTTCCAGTGTATGTCGGAACATACCCTTATGCTTCACTTGCACTAAGTCTTTGTACGTTGTTGTGTCACTTGTCCACGAAAGCGCCGGAAAAGCTAATAATCTAACTACATAATTTCAACAGAGGCTACACACACTAAATAATTTGTTAGTTGTAAATAATATAAATAAAAATGATTTCACGATTCTTAGAAAATACCTATGTGTTTTCTAAGAATCGTGAAATCATTTATATTATTTACAACTAACAAATTATTTACATATATTTACAAAAGAACAAAACCAAATAATTAAAAATGGCAAGACCCGTTTACGCGTCGTTTATCATCAGTTAAAAAAATACCTAAGTTTAATGAATCCAGTCTATATAAATAATTGAATAGAAAACCGGAGGGCGACTTGTATAAATATTTTATTAAAGTTCATTTTGGATAGAACTAGGCTCATGACTATGAATTTCTTAGGTGGGTAGAACTGAAGGATCCTAAGAATATAATCAAGTACTTATTATATGTATGATCGTAAGTTTAAAGCTGAATAACTTTTTTTAAGAATAAAAATAATGCGGCTAATGAAGTGGGTTTTCTGTTGTCTTTGTTTCATACTTACAACTTTATACCTTCTTTTTAAAATTTTCAATGGAATTTGTACGAAATTTTGTAACTTTGCATTTGATCAGCTGTTACTCGTTAACTTGTAAAGCCTTCTAAGCTCTTATAGTTTTCCTTTTAATTTCACTGTAAATACTACTACCGTGATTTTTTTACATAGGTACTCAACATCAACCAATTATTTGTCAGGGAGGGGAGACTTGACTCCAACAAAAATTTGCACTTTAAATCTTAATATTTCACAAACGAATCCCTAAATATAAAAATGATCTATCCAACATCTAACCCCACACGATGGGGTAGGTGAGAAAAAAAAACACATCCCCACTTTACATTTATGGGAGGTCCCCAAAAAAAAAATGTTTTTCAAGATTTTGTTATTTCACTTTGTCGGTGTAAGTAATATGTGTATCTATGCAAAATTACAGCCTTCTAGCACGAACAGTCTCTGAGCAAAGCTGCGGACGCACGGACGGATGGACGGACGGATATGGCGAAACTATAAGGGCTCCGTTTTGCCATTTTGGCTACGGTGCCCTAAAAATGAACCGGCTTCCAGGGAAAAAAATCAATCACATCACCGAAAGTAAAGTTCGCTGACTTATGTTTTTTATTATATCTCTGGTGTTGTATAAGCCAGACCAACGTTTTATACACTAAAACCTTCCCAGAAAAATAAGCAGTCGAATAGCGAAAACTCCATCTAAATCGGATCACTAGCTTTTGAGCAAAATAGCGAACATACATACATACATACATACATACAGGTCAAACAGAGAACCAACTTTTTTTTAAGGAGATTTTAAAAGCGCGCACTTTTAAGTCAAGTCACACAAGTCTTTTTAATGAGAAACTGGCCGATGAAGTCATAAAATTACATAATCTTGTATTTGATAATTATGTATTCGTTCCCATGTCTCACATTAGAACCTAACATATGAAAGTATTTAGTAGTACATAGGTATTATGGAATTGTAAGTGCAGAGCGCCGTTGATGAAGTAAAAACAAAGTAAGTATCCAAATACTTTCATATGTTAGGTACATATGAAAGTATTTAGTAGTACATATTATGGAAAACACAAAAAAGGCAAACGTTTAAGTTCTGTGTCAGCTTGCAAAAACTGTTCATATTGGCAAAGTTTTGGTTTCATAATAGTAACTTAGGTACACTGAAAATTATTTCTAACAGACAATATTTTAGTAATATTAAGCGTCATCTCTGATAAGAAATAATATTTTGTGGAACAAAATACACGTACCTATGTAGATAGATTTGCCCATAATAATAATAATATCTTGGGACAACTCACACAACGTCATCTGATCCCAAACTAAGCATAGTTTGTACTATGGAAATCAGACAACTGCTAAACATACTTATATATTTCTAAATGCATTCATATTATAGATAAATAACACCCAGACACAGAATAAACCATCGTGCTCATTACACAAAGTTTCTGTAGTTATCAAGTATCCTGGGTGAGAATCGAACCCATGACCTATGGCTTAGCAGTCAGGGTCACTAACCACTAGACCAACAGGCCAGCCATTCTATCTACGGGTACCCTTAAAAATCTTTATTTAGTTTTGATGTTTGAAAAACTTGGTTCAATAACGGAAAGATAGTACCTGCCAAAACCTTTTCAAAGTTCATGTTAGTGCCTCTAAGTGAAACACTTAACATATAACTCCTGCGTCTTAAACAAACTTGAAACTACTATGCGTTTAGAAGTAGCCAGGGACCTAAGCTTTTAAGTTTTGAGTAGTTGCATTACTTTAGCCACTATTAAATTGTACATTAAAGTTCTTGGAAGACGAAAACGTGAGCACTGACCCACTTATTAACTCATTAGGCAAAAGTAAAGTCAAAAGTTAGCCATACCTTTATGTATAGTAGTTATAGTGTGAGGATATAAAACTCCTAATTATATATGTCTCACTGGTATGCACGTGTTATGAAACTGTAAGTGCAGAGCGCCGTTGATGAAGTAAAAACAAAGTAAGCATCCGAATCCTTCAACTAGGTAGGTACTACCTAAATTCTTGAATGGAATGACTGCCTCTGTGGCGCGGTGGGAGTGTGTCCGACTGCCACGCAAGAGGTCGTGGGTTCGATCCCCACACGGGACACCACTTCGTGTGATCCACAAATTGTTGTTCCGGGTCTGGGTGTAATTTGTGTCCGTGACTTGTATGTTTGTAAAGTCCCCCGTGACACAGGGCTTGTACCCTACTGCGGGAGTTGTCTTTAAAAAAAGACTTTCGGTACCTAGTGGTAGCTCTTATACAAATTATTCTGAACTATATCTTACTGATTAAGATTTTGACGGAGACAAAGTCGAAGCGACTTTTGCTGGTAGATAAGGTAATATGGTAGCGAAATTATTTTTCATAATAGATATTTCTTACAACTTAGTTCGTATCTACTATTATATAATAATAATAATATCTTGGGACAACTCAAGGACAAACTAAGCAGAGCTTGTACTATGGAAACCAGACAACCGATAAACATACCTATAAATTTCTAAATACATACATATTTTAGATAAATAACACCCAGACACAGAATAAACCATCGTGCTCATCAGACAAAGTTTTATCCTGGGTGGGGATCGACCTCTTGCATAGCAGTCCTATACACTCCCACCGCGCCACAGAGGCAGTCTTTAATATAATATATACATATATATAATATAATATAAGTCGTATCATAGTCTGTTTAGAGGTTTGAGTTGCGGCGATTTAGAGGACTAAGCTTAGAAATATCTATTTCGAAAAATACGATCGTAACTATTATAGCCCACTATCATCGCCAAAAACGAGGTTGAAAACTATATCTAGGTCAATATTGACCCAAATGTTATTCTGACAACCGGGACATAGAATATTCGCGATTTTAATATATTTTAAACATTAGAAATAAGTAGTGCACAATAAAAATAAATTGTAAATATCTAGATAGGTATACAAACTTCGTCTCAGTTAGGTACAGGGTCCAAAGACAACACAAAAATTATAAATTAATCTCCAAAGTTTGTTTTCATGTTCAGTGTCTACATTCTATCTAACGGATTGTACACCTTGAGATTGTTGCCTTTGTACAAAATTTAATTAATTTTGTTACAAAACATTGTTTGGGGTCTGTTATGAATCGTTGAGAAACTGAACTCCTGTAAATTCCTAGACTTACCTTCAATATTTTTGTTTACAAAATAAACCCAGTAAATAGCTTTTATTTAAGTACCTAACATACCTTAATTGCATACTTACTAATCTCGTCTGGCAACCTCAACCATCAATATACATATAACTAGATGACCCACGCAACTTCGTTTGCGTCAGTTTTCCCCGTTTTACCCGACTGCGGAGGAGGATTATGTCTTTGATGTATGTGTGTTCCTTTGTGGCACTATATAGACAAAACGCGTGGATCGATTTTGATGATTCATACGTCAATCGATTTGTATTAATCTTGCGAGTGTCGCTAATAACATGACAGCAATCAAAATTCAAAATGGCGCAATACTGTGACAGAGAAAAAAATAAAGTCAACAAACTATGTCATGTGGGATATCATCGTGTAGGTATTTCAAAATCAGGATGAGGTTTCTTTAATCATTTTTCACTAAAAATAATGGTTTAGGACATATAGCGATTTAAAGTTTGTTACCAACTATTTTCACTCAGATTTTCGGTAGTTACAGTTATTACGTTACGTTACATCTTACAACTAAGCACAGAAAAGTATTAAATAAAAAAATCAAAATCGGTACAGTAAATCCAGAGATTACCCCTTACAACCTCACAAACTTTATAATATTAATACTTATAAGTTATAATATTAGTATAGGTAGTATAGATGACTGGCCTGTAGGTTTAGTGGTTAGTGACTCGAACTGCTATACCAGAGGTCTTGGGTTCGATACCCACCCAGGATAAAACTTTGTGTGATGAGCACTGTTGTTTATTCTATGTCTGTGTATGTTTGTATTATTATTATAGTATATATTTAGAAATATATAAGTGTGTTTATCAGTTGTCTGGTTGCCATAGTACAGGCTCTGCCTAGTTTGGAGTCAGATGGCACTGTGTGAGTTGATAAGTATGTTTATCAGTTATTTGATTGCCATAGTACAGACTATGTCTAGTTTGAGATCAGATGGCGCTGTGTGAGTTGTCCCAAGATATTATTAATTAATATTATTATTGCAATCAGGGCGGTCTTATCAAAAAATGGACATGAAATCTATAATTAAGTAGGTACATCTTCAGAAACATAATATTATTTATTGAGCCACAACATTGTTACAATTTTCTCTTATAAATAAAATACATAACAAAACGTTGACGACTGTACTAATATAAATTGTGTTACAGTCGCCAGCGCCTGCCACCCTAGAAGTTACAGTTTTGATTCACTATGTTTACCACAAATTGGATGAATAAAACAATAGTAACAAAAAATGTGCGTGTGTGTGTGTTTTTTTTTATATGGCTCGATAATGTAGATGTTTAATACCGACTAAAAAACCTCCTCTGTCTCCAGCCTCTGTGTGTGTGTGTGTGGTGTGTGTGTGTGTGTGTGTTTGTGTGTGTGTGTGTGTGTGTGTGTGTGTGTGCGTGCGTGCGTGCGTGCGTGCGGGCGTGCGTGTGTGCGTGCGTGCGTGCGTGCGTGCGTGCGTGCGTGTGTGTGAATGTGTTTGTCTTTCGAAGAATTGCTTGTTTAAGGAAGACTTGTCTGACTGTGAGTACAGAACACTCGTTATAGAGGAGCTCAGTGCTAAATCTCCTAGGTTTGCCCAGCATGATCTAATTAGATACCTACTACACTCAAAATCAGCGCTGTGATTCGCCGCAACACAGCAATACGCTGAGTGTAGACCTATCTGTCACATTTTACTAAGATAAGCTAGTTTTAAGTTTAGATTAAAGTAATTATAAATGTGATCTGCGCCAAATGTATTTTTTTTCTTTCTTATAATGAATTCACGTTTGCTTGACTAACAGCATTAACATAGTACCTATTTATGTTCCTAATTATTATGTTGTCCCATTAACATAAGATAATATGAAGGGTCGGTCGGTACCTTAACTCCCCACTTCTATCTCCACATGTAGATAAATAAGTTAGAATATGTTGATGTATTATGTAAGCAATACGCAACTCATTTAATTTTCATGGAAATTAGAACCTGTAATTAAACTCGGTGTTAATTTCCATAACCACAAACAATGACTACGTGGGATCATCTTAGGGAGATAAACAATATGATAGCTGGCGGCGTGGTAGGTACTAGGGATGTTACGTAGGAGATTTTATCGAAACCGAAGTCGAAGTCGGAGGTTTATAATTGGTTTGTCGGAGTCGGAGTTGGAGGTGGTGGCAGAAGACGAATATCTATTATATCTATACTAATATTATAAAGCGGAAGAGTTTAAAAAGTGAAAATAAAATATTTACGCGATTAAGACCCGTAGCTTATAAAATTTTATAATTTGTTTGTTTGTTTGTTTGTTTAAACGCGCTAATCTCAGGAACTACTGGTCCGATTTCAAAAAAAACTATTTTTGTTGGATAGCCCATTTATCGAGGAAGGCTATAGGCTATTTAACATCATGATCCGACTAATAGGAGCGGAGTAACGACGAGAAATGTTGCAAAAACGGGGAAAATTTACGCAGACGAAGTTGCGCGGGTCAGCTAATTGTTTATATGCAACGCGTAAGTTTAAAAGTTATATTGTCTCTCCTATTCCATCTAAAATAACTTTATGTGCGACACTCGAGGCAGTCATACAAATTAGATACATTTCGGGACTTAATGGCGTGAATTATTTAAAGGTACGAACCTTTTATTTGCCCGACGTTTCGATCGAATTGTACCGATCGTGAGCCGACCCGTGCTGTAAATAAAAGATACGTATCTTTAAATAATTTACGCGATTAAGTTCCTAAACATATCTAATAAGTATAAAAATAGCGAAAGTTTAAAAACAATAGTCATACAAATATTTGACCTTTAGGTCATACTTTAGTACTTTGAAGGTCGTTGTGAAAGTTAGGTACTATTTCCTCATATTAAATACCTACCTGGGTCCTTTTTCACGTCCTTTTTTTTCCGTTTTCGCGGCAAGCCCGTGCGAACTGTGAAAATCTTGTCATAATGGTGAATAGAGAGCTGCGCTTAAAAATGCATCAACACGCATGCACGGCGGACATGTTGTGTGAGGTCGTATTTATTTGATTTAAAGGTATAATAATAAAAAGCTAAAGAGTTCGTTTGTTCTTTTTTATTAAACCGTTGAAGAAGAGTAAGAAAATACTGGTTCGAATTCAGTTTTAGTATATGATAGTCCATTTATCGAGAAAGACTTCTCAACATCACGCTACGACTAAAAGGAGCTGAGTATCAATGAAAAACGTTGCGAAAACGAAGGGGGTGTAAATAGTAAAAATATAAAAAAAATCGCTAGGTACTTTGTACATAACTAGCTGACTCGTGTATGACGTAGATATGTACCTAGCGATTTTTTTTTATTACCTTTACTACACGTAAATTTGGTCCCATTAAGTTGGTCCACTGAATTAGAAGTCATTCGGTGTACCTAACTAGCTGACCAGGGCAACTTAATCTGCGTCATTTCTTCCCGTTTTTGCAATATTTTTCATTGCGCTACTATTGGTCGTAGCGTGATGATATATAGCCTACCTCGATAAATTGGCGATCCAACAGTAAAATATTATTTTCCCTCGGACCAGTACGTCTTGAGATTATCACGTTCAAACAAACAAACAAACTCTTCAGCTTTTTTATCGATCGACCATGACATTTGTTTATTTTTTTTTACAATTTTATTTGGCAACATTTCAATGTAAGACGATTGTATTACAGGTACTCAAACTCAAACTTATATAATTCATAAAACCAAATTTAATGATTAATTGAAAGCGTCAAAATAATATCTATCAATTTGTCGACCAATTTCAAAGTCTTTGACTGTTGTCTTTGATTGTTTAAGTGAAACTTGACAAAACAATAGCAAAGCTTTGATTGCAAAACATATGCTTAGAACCATTGTTTACACGTAAACACCCTTAGGAACGGTACCCCTATGTTCGCAGATTCGAGTCCCGCCCGATATTTTTTTCTTTATACTTTTGATTTTGATATTAACTAATTGACTTTGAATATATAAAAAATAGGCACTTTACCTACTTTGTAAAGTTTTATATAACCTATGCTTGAAGTTAACTTAAATATCAACATACGCTTAGAACTTAAATTTCAGCTTTTAATTTAGTATAATTTATTGGAAGACCAGCACCAATAAAAACGAAAAATAGTTCAAGATATTATGTAACACAAAGCCAATTACTTAAAGGTGCTGACTGCTATTTTCGCAACATGAAAGGTTACTTATTTCCTACATACTCCTGCAAACATTCCCGCTAGTTTGACATAAAAAAATAAAAGATTAGATTGGGTTAAAAAGAATTAAAATAAAAGGACTAGAGCAGGAATAGATAAGATAATAATAATGGGATCAGATCAGATACTATGGAAACCAGACAACTGATAAACATACTTATATATTTTTAAATACATACATATTATAGATAAATGACACCCAGACACAGAATAAACCATCGTGGTCATCACACAAAGTTTTATCCTCGGGGATCGAACCCACGACCTCTTGCGTAGCAGTCGGATACACTCCCACCGCGCCACATAGGCAGTCAAAAGGCAGTCAACGGTATAAGAAACAGTAATTACAAGGGAGGAGCTTAAGACTACAACTGGTAATGCCGATAAATAGCAAGGTTGGATAGCGAATACTTTACAGTCTCAATATGCCCCAGGCGCTTCCAATGGTAGGGTTCGTGGCGATGTAACAAGTTGCAGAGTGATATGGCGCTGCTTATCTATGCAGATATGCAGCTCTGTATCGATGCAGGTGTGAAGTTAGGTAAATTATTAGATAGTGTTAAAGGGCAGTCAAATGCCGCGCCATAAGTTATTCAACTGACGCGGTGCAACCTCAGAATGTAGCGGTGCAACCTCAGAATGCAGCAATGTGTTATGGGACTGCCCTTTTCTGTTTACTATCGGAAATCTGCCACTTCAATGCCAATATACCGATTTTTACTCATTACTATAGAAGAATATAAAATTTTAGAACATATCCTATTTCATATTTAGGTTTTACATAGGTAAATTACACACAGGCACATTGAAAAAGGTAGAATATCTATACATACGAGTATATAATCACTTGTCCTGACTGACTGAATGATTCATCAACGCAGAGCCTAATCCGCTAGGGTTACAAACCTACAATTTTGGCAATTAATGCCTTTTATGTTGTAGGCACCCACTAAGAAATTCGTCCCCTAAGGGGGTAAAATAGGGTTTACAAATCTTCAATATAAATAAGTGAAATTTTGTATTTACTTTTTTCGTTTAAAATAGAGAAAGAATTGTTTCAGCGTTTTTTGAAAATCATCCCCAAAGGGGAAAAAGTAGGGGTAGTAAGTTTGTATGAAATTCCGTCAAATCCGCAACTAAAGTATAAACTTTTACGAAAATACAATGGACCTCTATGTTAACCTATCGTATAAGTTACAAATAAGGTAAGAATTAACACTACACTGATTAAAACTAACAACGAATGACATCGGATTAAAATGAACATATCGTAAGTAAAGTTGACAACGTCATACAAGCAGAGTGACACAGTGAAATACTGCACTGCACGCCGAGACAAAGCAAAAAATTGCATTTTTAAACGCGTCAGCTGCAGGCTATGCTTGTTACCTTGTTACGAACGTAACAGCGTTTGAAGATATGTAGTAACTGGATGTACCTTCAATGTTAAGATTAGAATTGACAGGTGGATTTCAAAGACTTAGGTAAATTTTGGCAAGTTCACGTCGTGTTCTGAAAAACTTGTCAAAGCAAAAATGAACTAATCACACTATCACACTAATCACACTAATATTATAAAGGCGAAAGTTTGTGAGTATGTGAGTGTGTATGTTTGTTACTTCTTCACGACTAAACGGCTGGAGCGATGTTAATCAAATTTGGTATGGAATTAGCTGACACCCTGGATTAACACATAGGCTAATAAACCGCGGGTAACACCGCGAGGAACAGCTAGTATTATAAAAACGAAAGTTTGTGAGTGTGTGAGTGTGTATGTTTGTTACTTCTTCACGTCTTAACGACTGGAGCGATTTTAATAAAATTTGGTATGGAGTTAGCTGACACCCTGGATTAACACATAGGCTTTTAAAACGCGGGTAACACCGCGGGGCACAGCTAGTCCGTTTATAAATAAGGCGCGGATTCAAGGGGGAGGGCAATAGGGGGTATTGTCCCTCCCCCCAGACATGTCTAAAATTTTTTTTTTCAGAATTTTTCAGACTAGACTGGTGTGTTTTGACAGACAATTGCCCTATTGGCGGTGGAGGCTGATGTACCGATGTTGAATCGACTCACATTTGGCCCGTTGAGTCAAAGTGCAAGAACAAAGTTCTGGTTCTGCGCTTATCATAAATTGACAAAGAGCTGTACTTATGTAGTTTATCTGAAACCTAGCGTCTGCAATGTAAGGTAGTAATTTCAAATCTAGCCAACAAAATACCAATATGTGTCTTAGGTACCTAATTCTTATAAAGCGTCTTGCATAAAATTGAACTTAAATTTAATAATAAACTGTAAGTGAACTGTAAATAAGAACTCTACAAAGAAAGCAAATTTGCGATTGTATCTACCTATACCAACAGGGTTCGATACCAAGTCTATTCTAGAATTATTAGAATCTGTAAAAGATTCAACCACTTGTTACTTGTTGTTCCGGACAAGTGCAGGGATGCGAGTAAAACATGCTATGTAGGTATATCGGGATCCATTTTATTTTTAACAAATTCGTTCCATCACAATAAATCCAATCGGAAAAACATACAGAGAAACGTGAATAAAAATGTTTTCATCTTTTTTTATTTGAATATTCGTATTGGCAGGTTATTCTGTATTGAAACAATATAAGGTTAGATGCATATGTACGGTACAAAACGTTCTACAGTTACTTACTATGCATGCGAATAGGGTATTTGAATATAGTAAAATCAACCTCTTTTTGAGAAACGTCAAAAACGAGCCGCTCTGAACAAATTTGTATGGAATGCTAGCATATGACGTCACGTTTTCTATGGTCAAATTATTTACTTTCAGTGTTTCTCTTTATGATTATAAATTAAGTAACACATTAAATTAATAAATAAACATATTTTTTAGAACACTTCATGACATATTTTTACCTGGTTATTTTAAAATATTTTATTTTAATTCTAGGTAGTCAAATACAATATGAATGCGTCAGAATTCGTTCGAAAAAACAAACGACTGCTTTTCAATAAGCCTTTCGGCGGTCTGTGACAACTTCTTGTAACGTCCTCTTCTGGATATGACTAATTCTGTTTTTGACCACTTCTTGTTACGCCCGGTTCTAGTAATGCCCACTTCTGTTTTTGACCATTTCGTGTTATGACTATTACAAGTAAGATCGAGAACAAAAAATCTTAATTATAACAATTTATTTAATCATTTAGGTACTTCACCTACATAGTAATTCAATCTCTTTGGTAATTATGCTGGCCACTAATAAAATCATTTTAATTGACGTTTTCCTGTCAGTTTGATAATAAGTATATTTATAGTAAATAATTACTTACATTATAAAATGGACACAGCAAACTTTGAGTTTATCAAAAATAAAAAAGGCCAAGAGACGTTACTATGTGGAAAATATCGATATAATCTAGGTGCCAATAACAAAAATGGTTCTTCTCGATGGCGGTGTGTTCACCGAGGGGTTTGTAGCGCTACCATTACAATTAATAAAGAGAAGTGTATTCTAAGGAGCACAAATCACAGTTGCTCCTCACGGAGAATTGAAAATGAAGTATTATTAAAATTAAACGCTTGCAAAGAGGAAGTGTGTTATAACTTCGAACCCATACAAAAAATTTTTGAGAAACACTTTGAAAATCTCAAAAATGAATGTTCATCCGATGAAATTGATTATATACCAACATTTGGCTCTGTAAAAGATGCCATCTATCTACGCAGAAAAATGTTTTTACAATGTGACCGGCTAAATTATAAATCGATTGAAGAAATTTCTGTTCCAGAAGGCTTAGGTAATAAATTTCTTATATGTGAAGATGGATCCAGCAGTAAAATAATAATTTTTTGTTCCATGCAGTCTAGAAGACTTTTGAAAAACCCGATGACAAAACTGTGTTTTTTCGGTGATGGAACGTTCAAATGCGTCCCTCACCAATTTTATCAGCTGTAGGTACACGCTCCATGTTGATTTGTTTTCAGACCAGCACACCACAAACATTGTACCCATCATTTTTGCTTTGCTACCGAACAAAACAGAAGCAACTTATGCTAGATTATTTACACTAATTAGATCGAAATTAAGAGTTGACATAAAAAATTTTAAGTGTGACTTTGAAATTGCTGTCATAAATGCAATAAAAATCATATATCCCAATTGCCAAACAACAACATGTTTTTATCATTTCAATAAAAATGTATGGAAAAAAAGTAAAGCCTTAAATGTGACTGCCAACTCTGACGGCCGGAATTTTACAAGAATGGCTTCTTTGTTGCCTCTGTTGCCATTTAATAGAATTTCAAACGCATGGATTTCTATAATCAATTCTGCACCCGTGACGGATGAAATTGTTCAATTTAAAAAATATTTTGAAGAGCAATGGATATTAAAACTGGACCCTAAAATTTTGAGTTGTGCTTATGAGCGACACCGGACTACAAACCCGCTTGAAGGATGGCACAAACGATTAAACGCTAGAATACCAAGAAAACCTGCATTCTTTGCATTTGTGGCCTGTTTGAAGAAGGAGGCAATACATTACGACCATGTAATAAAAAGATCCTATTTTATTAGTCTTAAAAAAAATCGAAGGGCTACAGATATAAAATTTGATAAAGAGTTAAACAAAAATTTACAAAAACTTGAGGAGAATGAAATTACCGAAATCGAATTCCTAAAAAAAATTATCTATTATAAGTTGCGGCACACATATTGAAATGTATTAAAAAAATCTCTTTGTTACTAACTATTATTAAAAAATGTGGGATATCTCTTGTTTCTTTTTGTTTACGCCTGTACTTATAGTCATAACACGAAATGGTCAAAAACAGAAGTGGGCATTACTAGAACCGGGCGTAACAAGAAGTGGTCAAAAACAGAATTAGTCATATCCAGAAGAGGACGTTACAAGAAGTTGTCACAGACCGCCGAAAGGTCAATAAGAGTGTTTACAGTGGCTGTGACGAAAACATCAGACAATGTAGATTCAAATAACAGGCATTTCTTTGTTCATAATAGTTAATTTAAGCCTACCACGCCTACATTTTTCATTTGCAAAGAGCTAGTCGCAATTAAGGTCACGAACGATTGTTTACCGTCTATTTAATTTTTTAATGTAGGTAAATACAGCAGCTGCCAAACTAAAAGAAGATTATGCAGCTTATTAATATTACTTAGGTAGGTACCTAGATACTTTTACTCAAGGTTCTTTGTTAATATTGAAAAGACGGACCTTCTGGTGTTTTTACGGTTTGTAAGCCATATAATGTTACCAATAAATTGGAGAAAAGAAGCAAAATCACAATAAAAATGAAAATGAAATGAAAAAATATTTATTGCAGCAATAGATACAGTATTACATTAAATGCAAAGATACAATCATTCTTAATCTAAAGCTGGGTGGACATTTACTGCTGTGTTACTGTTGGTCTTCTCACTAGGCTAGCCTGTATCGAGGAGACCGTATCTTAACTCGTATCTAATTACGAGTATCTATCATTGTTACTTTAATATTTTTTACAGTATTTTCACGAGAAACATTTAAATTATACAATAAAATTATACAAAACAAAAAATGTAATTAAAAATATCTCTGCGTATTGAAATAAAAACAATTTGTTTAAATTCTTTAAAGTAATAACTAAGATACAGACTAATACAAAATAATTATTAAAAATGAGGCATGAGTGTAATAAAAATAGGTTTAGAGATAGATATATAAATTAAATTAATAAGTATATTATATGAATACATACATATTCACATATATGCTATAATTTGTAAGATCTCTTCAGTGTCATCGTAAGTTAGTGTATATAACCAGTTTGTTATGATTGTCTTTGCTTCATATTATGATGATTTATCTTTTAAGTTACAATACTTAAGGACAGTATTGTATACACGTAACCTAGCAAACAACCCAAACCGTTGAGCTAAAACTGTACTATCTGATGGTTTCGGTAGACGAAAAGTCCTACGCTTAACTAGTGCTGTGTACTCATTCGATGATAACACAGATTTATGCGTCGAAACAGATAATTTTAGAATATATAGTCGTCTGATGCTAAGGACGTTGCTTTCTCTGTAAACTTTGGTTGTTGGATAACGGAGCGGCTTTTTAAGCATCACTTTTAAAACAGACCTTTGTGCTCTTTCAATTTGGAGTAGCGTAGTCTTGGCTGCTCCACCCCAGCATGTGACACAATACGTTAAAATGGATTGTCATATATCAAAATATACAATTTTAAGGGTTTCCGTACCAGTTATGCTTCGTAGATGTTTGAAAACCCCAATAAGCTTCCGAACTCGCGCCGATAATGCCTCGATGTGATTTTTAAATGATAATTTCTTATCTATGAAAACTCACAACAATGAAATTTAGGAAAAATGTAATTACTTACTGAGGCGGTAACACTGATTTTGGGGTGCTGCAAAGCTATTTTCTAGCATTCTGGCTGCCTCTGTGGCGCGGTGGAAGTGTGTCAGACTGCTACGCGAGAGGTCGTGGGTTCGATTCCCACACGGGACACCACTTTATGTGACCCACAAATTGTTGATCCGAGTCTGCGTGTACTTTGTGTCCGTGACTTGAATGTTTGTAAAGTTCCCCGCGACACAGGGCTAGTGACCTACTGCGGGAGTCGTCTTTTAAAAAAAAAGTGTTCCGCCGACCACCAGTCAGCAGGTTTAAAAATTGGTACGCGAACTATTTCAAGTTTTGCATGTGTTAGATTTTACATAGGGGTCGTAGCGATTTGTAATAAAATACTAAAGCTTTTATTGTTGAACTACGTAGAAGTCCTACGACTCCTTCTTGTAGAAGTCCTACGACTCATCGTAGTAGTACTACGACTCATTGTAGACCACTAAGACTCATCGTAGAACTACACTTCCTACTGTGTCAGGATATTTGGATTATATACCCAATCAGTTGCAATCTAACCTTATCAATCAGTATAGTATCAATAGGGAATAGAATAAATTAGGGAGGTAAATAATACAAAGGAATAAATGACAAGTATCATATATTTCAAACCTTGTTTGGTCTAGTTGTATCAAAGGTTTCATAATAGCCAGTCTCCTAATAAACATTTGCCGTACTACATTTCATACATCCTAAATACAATATACCACAGATACTTTCTAACATAACCAATTCACAACATTATTGCAATGTACGACCATATCGCTGTAGAACAGCTGATAAGTATCACACCAGGCAATATTCATCAAATCATATCACATTGCAATATATTGTTATTAGTCAATATCTATACATAATACACAATAATAGGATATCAGCACAAAAGAACCAGCAATAAGTATAATCTGAATCGGATCGTACCTGTATCCACAAATGTTGCAATCAGACTGAGCCTCGACCACAATCTGTCAGTCCTTTTATAGAACAAATACACTGAATATTAAAGAACATGTGGGTACTTCGCCAATACTTTTAATTATTATACTTCAACCCATAAAATTATTTAATACACCGAATTATGTTATTTAAATAAATGAATAATAATAAAACTATTACACAGATAAAACACACTACCTTTTAATTTTCAATAAAAGAAGTGAAATATCACAACAACAATATTTGACGTTTCAAGCAGTACCTACATTTGTGACCAGTGGATATTTATTGTTTTAATTCATTTATAATACTGTGTGGTGCTTTTATAATGTGTTATAATCATCTTAAGTAATTTACATGTTAATTACAACATAAACTGTAAGTACTTGTACTTTGTCATAACCTATTCCTGATACAAATTATTGTTCAGGTTACTAAAAACACAATTGACATATAGACATGGCTACTTGCATATCCATGGCTATTGTTATAATATAAACAACCTGTACCTACTTCTATAATGTCAATTTACTCTGCCATAACGTATTCCGTTATTCTAATGTACAAATACTGTCACATATTCTACAGTTAACAACGTTACAGTGGTATTTAGGATTCCTTATTAAAGTGGTCATTATGTCTACGATTTATTGACAGGCTAAACAAATTCATCAAACATATTCATCCCTTAGTACACAGGTATAATATTTACCTGAATTTATTTATTACGATGGTTATTTATCTATGTAAATAGCGATTAATATATCCACACACACACATTTGTAAATATATAAATACTAGCCTCTGACCCTGACATGCCATACCTATCATCTGCCGCACATGACTTCCAGTATAGCATCAGGTCAATGACCGACCGGCAGATATATTGTCTAATTAGCCTCTGGCCTTGACATGTTAGTCCTACCACCCGCTGCAAGTGATATTACAGACTAACATCAGGGCAGGGACCGACCAGCGTATACATTGTTTAATTAGCCTCTGGCCTTGACATGTTAGTCCTACCACCCGCTGCCAGTGATATTACAGACTAACATCAGGGCAGTGACCGACCAGCGGACTCGCTTTTTTGTCATTAAGTCAAGGATCAAGTTCCAAACGAATATTAAGTCAAAGTCGTTTATAAGTCAAAGAATAGTGGCAAAATTAAAGCTGATAAAATTCGTAAACATTCCATATACTCGTAATAGAGAGCACTTCAACAACTCTTCTCTTAAGGTTCAACAAATTAATTAAAACGCGTATAGATCTAGAAATAAAATAGTAGGAATCATTTTGTTTTTTTTTTCCAGTTTCTCGGTGACAATGAGTAATCAAACTCAATCATTTTTAAATGAGATCATTTTTAAGCAAATTAAATCAAATCACCCTGCAAATAAGCAATACAGCGGACTATTACTATAACCTTGCACAAATACGCAACTAGTCATGTGTACGGGATGACTTGAAACAGTCCTAGTGTCAAGCCAAAGAAACTAATAATCACAAAATAAACGAAAATGGATTCAAATATAAAAGCAAAAATATCATCGAAATGTATGAACAGTCAAGCATTGCACTTAAAAACGGTTTTGTATAATATACAACTTATTAGCCACTTTGCTTTTTAAATGTCTAGTTTACCAGTCCAACATATTTGCTACTATGCTTCTTAAACGTCTTGTTTACCAGTCCAACATATTTGCTACTATGCATTTTAAATGTCTAGTTTACTAGTTCAACATATTTGGTACACAAACATTTACAATGGACACCTGTGTTGTTTTTTTCTTGTACGGTACCGTAATACTTGGCAAAAAGAAAAAAAATTGGGAAATACAAAATATTTCTAAAGGCAATTTTGGACTTAGGGTTTAAACCCTCAAAATGTTTTTTTTTTTTTATATAAATATCAGTGTTTTTTCTATGAGTACTCAATATAGTATTTATATCAATCTATGTACTCGGTAGTTATTTGATACTCTGAACCGTTCTTTACACAAAAATCTTGATATATTTTTTCCCATTTACCGTTTTTTTTTCTATACTAAAGATTTAACCATTTCTTTTACTATTTAAAAAAAATAAGTAACGAAAAATAATATTAAAGTAATGAATGAAGTTACAATCATAGCATGGAAATACTCAAATGTTTTAAAAACCATTTCATTATTAGAGCATTTGGAGCTGTCAATATCCTTTTTTTTCCAAATGTCCTTTTATCAAAATATCCTTTTATCAAACTGTCCTTTTATCAAACTGTCCTTTTATCAAACTGTCCTTTTATCAAACTGTCCTTTTATCAAACTGTCCTTTTATCAAACTGTCCTTTTATCAAACTGTCCTTTTATCAAACTGTCCTTTTATCAAACTGTCCTTTTAACAAACTGTCCTTTTTATCAAACTGTCCTTTTTATCAAAACGTCCTTTTAGCAAAACATCCTTTTATCAAAACATCCTTTTATCAAAACATCCTTTTATCAAAACATCCTTTTATCAAAACATCCTTTTATCAAAACATCCTTTTATCAAAACATCCTTTTATCAAAACATCCTTTTATCAAAACATCCTTTTATCAAAACATCATTTTATCAAAATGTACTCTATAGGTTATCTTACATGTACATAAGTTCAGAGCATGTAACTAAGTTCAGAGCATAACAGGAAATCGAAAAACAGGCGAAAAATAAAAATGAATTACTAATGTTTGTTTTTGTGCACAAACAAACTAAAAATCGCATTGATTTTTAATATTTAAATATTGCCATTAAACTTTTTAGATGGAAATAAATACAATTAAAAGAAATGTATCAATATTTCGTTCACATTAGAAGAAACAAAAATGAAATTCGCCGGGTGTATAAAGTCATTGTCAAAGACTATTTGTGTAAAAAAAATTTTTTTTTTTTTCAAACAAAAGTATATGTAGGTGGTTTATTTGCCTTAACATCAATTGAGTATATCTATCGAGTGACAGAAATTTTATTGTCAGGTATATTGTTTATGTCGTCGGCCTATACTGTTAACAAAACAATTAGTTAGGCATTTCATTGTATTTCGTCAGCTAAAGTCTTAAAATGTCAAAATATATTTTTAGATATCAAATTATCTAGAGGCATCTATTTTATCACATAAACTCAATATGCGATGGGATTTATCCCGCATTTGTTAAACGTTTTGAGTACTTATTCATAAACAATTTGTTATTCGATCTGTCAAAGCTAGTTTTATTATTTAACTATAATAATCAAAATCCACCAGTACACTCGTAGGTAAACGTAAAACTAACGTCTTTGTTAAATGCAATTTTTTTCTTGAGTCGATATGAATGTCAATTTGTACTACTGGCCTATTAGCTTTATATGGACATTTAATAGAAATGTTTAGTGACTCACGATTGTCATCAATCCGCTCGGTCAATCTGACATCAATATATAGTTATTTATAGTCATGGTCTCATACTCGGTCTATTTTTACTTTTGGGTAAAAGGTCATTACATTGTCACAGTACTTTCAATTTCATTTCAACGATAAAACATTTATGATAACCCAATATGCAATTCAACTTCAATCCATGTTAATATAGCCTAACTCATAGCACAAAATCAATTTTGATTCTATTCTCATTTTCTCAACTATTCACACATTTACCTCAACAAAGCAAACATAATAGTAAATACCTCTCCGAGTATTTCATACTCAAACATAATCCATGTTTTCTGCTCCGCTTTTTACTCGACTGGAGAATTCCACTGGAGGAATATCGGGAGCGAACCACGGGAAAAAAAAAACAGCCAGCGTTGTAGATCAGCTCTGGTAGTTGCCGAAGTAGTAAAAGCAGCAACACCAGCAATATTGCAGTACGACTCGGAAGGAACAATCCCGAGCAGCGGTAACCATTCTGAAACTTACAACAGTTGTATTAGTTATGTGGCCAATGAGAACTTATCCAACTTCTGATGTTAGATTTTACATAGGGGTCGTAGCGATTTGTAATAAAATACTAAAGCTTTTATTGTTGAACTACGTAGAAGTCCTACGACTCCTTCTTGTAGAAGTCCTACGACTCATCGTAGTAGTACTACGACTCATTGTAGACCACTAAGACTCATCGTAGAACTACACTTCCTACTGTGTCAGGATATTTGGATTATATACCCAATCAGTTGCAATCTAACCTTATCAATCAGTATAGTATCAATAGGGAATAGAATAAATTAGGGAGGTAAATAATACAAAGGAATAAATGACAAGTATCATATATTTCAAACCTTGTTTGGTCTAGTTGTATCAAAGGTTTCATAATAGCCAGTCTCCTAATAAACATTTGCCGTACTACATTTCATACATCCTAAATACAATATACCACAGATACTTTCTAACATAACCAATTCACAACATTATTGCAATGTACGACCATATCGCTGTAGAACAGCTGATAAGTATCACACCAGGCAATATTCATCAAATCATATCACATTGCAATATATTGTTATTAGTCAATATCTATACATAATACACAATAATAGGATATCAGCACAAAAGAACCAGCAATAAGTATAATCTGAATCGGATCGTACCTGTATCCACAAATGTTGCAATCAGACTGAGCCTCGACCACAATCTGTCAGTCCTTTTATAGAACAAATACACTGAATATTAAAGAACATGTGGGTACTTCGCCAATACTTTTAATTATTATACTTCAACCCATAAAATTATTTAATACACCGAATTATGTTATTTAAATAAATGAATAATAATAAAACTATTACACAGATAAAACACACTACCTTTTAATTTTCAATAAAAGAAGTGAAATATCACAACAACAATATTTGACGTTTCAAGCAGTACCTACATTTGTGACCAGTGGATATTTATTGTTTTAATTCATTTATAATACTGTGTGGTGCTTTTATAATGTGTTATAATCATCTTAAGTAATTTACATGTTAATTACAACATAAACTGTAAGTACTTGTACTTTGTCATAACCTATTCCTGATACAAATTATTGTTCAGGTTACTAAAAACACAATTGACATATAGACATGGCTACTTGCATATCCATGGCTATTGTTATAATATAAACAACCTGTACCTACTTCTATAATGTCAATTTACTCTGCCATAACGTATTCCGTTATTCTAATGTACAAATACTGTCACATATTCTACAGTTAACAACGTTACAGTGGTATTTAGGATTCCTTATTAAAGTGGTCATTATGTCTACGATTTATTGACAGGCTAAACAAATTCATCAAACATATTCATCCCTTAGTACACAGGTATAATATTTACCTGAATTTATTTATTACGATGGTTATTTATCTATGTAAATAGCGATTAATATATCCCTTATCTATCACATGCATAAGCTCAAAAATCACATTGATACTACATTTATTTACCTATTATAAAAATAAGTATGTTTTCTAACAAAATAATGTAGCTAGCAAGATAATTTAAGTCTTTGGTAAAAAAGTATTTAGGGATTGGTACACCAATCCCTAAATAAAATGTTACCAAAAACTTAAAATCCCTTAATAAAATTTATCTCAAAGAGAACTCTTCAAATCATAAAGATGCCTACATGGTGGTCCATGCAAACAAAAAAAAACTACAAGTGATCCCTGCGAACAACAAAGAACCTGAACCTGTTCAAAAAAAGGTTGGGAACCACTGTTCTAGATAGATACAGTACGATCAACGTAACTTGACCGGATTGAAGTTAGGTTTTTATCACTTTCGCGCATGTCATAAAGATGCGACCCTAAAATTACTAACGAAAACGATTAATTATGTTTAATCGGTAAAAAATACTAACAACATTTTAATTCAAAAATATAAAAACACTATTTAAATGAGTTCATAAAAGTTTAAATTTAGAACAGTTACAGTAAATACTAAAGAAACTTGAGTTAGTAATACTAATTAAGACAATGTGATGCGTAATCGCATCTCTAATTCTCTTGGTTTAGTTACCGCCCCCGCCCCTCGCTTCCTGTCACCATTTACTTCCAAAAAATGCATCTGCGCAACCACTTGTCGCCTACTTCAGTCCGGCCTAGTTACGTTGATCGTACTGTAGATATGTCTACCGAAGGTTGAGATACCAAAAATACGCTTAATAATTATAAGGTGCCACTTCGAAGCTTGTTGACTAGTTTGCATGTTAAACTCGTAAGCCCATATCTCGTCTCCAATAACAATGCGTTTCATGAATTTTGGGTTGGATTTAACTCGTTCTAGCATATCCTCAGCGACTCATAAGCGATTGAGTTTTTGAAGAAAATTCAGGTCAATTGATTTGAATAGTACGGATCGACTCGTGAGACACAGAAAGCTCAGCGGCTATCTCTCTCAATCTTAAATGAGGATTTTCAGTCACTATTTCCTTCACTCTTGCGATGTTAACTTCAGATAAAGACGTTGATGGCCTAACATTCTATCGATTTAAAATCTTGATCACAGCTCGACCGTTTTTGAACGCTTTGTACCACTCTTAAGCACGTGTTTTTGATAAAGTCGATTCACCGTAAGCCTTTTGTATCATTTTCAGAAACTCCGAACACGAAATTCCATTGGCAATTTAAAATTTAAGCCATCATTTCTGTCCATTTGATTTCTAACCATTGTGAAATTCGCAATACACACTAGTTATGATCTAACTATGACTAAATATATTAACAATGCATAACAAAACTCCGTTCAAAAATGTAACACAGTTGTGGCCATCTAACAACAACAAAAAAAAATTGAATTTCGAACCATAAACTAATCCATTTCTACTAGATACTCTTTTCGACTGAATGTACCTACATATTATACAGTGGCGGATTCAGAATTTTGTTTAGGGGAGGGGGCTTAGGCCCTTTAGGGGGAGGTTTTATCAATGAAAAATAGACGTACCTTCCTACATGGAAACCAGTTTGCAATTTTCACAACTCTACTAGTAGATAGGTACCTACATATGTGTTTAATAAACTTATGTTTCTAAAGTACCTAATTATTATTCCGTTCTGGGAATTTCATAATTCAGTACCGTTGACCAACAGTAATAAGTTCGCTCTATGCGGGTTTCCTCCGTTAAGTTAGAAATGATATCTACATTATAAATAAATTACTATGATAAAAACCTTATAGAATATGTAAATACGTATTTTTTTCAGATCATTTCGAAGAACCGAGGGACATCCTTAATTTGATTCGTTAGAGTTCGTCTTACTTACAGCGGTACTTCGATCCCTTAAGTTTTGTAGACGTGATAAGGTTATACGAATAATGTTTTCAAATTCAAGAGGCAAAATACCGATCAAGATGTTATTCCGCTTACTTTTATATTTTATACTAGTTTTTGTTCACAAACTAAGCCCAACCTACGCCTTAGAGAATAAAAAAAACCAGGCAAAGTGCATGGCCACGCACAATGTAGGCTTCCATAGCCCCCCCCCCCCCCCCCATTCGAATAATGTGGCTTAAGAAGTGGGTTTCTGTTGTTTTTGTTTCAATATCTACTTAATAATATTTTTCTATGGAATTTGTACGAAGATTTTGTTACTTCTTATTTGACCAGCTGTTACTAGAAAACTTGCAAAGCCTACTTAGCTGTCATAGTTTTCCTTTTAATTTTACTATAAATACTACTACCGTGATTTTTCACCCGACTGTAAGGAAGGGTTATGTTTTTCACGCGTGTCTTGTATGTAGGTATGTATGAATGAATATATACGTGTATGTATGTAATATTCTTTATTACCTGGTATTAATCCACGGAATGGATTTATACAATTAAGACGTCTCGTTAGATTCGTCTTGATTGCCCAAGTGTAGGTAGTGCCTTAGATATGTGACGTTTGATAAAAATAAACGCTATGTTTGTTTTTGTGCTCTGTGAGAAGTCAAATTAAAGAGGTGTAAAAAAAGGTGTTTTTAATCTATTTTTTTGTATGTTTGTTCACCGATTACGCAAAGACGGCTGGATCGATTTGAAAAATTCTTGTTGCGTTTGAAAGGGTGTACTTCCAAGTCGGTCCCATTGTCATCAGATCACGATCTGATGATGGGATCCCAGAGAAATCGAGGGAACTCTTCAAATATTAAAGTACAGTGATTTAGGTACATTTCATAGTGATTCGTGCATTTACTCTCAAAAAGTACCTATTGGTGAAGTAGAACTGATGATAAAGACCACAAATGATGAGCAGACCTATTCAATATTTCACGGTTTGCGATTCAATTACTTTAATATGATATTGAGTAGCATTTTATTCTCGTCATACTACTATTACACAATGTAACAGAGCTGATAGTGAACTCCTCAACAATTAACGGCCCTGCATCGGGGCAAGCAATATTTTGTAAAGCGATTTGAGCAGTTGACATAAGCCTATTGTAACTTAAGTAAATTACAAACCAACCCACTAAAAAGTGTAAAATAAAAAACTTTTTTTACAAAAAAATATTACCGACTTCAAAAATAAATACCTACAAGGCAACTAAAAAGCAAATATCTACCTAGAATAACAAAAACAAATTAACATTTTGAAGTTGGTGCCGAATTAAACAAAAGCAACTATTTCATGGCACCAACTTCAAAATGTTAATTTGTTTTTGTTATTTTAAGTAGATATTATTTTTTGCTTTTTAGTTGCCTTGTAGTTATTCTTGAAGTCGGTAATATGTTTTTGTATAAAACAGTTTTTTATTCAATTTTCACTAAACGTTTATAAAAGACCTATCTAATTATAGGATCTACCCAGCGATGGGGTTGGGGAAAAAAAATCCCACCTCCACTTTACATATAGGGGAGATACCCTTAAAAAGAAAGTTTTTTAAGATTTTATTCTTTTACTTTATCGGCGTAAGTAATATGTGTAGGTATCCATACAAATTACAGCCTCTTAGCACTAACTGTCGCTGAGCAAAGGTGCGGACGGACGGACGGACATGGCAAAACTATAAGGGTTCCGTTTTGCCATTTCGGCTACGGAACCCTAAAAAATGATTGTCTGTAAAGTCGGTTTATTGACGATAATTTTCCGTGATAACGTCTTAAGAGAACATTGATGACATTGTAATAAAGAACCATGCCTGTGACAGTTTTTCTTCTTTTTTTTCAATGGTATCGCATGTCGCTGCAATCGCTTAAACATTGATTACATTGTGATAAACAACCATGCCGTCGGGCGCATGCGCCCGACGGCCACAATACTTCAGCCTATCAGCAGGCGGAATCGTTATTCGCATTGCTTAGCAACCAGTCAATAATGTGACTGCTTAACAACCTATCAATTCAAGAAAAGTGTTCACTCTATTAGGACATACATACATTTATGTATATTTTCTTTTTAAGTATCAAAACTATTGTATGTATGTGATAAATGTATTGTCTGGTTTATGAATCAATAAAAAAAAATCAATAACGTGACCGTTGCTACGTGACTGCTTAGCAACCAATAAAATTAAATAACGTGACCGTAGCTATGTTACACTTTTGCGTGCATGCACGCCATCATTATCTAAGACGTAGTTAAGTCAATAACAGACACGTAAGTAGGTATAACATAGGGATTTGGATAGAAAGAAACAGATAGGTACCTACTTCAATCTAGAGAACATTATAATTAGTAGATTTAAGTAACATCTGAATTTAGAAATAAAGTCCATAGACCATACTAAAATGCAAATTAGGTATTTGAATGTCAAATCACACAATAATAATAAATTATTTTACACTTACCAAGTAATAATATGCCTTTAAATGATTTTAAAAATATATATTTGTGCATAATTTAATATGTTTTAGTATTTATAATCATCAAAATAAATACTAAAAGTAAATGATTTGAAACCAGAACATAATGACGTCACAATGTTAAATTGCATACAAATCTCTACAGAACGAAACGGTTTTGACATTTTATAAAAAAGATACTGATTTGACTTGACATTCAAATACCCAATTGTGTGATACGGGTACCTAGGTCATGGGCGCCGCCAGGATATCTTTTACGAGGGTGCAACACTATTTCACAGGCGCGGATCCAGCATAGTGGATACGGTAGGCATGCCCACAACCCTAAATGGATTGATTGGCTAATGCTACGAGAATTATTTTGGGACGCAGTACAAAAGAGCAGGTGCAATACGTTTTCTAGCTATTAAAGATTAATATTTTTTCAGGTTTTGGCTGCCGTGTCTACAACCTTTCGCTTTCGGCCACCGTGCACAAAACCTTACTTGTGGGCTGGATCCGTCGCTATTTCAGTGCAACATTTTCAGGGGGTGCAACATTTTTTCGGTGCATGGGTTTTCGGTGTAGTATGATGAAGATGCATCTACATCCTATACTACATCGAAACATTTCTTTACAAAATAGTGTTAAAACTATTTAGTTATCGTATCGATAATCTCACAGGCAATTTTTTTTGACAAGAGGTGCAAAGCCCAACCCTAAGTTTGTAGATAGAGGTTTGTTTATTTTTTCACGTGAACTGACTTGCAGAATGCATCATAATTTATCCATCCATTTGTTCGTTACGATGGCACAGACAGATCAATTCAAACCCCCATTTTGGGTCGGGGTTAAAAACGTAAAGCCATACAAAAATTGGCATTCGGACTTAGCTACTAATTCTGTAAAAGTTCTTTCTTACCATCTCTACTTACCTAATTGAAAGCACTAACCTACGATCTGTAACCAATAGGGTACTCTCGGTAGTGAATAATTTATTATGAAATTCGGTAAAAATTAAAATTTATGTAGAAATAAACATAATTAAGTATTCTGATTTCGAGTCATAAATGAACATGATTGTTTTATTGAACCAAAATTAAAAGTTAGTAGTTTTTATATAACATGTGACATGAAACCTTTGACGTAATATGGGCAAAACAATTCGTGGTCATCTGTCAATCCTGTCTCTGAAACTGTCACACTAATAGTGGCGGGAAAAGATGTAGGTACATAGAAAGTAGCACCACTTAGTGTTCTCTCTCGAAATATAAATAATGGTTTCATTCGACCAAGATAGCAATATTTCGAAACTACTGGGCGAGCAAAGAGCACTTACAAATAAATTAATGTCAGAAATCAAAGAAATCAAGGCTCAAAATACAGAAATGGTTCAATCGATGTCCTTCATGAATAAAAGTCAGTCTACAGTCAGCCGCGTTCAAATGCGGACGTGCCTTTATGTGTGACTAACCATTACACGCAGTGTGCGACGCGAGCCGTCGCTAGTTTGCAACCATGAGCAACGAGCTCGTGGTAAACGAGCTGCTGGCGTTTCTGCAGCAGAAACTGGACGTGATGGACGAGGTGTCCGCTGTCCAGATCTGCGTCACGAACTTCAGTGAGGACGACATAGCTGCAGCCAAGCGGCTACTGTACGGCGTTCTGAATAAGACCGCCCAGATGGTGTCTCATCGTCGCGATGGGACTAAGAAAAGTTTAGCGGGAGTCATCACGCTGCTAAAGGAGACCGATCCTGACGACGTGCCTACGTTTGTGGCGAAGGACCTGAACAAGCTCCCTCCCGTCACCTTCGATCACGTCGACGTCACCAGCCTGCTGAAAGACATAGTCTTTCTGAAGGCGAGCCTCGCGGATGTGCAGCGGAAGTATGATGCTTCCGAAGCCAACGTAGAAGATCTGCGCCAACAAGTCATCGAGTTGCGCAACGTTATTACGGGATCTGGGTCACCGTCGCATGTAAACACGCGCCGCGGTGCATGCCTAGATTTAAGTTACGCGTCAGCTGTGACGACATCGCCGCCGGCGTCGAATGCTGACCGAGCGGAATGCGCTGCAAGTGCGCATAGTGACCCCGCCCGCACGCCCCGCAAGCCTGCGCCCGTGCCTGCGGTTGCTACCTGCAGCGCTGCCAAGGTCAGTCGCCCCGTTGTACAACAGAAACGGGGGATAAAGACGAAGACCAGCGAGAGCGTACCCACAGCCCCTGCCAAAGGGCAAATGGATGTAGAGGGCTTTATAAAGGTTGAAAGGAAGCAGAAGAGGCCCTCCAGACGAAACCAATGTGGTACCGGCGTGACGGGACCTAAAATGCTGCTGCGTCCGGCAATAGCAACGACGCAGTTATATGTGTCTCGTCTGCATCACACCACAAAGGCAGAGGAACTTGCGGAATACCTCCGGATCAAGACGAAGTGGACCTTGAGGGTGGAGAAGTTGGAGTCGCGCCATGACGTCAACTTCAAATCATTCATGGTGCGAGTTCCCAGTGAACATCTGTCCATCTTTATGAAGGAGGACTTCTGGCCGAAGGGTGTCGCGTACCGACGTTTTCGTGGAAGGTTACGTGACACCACGCAGCGAAACACGACGCCGCTGTCTCAATCCCACTGTCGTGTATAATTTTAATTATGTATTAGTTTATTGTTATTATGTTACGTATTTGTGTAATTGTAGTTTAAATTATGTATTAGTTTATTAAGTTTCTTATGTACCTATGTATTTGTATGATATGGGCCTTAGTAGCCTGAAATAAATGGTTATTATTATTATTATTATTATAAACATTTTGAAGATATGAAAAAAGAAATTGAAGCCCTGAAAAAAGAACATATATGTCAAAAAATATGCATTGAAAGTTTAGAAAAAAAGATTTTAGACGTTCAGCATAAAAGTCGCTCATCGTCTGTAGAAATTCGGAACATACCGTACAACGAGTTTGAGACTAGCTCGAGTCTAACACAAACAGTGAGTAGTATTGGGCAAGTCGTTGGAGCCAACATCCTGCCTTCAGATTTCCGGGACATCTATCGTTTGCCAGGGAAGCCCAATGACTCGGCTACGTCGCGCCCGCTAATCGCAGAATTTTCCACGGTGCAAACAAAACAAAAGTTTATTTCAACTGTCCAGTCTTACAACAAAACCAAAACTAGAGACGATAAGATAAATACAGAATTAATCGGGATAGCAGGGAAGCGACAACCAGTCTACATTACGGAACTATTACCTCCGAGTACAAAACAATTATTTTATTTATCACGTGAATTTGCTAAGAAAAATGGTTACAAATTCTGCTGGGTTTCGCGTGGAAACATTTTCCTTCGACAAAAAGAGGGCGAAAAGCAAATCCTATTATTAGAAACGAAAAGAGTCTCCAGGATATTTTGTGCCATTTGTGACTAGTTATTGAATATTGCTTGTTTTTCACTTACCCATATATGTTTTATTTAACTTTATTTTTTTCATGTTACATAAATTAAACACAATAATTAATGTCACATATTCATGTAAACCTAATTACTTTGCACTCACACTTCAACCACATTATAACTGTCTTACTAATAATACTACAAAAACAACATATTTCTCACACTTTTCAAAGAATAACAAAAGATGCGGTTTCTATTCATGTTTGCAATACTTGAATCAGATACATCTAATAAATAAATCGTTACCAGAATTCTCTTCTAAGCATATATTACACAACTATACCATTAAGTATATAAATTATACACTAATTATCTCACTCTTTGACATGAGTATAGGACACATTCTATTTAGCAAATTTATGTCTTATATTTGTGATTTATATTTAAACATATATGATCAAGACGCAAGGATCCATGGTTTGAATCGTAATAATTTCTTTAATGGCTACTATAAATAACATAAATTTCGAACTTGATCATGACAAAACCTATAACTCATTTCTCTGCAGTCCCGATGAATGCTTGAATCACATTAATTTAGGTAATGAAAATATAAAAATCTTACATATAAACATCCGTAGCGTAAACAAAAACTTTGACAGTCTTCAAACCATGATACACAGGACGCGGATTGACTTTGATATCATTGTACTGACGGAATGTTGGCTGAGCAAAGTTTATTGTCCACCTATTCTTGACGGTTATCTGTCACAAGCAACTACTCGTAACTCCAACCAAAATGATGGTATCATAGTGTTTACTAAACAGTGCTTACGAGTTCGCGTTAGAGAACCGAATATTACTAATGCAAACTGTCTCGTCTGTGAGTTAGATAATAACCTAGCCGTTGTCGCAGTGTATCGATCCCCGTTGTATCAAACCAAGGAAAACTACGATAATTTTTTGTCCAGCTTAAATCACGTATATAGCGGAATTGCCCGTTATCCAAACATTGCTCTCGTAGGTGACTTAAACATAGATATAAAAGAGACCAATAGAAATGACCATAGCTTTGATTATCTTATATTGAATGCATCCCATGGATTATTGCCAACACACCTTTTACCTACGCGGATTGAAAATTGTCTTGATCATACACTGTTGAAAAGCTCCCTACCAAATGTGACACTGGTTCTAGATACGGATATTACTGATCACAAACCAGTTATACTATCAATATCTAATACTACAATTACTCATAAGAAACACTTTACCATTTCAAAACTAAATTATGAATCCATTAAAACGGAATTGCTTAGTACAGACTTTAATAATATCTATGCCATAACAGACGCTAATGAGTCGATGAATTTATTTGTTAAAATAATATCATCTGTAGTAGCCAAAAATACAACGGAAGTTAAAATTCCTAAAAGACTGAGAACAATAAAACCCTGGATGACCCCTGGACTACTAAAATGTGTTAGAAATCGGGACAGAATGCACATTGATTCTAGAAAAAATCCGGACAACTTAACTGTACAAGTTACGTACACTCGTTACCGTAACTTTTGTAATGAGCTGCTTCGCAGTCTAAAACGAGCATATAACGAGAATGAACTTGAGAAGGCGAAAGGTAATCCTAAGGCCCTTTGGAAAACCATTAAATCAATTACGAACACAAAAAACCTACACAGTGGTCCATCTGACCTTATTAACTCAAATAATAATATCAATACACGCCTAAATGAGATTTGCAGTTACTTTACTAACATAGCCCAGAATATGACGACTGGACTAATTTCTAATGATGGCTCTTACTCCAATCCTATGGACCACCCTGCACAGTCTACTACTAATACAGAGCAGACATCTCTTAGCTCGCTTGGCCTTTTACCAGCTGACGAGGCAGAGATTGAATCATATATATTGCAATTGCGCACGGACTGTGCAGTAGGCTGGGACGGGATACCTTCTTTAGTGTTGCGACAGAGTCGTGATATATTGGTACCACCACTGTGTTATATATACAATAGTTGTATAGAAACTGGAGTTTTTCCAGAAGTGTTAAAAAGAGCCGTTGTATATCCTATCCACAAGGGAGGGAACAGAAGCTGTGTTAATAATTATAGACCAATATCAGTCCTTCCGTCTCTCTCTAAATTATTAGAAAAAATCTTAAACAAACGCTTAAACTCATTCCTTAATAAATATAAAATAATAGCAGACAATCAGTACGGTTTCAGGCCTGGTATGTCCACAGAGGATGCTGTTTTGGATTTGACACAGTTTGTAGCTCGTAATTTGGACCATCACATGAAATGTGTTAGCATATTTTTGGATATTTCTAAGGCCTTTGACACAGTTTCTGTTCCTTTACTCATTGCTAAACTCGAACGTATCGGTGTGCGTGGAATGTCCCTGGATATTTTCAAAGACTATCTGAAAAACCGCAAACAATTTGTTAAGATAGACTCGTATTGCAGTGACGCTCAAACTATAACCTGTGGTATCCCACAAGGAAGTATACTGGGCCCCACTCTATTCCAAATATACGTCAATGACCTATGCAAAATGACCCTTCCTAACACTAAGGTTTACACCTACGCTGATGACACGGCAATCGTGATTCACGGGCCGACTTGGGACTTTGTCAAATCCAAAGCTGAAATGGCGCTTAGTAATGTAATAGCTTGGCTAAAACAAAATCTGCTCTCATTAAATATTGATAAAACCGCTTACATTCCTTTTTCGATCCGTCGCATTGGCAAACCTCCTGATGCTTTCTCAATTGTTGCCCATTCATGCTGCTCTCAACTGCAACCTTGTTCCTGCATTGCACTGACAAAGACTGACACGGTGAAGTATTTGGGTGTCCTGATTGATGCTGGGCTGAAGTGGGATAAGCATTTAGATATCCTGACAAACAGAGTTATGAGACTCATTCCCGTTTTCAAATCCCTCAGGGAGGTGGCGAGTTTTGAAATACTAAAACTTACATACTTCGCGCTTTGCCAATCCATTATAGGTTATTGTATTACGACATGGGGCGGCGCAAACAAAACTAATTTCATCAGGGTCGAAAGAGCACAGAGAGCCATTCTTAAAGTCATGTCGAAGAAACCATATAGATACCCAACTACACAAGTTTATGCCGACTGTAAGGTTCTTACTGTCCGTCAGCTCTTTGTGCTACGAACAATACTGAAAAAACATGGCACGTTTATTGTACCAAGCCATAATAAACGTATTAAGCAGCCCACAAGTGTGAAGCACAAAACCTCGTTTGCCCGAAATCAGTACTATACTCTGAGCACGTTTATGTACAAAAAACTCAATAATCAACTTAATCTATTAGACCTCAACGCCCATAATGTTACCACACACACACACACACACACACACACACACACACACACACACACACACACACACACACACACACACACACACACACACACACACACACACACACACACACACACACACACACACACACACACACACACACACACACACACACACACACACACACACACACACACACACACACACACACACACACACACACACACACACACACACACACACACACACACACACACACACACACACACACACACACACACACACACACACACACACACACACACACACACACACACACACACACACACACACACACACACATATATATTATCTGCACATACCTACTGTCGATATGGTACGCACATTTCCAAAACAGTGGAACACTAATCATAACATTAAATGTTTGAAAATTGCTGCTTAAGTTACAGGTTTTACCTAGTTTAAGTGGCAAGGCGCCTTAAAAAAATGTATAAGTAACAATACCTAATGTACCTACGTATCTGTTTAAAAATGTTGCTATCAATTTCTATGTTACTATGTGCTTTTTGAAATAAATATTATTATTATTATTATTGCCTTACCCAGCATAAATGGCATTGCCGACATTGTATTTGACGCTGACTAACCAATCCGATTCGTGTGTGCCGATATATTATGACGTTATGAACATAGACGAATCTGTTACCGCCGCAATTAAAAATGTTTAAATTTTAATGTAATTTTATACCAGGAAAGCGTGTTTAGTTTGCCGAAATATTTATTTTTGTGGATTTATTGGATTTTGATTTTTAATTTTGATTTTAAATTTGATCATAGTTTTGTTTTTAATTTAGTTTTAATTTTGATTTTAATTTTGATTTTAATTATTTTTTGATGTTAATTATATAATTATAATGTTAATAATATGTAAATAATTGATAATATTAACATAGATTCGTAAGTAATTGTAACTAACACAAATATGTATTTAAGTCCGAAATAAATGTTTATTATTATTATTATTATTGTAAGTGAGAAATCACCATTTTAAACTATTCTTTAAAACAGCGTAGAATATCCTATTTGCTGCGCACCACATTCACATTTACTTCCGCAGTATTTAAACCAATAAAAACCAAAGTCTAATAACTCAGCTGATAGACGTCATCAATTGTAGGTACCTATGTATTTTGAATCAACCGTATTGCAAGCGGTGTCCAATAAAGAACCAAATTGAATAATAAAACCAGAACAGAGCAATAGAATAGCAATAGACATTCGGCATGAAGCAACATTATTAAAAAAGTTTATGATACCTACTGTATGTAACGAATGCGTAGAAGAAAGAACAACAAGACATATTCTCATGAAGGGCAAGAAAGTTTAGTGCGTTCTACACACATGTGTGACTTCCTAATTAATAAAATAGCCAAGAGGCTAGCGCTGCAAGATAGATATTTGCACTAAATTTATAAAATAAATTTTAGAACAATATGACAGGATGATTATGTTCTTATAATCCAAGAGGGAAGCGGAAACATGCAAGAACTTTATAAAGGCTGAGTTTTTGATATTACTTACGTCACATGTGGAGTAGGATTCCTTAGCGATTGGCGCTGAGGCAGGTTATTTTTTTGAAATGAACTCAATATATCGTGAAACTGCTTTCTTAAATTAAAAATAAATATACTATACAATAAATTAATTCAAAATGAGTTTTACTTACGTTTTTCAGTCATGCAAAATGTTGTAACCAGCGCGTCAGTCAGGCGTTAATTATATACGTGCTATTATTCATATATGCTGCGCGAGGTAGCTAGCTGGTCGCATCGCATTGATCCAAGGGGGGACAATAGGGGCATTTGCCCCCTTCCCCCAGACTTGACTGAAAGACCTTTTGTTTTTGGGAATTTTGAGAATATTGACACTACCGGAGTGTTTTGACAGGCAATTGAGGGCGGTGGTGGCTAGTGTACCGATTGTGAATCAAAAGCACCCGTCATGGGAACGACTCACACTTGGCCTATTGGGTCACATGTTCCCCCAACCCCCAGAACAAAGTTCTGAATCCACGTCTGGCTAGTCGAGGAAATGCTTTCTTGTTTACCTGACTGCACCAGAAGAAGGGTAATATTATCCAAGACAAAGAAAGGTAATTTATACCTATGTATACATATGAATGTTAATTTCTTTGGCTTGCTTGATGGCATGATTAATACTATGTTGTAGAGGCAACAAATTTATTGGTGGATTCTCCTCTCCAATTGCTCCCCAGTCCCCTTATTCGCATAATATTAGATTCTCAAAATATTAGATTCTCAAAATAGCAGATTCTCAATATAACCGAAATAGTACATTCAACGTGAAAAATTAATTTAATTTATTACTACACTAAGGGTATCCTGAGGAGATTATCTGTCCGATTCTCCTCACGGGTATCAGGTATGCGACCTTGGACTCTAGAGCCACTAAGGTCATTTTCCTCATTCCTCTCCAATGCCTTAGTGTCCCAAAACCCTCTCACGTCACGTTTAGCACTCCTACGATGTAGTAAACTATGTTAGTATACACAAAAATTATTCTAAAACATACAAAAATAAAATATGAAAACAACTAGCCTCTCACTTAGCACTAGACCAGCATGCACTGTGCAAACATTTATTGTATTTATTGTAGTGCCTTCAAATTAAAAAAATAAAATTAACAAAATAATTTAATTTTTTTCCTTGATTGTACTTTGGCTTTATTGAGAATCTGCTATTTTGAGAATCTAATATTTTGAGAATCTAATATTTTGAGAATCTAATATTATGCGAATAAGGGCCCCAGTCGTGCAAGTAACCAACTCATAAAAGTCTGTCTTGAGTCGGTCTTAAACAAGTTTATGCCTCGCTCCAAATAATCCTAGATTCGGCAGGCTAGGTATAATTGCTGTCTATTGTCGAACCACGTAGTGCCTAGTCGGTACACGGTTATTAATTAAAGTACAATACAAGCATCTATCTAAATGACTAGGCTAAAAATCCTCAGGCTAAAAATTGGAAACTTGTTGACATCGAGCCAATTAAATGACTGAAGAACCTGGCTATTCAATGGTTTAATAGATATCTACTACTAAGGTATTTAATAGCTAGGGGCAAAAGTATTTTTGTATTTTGAACGTATTGTTAGTAATCAAACCTCTTTGGTTGTGCTGAATGTAACTGGCTGGTTTTAATACTATTAAATTTTGACATTCTGAAGATGCAATAAATTGAAAAAAAAACGCCACATTTTTTAATTGTTAAAAAATGTGGCGTAAATTGTTAATTCTCCATTTAAGGAGGGGATATGACATCCCCCCGTCTTATACCTCGGCGCAGCTCTATTGGTCTGGTCTTGTGGTCCTGAATCTGGTCATAGTGGCGATATCATACAGGCATCTCAGCACTTCGATATATTGCTAGTCCATAGGGCATCGTTGTAGACCATCCAGAGCCGCCCAAGTTTCGATAGAGTCGAAGGCTTTCTCGTAGTCCAAAGGCTGACTCTTCGGTTTTCTGAACAATCTGCCGTACAGTATGAATGTGGTCTACGGTGCTGAAGCCTTTTCGAAACCCTGCTTGTTCCATGGGCTGGAACTCGTCGAATTTTCTCGTGAGGCGGTTGGTATTATTTCTCAAGAACAACTTGTAGATGACTTAGGGGTGAGATAGGTCTGTAGTTCTTAAGCAAGGTTTTAAAACCTTTTTTGAAGAACAGAACTACCGCACTCCCGCTCCACGCTTGCGGTGTTAAGCCTTGGCGGATAACGGAATTAAAAAGGCTTGTGGGCTCTTTCAGGACTGGGATCCCGCCCGCTCTTAGAAGCTCTGTAGTATTTCCGTGATCACCTGGCGCTTTATTGTTCTTAAGTTGCTCGAGAGCTGTCTCTACCTCGCTCAGGCTGACATCCGGAATGTCCTCGGTGTAGTGGCGCATAAATGGGGCTCTGGGGTCGTCGAAGCTAAGTCCCGTAGGTTTAGCCATCCGTGATGCTTACAGGTATCCGTAAAAGCTCTCGATTTCCTGGAGTATCTCAAATATTGAGTGTGCGGTGTTCAGTTTCGTCAGATAGGGTCTACCAAGATGTTGTGCTAAAACTTTAGTACCTCTATTTTGCTCAATCGCAGTCTCGATGGCGCGAGTATTGGACCGTCAGAGGCCACGTCGCGACAACTTCTTGACATTCAGGTTTATAGCTCTCCTATCTAACAAAGATATTTGCGTGTCTTGTCTTTGCCTCATAAGTTCGAGAGTCTCGAGTGAGAGTTTCGACTCCCTATTTTTGCGTTTTCCGGGAAACAACCTTTGACATGCATTTTGTAGCTTGACCACTGTGCCGGTTTTCTCATCAACTGTGCGAACTGTACCATTGGTTCCCAGCGATGTGAAACGATTGTGAAGTTCCAACTGGAACTTTTCGAAACCTAAGGCTATCTGGGGCGACGTTAGTCGGAGAAAACGCTTCATCATCCGCAGTCTTTCGGTCTTCAAATTTATATTTAGAACGCCTCTGACTGATTTGTGATGTTTCCAGTTTTAAGCCTGTTGATCACCGAGACGTCGCTAAATATGTGCCGCTTGTCCGCAATAATAAAGTCTATCTCGTTCCTTGTCACACTAGGTATGTTTGCGATTTTCTCAAAAACTACTGATGCGATTTGAATAGTTTCGATATTCGCTTGCTTTATAATATTTAGTAAAAAAATCACGGTAGTAGTATATATATAGTAAAATAAAAGGCAATTATTTTTTCTTTCTAGAAAATAATTCGTGTATTAAATTATTAAACATTGTTGAGTGAGTGTAAGACGCCATATCTATAGACAAAATTATGAGAGAAAGTCAGTAAAATTTTCTTAAATCGGCAATGTCCTTGTTTATTTTTCAGCCTTATTTTTTTTCATAACCCTGAATAAGAACATTAATACACATAATACTCATTCTTTAAGTATTATTAGTAGACATTGTTGACTCGACGGGTCATAAAGCCTATTTAAAAAGACTTCTAGAATCTATTTCTATAATTATATGATTTCTAGAAAAACGTGTTAATTTCGTTACATATATCAACCAATATGGTATCCCACTGCTGGGCACGGGTCTCCCCAGTAGAACCCACTTAAATTACTTGACCCTGGGTGTATTTGCCATAATCGCCACGTTGGCGAGCCGGTTGGTGATCACAATAAGGCTGAAGGCAGGACGGGGAGCAGCGTACGCAGAGTACGCTGCTGCTCGTCCTCTGGTGTGAAATCCTTCAGACGCCTTGACACCCATGGGAAGAGGTACCGCTTTTTCATTATTCTTGCAATCCCTACTTCACAAATCAAATCAACTAGTTCATAGTTTTTGTTCATCTAACTAAATCGTTACTTTTGCCGTATGTGAAGCGGGAGGACTGCTCAGATGAATTACATACGTTAATTTAAAATGAGCCTAAATTAACACACACATTTAATTTGGTATGGTTTGGAACGCTGCGGAAAGCCCTAATTGTTTTAAAATGGAGGTGAATTTTCTGGTCTGAAACTGTTATATGTACTAATGTACCTATTAATATTTGTTTTAGTTATAATGTAATTAATGAAGACAATTTTTAAAAGATGGCGTATGTTCATAAGAATTCAATAAATATTTTTTTAACACTGAAGATGATAAATGCTTCTTTTTTGAAGGGTATTGTGAAATCGACCAAAACCCAGGCTTAAAGCGTACTTGAAGTTGCTTTTAAGTGTAGTCTTAAAACTGGCTTGAGAGCTTTATTTTGCTTGTTGGGTACTTAGCTGTGATAGATTCCCTTTTAATTTCACTATAAATACCAAGTACTACCATGTTTTTTTTCACTTACCCAATATCAACCATTTAGCTGGCAGAGAGACACTTGACTCTAACAAAATTTGCACTTTAAGGCATAATATTTCACAAACGGATCCCTAAATCTAAAAACAATCTTCACAACCCTTAAACGTTTTTTTAAAAGAATCATCAATTTAAAAATGATAACCATAAGGCGTGGACACGCTAGCAACCATCGTTCCAAAACATAACAAAGAAGGATTGGACAAAACCCCTTATAATCCTTCTTTGTCTTATCCCAGAGTACGGGACGTGCACGGTGGCCGGTCCCGCAACGTAAACATGTGTTCACGCCTTAAGTGAATTGACTTTAATAAAAACAAGTGCTTATAAGTGGTGGTACAAAGCGTTCAAAAGCGGTCAAGAACTGATGGAAGATTTGCCTCGCTCTGGTAGGCCATCAACGTCTTAATAATAATCATTTCGGTAGGTATAAAACATGTTGCCGCTCGGCTAGTCCCAAAAGACCTGAATTTTCTACAAAAACTCAATCGCATAAGAGTCGCTGAGCACATGCTAGAACAAGTCAATTCCAACCCAATATTTGCCAACAATCGCCATCGGGGCTACAGCGCCCTTCCTTTCTGTATTTTTAACCCGCGTTATATTAATAACAATATTTTACCTTACCTTAACTAATTTGTACATTTTTTATCGACAACTGTTGGTATGTACTTAAACCCGATATCCCCCCCCCCCCACCTGTGTGCGCCCGTGTGTGTTAGTTGTTAAAAAAAAAATATTCGTTTCAATTGAAAGTAGATCAAAGGCAGATCTAGGAATTTAAACATTGGATACAAAGCAATATAACCGAAAAAAGACAGATATTTTTAAAATAAAATAATCTCATTGCGGTCTATCTATAGACATTAAATTTATATATTGATTACTTATAACATAATATATATTTTTTACAACTAACTAATTATTTACATATATTTACAAACTAACAAAACCAAGTAAAATAAAAAAAGGCAAGACCCGTTTACGCGTCGAAATATTCTTCTCCATCGATGTCGACTGGTAACGTACCCAGAAGGCTGGCAGCATTGCCACGTTGAATAGCAATGCTTATTCTTTGTGCAAAGAAAAACCCAGCCCTCGGGTCACGTGAAGCTGACTGACTGATAAGCCGATTAGAAATTTCCTTAAAAAGAAGTCGGGCACTTGGACCCCGCGGACCCAGCGTCTCGACCCCAAACGGCTCAAATATATAATCTTCAATTAGATTTACATATTTGCGACGTTTGAGAGTCTCCGCTGATGCAGCAGCTGCGCAGGCACAGTCTGAAGTGCTTGAAAGATGGGAGGGCGCAAGGGTATCGACACAAGTTGCGTCCCATACCAATGGCCTCCCCATCCTCCATGGCAGCAATGTCATACCATCCGGTCTCTTGCCATCGTCGCGCGCCAAACCATTTGGTTCAAGCATGGCTGGAACGTCGGCGGTGACAAGAGCCCGACGGATTATATCGTTCAGACTGGCATGCCGAGATATACGGCCTGAGCTCCTACTACACGATAGGCCGTGGTGTCCAAGGCCGGTGACCAGTTCTCCACAGTGGCATCGATGTGGAGAAACACACGAAGCGCCTAAACGTAGGCTCGCAGCAATCCGAAATGTCGTATCATCCAACATAGTGCCTATATTGGGCGATGGAAGTGCCTGTAACCAAAGACCCGATTCCCATTCCCCCACAGCCAACAGGCGAGCGCGCTCTGCAGCGTTCGATGATGTGCTAATTAAATGTTCTCTTACTATGCTGCACAGCGCTCTATCCCATTGCCTCTGGGAGAAGGGGTTAGCGGGTAAGTCAGTATTAGGGCAAGCCATTTTCCAAGCGTTCAGCGCTTCAGTCTTACACAACACTTCAGAATTAACCAGTGTAGGCGTTAAAATATTCCTGGTTAATCCTTCGGTGCTGTGGACCGAAGACAGAAAAGCTGGTAAACTTACGTCAGAAATTTTGCGAACGCCGAGGCCGCCTAGACATTAAATGTACTATCCTTAGTATTTGTCGCAGTCATTTATACCTTAGTTCAAGCTTTAACGTTTTTTTTCTTTATTTTATATATTTTCCCAATAAAAAACATATTGAGAAATTTAAATAGCTCTAATAAAAAGTCAAACGTACAAAGAAACCCGTATCTACACTAAAGAAGTCTCAACTTAGTTTAGATTTTTTAACTTCTTCTTTAATTTCCGAACGAAACGCAGGTGGCATTAGCATTTTAATCATATAACCCGTTCAAATCAAATGTAAATGCGTAGCTTGTAGAAAACTATCGGATCTCTCTTTCTGTCATGCTGATTTTATAAGCTCAGTAGAGCCACGCAGAGATTGTATAAATGCCAACTTGTTAGTCTTTTACTTACTCTATTCACCAGTATTATAGCAAATGGCATCGCGTGAAAATGACAGTTTGTTCTGTGAACGATAAAAATAATTTTAATGAAATATTATTCCTGTAATTATTAAATATTTTTTTAAGGATTGGATTTAAGATTTGCTCAAAACCTTCAGAATATAGTGTTTATCGAACATAGTGACAGCGACAAAAATATAACGATACTCAACTATCAGATGTTCTGTGATTGCTCTTGTGTTATCAATTAATTTGTGTATGTCTTAAGTGGTGCAACAATATAATTAGAGAAAATGACGGAAAGTAATGCTGTAGTCATGGCTTCCGCCAATGGTTTGATAGACAAATCTAAAGAGCTTCAGAAGGAGATTCTTATGGAAAAATTGAGGTCCAAAACATCACAATTTAAAAACCTAACAGAGACATCTAAAGGAGTCCGAATGGCTTTATTGGTGAGTTGACGATATCTCATAGTTTTTATTTACGTTATGAAAAGAGTGGCTTCCTTGAGTTTGTAGAAAAAATATTATTTCTTGCCAGTTTAAAACTTGAGCTACAATTCTGGTTAAGTTTGTTTTATTATCTTGTTATGATACTCTCGTGTCAGATTATAATGTTTACAAATTCCAATAACTTGTGTATATCTTATCATCAAAGGAAAAAAATATTTATTTTATTTTAAAGCACAACACCTTAAGACATGTCCCATATCCCTTTCACACTACATTCTAAATCTTTATATATATTATTTTGCCCAAAAAATAGAGTAATAATTGAACTTATTTGTTTAGGAAGATTTCTGTAAAATATTTTTTATTGAGAATCACACTTATTGTCAATAAAACAATTGAAATCACATGAGAGAACTTTTACAATGCTTCAAAGTTCACTCAAAGGCTGGCTTCTAAAAAATTCCATGTAATGCAAATCATACACTTTTTTTAATAAAAATAATGAATCCACCTTCCAAATTAAACTACACATTTATTATAACCTAAAAGTCAACTCATTTAGTACAGTCAATTAAAAAAGTCACATAACATTGGCAAATACTCAAACCAACAAATTCAAAATCACATCTAAAGACCAAACACATGGGTCTGTACTGACACCATGTGCTGTCTTTGAATATAAAAATCACATAAAAAAGTCTTTCAGTTTTTCTTACAATTTCCATTTTTTTTTTAACTTCACTTTTTACACTTCAATTTGCATTGCTATGAATATGTTGTTTTCAAGTAATTTACGTACCTGCTAATAGACAGCATTTTATTTTTATTTTTGTACACTTTTTATATGCTTAGTGCATGGTACCAACATCTACTATACATATATTAATAATTAAGCTGTTTATTTCCAAACGAATTATGCACATACATTACTTATATGTTAACAGTTACATTATTACTGAGTTTAGGGTTAGTTCAAAGTTGTCTTATTCTTAGATAACTAGTTTTAAGGTTTGGACACCATCCGGGTGTAAGACTATACATATAATAACAACTTATTGCATCATCATCATCAGCCTATCGCAGTCCACTGCTGGACATAGGCCTCTCCAATTGCACGCCACTTTGTTCTATCTTCGGCTTCTCACATCCAGCTCCTGCCAGCCGTGCACTTATTGCATGTTCCACAGATAAAGATGATTTGATTTGATTACATAAGCATATTTTAGATTTGTTGTTGTACATTTACATATTTACCAGGAGAACATTATTTTTTTATGTGCAGGACAAAAGATGGGGAATAGACAGTGCCGATCGAATTATACTACAGAAGTGCCTTGACAGTCTACAGCATTGCATCAAAGTCAGCTCCTTGCAGAGTCTCATAGAAAGACTTGAATGCTTATCTAGGCAACTTGGGTTTGTATCACTATTTTTGTCTTTAAAAAAGATTCACTAATATTATAGTTAAACTAGCTGACCCTCGCAACTTTGTCTGCGTCAAATTAACCCGTTTTTGCAAAATAGGGGTAAATAAAAAAATAGGAGTTGATCATAGAAGGGTGAAATTCAGGGTTGTATATAAAAAAAAAAAAAAAAAAATTTACCTAAAAATTAAAAAAAAAATAGTGGTGGACTACCCTTAACCTAGCCAATTTGCACACAAAATTTCATGAGAATTGGTTGATCCGTTTCGGAGGAGTTTAACCACAAACACTGCGACACGAGAATTTTATATATTAGATGTGTGCTTTGTGTTTCAATATTGTTGTTCCATTAAAAATAATTCAGTAGTTTTGCATAAAAGAGAAACAATCATTCACCTGCTGGCAGTTACTATTGTGATGTTACTGCCAGTCTCTGATTTGCATGTCTAAATTATATAGGCGAAATTTGGTACATCAAGAAGTCACCTCTCTAGAAGTATGACAAAGGCACTTAAAATAGGCAGCTTTCTATGAGAAAACTACACATGTTGATAAACTTTCGCGATTTGTACACATTATTAAAATATATATATTACGGGTCTTAATCGTGTGAATAATTTAAGGTAAAATACCTTGTTTATTGCCCGACGTTTCGACCGTATTGCAACGGCCGTGGTCACGGGAAGACTAATACGGTCGAAACGTCGGGCAATAAACAAGATATTTTACCTTAAATTATTCACGCGATTAAGACCCGTAATATATATATTTTAATAAAACTACACATGTATAACACATGGGTTCAACCGCTAGGTACAGTAGAGGTAGTTCATAATAAAATGTTCTAGAATCTTATAGTTCACAAAGCTATTATGAATGTAGTTAAAATTCAGTTTTATTATTAATATTTTATTTATTATATTTCAGGTTAAAATTTGTAGTGGGAACTTCAGGAGTAAATCTATTTATATCATCAGATATGTTCTACTTGGAGATATTAGTGGATTCTTCGTCAGGAACTGTAAAGGATGTTAAAATTCACCATGAGGGAAAAGTAAATAACTTGTTGCTTTGTTAATAGAATAGTTTTTATATTAAAACTGCAAAACTTTGCATTGTATGTACACACAAACTCAAAAAAAAAGACTCTCATTGTTATTCCCATTTCCTTGACACTAAATATATTTTACCTATCGATTTGAGTATAGAATCTGATATTATTAATGATAAAAATTATAACATACAGTATGATCAACGTAACTAGGGCGGACTGAAGTAGGCGACAAGTGGTTGCGCAGATGCATTTTTTGGAAGTAAATTGTGACAGGAAGCGGGGGGCGGGGGTGGTAACTAAACTAAGATAATTAGAGATGCAATTACGCATCACATTGTCATAATTAGTATTACTAACTCGTGTTTTTTTGTGATTATTTTCGTAAAGAAATTGTTTTTCAAAGTTGCTTTTATAAACCTTTTATGAACTCATCTAAATAGTGTTTTTATATTTTTGAATTAAAATGTTGTTAGTGTTTTTAATCGATTAAACATAATTAATCGTTTTCGTTAGTAATTTTAGGGTCGCATCTCTATGACATGCGCGAAAGTGATAAAAACCTAACTTCAATCCGGTCAAGTTACATTGATCATACTGTACAAAACCCTCCTTTCAAATATAATCTAACTTCCAAATACTCAATACTAAACTTATAGACAAGTACCTATTTGTATCTCTACTATTCAATTAAAAGTGGCAGTGACATCTATAGGTGAATAAAAGAGATTACATGGGGCCAAAAAAGTGTTAATATTTCTAGAACCTATAAGGAGCTTGGTTTTCCTCATGTTAATGCATTATTTTTCAACAGATTGAACAGCAAAGTTGTGAAGAATTAGTGTTATGTATATCTCGAGGGGACTTTGCTGATTTCACAGCACAACTGGAAGGTCTCACAGCTGTATATCAACTAAATGCTGAGAAAAAGGTAAGAGAATTCACTTAAGTCGTAGGTCGTGTGGTCTTTAGTTAATGTATACATTATAAATGTATACATTAACTAACTGTGATTCAGAAATTTTGAAAAAAAATATCTTTCCCACAGGAACCATACATCTTTCTGGGATAAAAAGTAGCTTATGTGCTATTTCAGACTATAATCTATTTCTGTCCCATTTTCAACCATTCTGGTGATTGAAGGGATTTTCATACTTTCACATTTATAATAGTAAAGGTTTAGAATTATTTTTCAACCTTAAGATGTTAAAAACAAGTCAAACTTCATGAAGCTGATATAATATTTTACCAGTTACATCCTCCGTCAGTTAGTTCAGTCCAATTACCATGGTTCACTTGCTAAATATTATATTCTGACTCCCGCAACTGCGTCAATTTTTCCCGTTTTTACATTTTTTATTGATGCGCCGCTCCTATTAATTGTAGCGTGATGTTACATAGCCTATAGCCATCCTTAATAAATGGGCTATCTAACACTAAAATAATTTTTCAATTCAAACATGTAGTGTGGTTACAGCATTCAAACAAACTCTTTAGCTTCAGTCACTTTACTGCATATTATTTGTCATCTAATTAGCTATTTGTATTGCAGGTGAAATGTAAAGCATTTAGTGCACTACAGAGCTTAGAAGAAGATTTAAATACCATGAGACAGTTCCAAAGTATTATCAAAGACCCCGGGGCACAGGTACACAAAAGCCCGATAGGTTTCTTACAGAAACGGAGAGGAGGTATGTTCTTACAAAAAAAGCAGAACCTATATAAAATGTATTTTAAGTGTATGAAATTAAAATCTATTTATTTTTTTAAATTTATTACAGGTCATGCGATGCGTCTTACCTACTTTGTGTCTCCATATGAATTGCTTGATAAAGAAAAGGGGCTACAGCCATTAACATCGGAATTGCTGAAGACAGGCAAACCATCCGCATCTAGTGGCCTTGCTTCGCTGGTTGCGCCATCTCATACACCTATAGGTCACTCAGCAACTGTTCTTCTAGAAGGTTCTACACCCAATAAGCTCCAATTGTCGCCTATTATTTCTGGGGCACAAAGAGCTGGGAAAAGGTGGGTATTCTAAATGATAAAATAATATTGAATAGAGATAGAGAAAGCTAGTTGGTGAAAATTAACAACTTTCTATGTCCAAATGTATATTTATCTATAATTTATCTATAAATATATAAGTATGTTTATCAGTTATCTGGTTTCCATAGTACTAGCTCTGCTTAGTTTGGGATCAAATAGCGTTGTGTGAATTGTCCCAAGATATTATTATTATTTTATTCATAAAATAAGCATAATAATACTATCAAAAACTTTACATACCTGTTAAGCATAAGCAAACTTCATGAATTTTTTAGACCGGTTTACAACTACCGTTGATCACAAATTGCCTAACTTGTGACAAAGGTCTGTCCAACCCAGTCAAAACATTATACAATCCCTGTAGTTCCAGGCATCAGTTTTAACAAAAAGGCTGACTATGCAGCCTTTTAGACTAGTTGAGCAGTTGGTTAGTCAGCCAAAGCCTTATTTTTTAACACCATACCATAAAATTATTTGTTGACAGTGCTGGACCCGTGTATGCTCAACTTGTGCCTCAGAACAGTGCGATGCTGCCAGCCTGCTTCACACTCAAACTGTCCTCTCCTACTCCTCTTTGCGCCGGACTTGCCAAACTAATACATGCCAATACTGAGGTGAGTTCCTTTTAAAGTCCAGTCAAAATAATTTCATTGTGATAATTACTACTATATGTATAGAGCAGACACCATGAAGTATTTTTTTTAATTATTCAAGAATAGTGTGTATGACGTGTTCTGTTTAATTTGTCTTGTTTAAAATGCGTAAGCGCCTCGAAATTCATGGCACTTTCGACCTTTTGAACGCGAAGAAAATTGATATTTAGTTAGATTAGACGACATTAACGCCCCAGCTGATTTAAGAGAAAAAGGAAGATTTATGTTTCGGACAGCTTCTTATATTGTGTATTCTATGTTCTGGAATTTTGATAAGTCGTTAATCTTTTCAGGTGGAGGTAGCTGGTGATTGGGCAAACGCTAAGCCCATGTTGGGCTTAGTTGCTCAACAAGCATACAATAAATTAACACCAGGGAAAAACATTGAGTTGAACCTCAGTAAAGGACTTTTTGTGGTAAGTATTATTTTTTGTAGCTTAAATCATCATAACCCTCAAACAACAATGTCACTTTCTTTTAAAAATAAATTATGTAAAAATAATGTTTCAGTAGTATTGCTTTCATCATGTTTTCGTAATAGGGATTTTATAGTAGGTAGGAACACATCTATTAGTACAAACCAGACCATTCAAAGCAGGTTCTAATCTACCATAATACCAAAAACCGACAAATCATACCATAATAAGCCCTGAGCATGGGCGAATCCAGGACCTTTTTTTGGAGAGGGCCCTCCCTCTCCAAAAAAAGGTCCTGGATTCGCCCTTACGGGGCTTACAGTAGGGCAGTGCTACAGGCCCGAGACTAGTATTGGTCATGTGTGAGTCGCACGTACGACGTAGGAGGGTGGGGGGTTCAAATCATTTCACCCGATAAGTAGGTACCTCGCGCACTCGGGCTCTGAGTTTTGATAATTTTGTGGGAGGTTTTAGGTGGTATAGTTGACAAAACACACCGGCCAAATATATACGGTGTACGTACCTTTTTGCAATTTCGAGGGAGGTTGAACCCCCGAATCTCTCCCAAGACCTTGAGAGACACATTCTGTACTGAAACTGAGGATATTTTCTATTATTCCCTCTTAGGTCATGCGCCTAGTCCCTCTTCGGTCAAATAGATTTTGATGGATCTTCGTCCTGTAAGACTGACTAGATACAGGACCGATTCATTGATCCTGCGCCTAATCCCTCTTCAGTCTTGTAGTTTTTGATTGATTTTTATCCTGTAGGACTGTAACTAGGCGCAGGATCTACGAATCGGTGTTGTAGATGACCCTGATCAGAATCTGAACATATTTGCACCAATGTTAGATAATGTATGGAATAAAGTATAAAAGGCCGATTCTAGAAATAAAAATGGCAATAAGTCTGTTGAATCTCATTTTTTTTTGTTTGAGGCACCGTTTTCGAGATATGAGCGAATATCAATAAAAAAAAACTGTATCCTCTGTATTTTTAATTGGGGACTCGAGCAGTGTATTTGAAGATCACGGCACAATGCCGATTGCAGCATGGAAGGGTGTAAGGAATTTGGGCGAATCCGACCTCCCCCCACAGAGAATCTGAGTTATGTTTTGATGATGACTAGGCGCCAGGGACCGCACAACCTCGGGCTTACAACCTATAGGACGAAAATCCATTAAAAATGACATGGCCGTAGAGGGATTAGGCGCAGGATTGACGAATCGATCCTGCACCTAGTCATAATTCTATGGGACGCTATACTATAAAACGAAAATCCATTAAAATCGATGGGACCGAAGAAGGACTGGTGTTACAGTAATTTTCAGTGTAGCTGTATAAAATTGCGCCTAGACATTGTCATAATCGGAATAAATTTAAAGTTTTACGTAAAATGCAGTGGGAAACGGACGGTGAAATTCTTTGGGTCGTCTTAAAGCTTAAGGTCTGTAAAACAATCGTGGACTTTTGTATCTGCACAGTTCATATTTCGCCACCTGTTACCCATGTGCAGATACAAAGTTTCGCTACAAAAATAACTCAAATCATTCAACACAAATCTACAAAAAAAAAAACTTTTAACAGGGGATTTTAATTTATCACATCTTCAATGGGGTTTTGACAAAGACACATGCACTCTGTCCCCACTTCCCGCCAAATCTCAGTTAGAAAGCCTTTAGCTTTTAACAACCTTCATCAATTGAACGATGTGAGCGACAGCAAGAATAGGATGTTAGATTTTGTCTTTTCTAACTGTCATAACCTATTTACTGTGTCTGAAAGCTTAGATCCGCTTATAACAATAGATACTTACCATCCGTCTCTCACTGTATTGTTCAAAGTACATTTATAGAAGCCCCCTAAACTTAACAAAACTTCAGTGTTAAATTTTACTAAAGCCGACTACGACAAAATATCAGATAAATTGTCAAAAATTAACTGGTCTGAACAATTCAAACCTTGCCATGACGATGACGATGACGATGTTGATACAGTTCCGCCTTAATCAAGACACTAAAAGAGAAGGCAAAATACCATAACAGATTTTAAAAGTATTGCAATCCAAGAGACAAAACAACCTTTAAAATATGCTCAGAGATCGTTGTATTAACATGATTCATGAGTGCTTTTCTAAATTTAAAGAAAATTCAAAGCATCACATGAAAAACAATTCTAAATACTTTTGGAAATTTGTAAAATCCTCTAAATCTAATAGTTGTGATATACTAGACGAAATGTTTTTAGAAAATAAATACGCAAGGGGTGGCAAAGAAATTGGGGAATTCTAAATCACATTCTTTCCTGAGCAATGTCTCGTTCACTCAAAAATATTTCCTCATATCTCTTGAGTTATTAGACACAAATAAAGGGCCGGGACCAGACTTGATAACCCCCGTATTTCTTAAAACTTGCGCTTCACAGCTGATGCTCTGCTTATAATTATTAACCAATCCTTAAGCCAAGGCATATTTCCCACAAAATGGAAAGAAGCCCATATAACCCCATTATTAAAAAGGAGATCAATGTAACATTGCTAATTAAATGCCTGCCGGCCTTTGATTAACTTTTTGAATCGCTAGTCCAAAGAAAGTTAATATCATACCTATTGCCACAAATAACACCAAACCAACATGGATTCATACCTAAACCTTCAACCATGTCGAATCTTACGAGCTACGTCAATTTTATTGCTAAAGCCTTGGCAGAAAAATTAGAAGTACATTCGATTTAGTTACACTTTTCCTAGGTATTCGATGTGGTTAATCACACTTTATTCATTCAAAAGCTTGATCATGCGGGCATTTGTGGCAACCTGCTTAGATGGTGCGAATGTTATGTCGTTCCCAAGTGGTAAAAATTCGAGGATTTTCATCAGAACCAAGAGATATTCCCTCAGTAGTACCACAGGAATCCCATTTTGGTCCCCTTTTTTCTGGTGTTTGTTAATGACCTGTGCGATACTATAGAATCCAGCTTTTAGTCAATTGTGGATGATCTTAAACTGTATAGAGTCATAAGCTCACCACACGACACTCAAACTCTACAAAATGATATTAACAAAGTTAGTCTTTATTGTCGGATAAATTTTGTGTTACTAAATGTTACTAAGTGTTTCCAAATTAGATTATCTCGAAAAAGTACCCTACACCTGCAATTTACTATATCAGAGACACTGCACTTACTGAGAGATAATTATCGACAGAAAATTGGATTTTCGTAAACACATAGACCACATCGTAAAGAGGGGTCGGTCCCCGTCACACATAGCTTTCTATATTGTCAATTCTAGAACCTTCCAGAACAAAGCTAGAACTAATTTCTCTGTGAGACTCGTGATATGAATTTGGAAGATTGAAAGGTTGCATGGTGACGAGCGTGTCCTTCACGCACACACATGTGGCTTTCTGTACCGATGTATTGTAATTTGTCGGTTCTAGAACCTTCCGGAACAAACTCAGTGCTACTTCCTGTGCGAGACCCGTGGGCTGGAAGGCTGCATAGTGACGAGCGTGCCTTTCACGCACCCGTCACACGTGCCGCCGCTGCTTGCGTGTTTGAGGCAACAGGCGCTGTTCAACGCGCTCATCACTAGCTGCGTGAGAACGCAGTGTAGTAAAGGTACGTAATGAATGATTTCTTATAAAGTCTCTTCTACCGGTGTTTACATTTGGATACCAATTCGAAATATGTACCTTTCTACATAAATATTTACCTAGTTTTAACGCGTTTATTCTCGTGTCGAATTGTGTATATTAATTTTACAAAATTGTAACATACTTTTTTCAATTCGGCTCGAAGGACCATGTTATTGACCGAGCTTGTAAAAAATTGACTGTATATCTAATTCTAATTGAATGAAATAGAAAAATCTACATACCGAAGCTCTTACTGCGTCGCTGGTCCTTGCCCCTTAGGAGCCTCGCGTACGCTGTTAGGGCTTTGTGCCCCGACAGCTTCACAGGAGCTTAACCGATGTTCACTCTGTCAACAGGCGTGGACCTAGAGAACGCGCTGATGTTCGAAGTGAGCGCACTATCGTGGCAGCACATCTGCGTGTCGCTGGAGCACCCTGGCGACGAGAGCATGGCCACGGTGGAGCTGGAGCTGAGCGACCCCGCCGCGCCGCGCGCCACGCTCTACACGCTGCACGCCGCGCCCGCGGACCACGTGGACGAGTACATCACGCGCGTGCTGCAGAAGACGCACTCCATACCCATCACGCTCAGGTACGTCTGTAGCGACGAGCGTGACCATGCTCTACACGCTGCACGCCGCGCCCGCGGACCACGTGGACGAGTACATCACGCGCGTGCTGCAGAAGACGCACTCCATACCCATCACGCTCAGGTACGTCTGTAGCGACGAGCGTGACCATGCTCTACACGCTGCACGCCGCGCCCGCGGACCACGTGGACGAGTACATCACGCGCGTGCTGCAGAAGACGCACTCCATACCCATCACGCTCAGGTACGTCTGTAGCGACGAGCGTGACCATGCTCTACACGCTGCACGCCGCGCCCGCGGACCACGTGGACGAGTACATCACGCGCGTGCTGCAGAAGACGCACTCCATACCCATCACGCTCAGGTACGTCTGTAGCGACGAGCGTGACCATGCTCTACACGCTGCACGCCGCGCCCGCGGACCACGTGGACGAGTACATCACGCGCGTGCTGCAGAAGACGCACTCCATACCCATCACGCTCAGGTACGTCTGTAGCGACGAGCGTGACCATGCTCTACACGCTGCACGCCGCGCCCGCGGACCACGTGGACGAGTACATCACGCGCGTGCTGCAGAAGACGCACTCCATACCCATCACGCTCAGGTACGTCTGTAGCGACGAGCGTGACCATGCTCTACACGCTGCACGCCGCGCCCGCGGACCACGTGGACGAGTACATCACGCGCGTGCTGCAGAAGACGCACTCCATACCCATCACGCTCAGGTACGTCTGTAGCGACGAGCGTGACCATGCTCTACACGCTGCACGCCGCGCCCGCGGACCACGTGGACGAGTACATCACGCGCGTGCTGCAGAAGACGCACTCCATACCCATCACGCTCAGGTACGTCTGTAGCGACGAGCGTGACCATGCTCTACACGCTGCACGCCGCGCCCGCGGACCACGTGGACGAGTACATCACGCGCGTGCTGCAGAAGACGCACTCCATACCCATCACGCTCAGGTACGTCTGTAGCGACGAGCGTGACCATGCTCTACACGCTGCACGCCGCGCCCGCGGACCACGTGGACGAGTACATCACGCGCGTGCTGCAGAAGACGCACTCCATACCCATCACGCTCAGGTACGTCTGTAGCGACGAGCGTGACCATGCTCTACACGCTGCACGCCGCGCCCGCGGACCACGTGGACGAGTACATCACGCGCGTGCTGCAGAAGACGCACTCCATACCCATCACGCTCAGGTACGTCTGTAGCGACGAGCGTGACCATGCTCTACACGCTGCACGCCGCGCCCGCGGACCACGTGGACGAGTACATCACGCGCGTGCTGCAGAAGACGCACTCCATACCCATCACGCTCAGGTACGTCTGTAGCGACGAGCGTGACCATGCTCTACACGCTGCACGCCGCGCCCGCGGACCACGTGGACGAGTACATCACGCGCGTGCTGCAGAAGACGCACTCCATACCCATCACGCTCAGGTACGTCTGTAGCGACGAGCGTGATCTTAGAGGATTGTAAACGGAAAATGTCACATACTATAGTGTGATCGCTTAACTCGTTCCTTGCCTCCGGCGGCACAAAGGGAGCGAGAGGAGATGACGAGCGTTCTGGGATCATGACCGTGTGCAGGGTGTGCGTGCGTCAAGCACATTGTATCAAGGTTAGCATCTGTACTGTAGTCTTCATTTTGTGATAATACTGTTAAATAAAACCCAAAAAAAATTAAAGTGATCGAAAAAATAAAAGTAAGTCATATTTTTTTTAATACTTTTAGCATTAAATTTCTTTCAGTTATTCTGAAAATGCGTTTTTAGGGTTCCGTAGCCAGAATGGCAAAAATGGAACCCATATAATTTCGTCATGTCCGTCTGTTTGTGGTCTATCCGTCCGTATGTCACAGGCATTTTAATCAAAAAGTACACAAAGAATATTGATGAAATATAGTGAAAAGTTGTAATTCACATTAAAAATTGTAGTAACTTAGTGTAATAAACTAATAATAAAAATAAACATTTTTAGGTAGAGCATTTCACAATGTACCAATTTTCGATTCAATCCGAAAGTTGCTTAAATTGTGTCTCACCTCCCCCCCGCGCCAAATATGAAAATAATCTGCGTTTCTCAACGCTCTTCTACTGGTGCAATTATAAAATCGTTTTTTTTTTAATTTATGAATTCATTTATTTTTAATAGCGGCTGCGGCACCCCACATTGAGCTTGGTCCGACATGTTCTTGCCGGTTTTTTTATCCTTTACGTAATTCACAAGGAACATTTTTCTGTACAGGTCTTTAATAAAAATATGGGAACGCGAGGCTGCCAGTAAGCAGTTAAACGGTGGTTACTCCGCTCTGGACCCAAATTTTAGCTGCGGCCTGGGGGGCCTCGACCCGGGCGGCGACCACGTCAAGCATGAACCCGGCTCTATGCACTCGCGAGCTATGTACCCTTCTAACGTCAATCATCCGCATCAAGGAGGTAAGGGAATAAACTTTACTGCTAAACCGTGAAAATGTCTTTTGAATTTGAGCACAGCTTTCTAAGTTGTGCCCAAATTCAAAAGACATTTCATACACGTGCTTATAATAGTAATGGCCTTCTAATCGATTTCCGGTCTCATCAGAGACGAGCAACTACGCTGAAGTATGCTCAGGATATTATAGTGCAAAGGCATCGGTTTCGCAATCGTGAGGTCGCGGGTTCGAATCCTACCCATTATACTACCGACGTGAACCCACTCCTAACACAAGCCATTGAGCTTAGCTGCAGAGGTTAACAAGGATTGCTAGTAATGTGGGACTCAAACCCACACTGCTAGGTATCTTTAAAAAAAAAAAAATAAGTAGACATTGGGGGCAAACCGACGACTTATTGTGCTTAGCGGCCGTTGGTCGATGAAAATCGGCAACTAGACAACATTGTTACTGCTATAAATTACATACATCATTTAGCCTCATTTAACCACACCTTTCAGTTGCATATTATATATTTTGCCTTATAGCCTTATTTCCCCGATTCGAATTTTGAAATATATGGTACGGGAAGAGTGAGTAATTTAAAATTATTCATAATTTTCTATCATTATATACCACGAGGTAATCACCATAGGTACCATAGGTCTGGCTACACGCAGCGACTTCCATACGCAAACAGTTTGTGCAAAACTTTGCGCAAAAACTGCGTGCTGTTTACACGATAACGACTTTCATGCCAAACAGTTTGTGCAAAAACTTTTTTTTACAAAAAACGAACTTACCAGCAATCACGGTTGATTTGCTGCCATTTATTAAGGAGTTTCGTTGTCGGTCTCCAAAACTTTGAACATAAAATAATTTTGAAAATCCGTCTATAGGTATGACGGAGTAATGCGCGATCATATAAATAAAACAGCCGAATTGAGAATCTCCTCCTTTTTAAATCGGTTAATTGGGTATGCTACTCAGTTTAAAATGTGGATTTCGAAATGTCCAAGGCGTCATTACGGCCCAAACCAATCGGATTGGTGTTATTCGGTGTCAAATATAGTGTGGACAATACCAACTATACTGTCTATAAGCCAACGTAACCATTAATTATAATCCGTGAGCCCTAGGTGGCACTACTACACTATTAGTACGATAGTTTCAGAGACAGAACTGACAGATGACAGCGAATTGGTTTTGCCTATATTACGTCACACTATAGCGGCTCATGTTTCATATCACGTTGATATATAGATAAAAAATATCAACTTTTACTTTAATAAAACAATCATATTTATTTATGACTCGAAATCAGAATATTGATGTTCATTTTTACATCAATTTTAATTTTAATCGAATTTCATAATTTATTGTTCACTACCAAAAGTACCCTATTGGCACAAACTGTTTGCGCATGCAAGTCGCTGCATGTAGCTAGCTGCTCGCGCAATTTTCACACAAACTGCTTAATGCAAACGTTTACGATTAACCCAGATATTGCGACTGTGTGCAAATTAATTTGCACCAGCAGGAATTTGTGCAAATAAGATTAATCGTGTAGCCGGGCCCTAATTCCTGCCAGGGATTCTGTGTGTCTTTGTAGACGAAATTTAGTAATATATATAATTTGTAACAAAATTTCTATTTAACTTATTTCATTCAATAGGCAATTATCTCTCGGACCAACAACACCACCTATCCGTGATGTGTCAGGATTCAGGCGCTGACATAAAACCACAGTCCGATGAAAGAAAATCTAAGAAAAGAAAATCCGAGGAAATGTGGTCCTCTAGCCAAAAGAAAGGCAAAGGGATCACAGAAATGATGGACTCGGATAGCGAGAGCGATAATTCGGACGAATATGTCAATGAGGATGAGAATACTGTAAATAGTAATTCAACAAATGAGGACATAGAAGGTCGAGAATCTTCGGTGTCTCAGAATGAGTTTGCTTCGGATTTGGAGTTGTCCGCCATGGACGCCACTGACGCGCTCGGTACTCAGGACAATAGGAACTCGTCTGATATGGATAACTCGAACGATGGTGATGTGGATGATATAATCAGGTTTGTATTTACATGTACGTACATATCAATATTCGATACTTTCGTGCCCCAGTACAGAATAGGGTCACTTCTTATAAAATAGACAAGTTTTAACGCTCTGCATGTTATTTTTGAGATTTCAGCCTGAGCTATGGCGCTAAGTGATTATTTTTGTCTCCTCGTTCTTTGTTTCGTAGCGTATTTATTTAAAAATAAACCCTTCTGGACTACTAACTCAAAGAAGATGTAAGAAATAATCTTGAAATATTTATTTTTTTCCAGGAATTCTTTTCACAAGTCTGATCACAAAAGGCAAAAACTTAAAAACAAAGATTCTGAAGTACGCTCAGGCAGGAGTTCGTCTCTCCTCCTGGACATAACTGAAGGTAAATCGTACATGCCATCATCAGTTAGCATTACTCCGATAGGTTCCAGTCCTTCAAACCCACCGAATGCTGGTACTGGATCGAGTATTACGTCTATGCTGTGTTTAGACAGGCGCCCAGGTATCGAAATAATCCCCATCACAGCGGCTCCACCGGCCGCTCTGCCTAGTTCCATTACAATAACACCGATAACATCATCACAGATGAAAAACCTCGACGATCGAATAAGATCTGAAAAGAAATCAAGCAAATCCGGCGAAGAACGCAGCAAAGAGAAGAAAAAGAAACGGAGAAGGGACGACTCAATGGGACCTCCTGAAAAAGTGCCGCCCAAACAAGACCCTCTGACTAAACCTGTGTCGGTCAGCATAAAGCCTACAGATGGATCCCCTTTACGTGCGACGTCCCCAAACTCCCATATAAGAAAATTTAGTCCAAGTCCAACACACGGCAGGTCAGTGTCAATTACTAAATCTCCTAGTCCCAGTACGGTAAAAGGATTAGCAAAGCCATCAGGGACCTCTAGCCATCACAGCAGTCCGAGGCATTCGCCAGTTCAAAATAGTCCCAAACATTTAGCTGGATACTCCAGTCCAAAAAACCACAGCATCTCTTCCCCTAAACATAGTTCCTCAGGGTCGGGAAAACCTAGCATGTCCGCTCTTAAATCTGCTACGAGCGGTTCTCCTTCAGGCAAATCGGGAACAACAGGTTACGACCTCACAAAAAAGATATCCAAAGATAGCTACGGATCCAGCTCAGTGACATCTAGGGATAAAGAAAAGAAACATTCCAGTCTATCTTTTTCTAGCTCCGATAGGAGTAGTCCTAAATTAAAAAACCCAATGAAATTAAAACAATTAGAAATCACTCCAGTTTCCTGTGATAGTCCTGTGACTGAGCCGTTGGTATCTCCTCCTAATGTCGAAGTAAATAAATCTAATGCGCCGAGTCAGGCTCGCAATAGAAAAGGATCGCTTAGTGCTGTGATAGACAAGCTCAAATCTGCCCAACATTGTGGCTCTGACTCCGAAATAGGTAGCAAATCCAGTAGCTCTTCTAGTAGCGCGAGTAAGTTTTCAGATCCAAAATCTAACGCGGTTGGTAGTAGCAGCAAAATTAGTGAAAGTAAAAATCAAGAATACATGGTTAAACCGAGCTCAGATGGTATGAAAATTACAATAAATAAAACTAGAACTAAAGATTCATCGAGCAGTAGTTCCAAATTAAATTACAGCAGTTCTAAGCAATCGTCACCACAGCTTACTCCACCTAGCCAAGGTTCTCCTAAAACACATACAGGATTAAAACCAGGTGTGATTAGTGGACCTGCTTCCAAAAAGACTCAAGCGATGCAATCGTCTAAATCGAGTAGCACCTTATCAGGTGGTACACCACCTAAAGCAAACTTGAGCCCTTCGGATCCTTCGGGATCGAGCAACCCAAACATGAACAAAGTGCCTTACTCTAAATCTTCGAGCACCAGTAGTGCAGGAATCAATTTATCAAAGTCTGGTTCTAAATCGAGTTCGGGCTCACCTAAAAGCAGCAGCTTGGATGTAGCTAAAATAATAAGAGACAGGGAACGAGAAAAAGCTAGGACTAAATTAATGAGTAATTCAGAGAAATCAATTTTTGCTTCTAAATCTGAACGTCATTCAAGCCCCAGCGGCTCCAGGGATGACGTCGACGGTGATAGATTGAGAACTCAAAAAGAAGCAAATTTTCTGGTGGAAGGCTTGATCAAACCTCTGGATACTAGTAAGTTTCAAATACCGAAGTTAAAAAACTTAAACACTCCTGATAAAAACAGTCCCTCGTCTCAATATGATAATCGATCTATGGTCAACGATTTTGCTCGGACAATGGAACAAAGTAAATACCAGTTTCCTCATTTCGACAATCCAAACGCCAGGTCAAGCGATTCGATGCAAAAGTCGGCGTACCCTTTAAACGTGCCTAAACCGCTGCTCAATATGGGCAGCATGAGCCCTAAAACTTTGCAACCCAATAAAGTCGATCAATCGGATCGGCCTTTAGAGTTCTCCAAAGCGATAGCTGACAGTATGTCAAAGACAGCGAGTCCCCAACGGAACAAAGAAGATGCAAAAGACGGTTTTCCGGGGTCGTTTCCTATGATGCCTCTAGATTTTAAAACTGATATGGCGAAGGGGTTTGCGGCTCCTAAGGGTAGCTCAGAGGATAGGAAAGGTGCCGATTCGTGTATGAAGCCACCGGCGAGCGGGTCAGTCGCACGAAGCGGGGCAACCACTCCACAAGAGGCGGCGGAGATGTTGTTAGATTTTTCATCGTCATCGGGTAATAAGGTCTCGGGTATGGTGGCGGTGAGGCCGGTGTATCCTTCGTCTCCGGCGCTGGCGCTGCAGCTGGCCAAGAGCCCGGCGCCGTCGCCGCTGGTGGCGCCCTCCCCGCACTCCAACTCGCCGTGCATCACCGACGACGAGCTCATTGACGAGGCCCACGTGGGCGCGGGCAAATGAGTGTGTCTGCACTCCTGCACTATCCTCCATAGTACTAGTACGCTGGGCAGGCTATAAAAAAACTTCCATTACATTTTGACATCACGGACAGAATGTTGTCAATGTTAAGAGGCATTTCGCATTTACATGTCAGTAATCTGCATTTTCAAGCGCATAATTTATCTTATGAAAAACTTTTACACTTTCAAATACATGTTAAAAATAGACCAATCTTTAAAATTGAGAGTTAATGTATCACATTTACAAATATTGCTTTGTTTCTTTTGCAATGATCAATTTCCCACACCCCGTTTTAAGGAAAGTATGTGTGTAGCTATATTCAAAGTGGTAATTCTTTCATTAAACCTCTTTAAATATGTTTGGATATGGTGAGATATGGTGTTTTCCACCAATATAAATTACCAAAACACTATATATAATAAATGTATTAAATTGTAAAAATATAAAAACTGCAGTCATTTTTTGGCAAAAATGGGCGCCATTTTACAATGATTTTTGTATTAAATAAAACGTATTTACAAATAAAATAAATCACAAATACGCTTTGACCTTCAACTAATAAAATTATGCTTTTTATTTATTATTAACTAATTTACTTAGACCTAAAAACATAATGATTATCAGTCCGAATTTCAATAAATAACGATGCAGAAACGTCATTCCATAGAATTATGTCAAATTTGCGAAATAGCGAAATTAGCTCGTAAACGGGAGTCTATTCTTGTGTGACAAGGACAACAACGTCGCCTCTTTGTCATAAGCGACGAAATACCGTCCTGTGAATCCTTCTATTCGGCATTTGAAATTGCTGTCACTGTAGGGGGTAGCCAGTCCAGGATACTAGAAGTATAGAAGTAAGTGCCACGCACCCAATAGTAGTCAATGCGAGATCGCACTTGTAACTACGTACAAACGAATACATCAAAGTTATCATTATTGTTTTAAAGGACTGATCGTTGACGATTCATCGTGTAATTTATTAAAATAAGAATCGATATTTATTTATGAATTATTCGTAATATTAATCTCTCTAATTGTAGAAACTCATTTAATAATTTGAAATTGTATTTCGTATTTTAATGACCTAAGATATTATTTTATATGTAAGGAAATATATGTGATTCAAGTATATTTTTAGTAAGTGAATAACATATTATATTTGTGTCATATTTTACATGTATAATGTAAAAAGACGATATAAGTCCATGTATTGTTGTAAACGAAGGAACCACTTAACACAACTGCCATGAATATAATACAATTTAGTGTACAATGTTTTTTCCTAATTTAAGTGAAGCAATTATAGAATGCGACATTTTACAATAGTTGTAAATATATAAATTAATATAATTATATGGAAATCAATTTTGTTGGTGAGGCATTTGTGCTTATGGTTAGATTTTGTAGAAATAAATACAATGGAAATCGAAAACGAAATTTGTTTATTTTATTTCAATTATAAATAATACCATTTTAAATAATTTAATACCTATTATTATTTTTAAAGCACCTAATTTATACATTTTAATTAATAATAATATCTTAGAGAGCTAGGACGATAAAATGCATAGTAGGGATTGAAGGAACTAAACCTCCTACGGTACGGATAGCCATTGTAACGTCTTCGAATAGCGAATCGGCGTTGAGTATTTTGCTTTCTTCTAATACTGAAAAGCGGTAATGGAGCGAATCCTTTTGCGGCTGCCATAAGTTCACCTGCAAGTCTATTTTGTATTCCATTTCTATATAAATAACTGGGTACAGAAAATTCTTCGTTTATAGTACTTTGTGATTTGAATATGTTTTCAAACGGATTTCCACTGGCAACGTCTTCGAATGGAGTCGCGATGTTCATGTCTTCGGATGGAGAAGCTGCATTATTGTCAATAACAATGTCAAGTACACCATCACCATAAGTTGGAGTATCGTCGACCAAATTCGGTTGTACGTCTACTTTTTCTATGACTACTGTATTCTTTGCTGGCGTGTCATTTGTTGAATCTAAAGGCGCCTCTATATTTTCCATGATTACTATATTGTTCGTTGGTGTATCATCTCCCGATTGTACAGGGCCTGGTGTTTCAAATACCATATTATTATTCGTTAAGAAGTCATTGACTAATTCCGGTGCAGCTTCTGTATTTGTTGTACTTTTATCAACTGGATTAGGGGCAGCGTCTATTTCTTCAATTATTATTGTATCTTTTGTTGGTGTATTGAATTCGTTCTCTGCATTTTCCGTATTTTCTTCCATATTTGGTATTGTATTTGCTGATTCACTATTTCCTGATACCGGGCAAGGTTTCTTGTTATTTGACGTCGCTTCAATTAAAATAGGATCTGCGATGACACTTGCAAGTCCCACCATTAATATTAAAATCGTAGGCGTCTTCATTTTTTCTAAAAATAATTTAAATATACGTTACTATTGTTAGAAAATATCAGTTGAAATGTAAACGACTGAAGGTATCACAGCCTTATATTGCAATAGATCTAGGTCAAAGAAAGGTGTGTAAATGATACAAATGAGTTAAATAAATAAATAGAATGACATAGAAAAGTTTTAGTAAAATATGAATTCATTGTTCACAAGGTCTGTGTCACCAACATCGTGCTAAATTGAGAGGAAAAACCCGTTGATAAAATTGCTAAAATATTTTAGAACACCAATTTGTATACGACTAAAAAGTTACTTGTATATTACATCCCAAGTGAATCTTTACAATGTGATGTGCAATAAGTAGCTGTGGTCTTTCTATATAGGTAAGTAAGGATGCACCTCTCGTATTGTCAAATCTGATTACACTGTAACTATTTTTTGTTAATAAAGTAAAGAAAATCTTTAAGCGTTACATATACGAAGTAAGCTTTAGTAAAATTATTTTATGTAGTAAAAATATTTATAGGTATACCTTTTATCTACTACCTTTAGTCTTAGATTTGTTTCTTTGTCTGTTTGTTTATTAATCACGTAAAAACTTTTGATTCGGTTTAAATAAAATATTATTTTATTTAATAACTTATCAATATAGATAAAAAAAACAATGTATGTTTATCCTCTATGCGTTTCGAACTTCCGACACCTTTGACCTGATTGTGATGAAACTTTGAGACCCCCGAGAGTTCCTGGCCCAAAATGCCACAGCCGGTTTCAGCTAGTATTAAATAAATGATCTCAAATAGGACCGACAATATTAATCTGCCAGATACTCACATAATATCTATATCCATGATAACAAGGTATCCTCTGTGGTTTCTGTGGTTGATTAGCTCTTCTCTGAGCCAAATAGTTTCTCCTTTGAGCTTTTGCCCTTTCCTTTCGCTCTCTAAGCACTCTCATAGCAAACCGAGGCAAAAACGGATTCTGTGACTCCGCCGTTTCCATCATATCCACTTCGTCCAATTTTACATCTGCTGCAACACTTTTTGTCTCTTCCAGAGGTTTGGAACCAACGATAACTATAAATATAAATATCACTAAACAAACTAATTTGTAACTGAACATTGTAGTAGCTTAAACAAAACTTTGATTGAAAGCGAAGGTGTTAATGGTAAGTGAACAATATTAATTGTTTCCTATCGTCTGCTGATCCTACGGTGGCTAATCCTTCTATATCCGAGTGCGAGTGAGTGGTCATGTTTTATAGGGACGGTAATTATCATCGGATGACACACATGTGGTGCATCTGTTTACTCCAAGAAGGTATTTTAGGAAATGTAACGGATCATACGGTCGGTTCCAATTAACACTACCGACTCACATTCATAGTCTGGTGAGGTGAGCGGTGAGACCCACATTGTCATAACGGATTATATTTAGATACTGACGTCAAATTTACTTAGAAATAAGTATTAAAATACAAATAGATGTCGAATGTAGTTTAAAATTAGTAATTATTTGTATAAAATACCAAGTCGTTTTGGTGACGACATCATTTATAGGGCGGTATAACTGATGACAGGAAGTAATTCCAGATAATTGTCTAATTTCCTTTTTATGTTTTTAAAATTAAAATGGCAATTATTGAATTGCCCTTAATTTCTTCCTACTTATGAGAGTAGTAGAATACAAGAGGTACGAATTTGTTAGCACACTTAGCTTTTAGTTACATGCCTTTTATGTAGTTACTAACCTACCTACTAACCTAGATAAATTTGGTGTGTGAATTCGAATATCACAAAGTTATTTATTAGGTAATATCAATAACGCGTCACGAATAAAACAAAAACAATCTAACAATTATTTAATAATAAACATAATGCCATTTTGCGTCATGCGTTGATACAGAAAAGACAGGTTTGTAGGTACTAAGTACAGAAATATTAATGAATTAAACATGAACGATCTATAAAATGTAAAACAATATTATCTACGTAACGCTTTACGAAGTCACTTCCGTAATAATATTGTTGTACCGTTGTTAACAGAAGGAGGGTACCTAATATTTCGAGCTTATGTTTGTAAATATTTTTATATCCATTTCTTTGGCACGCTTTACAGCTGGTGTCGTTGGATTCGTCTCAATTGTTGAAGTGACATTCCAGGCTATAAGATGTTTTAAACAGTCGGGTATTTTGCTTTTATAATAGCTTCTTGTTTACGTATCTACGTTTCACAGCATGTAATAGGTACTTACAGGTAAGTAAAGACAACACACAAGATGTTCTATCAAAGCTGGCTGCTACCTATCAGATACGAGACTACAGGAATCAAAAACACTAATGGACGCGGAAAATAAAAGAATAATCATAATGGTGACATTAATTTTACTCACAAATATCCAATTCAATCCAACAATAAATGAACTAAGTATTATTACAATCATTAACTATCATCAATGATCAAAAATTAACTTTGTATTTGAACTAAGTATAAACGTGTTGCTTTGAGTGGTCATTAAAATACTCATTTAGTAAAGCAATGTTGAAGAACTCAAGAACCACTTGAGTCCTTGAGTACTGACATTCTCAGTAGGTACCTACCTACATCTACTGCTTAGGTATACGTTTTGTAGATCTAAAAGATAAACTGGTAGGTACTTAGGTACGGATTAGTTTAGCCTACTTTAAAAAAAGTCATTTGTCATAAAAACAGTGACACGCCGGGCAGTGCCGTAATTTGCCTTTTATAAGCCCGGTGCGAGCTTACATAACTGCGCCCTTGGTGGGCATTTCTGCGCCCTGTGCCTGGGTACCCTAGTTCCAACACTGACGCCGGGTATAGCTATCAGTACCTAACTAGCCAGATAAGTATAAGCTAGCTAGGTACTTATAAAATATAGTTTAAGTACAAGGGATGTTACGGAGTTGATTTTATCGGAACCGAAGTCGGAGTTTTCAAATTTGGTTTGTCGGAGTCGGAGATGGTCGGAAAAGACTTGAGGCTTAAGAAAATTAGATAAAAAAAAAGGAAAAGTTAACTCAGGCGGGGCTCGAACCCGTGATCATAGGGAATCCGTGAGAATTCATTCCTTCATACACTTATGTATAAATTATCATAAAGGAACATCCGATAAAAGTGTCGGAGTCGAAGTGTAAAATCAATCGGAAGGTCCGACCTTTCGGAGTCGGAGTCGAAGTTCCGTCACATCCCTGGTAAGTACCTATCTATAAGTACCTAAATACATAGTAACAAATGTCGCAAATATAACAGTAAGTACCTAACTACCTATTTCCGTAATTGTAAAACGCGCACACTGTTGATTTTTTTTTATAGCTGATAAATATTCAAGGTCAGTCCAGTAAGCCGCATGGTTATAAGCAGTAGATACAGTTAAGAAAAACAATAGGTAGCTTGCTTATCCTTTTAGGGCAGTATGTTTTTGGTCTGGCTTTAACTGTTTGTTTTACTATAAACGGTTTATGACACACAACGTACGCCCGCGGAGATATCGGTTATCGCAATAATAACTATCCTGTGTCCTTTCCCGGGTAAACTATCTCCATGCAAAATTAAATCTAATCTGCGGTTTTTATAAGCGTCAAAACGTAACAGGCAAACAGAGGCAGCGGCGGTAGCTTAATGGCTAACGCATCGGACTCGCAATGGTGAGATCGCGGATTCCTACCCATTATAAGTACCTACTACCGAAATGAACCATTGAGCTTATCTGGAGGGCTTAACAGGATTGCTAGTAATGTGGGACCCAATCCCACATTTCTAGTTATCTCTTACCTAAAAATTAAAAAAAAAAATTAGGGGTGGACTACCCTTAACTCAGGGGGATGAAAAATAGATGTTGTCCGATTCTCAGACCTACATAATATGCACACAAAATTTCATGACAATCGGTCGAGCCGTTTCGGAGGAGTTAAATTACAAACACCGTGACACGAGTATTTTATATAGGTATTAGATAAATATATATATTACAATTTTTACCTCAAGAAATCATATTAAAAAAAAAAGGAAATTAAAATATTGGAAACTTGCAAACTACCTACGTAGGTACTGCGTATGCTACATACTGCGACGAACTATCATGTTCGTCGCAGTATCATGCTTATTGCATCGCATAGTACGTAATCCATGGTTATTTTTAAAAATATGTAGAGATAAAGGTAAAGATTACATTTCTTATCACATTGTGAACAAGATTTGGATTGTTAGAATTAATAATTAATTAATGGTTGAATAATTAATTAATTGTAAAGTAGGTATAGTCCAAAAGTATCCCATTGGATTGTGGTACTGATTCTGAACAAACTATTTTCATGTTTGCACTATACCAAGAATAACGTTGTTAATAAAATAATAATAATTATTATCATTGATTAAAATCGAACTGACTATGAATATGAACTCTATAGTTTACATATCAGTCATTGTCAAGGTGGTTGTTAGTCATTAGGTCATGACGCAGTATGACATCAATAAAACCCAGAACCTAAACAAATAAGAAATTCTTGAAATAACACTTATAATCTCAACAAAGATATCCTACATTAGTAGGTATCTAATGCGTTAGGTAGGTACTGTCACGTTGACGCAGATCTTGGACGAGCTGGTACCGGAGATGTTCCTCAGGAACTTGTACAAGTCGTTTAAATAATAATAATATTTTCCCAGCGTGAACATAATGTTTATTACTGAAATGAAATCTTACAAGTACATCACAACAATACTTAATATCATTATTTTACATATTATTTAATTATTTACGACCTGACATCACAGTACCTACGCTACTTACCTAGGTACAAATTTTGTCAGTTAGATACTTACCGTACCTACTACTAGTGGGTAACTAGGTACAAGGGCGAAGATATATTATGCCTGTAAAACAACATTAGCGTGCATGCTAGTTACATGCCAATAAATCAAAGATTGTGATGCATGTGTAGGTATACATGCATGTATACCTACATATGCATGACAATTAGCAAGCACGTGCAAGGAGCTAGCAAGGGCATGCATGTGTATTTTCGCCTTAAACTGAATACATATTAATAATTTTTCACACAGCTGTAATATTGATTAACCTCAAAAGTTATATGTATAGCTACATAAACGATAAAATATAAGAGTGCATACTTATTTGAATTCTTGCGTAGGTTTGTTACATAGGTACATAATATTATCATTATTTAACATTTACTTACCTGTGTTGCATTCGCTCTATAAGTAAGTACGAGTCAATGTCGTCGTTTTTAAACTTACTACCAGCTTTTCAAAAAACAAATTCATACATTCAAATTCTTTATTCAGGGATGCAAAACAAATCTTGTTGCCAAGTTCGCAAACAATAGGTAAAGCCAGAGAAAAGAACCTGGCAGTAAAAACTCGCGGCCACTCTTTTCAAATTGCCAATTTTACAATATTTTAATGTTTATAAACTTGATATGGGGGTAAGCTGCTTCAACTAATATACTATAGGTACACCAGAACATATTTTGGTTCATAGGACTCGTAGGTCCATGCAATGACACGTAGCATAATGTTAGATGGTGTTCCTACGTCACCTTTCAACATTATGTTGAATGCTAAGCTCCAGGGGTGGGATTCTGGTGGTCTTGACTAGAATAAAACTGCTCTTGAATTGGAAAACTATATTTTGGTAGCTGGTAGATACAGATGGCCGATGAGCGAGTGTCTGAGGTCCGCGGAGCGAGGAGCGGGCGGCCAACCGTGGCTGTAGAACCGGTCCGCCGAAGACTTGCTCGGCGCGCCGCGATTTGACGTAGGAACAGATGGCTTTATACCTCGTACCTCTACAGGCTCAATATTCTAGGTATCTACACCAAAAACAATATCAGAAATAAGGTCACATTTCATCGGCGTAGCTTATCTTAGACAATTTTTTTTGAGGGGCCAAGCAATAAGGTATTAATGTATACTAGCTACGTATTATCTCGATTGGGCCAAGTGCTCAAAGGACTAGTGTGCAGCTGAATGATACTTTGTTCTAAGATACTGTAAAATCCAAATACAGAAATATTGTCTTTGAAAATGAATAAAGCTTAAACGCTTAATTTTAGAAACAAGCGCGTTCAAGCACCAATCTTGAGGTTGGTTTAGGATTACCACATTGTCAAGCTTGTTCCTAAGAACTCTTATTTCTAAGATTCGGTTTTCGCCGGTTTTCCAACAATCGTAGTAGGTACGTACAGTCTTCGTACCATAGGTATCAATGATGTTTTACCTTAAAACATCATTGGTAGGTACCTACCTACAGGGAAAACACTGGTTTAGAGATTCTGATGTTTCGTTGATCTGTGATTCATTCAGTCACTTCAGGAATTATGAGCTCATCGTAACTGTACCGTCGGGAGTAAAAATAAAACTTATTGAATACCTATCTATAACAATAGAATGCGTCAGTGCATGAATAAGCTGACTCCAAATACTATAATAAAATTAAAACCTCGGTTAAATAAAACTGTGACATAGGTAGGTACTTATTAGTTTTAAATCTACCCAATGACGGATCCAGGGTTTTGTTCTGGAGAGGGCTTGATCCGACTGCTGACTGAGGGGATTTGATTTGTGGCAGTAATAATAAAAATAAAACTTTTTATTTCGGACCAGTATCCATATTTTCGCCAGTTACGAGGTAAAACTTAATAAATATTACTTTATTTGAGTGCACGTAGTTGCACCTATCTTATAAGCAGCGGGGAGTCCCATTGTTCAGCTAATACGCATAGGAAGCTGTTGGTACTGGATCGCAGCCGTTCAAGCATGGTGGCCCAACGCTTAATCATTATTGCGATAAAACTATCTTTAGGCTAGCGCCTCCGCAAACATGCCAGACGCACTGCAGAACCGAGGTAGCCCCATCAGCACCCTGTACGCATTATTGTACTGGACTCGCAGTTCACTGTATGCCCGCTGCGTATAGTTGGATCCATAAGCGTAGAAGGACTGGCAGTATTTTTACCTGCTCACTACAGCGTGCAAACCTACGGGCCAACAAATTAAAACAAACAGCCAGCGATCTGCGCTTTCGTTGTCCACATAATCATGCATAATATCATCGGTGACCCAGTGGCACAAATACTTAAACTTTTCTACTTACTCTATTTATTAAAACACCACACAAGTGAATGTATGGTATAATTTCATAACATTTATTGCCTGCTTTGAACAGCATAAATTCGGTCTTAGTTGGAATGGTATACCATCTATAACTACTTAATATTATAAGCTGAAGAGTTTCTTTGTTTGGTTGAACGCGATAATCTCAGGAACCACTGGATTGAGAAAATATTTTAGTGTTGAATAGCCCATTTATCGAGGAAGGTTATATAATTCACGCTACGACCAATAGGAGCGGAGCGTTAATGAAAAATGTTGGTAAAACAGGGAAAATTGACGTAGACGAAGTTGCGCGGGTCAGCCAGTTATAGTACCTAAGTAGGTATATATTAAACTAGCTGTCTGCGTCTTTCTTTACTTCGTCTGCGTAAATTTTCCCCGTTTTTGCAACATTTCTCATTGTTGTTCCGCTCCTATTGGTCATAGCGTGATATTATATTGCATATAGCCTTCCTCGATAAATGGGGATCCAACAGTGAAATAATTTTTCAATTCGAATCAGTAGTTCCTGAGATTACCGCGTTCAAACAAACTCTTCAGCTTTATAATATCAGTACTGATTTTTTTAGAAACTCGACATCAAATTGTTTTACATTTTAAAAAAATATTTTGAATTGAAAAATTATTTTACTGTTTGATAGCCTATTTATCGAGGAAGCGGAGCGGAGCAGCAGTGAAAATGTTGCAAAAGCAGAAAATTTACGCATACGAAGTTGCGCTGGTCAGCTAGTGCTAGCTAGTAAATACATACCTACTGTACTGTTTACCTACGTAGGATAATGAAGTAAACTCACATATCGTTTGGATATTCCCTTTGGTGACAATACAACTGTTTGTTCATGATTCACAACTTCCTTCTTCCACCACTTAACAGTTTATCCTCGTCCAAATAAACTGTAAAGTAAGTGGTAGATATATACATACAGTAGTTAAGCTCTAAGTATTTCTTATCTCTTATTTCTGACATTATGGTTTATCATGTTTATCAGATAAACTTATTTCAGTTTATTTTCGTAACTTAAAATTTAGGTAGGTAACACAAAAGTTATATTCATAGTTTTAGATACGCATTGTACCTATTAGGGTACGTAAAATTGTCCTAATCCAAAATCAACATGTTAATAGATATCAGACTTCAGATGATGATGAAATGAAGTCAAAGGCACTATTACCGTGTAATTCTTGTATATATATATATATATATTTATATATATATATATATATATATATATATTATATATATATATATATATATATATATATATATATATATATATATATATATATATAATATGTATATATATACAATATATATGTCCTATATATATTAATCTGAATCTCGGTAACGGCTCTAGCGAGTTTCATGAAATGTAGTATGCAGGGGGTTTCGGGGGCGATAAATCGATCTAACTAGGTTTCATTTATAAAAAAAGGTCGTTTAAAAAAAATACCTCCGGTCATTTTAACCTCAGGAGCACTTCGTGTAATGTAAAATGTATTAAATATTGGGTAAAATTTACGTTAAAGAACCTACATAGGTACCTCTACTATTAAATACAAAATCTGCTTCTAGGAAAAACTAGAACACCGCATGTTTCAAGCATAATTCAACAAATCATAGGCCTGTACCTAAAGTCAGAAATGTTCGCAGTTCATTACCCGACTGTGGAGTAGGGTTATTTTTTGATTTTTTAAAAGCGCGCGAGACCCACCTTCACAGTCCCCCCAAATCACAAAAATACGTTTAGTAGTTCTTGCGTCAAAGGGCAACAGACATTCATTATTTGCATAAACTCTCAGATTATTATTAGTAGGATCGGTAGGTAAACAAAAAGGGCCGTGGTTGCACTACTCACGCGAATCGAGTGGGTGTGATGGTGTGTGGTGAATGATTTGGGGGGCTTGAGCTCCCTAACCTCTCGTCTGGATCCTGGATGACTAGAAGCTTCTTATATTCTGCTACAACTCACTACAAACCCTAATAATCTAACAACTGCATATTTTTCTAGGAAGGTTTTAGTGTATAAAACTTCTAAAACTCTTATCTCCCACTCACGCAGTAGATTTTTAAGAAGGAGCATTTTTTTGGGCCAGTTAGAAAAAATGTAGGATCTGGCCTACAATGACCTTCTATTTCTGTAATTCATACCCGGATTAAGCTAATTACTGACTGCTCTGCGTGATGCGGCATTGGTGGGTCGGAGCAGTACTAGGTACCTAGTAAGGCGGTGGGGTAGGCTCGCATGTGATAGGGTGGAACAAAAACGACAGCGAGGCTCACCGATTGGCCAGAAGTAAATTTAAAGAGTGGGTATTGTGCGGTCAACCTAATCACGGTAACATCTATGACGAGATGTGTATAAGTAGAAGGATGTTCAAGTCCCGTCTTAAATGATGCCAAGATCACCAAGAGCAATTAAGAATGGATAATCTTGCTAAAAGGCACGTAAGGGATTTTTATGGTTTTTGGCGAAGTACCAAGAAAATGAACTCGAAACCTGGCCTTCTGGTGAGTGTCGATGGGGTAAGGGAGCCTGAGAGCATAACTTATTTAGGTCTCACTTTACTATACAGCCTCGATCAAGCAGTGCGGTAGTAGCAGGAGGTGCTGAGGGTCATGTGAGCGATACATAGACTAGGTTATCTGCCTAAGATGTGGGCAAAATAATAAAAAACATGACAAACGGCAACTCCCCCGGCCACGATGGCATCAGAATCGAGCACCTGCAGCATGCAGGCCCTCATGTGAATAGAGTGTTAGCTTTCTTCTACTCTCTTTGCGTAAGTCACCTTATGAGTTCTGTTGTTGTGCCTGTAGCGAAGAATAAAACTGGTGACTTAGCAGATAAAAGTAACTACAGACCGATCTCTCTGCGAAAATTATAGCAAAGTTCTTTGACGATTTGTATATGGAACTGCATGATAATCAGTTCGGGTTTAGACCTAAATTAAGTACGGATAGTGCAATACTGTGTCTCAAGCATACCGTTAGATAGGTACTATACTGTAGGCCTATTCTTTTTCTTTATAACGAAATTCATGAATTTTCTTTAACTTAAATTTCTTAAGTTTATGGGGACTATTCTAATTAATTTTTGGATAAGCACAAGAAGTCCGAACCCATAAACAATTTTCAGGAACGAGTGGATTGAATTTATGTCTAGCTCTGTATATTATCACCTCATTTTTTTATCGAAACTTCGTTTTTATTGAATTAGAGTAGGCCTCCTGATCTCAAAACACCAACACTGGTGTTTTGAGATCAGGAGGCCTACTCTAATTCAATAAAAACGAAGTTGATAGGTCGAGGAAGCATGCCTACACAGGCATGCTTCCTCGACCTATCTAGGGCCTTTGATCTGGTGCTGTACGATGTGTTATGACAAAAGCAGGGGGCATTATACTGAGAGAATTATTTATTTAGCGCTACGTACACAGCGACACGATCGCCGGCTTCGCTCTTCCGCACACAACCATTACTTCACAGTGCGCAGGAGCGCAAGCCAAAATAAAGTAGAATATTCGTTCGTACATATGTTAGATTACGAACGTCATGACTATGACAATACGAAAATGCTCGTTTTTGCATTTTTCCGCAACTTTAAGATTTATTTGCGGGACCATTTTAAGACATATCCTTAAATTTATTTATTTCATCTACTAGAAAAACCCTTTGACTAGTGACACAATTTTTTTCGTTTCCTAATATTTAGGTTTTCTATATACATTTTTGAGAGAGCCGAACCCTGTTTCGTGTAATCTACCCTTAAGAGTGTAAACATGCCTTTGGAACTTGTAAACATATTCAAGTACGGGTACACACATCAGGTCAACTATGTCAGATGGGCGGGTGCACTATCGGAACCGTACAAAGTTAAATGCATGGGTTAGGCAAGGTGGCTTAATTTCGCCCACTTTGTTCAATTTGTACGTGAATGCACTAATTGTCGCACTTAATTACCAGTGAACATGGTGCGGCTGAGTGCGTCGATCTGTGGACTTCGCAAGCTGCTACTTATGAATGAGGCGTACACTGACAGATAGGGCCTTGTATATAATGTCACAAAATGTAAATACATGGTTTTTCGAGCCGGCACCAATGCCCGCAAAGTGTTCCACTCATTCGCCTCAAAAATGTACCCTTAGAACGGGTTAATTCATTTAACTTGGTACCTATTTAAATTGATTAACCCAGCATTGGGTGAGAACCGACCTGAAGGATCACGAGGATATTGAAAGGAAACGGAGTGCTTTGTCAAGGAGAGCGAACATAATAGCCTGTATGTAGGTTTGCAGGCTGTTCCAAGCAAGTTATGCTAACACTATTTAGAGCGTTTTGTAGGTACGTCCTTATACACGTGCGTGGCCTATGGATATCGTACACGCAAGCCGCGTACATTGCCGTCCGGGTCCAGTAGGCCTACTCTCTATCTTTAAAACGAAATTCATGAATTTTCGTTTGCTTATTTTTTTTTAATTTACGGGGGATATTTCTTATTAATTTTTGGATAAGCACAACAGATTCAAACCCATGGACGATTTTCTGGAACGAGTGGATTAAATTGATGTTGCTGGCTCTGTATATCATCACCTCATTTTTGATCGAAACTTCGTTTTCATTGAAATAGAGTAGGCCTCCAGTTTAGTAACGCGTTCAGGGCCGTGTTGGGTCTGCCCCGCTTCTGCAGTGCATCGAGTACGAGTGAAATTTACTTTCTGTACTCTCGATAATTAGTGTATCGAAGCCAGCATTACCACTACCGCATGGGCATTTTTCGAAGGGGTTTTCGTAATTTTGGTGGTACAATTGACTTAAGATCGGCCTGTGTACTGAGTGCTTCCTTTTTTGCAATTTCTAGTTAAATTTCTAGTTTATGTTTAAGTCGACTCCTGGTTGTATTTTTTTGCGTTTTTTTTTGTCTTTTTTACTTTGATTATTTGTTATTATTATTTTTACATTCAGACACAATTGTATAATTGTTTATTATGTTTTGACTTCGATAACATCGACGCATCGATGTTTAGAGAATAAAATATCCAAACTATTTATAGCGCCATCTAGCGTGCATTGTTGTACTAGGTTCAACAATGAAGTTTGTTAGTCATTGGATTACTCTCAAGTTTAACTATTAGCCATTAGATGACACTGATCAACATAACCGGAATAAGCCGTACGAATAGTTCTTTGCATTTCGCAAATGGATAAAAAAAGATAGGTACTGTCAACTTCAAAATTAAAGTTGACAGTAAGCAGCGTTCAATTTAATTTAAACCTCACATAAGCTTACGCAGTGCTTCCACTTTAGTGGTTTCAGCACTAGATCTAGCGTTTTTTTGACATGATTGGTGCCATGTTTGAGAATTTAGTGCCTAGTGGAAAATATAGTGCAAATAGGCAATAAGAATAATAAAACACTACAAAAGTTCCACAAAACTGCTTTAAAAGAATATTAATTTCGTTCGGTGCCGATATGCGAATACTCGGATGTTATGGGCCGTCTAAACGGGCCATTTTTTACGGCAATTTGTGGCGGCACTATTGGCAACTAATTGCTCGGCCAATAATGGCAATCTGTCTACAATTGTATGGCGCATGACCCAGTCTCCTAAACGGGCTTCACATGCCGGCAACAATAATATAAATATAAACGGCGACTGAAACAACAACAACCAACTTCGCCGCCGGGTAGCCGGCGACCGGGCACTCAGCGCCGGATTGAAACCGGAACGTGTGAAAAGAATCTAGTCTAACGATAGATACATAATATAAGTACTCACGGAACCCAAAAGTTTGACTTTGAGTTTCGATACAAAAATTCATTGTACTGATTAAATATGTAACAAACGCACAAACACGCGCACTATGCAAATTGTTTATATTATACCAATTTATAATCATTTGATCTGAAACAAACGATATCTTGAATTACAATCGATAAGCGCTACCTACATACCAGACGTAACGAACTGTTGGCGCAACGGTTCACGAAAACTTTGTATAACGCCATCTTTGCAAGTTAGGTACTATTAACTGAGTACTGAGGGAACCAAGAAGCTTCTTGGCTTAAAAGCTTTAATTTATAATAATAATAATAATAATTTAATTCAGACCAATGATCCATAATGTTTTAGTATACAGTGTTCTTAAAAACTATGTTAGTAAAAGACAACTATACTATTAAACATGCAAATTATTCCAATGCATCCATAAAGGACTTTCTAATTTATTCGCAATTAGTTTCAGGTACCTGTTAGAACTGTCACTCACCCTGCGCATCAGCGATGCGGTTCGCTTACGCAATATAACTGCAAAGCCATCAACGTTGGCTTCCGCAAACATTGCTGATGCGCTACAATACCGAGGCAGTTCCATCAAGAACATAAAAGCATTGTTATATTGCACTCTCAGTCCATTGACAGCCCGCTGCGTGTGGCTAGCCCATAGGCTGCATGTGTAAAATGACTGGGCATATGCCCGAAATAGTGTGACTTTCACATTAGTGGAGCACCTAGCAAACCTGCGAGCCAGCATATTGCAGCGAATTGTCATTCCTCTACGCTCGCGTTCAATGTCAGGATCATCGGTGAGGTTCTCATTTGTGTGTCCAAGGTATTTAAAAACTTTTCCCTAGTTAGGGGTACGCCTTTTAGTGTAACAAGTGGAACGCATGTAGGACTTAAGTTTCCCGCCTTAAAAACCAACAGTTCGCTTTTCCTGACATTGTACGCAAGCCCATGTTCATCTGCATATGATTCGCAGATATTAATAATTTTCCTTAATTCTCCAATCGATGTGCTCTGCAACACCATATCATCAGCTTAGCTGATATTATTGACAGTCTGTCCGTCTATCGAACAGCCTACTGGGATGTTGCCCGAGCTCATGGATTAGCCCGTTCATGTACAGATTGAACAAGGTAGGAGAGATCAAACCTCCCTGTCTCACCCCACATTCAAGTCGATACGAATCAGATAATGAGCCTCCCCATCTCACATAGTTTGCCTGATGACCATACCAATATTTAAATATATTAGTTACTCCATCAGGCACGCTAGTTGCCCTGAGTTTGTCCCACAGTTTCTCATAATCAACCAGATCAAAAGCCCTGGACGACTGAAGACCAAAGTTTTCGTGAACCGTTGCGCTAACAGTTCGTTACGTCTGGTGTGTAGGTGGCGCTTATCGGTTGTAATTCAAGATATCGTTTGTTTCATATCAAATGAAATTAATATTCTTTTAAAGCAGTTTTGTGGAACTTTTGTAGTGTTTTATTATTCTTATTGCCTATTTGCACTATATTTTCCACTAGGCACTCATGGCACCAATCATGTCAAAAAAACGCTAGATCTAGTGCTGAAAGCACTAAAGTGGAAGCACTGCGTGAGCTTAAGTGAGGTTTAAATTAAATTGAACGCTGCTTACTGTCAACTTTAATTTTGAAGTTGACAGTACCTATCTTTTTTTATCCATTTGCGAAATGCAAAGAACTATTCGTATGGCTTATTCCGGTTATGTTGATCAGTGTCATCTAATGGCTAATAGTTAAACTTGAGAGTAATCCAATGACTAACAAACTTCATTGTTGAACCTAGTACAACAATGCACGCTAGATGGAGCTCTAAATAGTTTGGATATTTTATTCTCTAAACATCGATGCGTCGATGTTATTGAAGTCAAAACATAATAAACAATTATACAATTGTGTCTGAATGTAAAAATAATAATAACAAATAATCAAAGTAAAAAAGACAAAAAAAAAACGCAAAAAAATACAACCAGGAGTCGACATAAACGTAAGCTAGAAATTTAACTAGAAATTGCAAAAAAGGAAGCACACAGTACACAGGCCGATCTTAAGTCAATTGTACCACCAAAATTACGAAAACCCCTTCGAAAAATGCCCATGCGGTAGTTGCTGGTAATGCTGGCTTCGATACACTTGTACCACTAATTATCGAGAGTACAGAATGTAAATTTCACATTTCGACGCACTGCAGAAGCGGGGCAGACCCAACACGGCCCTGAACGCATTATTATACTGGACCCGGACAGCAATGTACGCGGCTTGTGTGTACGATATCCATAGGCCACGTGTATAAGGATGTACCTACAAAACGCTCTAAATAGTGTTAGCATAACTTGCTTGGAACAGCGTGCAAACCCACAGGCTATTATGTTCGCTCTCCTTGACAAAGCCCTCCATTCCTTTTCAATATCCTCATGATTCTTCAGGTCGGTTCTTACCCAATGCTGGGTTAATCAATTTAAATAGGTACCAAGTTAAATGAATTAACCCGTTCTAAGGGTACATTATTGAGGCGAATGAGTGGAACACTTTGCGGGCATTGGTGCCGGCTCGAAGCTCGAGCTCGAAAAACCATGTATTTACATTTTGCGACATTATATACAAGGCCCTATCTGTCAGTGTACGCCTCATTCATAAGTAGCAGCTTGCGAAGTCCACAGATCGACGCACTCATCCGCACCATGTTCACTGGTAATTAAGTGCGACAATTAGTGCATTCACGTACAAATTGAACAAAGTGGGCGAAATTATGCCACCTCGCCTAACCCATGCATTTAACTTTGTACGGTTCCGATAGTGCACCCGCCCATCTGACATAGTTGACCTGATGTGTGTACCCGTACTTGAATATGTTTACAAGTTCCAAAGGCATGTTTACACTCTTAAGGGTAGATTACACGAAACAGGGTTCAGCTCTCTCAAAAATTTATATAGAAAACCTAAATATTAGGAAACGAAAAAAATTGTGTCACTAGTCAAAGAGTTTTTCTAGTAGATGAAATAAATAAATTTAAGGATATGTCTTAAAATGATCCCGCAAATAAATCTTAAAGTTGCGGAAAAATGCAAAAACGAGCATTTTCGTATTGTCATAGTCATGACGTTCGTAATCTAACATATGTACGAACGAATATTCTACTTTATTTTGGCTTGCGCTCCTGCGCACTGTGAAGTAATGGTTGTGTGCGGAAGAGCGAAGCCGGCGAACACCAGTGCCAAAGCCCTCCATTCCTTTTCAATAAAAGGAATGGAGGGCTTTGTCAAGGAGAGCGAACATAATAGCCTGTGGGTTTGCACGCTGTTCCAAGCAAGTTATGCTAACACTATTTAGAGCGTTTTGTAGGTACATCCTTATACACGTGGCCTATGGATATCGTACACACAAGCCGCGTACATTGCTGTCCTGGTCCAGTATAATAACGCGTTCAGGCCCGTTTTGGGTCTGCCCCGCTTCTGCAGTGCGTCGGGGTACGAGTGAAATTTACATTCTGTACTCTCGATAATTAGTGGTACAAATGTATCGAAGCCAGCAACTACCGCATGGGCATTTTTCGAAGGGGTTTTCGTAATTTTGGTGGTACAATTGACTTAAGATCGGCCTGTGTACTGTGTGCTTCCTTTTTTGCAATTTCTAGTTAAGTTTCTAGTTTATGTTTAAGTCGACTCCTGGTTGTATTTTTTTGCGTTTTTTTTTTGTCTTTTTTACTTTGATTATTTGTTATTATTATTTTTACATTCAGACACAATCGTATAATTGTTTATTATGTTTTGACTTCGATAACATCGACGCATCGATGTTTAGAGAATAAAATATCAAAACTATTTAGAGCGCCATCTAGCGTGCATTGTTGTACTAGGTTCAACAATGAAGTTTGTTAGTCATTGGATTACTCTCAAGTTTAACTATTAGCCATTAGATGACACTGATCAACATAACCGGAATAAGCCGTACGAATAGTTCTTTGCATTTCGCAAATGGATAAAAAAAGATAGGTACTGTCAACTTCAAAATTAAAGTTGACAGTAAGCAGCGTTCAATTTAATTTAAACCTCACATAAGCTCACGCAGTGCTTCCACTTTAGTGCTTTCAGCACTAGATCTAGCGTTTTTTTGACATGATTGGTGCCATGTTTGAGAATTTAGTGCCTAGTGGAAAATATAGTGCAAATAGGCAATAAGAATAATAAAACACTACAAAAGTTCCACAAAACTGCTTTAAAAGAATATTAATTTCGTTCGGTGCCGATATGCGAATACTCGGATGTTATGGGCCGTCTAAACGGGCCATTTTTTACGGCAATTTGTGGCGGCACTATTGGCAACTAATTGCTCGGCCAATAATGGCAATCTGTCTACAATTGTATGGCGCATGACCCAGTCTCCTAAACGGGCTTCACATGCCGGCAACAATAATATAAATATAAACGGCGACTGAAACAACAACAACCAACTTCGCCGCCGGGTAGCCGGCGACCGGGCACTCAGCGCCGGATTGAAACCGGAACGTGTGAAAAGAATCTAGTCTAACGATAGATACATAATATACTCACGGAACCCAAAAGTTTGACTTTGAGTTTCGATACAAAAATTCATTGTACTGATTAAATATGTAACAAACGCACAAACACGCGCACTATGCAAATTGTTTATATTATACCAATTTATAATCATTTGATCTGAAACAAACGATATCTTGAATTACAATCGATAAGCGCCACCTACATACCAGACGTAACGAACTGTTGGCGCAACGGTTCACGAAAACTTTGTATAACGCCATCTTTGCAAGTTAGGTACTACTAACTGAGTACTGAGGGAACCAAGAAGCTTCTTGGCTTAAAAGCTTTAATTTATAATAATAATAATAATAAAACCCCTCGGGGCTAGTCGTTGTCTCCCTATATGAGATTAACGCAACACTCTGAGGGCATAGTGGCAGCTCTTGAAATCCTTATGACACCAATAAAAAATGTCTCATGAGGGTGAAATAAGAGTACACAAACCGCAGGGCAGCTTTGTGGCGAGCTGAATGTGCGTGGCGACACTGCGGTCCCGATGCCTCAGAGAGTCGGTCAGGGCCTCGTCTCCCGCTTGCCTTCACTGGCCGGCGGGATTGGAACACCAAGAGCGCCCGCAGGACTCTCAACTCTGCCTTGCCCTAATCGGCCGGCCAGAGGGAGGTCGCCAGAGCTTGTATGCTCGGGGGTGGAAGTGTCATTTTCAAGGGCATAACTACGGGGAAACCCGCTCACGGGCCTTCTTCGTGATGGTGAAACCGGCGCCGCACCGCTCGACACCCCAAGCTGCTCACACCCATGTTGCTCCCTGTCGCCTGTTTGGCTGTATGCCTGTGGCGGCCAGAAGGGGGCCCATCTAGTGAGTGGCGAGTCACCGCCTGCCCATTTGTCCGTGTATTTTTACCATGTGTTTACAGGGCAGGCGCCATAGTCCTTCAATAGTACCAGTTAACCATTCCACTAACACATCACCTCCATAACCCAGTTTCTTAGCTACCACTTTTTGACAATAGTTTTTACACTAACCGGGGAATGTCGTTGGGTACATTTATATAGTGTATACAACGATATTCGCCGGTTTGTGTCACATAGCCTTTAGATTAAAGTGTCTAACGGGCCTCTACGTGTTGGCTTCGGCCCCACGCACGCCTCCCAAATGACCGGGACTCCATAGTCCCGTGATATGGAAACGAAAAAAATAATAATAATAATTTAATTCAGACCAATGATCCATAATGTTTTAGTATACAGTGTTCTTAAAAACTATGTTAGTAAAAGACAACTATACTATTAAACATGCAAATTATTCCAATGCATCCATAAAGGACTTTCTAATTTATTCGCAATTAGTTTCAGGTACCTGTTAGAACTGTCACTCACCCTGCGCATCAGCGATGCGGTTCGCTTACGCAATATAACTGCAAAGCCATCAACGTTGGCTTCCGCAAACATTGCTGATGCGCTACAATACCGAGACAGTTCCATCAAGAACATAAAAGCATTGTTATATTGCACTCTCAGTCCATTGACAGCCCGCTGCGTGTGGCTAGCCCATAGGCTGCATGTGTAAAATGACTGGGCTGGAATATGCCCGAAATAGTGTGACTTTCACATTAGTGGAGCACCTAGCAAACCTGCGAGCCAGCATATTGCAGCGAATTGTCGTTCCTCTACGCTCGCGTTCAATGTCAGGATCATCGGTGAGGTTCTCATTTGTGTGTCCAAGGTATTTAAAAACTTTTCCCTAGTTAGGGGTACGCCTTTTAGTGTAACAGGTGGAACGCATGTAGGACTTAAGTTTCCCGCCTTAAAAACCAACAGTTCGCTTTTCCTGACATTGTACACAAGCCCATGTTCATCTGCATATGATTCGCAGATATTAATCATTTTCCTTAATGCTCCAATCGATGGGCTCTGCAACACCATATCATCAGCATAGCTGATATTATTGACAGTCTGTCCGTCTATTGAACAGCCTACTGGGATATTGCCCGAGCTCATTGATTAGCCCGTTCACGTACAGATTGAACAAGGTAGGAGAGGTCAAACCTCCCTGTCTCACCCCACATTCAAGTCGATACGAATCAGATAATGAGCCTCCTCATCTCACATAGTTGACCTGATGACCATACCAATATTTAAATAAAATAATTAACTCCGTCAGACACGCTAGTTGCCCTGAGTTTGTCCCACAGTTTCTCATAATCAACCAGATCAAAAGCCCTGGACGACTGAAGACCAAACACAAAATACATCAGTGTGCCTGCCGCACTGACTTTTCGTGTCGTCTGCTGCCCTTAAGAGCCCACATACAATTTCTAAGTAAGTATAGTGTATTAGTGTTAGTAGTAGGGGCGAAAGAGAAAAACGGCTCCACAAAAGGTCAAAGTTCGACATCTGACGTCTTCAGCAACAAATTTATAGTATTGACTCCATTTTAGTTAGGTTATAATCCTCTTATACTTAAGTAGAAAATAAGAAAATCAATGAGTCGTGTCCGGAATGGATTCACGAAGCATGGTCCGTCCATCCTATTACCTAAATTAAATTATTGACAAAATTATTACCTACGTTTAGAATAGCTCCCATACATTTCAAAATATTAGGGATCCGAGGGTTTTGTACTAACTTATAAGTAGGTATGTAAATAGTTCGATCAACACAGAAATCTATCTAGACACACGGCACTGTATCAACCATGTTGCAAAAGGCCCAAAGCTTGACTCACCGACCGTGGTATTTAAAAAAAACTTAGGTAGTTGCTAAATTGCTCTATTAAAAATGTAATATTTCATGTATGATAGGAGCTATGTAGGATTTTTAGAATTTTAAAAGAATTTTATTTTCAGTTAGATTTCACTTTTGTTATTAGCAAAACCTTAGCTACGGAACCCTAAAAACCTGAAAATATTCACATTTTTAAGGTTCCGTAACTAAATGGCAAAACGGAACCCTATAGTTTCGCCATGTCCGTTGGTCCGTCCGTCCGCAGCTTAGCTCCGAGACTTTTAGTGCTAGATGGCTGTAATTTTGCATGGATACACATATTACTTACGCCGAACAAAGTGAAAGAATAATATGTTAAATAACATTTATTTTTAGGGTTCCTTCCCTCTACGTAAAGTGGCGATGTGTTTTTTAGGTGTTTTAAAAACGTTTAGAGGTTGTTAAAACCTTTTTTAGGTTTAGGGCTTATGAAATATTAAGCTTCAAAATGCAAAATTTTGTTAGAGTCAAGTGTCGTCGTTGTGAAAACTATCACAGCCAAGTAGGTTTTACAAGTTTACGAGTACCAGCTGATCAAATGAGAAATAAGTAACAAAATTTTCGTTTTCGCGTATGTTCATGGCAGTTACGCCTTTTTGTTGAGAAATATAGTTTTTTGGCAATAACTCGGTACGGTATATCCGATCTTATCCGAAATAATTTTAGTTTAAAGTTTTTATTAAGCGCTATTTTTGTGATATTTTCATATTTTTTGATTACATACTTAGTTCAAAAGTTAGGGGGACATGATTTATGCAACTTTCGGAGCGATTATTTCCAAAAATATTCACTAAATCAAAAATGTTTATTAGAAACCTTAAAATATTTTTAAAAGAACTGCCGAATATTGATTGAAATCACACACGTTGAAATTTGCTTTTTTTTTAAAATCAGCTTCTGTTAAATGTATGGGCGAAACTATAAGGGTTCCGTTTGGCCATTTTGGCTACGGAACCCTAAAAATAAGACTTGATATTCGATATATCAACTTCAATGGGTCAAATAGTAGAATAAACTTATCCTAGACGGGGATCGAACCCACAACCTCTAGCTTAGCAGTCAGGGTTACTAACCACAAAACCAACAGGCCTGTTGATTTACCACGTTATTTTCACTCTATTGACTTTCTTTCAAAATAATTGTAGGCTCAGTAATTTCAAACAGGGAGAGTGTCGAGTTGTCATGAAATTTCTTAAATATCTTAACGAGTACATATTTGAGACCCTTATACCAAGCCTTTCATTTGGTTTCATGTTATACTATACCGTTTTCATAAAGGTTTTTCAATTTATCGCTTTGCCCCTAAAATGGCCCTCATGTTCAAAAGTCAGACTTCTAATAGGTTTTCCTGTATCTAATCTATAGATTATGAACTTTATTTTTTCTAAAATATTTTTTTTTTTTATAAAGATAACTAGCAATTTGGGATTGAGTCCCACATTACTAGCAATCTTGTTAACCCCTCCAGCTAAGCTCAAAGGCTTGTGTTAGTAGTGGGTTTACGTCGGTAGTATAATGGGTAGGATTCGAACCCGTGACTCAGTAGCTTCCGAGATAAGGAGGGGGAGAGGGAATGGTCTGATTTTATTCAATAATAATAATAATAATTATTATTAATAATAATAATAAAAATATCTTGGGACAACTCACACAACGCTATCTGATCCCAAATTAAGCAGAGCTTGTACAATGGAAACCAGACAACTGATAATCATACTTATATATTTCTAAATACATACATATTATAGATATATAACACCCAGACACAGAATAAACCATCGTGCTTATCACACAAAGTTTTATCCTGGGTGGCGATCGAACCCACGACCTATTGCGTAGCAGTCGGACACACTCCCACCGCGCCACAGAGGCAGTCCTGTTACTATTTTCAAATTATAAAAAAGAATGTTAGAGTCAAGCCCCCCCCCCCCCTGCTATCACAGCTAAGTAGGTTTTAAGTACAAGTACAAGTTTACGAGTAACAGCCATCAAATGAGAAGTAACAAAAATGTTGTACAAATTCCATTGCAAATTATTGTTAAGTGGGTAAGTGTGAAACAAAAACAACAGAAAGCCTACTTCTTAAGCCACATTATCAGGATGGGGTGGGGACTACACAACCCTACATTATGCGTGGCCTGACATGCAATTGCCCGGTGTTTTTTACCCGACTGTATGGAAGGGTTATGTTTTTCGTGCGTATCTTGTATGTATGTATTTGCCGTGTGGTGCCGGCTTAAGAATAGTACCACCCCATCTCTACCCGTGGGTGTCGTCAAGGCGACTAAGGGATTTCACCCCGGAGGACGGGCAGCAGCGTCCTCTGCGTACTTAAAGCCTTACTGCGATCGCCAACCCGCTCGCCAAGCGTGGCGATTATGGCAATTACCCCCAGGATCTATATACTAGTAGGTTCTACTGGGGAGACCCGTGCCCAGCAGTGGGCCATCATATGGGTTGATATGTATGTGTATGTATCCACTCAATCCACTGAACGGATTTATTTAATTAAGACGTCGTTAGATTCGTCTTGATCGCCCAAGTGTTCTTAGATATGTGACGTTTGAAAAAAACAAACATGGCGGCTGTGAGATGTCAAAATAAAGAGGTGTAAAAAAAATCTTGTTTTGAATACTGCAATATGGGTATCAAGTTAAAGGGCTCATCTTAAACATTTCAAAAAGATATAACATGGTTATTACTGTAATACTAAAAAGATAGTTAGGAACCATTCTTTTTTCAATTTTCAATACTTGACAATAGCCGTGATAAATTAGTTGTTACATCGGTTACATCCTACAACTACTAAAAAGTATAAAATAATAAAAATAGCGAAACTTTTTATTAAATTTCTTACTTGACCCCCCAAAAATTACCCCCATGTTTAAAACTCAGACTTCGCATAGGTTTTCCTGTAATCTGTCTGTATCTTTTGTTTTTTTTCCAAAAGGCCTAGTAGCTTCGGAGATAAAGGGGGGATGGGAATGGCCTATTTTCATAGTTTTTCCTAAATAACTTTAAAAATAACGATATTAAAACTACAACACGATTGCAAATGTATTTTTAATGAATCTGGTCTATCACGTACACAGATTGTGCAAGTTGAACGGAGAAAAGAAAGCTTTTTTAAACTCAATATAGCTAAAGATTGGAAGATTTTAATACAGTTTCCTTATTAAATAAATGAACTGTCCATCAATTTAGAAAATGCTTAAATTGGATCGAAAATCAGTTTGAAAAATTACGTAAGTATGTAAAAAATAAATAAGAAAGCACTTTAATTTAGAAAACTAAAAACACTAATATTGTAAAGCTGAAGAGTCTATGTGTCCGTGTCACTGTACACACATACTGGACACGTGAAGCCATTATATCTCATAGAAGTCATCATCACTCTGATTGGAGAAAACACGTGCAGTGCGGTCACGAGGAATCGCAATAAACACATTATTTTCACACTCAAGCCTCTGAAAAGGGTAACTAGAGAACAAACGAATTACAATTTATTACCTACATAGTAGGTTCCATAAAATAAATAATACCTTTACAATGTGTGGACTTATTCATTCATACTAAGTAGGTATACCTACTGTTATAAATAAATACAAAAGGCTTCGTGCATTTGCCGGAATAAAAACGCTTAAAATCACTCTGGACAAATCTTGGCAAATAAAACATTTATTACATTATTTTTTTTAAAGAAAAAAAATATCGATTGTCTGTAAAGTCGGTTTACTGACGATAGTTGAACGTGACAACGTCATAAAAAAATACTGATGGAATGGTTTCATTTTTCAAAAGAAAATTTTAATTTTATTTGTTTATAGATATTTTGTATGGATTTAGAGAAGGAGGTAAATGGAAATCACAATTGAATTGATCAAGTTACATTTATTTGTACGCATAAATACAATTATGTCAATTTTTATTTATTAATTTTTGCAATGGAACGCCTCAGAGCGAGATAACGCCTCATTTTTTGTGCGTTCAGCCGGCTACATCGAATTTAAGACGTTGTCACATCAAAATAAAATATCAAGCACATCACCGAATGCATATTTCGCTGACTCACCCCTTTGTTTTTGTCTATATCTCTGGTGTTTTATAAGCTAGAACCACGTTTTATGCACTAAAATCTTCCCAGAAAAATATGCAATCGAATAGTGAAAACCGCATCAAAATTGGTTCAGTAGTTTCTGAGAACATACATACATACTATACTAATATCATAAAGCTGAAAAGTTTGTTTGTTTGTTTGTTCGTTTGAACGCGGTAATCTCAGGAACTACTGATACAAATTTAAAAATTATTTCATTGTTGGATAGCCCATTTATCAAGAAACGCTGTAGGCTAGACGAATAGGAGCGTAGCAGCAATGAGGTATGTTGAAAAAACTGGGAAAATTTACGCAGACGAAGTTGCGCGGGACAGCTTCTATAATATATACCTACTGGTCAAACAGAGAACCACGGTTTTTGAAGGTGGTTATAAAAACATCTGACCGACTTCAATCCTGGTTGATTTTGAAGCGTTTTGTGTTCGGTCTCTGAAACTACAAAATTTATATTGGGCCATTTCGGAATAAACCTATTACAAACAAAAAAAAGACTTTTGGAACATCCGTCTATAGACGGAGTTATGTCCGTACATACATCAAAAAAACATCTATCACACCGAACATACATCAATAATATCAATTCCGTCATAGGTGAAGGAAACTGTTCCGTAAGACACAGCCCACCTCTGAGTTCTGACCATGGACCAATTTGACAGCATACTTATAGTGTAAGTTTTTTAGTCGGTTCGTGTTTGACATACCTATTCATCTGTCATGCCCTCGACAAGGTGGCCTCTACGGGAGAGTTTAAAAATCCCTTCGATTCTAAGCACCAAATTATAACTTCTTCTCAATGTCAATAATCACCATATTTGTAGATAAACAAATAACTTTATTTCAACATGAATGAATCAGTTTATTTGGCATAGATTTACAGCTATCAAGTTGAAGGTCAATTCGATTGCGTCAAACACGCAGCTGCACGCAATGATAACGGATAGATACTAACAAATATAGTTATGTTAAAAGAACTGACAAGTAATAGTGACGTTATGATTATCTAACTTATTACCTGTATATTTAGGTACCCATAACTTTAACAGAAAGAAACAAAAACAATCACAACGTGGAAGATTTTTCTAAAACCTGCCGTAGTGCCGTCCTGAGACCTGTGTTGCCACTTTTCTGCAGTTGTCTGCATTTAGTAGAAAGGTATAAAACTGGATGCTAGTAGTTGTTATATTTAGAATAGATTCTAGTTTATTTTGAACTAGCTGTTGCTTGCGACTTCGTTCGCGCCAAAATAAAAAATAAAACAAATTATTCCACGGGAATATATTTTCGGGATAAGAAGTAGCCTATGTCTTATTCTAGACTACTTATCAGGGGTGTTAAGGAGCTTCGACTATGACTCCGAAAGGTCGGAACTTCCGATTGAATTTTCACCTCCGACTTTGACTTCGGTTCCGACAGATAAAATGGGGTCGAAGCTATACCTAAGCTTATTTATACTATTAATTGTTTAAAGGAAAAATTCACTCGAATCCCTTACACCCTAATCGCAGTTTCGAGTCTCGCCCGTGCGAGGTTTTCCTTCATACATTTAATATGACTGAATAATGTTTTACTTTTTACTATTTAGTCTTTTTTTTTTAAGCCTTTCTCAACATATTTCACCAGCTTCGACTTCGACTGCGACTCCGGTAAACTAATTTTTAAACTCGGACTCCGACTGTGGTTCCGATAAAACCACCTCCGTAGCATCCCTACTACTTATAATCTATGTCTGTGCCAAGTTTATCCAGATCCGTTTAGCGGTTTTAACGTGATTGAATAACCAACATCCATCCATACATCCAAACTTTCACATTTATAATATTAGTATAAATAGGTGGGTATAGATAAACGCTATCGCCCCAAAGACGCAATTCCCCAGGTGACCTTACCTCTATGCCAAATTTCATTGACCAAATTTACTCTATGCATTATTTCCCCTTTAGTAGGTATACCTATAGGTACCACAGATTTAAGTTGTGTCTGAGTTATGGTAAGGCCCAGTGCCGGATCTAGGTTTAATTCGAGACGGGGCAAAAACTTGATGATTGCCCTTTACCTTCGAAGTACGTTCATGCGATGGTGGGGGGAGGGTGCAAATCATATTAACCCGATTTGACGCCCCTTAGAGCAATTTCGTATTGTCATAGTCATGGCGTTCGTAATCTAACATATGTACGAACGAATATTCTACTTTATTTTGACCTGCGCTCGTGCGCACTGTGAAGTAATGGTTGTGTGCGGAAGAGCGAGGCCGGCGATCGTGTCGCTGTGTACGTAGCACTAAATAAATAATTCTCTCAGTGTTCCTTAAACGTGGCGCCCGGCGCTGGTGCAACGGTTTGCCCCACCTAGGTCCGGCCCTGGTAAAGCCCGGTTTTGTACCTATGTTAATTAAATTGTGAAAATAAATTTCTTAAACATTTATATACCTACCTACAAACACCCCACACGGAAAAGTTCTTTACTTATTAACGTCTTATCTTGATATTTCCTTGTTCCTAGACTTCCTAGATCCTTGGCTTCACCAAGTAGGTATGGTGAATAAAATAAGAGTTTTAGACTTGACGATGGGATTGCTGCATGACACGTCTTGCTATTTTTAAACTAACTCTTTTTTAACAATTAAAATGTAGATATTTACCTACTTTTTTGTTTTAAAATATTATATTATAATATAATGGAGTGGGTACCTAAGTACCAGACGAAATATAAAAACTCTTTATTTGAGTGAAGTCTTATGTAAACTCATGACCATGTCGTTCGCCCCCTACCTACTATCTGGTATGTAAATTGGTAGACTAAAATTTCCCTACCAGAATATTCTTTAAAGTGTTGTATTTTATTATAAGTTATAGAGAAACCTTTTGCGACAGATTTTCCGATTTCAGCATTAAAGTCCTTTCATGTCCATTAAAGCCTTTGTACAATAACTGGTAGCCCAGATAACCTTAGATGTTTATGATGTACAGATAAAAATGAATTTTAATGAACAAATATGGGAATGTATATATATGTAATATATACACTAGCTGTGCCCCACGGTGTTACCCGCGTTTTATTAGCTTATGTGTTAATCCAGGGTGTCAGCTAACTCCATACCAAATTTTATAAAAATCGCTCCAGCCGTTTAGACGTGAAGAAGTAACAAACATACACACTCACATACTCACAAACTTTCGCCTTTATAATATTACTAGCTGCGCCCCGCGGTATTACCCGCGGTTTATTAGCCTATGTGTTAATCCAAGGTGTCAGCTAACTCCATAGCAAATTGTATTAAAATCGCTCCAGCCGTTTAGACGTGAAGAAGTAACAAACATACACACTCACATACTCACAAACTTTTGCCTTTATAATATTAGTGTGATAATATAATATTAGTGTGATATATACATATATATAGAATCAATAACAATATTGATATGTTTGTGACAAAAATGCCAAAATACAGGTTTTTATAAAATTTAGATTATCACTTTTGAATGTCGGTTCCGATTCGCCAAAGAATGTCTAAATAAAGGATTTCATAAAGTTCTGATTTTCAAGACTGTCATTTACTTTTAAATGTCAGTTGAAATTCGCCGAAGAATGCTAAAATAAAATATTTAATCCAAGAATGCAAATGGCAGGATTTCATCAACTATATATTAACTATGATATTCAATTCTATCACTTAGTTTAGAACGTTTCTGATCATCAAGTTCTGACGACAGTACAATTAGACAATTTATCGATAACTTATTCAATCACTTACTTTACTTAGATTTGCTACAAATGTCATTCAAAAGTTTGAAATTCCGTTTTTGATCATGAACTTTTGCCGTTGTCTGAACACCCAGACTAACATTTTGTGGATCACACAAAGTGGTGTCCACGAATCGAACTCACGACCTCTTGTGCAGCAGCCGAAAAGACTCCTAACGCGCCACCGAGGCAATTGTAAATGAAGATTGTTCAATTTGCGGCTATTTCCATTCGCTTTACACGCACAAGTTTGTTTTTGACAACAACAGCTGTAGGTTTTTCCTTGATCGAGTAGCACTAGATGGAGACGCAGTGCTAGAATGACTTGGACCAGCAATCGGTGAAAATTGCGGTAAGTTAAACGATGGTCCAGATATAATGTTTTTACTGACACAGCTAGAATAGTAACAGGAACTCAAAATATTATAATACTAGCTGTCCCGCGCAACTTCGTATGCGTAAATTTTCCCCGTTTTTGCAACATTTCTCGTCGCTGCTCCGCTCCTATTAGTCGTAGCGCGATGTTATATAGCCTATAGCCTTCCTCGATAAATGGGCTATCCAACAAAAAAAGAATTATTAAAATCGGTTCAGTACTTTTTGAGTTTATTCGTTACATACAAAAATACAAATCTTTCCTCTTTATAATATTAGTGTAGATGTGTCAATGTTTTTATTGCTATTCTGTAGTTGTCCCACTTGTGTCCGTCTCTGCAAACATCTTTTTATAATGTCGACAACTACATTGTTTCAGCCATGAGTTTCAGATTTCTGTTTACAAAAAATGTCGTATGACAATGCAACCGAGAATATGACATCAATATTAAGTTGTATACAAAGTACAAAATGATTTCATATCGAGTGCCGTGTTGTCAGTAAGGCCATATTTGTTTATACTTCTTTTTCGTCATGTCGGTAAGATTCCATGATAGTGAAAAGGATAGAATGTCAGAAGAGGTGGTGAAGACACTGACTGATAATTCACTAGCTATTCCCCGCGGCACCGCCCGCGCTACTATTTCTTTAAGTAGCCTATGTGCTTTCTGATGATTACATTAAGTAGGTTACTTTACAGCTTCATCAAAATTCGTTCAGTAGTTTTTAACAAACATCTCATCAATCCAACATTCTTCACAAACTTTTGGATTTATAAGGTTTTTAGGGTTCCGTACCCTAAGAGTGAAACGGGACCCTATTACTCAGACTCGGCTGTCTGTTTGTCACCAGGTTGTATCTCATTAACCGTGATAGATAGACAGTTGACATTTTCACAGATAATGTAGGTATTTCTATTGGCGCTACAACAACAAATACTAAAAAGTGAAATACTTAAAATAAATATTTAAGGGAGCTCCCACACAATAAACGTGATTTTTTACCGTTTTTTTCTCGCTGTATCTCATGAACCGTGATAGTTAGACAGTTGAAATTTTCACAGATAGTGTATTTAGGTTGCCGCTATAACAAATACTAAAAGCAGAATAAAATAAATATTTGAGGGGGGCTCTCATACAAAAAAAAATGTTTTGCCGTTTTTATAGATAATGGTACGGAACCCTTCGAACGCGAGTCCGACTCGCACCGGAAGTGCGGGATCGTTCGAAAGAGTTACCGTGCTCCCGGAACACCAGGGCGAAAGAAGGAACACAGATGGGTTTTAGTCAGTAGGAGTCTGACATTACCCTCCCGCTCATGCCCACAGCGGAAGAAGTCATTTGATGATTTCCCATCTATAAAAAAAAAAAGATATACCACCTAATCAACCGACTTCAAAAAGGAGGAGGCTCTCAATTCGACTGTATTTTTTTTTTTTGCATGTTTGTTCACCGATTACGCAAAGACGGCTGGACCGATTTGAAAAATTCTTTTTGTGTTTGAAAGGGTATTAAAGACTATTATTTCATGGCACCAACTTCAAAATGTTTATTTTTTTTTTGTTATTCTAGGTGTATTATTTTTTGCTTTTTAGTTGCTTTGTAGGTATTTAGTTTTGAAGTCGGTTATATTTTTTTGTTAAAAAGTTTTTATATTACATTTAAAAATAAAACATACTGAGTTATCTGTAGCTGTGTGAAAAGGTACAGACACTTGTAAGTAGGTGGGTACATATTTAGCATTACTATCGCCTAGTTTACACGCTTTGAAACATTTCTTTTGACTCGGTAACATTTTATAAATCAATGACTGGTGCACTACGAAAAAGTGTCTAAAAAAAGTCACGTTATTAATTGGTTGCTAAGCAATAACGAATGGCGATTGCAGCGGCATGACATGCGATACAATTGGAACTAACGTTGTTAATTGGTTGCTAAGCAACGCGAATGGCGCTATGTCATCAATGTTTTCTTATGGCGTTATCACGAAAACCATTTTTTCTAATAAATAAGTACATACATAGGTACCTATTAATGAAATGGTTCAATTGCATAGCTCTATTTAGGTGAAGCTGCGTATATTTTTTTTCGTTAGTAGTCTAGTACTTAAGCACTCATACCTAAGTACTAGATTCGATTAATAGCTCCACATATGTACACACTTACCAATATCACGTGTAGGTACATACCTATTTAAATTCAATAGCACCGTTATCAGCGACGATTGTGTACTTACTTATAAACATGCAATACCAGTTTCATGTTTAATCAACTCGATAATCGTTAAAACTCGATTGGCGAAGTTTCCTGAAACCTGTAACGATCGAGCTTCCTCGCACGGCATTGTTTGTGGCATGCTCCTATTCAAGGTTCATGAAGTTCATTGATTAATGTTGACGTAAGAGGTAGCATATGAAAACGCGTGGAAGTTTGGAGGACGAGACGACCGGCATTCGACGCTCGTCACTCGCAACGCTTTAGCTTACAACTCGCTGTCGTTGGCAGTTGGCACTCGTCGGACCAAGCGACCACACCGCCCCGCTCTCCTAAACTATCGATCGCTTTCATTCACAATGTTTTGAACGTATACTGACGCAAGTTTAATACAAACCGGCCTATTTGGTGCTATAAGTAAATAATACTTGAATCAATATGAGATATCTTTTGATAATATCGTAATATCTCACGCTGTTACCATAATTTATAAGTTCAAGTGAGATAATTTTAGAACAGTATTATTATTTTAAAAGACTTTAATATTTTGTGATTAACGCGTCAACATGAAGGATAAGAAAAAAGGGTAAGTTTCATAGATATTATCTACCTATCTATAAGTTGCATTCAATTAATTGTTACAGGTAGATAAGCCAACACATCTGTTCACACTGTTCATAAATTTGCACCAACCAAAATTATACCATACACGATATGATTATCGTCTTCTCAGATTTTTATGAATAACATATCGCTTTTGCACGATATTGATCCTAATGACAATTATTATCTACGTTAAAAACAAGGTTTATAATATCTACACTATAATTAATGGCAAAAAACGATATAGACAGAGTCATTCGTTGCCATGGACCCGTTTGTTTATTAAATCACTTTCATTGTTTTTTTAACGAACTTGTTGCCAAGCGCTCTCCTAATTAATAAGCGAAATCAACCTATATAAATTAAAAATACACATATGTAGTTGCTTACTAGTTAGCTCGTTCTATACAGGCCGTTTGATATCTCTAGTAAAATGGGTATAAGCACAGATAATATAATACTATACTAGTAGTATAAGTTAACTTTTTTTTAAAAGAGTTATATACAAAAATGTTCATAAATATGAACTCTATCGATTGATGTAAACAGATTCAGGATAACTATGTCTAAAATAAAGACATTACACAATAATTTGAAACACTCAAGATTTTTTATGGTTAGAAATCTCACTTGTAAGATTTTGACAAACGTAATTTTTACTAAGGAATGATACATTTATACATAAAAGCTGAGTGCGGCATAGTAATCTACTAAGATTATAAAGCTGAAGAGTTTGTTTGTTTGTTTGGTTGAACGCGATCATTTCTGGAACTACCTACTGGTTCGAATTGAAAAAATCTTTTAGTGTTGGATAGTCCATTTATCGAGGAAGTCTATAACATCACGCTACGACAAATAAACGTTGCATAAACGGGGAAAATTGACGGAGACGATGTTGCGCGGGTCAGCTAGTTTCTTAAGAAGCTTGCTCAACGTTTTTACCGTCTCCTGTAAAGTTAAATTTTTGGAGTTATAAGTAACTCTTTTCACTAGAGTCATATACCTACCTACCTAGCTACAATGTTCGATTGCTCACGTTACCTATTTCGTCGATAATGAAAATCAATTCCATGTGAGTTCTGCATGCAGAATTGGTATTGATGAATAAACGTCAAATCAATTGAAAGGTGTCCCACATTTGTTTCAATAATTGTTTGCGATTACATACCTACCTATTTACTTACTGCCTATATTAGGTAGGTAGGTTCCTACTTTTATTGTTGAGTAGACAATAGGTATAGGCACAGATAATATAATACAAATAGGTTGTAGGTAGGTAAGTATTGTTTATGGTATGGTGTTAATAAATCAACCTACCTAATCCTATATGTATGTTTTGACATTATTCATTGGTTTTTGGGTATGTTGATAACATATAGATTGTACATACTTAGATTGTACCTACCTACGTATATTTATTTTTAATCTACATAGTGTCCGGTGATTTTTATCTCAATTCAGTAAGATCTATTTATCTTTAAGAGAAAAGATAAAGTGCACGTTTCTGATTTTAATGTAAGATTAAAATCAGATAGCTACAGATTTGAACGTGCTACTGATAAATCTATTATTATGCAAAACAAGTGACTATTTGTAGTATTGTTTTAAGCCATAATAGGCCTCAGTCATGTTATGAGTACGTATGACTGTGTCGACAAAAATTTGCCAACTCATAATCATCGCTTAAACATGCAAAAACTTTCTTTTAGTTCTGAGTGTTGTAGGTATACGTAACACCTTTTCGTGGCCAACCGAGTGCAAAGAAGCGGTTGTCTCGTCTTTTTGTTCCATATTTTTTACTTGTAACTCTTCGTATTCACAAAAACAATGCGAAAAAAATTGAGGGTTTACTAGGAAATCCTTGTTTTGATCACTGATATAATGTGATTTGATTATATTTTAATATTCTAGATTCTTAACATCCGTCTAAAACCGTGCGTAACTTGTAAATAGGCTCCTTGTTGGTAGGCACTTTGTATTCTTTTCATACATAGTTATTTGTTACTATAGTAGGTAGGTACCTACAATAAATACCTTAATAGGTAATAGGGATGTTGACTATCAAGTCAAATCAGTTTCTTTTTATGAAATGTCAAAACGACAATCTCTATGAAAAGGTGTATGAAATAACAACCTATGACGTCATGTATTCCTATCGTCAAATAATTACTATTAGTGTCCGTTTTCATGCTTTTAAATTCAAAAACATGTTAAAATGTAAAGTAACAGTTGTTTTCAGAACATTTTAGGATCTACTATTTCCTGATTAGTATAAAATAATTTACTTTTATGGTAGTCAACTACTACCAATAGTTAGGTAATAAGATAATATAATACTATACTAGTAGTATTACACATTATAAATGTTCTTTCTGTCAATAGAACTGTGTCATGTCTTCCGTTTCCGAAAAACAATTATTATATTACCATAATAATTTGGTTTTCTTCCAAAAATAAGTTTGTTAGTTATTGTTCATTTGTATCACGTTTAGAAATTCCGACAAACGGCTGCGAAAATGCTCAACCTTTGACCTCATGACCTTTTGCGGATAACCAAAATAGAAGCAATGGCGTAGATACTCTACTTTATTCGTTGTTGTTGTCAATATTATGACTATTCATTATCTATATAATCTATAATGCCTCTGTGGCGCTGTGTGAGTGTGTCCGACTGCTACGCAATAGGTCGTGAGTTCGATCCCTACCCAGGATAAAACTTTGTGTGATGAGCACGATGGTTTATTCTGTGTCTGGGTGGGTATTTATATATATTAAGTAGGTATGTATTTTGAAATATACTTATATATGTATGTGTATCAGTTGTCTGGTTTCCATAGTACAAGCTCTGCTTAGTTTGGGATCAGATAGCGTTTTGTGAGTTGTCCCAAGATATTATGATATTATTATTATAATAAGTAATATAAAAATACTTATATCGTCGTACGTTAGTCTCGCAAAACTTAGAAAATGGCTCGGTCTGAAGGTCTGAAGTATCTACCTTAATACTGAAGTGGTTTTAGATAAATTTTATGAACTCATTTAAATAGTGTTTTTATATTTTCGAATTAAAATGTTGTTAGTATTTTTTATCGATTAAACATAATTATTCGTTTTCGTAAGTAATTTTAGGGTCGCATCTCTATGACATGCACGAAAGTGATAAAAACCTAACTTCAATCCGGTCAAGTTACGTTGATCGTTCTGTAACACAACAAATAGAGCTACCAGTAGGTAACACCTCAGTAGAGGTGTATTTGAGTACAGGATCAAATTTCTTTGAAACCCAACGTGACTAAGAGAGTTACGTATGGATCAGGTAGAAATCCGTCACCATTTTTTATGCTCCTTTATTCGTTAGTGAGCCGGATACCTCGTTTCTACTTACATGTTGATGTAACATACCTCTGTAGATGGGTACCTAATTATGATAGTTATAAATGTTGATAAACTTTCGTAATTTGACCTTAAATTATTCACGCGATTAGGACCCGTAGTACAAAGAAAAAAAAAGAAAAAAGCGCATCTGCGCAGCCTGTTGCGACTTACCTCAGTCCGGCCTAGTTACGTTGATCGTACTGTATATACATATATTTTCATTATATGATAGGTTAGGTTAGGTTGAGAGGACTTGACTTGATTGACTGAGGTACAAATGGTAACATTTTTGAAACTTCTGAATAGGTACTACTACTGACTCCTCCACCATATTTACTTAATAGTTTTTTTGGATTGATTAGGTATAGTGTTTACTTACATCCATAAGCAGACCCGGGGGGGGGGGGAGGGGGCACGCTCTTATTCAATAAAATTACAAATTTAGAAAATGTTACAAAGCAAATGATTCTGATTCAACCATTCTACGATGTTTTAAAAGTAGGTAGCGTTCAGAAAGCAGCACCTTAATATCTATACAATTGACTTAGTTTTTATATTTCAGTATCGCATACGCCGGCGTCAACAGATGAAAGCAGCTGATTACTTTTTCTCTTTTTCACTCCTGATAATTCAATCATGCTTTCCTATTATAGGCTTTTTTATAATAGTGTGACATTGCAATACAGTAATACCCCGCTTTACGCGACCCCGTTATGCGCGGTTTCACTATAACGCGAATTTTTAACATATTGTATCTAAGTAAGTTTAGACATATTGCAGAGTATAGACAATAATGATGACCGTGTCTTGACCGTGTGTCAAACAATTAAAAACAGTGTTGAGTGTTATGAACGTATTTTACAAGAACGTAAAAAAACGCTACCCAAAAAACAATAGATGTATTTTTCCGAAAAAAATAATTAATAGTATGTATTGCATAAAGTGTTCTTAGAATTAAAGTGATTGATTAAAATGATTCGTATTTTTTTGTACTAAATTTTGACTATGTTTAGTCATAAACCTCGATATACGCGAATTTCACTTAACGCGATTTTTTCCGGAACGTATCCCTCGTGTAAAGCGGGGTATTACTGCATATAGGTTATCTATATATGCACTAGACTGTCATTTTTAAAGATCGAATGTGTAAATGGCTCTTTAGGTAACAGATAGCATGAATCTACTTTATCTCGATCTGGTTCACGACGTGAAGCCACTAGCAAAAGCTAATTTGCAATATAAAATCGGCCCCTTTTTTAAACTTTCTGTCAAATTTATACACAAAACAATAAGAGATCGAGCCAATAAGAAAAAACAGGACAAAAATATCATAGGTACGAGTATATAGGTAAGCAGAGCCAACTAATCAGGTGTGCTAACTTTTATCACATTTTTTTCCACATACCTAATAAACACGGTTATTTTTTGTATAGTGCAAAGCTCAGACACCCCAACAAGAAATAACATAATAAAAATAAAATGAAAATATTGAAAACTTGCAGAGTTATAAGCCATTTAAGTTATCTTGTGTTCTTCGCGCTATAGTGCTCATTGCGTGCCGTAGAACGTAATCCGTGGTTATTATTGAAAAATAAGTGATAATCACATTTCACATCACATTGTGAACAGGATTTGCACTGTTAGAATAATTATTCAATTAATTAATGATTGATTTAATTAAATAATTGAAAAAGATAATATGGTCCAAAAACTACTCCAATGGATTGCGTTACTGATTCTGAACAAACTAATATCAGGTTTGCACTATACCAACAATAACGTTATAGGTAGGTATATTATCTTGACTTTTAGATGCATAGAAATCGGATTCGGCTCGAACGGTGTAGTTTTGTTAATAATAATAATAAAATAATAAAAATGATTTATTTACTTAGGAAGCAAAATACTACACTTGTGAAAAGTCGATTCTACATTTACTTGTAATGCCTGTTCGCAAACAATAGGTAAAGCCCGAGAAAAGAACAGGCAATAAAAACTCGTGGCCACTCCATTCACTCCACTCCGTGGGTTTATAAGTTTCTCTACGTTTTTATTCCAAAAAAGGTTAATTTTACCCAGCTCGGTTTACTCAAAATAATTCACTCTACTTAAATAATAAGAATATTTCATCAAGGAAAACCAATATTTTGTCGTGGTTTTCCCCGTAGCTACCATAATGGGGTAAAGACGGCATGGAGTCGGCGTGGCCGCCATCTTAACATATACTAAGTAGAATTTTATTGCTTAAAGTCCTTCTATCCCCGAATATAATTTTTCTGTACGCTTAAAAAAATATATATTTACGAACCTCGTCCTGACAATAGCGAACTTATAAAAAAAAATGGTTGTCTGTAAAGTCGTTTACGGACGATCATTTTACGTGATAACGTCATGAAAACATTGATGACATTGTAATAAACAAATCGCTGTTGCAACCATGCCTGTTAGGTTTAGCGTACCCGCCCAACGGCCACAACTTTAGCCTATCAGCAGGTGGAACGTGACGGACCGTGACTGTGACACTTTTTCGTGCATGCACCTGGTCATCGATTATATTATTATAAGACGTTATCACATCAAAATGAATTATCCAATTTGGTACAGTCGATCTGAAGTTATACGCTTAGATACATACATTTCGGGCATTCATTTTTATTTACCTATAGATTTTATTCAAAAAACTGGCAAAATTAGATATCATTTATTGCATTAATGTGGACGCTGACATTGTTGGTCAAGAATAACGATTTCTGAAATATCAGTCATGTCGCAGTCGCATAATACAAATAGAAATCTTAAAATTTGACCAAAGGTCAATTGGCTTTTGCACATCTATACCTACATGAATATATGTAGTTGTAGGAGGTATTTTACCTCCGCTAACCACTGAATACACACGGTGATAAGCAAATATTTTGTAGGATATACGTAATGTAGGTACCTAATAATAATTATTATAAGTATACCTAAGTTATTACTGCCCCGTAAACAGATAATACAATTTTTTGACATGACAAAGCATTTCACATTGTGTAGAGACGATAAAAAAATCACACTTCAAGTAATCATGTAAAGATTTCGCAAATCATACCTCTACGTAATACAATCATCAAGAGTCTGCGATCAGTTATTTCACGTATTTTATACACTGTAATCTCGTGACTACTTATCAAATCATATATTTCCGCCTGTCAAACGTTATCCAGCCAACATTTTTACCTAAAATGTACATGAAAAACGATAAATGTTCGGAATACACAATAGCAATGGGTGCGATTGATATAAAGGAATAAATCTTTATAAAATACAATAGATAATACTCGTGAACGATGCTTCAATACAAACGTTAAGTATTGTATAACTTGGCTGCACCCTGTTACAGTACTCCAAAAGTAATAATGCGCATAGAAATCTTCGGAAATCTTCGTCATTGTTCGGCAACGGTCGTATTACCCGAGCGTCGAAAGACGATATTTATATAGAGTGGTTAAGAGCAATTTCTCTATGCCTAATTTTATATATTATGTGTTTTGTGCTAAAACAGATTTGATTTACCTGTAACGAAATTTGATTCGATAATTCCATGTAAGTAAATAGCGAAAACGCTACAATCATTGTTGGAGTGATTAGTTTTCAAGTGTCTTACCGAAGTTGGTGTAATTATGGAGGAAAAGGTTTAAATAACATAAGGTTTTATTAGAAGGAGAAAAAAACGTTTTCAAATAGAGGTTTACATAAAATATAATCAAAATCTCAGTTCAAATTTGTTTACAGCACTAATCATTCCAGAAAAATAATACAATTATAAAAAAATTAATCAGAATCGAGGAAGACCTCTATTCCCGACATCGCAGATTCATCAGAAGTTTCATTATGCTCTTGTTCATTTACACTTTCCTCACTGCTATCACCTGTGTAAATAATCAGTTTATCGGAATAACTATCGATTCTTGGCTCAAATTTTCTATATTCATCTTCGCATTGAACCGCATGATCAGAAACTTTTTTCCATTCTTCTGGTCCTATTTTATTGATTTTTTCTAATATAGCATCTTTAACTGACGTCACAGTCATTGCAATATTTCTCTTGGCCACGTGTTGCTTTATTTGGGACCAAATATTTTCAATAGGGTTAAAATCGGGATGATATGGTGGCAATCGTATAATTTTATGCCCATGTTCCTCCATTATACGGTCAATGGCAAATTCTGTGTAATTTTCTTTGTATCTTTGTATAATTTTATACAAATCGGGTTTCAGTTTCTTTGGGTCATGCGGAATGTTGTGTTGTTGTAACCAAGCTGTCATTTGTGGTTTAGATGTGTTTGAGTTTGGTGGTTTCACAGACAGCTTATTATGATATGGGGCGTTGTCTATTACCAACACACTATTAGGAGGCAAGTTGGGAATCAATTGATTGCGTAGCCAAGTTTGATAACGTTCCGCGTTTATTTCTTTATGATAGTCACCTTCTGAGTCGACACATTTATGTAACATTAGAGCCCCTGGGACGAAGCCTTTTTCATTGCCTGCGTGTACAATAATTATTCGCTCTCCTTTGGAAATGGGTTGTTTGATACCTTTTTTGTTGCTATCTTGCCAAGTTTTACCCTTAGTATGTGATGTGTGCACATACGACTCGTCCATAAATACTATGTTTCTACCAGAACTCCTCAGCTGTTGTATTTCTCTGAGATATTTGATCCTTTTTAGGCGTATATCATGTTTTTCCATAAGTAATTGTCTGTTATTATCAGTTTTCAGAAACCTAAACCCCATGTCTTTCAAGATCAACCTTAAAGTCTCGGCACAGCCTTTGAAATTAATAGCTTCGATCAACTTTATTCTTAAATTATTTACAGTTGGGAGTTCTTTCAGCGTCAATTGAAAATTGTATATCATATTACGAATAACACAGTAGTCGAAATCATCAAGTACCAGCCGAAATCTACTTTTAGGTCTTCCTTTTTTCGGTGTAGAAAATTTCTTTGATTGATTATGTTTTTTTTCGTTTAAGATATTACTCAAAGTTCGTCGCGAAATTCCTGTAGCTTTTGTAACACGGTCTTGAATTTTTTTAAAATAACCATCATGGTCTCTGTTGAAAACATTGGCTTCATTTAAGAAATAAAGGTACACATTAAATACCATTTGCCGTGCTTGTGAATTAAGCGGTTTTCCACGTTTAAATTTATCCATTTTGGAAGAATTCGTCTGAAAGAAAATGGCATGGGCAGAGTTAGGTATATATTTTTTATGCATGTTTATCTATTTATTTAATTTAAATAAATCTCATTTTTTAAATGTTTTTCTAGTACTTAATATGTATTTAATGTAGGTATTTTATTTTTTTAATATTAAAAAAACGTGAAATATGTTATTTATTTTCCTTTTTTCAAAATATACTATTTAAATCTGAATAAGCTAATTAATGTTGAAATTATATTTACCAAGAAGGGTGTGTAATAGCAGCTCTATATATTTCCACAAATAGAGAACACGTGCAGTCACTACCAATATATAAAGACGACTGACAGACATTTCGCTGACCGGCGACAGCTGCCGAACGCCCGATTTGTTTTCGATTGTGCACACATGATATTGACTCCTATCTCTTTTAAACAAGGTGCAAAATGCAAATGCCTTGTTTAGGGCTCTTACGATTCCATGATTCGAGTGTTTCCGGGAATACGACAATTAGCGAAGATCTGCATGTGCATTATTAATTTGGGAGTACTGTACGTCATCTTACTCATTTTGGCATCATCATTGAAGCGAAATAAACATTTAACAAAACTTTGTAGGTAGGAATGACTACGTTTTATTATGTGATATTGGACAAACAGTTACAGTACATTTTAATGAGATTTTTTATCGCATTCCCCGTTATGTTGAATCGTGATTCTATTATATTACCTAATGTAATATTAACACGACTCGGTTAATGCCACCTTATGATTTAACTTCGCATATTAATAATAATAATATTATAATATATTGGGACAACTCACACAACGTCATCTGATCCTAAACTAAGCAGAGCTTGTATTAGGGCAACCAGACAACTTATATACATATTTTTATATTTCTAAATACTTACATATTATAGATATTAATCTATGTGTCTGGGTGTAATTGTACACCCAGACACAGATAAACCATCGTGCTCATCACACAAAGATTTATCCTGGGTGGGGATCGAACCCACGACCTCCTGCTTAGCAGTCACCATTGTACTAACAAGCGAGTCAAATTAAAGTGTAAATAAATTCTTCTTACTCAATTACCGACGTAGATCTAGGCAATTTTAAAGGAAATAGCTGTTTGCATTTATAGCCAAACACCGCAATTTGTAGTCACAGTCACACACAGTAGGTAGGTAGGTATATGTAAATTAGATTTTTTCAGGCTTCTAGTTAGTATCTACCTAAGTAAAATAAAAATTTAAGCCACGCTATACGTGGTACCGGCTTAAGAAAAGTACCACCTCATCTCTTCCCGAGGTCAATGCAACTAACGGCCGGTCTCAATAATCTAACTATCAATGGATTTAGCTACTAGAGGTACATATTTGACATAAGCTTCATACAAAATATGTCAAAATTCTACATCTAGTAGCTCAATCCATCGATAGGTAGTTAGTAGTTCAAGCGCGCGACTCGCGATCGGCCGCGATGCACGAAAATGAACCTTAATAGTATGCAGAGGACGCTGCTGCCCGTCCTCGGTGTGAAATCACTTACGGCCGGTCTCAATAATCTACCTATCGATGGATTGAGCTGGTTTTATCATAAACTGAGTAAATACTTGGTATTTACACATATGGTTTTATCTTGACATATGGTAAATACAAGTCCTGACTAACTGTCTGACTGATTCATAATAGCAAAGCCTAAACTACTAAACCCAGAACCATGAATTTAGGACAAGTATGTGCATCCTACACCATTAAAGGAACCTATCCTTTTATTGGTAGGTACTTAACTAGCTGACCCGCGCAACTTCGTCTGCTTCAATTTTCCCCGTTTTTGCATCATATTTCATTGCTGCTCCGCTCCTGTTAGTCGTAGGGTGATGTTATATAGCCTATAGCCTTCCTGGATAAATGGGCTATCCAACAGTGAAATAATTTTACAATTCGAATCAGTATATTAGTTCTTGAGATTATCGCTTTCAAACAAACAAACTCTTTAGTTTTATCATATAATGTATAGATGTAGAAAAGCTAACGTTGGAGTTTATTTTTTGGTAGAATATTAAAAAGAAACTGTCATACCTTTAGGTATGAAATCCTTATTACCCGACTGTAAAGAAGCGTTATGTTTTTCGCGCGTATCTTGTATGTTTGTATGTGTGTAATATTCTTTTTTACTTGATATCTCACAATCCACTGAACGGATTTATACAATTAAGACGTCGTCGATTCGTCTTAATTGCCCAAGTGTTCTTAGATACCTATATGACGTTTGAAAAAAACAAACATGGCGGCTGAAATCAGTATCATAGAACTTCCAAAGCAAAGACGCGGAGAACAGCTGGCACTTAATACTTTACCTAAATTGTCAATAAAATAAATATTAATAATAATAACTCACGAATATGGAGTAAACTTCGTTTACAGACTAGTCCTCACGACTCAAAGTAGAAAAAAGAAACTGCTTTTTTCTTTACAGATAATTTAAATACCTACGTGAGAGTTACAAGCTCAAAACCTGAAGGCCTACTCTAATTCAATGAAAACGAAGTTTCGATCAAAAATAAAGTGGTGACATACAGAGCCAGGAACATCAATTCATTCCACTCGTGTCTGAAAATCGTCTATGGGTTCGGGCTCCTTGTGGTTATCCAAAAATTAATTAGAATAGTCCCCGTAAACTCAAGAAATTTAATAAAACGAAAATTCATGAATTTCGTTAAAGAAAGAGAGTAGGCCTACTGCTCTTGTTTATTGATTTTATGATAATGCCTACCTATATAAATAGATAATGCGTATATTAAACCCAACAACAACAAGTAAACACAGGAAAATCCTCAATATTGGAAATTCAAATGAGGACAAATTTTATAATTCCTTCTCCCACTAACTATTATATAGAACTAGATGGTTCCCGGGGTTCCACCCCTTGGATTTCCCCATACGAATCTTACTTCCTTCTAATATATATTAGGTACTAGCTGTCCGGTGCAACTTCGTCTGCGTAAATTTTCCCCGTTTTTGCAACATTTTTCATTGCTCCGCTCCTATTGCGCGTGATGTTATATAGCCTATAAGCCTTCCTCGATAAATGGACTATCCAACTTAAAAGGGATTTTACAATTCGGACCAGTAGTTCCTAAGATTATCACGTTCAAACAAACAAACTCTTCAGCTTTATAATAGCTGTCCCGCGCAACTCCGTCTGCTTAAATTTTCCCCGTTTTTGCAACATTTGTCATTGCTGCTTCGCTCCTATTGGTCGTAGCGTAATGTTATATAGCCTATAGCCTTCCTCGATAAATGGCCTATCCAACAGTGAAATAATTTTTCAATTCGGACCAGTAATTCCTGAGATGACTGCGTTCAAACAAACTCTTCAGCTTAATAATATAAGTATAGATTATCTGACCCTCGCAACTTCGTCTGCGTCAATTTTCCCTGATTTTGCAACATTTCTCATTGCTGCTCCGCGTGATGTTATATAGCCTATAGCCTTCCTTTATAAATGGGCTAACCAACAGTAAAAAAAAACCCGAATCATTTTTATAATATTAGTAGCAGTGGCGAAGGGTCCTTCGAACACCATTACTTTCGGTTTCCCTTTTGGGTTGTAATTACTTAGTATTATAGGTACAAAGAACCATGTCCAACAAGATATATTTTGTATCGGGTTACCTCTAAAAAAATTTAACCCTTCGCCTCTGATTGGTACAGATAAATCGAAAGTACGTGAGGATTGATGGATATTCAAAAATTACTGAACGAATTTTGATTAAACGTTACAGTACCTATAGTTTATACATCAGAAGAACAGTACATCCAAAGTAATAGGTATTATAAATGTAAAAGTAACTCTGTCTGTCTATTACGTTTTCACGCTTAAACAGCTGAGCCCATTTGGATGAAATTTGAAAAGGAAATATTCCTGGCGAAGGATATAGTATCGTTTTTATCGCGATCACCGACATGCATGCGGACGAAAGCTATGAGGCCTTAAAAATTCAAAGGGTATAAAAAAGAAAAAAGCTAGCAACTACAGTAGAATCAACGTAACTTGACCGGATTGAAGTTGGCGAAAAGTGGTTGCGCAGATGCATTTTTAGTAGTAAATGGTGACAGGAAGCCAGGGCGGTAACTAAACCAAAAGAATTAGAGATGCGATTACGCATTACATTGTCATAATTAGTATTACCACAGATAATATAATACTATACTAGTAGTATTACTAACTCATGATTTTTGCGATTTTTTTCGTAAAGAAATTGTTTTTCAAACTTTCTTTTGTATTTTCTGTAACTGTTCTAAATTTAAACTTTTATGAACTAATATATAAATATATATGGATATATATATAGTATTTGTATATTGTTGAATTAAAATTTTGTTAGTATTTTTAATCGATTAAACATAATCAATCGTTTTCGTTAGTAATTTTAGGGTCGCATCTCTATGACATGAGCGAAAGTGATAAGAATCTAACTTCAATCCGGTCAAGTTACGTTAATCCAACTGTACCTAACATAATCAAATCACTATACTGATAGACTGAGATACGGCTGCAGATTCGCGTCGTTCATCGAGTATTGTAATAAAATCATGTTTTGCAAATTGGAAACTAAAATGTTATTAACATAAAATGTAGTAGTTAGACCAAGTTATTTACATTCACCAAGATGAACTGCAGTTGCCATTAATATAATAAACTAGTGGCCCGCTTCGGCTTCGCGCGAACTTTCTCCAGTCCATAAAATAGCTCCACAGTACTGGGTTTTTTTTTCCCAGTAAGACGATTAATATTACTTTAATTAAAAATACTAGCGGGCAAAATCTGATAGGCAGACTGGCCAAACCATATTGCCCCTTTATTGAACGTATATAAAAACATGATTTTATTACAATACTCGATGAACGATGTGAATCTGCAGCCGTATCTCTCAGTCTATGAGTATTTGCAAAGCGAAAGTTTAATAAATATTGCATCACTACACGTGACTCACGTATCAACCATGACATTTGGCATTGTAAATTCGCACGACAGACATGAATAAAATTAAAACCGGGCAAGCGCATGTCGGGCCATGCACAATGTAGGGTTCCGTAGCTGGCCAGCACAATAATGCGGTATAAGACGTGGGTTTTCTGTTGTTTTTGTTTCATACTACTAACAACGTTATTTAAGGAATTTTCAATGGAATTAGTATGAAAGTTTATTTACTTCTCACTTGGTCTGCTGTTACTTGTTAACTTGTACAAAAATGTTTAAACCTACTTAGCTGTGATTGTTTTCCTTGTAATTTCATTATATATACTACTATCCTGATTTTTTTCACATCTCCAAATACAACCATTTAGCTGGCAGGCGGGGTACAATTGACTCTAAAAAAAATATTTCACTATAGGGTTTAATATTTCAACACACACGGATCCCTAAATCTAAAAATGAAATTCACAACTCCTATATTTTCAAGAGAAAATATTTATCAAGATGTTATTGTCACTTTTTCGGCGTTACTAATATGCATATTACAGCTTTCTAACACTAAGGGTCTCTAAGCTAAAGCGGGGACAGACAGACAGACAGACGGACGTACAGAGCGAAACTATAAGAGTTCCGTTTTTCCATTTCGGCTACGGAACCCTAAAAAAATAATGTACTTAAATCTTCTTGATAGATAAAACAATACTAAATGTTTTGCAAAATATACATTTATTAGATAAACAAAGTTATCCTATTTTTTTCACTTTACCTACATTTTGAACTGTAAGGCCCTTAGAACATCTAGTAGGTAACATTGATCTGTGGTAAGGCCTCAATCATACGAGCGTATTTTTATCGCGCGTAAAAAAATCTCTCAGATTTCTATCTTTTTGTTCTCAAAATGCATTACACGTTCACATGGCAACGCGACGTATTTTTATCGCGCAGTGTTGTGTTTTGAACCCTAGGCGTTGGGGCTAGATCACAAAATACATGATATGATGACACCGACCGGGTCGCCGGATTTATAAAACGCGTAAAAAAAATCGCTTCTGCAAATGAGGGCTTAATGTCCAATTTTATGGTTTGTTTCTTAGAAACCGATGGAACTTTCAATAGATGTAGCTTTCTAACGACAAATTAATATGTAAGAACCTATAAAAGCACAAAATGGCTCACATTGGTCGCTCGTCAGTTGCCTGTCAAGCAAAATAGATAATTATCTACCTACCTACTCACCCCGATAATGTCTGACCTTCAGAAACACTATTAATAATAATAATATCGTGGGAAAACTCACACAACGCTATCTGATCCCAAACTAAGCAGAGCTTGTTCTATGGAAACCAGACAATTGATAAACATACTTATATATTTAAATACATACATATTATAGATAAATAACACCCAGACACAGAATAAACCATCGTGCTCATCACACAAAGTTTTATCCTGGGTGGGGATTGAACCCACGACCTCCGTCTTAGCAATCAATGTCACTAACCACTAAACCAACAGGCCAGTTTAATTACTATTACTTACGCCCAATTTGTTTTAATGAAGTAGGTACATTAACCAGTAACCAGTATTAGCTCTACGTACAGACGTACAGACGCTGGTACAGACCTGGGTACAGACCTGGGTACAGACCTGGGTACAGACGTAGAGCTGGTACCAGGTCTGAATAACAGGAGCGTATTTCCTTTGTGAGAAATCAAACGAAGACTTCACCTTTTAGATTCATATATTCAAAATAAATCTGATTTCTATCTTAAATAAAATAATTTTACATTAATTCGTTCAATACGACTTTTCAGGCCATTGGCGGTTCACTCTTTTCCAATTGTTTCTTTCTACTTTTCCTCATAAAATTAGCTTTTAAAAGAACGTCAAAGCAAACAGTTCACAACTATCATTGAGGTTGCATGTGAGATGTTCCACCATAATACTCCTTCGGGCGAACTCTAACTCTTACTTAAAGCGTGGCATCTCGTAAAAGTAACTATTCCATAGATCCAATCAGAGGGCTTAGACAAGGAACTTTCGTTCTGTGACGAATTCGTTAACGCCTACAAGAGTTCGATTCCAAAGAATAAAAGAAAAATAAAATAAAGCCTATGGTCTTCACCGCAAATGTCAAATTCTCTCACCGTTCGCTAGATTAAAAAAAATAGCGAAGATTCTGTCAATTGTGCAACTTATCTACACAATCGACAATAATTCCATACATTTTGTACCTACTTTTCCATTAACGACATCGCTATTCCAAAGTGACTTTGTCTAAGCTCCTAGGTATCTATCCTACAATTACTCGTAAATAGATATAATAGCATGCGACAAACTCATCAACACCGTTTAACGTAACTATGAGCTACTAGCAACTGATTCCTACGGACAAGGTTAAGGGTTAACTTGATAATAAGGTGTTATTTGCATCGCTCCAGTCGGGACACAATACAACGAGAACTAGACGTGAGACCGAAGGGCCTTTAATAAAGAAATTAAGTGAAATATACAATGGTTGTGACAATATGTTGTTTTAATTGCTATTTTAACGGATATTTTAGAATCAGAAGGATACAGAGGTGAGTTTTGATAGTGTTCTTTATCTTTAACTAAGGGCACAGGATGTGAAAAGTAACTGTAAGTACAGTACGATCAACGTAACTTGACCGGATTGAAGTTAGGTTCTTATCACTTTCGCGCATGTCATAGAGATGTGACCCTAAAATTACTTACGAAAACGATTAATTATGTTTAATCGATTAAAAATACTAACAACATTTTAATTCAACAATATAAAAACACTATTTAAATGAGTTCATAAAAGTTTAAATTTAGAACAGTTACAGTAAATACTAATAAACTTCGAAAAACAATTACTTTACGAAAATAATCACAAAAAAACATGAGTAATACTAAATAAGACAATGTAATGCGTGGTCGCATCGTTTAGTTACCGCCCCCCCCCCCCGCTTCCTGTCACCATTTACTTTCAAAAAATGCATCTGCGCAACCACTTTTCGCCTACTTCAGCCTAGTTACGTTGATCCAACTGTGAAATGTTTTCCCTGTTATGTTGTGTGAACCGACAATGATGTGTCAATAGGAGACATGAGACCAATTTAAGTCTAAAATAGACTATAAAAGTATATATACGGGTCTTAATAATAATTCATAATGTTGTACAAATCTTGTCATTCATCAGGTCTTATTTTCATAATGTGTACAAATCGCGAAAGTTTATCAACAAAATAGACTATTTTTAAAAGGCTTATTGTCTAAAATAAACTCTGATTAGACAGCTAATCTTAGTTTCACATTTCAGTTGCTATAAAAATAGCAAAACAATAATTTTAGACATACTAAGTACGTTTTTGTTTTCACCTCGGCTACATAGAAAACCATTCATAGTAGGTAAACATTGCAATCAGTATTTATCGTACCTACCTATGTTGTGGATAGGGTTGCCGTACTTTATAATAAAGTATTATACTTTATTTTTACCTAGATAGATAGATAAGTTACTGGTACGCGATTAAGATCCGTAATTACTTAATTAGAAATTAATCTGTCTAAATCACTCTGTAACTAAAATAAAGAAAGAGATTTTTTAGCATAAAATACTTTGTACAAAATAAAATTCAATTTATTTATTTATTTATTTATCCAACTTATACTAACAGACAATCCAACCATACAAGTTTTAAGATAAGTACATGACATATTATTTAGTATAAATCAATGAAATTATACAATAATATCAGTTTTTTTTTATAGCTTTTTAGATACATAGTTACATTTATTCTATGTTTTGTGTTTTAATGTTTTAACTGAATACAAACTCGAGTATTGTAAGTTTATTCTGCATTTTGATTTTATATATTTTGAAATATATTCGCGATATTGGAAAAATATTGCAGCAATTTTCAATTCAGAGCGACAATTTTCAAATACAATTTGTAAAATATATAGTTCAAAACTTGGAAAGGAATTCGAGTAGACGTTTGAAAACTATATAGGTACTTTGTATATTTTAAGAAACTAAATTTAATTGTACTTTATATTGACACAATGTACTTTTTTCTACTTTTAATAACCAATGTAAATACTTTATTTGGAAAGAAAAGGTGGTAACCCTAGTTGTGAATATCTATGTTTGTCTTAATTGCGGTCGTTTGAATGATGAATTGTAGTTTTATTACGTAAATTAATGATGAGCTTTGGTTGTGATTGATTTCAATTTCTTAGACTTAAACTTGTTTATCGAAGTCGTGTCGTCGCCATGGTATCTACTTAGTAATTGCAGAATAAGGGTATTGCTACATTGTGCAAAAAGGCCGTGGCTAATTGTCTGCCATGAAATAAGTACCGATTGGACACAGTACCACAGAATAAGTAATAGTACTACGTACAGAAGGTTCACTCCTTAACAAAAGTCAGGTTTAGGCATAAAAATATACCTAGACTCGCCGCCTGCAAGCTAAATTGAAACTTATAACCGCGGGCGAACCGTGAATTTTCTACATATAAATTCTACATAATAATTCTACATAAACATAAAAATTCCAATTGTCGTGGGCTCGATTCCCATGGGTGTAGGTATTCCTTTGTAAACATTATCCTATCCTGTTCTTAATATTATTTCTGAGCCACTAATTAAGGATTTTTATTTTAACTAAGTATTACTAAGTACTTAAGGACCTAAGGTACCTAAAGACCTGGTCGAAAAATAAAAAATAAATATTCTCAAGTATGCGCGAGCGCGATGTGATCTTGACTGTCGTGCGAGCCGAGAGACAGCCCGCTGCCATTAGCCCCTTCAAGTGGCGCGCTGCCCGAATATACCTAAACTGCGGAGTGTACCAACTCGACAGATTTACTTATAGTTTAAATTGCCATTGCCTCTATAAACATTCTATCTGTACCTCTGATCTCCTATAATCGGAAACCACACATTTCAATAATATTCAAGTGGTTTTGAACCCATACAATAGTCCGAAAAATTGATAGGACTCTAATCATACCATCTCTCTTAGCTAATTTCTGGCAGTGCCAAATATTTACTGAAGGTATAAATAATCGGGCATATTAGACTTGATACTTACTTGTTACTTGACATTTATACTGTGAAAATGAGGGTCGCTCCGGTTGTTGCGATTTTCTCTTACTCTTCTATTTATCATCATCAACCTATCGCAGTCCACTGCTGGACATAGGTCTCTCCAATTGCACGGCACTTTGTTCTATCTTCGGCTTTTCGCATCCAGCTCCTACCAGCCGTTTTGCGTAAATCAGCACTCCACCTGGCCTGAGGGCGTCCTACACTATGTTTACCGAGACGCTGTCCCCACTCCAGAATTCGTTTACCCCAACGGTTGTCGGTTCTTCGGCTCATATGGCCAGCTCACTGCCACTTCAGCTTTTATTTATACCTACTTGTAATTGGCTGCTGTCTATGGTCACTAGTTATTTCGCCTGTGAGTTGCCTGGCTGAATAAATTTTCATCCAACAAAGTTAAGAATCATCCTGGTTAAATTGGCTTTAAGTACCTATATGTAATATAAAAAAAGCATGCGAATCCGTCCATACGTTTGGGACTTTAGGCGCTATGATTCCCAAGACAGAACAGTTACTTACTTTAAGGTTGAAGCACACTGATCAACTCGGAAAGGTATCGGTACTTCGGTTCAGTATTCTCTGACTCCCTACTGCAGCGCACACTAATCAGATTCGTAACGTAATCGCCCTGCCTCGGGACTAGCTCACGAACAGTTGACGGCGCGCGGCAAGGTGATACGGTGACGATCCCTTTCAGAGTTGATCGGTGTGCTCTGACCTTTACATTTATAACACCCGTAAACTGATAAAAAACCCAAGAATGTAACTTACTTTTAAATTTGGGTATGAGCTTTCCGAACACTGTAGCTCTGTCCTGAATGGTATTAAAAGAATCCCTTGTGTTCAATCATATTAAAAAGCGGCGGTAGCCTAATGGCTAAGGCATCGGTCTCGCAATCGTGAGGTCGCGGGTTCGAATCCTACCCCTAATATTACCGACGTGAACCCACTCCTAACACAAGCCTTTGAGCTTAGCTGGAGGGGTTAACAAGATTGCTAGTAATGTGGGACTCAATCCCACATTGCTAGTTATCTTTATCTTTATATTGTAATATAACTTGATATCATTTTTCTTTTCAATCAAAGTATTCATTAAAATTCTGTAGATCTATTTTGATGGTTGAAGGACGTGAAAAAATAATTTAATTAAATAAGCAGCTAAATTAAACACAATAAACAAAATGTGTTTTAATTGTGTTATTAAAAGTGCTAATTAGGTAGGTAAAGGATGTAGGTACCTACCTACATTGTTCATGTTAGTAATGATTCTATTACTTAAGTCTACCCCGTGGGGACTGGTTTGACCCCTCCCTTTCTTCACCCAAAACGGAATGCCGTCACTTTTATTATAAAACTAGCCGTCCCGCGCAACTTCCTATGCGTAATTTTTCCCCGTTTTTGCAACATTTCTCGTCGCTGCTCCGCTCCTATTAGTCGTAGCGCGATGTTATATAGCCTATAGCCTTATTCGACAAATGGGCTATCCAACAAAAAAAGAATTTTTCAAATCGGACCCTACTGGTCCGATTTGAACGATTTGATCCTGAGATTAGCGCGTTTAAACAAACAAACAAATAAACAAACAAACAAACAAACTCTTCCGCTTTATAATATTAGTATAGATTATATATACTACGGGTCTTAATCGTGTGTAAAATACCTTGTTTATTGCCCTACGTTTCGACCGTATTGCAACGGCCGTGGTCACGGGTAGACTTTTATTGTTAGAATCAAGCACCTACCTTTCCTTTCACACTTGGACTAACCTCCGAAAATGAGACCTAGGTACCTGTACCTAAGTTTTATTACATGTAATATGGAATATATAAGTATAAATTATAGTATTTTTATAGGCATTTCTTGCCAATTACTTTATTAACCGATAATTGCATTCTTGAAAGATAAAAAAAATCTGTCTAGACCCAGGAGTCGAACCTGAGACTTCCGTATGCCAAACCGGGGCCGGAATTGAACCATCTATCGGGACTATGTAACTAAACCTCATTTTTTTCTATCCTTCCTGCACGGGAGTTAGGCCTTCGCTTGCGCCATCCAGTTGATAGTTTAAGAACTATCACGGCTTTTGTTATTGCTTCGGACAGAAGTCTCGGGATCAATTTCTGGGTTTGGACTTCAAATTTTCTATCTTTTAAAAATGCAATTATTATATTATTAGGTATAGGTAGAAAGATTGTTGACGAGACAGCACTTTGTGTGATACACAAATTGTTGTTCCGAGCCTGGGTGTACTTTGTGTCCGTGACTTTTTTTTTGTCCGGGAGTCGTCTTTTAAAAAAAAAGAAATAAAAATGTCCCCTAAAACTAAATAGGTATCATAGAAAAAAAAATGTTACGCGGCGTTACCTCAAAAATTTTAAAACTTGTGGCCGGCTGTCAGTGCCAATTAATATATTAATAATTATATTTTACGTAGGTACTTACGTATTTACATAATACGTACCTATAATATGTAATTATGTATTACCAAACTGAAACAGTGCAGTGTTTTGTTTGTACGTTTGTAGGTTAACCTACCTATTAAAGTAGGTTCCTAAATTAAGGTTTAAGGCACTTGTCCGACCAATAGCGAGAAAAAGAGAAGCAAGAAGCAATTTTACACACTACTACATACTTATGTAGATCCCGTGTAAACAAAAGAGATACAGATATTATTAGTTGATCGCTAACCGTTCACAATGCCGGCGAGTATTCGCTCTATACTGCATCTCTTTTGTTTACACGGACGGGATCTACAAAATACATCTGTTGTACGTTTCTTGAGCGATAAATCGCTACTCGCTTCTCGCTCATCGTCGTTGGTGATACGATTTTACGATTTTGATTTGTACACTAAGGCACTAAGGCGATTTGTCCAACCTGATAAAATAATTTACTCGTAAATTATTTTAAACGGGCTCAACAAATCGATTTTTGTATAGTTTGTATCACATCGTGTTTTAATAACATAAGTACTATACGTTTCAAATGAGTTGATAACTGTCATGACGCCATTTTGATTCGCAATACGACTGCAACTTCATTATATGACGTAAGGTCAGCAATAAAATGATTCGTAAAAAGGTGTCTTTAGTATTACACAGAAGTAGCTACCTAGTCTAATGAACTATACATAAGCACTGTATTTTACTATTTATTATTTTAAATATGTTTTAGTTAAATAAATATATCACATCTGACTGAAAGACCACAAAAATGTAGAATATTCTTATATTTTGCCTATTTACTAATTGAAGTAATATTTATAGGCATTGCTTGCCAATTACTTTACAAATACAATAATTGCATTTTTGTAAGATAGAAAAATTTGAAGTCCAGGCCCAGGAATCGAACCCGAGACTTCCGTAGCCAAACCGGGGCCAGAAGCGAACCACCTATGTGGACTAATACTAATTTCTGTTTAGTGTTTATTAAATAATAAAGAATACTATTATTATTATAATAATGAAAAATGTTAGGTACATAGTTCAAAGAAAATAAATATTACGCCCGCTCCATTACCATACACATACGTACTTCACCCGACTTGGGAGTTTTTGTTGCTAACGGTACAATTGATGAAATGATGAAATGAAATGACTGCCTCTGTGGTGCGGTGGGAGTGTGTCCGACTGCTACGCAAGAGGTTGTGGGTTCGATTTCCACACGGGGACACCACTTTGTGTGATCCACAAATTGTTGTTCCGAGTCTGGGTGTACTTTGTGTCCGTGACTTGTATGTTTGTAAAGTCCCCCGCGACACAGGGCTTGTACCCTAGTGCGGGAGTCGACTTTAAAAAAAAAAACAATTTGACAAGTACAGAGTGAAGTTGTCGCGATCGCGATTATCTTCTCATTTGAAACGCATAGTAATTCTTAACTGTACCTACTTATTGTTACGTAACAACGAATATTAGGTATACGTTACTATTGTACATTTTCATACATGTTAGTTATCCGATGCGGTGTTATACAAGATCATGTTATGGGTTGGTAAGGTTGTAAATATTCCCACATCTACTACCTACCAAATGTTAGTGTAATCAAAATGACTCACAACAGGATAATACTTTATATACCTAAACATTATTTACCTATATCCTAATTTTACATAAAATTAGTTACGTAGTACGACGTAGATAAAGTTTGACAACATAAAGAGATACGCTGGCAAACTTTATCTACGTCGATATATTGTCAGTAATGCCCCATGATCTATTTAGTCAGCATCATGAAATATGAAGACTTGCAAACTCAAATATCTAAATAACATATCTAAGACTACCTTACCCGCGCATCTTCGTCTGCGTAAATTTTCACCGTTTTTGCAACATTTCTCATTGCTGCTCCGCTCCTATTGGTCGAAGCGTGATGTTATATAGCCTATAGCCTTCCTCAATAAATGGGCTATCCAGCAGAAGAATTTTTCAATTCGGATCAGTAGTTCCTGAGATTACCGCGTTCAAACAAACAAGCAAACTCTTCAGCTTTATAATATTAGTATAGATAAGAAAAAAGAAGTGCGAAAGCAACCCCAAAAGTGAACCTTGGTACGCCCATGAGATCTGTAGATACTTGAGCATTTCTGACGTCTTCATCATCAAATCTTGACTTGGTAACAATAAGACAACGTCAAGCAATTCAAAAAAAAAAACAAAGTCATTCCACAAACAGTAGGTAGATATCACAAAACAGACACAAAAAACAAACCAATTCATTGAATTATATCTTAAAGACTTGTGTCGAATCGAGAACCTCCTACGTCTTGAAGTCTGTTACGAATTGGCTAATATTGTGAAATCATTATAAAAGCGTCTGTGGTATTGTTTCTCAACCTTTTCATAATGTGACATTGACATTATAACAAACAAGTATACCTAAATATCAACATGATCTCAATACCCAATATCAATGAATGCCCTTATCCAAATATACTGAACTCGAGTAACCTCTGTCCATCTTTCTGAATAAATTGGGCACTGTGCCACGACTGTCAGCTGTTTAACTCGTATGCTTTGATTGAATAATATCTAAATTCCTAATCCGGCATCGAAAATTGAAGCAAATAACTGTCAAAAAGTACAGTCACAGATAATATAATACTATACTAGTAGTACAGTCAAATGGACGTACTTTTTGAGAGGTAAGAAGGCTCATAACAGATGTTCTAGCCATAGTTATTCTAGCGCACCATTTTCAACGAGTTTCAAACGTCAAAAATAGTAACTTCGTTTTTTTTTTTATAGGCTTACTGAGGGAATGATCCATCTAAACATTATATAATCAAAGCTATATACAAATGGTCGTTTGGCTTTAAAAACCGCGAAAATAAAAATTAGGCGAAAATCAGATTAATATTAAACACAGGATATAAAATACAAATCCGATGGGCGCCGGATTTTCAAACGGCGAAATGCTTCTAGCTGCCGGCTAGGAGTATGAATACATTTTGAACAAAATAACTTAATATTACCTAATAGGTAGATTTCATTAAACATGTTAATTTCTTTTGAAAAGTTTAAAAAGAGTCATCACGCTCATTATCTACGTGTCTGTTTACAATTCCCACGAAGCCACAAAGGCAACATGGTGTTTATGTTGAATTATTACTACGAATAACTGTCCGTGACTAAAACTCGAATTGTAGGTGTATTATATATGTCCAAAATAGCATGTCTTTGCCACCATTTTTACTCTTCCAAGATATTTTTAGAATGAACTCTCAGAATAAGCCACGATCGTGATAGACCACATGTGCAATGTGTGAATTCCATGACCCACATTTTAAAAAACACGGCAGACATTGTTATCTTTTTATTCATCTTACTTTATCTTTTCCGACAGTGATGGAGCCCACGAGGCAATGCTCGCAGAGGGGCAGGTGCCCCAGATCGTGAAAGAGGGCAAAGATACTAAGAAACAAGACGAGGAGTATGAAGCCCTTCAGAGTTTTCTGCGCAGCATCAGCTCCACAGCTACATTGCCGCCTTACGTCAAAGGCGAGACTTATTCTTCTACTAAAGGTGTATTCAATCAGGTAAATAATGTAGTTTGTATTTATAACACTGATCGTACTAATCAGAATCACATATGACCCCAAACATACGTACTTCCATCAATCTTACCAGTAGTAGGTACGTAAGAGGTAGCTTTAATATTATAAGTATCATCATTAAGTCATTATTGTATACAGTACCTAGATATCACGATACCTATGTGTTAAACAATTATTTTAATAAATTTAGCAGCCACATTCTTCTAGATTTAATTACATATCGTAGAGTTATTTTTATCCCGATTAATATGCAATGCCCTTTTTCAATGCGGAATAGAACAGTGATAATATTTATGCACTTATCGGTATTTGACACCAATAAAGCTGTTAGCAACAGCTAATTACCATATGTTTATCCGTCACAAGTTCAAAGCATCAACTTATGCGGAATTGTACTTATCAAACAGCTCGCACGAGGAAATAGGTATCCGATGTTTTGTATTTGAGCAAAACTCACCTATTATACCAAAATTTAAACTATTTCAAATGGATATTTATAAATTTTCTGTAATTTGCAATTACTTTGAAGGCGACGGCTATTACACGCGTTGTTGGCTCGCTCTCAGAAAATATACTTTATACAAAAAAACTCTTGAAGCCTTGGTTTTAACGACTGCGTTAATCGTGGCCCCTGTCCATCTTTTTTTAAATTGAAATCAATGAGAAATATAGGATTTACTTTATGTTGATTTTAATTAGGTGTATTACTTGTCAATCACGTAGGTATGGCACCTATAGTGCGGCGCGGGAACTTCTCTAACTAAAAGGATGTAAAATAAAAAGTATTGAGGATATCATTTTAATTTTTTTTTTTTTACATAGCGGCACATTTAATGTTTTTTAATTGCTTTTTAAATTCATATCTTGAAGATGGCCACCGTTCTGCAGTCGAAATCTGTTTTAGTCCACTTTGTCCAGAATAACTGTGTCGATTTGGGCGATAGCATTACGAATATTGTTCTTCAGCTTATCGAGTTTTTAGACAATTTGTATATATACACCAAGGATTGAAATATATCCACAGAAAAAAATCACGGGGTGCTAAATTTGTCGATCGTGCTGGCCACTCTAAACCCCTGGCTGTAAAAAAATCAAACTTCTAAGTTAAAGTAAAAAAAAGACAACCGTTTGTGCCGCAAAAAACGTAAGTACATACTTACCTACATTTCGACACTCTTAAGGAGTCAAAAATAAGGTATTTCCGTTGGCCTAGAACTATGAAATTTGGCAAGTAATACCGTGTTATACTAGAAGTATAGGCAAAAATCTGAAAACTATACATTTGTATCTAATTAAATCATGAAAATATAGTCTTTTAAAAACTGCGAGACTCGATCCCTGAACTATAGATATATTTACCTACTATCCTATTTAATGTACCTACAAATTTGTACGGAACCCTGGGGTGGGCGAGTCCGACTCGCACTTGGCCGGGTTTTTTTAATAAGGAAGTCCCGCACTGCACCCTGTTGAAGTAGTATTCTGCGTAATTTTGTAAAAAGATGTAAGTAATTAACCTGAAAGTCATGTTATCAGCATTGCCACATACAAATAGCTGTTATGCTAATGTAATTTATAATTTACTTGACGACATTGACCCCAAAACTATAATATTTACAAACGTTTAAGGATTTATCCTAATACGCTAAATATTACCACATAACCTTGCTATCTTCAAATTTAAAAGTGCAAATTTCTTCATTCAGCTATTTGGTTCCCACGTGTCCATCAATGTGCCACATCCAGATCCATTCATTTCGATAAATCTCTTTTTTTCCGCCACGTTGCTAGTTATCTTTTTTTTTTCTTAAAAAGAGGATAACTAGCAACGTGGGTTTGGAACTACATATATTACTAGCAATCTTGTTAAGCCCTCTTGTTGATCTCTATACCTACATGAATATTATAAATCAGGAACTACTGATCTAATTTAAAAAAAAATCACTGCTGGATAGCCCATTTATCGAGGAAGACTATAACATCACGCTACGACTAATAAGAGCGGAACAGGAATGAGAAATATTGCAAAAACGGGGAAAATTTACGCAGACGAAGTTGCGCGGGACAGCTAGGCCAAAATATACCTATATATAGTAGTTATAAAAATGTTCAATTCGAAAGTCATAAAATAGTTTCCTTTTTAAAGTTACTTAAGTAGGTAACCTACGTTTCTACAAGATACAAGACTTATTATAAACATTTCACCTTGCTAGTAACAACACATTTATAATAGTTTCGTCATTTAAAAGAGAAGAAACCGGTCAGTCAAGAACAAGAGATGAATGAGCAAAACATATAAAAAATTGGAACATCTCCAGATGTAACTCACTAAGTGACGTAACATCACAAGAGCTCACTTTCTCCCACACCCATCGTTGTTGCGAATTCAAGAATCCAAAATATTTATATTCGTGTATGTTTATCACTTTGTTCTATTTAAATTCGCAGTCGTGTTTGGCAAACAATAACACCTGCGCAAACTCGTTTTAATATTGCTACTTACTATTCTATTACTATTGATGAATAAGAAATTATACCACCACGTCTTGATAACGTAAATTGTCTAAAATGTTGAAAATAATTATGTTGCTACGAGACAATCGTATTAAAATGTAAGCTCCGCTACCTTACACAACAAAGCTAGATACACTTTATTGGTCATAATACGCTGGGGAACTACTTTTATATAGTTCTATGCGAGTTTTCCATTTTGTAGCGGTGGTACCGGACTCGCCATCTTGTGATCGCGGGTTCAAATCCTACCGACGTGAACACACTCCTAAAACAACCCATTGAGCTTAGCTGGAGGGATTAACAGGATTGCTAGTAATGTGGACAACAATTTAAACAAAAATTCTTATAGGTAAAGTACTTATAATATAAATATATTTTTCAATTAACTTTTCTTGACTTATTGTTTTTTTGTCAAACTATATGATTATAGGAAATTAATTATAGGTATTTTTGACACGCAACCGCCAGTACCGGTGTCACGAGCGTCGCGTCGCCGTCGCCGATGCGGATTAGGTACAAGTCTGCCAAACTAAAATGGGAGTAGGACACACCAATATATGGGTCGCTAAGTAAGGGGGAAGGCGGATATCATAGACAACATATACTGAGGAACAGATCTCCTTCGTTCTGTTAACCTCTTTGGCCTTATTATTAACGTCAGTAATAATCAGCTCCATGAGGTCACCTTTATAACTACCTAACTGCCCCCTTGTCCCTTGCTGTCATCTTGACGCCACTGCTTGACAAGCAAATGAATAAACTAACAGACAAACTTATTTAAAAATGTGAAAGTTCACATTTTTAAAAAGTTTTTTAACATTTGTAAGTTTGGATTTGTCGATAGCAGTTGTTTGTCCGATGACTAAAGAAGGGTAAATTACGTCTTAAAAAACCGGGCAAGAACATGTCTGCCCATGCTCAGTGTAGGGTTCCGCAACCTCGAATAAATAATAAATAAATAAAATAAATAAAAATGTTTATTTCGTTTTCTACATTTGGCTACAGTTATTACATTTGGAGTTTCCATATAAGCTATAAACTGCTTGTGAAAGGAGACTCCGCTCTTCCGAGTTATGTAGGGGAGTCCGTTTCTACACAGTGAAACAGTGGTTTAGGGAGTAGGGCTGTACTAAACCTACACCCTCGGTGGCCCAATAAGCTCTGGTCGAAGCTATTGAGGTATTTGTAAGTGCAGCGTTCTGCATAAGTTGATGTAGCCCCCACTCGTCAGGGTTAGACGGAGTTGGTTGGCACATAGGTGACGGCGGTAATGCCGGATTAATTGTGGTTTTACATACCCAAGGTTAATGATAATGATAATGTACAGGACTAGCGTGTTACAAGCTAGACATTTTAATTTGATTTGAAATAACATGCAGTGATAAAAGTAAGAATATAAAAATAAAAAGTAACATGTGTCATACACAGACAAAGTTTCATAATAATAAGTAATGAACCTGGGCACCTACAGACTTTTTTTTTATAGATAGGTTTTTTTATTATGAAATGCATCAGTAGAAGAGCGTATATTCATGGCACTGGGCACTTACCCTCTTTTGTTGAGAAACGCAGTTTTTCAGCAATAACTCAATGACCGTATATCCGATCATGGCCGAAATAATTTATCCACTATTTACACACTACACACAATTTAACCAGGGGGTGGCTTGGGACCGGTTGTTGTGACGATCCTTAGGGGATACCTTTATTCAGCAAGCGTGTTAACAGTTCGAGTGCAAGCAATTCATGTAAGCGTATACGGTGGTTTTTTTTTAAGTAATTTAAGTCCCACACTACCAGCGTCTGTCCCGAGTACTGGAGGTGTGAGTTAGGCCTTTTTTATCGCTCAAAAGTTCAACGGTGGACTTCTTTCGGCTTAAAATAAAGGATGGCTATCAGTATTTTCCTTAATCTCGCAAACACACCCTTGAAGAACAAGGTCTATAATTAAATTCACCGTAAATATTTTAAGGCAAAGCTAAAAAAAAAACTGAATGCAATTTCTTCACGGCTCTTGTACTCAGGGTCTCTGTTCAGTCTTCAGTACCTACACTTATTTAAGGCACAAGAGGAAAACACGAAAATTCTAGTTTCCTTATGCTGTAACTAACGATTTCACGGTCATGGTTCTGCAGTTACCAGTCGAATAAAATGGCCGTCATCAGTAATTCGTCACAGTAGTTGACATTTAATTAAAGTGACATGGTAACCGAATGTGACCGCGGACATTTTATCGTCTTGTATTGGCCCCTATGTTTAAATTAACCGAGATGTGTAACGATACGGTCAGAGTCATCAGTTCATCAGTCATCACAACGCATCTGTCATAAATATATATTTTTTATGACTTTTACATTTGTAAAGAATTTTAAGTAACTGTAAAACATTTAGATCTGGGGGACTATTTAAACTTAATTGGGAATTATTGTTAACCATAGATTTAACTTGAAACTACTCTTTGAAATAAAGGAAGGCATAGCTTAGTATAATACCAATAGGTAGGTACTAGTAGGTAAGCAGGCGCGAATTTAGTATTTTGTTTAGGGACAATTGTTATGAGATCTCCCATTACCTATTATATTCAATTTTGAAAAATCGTTTAATTAAAAATAACGGCAAGTGAATGTCGAGCCACGCACAAATTAGTCCCCCCCCCCCTCCGCCATCTGAATATAATTTTCAATGAAATTTGTACGAAAATTTTGTTACTTCTAATTTCATGATCAGCTGTAAACTTGTAATGCCTACTTAGCTGTGATAGTTTTCACTATATACCTATACTACTACCGTGATTTTTTTACACGTACCCAGCATCAACCATTTAGCTGACAGGGGGGGGCACTTGACTCTAACGAAAATTTGTACTTTAAAGCTTAATATTTCACAAACGGATCCCTAAATCTAAAAAATAGTCTTTCCAAGGTGGTGAGAGGTAGGTGAGAAAAAAAATCACATCCCCACTTTACATATGTATAGGAGAGATACTCTAAAAAAAAGTTTTTCAAGAATTTATTCTTAACGGACGGACGGACGAACATGGCGATACTATAAGGGTTCCATTTTGCCATTTTGGCTACGGAATCCTAAAAAAACTAGTTAGGTATACGTATTAAATAGTGCCGGATCAAATATTTCGAACCGGGTCAAAAATTTGAGTCGAGAAGGGGTGGGCCAGTGTGGGCAATCACCCAATTCGCGCCTGCTCGTAAATATGTAAGTATTCAAGCAATTAATAATTTTCTATGATTAAACCATCCCAAAAGCGAAATGACCTACATAGTAGAAGCTTGGCCTGTCACTCTAGAAAACATTACTTTAATAAACTTAAAAGTATTAGATTCGTTTGCGTCGACGCGACGTCTTAGCAATTAGGATGAGTCAACTTTAGCTAACACGATTTGATCTCAATTAAATAAATTGCTTGTTATAGTAACTGACACGAAGTGCCCATGACAAGCGCTTCAGCTATATTGGTGGCCATTTATACGTAATATGGGGGTATAATTGGTTTACTTTGTATGGGGCCTCATAATTGACATGAAGAGTGCGTGCTGGGGCCTATTACCTGTAAATACATAGGCATTAGGCTTAGAACACCACTTAGGTACATATAGATAATATTATAGTAGGCAGGGTTTTAGTTTACTTGTCTAATGGTAGTATACCTACCTAATGATAGTACAACTACATCTACTTATGTAAATTAGTATCTTTCTAGTAACTAATGTATAATCATATTCAATATAAGACATTGGCATATATACCCCCAACACATAGGTAAGATAAAAACCTCATTATCTTCAAAATGCTAAACGGACATTCAACATATACCTAGGTATATAAATATGCATTCAAAAATATCCATTTCGGTGCTGCGATGACACAGACACACACAGAAGACACAAAGTTACACTCTATAAATTTATCTAGTGCTAAGTATTCTATTTTGGAAATGGAATGAATAACAAAGACAAACCGTTCTAGTTTCTAGTTAAAAGTTTTTTTTTTCCTCTTCCTTCTGATATTGTTCGGTAGCGATTATGGTTCGCACATTCAAGCCAGTTTCAAGTTTATTTTCTTTCTGGTTTTCTTCTTTGATTCACAAATTCTCGTTCTTGTCCAGTTATCATTTACTAGCTGTCCCGCGCAACTTCGTCTGCGTAAATTTTCCCCGTTTTTGCAACATTTCTCATTGCTGCTCCGCTCCTATAGGTTGTAGCGTGATAGTATAGATTTCAAGGTTATTTTACACTGCTTCACACGTTAAACGCGGAGCTGTAAAAATAACGATATGTCAGTTTGCCGCCATTTTTACAACTCTAGTTAGTTTAGTAGTAGAAGTTGTTACTAAAGTATTATGAATAAGGAGATTAGGGGTCCTCTGCTAGCGATTTTTGGTAATAATTTAATTCTCAAACTTTATCATTGACATTGAAATTATATTTGGTTTTAAAATTTAACCAAAATTCAAAATAACAAACAATATTTACGCAGCAACATATGGCGTGACTTCTGCTAGAACACGTGCAATATAAAAAAACAAGGCTATAAAAATCAGGCCACCTTTTCCATTATTAGTCCATAACATTTATAGTGTATATTTTTCGAGTTACGAGTTAGCTATTTTTATATTAGATTTAGACCTCAATAAGACATTCGACTAAGTAGACATTATATATATCTTAAACTATTATACCCATTTAACATATTTTACACTAGCTGACTCGCGCAATCGCCTGCGTAATTTTTATCCGTTTTTGCAACATTTTTCATTGATGCTCGGCTCCTATTATATAACCTATAGTCTTCCTCGATAAATGGGATTTCCATCACTGAATGAATTTTTCAATTCGTTAAGTGTTGAACGCGATAATCCAGAAACTACATCGTATTCAACCAATCCTTCAAAATTCTTCAGCTTCATAATATTAGTATAGATACAGCAGATCAGTACCGTAAAACGGGGTTACTTTAATAACAAGGGTAATTGTGATAGATTTTTTTTTTTTTTAAAGACAACTCCCGCAGTAGGGTACAAGCCCTGTGTCACGGGGGACTTTACAAACATACAAGTCACGGACACAAATTACACCCAGACCCGGAACAACAATTTGTGGATCACACAAAGTGGTGTCCCGTGTGGTAATCGAACCCACGACCTCTTGCGTAACAGTCGGACACACTCCCACCGCGCCACAGAGGCAGCCTATTATTCTAGATTATGGGGCTACTTTAGTTAAAGTATAGTAGGTACATAAATTTTATAAGGTCAGAAGCCAGGACTTGTTCTCGACAGCAGTCTGGTGAAATTTAAAAAAAAAACAACTCTGAAATAGTTCGACATAGAAAAGGAAAGAAAGTGATGCATAAGCCAGATACACAGATATCTATAACACGTCTAGTTATTGGAAGCTTAACATTCAATGATGACTCAGAAATAGAAATTGATGATTCAGTTGTTGAAACTACCTGGGCTATCGTGGATGACCCCACTTTCGAACTTATCCCTTCAACTTCTTCTTTGCCGCCTGCGACAGGCCAAACTTCTTACGATGATGATCTTCTATTATGTGATTTGTCGCACAAAAAAAGATTAAGAGTCAAGCAGAAGAGTAAGAAGGACAATAATCTCTGTTCATTGGTAGTGACTTCCAGTTTTACCACCAACCTGCTGACTGGATTTGTTGCATCACTTGCCAAAATCGGGTTACTGTTGGAACATTAATATTTTTTTATTAAAATGATGTTAAAGTAACCCATACACCTTACATCTTTAACATAAGTTAACATTAAAATATATAAACTAGCTGTCCCGCGCAACTTCGTATGCGTAAATTTTCCCCGTTTTTGCAACATTTCACGTCGCTACTCCGCTCCTATTAGTCGTAGCGCTATGTTATATAGCCTATAGCCAGGCAGCCTACAGCCAGTATAGGTTATATATATGGGCTATCCAACAAAAAAATATTTTTTCAAATCGGACCAGTAGTTCCTGAGATTAGCGCGTTTAAACAAACAAACAAACAAACAAAGCAATCAAACAAACTCTTCCGCTTTATAATATTAGTATAGATATACCTACTTATATATGTATATAATTGGGAGGGTTCTCGGTGGCTTGGTAAAGGTGTGGACCATATAGTCAAAGGACACGTTGTTCTGTTCGAACCAAAAAATCATTAATATCGGATGATAAAAAAGAGTATCTGCAAAAAAACTACCAAAACCTGTGTATACTAACGTAACTCTGTTTTACGGTACCTACCTAAATTATAGCTTGACCACAACCGCTGTGCCGCTCCTTAGGTATGCGAGCGGCGTATAAATAATAAGTATGTACCTATACAGAGCCAAAAATATTGTACTTCGGTATCTTCAGATCTATCCGACACGACGACAGACTCTTGTGTGTCCGTGATCTTTCCTGCCCGCACCCCGCCTCCCCGCGCATACCTAAGGAGCGGCACAGCGGTTGTGGTCAAGCTATAGAACACGATTCTTTTCGGTTTCCCTTATCGCTGTAGTTACTAAATGTGTACTAGAAATACGAAGAACCGTGCCCAGCAAGATCATATTTCTGTATCGAATTAACTCCGGAAAATGTTCACCCTACGCCTCTGGTATACACCTACAAATACATATGTAAATGGTAACTATCTTCGGACTCAGTGGTAGCCGAGCAGATCGAGATATCTGCGAGATTAAACAACGTTACCACTGTCAGTCCATAGATGGGTGACCGTTTTCGAAAAGTGTGACACCCATCTGTGCCTCGGAGAACACGTCAAGTGGTCGTTCCTGTGTCTAATTTCTCTCCTCGGCTTTTAGTCCTATCGAAGCACTTGTGTCTGCGCATACACTTGTGTTCTATAATATCTCTCTGTGTGGTTGGCTTGTCTCTAATGAAATTTGCAGCTGTAACCGAAATCGGTTAGAGACTATTATTATTGACTTGACTGGCCTGTTGGTCTAGTGGTTAGTGACCCTGACTGCTAAGCCGGAGGTCGTAAGGGTAAGGGTTCGATCCCCACCCAGGATAAAACTTTGTGTGATGAGCACGATGGTTTATTCTGTGTCTGGGTGTTATTTATCTATAATATGTACGTATTTAGAAATATATAAGTATGTTTATCAGTTGTCTGGTTTCTATAGAACAAGCTCTGCTTAGTTTGGGATCAGATAGCGTTGTGTGAGTTGTCCCAAGATATTATTATAAGGTAAATTATAACGGTAGATATAGGTTATTTGTATCTGTGATTATATTATTTATGTAGATAGATACTAGTTTTAGCCCTCTGTGGTTCGAATCGGGAAAAAACTATAACCCTCCTCTAACTTCAAACTAAATTAGGTAGGAACTTACTAAATTTAATCTAAATCGACCTAGTAGGTATGTATAATCGTAGTATAACCAGTTCAAAAAAACAAATTCAACTTTATATTATCTACTTAGTAGGTATCTAGATAGGAGATCTCTCGGATGATCTTAGCTTGCGTGGAAATTATAAATATAAATTAACAGCTTAACATAAAATCAATATTTTATATAAACAATCCACCAACTGAGACTATACGTACCCAGGCAGTACCTACCTATTAGTTGTAAAGAAAACACTCCTAAGTTCTAAGAAATGATATATAATCAATTAAAATAATAATGTTACACTTGCCATTACCTGATTGCTAATATCATTACCTACACCACTACATTGTATAGAATTGTGTTTCCTTATCAACACTTCCTGAGGTTGCGTCTACACAAACCAGTTCACAAACTGTCTAGTACCTAACCGTGGCTTTGATAAGAAGGTCAGCAACTTGGCTATAATCTCCAACGACCCGTATCTGTCCACATAACCTCAAATTAAGGTTTGTTTATACAAATTAAATAAAAAAAGATGTAACGCTTAATGTATTAAAGTACAAGTAAAGCACTCTAGTACTCATGTTGACTCGTTCGCTGTTTCGTCCCACGATTCTTTCGGCCCATGGGACGAATCATAAAGATCGAATAATATAATTTATTCAATTCGGTGATTCGTCCCATTGCTATATTCTTATGAAATCTAGCTATATTTTTGGTATAGTCGGTAACACAATTTTAGTTAGGTTAATCGTAACAGGTTCAATCTAACAAATTTTAGTAAAAAATATATATTGATTAAATTAAAATATAGCATGACGCAGTATAACAGTTTGGTATATACTCACCTATATTATGCTTTTTACTGAACAATAAAACAGCACCATGGTGTATAATCACAGTAATTATCACAAAATCAATAGAAAACACAAAATCACACTTAAACGAAAAACATGACCTCTTGGTATAAAATCACAATATCTATTTATCACAAAATCAGAAGAAAACACAAAATCACACTTAAATTAAAATCTTAATTTTACACCAAAGTACTGTTTTATTGTTCAGTAAAAAGCAAAATATAGGTATATATCAAACTGTTATACTGCGGCATACTTTATTTTGATTTAGTTGAAAGATAAATTTTACTATTTTTTTTTTAGGTACCTAACTAAGATTGTGTTAACTGTTACTGTACTAAAAGAAATAGATTTCATAAGAATATAACAATGGGACGAATCGCAGAATAAAAAAAAAAAATTCTGTGATTATCAGAGATTTATATAATGACGTATCATTTATTAAAATCGGTTGAGCCGTATAGAAACATTGGAAGGATACATACATACGCGTCAAACACATAACCCTACTCCGCAGTCGGGTAAAAATAAAGATGAAGGCTAAAATATGATATAGATCTAAAATTCAGAATATGAATATTAGCGAATTAAAAGACATTCTAAGACCGTGACATGATAATTTTCTAAGTCATGGTCACGTTTTGCATGTATAGACAATAATTATGCAGGCAGAAGTTTAATATCTATTATACGCTTAGGTTATTATTGGCCTAATAACTACATAAGGTAGGGCCATAGGGTGGGGGGCAGGGGGCACGTGCCCCACTAGGCGGTTACTTTGATTACCGAATTTATTGTACTGTATTGAATTTGTTTGCTTATTTGCCTGTCGTGCCCCCCCGCCCAGAATGATCTATTTGACGCGCTTAAAAAGATGTTCCTGGCTCTGTATATTACCACCTTATTTCTGATCGAAACCTTGTTTTCATTGAATTAGAGAAGGTCTCTAGCAGTGGTAGACATAATGCAGGTTCATATTAGCTAAATTCTTATTAGTAGATACATATATAACACAATTTTCAATGTTTATCAATATTCTGTGGATGTTATGATCTATTTTTCTTTATCTACTTTATGAAGCCTACGTATTAAAATTGTTACGCTAGTCCGTAATCGTCCGTAATCCTTATCTACTTCAACTAATGCATAGGTAAACAAATACAGCCTTTGGGACATGGGTATGATACCTACATTATATGATTTTAATTGTACCTACCTACTTACTCTACCGCAATGCCTGAAGACCAAAGTATTTAACCAGCCAGTGCGTCGTACCTGTTATGACCTACGGTACCGAGACGTGGACAGTTACGGCCAACAGTAACTGTACTACTCCACAAATTTAAAGTTGCGCAGCGGGCTATGCTTTGCGTTTCTTTGTAGGATAAAATTCGCAACGAAGTCATCCGACAGAGAACTAAAGTAACCAATGGCCGATAGAGCAAACGAGTTCTAGCGTGGAGACCGCGACTCAGTAAACGAAAGCCAGATGGACCGACGACCTAAAGAAGGTAAAGAAGGATGCGGAAGGCAGAGGACAGAAAGTTGTGAAGGAAATATGGAGAGGCCATGTCCAGCAGTGGACGGAGCGGGCTGACGATGAGTTGACGTCTACAATGACGTTAAATAATAAAAATGTAACAGTTTAGGCCGTGTGGTACCGGCTTAACATTAGTGCTACCCCATCTCTTCCCGTTGGTGTCGTCAAGGCGACTAAGAAATTTCACACCGAAGACGGGCAACAGCGTTTTCTGCGTACTGAAAGCCTTACTGCGATCGCCAACCCGCTCGCCAACGTGGCGATCATGGCAATTACCCTTAGGATAATAAGTAGGTTCTACTGGGGAGACCCGTGTCCAGCAGTGGGACATCATATGGGTTGATATGTAACAGTTTAGGAATTCTAAGCAATAACGAAAAGTAAATAGCATGTAAGTACCTAGTAGTACATTTACAATAGATAGTATAGATATATAGAGATATAATAGCTTCTTTTTGTTGATGATAATTGGCCTTGCGAGGTTTATCACATCGTTCTTTTCCAAATGTAGTTGTATGTATAAATTGATCAAAGACTTTTAGACATTTTTGGGTGAAACAAAACATTGTGATAGGGTAAAACGGTGATATTCTATATGTTTTTCTTAAACACCTACCTACTCATACTTAAACGATAATAACAAGAAATAACCGGCATTGAAAAAGTAAGAAGCAATTCTGCCGATATTTTAAGTCCTCCCATGTAGTGTATGCTTTTCATTGACAAAACGCACAAGTCTTCAGTAGTGAGAAGCGGGAGGCTTCTCACTACTGAAGACTTGTGCGTTTCAAAACAATGTTTTGGGTCCACCACTAAAAGTATAAGTACACTGGTGGTTACAGGGGAGGAGGGGGGGGGGTAATCATGTAGTAGTAAGAGTCCTCTTGTATATACATGTCGAAGCGTCAGGGTGGCCTTGTGAGCTATTAGCGCCTCAGAATTCGAATTAACATTATGGAAAATGGTAATCGATCGTATGAACGCGGATACCTTGAGCAAGGTAAAGAACGCCAACTGTTCTAAATTTCGTAAGACCCCTCAGCGAAATCAAGTCTCCCTTCTGCCCACAATCCAAAATCTTTTAAATTCTATTTTTAGCGGGGCAAGCCCTCTCCAAAATGAAATCCCTGGATCCACTGGCAATATAGGTTATCTAATTTGTTTGTTTTCGCTTTAAAGTTCTTGGTTGTTACAGTGTCTCATCACATGCGCCGTGTTGATCCTAGCGGCGGGCGCCGGCCACCCTATTGGTTTCTCCGCCGTCGCGCTACCACAACTCAGGGTTGAAAATAGCACCATGAGGATCGATGTCGAAATGGGATCGTGGATAGGTGAGTTCCTTTTTCAATCTAACATATGGAATATGCAAAATGTTAACTTCATTCGGGCTTGAAAGCTGGCGAAATCATGTCCTAATCAGTAGATTAACGAATAAGTGGTCAGTTATTATAATATGACTTTGGTTCTGTCTTCTTTTTGTTTTGATAGAAAACATTGTAGGCGTTACACTTGACTGCCTCTGTGGCGCAGTGGGAGTATGTCCGACTGCTACGCAAGAGGTCGTGGGTTCGATTCCCACACGGGACACCACTTTGTGTGATCCGCAAATTGTTGTTCCGAATCTGGATGTACTTTGTGTCCGTGACATGTATGTTTGTAAAGTCCCCCGCGACACAGGACTTGTACCCTAATGCGGGAGCCGCACTATTTAAAAAAAAAAATACAGAACGCGGTTACGTCAACTGCACTGTCGAAGGCAGCCATCAAATTCTCACAAGGGCAAACAGGACACGATGTAAGATAGGCCATTGTTTGTATGGCACTAGATTGGTTACCTGGCGAGAGATTAAGGAAAAGATAATTGTGTTACAAGCACAAGCTTTCTGAGGTCTTGAATTGGTCACAAAATTGGGTCTAGGGCAAAAACTGTGAATGCGGTTGTTTTGTAAGGTTATTTAGAATCTAATCCTAATTATGGAGACGCATAAAAACGTCGTATGGAATTAATATAAGCGAAAGGTCGGGGGTCGCGAAATATTTTTCCATACCAGGGGGGTCGCATCATGAAAAAGGTTGAAAAACACTGATTTAGAAGGTAGATAGCTAAGGTACCTGCTCAAATGCAAATCAGATCAATAGGTAAAGTTGATTAAAGTCAGCATGACTCAAACAGCACTTGCTTTTGTCCCTGCCCTCAAAAACATCAGCCAAATAATGATAATATCTAATAGCATAATAATATCTTGGGACAACTCACACAACGCTATCTGATCCCTCCCACGAAAGCTTGTACTATGGCAACCAGTCAACTGATAAACATACCTATATATTTCTAAATACATACATATTATATATAAATAAAACCCAGACACAGAATAAACCATCGTGCTCATCACACAAAGTTTTATCCTGGGTGGAGATCGAACCCACGACCTCTTGCATAGCAGTCGGATACACTCCCACCGCGCCACAGAGGCAGTCAAATATGTAGAGTCAATATCTCAAATATCCTGCCACTAATGATGTACCTAACTACTAATTTATTGTTTATGAAAATATATGATCGGTACCGTAATTTTGATTCAAATGCATTAACAATCATTTTAATGTTTAAAATACGAGGTAGTGGAACAAAGAAGGTATAATGTTTCCAATCGTTATTGAGTGGAGACTAATAAATCGCTACATGAAACTAAGTATGTCGTAAGAAAGCATAATGAGTTGAAAGTTCATCCTACTGAACTACAGGGAGGTACTCTGCATATGTTTGTGAATAAAATACCTACTTAAGTACTTATTTATTACGACTTCGGTTTCCAATTGGAACAAATATTTTTTAAGATTACTGGAAATTTTAAAAGAAGGGGTAGATTAGAGATTAGAGAGACCCCACCTTTCCAAATTGCACAGTACTCACTGGGCCGGTGTTTAGTCAATTATATCACCCCCCCCCCCCCCCCTTCCGAAATTACGAACAAAGTTAAACAAAGCAGGGCTGGTAAGCAACGATGGAGCCGATTTTCATGGTCTTTGATTTGTTGAATTTATCTCCGTCTTGACATTAGATATGGGGTGGTAGGAACTTCACCAGGTCAGTTAATGTTATATTATGTAAGTATGAAGTATACATGTATAGTAAACAAATGAAAACAGTATAAGACCTCTGTTTATTGATTAGAAACTTGTATTAGGATGTTTATTGACATTAGGTATATTATCACTCGAATCACGCGAATGTGACCCCGTAATATCTTTAGGTAAGTAGTCAACCAGAATTTTTCATAATAGGTAGCTAAACAACATATACCTACTTACCTACACGCGCCCAGCTAATATATTATCTTAGTTATTAGTTTTTTTGAGCAAACATTTAAAAAAAAGGTAAGTGCTTAAGTAAATTTGTAATATTTTTCATAATTTTAGTAGAGAGTATAGTATTATATTATCTGTGGTTGAGGTTTGCTTCAGCAATTAACAATGAGAGCGCGAGTATTCCTAATTATCAACTTCAATAATACAACAGGTAGGGTTTGTAAAACAAAATGAAATGTACTTAGAATTACTTAAACTAACATAGTTAAATAGGAAATAACGTAAGTTAAAAAGATTGGTCAAGGTACCTACCTAATTTAAAACGTTTAATCGATTGATTAAAATACTAGGAACCTAGTTCTGTATCGAATTGTAGAGTCTGCTTTTTGTCTATGACTTTGGTATGTTAGTTAGGTAGGCTAACAATCACAAGTTGACAACCATAATATAATTAGATAGGTATTACTAACTGGGCTTCATGAGATTTTTATATACCTACTTACACAATAAAATTAGGTATCGTACGTTTAAATTATCATCGTTATACCTATATCCGGATACATCTAATGTATTTTAAATCGATTTAAATCGACTCCAAAAAAAGGATTAGTAACTTCGATTCTACGACCTCTAAAACATAGATAGATCAAGCTCCGCAATGCAATATAGGTAGGTTAGATTGAGCGAATAGTAATGATAAAATTAAAAAATAACTAAGTATCTAACGCGACGCCCAAACAGGCTTACCTTACCTACCTACTTAAGATTTGTGTTAAGTATATAACACGCGATCCTGGAAAGAAAAAATCTATAAGTAGACAGTATTAGATACCTACCTCATTGATGTAGAGACCAGGACTGCGGCATAACCTCACAAAATTGACCACTCTCTAGAAAGAGACAACGCTACTTTGTGGACAATACTTGTCAAGGCCGCACGAGTTTTTCTCTATTTCACGCTTTGCAGTCAATATTTACTTTTTAATTGAAAGGGATGGCGCAGTCCTGGTCTCTACGTCAATAAGATACCTACCTACCATAGATTGGTAGAGTTACTCCACTTTGCTTTTGCTTCATCGCCCCACACCTCTAAGGCTGTCTCTGCACCCCAATTAGGTATCTAATACTTAATAGATCTTATTTTCTGTAGTATAACCCTATGTCATTAAACCCTTCACCGCCCAGAACTCTACTGTATTGCTCGTATTTGGTATTAGGTATTTGCAATGTATACACGCGCTTACGATTAAAAAAACGTGTTTTTAATGCCGTCTACTGAAAATGAATTGTGATAATACCTTTAAACTGCGCGGTAAATGCATAACAATATTTATTATAACAGTTGACAGCCACTTGAACTCATTGACAACATATAAAACAAATAATGGCATCATTAGGCACACATATTTATATTTATAGCTAGACTTTGCTTGGAATTGTACGAGTAAAAGAGCAAGTCGATTCAGCTAGTTATTGTTGCTATTATGAAAATCATTAAAAAACAATGCTCGCGTGTCAAATTAATTAATAATGATTATTATTAAAACAAATGCAAGTTTAATTGATCGTAAACACCAATGAAGATTCATTACAGACAATCAGCTCAGAAAATAAACAGTTTAAAAAAACGTGTATACAAGAGTGCTTTAAATAGATGGCTGCGCTAATAATCTTGAATTTTAATTCGTTGATTAATTTGTTTGGATGTTGGTTGGTACATCTGATGATAAGGATTTAAATAACTAGGCATACTTAGTACACCAGGAGTATATTATAAACAGAAGTGAACCTTTATACAGGCCAGCTCGGATCACTTTATTTCGAAGGTGTTCCGAAATTCCGTCTTCATGGAGAACATTGCTCGAGCGAAGCGAAGTATCTACCTACATAAGGTCAACTTTTTCTTCTGTTATTTTTTATTGTGAGGAGTTGAGTGTAAGCCGTTAGGCTATGTATAATTTGCGCGGCCGTGCGGCGAGGGTGTGTTCCTAACCTAAGTGTACCTTCTACGTATTCAAACTTTTATTAACGAGACCACAGATAATATAATACTATACTAGTAACGAGATTAACAAAAAAATGCCTAGAATCAGTGAGTTTGGTCTACATATCAACTGGGACATCATATGGGTTGATATGTAGACCAAACTCTGATCGACAATAAGCACGGGTCTCCTCAGTAGAACCTACTTATTATAGATCCTAGGGATTGTCATGATCGCCACGCTTTGCAAGCGGGTTGGCGATCGCAGTAAAGCTTTAAAGTACGCAGAGGACCCAGCTGCCTGTACCCCGGTGTGAAATCCCTTAGTCGCCTTGATGACACCCACGGGAAGAGATGGGATGGTATTATACTTAAGCCGGTACCACACGGCAAAGCCGGTACCAATAGTTAAGAGTTTAGTCTGGTGCAATTAAATCCCCTGGGCGAATTAAGTCTACCAAATGATGTACTTGATTCTCCCAGGTGAATTAAGTACACTAGACCGTGAGTTTACTTCTGTTCTCTCGATGGGTGTTACTTATGGTTACTACGGCTAGGTAGAGCTATGCTCGTAGACAATATACAGGCAACCGTACCTACACGGAATATGTATTTGGATCGCAATTATTAGCTTTTACAATATATAATATTATATAATAACATCTTGGGACAACTCACACAACGCTATCTGATCCCAAGCTAAGCAGAGCTTGTACTATGGCAACCAGACAACTCATAAACATACTTATTAAATATATTTCTAAATACATATATATTATAGATAAATAACACCCCGACACAGAATAAACCATCGTGCTCATCACACAAAGTTTTATCCTGGATGGGGATCGAACCCACGACCTCTTGCGTAGCAGTCGGATACACTCCCACCGCGCCACAGAGGCAGACATTTAATCTAGATTTAGGTTAACTGTTTACGGACCACATATTCCCAGTTATTCTTATAATAATAATAGCCTTTATTTAACAATCTTTTTACAATAAAGTTATAATAATCTTATTTAATTATTTGACACCGGTGTGTAAAGATTGTCTTGCTGTCCAGCATAGGCCTCCCCTAAAGTTCGCCATAGAATGCGATTCTGTGCTAGTCTTTTCCAAGTATGTCCCGCTATTTTTTTAATATCGTCTTCCCATCTACGACGCTGTCTCCCTTTCCTTCTTTTGTATTGTCTCGGGCACCACTCTGTTATGTCCTTAGACCATTTATCCTTGTTACTCCTACTCATATGTCCTGCCCACCTCCACTTTAGTTTTTTAATACAGTAAGTAACATCTGTTAATCTAGTTTTTTTCCTTATAGTATCAAGTTTTATTTTATCTTTTAATTTGATGTTAAGTATGCTTCGTTCCATATTGTGTTGGCAAGTTTTTAATGTATATATGTTATGATTAGTCAAGCTCCAGGTTTGGCAACCATATGTCATGACAGGCAGAATACACGAATTAAATATTCTGCTCTTCGCTTTCAGTGGCACGAGTGGGTTTTTCATTATCTCCTTAAGAGTATCGTTTTTCTTATAATGAGACGTTAATATTTTAAACTTATAGAAACAAATGACAGTGATAAGGGTTAACGTTTACTGAAACATTTCCACACGCAGACACATGGTACCTTTTTAAACGTGACATATGGGCAAGTGTCACAGTAAATAGGTGATGATCCTAAGCAGTTGTACTGCCAACTATTGCAGATAAAACATCATTAGTGTTTAACCTTAAACCTCACGGGTGATGTTTATTTAATCTTATTACAATTACGTCTCAATTAAGAAGCATGCCATGCAAGACATTGATGACAATTTACGGAAACCGTCAACCCTAAAAATAACAACAGGAATTGACAAACGGTCCATCTAAGTATTACAATGAAATAAGATAGCCAATGGAGCTTTGTTTGCATTGCACCTATCTTTCTATAAAAGAGTAGGTAAGGCCTTACCAAGGTTTCTATGTCACCAACACAGGCGCAGATCCAGAATTTTGTTTTAGAGGGGGGGGGGGGCAACATTTGTCGCAACCGGTCAAGTGTGAGTCGCTCGCACAGAGGGTTGCATTTGCAGTAGGTACACCATATCCACCACCACCGAGAGAGGCAACTGCCTTCCTAAACACTCCGATTCAATGCCAAAATTCTCAAATTTCCAAAACAAAAAAGGTCATTCAGACAAGTTTGGGGACGGGACGGGACGGCAATTGCCCCTGTAGCTCTCCCTTGTATCCCCGCCTGCACCAACATCTCTACATTTATGAGATTGAATTCTAAAAATTCAGTACTTCCTGTGATTACCACAAACCAGTTAGATCTATTATCTTTGAGTTAAACAAACAAACAAACTCTTCAGCTTTATAATATTAATATAGATATACACGTAGGTACAAACGTGCAAAAATAAAAACTTTTTCTTGTAGGCTTTGGGAAAACATTGGCACAGAAATCCACACGCTGTACAGTAAATAGTTAGCTTAACCAAATATTCTAACCAAGACAGTAAATCATTTGACAAGTTCATAGTTTCTACGAAATCAGCTAAATAAGATGTTAAACTAAATGACAAAAAAAAAAAACAAAAAACGTCCCAAAATAGTCTCAACCATATTAAACCGGTTTCACAAACTCAAGGATGGCACCATTTTATATAACTGTTTTTGTTTAGTATTCTGCAATACAATTGCGTGTTTTATTCAATTTGCATACGATGTTTTATGCCTTGCCATAACCACTGATAAAATTGACCAATAAAATGTCCAATGTGCAACAACAACAAATCAATTTGTATTTAAAATTGGAACAGGAGCATTCTATTTTCTTTATGGTTTTTTAAGAAGAAATTTTATAGGCGCGAGTGATAGATAGGTATTGGTCTTTCTCATGGTATTTGTAACACCCTTCAGCTACGGCACAGATAATATAATACTATACTAGTGCTACGGTAACTGCATAATTAAAATAAATTCAAACAACTTACCGTGTATGAATCCAATTTTTATTATTTATTTATTAAGCTTTATATTCCATGACAAGTATTACAGTATTACAAGTAGTATGTAGTGGTGAAGTTAGTAATGTTAGTAATAATATTTTTTATTTAGGGATTAGTTGTATTAGTGTCGCTTGTCTTTCATGGCCCCTTTGAGGGTAAAAGCCTCCTCCATCATTTTCCATTTCTCTTTATCCTGGGCGATAGTCATCCACTTTTTCCTGCTGTCTTCACAATGTCGTCAGCCCATCGTTTCTTTTGTCTCCCTATGCATCTCTTACCCATAGGGCCGGGCCATGTAGATGTTTCTAGTGTCCATCTTTTATCTTGGTATGTATCAAGACATGGCTAGCCCGTCTCCATTTGCTTTAAAGCATGTTGAATCCATAGCACAGAATAAATAGTACAAGTATCCATAGTGGCACCTACCCTTGCTCGTATCGTTATTGGCCTCGCAGATCTCGATCTGTTCGACAATCAACTTTTGTCATAGGAGATGAATACAGGAAGAAAGTTGTCTTTTAGAAACCATGTGGAAACTAGCAACTTCTATAGTATTTAACAGTGATAACAACAGTAAACGCCTATGATTTCTCTTTTTCTTTCACCGAAGTAATGTAATGCCATTTAAGTTGTCTTATTCACAATCGTCGACAATGCAAAAAAACATTAAACAACAATGTTGATATATAACTGCAATGTCACGACCACCTATTCAAATTCGAGCTTGGTGAGTCGACGACAGCCATTGATGTATAATACTGGCAAAATACATAGGTATGTACATATCATTCATTGATATACAAAAAATAACATAGAGATAAGGCACGAGTCGAACAATGTGTTGGCAGTTTTTTTTGCGTGTATGTATTCATATGATTGCGTTTCAAGGGCATTCATATAAATTTATGCTCGTAAAAAAGACACGGGAACATCTGTAGTGATTAATTACTTTAGGTAGGTACATTTTATCAACAATAGCTCTACGAAGCAAAGGCGGTACCTAGTAGTTATGTCATGTCTTAACTCATATTATGTTCACACAAGTTTAAACAGAGTGACTTTCAAATCAGTCCACAAATTGATAGAGGAAATTCAGTTTGTGTCTAGATTTCCAATAAATTTTGGCAATTAAAATTGTGAAAATAATTGAACAGATTTTATAGTCTATCTAGGCCTATATTAAAGCCTATATTATATCTATACTAATATTATAAAACTGTGGAGTTTGTTTGTTTGAACGTGGTAATCTCAAGAACTACTGATCCGAATTAAAAAATTCACTCTCGGATTTCAGTCTTGGATAGCCCATTTATCGAGGAAAGCTATAGGCTATAAAACAACACGCTACGACCAGTAGGAGCGAAGCAGCAATGAAAAATGTTGCAAAAACGGGGAACATGGGCTATCCAACAGTGAAGGAATTTTTCAATTCGGATCAGTAGTTCCTGAGATTACCGCGTTCAAACAAACAAACAAAATCTTCAGCTTTATAATATTATGTACAGATACGAGTACAACCTGAACTCGAGGAAAAGTCAGAAGTCAACTAGTAAGGAGTTAATTACCTAGGTAGGTACCTACCTAATTAGCTATAAGAATAACAAAGGCGTGGGAGAATTTAAAATATAATTATGAAATAAGTAGGTAGGTACGGTATATTTGTATCTTTAAAATACTTTGTGGTTGATAGGTATCAGACAAATACAGTAATATGAATGTAGCTGTTTATAACGGTTTTATTACCAGGCGCAGATCCAAGGGAGGTCGCGGGAAGGTGTAACAGTGATTGCCCATATACTCATGATTTTTTAAGTCTTCCCATCGCCATACTTTGGGTCCCCATTGATAAGCAATTGTGTCCCCACCCATCCCAGACTCATGAATTTTTAAGTCTTCGCCTCGCCATACTATGGGTTCCCATTCATAGACAATTGTGCCCATCCTCCCTCCATAGACTTCACTTACATTACCCGACACGCGAGTGAGTCACATTTGACCCGTGTTGAATAAAATCCACTCTCCCCCACCCCTCCTAGTGCTTTCGCACTATAGCATCACCCTTATTTAACGCATTTCATACTCACTTTGCATACATATACTTCTTCCTACATTGTATACAAGGTTGCTAAAGCGAGAGTCTAATAAAGAAATTAAGGTTTAGCGACATAGTCCCGATAGATGGTTCGATTCCGGTCCCGGCATGGCAATCGAGAGTGTCAGTTTCGATTCCTTGATCTCTTTTTGATTGACTCTGGACTTCAAAAGGTTTATTTCAAATGCAAAATATTGAGTTACTAAACAAATCCACCTACAATTTCGTAGATCGTCTATAAGTAGATAGCTGTTGACGGTCACACATTGCAAATGTTAAGCGCCTCATACATTTTTTATGAACCAGACGCGCGGTCGATTGCGTACAAGTAAAGACCAAAGTTCAAAGTCTAACCTCGAATGATTATTATGTAGTTAAAGGATCTCCTTAAAAGTAATGAGGCTTTTTTATGTAACCACGTCAGTTACTTGATGTGTATGAATGTGTGTCATCTCATCTCTCTTTTTAATACGCTTTTATAAGCTTCATACTTAAGTTAGTATGTAGATATGTCAGTGTGTAACAAAATCTTTGTACATACGTGTTTTTCACCCACTTCAGAACGTCGGGTTTAATTGAAACTCCCTTAAGAGGGTAGAATAGTGGTTGTAAGTTTGTATGAAACTCCGCCAGTTTTAAAGTTAGATGTGTGGAATTTCGTATTTGACTTATTGGTTTAAGGCTAGGAAATAGTAGTCTTTATGTTTTATTCGGCACCAACTTCAATTTGTTTAATTTGTTTTTGTTATTCTAGGTACATTATTTATTGCTTTTTAGTTACCTTGTATTTATTTTAGAAGTCGGTGATATTTTTTTGTAAGAAAGTTTTTATTTCTCACTTTTTAGTGGGTTGGTTTGTAATTCACTTAAGTTACAATAGGCTTATGTCAACTGCTGGATTCCTTTTATAAAATATTGCTTACCCCGATGCAGGGCCGTTAATTGTTGAGGAGTTCACTATCAGCTCTATTACATTGTGGAGTAGTAGTATAACGAGAATAAAGTGCTACTCAATACCATATTAAAGTAACTGAATCGCAAACTGTGAAATATTGAATAGGTCTGCTCGTTATTTGTGGTCTTCATCATCAGTTCAACTTCACCAATTGGTATTTTTTAAGAGTAAATGCACGAATCACTATGAAATATACCTAAATCACTGTAGGTGTGCCTTTAATATTTTAAGAGTTCCCTCGATTTCTCCAAGATCCCATCATCAGATCGTGATCTGATGACAATGGGACCAACTTGGAAGTATACCCTTTCAAACACTAAAACAATTTTTCAAATCGGTTCAGCCGTCTTTGCGTAATCGGTGAACAAACATACAAAAAAAACAAAAAAAATCATACAGACGAATTGAGAACCTCCAACCTCCTCCTTTTTGAAGTCGGTTGAAAATATGTTTCGGCGTTTTTGAAAAATCAACCTCCACTGGGGTAAAATAGGGGTTGCAAGTTTTTATAAAGCTCCGTTAGTTTTAAAGTTAGATCTGTGAAATTTCCTATTTGGTTTTCTGGTTTAAAACAACTAAAAAATAAAAAATATTTTAAAAACTAAATAAACACGCTTTTGTAAATAGTTGTACTATCAAAAGTATAATTTAATATCGTCAAATCAAAATCAGTTTATTGTAAAAAAGCGTGGGGTGCTTGACCCCACGCTTTTTTACAATAAATTGATTTTTTATTTATTACTTGTAAGACCTTCTTAAAAATAAAATTGGTAGGTAGATGCCTACCTTGCTATTGATTCCGCAGGCCACTCTGCTTGAGCAAGCCACAAACCTATCTTTTGCCTGCACAAATTTATCTTTGGCATTAAAATCCTGTTATTGACATTGACATTCGTTTGTTGCAGCCAGCATCCACTCCGCAGCAACGCCACTTGGCTCAATGCTATCTGGTCCAATCATGGAAGCCATTGGAAGGAAGCGAACATTGCAAACGTGTACCCTGCCACTTATTATCGGCTGGATCATCATCGGCACATCCACCCACCACGCTTTGCTTCTGCTTGGAAGAGTCGTGTGCGGTTTCGCCGTGGGCATTATGGCAGCACCTTCACAGGTAGGAAACCCAACTATTTTACCACCAAACATTGCGACAAAATTGCTTCTCCTAATATTGTTCGCAATTTACCTGCCTAATTATCTATAGCTTCACGTTTTCATCATTGCACCCATACCTACCACTAATGATATCGTGGTTTTGTAATCACCTTCAAACTATGCTCTCGGTAGCCAATACTTATATAGATACAAGTAAAATTTCAAAGTACCTATATTTTCTCTTCTAGGTATACTTAGGTGAAATATCGGAGCCAAGATTGAGAGGACTGTTAATAGGCACGCCGTTCGTAGCGTATTCGCTTGGCGTGCTGTATGTATACGCATTGGGAGGACAGTTACCCTGGCGGTCGGTGGCGCATCTCTCCACGGTGTTGCCAGCGCTGGCCTTCGTCGCGCTGTGCTTCTCGCCGGAGAGCCCGACATGGTTGGCGCGCCGGGGCCGTTTCCACGACGCCATGGCCGCGATGGCGCGCCTGCGCGGTGACCCCGACACTGTAAGTAATTTTATTAGCGATTCTGATTAGATTTACTACTTACAGCAAAAAGCGAGGCCAATGTCGAAATAACTCATCTTTATTAGATTCGAATAGCTTTTCGATCATCCTTGAAATTGACAGACACGCAAATCCCTAAGCTATATATAGGTAGGTAGACTGGTGTTTTCATCGAGACTTGAGAATTTTGATTGAATACTATAATTACACCCAGGAATCGAACCCGAGACTTCCGTATGCCAAACCGGAATCGAACCATCTAACCGGGACTAAGTTACTAAACCTCAAAATCTTCTATCCTTCATGCACGCGAGTCAGGTCCTCGCTTGCGCCATCTAGCCGGACTTAAAAAAATTATATCTTAAATGCATTTATTGTAGGTACCTACTATTTGAGGCCCTGAAAGCAGACGTGGATCCAGAACTTTTTTCTGGGGGAGCAACATTTAACTCAACCGGTCTATTGTGATTCGCTCGCATGACGGGGGGGAGGGTGCATTTGATTTGATTCAACACCGGTACACCATCCAGCACCAATTGCCTGCCTAAACACTGCGATCTGTGTCAAAATCAAAGATCATTTAGTTGAGTCTGGGGGTGGGCAATTGGAGGCCCGTGCAAACTTTGGATTGTATCTAGTAGGTACGACCTCTAACAGTCAAAAAAGTTAATTATAATTAAGGTATTCCCACAGAACAGACTATGTATAATGTTATGTTTTTATCCACGATAGTATTTTTATACTTCTATCTAAGTTATTATTATAAACCATTAGAAAGATTAGGTATCGGTGTTATGAAATAGGTACCTAGGTATTCCTTTATTCAATCATATTACCTACCTACATAAATGTAATAACTGAATCTTTGATAAACCATAATAATTTATTACGATCATCATTACGATCATAAGGTAGGTATTAGCTATCTACAATTCCTAGTATTGTAGATAGCTAATACCCACCTTATTACTTCATCTTTGTTACCTCAGGGCCGTAGTTAGGGGAAGGCATTGGGGGCAACCGGCATTGCCCCACCTTAAATTAGTAATAATAATAACCATTTATTTTATTAATAAACGATTTGAAGTTGACGTTATACTTACGTATGACGCCCTCCCTACCTTCAGCACCGTAGCATTGGGGCGTTGTTTATTAGTATTTAACAACCCTAAATTAGTAATGTCCTACGGTCCTCTCTCCGGTTGGGTCGGATTTCCGTCTCATCGTCGTGTAGGGAATAGAGAGTGCACTTGTGCACACACACTGGAGCTCTATAATATCTCCTGCGTACTCAGGCGCAGATCCAGAACTTCATTCAGGGTGGGGGGCAACATGTGACATAACTGTGACCAAGTGTGGTCGCTTGCGTGGCAGTGGATGTGGTATTTGTTTCAACATCGGTACACCAGTCAACCACCGCCTTTGGAGGGGCAATCGCCTGTCTAAACACACCGCTACGGTGTCAAAGTTCTCTAAAGGCTTTCAGTCGAGACTGGGGGCTGCCTCCTGCTCCGCTCAGGTCGTAGCGTAATGTTATATAGCCTATAGCCTTCCTCGATAAATGGGCTATCCAACAGTAAAATAATTTATCAATTCGGCTAGTAAATTCTTGAGATTATCGCGTTCAAACAAACTCTTCAGCTTTATAATATTAGTGTTTCTATTACTTTGAATAGTAGATATCTGCCTACCTGTCACGGGATACCTAGGTATCTTTTAATTAAACAACACAGTATATCGTATTGCATGGTTGCACGTTATTGTTTAAAGTTGTTTGTGTCGAGTGTCGAGCACATTCGAGAAAATTACATATCAATTGTCATGTGCCTCCTTCCTCGTTGAGCTCATTAAGAGGCCATTTTGCAAGAATGAAATCATAATCTTATAGAACAGGCTGTTGTGTTGACATGTACTTAATTAACAATACTTGCAATATAATGCTCGCCTATATAAATTAGTTCCGGTCATAAAGTGAAGGTAAAATAAGTATACAGTCATCAGATTTTCATTCTGGGGGCGCGAGAGGGAAATCGTTGTCCCGATTTTAGTAGATACATAATATAGTTACCTATCTATTAGGTATAGGTACGTGGGACTAAGAAAGTTTTGAGAAACTAAAAAACTTCTATTCTTCACACGGTCCTGCTTCTGAGCTTCGGTGAGGTTGTGCGGCATCCAGCACGAAACTATCCTCCTTACGAGAAGGTGCTCGTGTAGAGTCTTGTGAACGCTTCCCGAACCAATCTGCAGTGTATGCTGTAATTTCATATCACTTCGTATGTAATTTACGTGTTTTCTTGAATTAATTTTATACTGCCAGCACAATTTTTTCCATGCCAGCCGTCGTAGGACGATCACTCCTTTGTTAATCCCCCAAAGTAAGGCGACCGCGCTTGAACTCGCTATGCCAACGGTAGAGATGGTTGCTTTTGAAGGTCCTTCATCTACAGGGTGTAACAAAAAGGTGTGGTCAAATTTCACCAGCGGATAGTGTATGTTATCAGTATTGCACCTACCATAGTGCCATAGCTGGTTGCATAATTATTAAATAGTTATAGCATATTCTTTTTGTCAAAATTCAGTAGTGAAAAGTGTATGGCATAAGAATTATACCTCCCCTGGTACACAATTCGATTGTATTATTATGGCATAGAACTTTTTAAGTCATACTTTTTTTAATTAATAACTTTTTCACTGATAAATAAACGAATGAAAAAATAATAAATATTTTTTTAGGGTACTCCGATTTTTATAAAATTAGGTATGTGCACGCAGTATCATGGGCACATACCAACCCTTGAATATGACCACACCTTTTTTGTTACACCCTGTATAAAAGCTATTTGAAGTCGATCAAATGACTCATCGGGTTTTAAGCCACATTAATCACAGCCTAGGCCACACAAATCGTAGAAAATCATCGCACGAAAATGTTCTCGCTACAGATCCATTTTTAAATGAGGCACGATATTTTAATTTAGCTCTCGAAAAAATGTGGACAGAAATCCGAAATTCAAATTTTACTACAATTAAAATTCGAATTTCGAATTTCCGTCCACATTTTCAAAATTATAACAAGTGGCCAGTGCCTTACATATAAACTTTTTTCGCAAAACTTTCTGAGTGGCCTGGTATTTGTACCTGTCGGCGTGAAACCACTGTTACTTGTTAGCACAACCATTTAGTTTAGTTCAGGACGTTAAGCTAAATGTTTATGTTAGTGCCTAGAGGCTAACAGTTGACTCGGGTTAGCGTACCACTGGTCAGTTTCCTTACTGGTCAATTTTACTAATTCACCAGTTCATTCATTAGACAGTTTCGGTAGGTTGACAATTTTTGCTAGTTAGGCATTTTCCTGATTCTGCTAGAATGTCAGTTTCGTGAAATTGCCAGGATTGCGATCCGCTAGTTTCGTTATTTGTCAGCCTCGGTAATCGAACGGTTTACCTATTCATCAGTTACGCTAGGTATTCAACTGAGATTATTAGAAAACCAAGTTGGTGTATAAAATTACAGCTTTTGTGGTATGCAAGTATTTTTTTTAATACTTCTGAACTAACACGACATACCTGAGTAGGTACTGTATTCTTATGATCTCATGTACAACGTAAATCAATAAATAAATATGAGTAAGTATGACATATAATATATGTTAAATTCAACGATATACAGGGTGTATTTTTGAAACGGGTCAGTAAGGGCAAGTACCTTAACCGTTGCAGTTACAGCAAAACGTTCTTAGAAGACCTTCCCTAACTTTTTGACATACTTTGAACTGCATTCACAGATTTTGTAAAAAACTTACAGTTGGCAAAAAAAATGCAAAAAGTCCAAAAAATTTTTTTTTATGCCAATCGATTCTATTTTATGTGGGGATCAAAAAACTCTATGAAACCATTTTAGCTTTCAGTACTAGAAAAGACAGAAATCTCCAAAAACGTTTCCCATACATTTCCTACGGAAATATGATAAATCAACTCGAAACTCATAGGACAGGTAAAATTTTAAACTTTTTTAAATAAAAAAAATCATTTAAACATTTTAGAAATTGGTTTATGAAATAAATTGCTCAAAATGATTTCCATTTTCACGAATACATAAGTCTATCCTTTTTTGCACTGAACGAATGGCGGCTAATAATGTTCTGGGATGAATATTACGTAAAATGGTCATTAATGCATCCTTGAGCTCTTGAACACTGGCGTACGTCGTCTTATACACCTCGTTTTTCACGAAGCCCCATAAAAAAAAATCAAGTGGTGTTAGATCGGGGCTACGAGGTGGCCACTGTGTTGGACCATGTGTACCTATCCACTGTGTACCGAATAGGCGGCTCAAATTGGAACGTGAAAGGTGACTGTTATGTGGCGGAGCACCATCTTGTTGAAAATGAACTTTTCGCAATTCCGACAGGGGCCATTCGTCCATCTCGTTTTCAAGATGGTGTAAAATGACTTCATTATACATGGCAGAATTCAGTTTCCCTTCATAAAATTCCACCATTATAACTCGATTGGACATTATACCACACCAACAGTTGAATGAGAAGCGAACCTGATTATGACTTGCCGTAACTCTTAGTGGATTTTCTTTGGACCAATAGTGGTGATTTTTTCTGTTGTACATACCGTTATTGGAAAAATTCGTTTCGTCTGACCACAGTATGTAATTTAAAAATTCATGATCTCTGCTTATTTTTCCTCTTAGCCACCTGCAAAAAGTAAGCCTTCGAACATCATCACCCGGATGTAACACTTGAACTATGCGCCCATATCGATAGCACTTGTAGCCGTATTTCTTCCATATCTTTATCACAAGGGAGTGGGATACACCTACTTCAAAGGCGACATGCCTGGACGATACCTCTGGATATGCTTCGACATAAGTCAGAACCGCAATCTCCGTGTCCATGTCCACACGAGGCTGCCGCTTTCTTTTGAAAGAACCCTGCAATTCCAGGTTTTTCAAAAGATTTCTAATAACCTTTCTTGTTGGCACATGTCGCAACGGATACTTATTGCGGTACCACACTAATGCAGCTCCCGCATTTCGATTATTGACAAAATACGCTTCTAATAAGTCAATTTTTTCACGATTAGAAGACATTTTAGCGAAAATCCTTAATTAATAATAACTCATACGAAGTTTCTCAGCTGACACACAGATTTTCGAATGAAATTCGAAATTTGAAGGTAAAAATTATTTTTATTTACTTTACAGTCAATTCTACCCACTTCCTGGCCATAACAAAAAGTTCGACCATCGTAGAAATTTGTTTCTGTTGCCGAAATGTATGGGAAACGTTTTTGGCGATTTCTGTCTTTTCTAGTACTGAAAGCTAAAATGGTTTCATAGAGTTTTTTGATCCCCACATGAAATAGAATCGATTGGCATAAAAAAAAATTTTTTGGACTTTTTGCATTTTTTTTGCCAACTGTAAGTTTTTTACAAAATCTGTGAATGCAGTTCAAAGTATGTCAAAAAGTTAGGGAAGGTCTTCTAAGAACGTTTTGCTGTAACTGCAACGGTTAAGGTACTTGCCCTTACTGACCCGTTTCAAAAATACACCCTGTATATTTTTCCGTCAAGCGAAATTATAACGCAAATAAACTAACAAGGTGTTTTTGTACGAAGTTTCAAGTCACCAGAAAAAAAGAGTTGCTCTATGTATATGCACTCATCCTCCTTGTTAATGCCTTTAAATGATAAAAACAAAACGCTGAAATTAGTTTTCAGTGTAACCTACCTAATCGTGTCATAGGTCATGGTATAATAATCGAAGTATTTTATTATACTATGTTATAGGTATTTGCATTAATATATGACATAATATGACACGACGGAGTAGTAAAATACAATCTTAATTAACTCACGAACAAGAAAACTTGCTAACAAGAAAAGCAACGGGTTGTTGTTTCGGGTCTGGGTGTAATTTGTGTCCGTGACTTGTATGTTTGTAAAGTCCCCCGTGACACAGGGCTCGTACCCTACTACGGGAATAGTCTTTAAAAAAAAAAAGAAAAAATCTACCTACACCTAATTGCTATAAAAACATAATAAAGATGGATCGTGTTTGATTTGGTAGATAATGTTACATTGATATTTATTCAGCTGGTATTATTCAGACTAGGTAGTCTAAATTTGTGTGAACGTGTAGATTTCCAAATAAGTAGGTACCTATTTACACGTGCACATACTTACTGGTATCCGTTACTCGACCTCCTCGCGAAAAATAGGCAGGTAGCCACGTGAGGCCTAAATACTATACTGGTTGTGTAGGTAACACATTTATGGTGTTACACGCAAAGCCAGAAAGCAAAATATTTCTGAACATTATTTCGTTTCCAGGCACAACGCGAGCTCCACGAACTAATATCAGCGCGGGAGAAAGAAAAGGCACGCGGTGATGAGAAGATAAGATTCTTGACGACAGTGACCCGCGCCCCTGTCCTGAAACCACTGCTGCTAATCAACGCATTCAACCTTCTTCAGATACTTTCCGGCAGTTACGTTGTCATCTTCTATGCTGTCGACATCGTCGAAGACTCCGGCGGCTCGCTTAAACCCGCTGTAAGATTTTGCCTACAACTTTTAATGACCTCAAGACCACATGAGATATTACCCACCTAGTTTTCAGTACATATCTATATATGTGAACATTTTAAACATAGATGTTCGTTGACGTTCATCATAGATCCTCGTAGACCATCCTTTTTAGGGTTTTGTGAATTCAATACCCTACATTAATGATTTTTAAAAAGTAAACCATTTGGTTATTTTAAAAAGTAGTTCCTGCTGGAGGAACGTTCCAGAACGTTCCTGCAGCAAAATGTTATGTGTGTGTGTTTAAAGGGGCGTATAACGTGCCATTTTTTACGGCAATTTGTGGCGGCACTATTGTCAACTAATTGCTCGGCCAATAATGGCAATATGTCTACAATTGTATGGCGCATGATCCAGTCTTCTAAACGGGCTACACAACCCGGCAACAATAAAATAATGAGCGACTGAAACAACAACAAAATTGTCGGGCAACGTTACAGAAAATCGATCGCTCAGCGATCTTCCGGCAGCCATCAAATCAATATTGGAGAGTACTGCCATGTTGCCGGCCACAGCATTGCCGCCACAAATTGCCTTAAAAAATAGCCCGTTTAGACGCCCCTTAAGGAATATACTGAAATACATTTTAGCTTTAGGTATTTAATTAGTTGTAAATGTTGCAAATTATTTTGAATAATTTATTTCATTGGTTGCGAAGATATCCAAGATTTTGCTGGGAGAACGTTTGGGGTTTTGCTGGATCTCTGAAACAGTTAGGCGAATGCTTATGATTTTTCGTATACCTACTTAGATATTTTTTTCTTGTAATAACAAAATTTAAAAAATTGATGAAACCCACGATGGACGTAAATATTGCGTTACGTTCAATTCAAGGCAGCAAATGACAGACCCCGACGGATTTTATTCGGTTACTTACTTCCTTGTAGTCGGGGAGTTTTTAAATTTTATTTGATACTTCTTTACGTTCGGCGTGGGTTTATTCAAAAAATATAATTTCGTTTTTTATTTCGATTTTTTTGAGTTGAGGGTAAACATTTTATTGTAACGGAACTAGTATATAATCCATTTTAATAATAAAATGATAAACTTGACAAACAAACGCGTGTACTGTAGCGCCCCCTGGCGGTCTGTAATATTAAAACTTAACTAAGGACACGCTCAAGACTTGTAGGTATAACGCAAATAACCGTTTCCAAATCGTCCTAGGCATCTAACGCAAAAAACTATTTCGAAATCGGCCCAGCCATTTCTGAGAAGATTGGTAACAGACACACACACAAACACCTCTTACCCCAAATGCATATACCGTCTCCGTGGCCATCGGAATCTTGAAACGTGTTTTTCACCTACTTCAGAACGTCGGATTTAATTGAAACTTCGCACACTTATCAAAGACCGATGACAATACAATCTGATAAAAGGGATTTTGAAATCCATCCCCTAAGGGGGTAAAATAGTGGTTGTAAGTTTGTATGAAACTCCGCCAGTTTTGAAGTTAGATGTGTGGAATTTCGTATTTGGCTTATTGGTTTAAAATAAAGAAAACATGTTTCGGCGGTTTTTGAAAAACAACCCCTAAGGGGGTAAAATAGGGGTTATAAGTTTTTACAAAACTCCTTTAGTTTTTAAGTTAGATCTGTGAAATTTGCTATTTGGCTTTCTGGTTTAAAACAACTAAAAAAATAAAAATAATGTTTTTCTAGTTTTTTAAACTACCTATTATTTATAAAGTTAAAGTAAGTAGTAGTTTAGTAAGTTAAATACATGTTTGAACGAAAATGTATTAAAGGTCATAATTGCAGTATGTGCCTCTGTCAGTTAAACATTGTCATCATGAGATTTTGGTACACCTACAATTAACAACACCTACAACTAACAAAAAAAAATCCTACAATTAACGAAATAATCGAAAAAGAAGCATTCTGAAATGCAACCCGATCAAGTTTAGATGGTCACAGAAAAACCGCGCAGCACAAGTTGGATTTATTTGATTTGTACCTATTTATACTTACAGAATTAATGTTGTTTACAGATGGCCGCAAACGCAACTGCCTTGGTGCGACTAGGAATAACAATTCTGGCGTGCATCTTGCTGCTAAGAATAACTCGACGTGCCTTGGTGCTGGTGTCAGGCGCAGGTACCGCGGTCTGCACCCTCGCGCTCGCCTTCATCCTCTCCCAAGGACCTGGCTCAGGCATTACTCCTCCAGCACTCATTCTAGGCTACGTAGCCTTCAACACACTAGGATTCTTCCTATTACCCGGTCTCATGATTGGAGAACTCTTACCAACAAAAGTTCGCGGTCTATGCGGTGGCTACATATTCTGCCTATTCAATTCTGTCCTCTTTGGCTTCACAAAACTATACCCAGTAATGAAAAACAGCATAGGCATAGCGGGAGTATTCGGACTCTTCGGTGCTGCTTCTACCTTGGCAACGATAGTACTATTCCTCTTATTACCAGAAACGAAAGGACGGTCACTTTTACAAATAGAACAGTATTATCAGAAACCTAATATTCTTTGGATATCGCGTAAAAAGCCTCCTGTGAGCGAAAGGGTTTGAAGCGAATCAAATAGGTACTTAAATAAATTTGTCGTACTTAGGTAAATTCTCAATAATGAGTTTCCAAGAGACACTAAGATAGTGGAGTATGTACCTACATACTCAAAAAAACAAGGCAGTGACGTAGTGACAAGGATCTATATTATTTTTACCTCACAACTAAAATAAGTGTTTCCAAAATAATGTTAAAATAACAATTATCTATGGAATTATATTTATAAAAATATAACTGGTCCAAAACTGATAGATAGGTATCATGACAAAAAAACATAATCCACTTTTGATAGAAAAGAAACAATATTTGACTAGGTAAGGTGTTATTTAGAGGACATAGAGGGAATATAGTGTACTATTATTTCAAACAATATAAAATAATGTACTTATCCTTTAGTTTATGAAAATAGAAAAATGTGTCATATCTGTGATAAAGATAGCTTACAACAAGTGTAGAAAACAAGATAGGCTTATACAGACTATGTTAGTATGCACCACTGGATTCAAACAGTTTTGTTGCTGCAATTAATCAAATAAGTATAAAAAAACTGAGTATATTATCAATGTAGTTATATAAGAAGGGAATATTCGAAAATTCAACATGGCGACTTGTTTGTTTGAGATATGAAAGCGTAAAGTCAGTCAGTTGTTGTAAAAATACTTTTTTGTCAAAATTACTAACATAGTCTGTTAGAACCTTTAGTTTTATTTTCACTAAACATTTGTGTTTTATCGTGTATTATTTATTTACTTCACCTACTTCCTAAAGAGTTCCGATATGGCCAAGTTGAAACGAGCATGTGACCAGATGTGCACAACCTATACGCTCGCTTCGAGCACCATCATATCCGTCTCTGAACCCCTTATATATGACAATCATCCCCCAATCAATGAGGCCGGGCAGAGATTGTTTTCCATCATTAAAGTACTTCATGTTTTCAATGTGGATAAATGTGAATGACTTTAGATTTGATATTTCAATTCAACCTTAGGCTTAATGTTATTAAAATATACATGATCAATGCATTTATTGATAAAACATTATATTTTATTACACATATTATATTAAATATTGTTATAAGTATACATTATTATTAAGTGAGCAACATATAAAGTGATATTTAATATGTTACTATTTAGTGCCTATAAAGCACTTAATTCAACAAAAAACAATACCTGTATACCTATTAGGTATGTTAGTAGTTTAAATCTCAAATAACGGTTATTCCGTGGTAACCAAGACAGACTTGCCTTTAGAAAATATTGTTTAAAACTTATGGGATAATAAGCATCATGGCGGTTGGTATCAAATACCATTGTTGTAATAATGAGAGATTTCTATCTGTGATTTAACGATCGCTAATAAGATATACACGCCGACGTTATTAATTGAAATAATGATTTAAATTTAAAATATTATGCAATGAGAATTATAAATACTAATCAATTCACTAAATTATATTATATTTGCTGTGAACGTCTGCGATGTATATTATTAACACTGTTTAATAGCATGCTAAATAACTTGAGCCATGATACGCAAATATGTATTTAGCGAACTAAGATTACGGATACGACGAAAATGTGTTGATGAATTCGTCCGAACAAACCATAGACTTAGGAAATACTAACATCCTACCGTCTATGGAACAAACAAACGATCGTTTAAATTACGAACACGTTTGATGAGTTCGTCGCTGTCGCTGTAGACCACTGACCTCTATAAAGTACATAATATGGATGTCAGTTTCATTAAAAAAAAAAATGGTTGTCTGTAAAGTCGGTTTACGGGCGTTTCACGTGATAACGTCATAAGAAAACGTTGATGACATTGTAATAAACAACCATGGTTGAGACAGCTATAGTGGACCCTGGCGCATACGCCCGACGGCCACAATACTTTAGCCTATCAGCAGTTGTAACGTGATGGACCGTGACACTTATCCTATCAGCAGGCAAACGTGACGGATTGTGACACTTTATCGTGCGTGCACCAGGCCCTCAATTTCTAAGACGTTATCACGTCAAAAAATTCTGACGCATTAATCAGATCACATTTTTATCGTAGCCTTAGGATGACGCTTGTGTGAGTGTCGTGCACATGTACACCCACACGCAGCCGCCATCATAGATCAAGTTATCTGGCGCATACTATAAACTGTGAATTTGCTAAATGTTAGTCTAAGATCAGTTATTTTTCTATTGCAATATAGAAAATTTTCTAATTGTGATATGAATAAACCATTGAAATAAACATTGTTTTTTATTATTAAATCATAAATCATTCAAAATACACATTCATTTAGAACTATTTTTATTCACAATTCAGCCTGTTTTACACTTATTAACACATTCACTATCACTTGGATTGAATACAGTTATTTCCTTCTTTCGTTTCGAAGGGAATGTCAGGGCAACTGAGCTAGTTTGAACGTAATGCTAGATGTGGCCCGACGAGTCAGGCAGGCGCTGGTACAGGTGCGGCCGCGAGGCACATCCAGGACACACGTGCAGTGTCGTTGTCACCACGCTCTCGCACTCCCAGCAGTAGAACTCGTGACATCGCGTGCAACGATATATCTGGACAGCAAATACGTATCGTCTTTACCAAAACTTTTAGTTTAAATATAAATAATAATTTATAATAGTTTAAAAAACACGGTTTTAGCGCGCACCCGCCATATTGGATTTAAGTCACGTGACTATTTTTTTCGTATTCGTGACAGCAAACCCTTTCATTTGATACCCTTAACATGGGGGTGGATTTCAAACAGCCAGTCCGCCATCTTAGGGAGGCCGCCATATTGGATTTGTAATGACGTTTCTTAGCTAGTCATGCCATGCCATGTATTTTCATCAGAACTCAGAGCGTGTGCAAAATTTCATCCTAATCGAAAACCGGAAAAGTGGGTCAAATTAAGATTTCAAGATTTTCTTACATACATAGTTAGTTACAAGTGAAGCTAATAAAAGCGTGTTAAAAAAAGAAACAAAACAGCTTATAAAAAGAACAAAGACAATGTACTCCCAGTAAAAATATGGGAATTGAGACCAACACCTTTTAAATAGCAGTCCTACTGACCTAAAGCCGAAAAAAACTAGGACCAAAAATTTCCATCCATCCTCTCTATAAGTAATCTCACCTGTTTGTCTACATCTGTGAAATTTCTTAAGCAAGCAAAACAATACTGCGCCTGCCCCTCATTTGCTAACTCTTCATAGGGTTCCACAGGGAACAAATGGTGGTAAGATCTGTAATAAAGGATATAAACCTGTAACACATTTTGTATAACCCGATGCAAAAGGCGGGATAAGGTATACGGTTAACAGATACATGATATATTTGTGTATATGTCTATGGCATCGTTGCGCCCAAACCAATGGACTTTGAAGGATTAGGATGCGTTTTTAAGCTATTGCGTAGCTATTGCGGGCTTTGAGCGCGACGACCGAATCAAGAAATTCCGTAACGAAAATATAACCTAACACCCCCCACTCCGCCTACCACGTAGCTCGGCCGAGCGTTCGCTTAACGTCTATGTATATGGTACGACTGTACGAAGCTCGCACGGATCGAGACGAGCTGCTCCGAAATGTAATGAAAAAAAAAAATATATTTTTAATTACTTATGTTGAAAAAAAAAATGCTATGCAATAGCTTTACCGCGGCAGTCCCCGAGTGCCACTCTTTTTTTTTTATATAAAAAGCAAATAACCAGAATAATAGTTAATTTTTTTTTTATGAAATCATATTTTTACCCATCGTATCGGATGTTTTTGAACGTCAATCAATTAAGTAAACAACACGCATAGTGGTCGTTGTTGTTTTAGCCGAAAGACGTCCACTGCTGAACATGGGCCTTCTAAAGACCATCACAATGAACTGTGGCACCCGCCATTCATTGGTTTCCCGTTACCTTCACCAGGGGCCGTACCATGAGCTTGTTAGGTGGAACTACAGTTGTCTCAATGTAACTCGGCCGGATTGAAGTTAGGTTTATATCACTTTCGCGCATGTCATAAGAGATGCGACCCTAAAATTACTTACGAAAACAATTAATTATAAAATGAAGTTGTTAACTGGATTTATTAACATTATAACAATATGTTCTAAACGCCCTTCTAAATCTTCTTCTAAATCTGTCGGATGAGCGGAGGACTGCCAAGACAGATGGCGTTAATTTATACTCAATCAATAATATTAGTCTATCCCACTCTAAAGGCGAACATATAAAAGGAATGGGATAAAATACTCGACCTCTTCTTCTGCACGAATACTACACATAGCTAGTTATCTTTACTAAAAAAAAAGTTGAGATAGATATATTTGTAGGGAAGCCATACTGGCTTCCCTACAAATATATAAACTCGTTTTTTAGTAAAGATAACTAGCTATGTCGGATTGTGGTCTCACATTACTAGCAATCCTGTTACCCCCTCCAGCTAAGCTCTATGGCTGTGTTAGGAATGAATTCACGTCGGTAGTATAATGGCCAGGATTCGAACCCTCACGATTGCGAGACCGATGCCTTAGCCATTAGTCTACCGCCGCTTGCTTGTACAAGCCTTTCTCATTTCCCCCGCATCCCGAACCAGCGGCAATTCACATTCATAGAGAAGTAAGATGGCGTACCTAGCTAGATGCGGCGCGGAGGCGAGCGTGAGGCCGCACGTGCGGCACTGCGCCGGCAGCGCGCAGTACTTGCTGCGGCACTGCGGGCACAGGTGGCCCTCGCCGCCCACGCCCTCACCCTCCTCTAAGTGACTGAACACAAACATTATTAGACAAACTTGTACATAACAATAAGTGGGTAGTTGACTACAATGAAAATAAATCTATTCTAATATTATAAAGCTGAAGAGTTTGTTTGTTTGTTTGAACGCGGTAATCTCAGGAACTACTGATCCGAATTGAAAAATTATTTCACTGTTGGATAGCCCATTTATCGAGGAAGGCTATAGGCTATATAATATCACGCTAAGACCAATAGGAGCGGAGCAGCAATGAGAAATGTTGCAAAAACAGGGAAAATTTAAGCAGACGAAGTTGCGCGGGACAGCTAGCTATTTATAACAGCCTTCAAAAAAGGTGGTTCTCTGTTTGACCCGTATGTATGTATATTCGCGATTTTCTCGAAAGCTAGAGACTAGTGAGCCGATTTAGATGGGGTTTTCGCTATTCGACAGCATTTTTTTCTGGGATGATTTTAGTGTATAAACTGTTGTCCTAGCTTATAAAACACCAGAGATATATACTAAAACATAGGAGTGTAAGCAAAATTTGCGTTCGGTGATGTGCTTGATATTTTTTTTCTTCCATAGATATACTTACATATAAAAGCGATTCATTTTAAAAAAAAAGTTATACACTAATCAGGAACTAGTAGGTCCAAAAATGTTCTGAATACATACCTATCTTTCACAATTTTACTTCTTTTCGAACTCATAGTCAAGAAAACGAATACTAAATTTACGATAGGAACTTATGACTTCATTCCGTACAAATTTCTATTAAGCATGTTGTTAGGCACAAATATGAATTGAAGGCACATTTTGTGTGACGTAACTTACACATCAACAACAAATATTTGCACGCCAAAATTGGCAGAATATGCAATTGGCAGAATATGTAACTGAACAATTTAAACACTTGTAAATCACATTCACTGGATTAATATTTAAAATTATTGCTGACAGGGGTTCTCATAATTCCATTTCTGTCACTAATATTCACCTTGAAGTGACAATAACAGTGTGACACTTTTAACAACGTCTTATCATAATTTAGCTGCCGAAATCAGCCATAAATTCTAAAGAGACTCACCACATGCATACAGAGATAGGTGGATCTGCATTCCCGGCAGGGTCAGACGCATTGGTTGGTGGTGCAGAGTGCGGGAAGCCCATCTTGACGAGCCCGGCGTCCAAGGCGCGCGCTCGCGGCGGTGGACTCGTCGATTCCAGCAGTAATGTGCGGTAGTGTACATCGTCTAGTACCACCTAAATGGGTAATAATACTAATTAATAATAAGACAAACACTTAACAGAAATAGACTAACGAACACTTAGCATAATGACCCGCCCAACTTCGTCTGCGTCAATTATCCCCGTTTTTGGAACATTTTTTATTGATGGTCCGCTCCTATTTAGTCATAGCGTGATGGGAGCTGAGCATCAATGAAAAATGTTGCAAAAATGGGAAATAATTGACGCAGAAGAAGTTGCGCGGGTCATTACAAATAAAGGGGTTAATATGATCAAATATAATGGTGATCTACGTAGACATCATAAATTGACAGAATCCTACAGATAGCCTATAGCGATATAGCCTATACCTGTCTGGGCAGATTAAAGAATTCAGCTGTTGGCACTTGACAACTGGCTCAAGAAACATACAATAGATGTAGATCTTGTGTAAACATAACACTCCTTTTTTGGGGGCATTAGTGCAAAAAGAGATACAGTATAGTGTGAGTTTTCGCGCGCAGTGTGAACATTCAGCGATTAACTATTAATATATTATGATCTCTTTTGTTTATGTTTATGGTATCATCTATTCTCTATTGTATGATTTTTGGTATCATATATTCTATCATCTATTATATGTTTCTTGAGCAAGAAAATAGTTTATGGTTGCTCCCTTTCTTGCCGTTGGTGGGACAAGGTGCTTTTAGGGCTTGACTACATTGAGGGTAAAAGAAAAAGCCACATAAGCGAGGACTAAGATAAAGGGAAGTGGCTTGACTCTTTTAACACCCTCACCCTTAAAAAATATACAATAATAAAGACTTACTCCATATTCTCCTCCTGTATCTTGACATAACTTTTTACATATTCTTACTTCAGCAGCCAAACCAATTACTGAACATCTAATGCCTTCTGTTTTCAGTGACTGAAAATAACAAAAATAATAATAACTTAATTGGTCCTTTTTAATATCTATGTATTAAAAGACTTCCAACTAATAGTTATTGGAGACTGTCTATTTTAAGGACAATTTCATTCACAAACATAAATCAGACACAATTTTAGTACTTGGCTTTATTACTGTTTCCACATTATGTATATTTTGAGCCTTGCTCATGGGCAAACCCAGGATCATTAAGCAATTTAGTCAAACATACTGGTTCGAATTTCAGAGGGGAATTTAATGTGTGAAATTGCCATAAATGAGGGGTAGTTGTAGCTCTCTCCCATTGCCCAAACCCTTACTAGAGTAAGATCAACATAACTAGACCAGATTGAAGTTGGAAGTGGTTGCGCAGATGCATTTTTTAGTAGTAATTGATGACAGGAAGCGGGGGCGGTAACTAAACCAAGATAATTAGAGATGTGATAATGCCTTACATTGTCATAATTAGTATTACTAACTCATGTTTTTTGTGATTTTTTTCTTATAGAAATTGTTTTTCTAATTTTCTTTAATATTTACTGTAACTGTTCTAAATTTAAACTTTTATGAACTCATTTATGTACTGTTGAATTAAAGTTTTGTTAGTTTTTTTGAATTCATTAAAATTGTTTTCATAAGTAATTTCATGGTTGCATCTATGACATGCACAAAAGTAATAAGAACCTAACATCAATCTGGTCAAGTTACGTTGATCCAACTGCAGTTACATTTGTACCTGTATAGTAGTAGTGATGTCTCCAGGATCACATGTGGTAAGTGATGCAAATAACACAAGGAGTTCCCTTGAGGCGTGGCCTGGAAGTGGCTTTAGCACTCGCCCAGCCAGCTCTAGCGTGTTTTGTAATGAAGGCTCTCCACTCAGTGGCATTTCCAAAAGCCTATTTAAAAAAACATGCAATCGATTAATAAAAGTATATCAATGAAGAAATATATTTTTTTATATACTCACAATTAAAATGTTGCCAGTTAGGCTTTGCTTTTTACCCTTTATACTACTTTATACTACTGATGTGAACCCATTCTTAACACAAATAATACAGGTTACATAAAGGGGTTAACAAGATTACTAGTAATGTGCAATTCATATTGTTTGTTGTATCTATATATTTTTTTAAATCTGTATTATTTATTTATAAAAAATAATTAAAAATGGAATATAATAAGATAGATGCATACCCTTGTAGTGCCTTTACATGTTTTCTAATATTTCCAGAAAGTTCTGTAAGCTTTTCAGCCCTTTTATTTTTCATCAAAATCAATCCAAGTTGACTTAAAGGATTTTGATCAAAATATTCTTCAACAAATTTTTCAAGGAGCTGTAATATAGTTGATATTGTAAATTAGATTATTGTTATTATTATTAGTGTTAAATTTCACATTTCATATTATTTGTTAAATGAATCCAAGAATTTTAAACAATATAAGAACAAACTAGACAACTGCATTCCTAAAGGAAATATTTTTAATTCATAAGTACATATGTGATGTTTGCAAAAAATAATAAATTTTAATATGTAAATAATCAAAATCGCAAATTATAAACTAAATAACTGACACAAACCTTCAGTGTACATAAAAATCTGGATGGTTTTAGGTCCTGTGAGTTCATAGCCTCAGAGCAATCAACTGCTACAAGTAAATGTCTCATCATACCCAGCCTGACAGGCCCCCGGCGAGGAGCAGCGGCTTTACGAGCCGCCTTCTGAGCGAACTCAGCCACAAGACCCGCCACCAAGCCATCCTTATCCTCCTTTATAGCTTCCCTGATGAAAAAAAAATAAATGATTCAATAGAAACGTTACTTGCTTAATATTATATCAGGATTGATCATCAGTTAAAAAAAGTGGCTACTTTTATTGCCATTCTTTTGCAAACTTGACATTAAGTGTAGAATCATTCTATTCCCAATTTTATCTGACGTTCATAAGCGTTGCATTCTGTAACCTAAGTGAATAAAGTACTATCAATAATAGACCTAGTTCTTGTAAATTATTATGACACTATAGTAATAAGTAGACCAAGGCTGCTTGTCCATCGTTTACGCTTGTTTGTTCGTTTCTCGGTGCGACGGACACCGGTGCGGTGTCTGACGGCGACAACGGCATACACCGCGCCGGTGCCTATCCAAGTAAATGGATGACTGTAGATGCAACCTTACCGTCCGCTGGCCGATAAATATAACGAACGTGCGGGCTAACTGAATTTAATCATCGAGAAGTCGAAATGAAACTCACCAAGTCTTTTCATAACCTGTCTCCCACCGGTATTCTTTAGTATCTTGGTCATCATCCGCCATAGTTATTTTGCTAGTTTACCTTTATATTCAAGTAAGTTCTTAATCTTAATACAGTCTGATAAGTATTACAAGTTGAGGCCCCTTATATCTGCAATATGAATGAAAATAACGAAAATAAACGAATAATGACATGACATTGTTTGACACCAGTTTGACAATGATTTGACTGACAACTGACAATGACATTGGCGTTATATTAGTGATGGATGTGATGGTCGATCTTATACGATTTCATTAGAATTTGATAGAGAAATCGTTTTTTATTCCGTCATCACCTTTTTTTTACACAACTTGCTTATGTTGGTACATAGTATAGACAGGCAATCTACGTGAATCGCATAGCGACTCCGCCCCTGGGATACTTTCGGGACCACAGAATAAATATTAAACTCTACCGAGTTCGCGACGCCTCAGAGCGGTGCGACGCACAGTTTGCTCTAAAATGTTGCTGATATTGTTTCGATATAATTTTTATTTTCGATATGATTATAAGTATATCGATTATGAGCGCGTGCTTGCGGAATTACCAATTAACATCACTTATTTGGTTGAAAAAAATGCCGATTTGCTGTTGTTGATTTCAGTAATACAGATGTATCGATTCTCAATCTTCTCTAAATATAATTCTACTGTACGTGTGTGTCACTGAACTCCTCCTAAACGGCTGGATCGATTTTGACGAATTTTTTTGTGTGTGTTCCAGTGGATTCAAGAATGGTTTAAATACACAAAAAAAAGGGGGTACGAAGTTCTCCGGGACAGCTAGTTTAATTATATTACACAAGCTACCCGCCCGGGCTTTGCACGGATGTAATTTCTGAAAAAACAAAATCTTTTGAACAAACCCTGTCATAACGAACACAATACACATTACAAAAAGAAATATCCAATTTGGTGTAATCGTTCTGAATTAATACATACATATGTACGCGCTTCAACTTAACTTCAGAACGATTACACCAAATTATTTTATTCTTATAGCGGTATTTTATTTTTATCTAAGTAAATACCTAGTATGTACTTAGATAATATATATGTTTTGACCAAAACTGGTTCAGTATTTAGCAAATGTACCATGGAATTTACTGATTGTGCATTATATGTCGAATGACATATTACTGTGGCTTTTTTGGGCCTGGAATCCACGCGGGCGTCCCCACAGTAAAAAGAGTAAAATAAGTACCCCAAGCCCACAAGCTCGAAACATCCTAGTCATCTTACTATAGTTTCATCACAATCTAAACGATAGTTTCGGAACGCATAGAGGACAAAATTTGTCCTCTAATAAAAATCAACGTTTGTTTATTTAATAAACAAACGTTGATTTTTATTAGATAGGATTTACATACATACATATCACCCATAAGATGGCCCACTGCTGGGCACGGGTCTTCCCAGTAGAACCTACTAGTATGTAGATCCTGGGGGTAATTGCCATAATCGCCACGCATGGCGAGCGGGTTGGCGATCGCAGTAAGGCTTTAAGTACGCAGAGGACGCTGCTGCCCGTCCTCCGGGGTAAAATCCCTTAGTCGCCTTGACGACACCCACGGGTGTAGAGATGGGGTGGTACTATTCTTAAGCCGGCACCACACGGCAGATAGGATTTATGCAGATTTTATTTCTGAATTTAAGTAGGTATCTAAGTAAGACATTCGTCAAGACCATAGTCAATATAATTTAAACATAAGTACTAGATTACACAATAATTTTACATACAGTAAATGCCATGGTATTGCATCGGCAACAGTAATTAGCAAAAAATATAGTAATCAATCAGTACCCATTGCAAGTCATGAATACAATCCTTTATTTTTCTATTTAAAAAGACAACTCTTAATATTGTACAAGGCGTGTTGCGGGCGATTACGAACATACAGACACAAATTACATCTAGACTCGGAACAAATGTTCATGAACCACAATTTTGTCATGTGTGGGAATCTAGATAAACAACCTCTTGTGCAGCGCAGCTGGTCTAGATTTTGTTCTTCCTACTGTGACCAATACCTAATATGTAGCTTTGTACGTTAGAACTGGACGAAGCGCTCACAAACAATACTTGCCTGATAAAAACTGAACATCTAACAGTTATCTGTTGGACCACTACTGTACCTAGCATAGATGTAAACCCATAAATGATAGCCATACATCATCACTACATAAAACAAAGTCCCTATGTATGCTTAAATCTTTGAAACTACGCAACGGATTTTGATGCGGTTTTTTTTTAATAGAGTGATTGAAGAGGAAGGTTTATATGTATAATAACATCCATGTATTTTATACCCGTGCGAAGCCGGAGCGGGCCGCTAGTGTAAATATATAACAATATGAAAGTGTTGCAAGCTCCAACACTGGAGCCATTGACCTCTATTAATACTAGAGGTCAGTGACTGAAGTTTTCATTTCCATTAGGTGCAGAATTTGTCCCTCTCGAGATAAGGTGGTGATAATCTACATTCGAATTTTAAAAATCGAAATAAGTTTACAACAATAAAAGTTTATGCATATACATTTAAAAATTTATTATTGGGTCTTACTAACATAAAAATACAAAAATAGTTTAAAATAATAGTGTAGATCCTCACAGTAACTATTTGCAAAACAAGTCATGAGATTTTCATTCAAGATGGCATACACTCACTTAAGCATAAATGTTTACCTTTTACATATTCGGTGTGTAATTGATGCAGATATTTTACAAATAAATAAAATAGCGCCTTACAAGTAATCATAATTAACATTCTAGTAAGTGAACAGCAATTAGATCAAATGGCTTTATTTTTATTGGAATCTCTATATTAATAAAATTATTTATTATTGTTGAATTATTCACAGTTTATTCATAATACTAGAAACCAGATTATTTCAACAATAATAGCATGAACCATCTTGCCATGGTACAGATAGTTATAATAATTAGTTGTGTTGGTAAATTCAGTGCTTAAATTCCTACATCACATTTTGATTTTATTCATAATGATTAATAATCAAAATCACATTAATTATTACTATTATTTCACCACAGAAAGTATTCCTGCCCAGCTTTATGGGTAGCTTTAGCTTTCTGTACCTTGGCAAATAGATGCAAACCCATGCATAGTTCACGGGATGTTATGATATTAGCAGCATTCACTCTGTAGCTGCCATAGCTCGCGCCTGCGCTCGAACTCGTTTGTCATACTCTAATCGGTTTTGGCTGCAAATCAGAAAGATAACTATAAATATAAGTAACTATTTCAGTACTAGATTTAACTAGCAATTATAATATAATCATAAATTGCACCACATACCACAGACTTTCTATCAGCCGATAGTTTGGTTAGGGTCATAATTAGTATGCAAGTAGTGCATATTACTACTATTTGGTATTGGCTGACAGATCGGGCTACTGCATTGCATTCAATCTGTGTACTGCCTCAAATTCAAGCATTTACTTAGATCAGTATACATGCTAACAGTCCAACCCAACAAAACTATCTGTCAATTTTAAGTCTTGGTATGCAGGGACGTAAACAAAAAAGAAGCAAGTAGAACTACTAACCAGTAGATTGTGTAGGCTTCAGCTTGTGCAGGATCTTTAACATTTGGTTCATTAAGTAAATCTTGAATGCCAAGAAGAATTTGTTTAATTGTAATGGCTGGGCGCCAATCTTTTTCTTCATCTAGTAGTGAAAGGCATACTGTCCCTGATGGATAAACATTAGGATGGAACAAAGGTGGTTCAAACTTGCATTTTGGTGGACTGGAGGGGTAGTCATCTTTAAAAATCATACGCAGTTTATACAGTCCTCCTTCCCATGGTGTCTGCAAGTAGAAAGAAGATATTTGTAAAAATATTTAAAAAAAAAACCATATTGATGTTTACACATCCCGGCACAAGAGAGCTTTAGTACAGATATGTGTAATTAAAATGTTCTAGAATAAACTAACCCCTTTTTTTCCAGGAATCGCACATTCCCATGTCATTAGATTCAGAGAACCATCAGGATTTTTCATAGGTCTGGCTACAAATCCCTGAAATACAAAAGCCTATCTGTAAACACTCCATATAGTTAAAAACATTACTAAATCATAGGCATAATAGTCATGCAGCTTACAAAGGGATGGTCCTTGCGCCAGGCTTTTCTTTCTTCCGCTAAACGTGCACTTGCTATACCCGACATGGTCTGGAATGGAAAACAACAACCGTCAACAAACAAATAACTTGTACACTATATACACAATTTAAGAAGCATTCTCACCTTACTATACTGTAAATACAAAGAAATAATACGAAAAATAAATTATACGGCGCGAAGCGTCCCACGAAGTGATTAACTTCACAGATTGAAAAAAATACTAAATTACTATAAATAGTGTCATCTTCCAATTCGACTATTTTAATCGATTGAAGACTTAATCGATTTAATCAAGATCTAATAACTGACATGCCTGTCAAACTTTTCTTTCATAAAATGTCTAGAAATTGAATTCGTGAAACATATTGAATACAATTTAATTTATCTAGGCACCTAACAGAAAATAACGGACACAAGTGATGTGTTTATCAATGCTCCGGGAGAACTCACTTTTAACTGCTTTGAGATAATATAACTATAAAATTTCCACTAAAACAATTAAACCTACTTTACTGCATTACTATTTAGTGTAATTATTTTATTGGATAGTATGCTACCAGGTAATCATTTTTTAAATTTTGTTTAGAGAAAAACTACACTTAGCAAGCTTTTAAACATCAATTAAATCTCTTAGTCGATTTCATACTTAACATCTCTAATAATCGACTACTCAAACAACAAAATTAAACTCAATAAAATATACGTTTCATTCGCCACCTCGTCCGCCATATTACGGCGATATTTGGAACCTTTTTTTTTTTTTTTGGTCAAGTGCGAAAAGTCGCGGCTGCGCACCAACGCACAGTGCGAAGTTGGTGCTAAGTACAGTATAGTCACAGAGTACATTAATTGTATATACTAAAAAGTAAATTATGCGAAGTCATGCTGATAATGATTCCATGATTGGAAGAGGAATTTCCTGAAACATCTACTATTTGTCAACTTCAACTATATTTGGTTTTCTAAGTTCATACTCGAGCAAATTGTGAACCTGCGAACCTGATGAAAGAGTTACAGAATCAAAATTATGTCACAGATTCACCCGAGGGGCGAGGGGAATATCCACCCACTAAATTTGCCATTGTCCCTTCTTCCATGCTTGTGCGCAAGCAGGCTTCTCATTGGGGCACTGTGCATTTGACCCGCGCGAAAACAATACTTAAGTGGCAGTCAAATAAGCACACAGCGTTATACAAACGGCGTCGGTATTTTATACATTTTACAAAACGCCTACGGCATATTTTAGATTAATTTTCAGTGTAATTACGTCTACTTCAATGTTGTAATAGGATCCATGAAAATAAAGATTGATTTTGTTATGACTTTATACTTAGGTAATAATGGCAGTATTATGAAATAATTTAATAGAGAGCTATATTTTTAGCTTATTAAAACTTTAATTTGATGCTTCTGGCAATGGACGGTCGCAGCCTTGCTTCGTGCGCGTGTTTTGCGCAGTTCTAACATAGGTAACCGAATGGATTTAGTGAAATAGGTAGTTAGTTATATATACCTACTTTATTTCTATGTACTATTTCTAGCACTTGTCGGGTGATAACAGATTCCGCGGACATCAGTTTTCATGTACACCTAAACATATGACAAAGTGAGAAAAAGTTATCATGTACACCACCGCGGACGCGGCGGTAAATGTAGCGTTATACAAAATGGTGACAGTTAGTTTTTTGTAAACATATTTAATGCTGGCGCCCGCCGCCGCCGTTTGTGTAACGCCGTGGAAAGCTATTTGCCTTCGACACCTACATAAATAAAGATTTTGTTAGAATAGAATAGAACACCGTCCATCATCACCACCGACCGGTACATCGCTTCAACATTTTATTATTTGTAGTAGGTACCTGCTCAACTATTAACTAACAAAAAAACGGTAATTTTTTTTATTTAAATAATTTTGGAATAAAGCAACTAAGCTAAAGACTTCTCACGGAGGAATTGTAGGATGTATTCCCACATCCGCGTCTGATTTGAATAAGTACTAACTAACTGAGGTATAAACAGGGCTGGGCAAATTACATGCTTTGCTTTAATTAAAATACAAATTACAAAATACTACCTCGCACGTACCTAATTAAAATACAAATTACAAAATGTTTTTGAGTTGAGTATTTAAAATATAAAATACAAAATACAGTATTTTATGTATTTTTAATTAAAATACAAATTACAAAATACAGTCAAGGATAGGTTATTACCCGACTGCGGCGGTGTTTGATGCGTGTGTTTGTATTACGTAACTCATCAACGGCTCAACCGATTTTAATAAGTGATACGTTATTAGATTTATCTTGATGACGCGAGTGTCACGGGGTAAAATTCTTAAAAATCCAAATGGCGGATTTTATTCGCTTTAATGTGTGGGCTGAAAAATCATATTTTTTAAGTACCTTTTATTTTAAGGCTAAATACCTTTGTTTATTGCCCGACGTTTCGACCGTATTGCAACGGCCGCGGTCACGGGTAGTCTACCCGTTTGTTTTTTTGGATTTTGAAGTACCTTGAGTGGATTATGAAATTAAAGGGTTTTAAAAGGCGAGTACGAAAATATATACACTATGTTTAAAAATGCAGAGCAGAGGCAAATCATATAAAAAACAACGTTAATAATAAATCAAATTGCTGTTCTTAATTCTCCTTGTAATTATCTTACAGAAAAGGCAGAAACAGAATACCCTTCATATTTAAAATCATGCAATCGGACGCATAAATTTTATTAATAAGTTCAACAGGATTCAGTAATGCCTCCGAATGCATGATATTAAATATGAAGCGTATCTTGTTTCTGTATTTTTTGTAGTAGGGTTTTTTAGTTTTTTATTTAATTAATAATATAATAAATAATAATAATAATAATATCTTGGGACAACTCACACAACGTCATCTGATCCCAAACTAAGCAGAGCTTGTACTATGGCAACCAGACAACTGATAAACATACTTATATATTTCTAAATACATACATATTATAGATAAATTACACCCACACACAGAATAAACCATCGTGCTCATCACACAAAGTTTTATCCTGGGTGGGGATCGAACCCACGATCTCTTGCGTAGCAGTCGGAGACATTCCCACCGCGCCACCGAGGCAGTCAATTATTTTTATTTTGTATAGAATAGAACTAATCCTATCAATCGGTGAAATAAGAATTTCCTTTCATGAACACTAGATTTTTAAATGTAGGTACTATCAGACAAACAGCCTGTTGTTAGGGAATGAATAAAACCTGATATAGAAAACAACCTTTCTACAGGTCCTGATGAGCACAAACTTGTGTTATATTGTATGAATACATTTTTTATATTTGGATAGTGTTCAAGGATGGTAAGCTCTTTGCTTTTATCATTTAGGAAGCTGACTAACTCTAACTCCATTTTTGATGTTTGGGGTTGATCACTGTCCCTGTTCACAAAAACGATAAAATCATCATCATCTTTACTAGTATTGCTACTCCTGCTACCGGTAGTCCCAGGCATTATTTCATGTTTTTTGTAATTTGCCCCTAGGGCATGAATTGAAAGATTTTGAATTCTTTGCCTCTCATCTGTTGTGATGCTTTTTGGCAACCAACGTATTTTGTAACTAGGGTGGTAGCAAGACGCCAATATCGCTCCATTCACTCGAACTCGAAAAAAGATTCAGAATATGGACCTAGGTGATTTCTGATTTAGCGGTCGCCATTTTGATTTTGTTTTAGAAAGCTATCGAGCGCTATTTTTTTGCAGAACTTTGATTACCTACTTGATACTAATGTATATAAGTTACGTTACAAATACCAAATACCTACGTATTTGTATTTCAATTACGTATTTTAATTACAAGTAATTGAAATACTGCCCAACCCTGGGTATAAAGTATATCAATAATTAAATGGCAATTCGCTTCCTTGGGTAGTAAAGTGATAATAAATTGCTTAAAGCCTCTATCAATAAACTATCCTAACGCAAAAAACATTTTTAAAATCTGCTCGTAGTTTCAGAGCTTTTATAATAATATAAAAAAGTGGAACAACAGACAGTGTTCCCTTGCAAAGAGCATGTAAAATACTCCCTTAGACTACAGCCGGTACCCATCTTCTCGGAGTATTTCAAACAAGCAGATGGATACCGGCTGTCACCATCTCGGAACCCCGTTATCAATAAATGCAATCGTCGCAGTACAGACATCGTGCCTCAGAGACTTAGTAAGTGTAATGTGTCGAAGTGGCCACAGTAAAAGTTATCAGGATTATCAAGACTAGGCGAGGGTAATTGAAAAACCCCGCGCCTCACAGACATCGCTGAGCTGTCATCAGTCGACCCGTGACCACGATCGGTGGTCACGGACGGGCAAAAAAAGGTTTAAATATTTCACGCGAATAAGTCGCGATATTAATGTCAAAATCGTGAATGTTTAAAAACAGGTATTTAGTACTTATTAATTGTAGTGATTTGCTGATATATAAGTATACTGTTCTGCTTGGGTAGTCAAGAGATAATAATGGTCTCGTAACATGAGACACTAGCCAACTACGCAGGAGATAGGGCGCGAGTGTAACCAAGTGATAGCAGCAAGCAGATATCTATTCCTTCACTCTCATAACCGAATAATGGAACGGAAATCCGACAAGACCTGGGACTGACTGAGGCACGAAAGGGTGTGACATTTTTCGAAAACGGTCGCCCCCCTATGGACCGACAGTGGCAACGTTGCATAACTCTCGCTTATCTCGATCTCGATCTGTACGGTTGCCACTGAGTCAGGGACAGAATGATAGAGTGATAACATTTTGAAGGCTACAGCCTCTCATAATAAATAGGCATTATAACGCAAGAGGCATTTTTGAAGTTTTAAATTAATGTTTTTATAATAGAGAGCTATATTTTTTGCTTATTAAAACTTTTATTTGATGCTTCTGGCAATGAACAGGCGGCGGCTGTCTGTCAGACTTGTTGACATTTATGATTACTGCTCCACTCCCTTATTTATGTAGTAACATAACGAATTAAAGCTTAGTATAGCTTGCTGCAATAAACTATATACTTGGATCAAAGTTTTCTATATAAAATTTGTATCATAATAATTTTGATTGTAATGAATTAATGAACCAAATTCATATTCGCATACCAACTCTGTAAGAATTCGCAACACATAGGTATATTCAAAACCTATTTGCTCCGAAGATGAGCAGAACGAATGCTGGAGAACGAGCTCTCCTGAGGAGAATTATGAAATCATATAATTATAATTTCACCGAAATCGATTTATTTCACTTATCACCTTCAAAATTTAAACAAGTTATTTTGCAAAATGTATAATCTTAACTCAGCTGTCATCTTACTCTCACTTACCTGTTTATTTTTGTAACAGTTCACTATGATAATAATATATATAATAAGGAATATTTCTTTGTAGTTATTACTTGTGGATAACGGTGCTGGTTGCGTGATTAGTCAAATAAGATAATTATAAATAAGGTAATTGTTAACTATTATTACGCAATTGTTTGTTACCCCGAATAAAATAAAATAAAATAAACATATTTTAAAATGTGTTCAATCAAACAAACTCTAGGTACCTCTATAATATTAGTATAGGTAGATATTGATAATTGATAATATATAATCTATACTAATATTATAAAGCGGAAGAGTTTGTTTGTTTGTTTGTTTGTTTGTTTAAACGCGCTAATCTCAGGAACTACTGGTCCGATTTGAAAAAATCTTTTTTTGTTGGATAGCCCATTTATTGAGGAAGGCTATAGGCTATATAACATCGCGCTACGACAAACAGGAGCGGAGTAGCGACGAGAAATGTTGCAAAAACGGGGAAAATTTACGCATACGAAGTCGCGCGGGACAGCTAGTTGATTATAAATATAATACACCCGATGGATTCGTTTTGTGTTTGTGTTAATTAATGTCTTTAATACCCAACATGGCACTGTTCAGACATTTTCATTTTTTATTCAGGAGTTTGTGCTGATGTGACGTCAAAGGTGTTTATCTTGTAACCAGCGGGCGATCAAGACGCTTCCAGCACAGATTACTCTCCTTATTTTGAGCTTCTAGTAATATACCATATATACTTCTTTAATATATCTACTTATATCATAAAGCTGAAGATTTCTTTTTTTTGAACGCGGTAATCTCAGGAACTACTGAACCGAATTGAAAAATTCTTTCACTGTTGGACAGCCAAATGTATTAAATTTAGCTTACCAAATGTAAGAAATATCAGTCCAAATCTTGTTTTAAACAATGAAGTTATTAATTTTGTTGATTCAACGGTTTTTTTGGGAATTACTTTAGATAGTAAGTTACAGTGGAGCGCCCAAATATCATGTCTCGCAGGGAAACTCAGTTCTGCAGCATATGCTGTCAGCAAAGTCAGACAGCTTACGAACGTAGAAACAGCTCGACTTACTAGTCGAGCTGTTTCTACGTTCGTAAGCTGTCGTGTTCGTATTTTGGTTATTTTCACAGCGTCATGTCCTACGGCATATTGCTTTGGGGCAAGGCGGCTGACATACAAACTATTTTTATTCTTCAAAAACGTGCAGTGCGTGCGATATATCAACTAGGAGCACGAGTTTCCCTTAGAGAAAAGTTTAAAGAGATAGGCATTATGACAGTTGCATCACAATATATGTATGCAAACGTTATGTTTGTAAAACAAAACTTACATTTATATAACAAAAATAGTGATATTCACTCTGTGAATACAAGAAGTAAGCACAAATTGGTAGGACAATATCATAGGCTTCATAAAACTCATAACTCATTCATGGGACTAGGTGTAAATTTTTTCAATAAAATCCCAGTCAGCATATCGAGTCTACCAGTAAATAAATTTAAGAATGTAGTCAAGAGACATCTTATACAAAGAGCTTACTATTCAATCGATGATTATTTAACTGATAAAGATAAATTGATGTAGTTCGTTGCTCCCTATTAATGTATTGTGTTGTATAGTTTATTGCATTTTACTAGGTGAATATTGTTGTCACAGTTTGATAATGTTTCTTAGGTACTAGTTAAGAAAACGATTTACTTTTGTAAGTAAAGATTCTGCGTGATAAATTACGGCCATTCTTTTCTTTCCTTTGTAAAACATGTATACTTATTCATTAAGTAGCAGTAAATTGGCCAATATTTAAGCACATAAAGTTTTTACATCGTAAGTGGATGCTCCTACAATGTTGTGCCCATTGAGGCTGATGTATCCGATCTCGTGTACTCTTCTAATATTAATGACCTCTTTTTTTGCATCAGTACTATAATATAATATAATGGTGGCAGCACCTTACCTGCATATACAGTTTATAAACAGAGAAACATTGTAAACATTGGCAATTTGAAAAGAGTGGCCACGAGTTTTTATTGCCTGTTCTTTTCTCGGGCTTTACCTATTGTTTGCGAACAGGCATTACCAGTAAATGTAGAATCGACTTTTCACAAGTGTAGTATTTTGCTTCCTAAGTAAATAAATCATTTTTATTATAATTATTATCATTTATCGAGGAAGGCTATAGGTTAAATAACATCACGCTACGATCTATAGGAGCACAGCAGCAATGGGAAATGTTGCAAAAACGGGGGAAATTTACGCAGACGAAGTTGCGCGGGACAGCTAGTTAATTAAAATTTAGAATTATGTCTAACATCATTAATATATTATCGACCGAATGCTACCAAAGTTATTATAAATATAAACTTGCTTTCGCTCGCGGCGCCGCCCGCGTGAATTTTGGTTATCGCGATAAAAACTAACTCATGTCTTTCCCGAAACTTAAGCTATCTCCATACCAAATTTTATTTCAATCGGTTCAGTTTACGTTTTACTTCGGTTTACGCGTGAAAATGTAATAGAGAGACAGAATTACTTTCTTAATTTTATTTAGTTTGCATACGTACTTAGTACTATTACTTATTCTGTGGTTTGGATTAGCTTTTCCCCGCGGCTTTGGCCCCATTAAGTTTCAGTTTAAATATGGAGTTTTGCTAGTAGGCTAGCAAGTTCGGTTCTAGGGGTAACAATGTAGGGCACCGGCCGTCGATTCAATGACTGGAGGCGTCAAACGCGATGCAAGACGATTTTTTTAATCATATGAAATGTTTAAATGTCCTCGTTTATGTAACTCTGTTGCAGTAGGGCTCTAAAAGTTGTTAATTTATCTGGTTTTGCACCTTTTGTGCTGCCAACTCGAGCAGGGATAATAGTTGCGAGCGAGCCACCCCCTGCAATGTGTTTTGGCGAACTCCATTCGCGCAATTTCCTATATGTCTTATCTCTCTCTGTCTCCTATCGCCCGTTTGTGTACATTCTTCTATGTTTTCTCAATAACTTCTAAGTTCACACTGTATCTCTCAGCTCGCGCATTTACTTCTAAGTTTACGTTGGGGTCCTTTTGTTTTTCGTACAGGGAATTTGAAGATGGCGCTGCTGCCCTGTGCTTGCGCATTGACTTCTATGTTTGGGCAGAAACTCGTTGTCCACGCAGTGACTTCATTTCTACTGAAAAAAGAAGTCACTGCGTGGACAACGAGTTTCTGCTAGTGAACACAGCGTGAACTTAGAAGTAGACTGCTACTTCTAAGTTCACGCTGTGTTCACTAGCTCTAGGGCTAGCCCCCTGCTACTGATCTTCTTCTTCTCTGTCGTTTTGCTCTTGACAGAGCGGTCGTGGTCACGTAGATCGTAGAAGCGGACACAGCTCTCCGCACGGTCTTTCGCCACTTCTCCCTGTTGGCAGACTGTCTGGTGCAGTCAGATACATGGCTTAATATTGCAATTGTGACTTGGTCTGTCCAGCGTATAGGTGACCTGCCGCTTGATCTGGTTCCCTCCGCTTTTCCCTGTAAAGTTGGCATTACTCCATACTCTCTTTAACTTCTTCATCGCAGTTCTAGTTATGGCCAAACTTCGTTTTATTTTATCTACGTAGTCGCCATTGTTTGATATTATGACCCGGCAAGGTACACGTAGGTCTGGACCACGTGGCAGTTCGCAATCTGAGTAACTTGTCGTTGGCGCGGTTCGCAATTCGCGGTATTGTGGTGCCATCTGCGTATCGTAAGTTCGCAATTTTGTGTCTACCAACCGCAATACAATCTGTCCAGTCTTCGAGAGTAATTTGTATTACAAGCTCGGTGTAGACGTTAAACAGAAGAGATTATGCATCCCTGTCATACTGAGGTAAAAACTGTTTAAGAGGTGTTTTTTTTTTTTGTTGTTTCATCTATCTACACTGAAGCCGTTCCTCCTTCATAGAGTTACCTGGGCAGGTACACGAGGTGTTGTGGTGAGCCCATGTTTTCTACAACATTGGCCATTTCATCTAATCAAACGCTTTGAAGAAACCAACAAAGCATATGTACATACCTATGTCAGCTTATCCTGATCGCTCAAGGGCTTTTACTTTTGCGCCGCATTTTTGTGTCTGAGCAGTGACTTTAAAGGGAGGGGCGCAGTGGGTTCTAAACTTACACTGTGCCCTCAACACTTTGCCCTTTTCGTCACACACTGACTTTTAAGAAAGCGCTGTGGCTCGCGTAAAAAGCTCGCTCAATGGCTTCTTTGTTCTTTTTTAGCTCTGCTTATGCAGTGACACTTAATGCTGGTCTGCGGCCCCAGCTTGTTCAATGGTTTGAAAGTTTGCGTTAAGTTTGCGAGCGCGCAGTGACTTTTAAGTTCATGCTGCATCTTTCTGTTTGCGCAATGACTATTAAAACCCCGACCCCGAGACCTCAAGCTTGCTGAATAGTTCTAAAGTTTGCGCTGCGTTGAGCACCGTCTGCGCAGTGATTTTTAAAACGTTGCTTCGGCTACACTGTGCTCGTCAACTTAGTCAGTGAATTCCTTCCTTACCTTCGTGCTACGCTCCACTGCTTGCAAAGTGACTATTATGATCGCGCTGTGGTCAACAGCTCGTTCAATGTTATTAAAGTTCACGCTGCGCGAGCTAGGTAAATTCGTATTGCATCTCTTTGCTTGTGGAGCGGCTTATAAGATTGACCGGGTTTACAAACTTCTGCAGTTACTTTTAAATTTGCGATAAGCCCTCCTTCCATTTTTGAAAGGTATAAAAAATACATCCAGAGTCCAGACTACTACATAGTCTACATGATATAGAAACCCACGAAGGTTAGGTTAATCAGATGGGTGAGGTAAACCGCAGGAACGTCTCGTGCGGTGTTCCACAGGGTTCTGTCCTGGGGCCCCTCTGGTGCATAATAAATAACCCCATAATAAATTAAGTTTTCCGCTGTGACTTTAGTGATTGAGCTGCGGCTCCATTGGTTTAAAATTGAACGCCGCAGTCCGCAGTTCAAGTAGAACTCCTGTGCTTGCGCAGTAACTTGATATGCTGTGAGCTGGCGAGCGTAAATGTCACTCTTCTCTTCCTTACCGGACTCAGCTCATCTAGAGGGGTCTAATTTTAAAACTGACGAAGTTTAATACAAACTTGTCTCCCCTACTTTGCCCCCTTATGAGCCGATTTTCCAAAAACGCAGAAATCGGTGTTTCATAATTTTAACCAAAGAAATCCCAAATACGTAATTTCACAAATCTAACTTTAAAACTGAGGGATTTTCATACAAACTTCAACCACAATTGTACCCCCTTAGGGGATGAAGTTCTAAAAATGATCATTCATTAAAATTTATAAACTGAACTGATGTGTTTTGACAGGCATATTGCCCTCTCTGCCCTTAGTGGTGGTGTTAAATTTAATGCCCACACTTGGCCAGTTGAGCCAATAAAAAATGTCTAGATTCCTAATTCGGCATCTAAAATTGAAGCAAAGAACTGTCAAAAAGTAAGGTCAAGTGGACGTACTTTTTGACAAGTAAAAAGCCGCCATCAGATAGCCATCGATAATCTAGCGCGCCATTTTGCTCAGTGATGCCATTACAATAAAATTAAATATCCTACTATTTCGTGAAATTAATCTGATATTAAAGATGGGAAATTACTTTTTCTACAGTTTTAAGTTGGTACTCCGCAACATTATTGAATTAAGTATATAATAAATAATGTATTAAATGTAATCTAATGTATTATGTAAGTATATTGCAATCTAATAAATTTATATTATATTTTATATTATAACACATTTTATTTAGTCCTGTGTTTCAGCTAATTATTAAAAATCTTATGCATAATTAATATAATTATCTATGATAACTAAGGTATTTTTTTTTGGAAATGTATCCATAGATAATGTGCAGGTTATAATCGAGATTGTCACATCCACTTTTCGACAACGATTTTAAAACCTATCCGTTAGGTTAAGATGAATTTTTATGGTAATAATTAAAAAGGTTTTAGAACTTTATTATTATAAGAATAAAAAAAAATCTATACTAATATTATAAAGCTGAAGAGTTTGTTTGTTTGAACGCGGTAATGTCAGGAACTACTGATACGAATTGGAAAATTCTTTCACTGTTGGATAGTCCATTTATCGAGGAAGGCTATAGGCTATATAACATCACGCTACAGCCAACAGGAGCCGAGCAGCAATGAGAAATGTTGCAAAAACAGGGAAAAATTTACTCTGACGAAGTTGCGCGAGGCAGCTAGTAATTGATATAATTCCTACATTAATATAAACAGTACTGTTACATTATATTCGTATATTTTTTCCCACATAAACGGGGAAAAAAATAGTACTAGGCAACACTACCAGTCTTAAAAAAAACATTACATTCAACGACTCGAGTGTCAAACAAACGTCAACGAAACGAGGGAATGCTTCTTTAATGAAGGAAGGAATGCTCCATCTATATTCTAGACATTACAAAATCAAAGTTTTAGAACAAATTTGATTATTATAAAAAATCGACTTTAAAAGATAAGCATTTGCTGCCGCGGATTTTTTTTTTACTTATCAAGATGATCAAATCCGTCATACAATAATATGTGTAACTTTCTGCAGTTACGCAGCGCACGCAACGGAAGCTCTCAAAAGGAATATTTTTTCCCAGTATATGCAACATTTTTTATTGCTGCCCCGCTCCTATCATAGCGTGATGTGAATGCCTATAGCTATCCAAGACAAAAAGGGTTTTTTCAATATAATTCGAACCAGTTCTTAGTTCCTGAGATTATCACATTCAAACAAACAAACTCTTCAGGTTTTTAATATTAGTTTAAAAGTATAGAATAATAGGTATCTATATCTGTACCTTTAAGCTGATTTTGCATGCTTTTAAAAAGCACATTTAGTCAAACTTAAGGTTTTAATTATTTATTATTTTATTGGAAATTTGTATGTATTTAAAGAATAGTAAGTTCATATCAAACGAATTACTACTAAGTACAACACCTTTAAAAAAGATTTTGTAGATGATGTAAAATGCAAAACTACTCAATTTTACAGCAATTACGAAGTTTACAGGCTGTTTCAACAATCAATAATACAATGTATTTTGCCTTTTGTAGGTTCTTCATCATTTAAAATTATCATAATCTTGCATTTACTTCCATATTTTACAGAATTAATACATGTCATAGAATATAAGAATGGCGGTGAAATGTGTCGGCCAATTAGAATTGTCGGCCAAAACGAGGGGCGGCTAAGCAACTGCAGGTTTGTTATAGTTTGTCTATTACAAACCGGGCGATGATTGGCTAAAAACCTAAGAATGCCGCATCGGCATTGGTCATTTGATTGAAATCAAACAAAGAAAACAAGAAATGTCGGCGAACGCTAGGTGGCACTCCGAACGTGTCGGCAAAACGTTTTTTATCCTCATTATACATTCGATTGTTGATGTGATTTGTTCCGTTTTGCGTTGTATTCTCCGAGAAGTTTCATTATTTTTAGAAAAAAATATTGTTTTGGTGAGTGACATTGCCTTGGTAGTCTAAATAAACCTGTAATAATTATAAATCAGTGTAATTAGACTTCAGGCAAAAGCCTCTAATTTTATCGAATGGATTGCAGTGTAATTCAATGAGCGTTGATTTGTCATGGGAGTTATAATTTTATATTTGTTTATTTCTGTATACAATACTAATGTTTAAATTATAACCTAAACAAAATACATTTTAATTATGAGTGTCTTCTGTACTACAAAGTGCTACAGGCTACAATAGAATAGCTACACAATAAATTAAGTTTTTTCACATTACCTAATGAGTTGGCGGGAATGCCGGTTGTTAGTGTAAGGTTATCTCAGGGGTTTGGTTCCGTTCATGGGCTTATTGTTTTGGTAAATCAGTTGTTTTTATTTGTATAGATTGACTAAAGCTAAAAATGACGTCGGTCGAAGAAGGTGATAATAACCCGTCTGAGGATGTGCCAGCGGGTAATCCAGAGGAGTTAGCAAAAAATCCTACTGCTCTGAAAGGTAAACAATTTTTTATGTACGTATTTAATTATGGTGTGAATCAAATTTTAATCGCTATGTGAGTCTTATTTATTACCATGTCAATTCATTGATCAGCAAGACCTTTCCATTCATGAAAATTTTATGATAATTTTATGTGGTACCTACATGTTCATGCCCCGTGTGCCTTCTATCTTTGTTAATCAAGGCCTGCTTGAGTTATAGGATTGTCTATTACTTTTTCCTGATGCTTTAGTTTCAAATTAGGAACATACAAGTGCTGAAAACAATGTACATTATGTATTTTCTTTATCAACAGAAGCCCATGAGCAGATGGCTACTTTAGATGTTTTGGTATGTGGCCAGTGTCACTCTGCATTCCATTTTGTTGAAGAGTTCAAGGAGCATAAAGATGCAAATAACTGCACAGGGAAATCTCCTGTGAGAGATAGTGTAAGTATAAGATTTATCTTAACTGAGAATTAATTGAGAAATGGGGCCCGAAATCCCATTCATTACAAGATCATTATGAACCTACTCCTAAAGTTGAGGTTCAGTGGTTAAATACTAAATGTGAGTACTGTGAGTAATTAAAAGTTTAATCACTGAGCTACTATAATAAATGGAGTGCAATCTAAATCGGCCAGATTGTATTTGGCGACAAGTGGTTGCATTGATGCATTTTTTTGGAAATAAATGGTGACAGGAAGCAGGGGGTAGTAACTTAACCAAGATAATTAGAGATGTGATTATGCATTATGTTGTCATAATTATTATTTCTAGTTCTAACTCGTGGTTATTGTCAAAATTTTCGTAAAGAAATTGTTTTTCAAATTTTCTTTAGTATTTACTATAACTGTTCTAAATTGAAACTTTTATGAACTTGTATAAATAGTTATTGTTTTAAAACTTCTCTATTTTTATACATATTAGATATATTTCGGGAATTAATCGCGTGAATTATTTAAAGGTATGAACCTTTTATTTACCCGACGTTTCAATTGAACCCGTGACCACGATCGGTGCAATTTGATCGAAACTTAGAAAAACTTTAAATAATTCACATGATTAAGTCCCGAAATATATCTAATTTGTGTAAAAAGTATTTTTATATTATTGAATTAAAATTTTGTTAGTATTTTTAATCAATTAAATATAATTGAGCAACAAGAGTGTTCTAGTTTATTTATATTTGACAAAAACAAATGGAAGTCTATATTTGTGTAACAGGGATTATTGATTGATTGATTGAGGGATGCTTTAGACAACTGCCATTTTGTTATAAGGGCAGCTAGTCCAGCGTGCTAGTATTACAGATGTTAGTGAAAAATATTTGTTCAGTAATATCATTTAAAAAAAAACTGAAAGTAATGGGAATTCAAAATAATGAATGAAACAATCTTTCCTTTTACCTTAGTCATAGTCAGGTAAAAAGTTTAGAATAAAAATATAGCTTCTGATGGAGTGCCCCCCCTAAAAATATTTATTTTTCTTATTTAGTTATTTAGGGGAGAAAAAAAATTGTAATAATGTCAGACTCAATGAGTGCTCTGCAACATATTGCATGGTGCACCTCCAGTATCCGAGGTATGCTGATAGCATATAAGCACTGGCCTTAATAGATAAATTACAGGATAGGAATATCTGTGTCAAACTCCAGTGGATGGTTTAAAAGAGAACGAATATGTGGATGGCTAAGAATGCTGTAACTGATGGTATGGTGATGTGAAATCATCCCATGGGTTAGGAAGGTGTGTCAAGAGCAATGGTGTTGTGAGTTTAAACAACTTTGTCAGACGAAGGGCATTGGTATCACACCATACAAAACAGACCAACTGCCGTTCCTTGGTATGACTGCACCAATCTTTCTCGAGAAGCAGTAGTATTGGCTCCCAGGCATTCTGGTCATGTTCCACTTAATAAATTTTATCATTTGATGGGTATTAAATCTCTTTACCCATGTGCGATTTCTGTGGTAAAATGAAAGACTTTATACACAAACTAGTTGAATGTGACCAGTATCCCCTGAGAAATCGATTAATGGCAGGTGTACCTCTAGAGAATGGTGCACTTAATATTATCCAGATCAACATCAGAGAGCTGTGAGCGTTTGTTGAGTTTCATAAAAATATGTATGCATGAAAGAAATATATTAAGAATGTAGAATGAATGTCAGGGGCATAGTCACCTAGAGTGCCTGAAGCCGAACTATAAGGGTTTAGTTTTTGCCATTTTGGTTTCGGAACCCTAAAAAGATGTATTTAATACCTATGAGATCATGAAAATGTTCTAATAACACCTATTTTTGCAGAATGAAAGTAAAGCCCAAGTGTGGGCTTTCTTACTGTGGAAGTGTTCATCTGTTCGTGATGGGTCTACTGTTAACACTGACAATAGTTGGAAACTCTACCAGCAGTGGTGTCGCATGGCAGAGGCCCAGCGGACTGCCTGGATCACTGCAGGGTCAAGTGTCCAAGCACTGTCCAAATTTGCTCATGCTAAAGTTGTAAGTTGCTTTTATAATATATTTATAGAGTTTTGCCCAATGAGTATACAAGGAAATAACTTAATTGTAGGGTTCTTTGTACTTATTCTAGTTTAAGATAAGTTTATTTCTCAAAAAAGAATACATGGCATTCTTATATTATGAGAAATTAAAATAGGTACTAATTAATAATACATTTATGATATACTAACTGTCCTGCGCTCAACTTCGTCTGTGTAAATTTTCCCCGTTTTTGCAACATTTCTCATTGCTGCTCCGGTCCTATTGGTCGTAGCATGATGTTATATAGCCTATATAATAGCCTTAACCCCAACAGTGAAAGAATTTTTCACATCAGTTCCTGAGATTACCATATTCAAACAAACTCTTCAGCTTTATAATCTAATATATAAAATTCTCGTGTCACAGTTTTCGTTGCCATACTCCTCCGAAACGGCTTGACCGATTTTGATGAAATTTTGTGTGCATATTGGGTAGGTCTGAGAATCGGACAACATCTATTTTTCATTCCCCTAAGAGTTTGTTTGTTTGTTTGAACGCGATAATCTCAGGAACTACTGGGCCGCATTGAAAAAATATTTTATTGTTGGATAGTCCATTTATAGAGGAAGGCTATAGGTTAAAACATCACGCTACGACCAATAGAAGCGGAGCAACAATGAAAAATGTTGTAAAAAAAAAAGGAAGAAAAAAGAAAAAAGGGAAAATTTACGCAGACGAAGTTGCGCGGGTCAGCTGGTATTAGTATAGATATTTTCATATAAAAGAAAATGTATGCCAGTTACGCTCCCAGAAATTGTTAAGAGTTGTGCTTAACAATTAGACTAACTGACAAGTACAAAACTGAATAAACCTGGCATGCCAAGGGTTGAAACTATAGTGTAATACTTTGTACACAGATGGAGTTAAAGACTGAAGATCAACTGGTTCCTGTCCAAACGCCTGTACAGACTGAGGTGAAGAAACGCGGCAGGCCCAGGAAGTTACCTAAACCAGTATGTTTAACTGTTTAGATTTCATTTGATCATGTGTTCACACCATTATTTATACATTCTATTAACCCTCAGTACTAACTCAATCTTGCAGGAGGACTCTGAAACTCAGCCCTCTGGTGAAGACAGTGATGATATTGTTAAAGCTAGCCCTGGACTGAAGGCTAATAAAGTACCAATAACACAAAATAACAAAACTAGTAAGGTACTTGTGAGATGTTTTTTTACTAAATTTGATGTTGATTCTAGTATAAAAGCAATTTCATTCAGTAATTGATTTAGCTAGCTTATAACAATTATTTGATACTTTCATCCATAAATCATTAATCTCCATTTTCAATACAGTATATTCATAATTTAATACAACATAAAAGATTTTAGCTTGTGTCTTCATGGTAAAGGTTTATCTCTTTCCAATTTTATGGTTAAATCCATAGCAATTCAGGGATGATTAATTAATCTAGCAACAGTCACTTTTAACTTTTTAAGTGTAAAATTATAGTAACTATAATGATGATATATTATGCACTGTTTTAGACTACTTTAAAAATGAACCCTCATAGTACAAGCTCTGCTTAGTTTAGAATCAGATGACTTTGTGTGAGTTGCCCCAAGATATTATGCAATCATTTGAATAATTTGAACTAAGCAAATGTCTTAATTTTTCATTCTATTTTTAAATATAATAGAAAATGACAGAATACTGTTATTAATATAATGACGTCTAAGGTATTTTTTGATAGAGGAAGGTTCGTAACAAAACCAGTTCATTGTGTTCAATCATTACACAGGCCTTCATACTGAGAGAGATGATTGTAGGACATGTCTGCTCTTTCACCGATTTTGAGCAGTGGTAATGAAGTTACACCTTATGATATTGTCACATGACAGGTCAGGGGTTCAACATTATCTTACACACTGGGATTATTACAAAGTTGTTCGGGTAGGAAACATATTGTGAATTTTGCCATACATAAGTCATACTGAAATATGGTCAAATAACTGTATAGAAATTGGTGTGAGATGAATTGTGGATTACTGTATCATGTATATAAATACATAGATGTCTTTGTGTCGAGTCCAATTGTAAGCCAGTCATTGTAAGAGCGTTTGTCCACCGCAATCCGTCAACGGGACGTCCGTCACTGTGAACGAGATTTATTAATTCGGACGGTTCGGACGGGCGTGCGGTAGACACGCGGCTATTACAATTATATGTATCGCTACTTCGGTGACTTGCGGTGGATAAACGCCCTAACACATCGTTATCGGCTTGTGGTCGGACACTCAGTCTGTTCACACTAGCGCTTCCTCTCAGGAGCTGACCGAGTCCGTCCGCAACGCGCAAGAGCGCGTGCCGCCCGAGGAGCGCATCGCGCGGCGCACGGACCGCGCGGGCGAGGCGGAGGCGGGCGAGTTCGTCGTGGAGAAGATCCTCGCCAAGAGGTTCAACCCGCGCCGCAAGCAGTACGAGTATCTGCTCAAGTGGGAGGGCTATCCTCAGTAAGTTGCATTCTTTTTGGTGGATTATTTGTTTTGATTCAACATCGGTTAAGTTTGACTCGGTCACAAGATGGGGGAAGAGGTGCAATTGACTCGACACTGGTATTGGCCAGGTGTGAGTAACAACAGGTTGAAAGGTTTAGAACCAAATGTTTTTTTTTCTGGCGATATTAATATTTCCCCCAATGACCAGTTGAGACTAGGTAGACTTGTAGAGATCAGGGTTCTGTGGATGTACAAGAGAAAAGGCTGTTTATATTTCAATTAATTTAAATGAAATGTTTGCAAGAGATAACAATTGGGCAGGAATGCAAAATTTTGAATTTTGAGGACAGTCACAAAGGCAGAAAGTGTTAGTGGAATTAATTTATAAGCATAAATATGTTTAAAATTGAATCTAGACTTTGATGTTATTTGTATTACACCCCGAATTCTTACCCCTGGGTATGTCCATGTCAAATATTATTTCTTTAACATGTTTAAATTTAAAATGTCGTTTTTGTAGTGAGCAGAACACATGGGAACCAGTTGAGAATATGGAAACTTGCAAACATCTGTTGGAAGCGTTTGAGAAGCAGCTCGCGCGGCAGAAGGAGCTGAAGGCGCTCAGAGCTCAGCAGCAGCAGCAACAACAACATCCAGTACAGGTAAATGAACATTTGATGCTGACTTTCTGAAGATATAAGGAATTTGTTGGCGATTGTTATGGATATGTAACATGAGTTTTTATTTTGTAGGTGAAACAAATGAACACACCATTGCCACAGGTAGTCAAGCAAGTCGTCAAGAAGGAAAGCCCCTCTGTTACACCTTCTGGGTAAGAAATATATTTCAAGTAATCTATACTACAAATAAATAAAATTGAAGTGTATGTTTGTAATGTCAAAATAACAGTAAATATGGTATTTAAAACAAAAACAAATTTTAATTTTTTTTCGACTGTTTGTCTCCGTTTTGGAGACAAACAGTCGAAAAAAAATCTGGCCGGATTTTGACGGGACTTTCACTGTCAGACAGTTAAAGATGTAAGGAGTAAGTTAGCCTACTTTTTATCATCAGCTGTTTATAGGGCGAGAGCAGCAATGCAACTTCACGCGGATAATGTCGCAGGCACTGCTAGTTTTCAATATCCTTATTATGGAAGCCTATGGTTTGGTTAGACCATAGCTGGTACGAGGGGAGGTCCAAAAGTTCGTGGAATGGAAGGGTTTGAAATAAAATGAAACAACAAAACTATTTTTCCTTTTCAATATAATCACCCTGAAGTTGAATACATTTATTAGATCTATGAATTAATTTTTCTAAACCGTCGTAAAAATATGTTTTATCTTTTGCCGCAAAATGAGCCAAAATTGCCTCCTTTACTTCATTGTCGTCGGAAAATTTCCTTCCCCTTAGGTCTTTTTTTAAATTAGGGAACAAATAAAAATCACTTGGGGCCAGATCTGGACTGTAGGGTGGGTGGACTAGCGATTCGAAGCCATGTGTGTGCAGAGCAGCCATTGCAACTCTGCTCTTGTGAACCGGTGCGTTGTCTTGCAAAAGCAAAACACCTTTGGTCAGTTTTCCTCGACGTTTTTCCTTGATGGACTCCTTTAATTTTTCTAGAATCGTTGCGTAGTATTCTCCTGTTATGGTCCTTCCCTTTTCTTTATAATCAATTAGTAGAATCCCTTCACAATCCCAAAAAACAGTAGCCATCAACTTTCCAGCCGACTCCGACACTTTGAACTTCTTTGGCGGTGGTGTCCCCTTTTTGTGCCCTTGCATGGACTCTTGTTTGGACTCAGGCTCAAAGTGATGAACCCATGTTTCATCTCCGGTAACAATTCGCTCCAAAATCTGTGCAGGCTCGTCACCACACAACTCCAAAAATTGTTTTGAAGCATCGACGCGTTGCTGCTTCTGAATCGGTGTGAGCATTCTCGGTACCCATCTTGCACTGACTTTTGTCATACCCAGATGGTCATGTAGGATTCGCAAAATGGTGGTATCTGATACTCCAACTAATGCAGATATCTGTTTTTTCTTTAAACGGGTATCTTCCAGTACAATTTTCTCCACTTTTTCGATGATGTTTGATGTGGTGGCCTCAATTGGCCTTCCTGAGCGAGGGTCGTCTTCAATCGACTCCCGACCATGTTTAAAAAGACCATGCCACTTGTAAATCATTGATTTACTAGGGCACTGGTTCCCATAAACGGTTCCCATTTCATTCAAAATGGTTTGAGCGGTCTTTCCTTGCTTGGTAAGGAATTTTATTACAGCACGGTGTTCAATTTTCTCCATAGTTTTAATGTTCTTCCGGATTGACTTGTTTATCAGGCGAGTATTCGTAAACGAATGACGCAATTAGGCTGAAACTCAGCTTATATACTAATGATGAGTCCACAATTAGTATGACACTAAGCAAGCATCCCTATCCCCACTCCATCCCCTCCATTCCACGAACTTTTGGACCTCCCCTCGTATATCATAAATTTATTTTGTTCATCAAATCAAAGCATGTTTGCAGACGTCTTCAGCGCACGAGCAAGGTCCGCGCTCTGGACCAGGTGAAGGCGTGGTGCGGTGTCGACGACGGAGAGCCGGCCGCTAAGAAAGTCAAGAAAGAGCTTTCTAGTGAAGACGAAGACTATTCTGACCCTGAATCTGTCAAAGGTATACTAGTTTACATACTTTCTTGCTTTTATAATAATTAGGCGAAGAAGCTAATAGTTACCTGCCGTGTATTCCAAATCTAACAAAGAATGCGGCTGATAAGCCGAACACGCGTCGATATATGTATATTTTCCGGAGATCCAAATTGAATAACACAATGTCTAACATTAATCGAAATCGCAAGGCCCAGTACTTATCATCTAATATAAATAAAGTAAACATTTCAGCTGACAAGAAAGTGCTGAACGGACAATCGTCACCAAAGTCCTCTTTGGACCCAGAACTCGTGAAATCGCTCGGCCTCGGAGGGAAGGGCATGCCGAACATTAAAGGGGTCATTAAAGTTGACCCTAAACATATGCCTAACCTTACAACAGGTATTTAGTGATCTGTAATCCTGAGGTTTTGAAATAGATGTAGTGCTGGCTTTGCTTTGACGTTGACATGTTATAATGGTTTGTTTTTGTATCAGGTGTGTATATAATGTCGAAGAGTTCAGGGATAATGAAGATTGACTCACCTGGCAAATTGGGGCCGGGTCTAAATATTGATCAGGAGGTGATTCGCAAACAAATATTGGCTGCCAAACAGGTATATAACTTTCATAAATATATCAATAGGTGAAAAGTTGAAGCCACAAGCACAAGTATGTTTGCTGACCTTTGCTTTGTGTAGTAGTTAGAAAGTTTTATTAAATTGTAATTTGTACTAGCAGTATTGTTTATTGCATATAAGATTTTCTTTCTCATATATACCTCTATGGTTACAAAATGCAACGCTTGAATAGAATAAAATAAATAAAAATAAAAATCATTTTATTTTCCACCACAAGAAATGTTGATGACAGTTTAAGATGAATCTATGAGGGGTGGACTGGAGCCTAAACTAAGAATGATTTTACATTAATTCCAATATAATATTGTTTACTAATTAGCATTTTTCTCATTAACATCGCCGTTACTAATGACGTGTGTAATTTATGGGTTTCTATTAATTCCAGAAAAAATTAGAAGAATCCAAAAAGACATCGCCTTTGCGCACGCCTGTTGCATCTCAGGTAAAGTGGATACATTAATGTTGCGGTAGATTAATTAAAATTGTTTTTTATACTGTACTGTCAAATTAACTATTCAATTTAATTTGCCAATAGATCAAAAAGACGTATGGATCTGGTGGACAACAAGTGACAGAAAAGACTATAATTACACCTTCAGGACAAAAGATAATTCAAAGAACAATACAGCGGCCAACTGGGCAAAATGAAGGAAAATCGCCTGTTACTATTCTCAATAAGAAACTTGCACAGGTGAGTCATTTACAAGAAGTATACAAAAACCCTGCCTCTTCCATTAATGGGATGTCAGGTATCATGAACCAATTTTATTTACTTTTTTTTTTATATAATGATGTTAAAATTATCCCAATAAATTTTCCATTTTTTTTGAGGGAGTTCACATGGCTGTACATGCAATTGTGGTAAAGACTATATTGATAGTAAAGAGCTCTTAGACAAACTGTATGGTTTGTTACCCACACAATTTAAGGTTATTGAATAATAGAACTGATAGGACGATTGATTTGTTATTTATTGACTAGCTGTCCCGCGCAACTTCGTCTGCGTAAATTTTCCTTACGTTTTTGCAAAAGTTCTCATTGCTGCTCCGCTTCTATTGGTCGTAGCGTGATATTATTATAGCCTAGCTTTCCTCGATAAATGGGCTATCCAACAGTGAAATTATTTTTCAATTCGGACCAGTAGTTCCTAAGATTACCGCGTTCAAACAAATAAACTCCAGCTTTATAATATTAGTATAGATTGATTTAATAGTAAATACAAGTAAACAGTATGAATGATGTAATTGCACTGAACGTAAGGGCCAGTATAAAATAATAAAATGCTGACAAAGCTATGACTTAATTCTGTACATCGCTTGCACTGTACACAATCAAATATTTAAAATTTGCCACAAATTGAGTGCTAAAACCGTTAATATGTTATGTGACGAACATTTTTTTTAGTACAATCAGATACCTACACGGTCCTTTCGCATTGTATAGGGGTTATTTACTGACTTGAGACTCTTAGGTGTTTTATAAAATGAATTGAATAAGTATTGCATCTATGTATCTCATGCAAATGTAAGGTTTTTTTTCCCACATTACTAGCAATCCTTTTAACCCCTCCAGCTAAGTTCAATGGCTTGTATTAGGAGTGTCACATCTAATATAATTTGTAGGATTGTAACTGGTGAGGTCAGGAATTCTTGGGTTTTTAATAAAATTAATTGAAAAAGTATTGCATCAATTACTATGTATCTCATGTAAATGTAAGGTTTATTTCCCCACATTACTAGCAATCCTTTTAACCCCTCCAGCTTAGTTCAATGGCTTGTATAAGGAGTGTCACATCTATACTAATATTATAAAGCGGAAGAGTTTGTTTGTTTGTTTGTTTGTTTGTTTAAACGCGCTAATCTCAGGATCTACTGGTCTGATTTGAAAAAATATTTTTTTGTTGGATAGCCCATTTATCGAGGAAGGCTATAGGCTATATAACATCGCGCTACGACTAATAGGAGCGGAGAAGCGACGAGAAATGTTTCAAAAACGGGGAAAAATTACGCATACGAAGTTGCGCGGGACAGCTAGTCTAATATAATTTGTAGGATTGTAACCGGTGAGGTCAGGAATTCTTGGGTTTTTAATAAAATGAATTGAAAAAGTATTGCATCAATTACTATGTATCTCATGTAAATGTAAGGTTTATTTCCCCACATTACTAGCAATCCTTTTAACCCCTCCAGCTAAGTTCAATGGCTTGTATAAGGAGTGTCACGTCTAATATAATTTGTAGGATTGTAACCGGTGAGGTCAGGAATTCTTGGGTTTTTAATAAAATGAATTGAAAAAGTATTGCATCAATTACTATGTATCTCATGCAAATGTAAGGTTTTTTTACCACATTACTAGTAATCCTATTAATCCCTCCAGCTAAGTTCAATGGCTTGTATAAGGAGTGTCACATCTAATATAATTTGTAGGATTGTAACCGGTGAGGTCAGGAATTCTTGGGTTTTTAATAAAATGAATTGAAAAAGTATTGCATCAATTACTATGTATCTCATGCAAATGTAAGGTTTTTTTACCACATTACTAGTAATCCTATTAACCCCTCCAGCTAAGTTCAATGGCTTGTATTAGTAGTATAGTATAATGGGTAGGATTGTAACCGGTGAGGTCAGGAATTCTTGGGCTTTTAATAAAATGAATTGAATAAGTATTGCATCAATTACTATGTATCTCATGCAAATGTAAAGTTTTTTTACTATATTACTAGTAATCCTATTAACCCCTCCAGGTAAGTTCAATAGCTTGTATTAGGAGTGTCACGTCGGTAGTATAGTAGGATTGTGACCGTTGAGGTCAGGATTGGTCGTCCGCTACCTCAGTCATATAACCGTGTATTGTCGGCAGGGCGACAGCCTGCTGCGGCGCGGCGCGGCGGCGCGCGCGCGCGGGCGCGGCGGGTACGCGGTGGCCACGGCCGGAGGGAACATCGTGCGGATCAGAGAGAACAAGGCGCCGCCCGCTTACGAATATGAACCGGTAACTTACATTTTTAATCGACTTTAAAAAAGAGGTTCTCGATTCGAATAATCGACTGCCTCTGTGGCGCGGTGGGAGTGGGTCCGACTGCTACGCTAACTTTGTGTGATGAGCACGATGGTTTATTCTGTGTCTGGGTGTTATTTATCTATATGTATGTATTTAGAAAAATATAAGTATGTTTATCAGTTGTCTGGTTTCCATAGTACAAGTTATGCTTAGTTTGGGATCAGTTAACGTTGTGTGAGTTGTCCCAAGATATTATTATTATTAATAATAATAACTCTTTATTGTACACTAAGTATACAAAAACGAGGTGGTATAATGTATTTTTTTTTATGTATGTTTTAGAATTTGTTTAAAATTGTTACAATCAAAAATGTATGGATAGTGTTTTCTGTGGAGTTACGAATATATTGTATTAGTATTACGAATAGTAGTCGAAATTATTTAATTTTCAGTCAATAGGGAATATGCGTCTTTTTTAATGTCCTATTGAAGCGTTTGGCGCGCTTCAATAGGACATAAAAAAAATATATAAAAAAAACTACTATAATAAAGAATAAAAACTCCCCAAGACTGTCCGTGGATACTATAGTATCCAAAGCGATCCTATAGTATCCACCTACGCCAAAGATGTGTCTATTTATCCTGTTCGCGTTAAATCCATTTCACATTATGTCCCGTTCGCATTACGTCCCGTTCGCGTTATGTCCCTTTCGCATTACATCCCGTCCGCAAATTGTCCGTAATAGGTATATTATTCTACCGTATTTTAACCGTGGTCTCGTCTGCATTCTTTTTTCTTTTTAGTGAATATATGTATAGGTAAGTCGGTAAGTACTTGATGAAAAGTCCCTTTGTCGTTTTATGGTACGTAACGGCGTGTCAAACAAGCAAACAAATATAATCACTTTCGCAATGTAACGTCTTCAATTTATTATTTTGAAGAACCCCTACGTATGTTTCCTGGTCGCATTTGTTCAATACATCGTTGCACACTTAAAAAAATATATAATATATGTAGTATTCCTATAAAAGAGAAAGAAAAATAATACTTCCTACCATTTCCCATTACATCGAAAAATGGTCTTTAAACGATCTATTTAACAACACCCCACACCATGGGGTAGGTTAGGAAAAGAAATCCCATTTCCCTCCCTTAAAACCAATTTGTCGGCGTAATTAATATGTACATCCATGCCAAATTACAGCTTTCTAGTACTAAGGGTCGCTGAGCTAACCTGGAGACATACGGACGGATACAGCGAAGCTATAAGGGTTCCTTGTTTACTTTGGAATCCTAAAAAAGAGATCATATCCGCGAGCAAAATGCAGTAGAATAAATATATTGCAAACGAGATAAATTACAAAATGGACATGTCGCGAAAGGGACATATCGCGAACGGGACGTATTGCGAAAGGAACATATCGCGAATGGGACATACTGCGAAAGGGCCATATCGCGAAAGGTCCCAAACCGTCCAAATCCTAGTATACGTATGAAATGTTCAGTTTGATAGATCTTATTAGGGTTAGCACCTTTTTTCGGTTAGATAAAATTAAATATTACCTTTTCTTAGGGAATTTTGTAACACGTTGTATAGATGGCATGTTGAGGCACGCTTCATGTGAATATGTTAGTACCGCTCGTCTCTGCGAGTTTATTGGTCGTTGACAGCACAGGCTGACCAGGGCGGCAGAAATGAGGGCGTTAGGCTGCACGGATTCCTTCTCTCTAGGAAAGAAAAATCCTATAAAAACTAGCATCTAGCCGAATAAAAAGTATTTCTAAATGTTTCTAACAAAAAGAGGTAGGAACCAGTCGCGCGAGGTGCTTAAGCGGTATCATGTGAAATGATTTGCATGCAATATTGGGGGGCCAAAAACATGCTAAAAGCGGCTAAAAACGAACACGATCTTAGTCAACCCGTCAGGCTCACAGTAACGATCGCAGTCGTTGCAGTCGGACGCATCGTCGGACACGTCGGACGGCATCGAGGACCCGTTCCCGCGCGAGCTGGGCCCGCTGCCGCCGCCCAGCCCCGAGCGCGAGCTCACGCTGTGCCCCGACACGGGGCGGCGCCTGGCGCGCGCCGAGGGCGAGCCCACGCCGCCGCCCACGCCGTCGCCGCCGCCCACCCCGCCGCCCGCCACCACGCCGCCGCCGCACGCCACCATGCTCATGAAGGTACTGACACCACCACCGACTAGTGTCCCATCGTGTCACACTAAGGGTGTTTGTCCACCGCAAGGGACGGTGACGGACGTACGGTGGACACGCGGCTGTAGCAATTCTATCTATCGCTACTTCGGCGACGTCATTACATCCCGTTGAAGGGCTGCGGTGGACAAACGCCCTGACGCTGGTTAAACAGTTAGGACCACTACGTTTTTATCGCTCGCACATTGCTAGTAAAAAACCACAGTCGAGCCGTTTGTATACGTTTTCTTAGTGACATACTCGTAGGTGAGTGTGTCTGCGGTTATACGCACGCGAGAAAAAACGCAGTGTGAACGAAGAGGCAAATGATCGTCTCCCTCGAGACGATCGTTTGCTCTCATCTGTTTTGTCATTATGTTAATGAAATTAAGTTAAAATTGACATTTAAAATAATAATTGAACAAACGGATTGAGAAACAATTCAAAAATATTTCTTCAATTTAATTGCAAAACTTGAGCATTGAAAAGAGGTTCACTATGCAACCGTAAAGCGGGGACGCTCTGCATATGGACGCCTTGAAACCTTCGCCCTTCCTTGTACTATAAAGCTACCCGGTTACAAGCGTCAAGAATTAATCTGTTTCCTGGTTAAGTTAAATTGCTGAGTATATCAATTTCTTTTGTGTATTCAGGTGGAGATGTCACCGGGCGGTACCACCGGAATGTTGGTACAAGGTGATGGAGCTCAACCATCACTTCCAGTGCTCACAGATGAAGATGGAGTTAGTATTATTTATATTTTGAATATTTGCTAATGCACCTATTTAGTAAGCAATTGCAAGCTCAATTCATTATTAAAATTGTTTATTTTGCAGACGGAAGTGAAAGTGGAAGCGAGTGCAGTAAAACAGTTATTAGAAGGCGCCGTAGTGGGAGATGACGGAGAGGAGGTCGGATTGTTACATGCAGGACACACTCCCATCATGATTAGAGGAGAGGATGGAGTGTTATACCAGGTAATTATTTTTTTTATCTCTCCCTCATTTTTCCTATCTCCTCGCCATAGATCAACAAATGTGTAAGTGTAAAGTCCACCGCTACACAGGATTGTGTATAACCCAGGCGTTGCTTTATATATAAAAAAATATGAATTCTAGATTTTGTTCCAGTGCAAGGGGAAGCCGTATAATATTCAATTTGTGAAATGCTCTTTCTATCTAATCAAATCAAAGTTCTTTATTCACATAAAAAGCAAAATACTACACTTGTAAAAACGAAATATGTCGAAATGGGATATAATAAAGGAGCTTCATTCATAAGTCAGTTTGGGCATTTGCCTCCATCCCCGAAGATATGGGATGCAGCCATAAAATAGGTGATAAGTCTCCAATACATTTCAAACTAATTAATTACAATGTTAAACAGGTTGCGGGTGAGAACGAGGCAGGCCAGACATTATTAGTGGCAGCTGAAGGAGTGGAGGGCGCCGTGGAAGGAGTAGAGGGAGCTGTCGAAGGAGAAGGAGATGTTGTCTATGTGACCAGAGAGGATGGACAGGTCAGTGGATATTATTTATTTAGTTAAAGTATTGTAATAAGGAGTTAGGTGCAGTCTAAGGGGGACTTTTGGGGTACTCGGAGTAGTTAAGCTGGTTGGAATGAGAGAGCACAATGACTCAATTGAGAGGCTAAGTGTGACGTTACAGCTCTGTTAAAAGAAACAAGAAGCTGGATATTTTGACGTGACAACGTCTTATAATTCGATTTAGCTGGCTAAAGGCACGAAAAAAATGAGGCGTTACCTCGCTCTGAGGCGTTCCATTGTAAAAATAAATAAATAAAAATTGACATAATGGTATTTATGCATACAAATAAATGTAACTTGATCAATTCAATTGTAATTTCTATTTACCTCCTAATTTTATTTGTTTGATAGATATTTTGTATGGATATAGAGAACTATATCTATCAAACAAATAAAATTAAAATTTTCTTTTGAAAAATGAAACCATTCCATCAGTATTTTCTTATGACGTTGTCACGTTCAATTATCGTCAGTAAACTGACTTTACAGTCAACCGATTTTTTAGATTCGTCTATTGTCATGTTTATTTTTTCATTTGATGTTACTTTATTCTCTTAGCTTGTGTGAGTTTATATAGCATTTTTTTTCAATGTAAGGCGTGTATGACTATGATATTTTCTATAGATGCACAAAGTATCGCGAATACAGAAGATAAGCTTTATACGTACTTCGGTAAACCAACTCGTTCACTGACACGGAATTATAGACCGCAATTAAATGCGTTTGCACAAGCTTCGAACCGTTGTCCCCCCCCATAATTAGCCTAAGCCAATAATCCCCTTCCTTTCTCGGAAGACACGCAATGGGAGTATTTTAGTTGCCCTTTGCTTTCGGTGTCCATTTCACGTCTCGTGTATTTTTTCTTATGATTACGATTTATGTAACTTCAGGTTGAACAGTTTTCTCCTTTTTACCATTAGGTTAGCTCTCTAACGGAAAACGGTGATTTTTATTATCAAGCAGGTTTATAAGGTCCAGTATTCAGTTCTGAAGTTTACAAAAAAATAAGGCAATATTATTATATCATGTCTTCTGTCTTCTTGTAAATGTCAACTTCGGTAACATTCCGACTGCACGGGTAGTGTAGTAACTTACTAAAAAAATTTAGTCAGATTAAAACGGTCACTGAAGGAGTACCCCAGGAGTACTTGGCCCTCTTTATTTATGCTATACTAGCTGTCCCGCGCAACTTCTTCTGCGTAATATTTTCCCGTTTTTGCAACATTTCTCATTGCTGCTCCGCTCCTATTGGTCGTAGCGTGATGTTATGTTATATAGCCTATAAGCCTTCCTCGATAAATGGGCTATCCAACAGTGAAAGAATTTACAATTCGGATCCGTAGTTCCTGAGATTACTGCGTTCAAACAAACAAACTCTTCAGCTTTATATTATTAGTATAGATGTCAATGACTTAGCATCTGTTAGTATATATTATGCTGATGATATCTCTGATAACAAATAGTAAAAGATAATAAAAGGCTACCTGTATGCACTTTACCAAACCTTTAAAGTTTTTGTAGAGAAATAGAGAATCTCTTAAACCTACCATTTACCTTTCACGAAGTGGGGACTCACTAAGCTCAAACCGGCTACTTTACGAGATCTTCAGACCCGATAAGTAGCAAATTTAACAAATTTCAAAAGTATTTGACTAAGTGTGCTATTTTGTAATTTTAAAATATTATTATAAATATTTTGTAATTAATTTCATTTGGAGTGAATCTGTATTAGTAAGAAACATAGTTATAAATTAAAACTAAAGTGCAAATTATTGTTTCATGCAGTCTAAACTGTGTAAACCTCTCCCTCCTTAATAACCTAAATTTTAAAGAAAATCGACGAGGACTGAAAGGGAAGGAGGAGGTGACTCTTCCATTGATCCCCCTTCCCCGGCACTGCCATATTGTACTGGGACAAGGACCAGATGGCGCTAATTGTTACGATTTTTTTTTTACTATGGAATTTGCCATTCCTGAGATTCCGTGCCCGTGAACGATGTCTTATGTGTCTGTTGCTCAAAAGCACGTTGTATGAAGGTAACCTTACGTATTGTCGGTATTTTGTCATCTCGCCGACTACACTCTTGGCTGAGTGGTCATAGTTGCCTTTGGTGCCATGTTTATCAAGTCGCACTGTAAAGCTCGGTTTTCACCAAGAGCGTAACGTACACACGTTTCGCCTTATTAATTTCCCGCTCACTATCCTTTCGCTTTGGAAATCTGAATTAAAGTAATCATAAAGGTAGAAAATATAGTGATGTGTGGAAGTTGACAAAACATCGTTTACCCCAGGACGTGCTGGCGATCGACTCGTCGCAGCTGGCGCAGCTGATGCCGGGCGGCTCGGGCGCGGCGCTGCAGCAGGTGGCCGTGCAGGTGGAGGGCGAGCCCGGCGAGGACGCCACGCAGGTCATCGCGCAGCTGCTGCAGGCGGACCTGCCCTCGCCTGGTAACTATATACTACTTCTATACAGTTGTACAATACTCGTCAAAATGACGAACAAATACGCCAAACTGAGTCTTTCCCAGCTCCACAATTACGATTAGACTCGTAAGATTTAGTATTTGTGCTGTTAATTTGTACAATACACTGGCAGAAATTAACTGAAAAATAGGCTTCAATTCTAAATGAGAATGAGCTGTAAAAAGTTACTTGGTGGACACAGTAGATATCGTAAGGTGTCAGAAACGGACGGACGTCGGAACGTGTGAGAAGGAACACGTTCCAGCGTCGCACCGGATATCCGGAGCTGGACCGGATTGAAACCGGAACGTGTGAAAACGGTGTAACGATTGTACATACCATATAAAACAAATTCGACACCTTTAGATATGGCGCAATACCGTGGGGACGATACCTTCATGTTCACAGGTTTACAAAAAATCCTTATAACTCACAAAGTAACAATTAACTTACCATAAAACAGGTTGTGCCACAAGGTACTATTTTGGGCACTATGTATTTACACTAGTATTTACAGATTAGAAGTCAACCCAATAATCTTTGTTTCAGGTGGCACAAGAAGAGTAGTACTTATGTTGCCAGACGGCAGCTTGACTATGACTGAACTAGACAAAGAACAATATGAATCAATAACAGAAGCAAAAGCACAGGAGTAACATGATATTATAAAAACAGGAATAATTTAGGTGTAATAGTAGATTTACAGCAGCATAGAGAGATACCGGTTTTAGCCGTTCTGTATTTGCTGTTTGGAGTATGCCAAGCCGACTCCAATATTGTAATGATCTTTTTTTAATATTTCACCATAGTTATTAGTACTAAATAATCTAACACACTCATTTTGAATTACCACATATAAGAAGAACCATGTAGGTAATTGTGTATCACTCTAAACACATTTTTTAAATATAATGTATATTATGTACTATAAAACCCAATGTGCATGTATTACTCTCAGTGTTCAGTAGTGATTTATAATCCAGTCACTTCCAAGTTTTCAGAGATATCTCGAAACCTCTTGATATTCTTTCTTATTTTAATAAGTACATGTATGTTATGGTGATGTGTGAACATGAAATGTAAATATGGAGTGTTGGTAAGATAGAACAAAATAAATTGTGTACATGAAGTATGCAGTGCATTTGCGACAGTGGTTTTACGTTCTAAAAGTGCAACATTTACGTTCAACTATGTAGTACTTTTGATTCTTTTTTACTTAGTATAAAAATGTCTACTTTTGAAACATTTTACCAAAATATATAAATATTATGTTTGATAGAAAGACATTTTTGTGCATAATTTTATTGACCCCAGCCTAGCATTATGGTAGACATATCCTGTTCATATTTTCTCGTATTTAAAAAAAGTCATTATTATAAAGAAGTATGGACTCCAAAAGAGTATAAAAAAGGATTCTTATATTTAAGTGATTTAGCCAGCGACATCACTTCCTTGGAATTAAAGTTATGTGTTTACTTAAGTTATTACTTTGAATACAAATATTAGTCTTAAATATCTTAGCCCAAAACAAGACTGCCAGAAAGCTGTAAATAATAATGCAGTATAATATTATGTTCAATAAGTTGTTTTCTAGTTAGATTATTCTCTTAATTGAAATAACACATAGATTCGCCTCATTGCGCATCGCCCCAATTATTGTATTAGGATTTCAGAAGATAAGCTATGTATATGTACTCACTCGAGCAAGGCACACGACGGATTCAGAATCCTGGAACACCGTCGAAAAAAGTTTGCTGAACTGGTCTGAGATAATAATAATAATAATAATGGTCTCCTTACCGATTTCGGTTACGGCGACCAATCTCATCGAGAGCCTAGCCAAATACGCAGGAGATATTATAGTGCACAAGTGTATGCGTAGACACAAATGCTCTTTCTATTCCCTCACTCTCGTAGCTTGATGGGACGGAAATTCGACACGATCGAGGAGAGTTTAGGCGCAGGACCGACGGCTTAACGTGCTCTTCGAGGCACGGCGGGAGAATGTTCGAAAACGGTCAACGGACAGTTAGTAACGTTGCTTAACCTAACACATATATCTCGGATCTGCTCGGTCGCCACTGGGTGACCATGAACGATGATGTCTCTCTGTGTGTGTGTGTGGGTGTGTTGCTCAAGCTTCTTTGTGTTAAACTAGCTACTTTTGACGTTTTCTATGTATGTGTATTATTTAATATCTCCGGCTAGATAAATACTTGGAAGAAATGTAAAACTTCGTTTCTGAATATAACATGACGATACTATTTAATATTTATCATGGACTTTTCACTACTTAGATTTTAACATTGAACTGTTACTCTATTGTACATAGTATATTAGTACCTCATTTTGTTTAGTCATGACGAACAAAAACTTGACGCTAATGAAATCATTTTGTACACTTACCCTAAGTTCAGATGAGCGCTGTTGGTCACGTACGTTTACAATTTCAAAGTTATAACGCGCATTATGCGAACATCTAAAACAATGGATGAAGTATTAACGCGTGTTAAGTACTTGTAATCTGGACGTGGGTTAGTAAATTTAACTGATTAAATTGCAGGTTTAACATGCCATATATTGAATGTTTGGCAAAACCGCAATAAATTTTAATATTTTTTTTTGCATAAAATAGACAACATTTTTTAGATATTTCATAATTAGGTACCTACACTTACCAAAACTGAATAGTTTCGGGTTTTTCTAGAACTATGTATACCTGTAAATAGCCGTATAAAGTAACAGGCAGGACTTAATTATTCCTAACGATCAACTGTATTTTTAAGGTAATTAGAAAACCTATGATTTGATAAAAATAATAGACAACTTAAAACCGTATCAGAAATGAGGTCTATATTATAGTTTCTTTATTTTAATTTTATGTAATATAATGGTATAATTATTATTAAATATCATATAAGTAATTAAATTAATCTTTTATTTTTATACTGTCTGGCTGCCAAGCTGCTCACTTGCGTGGATATTATTTACTCCCCATGGCCCGCAATATTTTTATATTAACCTAGTCGTGCCCGCGACTTCCCCCCCCGTAAAGTTGCAGTCTGTGGTTGCAGTGCTGCTTACTCCCTATAAAAGTTAGCGTAATGACTTGCTGTGCCCGCGACTTCGTCCGCGTGTAGTTGCAATACTGCTCTCTCCGGGATATAGACGTTAGCATAATGATAAAAGTAGTCTAAGTTACTCCTTACATCCTGAACTGTATGACAGTGAAAATCCCGTCAAAATCTGTCCGGCCGTTTCGGAGTTTACCCTTTGCTATTCACTGTCTGTCTATTCCGGCTAACCTCCGAAATAACTGGACACGAATTTTGACGGGAGACTGTCATACAGCTGATGATGTAACGTGTAACTTAGGCTACTTTTATAACTACGCCAACATGAATAGGGAGTGAGAAGCTCTGCAACATGTCGCGGGCACAGCAAGTGTTTAATAACAATGTTGTTAGCAATAACTGTCAAAGTTAGAGTTGTCACGTAGAGAAAATTATTAGCTTTTATGATCAAGTATCTCATGGACTTGCCACGCGCCAATAACCGTAAGGGACCGGGTTACCACATAGGGAAAAATTTACCCTATTGATCCAGACATACCTCCTTAATCATAATAAATTAGTAGACGTTTCAACGGCATTTTAATTAGAAAATGTTGTGTTTTTCATTACATTTTCAAAATAGAATAGAAGACAAACCGTTGGCTAGTTAAGATGCTGTACTTTCGGATACTCAAAAAAAATGCCCTTATTAAAGAAAAAGTCCCATAGTCTGAGGTAATTAAAAATAATTATATCTACGTACATTAAATCATGGCTACGTTATTAAATTGAAAACACACTTTGAAACATCCTAACGCAGCAACAGACATGCCCCTCCCCCCGGATCCGTCTAACAGACCATCATACACGTGAAATTGGTAGGCACATAAACGTCAACACAATAAGAGTTTTCGTATTAATTTGAAAAATTCAGTGCTTTTGATTTTAATTGAATGTCAAGTCCAGGGATATTTAGTCCTAGATTTGATCTATCTCCATGGGGTAGTAATTTGTTTAAAGAAAGTTACATTCTACTTTTTGTTACAGTTGGTAAATAATGTGAGATCATACCACGCGAAAGCGAAATATCGTGGTTATTTTATTTTCGTTTGCGAGAATTGCATTGACGTGACAACCCTACAATATGGTTTGTTAGTAAACGTCCTAACTTACATTGAACGCAATTCGGTAAACGTAAGGTAGGACTATTTTACATGCTCTTTGCGTAGGACGACCCCCAGCTAAATAGACCGACGACCTAGAGAAGGTAAAAAATCACTTCTTTATAATGTTTCGTGGAGTAGCCCATGCCCACTTTCGACATTATTATTATTAAAGTGAGCGCTGGGATGACTTGGATGCATGGTGTTGGGGCGTAAATTGGGAGAGGCCTATTTCCAGGCAGTGGACCGATACATACTGGGTGATCGATATTTTTTTTATTGGCTTTAGTCTCGGGCATATGGGGCACAACAATTACTTTCTGTACTTTTAAGTTTTAAAGCTTAATGAAGTTAAGGCGTTCGACTGCAACGATTAAACTGGCTTTTAGTAGAATCTTGCCAAAGACATCTTCCTACTTAAGATATTAACACTGTAGCGTTATCTCTTTCTAGAGAGTGGTCAATTTTGTGAGGATGGTGCAGTCCTGGTCTCTACGTCAATGGTAACAACCGATGATGGTGACAATTTTGGCAATGTTTCTAACCTGGTGCATTTTTAAATAAAACTGATGACACAAGTCCCTCTTTAACTAAATAACTATAATGTACTAACATTAACAATATTAAACATACTCTTAGTTTCAATGGAGTTTTCAGTTACTGGTGGTTCGGTTATTAAGATTTAATGTTATGCAAGATATACCACCAACTTTCAGACATTTCAACCAACCGTATAGGTTGTAAGTTTTTAAAGGAAGATAAAATTTATTGATCGACGGGTACGACGGAAAAACGTTGGCAACACCAACACGGATTGTGCATGACATTGACAGTTTGACACTGATAGAAAAGGTTAGATTGTTTTTGTTTACCTTTCACAAGTTTTCGGTACACAGTTTAACGAGCAATATAAAATTTAGGCATTTTATTTGATAATAATAACCAGTATGGTTTTCTCTCTTCAAGAAAAGTAGCATCGTACAGTTAACCATACAATGAAGAACACCAACTGTGCTTTTTATTTTGAAGATTTAAATTTAACGCGCAAAAAGCTTTTTGATGAAGCATTATTAGGTGCAAAACGAGGCAGAGTCCTGTATATATTGTATGAGGAGCTGGATGAATTGCCACAATTATCTCAAGAATTAAATTCACTGAATAAACATTACATGAAAATGATAACTTTTTTATATGTGAAGACTTTAGATTCTTTAATTGAGAGTATATCTACTTTGCCTGATTGGAAAAATATTCCTTCAACAATTATTTTGGATGATTTGAGTGCATATTGTAATAAAAATAATGTTCAGAATGCCTGCGGATTGGTTGCTTTACTCTTGGATACTGTGCGATGTTGTTCTTTAACATTAAGTACTTCATGTGACCTACACATATCTGTATCCAAAACTACTGTAGGTGAAGATTATTGTAATGTGTTACAAGAACTATATTGTAGTAACTAAATAAATTGTCAAATATATTTTTTCTTTTTAATGCATTATTGTTTTATTTTTATTTCTTGCATACCCATCATTTAGACTGGTGATAGATAACATTATGGATAATGAGAATAAACACATACAAAAAACTAATAAAAATGCATAAATATATTTATTTACATAGGAATAATGTTAATAATTACAGGAATGGACAACATATAAATAATACACAATAGAAAAACTAACAGATCACCTAAATTTTAATATAATATAGAGCAAAAAGAATACAAATATTGAGAACAGAAAGAGGTAAAATATGTAGTAGTTGTGATTTCCCTTGCCAAGTTTCAGAACTCTACCCATCGTCTTGCCAAGGAAGCCCGAACTTCTGTCAACGTCGTCATCCAGTCCACGTATCATTTTTTCTTGATATCGTACTTCGTTACCCAACTCTATGGATATGTCTTTCAATGAAGTTATTTTACCACTAAGCTCTTCAGCCATTCGTTCATTATCATATTCCAGTGCATCCTCTGTAGCCACTCGAGGGACTGGTTGATAGGAGTACCCATCTCGGGCTCGCCGCATATTGGTTCGTCCCGCCGTTTTGCTTATATTACCTTCTCACAAATCCACAATCTTAGCTAATAACTAGCTGTTCAGCGTCACGACAGTAACGTGTTTTCGTTCAATATTTTGATTATGTCAAACACACTGTTATAATTATAACTTGATCATAGCCTGTATAATATGACACAGTGATAATCTTTGAAATCTTGGACGAAGTATCTCTTTGAAATGATAAAGTAAAACTACAATTTGCAACTTTCAAAACCTATTGTCGACATGACTAAAGATACTAAGACAGTGACAGTTTTGACAGTAACCAAATCATCACTTTTGCGTTTAGTAAATTCATCATCTTATTTTTGTGTATATCAATCTATCATTGCATTTTCTTTTTGATAAAAATATTTATAAAACTTTGTTTTAGCCATTTTCACAACTACATTTAGTATTTATGTAGATAGCAAGAAAATCACAAATATTTATAATACACGATCATGGAGTATTGAAGTATCAGGATCTTTATACACGAAAAGTGTCCGTCAAATTCCACCGCCCGCCGTTTTGATTCTTTCTAATCCGCCGCCGTCCTCGACGGCCGAGCGCGTTTTTTCAAGTATAATCTTAACTTTGCGCATTTTTGTAACCTTACGTGAGTACTATCAAGACTCCTCCAACGTTTTTGAACCTTAATTACAACACTTTCATATAAGTAATGTGCCTCCTTATCTCTACCCTCCATAGTATGGTGAAACAACTTTTAAGATAAAGGTGCCAGTAGTCTGTCACGATTGATTACATTTGTTTTGTACTAAAAGTCACGATTGAGGGTCCACCTTTTTACGGTTCCGTAGCCAAAATGGTCAAACGGAACCCTTATAGTTTCGTCGTCTCCGTCCGTTCGTCCGCACATTTGCTCAGAGACTTGCATAGGTATTACTTACGCCGACAAAGTAAGAATAAAATCCTGAAAAAAACATTTTTTTAGGGTAACTAAGTACCTAAGTACCTCCCCCATAAGTAAAGTGGATTTTTTTTTCTCATCTACCCCATAGTGTGGGGTATCATGTTATATAAGTCTTTTAAAAACGTTGGAAAGAGGATTTTTAGATTTAGGGATCCGTTTGTAAAATATTAAGCCAAAGTAAAGTATAGTGCACATTTTCGTTAGAGTCAAGTGTCCCCCCCTGCCAGCTACTCGTAAATGGTTGATGTTAGGTATGTAAAAGAATTTACAGTAGTATTATGTATAGTGAAATTAAAAGGAAAACTATCACAGCTAAATAGGCTTTACAAGTTTACGAGTAACAGTTGATCAAATGAGAAGTAACAAAATTTTCGTACAAAATCCATTGAAAAATATTATTAAGTAGATAATTTAACGTTGTAAGTATGAAACTAAAACAACAAAAAACCCAGCCACGTTATTGGGATGGCGGAGGGGGGGGGGGGGACTACGGAACCCTACATTGTGTGGCAACACATACTTTTGACGACACGACATGTATTTGCCCGGTTTTACTTTTGAATGGTTAGTTTTACAAATTAATGGCTGAATTTACATTTATTTGAGAATTTTTACTGAAGGTTGGCGCATTCAGAACTCAAATTGGACATGTAGTCCCATAATGCGAACGCGAACTATCCTAGATATCGAGAGTTTGGGTGTAGGCTGGATAACTCCGAAGATTCTCGGTAGATTTTGATGGGCTAGAATAGAATATTTCTTTATTTGCTAAAATATGGTGGTACATTGGTGTTACAGTAAGATTGAGTTCAATACCTATTCTGAAGATCCATAAAATATATATGGATCTTAATGGACGGAGGCGTCTAGAACATCAAGCTAAACCATCTGTATGGGCTTAGCTAGGGTCATTATTGGGGTTTGTTTCAACCAATGACGTTTTACGTACAGACGCGTTTTACCGCTCTCTGTTTTGGCAAGAGAAATGCAAGGTAACTGTCTCAAATGCACTTTACGAGCGAGATGCTTAGATCGTCTTTTATGTGAGATTGAAAAAGAGAACATTATTGCAATCGCTGTCGTCGCTGCGCGCCTATTTTACTTGACGTAATGTTAGCTTAAGACTCGTCTTTATGTAAAACGTCATTGGTTTCAACCCCCAAATAAATAATTATATTTTTTTTTACTAAATACTTTCATCGTCGCCTCCAGATGACCACGACTAACGACTCTGTATAAAGAGTTAATATTTGGTGGAGGTACTCAACAGGGTATAAGATATCCCCCATTATGTTAATGCCGCGCTCTCACAGATCCAAAAATCCGTTACCTGCTGGGCTACCTTACTAAAAGTCATCATCATTTATGTATCTGACAGCACATGCCCCGCTAGAGAGTGCGGTTCAGAACAACTTCTGTTTTATAGACAGCGCCGTGTATACGTTTATCGAATGCCTAGGGGCTCTTAGCTGCCAACACTCAGAATAATAACTAGAGATAAAAGACACAAATACAAAACACAATGCAATGTTTGCATATTACAAAAGATCCGAATCGTTTTCTCACATGACGAATTTACTCATTTTTCATCTATACCAATATTATAAACCTGAAGAGTTTGTTTGTTTGAACGCGAATATCTCAGGAACTACTGGTCCGAATTTAAAAAATATTTACTGTTGGATAGCCTATTTATCGAGGATATAACATAACGCTACGATCAATAGGAGCGGAGCACCAATTAAAAATGTTGCAAAAACGGTGAAAATTCACGAAGACGAAGTTGCGCGTTGCGCTAGTTCAAGATATAGGTAAATACATTTTGAATAAAGGGCATCTTATCAAATGAAATAAAGTCTCAAAGTACATAAATGTTTTATTTCTGTATATGTACAATTTATGATCTTCATTTTGAAACAAAGAGCAAATATTCTTACATAAATTTCAAAAAGCCATACATACTACCATGCATTTTGGGGAATGTATTGCACAATATTATTTTTAATACCTACAAGAATTAGACAGACGTCTACCACTTCCAATCTAAAAAAATCATAATAACATGAAAGTATAATTTAGATTTAAAATTAAAAAGTGTTTAAAGTATTTTCGTTTTAGAACCAATTCATTGTTTTCTGATTACATAAGTCAGTAAATATTTTGTCACCGTTTCACTAGCAAAAACATCGTATCTTTAGTGCGTGCGTAAGTTCGAATATTATGGTGTACCGACGCAGTCAGTCTACTGCTTTATTGACTGTGAACTCTATCGCCCAACCTACACGTCAATATATGTTATAATGTCTATATCACAAAATGTAGATAAAAAACCATAAAAGCCCCCAAAACATACAGTATTTGTACTAAACAATGAAAACATCAAAATTGTCACAAATGTCTATTACATACATATTTTATGTACATAATTTTACACTAGCATAATAATAAATTTACATTGAACTAATCAATAAATCAGTCAATTAGTATAATACAACAATTTACTCCACTTCACGATAACGGTAATGTTAACAAAACAGTCAAATATCAATTTTAAATTTCGAAATTAATAATCGATCCAATCCAAAAAATTCAGTTTCAACTTTCACTGAAAGTCTTTGTCAAACAGTGCGCGTACTTATCCAGGTGTCAGCGACATACAGTACCAGGCGCGGATCCAGGATCATGTTCTGAGGGGGAGGTTGGGGGGGGGGGGGCACTTTGACCCCAACACCCCGGCCAATTGTGAGTAGTTTTGCCCGTCAACGCGGACCAAATGTATGGCGATTTTTTTTTATTTATTTAAGGATTGCCAACAGATATTACACAATAGAAAATTCACGAGTCTGAGATGGAAAGGGGCATTGCCCCTCCCCCCTCCCCCCTTGGATCAGAGCCTGGCACGCACTGATGTCGCGTCCGTACTTTGTAAGAAAACTTCTAACTTTCGAAACGCTTGATGCGCGCTGTTGGACGAAGGTTTATCAGGTTTTTAAGTATGTTCCGAATAGTGTAAAACTTAGTATTCTGATTTTAACACCTTTACTCTTAATAAATCAGATTCGAGAGATTATTTATTTCGTACTTAGATTAGTTTACATAGTCACCAAAACGTAAAGTTCGAATATGAAACATAACAAGTTGACAACTGTTTTTTGAAACGAATTATTATTTATCCTTGAATACTTTATCTGTATACATTTTGGTTTTAAACAATGAACATTCAATGGTACTAGTTAATCAGACCTCATATATACAGACAAAATATGATGATATGGAAAACATGGTCTTAGTTTAGCCTCAACATTTACTCATTTATTATTAGGTATATTTATTTTACAACAAGTCTATATAAGAAACTATTGTCAACTGATAATAATAAAACTGCATCATATATTATAATTAATAACTCATGAATATGCCGTCCTTTTCAACCTTTTATCGAGGGAAAAGACTAAACAATCAACAGATAGCTGTTGCGAATTTTAATGTATGAAAGTTATAAATCATCCATTTACAAAAGTTCAACAAGTGGAGTTTAGGGATTAAGAAATAATATTATAATATTATACAAAATCATTCTACAATCATATAAGTGTATAGAGATTGCGAAATATCAAACAATGGCTTCATATTAACCGTTATACTTTATACAACAATATATTCATAAACATATAATTAAATTATCAGTTACACACAAGATTTACTTGTAAATTAGTCTTCGAGCCCGGCGAGAGGATACACTATACGGTAATACAATGTCCGGGCGATGCGTACATCACCACTATACAGAATCTAGCGCGCCGATAGAAAACAGATGAGATTCATCCGCACCACCATACCAATACAAATTCGACATCAAGCTAAAATAGCTCACAAACATAATAATATAGACGCGCATGTACACAATTTTCGGTCGAATCGTCGACCGAGATTCGGTACGCGCGCGTGTATTCTTTGCTGTGAGCCATTGTGAGCATTTCGTACCTTGTATTTTGTGATTACCCGTCCAGGCGAGGGAGGCGTCGCTATAGGTCTCACTATTCGGAGATGTGGCCGCGGTTCGATCGGTGTGTACAATTGTGATAGAGACGTGTGGAGGGTATCTGTTGTCAGATATGCACCGGCACGTGTAACAGTAGCGCGTCGCGGCGCGGGAACTCCAGCGAGCACATCTCGCACTTGAAGGGGCCGCCCGGCTCCGGCGCCGGGGAGGCGCGTTCCGGGTCCGGCGAGCGCTGCCGGATGGCGCGGAGGTCGTCGGCCGGACGGCGCGGCGGCCGGCGCGGGCCCACCGGCCGGCCGCGGCCGCGGGTGGGTGCAGCGGCAGCACCCCGCTTACTCCTCGTGCGTTCTTCCGTGTGTATCATCCTGGGCCGCGGCGCGGGCGACGCTCGCCGGCGCCGGCGACGCGCGGGGGACGGAGGGGAGGGGGAGGGGGGGCTGCCGGGCGCCGACGGGGACGACACGGGCGTGGGCGAGCGCGACGCCGGGGGAGGTGTGGGCGACTGCGCCCACTCTCGCGTCGAAGGTGGGGACTGATCGGTCTTTAGCTTCCGTCTTCTCTTGTATTTGCGTGGCCCCGTCTATATAATCATGTTATTTTAGAATTCTGTTTAATAAAGGCTCAGTTTGGTCAATGATTGCTGAGAACTTGCTTTACTGAAGTTTAAAGCAATATAATTTATTAAAATTGTTTGATTGTGTATGATTTTAAATGAAGGAAAATTTTGATAAATGGACAGCGGGCATTATACAAATGGTCATCAATCTCACCTGTGGTTGTCTCTTTAGTGCCGTGTTAGCATCACAATGCTGGATCAAATGTTGGACAAGTTCAGCGCTAGAGTGCAATGTCCGGCCGCATACCACACAGCAATAAGCAGGACCTCCTGAATTTTAATGTCAAAATAAATTAAGTGACATGTCCATAAAAAAAATATGATCGCAATTTCAGCTTATACATATATCGTAAACAAAATGCCTTGACGATGGGCTTGACAATCATAGTTTGTAACTCTAGCTACTAGAATGAAACATATTCTGGAACGCATCTTTTGCCAAGACCTCGCTAAAAATTAAGATTTTATAATATGTAGTTACGACTTACTTAAATTAAAAAACAAGATATGGTTCGTAATTCCCAGTAGAGGTCCGTAAGAAAAAGGAGCCAATTAAATAAACTTAACAAAAAATGTAACAGGTCCCAATGCCAAAACCAGACGAGACATACCATTATTTCTTCGGTCGGGCGCGGAGTGATGTGAGCGCACATGTTCGCGGAGCACCACACGTTGATTGAACGCTCGCGGACATACAGCACACGCATACGGCTTTTCACCTGCGGACAAGAATTATGTTAGATAAAATAACTAAAAATATACAATTTCGCGTGGTGCCGGCGCCACTCAGTCAGGGTCACCACTACACCAACAGGTCAGTCAGCCATGACTAAGAATGAATCGTACAGAAACAGTTAGTATGAAATATAATAAACCTGTATGTATCCGTTCATGCTTCCGTAGAGTGCCGCCGTCAGCAAACGCCTTCCAACAGAAACGACACGCGTACGGTCGCTCCCCGGTATGTATCCGTATGTGTATCTGTTGGGAACTCCGCGACCCAAATACTTTCCCTAAAAACAAATAATGTGGTAATAAAATATCTGCGTGTTGTAAAAAAAGTTTTAGAGATAATTGAGAGTAAAAAATACTTACCACACACTCTGCACGGGAATTGTCTGGAATTACTCGATATCGAGGTATTATTTCGACCTCTAGACGTTCTTTTTAACCTGCAATTTGTAAAATGATATAACAACAATATGTTTACGACAACTTTAAGGTTCATTTCCGTGCATCGCGGCCAATCGCGAGCCGCGCGCGGCTTACTACGTCAGTCGGCCGCGCGCGTCTGTCGCAGACCTCGGAAACGGCACCATGCATTCTCATACTTTGACTATTGTCGCATCGGCCGCGCGCGTCAGCCGCTCGTCGATAGCCGCGCGCGGCTCGCGGTCGGCCGCGATTCACGGAAATTAACCTTAAGCCTTAACTCAAGTAGTAATCGCGGGTCGCATACTTAATTTTTGAACGGTTTCAACGCTTAACCCAATTCAGTCTTTGTTTCGATACAACAACACTACGGCACTATCACGCGATGCAAGTCAAGTGCAGCAAATAGACGCACTCAAAGCCATGCACGTACGGATCTCTCAACATGCGTAGTCTCGGTTAACGACCACAAATAAGAAGAGAGTACAGAAGCCAAACTCATGTATGTACTGTCTTATATAAAAAATTCTCGTGTCACAGTGTTAGTTACCAGACTCCTCCGAAACGGCTTGACCGATTTTTATGAAATTTTATATGCATATTCAGTAGATCTGAGAATCAGCTGCTGTCTATTTTTCATAATATATACTATAATATTATAAAGCTGCAGAGTTTGTTTGTTTCTTTGAACGCGATAATCTAGGGAACTATGGGGCGAATTGAAAAATTATTTCACTGTTGGATAGCCCATTAATTGAGGAAGGCTATAGGCTATATAACATCACGCTACGACCTATCTAAGCGGAGCAGCAAAGATAAAGCGCGACACAGCTAGTAACTTTATAACTTTTATACTGTTGTTACTCGTTCCGAGTCTGACGCGCTCTTAACGCACGCTCGACATAGATATCTAAGTGTGCGTGCGTTAAAAGGGTTTTGTATGAAGCCTTATTATCTGGACGTGTATAATCTGTGATTCGACCGAGTACGTTTTGTGATATTTCTCACTATTGTTTGTATTTTTTTTTACGTGAGCTTATTCTTGGTTGTTATAGGGAGCCGCAACCTGCACGTATCTTAACGCGCCGTGACGTACCTGGGCGCGGCGGGCGCGCGGTGGCGCTCGGCGTGTCCCTCGGCGTGCGCCAGCAGCTGCAGCGCGTCGCTGAAGCTCTCGCCGCACGTGTCGCACGTGTGCGAGCCCCACGTGCTAGAGCTAGACAAACGCTTGTAACTGAAACAAAACATTCATAAACATTTACCCTGAGATCACCGATTATAAAAAACCAACTCCCTGCTACAAAGGATTTATTTTTTACTAGCTTTCGCCCGCGGCTCCGCCCGCGTGGATGTCGGTTATCGCGATAAAAACTATCCTATGTCCTTCCCCAGGAGTTAAACTATCTCCATGCCAAATTTCATCTAAATCGGTTCAGTAGTTTGAGCGTGAAAGCGTAACAGACAGACAGACAGACAGACAGTTACTTTCACATTTATAATATTAGTATGGATGTGAGGTGTTGAGTGTAAGCCGTTAGGCTATTTACACACTTGCGCGGGCGTGCGGCGAGCGTGTGCTCCTAACCTATGTGTACCTACGTAGCCAAACTTTCGTTAGCGAGACTAACGAAAATTTGACTACTTGTACTCACTCATATCACTATGAGTGAGTACTACAAAGGAAAACAGGTCCACGTATTTATAGACGCGCACGTACAGATATCTCAACGTGCTCTGTCACTGCGCTTGTCGAGATCTGTGTACATATCAAACACGTACGTGTGCGTCTATGTGCACATGGACAATGTATTGTCTATTTATATTAGAACCAGCTGTCCTGCGCAACTTCGTCTGCGTAAATTTTCCCCGTTTTTGCAACATTGCTGCTCCGCTCCTGTTTGTCGTAGCGTAATGTTGTATAGCCTTCCTCGATAAATGGGCTATCCAACAGTGAAATAATTTTTCAGTAGTTCCTGAGATTACCGCGTTCAAACAAACAAACAAACTCATTCGCTTTATAATATTATTTATAGATACACACTGTAGCCAGAACAAACACTAACTCACTGAATAATTTAATAAAACAATATATAAATGTTAAAACAAAATACCTGTGTGCCGCGGCCACATGTCTTCGCAGCAGGTCGGCCCTCTGGAAGGCAACTCCGCAGTCCTGACAGAACAGCTCCGGCCCCCGCATGGTGTCGTACACCGCGCGCTCCGACCCACCACCTCCCCCGTGGGATATGGGTGACAGGCGGAAGTCCATGTCGTCATCTGGCGAATAATATGTTGGATGTATAAATTATATAGTTAGACTCTTTGGCTCATAGGCGCATACAAGGTAGGCGTTGGAATGACTCATCTACGCCCCCCCCCCCATACGTTTACATGACCAAAGAGTTTAGGCATAAGGTACAAATTCGCCACACATATCGCACTTCAGGGGGTCAATTCACGTATTTAAAGCAGTGCAGTTGTAGTTAAGTCTCGATTCAAACGTCCATTTTTGTATTCTTGTAATTTGGGATCAATCTCAAATACGCTTGCGTCAAGTATGCGTCTCGGGAACTCAATAACAACATTCTAGTACGGTGCGCAAGCGTTTTAATCGAAACTTAACTGCAACTGCACTGCTTTAATTTTTTTTTTTATAAAGACGACTCCCGCACTTGGGTACAGGCTCTGTGTCGCTGGGGACTTTACAAACATACAAGTCACGGACACAAAGTACACCCAGACTCGGAACAACAATTTGTGGATCACACAAAGTGGTGTCCCCGTGTGGGAATCGAACCCACAACCTCTTGTAGCAGTCGGACACACTCCCACCGCGCCACAGAGGCAGTCATAAATACGTGAATTGACCCGCTGGAGTCACCAATGTAATGTATGTCTCACCAGAGTCAGAGTCGTCGTAGTCAGCAGGCTGCAGCTCGGTCTTGGGCGGCAGGTGCGGGTGGCGCTGCTGCGCGTGTGTGGCGAGCGCCTCGCGCGACCAGCACAGCTCGCCGCACGTACCACACTCCACCGGGGAGTCACCACCGTGCACCTATATAGTACTCAATTTATATTAACCACATCTAATTATTTCACAAGCTAAATAAATTGGAACAAAAAATATTAACATACCCTAGCATGCGATTGTAAAGCTTTTTCTCTGGCAAAACCGACTCCGCAGTGCCTGCAGACGAAAGGTCTGGTGGGATCCGTCGGGGGCGGCGGCGGTGAAGGGGGCGAAGGCTCGGAGGGGGGCGAGGGCGGCGTGGGGGGCGGCTTCGGGGGCGAGCGCGCGCGGCGCGACCACTGCTGGGTGCGGGCTGACGTCATGTTCTCCCATACTCCGTTCTGTTCACAAAACGAAATATTACACTTCTAACAACCGGTTTCAATAACTTATCTGCCGGTTTGTATGTATTGACGATTATTTAAACGCACAAATGTGTGTTTTCACTACTACAGTTAGCTATTCCAACAGACAATCAAATGTAAATAAGTTATATGAATGCTTATTGGGGTTGATTTAAATGTCTGAATAAAATGAGGATTAATGTGATCATGCATTATTTACTTTTCAATCGACTGTACACATCTATACTAATATTATAAAGCGGAAGAGTTTGTTTGTTTGTTTAAACGCGCTAATCTCAGGAACTACTGGTCCGATTTGAAAAAATATTTTTTTGTTGGATAGCCCATTTATCGAGGAATAGGCTGTATAACATCGCACTACGACTAATAGGAGTGGAGTAGCAATGAGAAATGTTTTAAAAACGGGGAAAATTTACGCAGACGAAGTTGCGCGGGACAGCTAGTTTCAAATATTTCTAATAATGCTACGAAAAAGTCTTTATGAATACAATCAGTTGAGTGTCAGTCATCAAAACTATTTTAAATCTACTGCACTTATTATTCTACATTCTGCTTACCTCTACCGGCTCAGGATTCTTTTTCCGGCGACCTCGCTTTTTCTTTGGTTTTACAACTTGATTATTGTCTAAGAGTTCTGTTAAAAATAAGTACATGTTAGAATTCGTAACAAAAAATAAAAAAAAAATAGTTTAAATATTTATCTTTTATGTTGGTTTGCTGACTCACCATAGTCTATGGAATCAGAGTTATCTGGCACAAATGCATGTACTTTAAGATGATTCATGAGATCACACTTGCGTACATAACGCACACCGCAAAGGTTGCAAGCGTGCGGTCTATCATTCTGGTGGGCCACCATGTGGTTCATGAGAGCAGCCTTCTTGCGGAACCTTCGTGAACAAAAGTCACAAGGCCATGGTCGCATTGCTGTGTATTCATCCTGTGATCAAATTGGGCAATAATTACAATAATATCTAATAAAAAAACAACCTTTCCCATTATTTCCCATTGGAGAAATTATTGGCATGGGATGTGCCCCGAACGTAGTCTCAACATCAGTAAGTCGTAGTCTCAATTTATCAAATCATATTGCAAAAACCGGGAAAAAATATTCTTTTTGAGAGCTTCCGTTGCGTGCGCTGCGTAAACGGTTAAAGTTACACAACAATAATGTATGACGGATTTGTTCGTATTGAAAAGTTGAAGAACAGGATGGTGGGGGGCATTAGATTCAACACCGGTACATCAACCACCCTCACCGAGGGGGGCGAAATAGCGTCCAGTGTCAAAATTCCAACCGCGCGCGTATTTAAAAGGCCTATTCAAACCTGAGCGCTATTCGCTGCCGCTGTGGGTAGAGGTAATACCGCGCGGGTTTCGCTCAGGTATTTAGTACGAACTTTCGCGGCTAGAGCGGAATAGGTAGTAGGTTAGAAGTATTACCGCGTATCTACCCTTTAGACCCATTAAACATAGATATAATCGGTTACCATTAAATATAGATATAATCGGTTTTCTTTACCGCAGGCGGTAGTGAAAACCGCTTAGGTTTGAATAGCCCTTTACGGAATGACGTGAGAGGTGGGCGGCTATGTCGGTACGGTACCTAGTCCGGCCGGTACCTCTGCGAAGCAAGCCGCCCGGCATGCTCCCTATATTATTTATTATTTCGGAAACTCAACAGCTTCTTTTACATAAAACAATGATACAATAATCGTACATTTTAGCCACTAACAGAGTTTCACAACATGATCAACAGGTTATATAGGAATAACAGTATAATATTATTTATATTATAGAACGGTTGTGTTCAGCAAACAGTTTTTTGCGATATACTATAATAATACTTTTTAAATAAAAAAGTTGGTCTTTTATTTAATGTGTGAGATAAAATCTAATATGTGAGGAGTATCAGCTATCTGTGTATTTAAGAGGCATAAGAGGAAACTGTGATTGACTAGGCATAAGAGGAAACCGTGATTGACTAATATATCAACACACAGCTCACACTCCTGAATGGATTGGGTTGAAATTTGGTACACAGATAGTTGTTATGATGCAAGCATCTGCTACAAAGCCTAAAGCAAGGTGGCAGTTTAAACATGACGCGAGCGAAGCCGCGGGCGGAAGCTAGTCATTATAAATGTGAAAGTTTGGATGATCCGCTGAAACCGCTGATTGAATAACAAACGATAGAGAGATAGATTATAGTCTGGAATAGAACATAGGCTACTTTTATCCCGAAAATGTTCTCGTGGGATAGATCTGTTCTTTAAAATTTTCACACGAACGATCTTGCGGGCAACAGCTACATAAAAATGAATTACACCCAGGTACAGAATAATCAATCATGCTCACCTTACTATGATTTATAATGGGTGGAATTTTTGCCCACAACCTCTAGCTTAGCAGTTGAATGTCATTAATTTTAATTTACTAACATAGTTCTTAAGTATTACTAACCTAATGAGTCTTGGTCGTTTGAATAAATAATAAAAAAATTAACCACTTGACCAACTTGTCAAATAAGTAAAGTAAAAGGGTTAAGTCCTATTTATCTATATCCTGCTTTATGATATTCTATCTAATCAATAGTGCTTCAGAATCAATATTTTAATCATGTATTTTATTTCCAGATTTTTTAGCCAGTCAGTATGCTACCACAGGTCATTTTAGGACATAGTTAAGATTGCTGAGTTTATTAAATAATGTCTTTAATAAAGGTTTTTAATCTTACTTAATACAATACATATTATTAATCCGAAAGTTACTGTGGATGGATGAATGGAAGCTTGTTGCTTTGTCACATAAAAAGTAAAAATTTTGAAAAAAAAACGAATGTAGTTTATAAATCAACAAAATATGTAATGTGGCAAAAGCTATCCCAAACTAGGCAAAGCCACCATGTACCATGGTAACCAGACAACTGATAAACATACTTATATATTGTTTAAATACAAACATATAATATATAAATTCCCTATAAGGTCCCCATCCAGGATAAAACTTAGCTGACCAAACTACTAGTATAGTATTATATTATCTGTGACCAAACCCACAACCTCTGGCTAGGCAGTCAGGGTCACTAACTCTAGACCCACAGGCCATTCAGGCTAGTTCCAACAAGCTAGTTCTTAATAATAAATGATATAAAGTTAAATTAAATTCTTGTTTTCAGAGTGTTGTAGATAGGGCTTGCTAAAAAATGCATACAAACTACAATTACACGAAAGCATATTTACACTTCAAATAATGAAATATAACTTACTTGATCAGTTGGTAAAGGAACATCAAGATCATTTTCTTCTTTTACATCTACAACAGGATGTGTCAAATGTTCCATAGGGACTTCCACTCTAAAATTAATATCAAAAAAGGTTACACATTAATTTAAAAAGGAAAACCATTAAAATGGTAAGAATAATCAGGCCCGCAGTGTCACAGTGGACTATTGGTAAACTGGGCCCTGGCTAATCTGGTGCCCCCTGGACTCCAATACGTCTATCACATTACATTGTAATGCATATTAGAACCAGCTGTACCTATTCTACTTCCACTTTCACTTTAATTTGAAAAACTCCAGATTATGTGGACTGTGGACTATGGACTGTGGCAGTAATTTTCAGACAAATTTAACAGTCCAACATCAAAACATTTCTTGGATTACTGAGGGTCCACTATTCAGTGCCAGATCTAGGGTTATTTCGAGGCAAGACAAATTGACCACAAAGAAGGACCTCTTCCGGTTTTAATCTAGGACATGATAAAGGAATTCGCGAGTGATTGTTTGGTGAATAAACTTTAATAGGTACCTTTCCTGTCCTCCAGAAATGACCCAATCATCTGTTATAACTTCTTCTGTGACACATTCTACATTTGGGTCATCAGCAAGTTCCGCTGTTTCTGTATAACCCCCCACTACATCTTGAGCTAAGAACATTAAGTTCTCTGCCGCCATTTGGTCCATATTGGCTATTATTCCATCTTCCGTCTGCGCATACATTGGTTTTGCTATTGTAAACTGGCATATTATAAAAACAAATTAGTAACATAAGAGAAAAAAGATACATCAATTGTTTTCATTGTGATCAGAATATGTTGAAATATAAATATGGAAAGAAATAGAAGGTATATAAATTTATAATGATAAAAATTCACTTCTTTTTAAAAAGCCTGATATAGCTGATACAATTATTCATAAACTCTTATAGCTTAACATCATGCATACCCAGTTCAAATGTAAATATTACTTAGCATATTATGATGGATATAAATAGAACAGCTTATAAAAGATTAATATTTACTATCTTACCATGTTCGAATATGCAGCATTCTGTACATTATCAAGGCCAGCTATCACTTGTGTTTGAACTGCATTTGATTCTTGCTGAAAAGCACATTTTTAGTATTATAGTTACTGCTAACAGCTAAGGTATCAGTCTAGCAATTGTGAGGTTGCACCCATTATACTACCGATGTGAACCCACTTCTAACATAAGCCATTGAGCTTAGCTGGAGGGGTTAACAGGATTGCTACAATCCCACATTACTAGTTTTCATTTTTAAAAAAACTGCTAACTTTAAACAGTTATTGCAGTATAATGGCGGCCAACTATAAGTATTTTCATACTGAGAACCCATGGTTAATTAAAGTTTTTGTGTTTAGATAAGATTTAATTACAGGTTTGAAATGCTATAAATTATATTACATTTAAGATAAAAATCTGTTTTTATTATTTGCTGTAGTGTTTTTTTCTGTTTAATTTGTATACAAATTTTTGTATAATAAATTTTGGCTAGAGGGGTGGCAATTAGCCTCTTAATTAAATATTTTTTATTACTAATATTACAAAGTTATTAAGTGTTAAGTAAAGAAGCCACCTGTGTCAGCCATTAGTATATTAAAAATCACCCTGTTTAAAACATATGTTATTTTTACCTTCACTACCACCTCCTCCTCCCAATGGAGGTTGAAATCTACTCCTTCCCCATCCATTTTTATTTCATAATTTCAATCCATTTCCATACAGCTTGTAGTCACTAAAATACACTCTTTAATTAAGGTTTTATGAAAAATCAAACTCATTTGCTCATGTTACGTTTTGGTACGAGTACGTATGTTTGTAATACATTCCTGTCAATAAATTCTAACATCGTAAAACATCCTTCAATCAAAACATCAACATAACCTTAACAGCTATCTACCCTAAAACATAAGCACAACTTATATAAAAATAATAAAATACCGGAGGATAATTCATACATTCGTTCACACAGAAGGAAATCTAATAATGAATACTGAAAACCGAAACAAAAATGGTGTCATCTTGTAGTAAAGATGTAAAAAAAACGTTTAGGTTATCCTGTCAAAAAGAAGGTTAGCTAGTGAAAACAACAATAATACCGGATATTTACCAAGAAATTGACAAAAATAATATAATGTATAACTTGAAACCTTACACCCTGTAATTTATTCGTAGCTATTTTACATTTAAGTACGTTTACATGACGCAATCACAGAACTTATCGATAGTTCATCATCGATGAAAACAATAATATAACCAAAATCATTTCAATTTTTTATAAAGTACTAACCTGGATATTATTTATGAATAACAGATTAGCCGTTTTATGCGTTATTTAGCACTCATTGGGCAAATATTTTCTATTGTTTGGTTATCAGACAAATGGCTATCTTCCATTTCCATTCCCCAACGACAGCATAGACAAGAATACGCTCTTCTCTTGCAATTTCTTGAGAAATTGTCGGAGTGTCGGTGTTATTCGTTGTTGTTCGGTTGTTTCTTCAGGCTTGTATTATTTTATTCTGTTTAATTTAAAAAAATGTAAATCGTCTATAAAAAAATGTATTGCAACGCAGTACATAATTCAACACATTATATATTTTATATTGCTAAAACCTGTCTATGGTACAATGCGAAACAGTGCGAACCAAACGTTGCACGGTGGTGGAAGGTGGTATAACCAAACGCAGCACAAAAATTAAAATAAAACACCTTATACTGTTAAACACAACAATATACTGATAAATGTCGCACTGTCTAGCTTTTTGTGTTTTATTAATCGCTGCAACACGCTTTGCCAGGGTCGTTGTTTTGTAAAAGGCGTAGTCATGGATTTCCTACTAAAACAGCGAGCTGGATTAGGATTATAAGGATGATTAAATTGTAGATTTTTGGGATACATTTTATACAGAAATAGTTGAATAAAAAATTCTTCCCAAGCGTAATTTTATCATGTAATTCTGGGTACCGTTTCACAAGATTAATTAATTTTTCATTTGATAACTTTGATTACGTTCGCATAGAAAGTCGAACTATTCTTATCGTATGATGATTGATAAACGAAGGAAAGGATTTAATAAAGGTTCAAGCAATTATTCAATGATATTTTAAAGAAATTTGAGTAAGTAAAAAAAGAGTTCAATCTTTACACCACTAAGTTTCTCTAGCAACTAACGCGTGGCGTCGAGTGATTAGAAACACACAGTCAGGTAGCGTGTGTTCTCCTGGCAACATGCCGATCTAACTCGATTGGGTGCGTGTGATCATATGGCGTGTTTTCTTTATGTTTCTGAGCATACTAAATGTATGGGATTGATTAGTACTGACATGCGTCTGATGGCGTGGCGTGGCGTAGGCTTAGTATGTTTTACCTTTCGTTACCTTAGGGGCGTCTAAACGAGCCATTATTCACGGCAATTTGTGGCGGCAATGCTGTTGCCGGCAACATTGCTAGCAATACTGGCAAGACCGTAATATTGACGTAATGTTCCGACCATATGGCAATACATGTTTTGTATGGCCACCAATATTGGTCAATATTGATTTGATAGGTTGCCGGGCGATCGCTGAGCGATAGATTTTCCGCATTATGGCATGAGTTATCCTTGTCTACGCGACATGAAGTTTGCTGTGGGTGACGCCGCGCCGTGAATTATTGCTAAATTCTGTGTTGTCAGGTGTCATGTTGTTTTAGGTTATTTGTAAAAGATTTTAGTCGTCTTTGATAGGTACTGAAAAATGAAGTCAACTAAGAACACTGACCTCTATAGTCGTAATATTTAAAGTGAACTGCCAATGGTCTCCAATGAGCAGTACCTATGAACTGAATCGACCACCGATGATACCAGTACCTACACGAAATTGCGGAGCGGCGATGGGAATAGTTCCAACATCAAATTATTTGTACTACTGCCACTTACAGTGATGTAACATCGTGCGAACATTTGAACGAAAATGAATAGATACTGTGCACCTTGACCTTACCCATATACTTACAGCATAAAGCAACGACATCGATATGTGAAGCGCAAATTCTAAACAACTGAATCACATCAAGCACTGCCTGGAAATTGTAAAAACCCAACAAGAGGCGTTGAATGTGAGAGCAGAATCCCACGAAAGCCATCATTAGGTACACCATGTATGCAATTTTATTACTTGGTGGCTTATTCATAGGACTGTGTGGCACCCTCAAGGTCAAGCAATGTCTCCACAACCACACACAACAGAGGAGCGCGGCGAGTCCACATCAGATCGCACTCAAGCAATAGAATTGTTGTCGTGTACTGCTGGACACCAAGTCGACAGTGAGAGAGTCAGAAGTGAGTTAACCCATCGTCAATCATTGCCATCAATGATAACATTTACAATTCACGAACCTATGTAATGAGAAAATAAAATAAAGATTACATTATTTCATTTAAATATATTTTCCTTTACATATTCCATAGTTTGTGTTTATCTTAAGTTATAACTTTATGCTGCATAGGTTAACCTAGCGCCTGTGCACTCTGTATATGTTTTTACTTTTTATACAATAACTTTTCCAGTACAATAAACACAACATATTTTTTCTCGTATACATTACAATTTTCTGAACATGGTTCTTACCACATTTACCAAATTCTGGAAAAAGCTTGAAAATAAATAAAAAGGCAAAATAATTTAGGATCAAATGTTTTATTAGTTAAAGTACACAGTTTGGTTTTTACATAAGAGTATTTTATCGAATATGTCATCCAAAAACTTAGCTGGGGTAGATATATCTCATCATATCTAAGTACCCCCGCCCAAATACCTTGTCAGTGTCAACATGGGCACAGCAACCTACAGTTATATTTCCAACAACTGCAGCAAAAACCTGAGATAGCATCTATAGTATTGACAAAATTTTAATAATAAATTAGTAAAATAAGTTCTGCTACCAATATGTCTGGACTTTACTCTCTTTCTAATTAAATACCTATAATTAAAGGGATAACATCTATACGGGCATCCTAGTTAATGATTCTACCATACAAACATGCATAAGTGATTACTACTCTGTATGAGGTCGCAATTCAAAGCTTAAAATCATCATATCATTATTTTTGTTTTATCATAAACTAGGCTTGTAAAAAACGATAATTGAAATATTTTCAATTACTGCTTTCTACAAGCCTAGTTTATGATAAAACGAATTGATATTAATTTTAAGCTCTCACTTACACTAGGGTGCTTTTAATTTCATTATTTACTTCTAATGTGTAGGTGCCATTTATTCATACATGCTCACCACATCTTTGCTTACCACATAGTATGACCGGGCTGTTGATATGTCCCAATTGCCAACTCAATCTAGAATATGACCATCATAACATACCGTAAATGGCTTTAACAAATTTTGATATTTATGTAAACTATATATATATATATAAAAATAGTTGCTACTAGTTTGCAGATAAACATATCATGTTGCATCATAAATGATAATAGCAGGCTCAATTTCATTGAGCAGATCAGGATTTCCAGATAAGCTCTCAGGTATTATTCTGCTCCTCAAATCAACTTATGCCACCATCGCCAGGTGCCATCTGCAGGCTCATGCACTCTCTTGCCTTAGACATATACCGTTCTAATGGCTTTCGGCTTATGACACAGACTACTTCTATGCAATTTATCCAAGTAAATACTTAATGCAACACTTGCAGAAGGTACTTCATCACACATTCAATTTAGGCAGCGCTCTAGTGTGACCCAATTTGCTGTTTATGTTATAAATAAACTTGATTTCTTTCCATGTGCCAACATCTTTAGCTATCATAAAATATAAGTACTTATGTTCTGTCCTGCTTTTTGATTTACTAAGACCAGGTCGAAAGGTGAGACCTTGGTCACACATAAGATCCAATGGCGACGATCCTGCTTCTCTTCCAATACAATATCTTTTATTAATTGTACAAGCTCTACTGCTTGTACTTTTAATGAAGTAATAAGCCAAGCTATTACTTCATACTAACTGACTAACTAACTGTCACCAAGGAGAAATATCCCTATAATCATGAATACCAGAGTATGGTCACGATATTTTTGCGACCTTTCATTTTGAACCAACTCTACAAAGCCATTAATGATGTCCCTTGCTTCGATATGTGTTAAACGTGGGTTTCTAACATTTGGTTGGTATCTCATCAAACACTAAGTACATAATTATAATACTATATAATACACTAGCTGTCCCGCGCAACTTCGTATGCGTAATTTTTCCCATTAAATTAAACATTTCTCGTCGCTTCTCCGCTCCTATTAGTCGTAGCGCGATGTTATATATGGGCTATCCAACAAAAAAAGAACTTTTCAAATCGGACCAGTAGATCCTGAGATTAGCGCGTTTAAACAAACAAACAAACAAACTCTTCCGCTTTATAATATTAGTATAGATATGCAAGATGCATTATAATATTATATTTCTGAATAGTATGTAGTACCTAATATCTAGTTATTAATTTAATTAGTTATTTGCTGACGATAGTACGGTTACCGTAACATGTAATAATATTGACACTTATGAATTTGACATCAATAAATCATTAACATCTAAGTATAATTAAATGGCTTGATAATAATAATTTAAAAATTAATTTAAATAAAACTAATATTATGAATTTTGATCAAAGATCAGAAAGTCCATCTGACATTAAGCTAGTCTACAAAGATTCTATTATTTCCGAAACTGATACGACACGATTTCTTGGTCTAATAATTGACAAGAAATTAAATTTTGTAGATAGCTTATGTAAAAAAAATAGTAGTTCTTCATACGCCCTATATTAACTCTCGCTCGTAATTAATACTAACACAATATTAACAGCATATTATGGTCTCGTTGAATCGTCCCTGAGATTTGGTATTATCTTCTGGGGCAACTCGACAATTAAGGAAAATATATTTAAAACGCAAAAGCGCTGCATTCGCGCAATGTTTGGACTCCAAAATACAGATAGCTGCATAGGTACCAATGTTTAGAAAGCACAGAATTCTAACACTTCCATCATTATATATTATTGAAATAGCTCAGCTATTTGTAACAAATAATCCTCATCTGTTTCCACGTCTGTGTGATAGAGTGATCAGTAATCGACGTGATAACGATAGACTCTGTTTACATCGATCTAAAACCACTCTATTGCACAATAGTGTCGTATGTATGGCGCCTATTATATACAATAAAATTCCAAAATGTTTTAAGATATTAAATTTAAATGCATTTAAATTAAAAAACTTGTTAGTCGAAAAATGCTATTATTCTGTCAAAGATTGTATTTTGTTTTTTATGTCTATTGATTCATATTATTACATTAATTGTTGCAGATTTTATTACCTAAGTTTTCTTTTTTATTCATATTGTATTTTAAAATTATATTATAATCTGAATTTTGTCCACTTATATCGGTAAAACATGTTGATCCAATAATAACCCAAAAATATAGACCAATTACCCTTATACCGATTCTCTCTAAAATTATAGAAAAAGTCATGTTAAAGAGACTGGACCAATACTGTGACAAAACAAATATAATTAGAGCAGAACAAAACGGGTTTCAACAAAATAAATCTACCACTTTGGCCATGTTCAAACTAGTGAAACCTATTCTAAAGTGTATTGATGACGGCATACCAGTGGCTGCCCTGTTCTTTGATATGAGTAGGGCTTTTGATTTTGTCGACCATAACAGGCTAATAAACAAATTATATAAATATGGGTTGCGAGGGGTTGTAAACAACTGGTTCCGTAGTTATCTTGATGATAGATTCCAATGTACTGAAATATCTTCATGGACCAAAAGCTTATTAAAAACGAAGTGCTTATCGGAATATAGAGCAAATAACTTTGGTGTGCCACAAGGTAGTATACTCGGGCCTAGATTATTTCTACTTTATATAAACGATCTACCCGATACAACACTACACGAGTCAATTTTATTCGCAGATGACACAACAATTGTAATCAAATGTAAAGATAAAGAATCCTATGAAGCAGAAATAAATAAAACTGCTAAACAAATTATTGAATGGCTCGCAAGTAATAACTTGCAGGTAAATGTAAAAAAAACTACGGTTGTTCAATTTCAAAGCCCTAAGTTGGAGCCATTAAAACTTAATATAAATTACGACGGCATCCCCTTACAAGAGGTAACATCAACGAAATTCCTAGGCTTGATAATAGATAATAACTGCAACTGGAAACTACATATTGATGATGTGTGCTGTAGGTTAAACAGATTTGTTTTTGCATTGAGACATCTTAGGGAAAGATCTTCAGTAGAAATTGCATTAAATGCCTACCACGGATATGTTGGATCAGTTTTACAATACGGTTTGATTATTTGGGGCAACGCTGTTGAGTCGGATAGAGTATTTAAAGTTCAAAAGAAGTGCCTAAGAGCAATCGTTGGGCTACATTTTTGGCAATCTTGTAAACCATACTTTTTGAAATTTAAAATTTTACCCCTACCCTCTTTGTACATCTTGCAAATCTGTCTATTTGTGAAAAAGTATCCTGAACACTTTAAGAAAATGAAAGATGCATCCAACAGAAGACTTAGAGGTGCGGTACAAGAAAAACTGGTTGTTGAATACTGTAGGCTTCAACTAGTAAAAAGAAATGTGTTCCAGATGGCAATACAAATCTATAATAAGCTCCCTAATTCGTTTAAATATCTACCAACAAATCCATTTAAAACAAAACTACGCGAATGGTTATTAGAACACTGCTTCTATTCAATTAATGAGTACCTGGAAATGAATGTTTCAAATTAATTAACTAACAGTATGTGACGACAAAGAGAATTTTAGCTGTATTATTAATTTAGGTATTAGTATTATTATTATCAAGACATTCAATATTACAATTTTTTTTATTTTTTTTTATTAATTTAATATAATTTAATGTGACATCTTATCAATTTTTGTATTTAATGATTTTATATAATGTCAATTTAATTTCGTGTTATTGTTATTTTATTAATATTTGTACACCTAACGGTAAGACATAAGGAACAGAATGTAATTGTATAAAAAAAACCACAAATGTAATTTTACATGTAATTTTACCTATGTCTAACAAATAAATAATTCTTATTCTTATTCTAACATAACACGTCTGTATCTACCTTACACATGTTTTTGCAAATAAATAAATTTTGTATATATTTTGTATTTTGCAGCACCCTTACGGGGTCTATGTATGTTTATGCACTGCCTCAACTGCCTGTAACAACATCGTGCAATAAATGATTAAATAAATAATTTCTTATTTACTTCCTAGTTTTTTTAAAAACAAATTTGACTTGGACGAAACAAGAGAACAACAGAAACAAAGAGCATCAGAAAGTTTTCATATTTCTAGTCATAGTCAATATCACAAATTTTCAGATGTCATTAGTGACAGTTCAACCAAATTAGTCATAGAGTTTGGCCATTGTTGCTGGGTTGTGTTGCCCGCTTATGAGTCTGGGTCATGCGCCATACTATTGCCGACATATTGCCATACATTGCCTAACCATAGATTACTTGGCCATCAGTTACATTTTTGTGATGGTTGGGCAATAAGTTGCCAATAGTGCCGCCACAAATTGCCGTAAAAAATGGCCCGTTTAGACGCCCCTTAAGAATTATTTACCTAACACTAAAATCACACCTTACCATTAAAATTTGTCTGTTATCTGTGGCCAAAAATGACAAACACTTGTCAAATGTCATAAGAATGATCAGATTCAGATTTGTCAGAATTTTGATTCGTGTACAGTAGTATACAGTTCAATCAAAAGCTTTTTGTGATTGTTTTTAAATATATTATAATTTGGCAGTATACTTTATAAATGTGGTAAAATGGCTCAAGAATTAAAAGATCTATGTCAGTTACTGTTTCCTGACTCTAATGAAGGTAAGAGTGTTGTAAAATAGTTTTGATTTTAAGAAATGTTTGTTTATCAATAAAGTTTTTAATAATAACTCTGTCTTTACACATCGTTATTTTTTACTTACAGAAAATGCTGAGTACTTCAGTGATGTTACTGACTACATAAAAAAATTGGGCTCACAAAATTGGGAACATATTCGGAAAGAGCCTGAAAGATTGACTGAAGAGATGAAGCAATTAACTGAACAGACACAAGAACTGGCCTTTACAAATTACAAGACGTTTGTGGAAACAGCAGAGATCTCACATACAATCATAAATGACCTAGCTAAGTCCAAGGAATCACTGTCATCATTCTTAGATAACACACCAGTTTTTTTACAAGAATGTGAGAAGTTCTCTCAAATTGCTGGTAACATTGTAAAAGAAAAAAGGCAAGTCTTCATGCTAAAAGAAGAAAATTTGTATCAATTAAAGTTTTCAAATAATGTCAACATTTCTAATATAAATTAACCTGTTGGTTTAATTTTTGCTTTTCAGCCGATACAGCACAATCCGTAACCAAAGTGATAAGTTATTGGAGCTGTTGGAACTGCCATCACTAATGCGGGAAGCCCTCAATGCTGAGGACTATGAAAGTGCTTTAGATATTTTCACATTTGTCCGCAATCTATCTAAAAGATATTCTGAAATACCAATTGTGCAGGTAGAGTTTGTTTTAAATGACTATATTCTAAACTTAAGACTCTATAGTTATCTGATCCTGTGAATATTGTACCAACTGAAAAAGTAATCTAAAGAGTGACAATTAAATTTTCAGTTGTTTATTTGAGTATTTCCCAATTTATTTATTTTTATACCATTCATCAAACAAAAAAGTTACAAGCTCGAGATTTTCTAAGAAATTTGATTTTTATAAAAATTTATGTTGATTTTTATAAAAAAAGTTGTTATTTTTTTCTTTCAGAATACCACATCAGAAATAATGACTTTGTGGTTTGAAACTCTTTACCACCTTTTTAATCAATTGCGGTATGATTTACCTCTGCCCCAATGTTTGCAAGTGAGTAAATGCAGTTTTACATGTTGCCACTTCCAATAATTCAGTTTCTGAAACAAGACTGTACCATGAAAATAGTATTTAAATGGACACTACATGTACTATCTATCATGTATATCAACTTTTTTTCATAAAAGAATTTAATAAAAACCAAAATGGCAAAATGGAACCCTTATAGTTTCGCCATGTCCGTCTGTCTGTCCTTCCGTCTGTTCGCACTTTTGCTAAGAGACTGTTAGTACTAGGAGGATGTCATTTTGCATGGATACACATATTACTTATGCCATCAAATAGAAAGAATAAATGCTTGAAAAAATATTTTTTTTACCTCCCCTATATGTAAAGTCGGGGTCTGATTTTTTTTTCTCACCTACCTCATCATGTAGAAAAAAATCACAGTAGTAGTATAAATAGTGAAATTAAAAGTAGAGAAGAAGTAAAAAAAAATATTGTTTTTCTGACATCAACTACAGTAATCTTTTAATTTTGATTTTTATTTAAAATGTATGGTTTTGGTGTACCATATTACTATTATGTATTTGCATATTATTATAAGAGTCTATCTCTGGACTTTACTAATATAATGTACACTATTTCTAGATATTAGGATATTTGCGTAGAGCAAATACAGTATACAGATCAACTGATGATGATGAAAGTAGCTTATATACAAGTGGTAATAAAGCTAATAGCGGATCTGCTGGAGATGGTTTACATTTGCACTTTTTAAAAGCTAGAAATGCTTGGTTTGAAAAAGCCTTGGAGGATGCCAAGAATACTGAAAGTGAGTATAGTTGGAGTTAGTATATTGTGGTTTATTGTAAACTAACTTTAATGTATTTTAAATTTGCCACCTGATCAAATAATAGAATTAAACATACAAATAATTTAGATCTTTGATATTGAAGTTTTTTTTTTACTACATATAAAGAGTAAGATAACATTCAAAAACTTGAGAGCTTCCTCAACTTTTAAGGGGCATCCATAAATTACGTGAGATGATTTTAGGGGATTTTTGACTTGCTCCCTCCCTTTAGTGAGATTTGGCTGACCCACTCTCCCTTTCCTTACATCACGTGAGATTGCACATTTGACTTGAGACTGGTCAAGTGTAAGGCCGCTCGCATTACACGGTGCAATAAATGTTAAAAATAATATAATTTTATACTACTGTAAATTTTCACCGTTTTTGCAATATTTTCATTGCTGCTCTGCTCCTATTGGTCGTAGCGTGATGATATAGCCTTCCTCGACAAATGGGCTATCCAACAGTAATATATTTTTTCAATTTCGACCAGTAGTTCCTGAGATTATCGCGTTCAACCTAACTATTCAGCTTTATAATATTAGTATATATTGAATATAGTTTTGTATGGTTTCTTGAATAAAAAAAAGTGACATTCAAAGCGAGAAGATCTCCCTCTCCTCACGCCTCACGTAATTAATGGACCCTCTCTTACTTACACCTCTGTAGACCTATGTAAAAATAATTAATTAATAATTCCATCCCTTTACAGCTTCAGAAAGGTTACTAAGGCGTATCGTGGAACTACACAGAATTCATCTCTTTAATGTCTTGACCCAACATAAATCAATATTTTTGTCTGACTCTCAAGAATCAAAAATTAAAGATGACGAATTGAATGGCACAAGTGCTTTGTCATGCTGGTTGAAGCTAAAGGTAAATATATCTAGCAGCTCAATAGATTTGTTTTCGGGTGGAGTTTTAAAGCTGAATTTACAATGACACAAAAGTCAAAGCACATTCCTTACATGTTACATAGGATTTTGATCTTTATTATTTGCAGTGCAGTGTATAAATACCTAAAATGCGTCATGCGTGGCATCAACGTGGGCATTTTCGAACATTCCACGAATTTGTACACAATTTTGTAGAAAATAAAAGTCAATAATGCTATGTAACAATGGAATTCAGTTTATCTCTGCATCATGTAAATTGAGCTTAACATTGTCATGTTTTTTCTCTTTCTGTTCTTAGGTGGAGATTTTTGCTCGCATCTTAAACCAGGACTTACCAAAAGAAGATGAAGCTAGTTTTGAATCACTTCTAAATCAGTGCATGTATCTATGTTTATCATTTGGAAGAGTTGGTGCAGACATGAGATGTGTTCTGACACCCTTATACCGTAACAACATTCTTACTCAATTTCATAATGGCTTAGACAAAGCAGATAGTCAATTTGAACATCAGATGCGTTCTTATAAAGTACCAAGTATAAAGAATGTTACACGACCAATCAATGAGAGTATAACTACAGGTCCACCGGAAAACCTATTGGATTACTATCCTTTAGCAGAGTACTGTAATGGGATGTTGACAGTACTGAATTCGATGAGAGTTACGGCTCCTTTGAATATAGTGAAGGAGGTATACAATACCTTCCGAGAATCATTCAATAAAGCCGTGCAAGTTTTGTTGGCCTTCTACTATCGTGAGCAACAGAGTTTCACTGATGTCGAGAAACAGAACTTTGTGTCACTATGTGTATGTTTCACAGAAGACCTAGTTCCATATATCGCCAAATGCTTATCGCAATCATTTCCTTCAACCCAGATTGCAGAACTATTAGGGGTCACATTAACTGTTCTACAAGAGAGCAATATCTTGCAGATAAATCAAAGTACAGTTTGTGAGCCACTGAATTGTGTAACTGGTATTACTGTTAACTAAATACGAGGTAAACATATAATAAGAATTATATACATAATTATGTAATTTATAAAATATTGTTAAATAAAGTAAAATAAACCACAATAAGAAGAATTAAACTTTATTTTTTACTATAAAAAAGTAAGTGGATGATTACATAAAGAAATTTAAGGCACAGCCTTCTTATAACTAATACAATAAAAAATATTGAAAATGGAGGAATGGAATATCCTTACGATACTATGTAAACCTAAGTTTTTTAATTCTAGATTTGCCATCTTCATTTCTTGACACTTCATAATAGTGAGTGACTTTATCTATCTGCCCTAAAGACTCGATAAACTCTCTGTCGTGAGTAATTATGATAAACATAAAGTTCTTCTGTACCATTCGATCTTGTACAATTTCCCCAAGAGCTGAACAAAGGCCTTTGATATTCTCTTGGTCTAAATTAGTTGTCGGCTCATCTAAAGCTAAGACTCCGAACCTGAAAATATGTTATCAATATAACCATTGGTGACTATTTAAAAAAAACGATATTTATGTAATTATACTTCTAAATACATTACCTCGAACTAAACGTTTCTGCGAGAGCCAATCTTATAATAAGGCAAGCAAGCACCTTTTGACCGGCACTGCATCTGCCGCGCATATCAATTTCAATTCCGTTCTTGCATTGAACTACTCTGTAAATATAAATGATGTAGGTTAGTTATGGTCAGAGTTGGTCTGCATCTGCCGCGCATATCAATTTTATTAAGTAACCATGTTGAGATGAATATATTAATTTACGAATGAGTTTCGACGCGAGAGCCGTACATTTTGACCAAATTTAACAACATTGAATAGGAAATTGTAGGTTTCATTTAAATCATCACAGTAGTAGTATTAAAAAGCGAATACCTACCTGTATTCGTATTTACAACGTTCCGAATCCGCACTCATAGAACCTTCGGCCTTGATTGCAATATAATCAATGTCGTTGCCACTATATATCTTGCTCCATAGCTCCCTGAAAAGGTGAAGACAATGAAATAAAATATTTTTACTGTACAACACTACAAGAACTTATTACAGCTGTATTTATGTGAGAATTCCAGAAAAGGTAAAATTATGGTCATAATATTCGTAAAGTAGCTTAATGGCCTCAGTAAATTAATTGTATTTTTAACCCCCGACGCAAAAACGGCGAGAAGCCGAAGATAGAACAATGTGGCGTGTAATTGGAGAGGCCTATGTCCAGCAGTGGACTGCGATAGGCTGATTATGATGACGCAAAACCAAAGGGGGCATTCGCTGACCTGTCACATGCTCAAAATATTTAAGTTCAATTCAGGGCATGAAATAGCAGATCCCGACGGTTTTTTTTTCAGTTACTTACTTTTTGTTACTCAGGGGATTTTAAAATTTTATTAGACTCCTTTTTACATCCGTCTAGGTTTTTTTTAAACTTTTAATTGTATTTTTTCTTACCTGATGATAAGGTTAATACTCTCCATCTTCTTTTTATGATATTCTATGAGACAGTTCTGCAACACCATAGAATACTCCTTCAAATCTTTGTCCAACATTTTGGTGACATGTAATTCGTAAAACTTCTCGCGATATTTCTTCTCCGTATCTTTTGCTTGAGCCGTTTTCAAATCCGCTCTCTGTTTCTTTAGTGAACTCTGTAAAAAATATACATTGCAGCTTTACTAGTATGTATACAACTATGATTATTTTATACACATCTTGTTTTTGTTAAATAAGTAATTATTTCGACTAACGCACAATGGCCTAATTAAGAGGCAAGGGGCGGTTTTTATAGCCCCGTAAAAACAAACAAAAAAACCGGTCAAGTGCATGTCGTGGCTGAGGCTTAAAAAGGGGGTTTTCTGTTGTTTTTGTGTCCTACTTACAACGTTATATCTACTCCATAATATTTCTCACTATAAATTAGGTAAGTGAAAAAAATCACGGCAGTAGAGTACTACTGCCGTGTAATACTCTACTGCCGTGATTTAAATATAAAATTTAAATCATTTAGCTGGCAGGGGGGAGACCTATATAATGATACCCCACACGATGGAAAAAAAATCACACCCCCCACTTTACATATAGAAGAGGTACCCTAAAAAATGTTTTCTTCAAGATTTTATTATTTCAATTTAGCGGCGTAAGTAATATGTGTATTCATGTAAAATACAGCCTCCTAGCGCTAACAGACGTCACTCACACGGCACCCTTGCTCAGAGACTGTTAGCGCTAGGAGGCTGTATTTTGCTGGACTAGGACGGACATGGCGAAACTATAAGGGTTCCGTTTTGCCATTTTGGCTACGGAACCCTAAAAACAATGTACATTGTTATAATATTATATTCGAGAGATTTTCTTTAGTTTATAATATTCGATAATATAAACTGGGGAAAATATTTCTTATTATCGCTTTTAATTTATAATAGCACTAGCGGCCCGCTCCGGCTTCGCACGGGTATAAAATATATGAATGTTATTATACATATAAACCTTCCTCTTCAATCACTCTATCTATTAAAAAAAACCGCATCAAATTCCGTTACGTAGTTTTAAAGATTTAAGCATACATAGGGATATAGGGACAGAGAAAGCGACTTTGTTTTATACTATGTAGCGATGTTTATGTACTTACCTGAAGTGTACGTAGTATACCGTCAGTCTCAAACTTTTCTTTGGTCTTGCTTCTATGGCTCGTCACCAACGAATCTTTTTCAGTCAACACATCTCTGTTGATTGCACTTAATTTTTCGTTTATATCCGTTTCCTCTTTTTCACTATCAGTGATATCTTTCTGCAGCCCCCTTAACTTTAAATTATCATCTAATTCTCTTTTGTAGATCTGTAAATAAGGAATGGTTGGTCTTGTTGTATAGTATTGTAATGTTTATTGAGAAATTTGCTAGTGGTGTAATACTCCAGCCTCTTTACACTTCTGTCGCCCTTTACTATTATTTTGACGTGTCTAATAAATCCCAATAAAATTGCTCCTATGAGAGCACACAGGAGAGGGTATGTCGGAGTCCAACCGACTTAAAATCACTCAGGATGAGGTAGCAGAAACAAGGCGTTATTTTTTTTTCAGAGAGAATTCACGACAAACATATCTTGCTGGAGACGGTTTTTTATACCTACAGAATAGGCTTGTTTCCTAGGTAAACAAAAAAATCCATAAGACTAATTGGTAAATAAACCTGGCATTTAAGGTGCCAACAGTTAAGTCCTGATTAAATTTTGTGTTATATTGGATTTTTTATAATTGATCATGTCATAAAAAGAAGTAATTAGACGTAAAAAAATAGTGACGTCATAGACCGCTATTTGTATGAGATCTCCATATAAAATCTCCATTTTGACATTTCTTAAAGAGTTGTTGTTCCGACTAGTTGGAAACTAGTCCATATAAAGTGAAGCCGAAAACAATGGTGACCTGGGTATCCTCCGCCACTACGAAGTAGCTGAAATTTAAAAATAAATTTTAATTCTTTTTTGGTTAACTAACCTCTGCTTTAGTGATTTCGTCATTCAAACACTCAATCCTTTTTGTGATGGCCTGCCTGTCTATTTGTATTTGTTTCAACTTTTCTTCCAGTTTCTTGATTGCTTCCTCCTTCTTGGTCTTCTCAAGTGGGATGTTCCTTTCCATATGCTGCCTGATCTCAGTATCAATCGACTTTACCTTGTCGAAGGCAAGTGATACTTTCATTATTTCTGCATCTTTCAATTCTATGTTACCCCTGTTTATAAAAAAAAATATAAAACATATTTTGTATAGAAATCTGAACTCAAAATAAATACAACGATATTGTTTTTTTAAATTAAAAACGCCATAAATTGTTGTCCTTTTTTTTAGATAATAATAATATGTATTTACATAGATACCTTGTAGCTAAAATGTTTAATACCTATTTTGTAAGTTGAAAATTGACTACTATATTAAAAAAATATTACCTATTCTTCTTGACAGTAACAGCCTTAGCTTCCTTCTTTTCCTTTAGATCTTCTTCCAGAGGTGCAATACCAGTTCTTAGTTCAACAAGTTCTAATTCATATTTCTCTCTATCTGTTTCTAGCTGCTTCTTAGTCTCTTGTAAATTATAAATTTCTTGAACCTGTTGAGTAATATTTGTTTATTTAGTCGACCCGTGACCACGATCGGTGCAATTCGATCGAAACGTCGGGTAAATAAAAGGTTCGTACCGTATTCACGCGATTAAGTCTCTAAATATGTCTAATATTTCTTTGTTTGTAATAGGCTTAAATCAACCTTTTTGTTAAATCAATGACAAAAAGACATCATCGTCAAATCATTTACTTTTAGTTAAAAAATATTCATATTTATTGTAGATGCGGAAGTAATTGAATGTGCTATTCACTAACTCTCCGAACTAATTTTAATCGAATTTGGTGAAGTCGTGCAGACGTGGTTGAAGCCTGGAGAGTAAGGCTATGCACTTGGCAGGTAGGCGGTCAATAAATCCTGGCTGCTGCAGCCAAAAAAACGGGTCTGACTGCACGGCAGCCAATTGGGTAGATGACTATAATAACAATCAATTATTTTACACAATTCAGGAAATAGCATTTGCAAAAATATTCTGAATAACAATGTTGCTCTACAATTTTACGTGGTCTTAAATTTATAACAATCAAAACAAACAATAAAATTAAGTGACTTGACCCTACGAAAGAATGACGTCAATGGTTTGTATTTCCTATAAATTAGTACGGGGCGCATCGTTTTGACGTTTCATAAAAAGATACTGATTTGATTTGACAGTCATCTACCCTATTGGTTGCGCGCAGCCAGAGCGAGTAGGGGGCTGTCAGATTGAATGTATGTAGCAGCCGTCGGTCTCCGCGCACAAATAGTAAGCAGCCAGATGTAATTTGTAGTCGGAACAAGGTTATACTGAAGACTGGAGTCAACACTTTAAATTTGTTACTGAAGATTTGAAGAAAACAAATTTGAATTTATTTGACACTAACTGTGCCCGCGACTTCGCCCGTGTGAAGTTGCTGTACTCCTCACTCCTTACATCATCAGCTATCTGACAGTAAAAGTCCCGTAAAAATCCGTCTAGCCGTTTCGGAGATTAGCCAGACAGAAATCTTAAAAAATGTGTTTTTGTTATAAGTATCATATATATATGTTCATATGCATTTAGTAAAAAAAACTATTGTGATATACCACTATGCCTAGGAAGAGTAGGAAAAGATTATTGAGACTGATCCTTGGAAAGGGCCTCACCCTTTCCAACGGCCAGTCTCATTATTTTATTTATCAATGGATTTGGATACTAGAGAAATATATTTAACATAAGCTTCATACAAAATATGTCAAAATTATATCTCTAATAACCTATCGATAGATGGGTTATTGAGATCGGCGGTAAGCGAGACGACACGATAAACCCTAGTAACCATTAAGTATTTTTAGTTCGGTCTCCAGTCTTCACTATAAACTTCTTGGTTCGGTAACTAACAACATAAAAAGGCGACAGATAGATAGTTATAAACCATACCTTTTTCTGCAAGTTAAGGCACTCCTCCTTAAGCTTGTTCTTCCTTGTAGTAAGCTCCTGCACCTTTTTGTTATGTGCATTCAAAGTTTTCTGGGTTTCTTTCATTTTAGCCTTCAGAGCACTAATTTTCTTCTTCAATTCAGCTTGTTTTTCAGTTGCCTCGTCCAAAGTCATATCTGACTCCAATGCTGCACATTGGGCTTTTATAGACTCGAACTGAAATATACAACATGTTCATGTTACATCAAATTATAGCAAAGGAAGCTTGTGATATAAGTATACAGGTGGCGCAGAATCCGTATGCAATATTGTAGGATAGATAAATTATTAACCTTATTGTTTATTGAATAGGTAATGTCTACCATCGATTCGATATAGATACTATTGATTTTTTAAGTATTATCATACTAATATTATAAACGCGAAAGTTTGTGAGTGTGTATGTTTGTTACTTCTTCATGTCTAAACGGTTGGAGCGATTTTAATAAAATTTGACATCCTGGATTAACACATAGGCTAATAAACCGCTGGTAACACTAAACAGTATTTCTATAATAAAGGATTAGACTACAGACTTACATCCTTGGTGTATGTTTTGATTTCTTGGTTGCAACGGTCCATTAGAGGCATATCTCCTTGAATCTGTTTCACTGTTTGCAATTTTTGTTCTGGTTCTACCAAAGACGTTGTCAGTTCCTCAACAGCATCAGTCAATGTTTTGATTTTCTGAGAAGTTAAAAATTCAAACATTATCATTCAAATTAATCAATGGACCACTATTACATATCCTCTCCGCGCAATGTTACCTACCGATTCAACTTCAGCAAGTTGATTGTCCAGTTCAGGCTTTTGTTTTTCTTTGAACAAAGTAATTTTTTCGTTCAAAGACTTCATGCTGAGGAGTTCGTCCTTCTTTGCGGACTCTTTAGATAAATCCGTCGACACTTTCTCAAGTTGTGTGGGCACCGTCATCACTTTAGTATTCAGCTGCGTTATTAAATCTGTTACCTGAAATTGTTAATATGTGCTTTTACACATAGTGCCACCAGAACTTAATTACAATCATTTAAAAAACACGCCTTGAAACTAATATTAACCCGTTAAGCGTTATACGTATTTAAAATCCCATGAAAAGAAAAAAGAAATCAGTGTAACTTTGATCACATCTGTTTTTTCAAGGCATCCCATATTATATCATTTAACAATAGGGTAGATGACTGTCAAGTCAAATCAGTATATTTTTAAGAAACGTCAAAACGATGCGCCTCGTAATAATTTTGAAATACAAAACAATGACGTCATTCTTTTGTATGGCCAAATCATGTAGTTTCAATGTTTGTTTTGATGTTTATAAATTCATGACAAAGTAAAATTGTAGAGAAAAATTGTTTACCCGAATATTTTTGCAAATGCTATTTCCCGTATAGTGTAAAATAAATAATTGTAATTGTAGTCATCTACCCAATTCTAACAATACCTCAAATCTAAAACCATTCAGGCTTTATAAATAAACTCAGACATACATACATAAATGAGCCCTGAAAACAATATTATTCTTGTTTTAGACCAGTTGTGTAAAAATAAGAGTAATAATGGTAAAACTTCAAAGTTTTAAAACTATAGTTCGTAAAATATAGCTTGATACCTGTGACTTTAGAGACTACGTTTAAAAGACTGCTACAATAAATTTGTTGTTGGAAAAGTTTTAATTTTTTAAATATTAATAAGACATTTGTATAGAAATCTAGAACACTTTTTTCAAATAGAACTTGTTATCAAGGAGATACTAGTATAAACAAAGGTAATTTAAAATATTTATTATATTTTATTATTTATATTTTTTTGTTAGCTTACTTCGTAAACTCTTTTCGCAGCCTGGTAGGGATGTGTAATCGACTGGCCAGCGAATATCGATAAAATAAATGTATGACAATTTCATTAATATAAATTGTATAAATGATTATATCTAATCGTTTTTTCACAACGAATTCGTATTTTTTTAGTCTTGCAATACCTACTGCTTTCGCATGCAGCGATCAAGCGGGCGCCATCTTTTTTGAGTCAGTACGAGTGCCCACGCCTTGTATACTTTACCGCTACGTGATTAATATTGTTTTGTCGTTATTACTGTTGCTTTGTTAAGTTTTGTTGTTATTTCTAGTTATTTGTTTTTTTTTGCACCACAATGCCGAAAAGAACAAAAAAAACTGTTTTGAATAGCGAAAGTCGCGAGTTTGTGATTCGTTTGCGTGAGTATTTTGAGCGCGAGAATCAAAATGGCGGACCGCTACTACCGTTGGAGCAAGTGTGCAATAGAGTTGCTGACGCTCTTGGTATCGGACGAGCTACAGTGTCTCGAATTAGCAAAGAAAAGTATGGAGAATCGTCAAAGGAGATGGTGGCCGAAGATGAGGGAGGTAAAATATTATCGACTCCTAATAAAAAAAGGAAGAGAGTTTCGCCAGTCATCGAAATTGACGACTTTGATGCTGCCGCAATTCGAAATCATATATATGCGTATTACGCACGTGGTGAATTTCCCACGTTAAAAAAAGTATCCGTTTCGCTTAAAGACGCGGATTTATTTAAAGGAAGTCCACCATCGTTGTCCAAAATATTGAAAAAAATCGGCTTTGCTTATAAGAAAAGCGATAAAAGAAAAATTTTAATGGAGCGAACAGACATTGCTTTGACCCGAATTGACTTTTTGCGCAAAGTCAAAAATATAACAGATTGGAATAAAGTGGTTTTTCTTGATGAAACATGGCTCAACGCAAACCACACTGTTTCAAGATCGTGGACAGACGATAAAGCGGAGTCTACCACCAAGGTGCCCGAAGGCAAAGGACAAAGATTAATAATTACTCATGCGGGGACATCGTCTGGTTTTGTGCCCAATTGTTTACTGGCGTTTAAATCAGTAAAAACAACAGAGTACCATGAAGAAATGGATTTTACAAAATTTAAGGAGTGGTTTCTAACTCTTCTAAATAATTTGAGTGAACCACATTTTATTCTGATGGACAACGCTCCGTATCATTCAGTACAAAAAGATAAGGCGCCTACGACAAGCAATCGTAAAATTGAAATTATTACTTGGCTGCAAAACAAAGGAGTAAAAGCCGACAACAGCATGCTCAAGAAAGAATTGCTAAGATTAGTAAGCATTCATAAGCCCCCCACTCCAAGATATATTATAGACGAAATTGCAAAGGAAATGGGCCACACCGTCATCCGTTTACCACCATATCATTGCCATTACAATGCAATAGAACTAATCTGGGCTCAAGTCAAAGGTTCGTATAATCTAAAAAAACATATATAAAAAGCTTACAAAGAATGTAGTAGGTTTTTTGTTTGATCGAATACCTTTTTTTTCTAGGTTACGCTGCCAGACATAATGTAGCACCGCCTTTCACAGCGAACAAAATGTTGACATTACTACATGAAGCTTGTGTACATGTAAATGCTGATGATTGGAAAAAGGTAGTTGAGAAGACAAAAAATGTGATTCAAAAAGATTGGGAGCGCGATATTCAATTTGACAACATATGCGATCAAGAATTAATTATTAATCTACAGGACTGCTCCAGTGATGAATCAGAATTCGACTTGGAAGTTGATCTCGGCTGTACACCATTTGACAATTAAACTTTTAAATACCTTCAAATTCATCTTTCATTTCCTTTTTTCTTTCTTTCAATATCGTTAAAATGTATTTTTTTTAATAAACTCATTCCATATAAATATCGATAAAATACGAAAGACGTCCCATACCTATTACATGTCATTCTGACAAACGTCACAGGTATCAAGCTATATTTTACGAACTATAAAGTAACTTACCTCAGAGTCTTGATCAAATCCACGATTACATAAAGGACAACAGTTATTATCTTTTAACTGAGATTCGTATTTCTTAATCAGATACATTGATGATTGCAGTACATTGTGATCATCCTGAAAATGCACAAGTTAAAATGTCATTGATAAATAAAAGGGTCCCCAACAATAAGTAATAACAACAGCAGAAAACAATAAAAAAAAAAATGGCATACCTGTAGTTTCTCAACCTTAGCACAAACTTTAAGGAGAGTGGTTTCGTAACTTTGTGAGCCACAAACTTTGTATAGTTGCTCTTCAGCCTTCGAATTCTCATTGGTTCGCTCTGTAAGATTCTTGCGCACATATTTCCTTTTTTCTTCCAGTTTCGTTATCTGTTGCGTGAAACATCAAAAACTTACGTGAGATAAAAATTTAATTATCTTCAAAACGGCTGAACCAATTTTCATCAAACAACGCTTAAACCACTTTGGGTAAACTAGTTTTGTAATAAAAAAATCTAACTTCGTCTATACGTTCGGGAGCCGGCTTAAGAATAGTACCGTTCTATCTCTTCATGTAGGTGTCATCAAGGCGATTAAGGGATTTACACCGGAGGACGGGCAGCAGCGTCCTCTGCGTACTTTAAAGCCTAACTGCGATCGCCAAACCGCTCGCCAAGCGTGGCGATTATGGCGCATACCACGATCTACAATAAGTCGGTTCTACTTGCGAAACCAGTGCCCGCAGTGGGACATCATTTGGGTTGCTAGCTCCCGAACGAGCTATGATAGCACAGACAGAACACAGACACAAGTTCGCGAATTCTGGATCATTCTACGAAATTATACACTACAATGTACTTAACATTTAAAGAATTCGCTTCAATAAATCAGAAAATTAACCTGTTTTAAAAAAATGTTGATAATTATGGGTCTATAGAAAATTATGACGTCATAAGTAATTATTTCAGTCGCCCTATCACTTTTTTATTTATTTGATTGTTGTACCCATATGATTAATTCAAATCCTGAATGGCACAAGTGAAATTCTCACAGCTGTTAGCTTCCCTTTCGGCCGCGGCTTGTTGGGCACGTTCACCTCGACTGATGAAGTTGAAGGGATGTAACACCTTGTACTTCACATCACATGAAAAGTTCTTAAAAACACTCACCTCTGTCTTTTTCTCGTTTAAATTTTTCTTTAAACCCTTGACTTCGCTGTTTAGAGATACTTCTAGTTTGTTCAATGACATTACAAAGTTTTCCTCGGGCATATTACCCAACAGCTCAGTCAAAGCAGATCTATGCTTGTTCTTCAATGTTGAAAATTGTTTCTCTTTTTGTTTCAGTAAATCTTCTTTTACTTGTAGCTCCTTCAGCTTTGCGCTTTGTTTTTGCAATACTGATATCTGAAATACAATGCTTTTTAGTAAAAATTGTTTGAGAATTGTTTTAAGACTCAAAGTAACGGTTGAAAATAATATTCGATCGATTATAAGTGCCAAACGAGGCGTGAGCAAATGTACATTGGGTTTGACAGTAACATGGCATATTGATGAATTAAGTAACTGATTCGTCAGTCAATGGTAGTATTTATTCAATTGTAGTCTCGTGTATGATTGGCCAGTTTATCCCCATACTGTCACCTGTGCTCACGATTCCTGTGACCTGACCTGATGACTGTGTCACCGGTACCTATACATTGTACAACATTTTAACATTTGTTGATAATCAGAAATAATAAGAATATCATAACGCAAATAGGGTCTTCATGTTAACCTTTTTATCGACTTCATCAAGCTCCTGATCATTTTTCTCCATTTCCTTTTCGTCTTCATTAAGTGTCTGCTGGCATTCTTCAGTGTTTAACTGTTTCTCTACTTCTTCACATTCTCTGCAAATAAATAATGGGATGTGACACAGAGGCTATAGCTTGGCTTAGACGGGATCTGTATTAAAATATGTTGGAAAAGAGCTGTCTGGAGGCCCTCAAACATAATCAATATTAACATAACTTATACAGGATGACTTTCAATTCAGTCGACCAACTTCAGGGGGTACACCCGTGTGTAATTATGATAATTTAAAAAATAAAAACTATTTTACTCATTAGGTACATCATTTTGATTTTTGTATCGCATGTGCACCTTATTAATTTGATATTATTAACTGATTTGTTTAGGCACATAATAATATTTATTATTTTTAATAATAAAACGTTGATATCTTTAGTTTATTTGTTGATTTAACCTCCTCAATGGCTTTGTTTACATTATTAACGATGCACCACAAAACTGTTTGTTTTTTTTTTATTGCCTATGGTTGGCAGACGAGCCAGCGGCCCACCTGATGGTATGGTAAGCGGTAACCGCCGCTCATGGACTACAGGAATGTCAGGGACACAACCAAGCCGCTGCCCACCGTAAAGTGAAAACTCTCTTTAAACCTCGTTTGAAGAAAGACATGTCGTAGAGCTCGGGAAACACCGCAGCAGTATTCCAGAGTCTACACGTACGTGGAAGAAAAGAATGCCGGAATCGATCCGTACAGGACTGCATTGTTTCCAGGTGGAATGGATGAACCCTACTACGATGTCGAGTGGTGCGGTGGTAGAAGTAGTTGGCGAGCGACCAGAATGCACGACTCCCAGAGGGATGCCTTTGAAGTCGCTCGCCAATTCTGGCAATGTGATCTGCCTTTGCTATAGCAATAGCCTTCTTGTTGGTTCTGGAGGCGGCGTTGAACTTAAGTTTCTCATCATTCACGGTCAGATCCTTACGATTCCTGGCATCATTCCAGGCTAAGTACACAGACTGGCATAACTATTCCCACCGGGTCTCCCTGGACCCCCCCGTCAATCCGTCACGCCCTACGGATCCACGAGAATTACACAAAAACACCGCCTGTTCCGAAATTCAATGTGACCCGACAGCTCATGTGGGAGGAATAGTTGGAAGAAGGGATATCGGCTTCTTAGCTCTTTGGTCAAAATAAGCCGAGCTGTGGTACCTACCCGGTCGCAAGATGCTACCACAAGTGGTGGAAAAGGAAAGGAAGGACAGCGGACACCAATGTGCAGGGATGGTTGGGAGTGCAGTGATTGGCGGCTCGGGAAGTCGGGGTTGCGTACCCGAAGCCACCTGTATCGCAACCGGACAAGTTACGAACAAGCAACCCCCTGCTTGTTTAATTCTTTTTACAATTTTAATAGGCAATATTTCAATATAAAAGAATCTCCCTTAAAGAAACCCTAGCTGCTCGCCTCCGCGACAGGGTCATAGTAGTCATAGTACTTTTAACCCAAATTTATCACACTTCCGTATCATTAAGCAAAAAAAATAAATTATAATTATAATCCTTGTCCTGACAATAACGAACACAGACAAAGAAATAATTATCCAATTTGGTTCAGCCGTTTTGAAGTTATGCGCGTAGTTTTATAAATGTAGATTAAACATATGTAAATAACTTACTCTTCAGCTGTCTTGAACTTCTGCTCTGCGGCTTCCAAACGTACTTTAGATTCATTTGCAGATGTTATTTCTCTCTCTAATTTCACCACTTGCCTCTTGTTCTTAGCAATATCTGATGATTTGGTAGTTATTTGTTGGCTATGACGAGTCTAAAACACAATAAAATTTGTTACATTATGAGATGAGTTTGTTATAATATTTTGTTTTTTAAAATCAAAATATTATCTATAACAAACTCATTTCATACTAACTCATTTCAATATATAAATAAACTAATAATATAATATCAATTTTTAAAATATAAGTCAAAATTTGATAGGTACTAATACAATTATAAATATAGTTTTAATTGTATTAGTACCTATCAAATTTTGACTGCCTCTTTGGCGCGGTGGTAGTGGGAGCGGTTGACTGCTATGCAAGAGGTCGTGGGTTCGGTTCCAACAAGGGAACTTTGTGTGAACCACAAATTGTTGTTCCAAGTCAGGGTGTTCTTTGTGTCCGTGACTTGTATGTTTGTAAAGTACCCCGCGACACGGGGCTTGTACCATATTGCGGTAGTCGTATTTAAAAAAATATACTGGGTATTTTTTTCATATTTATGGTGTGTTAAAGTATTTTTCCTGAAATATGAGTAGGAGTAACAAGGATAAAAGGTCTAAGGACATAACAGAGTGGTGCCCGAGACAATACAAAAGAAGGAAAGGGAGACAGCGTCGTAGATGGGAAGACGATATTAAAAAAATAGCGGGTCATACTTGGAAAAGACTAGCACAGAATCGTATTCTATGACGAACTTTGGACTCTGGACAGCAAGACAATCTTCACACACCGGTGTAAAATAAATAAATAAGATTATAATAACTTTATTGTAAAAAGATTGTTAAATAAAGGCTATTATTATTATTATTATTAAAATATTTTTCCTAAGCTACTTTGTTGCATGCCTACAACAACTTATTGTATATACAGGATGACATTGAATTGAGTCGACAAACTTCAATGAGTAAACCTGCGTGTATCCAAGAATTTTTAGGACATTTAATAGAAGAAAATATTAATGTTCTATGATACTTTAAAATACAAAAAAATACGTAAGTATCTAGTAAGTAACTCCATGCGCCGCCGTTTTTTGTTTCCGTGAGCATGAATGAATACAGACAGAGTGTTGAGTCATTCACTCAAAACAGTGCCGCGCTCAGGCGGCGCGGAGGGGACGGCGGGGTGCGGGAGCGGGACTTCCCCGGTCGACGCGCCCGCCGCCGCACCGCAGCGCATGTATTCAACGCACAACCGCGCTCGCGCACCTCATATTTGTATCAATTTATTTGTCCTCATATTTAAGTACCGCGACTAACAGTTGTACGATTCTTTGTTATACATTATAATATTTATACAGTCCACTGCCTTATTTTATTACCACCTCGAGACGCCGTGACCCCGCCACAGTGCAACGTTGCCATACCGTGCAAGGGACGCGGTACGGTAACGAGTCGACGAACTATCTGTACCTAACCTATCTATCATGCCGCGAAACAAAACAATGTAAATCCAATTTTTCCTTCATACTTTTCCCGGCTTAGGACTTTTTTCCTCTTGCTTTTGGGTATGGGTGGGAACATTAAGACTACTTACCGAAGTCCAAAAGGTTTCGAGTGGCACTTAGTATTCTCTCTAAGGACGGTTGGTTTTGGTGTGGATAATTTTCCCGCCATCTTCGTTGCGTTTCCCTTAAATTGTTAGTTTGGCTATACCAAATCACCACATTTAAAATTTGTTGGTTATCAAAAAGTTCACTGTTTCTTCTCGTCCCCACAGGCATCTTCGAAAACTCATCACTTAACAGTACACAACTTCGATAGCTACACAATCGATTACACTTTTAGCGCACATAACCGTCACCTCATTAAGCTTTCGTCCGACTGGTGAAATTGTTTATTGTGACCGATCGGCACGCGCCCGCGCCGGCTAGGGATGATACTATGCGAGCAAATAAAATTTATCGATATTTCCGTAGATAATGATCATTACTTATTTTATTTACATACTGGTACTTACATATTTACTACGAGGACTGAAGTGACTCGCATACTGTGTTGGTATTAATGTATTGTTCTCTTAGTATGATTTGTGTTTTCAATTCCTCTTTTTATAAATACATGAAGTTTGTTAAAAATGTACTCAACAACAATCTTTAATCCTCAGTTTATTAGGACAGTATGCAGCAGTATTCTATCCAGTATGGATAGAGTATGCAAACGTTCTAGAAATTTTAAATCAGTTTATTTATAAATAACTATTAACACTTGTAAAAATTAATTTATTACGATTTCGAGTAAAAGTATCGATATCGGTATGTTTATTTCCCGCCTGCGGCACAACCCGCTTCACACGTGCCGGCCCGGCCGGTGGAATCCCCGATCGGGTTTGTCGCCGGGAGTGCATTGCACAAAATACCGAGAGTACAGAAGGTAACATTCATACGTAGCCACGCACACATACACATCGTTCACTTGGAACAGGGTATGAAAGATCACTTTAGACTACGTTGTTCGGAAGGCGACGCGAGATTTCATGTCCGTGAACGGTGCAAGTGTTCGTTGTTATTGCGCGCGTTGTTTGAAGGTTACCTTCTGCACTTTCTTTATTTTGTGTTTATGACCAATGACCCTTTGAATGAACTACGTGTTTACGAAATTATGATCATATGATTTCTAAACCGCGTCGTACGATTTTGAAACTTTGATCAATTTATTTATTTGTTTAATTAAGGTTTAAGCATGTTCCAGACGGTTGGAAACAAGCGTACAAACCAAGGTGACCTTGGCGGGAGCTTTGTGTGGCCCACCGTTTGTGTTTTCGTCCAAACGGTTGGAAACCACACGCGAACACGCGCGACCTTGGCGGGGCCCACCAATTGTTGGTTGCAAACCACACCAATTAAAATTATATCGTCAGTATGTACTTGCGAAATTTTTAATAGGCAATATATAAAAACAAAAATATATAAATACTTATGTACATTGCAATAAATATCATATCAATTCTGCGGCAATTTATGTGTGTCTGTGTGGTGGTTTGGTTTGTTGTTCGGTTGGAAACGCCGACTACACGGCGACAAACCAACAGCAAACGGCGTGGTGGGAGAGCGCTCCCACCCGCCAAGGGCGTTGGAGGTCAAACCATAATTTGGTTTGCAACAGCCGTCTACACTGTTGGAAACCAGCAAGGTCACCTTGGCGGGAGGCCTTGTTTCCAACCGTCTGGAACACGCTTTAGACATATGGAAATAATGATAATGTACTGATTCTTTAAGTTTATTAAACCTTAATAGATCTGTCACCATTGTTTTAAACAATAAAATCGGATGTTTTTTTTACAACTTAAATTCGCAATTTGTCAATGCATAATGTAAGTACTAACGGTGCTGAAACTCCCCTATCAATTTGTCGACTGATTTCAAAGTCATCCTGTACATATAGGTAGAAACTTTATGAGGTTTATGTTGTGAATACTGTAATTTTGCCGAACGGAAAACGTACGAGCTGTTTGTTTCCCAACATATAAATAAACTAGCTGACTCGTCCAAGATCGGTGCAATTCGATCAAAACTTCGGGTAAATAAAAGGTTCGTACCTTTAAATAATTCACGCGATTAAGTCCCGAAATATACCTAATATGTATAACAATAAAAATCTACATCTAAATTAGTCCATTCGTTTCACACATCAGCTTATAACTCCCCCTAAGTTTGTGTAAGGCACTGGCCTATAAAGAACTAGTACAAAGTGACAGCAATTCCAAATGCCGAATCGAATGACCATCCTATTAACTGTTTTGACACTTATAACAAATGGCCGTTGTTGTTATCCTTGTTACACAAGTATAGACTTTCATTTGTTTTTGTCAAATGAGTGTTGTCGTTGTTAGCCATTGTTGGAAGTCTGTGTGGTGACGGATGTTAAGAACACAAGGGTCATACCCCCATCTCATCCAGTAAGTTTGTAAGAGGCGATAAAGGGAGTTAAAAGGCAACCAATGCCAAGCGAAGGAAAACTCGAAATCAAACCTATACCAACCCGTCTGGCCAGCGTGGTGTAATTAGGCCAAAACCTTAAATGGACACCAAAGACGGCCACAGTTCCCAAGAGGTCTATGTCCAAAAGGGGACCGATACAGGTTGATTGATTGAGTGATTGTTGTTAACGATAGCCTGTCCAGTGTACTCTTTAGAGGTAGTCAGTGGTGTGGGGGATTAAAAAAATTTAAGTAAACTTTACTTACCAAGGCTTCAAGGCATTGATCAACCAGTGTCTGTTTCTCTTTCTCTTCCTTATCTGCCACCGACTTAAGTTCTTTAACTTCTTTCTTTAAGTTTTTAATCTTGTCAGTAATAGAAGTCATTCCTTTTTCTGCTTCCTCATTTGACTGAATAGCAGGTAAATCTTCAATACCTTTGAAATTGAACAAATATATATATGTAAAATTCTTTATCCTGATTGACTGAGGATCGACGCACAACCTAAAACGCTGATCGTGGAGACGTAAAATTTTGAGGATGTATACCTTATATAATGTAGGTATCCAATAAAAAGGAATTTTTAGAAATTAGAAATTCATCCCATAAGGGGTTGAAATAGTGGTTGTAAGTTTATATGAAACTCCGTCAGTTTTAAAGTTAGATTTGTGAAATTTCGTATTTGGCTTTTTGGATTAAAATAAGGAAATACGGGTCTATGCGTTTTTTAAAAATCAACCCCCTAAGGGGGCAAAATAAGGGTTGAATGTTTATATCAAAACTACGTCAGTTTTAAAGTTAGATCTGTGAAATTTTATATTGGGCTTTTTGGTTTAATATAATGAAACATGTGTTTCAGTGTTTTTGGAAAATCAACCCTTAATGGGGGTAAAAAAAGGTTGCAAGTTTGTTTGAAACTTTGTCACTTTTAAAGTTAGATCTGCGGAGTTTTAAATGGAGAAACCCGTGTTTAAGCGTTTTTTGAAAATCAACCCCTACGAGGGTAAAACAGGGGTTGTAAGTTGGTATGAAACACCTTCAGTTTTGAAGTTGGATTTATAAAAAAATGTATTTGGCTTTAGGGTTGTAAAGAAAGATACACATGTTTCAGCATTTTGATTCAAAGCGAATATCAACCCTTTACTGGGTAAAGTCATCCACGCGGGCGACAGCTAATACATTTTATAAATGTGAAAGTAGTAATGAGAAAGTTTGTCTGTTACGTTTTCATGCTTAAACCGCTGAACCGATTGAAATGATATTTGGTACGTTTTTGACGTTTCTTAAAAAGACACTGATTTGACTTTAATCAAATAGCCTATTCTTTTTCATAATACATTTGCGTCAGGGGTTTAAAAGTTATTACATGTAAAATGCACTCACCAGCAATTTTGGCGACATTTCCAATCGCTTCATTTCTCTCAATTATCTTCTTTTCATTTTGACTTTCTAAAAGAGCAAATTTCTCGAGCTTTAGCTTGTTGTTTTCCACTTCCTTGGCAACCTTTTCTTCCTCATCATTGTAGTGGGTGACCTTGGTGTATGACTCTTTAAGTTCCTTTTTCTTAGCTTTAACTGTATCGTCGTAGTTAGCTGAAACATAAAGAATGATATCATTGGTTCTTGTTTAATTTCATGGAGTCTAAAGTGTGAACTTGCACTGAATGTAAGAGGAAATTTGAAATGTGTCCAAATATCTTACCTATTTTTTCTTTGAGCTCTGGTAGAGTGCCCTCAAACATGTTGTTAATTACCTTCTTCAATTCTTCCTCATGCTTGCGGCACTGTTCCAACCTGGCATAGTAAAAGCAAAAAACGATTATATTACCTGGGTAAGAAAATATAATTTTAAGTGTAAGGACTACGGAAAAATTGCTGCAAATTTTAAATGCGAGATTTTTTGACACAAGGAAACCAATACAAGCAGGCTGTCTTGCGGTTTTTCCCCGCGACTGGTTTTTACTCGTAATGTGGAGTTTCAAGCAGATTTGCGTTTAGCATTTTTAGACAACGTCGTTTTATCCGTGATTTCAGGCAATGAAAAACTGCTACAATATAATTAGAACACAAAGGCAAACTTCGCCACTACTACAAGGTAATAATAGCTCAGGTGGGAAATCAGGCGGTCCCGAAAGCAGAAGACCAGAGTCGAGTGCGGATGATAATTTTTTTCAACAAACAAATTCTTCAGTCTTATAATATAAGCATAGATTATACAGGTGAAGAGTTTGTTTGTTTGTTTGTTTGAACGCGATAATCTCAGGGATACAGGTCCGAATTGAAAAATTATTTAACTGTTGCATAGCCCTTTTATCGAGGAAGGCTATATACTACATAACATCACGCTACGACTAATAGGCGCGGAGCAGCAATGAATTATTATCGGGGAATATTTACGCAGACGAAGTTGCGCCGGTGTCCTAGTTTTCTATATAGTTCTATCTATCTATATCTAGTATCAAATCATTCTCTTTTAGTATTTCTTATGATGATTATAAAATCATGAACATGTTTTGAGAGTGACATGTTGTGAGATAATTAATGTAAAGTATTTTTTTCAATCCCCTTTTCTTTCTGTGGGTATCGTGAAGGCGACTAAGGGATGTCACACCGGTGGACAGGCAGCAGCGTACTTTAAGGCCTAACTGCGATCGCCAACCCGCTAGCGGGAGCGTGACTATTGAAACCAGACAACTGATAAACATACTTATATATTTCTAAATACATACATATTATAGATAAATAACACCCAGACACAGAATAAACCATCATACTCATCACATAAAGTTTTATCCTGGGTGGGGATCGAACCCACAACCTCCGGCTTAGCAGTCAGAGTCACTATAATCAGCTCGGCGAACCTTGATCCCTATGACAGTTCATACTAGTGACGGGTCGTGTCGATATATCGCAACTTTTTATAGGCAAAGGCGTGACTTGCATTCAGCCACATCGATAAACATGTTTTTAAAATATAATCTACATTACTATAATTATAATGCTTGTTATATTTACAAGTATCCGTGTATTTGTATATGGGGTTGCCAATATTCCGATGCAGAGGTAACATGGTCGGACTGTATAATTTTAATGTGAATTAAAATTTTAGTTATAGCAACACTATCTGATCTGTCACTACGCTAGTACTGTCAGTTCGCTACGCCAGTACGAGTCTTGTATGCGCCACGTGTTTTGTTGTGTCATCGGAATCCTTTGTTTGTTACTATTGTTGTTTTCTGTTTTTGTTATTGTTGCTGTTTTGTTTTTGTTGGTGTTTCAAAATGCCGAAAAGACTGAGAAAAACTGTACTCAACAGTGAAACGCGGGAGTTTGTTGTACGCTTGCGTGACTATTTTGCTCGCGAACTACAAAATGGCGGACCTTTGTTGCCACTTGACAACGTACGCGACCGTGTTGCTGATGCTTTGGGAATTGGCAAAGCTACCGTTTCCCGAATTACAAAGGAGAAGTTCGGCGAATCGTCGATGGAGGAGAACAAACTATCAACTCCAAAGAAGAAAAAACATAATAGGGCACGACCCGTAACTAACCCCGATGATTTCGACATGGCAGCGATACGAAACCATATTTACGGCTATTATTTTCGAGGTGAACTGCCGACTTGCACAAAATTATTAGCGTCGCTGAAATCGGTTGATTTATTTAAAGGTGGATTCACTTCTCTCAGACAGGTTATAAAAAAATGTGGATTTCGTTATGGGAAGTGTGACAAAAGAAAAGTGATACGTTGCTACAAGAGGCATGTAGTCAAGTGACTCCGGACAATTGGAGGAAAGTGGTTGAAAAGACGAAAAAACTATGCTTAGATGATTGGAATCGAGACGTGCGATACGACAATATAGTAGACCAGCCGTTTTTAATAAACATAGGAGAAAGCAGCTGCAGTTCGGATTCCGAGTCTGAGACGCAATCGGTGACATCATTGTCAGATTCAGATTAATGTATATTAAAAAATCATAAATAAACCGCTTTTGTTTTATTTGAGTAGGTATATACAATAAATTTGTTAAATCTCCTTTATTTTATTATCGCAAACAACTTAAATGATTATAAATCTGACACTAAGAGCGTAGGTACTCTATTGATGTATTTTGTACACTCGTTTCCATTTTCGATATTTGTTTATCGATACTTTTCCGCACTAGTCGATATCTTCCAAACGGAGTAACTTTTGCAGGACGTCAACGTAAAGTCTGATTGAGATAATTTCTTGTAAGTGTTAATAATTATTATAATTCTAACGGGATATTATTGTAATTGCATATATCTGCCTAAAATTAATAAATTTCATTTTTAGACACCGCCAATTCGATTATAATATAACGGTGACGCTACTACAAGGTTGTGTCGTGGGAATAACTGTCAGTGTCATAGGGATCAAGGTTCGCCGAGACTATTATAACCACTAGAACAATATTAAACAAGTGCACCTAAATTTGATAAAGAGGAAATATTGGGAAGATAATAATACGTTTTTACAAATATATTGATTTAGAAAGATTATATTCTCCATGAGCCTAAAAAAGCCTTATTTATTCCGCAGTTAAACATAATTAATAAATATTAAAATACATACTTCACTTTTAGCTTTCCAACTTTATTTTCGTACGTAGCAAGGTTGCTTTCCACTGTTTTGATGTTTTGTAACTTCTCCTCAATAGGTTTTATATCCTTGATAAGTTCACAAAGTTTTAATTCAGTTTCTGAGATACTTGTTTCTGTGTTAATGACATCTAGTTTTTTCTTATCAAGATCCTTTTTCTGTTCTTCAAGAAAACCTACTTTCTCAGCTGAAAAATAAATATTACTTTTTTATATTTATGTTTATTTTCAAATACTTAGGAATGCACCTAGACTGTTGACTTACCTGGAGCTAAGTCAACCTTAAATACAAGGGCCTCTATTGGCTACTAGGAAACACAAAATTGTCTCTGGAAAATAAGTTACTAGTGTACAAAACGGTATTAATACCTATTTGGACCTATGGGATAGATAGATGAAGATACAAAGGGTACAAAATTACATCCTAAAGCAAATGACTAACGCACCCTGGTTTATTAGATCAGCAGAGGTCCACGAAACTTAAACATACCTGGTCGCACACGAAGCAAAAACCCATGAAGCTAGTTACAAATCATGACTGGAAAAGCACCCAAATGAACTTGCGGGTCAACTTACTATCCCTGAAACTATACGTCGACTTAAAAAGCGACGGGACATCTTTGACCATTAGATTTGCTAAATGAAAGGGCCGACTCTACTGAGAGTAGCACCTTCAACACTTAAAGCATTCATCACATCTGCTTATAGTTGCACGACTGATTGCATGATTATACAATAAAAAAAAAAGTTTATTTTGATTGTATAGACTGAATTCATAGCCTTCATTAAATCAGCATTTTTACAGATAGTCAACTCAAGTATTTTTAGCAAGCAGTTTCAATTATCTATAACTTAACATGGAAGTCATACTGACAGTTCAGATAGAACTAGTCTTATACAGAAAAGTATTATTATATGCAACAATACTCACTAAGAATTTTAATATCGGTGACATAATTCTTCCTTATTTTCTTGAGACGATCAAAGCAGGTGCTATATTTGTCAGAGTCAAATATTTCATCAAATCTCTCTTTAACCTTCTTGCCCTCATCTAACGGCCAGCTGGATTCTTCTTGATGGCAAAATATAACAGTGTTCAATATAGCTCGGGAGACTCCTGAAATTTTATGAGTTAAATTAGTTCTGCACCAGACAACAATTCATCTAAAAAATGTAGTTCTTTTCATATTTTTCATGAACTAAAGTATATAATGGTTGCAATGGAATTTGGTAAAGTGATACTTAAACCTATACAGGCCTTTAACTACACTACTTAAACCTATACAACCTTTAACCCTTAACAGGCCACAAGAGTCTCTCAGACACATTTTTATGTATCATCTAATCTATCCCCAGTGTTTTATGAATCTAACAGTATAATGAAAAATGTGTAACATTAATAATTTAATATTTATTGTTAATAAATTAAAATAGTTCTTCATCAACCCACTTGTGTCCAATAGATTGCTTATTTACATTTACATATACTGTTAACATGTCCAGTAAGCAAAAACAACACCCAGACCATTTTTTGAGTTTTAAGTTGTAGTCATAGTGTACTCAGATTTTGTATAATTTTATAAGGAAAAAAAACGCAAAGACAATTATTTCGACTTATAATCACATACTTAGCAAAGCTTGAACTATGGCATAATAATAAAAATACTTACATTTTTTTAAATGCATACATATTATTGATCACACCAAGACACGGAATAAACAAAGATTGGTCCACAACTTCCAGCTTAGCGGTCAGAGTCACAAACCAATAGACCAATAGGCCAGTCAATAGCGAGGACAAAATGCCTTTAGGGGTGGCTTGGACTTTCATAGCTCCCTTGGCACCTCAACCATGTAAGTGTCTCCACAGACTTACCTTTTTATTCCCCAGAATCCAGAATCAGCTTAGTAATAAAACAAATAAATAATGGAGAATGAACTTAACAACAACATACCCAGTTCATCATGCAGAACGGCATCCAAATCAGCGCATCTTTTAGATATATCTTTAGTCTTGCCTTCGTCATTAGTTATAGACAACAGAGAGTCAAGAGTTCTAAAAGTCGTTTTCTTTTTTTGTACAACAACTTTCATTGATCTTGATACTTCCATGTTTTGATGTTTGGCATTGAAAAGCTAAAATACCATTAATAAGGTATACTATAGTTATTTATTTTTTGTTTCTATCACATTTGGGAGTATTATTAGAAAGGTATTTTAAAAAATGATATTTTTTTTCATTTAATCAACAAGGTAAACCAAACAAACAAATACTTTAGCTTTATAATATTCCTAATTAAATTTTATTTCATTCATAAATTTTAAAAGTCAGTCATTTGTAGAATTATATATTCCAAGAATTAGTCAAATATAGACTCTGTAGAAATTTTGCGAAGCAGTAATTTCTAGACCAAACCCATTTTTTAAATACCTTCCTATTTATGTTAGAATAAACTAGTTTTCCTGCGATTAATTTGATTTTATTGATCTGAAATGTACTTTACATTTAAAAGATAACTAGCAATGTGTGATTTTGGGTCCCACATTAGCAATCCTATTAATCCCTCCATTCCCTCCCTCCCGTTAATCCAAATTGCTCATGGTAGGAGTGGGTACACACCTAATGTATAATAAGTAGGATTCGAACTTACAACCTCACAATTATGCATTCAATGCATTAACCATTACGCTAATGCCGCTTTAAACTTATTGGAAATCAAGTTAATTTTGGATTATGACATTATGAAAATGTGTAAGTAACTAAATAAACAAAGCATAGAGATAAATGCCCTTGTCTTTTTTGTGGGTAATGTTGAGTACTATAAAATATTTATGTAATAGTTTTTGCGGTGCAATCCAAATAGGCAATATTAGTTATATTATTGCAATTTCATAGGGAAATCTAACCCAGTCTAAGTCAAACCCATTGTTAATCAAACCCAGTCTATTTTATTCACTGATAATGGAGCTCTCTGTAGGTAAAGAGTTATTAAAAAAAATTAAGTAGTTGTTGAGTTTACCCATTACAAGCAAATAAACAACAAATATTATTTAATATTTTCTCTTAATAGTATTAGTATAGATATTAATTACAATAAATTTTCATTTCTGACAGTTATTAAATTATTGTTTGGGGTATACTAAAGAGCAGTGACAGTAAATTATCAGAACAATAGCAATTAGCATAATAACATACCTTGAGCTTTATTTGTGCAAGAACTTCAGTTGTCCTGTTCACTTTAGGATCATGTACAAAGCAGTCATTGTGCCCAATCCCAGGAGGCATCTGCGAAGTTATAGCATAGCGCAGCGCTTCGATAATGGTTGTTTTACCACATCCATTTTGTCCCAGTATAAGGGTTAGAGGACTCTCAAATGAAATAGCTTGTTCGTCAGAATCTTCTGGACCGAAACTTCGAATGCCTCGAATCACTAAAGATTTAACCACAGCCATTATTAATCACTTGTGATAATACAAAATTGAGTTGTTTCGCGCCAAGGGAAAAGGAATCAGCATCAAGTCAAGAATCTTGATGTGACAAATGACAGAGAAACACCGCGCCGCACAACAGCGCCGCCGCAAGCCGGTATTTGACATTTAAATTTGTATCATTAAAAGTGTTGCCAATTTATTTCATAAGAATAAGCCTGTTGACATCGATTAAGGTTCTTATTAGGTTTCTATAAAAGAATAGCTAGTTAAAATATGATGCCTTTTATTTAATTTCTTAGTTAGCATATTATAATTTCCATGAGAAAAAGGTTATCAAATCCCACTAGTTTCCTTTTATTTTTTATTATGACTAATAGTTCACATCCAAAATATAAACCATTTAGCTAAAAATTACTGATTCACTATAATTTTCGGGTAACTTAAACGCGGCCATTTTGGCGCGCTTATTCTCTGACGTCAGATTACACGAGTTCGATGTCAACAACAAAGTATTTGCTTCCCAAAGTTAAAAAAGTGAAAGATAAAATCAGTTTATTACTATGGAAAAGCACAGAAAAGCTTATTTTAAATATTATGTCGTTCCTATATGCCAAAATATCATTAAACTGCACCTGTCAAAGTAGTATTTCGTTAAGCTGAAAGATGCAGGTATAAAAAAAAGTGCTGGAAGGCGATGAGAAAAGAAACTGTATCGTGTTTATGCTGTTTACAGTATTGTGAAGATCATTTTAACGTAAGTTAGGACATTAAAAACATAACTCTTCTTTACAGCCGGGTAAAAAGAATCATTAAGAATAATTTTTACTTAGTTCCCTGCACATAGTTGTTTCGCTTACAAACCTTGATGAAAAGATACTAAGTTTACGAAAAAATCGTAAAAATACTCTCAATCTATACTAATATTATAGCTGAAGAGCTTGTTTTGAATGCGATTATCTCAGGAGCTACTGGTCCGATTTGAAACACAAAGTGGGGCCCTGTGTGGGAATCGAACCCACGACCTCTTACGTAGCCGTCGGACACACTCCCGTTACGCCACAGAGGCAGTCATATCCATCCATGATAACGTTTCTTTTAAGGTTGACCCACTATTACCTTTTTTATGCGTAAATTGCGAAAGTGTTTTAATAAACATGGTATTATCCCGTATCCAAATATGTATGTATATAATATCTTAGGAGATATCATACTTTTAAAATATTACGCAACAAAATCAGGCGTGGATTCAGAACTTTATTTAGGACAACTATTGGCTCAACTAGCCAAGTGTGAGTTGTTCGCATGATAGGAGGGGGGAGGCATTAGATTTAACACCGGTACATCAACCACCATGCCTGTCAAACACTATAGCCTATTCAAACCTGAGCGGTATTCGCTGCCGCTTTGGGTAGAGCTACCTCTACCCACAGCAAATATGAAACCCGCGCGGTATTTAGCATGAAGTTCTGTAGTAGGTTAAAAAAATATTATTGCGTACCTACCTACTGAGTTTTCTTTACCGCAGGCGGTAGTAAATCCTGCTTTGGTTTGAATTGGCCTTTACGGAATAATGTGCGTGGTCGGCGGTTATGTGGACATGGTACCAAGTCCAACCGATTGCTCTGCGAAGCCGCGCGGCATTCTTAATATGGAACGGTTGTATTTAGCAAACTGTTTTTATTATGTTTTATGCGGGTGAAACTGCGGGAGGAAGCTAGTATCTAATACATAAGAATTTATCCATAAGAGTATTACCGATGAATGGAACCTCGAATCTGAAGAAAGTGGTAAAACCTCGCTGCTTTTACTCCTCTGAGTTCAGCAGACGTAAAATCTGAATTAGATGCAAAATACGTGATCATCATAAATACGTCTATTTTAGGAAGAATAACCGATTGTGCGTTGTCAAAATCGATTTGACTGCCTCTGTGGCGCGGTGGGAGTGTATCCGACTGCTACGCAAGAGGTCGTGGGTTCGGTCCCCACCCAGGATAAAACTTTGTGTGATGAGCACGATGGTTTATTCTGTGTCTGGGTGTAATTTATCTATAATATGTATGTATTTAGAAATATATAAGTATGTTTATCAGTTGTCTGGTTTCCATAGTACAAGCTCTGCTTAGTTTGGGATCAGATAGCGTTGTGTGAGTTGTCCCAAGATATTATTATTTAGTCCTTGTGATATATCTTTCTACGCAAGGATTTTATTCTGTAATACAGAAAACGTATAACTTAAATGAAACAACCCCGAAACAATATAAATAACCACTCAAAATCATAGAAACAACTTGTTGACTGAAGAAGTCGAGTGTAAATTGACGTCACGTTTTGTTCCACTAATAACGCTGCGTTTTCGCTTTGATTTGTATTTAAGCTACGGGTATTAATCGCGTAAATATTTTATTTTAAGGCTTAATGCCTTTGTTTTATTGACCGACATTTCGGCCGTATTGCAACGGCCGTGGTCACGGGTTGTCGTTTTTAAAAGCTACGGGTAAGTAAAATATTTACCCGTAGCTTTTAAAAATCTTTATGAGCTTTATCTGTTATAAAAAGAACCAAGAACTGAAATTTGGTTTGATCTAGCAACCCTGTGTTTACTGTCAAATAATCGACGCATTTTAAAAGCATAGACTAAAAGCAACCATTTTAGAGAGAACACGATAGTCAACAGGTTACTAAATTGTCTATGGAATTATTGTTTTACTATTTCTTTTTTAAAATAATAAAATTAATAAAAATTGATAGTGATATCGATCAATGAATATGGAGTTTTATTGGTTACTGTATTACGATAGCTAAATGATGTCTTCTTTCAGAATATAAACGGACCTTGTCAAAATTAGGGTGACAGATTAATCAGAACTTGCTGGCCATGGAAGTATTTTAATACACTACTTAAGGGATATGGGTGGTGCAATCACAGAGTACATTTTTATGGTGCAATTCATTGAATTCATTTAACTCAACAACGGCAAAGGTATAGGGTGTGGGACAACGCTAGCACGATTTTATGAAGTTTGCACACAATGCCAGATTATTAATTTCCGAGATCAAACACCAGCAAGAGAATACCCCAGGTAAAACACAATTAACATGAAAACCAAACGATGCACAGGCATAAGCTTTTTAAATACATTTGGGAAAAAAATAACGCAATCAATGCAAGAAGGAAAAGAAAAAAAAAAGAGAAATCTTCTAGCTGTTTTGTTTCAGATTCTGGAGAATTCAGATCATGCACATGAAACGAGACATCATAATGCTGGAGTATTGACTTCGTCTTTTTGTTCGTCCCATTTCTTAATCAATATGATAAAAAAGAAAACATTTTTAAAATCGACTAAATGTTGTCATGTTAGCAACCTTACTATTTTTATTGATTACTTACTACTACACTGCCGCCTTCCTATCTCTATTCTTAGTACGCTTTCTGTCATTGTTTGTCAATTTATCTTGTATTTATTTTGTGAGATGTAATGCACATAGATGTTCTGAAATTGTGAATCATATTTAAATGAAAAATACGATTACCTAGGTTAATTTACTTTGTTTTAAAGCATTATGTGTATAATACCTCATAAGGTGTGGCTTTTTGTTTTCTAATCGCGGGCAACGTGAACACATTTCTTTTTCATTTTGAGTTAATTTCTGTGGCTGGTCGATGTAAGTACCTATATTAAAAACGTTCTAAAATAGTTGTTAATGAATATTTAGTAACAGTACCATGATTTCATTCAAATTATACTTATTTTATGCAGATAATTCTTTTCAACTATGTATACCATCTGCATCAATTTCTAATGCACTTAAATTTGTCCTGGCACTATTTACTATAAACAATTAGTTCAGTCATGTGTGTTATATGACCTTGTAAAATATTAACTAAATGATTATTCAGGTATGATTTACTATTGTCCAGATTGCCCTTTGTTTGGGTGTGTTGTGCGGATGTTTTGTAATTAGCTTATAATTTTTTTTTTTAAAACAATTTGGGAATATCATAGTTATATTATTTGATATCTATAAAAATAAATCTAATTAAAGTGACTCTTTGTAATGTCAAAATAATAGTTTATTTTACTAAATGCATATGAAACTATACCTACTTATTTACTTATTATACTAGTATTACAAAAATGCAGTAAATTTTTTTGTGGGATTATCTGTGGTTCAGGGTAATCTTCTAAATGGCAGGCCGATTTTCTCAGGACTTTCACTGTCAAATAGGTGATGTGATGATGTAAGGTGTAACTTTTGCTACTTTTATCATCATGGCATAGTGTATAGGGAGTGAGCAGCACTACAACTTCACATGGACCAAGTGATGGGCACAGCTAGTAGGTAATTCAGTTTGTGAAGAGTATAAAATAGCATTTTTATAAAAGTAGGCTGTTCAATTTATCTTTGTTTTATAGATATTACTTGTTTATTTCTGATTAAATATATTTATTTATTTATTTATTTATTGGTTTACTTACAATTGTTACACTTATTGAGATATACTTTAGTATATTCCCAAGAACTTTGTCTAGTGTACAATATTAATCAGTAAAAACAGTATGCACAATAAAACTAATTGATCAATGTGGGAACATTGGAGTAAATCATCATTAAGAATAATAAACAACATAAACACAGTAGCAGTATTAGTTATAAAAAGTATTATTTAAATTAAGGTTATTTATTATATTAATAAAAAAAAGTTTGGGTATACCATTTAATAAAATAATATAAAATAAAAGTGCAGCCATTCTGAAGCGGTCTGCATATGTACATTCCGCTATCTGTTATTGTTTATTTATATTATGCTTTTCCAAAAACTAACCTATTTATCCTAATATTATAAATCTGAAAGTTTGTTTGAAGAGTGATAATCTCAGAAACTACTAGTCTGATTTTGATTAAATTTGATTTAAAGGTAATAGAAGCTTGAAGGACATAGACAGTTAATTTTATTGCAATAATCAATGTCCATGCAAACGTAGCTGTTGCTAGTACCTGAATAATCTACACTAATATTATAAAGAGGAAAGATTCGTATTTTTGTATGTATCAAATAAGCTTAAAAACAATTAGAAAGCTACTTTATCTTAAGTTTTATTATCAAAAGAATTAGAGATCCCTATGAAAATTACAATAATGTAACTCAAGGTATAAAAAACTATGATATGACACCAGAGCAGAGCCGGGGCAGGCAGCTAGTATATAACATAATTATCTAAATAAAATAGGAAGTAACTGACTTTGAGGGAATTATATGAAAATTAACAATTTTTTCTTGAATTTATTTTATGAGGTTGTTTATGTTAGATGATTTTTGTAGTCTTATGTTGATGTTATAAAATCCTAAAAAATATAAATACATGAACAATAAAAAGTATTATTGAAAAAATAAATGTTTATATACTTTTACTAAAATTGCTTTTCTTTCCAGGAAGCTGTAAAGATAGTCAAATGGCGTCCACTACAGTGATTGAGACTGTTACTATAACAAGACCTCTAAAGGTAAGATACTGTTTCAAAATTGTTTCTTTTTTCTTGTTTTCAGCATCAGCTTAGGGGGAGGTGCATATAGAAATCGCATGGTATTTTTGTACTAATATCTCAATGTGTCAGTGAATTGCATTCATATTTGCATCCATGCAAAACCAAGTCAGATGATGTAGGTTGTATTTCCTTGGTTTTTTAATTTGCAATTTTATTACTATAGTATTAGGTTTAAATTTGCAAATCATAAAACCTGAGGTTTTCTTAGGTAGCTTATGTAGAAATAACATAGAAGTGTGAATAATAAAACCACAATGATTCATAGATTAGTTTACTGTTTGAATAATAGATTATTCATTTGATTAGCTCCTTAGTGTGTTTCCTGTGGACCTTCATACATTAATGTAGCTATATTACATTATAATTAGCAGTTTCGTAAAACTGTAGAATATTTGGCCATAAGCCAATTTACAAAAAATTAAGGTGATATTAATGTCTTAGTGGCATAGCAGGAGTGTGTGTACGACTGTGCGATAGGTTTTGGGTACGATTTCCACATAGGTCAGAGCAGGGCCCGATCCAGTCATTAGCCGCTTCAGGCAAAATAATTTTCGCCGCCCTTTACACTAAGTATCACATTTTGCCAAAGATGGAAGATCAAAGTTTGGGGCCCCAATAATGGTCAAGTGTGATTCGCACGTACGAGAAGGGGGCACAAATAATTTCACCCATTACCGCCTTAATACCTCGCGCCACGGGGAGGGGGGAGCAAATCATTTTCAGTGCAGGCGCCTGCGCCCTCAATTTTGCCGCCCTTCATCATTGTCCTTATGAGCGTTTTCCCGGCTTGCCCTGCCCCAAATGGGGCCCTGAGTCAGAGCTATATGTCCATTGTTTGTAAGTTCCGTGATACAGGCGCGGATCCAAGAGGGGACAACAAGAGCAAATGCCTCCCCCAGACTTACGATTTTTTAAGTGTTCCCCGTACTTTTTATGGTTCCGTAGCCAAAATGGCAACCCTTATAGTTTCGCCATGTCCTTGCGTCTGTCCGCAGCTTAGCTCAAAGACTATTTGTGCTACAAGGCGTGGATACACATATTACTTACGCCAGCAAAGTGAAAGAATAAAATATTAGAAAACATTTTTTTTTGAAGTTAATTGGGATTGCTTATATGAATAGTGGGGATGTCATTTTTAGGGTTCCGTATCGCCCAGTCCGTCAGTCGCCGTAAAAGGAAAACTATGACAGCTAAGTAGGCTTTACAAGTTTACGAGTAACAGCTGATCAAATGAGAAGTAACAAAATTTTCGTACAAATTCCATTGAAAAATATTATTAAGTAGATATTATAACGTTGTAAGTATGAAACAAAAACAACAGGAAACCCACTTCTTAAGCCACATTATTCGGATGGGGGTTGGGCGGACTACGGAACCCTGCATTGTGCGGGGCCCGACATGTACTTGCCCGGTTTTCTAAGATAACTATAACTGATTTTTACCTGCGACAAGCAGAGTTATTGTAAGTAACATTCTCAAAATCCTAGCATGATATTTAAGTAATGAAGTAAAATTAACATAATGGATATGTACCTATCTATTAAATAATGATATCGTTTATTATTGGTACTGATTCCGTACAATAGACATATATACATTACACGTATAATAAATAAAACATTTTTAATTGTTTTGTTGTTCACTTAACAAGACAATATCTGCTTCACTATGTATGCGTCAAACAAGTACCTAAAGCGGTTGTTTCAAAGCATTGTTTGCATAATTCAATGATATAACTGACTCATACGGAACAGTCATCGCTGCGCCGCCGCCGGCGCAGTCGTACTCAATGACGTTCCATTTTCACATTATAAGTATACAATTACGCAAAAGCTCTCTTAAAAATGTCTTACGAAGAACACGTATCGAGATAAAGTACAAATTTTGAAAAGCGGTCTTGGCGTTGACAACCACTTTTAATTCCTACACTTGTCAAATTAACTAGGCAACGTGCACACCTATAAATTATCCCCGAAACATACAGAGTCGAATGGGACCTTCGAAATTGCGATATAGTTATAACAACAAACAGATCAAGCCTAGATGATATCTAAGTCTTATTAATCTGACAGAATCAGTATTCAAGTCTGGCTATTTATTTGGGGAGTTACGATTTAAAAGTGTAAAACTTACATCACCTCTCAATTTAATAGGTAATTGAAAGGAAATTGGTGTGAAGAATAGACAAGATGCGCGAGTAGCAAAAGTAGTAAAATTTAATGTAGTAGTAAAAAAATACAATACAAAATCGCTAACACATACTGAGTTTTGTAAAGAATAAACTACGCGCCCAAAATTTGATCAATGACATAATTATTCACATTTTTTAACCTATCCCATTGAAGGCTGCGCCTGCACTAGACAAGAAAACGGATTGTTTGTTGTCACTTATTTAATATCTATCATCCTTGATCCTATTTGAAAAGCCTTTACTCGACATATCAGAGCGAATACTGACAAGTGCACGAAGCCTAGTATTGGATTAGCGGCCGTAGCTAGTATAACGTTAGTTAAGATTGAAGTCGTGATGCAGACGCACGGAAACTTGACAGCTAGCTATTTGTGGCAGCCGGGGGAATTTGCCCGCCGAATGCTGGGAGAGCGCCCGTCACCCATTCCGCCTACGAGAGAATTGTGGCCTCCTCCTCCACAGCAACCACTCAGTATCAGTACGTTGCATATTGCGTACCTGCAAGATGAACCATTACCGAAACGTGCAGCGACGCTTCCTTGTCAAGCATATACGATCACCGAGCATGAGTACGTTAAACCGCGAGTGTGCACCGTTGGTACTAATACTGAGCCTCCTCCTACAATCCTCAACCGGCTAAGGCTTCTTATGAAACGCCAAGAAAATGAACCCGAAAAGATTATTACTGCAAGCTGTCCACCGACTGGTCGGTTGACTGCCGTTCCAAGAGAGACTACTTTTGATGTTAATGAAGAAGAAAATAAGACCAAACGTGCTTTCAATGGCATAAGGAAGGCTATCACGGGAGTGAAATATCGAGTCGCACCGGGTTCAGAAGCCGTAGAGAGCCCTAAGATTGTGTATGATATACCTAAACCCGGAGATAGAATGACTACAACTTTCGGTGCAGAGAAGGAGACACAAAGATGGTGCAAGCTACCATCACGCGCGTCGTGCTCACGCCGATTGCGTGCATTCAGCGACTGGTGCAGACGACGGCCGCGGCGTCCGCCCCGACGACAGCCTCACTTGCCGCGACTACAAATCACTCAGGTGTGATGATGAAGACCGATAATAGCTGGATTGAAACCACTATCGCTAAAAGCTTTATCTGATTAAATTAATTAATCCAGTCTGGAAAGTCTAAATTTAACTAGTGACTAATTAAATAAACAACGATTTAGAATGCTAAGCGATAATTTAATTGTGAACGTTTTGTAGAACCTAGAATTTTAGGTAGATTTTTTGGCTAATAAATGTGTTTCCATAATCTGTGTTTTGATGGCGCACGGGCGGGCGGTGAATATGAGGGGCAGGAGGGGACACATGGGCGGGCGGCAGTCCCGCGTCAGGCGCCGCGTCGCCCGGTCTTACCGCCCAAGCAGCCGCCCTCACAGCGTACCACGTACATAGTCAATTATCTCCCAACCAAAACCCATTTAATACATTACTGTGATTTATTCGGTCACGTTATTAGCCTCTGCTCCTAGATATTACTTTAAGGTGATGTGAATGTATTGTGTGAAGACACAACATCGGCGCGACCCAATGCGCAAACCTCACAAATGATACCGAAAACTAGGGCGAAAAAATATTTTACATTTTATGTGTATTTAATGAGTTCCTGTTATTGGTAAATTATCTGGTGTACCGCGTTTTGAATTATTACGGTTGTGAAAATAATGTACATTAGTGCCTTTATTTTTTTTATTTTATTGTCTAAAGCACATTTGAACCGTTTATATTTTGTATGGCGTGGTCGAATCTGTCAAATGGCAAACGAACAGTACAAACCAGTCTATAAACTAAAAGCGAAATATATTTTTTAATAATTATTTGCTAAAGTATTTTTGTATATAGATTTTTCATTTATTATTTTATTAGAGAGCGTTCGTTTACACAATAACTACCCATGTAAAAGGTTTAATATTACCCATGTAATATTAAACTAAACTAAACAATTATTAATTTATTTTTTCGTTGCCGTTGAGAATGTTCTCTAGCGGGCCGAAAAAATAGTACTTTCCTACCTAAGCCTACGGTTGTCCAGGCAGCGCAATATGATACAAAAAGCAGTATGTTTTCTTTTTAAACTCACTAATTGCAATTAATTAGACAAGGTGACTCGTTAGATTGTTAAGTAAATACAATACATACATTGGAATTAACAATATTGTTTTTTCTAAAAGCCAAACTAATACCATATTGCACGGCAGTCTTCTGGAACATAATTTTGATTGCCGCTACAACTTTATAATATCAAAATTTAGTGTTGTGTATTATTGAAATAAAAAACAATGTAAATGATCACTTATCCAACATTCCTTTCTTTTTAAAACGCTTTTATTAACTTGGCCTGTCTACTGTCATATCTTAAAAAATCGCTAAAGATTATAAGACATTTAAAAGATTGGTGGCACTTTACGACTAATTAGAAATGGTGCCAACCATTTCTAATTAGTCGTAAAGTATTAGTAGTGGTCCTAGCGGTACACCATTTTTTTTTACAATTCAACATTATTGTCAAGAGTTTCATTGAGCCTAATTTAAATAACTAATTATTATCTTTCCATAAATATTATTTGATTGGTACTATCGTGGCTACCCTACGAAATCAATTTATGCTTAAGTCTACTAAGATAACATAGATTATTAGATGAAACTTAAAAGTATTCTAATTACGTACCTATCTAAATGTAGGTACCTAGCTTAACTGGTAGTTCGTTTCTCCTTAAAACGTATATTATGATGAAAAAAAAGTAGTTTAGACTATTCGTAAGTAACCAATGGTTAGCTCTTCATACGTTACTCATGATGATACAATACAATAGTTACAATACGTTAGATTTATTAAGTTGCAAACCGAATGATCATTACAGTTTAATAATTTCTCTGTTTTAAACCGTAATTAATAAATGGGTTCATCGTTTAAATATAATAAGGTTGTGACTCATCATTCTACATTTAGATGCTCGTTCCGAAAATATTCATGAGTTTATTGATTCATCAATAGCTTCCGGAATGATTTAGAAAAAAACAAACACTTTTGAATAAAATGATTATTTATCTTAAATTGTTTGCTTGTTGAAGCCAACGGGTATGAATACTTCAGTTTATTTTTATTGTTCCTTCTGGCTGATGAGCCAACCGTTTTTATCTTCAAATACGTGTAACCTAGCACAATGAATACAAAGCAGTAATTTACTGTGTATGGTTATTATTATGAATACGTTATGTATTATAATTTAAAGTGACTCGCTATCAAATGGTGTCATAAATTACCTTTTTGAAGGTTTTTTTTGTAACATGATACGTATGATGTCACGTTAGTGTTTATATTTTAACTTGTATGTGACTCCACCGAATAATGATAGTCGATTTTGTCGACTAAATACTAAAGCCCAATAAATCCGTTCTGTCTAAAAAATAGTAATGAGAAAATATAAAGAGATCGGAAAACTATGGCAACCGTAATATTAGCTTTTCATTGCGTCTTACTAAAATGTGTGTTATACCCTTCACGATTATTTTTGTGACCTTATTATACATTATATTGGAATAATTTAGTTTTAGAAAGTATTCCATAGAAGAGTTTATAAAATTTCAATAATTCCCATGCTGATTTTTAATTATTATAGTATTGCAGATTACGAATAAGTACTTACTTCTTTTAATAAAGTGGAAAAGTGTGCAAATTTTTAAAATGTCCACAGTATTTTTGATAGTAAATTCCAATGATAACGTGATGGAAAACATTACACATTGCATGGCATCCTAGTAATTTTGCGTGCTTCACGAAACAGAATGACAACGTCCATAAACGTTATTGTCCAATGACACTGTGGGTTACAGGCGACCCCATTCGGCACACTCTTTCCCCTAAAACGCAAAGTCGTGGGTGTTTTGACCTATATTCAAATAACGGAGTCATGTGGAATGTCATAATTATATATAAAATATCCGAATCCAATGCGACAAAATGTCGGTATTATTAAATTACTGGTATCGTGCCTACCTATATTTATTGCGGCGGATGACACACTAGCCTATCGCCACAACATGTAACCTATTTGCAATAACCTCGTAAACAACGCACTTATCTATTATACATTTGAATAAGAGAAACAAAATATGTATGTACAATAAAGAATATTATGACTATAGCCTCGCTTTGTCTTTGACGATTGAAGTTCTTCCCGATCCTTTTCTGTTCGTTGATACAATCAATCACCTTTCAATCAGTAGTTTACTTAACCGTAGGGACGAAGGACGATTTTTCTGTGTTGTCTTCGACCCTGTCGACATTGATTGATCGTAGCCCATTCTGGTCCCTAACTTGTAATACACTTTCACAGGTTCGTCTTAGGCTTGACAAGAAGTTATAGTGTTGAATATTAAATTACTATTGCAGAGGTCTGAAAGCTATAGTCAAAAGGTCGCATAAACTTCAAAATATTTTGAATTCGAAGACTGATGTTGTGATCCGTCGTGAGGGTAAATCTGTCGTTGGTGCTCGTAAAAGAAGTGTGCGTGTTCGATTGGCACTAGTGGTGTGATGTGTTGAGCTGGTCACGAAGTCACGTGTTGTGGTGGCGGGCCGGTAGCGAGCGCATGCAGGGGCGCGCGGGCGAAGGCCCGAGCGGGCTCCGCTCACACCCGCGCGCCCTCCCACCGCCTGTCTTACCACCACCGCCACAGTTTGCCACAGATCAAGACGAGATGCCTGCCAATCAGATTGCACAGGTTTATACTAACATACTTACCTACATGAAATGCTTGTATCGCAATGAATAGATTAATATATAATAGATAATTTCGATACAAGCTTTTCGATCGAGGGTTAGATCGATCGAAAGGTAGGTATTCTATATATCTATGTACTTATCAACTTATAATGAAAAGTCCAAAATATTTCGACAATCGGAAAAAGAAAGCAAACTAGTAGTCTGGTTCACAAGGTGCTTTTTAGCTTAATTTTCTTTAGCAGTCTCCGAAAATTATGAACGAAGTGTCATTCGATTCCGAATAAAATGTAGATATTTTTTTATCCTCCGGAACTGTATGACCAATATCTATAATTTAATCAGAAGACTCTTTTGAGAGACTTATAAATATTGGTCACAAGTTTTTATAAGCATATGTATCTGCGTATGTTTGTATTTAATTTCATTTATTTCAGACACAATTATTACATTGTGTTGAAATCTTAAATACATGCACAAAACACAATAAAATAACAATTAACAATTTATACAAACATAGTAAATCATTTAAAATAATTATTAAATACAATTAAAAAAGTAGACTTACACAAAATTCCGAGCAATGAGATTATATCATAATTAAGTCATAGTTTTTAACCAAAATTCATCCACCGTATATAGACCCTTTCCAGCAAATATGACCTTAATTTGTTTTTAAAAAGACTAACACTGTTGATGACTTTAAATTCAATTGGCAATTTATTAAATATTGTAATAGATTGATAAAGAGCACTTTGACTCAGTATACAAAATTGTGGAGTAAAGTTGTGCTGCAAGTCTTTACGTCTTGTGGAGTGTCTTTTTTCTTTTTCTGCTAGGCTGTCTTCTTTGTGTAGCTTTTTGATTAAATCTGTTAGCAGTACAAGGATATACAGACTTGGAAGGTTCAGTATACCGTCAGTATACAGTATATGTTAGTACCTATGTAGCGGAATCTTTGAACGTGTTTTTAACCCACTTCAGAACATCGGATTTAAAAGACTAGCTGTCCCGCGCAACTTCGTATGCGTACATTTTCCCCGTTTTTGCATTTTTTTTCATGACTGCTCCGCTCCTATATCCTTCCTCCTTGCCTATAGCCTTCCTCGATAAATGGGCTATCCAACAGTGAAAGAATATTTCAATTCGGACCAGTAGTTCCTGAGATTACCGCGTTTAAACAAACAAACAAACTCTTCAGCTTTATAATATTAGTATAGATGACAAATCCAATAAAAAGTTATTTTTGAAAATTCATCCCCTAAGGAGGTAAAATAGTTCAAAATCAAATCAAAATCAAAATCAAATATTTTATTTGTAGATCATAGGTGTTACAGATGTTCAGTTATAATAGTATATGGATCGCTATGTCTTGCCGTCAGCGGCGTACAAATATATTAGGTACTCTAATAAAGAGAACGTACTTAAAACAATATTTAAATAGTTAACTATTTATACTTATACATATTAAATTTATATCTATACATATTAGAATTTGTCAGTTAAGAATTCATTAACTGTGTAATATGTTTTTGTGCAAAGTAATGTTAGTAACTTATTTCTGAAATCAGTTACATCTTCTATATCCCTGATAGACAGAGGTATCTTGTTATAGATCCTAGGGGCCATACCTAGTTATTGTAAGTTTATATGAAATTCCGCCAGTTTTTCAGTTAAATGTGTGGAATTTCGTATTTGGGCTTATTGCTATAAAATAAAGAAAACATGTTTCGGCGTTTTTGAAAAAACAACCCCCAAGGGGGTGAAATAGGGAATCCAACTAAATAATTAAAAATAAATAAATAATAGTTTAAAAACTTAAAAAAACACTTTTGTAAACAGCTAAAAAATAAGTTTCCACAAGTGTAATACTTAGAAAAAAAATCTATAATCACTCCTCACCCCATGTTTTTTTAGTTTATTGAACTAATAATTGTTACCTACTTCTAATTTACTTCTCTATCTCGTCTACTTTATATTATCAACACCGATTCAAATGACACCTCGTTCATAGTTTTCGGAGCTTGCTGAAGGAAGTTGAGCTAAAAAGAACTTATTAACCAGAACAAAAGATAGGTATTATCTTATTAAATTTAGACAACGTGAATTTTAATGGTCGTCTTCGGTTTGTGAATGATGCGACTTTTTAAAACTTTTTTAACTTGCTTGTGTCCTTGGTCCATGGATACTTTCTTGTTACTAAAGGATAAAAGTACATGGTTTGCTTTTAACAGAAAAATGTTTATATGATCGATGTTAAATATTACTTTGTCTTATTTATAGCAAAAGCCTTTTATCCAAATGTTTACTTTAGTTCCCGTCCGTTTGCCGTCTGAATTTCGTATTTTAAAAACAAGATCTTCATCGATTTAGCTACTCTGTCCAAAAATAAAGTCTATGTTAATAAATAATTTGTCTCAGCCATGACCCCATTGAAACGCATAAATATAAAGCGCTGATGTAATAATGTACGTTTTTTGAATGTCATTATCAGTATACCTACAGAATAATAGTCGTATAGCTATTCAGACCCACTGGACCGGTTCAAATTTGCATTGAGATGCATATAAAAGCGGAAATTGGATTGACCTTTCGTTGAGCTAATTTTTTTACGCTAACTAAATGAGTCTTTATATTGTTAGTTAGTAAAAGTAGACTATTAGCTTTTGTACACAACTTCGCTTATGTGATATCTTATAAGCTCAATAGGGTAGTTGACGAAAATTTTGACCCTTCGCCTCTGCTATTTAATTAGTCTCCTTTTAAGAAATTGCAAAACGCCACGGAATGGAATACAACACACATGGAATATGGCACTATGACGTCATAAGTTCCTATCGACGAATCGTTACTTTTAGTATTCTTTTTGATGAATATAAATTTAAGAAACATGTCAAATTGTCAAAGAAGAGTTCTTTCAGAAGATTTTAAGACCTCTATTGCCAAATTATTTTTATTGTAGTCAACTATCCACCTAATAAATATGGAAAGTTCAACTGCAGCAGACTTAATATGTCAATAATCCAAAGAAATATAGCTATACCTAAGATTGTTATTGTCTCTCCCCTTTTTTAAATAACCGGAAGTTCTATATGTGAACTCATTCCCTTTATAATTTAATGAATGGAATCCCTTTTGATGACAAATGCTTCCGCCTGGTTTGAGCAGTTGATTAATGTTTGACCTTTTTTATTCGATACCGTTTTGTATACATTTTATAACTCAGGCTTTCATCCAAATGTTTTATATAGGGTGGTAGATAGGTACAGAGGTATAAAATCCTTTAGAAGTGTACGTAGGTACTTTGGTATCCTATGCGAAGTGTGCTTAGGTTTATAAAACTCGCGACAATAGTAGAGAGGGATAAGGAACGTCGCGTGAAGAGGGCTCGGAGAGTCCGAGAGGCGGATCGACGCCGTCTCTAACAGCTGATGGCGGTCCCCGCGGCCCCGAGCGCCGTCGGGGATTGCGATCGATGACCGCACCCCGCGCTCACCCTCACCTCACCTCTAGACACCCACCCGTCTCACTTTCCCGCTTTTCTTTCCTTCGAATATAGGTACTATGAAAGTACTTTAACGCGCACCCTTGCCGCGTGTTTTGACTTCTACTTATTGCGTCTCATTTCTGCCACTAACATGATGTATTGTATATTTTACCTCGCCAAACGTTTTTCATAGATTTTTTTTGATAGCCGTTACGATTGTTTATAGGATATTGGCAGCTTTTATTTACTTTGAGCACTTTTAGATAACAGGTACTCTTTTATAGCCGAAAACATCCGAATATTATATAATAAATAACACATTTACAAAATTCGGTGAGGCGAAAGTTACAAATGCGATATGTGTATCACTTTCGATACCTCTGTAATAAAAGCCAAGCGCTTGAAAGCGTTGAAACTGATCAAGCGACAATCCCCGAGGCTGAAGAGAGAGACTGTTTTCACATTAACGACTTAGCCGCGCGATTTAACAAAGCTAGCGAACCGCTTTGAAAGCGATTGAAAGGATTTGCCGAATCATCTTGTCGAACATTCCGCTGAATCGCAATCGTAGCTAATATAATTATTACTTACTGGGTATAGCTTTGTTTCCCGTTGAATTAAATACATCGGGTCCATTAATCAATTTGGTTGGTTGTCAGTTGCCAATGTGGCCGGAGCGGTTTTATGTACCTATTCCACATCTGTTGTTTTATGTTGAAGGGATACCACGTTGAAAATTAATGCCTATTAATGACTTATGATACCTCATGTAGTTGAATTACTTGACACTTATTTTAATTCCAGGTGTTAAAGCTAATCCCACATTAGCTTTATGTGTTCAAAATGCCTTATGCGACGATAAATTTTAATATTCGTTCGTAAACTTGTCGTCGACGTTTGGGGATGTTATATGATTATAATTTAAACTTTCTTTATTTTGTGTAAGGGAAAACATACCAAGATTTTAAGTTTATTCCTTATAATAGTAATAACACAAGAGCCTTTATTTTAGTATCCGTAGATTATTGCAAATAACAAATGAGCTAGATGCCATGGAATTACTAGATAATAGCCACAGTTCGCTTTAGAAAACTTTCTGTTTGTTGGAAGTGGTTTCTCGGTCTTTGTTTGGAAGGGATGTAGGTACTTACTACTTGTCTTGAGTTCAGCAAAATGGCCTGGCATATTTGTCGTCTCAAGGAGATACATAATAGTATAAGACGCGTCTGCCCAACCTACATATTTTATATCATAATTGGCCCAGCATCTCAAATACGTCAAAAATATTTCAGGTAATCGCGCTGATATGCGGCTTGTTGGTTGTGATCCTGATGGTGCTGGGACTGGCGTCGGCTGACTGGCTGATGGCGGCTGGGTGGCGACAAGGACTCTTCATGCATTGTATAGACCCGGAAGCACCTACACCGCTGCCCTTCGATATAACGGCTCAACCAGGCTGCTATGCCGCCAGACCTGCGCCTTATATTAAGTGAGTTACATTTCTGTTTCATGAATTTTCGTAGGTAATAAATAAAATAATTGTATTCCAGAGCTTACGACGAGTTAAGGGATTAGTGGCCGAGGGTTCTTAGAACACACTTCTTTCGGTTTACTTAATACTATAGGTAAGAATAACCGTATCCAACAAGATATATATTTGTATCGAGTTGCCTCAGGAAAATCCCCTCGTCTCTGTAAGGGCCCGTTCTCACTTGTCGGATCCGAATAAAAATCGGATGCTCCATACAAAATGTTCTAACACTAGAGCACCTGATTTTTTTCCGATCCGACACCCGACAAGTGGGAACGGGTTTTAAGGGGTGACAATATTTAGAAATACAAATAATGAAAATTATACAGATTATTTTTAGAACTTTAAATTATTAATTTGCGTGACTTATTCAAATAAAAATCGTAAATCCTAACTACAGTAAAATGAAGATTGGGTCCATTGTTTATGGTTTACAGACAGGCAATGTCAAGTTACTTGTAAATATACGGTTTCTAATAGATATCATTGTTCACGGTAGTCTAACACGAATATTAGGGAGGGAGGAGGAACCGACCTCTTATCCATGTTAGATTAGAACTTGTCGAATAATGGGAATTAATGTTGTATTAGTGATTTACCTTTATGGGCGAGCTCTTCCGATAATAGTTTTATTTCCAAATCGCTTTATATACAGCAACTATCACGTATTAGATGATTAATTAATAATAGGTGACTAAGTAAGTATTATGATTGGTCACAGTTTATTTTATTACTATAGGCGACTAAACGAGAAAAGATTGCCAATCCAGTCATATATATTTAATTCCTTTGTTGAAGAACTGTGCTGCTGTGTAGGCTTTTAGCTTTTGTGCTGTGTAGGGAAAAATACACCTGATCGCGTACATGGCGACATTGGTTTTAGGTTTTAGGGTTGAGTTAGTCTTTCGATCTGCGAGATTGAGTCTGAGACGATCTGCAGAATTCAGCCACAGGCGACATTGCGGCCTTTGGTTGCAGTCGACCGCATTGTTGCCAGCGGTCAAATGGATAGAATGATAACGTTTGCTACTTATATGTTACGTTTTTACGTACATTCTGGGGCCGCGTTTTTGGTGGTTCTAGCGGACTGCGGTCGCTGTGCACCGCAACTGCAATGCTCGGAGTGATTTTTATAAAAATCTGTAGCTTAAAATAAATAGATACAAAAGGTTGGCTTACAGGTTACGCAAACACAGAAGCGTACTGCGCACGTACTTACATCGCCAACGTGCCAAGTCTCAGTTGGTATTCGACCGAGGTGTTCGTACGTGCTCGTCTGTGTTCATGGGCCTGTTTATGCCCGTTTTAGGTGGGAACCAGCCTATGGTACATGTACTTACAGCGGCTAAAGGGGGGCAGGGGGCTCAAGCGCCGCCAAATCTTTTACCATTCACCCATTCGATTCGTGTAAGTGGTGCAACAAGGGCCCTATATGGATCAAGACCCCCAAACGACAATCCTGGATCTGCCACTGTATAATAATAATAATATCTTGGGACAACTCACACAACGCTATCTGATTCCAAACTAAGCAGAGCTTGTACTATGGAAACCAGACAACTGATAAACATACTTATATATTTCTAAATACATACATATTATAGATAAATAACACCCAGACACAGAATAAACCATCGAGCTCATCACACAAAGTTTTGTCCTGGGTGGGGATCGAACCCACGACCTCTTGTGTAGCAGTGGGATACACTCCCACCGCGCCACAGAGGCAGTCTCAGTGTATACATATGTAATAGATATTTTGTGTCACTAATGTTGCTTGCAAAATGGGTGTAGTCTTAGACTTGTACAGTATTGTATAAAATGATAAATATGTGTATTATACAACAGAGCGGCAGCGGGTTTATGCGTGGCGACGTTAGCGGCGGACGTTTGCGGAGCCCTGCTCACAGGTCTGGGCCTGCGCTCCACCGACCACCGCACCAAGTTCCGTTACTACAGGTTCGCGGTGCTCGCCATGTCGCTTGCCTGTAAGTATCACAACCATCTAAATCTGTATTTTAATAATTAAGGTTAAATTTATCCATTTATTATTTAAAAATAATTGTGTGCGTGGAAAAACGTTAGCTTTTTATTGATAAAGTTCGTGTTAAAAGAAGTAGCGCACAATGTTTAACTAGATACATAATATTAAGTGTAATTTTTTTTTAATTTAAATTAAATAGTTACTGTTTACTGCCGCTTGACAAATGTGTCAATCAATTGGTTGTTTGTAATGCAGGTAAATAGTGAACATTTTATTTTGACTGTTTGAGTTTCGTGATATAATAGAGAAAAATGCAACACAGAAACCTCTGCACCTAATATATTTAACGGCAGAACCGTAGTGTGGTTGTATCTTTAAAAATCATGAAAATCGGTCGAAATTTTGACCATTAGGCGAACTTTAATGTTAATAAATCTAACATTATAAATGACATCAATAATGTTGTGTTTTTCAGTAATGTGCATTTTAATAGCACTCGTCATCTATCCAGTCTGCTTCGCCGCAGAATTAAATCTGGGTAAGTTTGTTTTATTTATTTATTGTAAAGTGTTTATTCTTTGTTCTTTATTCTTATTTATTACGACGATGACAAACTAGTAAAATTTTGATGAACGATTTGACGGAATTTTCAACTGTACAGTTTTTAAAATTATTAGTTTATATTATTAGTATTGATTGAAACTAATAATTTTAAGGACTACGTGTTTGAAAATTCCACATTTTCCCAAACAAACCAATTAAAACATATTTCTAACATTTTTACTTTGCTTTCAGTGATTAAATCAATATCTACTATTATTAAAATTAGTTAAATAACATGTATTTGTTATTGTATGCTATATATAGGTAATAGGTCTGTGTGGGAGTTCGGGTGGGCGTATGGCGTGGGGTGGGGCGGCGCTATATTCTTGTTTGGAGCCGTGGTACTGCTACTGTGTGACAAGGAGAGCGAGGAACTCTACTACAAGGAGCGGAAAGTGAGTTTTACATCTATACTAATATTATAAAGAGGAAAGATTTGATTGTTTGTTTGTATTGAATAGGCTCCGAAACTACTGGACAGATTTGAAAAATTCTTTCATCGTTGTGAAGCTACACTAACCCCAGGTGACATAGGCTATTTTTATCCCTGTATTCCCACGGGAACGGGAATTACGCGGGTGAAACCGCGAGGCGTCACCTAGTATTTCATAAAAAAATTACTGGCTTGTTGGTCTAGTGGTTAGTAATCCTGACTGCTAAGTTAGAGGTCTTGGGTTCGAATCCCATCCGGGAGAAATCTTTGTATGATAAACACGTATGTACTCGTATTTAGAAATATATGTTGTCTGGATGCCATAGTCTCTAGTTTGGAATCAGATGCCCTTGTGTTATGTGTATGTTTTCCCAAGATATTTAAAAAAAAATAGTAGTTTATTCGGTTCAACTTAGGCCCTTATTCACCGACACGTGACTAGTTAAACTGTAAACATATTTAGGACATTTTAAAAGTCACTATACTCTGACTCTTCAACTCACTTAATTGTAAATTAACTCTACTCATGTACTGCCGAAGTGCCGAAAATGTGGAGAACATTGCGCTCTCGAGAAAATGAAGCACAATAAAAGTCCAGGCAAAGACTTAAATAGGTACTTGATTACAGGGTACTTAAATAAAACAATATAAACTGCCCCGTTTCTACAGTACCTACAGGTACTGTAGAAACGGGGCAGTTTATATTGTTTCATAAAAAAAGGTGACAGATCAGATGTTAATAATTAGCACTCTATAGGTCTTATATCTCATTTTCTTTTCATACATAATGATTACAAAATCGTATCGTTGGAAACAACAACAAAATGGTTTTAGACAAGGCCTTTCCACTGATCATCACTCTAAATCAAATAATAGGGTAGGTATCTATCAATTATAGATTATACTAAAGCATTCGACAGCTTAAACCATTCATCCATTTTTGACGCTCTGGAAAAATAGTAAGTCAAAAAAACTTACAATCTTATTCTTATATAACAAGAAGCAAAGCAGAGACAACTACTTTTTCTAAACTCTTAAATACCCCCCCCCCCTTAAAAAATAGCTTTCAGTACCCTGGAGAGCTAAATTTACAGTTATGGGCTAAGACTACCTAAGAGTGGGCGCCAGAAAACATAAGGAGATAGCGCGACAGGCCCAGAAAGAAATGACAGAGAAGGAACACAATTTGAGAAGGAGGAAGACATTATTAATATAAAATGATATAGGAAATTATATTTAAACTCCGGTATAACTATTAGTCAATGTCGATGAATACGGGCCTTAGAGCCATTGGCTTCAATTGTCAATATCTAAATACTTAATTCACTTAGGTTACAAATGCAACTCTTATGATCGTCCGAACAGGTGACTGGTTCTTTACAACGAGCGAAAATATGCTCACGCAAATATAGACGTTCATGTTGAGGGCGCTGTATGTGCGCATTTATGAGTGCGTGATTTTTATTGTTGTATGGGCCGAGTTTCTATATTACAGAATACCGGAAAGTACAGAATGCAATCTTCATAGTAAACGGTCTTGACGCACGCCTACATAATATACATCGCTTATTGCTATGTAATAACGCAACATGTCAAACTAGCGACAGAGCGAGTGCTTCGCGATTCGTGTCCATGAACGATCTCTATGTGTGCGCGTGCGTTCATCGAGAGCGTTCACTATAAAGCTTGCATTCTGCAGACTTAGTGCGAGTTTGTTTTACGTCAATGCGATCGACACGTTAACGTGTTTAGCTCTCTGATCGGTTAATAGCCTGGAGCGGGCCAATCGGAGCCAAACGTTTCAAACGCGTCGATCGCGTTAACGTAAAACAGAGTGTACTGTCAGTATCTCGTGGTAGTATGTGGTGATGACGTGGTGTGTGGTGTTGGTGGTGCAGGTGGACCGCGCGGAGCCGCCGGCGCGCCCCTAGGGCCGCGGGCGCCTGCCCGACCTGGTGCCGTGAGGCGCGCGCCGCTAGCGCGCCCGCACGCGCGCCCGCCGCCAGGTGGATCTGAGCCGCGCGACCGACCCGCACCACACGATGCACAACGAACCCGAGCGGAACTACCGTTTTAGTTCTTCCCAAATATCATAGCACTCACCCTCGAACGCGTGCGGGGGGACCGTTCCACCCCACGCTGTAAATCATGGGTAGGTAGGTATTTAAATTGTAACGGAAAATTACGTTCGTTTAAACCACTATCGGTGTGAATGCTATGATCCTCCTAGTAGATTCCTGTGTTATTTTACGTCAGCTTTTAGTTTGTATGGAAGTTGTCGCTTCGGTCGTGTTTTTTTATTATCTGTCCGTGCGCAGTGTGTTTTGAGTGTCCGTTTCGTTTTGCGAAACTTCCCGTACGCCGGTATAAGTATAGTCGCGGTCGAGACGTGCCGCGGCCGGATCGCGAGCTCCGCGTACCGGCGACCGGCGTACCTAGAATGTAGTCCGTTCCAAAGAGCGTTACGTTTATTTATTCGCTTTAATTTATTGATGTTAGTGGAGAGTGTACATATTGGTTGTCGGTTTGGATATGATTTGTCCGCTTGTGTTGCATCACCGGTGTGGCGGGTCGGCTCGTGCGGAGTGGCTGCGGGCAGTGCGCGGCATTCGGGCAGGCGACCCACTCGGACTGCTACCGCTCGACGCTCGCTCAAATGTATCCGTATCGCGTATCGCGTATCTGCGTCTTTTGTAATGCGAACTGATGTATGTTAGTGTAAGTGCACGACGACGTGTAAGTGACTGTGCGTCGTGAAGCGATCGCGAGTCGCCACTCGGACTCGCGGCTCTATCGGGCTATGACTACTGACATGTTTAAAGGAATTAAATATATGTTTCGATTAAAGTTACCCTTTAGTATGATATACTTCATATTATTGAAAAACTATTTTATTAACGATTGTATAACATAGAAATTCGTTCCGTCTATGTACGCGGATTGATGTCATTAATTGAGATTTTTTTTTGTGATTACTAGAATCTCGTAGAATTTATTTCTGATTTTATGAATCTCATACTATTTGGAATTGAAAATTATTTAAAAATTATATTTTCTTAATGTTTATATAAAGTCAAAGTAATGGTTAATTTATCAATAATGTTATAATAATTATTAGCAATTAATATGTGTAAGTGTAATATTTGTGAACATTGTTATAATTGCATGCAATGTGTGTTGTGAGAGATTGTGGAATTATAACTGTACCTATGTTCGTATGTCCTTGGTTGTGGCTTTAATTTCATTATTTATTTAATACATTTATGTAAATCAAATCATTTGTGGTAGTTTATTTGTATTATCTGAATTTAAATAAGTACAGGTAATATTTATAACTGTTCCACATTTCTGTGCAGGGTTACCAACTTAGAACCAAAAAGGTCCATTCCCACAGGTCCACGGTAATTATTGCTAACTTAATTAGAAAAAAAAAGCTAAATTAAGTTAGATAAAAACTTTTTTTAACGTTGGTAGCCCTGTTTCAAAATAATTTAGTGATATATTATTTCTGTTACATCAATTCGTTTAATAAAATTATACATAAGCAGCTATTTATATTAGTTGGTGTGATTGGCACAAGCTTGCATGAATTGAGGTGAGTTATCACATTGTAAAGCGATTTGCAGCTTGGTGTATGAATATTGAATGTTACTTTTTATATTTAACAATGATCCAATTGGTTAGTATTTGTAATACTAACGTCAATGAAATAAAATATTTGCAGAAAAAAATGTTCCAACATAAAACGGACGTTTTCCAATTTTGAAGTTATGAAGACTCGTATTGTGAGATTTTTCCATGCATCGATGATATACCTACTTAATTAAAGAATATAAAACTCCTCTTCTATAAGCCACGTTCATACGACGAGCACTTAACCCGCGTTGACTTGCGTTTTTCTAACGCGCGTTTACAACTTGTTCCATTTTGTTCCAGGCGTTCACACGCGCGTTGCAAAGATGAAATTGTAAACGTGTGTTAGCTAAACTCACGTTAAGCACTCGTCATCTGATCGTAGGGTTACTCAGTTAAATCAATATTATTCCCTAGATAAACGTACCTCTTTTTATGTTACAGAAAAATATTAATAAAATAATATAGAATTATGTATTATGAATCTCAGTGAAATTAAACATTATCAATCATTTTAATCATCACGTATTGGCATTATATTTGATATTATTATAAACTAAGCTTTATTTTTTTATATTTTCCATCTAAGGAAAAATAGATTTTAAGTTATTTTATGGCAGCATCTGATGCCATTAGTCCTTCGAATATGAGTAAAATCACACTGCCATTTTATCTTATAAACCTACGTTTTTTTTTGTAAGTCATATTAATTTTACTATAGTAGTAATGTATAACGCTAAATTATTGAATTTTCCTAATTTAAGTGTACATTTTACATAGAAATGATAACCCCTTTATAATTAATACGGAATGACTTTAGCTATTTTATTTATGCACCATAAACGGTACTTGAACATTCTGCATTAAACATAGTTATCCATGAGTATTGTAATTCATTTCGTGGAATTCAAGATTAACATTGTTACTCTATAAGCTCATAATTTATTACTAAAGCCTTTGTCAAACATGTAGCGTACTTAGCGCGGTTTAAGGCGCTAAAGCGTCGCGGCACTAACCAAGAGTACATGCAGCCTTAGACGAACCTCGCTCGTCTAACGCACACATAAACGTTCCCAGATATGAAATTTCAGACCACTTTTCGTGAGCGATGTCTGGTGTGTATTACTGGAGCGCATGCATGCAAAATAAAAAACATTGTTTGTGGTCTCGGGTTAATAGATGGGGAGCCCAAGTAGAAAGAAACAACCTATAAAATAACGGGATACCTCGTACACTGTTGAGTACTACTGAATATTAGCTCTTTATACCGCTTATTGTGCCCCGCGTCTTGGGTAGCCGATTAAAATATTATATAAAAAAAATGATCAATAGAGATATTCGAGCGCATTAGATTACCATACAGATGGATAGATATTCTAGACACGCTGATCTAATATTTCAACGATTATGTGGGAGGGTTTGCTTAATTTAACGATGTATTAATTTTATTTTCTAAAAACCGCCACGAGCTTGCAGCTTGTCCGAATCGTAAGTCATTTGAATTTATTTGGCTTCTGGGAGCGAGTTTTTAGACCTGGAACCGCTAACGGCCTTCCCCACCATTAAAAGGATATACATCTTAAACGCTTTTCGCTTCGCCCCATTATAATCTTCAAAATCAAATAGGTCCCCACGACGCTAGAGTTAATTCAAGATAGCTATTTGGGCTCCCCAGCCATAACGTCATAGTGCCGCGTCTTGTTGTATTAAACCACTGACCTAGTACTAGTACACAAACGATTTCCGTTTGACGCTGTTGCCGTGACGGGCGCTATATGACAAAGGCTTTATATGACTCTTGAAAAGTGTTCTTAGTAAAAAAAATGACATCTGCAACCCACCTTTTCTAATAGGAAATAGGCAGATAAAAATAAATGTATGTTACGTTCAATAATTTTACTAGACCCTTTGTTGGTCCGCGGCTTGGCGTTACATTGTCCCGAATGCAGGGAATATTGTCGTCATTTTACAATATTTACCTATTTAATTTGGTAAGTAGTATTGTTTTCGAATAGAATTCACCAATACCTGCTAGAAATAAAAAAAATCAATCGTTGTTGATTTGCAGTTGTACGCTTTAAGCAATAGTATTTAAGATCAAAATAGCAAATCAAGATATTGGAAATGTTTTGGAACATCTGCCTCTTAGTTGACTACCTAATGTATGATTGCAGTTGTTCAAGTACATCAGTTATAAAGTTTCTATTTCCTTAGCCAAATTATGAGTCATATCAAATGAGATTGAATAAAGTAACTAGCAAAATATCTGTGTATTATTTATACTTTACAACCTATATCTGTTCAGTCTGATGATTTTCACTAGAACTAGGTATTAAAGACTCAAAGTGTCATTTGAAAAATTAGTTTAGTAACAAGCTAAATTTAGGACTTTTCATCTATGTAACTTTTTATTTATTAAACAAGTTACAGAAAAAACATACAGTCTCACAAAACCATGTTAATGATTAGTACTAAAGTTTAAAAAAAATACTAATCTTGATGGAAAAGTACTTATACAGACAAAAAAGTAGTATAAATAAAAAAAAACAACAATTAAAATTCACGTACAGAATATATTGTACTGTTCAATAGAATAATATAAAAAATATTAGGTTACATTTTAAACAATCATTATACAAATATGATCAATTTTATCAATCACATTAAGTTTAACTATAACTAGTAAGTTTATAACGTTACTGATGTCTGCTGACCATTGTTTTGGAATAAGATAACCGTATAAACATTATACATCAACTCCAGTGATAGATTTTATGCTTGAGATCAATCTTGTGTTAGCGTTCTTGTAATCAACAGGTTGGACATTCATCACAATCGTCTTCAAGCGAGTTTCGTTCTGCAAAAATAGCATTATCTATTAAAAAAAAATAGTTGTGTTGTAGTAAAAATAAATGAAAGATCGCTTAACATTTGACCCCAATGTACCTGCAGAACCTAGATTTGTATGTTATTTTGGAGTTTTGCAGGTGTAACGTTTTGATGACTAGCTGGAATATTATTTTTTTTTTTTTGTACACAAATCGGTGTAATTTTGTAGCTAATCGCTACTATTTGATTGCGTTATTTTGTTGAGACAGATTCTTATAAACTAAATTAGCTTCAGACTTCCTATCTAGGAGATCTAGAAACTGCGATACACTAGAGTTGGTCTGTTTGGGTGTCAGATATCACGATAAATGTTTATATTGTAGCCTATGTATTATTCCGATGTACAACTATTTTCCGGTAAAGTTTCAACAAAATCCACATGGCTTCCCTTGAAATAATATAAAACATCTAGACATCGTCACTGTATGTACTCAATTACAGTGAAATTAGTCTCGAGAAATTTTTGCATATGTAGTGGTGTGTATGTTACTTAGATATTAGAGCGCGTTTCCACTATATCGTTCTGGCCCTTACAAAAATGTTTCAATATCCTAACATTACTATTTAATTTAATACTTATCCCTAGCAACACTCTGATTTTTGTTTTCAATAAAAACAAGTTTTTATTTTAAAGAAAAAGGTTTTGACTTTATTAAAAAAAATATGTCATTCAATTTCACGTCCTTGAGCAAACGACAAGGCGACTACCGTGAAACAATAAAATATCGTGTCGTTCTTTAGATGATAGTAGTTTAGCTATAGGTAAAAAGTTTTGACCATAATAATTACGAAACAAAACAAATAAATAAATCGTCACTTGATAGTGGAAAGTGGAAACACGCACAAAACCAGAATAAACCAGTTTACTCTGTCCGCAGGTGCCACGTGCAGTCTGACGTCAGTCGCTTGATACCGTTAGAACATAAAGCACGCATTTCATTAAAAAATTATAATTATTAGATACGTAGTAGTTTCATTGTGAAATTTTGTATTTGTTGATTGTTGTTATTGTTTGTTATTATTGTTAAAATATTTGTTGAAGTGTTTAATTTCAAGTGTGTAAGTGTTGTAACTTTATATTGATAATTCAAAATGGCTCCAGTGTTAAAACATGGTCGAGGCAAGCCTTTGACTTCTCAAACTAAGGAAGTTTTGTACTGTTTGTACAAATATTTCGAAAATGAGTGTAATAACAACCCGAGCAGTATTATGACCCCCACTCAATTAGTTGCTAAATCAACAGGAATTTCAATAGCATCCGTCAGAAAGGTAGTATCAGAAAGCAAATGTCGTCCTTCAGATCAGGAAGTAACATTTAAATCTCCTAAAAAGAAACCGAATCGTAAACCTACAATAGTAATCGATAACTTTGATCAGCAAGTTATCAGAAGAACAATTCATGACTTCCACATCACAAATAAAGAAGTTCCCACTTTAAAAACTTTGCACTCAAAATTGAAAGAAGATATCGATTATAAAGGTTGTGTCAGCACGTTACGAAAACACGTCATGTCATTAGGTTTTAATTGGAAGCAAACAGAAGATATCCGGAAACTTCTTATGGAAAAACACGAAATTAGATACTTGCGAATTAATTATTTGATGAAAATTGCTGAATATCGTGAACAACGCCGACCAATTGTTTACACCGACGAAACATATATACATACATCACATACCCTCTCGAAATCTTGGTCAGATGGAAGCACTTCAGGTTTGAAGCAACATTTATATCGAAAGGCAACCGCTTAATCATTGTTCATGCCGGTGGTATCGATGGCTTTATACCAAATGCATTGCTTATGTTTAAAGCCGACCAAAAAAGTGGAGATTACCACAACAATATGAACTATGACAACTATTCAAGGTGGATTCAAACTCAATTAATACCCAACTTACAACCAAATAGTGTTGTTGTTGTTGACAACGCACCATATCATAACTCAATACAAAATCCTGCACCGAATAGTAATTCTAGAAAACAGCAAATGATAGACTGGCTGACATTTCGAAACATTGAGCATTCATCCACGTTGCTTAAGCCTCAATTATATGAACTGATTCTGCAAAACAAGGCGAGATTTATAGAGTACAAGATAGACGAAATATTACGACAGCACGGTCATACTGTGCTGCGTTTACCACCATACCATCCGGAGTTTAATCCTATAGAAAATATATGGGGGATAGTGAAAACATATGTCGCAAAAAAGAATGTCGCAATGAATATGAAGGTTATAATGTCATTAGCTGAAGAAAAAATGAACGCCATAACTGTAGAGGAATGGAGAAAAGTTTGTTTGCATGCTATTGAGGAGGAAAGCAAATATCAGGGTAGAGACGCAGCTTTAGACACAATATCAGAACGAATCATAATTAATTTAAATAATTCATCTGATGAAAGCGAGGATGGGGATGATTGTGATATGCCTGGGGTTGATGAATTATTAGAATAAAACATTTATGGCCGGAGAACACCTAATTCATACACGTCTTCACTGAAGTGAAAACCGGCATTCAATGCTTGTAATGTTTGGAACTGGCTTGTCTGCCTCATACAGTTCCATAGATTACAATGCGGTGGATACACATTTTCACGACCGTATTAGTACGTAGTGCGTATGCGTAGACGTGCACGCATTTGGTGTGCTCCAGCCACAAACGTATATTACCTTTAAAACAATAAAAACTAAAAATAAAATGTTGTTTTTTTTATTTGCTGACCATACACTACTACAAACGCAAAAATTTCTTCAAGCTAATTTACCTGTATTAGAATAAACAGCTTACTTTATATGTGTCCATCTTCGTTCGAAATTTGAATACAAAAGTCTTGAATTTGACTTCCTCAAACAGCTGTACGTATTCCGTTTTATCATTTTCGAACAAGCTGCCGATTTCCGCTGAGGTCTTGCCGAGCATCACTTCGGCGGACTCGCTGAACGCTGTGATAAATTGATCGCCAGTGGGGTCAGATACATTGCCCTGTAAAAATATTACATGGATAGATACAACATAGGTACAACGTTGCAATAACTATGCGTCTACGACAAGACATTCAGGAGTTATATACTCACCGACAAAAGTATTTTGTAATTATAGTTAGAATGCTCTCTGTTGCACTTCTCACATCTAAATAGCCCATTTTCTAAGTCCATCAGCTTCTTGTTACAATAATCTTGAGGGCATGCTTTGTAGAGCACATTATCGGCGTATGAAAATCTCAGAACACCAAGGAGATTGTAGTAGTTGTCCTTGGCGAGTTGTTGCGCCTCCGCATCCGAAAACGTAATCCATTCATTTTTGCCGCCTGAATCAAATGTAGGCGTAACCCTAAAGGCAAAAATAAAAATGGTTTTAGGCCTCATTCGAATCAGTGATTTAACGCGCGTTAAAAAAGCGATCAAACAGAACAAATGCAATTCATCCCATAAGAGGGTAAAATAGTGGTTGTAAGATTTTAAGTAAAATTTTTGAAATGTCGTGTTCGGCTTTTTTTGTTTAAAATAACGAAACACTGGTTTCAACGCTTTTGGAAAATCACTCCCTGAGGGGGTAAAATAGGGGTTGCAAGTTTGTAGGTAACTTCGTCGGTTTTATAATAAAGTTAAATCAACCCTTGACGGGGTAAAATCATCCACGCTGACGAAGCTGCGAGCGATAGTTAGCAATCTATATTTATAAGAAATAAACCGCCAAGTCTGAAACTTCCGGCTGAAAGTTTCGTTAAAGTCCGAGAATTAATCGGATAAAATATCAGGAAAAACACAAAAACTCAATATTTAAACTCATACTTTAACTTATACTTATCGAGCTAATCGTTTGTATTAGCTCGTTAAGTTAGAGTAATGTTATAAAAATGGAAAAATAATTCTGTCTGTTTATAATATTTTCACGCTTAAGCCGCTGAACCGATTGAAATGAAATTTGGTATTATTTGAATAATAAAACACAAAATTTGTTTTGGCGTCGGGGGTTAAATATAAATATTTACCTGACGGAAATATTAACGATTTCAGCCCCACCATTGTCGTACCATTCGCGCAGCTTATGTGCCTCGGGCAGGTCTGGGTTGAGTCGCAGCATGCTGCTCGACAGGCACGAAAGAGACTTTCTACCCATGAACTCATCCAGCCGCGCGCCCTAACATGTTCAGCAATATTTCATGTATATTAAGAATGACTATTAGATATATATTTACCTATTTTCACTTTAGAGAAAGTTCGCACACATTACACAGATGAAACATTTGATAAGTCTACATTCTCTAGCTTTTCGGTAAGCTATCATAAATGAACCAACATAGTCCACCCCTGTATCTACGAAGGGAAACTCAAGATGTACCTACTTAATTTTTTAAGTGTGGCAGATTTCTTTTAAAAAACAATTTTAACTGGTCAATATTTTTTTTAAAATAAGTGATGGAAGTGTAATAAACGACTGACTATTCAGTGACATACCTTGACAGCTATAATAGGGTAACTGGTACCACCTTCAAACTTTTCAGCTTCTTCTTTCCATAAAGTGAGCACAACCTGGGTTACAAATTGTAAGTATTAAAATTGACCCTTTTACTGCATCCGCGCCGGCTTTAAGGTCATGTTAAAGTACTTTATTCACTTAGGTTACAGAAGGCAACCCTTATGAACGTCAAACAACATATATGGAATAAAATGATTATACATATAATGTCAAATTCGCAAAAGTAAAGCCATGAGAAAAGAACTTGGCAATAAAAACTCATAGTCACTTTTTTTTAATGCCTATAATTACTTACAGTATATTAACATAGGTTATTCTTTGTATAGTACAAACCTGAAAGTACTTTGCTCAGAATCAGTAACACATTTCAATGGGATAGTTTTTTGACCCTGTTTTATTTACAATGAATTAGGTAATCATTCTTGGTTCAAGGTGAATCATTACTTGGATTGCATACTACGCGACGCAATGAGCGTTAACCATGTATGTAAATGTTCAATATTTTCATTTTTGTAGTAAAAACCTTGTTGGGGTGTCTGAGCTTTGGGCTATACAAAAATTATGTTGTTTAAATAGTTGTGTCAGTAAGTTAGGTGCTGCAACCATTCGGGGCCCGATCTAGGGCAGGGTGAACCGGGCAAATTCCTAGGCACTGTTATCGTCCCACCTTTGGCAAATTGTGATAGTGTAAAAATCATTTTACATTTTGCCGGAGCGGTTAAATGGCCGGATCGGGCCCTGAAACCACTACCCTATAAAAGTTACGCAAGTTCAAGGTGTTCCGAATCCATAACCTTAGAAGATTTTTTAAGTCTTTGCCATACATTTGGTCGGTGTTAATGTACAATTGCTAGGTACATCCCCAAGACTCGTGCCAAAATTGTTTACGTTTAATATGCATGATAGTTTAAGTATAATTTAAAAGAAAATCATTAAGAATTAAAAGAAACCTATCTAGTGTATGGCGTTTAAATACAAATTAAAAAGAATCAGGAAAATTCGCCTCAGAAAAAGGCGGTAGGTATTTGGTACTTATTTATCTTAAAAAACTTTTTGAAGCCAGGGCCCGTTCGAGCCATTTAGCCACTCAGGGCATAATAATATACTGCCCTTTATGCTACCACACTTTGCAAAAGATGGCATGTTGTATACAGTAGGGATGTTACGGAGGTTGTTTTGTTGGAACCGACGTCGGAGTCTTGGAGTCTGAGGCGGCGGGAGAAAACAAACATGTTGAAATAAGACTAAAAAAGTTAAAATAAGATAAAATAGAGATAAGATAGATATAGAAATAAGATAGATAAGATATAATGGATTTTCTATCTTTCAAGAATGCAATTATTGTATTTGTAAAGTAATTGGCAAGAAATGCCTACAAAAATTACTTCTTGTTAAAATGCTCTCTGTAACGAAGCAATAACAAAAGCCGTGATCCGTGATAGTTCTTTAACTACCGACTAGATGGCGCATGCGAGGGCCCAACTCGCGAGCATCAAGGGATAGAAAAATTTGAGGTCTAGTAACATAGTCCAGATAGGTGGTTCGATTCCGACCCCGGTTTGGCTACGGAAGTCTTGGGTTCGATTCCTGGGTATGGACTTCAAATTTTTAAATCTTTCAAAAATGCAATTATTGTATTTGTAAAGTAATTGGCAAGAAATGCCTATAAAAATTACTTCAATAAATAAGATTTGATGTGATGCAAATCATTTTGGTGAAATACTTTTTTGTGGAGGTGCTAAGCATGTTAATTTTTATAATTTGTCTTCTAACCGTCTGGCGCCATAAACTTTGGTGCCCGTAATTTTTGCGGCACTGGTTGCTTGGCTTGCCCTGCCATAGATCAAGCCCTGATTAAGGCTAAGCCCTAATATCCATAGATGCCACAGAGCATTGCCGAACATATTTCCAATATGTTTTACACAGAAGTTATATTGTAGCATAAACTACCTTAATATAAACCCGAAATCGAGGGCACAGCTAGGTATTAATATAATTGTTTTAATACGTGACTGTAACATTGCAATTTGTAAAAGCTACTAACCGCACTAGCTGAGTCATCGACAACAGTCAATTCCCTTTTCTTCAGTATTTTGCCAGTGCTCTTAGCAGTAAACTCTTGGACATTAGCTACTGAGTTACACACTCCGACAATATCTGAAATAAGTAGAACACAATTCAATATTTATGCCGCCGTTTTATCCTTTTATTAGTAATTATGCAGCATAACCACAACACTAAGTTTATACATATCTAAACTACTCAAATCTACATACATATATCTACCACACTCTACATGAGTAAACTGTGAGCGTCAAGATGGCGGGACCAAGTCTTGGATTTTAAAACTACATATATAGGTACAAATACAGTACCTTTTTGTTACTATTTGCTACCTACGCTCAAATTTTAGCTACTTCAATATAAATTTAGTGCCAATTAAACAAAATATGTTGTCCCACCATTTTGACGACAAGATGGCGGGACCAAGTTGATAGCCTGCTCAGAGGCGGGTAGGTGAGGAAATAAAATCACATCCCCACTTTACATAATATAGGGGAGGTACCCTAAAAATTTTTTTTTTCAAGGTTTTTTTCTTGCACTTTGCCAGCGTAAGTGATATGTGTATCCATGCAAAATTACAGTCTCCTAGCACTAACAGTCTCTGAGCAAAGGTCAGAGACTGTCGGACGTCAGGACGGACGGACGGACATGGCGAAACTCAAAGGGTTCCCTTTTGCCATTTTGGTTACGGAACCCTAAAAAAAGAGAAATATATCAAAAAAATGGAAAATAAATATTGATAATACCGTGTATAAGTAGCAAACTAAATAACGGCTTACACAAAACACATAATAATATGCTCCAAATCTCATTATTAGGGTTCCATTATTGCCATTTTGGCTACGGAACCCTAACTGCTAACCCGGGGGTAGCAGCTCCATACATGTAACAGAAGCAAAATTTTTTTCAGCAAGCCATTTGACAGTTTTTTTAAAAATAATCTAAGGTTACTGAGTTTTGACTAATCGTCAAGATAGCGGGACCATAGTTTACGGTGGATATTTTTGATACGATTCATGCAGGGGATCATAAAAAGCAATAATCATGAGGTAGCAATAAGGTTTTGTATTTGTGCATAGGAAGGATAAACCTCTGAGCAGGCTCTCAACTTCCGACATCTTGACGGGCGATGGCGATGGCGGGGATGGCGGCGATGGCGGGACCAGGCGGGACCACCATATTAAAGTAGCTAAAATGTGAGCGTTTAAGTAGTTTTGAAATCCAAGACTTAAGCCCGCCATCTTGACGCTCACCGTTTACTTCTAATTTTACCTATATATATATTAAAAACCGGTATATAAAAAAGTAAAAACCTATTATTCAATAGCGTCATCAGGCGTCATAGAACTCCTTCAGTACCCAGAACGCAGACCGCATTGCAACGTTGAATGGCCATATTGATGTTCTGTGCAAAATAATAGACCAGTTCTAATGTTCCGTGAGGCGTCGATCGAAGTGAGGGAGTAGCTGGACCCCACAACTCTACAGGTTGTCCAAAACACATTCAAATAATTTTAAATAATCGCCTGTTTAAACTGGGAATCAAAGCCGCCTAATGTAAAAAAGCACCAACTCAGCCATAGGGATATGTATTTTACATATTTACCATAGTAGGTATCTTAAATAAAGACAAGGCCATAAAATTTTACATTTAATAAAATACAATTTGTAGGTAACTTGGGAGTTTGGCAGCCCCTGGGTACCATATTGAGGGATTCTCATAAACAATATCAAGCAATTTTTCGAATGCCTACAAAAGTCACTGCGTTTTTACTATCTGATAGTAGTGAGTCCACGTGGACACCACAAAGAAATGAAAAAAAGATACTTCGGGATTCTGCGCTCGGTTTTTGAGTTCTGGAGCTCTTGGGTAACACATTGAGGAACTGGCTTTTAAAATTTCAAGCCATTTTTCCAATGCTTTAAAAATTTACAACGTTTTATTCATCTTGATCTGAGATTACGTGCTCGGCAAAAAAGTCAGCTAGTTTCTTCTAATTCCTGCGCTGTGATTTTGAGATCGAAATCCCCTGGGTAACATATTGAAAAACTCTCCTATTAAATATCAAGCAATTTTTCGAATGACTACAAAAGTTACAACGTTTTAATCTGCTAGATCTGAGATCGCGTGGGCTTGGCAAAGTAAAAATAAAAAAAAAATACTCCAGAGGTTCTGAGCTGGGTTTTTGGGTTTGGCAGCCTCTGGGTAACATTTTGAGGAACTGTCCTATAAAATTTCAAGCAATTTTTAGCATGCGTACAAAGTTACAATGTTTTAATTAGCTAAATCTGATATTGTGTAAAGTTTTCAAAGAAAAAAAAAAAAAAATACTTCGAGTTCCTGCGCTGGGTTTTTGAGTTCGGTAGCCCCTGGTAAATAAATAAAAAAATAAATATTCATATTGAGGGATTCCAATGCTTATAAAAGTCACAGCGTTTTTACTATCTGATAGATCGGAGTTCATGTGGACTCGACAAAGAAATGAAAAAAAAAAAAAACTTCAGGATTCTGCGCTCGGTTTATGAGTCCTGGAGCTCCTGGGTAACATATTGAGGAACTGTCCTATAAAATTTGAAGCCATTTTTCCAATGCTTTCAAAAGTTACAACGTTTTTCGTACGTGTGCCATAGTTTTTTGCGTTTCGACTCATCGACACATCAAACAAATTATCTTACTAATATTATTAACCACGCAAACTTTTGAAGATGGATGGATATTTTTCAACGGCGTTTGTGTACCCGGAGGGGGGGAGGGCGTGATGGGGTTGGTTGTTGCATCCCACACCAGAAGCCACCCAATCTTCCAAGGCAACATTGGCACACTGTCTGGTTGGTTCACCAGTGTTATTAGTGATTGTCCATGCTGTTAGTGTGACTTTATGAGTCTAGATTTGATGCAATAAAAAGATTTATTATTATTATTATTTATTATATTATACTAGGTGGCATTTGTCACATGGGCCCCAGCTTGCGTCCGGACCCCCACCTATCTCTAAAGGCCCTTTTCCCATCCAAGCTTATGCTCAATGATAGGTGCAATTCGGTCAAAACGATATATAAAATGGGGTTTAAGATTTCAATGTTTCATGCAACCTTTTTGTTTTTTGGTTGTTTTGTAAGCGCTCTTATAATGATAATGTCACCTAGTCTGACTCTGCTGGAGAGCCCTCATTTTCAAAGTATATATGGTACATGAGGTGTATAATAAGTTGTTACATAAAAAGCTTACCAATGAAACAGCCAGGAGTCCTTAAAGCAATATCCTTGATTGGCACAAAATCATATTTAACGGAAGGCCCAGACTTGACATCTTCCATACACTCTTGGATTTCGGTATTAAAAGTGAATCTCATTTCATAATCATTGTTTGTGTAAGTTTTGTTAGTACGCTTTAATCGGAAATTCCTTATGTAGTATATTTTATCAATCTGTAAGATTAGGTAAAGTAATTTTAGGGTTTCACCTAGAAATTAAATAGACCTAAATTCTTGTAGGAAACTTTATTTTGGTTTCCTAAATAAGTACACATTGTCTCAAAAATCATATACAGTCATCTGTAAGGAATCTGAGATATATTAGGTCTAAGGTCCGAAATACCTGTACCTGAAACCTTAGACCAATTGAAATATTAAAAAATTGTAGAGAAGAAATTTTTAAGTCGAACCAATTTTGACATAGAGGTTAGTGAGAATGGAATTTAATATAATATTTTTTTTTTTATGCCTACAAACTTTAAGAAATTTTGTTTTTATTAAGTATAAAAACAAAATTTCTTTTCATATAATCATTGATTTGGTGTTATGAAATAAAGATAATTAATGTTTGAGTTATTTTGGTGCTACAAGAAAGTAGGTACCCTTAAGCTACTTAAGCTTACCTCAATCATATCATAAAACTTGTCACAATCATTTTGGAACATAGTTGCTTTGATTTCTCCACTATCATCATGTAAGTTTATACTGAAATATTTTCCTTCACCATTATCATAATAGTTTATGGGTGTCTTGTGCATAACTCCAGCTTTTATAACTAAGTTGCAACTGAAAAATGGGAGTTAAGAGTATATTTTAAACTAAAAGTTTCAGTACAACCAAATTACTGGTCACTGGTAAATATTTTTAAATTTACCAAAAGGTATCTAGTGGTAGAGCTATAAAGTACTTACCCATATGTAGATGTGTAATGACGGAGTTTTGCAATAGGGGTAATTTTTAGTTTTGCAAGCCTGCTATCATCAAGAAATTCTAGACTATTATTCATCTTGGAGGTTTACCAACTTCTTATCGGCTGCAATGCACTAGAGGAATCAGGATTTGGTAGCATTAAAAGATAGTCAATAGTTTTTAATTATTAAATAATTAACTTATAGACAATGCCTGCACCTAGGTACAAGCCCTCTGTCTCTTATAAATTTAAATTATATTAGTTATAGAAGCTAATAAATTATTGTGAAATAAGTATCTATATTGTATTTATGTATGTCAGTTGTTTGTTTTAATAATGTCATAACATGACCTGATCGGAATTGGCATGGTGGTTTATATCCAATAACAACACAATTTTATCAGCTTGACTTGATGCTGCACTCAGACCTGGCTCTTAAAAAGGTAATCCTTAATGGTCAACAACACAGTGACGAACTTTCTTACACAATTGTTTGCAACATAGCTTGTTTCTCATGTAAAATATTATTATTTCTTATATTCGTTCGGGTGTACAAGTACATACATATGAGTCAATGATGTTATTAAGTAAAATTTCACTTCTACTGTTTCAACGGATGCATTCAACTACAACGATAACATCCTTTAAATTAAAATGAAACGTGGTGATTACTTTCTCTGTGATAAAAATGTATTCCATTTAATGTCAAAGATGCTGATTTTTGTCATTTTTGACTTACACATTTGACAGCTGGCTGGAGCACAGAACCACACTATTTTACTTGTAAACTAAATGCATATGTAATGTGTTGGAACTAATAAAATTATCAAATAAACAAAACACAGTAAACAAAAAAGTCACTAAAATAAACAGTGTTACAAAAATCGAGGAGATCTATCGATCAGAGTTACGCAAAATACAATTCGGGGTACCACAAGGTAGTCTGTTAGGACCATTATTATTTATATTATATATCAATGACCTACCTATTTTGACTAAGAATCCAACAGCCCTATTTGCGGACGATAGCACGATTTCCATTAAATGTATAAGAGAACATATATACTATATCTGAGGCGCAATCAACAAAATTTCTCAGTCTTACTGAAGATAATAAATTAAATTGGAAATCTCATATTGAAACACTATGCAGAAGAATGAATAAATCAGTATATGCGCTACATGAATTGAAACAGATCTCAAATATTAATACCTTGTTGACCGCTTATCATGGTTTAGTTGCTTCACTCCTGAGGTAAGGTGTTATTTTTTTGGGGAATTCCACTGATATTGATCTCATTTTTAAAGCACAAAAACGGTGCATAAGGGCTTTGTTTGGGCTTTAAATAATCGGAACCTGCAAACCGTTTTTCCAGGAATATGAGATACTAACGCTCTCAAGCCTATATATTTACGAGGTCTCAATGTTTGTTATGGTCCATCCAAACTTGTTTACATTGGCTGCTGAGGTCAATAATAGAAGACAACGTGATGTATTTCGCCCTTGTATGCTTCGAACCCATACCGCTTTAATGCACAAAAGCGTGTTTCACATGGCTCCTGTAATTTTTAATAAACTACCTAAAGCAATAAGGGCAATGAATACTCCTCTATTTAAGAAAAAAATAAAGAGCCTCTTAATTAATAAATGCTACTACAGCCTTCTCCATCCATCGGAAACTATAGACCAATTAGCTTGCTTTCGACAACGTACAAACTGTTCACATCATTGCTACAAAACAGGCTAGCCCCCCAAATAGACAGCAGCCAACCGAAGGAACAGGCAGGCTTTCGCAGAGGCTTCTCAACCACTGATCATATGCATACTATAGAGCAAATTATCGAAAAATATAAAGAATTCAACCAACCATTATACATCGCTTTTGTAGACTACAGCAAAGCTTTTGACAGTATTTCACACGACTCAATTTGGAGAGCACTACATTCGATCAACATAGAGACAAAGTATATAAGAATCATAAAAAATATATATGCAAACAGCGAGAGCAGAGTAAGACTCGAAGACACAGGAGAAGTAATAAAAATAGAAAGAGGAGTCAGACAGGGCGACCCTCTGTCAACAAAACTGTTTATTGCCGTCTTAGAAGATATATTCCAAAAACTTAATTGGTCAAGGACAGGAGTATGGATAAACAACGCTCGCCTCAGTCACTTAAGATTTGCAGATGATATTGCGCTCTTTGCCGAAACACCTGCAGAAATGAAACGAATGCTACAATCACTAAATGATGAAAGCGAAAAGGTAGGGCTCCAGATGAATGCAGCAAAAACTAAAGTTATGACAAACGGCAGCACCAAGCCAATTGAAGTCGAGGGTAAAGCTATCGAATATGCAGAGAGCTACATTTACCTGGGCAAACAGGTATCATTTAACAAAAACAGCAACGAGCTAGAAGTAGAAAGAAGAGTCAATATAGCATGGAAAAAATACTGGTCACAGAAGGAAATTGTAAAGGGAAACTACAGCCTTAAGCTAAAAAAGATAGTGTTAGACACTTGCATTCTACCGTGTCTCACATATGGATGCCAAACCTGGACATTTACTAAGAGGATAGCAAATAAAATAAACTCATGCCAGCATGCTATGGAAAGAAGTATTTTAAAACTAAGAAGGATCCAAAAGGTTAGAAATGTAGAAATAAGAGAAAGAACGAAGCTGACGGACGCTCTCGAGCACGCACTCCAGAGGAAATGGAGATGGGCGGGGCACCTAGCTAGATATACGGACAGAAGATGGACAAGCGAAACCACAAAATGGAAAGGCCCCATAGGAAAAAGGAAAGTTGGAAGACCAAAAATGAGATGGGATGATGATATTAAGGAAATAGCAGGCAAACATTGGTTAGAAATCGCAAAAGATAAGAAGAGGTGGAAAGAACTGGAGGAGGCCTATACCCGAAAAGGGACTATACAATAAACATTTAACTAATACAACTAAATAACAAAAAAAAGAAACTAATACAACTAACTTACTAATAAGGATAGATTCTAATATAACTAACAAATAAGTTTATAAGTTTTTATATTATGTATAGGTGTAAGGCTTAAATAAATAAAAACTACAGCCTTAATGAATATCTTAACGATACCTTTTCCTAGCAGGACCTCACATTGACGTCAAGTAATAGGACAATTTATGAGTTTATGACATGTATATTTTAAATAAAATAATTTTAAATGAATTAACTGTAATGACTGAATCGGCTTCTGTCTCTTTGTGGCTGTTCGTGTCAGACGCCAGTACAAATAAGTTTGGGTTAGTTCACAAAAACTGCTACCTCAAATACGTAAATAGACGGCAGAGTTAGAATATTATATTTTTTGAAATAGGGTTTGCAACTATCGGTTGTTCTAAGAGAAAACATTGCCCTTATGCAGCATTTTTGAGCTTTAAATACACTGTTCTTAGCAACTGAGTTGCCCCAGGAAATTACTCCATATCTAAGGACCGAGGCTACTAATCCATGGTATGCTGTACCAGTATAAGTATATAATCTATGGTATGCGGTAAGAAGCGCATTGGCATCTAATAATTGTGCAAGTAAAGCTTATCATGTAAAGCATAACCCCTGACTTACTAAACCTTTTACATAATACTACCACTATTACTACACCTAAGAATTTAGTTAAATCTACTTCTTTCAAGATTGGGCCATTGGCACATATTTTTAGAATTAATGCCATCTGATGGTTATTCTTATTAGTCTAATTATTGACAATTGGCCATCTATCCCGCACGGACATTTGCCCCGAAATTACCCTAAACATTTTAAAGTTGTGCCAATTAAAACAAAAACAACTTTTTTATGGCACCAACTTTTTGTATTAAACGAGCCAGTGTGTTTGGCGAATGTAAATGTTCTTATGACAAGGATTAACGTAAACATTGGAATGAGCGTTTTTTTAGGTCTCCAACCTATTAATTCAAATGCTTTTGTCTTGAGCCGCCTAGGCCCCCGCTATTCCTAGATCCGCCACTGTTGTACAGCATTTTGCTTCGCTCAAAGGTTTGGAAAGACCTACAGCTGAGAGATGTAAAGCAACCAGTTTAGCCCCCGAAGTTTATTCCATCATCAGTCATTATTGATAAGATATCGACATAACATTGCAGCAAACTTTTTGCCACATCACTATTTTATTTTATCAGTAAACTGACAACATTCAATCTGCCAAATTATAACTTACATAACTTAATGAAATGAAAAGTGCCGCGCAATTTCGTCAGCGTAAATTTTCCCCGTTTTTGCAACATTTCGCTCCGCTCCTATTGCTGCTCCGCTCCTATTGGTCGTAGCGTGATGTTATATAGCCTTCCTCGATAAATGGTCTATCCGACAGTGATAGAATTTTTCAATTCAGATCAGTAGTTCCTGAGTTTACCGCGTTCAAACATACAAACTCTTCAGCTTTATAATATTAGTATAGATATAATCTGAATCTTGCAATGGCTCCAACGATTTTCATGAAATTTCATATGCGGGAGATTTTGAGGGCGATAAATAAATCTAACTAATTTTAGAAAACGTCGTTTAAAAAAAATACCGTGCATCGGTCATCCAGGTAGGTACTTATTATTAATAATAATAATATCTTGGGACAACTCACACAACGCTATCTGATCCCAAACTAAGCAGAGCTTGTACTATGGAAACCAGACAACTGATAAACATACTTATATATTTCTAAATACATACATATTATAGATAAATAACACCCAGACACAGAATAAACAATCGTGCTCATCACACAAAGTTTTATCCTGGGTGGGGATCGAACCCTCTTGCGTAGCAGTCGGATACACTCCCACCGCGCCACAGAGGCAGTCAATCGGTATTATCTATGAAACTTGTAGTTGTTGATATTAGTATGAAAAGTAGAAAATACTTTAATATAATTAAATTCGGCAACATTTTGCTTGGGGAACGCACACTACATTAGTCTACTGAACTCACTAAAAAGTGAGAAATAAACTTTTTTACAAAAAAATATATGGCCTAAAACTACTATTTCCTTTCACCAACTTCAAAATATTTATTTTTTATTGTACATTATTTTTTGCTTTTTAGTTACCTTGTATGTATTTTTTTGAAAAAATGTTTTTATTAGAAATTAGTACATTTTGTATTATGGCCCGGGGGACTTTTCTTTTTGACTGTTTAATTACAATAATGTCAACTTTTCAAAATCATGTACTCAAAGTGCTCCCGGAACTCAATTTAAAGATTCGGACGTGTCTTTAAAGCGTATTCCATGAAAGTAAACACCCAGACCATTAGTTATATGCATGTCTTATGTTTTTGGTTGAATAAAAAACACAAATCAAATTCACTTACAGATTTATTGTTGAATTTTAGGATACTGTTCACTAACATAATTTAAAAAAAATATTAGGCACATTTTACAATTATTATTAAATATCATGATCAATTTTATGAATCACATTAAGTTTATAACTTAAACACTATTGTTAACATTGGCATACCCAGGATTACTTTATGTTAGCAGCTAGTTAGCTTAGGCTGGTTTGACAGTCATGCTGCTGAATGCGCTTCAGCAGCGGAGCACGTGGCACGTGAAACACTACTACCAGCACAATCAGACTACTGCATCAGTGGTGACTGATACAACAATGACTGTGAAACAAGCCAATATATATATAACACCAGTCAAGTTCGAGTCACTCAACTTGAGGGTATGAGGATTTTTGTTTTTACTTTATGGGTCTACTTTGTATTTCAGGGGCGGGGTTTGAACCAGCAAAACTTTCCTTCATCCCTGGCTATGCCTATAACTGTAATTATGGATGGTTAGCTGACAGTGTAAATATTATACTTCTACTCCTGTGATAGATTTTATGCTTGAGATCAATCTTGTGTTAGCGTCCTTGTAATCAACAGGTTGGACATTCATCACAGTTGTCTTCAAGCGAGCTTCATCCTGAAAAGTAAGGATATAATTTTATATACAGTTATCCAATATGATAATTAAGCTTTGTTGTCTGATAATCATGATAAATTTTGTCAATAATATAGCTTGACATATAAGCTACATTACATTTACCACTAAGCATTCTCACTTACAATAAGCATGCGCCAACGTTAGAGGAGTGGCGTTGGGGCCAATGTGTAAAGTCGGCGTCATAATATTATTAGGATAAACAACTTACGTTATAAGTCTCCATCTTCGTTCGGAATTTGAACACAAATGTCTTGAATTTAACTTCCTCAAACATTTGTGAGTACCCTGTCTTGTCATGTTCGAACAAGTTGCCTATTTCAGCGGAGGTCCTGCCGAGCATCGCCTCGGCAGACTCGCTGAACGCTGTGATACGTTGATCGCCAGTTGGGTCAGACACATTGGCCTGCAAAAATTTTATAAACATTTCGGTTTTATAGCTTGAATTGGTTTGGCCTCGGCTTTTAAGTTATATTTTATAAAACAAAATGTAGCCTTTGTCTCCAAGTTTTAACTTCATGAGACAGACAAATTCCTGTGATTTTCAGCAATAAGTAATAATAATATCTTGGGACAACTCACACAATGCAATCTAACCCAAACTATGCAGAGCTTGTACTATGGAAACCAGACAACTGTTAAACATACTTAAATATTTTTAAACACATACATATTATAAATAAATAATACCCAGATACAGAATAAACCGTTGTGCTCATCACACAAAGTTTTATCCAGGGTAGGGATTGAACCCACAACCTACCAGGGTCACTAACCACTAGACCAACAGGTAATAGGTCATAGTCTTAATCAGATGCCACATAACTTGGCCTCAAGTTCCATTATATTAACTCTCCTGAGTTCATCAAGTTTACTCACCGACAAAAGCAGTCTGTACTTGTAATTAGGATATTCTCTGTTGCACTTTTCACATCGAAATAGCCCATTTTCTAAATCCACTAGTTTCTTATTACATTGTTCTTGAGGGCATGCTTTGTACACTGCATTATCAGAGAAGGTAAATGTGAGAATACCAAGGTGACTGTAGTAGTCTCCCTTATCGCCAGAGCCGAGTTGTCGCGCCTCCGCATCAGAAAACGTGATCCATTCGTTGCTGCCGCCTGAATAGCCACCCGCCCTGGCGGAAATGTTAACGATTTCCATGTCAGCCCCACCATTGTCGTACCATCCGCGCAGCTTATGTGCCTCAGGCAAGTCCGGGTTGAGTCGAAGCATGGTGCTCGACAGGCACGACAGAGACTTGCTACCGTTAAACTCTGTCAACCGCGCACCCTTCACAGCTATAACAGGGTGAGTGGTTCCTTCAAATTTTTCAGCTTCTTCTCCCCATAGAGTGAGCGCAACAGCACCACCTGAGTTATCAACTAGTGTGACTTCTCTTTTCTTCAGTAATTTGCCAGTACTCTTAGCAGTTAATTCTTGTACATCAGCTGCTGATTTACACACTCCAACAATATCGAGTAAAGAATCAGGAGTTTTAGAAGCAATATCATTGATTGGTATGAAATCATATTTGACTGAAGGCACAGAGCCCGCATCTTCCATACACTCTGCAACTACAGTGTTTGCAGTAAATGTCATTTCATAGTCATTTTTCAAACTTGTGAATTGTTTGTTAGCAGTCTTCAGTTGACAGCGACTTATGTAGTATACTTTATCTATCTGTAAGAATAAAGTTTAAAGTTTAACTAAGATAACCTACAGTCAGGAAATGGAGAAACATTGTTCTAAAAAATCTTGGGATCACAAAACAAACACTTATATTATTTTAAGCTCACCTGTATCATATCATAAAACTTGTCACATTCATTTTTAAATGCAGTTGCTCTGATTTCTCCACTATCATCACATAAGTCCATACTGAATAATTTTCCCTCGCCTCTAGCATTGTTCCAAGTACGTATGGATGATTTGTTCATGACTCGAGCCTTTATAACCCATCTGAAAAATAATATGAGTAAATAATTTATTTAAACATTGGATCAACAAACAGTTTATTCCATGTTATACTGAAAAGGTTTAATTACAACCACAATACTTTTATATTTCTCTTAAATTACTGTAGCATTCTGCATTAAATAAAAATGAATGCGAGACAAAATATTGAGAGTATAGAAACTTATACGTACTACATTCAAACAATGCACACTTAAGACATTCACCACTATTTTTTAGAGCATATTGTTTGGAAGGTGTTCCTAGATTTTATGTACATTAGTGTGTCTATGGACAGACTCCGCAGTTTAGGTATATTCGGGCTGCGCGCCCCTCGAAGGGGCGTATGGCAGTGGGCTGTCTCTCGGCGCGCACGACAGTCGCGGTCACGTGCGAGCGTACTTGAATATATTTTTTTCTTTTCGACACCCGCAATGTCTTCTGAGCCTAAACGTCAATATAATAATAATAATAATAATAATAAAGCCTCGTTTTATTCCTTTATAAATGCAATTACAGTAACATTAAGTATACAATAAATTTTCATGCACTATATAATAAGATTTAATAAGTATTCAATTTAATTTAATGTATAATGTTTAATTTATAATTTATTTTATGTATATTTAAATTTAACTAATATATATATTTTTTTTCTTTTTTTTTTTTTTTTTATATACCGCTATAAAGGACCTCTCTACTGAGTAAAGGTCTCCTCCATTTTTCTCCACCCGTCCCTGTCTATCGCTTTTTCTGTCCAGTTGTATCCCGCTATCTTTGAAATTTCATGTAACCATCTTTCCATTGGTCTACCTCTACTTCGTTTGCCGGATGGACCGTTCCATGTGGTAATCCGTTTTGTCCATCTATCACCATCCATGCGTGACACATGACCGGCCCATTTCCATTTAAGCATTTTACAGTGATGTAGAGCGTCTATGACTTTTGTTGTATTTCTGATATCTCTATTTGTTCTTTTGTGTTTTAATTTTAATTTGAGAGTGCTCCGTTCCATGGCCCTTTGAGTTGTTACTATCTTGTTTCTTGTGAATTTGTTGAATATCCATGTTTGCGATGCATAAGATAGAGATGATAGGATACAAGAGTCTAGGACTTGTTTCTTTAGTCTCACTGGGAGATTCGATTTTAGAATTTCCTTTAAGCACCAAAACTTATTCCAGGCCATGTTTACTCGTCTACTTAGTTCATCTCGGTGTCTAGATTTTTTGAATGATGTTTGTTTACCTAGATAGATATATTCGTGGACATATTCTATTGGAGCATTTGCAACAACTATCGGAACTGTTTTACTGTTCGTCATGATTTTAGTTTTGTCTGTGTTTAACTGTAGACCAATTTTACAGCTGACATTGTGTATTTCTCTTATCATAATTTCAAGTTGTGGTGCAGTTTCCGCAAAGAGAACTATATCATCAGCAAATCTGAGGTTACTCAGATATTTGCCATTTATGCATATACCTTTATTCTTCCATTTCAGATTCTTCATAATGCTTTGGAGCACGGCTATAAAAATTCTGGGAGATAGCGGGTCACCTTGCCTGACGCCTCTACATATATCTATTTCAGATCCTTGTTTTTCTAATATAACTTTACTTTTACTTTTTTTATAAATATCTTGAATAAGTTCAATGGTTTCTGTGGGAACATCACACTCTTGTAACGCTTTCCATATACTATTGTGTGAGATAGAGTCAAATGCCTTTGCGTAGTCTATAAATGCTAGGTAGAGCGGCCGGTTCATTTCTACGTACTTCTCTATAACGAGTTCTAGAGAGTGGATGTGGTCTATGGTTGAGTAATTTCTTCTGAAACCGGCCTGCTCCACTGGCTGTTCTTTTTCAGTATACGCCGCGATGCGATCTTCCACACAGGAAGCAAATAGTTTGTAGATATTTGGTTGTAAACTGATTGGCCTGTAATTACCTAAGTCAGCAGGATTTCCCTTCTTATACAGAAGAATTATATCTGATTTGGCCCATTCGACTGGTATAGATTTTTTGTCTAATATCCTATTGAAAAGCTTGGTCAAGAGTGGTACCAATACATGTTCACCTGCTTTAATTGCTTCATTTGGTATACCATCTGGCCCGCTGCTTTTGCCATTCTTCAAAGATTTTATTTTTATAGAGACTTCCTGGCATGTAAATCTTTGTAGGGTGGTAATATTTTCCTTTTGAACTTGGGTCTCTTTATGTGACAGGGTCTTGTATGAGTACAGATCTTTATAAAACTCAGTTGCTATTTTTATTATTTCTGACCTAGAATAGGTATTTTTACTATTCTGTTGTAAACAGGGGATCCATTTTTTAGTCGTTCTCAATTCTTTTTGGCCTTTTTTCATGCTATTTGACATATTTAAATGTCTCTCAATAGTGGATATTCTAAAGTCTTGATATTCTTTCTTAATAATTTTATGAACGTTTTTGTATAAGTAGGTTTTTTCTTTCTTTTCTTCGATTGTTAATTGTTTTTTATTTGTCAGTTCGTTTCTTCTTTTTATAAGTAATTTTGTCTCATCTGAAATAATGTGTTCTCTCTTTTCATATTTATAATTTTTCAACGTTGATTTTAAGCACTCCTCGATCGCTCCTTTTATTTTTCCATAACACAACTCTACATCATCTATGTTATCTAGTTGTGTGCAGGAACAGTGTGTTCTTAGTGCTTCTTTAAAGTGTTGGTGCTGGTCAGAGGTTATCAGGGCATAGTTTTTATTTCTATATTTGACTCTAGATTTTTTATGTGTTTTCAGAGTAATAGTGCTTCTCACAAATCTGTGGTCGCTAGGAAAGGTAAATTTTTGTAGCACTTCAAAGTTCATGAAATTTTCCTTTATGTTAGATAAGATGTAGTCTATTTGGCTTCTATTTTTCTTAGGTGAGAGCCATGTCCATAAGTTCTTTGTGTTTTTGTGAAATAAGCTGTTTGTTACAAACAAATTATTCTCCCAGCAAAATTGCAGTAAATTTTCACCTCTTTCATCTCTTTTTCCAAAGCATGAATTTCTAAGTATGTTGTCCTCATGATTTAATTTACGGCCAACTCGAGCATTGAAATCGCCCATAATAATAAGATTTTTACTACAGTTTACAAGGGTCAATATAATCCGTATAAAAGATATTGCTGTGTCTATGGATGTCTGAATAAAACGAATAGTGAATCAGAACTAACATTTTTTACAATTCCACTGCGTCATCGAAGTACGTTTAAAAGCAACGGCAGCAGCCGGTCGTTTTTTTTTTAAATTCCTTAGGTCCAAAACCAAAACGGTACTTAGTAATAGTTAAAATAAAAATCCTTAATTAGTTGCCCAGAAATAATATTAGGAACAGGATAGGATAATGTTTACAAAGGAATATCTTTTTATAATGCTAAATGTACGTTTGCGCGCGATCGGCCGCGATGCACGGAAATAAACATTTCCGTGCATCGCGGCCGATCGCGCGCAGCTTACGACAAGCGTCTGATGCGCGCGGCCGATGCGACAATACTCAGAGTATGAGAATGTATGGCGCCGTTTCCTAGGTTTGCGACAGATGCGCGCGGCCGACGACTGACGTAGACTGCGCGCGCACTCTGACTTCAATTCAAAATTCTTTATTCACTTAGGATGCAAAACAATATGTAATGTACTCAGTAATGTCCCGAAAGTCAAGAGCTTTGAGAAAACAGCAGGCCATACTTACTTATTTTGGTAAGGGCTGAGACTGGCAATGGGATGAGTCATTTGTGCAGAAAGAAGGCTGACGTCAAGGTTGGCAGAAGGCGCAGCGGTCATCTGTGGCTTGGGAGGAGCAGAGACGGGGCGAGGTGCTGGGGCCGGCGCAGGTGCTGGTGCTGCAGCAGACTCTTCAGTCCAAGTCTGGGGGTTTCCCAACTTCTTACCTACATCACTGCCCGGTGACAATATTGTGACGTCCAAGATGATCATAACACGCCTGTGAACATGGGGATTGTCAAGTTATAGCTACATAAAAAAACTATATAAACTAATCTAATAAATAAAATATATAAATAAAAAAGCCTTTGATTTCTGGGTTTAAAAAGATTTTTTTAACAACTAGTCTAAGTAATTTAAATTCACACAAGAACCCTCTATCCTTTTAAAAAAACTATATATACTTACTTATACTTAAACTAATCTATACTAATAATAAAAATGCAAAAGTTTGGACGTATGGATGTTCATTATTCAATCATGCCACAATGGGTAATTAGATCTGAATAGATTACAGTCTTCCAGACTATAACTATCCAGATCTAATTACCCATTGTGCATGATAAAAAGTAGCCTATGTGCTATTCCATAGCACATAGGCTACTTTTTATCCTGTTGAAAATGTTCCCTCAGGATAAATTTGTTTTTCAAAATTTTCATGCGGGTGATGCTTGTGGGAAAAGCTAATTAAAAATAAAACCAATAGAAGTTTGAAATCTATAAGATGTAATGGAATTTCTTTTTGTGGGAATTGAAACAACCTCTTGCACAGTGGCCATATGCACACTTAATGTGATACCAAGGCAGGCAAACTGACAAGAAAATTAGTTGTAAAAGTATTTCAACCTACAAACAATGTTGAAATCTACATAAGTATTAAAAAAAAAATGTTCTACATCCAATTTGTTGACCTTGTATTACTTCTCTCCTTTCCCTGTATTCTTTAGAAGTGAGACAAAACAATGCCATTCATCTCAAACTGACATTATCACTTAAGAAACATACAATAGAATATGTATATTGTAGATCCTGTCTGTATAAAAAAAAGAGATGCAGCATAAAGTGAGTACTCGTCGGCAGTGTGAATGGTTAGTGATAAACTAATAATATCTGTATCTCTTTTGTTTACACGGAATCTACATTAGTATTTCTCAAAACACTACGCACTACTCGCGATTGGTGGGACAGGTGCATAAAGTCTTTGAACCTATAATCTACTTTTTATTGGTATAGGATGGCCTCCTAATTAAGCCCCTATAATTAAGTGCACACAGTAGCCATAGTGCACGCGGTCACCACATCTTATAATATTGACAAAACAAATATAAAAGAATTTTATAAGCTATGGGTCCTAATGGTGTAAATATTTTATTTTAATAATTATATACCTTTTATTTACCCTTATTAATATATTTTATACCTTTGTTTTATGGCCCGCAATTTCGACAGTGTCCCGTGATCATGGCCGTTGCAATACTGTCGAAAGTTTCTTCTTAGTCCTGCTTAGTCTATCCGTAGTACACTAAGCAAGACTAAGAAGAATCATAGCCCTAAAATAAAATATTTATGCGATTAAGACCCGTAACTAATAAAATTGTACAAAATATAAAAGACGTACTTCTCTCCTTTCCCAGTGTTCTTTAAAAGTGATGTGACAAAACGGTCAATTTGAACTACAGAATAATCAGACAGCTCCCCAGATATCAATTTGTCATTTAGTTGTGTTGCGAGCATGGCAAAGCTATGTGAATGCTTTCCATCAGAGACTAGGAGTCTGAATCTCTCATTGGCACCACTACCTTGGATCTTTTTACTGCCCAATACTTGCATGATGGGCTTATCATAGTGCCCACCATTCATTATAACCTACAAACAGATAATTAATGTAAAATATATTTGAATTATAATATTAGAAGTTCTCTTTCAACAAAAAAATAAAAAGTTGGATTCATCTTCCACGAGACTTGTTGTTAACAACTGATATATGAAACATTCCAATATGTTTAATAAAAATAATTATGAAGGAAAAATTATGATAAATGTTTGCCTATCCAAAATGAAATTGAACTCAGTAATTGAAATGGTCCTAATCACAAGCTGATCTAAAACAAATTTGCCATAAATCAATAACAGAAAATAGATAAGTATTAAAAACAGATTAAAATAACAAGGTCTATTGGTTTTGAAATAAAATTTGTGTACAAACACAAAAATGAATAGGAATATTCATGTCTGAACATGTTCTGTAAAAGTTGTTACTTTAGGTTGTTTTGACATTTTTTTCATGCTTATATACATATTTAAATGTACGAAGGATTTCTAATAAAGTACTTCTCCGTTACTACAACGAAATTTACAAAATTAAATCTTACCTCGAGGGAACCTTCCGAAAGTTGATGCGACATTTTTCAAATCTCACTCGTAGCCAACTACTCTTTAACTAAATTTCTTCTGATAGTAAATAAATGGTTAATTATCTCTAAAAACAGTATGTTTATCGCAGAACAGCAAAGTTTCTAAAGATTTAGGCCGTATCTTTAAGGAATTACTGGGATATTTAGACAAAATTTACCCGCGAAACGCAGTAAAACCGGCTCCATTTACATGACAATTTAAATGACATTGACAACTATAAATACAAGTTGACAGTTGTAGTGTTGCCAGATGAGCATGTGAATTTCCGTCCAACTTTTTTGAGAAAAAATAAAACCACCATATTCATCAGTGGTAAAGTGTGAATTACTCGTACCACGGGGTGGGATTCTAAGCGAAAGTATAGTAAAAACACTTTAAAAATTTCCCCCAATGGAATCTGGCAATAGTGGTCAGTAGACAATTGACATTGACAGTTAGGTTGGGGCTGCCAGGCAATAAATTTTAATTTTATCATAGAATTTTTAAAACTTGAGACTTCTGAAGATAATATTTTTTTGAACGGTTTTTAATTTATACCCCAGTTAAAGTACTATAAAATTGAAAACAAAAAGGATAAACTGGCATAAATAGTATGCGTGACAAAAAATAAAAATGGGTAATTTCTATCAGGAAATGATACCGGTATCGACGATATCCAAATTTTATCGGTAGGTAAGTAGGTATTGACAAAAAAAAATCGATACAAATATCAATAAATCCAAAAACCTATATTTTTAAGGGTTTATCGCCGGTTTTATTGTTAGGGTCGAGAGCACTCCCCTCACTTTCACACTTTTTCTTTTCTCTTTATTTTTAGGATCCTTTAAATACAATTTACGTCGGTTTAGTAACCTAATCTTATGTCTACAATACAATGCAGGTAAAATTCTCTGTCTAAAACTAACTTGCTTCATCTGACAGAGGCTTGGCTAGGATCAATAAAAATATTCCCAAATCTTTATCATAACACTTTTACACATGGACTGACTTGAAATTATTGGGAACCCGGACTATAGGCGTTCCTAGAATAATTACAAGGGCGTCCGCTGACTATCGGGTCGGATTGCTGTAGTTCGTTAGCGGTACAACTGCCAAACGACCAAGATGCATGATGACAGCATTTAATTTTATTTTTGATATTTAATCAATCGTTACCAGTACTTTGGCCCATGTATAAGCACATATAGTTTTTACCTTTGTTGTAAGTAGATGCTCCTACTATATTGTACCCACTAAAGCTGATTTTGGTTTATCTCATCTTTCAACTTTTTGATAATACAGTTTGCATCAGTCCTTTAACATGGTGTATAGTATATTAGTCGCAGCACCTTACCCCCATATCAAGTTTAAAAACATTCAAACATTGTACAATTAGCAGTTTGAAAAGAGTGGCCGCGAGTTTTTATTGCCAGGTTTATTTCTCCGGCTTTACCTATTGTTTGCGAACTTGGCATTACATGTACATGTAGAATCCCGACATATCACAAGAGTTGTTTTGCATCCTAAGTGCAACTATATGTAAATGGCAACGAGAGTATCTTGTAGCTTTTGGAAAAGGGTTGACACGTTTCTCGTGATCCAAACACACTAATTGCACGAATGTATTTTTTTTTTTTTAAATTAATGCTGCGTCCCCACACGATATGGCATTATCATTTATTTGGCATATTCTCAGTATTGAATTAATGTATCCGTGTTATGCTGCTCCCACATTGCTAATTACATGCTATATGATATGCCCAATCCCCACATTACTAATTATATTTTTTTTATAAAAAAAATTCAAATGATTATTTCAGTTCAGTTAGCTATTTACACCTAGAAATGTTACATTATCTGGCCCGTCTATATTAAGTCCATTGCATTTTAAGCAATGTTCTTTAAATTATTAAAAATCATCAATTTTGTTAAATTTACTTTTAGATTATTATTCCTAAGCCATTTTACGATGCCATCAATTGTATTGGTTATTAACTGGCCCGTCTTTATTAAGTCCATTGTATCGTAAGCAAATGTTCTTTATATTATTAAAATTCCTCAGTTTAGGTCTTTGATCAATTTATTTTAGATTATAAATGTTGATAAACTTTCTCGATTTGTACACATTATTAAAATATATTTATATATTACGGGTCTTAATCGCGTGAATAATTTAAGGTAAAATACCTTGTTTATTGCCCGACGTTTCGACCGTATTGCAACGGCCGTGGTCACGGGAAGACTCCCTTACTTTAGACTTATTTTAGATTATTATTCCTATGTCATTTTACAATGCTATCAATTGTATTGGTTAAATGTATGATGTGTTGACTAGGGTTGTCATTTTCCTTGGTTGTGACTGTGGCAGAAATATCATCAGCAAATAAGACTGAGTTATGTTCAATTGTATCTGTTATGTCATTGATGAAGATTATAAATAATATTGGCCCCAATATGCTACCGTGGGGCAACCGTGGGGTACCTACACCAAATTAATTTTGCACCGTGTTAGAGTTAGCAATTTTATTGACTTTGTTACAGTACAATATCTTTGTGCTGTATCTACAATCTACATCACAATCTTATGTTCCTTATCGCACGTTCAGTATCTATTAAATGTTTCCACTATCTGTTATCAACACGAAGTCGTTAGTATATAAGATGCACCTTTAGATAATTATAACCAGACTATACTACATCTTTTGTCTCATTTATACCTAATCATATATTGCCAAGTAGTTTGGCAAATTGGTGACCCCGACGTGATTGTGCCATGTTTCTTGCTGCGTATTCGTTCGTCGGGGTCAAGGCGAACATAAATCAGCAAGGAACACTTGAAGTAGCTGCTGGCACCTCGGTTTTATCCCGCATTCCGGAATTTTGGAAAGACCAACCAAGATTATGGTTCACGCAACTAGAAGCCATATTAGCACCACAGAAGCAAGGAGACGAATACAAATACTGTACAGTAATAGCAAAGTTATCCAAGGAAGAAATACTACAGGTTAGTGACCTAATCACTTCACCACCGACTACAGATAAATACAAAAACATCAAGGAACGTTTAATTGATTGTTACGAAGAAACAGAACAGCGACAGTTTCAAAAATTAATATCAGAGACAGAACTCGGTGATCAAAAACCTTCGCAGTTATTACGTCAAATGCGAGTCCTCGGGAGAGGAAAAATCAGTGACGAAACAATTAAACTACTATGGTTCAGGCTTTTACCAACATCAGTTACTACGGTTCTAGCAGTTACGGAAGACATGGAAATTGACAAACTGAGCCAAATTGCAGACAAAATAATAATGAATTCAAAAGTAACCGAAATATCAGCTGTTAGCAACGACACTTCAAACGACAACAATACAGCATGCATTTTAGCCCAGCTAGCAAAATTACAGATAGATATTGACGCAATTCAGCAAGGTCAATATGGCTATCGACCCAACACGCACAATCATTTCAAGAAACGTCAACAATTCCCGATTATGAGGCCGAGAACAAACCATAGAGGAGCAAATCGATTTTGTTACTACCACGAAAGATTCGGAAAATATGCAAAGAACTGCATTAAACCATGCAGTTGGAAACCAATGACTTACGTACGGAACCAGAGAAACGAATAAGAGCACAGACAACGGCGAAACTCTGTGCAATCCACCCATCCAATCGCCTCACCATTACCGACCGAAAAAGTGGTATGAAGTTTTTGATTGACACGGGCGCAAATATTTCAGTCATTAGCAAGCAACAGAGACATTCAGTTTTACAAAATGAACAATACACACTATACGCTGCAAATGGGACTAAAATTAGGACTTACGGCGAGAAGACGCTTACCTTGAATTTAGGACTACAACGATGTTATAAATGGAATTTTGTAATCGCCGATGTTACACAACCAATAATTGGAGCAGATTTTCTAGAGCACTATAAACTATTAGTCGACATAGCAGGTCGCAAACTTATCGACAAAGTTACAGAGCTGACAACGCATGTAACTTCGGAAAAAGCGACACAACAAACAATTCGTAATATCGCAGTGGGAACGAATCCACGTATTACGCAACTTTTAAACAAATACGAAGACATCACGAAAGGGTCCTCTCTCCGCAATGCGCCCAAACATAAGATTGAACATCACATTATCACTACAGGACCACCCGTCGCAGCTCGGGCAAGACCATTACCTCCAGAAAAATACGACATAGCCAAAAAGGAATTTCAAAATATGATAGAACTCGGAATTTGCCGACCGTCAGATAGCCCATGGGCAAGCCCATTACATATGGTAAAAAAGAAAAATGGCGAATGGAGACCATGCGGAGACTATCGAATGCTCAATAGCACGACAGTACCGGACAAATACCCACTACCAAGATTAACTGACTTTACATACATATTAGAAAATAAGAAGATACTAAGCAAGATAGATATACGTAAAGCATACCATTGTATTCCTGTTAAAGATATAGAAAAAACAGCCATCATCACACCTTTTGGACTTTTTGAGTACTTAAGAATGCCTTTCGGATTACGCAATGCGGCACAAACATTTCAACGATTCATGGATTCCTTATTTAGAGATTTAAACTACGTATTTATATTTGTAGACGACTGTCTCATTGCATCGGACAACGAAGATTTGCATTATCAGCATTTAGAAACGGTTTTCAAACGTTTACACGAGAATGGAATAACCATTAATCTCGAAAAATGCGAATTTCTCAGAAGGGAAATAGATTTCTTAGGTTATCATATAACGAGCCAAGGAATACTCCCTACCGAAGAAAATTACAAAGCAATCATGGAATTTCCCAAACCGAAAACAATTCAAGAATTAAGAAGATTTTTGGGCATGGTCAATTTCTACAGAAGTAATATTCCATGCGCAGCGGAAAATCAAAGAATTTTAAACGAATATCTACATGGTTCAAAAAAGAACGATAATTCACCTGTTCCTTGGACAACGGAAGCAGACAAAGCTTACGAAAAATGCAAGGAAAGCATGAAAAACGCAGTGTTAACAGCGCATCCTTCCCGCAACGCATCACTAGCGCTCATGACCGACGCTAGTGCTACTTGCGTTGGTGGAGTTTTACAACAAAAATCCGGACGCAATTGGGAACCATTAGGATTTTTTTCACAAAAATTGAGCGAAACTCAACAAAAATATTCTACGTTTGACAGAGAGCTGTTAGGAATATACATGGCCGTCAAACATTTTCACAGATTAATCGAGGGAAGAGAATTTACAATATTTACGGATCACCGACCTTTGACATACGCATTCTCCCAAAAACCATCATCAAACGATACACCGCGACGGGTCCGGCAGTTAGATTTCATTTCACAATACAGTACCAACATTCAACACATAAGCGGACGTGACAATATTACCGCCGATGCCTTATCTCGAATAGAGGAAATATACGTGCCATCACCTATCGATTACGCTGAATTGGAAAAATGTCAATCAACAGATAATGAACTAAGTAAATTACATGACAATAAAAGATTAAAATTCAAAAACATTACGCTTCCGGGTTCCACAATAAACATCACCTGCGACACCTCTACTGGAAAAAGCCGCCCCTACTTACCAAAGCATTTTCGCAAACAAATTTTCGATACCATTCATGGTATGAGCCATCCAGGAAAAAGAACTACGAGAAAAATGATAACCCAAAGGTATTTATGGCCGTATATGAACAAAGATATCAATAACTGGTGTAGATCATGTATAGCCTGCCAAAAATCAAAAATACAACGACATACGATATCACCTCCTGGTACATTTATGACAGCGCAACGTTTTGAACATTTACATATTGACATCGTCGGACCACTTCCGATTTCACAAGGGAAGAGATATTTAATCACAATCATAGATCGTTGTACGTCATGGCCCGAAATATTTCCGGTAGAAGATATAACTGCAGAAACAGTAGCCAAGACACTTTTCGAGGGATGGATTACTCGTTTTGGATGTCCATTGCGCATTACTACGGATCAAGGCCGACAGTTTGAATCAAGAATATTTGAGTCACTCTCACAATTTTTGGGAATACATAAAATTAGGACAACACCTTATCATCCACAATCCAATGGAATGATAGAGAGATTTCATAGAACTTTAAAGGCGGCGTTAATGACAAGAGAATCCAACGAAAATTGGTTAAAAGAAATTCCAACAGTTTTACTCGGGTTGCGGAGTAGCTTGCGAGAAGACACAGGTTATAGTTCAGCAGAGATGACATATGGAACGCCAATACGACTCCCTGGAGGATTTTTTGAGTCATCAGCAGCACAGTTATCAACGTACGAAGAGTTTGTAAAACAAATTCAAAAGGACATCACACAAATGACATCAATTCCGAAAAGAAAAAAACACAATCAAGCTATATTTGTGCATCCCGAACTCAAAGAATGCTCACACGTATTTGTTCGGTGTGATAGAATTAAGAAAGCCCTGACACCGCCGTATGAAGGACCCTACCCAGTAATTAGTAAAACAGATAAAACATTTTGCATTAGAATTAGGGATAAAGAGACAGTGATATCAATTGATAGATTGAAACCAGCTTTCATGATCAATGACGAATCAAACTACGTGCCAGATTCAAAGGATTGCGACAGGCATTCACACACGTACACTACACGATCGGGACGTAAAGTAAAGCCAGTAGTACGTCTATAAAAAATCGCTGATATAAGCAAGCTATTCGTATATATATTAACATAGATCTTAACATATACCATTAATTCACAACTACTCGTAACAACAAGACATCTAAAATGGGAAATCAAAGTTCTAAGGACCAGATAACATACAATACGGACAATTGCCTCAATCAAAACGAAGCGGACCAACTCCGTAACCTGATCCAGGAGGACTTACGGTGGACAAGAAATGTTGCAATGGGACAGATTATTTTAACAATCGGCGTGATCCTAATTTACGGCATAATGAAAACACTGGACAGAAGAATGAAGAGTTTAACGGAAAAAAATAATAAACACTCGTGCAACAGCTAAGTCAAAATTACAGACGTCAGCAAATCACACCACAACAGGCGTCATCAAATTCCACCGCGTACAATAGCATTATTATTTATATACATCAGCAAATAACTAGTAAGGTCTAGGTCAAATTTATATTGTAAACACTATTACCATATTTTTTTTTTTTTTTTTAAAGGGGGGTGTACTGTTACAGTACAATATCTTTGTGCTGTATCTACAATCTACATCACAATCTTATGTTCCTTATCGCACGTTCAGTATCTATTAAATGTTTCCACTATCTGTTATCAACACGAAGTCGTTAGTATATAAGATGCACCTTTAGATAATTATAACCAGACTATACTACATCTTTTGTCTCATTTATACCTAATCATATATTGCCAAGTAGTTTGGCAAAACTTCAACACATTGGCGACGTTCTTTTAAATACGTTTCTATCCATTTTAGTGCTGTACCTCATATTCCGTAGTGTTCTAGTTTATAAAGTACCTAGGTAATAGTGTGTGATACGAAATCATATGCTTTTGTTATGCCAAACATAAGACCTATGCGTGAACAGCAAAACTTTAACAACGGTCTTATCATATGTGATTAAAATTTGCAGCCGGTGTTTATTTATTTTGTTAGAATCCATTTTGTTGTTCTTTAATTATACTATGTTTAGTGCAGAAGTTGTATATAAATAGGTACTTGCATCGTTGTTTTTTTCAAGTATTTTTGAAATCGACAATCTTTATCTCCTTTTTAGGGTTCTGTAGCTGAAAGGGCAAAACGGAACCCTTATAGTTTCGCCATGTTCGTTAATTTACATAGACTATAACTTATGCCAACAAATTGAAAGATAAATTTTTGAAAAAAAAAAATGTGTAACCTCCCCTTTATGTAAAGTTGGGACGTGATTTTCTTTTCTTACCTACCCAATCGTGTGGTCGAGGTCTTTTAAAAACACTTAGGGTTGTCAAGACCATTTTCGATTCGATTTAGGGATCCGTTTGTCAAATATTAAGCTTTAAAGTGCAAATTTAGTTAGAGTCAAGTGTCCTGTTGAATTTTTTGAATTTTGATGTGGTCATTTCTATAATGAATAGTTCGCTTCTGCATTGGAAGATGACATTTTTCTGTTGGAGCTGTTCGCTTCTGCATTGGAAGATGTCATTTCTTTGATGAAATTGTTTGCTTCTACATTGAAAGATATCTTTAAAGGATTGGAAATTATTTCGATATGCCGATGAAAAATCATGGCAGAGACTTTGGAAGGCTTTAGCGCTATGTTCGACGGGCACAGTTGAGTCTTAAAATGTACATGGATAAGATGAAGATCATCGCAGATATCCATGTTTGATTTACTTCCGTAAAAGTCTGAGACTCTACGCTCAAAGTTGTGTGTAGGGACAGACAATCCAACTAGATTCGTCCAATTTCGAGAAAGAGGTCAGTCGACAATTCCAACTCGGCTAGGCGTTAAAGCGGTAGCTACGAAAAATCTTCACGTCCCCTAAACCGCAGTGCGTCAAAACGCAAGTACCTATTTGACTAATGTGTGTGTGTGTGTGTGTGTGTGTGTGTGTGTGTGTGTGTGTGTGTGTGTGTGTGTGTGTGTGTGTGTGTGTGTGTGTGTGTGTGTGTGTGTGTGTGTGTGTGTGTGTGTGTGTGCGCGTGCGCGCTAAACAGCTAAAAACAGGATGAACATGGCTTAAAGGGCGCCTAGACGTCCCAGATCGACACCGGTGTACTCTTTATAACTTAAGTACAGCAGCAACGACGTGGACGAGGTACGAATATTTCCTTCTATAGGTACTCTTGGTGTTTTTCGTCTGAGAACGTTTTAACACGCATTTTTTTTTATCGATGACTCCCGCTTTAGTGCTTTGCGGGGGACTTTACACACATTCAATTCACGGACACAACGTACACCCAGACTCGAAACAACAATTTGTCGATCATACTAAGTGGTGTCCCGTGTGGGAATCAAACCCACGACCTCTTGCGCAGCAGTCGGATACAGTCTCACCGCGCCACAGAGGCCGCATTCGTAAAAGTACCTAATCGCTTCAAGTAAGCAGAAGTGCACCTGGAAAGTCCCTGCCTTCGGCCTTCGGCGCTAAGTGCGTTGCAGCCACCAGGCCGGCTGCTCCGTTCGCCCGTCGTCGTCCGTCGTTCGTCTCACGTTTCGGTTGATTTCGGCGCCCCCCTTGATGGCGCCAAGTGCGGTCGCACCGTTTGGTCCATCCTAGGGCCGCCACTGGTAATGTAGAGCTTATAAAATATGTGGATCCAAATGAAAGGTGATATAACCAGGGCTGGTCATTAGGGTGGATATTATCTACCTAAAGAATAAAATATACTACAACAATGTACCGATAAAACCATTTATTTCACGAATAACATAATTAAACGTCACAGTAACTTAAATACAAATCTATAACAAAATAATACTTACAACCAAAACAATAACCACCTTTTTAATAATAATAATATCACAATCGATTTCTATTTGGATACATAATCCAAAATGTTATCTGAATATGGCAAATTGGCAACAGAAACCAATGACGTACGGATTATACGTAGGAAGTGTATCTACCTATTTATAGCCACACAACAACCGCGGCATATAAAAGTAATTAAGTAGCGAATAAGATAAAGATTTGTCCCTAAACGAGGTTGCAGCAAAAAGTTAAATGAAGTTCATACTGTGACCAAAACAATAGTTGACGTGTATTCTCACTCAACCCATGACCTAGACGTTCTTTCGTAGTTTGAAGGTACGTGGAACGGCTGAACCCGAAGCACGCCACGCATACCTTTGGGGCACGAAACACCGAAAGCACAGAAGAAAATTTTCACACAAAAGCGCTGAAGCAACGCACCCATTGACATCGCCCATAGCCGGCCATAGCCCAGATCAGCTCGGACTGTTCCGAGACCACGACGAGGATGAGTTACAAATATTTCCTTCTATACCCTCAGTGTTTTTCGTCTGAGGACGTTTAAAAACCGCATTCGAGATCATCTTTTAAAAGTAAGTAGGTAAATTGATACAAATTTTAGGCAGGTAAATGCATAATTTGCTATGGTTGCTATATTCACTGTAACGGCACTCGTATGCCCTCAATAAAATGCGATCCACATTCAAAATTATCCTTGTCTCAGTGTCTCACTGTATTCTGATTTCATTACAAAGGAGTATCTATTGAATTATTCAAGGAGGATATTTCGAGACCGTACCTCCATGCATAAAAAAATGTGTATCTAAAGTAGTAAGATGGCCAGTAATAGACTCATCAGTAGGAGAAAATCCTAGATGGAGTAGGGGTAGCTAGTGGTTGACTAGAAAGAGAAAGAAAATCGCAGTATCTATTCTATTTGTTTTTACTTTCGCGTGCGCAATAAATGCAGAAAATTGCAGTTTGTTTTGATTGACAGATTGTTTGATTACCGTTATGAATAATACTTATTGCGCATGTGCCAAGATAGAGATAGATAGGGCACTGTAGTTTTCTCTCTCTGTCTGTTCATAACAGGTGCGGATGCAAGGGGGGGCGGGCAACAGGGGCAATTGCCCCCTTAGAGAATTTTTTCACTCTACCGGTGTGTTTTGATAGGCAATTGCCCCCACTTCCACAAGGTGGTGGAGGCTGGTGCCGGTATTGAATCAAATACTCCCGTCTACTACCATACAAGCGACTCGCACTTGGCCGGTCGGGTCACACGTTGCTCCCCCTGAACAAAGTTCTGGAACCGCGCTTAGTTCGTTACACATTTCCATTTACACGCAGTCATATGTCTCCCCTACTCTATCTATAGTAACTCTATGAATAGACTAGAAAATTTAAAATCCAGCCATGCTGCCTATTCTTCTGCGGTCTGTAGCGGGTATTAAGAAGCCCTCCCGGTCGCGCTCGGCGGCCACCATCGCGGCGAAACCAGCGGTGGGTCCCAGTTCTGTAGTTGCGTGTCCTTTTGCACGAAGAGCAGCTATGATTGACTGTGTATCAGAAATAAAACATTTTAATAAATAGGTAAGTATTATGTACCTATCTGAACACATTTATGGTTTTGCCAATAGCACTGTTTTGCCAATTGCGTATACCTACTTAAGCAATAGGTAAGTATCTCAACACATTTTTGGTTTAGAGGCCCCTAGATAAGTGACACTAATGTTCAACCCCCAAATCCCCCTCGGACTACACCCATGGTTCGTTATTTTTTTTTTATTTATACTTTTTTTACATAAACAATTTTCACTGTGTTTGAAATTTACAATTACATACAATATACAACATTACATTTAAAAATAATAATCAAAAGTATTGAATTGAAGGCTTATATTACTCCAATCTTTGTGATTTGTAGATCGTGATGGATTCTCTCTTTATTATTCTTTTTTTTTTTTGTTCTGGCACACTGGCTGATGATAGCCTCGATACTCAGCCTCGACTAACCTTTTGTATCGTGTTGTTGTTCCGGGTGTTTAAATCACATAATACCCAAATTGAAACCTAACATAATGGGGAAATAAATCAGAATGTTAATTGTTAGGTCAACTGTTAGAAAAGCATTGTCAGTCACGCTATGTTGCATAATTTGTTGGTTCATCTAAACAAGTTGTAATAAAAATAATGTAGGGTGTACCTACGAGTATCTTTATTTAGATATCGCGTGGATTTGATTTCCACGCGTCACCACCTTGTGTGATTCATTAATTGTACTGAAATTGTTGTTGAATCCGAGTTAGTGTGTAGTGCCTGTTTTTAGACCGAGTAGGACCTGTACCAACCTACCCTAGTGCATTTGTCTTTAGAAGGATGACTAATGAATAAGCTCACATTTTTGTATTTTATTTGTCGATGTCATCGTGTTAATGGCATTGACAAATAAATTACTAGAAGTTGTATCCCTACGTGAAAAGTAAACCTATTATTGTAATATTACTAAATTATTAAAGACTAGCGGACGCCTCGCGGTTTCACCCGCGTAGTTCCCGCTCCCGTGGGAATACAGGGATAAAAAATAGCCTATGTCACCCCGGGTTAGTGTAGCTTCACAAAGATGAAAGAGTTCTTCAAATCCGTACAGTAGTTTCGGAGCCTATTCAATTTCCGTAGATGAGATAAAAAAAAAAAAAAAATTACAAACAAACAAACAAATAATCAAATCTTTCCTCTTTATAATATATATATATAGTATAGATTTAGCTAATCATTATATGTTACACAAGTAATTGTCGTCAAGGTCGATTGTTTAACAATATATTCTATCGACATAACTATGTGGCAGCTGCGTATAAATATGCTGCTGGTACTATTGTAGAAGCACGATTAACTCTGTGCCATGACATACATAAAAGTGGTCGCCGGTCCACAGTTGATACGATTGTGTAACTATCGCAACGTATCACGTTGAACTGAATCGGATAAATCTTGAAACACAATTAGACCAATCTTGAATTAGAGTCCCAGGTCTGGGCGTAAGTAGCTACCAAAGATGAGTAGCTACTTTGAGTCTGTTACTTCCATGTTTGAAGCGCCATAGGGCCTGTACCCTAGTGCGGTCTTTTAAAAGAAAATTGAAATATTGTCGAGTCGTTAAGATAGACACTGGCATAAGCATGAGGTGATGAGGTGGTGGGAGGATGGTGGAGATCTCCACCAAGAGTCTCTGAGTTATCCCGTGTTTGTGTGAAACTGGAATCACACCAATCGCCCCACCCCCCAAATACAACCTCATGTATCCGCCACTGAAGATAGAGTTTGTGTCGACACCAAGTTATCTTTATTTCGAATGATGAACTATCCTCTAAATATGTAGTTTCTTACCACATCAAAGTCCGCCTCATGCTGAACTTCCATAGGTAGCAGCTGATGATGGAGTCGTGGTCTCTCGATTGTATCCAAAAGAGTACTGCCTTCCAATATTGTGTGTCTAGTCATCTGGAAAAACGATATAGGTAAGTTTTTTTTATTAGACAACGATGATCGAATTTATTCATTTCATAGACATTAGCGTTGTAGACCGCATTAAGGTGTTATAGGTAACTTGGAGAGACTTTTTCTGAAGAATGGTTAATATTGTTACATAGTAATTTAAATGTTGGATTTTGACACACAAATGAAAACACGTCAATCCTGTGATGGGGGATAGGTTTGCCCTGAATATGAGTGGTCTCATAAATAACGTTATTTTGAAATGCATTTATATCTTCGAAATTTATTCTCTGAAGTAGCAACAACTATCCAGAGGGACGAGAGTGGTTATTTTTTTTTCCAAATTTCTGTGGGCGAAAATAAAACAATGATAGCACATATGTTACCATTGCAACTTGTGTTGTAATTTTAGTTCCGCCAGCTGCTCCAAGGACTAAATCGACCCGGCCGGATGATGACTTCACGATGCTGGGCACCATAGAGCTCAGAGGCTGCAGCCCCGGCGCTAAAAAGTTGGCAGGAGATGGTGGGAGACCATATGCCGATTCACGATGCGGTATGGCGAAGTCATCCATCTCGTTGTTTAGCATGAAACCCAGGCTTGATGACCTCCTTTGAGAACCCCAGCTATAAATGCAAAACAAAACATTAATATTAGTTGTTCATAGTTAGGAGTTTAGTTCAGTTCGAGTGTTCTAGATTGGGACGATGGTCATGATAATAGTTAAACTGGCAGTTTCGAATTATTCAATTGAAGCGTAGCGAAAACCTTGCGAATCTCGCTTTAGGGTTTCTTCAGATGTGTGGTAAATGGTTGTGTGACAAAAGTAGGTGGTAGGTGGTGAAGGGTTAAATTGGAATTAATTTTTCAAAAATGATATTAGTAAAGAAGTTATTTGGTGTAATGAAAAGAAGCCAAAAGCGGGAGGTTATTGGTATATTAAAAAAACCGAGCAAGTGCATGTCGGGCCACGCACATATAGGGTTCCAGGGTTCACGTAGTCACCCCCCCCCCCCCCAATAAATGCAGCTTAAGAGGTTGTTTTGGTTAGTGGGTTTTCTGTTGTTTTTATTTCATACTTACAACGTTATACCTACTAACTACTTAATCAATGGAATTTGTACGAAAATGTTGTTACTTCTCATTGGGTCCGCTGTTACTCGTAAACTTGTAAAGCCTACTTAGCTGTAATAGTTTTCCTTTTAATTTCATTATATATACTACTACCGTGAATACCCAAAATAAACCATTAAGCTGGTGGGGGGGGGGGGGGGCAATTGCAGTCTAACAAAAAATTCAATTTCACAATGGTCTTCACAACCCTTACACATTTTTAAAAGACCTATCTAATGATACCCCACACGGTGGGGTAGGTGAGAAAAAAAAATCACATCCCCACTTTACATAGGTACCTCAATTTTTTTTTTCATTTTTCATCATTTATTAATTCATTTTATTCTCTTACTTTGTAGGCGTAAAAAATGTGTATCCATGCAAATTTACAGCCTTTTAGCACTAACAGTCTTTGAGCTAAGCTGCGGGTGGACGGACGGACGGACATGGCGAAACTATAAGGGTTCCGTTTTGCCATTTTGGATACGGAACCATAATCATTCTGTATATCAAATACTAGCTGATCCGCGCAGCTTCGTCTGGGTCATCTTTGCTCGTTTTTGCAACATTTTTCATTGATGCTCAGCTTCTGTTGGTCGTAGCGTGATGTTATGTAGCCTATAGGGTAGACTTCCTCGATAAATGGCCTATCAAATATTATTTTTATAAATTCGAACCAGTAGTTCCTGAGATTATCGCGTTCAACCAAACAAACTCTTCAGCTTTATAATATTAGTATTATTTCAACGCATTAATCTCAGGAACTACTGGTTTGAATTGAAAAATTCTTAGATTAGCCTATAAAACATCACGCTACGATCATTAGGAGCGGAGCAGCAATGAAAAATGTTGTAAAAACGAGGAAAATTTACGCAGACGAAGTTGCGCGGGTCAACTAGTGTTAACATAAAAAGACACAATGATCAAACTGGCTTTTAAATTGATTTGAACAAAACTGTAAGGTACTTAGTAAGAAGATGATTTTAAAATACATAAATGTTATGTAATTATAAATATACTCTTACGTCTCAATCACAGTATATTATATACAGTGAATGGATACTGCATCATTTAACGACATGCTATTGCTAACACAATATAATGCCCATGTAACCTTGGCATGCTACTCTGCTTTGTTTGAGATAGACTACCTAGGATTCATAGGCACAGTAGAATGTTTCCGGGTAGAACAAAAACATCGGCCTTAATGCACAAAAGCGACAAATGAATTCAACTAAAAACTATCCTTAACGCATCACAGATTTTGATTCTTTTGAGAACAATGAAAAAAAAAAGTAAGTATACATATATTCTAGTTTTAAGAGCTTCATGAAAGGACGAATCCAGGATTTTGATTCGGATTCATTTTATTGATTCGGGATCCAGCCAGGTTCGAAATTTGTTTTTTTTTAAATACGATTATTGCAGTAGGGTACAAGCCCTGTGTCACGGGGGGACTTTACAAATATACAAGTCACAGACACAAAGTACACCCAAACTCAGAACAACAATTTGTGGGTCACCCAAAGTGGTGTTCGGTGTGGGAATCGAAGCCACGACCTCTTGCGTAGCAGTCGGACAAACTCCCACTGCGCCACAGAGGCAGTCAGAAAGTGTTAAGTAGGTATAGACTCATACGGAGATGGACTAGGCTCAGTTCAGGGCACATGAGGGGAAATGGTCATGACCATCGTGATCTAACTAGGATCCGCTATGTACCTAGGTCTGGCACAACGGTTAGGTTACCAATTCAAACGTTGGGTCAAAATGTTGAGATCCACAATCTACAGTGTAAGATAAACTGAAGTGTCTGTTTGTAATGTCAAAATATTTTTTTTTTTCTAAATACTTAAGAAAGGATATATGGTATTGCTCAATGACGCTTTAAATACGTCACTGGGATCATTGGTACTAGTAACAAAAACTTAGTTTTAAAATTTTTTGTTTATTACTTCCGGCTTATCTCCGAAGCGCCGTCCAGCCGCTTTTCACTGACGAGATGGGACTTTCACTGTCAGACTTTAGAACTTAGGCTACTTAACATCACACCAACGTGTCTAGAGAGTGAACAGCATTGCAACTCCACGCGGACAAAGCCGCGGGCACAGCTAGTATCACATAATCTACACTAATATTATAAAGCTGAAGAGTTTGTTTGTTTGAACGCCGTAATCTCAGGAACTGAATTGAATAATTCTTTCACTGTTGGATAGCCCATTTATCGAGGAAGGCTATAGGCTATATAACATCACGCTACGACAAATAGGAGCGGAGCAGCAATGAGAAATGTTGCAAAAACGGGGAAAGTTTTACGCAGACGAAGTTTCGCGGGACAGCTAGTATCACAATATACAAGCCAGAAACTAGTAATAAATAGTATTTAATTCCATCTATAGATGCGATTATTACAGTTTATATAAGCACTTACATATAATTAATGGTGCTGGTGGCTGAGACGACGCTGCCGTCGGGTGCGATGACCACGATGTGGGCAGTTCCGTGGTCATCAGCGCCTTCGAATGATGCGCCGTAGTGCTCCCAGTCTGAATACGTCTTATCATCGTTCACGCGAGCCCTGAACGACCTCGCCCAAGCAGCATCAGAGAGATTACGTTCCAACTGAAAATAAACCAGATTGAATAACTGAAGTTGGTGAGAGAAACAACAATGATATAGTTTGTAGATAGGTACATCAGTGGAGTAGGTATGCATTTTCAGTAAGTATTATCACTTAAGTATGTATTAAGTTATCAAGATTATGTACCTACTTCGCGATATAATGCTCTGAAAAGTAGCGCTATGTTATGTGAATGATGCTACAACATAACTTCAACCTGAATAGAACCCCCATTGTCGGAGATACGACGAGCAAAAATAATAACATTGTGTACAAAATTAAACATTCATTGTATCAATTACTGTAAGTACCTATCTGTGAGAGTATAGGTATGATATTCCTTTCTTTACCATGCTGATAACTTGTTAATAGAGCCTTGTACCGGTATTAAACTAAAAACCGGGCAAGTGCGGTTCCGTAGCCCCCCCCCATCCGAATAATGTGAGAAGTGTATTTTCTGTTGATTTTGTTTCATACTTACAACGTTATATCTACTTAATAATATTTTTCAATGGAATTTGAATGAATATGTTGTTACTACTCATTTGATCAGCTGTTACTCGTAAACTTGTAAAGCCTACTTAGCTGTGATAGTTTTTCTTTTAATTTCACTATAAAGTATACTACCACCGTAATTTTTTTTACATGCTCAACATGAACCATTTAGCTGGCGGGGGACACTTACGCTAACAAAAAATTACACTTTAAATCTTAATATTTCGCAAACGGATCCCTAAAAAAATCACATCCTGGCTTTATTTATAGAGAACGTACCCTAAAAAAAATTTTTTCAAGATTTTATTCTTTCATTTTGACGGCGTAAGTAATATGTGTACCCATGCAATTACAGTCTTCTAGCACTAACAGTCTTTGAGGAACGTTGCGGATGGACGGACGGACGGACGGACATGGCGAAACTATAAGGGTTCCGTTTTGCCATTTTGGCTACGGAACCCTAAAAACGTTGATCAGGCCTCAAGGTGTGTTTTGTTTCAAATTTAGGATAGTGTTTAACTTGCTAAATTTGAAACAGGAAGTTCTGTAGTTACATACTTCCTTCTTGCTATGCTCTGTGTTATTTCAAAATGCCCATTCATCGTCGTAAATTATGTTTCACCATAAAACATTTACCTATGTAATATTCTGCCAATGTTTGAAACTACATAACAATTTAACATCAATGTTAAGATATGGCTAAATGTCATAATATTGTGTTTTGAATTGACTGGCTCCGTGAAGCGTAGGGTTTATTTAGGTACAATATGATAGCCTCGCTAATCTGATACTCAAGATAAATAGATTTACCGTAAATAATATTAGTTTACAGTGAGTGTGCAATCTGTGTATTATCAAGATTAACTGGTTGCTGCACGTACGTAGGACGTATTTCTGTAAGAGTTCCTACACACATGTTCGGACCGGCAGCATTTGGCAAAGGCAGGTGGCTGAACGTTCGGAAAAAAAGCCGCTCGGCTTTTTCAACTACCCGATCGGCACTTCATAGAGTCATAAATGAGTTAGATAGACAGTAATCCTTATCTCAACGACATCTATGATGTCCCACTGTTTGGCACAGGTCTCCCCAGTATAACCTATTTATTAGATCCTGGGGGGTAATTGCCATAATCGCCACGCTTGGCGAGCGGGTTGGCGATCGCAGTAAGGCTTTAAAGTACGCAGAGAAAGCTAGTGTCCGTCCTCGATGTAAAATCCCTTAGTCACCTTGACGACACCCTCGGGAAGAAATGGGGCGGTACTATTCTATTTATAGTACATCCGGGAGGAACATATTTTCTGTGCATGATAACTACTTTTTAATATATTTTATTAATACACGTTAAGAAAATTTTGTATTATAAAAGAAAATAGTAAAAAAAGGGAAATGAAGTTACCTCACGTATATCATAGTTAACATTAAAGCGTGAAGGGTCCCCGAGACCGGTTCGCTTCGCGTACGCGTATTTGAATGCTTCGACGACGCGGTGCCAGTAGAGGCCGAATCCTGTGGGCGCTGATGTCCCGTCGCCCACCCAGTCTCGGAGCATGTTCAGGATGAAGGCCAGCACCGACCCCGATCCGGGAAGGGGTACGGAATACAACGTGTAATCCTCTGTTATGGGCACCGCGATTGGTTCTTGCCATTCCACCCTACAAAGCAAAGTACACAAAAAAGTTATAACATGTATTTCTAAACTGAATTTTGGGTTCCACGAATTAGGATTTTAATAAAGAACCAATTTATTTGGATGGGCCTGTAAAGATTAACGTGCCTGTAATTCCTGAGGTCGTCTTCTGTGATAATCCCACCGTGGTTCCGGATATCTCGTACGAGCCGCGCCGTAAGAGAGCCATTGTGAATCGCCTCGGGGCCCTCCTCGGCGATAGTGTCCAAAGTTCGCGCCAATACCGGCTCTTTGATGTATTCGCCCTCGTTGTACACCTCTCCCGTCGCCGGGTTCACGTACAATTCCCTGGACGAAGATATACAAATTAAGAGAATAATACAGAACTGTAAAAAAAGCTAGAAGTCTTCTACTGATTTCTTATAATTTTGTAATGTGTTTCAGTGACTAAAAGAACTCGTTGCACCGTTGTCTTTTTCTGCAGCGAAAAGTAGGAAACTACGAAATTCGTAGTTTTTAGCATTAGAAACGATGTTATTTGTAGGCCTACGAATACATCGTTTCTAATGCTATTGTACCAAAAAATAAGATATAGCCTTACCGCATGGAGGGTTCTGCCTTGATTCTGTCGCTGTAGGACCGGAGTACTCGGCCCATGTATGAGTTGACGATGTGGCCGCGGCGGCAGAGGTCTGCCGTTGGCTTGACCACCTCGCTCCACGGGAGGCGTCCATAAGCTTGATGAAGAGCTCCGTATCCGCGAAGTTCGCCGGGCACGGCGATAGCGAGGCCGCCTACGGTGGATGACGCGTTGAGGTACATGTCTTCGGTGGTCCCGCGCGGTGCCCTCTCGCGAGCGTTCATTACTCGCACCCGCCCTGTGGCCGCGTCGTATACTGTAGCTAGGAAACCTCCGCCGAGCCCCATACATTGCGCACAAGCTATCCCCTCACAGAATAATGTGGCTATCGCCGCGTCCACGGCAGAACCATTTTTCTCCAGGATTCCCCTAAAACATATCCAAAATTCAACATCAAGCATTAGGTAATAAACTATATTCTTCTTTGTAAAATTAATATTGTTGTCACAACGATAACTACGCAACGAGAATAGGTACCTGTCGTTGATTATATTCAAATTAAAAAGAAACAAGTCACACGTCACAGGGTACAAGAATACTTATGGGGATTTTTTTTCAATGCTATTTTTTTATAATTCTTGAGAGCTAATCTGTTATGTGTAAATTTGAATATGATCAGAAAGGTACCTACTCCTGTTGCATGTTTTAAGAATATAGACGTACCGTCCTATCGAGGCACATTCATAACCATTGGCGGCGACGGCAGCTCGCGGGAAGCGTGGGTGGTCGGGACCAGCCCACGGCTTGAGCACCAGCACGGCCACCACCGCGCCCGCGAACAGCGCCGCCAACACGCTGCCCACCAGACACCAGCGTCGCGACTTGCACCTACTACTTTAAAACACAATTTGTTTAACACTCACGAATACTTTGACAATAACATTTCAACAAATTTAGATAAATTTAGATTTGATTGGCAAGTTCCGTAAAAATTTAGGAATATCGGAAAGTTTAGGAAATTGTAATTGCTATCAAGTTTGAATCAACTTGGCCAGAAGATGATTAACCAATGACATTGACGGATTGATTTTCTTTTTTATCCCATGCACTAAAGAGAATTCAACACTTAAGTTCAAAGTAGGTGGAAAAAAGTATTTACTAGATTTAACAGGATTTATCTGTTCCGTGGGGGCGCAGTACAGTCACTACACTCCACGGAGTCCAATCAAAGTGATTTCCCGCTGTCTGTAAGTTAGATCTTCTAAATTACGCTATGGATTAAATTGACACGGTTTTCAACTTTTTTTTCCCGCTAGGAAAAAAGATGTTTAAAGTCTAGTTGAGTTTTAAGTATTCGTGTTTCAATTTCGTTTTCCTGCGTACGGTTTTCCCTAGCAGAAGATTTAATGCTGCGTCATCTTTGTCTACAAGAGGAAAAGGCGATAAAGAGCTACTACCTCTAATTACGTAAATACAAGAGAATCACGGTCGTATCTAGGCGAGGGTTGAAATTCCCCCATAATTGCAAAACGGTAGGTACACAGTAAAGTAATAAATTATCTGTGACAGTACACATTTAGCCTATGTTTCTCCACCCTGAAAAATCATTCTGGGTACCTACTCGGATTCTCTTTAGCCCACAAAGAGAATCCGAGTACCCAGAATCATTTATAAAGAGAATCCTTTGAACAATGAGAAATGAGTTGAAATAAGTTAACCCGTTACATTTTATCCGATTGTAAGGAAGGGTTATGTTTTTCGCGCGTATCTTGTATGTATGTATGTGTGTAAGTATTCTTTATACTTTATACTTGACAATAGCTGTGATAAAATTTAGTTGATACATCCTACAACTACTCAAAAGTATTAAATAAAAAATTTAAAGAAGATCCCCTACATATATAATTTCATGCAGTCGGAGGCATTAATGAATCTCGATGAACTTAGTAAAATGCCTCCGACTGCATGAAATTATATATGTAGGGGATCTTGTTTCCATATTTTTTGTGCAGGCGGGTTTTTTAATTTTTTTATTAAATTTTTTTACCCGACTGTAAGGAAGGGGTATGTGGTTTTTCGTGCGTATCTTGTATGTGTGTATGTATGTATGTTTGTAGTATTTTTATTACCTCATATCTCACAAACCACTGGACGGTTTCATACAATTAAGACGTCGTAAGATTGGTCTTGACCGCCCAAGTGTTCTTAGATAGGTGATGTTTGAAAAAAACATACACGGCGACTGTGAGATGTCAAAATAACGAGGTGTGAAAAAAAATTGTTTCGAATACTGCAATATGGGTATCATCTTAAGCATTTCAAAAAGGTATAACCTTGGTATAACATGATAATGACTGTAATACTAAATAAGTTAGTTAGCGACCTTAACAATCTGTGATTAAAGTTAGTTGTTACATCCTACAACCACTCAAAAGTATTACTTAAATAATAAAAATATTTTTTAAAAATAAAAGAACCCTGCCTGCTCATTAAATTATATAATTCTGTAGGGGATCTCGTTTCCATCTTTTTGTTCAGGCGGGTTCTTATATTTTTTAAATTTATCTAAATGTGGATTGATTACTTTGATCCCCTTACCTACTGTTTAGTAACTAACCCGTGTAGTAAGTTTTATAATTCCCTCTTGATTGTAAAAAAACCTGCAAAAACAAGTTACCCTTCACATTTATTTTAACAGACACCATGCAGTCGGAGGAATTAATTAATTTTGCCTCCAACTATATGATATAAGTAATGCTCCGACCTGAACACCTGCACCGTCCGCTGAAGACGGTGTCCCTAAATTTGATATTATTTCTAAGGCCGGCCCTGATTGTGCGGTAATTAATCATTGTTTATTTTTATAGATAATAATAATAACTGTGACGTGCATCTATTGTTACAAGGCGAGAATTTTATGCCGTTTTGCACACGATCAGATGTTTAGTAAGTAGGTATTACTATTTTATTATCTACAATGCGGTGTAATTAACACTAGCTTACTATTTTGTTATCATTGACAAAATCCTAATAAGTACTTATTACTATTTATCATCAATATTCATCATAGAGCAGATGGCATGTATAAGCGCACTCGAGAGGACTCACGTACAGAGGCGCGTTTAGAGACTGCCTAAAGGTTTTTTAGGGTTCCGTAGCCTAAATAGCAAAACGGAACCTTTATAGTTTCGCCATGTCCGTCCGTCCGTCCGCAGCTTTGCTCAGAGACTATTAGAGATAGAGATTACTTACGCCGACAAAGTGAAAGAAGGTACCCTCAAAAAACCTTTTTTTTTGAGGGTACCTCCCCTACATGTAAAGTGGGGATGTGATTTTTTTCGCCATGTGGGTTATCATTAGATAGGTCTTTTAAAAACGTTTAGGGGTTGGGAAGACCATTTTTAGATTTAGGGAACCGTTTGTGAAGTATTGAGATTTAAAGTGTCACGGTAATACATAGTCAAATTAAAAGAAAAACTATGACAGCTAAGAAGGCTTTACAAGTTTACGAGTAACAGTTGATCAAATGAGAAGTAACAAAATTTCGTACCAATTTCATTGAAAATTATTATGAAGTAGGTAGGTAGGCGGAGGCGGGGGGGGGGGGGGGTTACTTGACCGGTATTTTTTTACATCTAAATTCAATAGTGAATTAGCTAGGTGAACTAAGTCTACTGTCTACTGGGCCGATGCACAGTAGAATTCACCTAGCTAATTCACCTGGGTGAATGAAGTCTACTTAATTATAAGTAGGTATACTTAATACACCTCCCCCTTTGTAAACTTTCAACGTAGCTTTGCCCATATTTGATAGCTGCGGCTACTTAATTTGAACAATGAAACTATTTGTGTTCATCTAAGTAGGTTCAAATCTTTTTAAAAATAAGATCGAGAGTCCTCGATCGAGAGAGACTTGAAAGTGGCCCATTACGACCAATCTTGTTAACCTCTCCAACTAAGATATACCTATAGCTTGTGTCAGTAGATGTCAGTAGTAAAATGGATAGGATTCGACTTCTCGCGACTTCTTGATGATGAGTCGAATTTTATTTAATTACTGCCTAGCAAAGGCGAAGGCTTAAAATTTTCGACCCGTAACCCGATACGAAAACACGGATTTTGTACCTACAATAATAAGTCACTAGAATTCAAAGGGAAACCGAATAGAATGGCGTTCTTAGTACCCTCCGCCACCGCTGCATAGTCAATATAATAATAATTGTAAAAATTCTTTATTCACATATGAATCAAAATACTACAGTTGGATCAACGTAACTAGGCCGGACTGAAGTAGGCGACAAGTGGTTGCGCAGATGCTTTTTTTGGAAGTAAATGGTGACAGGAAGCGGGGGGCGGGGGCGGTAACTAAACCAAGAGGATTAGAGATGCGATTACGCATTACATTGTCATAATTAGTATTACTAATTCATGTTTTTTTGTGATTAGTTTGGTAAAGAAATTGTTTTTCAAAGTTTCTTTATTATTTACTGTAACTGTTCTAAATTTAAACTTTTATGAACTCATTTAAATAGTTTTTATATTGTCGAATTAAAATGTTGTTAGTATTTTTAATCGATTAATTGTTTTCGTAAGTAATTTTAGAGTCGCATCTCTATGACATGCGCGAAAGTGATAAAAACCTAACTTCAATCCAGTCAAGATACGTTGATCGTACTGTACTCTTGTGAAAAGTCGATTCATGTGCATATCAAAGATAGCGCGCTTTCTGGGGTGCGTGTAGGTGCATGTAATACCTATTCGCAAACAATAGGTAAAGCCGAAGAAAAGAACGAGGCAATAAAAATTCGCGGCCGCTCTTATCAAATTGACAATGTTTACAATGTTTATTTATTTATAAACTGTATATGCAGGTAAGGTGCTGCCATCATTATAATAAACACCATATTAGAGGAAGCAAAAACAAGAGATAAAAATATTAAACGAAGAGTACCTTCAACCTTAATGGGTACAACATAGTAAGTAGTATACACTTAAAATGTCAAAACTATATGGGCTTATATATTGCCCAAATTACTGCTAATTAGTGATTGTGCATAGATAATTGAAATGACGAACGACGTCGACATAATTAATCGGAAAAATTGGATCGTATTTTACCACATTTAGAAACCAGAATATTCAATTATAGCAATTTGGTTCGTTCCCTCTTGTTCTAGTACAGAATTCTACGGTAGAACAAGCAGGATTTTTTTCTCAGTCGTCTAACGATTTATCGTGCTACGAAATAGTAAAACTAGTGGAAGTATTTAGTCTCACTTGTTCTACTTCTGTTTCACAGTTCTAACATAAAACTAATGGGAGTTTTTGTACCCACTAGTACTATTTTGCGATTTAGTCCAGAATAGTAGAACTAGTTCAAACTAGTTTTGGTTATTCATAAATGTAAACACACCTCAATATTTAATTATACATATAGGTACATACGTGCAATACCTACTTATTACACTAACACACTCCCGAAATATTTAGCATAAGGTCAAGTGGACATTTGTACATTATTAACTCAATTTTGACGAGGAACCGTGAACTGGACCTTTGATGAAGAAACGTCCCAATTAACTAGACAACAATTAGACTATTGCGCTATTTTACGTAAGAATACTTTGCGGTTTATTGTGGAGACTAAGAATTCTAAAATGTGGGGCCGCAACTGACCATCACATTGACAGCTAAAGGTTAAGTAAAGGTATTAAAAAGCTGACTAGATAATAGAACAGCCTTTCTCAACCTTTTTTAGTCCACGGACCCCTAGTAAATAAACCACAATTTTATATTTGATTACAAGAATTTGGTGGCATTTATTTATTAATATTACATTTTTTTTAAAGACGGTTCCCGCATTAGGGTACAAGCCCAGTGTACAAATTGTTGTTCCGGGTCTTGGTATACTTTGTGTCCTTGACTTGTATGTTTGTAAAGTCCCCCACTTCACAAACATAGAAGTCAAGGACACAAAATATACCAATACCCGGAACAACAATTTGTGGATCACACAAAGTGGTGTCCCGTGTGGGAATAGAACCTACGACCTCTTGCGTAGCAGTCGGACACACTCCCACAGTGCCACTATGAGACTGCAGACCCCAATACATATACCCCAAAGGTCCACCGACCACAGGTTAAGAGACCAGTGGCGGTGGGTTCTTAGAACACCGTTCTTTTCGGTTTTGTAACATAGACGATTTAGGGTTCCGTAACCAAAATAGCAAAACAGGAACCCTTACCGTTTCGTCATGTCCGTCTGTCAGTCTGTCCGTGCGTACGTCACAGGCATTTTACTCAAAGACTACTCAATGAATAATAATTAAATTTGGTGGAAAGGTGTCTTGTAGTAGCCGCTACTTAGTTTGATAGCTAAATAATAAAAATAAATATTTTTTGGGGCGATAGTTACTTCATATGTAACAGAAGCTGAAAAACATCTTTAGCAAATATCAACTTGTGGTACATCATTCGACAGGTTTTTCAAAAACATTATGGGGTTTTAATAAACTTTTTTGATTAAGTGAATATTTTTGGAAATAATTGCTCCGAAAGTTGCATATTTGTATCCCCCTTATCTTTTGAACCATGTGACCAAAAAATATAAAAACAATCACTAAGGTAGCGCTTAATAAAAACTTAACACTAAAATTATTACGGACAAGATCGGATAACCGTCATCGAGTTATGGCCGAAAAACTGCGTTTCTCAACAAACGGGCGTAAGTGCCATGAACATACGCTCTTTGGCTGATGTCATTATGCAAGGCTGCGAAACCCTACACTGAGCATGGTCCGACAAGCTCTTGCCCAGTTTTCTTTTTTTATTGGCTCTACGTACAAAGTAGTAACAGAAAGGTGTGGTATTGGTAATAGGTAAACATTCGTTATCATACATGTAAGTATATAGTATGTACCTAAATACTTGTTTAAGGCGTTAACGACCATTTAATTTGACAACACCGGGCCGTAGACAAATGACATTCGAATAGAACGCTAGTCGAATAGAACGATGTCGTTGCGCGCGCACAACTGCTAATCTCATATTAACAATTTTCGTATTAACAGTGTTGCGCGCGCAACCACATCATTCTATTCGATTAGCGTAAACTCTAATCGAAAAGAATGCCATTTGTGTAGGGGCCCTGTTTCGTTACATGTTGTTGTATAATGAGTATAATCCTTACTTACAGCCTACAGTCAGATGTGTACTTATCAAAATTTTAAAGATATTTGTAATGCTTAAACTTGTTAGCAAATACGAGGTACGTACTCATTTTATTTTATATGTCGTGTTGATAAAATGTTCCTGCTCATATCTTTATTGGCCTGCTTATGAGCACACCTAACTAAAGCAAATACATATTACAATATATTAGCAGTTGCGAACAGATTTAGATAAAGTTATTATGTTTAAGTAAATGTGGATGATTTTTGTTATTTTTTTCGCTTCGGTATATATATCTACCTAGTTAAAATTAGTTATCAGATGAAGTGGACTTTTTTTTTAAATAAGATAACTAATTGCTAGTTATGTGAAAGTCCCATATTACTAGCAATCTTGTTAACCCTTCCAGCTAAGCTCAAAGACTTGTGTTAGGAGTGGGTTCACGTCGTGGGTATAAACCCGCGACCTCACAATTGCGAGACCGATACCTTAGCTATTAGGCTACCGCCGCTTCCAGGGTACCTAAAATATGTAGAAATAATTGTATGAGGTTTTTATTTTACTGGATGAAAGGCAGCACATCATTTATCGTGGTTTTACACATAAAGGAGGCAATGGGAATGCGTGGATGAAAAACGAAAATAAAGAAGAATAAAATGTGACTTTTCGTTGCTTATTCCATATCGAATATTGTAAATCAGTAGGTTTTTTTTTTATAAAAAACGTATCCCGTAGTAGGGTTTAAGTCCTGTGTCGCGGGGGACTTTACAAACATACAAGTCACGGACACAAGGTACACCCAGACTCGGATCAACAATTTGTGGATCACACAAAGTGGTGTACCGTGTGGGATTGAACCCACGACCTCTTGCGTAGCAATCGAACACACTCCCCACTGCGCCACAGAGGCAGTCAATTACCTATTTATTATGTAGCACTAGCTGTCCCGCGCAACTTCGTATGCGTAAATTTTCCCCGTTTTTGCAACATTTCACGTCGCTACTCCGCTCCTATTAGTCGTAGCGCGATGTTATATAGCCTATAGCCTTCCTCGATAAATGGGCTATCCAACAAAAAAAGATTTTTTTAAATCGGTCCAGTAGTTCCTGAGATTAGCGCGTTTAAACAAACAAACAAACAAACAAAGCAAACAAACAAACTCTTCCGCTTTATAATATTAGTATAGACTAGCTGTGCCCGCGACTTCGTTCGCGTGGAAGTTGGGTTTATATTAAGGTAGTTTATGTAAAACATATTGAAAACATGCTCCACAATGCTCTGTGGCAGGTGGCAGGGCCCGACCTATGGCAGGGCAAGCCAAGCAAATGCCTAGTGCAGCATAATGAAGGGCGACAAAGTTTATGGCGCCAGACGGTTAGAAGACAAATTATAAAAATTACCCTGCTTAGCACCTCGACAAAAAAGTATTTTACCAAAATGATTTGCATCACATCATATATTATTAATATTGAAAAATTCCCCCCCTCCCCCGTCACGCGAGTACTTGGGCGGTTTCGGGTTAAATGAAGCCCGAAACCGCCCAAGTACCTACTCGCGCGAAATTTTGTGTTAAGGAGCTTAGATTCTGACTCCGAAAGGTCGCAAATTCCGATTGATTTTAAACCTCCGACTCCAACTTCGGCTCCGACACTTTTAAATCGGACGTTATAATCGGAGGTACCTAGCCGCTCCTTCAAGTTAATTTATACATAGGTAATAAAGGTATGATGGAAAAAACTCTCACAGATTCCCTATGATCGCGGGTTCGAGTCCTGCCCGAGCGATCTTTTCCGAGTCTAAAGTACACCCACTTTGTGTCCGTGTTTGTAAAGTCCCCCGCGAAATAGGGTTAGTGTGAGTTATGTTTTTAAAAAAATATCCTGTTTTTAAAACATTGCATTCCCGCGGTACTGTGATGCGTGTTCAAACAAACAGACAACATTCAAACGTTTCTGAAAGATATACTCAGATAACTTTTTTTGTCTTTAAACTTATTTAAATATTTTTTTCACTCACTTTAGAAGATTTAAATATTATTTTATAATGTCTACATTGGTGAATTAAAAAATAGGTGTGTCAACCTGTTGCAAATTAAGATCATCATATATTCATATCCCTCTACGTAAGAGTTTCAGATTTTTTTTTAAATCAATTTTCCTGTATTTTTTTAATTTGTATTTAAACTGGATTTCTCTATTGGATCTATTTTCAAAATTGGATAAGTTTATTTTTAAACTTATCTACTATCATGCATATTAAACGTAGGTAAGCACGGTATTTATACTTAAATTATTCACGCGATTAAGACCCGTAATATAGGTATATATTTTCTTAATGTGTACAAATCGCGAAAGTTTATCAACTTTTGTAGGTAAGCAATTTTGGCACTCAGAAGAAATCGAATCACAGATGGCGCCACGTGTTTTATTTTGATATAACACGGACTTAATCTTTCATTTTTTTTAAGCAACTAACATACATAAATTCTGGAAAATATCAAGTTTATTTGTAATGTAATATTGTTTTTCATTTCTACATTCATAACATAATCACGATTCATGCAAAACAATGATAAAGGTGCCTATTGAAAGTGATTGATTAATATGAAAATTTGTTAAACAAAGTAAACATGTTAAAGTCGAAAATAAAAGCTTGTTTAATAAGTATACATTTAGAAAAATACTTTTAAAAAGAATAAAAAGAGACTCGAAAACTTGAGACTCGATCCTCCGACCTCGCTCGTTGAAGACCGCTACTTGTACCATTACCACTTCAACCGATACAAATATGGTTAAAATAGCTGATCTTAAGAAAATTAAAAATGTTGTATTTAGCTCCTTATAGTTTTAGCGTGAAGTTATTGTTTCCATGGGTTACAATTGTAAATAATGTCTTATTGTGGAAAAAATTGGGAAAAACCATAATGGTTCGACCAAACATACGTTGCTGCTCGCTCCCCATAGACGATAGCGTAATGATTCATAGTGTAAGTAATGACCTATAGTATTTACAATATAACTGCAAATTTTCATGAAGATCTGTCAAGTAGTTATTGTTTTATAACGATAAATAGCTACAGACATTATCCGCTATTGCTCAGCTCCTATGGGAAATAGCGTGATATATTATAGCCTATATGTTAATCCAGACTTATTAGAATACACATACAAAATTTCAACCGAATCTGTTTGGTAGTTTTTGCTTGATGCGTGTTCAAACAAACAGACAGACAGACAGACAGACATTTCTAAAAATGTAGGAATGTGTTTAAATACTCTTTTCGAACATTTCCCAATATTTTTTTTCACTATGTTCGGCCATGTACAGACACGTGAAATTTACAATTTTATTATATGTATAGAAGATATTCATAATAGCTGTGCCCGCGACTTCGTTCGCGTGAAAGTCGGGTTTAAATTAAGGTAAGGTAACGAAATAACTTCTGTGTAAATATGTTGGAAACAGTCCTGTTGACTAAATACTTACTAAATAAAAATCGATCTGTTCTATTCTTTTAGATAGTTAGTTTGGTGTGCGGCTTAAGAAGTGGGTTTTCTGTTGTTTTTGTTTCATTCTTTCAACGTTATACCTACTTATTACCTAATAATTTTAAATAGAATTTGTACGAAAATGTTGTTACTTCTCATGTGATCGTAAACTTGTAAAGCCTAAGTACTTAACTGTGATAGTTTTCCTTATAATTTTAGTGTTTATACTACTACCCTGAATTTTTTCACATACCCAACATCAACCATTTAGCTGGCAGGGGGACAATTGACTCTAACAAAAATGTTCACTATAAAGCCTAATATTATACATAAAGGAATCCTTAAATCTAAAAATAGTCTTCACAAACCCTGAACGCTTTTTAAAAGACCTATCTAATGATACCACACACGATGGGGTAGGTAGGTGAGAAAAAAATCACATCCCCACTTTACATATAAGAGAGGTACCCTTAAAAAAATAATGATTTTCAAGATTTTGTTCTTTCACTTTATCGGCGTTAGTAATTTATTCATGCAAAAGTTGCAACCTTCTAGCACTAACAGTCTCTGAGCTAAGCTGCGGACGGACGGACATAAGGGAAACTATAAGGGTTCTGTTTTGCCATTTTGGCTAAAAATGGGGTGTATTTCATATAGTGTTACAACGCAATACTAATAATAAAACTGCTGTAACACTTTAGTAAGCAAACGCAGAGCGTGTCATGTGAAAATGTCAGATATCCCTAATGGTACGGTTGACAAACAACGACCCCCCTCCTCCCGTCACCCGAACTACTCACACTTGACCGATGTTGAGCCATTCATTATCGTTGAATTGATGAACACGTAATCTCCAACCATAACCCCAAAACATGATCCTCGAAGCACCTGTGTGATGCGTGGTCAAACAAACGGACAGACAGACAAACATTTCTAAAAATCATAGCAATGTGTTTATTTTAAAACTTCTTTTACTAAGTATAGAACGTTATTGAATACAACGCCATCTACTTTCAAGAATGTTGCCACTCAGCATCTCAAGCACCTATACCCTAATAAATGTTTTCACAAATAAGGAATTATTTGATCACGGTGAACAATTTGATTTCATAGATGGCGCTACATGTTTTTTTTTACGTGTGTAATGTCTTTTTTTTAGACGAACACATCATTTCTGGAAAATGTCGAATACTTTTTAATTATAATGTAATATTGTTTTTCATTTCTACTACTATTAATTAATTACTCTCAGCAGTGCATGCAATACCTATAATTAACTTACCTACGTGCATAATTTACTTGATTTTTAATATAAAAAAATAATAACCAAAGTAAATAAGTTACTTACGGTCGAAAAAATAACTAAAACATTGAGAAAAATATTATAAAAGGATAAAGACAATTTAAAAAAATACAAAAAGAACATAATCAGACATCGGATTCGAGCCCGGGACTTCGTCGTCTAAGTCCGCTAGCATAGCTTCGAGGCTATACTGTTCGCTACTTATCACGTCAAAATAACTGTTCATAAGAAACTTAAAAATGTTGTGTTTAGCTCCTTATAGTTTTAGCGTGAAGTTATGTATTCCATGGGTTACAATTATAGATAATGTCTAATTGTGGAAAATTTTGTGATAAACCATTATGGTGCGACAAAAAATACGTTGCTACTCGTTCCCTATAGACGTTAGCGTAATGATTCATAGTGTAAATAATGTCCTATAGTATTTACTATAAAACTGCAAATTTTCATAAAGATCCGTCTAGTAGTTACTGTTTTATAACGAAAAATAGCTACAGACATTATCCCTTACTGCTTAACTCCTATGGGAAAAAGCGTGATAATTTATAGCCTAAATGTTAATCTGCATCTATTAGATTGCACGTGCAAAATTTCAACCGAATCTGTACGGTAGTTTTTGCGTGATGCGTGTTCAAACAAACAGACAGACAGACAGACAGACAGACAGACAGACAGACAGACAGACATTTCTAAAAATGCAGCAAAGTGTTTGAATACTCTTTTCGAACATTTCCTAATATTTTTTTTCACTAAGTTCGGCCATGTACAGTACTCCCAAATTAATAATGCACATGCAGATCTTCGCTAATTGTCGTATTCCCGGAAACACTCGAATCATGGAATCGTAAGAGCCCTAAACAAGGCATTTGCATTTTGCACCTTGTTTAAAAGAGATAGGAGTCAATATCATGTGTGCACAATCGAAAACAAATCGGGCGTTCGGCAGCTGTCGCCGGTCAGCGAAATGTCTGTCAGTCGTCTTTATATATTGGTAGTGACTGCACGTGTTCTCTATTTGTGGAAATATATAGAGCTGCTATTACACACCCTTCTTGGTAAATATAATTTCAACATTAATTAGCTTATTCAGATTTAAATAGTATATTTTGAAAAAAGGAAAATAAATAACATATTTCACGTTTTTTTAATATTAAAAAAATAAAATACCTACATTAAATACATATTAAGTACTAGAAAAACATTTAAAAAATGAGATTTATTTAAATTAAATAAATAGATAAACATGCATAAAAAATATATACCTAACTCTGCCCATGCCATTTTCTTTCAGACGAATTCTTCCAAAATGGATAAATTTAAACGTGGAAAACCGCTTAATTCACAAGCACGGCAAATGGTATTTAATGTGTACCTTTATTTCTTAAATGAAGCCAATGTTTTCAACAGAGACCATGATGGTTATTTTAAAAAAATTCAAGACCGTGTTACAAAAGCTACAGGAATTTCGCGACGAACTTTGAGTAATATCTTAAACGAAAAAAAACATAATCAATCAAAGAAATTTTCTACACCGAAAAAAGGAAGACCTAAAAGTAGATTTCGGCTGGTACTTGATGATTTCGACTACTGTGTTATTCGTAATATGATATACAATTTTCAATTGACGCTGAAAGAACTCCCAACTGTAAATAATTTAAGAATAAAGTTGATCGAAGCTATTAATTTCAAAGGCTGTGCCGAGACTTTAAGGTTGATCTTGAAAGACATGGGGTTTAGGTTTCTGAAAACTGATAATAACAGACAATTACTTATGGAAAAACATGATATACGCCTAAAAAGGATCAAATATCTCAGAGAAATACAACAGCTGAGGAGTTCTGGTAGAAACATAGTATTTATGGACGAGTCGTATGTGCACACATCACATACTAAGGGTAAAACTTGGCAAGATAGCAACAAAAAAGGTATCAAACAACCCATTTCCAAAGGAGAGCGAATAATTATTGTACACGCAGGCAATGAAAAAGGCTTCGTCCCAGGGGCTCTAATGTTACATAAATGTGTCGACTCAGAAGGTGACTATCATAAAGAAATAAACGCGGAACGTTATCAAACTTGGCTACGCAATCAATTGATTCCCAACTTGCCTCCTAATAGTGTGTTGGTAATAGACAACGCCCCATATCATAATAAGCTGTCTGTGAAACCACCAAACTCAAACACATCTAAACCACAAATGACAGCTTGGTTACAACAACACAACATTCCGCATGACCCAAAGAAACTGAAACCCGATTTGTATAAAATTATACAAAGATACAAAGAAAATTACACAGAATTTGCCATTGACCGTATAATGGAGGAACATGGGCATAAAATTATACGATTGCCACCATATCATCCCGATTTTAACCCTATTGAAAATATTTGGTCCCAAATAAAGCAACACGTGGCCAAGAGAAATATTGCAATGACTGTGACGTCAGTTAAAGATGCTATATTAGAAAAAATCAATAAAATAGGACCAGAAGAATGGAAAAAAGTTTCTGATCATGCGGTTCAATGCGAAGATGAATATAGAAAATTTGAGCCAAGAATCGATAGTTATTCCGATAAACTGATTATTTACACAGGTGATAGCAGTGAGGAAAGTGTAAATGAACAAGAGCATAATGAAACTTCTGATGAATCTGCGATGTCGGGAATAGAGGTCTTCCTCGATTCTGATTAATTTTTTTATAATTGTATTATTTTTCTGGAATGATTAGTGCTGTAAACAAATTTGAACTGAGATTTTGATTATATTTTATGTAAACCTCTATTTGAAAACGTTTTTTTCTCCTTCTAATAAAACCTTATGTTATTTAAACCTTTTCCTCCATAATTACACCAACTTCGGTAAGACACTTGAAAACTAATCACTCCAACAATGATTGTAGCGTTTTCGCTATTTACTTACATGGAATTATCGAATCAAATTTCGTTACAGGTAAATCAAATCTGTTTTAGCACAAAACACATAATATATAAAATTAGGCATAGAGAAATTGCTCTTAACCACTCTATATAAATATCGTCTTTCGACGCTCGGGTAATACGACCGTTGCCGAACAATGACGAAGATTTCCGAAGATTTCTATGCGCATTATTACTTTTGGAGTACTGTACAGACACGTGAAATTTACAGTTTTATTATATGTAGATATGTAGATATAGATAGAAGATATAGATAATATTACTAATATTATAAAGCTGAAGAGTTTGTTTATTTCTTTGAACGCGGTAATCTTAGGAACTACTGATCCGAATTGAAAAAATCTTTTACTTTTGGATAGCCCATTTATCGAGGAAGGCTAAAAGCGTGTTTTTCAGTTTTTTAAACTATTTGCAAGTTATTTTAGGTTAATATCTATGTATGTAAATAAATAAAATAAATACTTTGTAAATACAATCACGTGTTATATTGTCCGGATAATTTTATACGATCATAGATTTAAAAGCTATGATAAAAAAATAGTTTATGGTATTAAAAATATGATGAAGGTCTTTGAAGTTGGTAAGTACTTAGGTATTGTAGTCGACCCGTTACCACGATCGGTGTAATTCGATCGAAACGTCGGGTAAATAAAAGGTTCGTACCTTTAAATAATTCACGCGATTAAGTCCCGAAATATATCTAATACTTAGGTATTCTAAGATATTTAAGTATCGATTCTTTGCATAAATCCTGTGATTACTTACGTTTCATTCAATTGAAACGAAAATTACAATGAATTGATAATATCCAATATCAGCAGATATCAATTTATCTGTGACGAAAGATTGTTATGCCTACAATTTCATTTTTTATTCTGTAGAGCCCGTCATTATCATTCGTCTCGATTGATCAAATCGATTCATGTCAAAAATAACGACGTAAATTTTTTTTTAAACGTAACTATGTGGTCTTAGGTTCATACCTATGTCCACATTACTAGCAATCCTGTTAACCCCTCCAGCTAAGCCAAATTTTTGTTCGTGTTAGAAGTGGGTTCACGTCGGTAAGACTGTAGTAGGTAATGAGGCAGGATTCGAACATGTGACCTCACGATTTCGCGTCCGATGCCTTAACCATTAAGCTACAAATATCAATTTATTTATTTTTTTATTTCAGGTAGTAAAAATACATAAAATTGTAATTCTATAATTCATTACTTGTAAGTTAGAAAAACATTAGGTACATATTTAACTCCAAATATGTTTTAAGTAAAAAGTGTAGATAGGTTACATAAACAACATTAGATCTTTAAAAACGGCAAACTTATGCACACCTAGATAGCTTTTATGTATATTGCAATGTCACATTATTTTAAAAAGTCGTAAAAGTAGGAAAGCATGATTTAACTTATCACGAGAGAAAAAGAGAAAAATTTAATCCGCTACTTCTGCTTTCATCTGTTGACGACGACTGCGGGTGATTTCGGTGTAGTGTTAGACTGTCATATTTCAGTGTAAGTACATAAGGCCGGCCGGCCCTGTTCAAATAACTAGGAATTACCAGTATAGAACATAATTTTATTATCTACCGACGGTGATCTAATGTTATTATCATAATTAATACACAATTAATTTGTATAAAGTATGTAATCAAATGGATTATAATTGAAAAGTCACTCTGATTGATTATTATTCATTGCATATTAAAGTCGTACTTGGGTAGGTATTTTATTTATAGTTTAATTTTGAAGTACACCAGCTCTTTTTTTTAGAGTAATGCCGAAATGGATGTTAAATGTTTGAACAAAGTTGCCTAGCAACGACCGTCAAAATGTAGAAGTTTTTGTTAGGATTTGTATAAAAAAATCTAAGTTGAAAATTGCTAATTCTGGGCAAATTCGTAACTTATTATAATGTTCTGTAGTTAGCTGATTTGTGCTTAGGGATTGCAATCCAGGAAACCGGATTCGGTAATACGGCGGATCCGGCCCCATTTGACGTCGACTGGATCCGGTACCAAAACACCGGATTCGGTATATTGGCAGGTGCTAATTTAAGTAATTTGTACATAGTGTAAATATTATTAGTATTATATTTATAATTTAGAGTAGTTTATAAATATCTAAAAAAAATCGATTAATGTAATAAAAACTCCCCTTTTATTTGATAGCAGGTGGTTGAATGAGTAGGTTATGAGTTTAAGTACTCTATGGAGTAGGTACTTTAGTGGAGCAAAGAGATGAGTGGATCTATTAAAGATTTTTTTTACAAAATTTTAAGTAGTTTATAATAAGTCTATTTATTACTAAATATTTTTGTCAGGACATTAGGCGGTTTTTAGTTATTTAATGTTTAAAAACCTGTTCATTCTTTTTTACTTTATTGATTCAATAAGGTTCCTCGAGTTGTTTTCTAATAAAATCATCACAATTAGCACTTGTATAAGACTTGTCATCCTTCAGCTTTCATACGGCCGTAAAAGGAGATGCGTTGGACATATACCGGTGAAAACAAATCATTCTCTCTAAATGCAAATCTAACGCTGACGGTCAGGGAGTGACCCATATAATTATGTTAATATCGTTATGTTACGAAAGTTGCAGTGACGTAAAAACCCTACGATTTGGTTTTTTAGCACCTACCTAAATATTTGTACTGCTTTAAATCCAAGGATTTAAAGCCGAATGACTAAAAATTTGAAATATAAACTGGAATACATGTATGACGATATTTACCTGTTACCTTGAACAGTCATTCACCTTGCTGCTTCTGCATTGTACCAATATAAATGTATAACTACAGATAATATATGTTTGTACCTTCCTGTGGCCGGTCTCAATACTCTAACTATCGATGGATTTGGCTACTGGAGTTATATATTTGACATAAGTTCCATACAAATTATTTCAAAATCCATCGATAGGTAGATTATTGAAACCGGCCGTAAGTGTCTAAAGGAGTTACTTGGGTAATTATCTAGTATCTAGGTACCTTCATTATTCTGTGACATCCCAGATATCTACATTTAAAACATCACAAATGTAAAGAAAAATAAGACAATGCCTGCTGCAAGACAAAGTAAATTGATGGGTAGGTAGTAGTAGTAAGTAGTAAAGAAGTAATAGTTATGGTGCGGATTCGATTTCCAACACCTAAAAGTGTGTGTCTTTCGAGAGTATGGGAAGTGACATGGACATTTATTAAGTCTAGCGTCTCTACATCTTAACAAGCACGAAACTTAGTCATTATGAGTAGATATACTTAACTAACGTGTAAAAATATTGTAATAAAAACTTTTTTACAAAAAAATATACCCAAATTACTATAGGTGTGCTTTTAATATTTGAAGAGTTCCCTCATAAGATCTCATCATCAGATCCGAACTTTGATGACAATGGGACCAATCTTGAAGTATATCCTTTCAAACACAAAAAAAAAAAAATTTCGAATGGGTCCAGTCTGAGAGTAATCGGATTGCAAACTTTAAAAAAAATACAGTCGAATTGAAAACCTCCTCCTTTTTGAAGTCAGTTGTAAAGAATATAGACAAGGTAATTTTTTTATTGCGCAAAGTTCAGACACCCCTACAAGATTTTTACTTCAAGATTTTTTCCTACAAAAAATATGGAAATGAAAATATTGGAAAGGGGGCGTCCATAAATTACGTGAGGTGTTTTTTTAAATTTTCTGTCCCTTCCTCCCCCCCGGTGAGATGTCGAGAGATTTTATTCGTTACGGAATTTCTGGATTCGGTCCCCGCGCTCAAGGCCCGCGATAAAAGCTATGCAATAGCTTCAAAAATAATATCTACTCTAATTCAGTCCATGGAGAATCATGTGCGGTCTCAATCAATCAATCAGATGGAACCAACATGTCCAAATGATTTTCAGTAAAATCATCTGCTCTTTCAACTTCGTTCTGATCTAGGCACTCTAAGCCGTTGGCGCTTGCGCACAGTAACTCATTAGCTTGTCTTGTGACAATCAATGGTGGTTTGACAGTGAGTAGATGTATAACGTCGAAGTATGAATGAAATTCGAACCAGAGACTTCGTAGCCAAACCGGGGCCAGAAGCGAACCACCTATTTGGACTATGTTACTAGATATCAAATCTTTCTATCTCATAATGCTTGCGAGTTAGGCCCCCGCAGCGCCATCTAGTCGGGTTCGATTCCTGAGTCTGGATTTAAAAAAAATCTATCTTTCAAAAATGCATTTATTGTATTTGTAAAGTTATTGGCAAGAAATGCCTATAAAAATTACTTCAATGAATGAAATTATTTTCTTCCGAACGAATTAGTGAATGATTTAAATCGTATTACGATTACGTTTAAGATTAAATCAAAGCATGTACAATCTGGATTAAATGGACCAAAATAGTGTATTTTTTTTTGTTTCAAACAGAAAAAAAAATGCGTGATATTTGCCGAGACCCCCCCTCTCTCTAACGTAAGATTAGATGACATTTGACTCGACCCCGTCCCCCCCTTAAACATCTTTTATAGGTATTTTATGAACGCAGCCAAACTGACTTGTTATTAGGCCAATAAACTTGTTTTGTGTTCTTTGCAGTATCGCTCATGGCGCGGCGTGGTATAGTGTGCAATACATGATAAGTGATGATAACATTTCCCATCATACCATGATTAATTAATGAATAAATGATTAATTAATTAAATAATTGTAAAATATATAAATATATCAAACTACCCCATTGGAATGTGTTACTGATTCTGAGCAAATAACTTACTTATTATTTACATATGTTAATAACTTACTTAGGTTTGCACAAAGTATAACCTTGAAATTATTTAAAACTAGCTGACCTATTGGTCATAGCGTAATGTTATACAGGGTGTAACAGAAAGGTGTGGTCATATTCAAGGGTTGGTATGTGCCCATGATACTGAGTGCACATACCTAATTTTATTAAAATCGGAGTACCCTAAAAAAATGTTTATTATTTTTTCATTTCTTTATTTATGAATAAAAAAGTTATTAATTAAAAAAAGTATGACTTAAAAAGTTCTATGCCTTAATAATCCAATGTAATTTTGTACCAGGGGAGGTATCATTCTTATGCAATGCGCCTTTCACTACTGAATTTTGACAAAAAGAATATGCTATAACTATCTATACTAATATTATAAAGCGGAAGAGTTTGTTTGTTTGTTTGCTTTGTTTGTTTGTTCGTTTAAACGCTCTAATCTCAGGAACCACTGGTTCGATTTGAAAAATTCTTTTTTTGTTGGATAGCCCATTTATCGAGGAAGGCTATAGGCTATATAACATCGCGCGAAGACTAATAGGAGCGGAGTAGCGACGTGAAATGTTGCAAAAACGGGGAAAATTTACGCATACGAAGTTGCGCGGGACAGCTAGTGTAATAATAATGCAACCAGTTATGGCACCATGGTAGGTGCAATACTGATAACATACCCTATCCGCTGCTGAAATTTGACCACACCTTTCTGTTACACCCTGAATAACCTTCCTCGATAAATGGGCTATCCAACAGTAAAATAATTTTGCAATTCGGACCAGTAGTTCCTGAGATCATCGCGTTTAAACAAAAAAAACAAACTCTTCAGCTTTATGATATTAATATAGATCATTATTCAAAATACTTTTTACACAGTATGCCGGGTACCTAATACGAATCCACCAATATATTGTGGTTACGTAAAGTCTCTATCAACAATATCTACATTATTTACTGCGTATTGTTTGAGTATGTCAACGGTGATGAAAATGTAGCGAAAACATAAATTTGTAATTAAGTTTGGTGTGTATTATTATTCCGTTTGAAAAATTTAAATACTATTAAACTAAATTTAAATACTATATTATTTCTGCGCATTTTATTCGAAACAATTTACTTACGCGATTAGCTTATTTATTTCGTCCTTGATGTTACCTATGTAGGTAAAGTAATATGTAGTTCTTGACTTCCTCTGTGGCGCGATGAGAGCGTGTTCGATTCCCACACGGGACACCACTTTGTGTGATCCACAAATTGTTGTTCCGAGTGTGGGTGTACTTTGTGTCCGTGACTTGTATGATTGTAAAATCCCCTGCGACACAGGTCTTGTAACCTATTGCGGGAGTCGTTTTAAAAAAAAACTTATACTAATATAATGAATGCGAGAGTTTTGATTTAGGCATGGATGGATGAAGGGATGTTTGTTATTCAATTTGTTCAATATTGGCGCGGCGGTAGCTTAATGGCCAAGGCCTCGGTCTCGCAATTGTGAGGTCGCGGGATCGAATCCTACCCCTTATACTACCGACGTGAATCCACTCTTAACACAAGTCTTTGAGCTTAGTTCCCACATTGTTAGTTACCTGGTTATTCAAAAAAAATACCTACGTTAAAACAGTTGAACAGATCCGAATGAAATTTGGCACAGAGATAGATATGTGTAGAATAACACATAGGCTACTTTTTATCTATATGATAGGTAGAGTTTTTAGAGTTCCGTATCTCAAAAGGAAAAATGGAATCCCTATTATAGGATCAATTTGTTGTCATACCGTCTGTAAAAAAAAATTAAAGTTAGGAAAAGGCAATTTATGCCGCAAAAGACTTACTTTTCGACACTCTCAAATAATCAAAATTTATAGGGTATTTTCCGTTGAGCTAGAACTATGAAATTTGGGAAGTAGGTAATACCGTCTTATACTACAAGTACCCATAGGGAAATGTCTGAAAACTATATATTTGTAATGAAATCATGAAAAAGATACTTAGTCTTTAAAATGTTGCGAGTCTCCATTTCTAAACTATTTATATGTACGGAACCCTTGGTGGGTGAGTCCAACTCGCACTTGTCCAGTTTTTCAAAATTTTCACGCGAACTTTGTCGCTGGTAACAGCTAGTCTGTACTTTATATTATAAACTAGCTGTCCCGCGCAAGCTTCGTCTGCATAAATTTTCCTCGTTTTTGCAACATTTCTCATTCCTGCTCCGCTCCTATTGGCTGTAGCGTGATGTTATATAGCCTATAGCCTTCCTCGATAAATAGGGTATCCAACAGTGAAAGAATTAATTTATCAAATCGGACCAAACAAATAAACTCTTCAGCTTTATAATATTATATTAGTGTTAGTATAGATGGGAAAAATTGCAATTGTAAAATATTTTTAAAAATGGCTGCCATCTTAATTGTTTCTTGATGTTCTTGAACCTACTAACTCCTATTACGTGCAATGTGCAATCGCTATCATTTCATATGTAGTCATTTTGATTGTATGTACCTGGCTTTATAAAAAATAGTAATGTAATCCTTAATATTTAGTCTCAAGGCAGGAGTTAGTAGTGACGTGCTATATCATTCAAATGTTCTAAGTAGTTAGTACCTACCTAATGATAAAAAAATATTTGATGGAAATTATAACCTCCTTATTTCGTGCTACAACACCGTCCAAGTAGGTAAGTAATATCTAATGTAGCTAACTATAAACATCAGAAATCAGGCACTCAATCTAAACTAAGTATCTAAATATGAAGGCATGTTAGAGCCACGAACGCAGTACCTATTGTTCCGCCGATATCCTTATTGTTTTCATAATATTTTATTATTATCAGACTCCTACGTGAAATACGCGACACGGATGTACTTACCTAGGATTTATTTGAAATGAATCATAAATAGTAATATTTATGTAACGACATGTTACTTTGACTTTTTACTACCTCTGTGGCGCGGTGGGAGTGTGTCGGACTGCTACGCAAGAGGTTGTGGGTTCGATAACGGGACGCCAACATTAAAAAAAAATCAAAATGCTTTCTTACTTAGTATGCAAAACAACTCTTGTGATACGTCGGGATTCTACTTGTACATGTAATGCCAAGTTCGCAAATAATAGGTAAAGCCGGAGAAAAGAACCTGGCAATAAAAACACGCGGCCACTCTTTTCAAATTGCCAATTTTACAATGTTTGAATGTTTATAAACTTGATATGGGGTTAAGGTGCTACGACTAATATACTATACACCATGTTAAAGGACTGATGCAAATTGTATTATCAACAATTTTAAACATGAGATAAACTAAAATCAGCCTTAGTGGGTACAATATAGTAGGAGCATCTACTTAACAACAACAGATGTAAAAACTATGTGGTAAAATAGTTGGCCAAAGTACCACTTTGTGTGGTCCACAAATTGTTGTTTCGAGTCTGGGTGTACTTTGTGTCCATGACTTGTAAGTTTGTAAAGTCCCCCGCGATACAGGGTTACCCTACCACGAGAGTCGTCTTTTAAAAAAAAATATGTATGAGCTATATTGCTGTAAAATTTTAGGTATGTAAATTCATTTAGGTAGTCGTTTTGCGTGAAAGAGTAACAAAGTAGGCTTTAAAATCAATTTTTAATGCGAGTTTGTAATCAGGTACCTACCTACTGCAATCTGCTTTTATTCTACTACTAGCTGTGCCCCGCGGTGTTACCCGCGTTTTATTAGCCTATGTGTTAATCCGGGGTGTCAGCTAACTCCATACCAAATTATATTAAAATCGCTCCAGCTGAATAGACGTGAAGAAGTAACAAACATACACACTCACATGCTTTCGCCTTTATAATACGAGTATTTGTGTGATGTTGTAACAGTTTAGAATGTTGACGGATAAGGAAAAACCTGTAATAAAGGTAATATAGGTCACAAGCCAGTCTCGAAGTATTTAATTATCAAGTTGGTAAATCTAACATCACACACGTAGGCTAGTTCTTACCTACTTATTATGTATAGATAGATACTATTTATATCCCCTCATGTGGAGTGAAAATCTCGCATCCATGGCTTCTGGTATAGTTTCCGACGATTAAAATAATTAGCCGTTCGATAGGTGCGTTCCCACGGGTGGGATTCTAGATACAGTGCTTAGAGTGCCGCGTTTGGGTCTCTGTTAGGTTACGAGTTTGGAGCGGGCCAATCAGCGTGCCAAACGTCTTAACGAACTAGGCAGTCTTTTTGGCTTTGTGGCTGTGAATAATGAAACACGGGCTTCAGTATTTTGATCGAAAGCGAAAAGCGACAGCTAATGTAGGTTTTTTTACCAGACTACATTTTTATTGAAGCAAAAGGTAAAAGTGACTAAAAAAGTTTTATTTAATTAAAGATTTTTTGATTGTGTTACGTTCGCCTTAGCAAATGGCGACATTACAAATTGAATTTTATAAGATTGTTATAGCTGAAGCCACGTACAATCGCGCTGTACCTAATTGAATTTAGGTAGAACATTTGGTGGATTAATTTGTTGCGTTTTAACCCTACTATGACGTTCTGCATGGAATAGGTACCTCGGGTTATCAAAAACCCTGTTATAACGGATTTCGACGGCCATATAAAAATTGTCATAATAAATTTGTCAAAGCGTAATTACTTAGTTATTATTACCGGTGTTTTAGTGAACTTAATGTAAAATATGTTTGTTGGTTTATATTTACTCTAGGCTATGCTCAGTGTAGGGTTCCGCAGCCTTGAATAATTGCATCAGCAGAAGAGCGTATGTTCATGGCACTTGCGCCTTTTTGTTTAGAAACGCTGTTTTTCGACTATAACTCAATGACGGCATATCCGATCATGTACAATTTTTTTTGGTCACACGGTTCAAAAGTTTAGGGGGGAGGGCACAATTTATGCAACTTCCGAATTATTTCCAAAAATATTCACTCAGTCAAAAAAGTTTATTCCTTACAATATTTTTGATAAACCTGTCGAATGATGTGCCACATGTGTGCCAGCGCGAAGAACACAAGACAACTTGAATGGCATATAAATCTGCAAGTTTCAATATTTTCATCTCCTTTTTTATGTGATTTCTTGAAGTAAAACTATTGTTGGGGTGGTCTAAGCTTTGAACTATACCAACAATAACCTTGTATATTGGCGCTAAAATTACACCATTTATTTTTTTTATTATTTTAAAGTACCCCGTGTTACTCTCACAACAAGACGAATCTAACGACACCTCAAAAGTTAAAATCCGTCAAGCCGTTTAGGCTCCAGGGCGTGCCCATATACATACATACACTTGAACAGAACAGAACATAACCCTCCTTCTTGTGCAGTCGGGTAAAAAATATACAAATTAACAATTCACCTCCTATTTTTTCACACAACCGTTTCTTTGTTTCTTTGTCAGGTTTTGGGCCTAAACCACACAATTAACTATGATTTTACTCCAGTAAAGTCTGTAGGTGGTTAAGGTCCAAAAACAAGTGGTAGGCGATTATGGGTTAATCTGTACTAATATTATAAAGCTGAAGAGTTTGTTTGTTTGTTTTAACGCAGTAATCTCAGGAACAACTGATCGAATTGAAAAATTCTTTCACCGTTGGATAGCCCATTTATCGAGGAAGGCTGTAGGTTATATAACATCACGCTACGACCAATAGGAGCGGAGCAGCAATGAGAAATGTTGCAAAAACGGGGAAAATTTACGCAGACGAAGTTGCGCGGGAGTTAGTTATTAAATACTAGCTGTCCCGTTCGTATGCGTAAATTTTTCCCGTTTTTGCAACATTTCACGTCGCTACTCCGCTCCTATTAGTCGTAGCGCGATGTTATATAGCCTTCCTCGATAAATGGGCTATCCAACAAAAAATATTTTTTCAAATCGGACCAGGAGTTCCTGAGATTAGCGCGTTTAAACAAACAAACAAAGCAAACAAACTCTTCCGCTTTATAATATTAGTAAAGATTTTTCAAAAGTGTGTTATGTAAAGTAGCCACGAGCGGGAGGTTATTAGTATATTACAAATCACCCTGTATAAACATATTACCTGCTTATAAATCTTTATGTTATTGTTATTTCAATGTTTTTCTTCTGCGAATTTGAGCAAAGTTATAAAACAAATACAGTGTATGTCTCCTGAGGCCTGCTTGGGGTTTGAACCCGTGACCTAAGTCAGGGCCGTTACTACTGACCTACTACTTCTTAATTTAAAAATTAACATTTTCTGTATTATTTAGATGGCAAAGCATTGTAAGCAGCTAATTACAATTCTCGGTTAATAAGAACTCAGTTTATTGATTTTACAGGTTTCAAAAACTGATCAGCTGGTCGTAATTTTTCACAAATCACATCAACAACACCTTACTGTTATAAAATTACGAATATTCTTGTAAATTGTAGATATTATAGATAGGTAGACTAATACCGAAACGTTTATAAATAGAATCGCTAAACCGAGTTTAAACTAAACTTAATGTGTAAAATTTTGTTTAAACTCCAGTTTAATATGTTTATTAGAGGTCAAGTGACGACCGAGAAGAGAAGTCTCTAGGAAGTATTCGACTGCCTCTGTAGCGCGGTGGGAGTGTATCTGATTGCTACCCAAGAGGTCGTGGATTCGATCCCCATCCAAGATAAAACTTTTTGTAATGAGCACGATGGTTAATTCTGTGTTTAGGTTTTATTTATCTATAATATCTATGTATTTAGAAATATATAAGTATGTTTATCAGTTGTCTGGTTTCCATAGTACAAGCTATGGTTAGTTTGGGATCAGATAGCGTTGTGTGAGTTGTCCCAAGATATTATTATTATTGAAAATTCTTCAGTTTAAGACTGAAGAATTTTCAATAATAAGTAAAGTAGGTTGTTAAATGAATTAAATACTACGTCAATTGTTGAACAAGTCATTCTAAATTGCATGACATACCTACAAGGTAACGGTCAAGGTAAACGGGTTAAAATGACTGTCACGGCCTCAGTGGTGCGGTGGGAGTGTGTACGACTGCTGCTAAAGAGATCGTGGGTTCCATTCCCACACGGGACACCAATTTGTGAGATCTACAAATTGGTTGTTGGTCCACAAGTTTGGATGCAGGTAGGTACTATGTGTCCGTGAACTAAACGTTTGTTAAGTCCCCCGCAACATAGGGCTTGTACCCTACTGTGAGAGTTTTGTTTTTTTTATACACTGTTTTGTTTTTTTTATTTAATAACACTAATTAAAAAAAAAAAATCGGTATTGTAGTTGTATACTTACATAAACACATGTACACAACACATATGTAATCTATTAGTGTTTCTGGCAAAAACGGTTTTTAACACCTGAGCATTATCTATTGCATTTTAATGTTTTTGCATGACCAATCTTCTTTGAACTGCCCAAGTTTTCTTGTCAAACCTACGTTGGTATCTAGGTTTTACTTTACTTAGTAGGTTAATTAGGTAATTCTAATGTATTAAGTATCTCACCACCTATTTATTAATTGTAGTAAGTAAGCATATAAGCGATTGAGTGTATAGGTACGTTTAACTACGCATTTTAGAGACTAGCTAATTTACATTTAAGTCAACCGGCAAGTTAGTTGAAAAAGCTGATGATCTTTAGACAGCAATGATGAAATGTATGTTATCAGACTTATTAGATACGTTTCATTAGTTCAGTTGGCAATGAAATCAGGTGTTAATTATTAAAACTCGATATAAAAAATCGATTCACCCATTTGAAAGCTAAGATACCTACCACAAGGCAGACACACCAATGTCAGTGTCGGATCCAGGGTTATTTCGAGGCGGGGCAAAAATTAGATGATAGCGCCCCTTACCTTCGCGGAGAACGTGCTTACTAGGGGGGGGGGGGGGGGAATCATTTCACCCGATTTGGCGCCCCTGGCGTCCGGGGCAAGCCCTGACCGAAGTTTCACACATAACCCTTCTTTGCGTTAGAGGCTAAAATTTTTAGGTAATGTCAAGTAGGTACTAAGTAATCACTTTCGAGTTTGATTGAGGTCTTTTTATTAAAGAAAATGAATCAAATCCTTAGATCCTGGGTACCTAGGAACATCTTCATAGGCCGTCGCACAAAAATGACAAAACCGAAGGGCGTCATAGTAAAATTTTGGTGGTGGTACAATTTATTAAAAACCGGCCAAATGTGTACTGTACCTACCTTTTTGCATTTTCGTTTCGGGGGTTTCCAACCCCCAAATCCCCCCCGGGTACGCCCATACATATAAGCATGTACCTATGCAGCAACGCTCCGCTTTCTAATTACAAAAGTTCAATGCTTTAGAATTTAAGAATATTGAGTTTTATATGGGTTGAATTAGATAAAAGGTGCCTACTGAGTCACGATTCACGTTCTTTTTTTCCGTGTCCGCAGCAAGCCCGTGCGAACTGTCAAAATCTTGGCGTAATGGTAAATAGAGGGCTGCGCTTAAAAATGCATCTACGCGCATGCGTGGCGGACATCTTTGAGCGCACCGCGCGAGTTCGCACGGGCTTGTCACGACAACGAAATAAAAATCGTGAATAAGGACCCAGGATTAAAATTGAAGCACATATGTATGATTGTATGGTCGATACAAAGGCACGTGGGAACTGGGTTCACTAGACACTAATAACCATTACTAGCTGTCCCGCGCAACTTCGTCTGCGTAAAATTTCCCCGTTTTGCAACATTTCTCATTGCTGCTCCGCTCCTATTGGTCGTAGCGTGATGTTATATAGCCTATAGCCTTACTCAATGAATGGGCTACCCAACAGTGAAATCATTTTTCAATTGGGATCAGTAGTTCCTGAGATTACCGCGTTCAAACAAACAAACAAACTGTTCAGCTTTATAATATTAGTATAGATAAAATAAATGCAGGAATGTACACATGTAGATTAGGTTTCCTCAACCGGTTTATCGAATACTTAATTACATAACTAGTTAAAATTTAAAGTAAAAACCGGACAAGTGCGAGTCTCAACTCGCCCAACGAGGGTTACGTACCAATTTACCTACATATTATTTAGACTAATATTATAAAGCGGAAGAGTTTGTTTGTTTGTTTAAACGCGCTAATCTCAGGAACTACTGGTTCGATTAAAAAAAATCTTTTTTTGTTGAATAGCCCATTTGTCGAGGAAGGCTATAGGCTATATAACATCACGCTACGACTAATAGGAGCGGAGTAGCGACGAGAAATGTTGCAAAAACGGGGAAAATTTACGCATACGAAGTTGCGCGGAACGAGCGAGTTTTAAATATACACCCTTTGATTTTCAACTTTTTTATTATTTGGATTTTTTCCTTTATTTGACGTTGGTTTTTGGCAAATTTCGTGATTCTAGGTCAACGGGAACTACCATATAGTTTTTCGAAACAAAACCTATAGGGGTACTTCCGGTTGACCTAGAATTGACAATTATGGTTAAAAGTAAGGTCTTACAGCACAAGTAAAGGAAAAATTCCGAAAAATAAAAAAGTTAACAATTAAGGCACCTTTTGTTTTTCTTTTGAGGTAGGTACGGAACCCTAATCTACTTAATAATATTTTTCAATGGAATTTTAACGAAAATTTTGTTAATTCTCATTTGATCAGGTGTTACTCGTAAACTTGTAAAGCCTACTTAGCTGTGATAGTTTTCCTTTTAATTTCACTATATAAGTATATTACTATCGTGATTTTTTTTACATACTTAACATCAACCATTTAGCTGGCAGGGGACACTTGACGCTAACAAAAAATTACACTTTAAATCTTAATATTTCGCAAACGGATCCCTAAAAAAATCACATCCTGGCTTTATATATACTCTAAAAATTTTTTTATAGAGAACGTACTCTAAAAATATTTTTTTTTCAAGATTTTATTCTTTCATTTTGACGGCATAAGTAATATGTGTACCCATGCAATTACAGTCTTCTAGCACTAACAGTCTTTGAGGAACGCTGCGGATGGACGGACGGACGGACAGACATGGCGAAACTATAAGGGTTCCGTTTTGCCATTTTGGCTACGGAACCCTAAAAACGTTGATCAGGCCTCAAGGTGTGTTTTGTTTCAAATTTAGGATAGTGTTTAACTTGCTGTCATAGTTTTAATTTAACACATATAATTTTCAAGATTTTATTCTTTCACTTTGTCGGCGTAAGTAATATGTGTATCCACACAAAATTACAGCCTCCTAGCTCCTAGATACGTGGATATGTAGGTATCGGATATTAATGGAATTAAATAATTCTTACATATTTATATGATGACCGATTAGAGTTTCTAAACAGATTTACGTAATTAACAAAATGTAATAGATTTATTAACACAATAATTGCATTTTTTAATAATTGCATGTAATAGATTTGTTAAAAAATTACGAGGTGGCAAAGTTGAAATTCGGAAATAATACGCTAAAACCTATAAAATTACCAATTTTCAAAACTCCTGGAAAACTTTTCGGGTAATCTCATTTTTTAGCACCAAATGACTTGACTATTAAAGGAATGGTGATTTTTTTCTCAAAATCGGTGAAGTACTTGGAAGATATAAACGATAACGTGTAAATTTGACGGCCTAGCTTACATTTTTAAGGAAATTTCAAAGAGAAAACATCTCAAAACCTTGGTTATATAGTACATAGGTAGATATAAGAAATATTTTTTAGTCACGTAAAAACGATAAAATAAAAGGTAATTCAAAACAATACAGACTTCAATAGTTACCTGACTAGAAATAATAGAATAAGTATTTTTTTAAGTAGGTACACACGAAATTAACCCACATTTTATTGAGGTCGGTGCCAGCCCTTATCAACAGTACCTAGGTATTACATATCAAATTAAAAAAAAAAAAAAGAATCCGTAATGCCGACAAAAACAAAAAGATCAACCATGTTTGTTAGAAATTTAGTACCTATTTAAATATTACAGTACTGGCACAGACTTCAAAAAAATGTAGGTTTGTTTCGTGTGTTTATAAGTAGGTATTATTTTATTATTTTTAGTTGACTTTTGAAGTCTGTTTTATTTTTTAAAATTACTTTTTATGTATCAACGATTTATGGCCAAAATGCAGATGTGATTTTTTGATTATGTTGCTAGGTTAGATATATAACTATTCAAAACGTTTTTTTCTTAAATCTAAAGACAGTTTTAGCGTTAATCTATATCAATCCGGATTATCTTTTTAATTTTTTTTAACAATATCTAGGTAGATAGTAGACAAAAGTTTCGAATTTTATCATCCATGCTCAATTAAAAGACTCTGTACACTCCTGTCTATTTAAGTAGGTAAATACTAGAATATTACTTTGAAGCAGTATTATTTTATCTCTTAAATTCGATTTAAGTTCATCTTATGCAGGTAGTTTTAAACTAGGCCAGGTTAGTTGTGAAATGTAGGTACTATACCAATAAATAAAATAGATTTAATTCGCGAATCAGTATAATTTAAATGTATAACCACAAGTAATGAAATATCACGGATTTTTGCACTGTTGGTTACGCATTGCAATGCCGCGTTGAATACGAAAGTACTTGCCTGAACATGTTGTATGGCGACGGGGAAACGACAGCGCACAGCCAAAGTCACTAACAAACTGCGAGAGCGCAGTTGATTGAGTTGAGGTCGTTTGCTTGCCTGCTGCCTGCTACGTAAATACTATGTACTTGCAAGACAATGATTTGACGATCTTACACCTTAATTTATCAACGCAGAATTTAATCAGAAAGGTAATCTTATAATTTTATCATCAAAGTATTTTAACTGACATAATATCTATTGATAAAGATTGCCTTTTTAATTAAATTATGCCGAGTGCACAATGTAAGCTATTAAACATTTAATTATTATAGGTAATTCCTTGTTCACTGATTAGACATGTAAAGAGTCGTTTAAGTAGTTAGGAGGTAGACTTTGTTGTACCTGTCTGCGCAAGGCGTGGAAACATCTCGGGGATAACATTCCACTGGGAACGTCAAGCGCATTGAAAGGAGTTTGAAATAGGGGTATTCTGCGAAGAATGCAGCTCAGAAAACTTTGGGACATGATCAGTGCCTCAAATGGGTTTTACCATCCCTAGCTTCAAGCTTTGGGGTTCTAAGTCCCCATGTGCGAATTCGATTTGCACTTGGTCAGTGTTTTGTAAAAGTCAACTGTATCCTTTCCTTCTTTAAAATTGTTCTGACATCCCCGTAAAATGATATGGGATCTATAGGTATATTGCCAATTTTTGACTATGTACTTAATTATCCAACGTACCTATTCTTGAACAGATTATGTTTAGTAGGGAAACGTAGAGAAATTAGGATCAGACATAGGAAAGAAACCGCGAGCATTTTTGAGTAATATCAAATCTGGAAAACAATCCAATTCATATCCAATAATGGTGAGGCCATCTGTGACATGTTTAGTGATTTTTTTTTTAGTCCAACTTTCTCTCAGTCTCAACCAATAATAATCCTAACCATTATCATAATCACGGCTCGGAGATATTACCTCAGGCAAATATTAGGTAGGTACATCTGACATCAACAACATTTAGTTTAGTTACTCTAATAAAAAATAGCATTTTAAAGATCCCTAAATCGATAAATGGTCTTTACAACCCCAAAATATTTTTAAAAGACTCATTCAACGACCCTTCACACGATGAGACCATAGGACCTTATTGTATTAAGTTATCAGCCATGGGGATCAGGGATATTTTATAAACATCGTTAACATTATACTTCGAGAATAGACCGTGGTACTGAACGGTTATGTCTCCAAGACCATGACCATCGCCTCAGGTGTCCCCCAAGGATCACTATTGGGGCCTTTTTGTTGAATATTTTTGATGTGACGTCTTACAATTCGATGGAGCCGGCTGAACGCACGCAAAAACATGACTCATGAGGCGTTACCTCGCTTTGAGGCGTTCCATTTAAGTGCAAGCGAGAGCGCGGAACGAGCGACAAAGAGGCACAATCGGCCTCCGCGTTCGGCAGGAAACCATTCCATCAGTATTTTCTTATGACGTTGTCACGTTCAACTATCGTCAGTAAACTGACTTTACAGACAATTTTTTTTTATTAACAATATCGGCATATTCGATATATTGTTAATATTCGTCTTTGCAGACGATATGAAGATTATGAAATTCACCAGCAGTAACGTAGCTGAACTCCTACAGGAGGACCTAAACTGATTTCAGAATTACTTAGGTACTGCAGACTGAATATAAATACTTATAACAAAATGTTATGTCTACTTACTTATTCATTTACGCGGAAACGTACAACCTTAAGTTTTGTCTATGTAAACTCATTAAGGATTAGAGGATTAAGGATCTAGCGTGGTGACTTTAGATTAAAAGCTCCTTTTTGATACACCCATAAATTACTTAGCTAATAGGGACTCTGGTGCTTTTGGTTTTGTGATCAGAACATCAAGTGATTTTAAAAGTATCAAATGAATGAATTAAAAGTATGTAAATCATGTATCCACTTTCGTTCGTAGCCATTGGGAATACGCATCTTAAATCAGAACTAGAACGATAATATATGTACAGGGTGTCTTAAAACAAAAATTCTTGCGCAATGCGTCTCCTGGCATCTCCTTGGTATGTGTAACCAAATACGAAAACCTATTAAGGTAGAACTCTTACCTGATAAGATTGCCATCTAGGTATACAATGATGCATTTGTTGGTTGTTGTTTTTGCTAAAGTATTGCTACAAGTTTTCCGAAAATGTGAAAGATAAAATATGCATTAACCGATTCATTTCCACCTTCAATTTCATAATTTTCAGTTTCGGTACAAATATTTGACTATTGTTTTTGTTGCAGGGATTATGACTGTTGTACTGTAGGTATGGATTTGGCTTACTAATAAATGCAAAAATGTTTTATTGCCAATTAAGACCCAAGTCTATACGTGGCTAGAAGTAGGACACGTTATTTTTTACACGGGTAAGTATTTGCTTGTTTGATGACATCAGATGCATCTGACGCATGGATAGTGGACAGTAATGTCCCATCTGTTACGGAAAAAACACAAAATGCTTAAGACCATTCTAGGTACTAGTATAGTCACAGAACAGAGTATAGTATTATATTAACTGTGACCATACTAACACGTAATGAAAACTGTGTTCAAAATAAGTTGAATCACACTAAATGTACCACACCACATCTTACACGTTTATTTTGACTCAATTTGTTATTGAAATGTTTTACCTCCCATAGGTATTTTTCTAATTTATTTTAGACCAGCTTTCACCTACTTCACCTATTCAACCATCACTCATAACCAAATTTTTTGTTTTTATTTTTTAGTTTTTATGGTATAAGTAAAATACACGTGTTTAAAGTCTTTTTTTTATTACTTATGAATTTTGAAAAAAAAAAAAAATGTGTCTAGGTCTTGAAACAACATTGTATAAATTACAAAGCAGCACATGTTACGAGACTTGGAAATTTCTGAAGCAATTCTTGGTTTTAGTGTAACACAAGGCAACCCCACATTTGTCACAAACATTGTGTGTAAATCCAAGATACACAGCCAGTGCCCAATTGGTCTTAACAAATAGCTTTTGGAGATACTTGTTGAGCAGGCCCTTTGTGCTTCTTAGCTTGAATCTTTTTCTCTAACGATAGCCGATTTTGCATACTTCGTTTTATACCCATTTTGCAAAGGGGCTCTGCAACCTCGAGACAAAAAGCTGCTGATGCTAAACGGCCGGATCCTTGAAAGTCCATTCGTGTGGTATGTTAGGGTTGCATCTCTTGAGCATATGCTTTGGTGTAGCACATCTGCTCGTCGACAAAAATATGCTCTTCCATTGGGACCTTGCGAAATGCTTCATTCAAAGTGTCATTTACTGGAAGGATTTCAAACAACCGATCATGATTAGGATAATCCCTAGGAAGATCTTTATCATTCTCGTTAAAATGCAAAGTTTGACGAATCTTCTCAAACTTGTTCAACCCTTGGTAATTGAATTCGAGACATTGCTTAAACTATAACTATGAATTGCCTGACATCTATTTCGGATAATCGAAGAGTGCTGTTAGGATCTTTTTGCACTTGATACACGTTGGTCTCCTCAGAAGTTTCTTGATTTTGAAAATAACTGTATGGGTGTGTCAAGCTCTAGAGGATCAGAATCCAGAGACCTGCATCCTGTAAACATAAGCTGCTCTGCATTAAATTCAAGATTTTTTTTACAACGCAAATTTAGCTTAGGGGACTTTCTTTTTGGTGGATTTTTAATAGCAGGATTTTTTGGCTTGTTGAAGGTTATAATATTTTAATATAATAATAATATTTCATAATATAATAATAATAATAATATTTTTGGGACAACTCACACAACGTCGTCTGATCCCAAACTAAGCAGAGCTTGTACTATGGAAACCAGACAACTGATAAACATACTTATATATTTCAAAATACATACATATTATAGATAAATAACACCCAGACACAGAATAAACCATCGTGCTCATCACACAAAGTTTTATCCTGGGTGGGGATCGAACCCACGACCTATTGCGTAGCAGTTGGATACACTCCTACTGCGCCACAGAGGCAGAGTGGTTGAGCAATGCATTCGTTTGCTGCTACAGTATTGTGTTATAGGAGGGCTTTTTTTTACTATCTTCTAGGTCTTCTATTAGGGTATCAAAATCAATCTGCGGTCTCATCTTCAAAAGTTTCTAATTCGGGTATAAAATCAGGTTCTGCTAGGCTGTCAAAATCAAGGCCATCTTCACCTTTTGCAACATTTTCTAGGGCATGATAATGTAGCCTCCTACAGGCTACAATCACATAATAGACGAAAAAATAAAAAACACGTGAAATTGGGTCAACATCAATAATACATTTAAAACCCTTGCCTCTTCACTATTTCAATATAAAACACAAAACACAAATCTATTTTTTTTTATTCGGAGCGAGTCCGCACTGTTTGTTAGTAGGTACCTATCAATTTGCGACTTATAGTGCCATCTAGTTGTTTACCTTGGTACTATTTTCTCTAACAGATTGTATACAAGCTAAACTCCTCCTCCACGGCCTTCTCGAACTACTGGCGCGTCTTCCAGCGATGACAACTGTATCCCTTTAAGCTGATTTTTTATTTTAGGGAATAAAAAGGGGTCATACGGTGCTAGATCAGGACTGTAAGGAGGGTAAACCAAGACTGATCGGTGTGATGTCCAGGAAGTCCCTTGTTTTGAGCGCTGAGTGCGCGGGCGAGTTGTCATGGTGAAGCTGTACCCCGCGGAGCCCGGTGTTCGGTCGATTGTTGCTCATTGCAGGCAAAACTTCTGTACTACCTACCTATACCATTCGGCGTTGATGCTGCTTTGGTTTCGTAATGGAATTGAAAACAGATACCCCGTCTTCTGTGACAGCCGTCGTAGGATTGCATTTTTTACAACTGGCTTATTCCTCCCGCACGACAGAGGATAGGCGCTGCAATCAATATACCACCGTAAAATTGTAAATACCGTTAGACTATAATCTATCTTTCCAGATTATAAACTGTAGAAAGATTGTGAACCGTAATATACTAGCTTGCTTACAATTTAACGCATTATTTTTCGGTAGTGATGACGCATTTTATTCTGGCATTCAGAGGCCGCTGCCGGGGCACGGTCGCTTTCCTCGTTCGCCTTGTGCGCAGTGGTCACAGTTCAAACCTAACCTAACCGAATCAGTTTAGTGCAATAAACTGTAAGCGTTATGTTACGGTTCACAATCTTTCGGCAATTTACAATTTCGCGAGATAGATTATAGTCTAAACGGTATTTAAAACTTTACGGTGATATATATACATACCTATGAATTTTGCGCCACTTTAACGTGGCGCCCTTAAGCACGGGCCCTCGACTGCCCCCCTAGATTTGGCCCTTTGCGCCTGTGACGTATCGGTTTCTACGATAATCCTCGTATGATACGACGCATGTATTGAGTGGAAACCATAGATTGCGTGGCGGCCACGTAGGGGTAGTAGTTTTCACCTCACTACTTTAAGGGGCGTCTAAACGAGCCATGTTTTACGGCAATGCTGTGGCCGGCAACTACTATTAGAAGCTTATAGAAATATGGCCTATATGGCATTATATATTGCCATTATTGGCCGAGCAATTAGTTGGCAATAGTGCCGCCACAAATTGCTGTAAAACATGGCCCGTTTAGACGCCCCTTTAAATTAATGTCTATGCCGGTTTTAGTCTGTCAAACTTAAACTTCTTTTAAAGGAAGTAGATGAAAGATAACTACAAAGCAGGTTTTATATTTAATAATAAATGTATTTCAGCTTTTTTGGTTTTTGATGAAAATACAAACAATCATGAATACATATTAAGTCTTCCTATTAGACGAATAAATTAATTATTTTCATAATCTAAGTACCAACTTACTTTCCAACATACATTTTTTTTTAAAGATAACTAGCAATGTCGGATTAAAAATATTGTACCTACAATATTTTTATTTTTGTATGTTGGAAAGTGTGTTCTATATATTAAAATATAATCAACAAAAATAAAGTAGTTCAACGTGGTACTAAATAATTTTAGTATTTTATACGATATTAAAAACAGTAAAACAATAATTGTTTATGTATTAATTATGAAAAACAATTATTGTTTTCGGTTTTTGATATCGTCAAGTATTTTTGTTTAAAGGTTCAAGGCATATTATTTTTTTTTATTTACTTACAAAGGGATAGTTTTTGTGAGAAGAGCAGGCACACCATTTGTGATGTGGTGTGGTGTGCCTGCTCTTTTTCCAAAAACTAATCTTATAACCTAATTTGACTTTGGCATTATCGATCATATTGTGATACTGTAGAAACTAGGAGGCTCAAATCGAATCGAAAAATCAAGATTTTGAATCTGCTACAACCCAATATCAACAATACAAATGCCATACAATAGATAGCAAAATTATTAATATTTTCATCAAACACTTAATTAATTTACAATTGCACGTTAACATTCTGACGTATAATATGTAATTTATCTACCTACTTATTTTTTAAAAAGAATATAAACGTAAAAAATCTTAACTATTAATCAATCATTCGTTAATCTGGCGTTCTAGTTCTCGTTGGCTCGTCACCGAAACAATGTTTATGTAAGGGATCCTTGTATGAGTTCTCATGGAGTACGCTGTGCGAACTCGTGCGGCATTTTGTAAGGCAAAGTTCGTAGTCGTCGCTCAATGAACGGAATAATACGTTTTTTTCCGTCGACAGTTTGGATAACACGACTTCTAGCATGTCTCTCTGTAAAATAAATAACATATTATATTATTAATTACATTTGATTTATATGTAACATTAAATGTAGTACTAACGGATACAGTAGAAGATTAGATCAGAAATTGTGAACCTCGATAACACCATCACCTATCAGTAGGCGTAGTAAAATAAATTCATGAATTTTCGCTTTCTTAAATTTCTCAAGTTTACGAGTACTATTTTAATATTTTTTTGGATAAGCACAGGAATACAATAAATGCATTTTTGAAAGATAGAAAAATTTGAAATCCAGACTCAGGAATCGAACCCGAGACTTCCGTAGCCAAACCGGGGCCAGAAGCGAACCACCTATCTGGACTATGTTATTAGATTTCGAATTTTTCTATCTCTTGTTGCTCGCGAAATTTAGGCCTTCGCAGTGACATCTAGTCGTTAGTTAAGGAACTATCACGGCTTTTGTTATTGCTTCGTTACAGAGAGCATTTTAACAAATTATGATGTCGCAGGCCGAATATTGAAGTAATTTTTATAGGCATTTCTTGCCAATAACTTTACAAATACAATAAATGCATTTTTGAAAGATAGAAAAATTTGAAATCCAGACTCAGGAATCGAACCCGAGACTTCCGTAGCCAAACCGGGGCCAGAAGCGAACCACCTATCTGGACTATGTTATTAGATTTCGAATTTTTCTATCTCTTGTTGCTCGCGAAATTTAGGCCTTCGCAGTGACATCTAGTCGTTAGTTAAGGAACTATCACGGCTTTTGTTATTGCTTCGTTACAGAGAGCATTTTAACAAATTATGATGTCGCAGGCCTGCTTGATTCCTGAGTCTGGATTTCAAATTTTTCTATCTTTCAAAAATGCATTTATTGTATTTGTAAAGTTATTGGCAAGAAATGCCTATAAAAATTACTTCAATATTCGGCCTGCGACATCATAATTTGTTAAAATGCTCTCTGTAACGAAGCAATAACAAAAGCCGTGATAGTTCCTTAACTAACGACTAGATGTCACTGCGAAGGCCTAAATTTCGCGAGCAACAAGAGATAGAAAAATTCGAAATCTAATAACATAGTCCAGATAGGTGGTTCGCTTCTGGCCCCGGTTTGGCTACGGAAGTCTCGGGTTCGATTCCTGAGTCTGGATTTCAAATTTTTCTATCTTTCAAAAATGCATTTATTGTATTTGTAAAGTTATTGGCAAGAAATGCCTATAAAAATTACTTCAATATTCGGCCTGCGACATCATAATTTGTTAAAATGCTCTCTGTAACGAAGCAATAACAAAAGCCGTGATAGTTCCTTAACTAACGACTAGATGTCACTGCGAAGGCCTAAATTTCGCGAGCAACAAGAGATAGAAAAATTCGAAATCTAATAACATAGTCCAGATAGGTGGTTCGCTTCTGGCCCCGGTTTGGCTACGGAAGTCTCGGGTTCGATTCCTGAGTCTGGATTTCAAATTTTTCTATCTTTCAAAAATGCATTTATTGTATTTGTAAAGTTATTGGCAAGAAATGCCTATAAAAATTACTTCAATATTCGGCCTGCGACATCATAATTTGTTAAAATGCTCTCTGTAACGAAGCAATAACAAAAGCCGTGATAGTTCCTTAACTAACGACTAGATGTCACTGCGAAGGCCTAAATTTCGCGAGCAACAAGAGATAGAAAAATTCGAAATCTAATAACATAGTCCAGATAGGTGGTTCGCTTCTGGCCCCGGTTTGGCTACGGAAGTCTCGGGTTCGATTCCTGAGTCTGGATTTCAAATTTTTCTATCTTTCAAAAATGCATTTATTGTATTTGTAAAGTTATTGGCAAGAAATGCCTATAAAAATTACTTCAATAAGCACAGGAAGTCGGAACCCGTATAATTTCCGACTCAAGTGGATTGAATTGATGTTATGGAGTCTGTATATCACGACCTCATTTTTAATCGAAACTTCGTTTTCATTTAATTAGAATAGGCCTCCTAGTCTGAATATAACTAAAAATAATCTGGCCAGGTAATCTCATATACCTATATATAAAATGAAATCATCAAACTCGATCAAGGCGTTTAGGAGGAAAATAAAAAAATACGAATATGCATTAACAAGATCGAGCGATAAGCTAGATTCATTGTCATATATGGGTAACCGTTTTCTTTGCTTCAGAGAGCACATTAAGCTTTCGGTCTTATCGTGAGCCAAATCTTTCTCTGATCATTTCAGATTACCGTTCCATCAGTCAAGGGAATAGAGAGGGCATTTATGTTCGTTTCTTGTGCACACTTGCACATTCTCTCCTCCTCTCTCTTTAACTATCTCCCTCCCCTGACTGCTTGTCATCCACAGCTAAATGGTCACGTCACGGAGACCAATCTCAAGAAAAAGTAATGCAAAAAATAGTTGAAGTCCACACAAACGAACTCATTTTTGGCAACTTCTCTTTGACAATGAGTAAACTAGGAGTAAACAAACCATCGGAAATTTAAGTATGTTTTAATTAATTATTAAGGAATACTTTCTAAGTCCCGGGCAAATAATAAAAAAAATACTGAAATAAGTTATTCCGTAGATCGTTACTATAATTTTAGAAAAATACAAGAGAGTTGTTGGTATGACAACAAGTTGTAGATACGGGACAACTTAAAACTGGTTATGTATTGAAAACCAAAGAAATCTATTAACATCAAATAATTGAAAAGTTTGAATCTTATCAAATACACTCGAAAATAAAGATTGTTGAGTGTGTTATAATTTTGTATCATTATATTGTACATTTACCTATACTCCATTCATTTAAATAAAGAGTTCAATTTTGAAATTATAAAATCACAAAAAAAAGTCGAATTGGGTATTGGGTTGAGTAGGGCTCATACCCAACAGACATACAATTTACAATACACAGTCTCAGAACAACTAATATAATCAGTTTTGTATAGTTACAGTAAATACGATTTATTCGAGACTAGCTATCGCCCGCGGCTCTGCCCGCGTGATGTCTATCTCTGTATGATTTAGCTGTTTGAGCGTGAAAGCGTAACAGACAGACAGACAGAGTTACTTTCACATTTATAATATTAGTATGTATTATAATGAATAATGCCAAAGTCACGTGTGATAAATTAATCACTTTAACTAGTTATTATTCGATATTATTAGGTAGTGGACCTTAGGAAAACTAATAAACCCAAAAACGTTCCTGTTTCCAATCCATTAATTGTGTTTAACGCTTTTTTAAATTACAGCTAATAGTCTATGATTTTTAGGCTAGTTCCCAACGCCCCTGCAACAGAAGTCCCGCGTTCAAGTTTTAGGGCATGCATACTTGGCTCAAATGAAATCACATAGGTAGGTACATGGTTTTATAACATTAAACAATTATGTCTAATGGCTTAATGACATAATTTAGATAACAATGAAAAAATTAAAATAAATTAAAAGAATAACCAAAAATATTATTTCCTACGAAACTGTTTGCTGTTGTCCTTGTAAACCTTATCTTTTTTTTTTAGTTTAATTTTTGGCGTGTAGCCTAGTTAAAGGCTAATTTCTGCCAAGGTCAGGTATTCAATGCAATAACACACTTTATCTGCATGTGCAAAGTATTTTTACGTGATAAACGTGGAGCTGTACAAATAACGACAGGCCGCCATTTTTACAACTCCTAAAACTTATCTATACTAAAATTATAAAGAGGAAAGATTTGATTGTTTGTTTGTATTGAATAGGCTCTGAAACTACTGGACGGATTTGAAAAATTCTTTCACCTTTGTGAAGCTACACTAACCCCGAGTGACATAGGCTATTTTTTATCCTTGTATTCCCACGGGAACGGGAACTACGCGGGTGAAACCGCGAGGCGTCCGCTAGTCTTATATATAAACGTTTCCTAGAATGAGATATTCTAAACATTTGAAAAGATGACTACAATGAAATTATATTAATTTTCAGTAATTTCGGATTTATCGGAGGTCATAACGAGATCTGAATAAATGTGTTATTCCACAATTTAACGTCTATAAGAATTTATAATCATCAAAACAAATACTAAAACAAATGAACTAGCAGTCAGACCATTTTATTTTCTGGCTAATAAAATGTAGGGCTTCGGGTAGTGTTTATATATAAATTCAATGCTAGCATACCAGCTAAGTTGTATAGACGGCCAATTTTCAGGTACCAGGTAAGAAAGGTAAGAAAAAATCGGACTAAGTTATCTTATTTTCTAACAGTTGATTTTCATATTATATCAAGCTTTGTGTGAGTTGTCCCAAGAATATAGATATTAATGATGATAAGAAAGCTTAAAATTACGGCATTGTGCGTCATGAAACAAAATAATAAGATGTTTTTTAAGGCTTGTCTTATGGCCAGTTATCACACTTTACAAATACTTGAAACCAACAACAGATACAGAATTTGGTTTTGGTGAGAAGGGTTGGCAAAGGAGGTGGGTTGGTTGTCCGCATTGAGAATAAGGCCGAGTCCAGGCTAAATTATTTTAACCTAGGTTATTCTTTCTTTATTCCAGCCGTGTCTTCTCATTTTATTCTGTTTTTCCAGTAGACATCTAATTCATCTCACCATATTTGCCTGGAACTACTGTGACGTTGTCTAATGTTTTGCGGGCCGATCCATTCTCTTATTTATTTAACCTTTTGACGACGTGTATGGACGTCAAATGAAAAAGCGTGCTCACCACGCTACCGACGGTATCATCATCAGCCTATCGCAGTCCTCTGCTGGACATAGGCCTCTCCAATTGCACGCCACTTTGTTCTATCTTCGGTTTCTCGCATCCAGCTCCTGTCAGCCGTTTTGCGTAAATCATCACTCCACCTGGCCTGAGGGCGTCCTACACTACGTTTGCCGAGCCGCGGTCTCCACTCAAGAACTCGTTTACCCCAACGGTTGTCAGTTCTTCGGCTAATATGGCCAGCCCACTGCCACTTCAGCTTGCTAATCCGTTGGGCTATGTCGATAACTTTGGTTCTCTGCCGGATCACCTAATTTCTGATTTTGTCCCTAAGATTTCTCTCTCCGAGTATAGCCCTTTCCATAGCCCGCTGAGCGACTTTAAACTTGTGGTATAACGGTATGACAAGTCAAAAATAATACATTTTACATAACGTGGCGTGGGGAACACGAATTTTCGTTATTGCCGTGACAGTCAAAACGTTAAACTTTATGCACAAAGTTGTACAGAGGTGGACTTATTGCTAAAAGCATTCCCTGCCAGTCTACCTTAGGGCGATGTAGGAATGACATAGTATCTCTAGAACCTTAACAGTAAAGTAATAGAAAAAAGCATTACCTTACTAGGATCCAAACAACAAGATACACAGTACTCATATACAATGCAACAGTTGCTATCTGAGGAGCATGTTTCACAGCTGTATCTGTCCGTAAGGTCGGCTTCTGGATCACAGCATCCATTTTTCAACACATCCATCCTTTGGCATACATAACCTGGAATAAACAAGTAACAAGAGATTATATATTTTAAAAGCATAAAAAATCAAACAGCTCAATTGTGTATATGATTAGTCACCTTTTACGTACATGTGCATTGTGGTTTCACCCGCTTTAACCTCTTCAATAAACAGGCTATTTAATCGAATAAGAATTTTATTATATTAGTTGTTACTGAGATAAGAGCACTCTAACAAATAATCTCTATCTCTTTATAATATTAGTATAGATCACAGTGGGGATGAAGGATTTTGTTTAGAGAAGTTGAAAAATCTAAGATTTTGTTTTTGAGAAGGTTAACCCTGTTGAGGAATGCGAGATTTTGTTTTGGAGAAGGCTAACCCTGTTGAGAGCCGTGCTGAGAACCGTGGGAAGAACGACCACTACCCTCCAACAAAGAATAATAATAATAATAAAAAAGAAAGAAAGAAGGAATTGAAAAACTTACACCAATTAAAAATCTGCACATACAACATTATCTACAAGAGAAAGACTACTAGAGCTAAACAACTCCATAGAAAATATAGATTGGGATATTATAGGACTAGCGGAAGTCAGAAGAATTGGTCAACAGATAGAAGAACACGAAATCAATATCCTATATTACATCGGTGAAACAGCAGGCCTGCATAGAGTAGGCTTTCTAATAAAGAAAATGCTCAAGAATAATATAGTAAACTTCATAGGAATATCTGAGAGGATTGCAATTTTAAGACTTAAGTTTGAGAAGTTGTCATTTACCATAATTCAAACATATGCACCCACAGAAAGATCAAGTGAAGAGGAAATTGCTAAGATTTACAATGACCTAAATACAGCACAAGAGCTATCAGATAAACACTTCCTTGTGGTTGGTGATTTCAATGCTAAAATGGGACAAACAAAACCAGAAGAAAACATGATAATGGGAAACTATGGGTATGGAAAAAGAAACAGCAGGGGATAACGTCTTATACAATATGCTAATGAATACAAACTGTCAATAATGAACACATTCTTCAAAAAGAAACAGTTCCGTCGATCGACATGGACATCACCCGATCAGAAAACAAGAAATGAAATTGATTATATATTGACCAACATTCCAAAATCCGTAGCTAATATAGAAGTACTCAACTTAGTCAGCTTTCCAACAGACCACAGAATGCTCAGATGTTCGTTAATGATTGAAACACCCAAGATTAGTCGAAAATCCTTCAAACTGTCAACCAGCCTACTTAAGACAACTAACGAAAGAGATACATACATCCAACATTTTTTAAAGTATTCTAAAACACTCGATAAAATATTTAAAACTAAAACAGATATTCAAACTAAAAGCAGCAACCTAGAACAAATTATAACAAAAAGTCTCAAACTAGAAAACAATACAAAAGTTCGCAAACACAAAATACTGACAAATAAAACCCTGGACCTAATGGCCAAACGTGGGAAGTTACTATTACTAAAAAACAAAACCAAGGAAGAGAAAGACGAATTGAAACAATTATTTAAAGAAACAAAAGTAGCTATTAGAGAAGACTATAACACATATAGAAAAAAAATCTAACATCATTCCGAAGTTCAAAACGGGCCTATTAAGAACTGTCAACACATAAGACATGAGTCCACAACTTAAAAGACGCCCAGAAGGAAACAAAAAGCAGGAAATATATTCTCGAATGCGCTACAGATTTCTATAGAGACCTATATAAAATAATCCCAGAAGAATTAATCATAAATGAAAACAAATACAAAAAACTAGAAAACAAAGAACAAACCCAAAATACAATAGACCCAATAAGTAATATAATAATTAATTAAATAAATAATATAAGACCTAATAAGTAATATAAAAAATAAAATAATTAATTAATTAATTTTGTTTTTATTAATTTTAATGTTTCTATTATACATTATATACTTTATTGATTTCGATTATATAGACTTTGGTGTTATTGTTTTAAATTTTAATTTAACATTATCTTTTGATTTATTTAATATCTAATATTGTTCTTCTTTTATATAACAAATAATTTAATGTTAAAGAAAAATAGTCCTAAGCTTAACCAATTGTAAACATGATTGCTTCGACACAGGCTCCGCCTAGTGAGGTTATCATAGGTATGACTTGCTATGTAATTGGGACCTTAAATAAATATATATTATTATTATTATTAAGTGAAATGGAAGTATTGAGACACATAAAAGCATTGAAAGCAGAAAAGAGCCCAGGGCCAGATAATCTAACTAACGAAACACTCAAATTCAAAGCACAGATATTAATCCCATATTTGACAACACTCTTTAACATGATTATAGAATCCGAACAAATACCAGAACAATGGTGCCTATCATACATAGTACTATTGTACGAGAAAGGAAATCCAAAAGAGATAGGGAACTACATGCCTATTAGTTTGTTATCTGCTACATATAAGCTGTTTTCGTCGATCTTGCTTAGCAGAATAGCAACAAAAATTAACAAAAACCAACCAATCGAGCAAGCAGGGTTTCGACCCAACTATTCAACCAATGACCATACCACCACTGTTAACCAATTACAAGAAAAGTACCAAAAATTTAATAAACCATTTTATGTAGTATTTGTTGACTATTCAAAAGCTTTCGACAGCATTACACATACATCTATATGGCAAGCGCTTAAACATAACAACACACATGAAAAAAACATAAATATAATTAAAAATGTGTATTCCAAAAGCTTGAGCAGAATAAAACTAGAAAGGAAAGGAGAAGAGTTCCCTATAGAAAGAGGCGTTAAACAGGGAGATCCACTCTCGCCCAAATTATTCATAGCAGTTCTTTAAGATATCTTCCAAAATATAGACTGGACAAACAAAGGGGTGTGAATACTTAACAGATGTCTGACTCATCTAAGATTTGCAGATGAAATAGCTCTTTTTAGTGAAAGTGCTATAGAACTAGAGGAAATGCTCCAAAACCTTACCAAAGAAAGCATAAAAGTGGGACTTGAAATGAACATCAACAAAACTAAAATAATTACCAATAGAAAACTAGTATCATTTGACACCAACAGAAACGAGAATGAGGTAGACAGAAGAATTCACATAACATGGAAGAAATATTGGGCACAGAGAAAAATCCTCAAAGGAAATTACAGTCTTAAGCTCAAGAAGATCATAATGGACTCATGTATATTGCCCTCCCTAACATATGCAAGTCAGACTTGGACATTCACTAACAGGACTAAGAGCAATATCTTGTCATGCCAATATGCCATGGAGAGAAGCATCCTGAAACTAAGAAGGATTGATAAAACACAAAATGTTGACATATGCAATAAAACTAAACTTACGGATGCCCTGCAACATCCCATGATACTGAAGTGGAAGTGGGCAGGCCACATAGCAAGATTTCAGGACAATAGATGGACATTACAAACAACAAAGTGGCTCGGTCCCACAGGAAAAAGACGAATAGGAAGACAAAAGAAAAGTTGGGTCGACAATATTGTACAAACAGCTGGGAAAACCTGGGTAAACACTGCCCAAAACAGGCAAAGAAGGAAAAAGTTAGAGGAGGCCTTTTACCCTATTGGGGCCATATAATAAAATTGTTACTAAACATTTATATAATTCAGAATGTAATTGTATGGATAAATAAAGCTATAATAATAAAAAAAAGCCTTGACTTGCTGAGGGTATGGTTTGTTAAGGAAATGTCTACAGACATGGGAGGTGTGCCCTTCTGAATTTGCCACCGGTGCATTATTAGAAGAAAAACTACTACTGTCTAAAGTGGAGTGTTATATTTATTTACACAATTTTTAATAGCATTTGTAGGTCACTATTTTGTATTTCTTTTTCTTGAAAATGCTAAAATTACCCGTTGCTGCACTTTCACAATGTGTATGACATGTTTAAAAAGTATATATATTTACCTCTATCATCTACAAGCAGCTGCTTTCCTTGAACGGAATTCCTGCATTTTAAATTATCATTGGTGTCATTATGTTCTTGAAGTGTTCGCCAAACAAATGGCTTCCTCTCAAATGAAACATCTTGATATATCATACCTCTGTTGCTTCCCTGAAAATACAGGTAGGTACATTTAAAATTCTGTTGACTAAGCAATTACAGTGGAATTTAAAAAAAAATAGTTTATTAGAATAACATTTAAATAAACTAGTATTTTTATCTGTTTCTCAGTAAAATATAATTTTAAAAACCAGCAAGTGCATGTTGGTCCTCGCACTATGTAGGGTTCCATAGTCCCCCATCAGAATAATGCGGATTAAGAAGTGCATTTTCTTTTGTTTTTGTTTCATACTACAAACAATGTTTTATACATATTTTCTGATGAAATCTTTAAGAAAATTTTGATATTTCTATCTTGGGCTGCTGTTCCTTGTTAAGTTGTAAAGCCTACTTAGCTGTGATAGTTCTTTTTGACTTCACTACATGTAGTATGTAGTGAAATCAAAAAGAACTATCACAGCTAACCAATTACTTTTTGATTTCACTACATGTAGTATATAGTGAAATCAAAAAGAACTATCACAGCTAAGTAGGCTTTACAACTTAACAAGGAACAGCAGTATTGTGATTTTTTTTACAAATCAACCATTTAGCTGGCACAGGGGGGGGGGGGGGTCTTGATTAACAAAAAATTGCACTTTAAAGCTTATTATTTCATAAACAGATCTCTAAATCGATAAATTGTCTTTATAACCCATAAGTGTTTTTAAAAGACCTGTCTAATGATACCCTACACAATGGGGTAGGTAAGAAAAAAAACATATCCCTATTTTACATATTTCTCAGCATAAGTAATATGTAAAATTACAGCCTTCTAGCATTAACAGTCTCTTAGCTAAGCTGCAGATGGATGGATGGATGGACGGATGGACAGACAGACAGACATGGCAAAACTGTAAGGTTTACATTTTGCCATTTTGGCTATGGTGCCCTAAAAAAAGTAAGGTTTTTGATTTCAGTAGAGTATTATGGTGCAGTCCCTCTTCCGCAGGATTCATACTAACTGAATTGGCATCCAGTATAAAAAAAAAACATGTCAATTCATTAATAGGCTGTTACATGAAAACAAATAGATAGATGGACTGACTGTTTCTGAAATATTGTCAAAGATTCTTCAAATTTTATGTTAAGGTTTCACTTTAAACCTTAATAAATAATAAACCTTTAAATAAATAATAGTAAGAGAAGCTTGTTTTCTGTATAAGATATTCATCAATTAATTGTACACTCAATTTTAGTGAAGACTAGAGTTGAATTAAGTTTTTTTTTCCAAGGAGATAAATAAATACTATGGCACAAAAAGAGCTGTCAAGCAATGTAAAAACTAAACTAAAAATGATAAATACGATACATATTTAACCCAAAGGTAATATACTAATCTTCAGTAAGTACAGTTACGGTCGGTTTATAACACCATTCAGTACTAACCTCTCTAAGAAAACTTACAATACAGTAAGTCAGTGAAGATGCAAAGATAATACCTAATACTAATCGTCTCCTTATAAATCGTACTAATGCAGCATACCACATCTTAAATTCGTAAATAAATCGTAGCTTATGAAACCGATTGCAGTCAGGCGGTAATTCGTTAAAAAACAATAACATTTTCAGGGGTCAGAATGCAGTGTACAAATTAACACTTTCTCCGCGGACATCATTGTGAACTAACCCAATTATTTAACAATTACGATTTAAAATGTATTTGGATATTCTATAAATACTCGTACATCAAACAAGTTTGTTTAGTTTCATTACAATGTTGCATAAAAACATTGCAATTGAATCCACTGAGAATGAAAAGAAAGTTGCGATAATGGGAAATAGACAATTTGACATTAGAGTGTTTTGATTTTTGACAAGAAAAACTGACAGAAACCAGAGACACTGATTACAATATTTTAGATGTTGTCAAAGTAAAAAAGCAAGTCATGTTCTTCTTCTTTTTATTTTTAAGTTCATAGCAATCTGACTGATTTACCAATTTCTATAAGTGCCAATACCTATTAGCACCTAAAGAAATATATAAATAAATGACAACGTCATGCATAATTCCTATTTTATAGTGTTACAGAACGTACTTATATTACTTTTACAATTATAAGTTACCATACTTATATTTTGTTTACCTACGCTTGTGATGGTTCATTAATGTTTTTGACTTTAAACAACTTAAAAACGTTCTGAATACAAAGCCCTCTGGCCAGAAGTCTTCTTTCAAGATAACTTCTAGGCTTTTCCTTACTACGGCTATTTTAAACGATTTGAGCTTAGTTGGATATTTCGGCGTCAACAGTTCCACGTTAAACACTTTTTGGTCATTTCACTGAAGTATGTTTTTCTGTCGGTATTTAGAACTTCTGTATTTTTATTCATTCTACGCTGTACTGGCTCATTAAATATTTTGAAATTACTTTAAAAATAACCAAACCTCATAACGGTTCTAACAATACCCCAATCAAATTTATCTGATGAGTCGTTTAGAAGTCGATAGTGGAATAATGAAACTTATACATACACTCATACAGCTTAACAATAAACTTATTCGAAAAAGGCTTGACCGATAAGACTTTTTCAAATATTTTTTCTTATTTCTATTCTGTTTTATTACTATCCACGCCATACTGCCATAGGTACGTTAGAGAGCTCAAGTGAAATGTTCCCACTAAAAAGCAAGCCAGCTTATGCACATAGGCGATGCGCAAAGTTTATTTCAGTTATTTAAATAATTTGAAAACTTCAAAAACTGTAGAATACTTGCTTGTAGGGTCTTGAATTAATTTGAAAACTTCAAAAACTGTAGAATACTTGCTTGTAGGGTGCTAGAATGCTGTAATTTGGCATGAATATATCTACATACTAGCTGTGCCCCGCGGTTTTACCCGCAGTTATTTAGCCTATGTGTTAATCCAGGGTGTCAGCTAACTCCATACCAAATTTTATTAAAATCGCTCCAGCTGTTTAGACGTGAAGAAGTAACAAACATACACACTCACACACTCACAAACTTTCGCCTTTATAATATTAGTGTGATTTGTCTTAATAACCGAAAGAATCGAAATATCCGGGTATTTTTATTTTTGAACCGGTTCTTTTTCAGATCCTCAGAACCGGCATTCCCGATTCTTTTGGAACCAGGTAAAACTGGTTCCGATACCCTAGTGGTACCATAGCATTGCATTGTCAACAAAAATACCCAAGTGTACAAAATTTGAGTCCAATCGAAAGCCTGGAAGTGGTCCAAAATTTGACTCACACATACAACAAACTAACTAACGTACTAACTAACTCACAGGGCTAATTAAAAAAAAGCTAGTAAAAAAGAAGTACTACCAGACGAATCAATCGAGTACAAACTCGACGGGTTTTTCTTGTTTGACTTAGAAATTCCTATGGAGATTTTCTAACTCAATCATCAGACCCTGGAAGTCATGTAGCACACAGAGTATTCGTTAGGACAAAACGAATGAGACCATAATCGATGGGTTTAACTTGTTAATTTAAGAAGTTCTTATGGCTGTCTTTCATCTCCTTTCCAGCTCCAGAACAGCTCCATGGCTACATCTCAAAAATACATATGTATACCAAATTTAAGCGCAATTGGACACCAAAAAGAGCTTCTAATTTAACTTCAAAGATTCGTGTCGAGAATTCATACATACAAATATTGCAAATTAAATAAAAGCTTATAAAAATAAAGGGAAAATTCCATACAAAAATTGTATTTTTTCTACATTTATCATTTGATTGTAATAGTGGAAGTAGGCGGACAATTGAAAATTTCTCAGTGTTTTACTACTAGCCGCTATAACAACAAATATGTAATATAAAATATCTGAATAGCCTGCTGGTCTAGTGGTTAGTGGCCATGACTGCTAAGCTGGAGGTCAGGGTTTCGATCCCCACCCAGGATAAAACTTTGTGGGATGAGCAGATGGTTAATTCTGTGTCGAGGTGTCATTTATGTATGACTAGCGGCCCGCTCCGGCTTCGCACGGACTTTTCTCCACTAAACATAACATATACGCACTTTACGCAAGAACCTTTATTTTTTTTTAGAATGAAATATAGCCTATGTTACTTCCCGATAATGCAGCTTTCTATAAGTGAAAGAAGTTTTGAAATCGGCCCAGTAATTCTTGAGTTTATTCGCTATATGTATACAAAAAATACAAATCTTTCCTCTATGAAATATTAATTTAGTGTAGATTGTTATAATGCTCGCTAAAGAGTCCCGATAAACGCGTGCGATCTCTGCTAATTGTGAAGTGCTATAGGGCGAAACTCCTGTAGCGCCTCAACAGCTATATCCCTGCATTTTAAATCTGTAATATCTTCGGAAATATTTATTAAAATTACATGCTGTAAGCAGCCATATTTCATCATCAGCCTATCGCAGTCCACTGCTGGACATAGGCCTCTCTAATTGCACGCCACTTTGTTCTATCTTCGGCTTCTCGCATCCAGCTCCTGCCAGCCGTTTTGCGTATATCATCACTCCACCTGGCCTGAGGGCGTCCTACACTACGTTTGCCAAGCCGCGGTCTCCACTCAAGAACTCGTTTACCCCAACGGTTGTCGGTTCTTCGGCTAATATGGCCAGCCCACTGCCATTTCAACTTGCTAATCCGGTGGGCTATGTCGATAACTTTAGTTCTCTGCCGTATCACCTCATTTCTGATTTTGTCCCTAAGAGAAACTCCGAGCATAGCCCTTTCCATAGCCCGCTGAGCGACTTTGAACTTGTGGACCAGCCGTACCGTCAGTGTCCACGTTTCGGCTCCGTATGTCATGACGGGTAGGACGCACTGATTAAAGAATTTAGTATTTAGACATTGTGGGATCGACGATGAGAAGACTTGACGCAGCTTATCAAACGCTGCCCAACCCAACCGAATTCTCCTGTTCACCTCGTCCTCGAAGTTGTTTCTACCTAACTGCAATGACTGCCCGAGGTACACATATTTTTGAACAACTTCGAGAACGGCGCCGTGCACCGCTGTCGGTTCCGGTAGTACATGTTTATTGAACATGACCTTGGTTTTATCCAAGTTTATCCGTAGGCCGATGCGTACAGAGGAGTCAGCCAGGTCATTCAGCATCCGTTGCAGGTCCTGCAGCGTTTCCGCCATGATGACAATGTCATCTGCAAATCGCAAGTGAGAGATGTATTCACCATTGACGTTGATGCCCCGCCCTTTCCAGTGCAGCGTCTTGAACATATCCTCCATTGCATTTGTGAACAGTTTCGGGGAAATAACGTCCCCTTGCCTCACTCCGCGATGCAATGGTATAGGTATTGTTTGCTGATTCTGTACTTGGACGGACATGGTGGCGGCTTCGTAGAGACATCTCATCACTTGGATATATCGCCAATCTACTTGGCATCGCTGCAGAGACTCCAAGCAGCCATATTAATCTATATTAAATGCACAATGTATTTAAGGTACTCAATTGGATAAGAATTAATGTTGTACTGCTTAAAATCGCTTCGTAATAAACCTAAAAAAGATAAAAAATGGTTATTGTGGGTTATCCCTAAGAGATAGAGATATGCCATCGCGGACTTTTTTGTAGACCTTTTTAAGGTGTACAATACTGTAGTAAATTATTTTGATCTATCTCGTAGGGTTCACCCAGCGTTTGCAATGTAAGCGTAAAAAATGTGTTCATTTACGACATCACATTAGACCTTTAAAATTAGCACTGTTTCTCTACTATATTATGCTTGTTTATACATAAAAAACTTTCCCTTTGCATCACTTGATCCATTAAAATAATAGTGAAGAGTTAAGTATGTATTCAGAAATTTAAAAGTATGTTTACCAGTTGTCTGGTTTCCATAGTGCAAGCTCTGCTTAGTTTGGGATTAGATGGCGTTGTGTGAGTTGTCCCAAGATATTATAGTTTAGTTTTATATTATTATAATATAAAAAATAAAATTAAAAATTAAAGGGGTTTCCAGTACATAATTCGTGTTTTTTTGACGTTTATAGCTTGATCCTAATATTGGTTTTAAGTAGACAATTGTTTTTTTTACATAGTGAATACCTAATATTATGTATGACAACAAATGCTGAAAACAAATTATAGGTAACAATTAAAGGAGGCCTCCATACATCTTCTAATATATAAAATTCTCGTGTCACAGTTTTCGTTGCCATACTCCTCCGAAACGGCTTGACCGATTTTGATGAAATTTTGTGTGCATATTGGGTTGGTCTGAGAATCGGACAACATCTATTTTTCATCCCCCTAAGAGTTTGTTTGTTTGTTTGAACGCGATAATCTCACGAACTACTGGGCCGCATTGAAAAAATATTTTATTGTTGGATAGCCCATTTATCGAGGAAGGTTATAGGTTATAACATCACGCTACGACCAATAGGAGCGGAGCAGCAATGAAAAATGTTGTAAAAAAAAAGGGAAAATTTACGCAGACGAAGTTGCGCGGGTCAGCTAGTTTATACTATATAAATGTAAATAGGTACCCACAGGTTAGGAACCACGTATTGATCGATAGCTTAAGATTTAATGATTTCTTGCAGTAGGTAGATAGGTTCAGTTCGGTCCACTCGTGTCAGCCGTGTCGTAACCACCACAAACAGACAGACATTGAAGATTAACTCCCTTATCCATGCTATACCTATTATAAATCTGAAAGTAACTCTGTCTGTCCGTTACCTTTTTACGCTTGAAACGCTAAACTGATTTAGCTGAAATTCGGTATGGAGATAGTTTGAGTCCCAGTTCCGGGGACGTATCTATCTATACTAATATTATAAAGCGGAAGAGTTTGTTTGTTTGCTTTGTTTGTTTGTTTGTTTGTTTAAACGCGCTAATCTCAGGAACTACGGGTCGTATAGCCCATTTATCGAGGAAGGCTATAGGCTATATAACATCGCGCTACAACTAATGGGAGCGGAGTAGCGACGAGAAATGTTGCAAAAACGGGAAAAATTTACGCATACGAAGTTGCGCAACTTCGTCTGCGTAACTTACTTGCCTAACTACCACTTTTGCAACATTTTTCATTACTGATACTCTCCTATTTGTCGTAGCGTGATGTTATATAGCCTATAGCCTTCCTCGATAAATGCACTACCCAAAAGTATTTTTTTTTTCAATTCGGACCAGTAGTTCCTGAGATTATTGCGTTCAAACAAACAAACTCTTCAGCTCTGCGTAAATTTTGTCATTGTTGCTCCGCTCCTATCAGTCGCAGCGTGATGTTATATAGCCTATAACCTTCCTCGATAAATGGACTAACCAACAGTCAATGAAAAATATTTTTTCAATTCGGACCAGTAGTTCCTGAGATTACCGCATTCAAACAAACAAACAAACAAAGAAACTCTTCAGCTTATAATATTAGTATAGATAGTATAGATATATGAGGGGTGTTTGGTAGGTACAACATTCCTCCCTTTAGCATTGGATATTGAAAATAAAAAGACTTATAATATTCGACTACAGTATAATTTTCCTTTATATAGTTTTTACAACTAGATACTTAAAGTAATTCAAGATATGAGGTAGCTTAGGTAGAGGTAGGTACGTGTAGGTATGCGAGATTTTGTGATCATCATCAGACCACCACCGGTATAATAAGTACATCTGAATGGCAGAGACAATTATTTAAACATTTGCCATTTTAAAATCGATGACGCTGCACAATAAAAAAAAAAAAACGAAATTCTTTATTTCACCTAGGATGCAACACATACGTCGGGATTCTACGTGTACATGTAATGCCAAGTTCGCAAACAATAGGTAAAAGAACCTGGCAATAAAAACTCGCGGCCACTCTTTTCAATTTGCAAATTTTACAATGTTTGAATGTTTATAAACTTGATATGGGGGTAAGGTCCTGTGACTAATATATATATATATATATATATATATATATATATATATATATATATATATATATATATATATATATATGTATATATATATATATATATATATATATATATATATATATATATATATATATATATATATATATATTTACACACACCCATTATACGTACAGCTTAATGTTGCTGCTTGGTTAAAGTTACTCTGTATATTAATACTTTGAGTTGTAATGTATGTGGTTGAGCAGGTATGACTGAGTCACTGAAGCCTTGTCTTGATTCTCGTCTCCGAAGCAGGTATCCAGCCACGTAAACCAATGATCTAATGCCGTTTTTGGAAGACCAGTCTCAATAAAAAAAAGAAGAATGATTGGGGCTTCTTTTTCGTGAATGTTATTTGTTACTAGTCAAGAACCTGGCTACGTAAACTTTATGTCGAATCTGAAAAAAAAAAAAAAAATACTTAAAACTCTTCATTATACCAAAAGAAAATAAACTATAGTAGTAGGACTCATTAGTTAGGTAGATAGGTAGTATTATGGACACTAGCAACCCAAAGTATCACCGACGCACTGCGGACTCTGTGATAACCTGCTACCTGCTGTAACCTGCTGTTACAGAAATGGTTTTACCAGAACCGAAGTTGGAGTCGGAGTTTTTAAATTTGGTATGTAGGAGTCGGAGGCGAGAAAACTATATTTATATGTAGCCAAATGCCTTCACCAAAAACTAGACCGACTATGCCGACGCCCGGAAATAAATAGAAACCGATTTGTATCGATGTTTATCAAATTAGGTCAAAAATCAAAGGAGGTTTGAGGTTAGGGATAATTTTAGTAGTGTCTAGTGATTACTAAAACCGGGCAAATACATGTCGGGCCATTCATAATGTAGGATTTCGTAGCTGTATATTAATGCGATACAAGAAGTGGGTCTTTTGTTGTTTTCAGCGTTTTGTTTTATACTAGGTACTACAAAACACAGGCCCTAACACATCCGTCAGTTCCCTAACACAGGCTATTCAGTAGCCTAGCTGGGAAAACAGTGCTCAACCATATGTTCATTGTAGATTTAATAATAGTACCTAAGTGAAATCTATTTAAGAACTTCATGTAAAATCTTGCAATCTCCTTTTACATAAATAAATATTTATTATTATTATTATTAAAACAATGTGCTGCTTTATTTATAGATATGTCCAGAGCATTTGACTGTGTAAAATAAAATATTCTTATAAATCAATTAGAGAAAATAGGAATAAGAGGTATAGCACTAAAAATAATAGAAAATCAATTACATAATAGAATGCACGCAACTATGAACGATGTGTACAATAATAAAAAAAAATAAAAAAATGATACAGTTAAACCGACTTTGAACAAGTACAAATTGGTGTCCCCCAAGTTAGCAGTTTAGGGTCATTATTGATTTTAATTTATGTAAACTATCTTCCTAATATGCGTAATATATTTACATTTTAAACTACTATACGTATTATATACTACTATATTTATTTCAAATGATAGAAAAACTGACTTTAGTTATGAAAGTGAAATAAATATCAGATTGGCTTCAGTCTATAAATGTAAAAGTTAACTTGGAAAAAACAAAACTATAGGTATACATCGCGTGAATAATTTAAGGTACATACCTTTTTTATTACCCGACGTTTCAATTGTATTGCAACGGCCGTGGTCATGGGTAGACTGGTTCTGCTCGGCGTAGCCTCCGTGAAGCGCGGTTTTCAGAAACTACCCTCGCTTGATTTTAGACACCACAAACTACAGGTTTCACTGACCGTCACTATTACTCCAAGATGGCGCGGGATGCGGTTGGAATAAAAAAAACACGTCATTTTCAACCGAGAAGATGGATACCGTTTGTCAACATCGTGGAATCCCGGATCAGCAAATGTACATACCGCCGAACTAACATTACACGCCTTAGCGTTGTGTGTACCGATAGTTCCATATATAATAGTGAGTGATTAAAATCAACCGAGGGTAGTTTCCGAAACCCGCGTTTGACGGCGGCCGAAATATCGGGAAATAAAAAAGGTATTTACATTAAAATATTTACGCGATTAAGACCCGTAGTAAAAAATGGAGATCAGTGGCAATGAATACCCTGCACAACGTCCCCATAGAATGTCATGTGAATGTCTATCCGAATATAGCGTTGACAAGCTATTTAAAACCACCATTCCGTACAGATTGGAATGGGAAAAGGAAATACCTGGAATATCTAGTTCCAACGATATCGTTTGGTTTACAGATGGTTCGAAATAGGATGGACTTGCAGGGGCCGGATTCCACGGCAGACAACCGAAGGTCGAAAGATCGTGCAACCTCGGTCAACATGCCACCGTTTTCCCAGCAGAGCTTTTTGCAATCCTGGGTCATGCTCAGGAGAGCCTGCAAAACGACTATAGAATAAAACTGTATCTATCTTTACTGATAGCCAAGCAGCTATTCTAGCCTAGGCTCACAAAAGATGAATTCTAAACTTGTAAAAGAGTGTGTCTAAAACCTATGTAAACTCGGTGAAACCAATAAGGTAGCGCTAAGTTGGGTACCTGCGCACTGTGGCATCATAGGAAATGAAGTAGCCGACGAACTAACCAGAATGAGGGCAGAGGAAAGAGCGTGGGGACCCTTTTGCGACATACCCAAATGCTCCATTACTATCTCGCTCAAAAAATGGGCGCTGAATCAAAGCATCAAGCACTCCAAAGCGCTCTTAGTGGGCTTCAACGCAAGGTTCACTAAAGAGGCGCTTGCTATGAGTAAGAATCAAATCAGAATTCTTATCAGAACCTTAACCGGGCACAGTAGACTAAACAAACACATGTACAAGTTGTGTCAAAACGATAATAATGTTTGCAGGTTCTTTGTTCTGCCACAAGGATGAGGAAACACCTATTCACATCCTATGTGCCTGCGAGGCAATTTACCCCACTAGAAGCCAGCACTTCGGAGGACACTTAATCACACCCGACGACGTTAAGGCCACTCCACCAAGATGTATAGTCGACTTCATGGTCAGACTAGAACTTGGAGATATCCTTTAAGGAAGAAAGAAGCGTCACAATAGATCTTTTAGATCACAGCAACTTCCGGGCTTTATCACATCCCGGCCTCTATCCAGATACAATACTTACAGGACCCGTAGTATATATAATTTTATAACGTGTACAAATCGCGAAAGTTTATCAACATTTGAAAACCAAACTAGCGCAATTTCGTAAGTATCAATTTAAACCTACACAAGTAACAAAGTAACGGCTACCAATTTACTATTGATCAACATTTAAACTCGAAAGGGCATGTAGAAAAAAAAATCAAATGCTTGTGTCTTGCATTATCCATCTTTACAGAAATAACAAACGTCACTGTTACTAGAAATGCTTATCTTGGTTATAGGTAGGTATATATTTATTTATTATTACTAACGTACGATGTCATCAACTGTGGAAACTCGACTGATGCTAAATCCACTTTCACTGAATCGCTAAAAAATATTTTCAAAGTAAGAGTATTTTTACTCACACTGGTATTTATATATTAGAATTGTGTGTGTTTATCAAAATAATATGCAATATTTTGAATATAAATCTAATACAAGAGGAAACATTCGTCAAAAGTATAAATATAATTTAAATTTACCAAGTATTTCAAATGCAACATATTACATAACTGCCATTCATGTGTATTACCTGTAGCCTTTAAAGAATTAAATGGTAATCTGTATAAAGCTCACTTAAAAAAATGCCTAACAAATAATGTATTTTTTTATCCTGAATGACTATTTTGAAACGGTGAAAACTTAAGTTACCCCTACATTTTTTTATAATAAAAATAATAATAATAGCCTTTATTTCAGACAATCATACATAATACTTAACACTAATTACACTTTTTATATATATTGTTTTTGTGTTCTTTTAATATACGCTTAACCAACTTTCTCCATTCCTCTCTATCACTAGCTAGTCTGGGCCATGTGTTTCCTGCAATGGCTTTAATGTCATCTACCCATCTTCTAAGGGGTCTACCTCTTTGCCTTTTCTTATGACTTGTGAACCAGTTCATTATCATTTTTGACCATTTGTCCTTCACTCTAATTGTATGTCTTAACCACTTCCATTTTAGTTCTAATATTGTTTTTGTAACATCTTTTGTTTTTGTGTGTTTTTATAGTTTCAGTCCTTAATCTATCCGACAGTCTTTTCCCGGTCATACTCCTTCCCATGGCATTTTGGCAAGTTTCTAGCTTTTTAATATGTGCTTTATTGAGTGCCCAGGTCTGGCAACCATAAGTGAGTATAGGCAGTATGCTTGTATCAAAAAGTTTACGTTTGATGGTGATGTTAATATGTTTATTTTTCATTATTTCTTTTAGTCTCCAATACTGCTTCCAAGCATTTCCAATGCGCCTATCTATTTCTTTTGAAGTTAGATCTGTAGGTGAGATATTTTGACCTAGATAGATATACTCATTGCCATATTCAATTTCGTTTCCATTAATCTGAATAGGTTCTTGCCTGCCGTTAGTCATAGCCTTGGTCTTTAATGTGTTCATGACTAATCCCACTTTTGCACTTTCCTTAACTAGGTCATTCAGCATTGCCTGTAGTCCCTCACTCGATGGCGAAAGGATTATCAAATCATTTCACCGTTGATGGACAGCTCACAATTCTCCCAATCTAACTGTCGAAAGACTTCTTCTAAAACGGCTGTGAAGAGTTTCGGTGATAACGGATCGCCCTAGCGTTTTTTTTAACCAAATTTTATTTTTATTGTTGTATGAACATTGTAAACTAACCCTGTGTATCGCATACCCGATATGGGTAGACTGTTGTAACTTAAATTGTTATTATAACACATTATGTACACAGATAAGCAATAATTTGAAGCGGCGGTAGCCTAATGGCTAGGACATCGGTCAAGCAATCGTGAGGTCGCGGGTTCGAATCCTACACATTATACTACCGACGTGAACCCACTCCTAACACAAGCCTTTGAGCTTAGCTGGAGAGGTTAACAAGATTGCTAGTAATGTGGGACTCAATCCCACATTGCTAGTATTTTTTTTAAAGATAAAAAAATAATATCTTTATCGTTATGTACCTAAGTTAAATGGATTTTTTTACAAACGGATCCCTAAATCGAATAATGATCTTGACCGCTTTCCATTACTTAGTGTCTCTGAGATAACCTGGAGACAGACAGTCGGACAGACAATGCGAAACTATAAAGGGTTCCGTTTTGCCATTTAGGCTACGTTAAAAGTATCTTTAAAAGTAGTTTTGATACGACGATAGTGATCACTGATATGATTAACACTTTCGTGGACAGTACGTTATTTTACGTCATAATCTGAGATATTGATACGGCAGAGCGTACAATCACGTTCAAATTCATGGCAGTAAAGTGAATTTAAAGGCAAAAATTCGTTTCAATGTACCAGTGGCGGAGGGTCCTTAGATCACCATCACTTTCGGTTTCCCTTTGGATTGTAGTTACTTAGTATTTATATGTACAAACAACCATGTCCAACAAGATATATTTTTGTATCGGGTTACCTCAGAAAAAAATTACCCTTCGCTACTGTACCTACCTTGTGTCACAACATATCGAAAACTTTGAATCCTACTGTCAGTAGACTTACTATTTTACCATTTCAAAAATTAGTTCAAGTATTAGTGTCCAAACGTATGAAAACCATGACGTCATAAAACGTTCAAGTCATATTGCCTTTTAAACAATAATATCATGCAATGATGCAACACAACGTCTCGAAACATCAAATCTTTTTGAATTTATTTGGTACGTAATTCGAGAAAAAAAATCTTTGATCGGACGGTCAGCGAACGTGTTAAGTAAGCTTACTTTGGCATTTTGTGTTTTGTTTAACTAAAAATAACATAAAATGCCGAAATTACTTATTAAACTCTCGGTAAACATTTGGCGCGATTGGGATATCACACTAATATTATAAAGGCTTTGTTTGTTACTTCTTCCCGTCTAAACGGCTGGAGCGATTTTAATAAAATTTGGTATGGCGTTAGCTGACACCCTGGATTAACACATAGGCTAACATAAACCGCGGGTAATACCGCGGGGCACAACTAGTATGAGTATAAATCTCAAAAGTTTAAAATGAATTTTCCTATTCTATTATAACAAGATAAAGTAGTACATCATACTGTTACCTATTTCCTTTACTAAATATTTTATTGTGCAAAAAATAATAATTATTCGAGTTTATCCTTGAGGATAAAATTTATGAAAAACGGACAAGTGCATGTCGGGCCATGCACAATGTAGGGTTCCGTAGTCTGTTGCTTGTTAAAATAATGCAGTTTAAGGAATGGACTTTCTTTTATTTTTGGTTCATACTTACCCACTAACGTTACAATTTTATTATAATACATATAAGTGATTTTCAATACAATTTTTACATTGATTGTTACTTGGTCGGCTTTTACTCGTAAACTTGTAAAGCCTAGTTAGTTGTCATAGTTTTCCTTTTAGTTTCGTCATACCTAGTCCGGCCATTAGTTCTGTTAAAAATGAAAATACATTTTTTTTTAAATGAAGTAATGTAATATATAAATAATAATAAGCAAAAAATAAAAACAATTTTCTATTCTAAATGGCCACCTTTGGCTTTTATACACTTTTAATCTGTCTGGCCACGAATCTATGGATTTACGCACTGTTTCCATGGGAAATTTCGCTACTACTTGCGCCAGAGATTTTTTAAGAGACTTAATGTCACCGTGTCGTTTAGAGCAAGCCATGTCCTCACTGACCATAATTTGTAGTCTTAAGGGTTGAGGTCTGGCCTAGATGAAGCCAGTCTTCAGCTCTTATAAAGTCCGGAACGTTGGTTACAAGCCAGGCTTGGGTAGTTCGTGCCTTGTGACCAGGTGCAGAGTCCTGCTGGAAAGTCCACGGTACATTTTTAAAAAGTGTATTGCTGAGAGGTTTCAAAACACGATCCAAGACTGTCTCTTGATAGACTTTGGCTGAAGTTTTCACTCCTTTTTCACAAAAATGTAGCTTTGTGACGCCTTGATAAGACACGGATCACCAAACCATCACTGACGCAGGATGATGACCACGCTGTACCTTTCTGACCACTTGAGCAGGTTCTTTAGAACTGTGAGCGTACACTTTATCATTTTGCTTATTGTAGTGCTCTTCAATCGTGAATTTTTTTTCATCGGTAATGAGGATATTTCTGTGCCCTTCACCTGTGTATCGCGACAGAAGGCGTTTTGATCGATCCATTCTCTTAAATTGTAAAGATTCATTTAGGACATGTCCTGTATATCGACGATAAGCACCCAGCTTCAGGTCTTGTTTTATAATACGCGACAGAGTCCTAGCGTGAATCTCCATTTCTCGCGATAAGGTTTTTTGCTTCCTAATAGAATTTCGACGAATTTTGGCTCTAACAGCTTTAACTGCCTTTGTAGTTTTAACAGCACGCGGTCCGATCTTTTATGGTCTTCGACAGAGGAAGTGTGGTTGTATCTGTTGATAGTACGATATACGAACATACGGCTGATATCAAGCTTTTAAAGTGTCTGGAATATGACCGACAGCTCCATACCCACTTAGTGCAAGGCGATCACCGCAATCCTATTTTCTTTAACACCCCAATCCATATTGTAATTTGATAATGAACACGAAAAAATATGTGAAATGGCGCGAAATCGAAAGAAGTTTTAAAAATAATAAACGCACGCCAAATGCAAAGTAATTCAAAAGTTGAAAAAAAGAATTTTTTTATGTTACAGTATTTATGGCCGCACTAGTTATATACTAGTACCTTGAATGTTAGCTGGCAGCCCCCCCTCCCCGTGCCAGCTAACAATCACTCAACAACAAACATAACTCTAACAATTTTTTTTATTTTATACCTTAATATTGCATAAACAACCCCTAAATACTTTTAAAATACCTATTTAACGATACCCTACACGATGGAGTAGCGAAATCCAATCCCCACTTTACGAGAAAAAAATAGTTTTAATATTTCACCAATTTGAAAATCGTAATGTATGTCATTACGTACATACTTGTGCGTTATTGTAATGTAAAACGCACGAGTTTCTTTTTAATAAGGTCTAAAACGGATGGTACTTTTTAAAATCTTAGCAAAGAGTTTTTATGTCAGAACAGTGGTCAACATTTTATGAATAACATTTAATTTGGTAGATAAAATATAATAAATAAACATTTAATTCTTTAATTTCATTAATTTTTACATCAATTACAACCATTTATCTGTAACAAAACACAAAATTATTAATTTACTTTATTAGTAAGACTGGCTGTTTTTGTGCCTTTGCCTTAAAAAAAAGCGCTGATGCGCGCGCATCGCTAATTTGTGAACAAGTAGTAACTGCTTTATCAAGTGATTAAAGATTTATTCGAGAAAGTCCGACTTTTATTTATTTCCTCGCAGATATGTTATAAAACGTCGTATGCCATACGTGCGCTTTGATAATTACAGACTCTGCCTTCTTGTAGCCCTTGCCTACGGCTCGGGCTAGCAACATCACCTTGGCTGTAATTTTCAACTTACTGCACTTATATCATAATATACTATTACCACATTGTCAGCGTAACTAATATGTATATCCACGAAAGTTTACAACTTTTTAATACTACGGGTCTCTGAGCTAACCTCGGGACGGACGGCCGTAGCGGAACTATAAGGATTCCTTGTTTACTACGGAACCCTAAACATCAAGAAAACAATAACGGGGGCTTATATAATTGGCCTGTTTTATAGATAAGAATAAGGATAAAGCCCATATATATATAACTCCGTGGGTAATTAGGCAAGTAGGTTTATTTAACAAACAAACAGTTTACAATATTTGTTAGTTATAGTAAAAAAATATTTGAAAGCATTTAAATTAATAAAGCAGTAATGGTGTAGGTACAATATACATTTAGTTATGTAGGAATACAGTGACTAAAAAGCTTAAGACACCGGTGAGCAGGGAATTCAACACTCTCGTGGAAATATGCTTTATTTTACACTAGCGGACGCCTCGCGGTTTTACCCGCGTAGTACCGTTCCCGTGGGAATACAGGGATAAAAAAATGTGTGGCACTCGAGTACTGCCGCGGTAAAGCTATTGCATAGCATTTATTATCAACTTATGCAATATACATTACATTTCGGAGCAGCTCGTCTTGTACTGTGCGAGCTTCGTACAGTCGTACCATATATATATACGTTAAGCAAACACTTGGCCAAGCTACATGGTAGGCGGAGTGGGGGGTGTTAGGTTTTATTTTCGTTACGGAATTTCTTGATTCGGTCGCCGCGCTCAAAGCCCGCTATAAAAGCTATGCTATAGCTTAAAAATAGCTTATGTCACCCGGGGCTAGAGTAGCTTCTCAACAGTGAAAGAATTTTTGAACGCAGTCCAGTAGTTTTTTAAGTTTATTCATTACAAACATACACACATACACAAAAATACAAAAGTACAAATCTTTCCTCTTTATAATATTAGTATAGATTTAGACAAAAGTTGTAATAAGACAAACTGTGAAATGTGCTACTCGAAATGGCAGCTTCTGAATACCTCGGTCACACAGTGCTCAGAGGCAACGATCATTTAAAAAACAGATTGGAGTTGGAAACACCGAAGGCAAAACACAACGGTCAAGCAACAACAATGTGTACAGATCAAGTGAAAGACTCATCGTCCTCAAATTTTCACTCGTATAGATGGTCTGGACAGTAACCGGTAGAGGCAGATCATTCGCTCCAAATGCAACCCTAACAATAATCACGATCACGAGAGAGTCGATATGTTTGTACGCGCATTGCACAAAAGCTACCCTAATTGGATGCCGTTTTCACAAACGTATTTTTACCCGACAGTTAAGGAAGGGTTATGTTTTTCGCGCGTATCTAGTGTGTAATAATAATAATATCTTGAGACAACTCACACAAAGATATCTGATCCCAAACTAAACAGAGCTTGTACTATGGAAACCAGACAACCGAAACATGCTTATATATTTCTAAATGCATACATATTATATATAAATAACACCCAGACACTGAATAAACCATCGTGCTCATCATACAAAATTTTATCCTGGGTGGGGATCGAACCGACGACCTCTTGCGTAGCAGTCGAATACACTCCCACCGCGCCACAGAGGTAGTCAAAATAGTATGTATGTATGTAATATTCTTTATTACCGGATATCAAAGGATTTATACAATTAAGACGTCCGTCGTTAGATTCGTCTTGATCGCCCAAGAAGTGTTCTATTCGAAAAAACAAACATGGCGGCTGTGAGATGTCAAATAAAGAGTTGGGACAAAAAAGTTGTTTTGAATACTGCATAAATAATAATAATAAATAAAAAATAAATTATAAAAATATTGTTGTTGTGTAATAATTTCATGCAGTCTCGATGAACTTAGTGAAGTGCCTCCGACTGCATGAAATTATATAATTATGTAGGGGATCTTGTTTCCATCTTTTTGTGCAGGCGGGTTTTTTTATTTAATACTTACTTTTTTTTTTTTTTTTCATCAACAATATTCGTTAGTGTATAGCTTGTCTATATTATTATACATCATTGAACAAAATATACCTACTTACCAACTTTTTAGGTTATATTACGGTTTTATAAAATAACACCAATATCCGGGTTTTCTTTACAAAAAAAACTTCCGTTAAAAACAACGAAGGAGATGGCACGGGATCCATACATCCATGAGCATTGTCCTTTGCAGAAATAATAATAATAATTATATCTTGGTATAACTCACACAACGTCATCTTATCCCAAACTAAGCAGAGCTTGTACTATAGCAACCAGACAACTGATATATATCTTTATATATATATTTCTTGTGTGCGTGTGTATGTCACTGAACTCCTCCTAGACGGCTGGACCGATTTTGATGAAATTTTTTGTGTGAGTTTAAGGGGATTCGAGGATGGTTTAGATTCACAATTGAACCCGATTTACAAAAAAAATGAGTCTAGACGAAGTTCGCCGGGACTTATATATTTCTAAATACATAAATATTATAGATAAATTACACCCAGACACAGAATAAACCATCGTGCTCATCACACAAAGTTTTATCCTGGGCTTAGCAGTCAGGGTCATTAACCACTATACCAACAGGCCAGTCTCAGAAATAATATCTAGTAATGCAATGATGCAAAAGGGACGGTAGCCTAATGGTTAAGGCATCGGACTCGTAATCCTGAGGTTGTGGGTTTGAATCCTACCCATTAAACTACCGACTCCACCACCTACCACAAGCTTATTAAGCTTAGCTAGTGGGATTAGCCGGATTGCTAGTAATGTGGGACTCATTGCAAGCTACTTTTTTTTTTTTTTCTTATTTAAAAAATAAAATAGTGACGTACTTATTATATTTTTTCCATCGATTGAAAGAGAAAGTTAAAAGTTTTGCTTGAGATTTAAGAGCAAAGGATTAAAATTAAATATTATTTTATTACATCCAATTTATATTTTTCAACGCATTTCGTACCTACATTTTGTTGAATTTTGTTATGTAATAATAACTCTGTTATTTTTACAATATCTAGAGATAAACTAATAGTAACACTGATACAGATCCACTAGTAGGTTAGGGACTTGTACCTTTATCTTCTCTATATATAAAAATTAATCCCTATTTCCCTTGGTCACAAGAGAGAACGACTTTACCGATTTCAGTCATTTTTATTTTTTAGTTTTCTAATATTCTGTAGATTGTTCTTACGTAAAAAAGAGTACCTAAATAACGAAAAAAAATAACACTGCGGTACAAAGTTCACCGGGACAGCTAGTAATAATATAAAAAAAACCCGCCTGCACAATAAAAAATGGAGACAAGACCCGCTACATATATAATTTCATGCGACTGCATGAAATTTAATACGTAGCGGGTCTTGTTATCATTTGTTTTGTGCAGGTGGGCTTTGTATTTTTTAAAAATTATTTTTTAAAACAAATTTAATATCTAGTACATGTTACTTCGAGCCGCGGCACCGACTACAATTCGAGTTATAATTTTTAACTGGGTCAGTTCTACCGACTCAATTAGAAACTGCTCCCAAGAAATGAACAATATGCTTTTAATTCATGCGTTTTAAAGATTCATGCGGATGAAGTTGCGAATAAAAGCTAGTATCTGAACAAAAATGTATATTACCTGGCATACTTTACTGCAGTAACTGATTTTATTACATTTTGAACATATTTTGTATGTAGGATTTCCACAAAAATTGCAAAGGCCCATTCGACGTGTCGTAGCATTTTGATTTTGGCCCGTTGGTGTGTTTGTAGTTGCATCACAAGTAGTAGTAGCTCGTTGTTTGACTTGTGTATTGGACTGTAATCAAATTACATTTCAAATTAACTCTTTAACTATAATTTAATCGTAAAATTAAATCAGTGTTGACATAATTGTATTTAAACTTTAGCGTTTGTTATGATATTGGAATATTATGATCGAATTGCACTGATCAGGTCACGGGTCGTAACTGGATCGGAACTATTCTATGAAAACGTCGGGTAAATTAAAAAAAACCGTGTAAAAAATAAAAAAAAAAAAGAAAAAGTAAAGAAAAATAAAAAAGAAAGAAAAAGAAAAAGAAAAAGAAAAAGAAAAAGAAAAAGAAAAAGAAAAAGAAAAAGAAAAAGAAAAAGAAAAAGAAAAAGAAAAAGAAAAAGAAAAAGAAAAAGAAAAAGAAAAAGAAAAAGAAAAAGAAAAAGAAAAAGAAAAAGAAAAAGAAAAAGAAAAAGAAAAAGAAAAAGAAAAAGAAAAAGAAAAAGAAAAAGAAAAAGAAAAAATCTCCTGACATTTGTCTTCTCAATTTAAAATTCTTTCGGGGAACACGAAAATCGCAAGCTTTTTATTTAAAGTTACGGACGTTTTTGCCGGCTAGGGTACCCCTTCGTTCCAAAATTTCAAGCTATTTAGTTTCGATAATCCATACTTATTACTTATATCCATACTAATATTATAAATGTGAAAGTAACTCTGTCTGTCTGTCTGTCTGTCTGTTACGCTTTCACGCTCAAACAGCCAAACCGATTTAGATGAAATTTTGTATGGAGATAGTTTGAGTCCCGAGGAAGGACATAGGATAGTTTTTATCGCGATAACCGACATCCACGCGGGCGGAGCCGCGGGCGAAAGCTAGTATATAATATATAATGGCCTCCTAACCGATACCAGTTACGGCTAGTCTGCAGGACATATTATAATGCATAAGTGTATGTGCAGCCAAGAGTGCATTCTCTATTCCTTCACTCTCATAGCCCAATTGGATAGAAACCCGATACGACCGTAGAAAGATTGTAAGACCGACATTAATGTGTTTTCCAAGGCACGGAGGGTTGTGTAATTTTTCATCTCGGAGTCGGACCGACAATGATAATGTTGCATAACCTCGCAGATAGTGGTACAGATACGGAACCCTCGGTGCGCGTGTACCACTTGTACTTGGCCGATTTTTGTTATCATCTGTGTTTTTTGGTGTTCCGGGCCTACTTGCCAAATCCGCCCCTGCTCCCAGATATCTCGGTCTAAGTCAGTTCGATAATATTATAATATATCTAGTCAAAAAGTTATCTCACTAGTTAGCCAGAACTATCAATACATGGGTCCACCACAGCTATTATAAAAGACTGCTGTTTTAGATCTACCAAATGCAAAATAAATGATCGATTAGTTAAGTATCTATATTCGATTAATCAAAACTAATAATATAAATGTGAAAGTAACTCTGTCTTTCATTTAAATTGCTGAACCGATGTAGATGAAATTTGGTATAGAGATAGTTTGAGACCATAGAAAGGACAAAGGATATTTTATTATCGCGATAACTAACATCCAGGCGGAGCTAAAGGAAAGCAAGTAATTTAACACATTAATTACCCAACACAAGTATTCATAATTACTTACTGGGGATGTCTCATTTATACCAAATTAATGTAACTGTTTTGAAACATTAAACAATTTCAATTTCAATTGCCGTATGAAAGAATAACAAACGTACTAAATCACTTTCTTATTTGTTTGCGAGTAATAGATATGACATTGCATTTGTTATGGAAGTTAGAATGACGTAAGCTTTCAGGACGAATAGAGGACGCCGCCACCATTAACATTTCGTGCACTCTTATACATATAAGAGTTGAGCAGGATAGGATGACATAACCTTTTAGGACAAATAGAGGACGCCGCCACCATTACTTATAAGAGTGGAGCAGGATAGCACATACCTAATCAATATTTTTGGCGCCAATAGATGTGCACACTCTCTAGAAGTCTATGTATGAACTGTAATCTGTGGAAGGGCTGAACTACAGTCACTTTTTGGAGCAACGACCGACAACTTCGGGTATACGAGTATGTCAAATTAGCTGTGTCCGCGACTTCGTTCGTCTGAAGTTGCAGTGCTGCTCTCTCCGAATATACGTTAGCGTGATGATAAAATATAGCCTAAGTTACTCCTTACATCCTTAGTTGTCTGAAATTTAAAGTCCCGTTAAATCTGTCCTGCCGTTTCGGAGTTTACCCGGAGCATACAGTCTGACAAAAAAAAAATTGTGTTTTTGTTATAAATTTGTACTTTTTTGACATTACGTCCAAACAGACACTTCAATTTAATTTATTTGTATAGATAGATCAGTCTATTTTTCTAAAACGTCTAAATGATAAGCTTCCTAGAATATAGTAAAGCTACAAAAGGTACGACAAATCGCTACGATTGGACCTGTACTTTATAACTGCGCAGTTCATATGACCTACACGTTACGACAAAACTACGCAGTTATTAAACACGTCCCTCGATGGCTTCGACTTCGACTGGCACATGGTGGGTTCATACGTTACGACAAAACGCCTGGACTGTACCGATAAATCGTAACGTGTTTATTATTTGCTACGAAATTTCTACGATCGTATAGTTTGATCTGCACAGTAGGCCTACTGTCTTTCTTAAAAACGAAATTCATAAATTTTCGTATTTTTAAACTTCTTAATTTCAAGGGGATTATTCTAATACATTTTTGGATAAACACAAAAATGCCTTACTCCACTATACGGGTTAATGTATTGCATTACAAAATATGTTCAATTTTGGACGAAAAAACTTTAATAGAGCATTTCAAACGGTGTAAAAATTCTCACTATGTTCTATAGCCTGGTTAGTGTAAAATATTTTTTGCGATTATTTACACAATTTCGAAAAGCATTTTAATCCCGCAAAACAGATGCCCAACAGTTACTAAGACAAAAGTCAAATTATATTATAGAACTTATTATGTATAGTCGCCGGTTTTAATCGATGTGTAAAACTATTAAAGTACTGTTGTTACGCATTATGAAAATTATATTTTGTTGGTCAATTCTTACCGTTTGTGTCAAGTTCCAATAATTATGGTCTGGCGCAGAGTGAGAGTTTATATTCCTCTGTGTTTGAATCCGAGGCATTTGCGAATGAATTGGTGCCTGTCTTATGTTGCAATTGTAGGTTTGAGGTACTGGAGTTAAGATATTGTGAGCACTACTACTATAAGGTGGCAGAGGCGGACGTGGTGGTTGTGGTAGTCGTAATGGTTGTGGTTCGCAACTTTTATTATTTAGTCTTTGCTGAACTGGTCTCATCTGTCGTAATCCGTTCTTGCAAGGCACTTGTTTTGGAGCAATTTGGGACTTTGATAGATTCAATACACGATTTTCTTTACTTGGAATTCTATTTACGAGATTTTGTATTTTATGTATTTCTTGCTGCTTTTTAGCATGGTCTAGTAACAAGTCTGAGCTGATATTAATACTGATTTCTTTCCCAGGGTCGCCAGCAGAAAAAATGCATGTGCTATTGTTTGCATTCAAATTTAGTGATGGTATTGGTGCGATTGTTGAATGTGAAAAATTTAACGGTTGAGGTGGACCTACTAGGCGTGCTGCCAATGCTTGGTTTTCACTTATAAGATTGTTTTCATTTAGGCCTGTTTTCGTGTTCTTTATTCTGTTGTCCATTGAATTGCTGTTATTTAGAGTGTTTTCAACAATGACATTCACATATTTTCTGTTAGAAATATCTTTGGTCCCATGTATTCCACTGAGATTTATTCCATTATCGATCAACCGAGTGTTAGACTTGCTGTTGTTTATTTCCTTTCGTTGGTCACTTAGTCGGCTATCACATACATTGTTGCAATTTATTTCGTTGCTACTTATGCGTTCATTAATTTCATCCTGGATCATACTATTGTTGTTAATTATTTGTTCAGTTAAACTCATATTGTTTTTGTTATTTCTTATATTATTTATGCAATTGTCAGCAAGATTGTCTTTGTTTATACATTTATTTTTGATTTTCTTTTTATTTCCCTTGTTTCCTTTTAGCATCTTACGATCTTTTCTGTTATTTATTTTGTTATGAGTTCTTAAATTTTTACTGACGTTTTGTAATACTTGGGTATTTTCTTTTTCTCTTTTATGTTTTGACCAATCTATCAATTCACTGTAAAACGGTTCTACATGGTGTGGTTCGAATTTCCAGTTGTATAAATTACGAGCGCAAGCTATAGTCCGCTCAAGAAATTTTTTAACGAAAATATTATTTTTTTCCCGAGGTAGCATTAAAGTCACCACAATGTTATAAGATAAATCGAAATAACTGATTTTCATGTCATCCCATCCTCTCGAGTTTAAGTTATTACGCCTTTGATTTTCATCAGAGAACTGATAATAAGGGATCATAATTCGCACTAAATGATCGGATATTTCATCCAACTGTTTTTGTAAATGTTTGTTGAGTTCATCGCCGTCCGTTAAATGTTGATATATTTCGGAGTCGTTAATGCTAGTCTTTCTTGTTAATTCATAAGGGCTGTTTGTATTTAAGATGGGATTGGGACTGTTGACAGATTCAACATTATCTCTTCGATCTAAATCTGTTTTAGTAGAATTTGTATCATTTATCGTGTGTATTTCTGTATGTGTATCGTTGTCGGTATTTAAATTATTTTCAGTATTTAGTGGTGTCTGTTCTGTTACTGCTACATTAATATCATTCTGAAATTCTTCACTCAATATTGTTGTACTATATTCAACATTTTTCAATTCACTCTTTTCATCAATATTTAAGCAGTCCTGGTTATGAATATAAACTATTTCTATTTCATCGTCGCAAAAGTGTTCATCATCTTCAAAAGTAATTGTTACAATAGTTGGCTTGTTGAAGTCAAACCGAGCCATTTGATATTGCAACATGGCAACTGTAATAAAAATAGCATTTATGTAAGTACATATATACCCTATAAGTGTAACTTACTATCGCAAAAAATATTTTCTTAAAGGGTTCATAAATTATGCTAGCTGACTAATGTTCGAAAGAAGCGAAATGTTACTTTTTCTTAGTGCTTCGTAATATTGTTACATTGTAGGTACTGGTGGACGCAAATAAGTTCAAGGTCTTCACCTCAACTATGTATGGGAAGTGACTGCGTCTCCTGTAACAGGAAGTTTGAACTTTAAGGCCTTACTTGCAAAAGCTGTGTGATATAACTTCGGAAGCCACTACGCGATTCAGGGGCACGATTTGATTGATGTGCCTCTCCTCTTTTTATTGTGGCCTAAGCTTTAGCTAAATTAGCCCATATGGTTCCAGTCCTAAGCTTACTTAAATCCTCACAATGGGAGTCCGTCCCCCTAGACGAACGTTGTAATGAGCTCCATTAATCTTGGAGAACCATGACATACAGGGTTGGGCCCACAAGTAACAAGGGCCTTTAATGTGCGTTAGCAATCGCATACCCCGTGTAATGGAAAAGTTCATTGTAAATTTGTGCAAGCTTCTGACATTAGCCCTTTTTGTGGGCCTTTAACAAATTTTACTAGATTTATATACAGGGCCTGTCTAAGGCAAGCTGATGATATATACCTAGATAGACCTATATACCTTAGCGTTATTAGCGACAATTTACTGCCGTTCAAATAATAAAGAAGTAAAAAGAGAGAAACAAGATACCCTTCATATTTAATATCATGCAGTCGGAGGAACGATATTAAGTTCAACAGAATTCCTTAACACCTCCGACTGCATGATATTATATATGAAGGGTATCGTGTTTCTATCTTTTTGCAGGCGGGTTTTTGAATTTTTTTGTCGTTGTAAGATATTTACAAAGTGATTTAAACCATTTGTTTTATTGTAAATGTTGTTTTTTCTGTGATTTGCCACTTTAATTTTTTTTATACATAAATTACATACATTTTCGTAAAAGGCGAGTACGAAAATGTAGGGGTATTAAATCAAAGGGCTTTAAAGCCCTTTGATTTAATACCCCTATACCCCATCCGAGTGTCTTAGAAAAAAAAAATCATACCGCGCACCATTTGGACTTTTTAAGAATTTTATGTAGGTACCTACCCAGTTATCAAGACGAATCTAATGACATATCATTTACTAAGATCGGTTAAGCCCTTTAGGTTTGGAACTTCAGTGGACATAGAAACATTAGAAGGAAACATACATACATACATACGCAAACACACTACCCCTTCTCCGCAGTCGGGTAAAAACAACGCGAACGGAAATGTAGGTACAGACATTATAGCACTGTTGGTGCAATGACCTGAATGGTAATCAAGATTCACTAATTTTAAATCCTGTCTCGAAGTTCCATTATCATAAAACACTAATACATTTTACGTATATTGTATACGTAGAATGCACTAGATCGTGCGGCGGCTGATGCAATAAAGGTCAGGGTCGGTCATTTACTAGACTTTTAGGTAAGTGGGTAACTAACGTTATCTATAGTTCTTATATGTATAGTGTCGCCTATATATAGTCGCCTTCAAGGTCTCTAGTGTCAATGCGCGATTTAAATAGTTATAACTATACACGTCTACACATATAGATAATAGAATAAATATGCATTATCATTGATACGCACCTTCGTCCATATTTACTTCAATTAACACTTCTGCTCAATAGTGATCTGAAAAATAATAACAAATGCTTTATTTCATTAGTAGTGTATATGTAATATCTTAAATTAAAGGAATGCCATACGATTTCACGGTTATGTTAAAATAATTACACCGAACGGCAACTTACAACAAATTTTACATAACAAATACTTAAAGCGTATCGTATTCTGTAATACGCAAATGAGCATGCTTATTAATTTGTCAATTTACTAATATTTGCGTGATGAATGTTTAAAATAATACGTTTAAGTTCAGTTTGTTACATTAAATCATCATAAATAGAAGCAGAAACACATCAAAAACCCACAACGGGAGTAAAAAGAATCAAATAAAATTTAGAACCCCCCCAACTACCAGGAGGTAGGTAAGTAAACGAAGAAAATCCGCTGGGGTCTGTCATTTACTGCCTTGAATTGAACTCAAAAACCTTTTCTCAGAATTTGGGTACTGTAAATTCGGTAAAATATCATCTTAATCAACATAAATTATTTGATAAATGTTGATAAACTTTCGCGATTTATACACATTATTAAAATATATATATTACGGGTCTTAATCGCGTGAATAATTTAAGGTAAAATACCTTGTTTATTGCCCGACGTTTCGACCGTATTGCAACGGCCGTGGTCACGGGAAGACTAGGTAGTCTTCCGTAATATATATATTTTAATAAAATTATTTGATGTTGAGCTATGAAGGCAGAGCCGGACCTAGGGTAGAGCAAGGTGGTAAGAAGCACTAAAAAGACAAATGCGAAGAACAATCTAGTAGTTAATAAAATTAGGATGACGGTTTTAAGAGGCATTGTGTAAAAAGACAATATAGCGCGATCTGGGGTGAGAACCGCCACTGTTGGCTTTATGATGATCAACCAAAATTTAATCTCGCTCCAACCTAAACCTGACCTCAGGTCGGTACTGCTTGTATGTATCTAATTATGTATATATAAAACGAGGGATACTAACTCACTCATTGCCGATCCTGCTCATTGAAAAGCACAGCATAATATGGATATGATACGACACACGCCACATCGGTCTACCCGCAGTCTGTATTCTTCTCTCCTGCAAGTTGGATATATTTTTTCAAATTGAATGTTTTATTTTGACCAAAAACATGGGTGTACAGGCATATGTTCTAGTTGCCCTACGCGATCAGAAGTAATTGCAAGAGCCTGGCAGTGGCATGGGCGCGAACAAAAAGTGGCGGTCACTCGATTGATGGGCCACTTCTGGCGCTTGTGTCCTAGTCTGAGAATAATTGGCCTATCAGTACAAACACACCCTACGTTTGCACTAACGCGGAGGCGTTCGAAGTGAACCATCAATTGACCAATCAATCTTTGGAATAATCACGTGCAGATCCAAGTTGAGTCGTTCGCACTCGAAACGTTCCCCTCAACCCCTGGATCTGCGCCAGTATCTAACTGTATTTAGTAGTCCAATGAAGAGAAACAGTCAGTAGTTGTATTAGGTTTGTCACTCAGAATACACAAATAAATAAATAAAAGCAAAAATTAAAATATTGCATGGTCCCCATAAAATATTTAAATTTTTGCTTTTATTTAAAAAAAAAAGATGGAGTAAACAATATTTTTTACGGAAAATGCGCTTTAAACTAACAGTTTTAACGCGTGCTCCACACGTTGACAAGTGGCGTTGGGACCGACGGACGTTGGGGCCAAGTTTAGGGGGTTGTAAAAATCATTTTTATTACCCGACTGTAAGGAAGGGTTATGTTTTTCGCGCGTATCTTGTATGTATGTATGTAATATTCTTTATTACCGCATATCTCACAAACCACTGAATGGATTTTTACAATAAAGACGTCCTTAGATTCGTCTTGACCACCCAAGTGTTCTTAGATAGGTGAAAATAAAGAGATATGAAAAAAAGCTGTTTCGAATACTGCATTATGGGTATCAAATTAAAGGGTTCGTCTTAAGAATTTCAAAACGTTATAAAATGATTATGACTGTAATACTAAAAAAGTTAGTAAGCAACCATTTCAATTTTCAATACTTGACAATAGCTGTTATAAAAGTTAGTTGTTACATCCTAAAACTACTCAAAAGTATTAAATAAAAAAACCCGCCCGCACAAAAAGATGGAAATTACAGTCGGGTAAAAAGGTCCCCTACATCCATACTTCCATACTAATATTATAAATGTAAATGTAACTCTGTCTGTCTGTCTATTACGCTTTCACGCTTAAACTGCTGAACCGATTTATATGAAATTTGGTATGGAGATAGTTTGAGTTCCGGGGAAGGACGTAGGACAGTTTTTATCGCGATAACCGACATCCACGCGGGCGGCGCCGCGGGCTAAAGCTAGTAATTATATAATTTCATGCTGTCGGAGGCACTTTATGAAGTTCATAGATTTCATTAACGCCTGTTTTTTTAATTCTTTAATTAATTCCTAAATGGTTGGTGTTGGGTATGTGAAAAAAATCACGGTACCTAGTAGTATATAGTAAAATTAAAAGGCAAACTATTACGGCTAAGTAGGCATTACAAGTGACAGGTGATCAAATAAGAAGTAACAACATTTTCGTACGAATTCCATTGAAAATTATTATTAAGTCGGTATAATACTTACAACAAGTATGAAGCAAAAATAACAGAAAACCTACTTCATAAGCAGCATTATTCGGATGGGGGGGGGGGGACTACGGAACCCTTCATTGTGCGTGGCCCGACATGCACTTGCCCGGTTTTTCAATATTTATTTCCTGCAAAAATATGCAGAATATTTGTGAAACCCTGCACGGTGGATTAGACCGGAAAAGAAAATATTATAAAATAAAACTGATCCCCCGGGTTAACTCTTCCATCGACATTAGGCAGTGATAAAAATACCACCAATAGTCAGAGAAAACGCCGTGTTGACTTTTGTTTTTATCTAAGTAATCCAACTAGGTTTCATAATAAACCGTTGTTGGTTGGACGTAACCGACGGCGTTGTTAACTTTGTTTACGCTGAAGTTTCACAATGGGATGCATATATTATATTCCGACATGTATAAATTATATCCCGCAAGCAAACTTGTACACTGTGGGGTATATCTTTAAGTTCAGCAGTGGTCGCCATTACCTCATAACGTTGAAATATCGCTGAATCGGTAGAAAAACTGTTTATAGCTTTAAACGTAATTTAAATTATATCAGCAAGATCATTTCTCATTCATGCACTTCTTAACACGGCGCAAAAAATCGATGATAGCTATCAGTAATTTCTTATGGCACTTATTTTTCTAAAAATCTTGTTCGATATCCAATAGTAGGTACCTACTCCAAAGAGAATATTGAAAATAATCACTACGTTTAATATCTACTCTGTGGATACAATTTAAAGAGAATATAAAACTTCGTAATACACTAGGTTTCTCTTTACGCAAAATAGTAACGCTTTTGTAAAAGAGAATATGTAGTTATTCTTGGTCAATAAACTCGTTACAAAAAAAATAAACAAATAGTGACCGGTGACCAATACTTATTTAATGTTTTCAAAAAAATAAATCTCTTATCGATCTTTTTTAAAAGCTAGAAAATGTTGAAGTAGGTCATATATATCAAGGCCGCCTGCAAAGAAAATGCTGCCTGGACACAGAAACAACCGTAGAGATAAAATATGAGATAGAACTTACCTAACAAGCCATAGTCGGCATCTAATACAAAACAGAAATTTTGGGTCTAGACAAAAATACTCGAAGGTATATAATAATTATAAACCAAAGTGTTAACCATTAACAGCTAATGATTTATTCTGTATGGCTAATAATAAGAAAATAATATTATAAACTGCATGTTATACCTATACGTTGTTTTGTTTATATTCCAGAAAATAACGATCGCGAGCCTTATCAGCAGGAACGGAAGTCTGGTGTACGGGATATTAATTAATCTAAATATACCTACAGATAACAAATCATAGGGAAATATTAACTTTATTAATTAAGAAATAACTCTGCCCGCATGCCTCAGTACGCCTCAAATTCATTAGAATTATGGTGCACCCATTTCTTTGTTGAGATCGAAATAAAAATAAAGCAAGGTGAAGGTCACCGGGACATAATATTAATTCGAGACGTTTTTAAAAATAGAAATATAGTATACTTACCTATTTGTTTTTAAATAAATGCTTCACTATGTTCTTATTTCACTAGCCTTATTATTTATATTTTTATGAGTATTTAAACAATTTAAAACATTACAAACAAAGAACGTAAATAGATGTTTATAATTCGCACACGAGATAGCGCCGCCGTCGCCGGCCGGTGCTATTACACTGAGAACGTTTGATGTTTGCTCGTCGTGCAACGATGACGCAACTAATGGTTAATTGAGAATTTATATCGAAAGTAAAGGAAGGCAAATTCCGTAGGTACTACCTACATATGTAAACAATAGTAAGAGAAAATATTTGAAAATCAAAGAGTTTTCATGGTCAATTTGACCTGGACAAAACTGATAAAATTGCAATAGTTTTAGGTTTAAATATTTTAGCGACTTGTTATCGGCATAACAGTGCTTGTTGGAATAAATTGAAAAACATTGCGCAGAGTATTTATACCGTCCGCGTGTTTGTTTGTTGGTCATTGAACTCCTACGGATAAAAGCTCAACGATTCGATCGCAATTTGTTTATTTACACTAACTTACCAAATTGTTTTGTTTCAACCGTTCGTAATTATTATATAAGTAAAGTGTTGATAACTTATTAACTGTGTCTTATAATGTCTAGTGATCGGATATTGACTTATCTGTTAAAGAGAAGACTAATCTCTTTTCGCAAAATGAAATTTCGTAAACTTTTTCGATGCGGTTCGGATCTATAAAATTAACAATTTGACGTGATTGAACAAATGTTACAATATTGGATTTTAAAATGTCGTATAGGTACCTAATTCAATTTTGATTGAAAGCTCGTCTGTCCTAAATTACTAGCTATCCCAGCTAACTTCGTACGTTTTTTAACCGACTTCAAAAAGGAGCAGATTCAATTTTTTTAACTTTTATGTGTTTTAGGTGTTCACCGATTACGCGAAGACGGCTAGACCGATTTTAAAACAAAACCGATTTAAACCTCCAAGTTGGTCCTATTGTCATCAGATCAGGATCTGGTAATAGTGTTACGTGTCAGGATGGTAGGTTTGAATAAAATGGCAAAATCTGCAATGACGTCTTTATGATATCACTATTTTAAACAGATCACTATCACTGTACAAAACTCTTCACGTTTCACAAACTTGAGTTTGCATTAAAAAACTGAACTAATTCGCTTTGCGCGGTCCGTTTTATACAAAAAATTCACTACCCAGAAAACTCGACCACATACTAGTAGCCAGATTCAGGAACGTCACGCACACAAACAAGTTGTTTACATTTTGCAATGCGTAGGCACGCATGTCTCACACATAGTTGTTTTTGGTAAACAACCCATGTTTTTGTTTATTGATGAGTTCGTGAGCGTACTCTCGCGTATTCTACTGCTGCATTTACAATCGCGGCTCGCGGCTCGTCTCGTGGCCCGGCTTCAGGTTCGTGCGAGCCAGCTACGAGACGAGCTTAGGTTTACACGCTCTCGGCGTGCTCATTTCTTATTCACCTTTCAACGATAGCAGATGTCGGTATATTATTAACAGCATCGATTCTAAGTTATATGAGCTAAGTTAAACTTTTACTATTACGCACGTAATTAAAAAAAAAACCAATAACGTAATACACAATACAACAACCGGCACGGTCAAGTATTTGTAATTTAATGAAACACCAATAAGAGGGTGAACACCGCGCTCGCTTCCCTCGCGAATCCTTTTGACTCATGCCCAAAAAAATCCTCCGACTTGAGCCCGGCGAGACACGAGACGAGTCGTGAGATGAGCCACGTTTACATTCGCGCGTGCGTAATGAGAGCTTCTCGAACATCCGAGCTCGTTCGTTCTTAACAATAGGATCCTGGAGAAATCGAGGGAATTCTATGTTAAAGGCACACCCATAGTGATTTAGGTATATTTCATAGTGGTTTGTGTGTTTACTCTCAAGTACCTATGGGTGATGTGGAACTGATGATGAAGACTATGGATGACCAGCGGTGTTCAGTATTTCACGGTTTGCGATTCGATTAGGTACTTTAATATATATGGTATTGCGTAGCACTTTATGCTTGTCATACTACCTACTATTTTGTAGAAGAGCTGATGGTGAAGTAACATGTGAACTCCTTAACAGTTAACGACCCTGCATCGGAAAAAGCAACATTTTGTAAAAAATTATGAGCAATTGACATTGGGCTATAGTAACTTAGATAAATTACAAACCAACCCACTAAAAACGCATCATGAAGTTGGTGCCTAAAACATAAAAAACTACATTTTCTGGCACTAACTTCAAAATATGTGTCTAATTTTGTCAGCAATTTTTGTACGTATACCTACGTTTGGAAATCGCTCCTTTCTCTGTTGTCATGAAGATTTATCATTTTTTAGTATGTATTAATTTGACGTTTTCAAATAATCATTAACCTGATTTTACGAAATAAAGATATTTGAGTAGGAGTTTGAAGAAAGAAGCGTAACTCTTACACTATTTTCCTGATAGAAGAAGAGTCAATTATTCAGTCACTGTTCTTTTTTCCCCAAAACTAAAATTTTATTAAACCCAATTTGCTCACAGGGGCAAAATCCCGTATAACGCCGTCTTTCGCTACAAGTTGAGGCCATAAACTTTGTGTATTTCATAATGTTGCACACATTTGTTATCCATCTTTTTTTCTTCGTTATTAAGCACCAAGGTTTAGCTAGCAACCAGCCCAGTGTTTGCCACCGAGCTGGTTGCTTTCACAGATGATCGATTAGGACTTTTAAACAGATTTATCAAATAAATAAAACCGGGCAAGAGCATGTCGGATCATGCTCAGTGTATTGTTCCGCAGCTACAAATAAATGCACAACATATGAAAAAAACGATCTGAAAATGTTCAACAGCAAAAAACGTATCTTCAAGTCTACTTACGTCCTTTTGTTGAGAAGCGCAGTTTTTCGGCGGAATTCAAAGACGGTTTATCCGATCATGATGAAAACAATTTTAGTTGAAAGTATTTATTAAGTATTTATTTATAAAAATATGAAAAAAAAGTACAAAGGTACCGCCTTTGTACTTTTTTTTCATATTTTTGGTAAAATTTTTGCAACTTTCGGAGCGATTATTTCCGAAAATATAAACCTACTTAATCAAAAAAGTGTCTTAAAAATCTTATAAAGTTTTTAAAATCTGTCGAATAATTGTTACACGAAATTAACTTACTTGGTCGGTGTCAGCACATGTCAACAGTAGCTACCACCTATCAAATTTTAAAAAAGAGACTTCGTAATGTCGATAACACAAAACGTTCAACCATGTTTGTCAGAATTTTTGTACAAATTTTTTAGTTGGTACTGGCATCGACGTCAAAAAATGTAGGCTAATTTCGTGTACATAAAAATATTATTTTGATATTTATAGTCAACTTCTGAAGTCTAATTTAAAAAAAAATATTTTTATTAAATTGTTTATATTGCAGGGCTTTGAGGCATACCTACATAATATTGTACACATAACGTGACTTTGTTGGTAATTTACATAACCAGTACAAAAGAATAGGTTTTCAAACCACGTCTGTCGTCCTATCTTTGTTTTTCGTTCGCGGAAGATTGAGATGGCACGTGTCTGGCTGTAGACGCTGTAGACAACTCCATATAAATTAACATAATAAACATAAAATCGACTTTAATTTGTGTGAGTTCGAAACTTTTAACGATTGAGTGGTGGTTCCATAGATTTAATTAAGATATTAATTACGTGAGGGCAGTTAAAGGAAAATTAATTAATAAAAATTAAATATTATTAATTATAATTGCATATGTTCCTATTCCGTTAACACATACACATAGACACACATCCCTCTGGGTGTTATACAGACAACGAGGGGTTCGGGGGGGGGGGGGGGGGAAGGATATGGCGCCGGCCCTGTATTTCCTCATATAGAGCCGGCACTGAAAGTGTCCCTGGCGTAGTTATCGATAGGTGGTTAAGGAATGTAGCAGTTGTAGACGGTTTCAAGTGTGCTGATTTGAGGATTTGATGATTGGTTGATCGTAGCAGTTGTAGACGAATTGAAGTGCGCCGAATTGAGTATTGGATGATTGGTTCAACGTAGCAGTTGTAGACGGATCAGACTGCGCATATTTAATTGATTTATGTAAGTACTTTTTACGATTAGCTTTTTTAATGAAAATCCTTTCAGCAGTTTTGAAGATAATCTAGCTTTTTGTCTCACGAGTCGTTTTGTATGTACATATTAACTTGCATTTACATTTTTCAAAATATTTACTTTAAATAATCATACCTCACCTTTTGTTTCAGTAAAATTATACGCGCTCACATCTTTCTCTTTTGCTCACATAATTATTTTTAACATTTTATTATGAACTTTTAAAAGTCGGAAGCTCAAAATCATTCACGTTTTGCGTCCACAATATTTCCTATTATATGTGGAACTCTAAACGCCCAATGAGTCAGTTCCAGACAGGCGCAGATGTAATGTAAATAGATATATGTGTAGGTATGTGTTCTACCTACTCAAACATGCCTGACCTCGCCAACACGAATTTATTGCGCACAACTTGGCGCGGTGGCAATGACCGGACTGGCTTAAAATAATCATCCCACCTATTCAAGAGCTATAAGGCTATAGTTATTTATTATAATAATTATTATATTGCTAATGATTTGCGGCAAAGGTATTCTCATCTATGAGTGCAGAAGCTAAGGTCGATTGACAACACTTCGATTACAAATAAACTCTGCCGCGAACGTCGATCATTCAGCCAGCGCTTCCCGTATGTCTAATATAGGATCGACGTGATATAGACCGAGAGCTGGTGCACATTTTTGGGTAAGTATTTAAAGCAAGCTGAAAATTGTCTAATGCTTCTTCTTTAATACCCAAACACAGAACCGTAGATCTGGGTGGATAGCGGGGCCAAATCAACTTAATTTTTTTAAAGAATTTTTTTTTTCAAATACTATGCTGGCGGCATTTGTATTTTTTTAAGCGTTTAAATATTAAGAGTGAATAAAAATGTTAAGAGTGAAAAAACAATAAGCCAAATTATTTAGTCGGGTTATAAACTAAGCTAGCCTAATTTCGCAAAATTTTATGAATGAATGTAAATTTAACAGTATGGAGCAAAAAATCGTCTCAGGTGGGACTTTAACTCGCGACCTTAGGGGTAACGGCCGTAAGCCGTCACCGAGGCATGTCCGCCAAAACGATTGTTTTAAAAATACAGATCATTTTGTTTTGAAAGTTTGGATGAAGAAGAAGTATTGGACAATTTTTTTTCACATAATTACCCAAAAATGTTCACCTACTCTCGGTCTATATCACGTCAAACACGTCACAGTTTCGTAGCACAATGTCTATGTTTTGTTGACTTTCCAATATTTTTAAGTCATCTGTAGTGCGATGCTCAGTTTTTGAAACCATCACACATTATATAAGCACCGATATTATATAATACTAGCTGTCCCGCGCAACTTCGTATGCGTAAATTTTCCCCGTTTTTGCAATATTTCTCGTCGCTACTCCGCTCTTATTAGTCGTAGCGTGATGTTATATATAGCCTATAGCCTTCCTCGATAAATGGGCTATCCAACAAAAAAAATATTTTTTCAAATCAGCCCAGTAGTTCCTGAGATTAGCGCGTTTAAACAAACAAACAAACAAACAAACAAACTCTTCCGCTTTATAATATTAGTAGGTATAGATAAGCACATTTGAGGGGACCTGACTCAGTAGTGACCGATCAGATACCACTGTCGGATCATAAATGGGTGACCGTTTTCAAAAAATGTTACATCCCTCAGTGCACCGGAGAACACGTTAAGGCTTCGGTCCTGCGCCCAATTTCAGAAGTAGTAAGAGAAGAAGTAAGAGTAACATCAGGTATCTGCTAAATGCGAGTGGACTGCTACAATTTCACCTACAGTAGTTAGAGATGAACATTGACTTATCCAGGACTGCTCCATAACCTCACAAAATTGACCACCTCTAGAAAGAGACAACGCTACTTTATGCACAATACCTGTCAAAGGCCGCACGAGGTTTTTCTCTCTTTCACGCTTTGCAGCCAATTTTTACTTTTTAATTGAAAGGTATGGCGCAGCCTTGTTCTCTACGTCAATGGAGAGGAACGTGAAGAAGAAGAATAAAGAGTTAGGTTAGGTCATTGACGTATAGACCTGGACCGCGTCATCCCTCCTTCATCCCTGTGCGGGCGTGTGTGGTGTGTGTGAGTGTGTGTGTGTGTGTGTGTATAAGGACTCTATCTGGAACCTCTGCCCACCACTGATTAACTGTTTGGCTGTTTCACTAGTCTTTAAGGACCATCTGCTTGAAAGGGAATTTATATTGACAACACGAGATATGATATGAGTGGAGCTGATTTACTAACCCAACCAGGTTTTTACTTCAAGAAATCATATCACAAAAAAATGATATTGAAAACTGATAGTTGTCTTGTAAATTGTGATCTTTGCAGTATTGTGCGCACAGCATTGCATAGCTTGCAATGCATGGTTATATATTGATTGATGATTTTATTTCACATTACATCATGAACAGGTTTTAGACTGTTAAAATGATTAATAATTAATTGGTTTATTATTTAATTGTGATGCATATATGTAGGTATCGTCCCGTCGGCGTCGCGTCGCACTAGGTACCGATCTTATGAAAATGTTGAAAAATAACAAAACGGAATCCTAGCGTCGCGTCGTCTCGTTTTTGTGCTATTCCAAGATGTTTATCGCTTAATAATGCAGATACCAACGTATTTTAATAGCTGTTAAATAAAAATCATAATACCTTTCTTTAATCTAAAGTACCTAATAAACAAGTTGTATATTTTATGAACATAGTTTAACGCCATCTACCGAATCCGTCAACATTTTTACGTTTTTCATAGATGGCGTTATATTTTGTTATTGTTGATGTTTGCTGATTTTTTTTTTCAGCTTCTGTTACGTCTATGGCTCCCCCTAAAATATTTATTCCTAATCAACTATCTTCTACAAGAAACCTTTGCAGCCAATTTCATCAATCTTCATTGTGTAGTCTTTGAGTAAATTGCCTATGATATACGGACGGACAGACATACAAACAGACGGACATGACGAAACTATAAGGGTTTCGTTTTTGCCATTTTTACTGCGGAACCCTTAAAAGGGGGAAGTTTGATAGGTAAAACATACGACCCTTTTTCATTAGATATTGAAAATAAAAAGATTCCACTACAGTAAAATTTTCCTTTATTAATAAATAAATCTAGATACTTAAAGTAATTCAAGATATGAGATAGCTTAGTTATAGGTAGGTTCGTAAAGGTATGCGATTTTGTGATCGTTATCCGACCACCACCGGTAAGTACTCTAACGGCCGGTCTCAATACTCTAACTATCGATGGATTTGACTACTGGAGTTATAAATGTTGATAAACTTTCGCGATTTGTACACATTATTAAAATATATATATTACGGGTCTTAATCGCGTGAATAATTGAAGGTAAAATACCTTGTTTATTGCCCGACGTTTCGACCGTATTGCAACGGCCGTGGTCACGGGAAGACTAGTTGAGCTCAGCGTCGCCTCCGTGAAGCGCGGGTTTCGGAAACTACCCTCGCTTGATTTTTATCACTCACTATTACGGAACCGTCGGTACTTCGACAATACGGTCGAAACGTCGGGCAATAAACAAGGTATTTTACCTTCAATTATTCACGCGATTAAGACCCGTAATATATATATTTTAATACTGGAGTTATATATTTGATATAAGCTCCATACTAAATATGTCAGAATTCTACCTTTAGTAGCCAAATCCATCGATGGGTAGATTCTACCTCTAGTAGCCAAATCCATCGATGGGTAGATTCTACTAGTAGCCAAATCCATCGATGGGTAGATTCTACCTCTAGTAGCCAAATCCATCGATGGGTAGATTCTACCTCTAGTAGCCAAATCCATCGATGGTTAGATTCTACCTCTAGTAGCCAAATCCATCGATGGGTAGATTCTACCTCTAGTAGCCAAATCCATCGATGGGTAGATTCTACCTCTAGTAGCCAAATCCATCGATGGGTAGATTATTGAAACCGGCCGTTAATGGCAAAGGCAACTATCAACAGTTGCCATTTCAAAATCAAAGATGAGTGCATATTATAGGTACAGCTTAATATTGCTGCTTGGTTAAAGTTACTCTGTATAGAATTACTCCTTTGAGAGTAGATATGCAACTTTTCGTATAGGTAGGTGAGGCATACCTCACCTACCTATACGAAAAGTTGCATATCTACTCTCAAAGGTACCACAAATGGTTGAGCGAGTTTCAGGAGGTATCTAGAAGTGTCAACCAATAATCCAATGTATTTTTTAGAAGACCACTCCCAGTCAAAAAAAGAAGAATGATCGGAGCTTCTTTCTCTTCTTGTGAATATTACTCGTATTTGTTACTATTCATGAGCCTATGCTTGGCTACGACGTACTCTTGATGTAGATCCTTAAAAAAAGTAATACTTAAAACTCCTCAATAAAACGAAAAAAAAAATACTTTCTATCTATCGGGTAACTTCTATTATAGTTCTTAATAGTAGTTACCAGATAGGTAGGTAGTATTATGGACACTAGCAACACCAAGTATCACACGGCTTTGTAATAACCTGCTAATGTTAACCATGCTTTGCTTGCTACATTTTGAAGAATTGTATTATCATTGTAGTCTTTTGATATAAAACAACAATAATTTAATTATTTATAAATTATGTGTGTAGTATAATAAGTAGTTTGTGTTATAAAGGTATGATTTGTCAATTATCTCGCTTATACTTAGAGTTCATCAGTGATCAGTAGTTATCGTATCGGATGCATATTTACTTAAAGTTCAAAAGTTGACTATTAAGGAAAGCGCTTTTGATCAAAATCTTTTATTTCTTTGTGTATGGTTAGGCAGTTTAATCCGCCTTATTTATTTAATATTCATAAGTAATCTTTCATAATTATTATTTTTTATATTCCAAATGATTCTCTGGTTTGCATTCACATTGGAGGACGTTTCGACTTTCCGCGCCCTTGTGGTTTTGGGACCTGCTAAAAGTCCGATGTTATATGCCCACGCTGATTCGTGATGTCAGCGCGCCAATGAAAAACACTTCCAATAAAATGTTCGAGATGTGAGCTCTAAGTCCACGTACGATATAGATTTAGGTCATTTTTTGTAAGGAAAACATAACGCATTTTTACTTGCATGTAACTCTTAAGTTACGTATCCTTGCATTTGGTGTTGCTTATTTACAGGCCTCACCACAGTATATATACATATTTATATATATATACAAAATTAATATATATTTTGTAAGATATTAAACAGTACTAAGTTCAATAAAAATATTGACATTAGGTAATTCAAGTTTTTCTACCACACCACCCTTTTTTCACATCCTACATATACACACTTGAATGCGGGGTTAAAATTGAACATAAATATACATCTAACTAATAAAGCAATGTCGGAACCCCGGGATTTTATTTTTATAACTAGCTGTGCCCGTGACTTCTTTCGCGTGAAGGTCGGGTCTAAATTAAGGTAGTTTATGTTACAAAATAACTTCTGTGTTAATATGTTGGAAACAATCCTGTCGGGTGAGCCGCGTTGTGATTCAGCAGCGGATAATCGTCATATACTCATCTATTGATGGCTGCAACACCCAAAAGCTTTGTGAAATTAAATAAGTACCAAATACGGACTCCTTAGGTATTCGTTTACTGTGTTTTAGATAGTTAGATTGGTGTGCGACTTATATTAATAGTTAAACCTACTTAATACCTAATAATTTTCAATATTATAGATTTATTTGTACGAAAATTATGTTACTTCTCATTTGATCAGATGTTTTTTTTTTTTTTTTTATAAAAAAGACAACTCCCGCAGTAGGGTACAAGCCCTGTGTCGCGGGCAACTTTACAAACATACAAGTCACGGACACAAAGTACACCCAGACTCGGAACAACAATTTGTGGTTCACACAAAGTGGTGTCCCGTGTGGGAATCGAACCCACGACCTCTTGCGTAGCAGTCGGACACACTCCCACCGCGCCACAGAGGCAGTCAAAATGTTTATAGAAAACTTGTAAAGCCTAAGCACTTATCTGTGATAGTTTTCCTTATAATTTTACTATTTATACTAGGTACTACCGTGATTTTTTTCACATACCCAACATCAACCATTTAGCTGACACTTGACTCTAACAAAAATGTTCACTTAAAGGGGGTTCATGTAAAGGGGTCCTTAAATCTAAAAATAGTCTTCACAAACCCTAAACGCTTTTTAAAAGACCTATCTAATGATAACCCACACGATGGGGTAGGTGCGAAAAAAATGATATCCTCGCTTTACATATAATAAAAGAAAATGATTTTCAAGATTTAATTCTTTCACTTTTCGGCGTAAGTAATAAGTGTATTCATGCAAAATTGCAGTCTTCTAGCACTAATTGTCTCTGAGCTAAGCTGCGGACGGACGGACATATTGGAGCTATAAGGGTTCCCTTTTGTCATTTTGGCTAAAAATTAGGTATACTTCATGTAGTGCACAGCGCAATACTTATAAAATATTTTTGCAAGTTTTTCCTTTGTCTGCAAATATATACAACTGAAAATGCTTATAAAACTGCCGACATCAGATTCGAGCCTCTGACCCCGTCGTCAAATACCGCTAGCATAGCTACGAGACTATTTCGTTCGCTACTCCCACGTCAAAATAACTGTTCTTAGGAAACTTGAAACTTGCTCCTTACAGTTTTAGCGTGAAGTTATGTATTCCATGGGATACTTATTGTTGATAATGTCTAATTGTGGAAAATTTTGTGCGACAAAAAATACGTTGCTGCTCGTTCCCCATAGACGTTAGCGCAATGATTCATAGTGCATTTTTATAATGACCTATTATTTACTATAAATAATACTATAACTGAAAATTTACATACAGATCCGTCAAGCAGTTACTGTTTTATAACGAAAAATAGCTACAGACATTATTCCTTACTGCTTAGCTCCTATGGGAAAAAGCGTAATAATTTGTAGCCTAAATGCTAATCCACATCTATGAGATTGCACGTGCAAAATTTCAACCGAATCTGTTAGGTAGCTTTTGTGTGATGCGTGTTCAAACAAACAGACAGACAGACAGAAATACATTTCTAAAAATGCAACAATATGTTTAAAAGCTTTATTTGAACACTAGCTGTGCCCGCGACTTCGTTCGCGTGAAAGTTTTAAATTAAGATAGTTTATGTTACGAAATAACTTCTGTGTAAATATGTTGGAAACAGTCCTGTCGGGTGGAACGCGATATGACTAAGCAGCGGAGAATCGTCATATACTCATCTATTGATAGCTTCAACACCCAAAAGCTTTGTGAAAATAAATAAGTACCAAATACAGACTATGACTATGTATTCGTTAATTGTGTTTTTTGTTATTAATTTGTGTTAGTTTTCCTTTTGTCTATTGTTATTTTTAATATTTCACTGTTTTATTTATTGTTTATTTTTATCTTCTGCATGACTTTTCCTGTTAAATTATAATAATGTTTATACATGTGTCTTCTGTGTACTAAATAAAAATCGATCTGTTCTATTCTGTTAGATAATTAGTTTGGTGTGCGGCTTAAGAAGTGGGTTTTCTGTTGTTTTTATTTCATTCTTTCAACGCTATACCTACATATTACCTAATAATTTTCAATAGAATTTGTACGAAAATGTTGTTACTTCTCATGTGATCGTAAACTTGTAAAGCCTAAGTACTTAACTGTGATAGTTTTCCTTATAATTTTAGTATTTATACTACTACCCTGAATTTTTTCACATACCCAACATCAACCATTTAGCTGGCAGGGGGACACTTGACTCTAAAATGTTCACTATAAAGCCTAATATTATACACAAAGGAATCCTTAAATCTAAAAATAGTCTTCACAAACCCTAAACGCTTTTTAAAATACCTATCTAATGATACCACACACGATGGGGTTGGTAGGTGAGAAAAAAAAATCACATCCCCACTTTACATATAAGAGAGGTACCCTTAAAAAAATAATGATTTTCAAGATTTTATTCTTTCACTTTATCGGCGTTAGTAATTTATTCATGCAAAAGTTGCAACCTTCTAGCACTAACAGTCTCTGAGCTAAGCTGCGGGCGGACGGACATAAAGGAACTATAAGGGTTCTGTTTTGCCATTTTGGCTAAAAATGGGGTGTATTTCATATAGTGTTACAACGCAATACTAATAAAATGTTTTTTCAGGATTTTCCTTTGTCTGCTAAGATATACAACTGAAATGCATATAAAACTGCTGTAACACTTTAGTAAACAAACACAGAGCGTGTGTGTCATGCCCTCGAAAAATGTCAGATATCCCTAAAGGTACGGTTGACAGACAAAGACCCCCCTCCTCCCGTCACCCGAACTACTCACACTTGACCGATGTTGAGCCATTCATTATCGTTGAATTGATGAATACGTGATCTCCAACCAAACCCCAAAACATGATCCTCGATGCACCTGTGTGATGCGTGGTCAAACAAACGGACAGACAGACAAACATTTCTAAAAATCATAGCAATGTGTTACTTTTTAAAACTTCTTTTACTAAGTATAGAACATTATTGAATACAACGCCATCTACTTTCAAGAATGTTGGCGTTGTTTTGTTACGGTGAACAATTTGATTTCATAGATGGCGCTACATGTATTTTTTTACGTGTGTAATTTTTTTTTTTAGACGAACACATCATTTCTGGAAAATGTCGAATACTTTTTAATTATAAAGTAATATTGTTTTTCATTTCTACTACGATTAATTCATTACTCTCAGCAGTGCATGCAATACATATAATTAACTTACCTTGGTGCATAATTTACTTGATTTTTAATATAAAAAAATAATAACCAAAGTAAATAAGTTACTTATGGTCGAAAAAATAACTAAAACATTCAGAAAAATATTAAAAAAGGATAAAGACAATTTAAAAAAAATACAAAAAGAACATATTCAGACATCGGATTCGAGCCTGGGACATCGTCGTCATAGTCCGCTAGCATAGCTTCGAGGCTATACTGTTCGCTACTTGACACATCAAAATAACTGTTCTTATGAAACTTAAAAATGTTGTGTTTAGCTCCTTTTAGTTTTAGCGTGAAGTTATGTATTCCATGGGTTACAATTATAGATAATGTCTAATTGTGGAAAATTTTGTGATAATTGTTTTTAAACTTTCGCGATTTTTATACATATTAGTTATATTTCGGGACTTAATCGCGTGAATTATTTAAAGGTACGAACCTTTTATTTACCCGACGTTTCGATCGAATTGCACCGATCGTGGTCACGGGTCGACTGATGGCAGCTTAGCGATGTCTCCGTGAGGCGCGGGGTTTTTCAACTACCCTCGCCTGGTCTTGATAATTTTGATAATTTGTACTGTCGGTACTTCTACACACTACACTTACAACGTCTTTACACTGAGGCGCGGTGTCTTTACGGCTACGATTACATTTGTTGATAACAGGGTTCCAAGATGGTGAGAGCCGGTATCCATCTTCTCGGTTGAAGTTCTTATACTTCTTGATCTCAACCGCCTCGCGTACTATCCTGGAATAATAGTGGCGATCGGTGGAAAGTACCTGTGGCTTATGCAATTCTATCCAGTGATTTGGTCCTGATTCCAACAAATGCTCAGCGATAGCAGACTTGTAAACTTGACGGTTTTTTACAGCAGCGATATGTTCCTTGACCCTGTCTGCGATTGTCCTTTTGGTCTGTCCGATATAGGAACTACCGCAACTGCAATCCACCTTGTACACGCCGGGTGTTTGGAGCGGAATAACATCCTTTGCCGTTCGTAAAAGCTTCGAAACCTTGGAGTGCGGACTATATACAGTCTTAATGGAGTAACTCTTCAATACTGTTCCAATTTTGTCCGTAACTCCTTTGACGTACGGCATGAAAGCTGGCACTCTGTCGGCATTTACTTCTGGTTTTCTGCTCTTTGGACGTTGAAGGTTATGCTTGTATCCGTTGCTTCTTAGTACCTCCCGAACGTGAGCAAGTTCACCCTCCAAGTGTTCGGGGTCGCAAAGGTCGTATGCTCTGTTTGTTAAAGAAGCTACAACGGACTGTAAGTGGCGCGGATGATGGTGCGATAAAGCATGTAAATACCTATCCGTGTGTGTAGATTTTCGGTATACTGCGTGTCCGAGGGTACCATTTTGTCTGGCCGATACCTTCACATCAAGAAAAGGCAACGACCTACCTACCTCCATTTCAAATGTGAATTTGATATTACGGTGGATCGAGTTTAGATGTTTTACAAATTGTTCTACTGTGCCCCTGTCGCCCTTCATGATACAGAATACGTCATCGACGTATCTCTTCCAGAGCTTGACGTGAAACGCTTGCAGGTCGACAACTTCTTCTATATGCTCCATCCAGATGTTGGCCATTACCGGTGCTACTGGACTACCCATAGCCACTCCGTCGATCTGGAGGTAATGCTGTCCACGGCAGCGGAAATAAAAGGTTCGTACCTTTAAATATTCACGCGATTAAGTCCCGAAATATAACTAATATAATTTTGTGATAAACTATTATGGTGCGACAAAAAATACGTTGCTACTCGTTCCCCATAGACGTTAGCGTAATGATTCATAGTTTAAATAATGTCCTATAGTATTTACTATAAAACTGCAAATTTTCATAAAGATCCGTCAAGTAGTTACTGTTTTATAACGAAAAATAGCTACAGACATTATCCTTTACTGCTTAGCTCCTATGGGAAAAAGCGTGATAATTTATAGCCTAAATGTTAATCTGCATCTATTAGATTGCACGTGCAAAATTTCAACCGAATCTGTATGGTAGTTTTTGCGTGATGCGTGTTCAAACAAACAGACAGACAGACAGACAGACAGACAGACAGACAGACAGACAGACAGACAGACAGACATTTCTAAAAATGCAGCAAAGTGTTTAAATACTCTTTTCGAACATTTCCTAATATTTTTTTTTACTAAGTTCGGCCATGTACAGACACGTGAAATTTACAGTTTTATTATATGTATAGAAGATATAGATATAGATGTTGCAATATTTTTTTTCACTAAGTTCGACCATGTGTACAATTTTATTATATGTATATAGATATAGATAAAAATATTCTCCGAAGCCGCGCCGCATAATATGTTAGCCGAAAATTAAGTTTAGGTAAATATGCATCCGATAATCCGATCTTTAGCTGATCAATGATCACGATCGTCTACAGTCAGCCGCGTTCAAATGCGGACGTGCCTTTATTTGTGAATAACCATTACACGCTGTGCGCGACGCGAGCCGTCGCTAGTTTGCAACCATGAGCAACGAGCTCGTGGTAAACGAGTTTCTGCAGCAGAAACTGGACGTGATGGACGAGGTGTCCGCTGTCCAGATCTGCGTCACGGACTTCAGTGAGGACGACATAACTGCAGCCAAGCGGCTACTTTACGGCGTTCTGAATAAGACCGCCGAGATGGTGTCACATCGTCGAGTAGGGACTAAGAAAAGTCTAGCGGAAGTCATCACGCTGCTGAAGGAGACCGATCCAGACGACGCACTATGGGCTCAAAGCATGATTTGCGTCTCAAAAATCATTTTTCCACTACTCATAACTGCATAATTCCACTAATTAGAATGTGTAACTGAATAACTGATACACCATTTAGCGCTTGTAAAATGGACTAGAATTAACTTTTTGGTACTAGTACTTGACCTTGAAGTTTAAGTTTTAAACGATGCCATTTAAAGAGAGTAAAATACAAGATGTTTACATGACTATATTTCTATATTTTTGAAATAAATCATATAAGTGTGCTATATGGTTGGAAAGGTAATTTAATAAGGTATTGATTTATGAAATAATTGGGTGAAAAACCATTAACCAGAAAAATACACGTAATTTTTTCCGCAACACTGTAATTTTCCAGTCATTAAAACTTTGAACAGAGCTTTGACAGTTACCTCCACTTCCCTCCAGTCTCATTTTACATTCATCGGATACTTCAGTATTTGTATATTATAGTTCAAAAAAAAAATTCTACCCAAAACCACCCATGGGACGTATTCATGAACAAAAGGAGACGAATGAATTTTTTTCGAATTTCATCTTAGGTTGATTTCTTGATGAGATGCATTACATTTTATAATTTTTACATCACTATGCACATTTTTATGAAAAACTAGCTGTCACCCGCGGCTTCGCTCGCGTGAACGACATTTATCGTCATTTGGGAACCGTACATTTTTCGGAATAAAAAGTAGCCTATGTGCTATTGTAGACTATATCTGTGCCTAATTTCATTCAGATACCAGCCGTTCTAGTGTGATGGAGTAACAAACATATATAACATAACATAACAAACTTTTTAGGAACAAAATGAGTAGAAATAATAAAAATAATCACTCAATTAGTGTCTAAAATCTAAAAAAGGAAAAATATTAATTTGCCTATCAGTAGCTTTGATATGTCTAAAACTTTTATTTGTATTAGTTTGGCGTTGATAACATTATATTGTTCTCACGGGAACATAATAGAATAGGTAATTCATTACTGTAGTAGATAAAATGTGGTTTCATTATCACAAACTGATTTTTGTGTGAAAGTGGTTTATTGGAAACCACAAGATAACAACTATTCATGATATTTGCTATACAAATAAGTATAAAATAGTAAGTTTTGACTGCATTATTACAGTCTACTATTGGATTCTAAGAACGTTTAGTTCCTAAATTGTCACGCAAAATGAGTGAATTCGTCGTGTCACGTCAGTCGAAGAGAGTTTTGCCTTTTTTTCATTGATAATGGCACTGAACAAAAAGACATTCAACATTACTTAGAAGAACATCATAATCTATCATCTTCGAATAGTCGAAAAGTCTTGGCAAGTATACAAAGACAGCTGTTGTCGAAGTTTCGAGATCGCTGGACCACAGCAAGGAGCTCTAAAGATCGTTTTGTAACTAATAATTCAGCATGGCTGGACGGGGATTTTAAGGTGCAACTTGACGAAGATTTGAACATTGAACCTTCAACATCTGGAGAACGCGGGCGTCCATCCAAATCATACAATGACCTATCAGAGAAATCAAAGAAACGCAAGAACATGGAGTTGGTTCAAGAATATGGCCTAGAGTATATTCATAACGCATATGTGCAAGGATTGAGATCTGAAGGTGAGCCGGAAGAAGCTTCGGTAATTGCCATGATGCGAAGCTGTAATAGAGACGAGAAAAAGGTGATAAAGAAGAAATTGTTTCATGAAACCATCAATGCAAGCAGTTTTTCTGCAGACGAAGCTTTGGCCCTCTACGCAGATTTGGATCTCTCAAAATCGCAGTACGCATTCATAAGACTCAAACTTATAGAAAAGAACTCCGACATGTTACCGTCATATAAAATTTTAAATAACGCAAAGAGTATGTGCTATCCGCCTTCTTCGAGTATTGAAGTAACAGACACAAGTGCTAAAGTAAAGCTACAAGATTTGCTGGATCATACTATTGGCCGTATTTTGATGATAGGAGGTGTTTATAGACCTTCACAAAGACGTCTTAAGTTGTTTAGCAAATGGGGATGTGATGGTTCATCAGGGCAAAGTGAATACAAACAAGTACTACAGGATGAAAGTGACTTAATTGCAGACGCTAACTTATTTATGAGTTCGTTGGTTCCTTTGAAGCTGACAGATGAAGATACAAATGAGGTAGTTTGGTATAATCCTGCCTGTTCTTCTGTCCGGTATTGCCGTCCTATATTAATGGAATTTTCGAAAGAAACCCCTGAAAAAACTCGGTCTGTAGTGAATGATATAAGATCACAGATTAATGGTCTTCATAACTCACTTATACATAAGAACCAGCAGATTATCGAAATCAATCATGAGCTATTCTTAACTATGGTTGATGGAAAGGTGGCTCAAGTGCTTACAGACACAAGTTCTAGTGCTGTGTGTACAATATGTGGTGCTAAACCAAGTGAAATGAATAATTTAGACAAAATAGTATCGAAACCTGAAAATGAGACAGCTTACGAATATGGTTTGTCTACGTTACACGCATGGAGAAGGGCCATGGAGATGATTTTACATATCTCATACAATCTGTCCTTTAAAAAATGGTCCGCTAGAACTCCAGATGATAAGCAATCTAAAGAAGATAAGAAAAAAATCGTCCAACATCAATTTCGAAGCCAAATGGGATTACATATTGATAAACCACGTCAAGGAACTGGAAATAGTAATGACGGAAATACAGCTCGTCGATTTTTTGAAAACTACCACTGCACTTCGGAAATCACAGGAGTGGATGAAGATTTGATCAAAAGATTGTACATCATCCTTCAGACGTTGGCATCAGGTTTATCTGTCAATCCAGAAAAATTTGGAGAATATACGCGCACTACTGCCCAATTGTATCTCACCAAATATTCATGGTTTTATATGCCCTCTTCTGTACATAAAATCTTAATACATGGAGAAAGTATACTAAGACATTATGCTGTACTACCTATTGGACATTTATCGGAGGATGCTCAAGAATCGCGGAACAAGGATTACAAGAAAATCCGACTGAATCATGCCAGAAAGTGTTCTAGATCAGCAACCAACAAAGACGTATTTCATGGCCTTTTGTTTACCTCAGATCCTTATATATCAAGCATAAGAAAACCAGCATACACTATTGCAAAAGATCTTTTTGATGAGGCTAAGAACCTGTTAAATATTTAAATACACGCATAGTTTTATTTTATACTAATATTATATTTAAGTTTAGAAATTTTGGAGAGACATGTCTCCTATGTTGTAATTTTCTCAACTATCACGTTGTTTAGTGATATAATAATAATACCTTATAATTATTTACTTACTAATCACCTTCATGTTTCCGAAATATTCAAATAGTAAAACAAAAATGTAAATTTGCATGAAAATGTAGCGTTTTTTAAATTTGTTTGATTATATATATGTAATAATAAAAGAAATACATAAAGCTAATGGTATCATTTCATAGCCCATATATTGGAGATTCTGTATGCAAAATTTCGTATTAGTAGGTGTAATAGGAAAAAAGTTACAGATTTTTGAGACGCAACTCACGCTTTGGTCCCATAGTGCGACGTGCCTACGTTTGTGGCGAACAACCTGAACAAGCTCCCCCCTGTCACCTTCGATCACGTCGACGTCACCAGCCTGCTGAAAGACATAGTCTTTCTGAAGGCGAGCCTCGCGGATGTGCAGCGGAAGTATGATGCTTCCGAAGCTAACGTAGAAGATCTGCGCCAACAAGTCATCGAGTTGCGCAACGTTATTACGGGATCTCGCGCCGCGGTGCATGCCTAGATTTAAGTTACGCGTCAGCTGTGACGACATCGCCGCCGGCGTCGAATGCTGACCGAGCGGAATGCGCTGCAAGTGCGCATAGTGACCCCGCCCGCACGCCCCGCATGCCTGCGCCCGTGCCTGCGGTTGCTACCTGCAGCGATGCCAAGGTCAGCCACCCCGTTGTACAACAGAAACGGGGGATGAAAGCCAGCGAGAGCGTACCCACAGCCTTTGCCAAAGGGCAAATGGATGTAGAGGGCTTTACAAAGGCTGAAAGAAGCAGAAGAGGCCCTCCAGACGAAACCAATGTGGTACCGGCGTGACGGGACCTAACATGCTGCTGCGTCCGGCAATAGCAACGACGCAGCTATATGTGTCTCGTCTGCATCACACCACAAAGGCAGAGGAACTTGCGGAATACCTCCGGATCAAGACGAAGTGGACCTTGAGGGTGGAGAAGTTGGAGTCGCGCCATGACGTCAACTTCAAATCATTCATGGTGCGAGTTCCCAGTGAACATCTGTCCATCTTTATGAAGGAGGACTTCTGGCCGAAGGGTGTCGCGTACCGACGTTTTCGTGGAAGGTTACGTGACACCACGCAGCGAAACACGACGCCGCTGTCTCAATCCCAGTGTCGTGTTTATTTTTATGTTATGTATTTGTGTAATTGTAGTTTAAATTACGTATTAGTTTATAAAGTTTTTTTATGTACCTATGTATTTGTATGATATGGGCCTTAGTAGCCTGAAATAAATGGTTATTATTATTATTATTATTTTATTATAAAAAGTATCTTTAAACATTTATGCTTTTGGGATACATGTATAAATCGCGAAAGTTTCAAAACAACATTTCCTATTATTTTTTTTATTTTTTTATTAATTTATTTTTTGTAAGTGGTAAGTTACATGGTCTTAAATAACTATGTCCTACCAGATTTAATATACATAAAGACTATTTTCCAAAAAAAAAAAAAAACCTACTTCCAATGAAGTATTTTTAACGATGATTGCGCGCAATTGTGCATTACAACATTCATATATTCAAACATTCAACACACCCCCGTGGAAATATGCTATCGACTACACAAAAGTTGTATGGAATGATAAAAGCTGTGGAATGCGCTAATTGAAATGGAAGTTCCTGAATACCAGCTACACAGTGCTCAGAGGCGAAGGCAAGATCACGCGGTCGTGCAACAACAAGATGGACCGATCGAGTAAAAGACTTGTCTTTCAATTTTCACTGCCGCATAGATGCGCTGGACAGTAACCGGTAGAGGTAGATCATTTTTGCTCCAAATGCAACCCTGACACAATTCACGATCCTCTGACTTAAGACTTAAAAGAGTGAGTCGGTATGTTTGTACGCGCATTGCGCAAAAGCTACCCTAATTGGATGTGGTTTCCACAAACGTATTTTTGTAGAACTAATTTAATATCTAGTAATTTTTAACTGCGTCAGTAGGGAGAAATGAAATATATACTTCAGATTTTTCAAAATTCATGCGTTTAACGATCCATGCGGACGAAGTTGCGAGTGAGTAAAAGCTAGTATCTGAACAAAAATATATATTACCTGGCATATTTTACTGCAGTAACTGATTTTCTTACATTTTGAACATATTTTGTATGTAGGATTTACACAGTAATTGCAAAGGCCAACGATTCGACATGTTGTTGCATTTTGGTTTTGGCTCGTTGCCGTTGATGTGAATGTAGTTGGTACACAAGTCGTAGTAGCTTCTTGTTCGACTTGTGTGTTGTGCTGTAATTAAATTATATTTCGAATTAAATTAATTACTTTAATTATAATTAAATCATTAAATTAAGTCAGTGTTGGTATAATTGTATTTAAACTTTTGCGAGAGATCTAAATAAGCAAACATTATGAACAATTCATTAATCATTTTTTTTAATGATAATGTACCATATATGTATTTCTTTATTAACTAAATAATAAGACAGAACTTATTACTAAAAATGTAAAGAGAATTTAAAACGATGACAATATACTTTTAGGTAAAGGACTGCAAATACAATGCCCGTGGGCACCAATTTTATAATGGAAAGTATTTCAATCAGTCAACTTTTAAAAAGCCTAAAATTACCGACACTCTAAACAGTTTTTGAACGAATACACTTATTTGTTATAAAGTGGATCTATTCCATTATACGGCTGTCTGTTGCGACTACAGCATCGTGACCTATCATAACATGATAGGTGACGATGCTATAGTCACTACCGATTAGTAGTATTATTTGGTTGTTGAAACATCAACAACCGATGACAATCATTTGTTGTTTGTTCTTTTTAAAACCAAAACGAACTGAGTATAGTTATTTTTTGCGATTATTTATCTAACTTCAAAAGTATTTTAATCACGCAAAACAGACGCCCAACAGTTACTAAGACAGAAAGTCAAATTTAGAATGAAGATCTTAAACTAATTAACTTATTTATGTATAGTTGTCGGTTTTTATCAATGTATGAACCTATTAAAGTACTGTTGTAACGCGTTAACAAAATTGTCTAATTTTTTCTCAAGTCCCAATCATTATGCTCTGGCGCAGAGTAGTGTTTATATTCCTCTGTGTTTGATTCTGAGTCATTTGTGAATTAATTGGTGCCTGTCCTATGTTACAATTGTAGGATAGAGGTGCCGGAGTTAAGATATTGTGAGCACTACTCTTAGGTGGCGGAGGCGGATGTGTTGCACAAGGCGGCCGTAGTGGTTCTGGTTCGCAACCTATATTATTCGTTTTTTTTTAACTGGTCCCATCAGTCGTAATACATTCTTGCAAAGCACTTGTTTTGGAGCTATTTGGGAGTTCGACGGATCCAATACACGGTTTTATTTACTTTCAATTCTATTAACGAGATTTTGTATTTTTTGGATTTCTTGCTGTTTGACATAGCCTAGTAACAATTCTCTCCTAAGATCGCCTGCAGAAAAAATGCTTAAGCTATTGTTTGAATTTAAATTTAATGATGATATTGGAGCGACTGTTGAATGTGAAAAATTTAACGGTTGAGGTGGATCTTCTAGACGTGCTGCCAATATTCGGTTTTTATTTAATAGATTGTTTTCATTTAAGCCAGTTTCTGTGTTCTTTATTCTGTTGTCAATGGAATTGGTGTTATTTGCAGTGTTTTCGACTATGAAACTAACATATTTTCTGTTAGAAATATCTTTGATCCTATGTAATCCATTGAGATTTATTCCACTATCGATCAAACGAGGGTTAATCGAATTGCTGTCGTTTATTTCCTTTCTTTGGTCACTTAGTCGGCTATCACATACTCGTACATTGTTGCAATTTATTTCGTTGCTACTTTTTTTTTTTTTTTTTTTTTTTAATGATAGAACCTATTTAGGTTTTTTCATTGAGATTACAATCTAGTCTTAGACTAATAAGTAATTTTGTTGTAACTTAAACTGCTAGGGTGAATATATTATAATATTAAGAGTGTGTCCATAGTCACTTTTCTTATTGTCTCTAGTAAAGGTCAGACACTTTGTTCTTGTGTTCTTTAAGAGTAGCATTCACTATACCACTTAACACTAACTTCACTAAGTTAATTCAAAAGGTTTAGTCCTCCTAAGCCTTCGCACTATGTCTGTGGTGTCGAGAAGCTGGATAGCCTCAACGTTCACATGTTGGAGAAGTCGTTGTTCATGAGCTTCGGCATACTTTTTTATAACATTTACAACAAGGTCAACCTTCAGGTCACGATGGAGATCCTCATTTCTAATGTACCAGGGAGCGTTTACAATACCCCGAAGTACTTTGTTCTGAAACCTTTGAATGATGTCAATGTTACTTTGTCTGGTGCAGCCCCAGAGCTGAATATCATAAGTCCATATTGGCATGAGGACTTGTCTATATAAAAGTATTTTGTTTTCCACTGATAGTGTGGAGTGTTTACCGAGTAGCCAGTTCATATTTTTGTAGCGAAATTCTAACTCAGATCGTTTCTTTTTAACATGAGCCTTCCAGCGAAGCTTAGCGTCAAGTGTCATGCCCAGGTATTTGGCTGTATTTTCGTACGGTATAGTATGGCTGTTGATTTGTACCGGTTGATATTTCGGGTGTTTATTAGTGAAATCTATATGCGTTGATTTTGATTCATTTAATTTAATTCGCCATTTTTTTGTCCAATTAATGACAATATTGACGCCTATTTGGACCTTTTCTACTGCATCCTCGTGTGTCACTCCTGTGGCCATGATGGCTGTATCATCTGCGAATGTTGCAATAGTGTTTTCATCTAGTTTTGGAATATCACAGGTGTACAGTAAGTACAATACTGGACCAAGAACGCTTCCCTGTGGTACTCCAGCCTTTATTTGTTTAAGTTCTGAATATGCATCTTTTTGTCTTACTCTGAATGATCTATCTGTCAGATAAGATTCTATAATATCTGAAAACTGCTTTGGGAGCATATTCCTTAGTTTGTGGAAGAGGCCACACCTTATCAAATGCTTGTGCAACATCTAGAAAGACAGTAGAACAGACTTTTCTTTCTTCTAATGTTTTTTCTATTATGTTCGTAATCCTATGTATTTGGTCAATGGTAGAATGTTTTTCCCTGAACTTAAATTGGTAATCGGGAATCAAGTTTCTTTCTTCTATCAGGGGTTACAGTCGCCTCAAGAATATTTTTTCAAATAGTTTGGACAATATTGGCAAGAGAGATATTGTTCTGTAAGACGTTGCGTCTTGAGGTTCCAGGCTTTGGTATCATTATTACCTCTGCAACTTTCCACAAATTAGGTACGTATTTGAGTCTAAACATAGCATTGATAAGTGTGGTAAGTTTTACTATTGCTTTTTTTGGAAGGTTTTGTAAAACTTCGCCGGTAATAAGATCGTATCCAGGCGATTTTTTCTTAGCTAGCTTTTTAATAGTGCTCTGAACTTCTTTGGGCGTAACCAATTTTATTTCAAAACTGTCTTGGGGAGTTTCATCCAGTGTAAGGTCTTCCCCATCTTCTTCGTCGTATGGTTGAAAGATTTGCTACAGATGTTGTGCAAATCTAGCAGCTTTCTGTTGGTTAGTAATTAATAAAATAAAAATAGTTGCTACTGATACGTTCATTAATTTTGTTGTTAATTTTTTGTTCAGTTAAACTTATATCGTTTTTGCCATTTCTTATATAATTTATACAATTGTCAGCAAGATTGTCTTTGTTCATACTTTTATTTTTGATTCTCTTTTTATTTCCCTTGTTTCCTTTTAGCATCTTAGGATATCTCCTGTTATTTATTTTGTTTTGAGTTCTTAAATTTTTACTGACATTTTGTAATACTTGAATATTTGCTTTTTCTCTTTTATGTTTAGACCAATCTATCAATTCATTGTAAAACGGTTCTACATGGTGTGGTTCGAATTTCCAGTTGTATAAATTACGAGCGCAAGTTGTAGTCCGGTCAAGGATTTTTTTAACAAAAATACTATTTTTTTCCCGACGTAGCATTAAAGTCACCACAATGTTATAAGATAAATCGAAATAGCTGATTTTTATATCGTCCCATTCTCTCGAGTTTAAGTTATTACGCCTTTGATTTTCGTCAGAAAACTGATAATAAGGGATCATAATTCGCACTAAATGATCAGATATTTCATCCAACTGTTTTTGTAAATGTTTATTGAGTTCATCGCCATCCGTTAAATGTTGATATATTACGGAGTCGTTAATGCTAGTCTTTCTTGTTAATTAATTAGTGCTGTTTGTATTTACGAAGGAATTAGGATTGTTGACAGATTCAACATTATCTCTTCGATCTAAATCTGTTTTAGTAGAATTTACATCATTTATGGTTTGTATTTGTGTATGTGTATCGTTGTCAGTATTTAAATTATTTTCAGTATTTAGTAATGTCTGTTTTGTTACTGCTACATTCATATCAGTCTGTAATTCTTCATTCAATAGTGTTGTGTTGTATTCAACGTTTTTCATTTCATTATTTTCTTCAATATTTAAGCAGTCCTGGCTATGTATATCCACAATGTTTATGTCATCTTTGCATAAATGTTCATCGTCTTCAAAAGTTATTGATACAATAATCGGCTTGCTGAAGTCAAACCGAGCCATTTGACATAATATGGCACCTGTAATATAAATAGCATTTACGTAAATACATATTTTTTATAAACGGTTCTAAAATTATGTAAGCTGACTAATGTTCGAAGGAAGAAAAATGTGACTTTAAATTATTGCTTAGCAATACGGACGGAAATAAGTTCACGGTCTTCACCTCAACGATGTATAGGAAGTGACTGCGTCTCCTAGAATATCGTCCAAGTCCTATAAGTAACAGGAAGCCACAACACGATTCAGGGGCACGTTTTGTTTGATGTGCCTCTCCTCTTATTATTGTGGTCTAGGCTTTAGCTAAATTAGCACATATGGTTCCGGTCCTAACCTTACTTATAGCATGACATTCGCCTGTAAAAAAAAGAAACAAGATATCCTTCATATTTAATATCATGCAGTCGGAGGCATGATATTAAGTTCAATAGGATTCATTAATGCCTCCGACTACTATCATAGTGTTATCAAGATCGGTTAAGCCCTTGAGGTATTCAGCTTGAGCCGACATAGGAACATTAGTAGGAAATATATATACATACATACGCGTCAAACACATTACCCCTTCTTCGCAGTCGGGTAAAAATAACGTGAATGGAAATGTATGTACAGACAGAACAGCACTGTCGGTGCAATGACCTGAATAGTAATCAAGATTCACTAATTCTAAATCCTGTCTCGGAGTTCCATTATATTATACTAATACGTTTTTGCCTATATGTATGCGGCTGATGCAATAAAGGTCAGGGTCGGTCATTTACTAGACTTTTAGGTAAGTAGGTAACTAACGTTATCTATAGTTCTTTATATGTAGTGTTCGCCTTCAAGGTCTCTAGTGTCAATGCGCGAATTAAATAGTTACAGTATACACATCTACACATATAGATAATAGAATAAATATGCATTATCATCGATACGCGTCCATATTTACTTCAATGATGACTTGAAGGTGATAAGAAGCGCTAAAAATTCAAATGCAAAGAATAATCTAGTAGGTAATAAAATTAGGATGACGGTTGTGTAGGAAGAGGCGTTGTGTAAAAAGACAATGTAGCGCTAGCCTGATCAGGGGTGAGAACCGACACTGTTGGCTATGATGATCCGCCAAAAATTGATCTCGCTCCAACCTACGAGTAAATCTGACCTCGGGCCGGTACTCTTTGTAGGTATCTAAGTATGTACATTAAACGAGGGATACTTACTCGCTCATTGCCGATCCTGTTTATTGAAAAGGTCAGCATAATATGGATATGATATGACACACGCCGCATCGGTCTACCCGCAGTCTGTATTCTTCTCTCCTGCAAGTTGGATATATTTCTTCAATTTGAGTGCTTTAGTTTGACCAAAAACCCTAAACTTCTAGTTGCCCTACGCGATCAGAAGTCATTGCAAGAGTAAGGCAGTGCGATTTCCGGAGCTACTGCGCGAACGGAAAGTGGCGGTGACTCGATTGGTGGGCCACTACCGGCGCTTGTGCCCAAGCCTGAGAAAAAATGGTCTATCAGTAGAAACGCACCCCACGTTTGCACTAACGCAGAGGCGGGCGAAGTTACCAATCAACCTTTGGAATAATCACGCGCAGATCCAAGTTGAGTCGCTCGCACGCCATGCATTGACTCGACATTGGTCTGTGAGCTAATTGATGAACGAGTGAATTTACTTTATGTATTGAAACGTTTTTCTCATCCCCTGGATCTGCGCCTGTATCTAACTGTAGTAATCCAATAACAGTCAATAGTTGTATTAGGTATGTCACTAATAATAGAGAGCATGCAATATTTTCATTTATGATTTTATTTAAAAAATACTAAGTGTGTAGAATAGACCACAAGTATCAGAGTAGTACCAGGGTATCAGATATGGGGTATCCGACCGGGAGAACTCTTCCATCGACATCAAGCCCTTCGGCCACATTCGAAACCAAGTTTCGAAACCGGTTTCGAAAACAGAATTTTTCTTCTTCTTTGAAGAAGTGTTAAAAATAGCACCAATAGTCAGAGAAAACGCCGTGTTCTTTTGTTTTGCACCAATGTGTCCATCTAATCCAACTAGGTTTCTTAATAAATCGTTGTTGGTTGGACATAGGACCGAAGGCGTTGTTAAGTTTGTTTACGCTGAAGTTTCACAATGGGATGCATATATTATATTTCGTCAAGTAAGTCGTCAAGTTTCGTCAAGTTTGCTTGCGGGATATAATTTATCCCGCAAGCAAACTTGCACACTGTGAGATATATCTTTCACAAAGAGAATAGATCTAGCTAGATGCCACATGTTCCTGTAACAGTATGAAAACAGAGCGTGCCACTTTATCCCTACCGCGCATGACGTCACGCGAGCATTTTAGTGATGATCCTACCATAAACAGAATCGTTTCAATCGCAAGACATCATTCATCCAACAGATAAATCGACCAATTCGATTCAATAATGCTGTTTTGAATTATCTAATTTAAACTTTTTTTATTAAAAAGAAAATGATTAAGGTCAACTGGGGCAATTGCGTTGTATTTTTCACTCACGCAATTTTTATGTTTTATTTTAAAAAAATCATGAAATAGTTAACAAAACTCTTTTGTTATAATGTATTCATATTTTTTTCTTTTGTTTTAAGCTATAATAAAAAAGTATCTGCTGTTTTTAATTGCAACAAGTTAGCACAAGTTTATTATCTAAGTGGCGCTTGCGGCTCCACCGAACTTACACTTTGAATGAAATCCCCCATGGGAACCGGGTATTGTATTTATATAATAAACTATATTTATATAGTAAACTCGTCCTGTTTCAAGGTCGATAATTTAGTAATTATGAGGTATTCAATTCAGTTAAATCAAAATCAACATTTATTTTGTTTTTTCGTAGTTGTGGTTTTTAAATTTCTCGATAAATAATGTAAACGTATATCTATGTATACATCAGCTATTGCCTTTATTAGATTAACTAAATGGTTTTCAGTAGGTGCTTGATCAAACTGATGGATGGTTATGCAATTTAAAATATTACTATTAATAAAGAACACAAAATCTTAGTAGTAATGTGAAATTTATTTACCAAAGGGTTGGTGTTAAAATTTTGTGATTTATTTATTATTTCTCTTATAACTATTGCAGCAACTTTGCATACTTGTATAGAATCCTTTAAGAGATACACTAAACCACCTTTGTCCTTAAAAATAACAATATAGTGTTGTTATTACAAAAATGCATTCTTTCGTTCCTCCGGTTATCTGTTTCATATACCGAGTGCGATCAATTCGCGTTTGAAGAAATCGTTTTAAAGTGCCTAAACATAACATCACTACTTGTAAAAAAACGACAAAATCCCCTGTACCACGACATTTATTTGTTGTTGTGTTGTTTAATCGTTTGAATTTCATTGCGTACTTTCAACGTATGAGACGATGACATATCACCTGATGACATCAATTGAAACCGCAATGTAAAACGAATATAGTAAAAATATGCCAATGAGAATTTATCGCAGTAGTATAACTCAAGAACGTAAATAAATCATTTTAAAATTAGTTACAGCTTAAGGAGCAACAAAATTACTTAGCGATGAAAGTATACATCTCCCTTGATACGGTCTATATTCTTCGCGATCGAACGTTGAATAATATCACGCGCGCTCCAACCTGCGCCGATGCGCTCATTGGAGACACGCTTTTACTTACTACTGACTGATTCTAGTTATATGTGTGTTCTGAGATCTTTCAGTTCAGTTGCGGTCGCCATTACCTCATAACGTGACATAACGACGAGAGACGTGACGAGAGGTTAAATATATCTTTGTTGCAATATCGCTGAATCTGTAAAAAAATATTTATAGCTTGAAATGTAATTTAAATTATATAATTTACATTCATTTCTTAAAATGGCGCAAAAAATCGATAATAGCTATCAGTAATTTCTTATGGCGCTTATTTGTCAAAACAATCTTGTACGATATCCAATAGTAGGTACTCTACATCGAATATTTAAAATAATGCCCAATGGCTGCGGTCTCACAATCGTGAGGTCGCGGGTTCGAATCCTACCCATTATACTACCGACGTGAACCCACTCCTAACACAAGCCATCAAGCTTAGCTAGAGGGGTTAATAGGATTGCTAGTAATGTGGTACCTACCAAAATCCAACATTGCTAGTTATCTTTAAAAAAAAAAGTAAAAAAAGTTAAGTATCTGCCATATTTACTCGTACCGTTGACGTAGAGAGAGACCTGGACTGCGCCGTAACCTCACAAAATTGACCACTCTCTAGAAAGACGCAACGCTACTTTGTGGACAATGATCTGTAAAGGCCGCACGATTTTTTCCCCTCTTTCACTCTTTGCAGTCAATATTTACTTTTAAATTCTAAGAGATGGCACGGTCCAAGTCTATACGTCAATAGTATCTACTCTGTGGATACTAAACTTCGTAATACAAAATAGTGTACAGTGTAATTAGTCTCGAGAAATTTTTGCATATGTAGTGGTGTGTATGTTACTTAGATATTAGAGCGCGTTTCCACTATATCGTTCTGGCCCTTACAAAAATGTTTCAATATCCTAACATTACTATTTAATTTAATACTTATCCCTAGCAACACTCTGATTTTTGTTTTCAATAAAAACAAGTTTTTATTTTAAAGAAAAAGGTTTTGACTTTATTAAAAAAAATATGTCATTCAATTTCACGTCCTTGAGCAAACGACAAGGCGACTACCGTGAAACAATAAAATATCGTGTCGTTCTTTAGATGATAGTAGTTTAGCTATAGGTAAAAAGTTTTGACCATAATAATTACGAAACAAAACAAATAAATAAATCGTCACTTGATAGTGGAAAGTGGAAACACGCACAAAACCAGAATAAACCAGTTTACTCTGTCCGCAGGTGCCACGTGCAGTCTGACGTCAGTCGCTTGATACCGTTAGAACATAAAGCACGCATTTCATTAAAAAATTATAATTATTAGATACGTAGTAGTTTCATTGTGAAATTTTGTATTTGTTGATTGTTGTTATTGTTTGTTATTATTGTTAAAATATTTGTTGAAGTGTTTAATTTCAAGTGTGTAAGTGTTGTAACTTTATATTGATAATTCAAAATGGCTCCAGTGTTAAAACATGGTCGAGGCAAGCCTTTGACTTCTCAAACTAAGGAAGTTTTGTACTATTTGTACAAATATTTCGAAAATGAGTGTAATAACAACCCGAGCAGTATTATGACCCCCACTCAATTAGTTGCTAAATCAACAGGAATTTCAATAGCATCCGTCAGAAAGGTAGTATCAGAAAGCAAATGTCGTCCTTCAGATCAGGAAGTAACATTTAAATCTCCTAAAAAGAAACCGAATCGTAAACCTACAATAGTAATCGATAACTTTGATCAGCAAGTTATCAGAAGAACAATTCATGACTTCCACATCACAAATAAATAATAATAATAATAATTGTTTTTATTTCAGAAAAAATCCATACATAAAATGATAAAATACAAAGAGTCAGCGTCAAATTTTAAATTAATGTCAACACAAAACAACAAAACATAAATTAAAAATCAAAACATCAATCAATAATTACATAATAAATTCAATAGTCAGCTAAAATTAAAATAAGTCAAAAAACATAATTTAAAATAAAATAAATAGGTCATTCATTGATAATTTCAGTCCTGTCCCATAGCAACACACATCCATCTATGTTGTATAGGACAGTCTGCTCGAGAGGCAATCATTTTCAGGATGCCGTTGCTGCTATCTCTTAGGCGTCTTAATAAGGATGCTACTTTTTTGCGAATAACCGCTTGGTAGCCATCCGTATGTGCTTCTGCAAACATGAGAGATGCGCTGCAGTAGGGAGGTAATCGCAACAACATCCTGAAAATGTTGTTATACTGAACACGCAAGACATTAGCGGCCCGACGGGTATGACATACCCATAGACTGCTCGTGTAAAACGATTGGCAGTATGCCTTGAACAAAGTGATTTTTACATCAGTGGAGCAACGAGCAAATCTACGCGCTATCATATTCCCCCGGACCGCCAATGCCCTGCGCTCACGTTCTATATCAATACCGTCTGATAAATTACTCGTGACGATATGACCTAGATATTTGAAATTGGTTACTCTCTGCAATTGCTCACCATATAACATAATCGGTGGAACACCGACGGGCTCGTTACATTTGCCTTTAAAAAGGAGAACTTTACTTTTGGATGTGTTATACAAGAGTCCATGTTCCACCGCGTATGCCTCGCAAATCGTCAGCAGTTTTCGAATTGCACCCACCGACGGACCCAGCAGTACCATATCGTCCGCGTAGCTGATATTATTAACACACACATTATCTATATGACAACCGGTATGTGTGCTGCTGAGTTCACCGATAAGGTCATTAATATATAGGTTAAACAAAAGAGGAGAGGTCAGTCCACCCTGTCTAACACCACATTTGACGTCATACGGATCGGATAATTCACCTGCCCATCTCACCTGGTTCCGCTGGCCGCGATACCATTCCTTAAGGAGTTGTATGACCTCTTCCGGTACACCCGCATTGCCCAGTTTGCCCCAAAGCTTCTCATATAAGACACTGTCAAATGCTTTTGACAGATCTAGGAAACACGCGTATACCGGTGTTTTCCTGTCAGTATAGTACCTGACAGCCTGCTTAAGACACAATATCGCACTTTCAGTGGAGAGCCCGCTCCTGAAACCGAACTGAGCATCGTGTATTTTTATGTGTGCAATAAGAGTGTTATTAAGCAAGCTGTCAAGCACCTTTGCCATTATAGTAGCAAGGGAGATGGGCCGGTAGTTCTCCCTGTCCGAGCAATCTCCAGTTCTGTTTTTAATAACAGGAACTACTATAGTTCTCGTAAGTTCTTGCGGTAGGTACCCATGACAAAGGCAGAGGTTGTAGAACAAGGAGAGTACGCGCGGTAAATGAACACCAGCATACCTAAGATGCTCAATACTGAGACCATCATGCCCAGGCGACTTGCCTCTCTTCATGCCCCGTATTATTTTAATAACATCTTTCGATGTAAATTTAACAGATCTTTCCTGGGTGATGATCTCAGTATCTTGCGTCCACAATGTATCTGTTTCACATCTCGGCTTGGCTGTAAAGTGACCACTAAACAAGTTAGCAATATCGCGGCGATCACTAACGCCATCTATACACACAGGAAAGCCAGGTTTTTGGCTCATATTTTGAGTTTCTTTCCAAAATAGTGGGAAATTGTTTGCAGAATGATGGGATGCAAGAGCATCCATTTTAATTTGATCTTGCCTGTCCTGGCACCATTTTAGCTTTTGCTTGAACAATTTCCTACTCTCCTTCATGGCATCATATGACTGACCATTATTAGGTTTACCATCTTCAACCCAGGTCAGAAACCTTAACCTGGCTTCCCTGTGGTACCTTGCAACATACCTGGACCAACCCGCAATGTGACCGCCTCTCCTCCCTATCGCCTTACGTCTGCGAGTGACAGTCGCTGCTTCAGACAGTATAGCAACCACTCTCATGTACATATTGTCCAGTAATGACTTATGCTTCACATTTGAACACAAGCCATCACAACATTTATACATTTCCTCGGGAAAATCAATTTCCCGTAGTCGAGTGTGACAGATCTTACTATAATAATTGATTTGTTCTACTGAACGTTTGCCCCATATAATATTACTGTGAACCGGAGTATTTTGTATCTGCTCACACGACACTAAACCCCAATTACAAGTGATGATCAGTGGGAAATGGTCGGACCATTGCACATCATGCTCTACTTGTACGTTTATTACAGTAGATAGCGCTGCATTCGTGACTATGCAATGATCCAACCACCTCACACTGCCATGAGCATCACTGATAAACGTATAAGCGTCAGATGCATTCAAATAATTAAGGTCCACACATGTCCACTGCTGGTCCTCACAAAAATCTAATAAATGGTCACAAAATGGTTCATGTGGATGTGCGTTGAAATCACCCAGTATGTAAACCATAGAACTGTCATGATTTTCTTCTATAACGGCACTAATTGTACTTAGACACTGAGTGAAAGTAGGCAGATTTTCAGCACAATCAGTTGGCATATAGACACTAAATACTAATATGTAAGAACCATTCACTCCTATCTTCACTGCACATAAACGACTATTCTCACATTTAATAACCGAGACCGAGTTAAAAACACTTTTTCTCCACAGTATGGCGACACCTCCATACGGCCTGCCTCTCAGGAGGCCCTCTGAGGTGTCTACCGCTGATGTTCCGGTGCCACCAAAGTCATCACTAATGGCGTCTAACGATGATAGTTCATGAGGCAGCAACCAAGTCTCTTGAAGGGCAACAATATCTGCTTTTTTAAATAACTGTCCAATACCTTCAATGGACCTTTTCAGGGATTTACAATTGAATGAAATAAGCCTAGCGTAGCTTTGATTATCCATTTCGGTTTATAGATTCAAGCCTCTCAACCGCATGTTGTGAGCGATTTTCATTTCTGCCTGCCATCTTATGTACAAAACGCCTGAACGAAATACCTATAGGCCACATACTGTCATCAAGAAATGTGTCCAAGTTAATTTTGCTCACAAATATCTTAAAGGCGCTATAGCTTCTTTCCCTAGTCATTTTAATTTTAATAGGTACCACTACCTCTTGGGTTTTTGTGAAGATATACTCCGCTACATCCTCCTTCGTCACATCTTTGTGGACATTTGTTATGAACAAGGGACAAATAAAGAAGTTCCCACTTTAAAAACTTTGCACTCAAAATTGAAAGAAGATATCGATTATAAAGGTTGTGTCAGCACGTTACGAAAACACGTCATGTCATTAGGTTTTAATTGGAAGCAAACAGAAGATAACCGGAAACTTCTTATGGAAAAACACGAAATTAGATACTTGCGAATTAATTATTTGATGAAAATTGCTGAATATCGTGAACAACGCCGACCAATTGTTTACACCGACGAAACATATATACATACATCACATACCCTCTCGAAATCTTGGTCAGATGGAAGCACTTCAGGTTTGAAGCAACATATATCGAAAGGCAACCGCTTAATCATTGTTCATGCCGGTGGTATCGATGGCTTTATACCAAATGCATTGCTTATGTTTAAAGCCGACCAAAAAAGTGGAGATTACCACAACAATATGAACTATGACAACTATTCAAGGTGGATTCAAACTCAATTAATACCCAACTTACAACCAAATAGTGTTGTTGTTGTTGACAACGCACCATATCATAACTCAATACAAAATCCTGCACCGAATAGTAATTCTAGAAAACAGCAAATGATAGACTGGCTGACATTTCGAAACATTGAGCATTCATCCACGTTGCTTAAGCCTCAATTATATGAACTGATTCTGCAAAACAAGGCGAGATTTATAGAGTACAAGATAGACGAAATATTACGACAGCACGGTCATACTGTGCTGCGTTTACCACCATACCATCCGGAGTTTAATCCTATAGAAAATATATGGGGGATAGTGAAAACATATGTCGCAAAAAAGAATGTCGCAATGAATATGAAGGTTATAATGTCATTAGCTGAAGAAAAAATGAACGCCATAACTGTAGAGGAATGGAGAAAAGTTTGTTTGCATGCTATTGAGGAGGAAAGCAAATATCAGGGTAGAGACGCAGCTTTAGACACAATATCAGAACGAATCATAATTAATTTAAATAATTCATCTGATGAAAGCGAGGATGGGGATGATTGTGATATGCCTGGGGTTGATGAATTATTAGAATAAAACATTTATGGCCGGAGAACACCTAATTCATACACGTCTTCACTGAAGTGAAAACCGGCATTCAATGCTTGTAATGTTTGGAACTGGCTTGTCTGCCTCATACAGTTCCATAGATTACAATGCGGTGGATACACATTTTCACGACCGTATTAGTACGTAGTGCGTATGCGAAGACGTGCACGCATTTGGTGTGCTCCAGCCACAAACGTATATTACCTTTAAAACAATAAAAACTAAAAATAAAATGTTGTTTTTTTTATTTGCTGACCATACACTACTACAAACGCAAAAATTTCTTCAAGCTAATTTACCTGTAGTCCTTATACTTAGGATGTACCATGGAGATAGAGTAAAAATGGAGGCCACATGCTGGCCGAATAATAAAAGTGAAACGACATGACCTTGAAAATACTGTTGTCATCTCCATCTCTTTATAAATAGGGGTTCTCTTTCTTAAATAGGGTGGCCAGGTTTTTTGTACTATCTATCTGAAATAAATTAATTTAGAGCAACGGAGCCAACTACTTTATAGAAAAATGCTAAATATCGAGATACTTACTAATATGGAATTTATCTATTTATTTAAATATCTACTAAACTGTAAATTTTTAAAAAGTATGTTAATCGAGTTTCCATAAATTACAGTTCAGTAGGTATTAAAACGTAATTTTGTTAATGTTTGATTTTATTTTCTTTCGGTTAAAAAAGATAAAGCTTTTTGTTAAAATTCTCTCTGTAACGAAGCAATAACAAAAGCAGTGATAGTTCTTTAACTACCGACTAGATGGCGCAAGCGAGGGCCCAAACTCGCAAGCATCAAGGGATAGAAAAATTTGAGGTCTAGTAACATAGTCCAGATAGGTGGTTCGTTTTAGGCCCCGGTTTGGCTACGGAAGTCTCGGGTTCGATTCCTGGGTCTGCAATTATTGTATTTGTAAAAGTAATTGGCAAGAAATACCTATAAAAATTACTTCAAGATAAAGCTGTTTAAGAATAATTACAGTTATATACCCAAAACTAATATTGTTTCAATATTTAAACACAAAAATGCAATTCGCAGAAAAATATGGTTACCCTAGTCATCCGGCGCTTATGGCAAGAATTAAAGAAAACAGGATATAAAATTGAATAACAACAAATAATAATACACGATTTAGGTTTATTACGGTCATTAACGTACGTATCAAAGTTAAAGTCGTCGTTATACTCCTAATAATACATAAAATGGTTCAAATTTTAATCTTGGAATCAAACATATATACATACTTAGAAGTGAAAAGAGAGTCCACATTCTGGGCACCACTTACTTTTGCAATCTTGCACTATGCAAACATGCACTATTCATAAATAAATATTGTACAATTATTGTTACATTTAAAAATAAAAAAAATTACAAATATAAAAACATCTCCCGCCATTTAAGTCTCTGTGACACATTAAGTATGTCATCATCCACTAATTTAAAAAAAAGTAATTAAGTAATAGGTAAATTAATATTAAACTATAGTCAATTTCCAAATATATTTTACAACCTAATTAATTATTTTAATACAAAATATTAGTTACACTTACAGTTTCGCGTACAATCAATATACAAAGTGACTTTTAAGGAACTTTTTGTCTTGTGGTGGGTATCATTTGTTGGACACTTCGAAGAAGATGAAGTTTCGACCTATTCTCCCCGAAATAGCTCAGCTGGTGCACTCCATAGATAATTAATCTATCTATGGGATGTACTAACGTGTAAGTCTATGGTATAGTCTACGTAAATTACACTAACCACCAAAGAGAATTTACCAGACTGAAGCTTTTGTGAAAATAAATGTGTCGTTATTCTATCTTCATGGTCGTTAAACTCGTTAAAAAAAAGAATAGTGACTCGTGACCAGCATCATTAAATGTTTTCAAAAAAGTCTAAATCTCATATCGATCTATTTTAAACGCTAGAAAACGCTGTGTAGGTCAAATATATCAAGGCCACCTGCAAAGAGAATGCCGCCTAGACGCAGATAACAACCATTGAGATAGAATGTCAAATAGAACATACCTAACAAGCCATAGTCAGCACCTATAATACAAAACGACTGCCTCTGTGGCGCGGTGGGAGTGTATCCGACTGCTACGCAAGAGGTCGTGGGTCCGACCCCAACCCAGGACAAAACTGTGTGATGAGCACGATGGTTTATTCTGTGTCTGGGTGTTTTTATCTATAATATGTATATATTTAGAAATATATAAGTATGATTTTTTTCGGATTATCGGTTGTCTGGTTTCCATAGTACAAGCTCTGCTTAGTTTGGTATAGATAGCGTTGGGTGAGTTATCCCAAGATATATTAATTAATATTAATTTTAAAACAAAAATGTTGTGTCTAGACAAAATACAAGGTAGTAGTATATAATAATTATAAACCAAAGTGTAAACCATTAACAGCTAATGTTTTATTCTGTATGGCTAATAATAAAAAAATAATATTATAAACTGCACGATAAACCTATACGTTGTTTGGACACAGGAACGGAAGTCTGGACATTAATTAATTTTAATATACCTACAGATAACAAACCAAAAGGAAATAATAACTTTATTAATTAAGAAAGATCTCTACCCGTTTGCCACAGTAAAGTCTAAAGTCTAAAGGCAAAGGCAAATTTTGTAGGTACTACCTACCTATGTAAATATAGTAAAAAAAAATATTCAAAAACCCAAGAGTTTTTGTTTTTTTTCATGGTCAATTTGACCTGGAAACTGATAAAGTGCAATAGTTTTGGGCTTAAAATGTTTAAGCGACTTGTTATCGGCATAACAGTGCTTGTTGGAATGAACTGAAAAACATTGCGCGGTGTATTTATACCGTCCGCGTGTTTGTTTGTTGGTCAGCGAACTCCTACGGATAAAAGCTCAACGATTCAATCGCCATTTGTTTATTTATACTTATTTACCAAATTGTTTTGTTTTAACTATTCGTAATTATTATATCTGTAACGTGTTGATAACTTATTAGCTGGGTCTTATAATTTCTAGTGATTATCGATTATATTGATGAGAACCTACCTGCAAAAGAAAAGGTCAATCTCTTTTCGCAAAACTTTTTCGATGCGGTTCGGATCTATAAAATTCACAATTTAACGTGATCGAACAAATGTTACAATATTGCATTTTAAAATCTCGTTTAAGGACTCGTAGGTATTTAATTAAATTTTGATTAAAAGTTCGTCTTTCATAAATTACTAGTTGTCCCAGCGAACTTCGTACCGCCTCGTAATTTTTTAACCGACTTTTTTTTTACTTTTATGCATGTCCACCGATTACGCGAAGACGGCTAGACCAAGTTGAACAATTATTTATTGTGTTTAAGAGAGCACTTCCAAGTTGGTCCCATTGTCATCAGATCAGGATCTGGTAATAGTGTTTCGTGTCAGGATGGCAGGTCTGAATAAAATGCCAAATTCCGCAACAACTTCTATATTATATCACTATTTTACACAGATCACAAACTATCGCCTCGATGTAGTCGCTTGAGTTTGCATTCAAAAACTGAACTAATTCGCCGTCGAAGTCTTCTCGCGCCCTTCCCTACGGGTGGGCGGGGAAGCTAATTGCAGTGTCCTCCCTGTGGTTGCAACGACTCAGTCCTTGGGTATGCGCCGCTGTCCTCGAGTCAGCCAGCCAGGTGATTATCCGTGGGGAGAGGCCCAGCTAGCCGCCTACGAGAGGGCAGTGGCGGGTGTCTTGGTTAGGTGGCCTGCGCTCAAGGGAGATAGTGAGGGCAATTCCCTAGCAGCAGGTCAGGTAGGTCGTGGTTGGGGCCGCCGACCCCGAGGCGGTCCGGCCAGGTGATTTTCCCTTAGGAGAGGCCCAGCTAGCCGCCTACGAGAGGACGGCGGCGGGTTGTCGTATCCAGTAGGCGCCTCGCTCAAAGGTATTAGGTAGGTATTAGCTCCCGAGCGGGGCATTTGAGTCTTGCTCTACGTGTCAGGGTGCAGTCCTCCGGGGAAAGAGGTGCTATACCCACCGATAGGTTTCCGACGAGCAGTATGCCTGCACGAACATTCTCCCGGTGAGTTCCTTCACGAAGCTCTTGACGTTCTGCCAACGGAGATCTCGGTGTATTGTTGTGTTGCGAATGTAGCGTATAGCGTCAACCATCCAGCGAAGGCAGATATTTTCCTGGGCTTGAAGCCGCTGTCACGTCGTCTCTGCTGCAAAATTGTCCCACGCCGGCGCCGAATAAGTGAGGCGCGACTTGACGTAGCACTTGTAGATGTTGATTTTCGTCTGCAGCGGCAGTCTATATTGCAGCAGAAGTTTTAACCTCGCTTTGGCGGCTTTGACCTTCGCGACGGTTGACGTCACATGCGGGGTCATCGATAAGTCTAGTCAGTCGTGACACCGAGATACCAACCAATGCCAAGGCACATCCTCTCCTATCAATTTCACTGGCGGTGGGTAGCGGCAGCACCCTGTGATGAAGGCTTGGATCTTCGCGACATTGCATCTCAGCCTCCACTTGCTTAGCCAGCCTGGGAGCGTTCAAGTGTTGGGGCTAGTTTGCGGGCTGCGTGTCTGGCAGCTGGTGTATGCAGCATCGTTAGCAAACCGTGCGAGTTTGTCATCGCCCACTACCGGGATGTCATTAGTGTAGTGGGCGTAAAGCGTCGGTGAGAGGCAGCTTCCTTGGGGTGCACCGGCAGCACTCTTTCGGGTATCCGATATGGCTCCATCTAGCGTAACAACGAAGTTTTTACCCCACAGAAACGACGCTATGGTTGTAACTACTCTCCACGGGACCGAATACGTTGATAGTTTGTGGACGAGTCCATCATGCAACACCCTATCAAACGCCCTCTCCATGTCCAGCATTACGGCCACGGTAAAGTTGCGGGTGTTGAGGCTCCTCACCATCTCATGGAGTACCTACTCTGGTGAGCTGCAGTGTTGTGGAATGTCTCTCTCTAAATCCAAACTGTTCGGGCCTTGGCTTGAGGTGTAGTCGGATCTTTACCAAGAGTAGCCTCTCGAAAGGACAAGGTCGGCAGCAGGGTAATAGGCCGGTTGCTCTCTGGTTTTCTAAGGTCCTTGCCGGGTTTAGGGATAGTAATAACCCTGCTCCTCTTGCAAGACTCGGGGAAGTAGGAGGTTCACAGGATTCTATTAAATAACTGGGTCACTACTACCGCTGCCGGATTTTTCGGATAATTGCCAGGACCTCCTTGGGGGTGAGAACCAGGTCTTCGTCCTTCTGCTGTTCGCGGGGAGTTTGCAGGTAGGTCTTAACTGAGTCCTCTATCTCGTGAGTGAATTCCACGACTCGGCTTTCGTAGGGTGTGAATTGTTCCTTAAGTCTGTCCGCTAGGATGTTCACGCGGTCTTTAGCTTCATCGGAGAATACCATCTTTCCCAAATTGAGGATGAATGGGGTTAGGCTCTGCTGATAGCTGTCTGCAGAGCTGGTGAACAGGTGGTTGGTGGTCCTCTACAATAAGTAGGTGGTCCTCTCCACGGTGCTCCCAGCTGGTTCGTTAGCTGGTTGTAGCGGGTCCTCTCGCTGGGATGTCTTGATCTTATCCAGGCTTTCTTTGTCTCGCAGCTTTCGTAGTGTAGGCTCAGCTCTTTCCGTACTCGGTCTTCCTGCGATGACGTAGAAAGCTCAGCTTGGATGGCCCGGGTGAGTTCTGTCGCAGCGGCATCGACTTCATCTACCGTATTGATGATTTGTGATAGTTTGTGTGTAAGTCTGTCCTGCTACGTGGCTTTGGCGGCGAAACTGTTCTCAGTAGTTTCTTTACTACCAGCAGCACCGGCCTGTGGTCCGATGGGAGATCCAGGACTACCTCCTGTGAGAGGGGCGTTCTGAGTCATATTGGTGGGACAAGACATCCTCATAGTGAAGCTCTCCTACACGGTCACTGCGGGGGCAGTTCCAGGCCGGGTGCTTGGCGTTGCATTTTGTTATATTTTGCAGTCCATAGGCACGCGCGTCTCACGCATACATACATAGTTGTTTTTGGTAAACAACCGCATGTTTTTGTTTATTTACGAGTTTGCGAGCGTACTCGCACGTATTCTACGAGCCTCTCGAACAATCGAGCTCGTTTGTTTGTAACAATAGAATCCTGGAGAAATCGAGAGAACTCTTCAAATGTTAAAGGCACACCTATAGTGGGTTTGTGTGTTTAGTCTCAAAAAGTACCTATTGGTGATGTGGAACTGATGATAAAGACTATGGAAGACCAGCGGAACTGTTCAATATGTCACGGTTTGCGGTTTGATTAGGTACATTATTATGGTATTACGTAGCACTTTATGGTCGTCACACTACAGCATTTAGTGCATCATGTGAACTCTTCAACAGTTAACGACCCTGCATCGGAAAAAGCAATATTTGGTAAAAGTTAATAACTAGAGACGCATAAAAATGTTTTAAAAATCATGTCACTAATCACCTACCTGTGTTCATGTATAGTGAAATTTTGCTAAATTTAAATTGTCTCTCGAAAAAAATGTTAAGGGAAATTCCAAATTCGTACAATGGTATTTTTACTTTTAAATAACCAAATGCTACAAGTAAAATCTTCGGTTCTTACGAGCATTTATTCTTGCTTTTGACGATTCTTGTATATTTACCTACATTTGGAAATCGCTCCTTTCTCTGTTGTCCTGATGACGGGGACATGAAGAAAGAAGCATGATTCTTCGACTATTTTCCTGATAGAAGAAAAAATCAATTATTCAGTCACTGTCCTTTTTTCCCCAATACAAAAATATTTCAATAATAAAATTTTATTAATTTCAATTTGCTCACTGGGGCCAAATTCCGTATTTCGCTACTAGACGAGAGCGTCAACTTTGTGTATTTCATAATTTTGCACATTTTTTTTAATTCACTTATTTTTTTCTTCTTTATATAGCACCTATGATTAGGTAACTACCAGCCCGGTGGCAAACAATCAGGTACCTATTTTATACAAAGTCACCTGATATAATAGAATATTTTTAACAGACTTCAAAAATGTATGTTATGTATTCGATACGTGGATATGTAATAATAATGGAAATGCGTGATTTTCACAGATAATGATCGATTAAGGCTTAACAGATTTAGGAAATAAATAAAACCGGGCAGGAGCATGTCGGACCATGCCCAGTGTTGGGTTCACTAAAAATAAATGCACTAAGTACATATGAAAAAATACGATCTGAAAAAGTTCACCAGGAAAAGAGCGTATCTTCATGGCACTTACGTCCTTTTGTTGAGAAGCGCAGAATTCAAAGGCGGTATATCCGACCATGTTGAAAACAATTTTAGTTAAAGGTATTTATAAAGCGGTACCTTTATAACTTCTTTTCATATTTTTTGGTTAAACAGTTTGCAAATTAAAGGAGAGGTACAATTTTTGCAACTTTCGGACCGATTATTTCCGGAAATATATACCTACGTAATCAAAAAAGTTTCACGATTTGCTAACTTTTTTGAGGTCGGTGCCAGCACATATCAACAGTAGCTGCTACTACCTATCAAATTTTAAAAAATGGACTTCATAATATCGACAACACAAAAAGTTCAACCATATTTTGTCAGAATTTTAGTATAAATATTATAAGTAGGTGCTGGCATTGACCTCAAAAAATGTAGGTTAATTTCGTGTATATAAAAGTATTATTTTGTTATTTTTAGTTAATTTTTCAAGTCTGTTTATTTTTTTAAATTACTTTATATTTTTTAAATTGCATGGCTTTGATGCATACCTACATAATTATTGACAGAACGAGACTTTGTTGGTAATTTACTTAACCAGTTTAAAATAATAGGTTTTCAAACTACGTCTGTCGTCCTATCTTTGTTTTTCGTTCGCGGTAAATTGAGATGGCACGTGTCTGGCTGTAGACGCTGTAAACAATTCCTTATAAATTAACAAAATTAACATAAAATCGACTTTAATTTGTGTTAATGAAGTTATTAATGACGAGAGGGCAGTAAAATGAAAATTATTTATTATTAATTAAATATTATTAATTATTATAATACATACACACCCCCATACATACACACCCCCTCTGCGTGTTATACCTCAAAATAAAAAGCTTCCAGAAAGTCCACTCCCGCCATTCTCAAAAATAACTACCTAAACTGGGTTGGCTCCCTAGGTTTGCTACTGTACTAATTCTGAATGTTGAAATAGAGTAGGATAAGAGCTTTATGTTTACACCGATACATCGAATATCGATTCGTTTATACATTCATCTTATCATACGTGCAGGCCTAAATGGGTAGACAGAGAGTAACTATGCTATGGTGGCTTGCCGCCATTTCACGTGCATTGTGCTAAGTTGTTATACATAAGTGATCCCGCCAAAAACATAAAGACACGTATACATTTCCAGTGTAAGTTGAAACACGACGCCCCGAAAGCAGGAAGTACAGCAAGACGCGCTTGTATGTTGTAGCTCGTCTTCGGGTCGACCGTTCCTAACTAGATTCATGAGCCTCCCGGCGGCGGCAGCTGCGCGCCAGCAGAGAATATACCTACCACATTACTTACCTAAAATACTGGTGAAAACCAGTAAACGATAAGTTAAGGAAAAATTAACAGCCCATTTCTTCTGGGCTTGAATGTGTAATGAAATGAATGATTGATCGTTATCAAAACTTATGTATAGGTACCTACTACCAAGAGAAAACCTAGTTTTACCTTTCAATATTATTTGGAAACTTGAAGAACGTGTATTCAAACATCCAAACACACTGCAGCAGTAATAAAAATGCTTATTTATTTTATTAGCACGTAGCAATAGATCAATGCGTAGTAAACACTGGAAGTGCGCTGATTTGAGAAATGGATGATTGGTTGATTGTAGCAGTTGTAGACGGATGGAAATGCGCCGATTTGAAAATTGGATGATTTGTTGATCGTAGCTGTTGTAGACGGATTGCAGTGCGCCGATTTGAGAAATAGATGAATGGTTGATTGTAGCAGTTGTAGACGGATCGAAGTGAGCATATTTGAGATCTAATAATAATATTATGTATAATCAGGATGATTAGCTTGTTTAATGAAAATCCTTACCGCAGTTTTAAAGATAATCTAGCTTTTTGTCTTAAGAGTCGTTTTTTATGCACACATTAACTAACATTTTCATTTTTCAAAATATTGACTTAAAATAATTTTACGTTACCTTTTGTTTCAGTAAAATTATACTCTGTTCTTTTGCTCACATAATTATTTTCAACACTTTATTATGAACTTATAAAGTCGAAAGCTCAAAATCATTCACATCTTGCTTCCACGGTATTTCCTATTGAATGTGGAACTCTAAACGCCAAATGTGTCAGTTCCAGACATACGGAGAAATAATGTAAATAGATATGTGTAGGTATGTGTGCTACCTACTCAAACATGCCTGACCTCGCCAACACGAATTTATTGCGCACAACTTGGCGCGGTGGCAATGACCGGACTGGCTTAAAATAATCGTCCCACCTATTCAAGAGCTATAAAGCTATTGTTGTTTAATATAATAATTGTAATGTTGCTAATTATAGTAAGTAAGTATAAAAGTTTCAATTAAATACAATATTCATCTTTATCACCGGACATCTTTAAAACAGCCCTAGTTAATCCAATTTATAAGGAAGGAGATAAACACAGTGTCAGTAATTGTCGACCAATATCTATCCTCACGGCCATGTCTAAAATATTAGAAAAAAAATTGAACGCGAGACTTCTTGATTATCTTAAAAAAAATAAAATAATTGGCAATAATCAATACGGATTTCGAAAAGATGTGTCTACAGAGGTCTTAGATCTTACTGAAAAGGTTGTAAAACTACTTCATAGTAAGACTAAAGTAGTAGGCATATTTCCAGACTTAGCTAAAGCATTTGACACTGTGTCTATTTCCCGTAACTAAACAAAATGGATGGTCTGGGAGTTAGAGTCATTGTGCTGGACATTTTTCATAGTTTACTAATAAACCGCACCCAGGTAGTAAAAATAGGAAATGTCATAAGTAATACAGCCACCCCAACTTTTGGTTTACCCCAGGGAAGTGTGCTTGGTCCAACGCTGTTTCTTATTTACATTAACAGCTTATGTTTAAAAAAAATAGCCCATTCCAACCTTATATCATACGTGGATGATACGGTTATAATATCACATGGCTCAAATTGGAACCAAAGAAGATGCAATGAGGAACATGCCCTTGCAGAAGTCATGGAATGGCTTAAAAGCAATCTACTTACCTTAAACATAAATAAAACTAAATCTAAGACATTTTCTCATAGATCATACAATCAGCCGTCTGCATTTGACGTTGTGGCACATGTCTGCGGCACAAACCCCCACTTAAATTGTAACTGTGTGACACTTTCACGAACAAAAGGAATTAAATATTTAGGCGTCATTATAGACAATATGTTTACTTGGCATAGTCACATTAACAACCTAGTGGGACGTACACGAAAACTAATACCAATCTTCCACAAACTGTCCCGCTGTACCGATCACGAAACCGTTAAAATGGTATACTCAGCTCTAGTACAGTCGTTACTACAGTACTTCACTTCGTCATGGGGCGGAACCGACACAACTTCAATCCTGCGTCTGGAGCGAGCTCAAAGAGCCATCCTAAAAGTCATGACTCGAAAGCCGCGTCGATATTCCACTGCCTTGCTGTATGGTGAATGTAGGATCCCGACAGTAGAACCACACTCATCCGCACTCGCTAGGCGACAATTTTATGTTACTGCCCCCCATCTTTACAACAAGGTCAACACTCTCATACGTATCTACTCACTTCCACTCTAACGTTGCAAAAACGCTCTTCAGCAATGCCTACTCACTCTTAATCACGCAGACACAGAACTACTACTCAAATAGATACCAATAATATATCCCAAGTGCAACTATTCAAATACTCGCCACAACTTCTCACTTACACCACGCACCATCTGTTCATAACATTGCACTACGCTCCGCACCGCCTGTCCACTCTAATACACGCATTCTGCTCTTACAAACACACACACACACATTCACGCATATATACTCGCTCAATCACTACACGCTAAGCGACACCTCCGCTTAGTTCGACATTAAATGTCGAACTAAGCGGAGGTGTCGCTTAGCGTGGGTAGGTAAAGAAATTTTCTTTACCTACCCACCCACTTTAAAATCGCATAATCCCCTTTTGGTTTTTGTTTTTTTATTTGCTCTTATAAATATTTATTATTAACTTAATTAACTATATATTTGCTTTTATATTCATTTTAATTTTATTAATTATTTGCTTTTATATTTCTTTCAATGTAATTATTCATTTTGTTTATTACTTTTGCCTAAATTTTTAATGTAATTAGTTGAATTAGTGGAGAAGCGTTGAATTAGTGACTCCTGTAACACACTTATATAACTAGCACAGGAGTGAGATCCTCAAATATTATCGTTATTAGGTTTTTTTTTCCTTTTTCTTTGGTGTCAATAAAGATTATTATTATTATCTACTAGCTGTCCCGCGCAACTTCGTCTGCGTAAATTTCCCCCCTTTCTTATACTCCTATGTTACTTTTAATACCTCCAAGAATATGTGTACAAAGTTTCATGATGATCGGTTGAGTAGTTTTCGCGTGAAAGCGTAACAAACAAAGTAACATTCACATTTATATATTAGTATAGATATAGATTGCGCTATCGTACATGTCAATTTAAACAATGAAAATGACGACGACATGACAATTAAAAAGTTTATCTTAGAAAAAATCGGACTGATAAAATTTGACTAATATTTTTCGATCAGGGTCACGTGATCTACGAATGTTGGAACAGGGTCACGTGATCTTGACGCGAGTTTAACTTTTTTACCCATACCAAAAGAAGTGCACAACGCCGCTAAATAAGTTTTCACTTTAATAATTATTATATTGCTAATGGTATGCGACAAAGGTCTTTTCATCTATGAGTGCGGAAGGTAAGGTCATTCAGCCAGCGCTTCTTGTTTGTCTAATACAGGATCGACGTGATATAGACCGAGAGCTTTTTTTATAATAATAAAAACTTTATTGACATAAAAGGACAAGTACAAAAATATATGATAACCCTGTATACTTACCCAAAATGTGCACCATTATATTTTATTTATACCATTATATACACACAGGAGTGCTAGTATACACATAGAGCTGGTGCACATTTTTGGGTAAGTATTTAAAGCAAGCTGAAAACTTGTCCAATGCTTCTTCTTTAATACCCAAACACAGAACCGCAGATGGGGCTGAAGGATCGCGGGGCCAAATCAATCAATATTTTTTTTGCAAAAAATATGCTGGAGGTATTTGGAGTGTTTTATGCGTAAAGAGTGAAAAAACCAATAAGCCAAATTATTTAGTCGGGTTATAAACTAAGCTAGGTTAATTTCGCAAAAATTAAAAAAATAAGTATTTATAATTTAAAATGAATATATATATATATATGAGGAAATAATCGTCTCAGGCGAGACTTGAACCCTTAGGGGTAACGGCACCAGCACCGAGACAATTTTTATTAGATAATTTAGGTAATTTTAGTAGAACATTCTACCTGCCTGCCAGGTTATCAAAAAAATATAAGGCTAATATAATATAATAGCCTCTCTATCCCGTAGCCAGATTCTGTGTCTTAGGTAAAGAAAGAATGTGCAACTATCGGTCTATATCACGTCAAACACATCACAGTTTCGTAGCACTATGTCCAGGTTTTGTTGACTTTTTAACTACTTGAATTTTCACGCGCGCTTGAGCCTTGATGCATTTCTGAACACACATCCATTTACCATCATGACAAGATTTTGACAGGTATGCGTGGCCTTGCCGTATTTACAGCAAAAAGATCGTGAATAAGGACCCTGTCTGGAACTACCACTCTTTGGTTAGTTCCTGCGTCCCTCATCTGTTCGCAGCACTTACTACTAATAAACAAAAGCAGTAAATTAGACCTTTAGCAAACTCATCTTGTCCCATTTCATTCAACTCTAAGTGCCTAAGGACGTGGGATCAAAAAGTCAAACCACGATGACAGTTATATTTACTACTTAAGATGATTAACGATTATGGTTTCCCTGTTTGGCTGTTTCACTAGTCTTCAGTATTTTAGGGACCTTATGCTTGAAAGGGAATTTATATCGACAACTCGAGATACGAGTGGAGCTGATTTACGATTTGTTTAGGTATTTTTAGAACCTTGTGATTTCCATGAATAATGCGGACATTATTTACTTAATGTTAATACTGATGCCGATAGGTATAAGTATACAATGTTATTTTTCGTATAGCGTAAAGTTCTGACACCCCAAACAAGGTTTTACTTCAAGAAATCAAATAAAAAAAGAAAATGAAAATAAATTGACAGAGTTGTCTTGTGAATTGTGATCTTAGCAGTATCGTGGCACGGCATCGTATAATATGCAATGCATAGTTATTTATGAATAATTGCATTTCACATCACATCGTGAATAGGTTTTAGACTCTCAAAATGGTTAATAAATTATTGATTTATTAATTAATTGTGCTAGTCTTTATGACATCATCCGTCGTGCACTTGTCAGCACTGGTGTGCCAGCTGTTGCTGAAACGAATGGTTTGGCGCGCAGCGATGGCAAGAGGCCGGACGGTATGTCTTTGCTACCTTAGAAAATGGGCAGACCTTTGGTGTGGGCTGCAACCTGCGTCCGCATCCTAGCGCCTCCCCATCTTCCAAACAACAATAGCGGCGTAAATATATGCGTAATATCTAGTCGGAGATTACATATTTGAGCCGTTTAGGCTTGAGACACTAGGGCCATGGGGTCCAAGTGCTCGCCTTCTATTTAAAGATATTTCCCAGGGTCATGTCAGTACATCTCGTGACCTGAGAGGGCTGGCCTTTTCTTTGCACAGAGAATAAGCAGTGCCATACAACGTGGCAATGCTGCCTTCTGGGCACTATACGTTTGACATCGATGGGGAGGAATTCTTCGACGTCTAAACTGGTTGTGACTCCCTTTTTATGTAATCCTTTTTTTTATAGTTTATTAGGTTATTTGTAAATTATGTTATTTGTTTGTATATAGTTAGTTCGTGGGGTAATCTAGCTTTTTGTATTTAATAACATTGTAAATTTTCATTTTAATAAAATCTATATATTGCAAAACGAATTCCGCGCGCCACGACTGTCTCGTTTTTGCGCAAAATAGTACCTAATAAACAAGTTATAGTTAAGTATAGTTTATCACCATATACCGAATACGTCCACATTTATATCCGATAGATGGCATTCGAAAGGTCGCTCCCAAGTTGAAAAACAATCTTTGCCCACGGAATGTAAAATGCCCACTGAAGTCATATCTATTCTGGAGATCCAGAAATGAATGGGGACCATTGACACCCTTTTGAATGAAGTGTGTTCAATAGTCTCAGAAGCAAAAGTCAAGCACTGTAATAGAAAACTATACAGGATCACACAACCATTCAACATCTACAGGAACATCTGAGAGTAGAAAGCTCTCTTCAGCAATTAAAAGAAGTCGTTGAAAACAAATTAATACCAACACCAAACAACTCTTTTGCTGATAAGGTAAAAAAGGTGCCGATAACTTTATCAGTCCAAATAATTCTCTGTGGTCATCTATCCCAGCGATAAGACCAAAACAAGTGGTGACACAAGTCTCTACTGCAAAAAATAATTTCACCTGAATAACTGAAACTATTCATCCGTGCCCCGAAAAAGTAAGAAATGAAGACGTTTTTATGAGAACGGAGTCTAAAAATGACATTAAAAATTAAAGAAATCTGAGAAACTAGCCTCTTCTGAGCTTACTGTAGAAGAACCAACGAAACGCCGAAAAAGAAAACGCCTGAAAAAGAAGTATTTGACTGTGTATTTGAACAAAACCTTGCTGATAAGTTTCCGAATGACACGCGCGAGTCTTTTTATAGACTGTGAAATTGAGTCACAAATCTGGAAAGAAAAGCCCCCCAACATGAAATCTTGGTCATTCGTCTAAGCTATAAAGATATGCCTCCAAATTGTGCGACGTGAAAACGGTTTTTAAAATACATGTTACTGTCAAACTGGGGATGCAAGTTGCCGGCACGAAAATATGCAGAAGACAAATAAATCAATTCAATTGATTACGAAACCGCCTAGAAGTGATATGCATTAATAATTTAATAAGCACTTAATAACCATCTATTTTTGCTAATCTATACTAATATTATAAAGGTGAAGAGTTTGTTTGTTTGTTTGAACGCGAATTGAAAAATGATTTCACTGTTGGATAGCCCCATCGAGAAAGATATGAATAGGCGCGGATCAGCAATACGAAATGTTGCAAAAACGGGGAAAATTTACGCAGACGAAGTTGCGCGGGACAGCTAGTTTATCGATATAATGACTTATTTAAAATCATATAAACCATCCATATCTTTTGTTACTAATGAATAAAAATAATCTTGACTTAGAAATAATTGTATGCGCTGCATTATTAAAACGTTGAAACTGACATACGTAATTTAACAATTTTTGCCCTCATTTACAGTTCAAACAATGCAAATACTTTTGAATGTAATAGATTATGTACAGCGTAATATGACATTTTATTTATATTCATCTATTTTTCCTCTTTGATTCCTAAATGTTTATAGGTAATACCTGAGATACAGGTTTATGTTTAACCTAGTTCATGGTATAGCTAATAACAATTGCAATTAATTAAACTTATCAACTATCACTATTTGTAATACCTGTTGTAATTTTATTTTAAAGAATTAAGATTTTTTCTACGTCTTTACTGCTCAGTATGTGTATATTTTTTGTAAAAGCTGTTTAAAATTACTTTTATTTATTAATTTATTTAAAAAAATATGTATGCAGAGTTAAAATATTTTATATGTATGTTTAACAGTTGTCTGGTTGCCATAGTACAGGCTCTGCCTAGTTAGTTTTTCTCCCGGAGTCGAAGAGAACCTTCCTGGGGTTGACCTCGAGGCCCCGCGGAAGATTCACTCTTCCCAAAGGGGGGGAACTGTGGCGAGATTCGCTCGCCCTAAGACACCCCCTGCAATGACGTCTGCGAACAGCATGCCGCGCGCCTCAACAACAGGCGTGTTTTCTAGGCGGGAGGCCTACAATCGTGGCCGCACGGAAGGGGAACTGGTTGCGGAGGACCAGGTTCAGGACTTTTTGGGTTAGGTCCGTTCTGCGGGAGGGGTTAGCGCCCCGAAAACCGCGGAGGAACTCAAGAGTCTGGCGACGCGTTCCGTGGCGGTCATCACAAATGTGGCCTCCAAAAGCAAGAATCTCAAAGGCACCTTTGCCAAGGGCCTAAGAGAGTCTGCTTTAATGTTGACAGAGGTAGTGGAGGCGCTATTTGAGCACTCCACCGCCACCGAAGCAGAGACCCTAAGGTTGCGGGCCGATAATACCCGCCTGGAAGGAGAATTAAAGGCGCCCCGCGCCGAAATACTTTATCTGCGGGCTGACTTTGCGTCAGCCAGAGCCGGTTCTGCTCCGGCTAAGGTGAGCGCGGTGCCAGCTGGTTCTGTTCCAGCTGCGCCAGCCCAGCACAAAGAGCTGCCATCTGACGACTCCTTTACGGAGACGCAGATGAGGCAGCTCAGTCTCCTCGTCGGGGGCCTTATTGACGCGCGCCTAGAGAGCGTCAAGGCGCGCCTCCCTCCAGAGCCGAGCTGTCGGCCGCCGCTCGCGGCTTCCAGGCCAAAGGACCAGGGGCCATCGATGGCACAACCAGCGCCCCCACTACGTACAGGGGGACGTGCCGGGTCTCGTGCCGGGTCTCTTAGAGTGGCGGGCGCCTCGAGCGCCCCAACGGCTCAGGGCCGTACCCCAGCGCCGGCGCCCGCTCCCGCCTCTGCCCCCTTCGGTGAGGAATGGCAAACGGCGGGGAGCAAGAAATCGCGGCGCCAGCAGAAGAAGAGGGCCGCTGCCGCCTCTTCTAAGCCGAAGGTCACTCCGGCGAAAGAAGGAGGCAGAAAGAGGCCGAAGCTGTCTCCGCCGAAAACGGCCGCCGTCCTTGTGACGGTGTCGCCGGAGGCGGAGAGTAGGGGCGTAACATACGCCAGCCTATTTAGTGGAGCGAAGGCCGCTCTTGTAGCAGCTGGGGGCGTAGAGATGAGCGTCCGCCGCTCACAGACCGGGGCCCGACTCCTCGAAGTTCCGGGGACAGAGGGCGCGAAGAAGGCCGATTTAGTGGCGGAGACGTTGAGGCGTCTCGCGGAAGGGCAAGACGGCGTAAGGGTCGTCAGGCCAACGAAGTGCGCGGAGTTGCGCATTTCTGGCCTGGACGACTCCGTGTCATCTGAGGAGGTCCGGGAGGCGATAGAGCAGAAGGCTCAGTGCTCTCCCGGAACCGTGAAGGTCGGCGCGATCCGCCCCGGCCCCGGCGGTGTTGGTGCGGCGTGGGCGCGTTGCCCCGTCGCTGCGGCCAAAATTTTGGCAGAGGCAGGCCGGCTCCTCGTGGGTTTCTCCGCCGCGAGGATCACCATCCTCGAGGCGAGGCCCACGAGGTGCTACCGGTGCATGGGCGCGGGCCACTTGCGCCCACAATGCACCAGTAGTTTTGACTGCAGCGGACTTTGTTTCCGCTGCGGTCAACCGGGGCATGTAGCAGCGGCGTGTTCTGCCGCTCCCCACTGCCCCGTGTGTGCGGCGGGCAACCAGCCCACCAACCACATGATGGGGAGGGCGGGCTGTAAGCCTCCCAAGGCCGCAAAGCCGCCTGCGGGGACTGGCCGAGCTCCTCGCACCCAGGCTCCGGTGCGGATGGAGGAGGGTGGGGACGAGGCGCCTTCCCATGCCTCTACACCCTCCACCTAACGGACTCCTTAGCCATGCTCGCTCCTCGCCCCTGTCGCCAGTGATAGGGGTACCGGATGCGTTGCGCGGTAGGGGGTCCAGGACGCGGTCGCAACCTCCTGCGGGAAATTCATCTCGTGGGGGGAGGCGGCGGGGATAGTCTGCCCCGTCGCCGGCGAACCGAGCGACGTCGAGGCGCAGTCGCGCGTGACGTCGCTTGGTGGGGCTGTGGGCGTGATGGACGGGGAAGTTTCCCACGCTCGCGGCCTTTCGCGATGGCGGCGTTCTGTGTGTACCCAGGACGCCGCAGGAGCAGGAATGCCCGATGGGGCTATGCCGCTGGGTGGGTCCGCCGAAGAAATAGCTAATTCCGGCGGCCTATCGGTGTGAAGGCGGCGAGTTGGTACACGGCCGATTTTTTAGTGGGGGCAGGTCCCACACTACCTCCAGCGTCTGCCCCGGGTGCTGGAGGTGTGCGTTAGGCATTTTTTACGGCCATAAAAAAAAAAAGGCTCTGCCTAGTTTGGGATCAGATGACCGTGTGGGAGTTGTCCTAAGATGTTATCACATAAATAGATATTATTATGTATTTACTGCCTTATTTTTGTAAAAGATTTTTACTTAATCAATTTATTTTTTATATTTTGTAATTTTTGATGTTTGCTGATTTTTTTTTCAGCTTCTGTTACGTGTATGGAGTGCTTCCCCTCTAAAATATTTATTATCATTATTATTTAACTATCAAACTAAGTAGCGGCTTCTACAAGACACTTATTCTGCAAATTTCATCAATATTCATTGTGTAGTCATTGAGTAAATTGCCTGTGATATACGGATGGATAGACAGACAGGTAAGGGTTTCGTTTTTGCCATTTTTGTCAATGGAATCCTTATAAAATAGCTTAATAGCTAAAATATCCGTCCCTTTTGCATTAGATGTTAAAAATAAAAATTCATAATATTTCACTACAGTATAATTTTCCTTTATACCTATATAGTTGTTACATTTAGATATTTTAAGTAATTCAAGATATGAGGTAGCTTAGGTAGAGGTAGGTACGTATAGGTATGCGATTTTGTGATCGTCATCACACCACCATCGGTAAGTACATCTGAGAGGCAGAGACAATTAACAAACAGTTGCCATTTCAAAATCAACGATGAGTGCATATTATAGGTATGTACAGCTTAATATTGCTGCTTGGTTAAAGTTACTCTGTATAGAATTACTCCTTTGAGAGTAGATATGCAACTTTTCGTATAGGTAGGTGGGGTATGTGGTTGAGCGAGTTTCATGAAGTCTTGTCTTGATTGAAGTCTCCGAAGCAGGCGGGTATCCAGAAGCGTCAACCAATGATTTTTGATTATGATGATTATTATAATGATTATTGATTATCAGAAAAAGAAGAGTGATCGGTGCTTCTTTTTCTTCTTGTGAATGTTATTTGTTACTAGTCATGAGTCTATCCCTGGCTAGGTCGTGCTCTTGATATAGATCCTAAATAAAAATACTTAAAACTCCTCATTACAACGAAAGAAAATGAATTATTTAAGTAAGTAGTTACCAGATAGGTAACACCAAGTACCACACGGCTTTGTAATAACCTGCTAATGTTAACCATGCTTTGCTTGCTACATTTTAAAGAATTGTATGTCATTGTAGTCTTCTGATATACCTATAAAACAACAATAATTTAATAATTATAAATTTAAATGTATGAAGGAAAAAATAGTCTCAGGCGGGACTTGAACCCGCGACCTTATTCTGTGACATTAGGTATTTTAAGTTTCTTTTTACCCCACGACCCATTTCTTCACATCCTACATACACACATACTTGAATGAGGGATTAAAATTTAATGTAAACATACATCTGACAAATAAAACAAATTTTCGGCTAACCTATAATAGGTTAGCCGAAAATTTGTTTTATTTATGGAAGCGGCTACTGACAATTTTTAATAAAAATATTCTCAGTAGCTTCCTTAATATGTTAGCCGAAAATTAACTTTAGGTAAATATGCATCCGATTATCCGATATCTAGCTGATTAGAGTTCACGGTCGTCGTATAATAAATATCTATAAACATTTACGCTCTTGGGATGTATCAGTGTAAATCGCGAATGTTTAAAAACAATATTTACTATTCTTTTTTTCATTTATTTATTTATTTGTCAACCATATGGTCACAGTTGGTATTAAATACCTGTTGTAGTGCACTATGTCCTTCCAGATATGGTATACAAAATTAAGTTAAAAATGACAGAATTGAATATGTTGTGTATTCAATTTCAAATTATGTCAACTTAATATCATTTTTTTATAAAATATATTTATGTAATTTATTACATATTTTTGGTGCCATGCCTACGAAGTTTTTATCATATATTGCATTTTTATGTTCTCTATGTCGGGTTTTATACCTGTTTCTTGTACTGTTTAGTGAGTCATATAGGTGGAGATAATTTTTAACAAACATTACTAATTTATATATATAGACATGGCAGTGTTAATATACGTAACCTTAAAAGTGAGGTACACAGCAGTCTGTACTTTTACATACTGATCTAAGACATAGCTTTTGGGCATTAAATACAGTCTCAATATTTGTGGAATTACACCATATCGTGACGTTGATGCGACGTAGGCCTGATATGCTATAAGTAGGGTCTCCTGATTTACTATCTTATACGAATTGTACAGACCTTATGAGTATTGACTTAGCCTTTTGGTAACATTATCCTTTTGAGTTTTCCACGTCATATCATTGTCTAATTCGAGCCCCAGAAATGTAATTGATTTTGTTTCGGAAATAATTCTATCATCATATGTTACCCGTGGTTTTTCATGATTAGTCTTTTGCTCAAATTACATTATTTTAGTTTTGTCAAGGTTTATCCGAAGATAATTTGCTTTTAGCCAATCAATTAATGATTTAAGACAGTTATTCATTTCTCCTTCGAGAGTTAAATAATTATTGGAACCAAATAGTACGGTACTGTTGTCTGTACATATCACTGTGACGTGTTACTCTAGGCATATCGTTTATGTATAATAGAATGAGTAGTACTCCCAGGATACTACTTTGAGGTACTCCGTATTTTATTAGTCTTTGCCTGGAAATGCATGATTTTTCGACTTTAGCTTAACATAGCATATAATCCCGTAACATTGAACATTCACAAAAACCAAATGCAAGTTAAAATACAAACTAATTTTAAAAATATGAAAGTAACTTTGTCTGTCTTTTACGTTGTCACGCTTCAACTGCTAAACCGATATAGATGAAATGAGGTCATATAAATCGATAAAAATGAAAGGATAGTTTTTTATATAGATAACCGACATTCACGCGGGCGGAGCCACGAGCGAAACTAGTACTTCATTTATAGTTATTTTATATAATATCTTCTGCTTTGATATTGAATTTTGTCATAGACAAATATTACTGTTTTAATAACTTTATGAAGCGATAAGAGAGCCCAGCACTCAACTTGAGGATGTCCCGTTGTGCTCTTTCCACATCTTTTATATGAGTCTTAGCAGCACCTCCCCATGATACTATGCAATAATCAGTCAGTGAGCGATACAGGACATAGTAGACCATTTTGATTATATGTTTGTCAGCTGAATATCGAAGATTTTTAAAGATGAGTTTACGCACACCAGGGAAACCAGGTCCTTTATATGAGGCTTAAACGTTAGACATTGGTCAATAGTAACGCCGAGGTATTTAATACTATCGATTCTTTGTAGAGTGGTACAAGGGCACAGGGGAGATTTAGTAATACAAGAGTGAGCAGTAATTTCTAGGGACAAGGGTGGGAGTAAGTTCATTCTATGAACAAAAGCGATGTATTTGGTTTTATTGAGACTCAGTGACAGCATATTATCTTGTAAGCACTTACGTGCAGTACCAAAACCTTTCCGAGCAATGACAAATACCTCTTCCCAGGTATATCCTATGACAAATAGGGCGGTGTCATCAGCAAAAGTTAATATTTTGCCCTTATCAAAATTAAGTTGACAGAGCTCATTAATGTACACCAAGAACAGTGTTGGTCCAAGGATGCTACCTTGTGGGACACCGTACACTGTAGATATTTCGTCACTTAATGTTTGATTTATCTTAACACGTTGCTATCTATTTGTTAGATAGTCCTCAAGTAGTTTTAACGGTATTCCCCTTACCCCTATTTCTGAAAAACTTTCTGACATTTGCATGTAATTTACATAATAACTGTCTCCATATCGCATGTTGTTTGCTTGTTTTATTTAAATAATTTGTTACTCTTTGCTTGTTTTAAATTTTTCTGTGATGTATTATTTTGTGGATAACGGTGCTGGTTGCGTAATTACCTAATTGTTTTATAAAAAATATTGTTAGTCTTATGCATGATTGCGCAATTGTTTGTTATCCTGAAGAAATAAAAATAAAAAATAAAATAAAATTACCCCTATACACTCCAGCTTCTTAACAAGGTGTGTAATGGACACGGTATCGAAAGCCTTTGCTAAATCCAAGAAAATTGTAATATTTTTATTCCTGCTATCCAAGCCTGTAACTATAGAGTGCAATAACTCATGCACAGCATCGTTGGTAGACCTACCTTGGCGGAATCCAAATTGAGAAGGAGAAATAAGGTTATTGCTCTCCAAATAGTTGACCAGTCGTTTATTAATTAGACGCTCCAGGATCTAGCACAAGGTGGGATATGGGCCGATAGTTGTCCATGCAGTCTCTTTTACCACTCTTGTGTATTGGTCTAATAAGAGCTATTTTAAATGCCTGAGGAAAGACACCTTTGGACAGTGAAAGTTCACAGATGTGAGTTATAACATTCACAAGGAGATTTTTGTACCTTTTAATTATTCTGCTGCTGATTTTATCAGTTCCAGCGGTACACTTATCCTTAAGTCCATTTATGATGTAAAGTATCTCTTCTTCATCAGTTGGAAGTAAGACAAAATAATTCAAAGGTAGGTTGAAGTCAACAACTGGCTCTGAGGACACTGTGTTTGTAGAAACGATTTGGTCAGCAAGTGACTTTCCAATATTGGCAAAGAGTTTATTTATGTCATTGACGCTGTTCTCGGGTTTATCAGATTTTATGAGATCGGAAGAGTGATCAGCAAAATTAAAAGTGCCGCTAATTTTTTTTATAACTTCTTAGAGCTGTTTTTTGTTACCTTTAGCGTTTTCAATCTCATTCTTTCGTAGTTACTTTTTACTTTCTTGATCAGATTATTGCAAAAAATTCTATAGCGTTTATAAGTAGCTTTATGCATTGATGTGCCTCTCTTCTTTTTATTGTGGCTTCGGCTTTAGCTAAATTAGTTTATATGTTTCCGGTTAACTACGCTCACATACATCCCGACTACTGAAGTCTGTCCCCCTAATGACGAACGTTGTACCTAAGAGCTCCATCTATCTTTGAGAACCACGACATACAGAGTCATAGCTACTGCCGTATCGGCAGGTATCAATGATACTGCACCCACAAGCTACATGTGCCTTAAAGATGCGTTAGCTAAATGCATGCATATTTTTACTGACTGCCTCAGACACTTATATTATTAGAGTGCCTCTGTGGCGCGGTGGGAGTGTATCCGACTGCTACGCAAGAGGTCGTGGGTTCGATCCCCACCCAGGATAAAACTTTGTGTGATGAGCACGATGGTTTATTCTGTGTCTGGGTGTTATTTATCTATAATATGTATGTAATTCGAAATTTATAAGTATATTTATCGGTTGTCCGGTATCCATAGTACAAGCTCTGCTTAGTTTGGGATCAAATAGCGTTGTGTTACTTAGTTGTCCCATATACCTCAGCGTTATTAGCGCTACGCTAAGAAAAGTTAACTATTTGCTCTTATTGCACAATTCACAGATCTAACTTTAGAATTGATGCAGTTTCATACAAATTTGCAACCTCTATTTTACCCCCTTAAGGGAAGAATTTCCAAAAATCCTTTCTTATCGGATGTCTACATTATTTAAGAAACAAAAACCGGGCAAGAGCATGTCGAACCATGCTCAGTGCAGGGTTCTGCAGCCTTGAATAATTGAATAAGCAGAAAAGCGTATGGTCATGACACTTACGCCCTTTTGTTTTTTTAGCAATAACTCAATGACAGTATATCCGATCATGTCCGAAATAATTTTAATATAAAGTTCTTATTAAGCGCTACCTTTGTGATTTTTTCATTTTTTTTTGGTCACACGGTTCAAAAGTTAAAGGGTGACACAATTTATGCAACTTTCGGAGCGATTATTTCCAAAAATATTCACTCAAACTAAAAAGTTTATTAGAAACCTTATAATGTTTTTGAAAGACCTGTCGAATGAGGTGCCACACGTTTATGTTTGCTGAAAAAAAAACAGCTTCTGTTAAAAATATTTAATATTTTAGCTATCAAGCTAAGTAGCGGCTACTACAAGCCACATTTTCACCAAATTTCATCAATATTCATTGGGTAGTCTTTGAGTAAAATGCCTGTTACACACGGACAGACAGACGGACATGACGAAACTATAAGGGTTCCGTTTTTGCCATGTTGGCCACTGGACCCTAAAAATGTTCTCGATATTTCACGTCTCAACGATCAGTTAGTCAGTCAGTAAGTCAGGACTTTGAATTTTATGAACATGTTGATAAATACGTAGATGTACCTGTAATCTATCTATCAAATCCCTTTAAATTCTTATATTTAACTAGTCCGACCATAAATAAACTTTTTTTTTTTAACTTTTTATTTACTTTGAATTTATAACGCGTTTATTATTATTGAAAGTTCTTTCGATTTCGCGCCTTTTCACATATTTTTTCGTTTTCATTATCAAATTGCAATATGGATTGGGGTGTTAAAGAAAATAGGATAGCGGTAATCGCCTTGCACAAAGTAGGTATGGAGCCGTCAGTCATATTCCAGACACTTCAAAAGCTTAGTATCAGCTATATGCTCGTATATCGTACTATCAACAGATACAACAACACTTCCTCTGCCGAAGACCATAAAAGATCGGGGCGGCCGCGTGCTGTTAGAACTACAAAGACTGTTAAAGCCAGAATTCGTCGAAATCCCATTAGGAAGCAAAAAATATTATCGCGAGAAATGAAGATTCCCGCTAGAATTCTGTCGCGTATTATAAAATAGGACCTGAAGCTCGGTGCTTATCGTCGATATACCGGACATGCCCTAAATCATTTTTTACAATTAAAGAGACTGGATCGATCAAAACGCCTTCTGTGGCGATACGCAGGTGAGGGGCACTGAAATATCTTCTTTACCGATTAAAAAATCTCCACGAATGAAGAGTATATAACAATAAGTTAAATGATAAAGTGTACGCTCACAGTTCTACAGAAGTCATCTAATCAAGCTCAAGTGGTCGGAAAGGTCTGAGTGGTCATCATCCTGCGTCAGTGATGGTTTGGTGGGGCGTGTCTTATCAAGGCGTCACAAAGGTAATTTTTTGTGAAAAGGGAGTGCATTTTTCCTTATTCATAAAGTCAGCATCTAAAAATACATTTTGCGGTTAACTAACTACAAAACTAGTGATTAGTTTAAACCAAAGTATAAACCATTAACAGGTCATGTTTTATCCTGTATGGCTACTAACCACGAAATATTAAGAAAATATTATGAACTGAACTGCACGATATACTACGTTGTTTATATTCCAAATAAATACGATCGCGATCCTTATCAGCAGGAACGGAAGTCTGGTGTACGGGATATTAATTAATTTAAATATATGCATACATACAGATAACAAATCATAGGGAAATAATAACTTTATTAATTAAGAAAGAACTCTGCTCGTATCCCACAGTACGCCTCAAATTCATTAGAATTATAGTGAGACCGTGATAAAAATATAGCAAGGTGAATGAAGGTCGTCGGGACATCGATAATTCGAGACGTTTTTTTAAATATTATTAATTATACCTATGTACCTATTTGTTTTTAAATAAATGCTTCACTATATTTTTATTTTATTTAAAAAATATTAATAATAAGACTTTATTATTAATATTTTTTATTAGTATTTAAACAATCTAAAACAGACAAAGCGTAAATAGTATAGTTAGGTGCTGTTTATAATTCGGTGCACGAGATAGCGCTGCCGTCGCCGGCCGGTGCTATTACACTGAGAAGTTTGTGTAGTTGTTGCTCTATGACGCAACTAATGAATAAAGGCTCTTCCACATAGACGCGTTATTATCGGTTGATAATTGCGGATGCGTTAAGTATTGCGATATCTGTTTTTAGTACATTATGCATTAGGATTAGGTACTTTGAAATGACACAGTGCTGCTACAATAGAAGTAGGACGCTTGATTCCGATATGAGTTTTAAAAATCATTGGGATTGAGACACATGCGATCCTGCCAACAGTGCCCGCCCGTGGATTCCCTACTTGTTTTCGAAAGTTGATGGTTCGAATTTTATTTTTATTTTTGGTCAAGTGTGTAAGTGGTCGGTACGCTGCCTAATAACTTCGCGCGACCAAGAGGTAGGTGCAAATAATTTCACCCTATATCGACTAAGTACGTCGCGCGATAGGGGGCGCGGGCGGTGCAAAACAATTTGCAAAGTAACTTAGCGCTCCTTGATAGCTATAACGCTCTAAACTCTTTAGCCGGAGGAGTTTTTCGGCACCCGGGATTTTAGGCGCCTGGAGCAGCCACTCCGTTCGCCCTGCTAGGCCGGCCTGAGTCCTTATTCACTGTTTTTTTTCAATTTCGCGGTAAACCCACGCGAATTGGTGCATGCGCACTGCGCAGTGCGCTCAAAGATGTCCGCGCGCATGCGCGATGCATTTCTAAGCGCAGCTCTCTATAAACCATTATGATGACCTTGCTCACTACAACTGCAAGATCGATAGTACTACGTCAAGGACGAAATTTGGTTTTACCTACAGTTGCGAATACGAGTGTTCTAAAATTTATATTGAACGTAAAGGAAGCTCAGTCAAATCCCGTACTACTAGTCCAGTGCAATTACGGAAATAAATAAACATAAAATTATGTAGTTTAGGGATTATGAAGGACCGATAGGGGGGTGTATTCTGAGCATATATTCCAATTTGAGGGATTCTGGCGAGGTCAGCTCAAGGTCATTTTGATGAAAACGCGTTTAATTCGATATCTCGAGAACAGTTAGTGTTACGCAAAAAATTGTGGAGACCTTTTCTCTTCTAAATTAAATTTACTAACTTTTTTATCTGAAACTTTTTTTTTTCATCAATGTTTTTAATTTATTGGTTCCGAAAGGCAAAAATTTTACTTTTTTCCTCCCTTTTTTATTTTGGCAATTTTCTCCTCAACCGGTCTATTTTAATAAATTTTACCGATTATCAAAGTGTAGATCTTTTAATTATGAACAACTTTTTTCTGTAATGCCAATACCTTCAGAGTTATATATTTCTTTATCGAGCGAAATCCGCGCCACTGTCGCAAGATCAGCGACATCAGTGGGTATTTAGTACTTGAAAGAAATATTAAAGTATTCAATGATCATTTATTAGCCAACTTACCTGTATCAAAAGGTGAATCGATTAAACTATTTACAAATTGTACTTTATTTAAATATTAGATATTGCAATCATTCAAATATCATTTAAATATTGTACTTCTTCTTTATTATTAGGGTATATTTTATTTCATTCAATGGGATAATAATGTGAATAAGAATTAGAAAAAGAAGTAAATGAATAATTATAACTGTTTCGCACATTTATTGATAAAAAAATAGGTCATAAAATTCGTAAAATTAAGCACCCGAGGTCGATGGAAGTGATTCATTAATAATAAAGGCCCTGACGGTATCGGGGCATACATCGTCCTCGTCCATTGCGTCAAAAATATCATCGTTGATAACATTGGCGGGATTAGAACAATAGTTCTCTTGGCAATTAGTACAAATTACTGAGCAAAACAGGCCGGCCTTTCTACATCCGCTCGCTTTGTCGCAGTTGGTTTTGCATTTGCACGCAATCGATCTGAGCAAATCTTCCGGAGCCGGTTTCAGTGACATCAGTATCGGCTCCAATCCACGGGGGTTGCGACGCCAGCCCCACTCCTCGGGTTACAGATAATTTTCGAGCCAGTATTGTACTTGGTAGTAACACCTCAACGAGTGAAAAGATGCGGCATCGGAGGTAGGAGGAAGGGATTCCAATTTAACCCTCCCACGGCCTGCCATTTTTTTGTATCCTTTATAAAGGAGCTCGTTGAGATTCGTACAATTCTTACTACTTCGTGCAGCATTAAAACATTTTAAAACAGAAAATATTCGATTTTAATCCTTACTGCGTAGAAGCCAAGAGTATACTGAACGACTGAAGAACGCTTATGCTCACTTTCACTTCCCTTCACCCCGACCCTTAGGCTAAAAATAGATTTCATGGGACAACGGTTACCCCAGGTACACGATAGTCGAGGAACAGATGTCCCTTACCCGCACTAATGCACGCACAGTGTGTCCGTGAATACACGTTGCGACAATGGCGCGGATTTCGCTCGGTAAAGTATTAAATAACTCTGAAGGTATTGCAGAAGGCATTACAGAAATAAGTAATAAAAGATCTACACTTTGACAATCGGTAAAATTTAATAATATTGAACGGTTGGAGAGAAAATGGCGAAAAATAAAAAAAGGGAGGAAAAAAGTAAATTTTTTGCCTTTCGGAAGCAATAAATTGAAAAATATTGATGAAAAAAAAAGTTTCATATAAAAAAGTTAGTAAATTTAATTTAGAAGAGAAAAGGTCTACAATTTTTTGCGTAATACTAACCGTTCTCGAGATATCGAATTAAACGCGTTTTCATCGAAATTACCTTGAGCAGACATCGCCAGAATCCCTCAAATTGCAATATATGCTCAGAATACATCCCCTTATCCATCCTTCATAATCCCCAAACTACATAATTTTATGTTTTTTTTTCCCATTAATTTCCGTAATTGCACTGGACTATACCTACTTAAGTAAACAACAGTCAAATAAAATATTTGATAACCATACAGTCAATTTGACGTGGAAACTGATAAATTTGCAACAGTTTTGCACATATAATGTTTCAGCGACTTGTTATCGGTATAACAGTACTTGTAGGAATAAATAGAAATGCATTTCGCGGTGTATTTATACCGCCCGCGCCCGCGTGTTTGTTTGTTGGTCAGCGAACTCACAACTGATAAAAGCTCAACGTTGCGTTGTTGCCCAAATCACTCGCAATTCGTTATCATATTTCCTCGTAATTATTACCTATATCTGTAACGTATTGTTAATAATTAACTGTGTCTTATAATTTCTAGTGATTATCAGATATTGACTTTAACCTGTAATAAAAGAGAAGGCTAGTCCCTTTCCGTAAACGAACGAAGTTTCGTGAACTTTTCGGATGCGGTTCGTATCCATAACAATAATGTATTTTAAAATCTCGTATATCTAATTAAATTCAGATTGAAAGTTCGATTTTCATAAATTATTTGCTGTCCCGGCGAAATAATTAAATCCAATAAATCAATTTTTTTTTTTTTAATTCTATTAGTTTAAAAAAAATAGAAAGTCAACAACAATTTTCATTATGTTTGATTTATTGGATTTGTTTCCGTCCTGAAAAGCAGAATTACTATTAGAACATCGAAAAATTACGAAAAATTACTAGGCGGTACGTACAGCGGTCAGTAATTTATGAAAATCGAACATTTGAAATCTTGCGAGAAGACCTATGTGAAATCTCATTGATTCATGAAGTCAAGGATAGATACGTGTCCTGGTTTCACCAGCTTAATTTGATTACGTGTATAGTGAATTTATCCTCTTTTAAGTTACGATTTTAAAGCAATCGTGACGTCATACATCATGTCCCCGAGGAACTTGTACGGCTCTGTGAGTTTTGTTGCAGAAACCATTTAAACACAGATTTTTGAGGACGTTTGGTGCTGAATATTACTCTTTGTGATTTAAAGCATTTTTTGCCAATTTAAACATGTTTTAAAAATATATGAAGAAACAATCGAATCTCGCCTGTGACTATTTTTTTTTAAATTCATGCGTGAAGTAAAGTCTTACTAATGCTACAAATAAAAATCTTCAGTTCTTACTTTTGATGATTCCTGTTTACCTATCTGACTACCTACATTAGGAAACTGCTCATTTCTCTGTTGTCCTGATGATGGGGACATGAAGAAAGAACTCTTCCACTATTTTCCTTATAGCGGAAGAGTTAATTATTCAGTCACTTTTTTTCCCTTAAAACTGTAATATTTCCTAAATTATAAAACTTTTGTTTAACTCGATTCGCGACGTCTTTCCCTAAAAGAAGTTTTTTATTATTTTTATTTCATTCTTTTATATTTCACATAATTTAATTATTTCATAATTTTGTAGATTTTTTTCAATCTATCTTTTTTATATTCTGCAAGCTGCAGCTTGCAACTAGCCTGGTGGTAAACAATCAGGAAACTTGCTACTATCTAGGCACCTGATGTATTTAAATTGTTTATAATTCAGGGCTTTGTTGCCTATCTACATAATGTGCAAAATGTGCAGGTCGCCAAATGTGCAGATCTTCTAAAGTCTCAAAATGTGTAGATTTCCGTCTTCACAAACCAAAAAAAGTTTTGTACATATTCGGCACTTGAATATCTTCTATGTTTTTAAAGATCTATTTTCAATTTCTGTTTGTGTTTACAGTTTTCTTCCTCGCCGTGTAAAGCCTTGACTTACTTAATAGAAAAAGAAGGGATTTTTGAAACCTAATTGTTTTAAATCTCGGAAATTTTGTTTAAATATAGGCTGTATAGGCCCAAAATTTTTTAAGCCTATTTTACACTTATCATATAAAATGGTTATTTGTTTTTTTTTTTAAATATATCATAAAATACGCAGTTAAGTCAGTACCTGGTTGACCGAGCTTCACGCGGTATTTAATTTTCAAACGATGTTTTCTAAAAATGAAACTAAAAATAACTCAAAATTTTAAGAAAAAAATATTCCATCCTAGATACAAAAGGTAGGTGGATAAGTGGACCATGAGAGTAGAACCAGACGAGGTGATGGTGAGTTTTGAGGTGGAGTCACTATTCACAAACGTTCCCATTCAGGACCGTCTTGAGGTCATCGAGAGGAAGCTTAGCGCGAACGATCTGCCTAACCAGTATATTGTTTTACTGAAAAACTGCCTAGAGGGCAATTTCTTCGTTTACCAGTGACAACACTATCTCCAGATCGACGGAGTGGCCATGTGTAGCCCAGTGGCGCCGGTGATGGCCAACATCTGGATGGAACATTTTGAAGAAGCAATTGAGCTGCAACTGTCTCAGGTCAAACTATGGAAGAGGTACGTCGACGACTTGTTTTGCATCATGAAGGATTTGGCATCATGTAGATTAGAAGTAGAACAATTTACTGATTACTTGAACTCCATACACCCTAAGATAAGTTTCACTTTTGAAATGAAGATAAACAAATCGCTGGCTTTTCTTGATGTGGAAATAATGGTTAAGGCGGATGGTACCCTGGCACACACTGTCTACAGAAAACCGATCGCCTATCGCTGGATGCGGGATCCAATCACTAGATTGAACTACACTGACGGACTCATAAACTGCATCAAAGTTCAGGTTTACTCTAAAAGGATTTTTTTATAATAAGTATGCAAACTTTTTAGATTAAATTATATAAATATGGAAAGACTGGCTCTTAATCTTAAAAAAAAAAAAAATTTAAAAATAGAACTGCGGTAAAACAAATGAATATAGCCGGGAAAAGAAAATTTACTCGTAGTATCAGATTTGCGTGTTATTTATAGCAAAGTTTTAAATTAATTCTCATTGATTTTTTTTGTTTGGTCAATTGAATTATTGTTACCAGCATAATTGTTGGGTTAGTTTTTTAACACATCGAGAGTTTTTGAACCATAATATGGATACTTCGTCCGAACAAGCGGCACAAATTGTAGCATTGGTGCGGGAGGGCTTGGATCAACGAACGATTGGTAGAAATTTAAATTTAAACCAGTCTACGGTTTGTAGAATATACAGAAGGTTTGTAGAGACAGGTTCTTACAGGAGGAGACGTGGTACAGGCAGAACTCGAGCAACCACAGGTCGTGATGACCGATTTATTGTTACAACTTCCCTGCGAAATCGTTTCCTCACGTCAGTTAACATCAAAACCGAGCTTAATGAAGTGCGTGGAAAAAACGTGTGTGCACGAACAATAAGAAGAAGGTTAAAGGAAGCGGCTATCACCCCTTTTAGACCAGCAAATGGTCCAAAGTTGTCTGCAGCTCACAGACAAGCTCGCTTAAGATTTGCGCGTCATCACCTGAATTGGACAGAAGAGCAGTGGGCCTCTGTATTGTTCACGGACGAGTGTAGGACATGTTTATATGGTGCAGATGGTCGCAGAAGAGTCTATCGTCGACGTGGGGAGCGATATGCTCAAAGTTGCATTGAGGAGCGTGTTCCTTTTAGAGGCGGTTCATGTATGGTCTGGGGTGGCATATCGATGAACGGGCGAACAGAACTTGTGTTCATAGACATGGTCCGTCAAAACGGTAATAGAGGGGGTTTGACAGCACATCGCTACATAACAGAGATATTAGAAGATCACGTGGTGCCTTACATGGGATTCATAGGCGAAAATTTTACTTTAATGCAGGATAATGCCCGGCCGCATGCAGCTGCACAAGTTCAACATTATTGCGAAGAGGTTGGGATACGTACAATGAATTGGCCAGCACGCAGCCCGGATCTTAATCCCATCGAGCATGTTTGGGACAATTTAAAAAGAGCTGTATATGCGAGAAACCCTTCGCCTACGACAGTGGCAGCACTAAGAACAGCACTTTCAGAAGAATGGGACAATATTCCGCAAGATCTTTTAAAAACCCTTATAAAATCTATGCGGAACCGATTAGAATCCGTAATAAGGGCACGTGGGGGTAATACACCTTATTAAAACACAAATAAACCCTTGCATAAAGTTTGTGTCTATTGTTAAAACCAATTTTTTAATTAAACAATTTTTCCTTAAACTTCTGTTTTTTCTTCAAAAAAGGTCTTAAGGTCCTTTCCAGTACATAAACTTAAACTTAAAGATATGATCCTACGCTGTTTTAAAGTTCACGAACCAATCTAGAGGTTTCAATTTAAATCTGTATAGAAAGTTTGCATACTTGGTTAAAATATTTATTTCAAAGTCGTCTATTACTTTGATGCAGTTTATAAGTCCGTCAGTGTACATAAACCACAGGTCCTTTTCACTGACCGTCACTAATAGTCCAGGATAGCGCGGGAAGTGGATGAAATCAAAAAACATGTCAATTTCAACCGAGAAGATGGATATCGTTTATCAAAATCGTGGAATCCCGTGATCAGCAAGTGTACACACCGCCGAACAAACATTACACGCCAGTGTGCAGATGTCGTTAGTCTTGTGTGTCGAAGTACCGACGGTTCCGTAATAGTGAGTGATAAAAATCAAGCGAAACTACCCAGTTTCCGAAACCCGCGCTTCTCGGAGGCGACGCTGAACTGAACCACGGCCGTGAACCGTTGCAATACGGTCGAAACGTCGGGCAATAAACTAAGGTATTTAGCCCTAAAACAAAATATTTACGCGATTAAGACCCGTAGCTTATAAAATTATATAATTTGAAAGTAGGTTGTCCGTGGTAAACCAATGTTAAACTAGTTCTATTTATTTTGTAAAAAAATTCTATTTGAAAATAGGAGATGTGTCATCAGCAAATAGAACGACGTCACATAAGTTATTAATATAAAATGGTAAATCATTAATATATATCAAGAATAAGAAGGGACCGAGTTTTGATCCCTGACAAACACCCATTAATTGATGATCCAGACGACCTTACTCCGGCTATATCAACAATTGAATTCTTTCACTCAGGTAAGAGGCAAATAGACCAAGTGCTTTACCCTTATTTATTCCAGAATTTTTCCAGGCACTATAAATATGTTTTCATCAACAGTAAAGCGACCCTTTGTGAAACCATATTGATCGTTGTGCAGTAGATTATTAAAATGAAAGTGTGATTCTAACTGCATAAGTATGGCCTTTTCGAAAAATTTTACTAATAGCTGGCAAGATGGATATTGGTCTTAAATTACTGGGGTCGTTCTTTGATCCGGCTTTAAATAATGGTATTACTTTATATGTAAAATCTAGTCAATTTCTAATTTGTTCAGCAATTCCGTCGACTCTAAGCACAGAGAGTTCCGTATTCCAATTTTTATCTATTTTTTGCCTTCGTGGCACAGTGGAATATGTTCAACTGCGCAATAGGTTGTGAGTTCGATTCCCACACGGGTCACAACTTTGTGTGATCCACAAAATTGTTTTACGGAGTCTGGATGTATTTTGTGTCAGAGAATTGAATATTTGTAAAGTACCCCGCGACACATTCCGTATTCCAGTTTTTACCTAATTTTTGCCTTCGTGGCACAGTGGAATGTGTACAACTGCGCAATAGGTTGTGGGTTCGATTCCCACACGGGTCACCCTTTTGTGTGATCCACAAAATTGTTTTATGGAGTCTGGGTTTGTGTCAGTGAATTGAATGTTTGTAAAGTACCCCGCGACACAGGGCTAGTACCCTTCTGCGGGAGCTGTTTTGTCATCAATTAGGTATAATTAGAAGTTTTGAGTACATTTTTGATGGCGTGGTAGTAGTAGTTATAACATCATTAGAACGTGTGGAGACAGATTTGCCAGTACGATGTTATATTGTATACCATTTACGTTAAATATTTACGTTACATTTTAAACCTAATACAGGTCTTATGTGTACTACTCTAGCTGTTTTCTTTCACTCATTTATTTATTTATGTCTCATACGTGACTTACACTAATATATCACTTACCTCTTACCTCACTCATGTTATTGTCTGTCATTCAGGTCCAGTTAATTTATTATCAGGAACTCGTGCTACTATCCGTGATCCATATGTCACTCATACTATTAATGTGACTCATATGTGTTTCATGTGAGGCTCTGTGACTCAAATGAGACTCAAGCTTCCTTTACTTCATCTGTGACTAGTATATGACCCATGTTATTATCAGGGACTTAAATGTGACTAGTGGTATTACCTGTGACTCGAATATAAATTCTACTATTATTGGTGACTCGTATGTTAATTACAGTATTATTATATGAGTCACTGCTCCTTAATCTGGGGGGAAGTAAATCGCAATCGCATAGTCAGATCGTCACTGTCTTAAGCAGGATCGGATCTAGAGGGGGGGGGGGGAGGGACTAGGGGGAGAGCCGGATCGTCAAAAACGAAATGTACGCGGGGTACATTTCGTTTCATCATAAGCATGTTCTCTAAAGGTGAAGGGCGCTATCATCAAGTTTTTGCCCCGTCTCGAAATAATTCTAAATACGACACTGGTTTTAAGTCGAACCAACTGGAAAAATATTTTTAATTTACATTTAATCGGCTACAATGCCTTTATGGTCTAAGATTAGGTCTAAATAATATATACCCTAATCTGTTATGTGCAAGTCGGACTCGCTCACTGAGGGTACCGTACAAACGGGTTTTTTTCTTGTGTATTTTGGGGTTCCGTATCCAAAATGGCAAAACGAAACCCATATAGTTTCATCATGTCCGTCACTTTCTCACAGGCATTTTACTCAAATACTACTCAATGAATATGGATGAAATTTGGAGTACCTATTGGTGTTAAATTAATTTTTGTTTTTGTTCGATAGTCAAATAACAAAAATATATATTTCTAGAGACCTATATGCCATTAAGACACGCGCTCTTGTTGGTGCTTCTTTCGTCCTTCGTCTTGTTTTTAGTGCATATCTTTGTAATAAAACCTGCCGAACCCTACACTGAGTTGCTAGCAGTTTTTTTCCCCTTTATTTATGCTTTATGACATTGCTCTTTGAAAAAAAAACATGACCCTAGGTCAATAGAAGGTAATGATTAGGGTCACCAGAACCGAGTGGGTTGCCAAGCTAAGTGCTAACACGGTGGTATTAGCACTTAACTTAGCTTGCCAACCCACTTGCGATTTTAACATATGATCTTGGTCAAAATCAAATAACAGATGAGGGTATATATTTCTAAGACCGGATCTCGTCCTATTAAGTCAAAATCGAGGAGAGAATGGGTCATTTATTTAAAAAATAAAGATCAGACTACACTTAAATATGTTTATTTATAACTTAAAAAACTATTATATACTTATACCTACTTTAGTTATAAGTTTTTATACACTATTTAGTAATTTATAGTTTCCTAAATTTAAGTTTTTCCGCATCGAATATTGTGACTTCCTGCATCCAGCTCCTGAAAAATAAAAATATTGTTAAAAAAATTGTTGTCTGTAAAGTCAGTTTACGGACGATAATTTTACGTGGTAACGTCATAAGAAAACATTGATGACATATAGCAATTCGCGTTGCTTAGCAACCAATCAATAACGTTAGTTCCAATTGTATCGCATGTCATGTCACTGCCATCGCCATTCGCTGTTTTCTATTGCTTAGAAATTGATAACGTCTTCGACTTTTTTTAGACACTTTTTTACGTGCACCCGGTTATCGATTTGTAAGACGTCAAAAAAAAAAGAATATTCACGCATTAGTTTGAATATACGTATCCTAATTTTGTAAACTTTACTTCACGCCTATCCCACGCTGTAATCTTTTTATCATCCGATGACATTTTAGTGGCATCTCTTTTATATTATTGTGATTTGTGTATGACCATTAATTGAACCAAGTGTTCAATTCTCTTTGTTATTTATTTTAATTTTAATTCGCGGTCTATAGGATACGTAATAATTATTATTATTTGATATACCTACATACATATTGATAGTATGTATATATTATAATGTATACCTACATACTTCTTATTTTCTTTAAGAGCTACCAGTATAATGCCTGTCAAAACATATTCCATAGCGTGAACTTCATTTATTCTGAACCAATGATTTAAGTGCTGTATTGTTGTAAATAAAAAAAATGGTTGCCTGTATAATCGGTTTACGGACGTTAATTTTACGTGATAACATCATAAGAAAGCATTGATGACATTATAATAAACAACCACGCCTGTGACAGCTTTAGTTCAAATTGTATCGCATGTCGTTGAGATCGCCATTCACTGATAGACTGATACTTTAGCCTATCAGCAGGCGGTAACGTGACACTTTTTCGTGCGCGCTACCGGTCATCGATTTATAAGACGTCATCACGCCAAAAGTTCATTAAAATCCATAGATTCATTTATACGTACCTGACAGAGATTACCGCAGTACACTTGTTTATTACATCTCGAACATCTTGTTCTCGCGTCGAGAGAAGTTTTTCCACAAATACAACAACGACTATTTATCGACACGACACTGGTTATAACAGGATGGTTATTTTGTTGGACTAGTTGTGTAATGGAATTTAGGGATGTAATTTGCTCCTTAGAATGTGTGCTGTACTGCAATAAAATGGTATTTATTAGGATTTTATCTCAAATATAATAATATTATAAAGAGCTCGGGGCGGATCCAGCCACAAATAACGTTGTAGACTCTGTAGCCAAAAGGTTGTGGGCACGGCAGCCAAAACCCAAAGAATCTGATTTTGATGAAACTTTTAAATCTGGAATACTGCACCTACTCGTAGAGGTATGTAATGTCTTCCAGATAACACATACACATATTTGAATATAATTTTCATAGCCTTAGCCAATCGAACATTTGGGGTTGTGGGCATGCTAACCATTTCCACTACGCTGGATCCGCGCCTGTGAAGAGCAAATTATCTGTTTCTTACCATCTGTCCACAGTTCGAGTTGCTATGTGCCGGTGCTACAAATCTTTGCGTTAGATTATTTTGTGCCATGTTCTCTTGAAAGTAATTTCTAGAAAGATAATATGGAAAAGTGTCATGATTTTGATTATTACTATAAGGTGGCGGCGGTGTTTGTCGCGGCAGTGGTTTATAATGTAGGGTGTTAGTTTGATGATAGGTGTTTTGGTGATTAACGTTATAATTGTACTGCGCTTGACTTGAAGCAAGTTGGACGTTCGGTGCATAAATGTTCATAGAATCATGAGGATTTCTACATATTTCAAATACATGATTTTCTTGATTGTTGTTATTATACTGATTAGTGTGAGGGGCTAACATATCTGGATCAATGTTTATAGTGATTTCTCTTCCTGGAGGCCCTGCTGATAAAATACATTTTCTATTTTCAGCATTTAATATTTGGTCACTAGGATTAACAGCACTTGCATCTACAGGAGCAGTTTTATTTCTTGAAGGATTTTTTAGACGTTTCGCGTGGAATTGTTTAGGTGGATTATTTAGGTGGTGCTTCAATATCCGGTTCTCCTGTGTCCTGCTTCCGTTTGTGCTTTTGGTATAGTTAGGTTGTTGTAACTTTAATTTAATTATATGATCTCTTTTCTTCTTTGTCCATATTATCATTTCATTATAAAATGGCTCCACATTTTTTCGTCCACATTTCCAAGTTAACACTTTGTTGGCTATATCAACTGTTTTATCAATGAAATTTTTGACAAATTTTTCATTATTTTCTTGAGGTAATATTAAAGTAACTACTGAACTATACGACAAATCGAAAAAATGTATTTTAAGTTTTTTCAAGTATATTTCTATACCTTCAGTTACTTCTTTGCTCCTTTGATAATAATAATGATAAGGTCGAATTATTAGTATTAAATTTTCGGATACGACATTCAACAGAGCATCAATATAATCATCGAGTTCTTCGTGATTATTTCCATTCTGATGATCAGAGATATTATTGTTACCTTTACCAGCGGTATCGCAGGTGATATTCTGTTCTATTAACGGATTTTGATTAATCATGTGTTCCATGTTTTGGTCTGGATTATTAACCTCTGATTCATGTATTATATTATTCGTAGCCTGTATTTTTTCTGTAGCGCTAGTTATATTATTATTATTAATTGGTTCTATTATAACAGTTTCTTCAATCCAAATAACATTATGCGTAATATCACATTTGATATTTGATTCTTCAGGTTTTTGTTTTTCATTTATGCATTCTTCTGTTAGTTTATCATCATCGTTTTCAATGTCCTTTTTAAATATTTTTTTGTCTGTAGATTCATCATCAGCATCTTCAAATATTATTGTTACGTTGATTGGCTTGCTAAAGTCATACTGTTCCATTTGGCTATGATTATGTATGTTAACTGAAACAAAAAAGGAAACAATAGTAAGTCCTGACTCATTCTTTTAGTTGACAACGCCTAGCTCAATCTCTTAGATACAGAAAACTAAAATTTTGCAATGACCTCTTTTATAATGTAGACATAACCAAGGGATAAGAAATTAATTCAGTAAACTCGAGCTGCACTAAGATCACCTGGGTGGAGGCACGGGCATAATATAGTATATATTATCGCTGGAATATATATATATATATATATATATATATATATGTTTAAACATTGAACAACATTGTTATATATCTATACAAAATTGAAATGTCTGTGTGTAATGTCAAAATAATAGTTTGTTACTGAATCCATGATATGGTTCTTCTATCAGTCTGTCCGTCTGTCTTTTTGTTCCGGCTAATCTCCGAAACGGCTTGACGGATTTTCACTTTACTTTCACTGTCAGACAGCTGATAATGTAAGTGGTAACTTAGGCTACTTTTTAGCATCACGCTAACGCCTGTAGGGAGTGAGCAGTACTGAAACCTCACGCGGCTCCATCGAATTAGATATAAAGTTTCAAAGTACGTAAGTACCACCGATAAGCCGTTTTTCAATCGGTAAACTGCTAAATAAAAATCTTGTGCAAAAAACGGTGTTTGTGGTCGAATTCCTCCGAAACTGCTCGACCGATCTAAATGTTTTTTTTTGTATATCGGTAAGTATGAGAATATGTCAGGGGGTTACAAACTTGTCTATACTATGACGCCCTTTGGAGTTTGTCATTTTTGTGCAACGCACCCGCCCCCCCAGCCCTTCTCTCTCTCTAGCCAAAAAGTATTATATGTTTTTGGAGCTACTTTTGGGTAACTGGTCAATATGCTAAAATTACCCATTTTAGCTTATTGACCAGTTACGAAAAAGTAGCTCCAAAAACATATAATTTTTATTAGAAACTACGAGCAAGAACAAAATAATAAAAAAATCAAGATATATTGGCTGACTACTAACAAAAAAAAAATAAAGATAGTCTACTAATAAGAAGAATGTGCTTGTTTTTCTATGTATTTTTGGATATTGGTTCATGTTTGGATAGTTAAATGCGCGCGACGATTCGCAAACGGGCCGCCGGAATTTCACAGGGCGCCGCGCCTCTATGGAAGGCTGCGGGCGGGGCAGATAACCCCATACACCCGCCCGCAGCCACACCTAAGGCGGCATCATGCGCAGGTGTGCGCGCCGACCCCGCCCGGTTCGCCGGCAACGGAGCGGATCCACCAGGGAGCTCTCTTCCCTGACGCGCTCCGCCGCCTCCTTCTGCTAAATGACGTCTTCGCAGAAGGGTGCGACCGCATTCCACGACCCCTTGCTCCGGACCACGGATAAAACCACGGCCGGCAACGAGAGGTTACTTCCGATTACTGCGGTGAGAACTAGGCGTTGCCCTTCCCAAGCTGGACAATGCTGGAGGGTGTGCTAAGCGAAGTCCTCACCGCAGTCGCAGTGGTGGCAGGAGTTACTCGGTTCCCTCATAGCGACCGTGTGAAGGTACATACTGAAGCACCCGTGCCCGGAAAATGGCTGCACCGGAAGGAAAGAGTCCCGTGCTGCCGCCCTGCCCACTCCTCTAGGACCAGCTGGAGCACCTCCATGGTTCGTACCGCAGCCGGCTGATTGCCCGGTGGGCCTCACCGCGCCAACTGTTGGTCACAGTTCTAACCTTACCTAACCAAATCGATTTAGTGCAATAGGTCATAATCAGCCTATCGCAGTCCACTGCTGAACATAGGCCTCTCCAATTGCACGCAACTTTGTTCTATCTTCGGCTTCTCGCATCCAGCTCCTGCCAGCCGTTTTGTGTAAATCATCACTCCACCTGGCCTGAGGGCATCCTACACTACGAGTACGTTTGCCGAGACGCGGTCTCCGAACTCGTCGGTTCTCCGGCTAATATGGCCAGCCCACTGCCACTTCAGCTTGCTAATCCTGTAAGCTATATCGATAACTTTGGTTCTCTGCCGAATCACCTCATTTCTGTGTTGTCCCTAAGCGAAACTCCGAGCATAGCCCTTTCCATAGCACGCAGAGCAACTATAAGCTTCTAGACCAGTCGTACCGTCAGTGTCAACGTTTCGGCTCCGTATGTCATGACGCACTGATTGAAGACTTTAGTCTTAAGGCATTGTGGGATCGACGTTGAGAAGACTTGATGTAGCTTCCCAAACGCTGCCCAACCCAACCGAATTCTCCTATTCACCTCGTCCTCAAAGTTTCTACCTAACTGCAATGTCTGCCCGAGGTACACATATTTTTGAATAACTACGAGTACGGTGCCTTGCACCGCTATCGGTTCCGGTAGTACATGGTCCTTATTCACTATCCTTTTTTTTTGATTTCGCGGCAAGATTTCGTTTCTGCCATGATGACGATGTCATGTGCAAATCGCAAGTGAGTGATGTAATCACCATTGATGTTGATGCCCCACCCTTTCCAGTGCAACATCTTGAACATATCCTCCATTGCATTTGTGAACAGTTTCGGGGAAATAACGTCCCCTTACGTGCAATAGGTACTTGACTTCTTTCCCTGTGATCCCTATATGGGGTACAAGGCATTCCCCAGTGCGCCGCCATCCCGTTTGTTCTTGAGCTTCGCATTTCATTTCGCTCCAAGTGTTCACAATGTTCTTCGTCTCTGAGATGATCGTCCGTCGCCAGGCCTGCTTAGGGCGGCCACGTTTACGCTTTCCTTGGGGATTCCAGTCTATAGAAGGCAGCGGTTGATAACGACATGGAATTGAAGCGTGTACTTTGTGACCTTTTTTTTGTGTTACTAACGACATGGAATTGACGCGTGTACTTTGTACATCAGCACGGTTTCTACGTCTAGTTAGTTTGCGTGATTGCTGTACAGGACGAAGATGTGCGGTTGCTCTCGACTTGGCGATTCTCTAAGCGATGTCCTCTTCTAATTATTTGCCGCGGCCATTTGAAAATGACGGTAAGTAATGTCTAGTAGTGTTATACAACATTACGACAGTTTATATTCGGCGTAAGGCTTTTTGTAAAACGTATAAAATGCCGACGCCGTTTGTAAAGCGCCGAATTATGCTATTTGCCTTCCTACTGTGGTCTGGATTTTGAATATAGTGGATTTAGGACCAAAGGTCAATATTTCGGGCTAAAAAACTCAAACTGGTAGATAAGTGAACGCTCATAAGCGTTTGTTCTAGCAGTTTATATGTTTACTTTTGTTAAAAAAATAATACTGCAAAATAATGGATGAGCAAAACTATTTTTTTTTTCTAGATGTGTTTAAAACTGTAAACAGGGAAACCTTTTGTTTGTTATCTATACTGATATTATAAAGCTGAACAGTTTGATTGTTTGTTTGAACGCGATGATCTCAGGACTACTAGTTCCTTTTTTGTTGAATTGAAAAATTATTTTTGTGTTGGGTAGTCTATTTACCGAGGAAGGCTATGATAAATAGGAGCGGAGCAGCAATAAAATATGTTGCAAAAACGGAAAAAAAAATACTTTTGAGAGCTTCCGTTGCGTGCTCTGCGAAAACGGTTAAAGTTATACAACAATAATGTATGACAAATTTATTCCTTTTAAAAAGTTGTAAAAAAAATCTGCGACAGCAAATGCCTATCTTTTAAGGTCGACCCACTATTACCTTTTTTATGCTAATCACATTAGTTCTAAAATAATGCATTTATTTGCGAAAGTCTATTAACACACATGGTATTAAAATCGTCTTCTTTGTCCTAGTCATTTCCCATTATTTGGGGTCGGCTCTCCTCGTTCTGCGGCTGTCCTGGGTTATCGTAACATTTGTTTGGGCAGCTCTAAGTTATTGGCTACCATGGACTACCAGGTGGCTAGTGGGCGTCCTCTACTTATTATTTGGTTTTACGATATGGTCCTCGGGGCGTTTCATAACATGACCGAACTATCGTAGGCGGCTCTTGGTGAGTTTTTCTGCTATAGGCGCGACCTTTAAACTTCCTCTGATGTGCTGGTTTCGCACTTTATCGAGTCGGGTTACACCTGCTGCCCATCTTAACATCTTAATCTGACTTAATAACATTTAAAAAAAAACAGTTTTCGGGAGCTTCTTCATCATATTCTATTTTTTCTTCTATTAATATCTGCATAGCTTGTGGAAACATACTTGTTGCTTTAAAATTGTTGTATTTAGGTTTCAGATGACATATATAAGGATCTGAAGATATCAAAAAATTGTGCATAATGTCTTCAATATTTTGTAATCTTCCTGTTTTCCTCGTGTGTCTGGTATTTTCGAAGTGTTATTACTTTATCTGCTACTTCTGACATCATTCCGATAGGAAGGCAAGATAAATGTTTGCATATGTCAGCGCCATGTATCAGCATATTGTGTACACTGGAATAATGTACAAAGTCAGTAGTCTCCTTGTAGTATCCACGGAATCTGTCGATATTGATAGACTTCTCAGAAGATAGCACTTGCAATATGACTGCGAAGTGTTTTATCAAATCAACACATTTGAACTGTCTTTTCGTATTCCCGAAAAAACCTTCTGGCCGTGTTTCCATCATTTGTAGTCCCAAAGTCCTGCTTTACAACATCAATCAAAAGTCCCATCTGTTGTTTAAACTTCGATTGCACCATGTCCTTTCGAAACTCACCACTTGGACATTTCTAAAGATAAACGAAACAAAATCTACAAATCCACATATGGAGTGTTGACAATCCACACTGATATACATATTCCCGACCAGAAAAATCTATAGAAAAAGACAACAAGCTCAATTTTAAGTAGCTCTGCGCCCTCCCGTACAGCCTTGAGCGTTACTTTAACATACCGGAATACATAATCGGTTTTTCGACGCTGTGACAACGCTGTGGTCGAGACTGTGTGTTTTGGGAACAGCACTGCTGGTCTTGAAAACATTTGTGAAAGATTATTCATCTCACTAGGTTTTGCAAGACAAACGTTGCTAGTAGCTGCAGATGGAGTATCTGTAATTATTGTAGTCACTTTCCCATCAATCATTGTCATGTGCAACTCATAAGTAACTTCTAAGCTGCTGCATCTTAAAATGGTCATAACAACATTTTCAGACTTTAGCTTCAGAGAAACAAGGCTTGTCATGAACACAGTGGAGTCGTCAAATTCTGCCTGTTCACTTCTTTGCTTGTAATTGCTCTGTACTGAAGATCCACCGAATCCCCATTCGCTGGTCAGCTTCAAGCTTGCACTTGCAATATTTTATTCATCACCAATGTTAGCAGGATACTTTGAGTTGTCACTTCTAAAAGTGCTTGTAGTTTCACCTTTACTCCTTCTTCATCTTCTGATTTCACTTATCTGATATAACCCCTCTTCTTAGTTTCTAACAACTTGTGGTAAGATGGAAGCTTCTAAAAAGAAAAGGCTTCCCTTCTTTAATTAATAATAATGATTCGACATCTTGAACTATTTCAGATTTCTTCATGAGATGATCGATGATGATGAAGACTTTGTGGCAAAAGCAAAAGTCAGGTCCTCTTCAGAATAATTGAGTAATGTACCCGATCGCCTTTTTTCTGTTTATTTGCCAAGTCTTCAAATGGCTTCCTTGATACAATGTCTATAGAAGTGCCCATATCGTGTGTGGATCAGCTGCTTATTTTTCCGTGAAACGTTGATTCAAAATTTCGGTCTCTCTTGTTGAGATTCACAGATTCACATTGACGCCACTTAACGCTTATTTCTAACCAGTTCATATGATTCTTTATGAACTTTTTTGCATCCTATATGCTTCGGTCCATCGACGATTTAAGTTCACAGTGAGAGATTTATTTTTTCAGAATCTTGTAAAATTTCAAGCCAAATGCAGTCCAAAATTGATGATGTTGACTCCTCAAGGGTTGAATGTCAATTGACGCTCCAGGAAGTTGCGAGTTTATTGAGACGGACAAGGAAAATTATTAAGGCAATAGTGAATGAAAGAGATAGCAATAGTAGAGAATAAAAAGAGATGGCAATATTAGGGAATGAGACAGGAATATTATCAGGTAATGCGTCATTCGGTTTCCAGCGTATTAATATTTATTTGTTTTAATTTAGAAAATATCCAAAAATAATATTAATAAACAAAATAAATAAATATAGAAAAACACAAATAATTTAAACCAAAACATTGAAAGTTCTGATGCTTATTTTGGGCAAAGCCGCAAGTATATTGATGTCAACAGCTAGCGATGTTACGACCTGCTTACGTTATGTTATCAAGCGAACGCAATATTAATAACTATTTAATTATATGATTATTAAAAACTATTTATGTCAAAGTCGTGTGTTAAAGTCTACAAATATTGGTATTGCGCAAACAATCATTGCGGTAACATCGCTAGGACGAAACTAATAATAATATATTTCGATCAGTGCAGACATTGAGTATTATTTCGTCACGGTTTTGAGGAATTTAGGAATAAGTGTAATACAATAACATACAAAAGGTTTTATTGCTAACAGTTTTAAACACATCGAGAGTTTTTCTCAATACATTATTTTGGGAACCCCTTTTGAGTAAGTGGTAAAGTACAGTGGAATCCGTGTATAATGACATCAAAGGGAATTGACAAAGACGTCATACTAAGCGGACGTCATACAAAGCATTATTGTGAAAAAAAACAACCTTCTTTTTTTAGGTAAATACTTATTTTGATAGAGAAACAGCATATTAAATAAAAATAAAAATTGCTCGTAATACATGCATAGTAGGTATATGTATATTGTTTTTTGTTTTTTTTTTACTTAGGAGTGTCACTAAAAACAATGCGTGACGTTCAACTGTCCATTAGTTCAATTACTCACTGAGAATCAAAAACAAAACCACGTGCCGAACGTCGTCGGGAATCAACGGACATTGCCGAAAGTGTAAAGAATCATGTCGGTCACTATAAACGGACAACATTTATTAAAATTGGGTCATAATAAGCGACATGTCACTGTAAGCGAAGTCATTATATCCGACTTTGTTACAAAGAATTTCGTATGTAAACCAAACTTCGTTGTGTAATTACGTCATTATAGCCGGTTGGTCAATATAGGCGGAGTCATAATAAACGGATTCTACTGTATATGTTTTATTAAAAATTGTCGCTGACCAAGATGCGTAGGTCAGCTAGTTATATTTAAGTAAATGTAATATATATGCAAAATTTCATTACTATCAAGGTCTGATCAGATCAATGAATACTTTGAGTTTGATGTGGCCTATCATTAAAATGTTGACATCCTCCACATAATCGCCGTGCCTAGCGTTTTCATTATAATATGAGGTCGTAGGTGCATCGTACGAGTATAATCATTTGGTAGTGGTATTTACCTGTATCCATTGTTTTTCTAGTGAAAGCTCTTTAAAACTCAAACTTCAACTCCAGTAAGAATGCATTCTGCAAAAAAAATAAAATTGATTTTAATAAGTAGGTTCAGTGCCGTGTGGTGCCGGCTTAAGAATAGTACCACCCCATTTCTACCCGTGGGTGTCGTCAAGGCGACTAAGGGATTTCACCCCGGAGGACGGGCAGCAGCGTCCTCTGCGTATTTAAAGCCTTACTGCGATCGCCAACCCGCTCGCCAAGCGTGGCGATTATGGCAATTACCCCCAGGATCTACATACTAGTAGGTTCTACTGGGGAGACCCGTGCCCAGCAGTGGGCCATCATATGGGTTGATATAAGTAGGTTCATGTTGAATAGTCATAATATGAATTAACTTTGGATTGCCATTCCCGCGAAGCAAGTTTCTTGCCTGCTGTATACAAAAACTTGCATGGCACACTTTGTATTGGGTAAATGAGCCGTAGGGCGGCTTGCACAACATTTGACTAAAGTAGCTACTAAACAAAATTAGTTAAATGCAATAAAACGTATAAGCATGTTTAACTTAAACATATTTAGCGTCCTCTTGCACAATGATGTCAGCAGGCTTATTAGAATAACAAATTGCTAACAAAAAGCCACCCGTATACACACGTAGGTACAAAACTTAATAACGAAAACAACAACTAACGGAAAGTAACGCATTAAGGCTAACCTAATTAGGTAGAGCTACATAATACCTAAATATGTAGATTAGATAAATAAACATTTTTGGCTTTCCGTTGCCAAAATGGCAAAAACGGAATCCTTATAGTTTCGTCATGTCCGTCTATCTGTCTGTGTATCCGTCCGTATGTCATAGACATTTTACTCAAAGACTACTTAATAAATATTGATGAAACTTAATATATATTGGTGGAAAAGGTGTATTTTAGTGGCCGCTACTTAGTTTAATAGCTAAATAATAAAAAAATATATTTATCCATGTAACAGAGTGAATTTTTTTTCCGGCTAACAGCAACGTGTGGCACATCATTCGACAGGTCTTTAAAAAACATTTTATGGTTACTAAAAATTTTTTTGATTGTGTGAATATTTTTGGAAACAATCGCTCCGAAAGTTGCCCCCCTTAACTTTTGAACCGTATGACCAAAAAATATGAAAAGAATCAAAAACAAAAACCTAAAATTATTATACAACCTAAACTAAAAACATTTTGGATATGATCGGATATGCCGTCATTGAGTTATTGCCAACAAAATGGTGTAAGTGCTATGAACATACGCTCTTCTGCTGACGCTTATTCAAGGCTGTGGAACCCTACACTGAGCATGACCTGACATACCCTTTCCCGTTTTTTTTTAAATTTTTATATCGTCTGCATATAGAACGATGTATGAATGTTGAAAACAGTTTCCATTTCAATAATTCAATTAGAAGAAGCCGAACCTACCTAAGGGGATAGAAGTAGAACACCAACCAGAGGTGTATATACCACCGAAGTACAACACAGCAAGTACAACAGCCTGTGTTCGGTTCTCTAATATAACAGGGTAAACCAACGATATAAATCGCCAAGTATACTTAACAGCAGCTTTGATAGCAGCACACAATGATCGAAACGATCGAAACACTCGATAATCTGTATAAATTACATTTACTTGTGCTCGTTGCTTGATGCCTTTCGATATAAAATTATGTGATAATATTAAATTCGATGTTGTCCACCGACTCTTATGGAATCCGTGCTGTTTCTCCCCAAAGCTACAATCAATAGCAGTGTTAACATCGTTGTATACCAACCGCTCAAGCACCTTAGAAAACTAATATATTTTAGATATTAGGCGATAGTTTTCGACATCTGCTTTATTGCCTTTTTTGAAAATCGGACAAAAGCAGATTTTCACATCTTTGGGACATGATTAATGAGCAATTGAACTACTACTACGTAATATCTTTCAAACCACAAGACGGATTTCAACCATTAAGACGTCATTAGATTTGTCTTGACCGCCCAAGTGTTCTTAAATAAGTGGTGTTTTAAAAGGTGTTTCGAAGACCGCAATATGTGTATAAAATTAAAGGGCTCGTCTCGCAAATATTTTAAAAAGGTATAAGTATCATGATTATGACTTTAAAACCATTTGTTATCAACCATTCTTTTTTCAATTTTCTATACTTTGCAATAGTTGTGATACAAGTTATTTATATTTTAAATGTATCTATTATGTAAAAATAATGTGATTGACTGATATATCAACACACAGCTCTCGCTCCTGAATGGTGTTGAAATTTGGTAATCAGATAGTTCTTATGACGTAGGCATCCGCTACAAAGCCTAAAGCAATTCTTTAATGGGGTGAAATGGCATTTCAAACATAACGCGGGCGAAGCCGCGGGCGCAAGCTAGTAACAAATACATGCACTACATTTTTAATAAATTCCATTTGAATAATTCCACCAGCAGAAGAGCGTATGTTAACTACACTTGTGGCCTTTTGTTGAGAAACGAAGTTTTTCGGCATTATCATAATGACGGTATAATTATCCTAAATTATAAATAAGGTAGATCATAAATGTTAATAAACTTTCGCGATTTGTACACATTATGAAATTATATATACTACGGGTCTTAATCGCGTGTCACTTCATATATTTGGTCACACAGTTCAAAAGATAAGAGAGGGAGGGGGGAGAGCGCAATCACAATTTATGCAACTTTCGGAGCAATTATTTCTAAAAATATTCACATAATCAAAAAAGTTTATAATATTCATAGTGTAGTCTTTGAGCAAAATGTTTGTGAAATACGGACATAATGAAACTATAAGGGTTTCATAAATGTTGATAAACTTTCGCAATTTGTACACATTATGAAAATATATATATATATTACGGGTCTTAATCGCGTGAATAATTTAAGGTAAAATACCTTGCAACGGCCGTGGTCACGGGTAGACTCCGGACTAACGTCGGGCAATAAACAAGGTATTTTACCTTAAATTATTCACACGATTAAGACCTATTTTCATAATATAAGGGTTTCGTTTTTGCCTTTTTGGCTAGGGAACCTTATAAACGAGTTAGTGTTGCCCAAATGCAAGAACAAGACGAGACTTAGCCAGTCTTGGTCTTGGTCTTGCGCCAATACACCTGGTCTTGGTCTTGGTCTTGGTCTTGCGCTCCCAGTCTTGGTCTTGGTCTTGGTCTTGCAGCAAGAGTCTTGCAAGTCTTGCAATTACCTATTAGTCTATTACTATTTATTAAAGTCTACTTTAAATCTTAGAAAAACGTATTAGAATTGGAACATTGTGAGCTTGAATTAACATAGCCATAGTAAAGATCAAGCAGATTAATAAGTAACTGAAGATTTGATAAGAAATTCGAAAAATCAACTGACCTATATGTCGTTTTCCATGGAAGTAACTGTTTCTTAATAAACATTTATGATTTATAAGCTTACATTTGCTAAAACATGTAAAAAAACAAATTAATTACAATAACTTGACTGTATTTTAAAGAACAATACTTATCTGTCTAGAAAGAGATTGAACCCTCAACTTATAAGAAATTTAATAAAAGAGTTTACGATTTATCATTTATTTGAATAAAAAATAAAATACAACACAAATCAACAGCTTTATCATTAGGTTATGATACTTTATATAATTTTTTTTGACCAAGAATTAATACAAAGTAACCATCTGGCTGACTCATCACTTAACCTATTTCTATGTTTTCTAATTACTAATGATGCTTTAGAAAATAACCTCTCAGCAGGTACTGAAGTTGCAGGTATTGAGAGAAAATCACGGGCCATTTTCGATAAAATCGGATACTCTGTCTCATGCGTCCTCCACCAATCTAAAATGTCTTCCGAGCTGGCAGTTCTTGGTTTTCTCAGGTACTCCTCCAACTCGTCTATCACTAAGCCTTGAAGACAAGATCCAGATGACGTCGAGGGACATTCATAGAGTTTATCAAAGTCTATTACGTCTTCATCTTCATCACATACTTTATTTTCTTTTTCTGGTAATTCCAGAGATTTGTTCAGTGAGTGTAGACTTTTATATTCTTCATAAAGTTCATTGAACTTGCGCAGACTTTCTGTTTTAAGTTGCTTCCCCCACATTGTCAGGTCAAAAGTCTGAGCCTTATGCCTTGGGTCTAAAATTAAAGAAGTACAATAAATCCAGTTGCTCTTCTTGTAATGTTTAAGCATTTTGTCTCGAGCTGCTTGGAAAGCTAGAATGAGCCTTTCATCCACTTCAGATCGATTAGGTTTCTCATCTAACTGTTTTACCATGGATTCAATTTTATCTAGCAAGAGATTGAATGATACAATGACTAGCGGTAATGTAACATATTTGTCTCCACCAAGTTTTGTACTTAAAAGTTTAAAGTTTATTAGAAATTTATGTAATTTTTCGAGTACCTGCCATTCATTAGCTGTGATTTGAAAATCATTTAATTCGGTGACAGAACTGCACAATATGTCAATGCCCGCTCTCACTTTTAAACCAAATCCAATCATATCATGTGTGGAATTCCATCTCGTTGGACAGTCAAGAATGGCATTTAGATTTGATGGCACGCCAGCTGCTTCACAAGCAGACTGAAACTTCTTCTTCACTATCTCACTTCTTTTTATTTTACTGGAAATACTGCGTAACTTTGTTACAGATGTACGCGAGTCAGCAATATTTGGTGCAGATTCTTCATCTTCCTCATCCTCAGTTTCGTCTGCATAGTCTTCGTACTGCTGATCTTGCGCGTTAGTGTCAGACTCACAGTGTAATGCTAAGGTCTTTAATAAATCTTGTACACCAAGGTTTAAAATGTGAGCAAAGCACCGGAAATGTTGATTGTCTGAATCAAAGTGTGGCGGCAGCTGTTTGCCCAGTTCATACATGAATTTGGTATTTGCAGTTGCGTTGTCGACCGTGATACCTTGTATTTTATCAATTATGCCATATTCCAATAAACATTCATGGAAAATCGTTGCAATATCTTCCCCAGTATGTCGACCGCGTGATGGTATAAAATCAAGAACTACAGATTGATACTTCCATGCGTTGTCTATATAATGAATAGTAACCCCGTAGTAACTCCTACCAGCAATTGACGTCCACCCATCAATGGTAAAAGACATTTTAGATGATAATTGTTGAAGTCGTTCCTTGAGATTCAATTGGAGCTCTTCAAATCGCTCTTTGACTTTCCTTCTAAGTGTAGACCTTTTAGGAAACACCATATTAGGGCAAATACGTCGAAAATATACTTGTGTAGCTTCGTCATCGAAAAATGAGAAGGGAAGATATTTTTTCACCACCCAATCAACTGTAGCTGTCGTGATGTTGTCACTGCTGTTTTCCGACTGAAACAAAACAATAAATCTTGTGTTATTAGGTTTGAGCGTATAAGAGGAGGAGGTTTGTTGTTGTTAAATCGAGAAAATCGTTAAATTGATATTTGTTATATTAAGGTTGCACTGTACTGTAATTTACCAAAATAAAGTACTTAGTTGTTACTGGCCGATTAACTGAAAATATGGGTGTTTATAAAAAATATTTAAGACGATAATTACATACTTAATATGTCGCACCCCTAGATGAAAACTGTGAAAACACCACTAACTCAAAAATACTTACGTAAGTTAATGGCGTTTTTGAAAGTATCGCATGAATAGCTACGCGGAGTTAAAATTCTTTTAACTGTTAAAAAAATATTCTTACCTGTCCACTTCCAGCGGTTACTAAAAAGCTTGTGATATCTCCACTTAATTTTGGTTTAACAGGAAGAAATATTTCTGATTCCTTTTTGTGGAAAGATATTAGATGTTTCCTTAAGCCTGAAGTGTTTCTGTTTTTCATTTTTATTTCAATCTTTTTATGTTGGCACAATTTACAGAAGGCAGTTTGGGATGCATGAATTATTTCGAAAAACTCCTCAAATTTGCTTTTGGATCTTTTAGATCTGTGACTCAAACTCTCGTTACTCGGACTAGAATAATTTGAATCTTCGTCACTCATATTAAATTGTACACGTGATACGTTTTTAGAAAACAACGAGAATTAGTAAAAACAATTATCAAGTTAGACTCGAAGCACAGCTCAATTGGAAATGACTGGAATTAAAATAATTCCTTTATTTATAGTACGTTTCCTTGCTTTACCGCGCCGCCTCGCCACGTGCCGGCTCTATGAAAAGGATGCCGCCGCAAATCAAACAATGCCGCGTGCGGCGTACAAACACACACTAAATATTACCTACTTGTACAGACGCGACGCGTGAATAAAATAGAATTAGTGCCAATCACTATTCTTTACATATAAGTGAATGTTTTGGCGTACATCTATACTAATATTATAAAGCTGAAGAGTTCGTTTGTATGTTTGATGACAGAAGTTTTAAAATAAATAAATAAGTCCTGAACGTCACTATACCTCCAAAGTTACTATTCCTCGTGGACGAAGTCGCGGGCACAGCTAGTAAATACTTACTCTCATCATCTCTCTCAGAGATATTCGGGCTGGTAAGTAATACAAAACTCTTATCGCAGGCTTTTTATTTTATTAGTAGGTAAGTACCTACGCTTTTTATATTATTTTATTAGTTTTGTAGAATTTTTTTACACGTTTCAAGTATATTTAAAAGTGGCTACAATATTTATGAAACGGGTGATATTTGAACACTTTTTTGCTATTTTTTCTTGTAAAAACTTAAGAAATATAATGACTAAATGTACAATAATAGTACCTAAGTAATTAGTTTAAAACCATATAAGTAATCAATATTATAATATATACTTACTAGAATGAATTAATATGACATCTACTACCTATCCTTACCATTTTATCCTAATCATAATACTACTTGCGTGATCAGTATAATGTATTCATTTTCATTCTAAGCACTCTGAAACTTATTTATTCTTTGGAACACCTGTAGGTACTCTACTAGGAAATTATTTTGCATGAGTATACCTTCGCCCTATGGCGGCAATCAAATAGTGTCAAATGTTATGATTTCGGCGTGGCGGCAACGATTGTTTTAGATTTCAAAAGAAGCCGCCGGCGCGTGTATCATAACCATGTACTTCCGAAAAGCGGCAAATTTCTTTGAGAAGTAAGTACAAAACCTTTGATGCCGCATTATCAAAGTGCCGATGGTTAAAACATAACTATGCATATTGATATATTATTTGATTTTAATAGATATAAAAATATCTATTAAAATCAAACTGAGTGCAGTTTGATTTTAATAGATATTTTTTTATTCGCTATGTTTATGGTATTAGTCGTAATGCGCATAGGTCCAGTTTTTCATATTCTTTGATACAGTTTTTTGCGTCTCATAGAATTCCTAAGCGTACCTACCTATACACCGAACTGTTACACCTAACTACTCAGTGAAATAGCGCTAAGTCCTAGCTGCAAGACGCAAGAGTCTTGCAGGCTATGTCTTGTTCTTGCTCAAGTCTTGCACGGTCAGTCTTGGTCTTGGTCTTGCTAAAAATACGCGGTCTTGTTCTTGGTCTTGGTCTTGCAAAAACGCAAGAACAAGACCAAGACTGCAAGACCAAGACTGAATTTGGGCAACACTAAACGAGTAAGCACAGCAATACACAGTGTACATGACAATAATATTATAAAGGCGAAAGTTTGTGTTTTGTTACTTCTTCTTACTAAACGGTTGGAGCAATTTTAATAAAATTTGGTATGAAGTTAGCTGACACCCTGGATTAAGACATAGGCTAATAAACCGCGGGTAACACCGCGGGGCACAGCTACTTATATGATAAGTTCGAAATGCGTTTGTGAATAGAAACAAAAGGCGGCCCGCATTGCGGCGCCCCGGCGGAAATAAGCACGGTGAATAAACATTAGTCATATGTCGTACTGTACAATATTGTAAATTAGACCTTTAGTTAATTGCTATAGGGTGGCAATTAGTTTGAATTGAAATTGATGTATTACAAAAATGTGGTACATAGTGAAAAGTTCGAAATTTTGCTTTTAAACTTTAATTTAAAATGCATTTTTTTAGTTGATTTCGTGTATATTAGGAATGGTATGTTACGAGTACATTAGGTTATTTATGTGTAAGGTACATAATTTTTGTTAGGTCTAAAATGCCTGTGGCATACGGATGGGCATACGGATGGGCAGACCGACAGACGAAACTATAAGGGTTCCGTTTTTGTCATTTTGGCTACAGAACCCTAAAAACAATCTGGCTTGTAGTGAGTGAAGTGTGAAGTGAAGTCTTAGAATCATATCTTGCTGCAGCATAAAATCTTCCTTGGAATAGCGATTACATAAACTGACAAATATTGGTTTTGTATTGTTTTTATTCTGATACTTAGCAATCGGGCAATAATGGGCATAATGTTTAAAGCTTGACAAGTCAAGCGAGAGACACATAATGCCGAACGCCCTATACTTACACTACAATGTATCGGTGACAGTGACTTCTGCAGTACCTATGTATACGCTGACGACCCCATACAAAGTGACAGCAATTACATAATAAACAATACACAAGTGTTGGCATAGTATGCCGAATCAAATTGGAATGAAGAATGACCGTCCTGTAAGCTTTTTTGACTTTTATGACAAACGGCCGCTGTTCTTCTTCTTCTTCTTTGAGTTTATGGCAATCTAGCCGTTTTAACGGCTAATTTCTGCCAGTGTCAAGTATTTATGCGCTTATTATACGCACATAGTCTCGTTCTTAGTCAATTATCACGTATTCAAATTATTTTTTACAAGTTAAACTCAGAGCTGTAAAAATAATGGCCGGTCAGTTTGCCGCCATTTTTACAACTCCGGCCGCTGTTGTTATCATTGGGAAATAAGTATAGACTTCCATTTTGTCAAATGACCGTCCAAATGTCAAAGTCAAATGGAAGGTCACTGACCTCTATAGTACTTTAGAGTACGCTGTACAGATAATATAATACTATACTAGTACAGATACCTCATCCCATACAAAGAAATGCGATCGTCCTAACTCGGGCCTAATTGTATTGTAAATAGATATTCATTAACGACTACATCGGGAGTAGGTATTTACAGTTTAAACTTTATATGAAAACCATCCTATGTTTTATGCCTCAAATTTGAATTAAAGATAAAGGAAGCTAATAAAACCATATAAATATAACTTCTAGAATAAAAAAACGGCGTAAAACGCGGGCGAAATACGATGACGGTTAGAATATTTTGATTGTGATTTATATAAAAAGTTCAATATTTATGAAAAAGAAAATAATGTGACATTATAGAATGGTTATCATAGTTTCATTTTAGATATAAATAATCTAATATAATTATATATCTTTTGTTAAAACAGTCGTTAAGTGCGACCATAACCTCAAAAAAACCATGAACGTCATTTTATATTGGTCATATTTAAATTAAATCGTTAATAGAATCTATAGTTCTTTTTTTTAAATGAAGCCCTTACTAATAACAAGTAACTTAAAACAATTTCCAATGTGAATATTGGTTTAAATAGCCAAATATAATAATAAAACTGAGCGAGGGTACCGGCCGAACGCGCAAACGCGGAGTTTGGCGGCGCCACCGGCAACCCTACCGTCATTGACATAGAGATTACTTTTGCACGAACTTTTGTTTCATCATCATCATCATCATCAGCCTATCGCAGTCCACTGCTGGACATAGGCCTCTCCAATTGCACGCCACTTTGTTCTAACTTCGGCTTCTCGCATCCAGCTCCTGCCAGCCGTTTTGCGTAAATCATAACTTTTGTTTAAAAGCAGGTAATTATGGGTGTTCTTTGTCGGCTTATATTTCGAATATTTGTTAGAAACATTATTATTTTTTGTGTCGTAATAGGTAGATAATATTATAAAGAAGCCGACAATCGTATTCATTTTGTTTTTTTGCCTCTAAAAAATCAAAGGCTGACCGCCGCCGGTTTAACGACCCAATTTTTTGTGCATTCTTTATTCATTTCTTACTTAAATTCCTTTGATCTCACAGGTGTGCCGCTTTTTTTTTCGTCTAGACGATAAAATGAATTTATGAAATAAAATATTCCTTTGTATAAATGAACAATAGTTTTTTTTTAACTACAAAGGAGCGCCGCCGCCCGCCGACGGCACGTGGCGCCCGCACCGCGCGGTCCGCTTTGATATATTCGGGTATTGTGTAAAAAAAATGTAGGTACTAGAGCAGGTAAAGTTTCTTTTAAATCTTATTGTTATTATAATAAATTAATATGTAACTGATTGTATTAACAATAAGTAGGAAAAAAAAATTACACATATATCAAATAAAATCAGAGTAATTCAAATAAAACCAAACATACGCCGTCGAAAAACCCCTGTCTGTGTAACAACCGATGTCCGGTGACACAGACGCGCTATCTTGTCCAATATGGCGGCGTACAGACCAGGGGACTTCTTGTTTTGACGAGATCTACGTGACCACGGGGTCAAAACTTTAAACGGCTATATTTTACGAACTATGGGGCGCAGACCCATCTTGTTTCTACTTAAACTTCTTGTTTTGACGAGATCTACGTGATTGCGGGGTCAAAACTTTGAACGCCTATATCTCACGAACTATAAGTCGTAGACCCACCATGTTTGTACTCAAACTTGATGTTTTGATGAGATCTATGTGATCACGGGGTCACAACTTTAAACGGCTATATTTTACGAACTATGGGGTGCAGACCCATCTTGTTTGTACTGAAACTTCTTGTTTTGACGAGATCTACGTGATGGCGGGGTCAAAACTTTGAACGCCTATATCACACGAACTATAAGTCGTAATCCCATCTTGTTTGTACTGAAACTTCTTGTTTTACCGAGATCTACGTGATTGCGGGGCCAAAACTTTAAACGCTTGTATTTTACGAACTATGGGGCGCAGACCCATCTTGTTTGTACTGAAACTTCATGTTTTGACGAGATCTACGTGATTGCGGGGTCAAAACTTTGAACGCCTATATCTCACGAACTATAAGTTGTAGACCCACCATGTTTTACTCAAACTTGATGTTTTGATGAGATCAATGTGATCACGGGGTCAAAACTTTAAACGCTTGTATCTTACGAACTATGGGGCGCAGACCCATCTTGTTTGTACTGAAACTTCTTGTTTTGACGAGATCTACGTGATGGCAGGGTCAAAACTTTGAACGCCTATATCACACGAACTATAAGTCGTAATCCCATCTTGTTTGTACTGAAACTTCTTGTTTTGACGAGATCTACGTGATTGCGGGGCCAAAACTTTAAACGCTTGTATTTTACGAACTATGGGGCGCAGACCCATCTTGTTTGTACTGAAACTTCATGTTTTGACGAGATCTACGTGATTGCGGGGTCAAAACTTTGAACGCCTATATCTCACGAACTATAAGTTGTAGACCCACCATGTTTTACTCAAACTTGATGTTTTGATGAGATCAATGTGATCACGGGGTCAAAACTTTAAACGCTTGTATCTTACGAACTATGGGGCGCAGACCCATCTTGTTTGTACTGAAACTTCTTGTTTTGACGAGATCTACCTGATGGCGGGGTCAAGACTTTGAACGCCTATATCTCACGAACTATAAGTAGTAGACCCACCATGTTTGTACTCAAACTTTATGTTTTGATGAGATCTATGTGATCACGGGGTCAAAACTTTAAACGCTTATATCTTACGAACTATGGGGCGCAGACCCATTTTGTTTGTACTGAAACTTCTTGTTTTGACGAGATCTGCGTGATCGCGGGGTCAAAACTTTGAACGCCTATATCACACGAACTATAAGTCGTAATCCCATCTTGTTTGTACTCAAACTTCTTATTTTGATGAGGTCTATGTGATCACGGTGTCAAAACTTTAAACGCCTACATCTTACTAACTATGGGGCGCAGACCCACCTTGTTTGTATTTAAACTTCTTGTTTTGACGAGATCTACGTGATCGCAGGGCCAAAACTTTGAACGCCTATATCACACAAACTATAGGTCGTAGACCTATTTGTACTCAAACTCTTGTTTGAACGAGTAACAAAGTGTGAGAGAGAATCAAAGTAGATCTGCGCCCCATAGTTCGTGTTATATAGGCGTTCAAAGTTTTAACACCATAGTCACATAGATCTCATCAATTAAAACAAGAAGTTTGAGTACAAACATGGTGGGTCTATGCCATATAGTTCGTGTGATATAGGAGTTCAAAGTTTTGACCCTGCAATGACGTAGATATAGTCAAAAAAAGAAGTTTGAGTACAAACAAGGTGGGTCTGTGCCCCATAGTTCGTAAGATATAGGTGTTCAAATTTTTGACCCTGTGATCACAGATCTCATCAAAACGAAAAGTTTTAATAAACAAGGTGGGTTTGCGCCCTATAGTTCGTAAGATATAGGGGTTCAAAGTTTTGAGCTCGTGATCACATTGATCTTGTAGAAACCAGAAATTTGAGAACAAAAAGGTCTGCGCCCCATACTTCGTAAAATATACCTACACGTTTAATAAATAAAAAAATAAATTATAAAAAATCAAAAACCCGCCTGCTTAACAACAAAAATAATGTTGAATGTGTCTTTTTTTTAAATTTATTTTTTATTTAATATGATTTAGAAACCTCATCATGATTTTAAAATACCTACACGATGATACCCCACATGCAAGGACTGTTCGAATATTCGTGGAAAGGGTTTTTGATAGGGTTTTTTGGAGCGCTTAAAAAAATATACACGTTTATACGGCTTACACCTTGAAAGGGGTCAATAATACCCCTTCCGAACGGCTTAAAATACCATGTAACACGGTTTGAACGGGTAAGAGCCTGTCCGGCGACATTGTAACATAAAATCTTAGTAATTGACTTTAGTTTGAAAATTGCATATCTACGACTGCACGTCTCGCGGAGCCTCTTTGATGCATTGATTTGTAAATATCGAATATTATCTTGGCGCGACTGGTCGATCGAGTTCTTTTTCGGTAATATCTATCGATTTTGATGGATTTTAGTCCTGAGTTCTGCAAGACTGTGATTAGGCGCAGGACCAATTGGGGCGATCCTGCGCCTTTTCGGTCATGTCGATTTTAATGCATTTTCGTAGGTACTGTAGGACTATGATTAGGCGCAGGTCCGATTGGTCGATCATGCATGATCGACCAATCGGACCTGGGACTAGGCGCAGGACCGATTCGTCGATCCTGCGCCTAGTCCCTCTTCGGTCATGTCGATTTTGATGGATTTTCGTCTAGAGCTGAGTAGGACTGTGGTACTAGGCGCAGTCTGTCTGTCTTTTAGATGCACATACTTGCACTTGCACCAATACTAGTTAATGTATGGGACAAAGTATAAAATCGCTGTTTGAGCGAATTTAAAAAAGGACACTGTTTTTTTATGAATTTGCTCATATCTCGAAAACAGTGCTTTCAATCAAAAAAATAATAAAAGTTATTAGGTACATTGTTCAGCTTTGATGCAAGTATTTTTCAATTTTTCGCATTAATGTCCTTTTTTTATAAAGGCGATTGTTCAAGTGACTATGGAATCTAGTATCGCTACAAATTTTGTTGTGCCAAGATGAAAACTACTGATTTATGTAGACATTAATTTTTACTTTTAGAAAAACCAACAATGATTTACCTAATTTGCCGGGTTTAATTGATATGGGTGGATAAACTTCGAAAATCAAAATATTTATATACCTACACTTTTTTTTTGAAAATAGGACATAACTATGATATTGCGTATTAATTATGTATTGCACATGATGTGTAACACTAGTTTATGGCTATGAATTCAGCTTCGCAGTGATATATAATCCGAATCTCTATCTCACAAACACTTCACAATTGTCACAATATTGGTACGAGTCTCTGTCTCACAAAATATTTCTGATTGTTACTATGTATATGGAGTCTCTATCTCAAACTCACGTAATTTAATCACAATATCATACACAACACAAGAAATAACAAAAGCTATTTGTTATTAATACTTTAAACTGTTTTCATAATGGACCGACGCCAAACAACAACAACAACAATTGACATGACATTACATTTCAGTGTTGCCATAACTTTTGTCATATCCTACTCGATTTTTTAATTCCGGGTCCTAATCTAAAGGTATCAAAGAATATGCTTATTAAAAAGTATAGTGTATAAATATTACCGTTCTGTACTTTCAAACGGTGCAACAATTAATAAAGTATTTATATTAATTATTTAATAAAAATCGATAATAACCCTAATCGATATTATGATTTTATTTTTGTAATAGTGTTACCACCGTTAAAAATAACTTCATACGAAAAAAAAGGAAATAAATAAACTGAAAGACTAATATTTGCATCTCAATATTCCGGCAAATGTGAGACTCCATATCATTATATAATAACGTTTTAATTAGAAACAAGAATTATACATTTAATCAACTTGTGGCACAACGTAAATACTAGCGATACTGCTGGTACATACCCCTTTGCGTATAACTCGGAAACGAACCACACTGTTGGACCGAAAATAGCATAAACTCGTAGGTTGGGTAGATTGCTATCAACTCAAATATAAAAAACAATATAGTCTAGTCCCATTTTATTTAGTATATTTACGTATTTACTATTTGTAAGATAACCTTGACCGATCCAAAAGTTAGTTCCTCGGGTAAACAATACGAAAAATAATAAAAAAATAATGTCTATTAAAACAACATGATTTCCTAACAATCAGGTTTTTAGTAGGCTCATTCAAAAAGAAACAAATTTTAAGTTGTGCCGTATAACCCGTTAGGGTAGTGTAGCAATGCGTAGGCCATTACTGGTTTAGGCGCCCGACCGCCCTACCGACAGCGGTATAAAATAACGACACTACAGAAGGCATGCTTCATACAATGCATGCTTTACGTACTTTAGACTGCATAGACATCGTTCACGGGCATTGCTTTTTTGGAATATTATTATATAATTGGCTAACCGTGCATTCGTCTAAGTTATTTTCGGTTACTTTGTAATATTGGTATGGCATTCAATATAAATTAATTCATTATTAGCTTTAGCAACCATATCTAAAACAAACTACAAAAAGGTGTGTTTTACTTATTATTTATCCCAAAGTTTATTGACTTAGCGCGACCGCCCGCGCGTCTACTGTAGGTATATATAATGAAATACATTATTATGAGCTAACTTTCTCTATTCTCGGCATTTTGTGACATCGGTCGGTACATTTGATCGAAGCCGGCGTCTTTGAAAACAGCGCTGGCACGTGTAAGTACGTACCTATTTATAACCTGACCTTGATTATTATTTTTAAAATGCATTTTTATTTCAAATAATTTTTTTCGTTCGCAAAAACATGGACTTCGGCTGACCGGTTGGTTTTGGTAATTTGAAGAAGGATTTGACGCAGGATCGATGTGTCATAAATGTGTCAATAAATCATAAAATTTGAGTGGGACAAGGCGCAGGATCGACGAGTAGTGTTGTCCCTAGTTATAGCCCGATAGAAGTTAATGGAGTCGTAGGGCAGACACCTATCAAAACCGACACCACCGACGAGCGACTAGGCGCAAGACCAACGAGTCAGTCTTGAGTCTTTGTTTAGTAGTTTGTTGACTTTAATTTTTTTCTTTATCACAATATGGCATTTGGCTATCGCCATTTTGAATTTCGATTGCTGTCATGTCTTTACAAGATTAATACGAATCGATCGACGTATGAATCATCAAAATTGATCAAAATCACATACATACATACATACATACACGTCAAACACATTACCCTCCGTAGTCGGGTAAAAAGACACATTCAATAGCGGGTCCTGCCAAAGGCGTTGAGGGGAAGTGTATGATTATGTACTTATTACTCCCCCCCTCGCCACATCGCGTGAACTAACTTACTCTTGGCCGGTGTTACCCCCTCCCCCCAGACCAAGATGGGCAATGGAACAGGAGTCTAGTTCTTTTATGGGGATTAAAAGCCTCCAATTCTTTTATCTCTAGTTGTAATTTACTACAACTTCATGTCACTCATCTATTCTCGTCGAAAAATAAGTAAAATTTATCAACAAAATGTAGGTATGGTCAGAATCGGAATTGCCAAATAGTGCCATCTATTGTTAGATTGAACCAGTTTAATGTTTAAGTTGTGCCTATCATAACGTAGTACAAATAAATTGCCGCTAGAGTTATGACTTTATCAGAAACTTTGTAAAGTTATGGAAATTTGATTTAGGAACCTATTATTTTACAACCCCTTGTATAGCTTAATAATAAAAAAATAATAATACACATTTTTAGTACCTATCTTCTGATATTCCAAGTTTTAAAAAACTTCAATATCAAATTGATACTTATAACGCCATCTGTTGATATTTATTTGACCTACATTTCTGTTTCTTCGTGATGAGACCCCGCGTGGCTGTACAATACAAAGTACAGTGTACATACAGCCCCTCGTCTGACAGCTAAACCCGCCTCTGGATAGCGAAAATCGGTCATTGAACATTGCTTTTGTATCTTCCTTTTTTTAAAGGTTTTATTGTATGTTGTGCTCCTTCTGTTATGCTTAAAATTCAAATGAATAAACAGGCAAGAAAATAAAAATTCTATTTCTTCACTTCCAGAACAAAAAACGCGCGAAAATATTCAAATTACGACGTTCGTCAGCGCCTCAGCGGGCCGTTTGGGTTTGAATATTTTGATCGTGTTATAGTTTCATTTCTGTTAAAATTATTATCATTTGAATTTAAATTTTAAGTAAAAACAGTCGCTAAGTGCGGCCAAAGTCCCAAAAAAACGATAGTACCTACGTCATTTTATTTTGGTAATATTACAACTATTTTACAAAAAAATATTAAACCGACTTCAAAAATAATACAAATCTTTAATATTTGAAGATTTCTCCAAGACTTCATCATCAGATCTGAACTTTGATGACAATGGGATGGGACCAACCTTTGAAACAAAAAAACATTTTTTTAAATCGGTCCAGCCGTCTTCGAATACTCGGGTAACAAAGAAATCGTGTAGTAAGGTACCTACTAAGATTTTTTTTTAATAAAAAGCCCTTAGTTATTAACAAAAAAAAACATGAAACATTTCAATAAAATTAAGACGAAGCGAAATTCGGCTCTCCCAGACAGGAATAGATATCCATTTTGGGTGCTACGAGTATATCAGCTTGTATTTAAAGCATTTCTTGGAAACATACATGTTTATTGTATTGTAATAGGTAGGTAGTTATGTAAAGAACTTAAAAATAGTATTGTTTTTATATCAGGAACTACATTACTTACTATCTGAAAAAAAAAGCGGACCGACTTCGGTGTTTATGACCAAAGGTAAAAAAAAGGTTGCTTTGTTCCATTTGTATTTAAAATCTATTCATCTCACAGATGTTGATTTTACAACCCACGTGTAGCTGAGGTTAGGAAACAATAAACCTTTGTTTATAATAACAATAGTTATATTATTTAATCGACTACAAACGAGACCGCCTAAGAAAGACGTGGCGCGAATAAATACAGATATTTATGTGAAAAAAAAATGTCCTATGCATGTGATGTTATGTATAAGTTGTATTTTATTTACTTTTTTTTATTTATAATTGTTGTATTTTAAAAAGGAAAAGTATAAAATACGCCTAGTCCTATGACTAGGTGTATTTGAGAGTAATGCATTTTCGTACTGTAGGACTGTGACTAGCGCAGAACCGATTAGTTGATCCTGCGCCTATTCCCTCTTCGGTCATGTCGATTGTAATGCATTTTTGTTCTGTATGACTGTGACTAGGCGCAGGACCGATTGGTCGATCCTGCAAATATTCCCTCTTCGGTCATGTCGATTGTAATGCATTTTCGTATTGTAGGACTGTGACTAGGCGCAGGACCGATTCGTCGATCCTGTGCCTATTCCCTCTTCGGTCGTGTCGATTGTAATGCATTTTCGTATTGTAGGACTGTGGCTAGGCGCAGGACAGATTAGTCGATCCTGCGCCTATTCCCTCTTCGGTCATGTTGAATGTAATGCATTTTCGTACTGTGGGACTGTGGCTAGGCGCAGGACCAATTGGTCAATCATGCGCCTAATCCCTCTTTGGTCATGTTGATTGTAATGCATTTTCATTCTGTAAGACTGTGACTAGGCGCAGGACCGATTGGTCGATCCTGCGATTATTCCCTCTACGGTCATGTCGATTGTAATGCATTTTCGTATTGTAGGACTGTGACTAGGCGCAGGACCGATTCGTCGATACTGCGCCTATTCCCTCTTCGGTCGTGTCGATTGTAATGAATTTTCGTACTGTAGGACTGTGACTAGGCGCAGGACCGATTGGTCGATCCTGCGCCTAGTCCCTCATCGGTCAAGTTAATTTTGATGGATTTTCGTCCTGAATCCTGTAGGAGTGTGATACTAGGCGCAGTCTGTCTGTCTTTTACTTGCATTTGCAACACTAGATAATGTATGGAAAAAAGTATAAAATACACCTAGTCATAGGACTAGGCGTATTTTATACTTTTCCTTTTTAAAATACAACAATTATAAATAAAAAAAAGTAAATAAAATACAACTTATACATAACATCACATGCATAGGACATTTTTTTTTCACATAAATATCTGTATTTATTCGCGCCACGTCTTTCTTAGGCGGTCTCGTTTGTAGTCGATTAAATAATATAACTATTGTTATTATAAACAATATTGTTTATAATAACAATAGTTATATTATTTAATATAAACAACAGTTATATTATAAAATATAAACAATATTGTATCGCCTAGTCCTATGACTAGGTGTATTTTATACTTTTTTCCATACATTATCTAGTGTTGCAAATGCAAGTAAAAGACAGACAGACTGCGCCTAGTATCACAGTCCTATAGGATTCAGGACGAAAATCCATCAAAATTAACTTGACCGATGAGGGACTAGGCGCAGGATCGACCAATCGGTCCTGCGCCTAGTCACAGTCCTACAGTACGAAAATTCATTACAATCGACACGACCGAAGAGGGAATAGGCGCAGTATCGACGAATCGGTCCTGCGCCTAGTCACAGTCCTACAATACGAAAATGCATTACAATCGACATGACCGAAGAGGGAATATTCGCAGGATCGACCAATCGGTCCTGCGCCTAGTCACAGTCTTACAGAATGAAAATGCATTACAATCAACATGACCAAAGAGGGATTAGGCGCATGATTGACCAATTGGTCCTGCGCCTAGCCACAGTCCCACAGTACGAAAATGCATTACATTCAACATGACCGAAGAGGGAATAGGCGCAGGATCGACTAATCTGTCCTGCGCCTAGCCACAGTCCTACAATACGAAAATGCATTACAATCGACACGACCTAAGAGGGAATAGGCACAGGATCGACGAATCGGTCCTGCGCCTAGTCACAGTCCTACAATACGAAAATGCATTACAATCGACATGACCGAAGAGGGAATATTTGCAAGGATCGACCAATCGGTCCTGCGCCTAGTCACAGTCATACAGAACAAAAATGCATTACAATCGACATGACCGAAGAGGGATTAGGCGCATGATTGACCAATTGGTCCTGCGCCTAGCCACAGTCCCACAGTACGAAAATGCATTACATTCAACATGACCGAAGAGGGAATAGGCGCAGGATCGACTAATCTGTCCTGCGCCTAGCCACAGTGCTACAATACGAAAATGCATTACAATCGACACGACCTAAGAGGGAATAGGCACAGGATCGACGAATCGGTCCTGCGCCTAGTCACAGTCCTACAATACGAAAATGCATTACAATCGACATGACCGAAGAGGGAATATTTGCAGGATCGACCAATCGGTCCTGCGCCTAGTCACAGTCATACAGAACAAAAATGCATTACAATCGACATGACCGAAGAGGGAATAGGCGCAGGATCAACTAATCGGTTCTGCGCTAGTCACAGTCCTACAGTACGAAAATGCATTACACTCAACATGATCGAAGAGGGATTAGGCGCAGGATTGACCAATTGGTCCTGCGCCTAGTCAAAGTCGTACAGTACCAAAATGCATTACAATCGACATGACCAAAGAGGGAATAGACGCAGGATCACCCCAATTGGTCCTGCGCCTAATCACAGTCCTACAGGACTCGGGACGAAAATCCATCAAAATATTCTCGATAGACCAGTCGGTCTTACGCCAAGTTATTATTAACAGTTTATTTTTCGATATTTACAAATCCAGCGGTAGGCTCGCGGCGCCGTACGTGCATCAAAGAGGACCCTCGGCAGGTAGACTGCCACGTGCAGTCGTAGATATGCAATTTTCAAACTTAAGTCAATTACAAAGATTATATGTTACAATGTCTGGAGTCGGACAGGCTAACCTCTTACCCATTCAAACCGTGTTACATGGTGTTTTAAGCGATAAAATTTGTAAGCCTTATGAACGGGTATATTTTTTAAGCGCTTCAAAAAACCCTATTAAAACCTAAGTAAAGTAAAGTATTACTTCCATCCAATGCCCTAACTCCAGCAATGTAAATCGAATTAGTATAGTTAGACTGGCTAAATTTAGTAAAGCGCATAAGTGTGAACTTATGAGATACCCTAGCTAGATATAGGATATGTGATATCATACTGAATTCAATATGGCGTCCTCTAGCACGCTTAGGACGACTTGCGTGACATGACTTTGCGTTGCAAATGCGTTTAAAATGGTTAAACACGATTAGTGTCTTGCACGATGATATATTTGTCGCTAAATATATTAATTTAAGAAATGGCCAAAGTTAAATACCGAAAATCTGCCGTTGGAAAACGCGTTTAAGACCCATATAACTGTCAGTTTTTAATTTGTCAGCACCTAATTCGTTTTCAACCGTTCTTTTTGCACTCAATGACTGATCTTCTTTATTGAAACTGAGTGCTCTGGATCTTAATCTAGATTTGAAGGATAAATCTGTATTTTATCACTCAGCTTCTAATATATAAAAATCTCGTCTGTGAACCGTGTCCGTGTGTTTGTGAACGAACTCCTTCAAAATTGCTTGACTATGTTTAATGTTTTATTTTTAAATATTTAGTAGTTATGAGTATATATTTTTATTTTATCGTGATTTTAGAAGTTTTGTATGAATTGATAAAACGGGGAAATTTGACGCAGATGAAATAGCGAGGGTCAGCTAGTAGGTATTTAATACAAATTTTAATCGCAAAAAACATCCAAGCTCATACAAATTAACTCGTCAGTAAGGATAAGGAGCTTTCATTCGTGTTAGTTTTTGACAAACAATAACAACGTGTTGCGTTTTAAACAAAAAATGTCATTGTTATAACCCTAACAAAACAATCTGCGAACATAAAAACAATGAACCTGCTGGCGTCGCTGTGCAAGAGGGCGCTAAATATGTTTAAGTTAAACGTCCTGCGTTTTATTGCATTTAACTAATTCTGTTTAGTAGCTACTAAGTCAAATGTTGTGCAAGTCGCCCTTAAACATCTCATCTATACTAATATTATAAAGCTGAAGAGTTTGTTTGTTTGAACGCAGTAATCTCAGCAACTACTGATCCGATTTGAAAAAATATTTCACTGTTGGATAGCCCATTTATTAAGGAAGGCTATAGGCTATATAACATCACGCTACGACCCATAGGAGCGGAGCAGCAATGAGAAATGTTGCAAAAACGGATATTTGAACAGTGTCATGTTGAGTATTAAATGGGTCTTTGTTTGCTGCTTTGCTTGCATTCGGTCGTTAATAATATAATTATTGCGTCAGTTATCAAACGTTTAGGTATCTGTTCTCGTATAAGTTCTAGACTACTAACCACAATTTAATAAGTTAAATATCATTAGAAGCGCCTTGACTACCCACTAGTTATAGGATAGATATGTGACGTCACAGTAAATCTAATATGGCGCCCTATAGGGGGCCTAAACTCCAAAATTATAAAATAACTAGCTTTCGCCCGCGGCTCCGCCCGCGTGGATGTCGGTTATCGCGATAAAAACTATCCTATGTCCTTCCTCGGGACTCAAACTATCTCCATACAAAATTTCATCTAAATCGGTTTAGCTGTTTGAGCGTGAAAGCGTAACAGACAGACAGACAGACAGAGTTACTTTCACATTTATAATATTAGTATGGATAACCGGGCCACAGCATATTGGACCATGTTCAGTATAGGGTTGCGGAACCCTGAATAATGTCATCAGCCGAAGAGCGTATGTTCATGGCACTTACGCCTATTTGTTGAGAAACACAGTTTTTCGGCAATAACTCAATGATAATGGCATGTCCAAAATAATTTTAGGTTAAAATATTTATTAAGCGCTACCTTTGTGATTTTTTGCATATTTTTGGTCACACGGTTTAAAAGATAAAGAGGGCGGGGTGTCACAATAATATTTCCAATGCTGCTACAAGACATCTTTTACCAAATTTTATCAATATTCAACAAGTAGTCTTTGAATAAAATGCCTGTGACATACGGACGGACAGTCAGACAGTCAGACGGACATGACGAAACTAATAAGGGTTCCGTTTTTGCCATTTTGGCTACGGAACCCTAAAAATTACTGAACAGTGCCATGTTGGGTGTTAAATGAAAGAACTTAATTAGACCAAAACGGAACTTTTAGGTATACTTTATTATTATTAACTATATCTATACTAATATTATAAAGAGGGAAGATTTGATTGTTTGTTTTTTTTGTATTGAATAGGCTCTAAAAACTGGACCGATTTTAAAAATTCTTTCACCATTAGAAAGCTACATTATCGGGGAGTAAGATAGGCTATATTTTATTGTCAAAAAATTAGAGGTCCCTACGATAATTTCCATGATGTAACTCGCGGTATAAAAAACTAAATGATATGACACCCGTGCGAAGCCGGGGCAGGCAGCTAGTGTATTATAAAGTGGCAGAGGTTGTGTGTTTGAACGCACTAATCTTGGGAAGTACTAAAGCGATTTGAAATATTCTTTTTGGGATGGGACAGAGTGATGTAGTGATAATAATGTAAGTATTATAGTCTACAGCCTCTCTCAATAAACGCTTGTTTTTAAAACCTATGTTTAACGATAATTAAAGAAAAAAAAGTTTTTTAGTGCACACCCTTTGCTACACCCTGACCAATATCTGTGAGGTTAAGCAACGTTACCACTGTTGGTCCATAGATGGATGACCGTTTTCGAAAAATGTCACACCTCTCGTGTGTCGTGCCTCGGAGAGCACGTAAAATCGTCGGTCCTGCGCCTAACCTCTGTCTATTCTAATATCAAATAAATACATACTTATAAATAACGCCGTGTCCTGTATACGACGAGTGATTAATTACACGAGTGCACTTTAGAGAAAGCCATTATCGTTTTGGGCAAGGCTTTATTTGCTAAAGGTCAAATCTATGCAGCTATCAGCAGGTTCAAATTCTGTGCATACACCAGTTTCAAGTTTATTTTCATTCTAGTAGGTATAGTTCTTTGAATCTCAAAGTCTCGTTTTTGTCCAGTATTCACGTATTTCAAGTATATTTTATACTGTTTTGCACGTTAAAAGCGGAGCTGTAAAAATAGCTTCATGTCAGTTTGCCGCCATTTTTACAACTCGTTACCGGTATTCATCAGAAAGTTTACAAGTATAAAAAGTATCTCGGCAAAATTTGACCAGGGTTATTTGAGGGTTGACCCCATTCCTCACCATCCAAGATTGCAAAAAGTAAGTATACAGTTCACACTTGCCCAGTCTTTTGTCAATTTTACCACCTAAAACCTCTCCGAAAAAATGATTGTAATGAAAAACGTTTTTTTATGTACCTACTTGTAGGTACATATAATTACTTATATTTTATGGGCATCTCTGTGTATTCGTTATGTGTATGTATCTTGGCACATTTAAAAGAAAATCACAACAAAACTACGATATATATTTTAAAGCACACATATTATGAAACTTACAAGTTAAGAATCAACCATCGATGCACTGTCCCAATGTCCACACTTTACAATCAATTCACAAGTTTATTTGATCCAGTTTAAACTTTATTAATCACCAACACACAGTTGTATTCACATATGTTTAAAACAACAGTAACGCGGTAACGCTGCGGACGCACTATTGAAACAACCAGACTGACTGGGTGCGGGTGCGGGCGCCAATGCCCGATGTAATCCCCTCTCCGCCCTCGCAGTCGCGTTAAACATACCGTGCCACAATGTTACAAACAACGCTAGCCTTGCAAATAATTTTTGCGTTTTTTGTTTATAACTATAGCAAATGTTGCTATATAATGTTGTGAGTCAATAAATAGACGGGTTCTATTGTTAGTTATTGACTGGTTTATTTTGGTTAATCCTTTAATATTTATACTAAAACAAAAACAAAGAGATTTACAATAATTGAGAGTGGGGTTTCAATATTGCTTACCTAGTAGAAAACCTTGTACGTGTTACTTGCTACTTCCTTAATATTAACAATTAAAAGTAAATATAATAATTTGTTAGGACGTGCAATTTATCACGTTTTTATGTTTCTTACTTTCTATAAACCTATCCTATGGCTTTGCCATAAGAACTAACTCGGGTGCCCCCGGTTAGTTCTTATGGCAAACTCGGGCCTTACCATGAACTCTTATAATAGGTTAATTTTAAACGAAAATTGAACTGTCCCGCTAATTACGAACAAGCAGGCGAGTCAGCGATGACGTCACTAAACCGGCGAGAAGCCGGCGAGCGGCCTATTGTCTATTTGTCAATTCTTTGCATTTGACAGCTGGTTAGAAACTGACATGCGCCTATTTTAGACCTTTTGACACTTGAAACTCATAAATTGAACTGCCGTGCTATCAAATTATGCAGCTATGATAAACTAACTTTAATTGAAATGTTTATCGTATTATCAATACAATACGTAATTTAAAAGAATGTATTTACATATTTAATAGTTAACGGAGCTGTACAAAACTCATAATACTTACGTTTATGTGCGATGAAGATAACTTTATGTTTCTCGAACAGAATTCAGTGAAATAAGTAACTTTATTACTACGTGTATCAACGACCTACCTAAAGCCATCGAACAAAAGATGTTTTATTTGCTCATGATACCTACTACCCAGGTAGACACTGTGAGGTCTTCATGGTACAGATATTGTGTAAATAGTTAGGTATATTATTATTTATATTAGAAATAAAATAAACCTAGGATGGTTTTTATCGAGATAACCGACATTCATACAAGCGATCTTTATGTTAACACTAGCTGTGCCCGCGACTTCGTTCGCGTAAGGTAGTTTATGTTACAATTTAACTTCTGTGTAAAACATATTGGAAACATGCTCCACAATGCTCTGTGGCATCTATGGATATTAGGGCCTAGCTCTAATCAGGGCCCGACCTATGGCAAGGCAAGCCAAGCAAATGCCCAGTGCAGCAAAATGAAGGGCGACAAAGTTTATGGCGCCAGACGGTTAGAAGACAAATTATAATAGTATTTTACCAAAATGATTTGCATCACATCAAATATTACTATTATCGGTTTCGGGTTAAATGAAGCCCGAAACCGCCCAAGTACTCGCGCGAAATAGGGCTAGTGTGAGATAAGTTTTATAAAAATATCCTGTTTTTAAAACATTGCATTCCCGCGGTACTGTGATGCGTGTTCAAACAAATAGACAATATTCAAACGTTTCTAAAAGATATACTGAATTAGTATATCTTTTAGAAACGTTTAGTTTAAATACTAAACTTATTTCTTTATAATGTCTACATTGGTGAATTAAAAAATAGGTGTGTCAACCTGTCGTAGCCGAGGATAGAACAAAGTGGCGTGCAATTAGAGAGGCCTATGTCCAGCCACTGCTGGACATAGGCCTCTCACAGGCAGTCCACTGACTGCGATAGGCTGATGATGATGATGATGATGAACCTGTCGTTAATTAAGATCATCATAAATTCATATCCCTCTACGTAAGAATTTCAGATTTATTTTTTAAATCAATTTACCTGATTCTGTTTCATTTGTATTTAAACGCCATCTATTTTCAAAACTGGATAAGTTTATTTTAATACTTGATGACTTTAAATTAAATTATACTTAAACTATCATGCATATTAAACGTAGGTAAGCAAGGTATTTAACCTAAAATTATTCACGCGATTAAGACCCGTAATATACCTATATATATTCATAATAGCTGTGCCCGCGACTTCGTTCGCGTGAAAGTCAGGTTTAAATTAAGGTAGTTTAGGTAACGAAATAACTTCTGTGTAAATATGTTGGAAACAGTCCTGTTGACTAAATACTTACTAAATAAAAATCGATCTGTTCTATTCTTTTAGATAGTTAGTTTGGTGTGCGGCTTAAGAAGTGGGTTTTCTGTTGTTTTTGTTTTATTCTTTCAACGTTATACCTACTTATTTCCTAATAATTTTTAATAGAATTTGTACGAAAATGTTGTTACTTCTCATGTGATCGTAAACTTGTAAAGCCTAAGTACTTAACTGTGATAGTTTTCTTTATAATTTTAGTGTTATAATAATAATAATAATAATAATAATAATAATTTATTTATTTCAACACAAACAAAATTACAATTTTTGGTTCACATTGTTTCATTAAAACAGATTTACAATTTTACTTCAATTACAGGTAGGCACTAGGTATATTTATTTGTTTATACTACTATCCTGAATTTTTTCACATACCCAACATCAACCATTTAGCTGGCAGGGGGACACTTGACTCTAACAAAAATGTTCACTATAAAGCCTAATATTATACACAAAGGAATCCTTAAATCTAAAAATAGTCTTCACAAACCCTAAACGCTTTTTAAAAGACCTATCTAATGATACCACACACGATGGGGTAGGTAGGTGAGAAAAAAATCACATCCCCACTTTACATATAAGAGAGGTACCCTTAAAAAAATAATGATTTTCAAGATTTTGTTCTTTCACTTTATCGGCGTTAGTAATTTATTCATGCAAAAGTTGCAACCTTCTAGCACTAACAGTCTCTGAGCTAAGCTGCGGACGGACGGACATAAGGGAACTATAAGGGTTCTGTTTTGCCATTTTGGCTAAAAATGGGGTGTATTTCATATAGTGTTACAACGCAATACTAATAATAAAACTGCTGTAACACTTTAGTAAGCAAACACAGAGCGTGTCATGTGTGTCATGCCCGCGAAAATGTCAGATATCCCTAAAGGTACGGTTGACAAACAACGACCCCCCTCCTCCCGTCACCCGAACTACTCACACTTGAACGATGTTGAGCCATTCATTATCGTTGAATTGATGAACACGTAATCTCCAACCATAACCCCAAAACATGATGCACCTGTGTGATGCGTGGTCAAACAAACGGACAGACAGACAAAAATTTCTAAAAATCATAGCAATGTGTTTCTTTTAAAACTTCTTTTACTAAGTATAGAACATTATTGAATACAACGCCATCTACTTTCAAGAATGTTGCCACTCAGCATCTCAAGCACCTATACCCTAATAAATGTTTGCACAAATAAGGAATTATTTGATCACGGTGAACAATTTGATTTCATAGATGGCGCTACATGTTTTTTTTTACGTGTGTAATGTCTTTTTTTTAGACGAACACATCATTTCTGGAAAATGTCGAATACTTTTTAATTATAATGTAATATTGTTTTTCATTTCTACTACGATTAATTAATTACTCTCAGCAGTGCATGCAATACCTATAATTAACTTACCTACATGCATAATTTACTTGATTTTTAATATAAAAAAATAATAACCAAAGTAAATAAGTTACTTACGGTCGAAAAAATAACTAAAACATTGAGAAAAATATTAAAAAAGGATAAAGACAATTTAAAAAAATACAAAAAGAACATAAACAGACATCGGATTCGAGCCCGGGACTTCGTCGCCAAAGTCCGCTAGCATAGCTTCGAGGCTATACTGTTCGCTACTTGCCACGTCAAAATAACTGTTCTTATGAAACTTAACAATGTTGTGTTTAGCTCCTTTTAGTTTTAGCGTGAAGTTATGTATTCCATGGGTTACAATTATAGATAATGTCTAATTGTGGAAAATTTTGTGATAAACCATTATGGTGCGACAAAAAATACGTTGCTACTCGTTCCCCATAGACGTTAGCGTAATGATTCATAGTGTAAATAATGTCCTATAGTATTTACTATAAAACTGCAAATTTTCATTAAGATCCGTCTAGTAGTTACTGTTTTATAACGAAAAATAGCTACAGACATGATCCCTTAGTGCTTAGCTCCTATGGGAAAAAGCGTGATAATTTATAGCCTAAATGTTAATCTGCATCTATTAGATTGCACGTGCAAAATTTCAACCGAATCTGTAGGGTAGTTTTTGCGTGATGCGTGTTCAAACAAACAGACAGACAGACAGACAGACATACAGACAGACAGACAGACAGACATTTCTAAAAATGCAGCAAAGTGTTTGAATACTCTTTTCGAACATTTCCTAATATTATTTTTCACTAAGTTCGGCCATGTACAGACACGTGAAATTTACAGTTTTATTATATGTATAGAAGATATGTAAAACAGATTATTTTTGCGCAAGAGGGAGAGTTATGGTTTTTGAGTGTGTGTATGTATGTATATTTCTTCGGTGCGCTTTAGAGCGTAAATGACTTGGTATATTTTAGCTTGAGTTCAGAGGATCAGACTCGTCTCAGTTGTGAGGATGACACTTGGTAGGTACAATCAGGGTCATCTGTGAGGTATCAGTTTGACGAAATATTTGCTACGCTTGCGATCGTAAGCGCCGTGAGAAGCTCCACCCCCTTGACCCACCCTCTCACGCACGGAACGGAACCAATTAGAGAGCGATGGCGTTTGTTTGATTTTTTTTTTAAAAACAAGTTACTGATTAGTGACAATTCGAAACTTACCTGTTGTTGACGTTCCATGCAGCTTTTAAGTTTGATAGTGATCGTTGTTTTACTTTGACCCCCGCTCGCATCCTTGGCCTCCTGGACTGATAATTGCTTTTGTGGTGAATTTGGCGTGTAACAAGGCTTGAACTGATTGTCTGAAATAACGGAATGAAGCCATGTTCCCATAAGTCAAAGGTTCACACCTTTGACTTATGGGAACATGGCTTCATCCCGTTATTTAAACATTGAAGAAAGGAGCCGAATCGTGGTATTATACGAGGAAGGAGTAAACAACAGCCAAATTGCTAACCAGCTAGGTATTACGGTAAGGTTATAAGTGCATCCAAACATTTTTTTTTGAAACTGTATTAGTTTACTGTATTGAAAACCATAAGTAAAAAATAAATATCAAACTTCCAACAGGGCAGTTATACAAAATGCTATTTTACTTTCAGTCTATAAAGACTGATAGAAAGAAAATTATTATAAATTAAAATCACAATATATTTGATTGTTAATACGTAAATGAGTAGCTTTAAGGATAAAACGGTATACTTTATCTTTAAGAGAAACTGAAAAAGCAGCGAATGTGATAAAAATAGTGCTGCGATACGCATTTTGCAGTAGTATAAAAAGTATTATTTCAATATACCTACTATTTAATACAAAAAGTGTATATGTCCAGTTTAATTAAAAAATAACATTAATAGCCTGTATCGAGGCTATCATATTTTTCTTTTTATTAATATATTTAAAATAAAAGACTAGGGTTTTAATACCATAACTTAAATCTATATGCAGATTAGTTTACTAAACAAGAACAGAAGACAAAAGAAAAAAAAACCTCTATTTTAATGAATAATGAGTCTTAAATTCAACTGAGTAAGGTTAAAAATTATTGCACTAAGTCATCTTTAAAAAATATTGTACGGAGTGACGTGCATCTTCCTCGAAATATAGTGAGCCGCTGGCGAATGAGGCGGCCCCGCTCAACCTGCGAGACGAGAAATGTTCGTCAAGTGATTTTCGTCTTTATGGTGGTCTAAGACTCGTGCCCGCGATTGTACGTGATTTTGGAAACATGTTAATTTTGCATAAATAAAAGAATGTAATGACTAATCAGGAAGTGCAATACATCACGTTCCTAAATTTCTGATTTACTATAAAGTTATTCCATGACGATCGCCTTTTGAAAAAAATAATTACTAACAAGAATATCACACCGAGTTTGTTTTCCTAATGACGCGGAAAAACTTTTTTCTAGCTTTGATCCGATGGCTCGGAACAGTATATAATATGGAAATTATTATGAGTATTATTACTGCTGCTATGGTGATCCAACTGCGATTGCCTTGCAAGTCCTCTGCTAACCGGTTGTGCATTTTTACTAAGTCTCCCGGGATTTGGCAGTGGTTTTGGACAATTTTGATTTGTTCTTGTTGGATTCCATCTGGTGATGTTGCTGGAACTAGTGTGAATGTCTTAGCTTTTCTTAACCTCGTATTTATATTTGACTATTTGAATTCGTATTTATATTTTGACGTGATATTCGTCCTAAACGTGTAGCGGATATGGCACCATAGACCACATCCACACAGTGCGGCAGATTATACAAAAGACCCATGAGTATAATCAGCCCCTGTGTCTAGCATTCGTGGACTATGAGAAGGCCTTTGACTCGATTGAAATCTGGTCCGTTCTGGAGTCTTTGCAGCGACGCCAAGTAGATCGGCGATATATCCAAGTGATGAAATGTCTCTACGAAGCCTCCACCATGTCCGTCCAAGTACAGAATCAGCAAACAAAACTTATACCATTGCATCGAGGAGTGAGGCAAGGGGACGTTATTTCCCCGAAACTGTTCACAAATGCAATGGAGGATATGTTCAAGACGCTCGCTGCGCTGGAAAGGGCGAGGCATCAACATCAATGGTGAATACATCTCTCACTTGCGATTTGCAGATGACATTGTCATCATGGCGAAAACGCTGCAGGACCTGCAACGGATGCTGAATGACCTGGCTGACTCCCCTGTACGCATCGGCCTACGGATGAACTTGGATAAAACCAAGGTCATGTTCAATGAACATGTGCTACCGGAACCGACAGCAGTGCACGGCGCCGTTCTCGAAGTTGTTCAAAAGTATGTGTACCTCGGGCAGTCATTACAGTTAGGTAGAAACAACTTCGAGGACGAGGTGAACAGGAGAATTCGGTTGGTTTGGTAAGCTACGTCAAGTCTTCTCATCGTCGATCCCACAATGCCTAAAGACTAAAGTCTTTAATCAGTGCGCCCTACCCGTTATGACATAGGAGCCGAAACGTGGACACTGACGGTACGGCTGGTCCACAAGTTCAAAGTCGCTCAGCGGGCTATGGAAAGGGCTATGCTCGGAGTTTCTCTTAGGGACAAAATCAGAAATGAGGTGATCCGGCAGAGAACCAAAGTAATCGACATAGCCAACCAGATTAGCAAGCTGAAGTGGCAGTGGGCTGGCCATATTAGCCGAAGAACCGACAACCGTTGGGGTAAACGAGTTCTTGAGTGGAGACCGCGTCTCGGCAAACGTACTGTAGGACGCCCTCAGGCCAGGTGGAGTGATGATTTACGCAAAACGCGATGATTTACGTATATTCTTACGATGCGATCACATACGAACGTATGTGTGAACATTCTGATAAGTGTGGATCCACAAATATCTTGTCACACTTACTTTGTTTTTGTGGCACGTAAATCATATCTTTAATATTTTCTTTGATCTCTTTAACATATTCTGTGATAGGGAGTTGTCCGACTTTTAGTAATTCTCTAGAGTTTCGCCAAACTGCTAAATATTCATATTCGAATTGTCGACCTTGATCTGTCCTAATCCGGGCATCCGAGTCGAGTCATCCATTCTTTCTATTTCTGCATATGTTTTCTGCTGTTATATCTCTGATAGGAAAAGCTTCAGGGACATGAAGTACATCTGTCGATCCTATTAGATATTCCTCGTATTTCGCGAAGTAGGAAGAGGACCAACTATATCGATATGGAGATAAGCAAATCTTACCGCTGTCACAAATTTTCCAAGCAGTTATTTTGTGTGTTGACACTGCAAGCATCTTATTTATATCCTTGCTCATATTTTCCCTTTTGTAGTTTAATATAATCAGCTTCCTTGTTGTGTTCTTTCCGGGATGGCTTATATTGTGAAAACTTTGAAACCTTTTTTTTCTGATTTTGAGTGGCAGAAACGGTCGTTGTTTTCCAGTTGATGTATCACAAAAAATCTTGATGTTTCTCTCACGGAATTCTAATAATTTTATCATTAGTGATTTGTTTGGTCAATGGTTTGTGATCCGTGTAGATGTTAAATTCTTGGTCCTCAATGAGTCTTTGAATATGTTTGATTGCCGTGTAGATTCCTAGTAACTCTCTACCGTAAGCAGAGTATTTAGCTTGCGCTGCACTCAGTGCTTTGGAAAAGAAAACTATCGGTTCCCATTTTCCTTTTCTTCGTTGCTGAGGTACGGCGCCTACGCATTTCAAACTTGCGTCAGTCATCAAGGCTGGCTGGGAGTTGCTGTTTAGACAAGCTATTAAGGTTGTCTGTTTCCACATTGAATGACTGTTTTGTCATTTTTCTTAGAATTTTTCAAATATGTTTAGCGGTGCTTGATGCTTCGCTGCGTGCGGCATGCTACTTTGGAAGAAGTTCTGCATATCTAAAAAGCGACGTAATTCCTTAACCGTTCGTGTTTTATGGTAAACGATTATAGCTTGATCTTTTTCTGTTGTTGGAGTCAACCCTTGGCTCGTTATATGATAACTGTTACAGTACAATATCTTTGTGCTGTATCTACAATCTACATCACAATCTTATGTTCCTTATCGCACGTTCAGTATCTATTAAATGTTTCTACTATCTGTTATCAACACGAAGTCGTTAGTATATAAGATGCACCTTTTGATAATTATAACCAGACTATACTACATCTTTTGTCTCATTTATACCTAATCATATACTGCCAAGAAGTTTGGCAAATTGGTGACCCCGACGAACGAATACGCAGCAAGAAACATGGCACAATCACCGTGCAAGGCGAACATAAATCAGCAAGGAACACTTGAAGTAGCTGCTGGCACCTCGGTTTTATCCCGCATTCCGGAATTTTGGAAAGACCAACCAAGATTATGGTTCACGCAACTAGAAGCCATATTAGCACCACAGAAGCAAGGAGACGAATACAAATACTGTACAGTAATAGCAAAGTTATCCAAGGAAGAAATACTACAAGTTAGTTACCTAATCACTTCACCACCGACTACAGATAAATACAAAAACATCAAGGAACGTTTAATTGATTGTTACGAAGAAACAGAACAGCGACAGTTTCAAAAATTAATATCAGAGACAGAACTCGGTGATCAAAAACCTTCGCAGTTATTACGTCAAATGCGAGTCCTCAGGAGAGGAAAAATCAGTGACGAAACAATTAAACTACTATGGTTCAGGCTTTAACCAACATCAGTTACTACGGTTCTAGCAGTTACGGAAGACATGGAAATTGACAAACTGAGCCAAATTGCTGACAAAATAATAATGAATTCAAAAGTAACCGAAATATCAGCTGTTAGCAACGACACTTCAAACGACAACAATACAGCATGCATTTTAGCCCAGCTAGCAAAATTACAGATAGATATTGACGCAATTCAGCTAGGTCAATATGGCTATCGACCCAACACGCACAATCATTTCAAGAAACGTCAACAATTCCCGATTATGAGGCCGAGAACAAACTATAGCGGAGCAAATCGATTTTGTTACTACCACGAAAGATTCGGAAAATATGCAAAGAACTGCATTAAACCATGCGGTTGGAAACCAATGACTTACGTACGGAACCAGGGAAACGAATAAGAGCACAGACAACGGCGAAACTCTGTGCAATCCACCCATCCAATCGCCTCACCATTACCGACCGAAAAAGTGGTATGAAGTTTTTGATTGACACGGGCGCAAATATTTCAGTCATTAGCAAGCAACCGAGACATTCAATTTTACAAAATGAACAATACACACTATACGCTGCAAATGGGACTAAAATTAGGACTTACGGCGAGAAGACGCTTACCTTGAATTTAGGACTACAACGATGTTATAAATGGAATTTTGTAATCGCCGATGTTACACAACCAATAATTGGAGCAGATTTTCTAGAGCACTATAAACTATTAGTCGACATAGCAGGTCGCAAACTTATCGACAAAGTTACAGAGCTAACAACGCATGTAACTTCGGAAAAAGGGACACAACAAACAATTCGTACTATCGCAGTGGGAACGAATCCACGTATTACGCAACTTTTAAACAAATACGAAGACATCACGAAAGGGTCCTCTCTCCGCAATGCGCCCAAACATAAGATTGAACATCACATTATCACTACAGGACCACCCGTCGCAGCTCGGGCAAGACCATTACCTCCAGAAAAATACGACATAGCCAAAAAGGAATTTCAAAATATGATAGAACTCGGAATTTGCCGACCGTCAGATAGCCCATGGGCAAGCCCATTACATATGGTAAAAAAGAAAAATGGCGAATGGAGACCGTGCGGAGACTATCGAATGCTCAATAGCACGACAGTACCGGACAAATACCCACTACCAAGATTAACTGACTTTACATACATATTAGAAAATAAGAAGATACTAAGCAAGATAGATATACGTAAAGCATACCATTGTATTCCTGTTAAAGATATAGAAAAAACAGCCATCATCACACCTTTTGGACTTTTTGAGTACTTAAGAATGCCTTTCGGATTACGCAATGCGGCACAAACATTTCAACGATTCATGGATTCCTTATTTAGAGATTTAAACTTCGTATTTATATTTGTAGACGACTGTCTCATCGCATCGGACAACGAAGATTTGCATTATCAGCATTTAGAAACGGTTTTCAAACGTTTACACGAGAATGGAATAACCATTAATCTCGAAAAATGCGAATTTTTCAGAAGGGAAATAGATTTCTTAGGTTATCATATAACGAGCCAAGGAATACACCCTACCGAAGAAAATTACAAAGCAATCATGGAATTTCCCAAACCGAAAACAATTCAAGAATTAAGAAGATTTTTGGGCATGGTCAATTTCTACAGAAGTAATATTCCACGCGCAGCGGAAAATCAAAGAATTTTAAACGAATATCTACATGGTTCAAAAAAGAACGATAATTCACCTGTTCCTTGGACAACGGAAGCAGACAAAGCTTACGAAAAATGCAAGGAAAGCATGAAAAACGCAGTGTTAACAGCGCATCCTTCCCGCAACGCATCACTAGCGCTCATGACCGACGCTAGTGCTACTTGCGTTGGTGGAGTTTTACAACAAAAATCCGGACGCAATTGGGAACCATTAGGATTTTTTTCACAAAAATTGAGCGAAACTCAACAAAAATATTCTACGTTTGACAGAGAGCTGTTAGGAATATACATGGCCGTCAAACATTTTCACAGATTAATCGAGGGAAGAGAATTTACAATATTTACGGATCACCGACCTTTGACATACGCATTCTCCCAAAAACCATCATCAAACGATACACCGCGACGGGTCCGGCAGTTAGATTTCATTTCACAATACAGTACCAACATTCAACACATAAGCGGACGTGACAATATTACCGCCGATGCCTTATCTCGAATAGAGGAAATATACGTGCCATCACCTATCGATTACGCTGAATTGGAAAAATGTCAATCAACAGATAATGAACTAAGTAAATTACATGACAATAAAAGATTAAAATTCAAAAACATTACGCTTCCGGGTTCCACAATAAACATCACCTGCGACACGTCTACTGGAAAAAGCCGCCCCTACTTACCAAAGCATTTTCGCAAACAAATTTTCGATACCATTCATGGTATGAGCCATCCAGAAGAAGACGAGAAAAATGATAACCCAAAGGTATTTATGGCCGTATATGAACAAAGATATCAATAATTGGTGTAGATCATGTATAGCCTGCCAAAAATCAAAAATACAACGACATACGATATCACCTCCTGGTACATTTATGACAGCGCAACGTTTTGAACATTTACATATTGACATCGTCGGACCACTTCCGATTTCACAAGGGAAGAGATATTTAATCACAATCATAGATCGTTGTACGTCATGGCCCGAAATATTTCCGGTAGAAGATATAACTGCAGAAACAGTAGCCAAGACACTTTTCGAAGGATGGATTACTCGTTTTGGATGTCCATTGCGCATTACTACGGATCAAGGCCGACAGTTTGAATCAAGAATATTTGAGTCACTCTCACAATTTTTGGGAATACATAAAATTAGGACAACACCTTATCATCCACAATCCAATGGAATGATAGAGAGATTTCATAAAATTTAAAGGCGGCGTTAATGACAAGAGAATCCAACGAAAATTGGTTAAAAGAAATTCCAACAGTTTTACTCGGGTTGCGGAGTAGCTTGCGAGAAGACACAGGTTATAGTTCAGCAGAGATGACATATGGAACGCCAATACGACTCCCTGGAGGATTTTTTGAGTCATCAGCAGCACAGTTATCAACGTACGAAGAGTTTGTAAAACAAATTAAAAAGGACATCACACAAATGACATCAATTCCGAAAAGAAAAAAACACAATCAAGCTATATTTGTGCATCCCGAACTCAAAGAATGCTCACACGTATTTGTTCGGTGTGATAGAATTAAGAAAGCCCTGACACCGCCGTATGAAGGACCCTACCCAGTAATTAGTAAAACAGATAAAACATTTTGCATTAGAATTAGGGATAAAGAGACAGTGATATCAATTGATAGATTGAAACCAGCTTTCATGATCAATGACGAATCAAACTACGTGCCAGATTCAAAGGATTGCGACAGGCATTCACACACGTACACTACACGATCGGGACGTAAAGTAAAGCCAGTAGTACGTCTATAAAAAATCGATGATATAAGCAAGCTATTCGTATATATATTAACATAGATCTTAACATATACCATTAATTCACAACTACTCGTAACAACAAGACATCTAAAATGGGAAATCAAAGTTCTAAGGACCAGATAACATACAATACGGACAATTGCCTCAATCAAAACGAAGCGGACCAACTCCGTAACCTGATCCAGGAGGACTTACGGTGGACAAGAAATGTTGCAATGGGACAGATTATTTTAACAATCGGCGTGATCCTAATTTACGGCAAAATGAAAACACTGGACAGAAGAATGAAGAGTTTAACGGAAAAAAATAATAAACACTCGTGCAACAGCTAAGTCAAAATTACAGACGTCAGCAAATCACACCACAACAGGCGTCATCAAATTCCACCGCGTACAATAGCATTATTATTTATATACATCAGCAAATAACTAATGACAGGCGTCATCAAATTCCACCGCGTACAATAGCATTATTATTTATATACATCAGCAAATAACTAGTAAGGTCTAGGTCAAATTTATATTGTAAACACTATTACCATAAATTTTTTTTAAAGGGGGGTGTACTGTTACAGTACAATATCTTTGTGCTGTATCTACAATCTACATCACAATCTTATGTTCCTTATCGCACGTTCAGTATCTATTAAATGTTTCTACTATCTGTTATCAACACGAAGTCGTTAGTATATAAGATGCACCTTTTGATAATTATAACCAGACTATACTACATCTTTTGTCTCATTTATACCTAATCATATACTGCCAAGAAGTTTGGCAAAATAAACAAGAAAATTAATCACCGACTTGACGAATTTCCTCTTGTTTGTGTTTAATGTGATGCCATTTTCTTCCCGGTGTTTGAATATTTCTTCCAAGTGTTTGTAACGGTCGTCCAATGCTGAGTCAGCCAACAAGATGTCGTCGACGAAAATATATACGTAATCTAGGTCTCGAAATATGGAGTCCATAAATTTCTGGAACACTTTTCCTGCATACCTTAAACCAAACGGCATCCTGGTGAATTCGAATAGTCCAAACGGGGTTATAATTGCGGTTTTTTTCTGGTTCGGTAACGGCTATTGAGTCGAATGCTTTTCTTATATCGATTTTACTAAAAAATGTTTTTCCGCTTACTACGTACGTAAAATTGTAGCAGTAACCTTTCAGACACGGTGATTTTCTGAGTGCACGGTTTGCTGAGTGCACGGTTATCATCACATGCGAAAGCATTTCCCATTCTTCTTCTTGACTAGATGAGTGCCCATCCGCAGAGGTGGTGGTCCTCAGTGACTTTAACGCTCATCATAAAGATTGATAGGACCACTTTCAATATGGCCTTGGCCTATGGTCTCTCACAACTAGTAATACAGCCCACCCGTATTCCAGACGTTGAGAGCCACATGGCCTACTTGTTGGACCTTCTGCTGACAACACATCCACGCGGATACAGGATGGTCGTCGATGCTCCACTTGGATCGTCCGACCACTGCCTTATCCGCACTGAAGCCCCCATTGCGCGACCCGTCCGCTCTCCAGCGAATGGTTCCCTCAGAGTCTGGCGATATGAGTCAGCAGATTGGGATGGACTCCGCGAATTTTTCGCGTCCTACCCTTGGAGGCGGCTTTGCTTCTCCACAGAGGATCCCGACGCTTGTGCGGACTGCATCATGGATACGGTGCTTCAGGGAATGGAACTATTCATTCCCAATGCCCGAATTCCCGTTGGTGGTCGTAGTCGCCCCTGGTTCAACCAGGCTTGTCGAGTGACCGCGCGCCTGAAACAGTCAGCGTACTTGGCCTGGAACGATGCCAGGAATCGTAAGGATCTGACCGTGAATGATGAGAAACGTAAGTTCAACGCCGCCTCCAGAGCCAACAAGAAGGCTATTGCTATAGCAAAGGCAGATCACATTGCCAGAATTGGCGAGCGACTTCGAAGGCATCCCTCTGGGAGTCGTGCATTCTGGTCGCTCGCCAAAGCTGCGCAAGATAACTTTTGCCAGTCCAACCTCCCACCACTGCGCAATTTCGATGGCAGTCTGGCCCACAGTGCTAAGGAGAAAGCTGATCTCTTGGGCCGACTCTTCGCCTCTAACTCGACTTTGGATGATAGAGGAGCCACACCACCTTCCATCCCAAAGTGTAAGAGCTCCTTGCCAGAAATACGCATCACGCAACGTGCGGTTAGGCAGGAGCTCAGGCTCCTTGATACCCAGAAATCGAGCGGGCCGGACGGCATCCCTGCAGTGGTACTTAAGACGTGCGCCCCTGAGTTGATCCCCGTTCTGACGCGCCTCTACCGCCTCTCATATAAAACTGGAAGGGTTTCATCTTCGTGGAAGGTCGCCAATGTCCACCCTATTCCCAAAAAGGGGATCGGTCAGACCCGTTAAATTACAGGCCGATAGCGGTAACATCCTTGTTATCAAAAGTGATGGAGATAGTTCTCAACACCAGACTCTTACGATATCTTGAGGAGCACCAGCTGATAAGCGACCGCCAGTACGGCTTCCGTTACGGTCGCTCAGCTGGTGATCTTCTTGTATACCACCGCACGCACCGCTGGGCTGAAGCCTTGGAAGGCAAGGGCGAGGTTCTCGCTGCCAGCCTCGACATCGCCACGGCATTTGACAGGCTCTGGCACAAGGCCCTTCTATCGAAGCTTCCTTCTTATGGAATCCCCGAGGGATGGCTCTGCAGATGGATCGCTAGCTTTCTGGACAATCTGAGCATTATGGTCGTCGTTGACGGTGCTTGTTCCAGTCTGAAAACCATTAATGCTGGCGTTCCACAAGGTTCGGTGCACTCCCCAACACTGTTAATTCTGCATATCAATGAAATGCTGTCCATAGAGAACATACATTGCTATAATATACTATGCAGATGACAGCACGGGTGATGCGCGATATACCAGCCAACAGAACGTCCCTCGGAGCGTTGTTCAGGAGAGACGGTTGCAACTTGTGTCAGAAGTCGAGGACTCTCTGGCGCGGGTCTCCGAATGGGGTGAGAGGAACCTGGTTTGATTCAACCCCACAAAGACACAAGTATGCGCGTTCACTGCGAAGAAAGACCCATTTGTCCTAGTGCCACAGTTCCAAGGAGTTACACTCCGAGTCACCGAGAGTATTGGGATCCTCGGTGTCGAAATCTCCAGCAAAGTTCAGTTAGGAAGTCATTTGGAAAATAAAGCCAAATTGGCGAGCAAAAAGGTGGGTGTCCTCAACAGATCGAAGCGTTACTTCTCGCCGGCACAGCGACTCGTGCTCTATAAAGCGCAGGTTCGACCGCACGTGGAGTACTGCTCTCATCTCTGGACGGTTGCCCCCAAATACTTGCTCGATCCATTTGACTCCCTCCAAAGGCGAGCTGTTCGGATCGTTGATGACCCCAATCTCACGGACAGACTGGAGTCTTTACAGCAAAGGCGTGACTTTGGTGCACTTTGCGTACTCTACCGTCTGTTCAACGGGGAGTGCTCTGAGGAACTGTTTGACATGGTGCTACCGTCACCTTTCTACCACCGCACCACTGGACATCGCATACACAAGCACGCGGCTTGGGTGGCTTGGGTGTGTCCCTGACATTCCTGTAGTCCATGAGCGGCGGTTACCGCTTACCATCATCAGGTGGGCCGTTGGCTCATCTGCCAACCATAGGCAATAAAAAAAAAAAAAATGTGGGATGCCCATTTACTGTTTGACGGTCTGCAAATTCCCATATCCATTATGTTTCTGACTTTCCACAGTTGAAGGCCTATACTTAGACGGTTGGCAGGATGCATAGCACAAATACAGAGATTGACTCTGTGCTATATCTAGTTTTCCACGAACATGGTTGCAGGCATTTATGAGCCTTTTTTCTGAATCGATCGTGATATAAACAAAGTTCAAGTTCAAGTCATTCTGGTCCTCGGCCTTGACAGTGAGTGTGATTTACGCGATCGGAATTTCGTCGGGCTGAGCGCATGCTGTAATCTGTGACATCAGGTTCGTTATATACCTCTCAACCAGCGACCGCAAACATCGATCTACGATGTTTGCGGTCGCTGGCACGAAATGGCTGGTGGACAATCTGATTTCCACAGGAAGCAAATTCCTAAGACGAGAAGCCCGCACTGGGAAAAAAGAATGTATCTTCCTTCTATCTATACATATAATAAAACTGTAAATTTCACGTGTCTGTACATGGCCGAACTTAGTGAAACAAAATATTAGGAAATGTTCGAAAAGAGTATTTAAACACTTTGCTGCATTTTTAGAAATGTCTGTCTGTCTGTCTGTCTGTCTGTCTGTTTGTTTGAACACGCATCACGCAAAAACTACCGTACAGATTCGGTTGAAATTTTGCACGTGCAATCTAATAGATGCAGATTAACATTTAGGCTATAAATTATCACGCTTTTTTCCATAGGAGCTAAGCAGTAAGGGATAATGTCTGTAGCTATTTTTCGTTATAAAACAGTAACTACTTGACGGATCTTTATGAAAATTTGCAGTTTTATAGTAAATACTATAGGACATTATTTACAGTATGAATCATTACGCTAACGTCTATGGGGAACGAGTAGCAACGTATTTTTTGTCACACCATAATAGTTTATCACAAAATTTTCCACAATTAGACATTATCTATAATTGTAACCCATGGAATACACAACATTTTTAAGTTTCATAAGAACTGTTATTTTGACGTGTTAAGTAGCGAACAGTATAGCTTCGAAACTACGCTAGCGGACTTTGGCGACGAAGTCCCAGGCTCGAATCTGATGTCTGCATAGGTTCTTTTTGTATTTTTTTAAATTGTCTTTATCCTTTTTTATTATTTTTCTGAATGTTTTAGTTATTTTTTCGACCGTAGGTAACTTATTTACTTTGGTTATTATTTTTTTATATTAAAAATCAAGTAAATTATGCACCTAGGTAAGTTAATTATAGGTATTGCATGCACTGCTGAGAGTAATGAATTAATCGTAGTAGAAATGAAAAACAATATTACATTATAATTAAAAAGTATTCGACATTTTCCAGAAATGATGTGTTCGTCTAAAAAAAAGACATTACACACGTAAAAAAATACATGTAGCGTCATCTATGAAATCAAATTGTTCACCGTGATCAAATAATTTTGATCACGGTGAACAACAAAACAACGGCAACATTCATCTGTGTTTGTTTACTAAAGTGTTACAGTAGTTTTATATGCATTTCAGTTGTATACCTTAGCAGACAAAGGAAAATCCTGAAAAAACATTTTATTAGTATTGCGTTGTAACACTATATGAAATACACCCCATTTTTAGCCAAAATGGCAAAACAGAACCCTTATAGTTCCCTTATGTCCGTCCGTCCGCAGCTTAGCTCAGAGACTGTTAGTGCTAGAAGGTTGCAAATTTTGCATGAATAAATTACTAACGCCGATAAAGTGAAAGAATAAAATCTTGAAAATCATTATTTTTTTAAGGGTACCTATCTTATATGTAAAGTGGGGATGTGATTTTTTTTCTCACCTACTTACCCCATCGTGTGTGGTATCATTAGATAGGTCTTTTAAAAAGCGTTTAGGGTTTGTGAAAACTATTTTTAGATTTTAAGTGAACATTTTTGTTAGAGTCAAGTGTCCCCCTGCCAGCTAAATGGTTGATGTTGGGTATGTGAAAAAATTCAGGGTAGTAGTATAAATACTAAAATTATAAGGAAAACTATCACAGTTAAGTACTTAGACTTTACAAGTTTACGATAACATGGGAAGTAACAACATTTTCGTACAAATTCTATTGAAAATTATTAGGTAATAAGTAGGTATAGCGTTGAAAGAATGAAACAAAAACAACAGAAAACCCACTTCTTAAGCCGCATACCAAACTACTCGTAATTATCTAAAAGAATAGAACAGATCGATTTTTATTTAGTACACAGAAGACACATGTATAGACATTATTATAATATAACAGGAAAAGTCATGCAGAAGATAAAAATAAACAATAAATAAAACAGTGAAATAATAAAAATAACAATAGACAAAAAGAAAACAAACACAAATTAATAACAAAAAACACAATTAACGAATACATAGAGTCTGTATTTGGTACTTATTTATTTTCACAAAGCTTTTGGGTGTTGAAGCTATCAACAGATGAGTATATGACGATTCTCCGCTGCTGAGTCATATCGCGGTCCACCCGACAGGACTGTTTCCAACATATTTACACAGAAGTTATTTCATAACCTAAACTACCTTTATTATAAACCCGACTTTCACGCAAACGAAGTCGCGGGCACAGCTAGTATACAATATACATGAGCTGTGAGACGGACAGTTATGTAAAAGGGTATCAGAAGATCGGAGATTTCTAACATGATTATAGCACAAATATTGAAAGTGAGAGGAAAGACAAGTGGGAGCATTTGGAGAATGAAGAAGTGAGTAAAGCAGGGTCAGCGCCCTAAGGCTACGGCGCAGCCGAATAGGCAACTATATCAGTTGGGAGCGAAAATTCGAAACATGGTCGTACTTACGAAGGTTAAATACGAATCGAATGCAATTGTTCGAGAAGACGAAGATCGAGCTTGTTGAGCAGGTCTGCATTCAGGTCGAGACAGCACACATCACCATAGTCAATTATTGGAAATATTTTTTTAGCGGAAATTTAGCGTCTGAACAGTCATAGTCTTGCTTTTAATTGGGAGAAAATTCTTAAGCCGAAAAAGAGCCGATTTGAGATTTGACATTGCCAGCTAAGCGTAGCGTCGATGTGCAAGCCGAGATTTGTAACCGTTAGGCTAAAAGGAATTACCGATCCATTAAATATCACAGGTGTGCGAGAGGGCATGTCAATTCTGCTGATCATTCTAGAGCTCTCTATAATGATGGCTGACATTTCGTGAGATTTACATTTAAACCAAATCTATCTATCCAGGTCTAACCGGATTGAAACGAATCTCACGCACGAACGCTGTGGGGCTTGGTAAACCAGCAATGTAATCCACCGTTCGCCTACTACTAACACAATCCAGTGTGTGAAAAGAAGAAATCGTCTAAAGTATTAGTCGTCGGTAAATCACATTGCCGCAGTTTATCTATCTATACCTAGGGTACCTAAAAATTTGTAAATGTCATTTTTATGGATTTTATCGGCTAATTCGCATAGTTCATCTAATGGAAATTCTTAGAATACTGACATAGATTACAGAATCGATGTAATAGCCGCGGGGAGTTGCCGTAGCCATAGTTGGTCTCGTAATTTATTTGCCGCAGCCTGCTTCCTTCATTTTTCGCAGTAACTAGGAAGGCTTTTGGTCTCTAAGGTTCATTTCCGACAATAATTTGCGGAATCGTTGGTTCTCGGTCTCCTCGTAGCAGTTTATTAGGCGGGTTGTGTTAATTTTTTTTAGCATATTCACGGAACATTGCAAAAATAAAACTAACTATTCGATTGTCATTCAATTCGATGAGCGTTTATGCCACTTGTCTAAGGACTCAGGTCTATCCCAACGTAAGGTTAGATTTTCCTTGACGGATTTTGACGTGGTGTATAGGTCAGCATCACCTCAGAACTCACATATAGCATCACTGAACAAATATACTGTACGAGTGCAAAATGTACTTGAAATTTGTGGTAACTCGATAAGAATGAGACTTTGTCATTCAAAGAATAAAAAAATAAAGAATATAAAGTTATAACTGAAAGAAAATTATGATTGCATTTTTGAACCCAGGAATTGCCTATAAAAATTCGCAAGGAATGCCTATAAAAATTACTTTAATATTCGGACTGCGACATCATAATTTGTTAAAATGCTCTCTGTAACGGAGCAATAACAAAAGCCGTGATAGTTCTTTAACTACCGACTAGATGGCGCATGCGATGGCCCAAACTCGCGAGCATCAAGGGATAGAAAAATTTTAGGTCTAGTAACATAGTCCAGATAGGTGGTTCGCTTCTGGCCTCGGTTTGGCTACGGAAGTCTCGGGTTCGATTTCTGAGTCTGGACTTCAAATTTTTATATCTTTCAAAAATGCAATTATTGTATTTGTAAAGTAATTGGCAAGAAATGTCTAGAAAAATTACTTTAATATTCGGCCTGCGACATCATAATTTCTTAAAATGCTCTCTGTAACGAAGCAATAACAAAAGCCGTGATAGTTCTTTAACTACCGACTAGATGGCGCATGCGAGGGCTCAAACTCGCGAGCATCAAGGGATAGAAAAAATTGCGGGTCTAGTAACATAGTCCAGATAGGTGGTTCGCTTCTGGCCCCGGTTTGGTTACGGAAGTCTCAGGTTCCATTCCTGGGTCTGGACTTCAAATTTTTCTATCTTACAAAAATGCAGTTATTGTATTTGTAAAGTAATTGGCAAGAAATGCTTATTAAAATTACTAAAAGAAAATAAACTTGAAACTGGCGAATGCACAGAATGTGCGCGAGTCATAATCTCGCCGAGTAATATCGGCGGGAAGAAAAAAATAAACATGTTAAATGGCTATATACCTATTATCATTCCTGTATTTATTTATGTACAAACGACATTGGTCGTTATTGGTCGATATCACCATATTGGGAAATATACGGTTGGACAATATATCGCCTGTTAAAGGCCGACCGCTTAACTCGTATATCGCCTGCGCGGTGAGAAGGGAGCGCGGGGTGATGTTAACGGGTGGGTGAGCGGGGTGCGCGGGACAGAGAACGTGAGTTCTCTGTCCCGCGCACCCCGCTCACCCACCCGTTAACATCACCCCGCGCTCCCTTCTCACCGCAGGCGATATACGAGTTAAGCGGTCGGCCTATAGTACTTTGACAGTTTCAATCTGGCGCCGGATTATCAGCGACCGGGTAGGTACCTGGCGCGAAGTGAATGCGATGAAGCTTTCACACGTTCCGGCGTTCATCCGTTCCAATCGCAATACATTCGAGCCGGGTGCCCGGCGCCTGACCGGATCGAAACCGGAGTTTGTGAAAAGGACCTTAGTCATTCTCTTTTTTCCACACACTACACCACGTCGAAATCCATCAAGGAGTATCTAACCTTACACTGGGATAGGCATAGACAATCGAATAGAATGATGCAATCGGAATGGGTAGAATTTTTATAAATTTTTGCAATGTCGTTCCTGTAGTTCAGAAAACTAATTTGTTAATTCATGAAGACTAAACAAAATAACATCTAAGTTAACCTTCTATACATGTATGAAAAAACCGGGCAAGTGCATGTCGGACCACGCACAATGTGGGGTTCCGTAGTCCCCCCCCTCTCCATTGAGGCTTAAGAAGTGGGTTTTCTATTGTTTTTGTTTCATACTTACAACGTTTTATCTACTTAATAATATTTTTCAATGGAATTTGTACGAAAATTTTGCTACTTCTCATTTGATCAGCTGTTGTACTGAACTCGTAAACTTGTAAAGCCTACTTAGCTGTGATAGTTTCCTTTTAATTTCACTAATATTCTAATACCGTGAAATTTTTCACATATCCAACATCAGGCACTTGACTCTAACAAAAATTTTCACTTTAAAGCTTAATATTTTACAAACAGATCCCTAAATCTAAAAATCGTCTTTCCAACAACCCCTAAGAGATATATCTAATGACTACACGATGGGGTAGATAAAAAAAACATTTTCATACAAATTCTATTGAAAATTGTGGTTTTATGAAACAAAAACAACAGTAAACCCACTTTTTATACCACGGTATGGGGCAGCTACGGAACCCTACATTGTGTATGGCCCGATATGCACTTGTCGGATTTTTCATAATAAGTTTATAATTTTAATTTATACAAGGTTATTTTTGATATAGTGCTAAGCTCAGACACCCAACAAGATTTTCAGTTCAAAAAATCATATAAAAAAAAAGAAAATAAAAATGTTGAAAACTTGCAGCGTTATAAGCAATTCAATTTTTTTTTTAAAGATAACTAGCTATAAGGGATTGAGTCCTACATTACTAGCAATTTTGGTAACCCCTCCAGCTAATTGTCTGGTGTTCTTCGCGCTATCGTGCTCATTGCGTCCCGTAGTAGGTAATCCATGGTTTTTATTGAAAAATAAGTGATGATCACATTTCACATCACAATGTGAACAGGATTTGGACTGTTAGAATGATTAAATTAATGATTATAAATGTTGATAAACTTTCGCGATTTGTACACTTTATGAAAATATATATATATTACGGGTCTTAATCGCGTGAATAATTTAAGGTAAAATACGTTGTTTATTGCCCGACGTTTCGACCGTATTGCAACGGCCGTGGTCACGAGTAGACTAGTTCAGCTCAGCGTCGCCTCCGTGAAGCGCGAATTTCGGAAACTACCCTCGCTTGATTTTTATCACTCACTATTACGGAACCGTCGGTACTTCGACACACAACACTAAGGACATCTGCACACTGGCGTGTAATGTTTGTTCGGCGGTGTATAAATTAATGATTTTAAAATATAGCATGGTTCAAAAACTACCCCAATAGATTGCGTTACTGATTCTGAACAAACTTTCAGGTTTGCATTATACTAACATTAACGTTGTATATGCAGAGAAATTTGAGATCTAGTAACATAGTCCAGATAGGTGGTTCGATTCCAGCCTAGGTTTGGCATACGGATGTTTAGGGTTCGATTCTTGGGTCTGGACTTCAAATTTTTCTCTCTTTCAAAATTGCAATTATTGTAATAATAAAGTAATTGGCAAGAAATGCCTATAATATCTATAATAAAGCAGTTAGTTCAGTTAAATTGCGTCAACAGTCATAATGTTCTTATTAAAAAAGTGTTAAAATAAATACAGTAGCTATGTTGTAAAAATAACTATTACCTACAATCTACATACTCGTACATAACACAAACTTTGTCGCTCCAAGTCCGCTAATTGTTGTCCACATAAACCAATTCACGTTGCTTCGGTAATAAGATAATAAAAGATACAAAGGTGTAATATTTTCAGTTGTTATGTTTTCAGGCTTTCAGTCGGTATCTGGGCGTCGGGCGCGAGACACGGTTATCGTGTTTTCAGTGAAAAGCGCGCCAATTTTCCGTCATCTCTTATATACAAAGTTCGGTGACTAAAACGTTGCTTTTCCGTTTAAAAACTTGAAGTGTCTTTTGAAAAAAATAGTTCTATATAATAAGTAGATACTTTTGAGTGATTTCACAACATTTTGAGGGTTTCACCTTGTTATTTTCTTCTTGACGCTTCTATTGCTTTGAGAACTTGGCACAAATGTAATGCAAAATTATGTCAATTTTGTCAGACTTTTCTGAAGCAAGTGCTGCACTTTCTTTTTATGTAAATAAATAATTTTGGATTTAAATTTGAAAAGCATCACTTAGTTTAGAAAAATAATTACTTATGGAATGAATAAAGTTACATTTGTTATTTGTAGTTTGACATTGTATATGTATCTCTAATAGGTAGTAGGTAAAATGCAGTGTAATTTATGTTGATTCATGTCTATGGATTTCTGGTTCTATTCTAATTGGTAGCTAATTAGAGACGAGTTACATTATTTGTTAGAGCATAGTATCTATTTATAAAACGTATTTTTTTGCACTTTGGTAAATATAACGTTTTCCGAACGAATAGTTAAAAGATGTTTGAGAAATAGGTTTAATTGAATATGAATATATTTACTTTTCGTGACTAAATTGCTAATCTTTTTTTAGCCGCGACGATTTATGGCCGTTCTCAATAAACTAACTATCGATGGATTTGGCTACTAAAGGTATATATTTGACATAAGCTCCATACAAAATATGTCAAAATTCTACCTCTAGTCGTCAAATCCATCGATAGTTAGATTATTGAGACCAGACGTTAAAGACTAGATCGACCAGTAGGTCAATAGTATTGTTTTTTTAAAGATGTTAGACATCCACACGGCCGAAAGTCTAAAGTAATAGTAGGATAATTCTAATTATTGTATAAAAAAGTTACATATCTCACACAACAATACTCTATGTTAGAGTATAACTATTAAAAATAAAGTGTAACCAGGAACTCTGTGTGGCTGTAACTAACGCTAAAATTACTGAACAGCAAGATAATGAAAATACAAGGTGAGTTTATACGTGCCCAAATCGCAACAAAATAAACGTTTTCTTTTCTTTTTGTTTTTTTTTTCTTTTCTAGGTAGTGTTTAATGTTTAGGTTTTTAGGGTTCCGTACCTGAAAAGAAACAAACGGAATCCTTATACAATCACCTTGGTCACCGTCGGGAACGCAATAAAGTATCGAGTTGAAATTAAAACCATAAGCTTAGTCTACAGCCTACAGTCCCTTGAAGCTGTGAAAAAAAATATAAATACATGGCCGTTTATAACTACCAATCACAATAATTGGTGTACTTATTTAAAAGTTTTGCAAAACAACACGTATGGCACGTCTGCAGTTTTGGTAAAACAACAAGTATGGTATAACACGAACGTGATATTTCACCAAACAGACGAGCACCGGCCACTTAGACCGATAGCTGCGCCAATTATTTTATTTTAAATTGACGTTAATGTTAGCAATTTCAGCTTGTGTTACATGTATGAAGTGCCGCCCTTAGAAATATTTAAATTTATTATTTAGCTATCAAACTAAGTTGCGTCTACTACAAGACACCTTTTCATCAAATTTGTTTAATATTCATTGTAAAATGCCTATGACATACGTTCTGACGGATATTTTTTGGTCACCCGATTAAAAAAATAAGGAATTTGAATCGTGTGACCAAAATATATTTAAAAACTGAAAGGTAGCGCTTAACGAACACTATAAATTAAAATTATTTCGGACAAGATCGGGTATACCGTCATTAAATTATTGCCGACTAGCGGACGCCTCGCGGTTTCGGACGCGTAATTCCCGTTCCCGTGAGAATATAGGGATAAAAAATAGCTTATGTCACCCGGGGTTAGAGTAGCTTCACAACGATGAAGGAATTTTTCAAATCCGTCCAGTAGTTTTGGAGCTTATTCAATACAAACAAACAATCAAATCTTTTCTCTTTATAATATTGGTATAGAAAAACAGCGTTTCTCAATAAAAAGGTAAATGCCATGAACATTCGGAAACGGCTCCGGAACCCTAGACCACAGTAAACTAGTGCCTAGACTGAGCACGGTGCGATATGCTCTGGCCCGGTTTTTATACCTACACTTGGCGGTCGCGCTAGGGCTGTCAACTCTGGCCTACGCAAAAAGTTGTGTGCGAATAAAAATATTCGTGGTGTTGGCATTTGTAGGTTTTATTTGTGATGGTGGTAGCGGTGGTGGTTATGGTTGTTGTGGTGGTAGCATTCATTGCAATATATAGGTTATCTATGTGTGCATCAGTTTGCCGTTTTTAAAGATCGAACGTTGTTTAAGTAACCTATCTACACCTTTTTACTTAAAAAAAACATTGTAGTAATGTCTACGTTTTTTACAATAGAATAGGATAATCACACTAATATTATAAAGGCGAAAGTTTGTGAGTATGTGAGTGTGTATGTTTGTTACTTCTTCACGTCTAAACGGCTGGAGCGATTTAAATAAAATTTGGTATGGAGTTAGCTGACACCCTGGATTGAAAGCGCGGGTAACACCACGGGGCACAGCTAGTAGAAAATAAATTGAAGCATAAATTATTTTGTAAAATGAGCACGTCAATTCAACGTAAGCTGAATTTTTGGTACAATAGGAACTGAAGAATAGCTGTCCATATTATTGTTAAAGCGAGGCAGCGAATATGTAGAAGGGCAATAAAAAGGAATAAGGTCAAACTAGGTATTGTGTAGGTATTCGTATTCAGAGTACAGAACACATTTTCCCTGACACACTCGCTTTTCAATATTGAATTACATACTGACCGTAACTTTGTAATAAGTATTAAAATTGAATTCGAAACAGTTTGTTTTGTTATGTTCACAAAAATGTTAAATTTCCCAAATTACTCTAACGAGATATCATTGATGTTTAAACTTTTTTTTTAATTAAATTTTTCAATATTCAATTAATTGTTATCAGAAACAGTTTGTTTTGTTATGGACCTATAGTTCACAAAAATGTTAAATTTCCCAAATTACTTTATTGAGACATCATTGATGATTAAACTTTTTTTTTAAATTAAATTTTTCTATATTCAATTATTTGTTATCAGAAACAGTTTGTTTTGTTATAGACCTATAGTTCACATAAATGTTAAGTTTCCCAAATTAATAAGACATCATTGATGTTTAAACTTTTTTTTAAATTATTTTTATCAATATTCAATTATTTCTTATTTTCATTAATTTGCTAAAAAATGGAATGTTTTGTTTTATTTTAATAATTATATTTTTAAATATTTTAATAAATTTAAATTATAACTATCTTTATCGCATATAAGTCAAGTGATTTATATACTTGCAAGCGTTACATGGTAAGTACTTTGTGAGTCGGCAATATAAGTAATTAAGTGCTTTCCTGACCAATTTATCATAAACGACCAATATTAAGTTAGAAGCAGAGGCCAAGACTGGTCAAAGAACTACCTAAAATATCGGTCAATTGGATAATTTCTGTTATATGTATTTTTACAGAAAATATAAATTGCAGTTTGAGCAATTTTTTTTGGCAAGCGTTGTACAGTCTTGGCAACATCGAGGGCAACTATGCATATTATGGACGTAGCCCATTTTATTGAAATTTAATTTGATTGCGAGGAAAATTTAAAGATACATTTTAGGTAAATGATTCAAGTGTCCAAAATGAGATAACTGTGGCCAAAACCGGCGGCCGCTTGACTTATTTAAAAGAAAAAAATAACAAAATATTTAGATGTATATAACTACATAAATACAAGATATTAAAATTATTGTAAATAATTCAAGATTGGATCAAATACTTATATTATACAGGCTGATTTATAATATAGGTAGGTACTAATAACCTCCCGCTCGTGGCATCTTTACATAATATTAAATAACTTTGCAATATCAGTTTTGGAAAATCACTACATAGTATAAAACAAAGTCGCTTTCTCTGTCCCTATATCTCTATGTATGCTTAAATCTTTAAAACTACGCAACGGATTTTGATGCCGTTCTTTTAAATAGATAGAGTGTTGAAGAGGAAAGTTTATATGTATAATAACATTTAATAGATGTTATTATACATATAAACCTTCCTGTAATAGTGGGGAAATAAGAAGCGGAGCAGCAATAAGAAATGTTGCAAAAACGGGGAAAATTTACGAAGACGAAGTTGCGCGGGTCAGCTAGTACTTAATAATTTAACCCATAGAGGAAGATTATACGAAACAGATGTTTTTACACAATCCGATGAAATATCATAGACATATATAATAGTTTCATTTACTTAATGGCTCTCTCAAAAATTTGCAAAAACGAGCATTTTCGTATTGTCATAGTCATGGCGTTCGTAATCTAACATATGTACGAACGAATATTCTACTATATTTTGACCTGCGCTCCTGCGCACTGAGAAGTAATGGTTGTGTGCGGAAGAGCGAGGCCGGCGATCGTGTCACTGTGTACGTAGCGCTAAATAAATAATTCTCTCAGTGTAATGTCCCCTTAATCACCTATCACTTGTTTTTGAAGTAAAAACTCTGACCATGTACAGACTATTTTACTGAAGAAAAATCATTGTTTATTGTAAGGGGTTAGGTCCTCAATTTGACAAAAAGTCATCGAATTTACTCCAGGGTCTCTCAGATGTGTGGTAAATGGTTGTGTGATGAAAATAGTTGGTTAATGATAAGGTTAATTTGTATTTTTTTTTTCTAAAAATATATTTGAAGTTTATTGGTGTAATGTAAAGAAGCTAAGACCGGGAGGTTATTATATTAAAAATCATTCTGTAAACTGTACAAGTCACTAAGAATAACCATTGAGTCGTGGCTCTCTAGGTCCGACTCAATGGTTCCCGCCTCCCTTTGTGTTGAAGGGACGTAACACCTTGTCCGTCACACTGGGTTTGTTATTTAAGTAGGTATAATTGGATCATTTTCGATCACGGCAAGTATATTTCTTTTACATTTCGATGTATTTGTGGACTTGATATTCTTCGAAACCTTTTTTATATTTTAATTTTGTATTTACAGTAAAAGGACCTCTTCATATGAATTAAGTGCCTACTTTTGTAGGGTAGCACGAGATCAAAGCGTAAATATATACCGCCTACACGTTACACATCTCACAAAATTTATTTAGAAAATGCCCCAAAGATTTAGAAACTCATTACACATGGGTTTTTAAATTCCTCAATATAAAATAATATAAATTTTATAGGTAGTGGATCATAAAGAAAGTTGCGATTAAAGTCATAGCGTCAATTCATCAACTGTTGTCGTAATCGCTTAGTTTTTTTCACCAATTGCCATTTTTAGGCTTCTGTAGTGAAAATGGGAAAACGGAACCCTTATAGTTTCGTCATGTCTGTACGTCCGTATGTCTCAAGCATTTTACTTAAAAACACTACACAATGTATATGGATAAAATTTGGAGTAGGTACTGTAGCCATCAGGCCAACTCTTGAGCAGGTATCGGGGGTATTCCTCAGAACTTTTATCGAGCTTTTAAATGAAACTTGTGGATTTCCCCAAAGCTAATACACTGTTTATTACTGAAATCCTACCAGATACATAATTATCAACATCAATTCATATTTAATGTAAATCGCATTTCTTAACAACTTAGTATTACTATTTTATATAAATCATATCACATAAAAACGACCCGAATAGGTCGGCCATGAAACTCGCAATTCTCCAATGACATCTTTCTTTTTATTCTCTTAATGAGTTTCATCTACTACAATGAGGTCTAATGTGAGAGAGGTGGATATCTTCGACCAACCTGCCACAGTACCTATAGGTATCTTGTGTAAAATGATGAAATCAACCCTCATTTTTTATTAATGGGAAAACCCACACAGCAACTGTGAATCAAAATTTTTTTCTGTTTAATTGTGCTAGCATTCTAACGAGTTTTTTATTATGCACGTGCAAAGTTTGTATGTCTATATGTTTGTGAGCCGCACCGATTAAAGACATTGTTTGCATTTTAAATAGATTTACATGTATTTTACAAAGTTGGTTAGCTAAAATTAGTTTCATGACATCAACTTAATCAAATAATTTCATTGTGGGAGTGACATCTAATATATGAAAATCTCATGTCACTGTTTGTGAACGAGAAGTTTTCTTTTATAAAAACATTAAAATGGTCCTCTGAAACAGCTCGACCGATTTTAATATTTTTGTAGTGAAAACTTCTTAGCGGCGTTGTGCACTTTTTTTGGTTTAATGTTATGTAGATTATTGGGAAGGGATCCCACCACGCACTTTTAATCTGTGAATCACTATGATCGAAGTAGTAAGGAAATGCTATTAATACAAAAATCTAAATAGATTGACAAAGCGTACTCAAAAAGAAAGACCTGCAATAAAGAAAATTATTGGCAGGTACTTTCATTAAGTCGAGTGGTAGGCACCTCCAGACCCTTGACTTGTTATATTCCACTTCCACGAAGTGAAACTTCGACACGTGTTTCGGCTCTACACGAGGCATCCTCAGGATAGCTTGTAACAGTTTGTCACTGACTGTCGGTGCAACACATTCCTACCCTTTCTTTGTTGTCTCTCTTGTTTTTTTCATCAGTTATACATTGTTATGCAAATCATATCTGCGGGTGGCCACAACATGTGCTTAACATATTGTGCAAAAGTATGTACGGGCGCTCGCGCTGCTCATAGCGGCTCCGCCCTCCGAATGCCGGCGAAAGAGACCTGGCGAACGGTGCAGAAATTGTTGTTTTTTTACAGACATGGATTTTTAACTCTAAACTAATTTAGTTATTTTAGGTATTGGGTAGGTACACGTATAAGTTAATATATATATGAATGGGTACACACTATATGTATCTCACTATGTATTTGCATAGCACATTATTTATTTATTTAATACGATTGTTTTTATACCTGGTAGTTATGTGCTAGTTTTTTTTATTATATTTAATAGCTAGTTTGGCTTGGCATCCATACATCCTATACATAGGTAAATGGTCTCATTGAAAATCAGCGTTGCAAGTTTGTCGCAAAACTCGCAACATATATGCTGAATGGGACCATTTATTGTCATAGCTATAACGTGCAAACTGATCTCATTGTAGGTTTATGGTAATGATATGTTTAATTTAAGGTTTTTAATTTGGTATTTTATTATTTTTCTACGTACGTCATTTATGGCAATAAAGAAACTTTTCTTCTTTCTTCTTCTTCTTCTTTAATAAATTCTTAACATATTATGGACGAACGTACCTATTAGTGTATAAAAATTTTGTTTACCTAGTTGATTACATAATTACCCGACTGTAAGGAAGGGTTATGTTGTTCGCGCGTATCTTGTATTCTTTATTACCTAATATCTCACAATCCATTGAACGGATTTATACAATTAAGTCATCGTTAGATTCGTATTGATCGCCCTAGTGTTCTTTGATACCTATGTGACGTTTGAAAAACAACAAACATGGCGGCTGTGAGATGTCAAAATAAAGCGGTGTTAAAAAAAGATGGTTTTGAATGCTGCAATATTGGTATCAAATTAAAGGGCTCATTTTAAGCATTTCAAAAAGGTGTAACGTGATTATGACTGTTATATTAAAAAAGTTAGTTAGCAACCATTCTTTTTTCAATTTTCATTACTTGACAATAGTTGTGATAAAAGTTAGTTGTTACATCGGTTACATCCTACAACTACTCAAAAGTATTAAATAAAAAAATAAAAAACCCCGCTTGCACAAAAAAAGATGGAAATAAGATCCCCCACATAAATAAATAATTTCATGCAGTCAGAGGCACTTTACTAAGTTCATCGAGATTCATTATTGCTTCCATCATTTTTGTGCAGGCGGGTTTTTTATTTTTATAATTTATTTTTTTATTGACCAAAAGCATTTCTGTATTTAGTGCTTGAAGTAGGTACTTTTAATTTTATTTTTCGCGTCCTCTTCTGTCTCTTTGTACATAATAGGGAAAGCCTTATATCTGAGCTGACCCGCGCAACTTCGTAAATTTTCCCCGTTTTTACTACATTTTTCATTGCTACTCCGCTACTATCCACTTGTGACCACTAATTGGATAGAAGTTTATTTTTGTTTGCTGTCGCGTCGCATTCGGGTGAACATAATGAATCCAATATAAGAATCGCTTTGGATCGCATGGGATCGAGTTTTATGGGGATTAAGTATCTACTAGGTATATTAAATGCAGATTGAGAGTATCTGTATATCAAAATTGATTCGGTTGGTTTTCATATCAACCCATTTAATGTCCCACTGATGAGAACGAGTCTCGCCATACAGGGGGTTTCGGCCACAATAGGGTAGATGACTGTTAAGTCAAATCAGTATCTTTTTAAGAAACGTCAAAACGATGCTCCCCGTACTAATTTTTATGAAATACAAAACAATGACGTCATTCTTTTGTATGGTCAAATCATGTAGTTTCAATGTTTGTTTTGATGTTTATAAATTTATGACAACGTAAAATTGTAGAGAAACATTGTTTTTCAGAATATTTTTGCAAATGCTATTTCCTGTATAGTGTAAAATAATTTATTGTCAGTGTAGTCATCTACCCAATTGCCACGCTTGGCGAATGGATAGAGAGGTACGCAGAGGACACTGCTGTCCGTCCTCTAGTCGCCTTGACGACACCCATGGAAAGATATAAAGTGGTACTATTCTTTAACCCCACACATTATCTATGTATGAAGATTCACTTGGACCGGTACAATTAACAAGCTATCAATACGGGTGCAAACAAAATAGATTTTATCAATCCACTATTGCCTATAGATATGAAATCTCTTAAAATCTACCTGTTGGCTGTCGTCGACCTGTTATCTGAGATCGATTTTTCCATATACATTTATATATTATTGAGCGTTATCAAACTAGTGCTAAGTAGGTATGTATGTATATGAAGAGAAGTAAGGAAGGTCGAGCTGGTCGATTAACGTGAATTGTTCTGTCACGAACATGATGTTTAGTGAAAACATCTACATCTCCATACACAGAGTAGGTACGTACTCAAGGTCGGCTTACAGCTTAACAGAAAACTACGTAGGTACATACCTATAGAAAAACATGTATGGTGTTTTCAATATGCGCTGTCTCGGTTGACGATTCGACCAAATTCTGCCGAGATCTGTGTTAAGCATGTCTATGTAAGCGTATGTCTGTATTCGCTCGATGTAGGAAGCTGGCTATCTGTATCTGTCTAATTTGTGTCTCATGTATGTGATAATTAATTTCCATAAATAGTCGCTTAAGGCTACATTTACGGTTTATTTTCGACTTGTTTCAATAAGGGGGTTATTCAGTGGAATCGTGTAATTGATATTAACTTCTGTTTGTTGATCTTGGTTATTTTAATTCGATTTTGCCTTACTAGGAAATTAAAGTTAATTACTTGTGCTTCGGGGAATTATATTGTTAGAAAAGGTACATGTAGATTTCCAGAGTTCAGGGTATATGCTCTAATAGATGGATTTAATTTTTATGTAAATATATGATTAAAATATCTGAGTTTGTATCTAAATGAAATAGAAGACAAAAAGATTTACATTCCACATTTCTTGTTTACACAGATCTGTCAAAGAAATGTGCAAAATCGCTTCAAAATATTTGTCTTTGCTTTAAGACAGGGCTTCACAAAAACCAATAATAGAAATTTTAATACAAAAAAGGCTACACATTTTGATAGAAAATTCCTCGGAAAATTCTTAGCTTCTGTGCTTTGAAATAAATAGAAGGAACGATGGAATTTCTTTTGTTGCCAGGGCAGTGTGGTCTGCATGTCTACATGACACGTAGACAAAGATTAGGACATGTATCGTTAGAAGTAAGATTTATACACTACCGGAAAAATGTAAGATTTATACACTAACGGAAAAATGTAAGATTTATACACTACCGGAAAAATGTAAGATTTATACACTAACGGAAAAATGTAGGTTTATAGTTTCTAATGTTGATAAACTTTTGCGATTTGTACACATTATAAAATGATATATACTACGGGTGTTAATCGCAGTCTATCCGTGACCACGGCTGTTGCAATACGGTCGGAATGTCGGGCAAAAAACAAGGAATTTTACCTTATATTATTCACGCGATTAGCTAGCCTAAACTAGCCATGTACCATTATAAAGTTATATATACGGATACCCGTATATATAATTTTATAATGTTACATGGCTAGTTATTATAACGTAAACATCCAGCTTGGATTTTTGAACAAGTATCTATTTAACAACGGTGTAACTGAACTACTACACCTGTTTAAACAAATAAATGATTATTATTATTTAAAAAAAGTCAATAATAACGAAGGCTAAGCTAGAAGCGGAAAAAACTTATAATGTTTATGAGTAATTCATCATAATTTATAGTGATACTAGCTGACCCGCTCAACCTAGTCTGCGTAAATTTTCCTCGTGTCAAATTTTTCATTGCTACTCTGTTCCTATTTGTCGTAGCGTAATGTTATTAGTCTATAAGCCTTTCTCAATAAATGGGCTATCCAACAGAAACATAATTCTACAATTCGGACGAGTAGTTCCTGAGATTATCGCGTTCAAACAAAGAAATAAACTCTCAGATCAAACTATGTAGCGGCTACTACTCTTGTAGTAGCCGCTAGTCTTTGGGTAAAATGCCTGTGACGTATGGACGGACAGACAGACAGACGGACATGACGAAACTATACCTATGGGTTCTGTTTTTGCCAGTTTGGCTACGGAATCTTAAACATATTTTTGCATATTTTCATAATTGAAGGTATAATCAATTTTAAAAGTTTTAGTTTTCAATATGATCGTGAAATGCCTCAAAAAAGAATTTAAATTAACACAAAAAGAGTGACCAATCCTTGGATTCGATCCTTCGACCTCGCCTTACTTGTTAGGTTGAAGTTGTGATTTGTGCCTCGGGACCACAGTAACCGATGCATAAGCGGTCGAAATAGCCAACCCTTTAAAACTTCAAAAAGGTGTACGTTTTTAGTGTCGTTTTAACATTTGTTTCATTGTTACACCTTTTCCCGTCTGGCCCATCAGCTTGCAAACAAATCATAACGTGCGTTATGGTTATGGAACTTCATTCCAATAAATTATTGCTTTTTTAAATATATTTTTATAATCATGTAGGAGTATCTCCTATTCTATCTTAATTCTAAAACATTTGTAGTTTTATATTTACACAACGATTATAAATATTAATAATGAGATTGTTATTACGTTAACCCGTTGAAGTATAAGTACAGTACCTCCACAGATTACTCCATAAGTACCTCATTGTTTTAAAGTGGGTTATACCACTAAAGGACAAAGGCCTCTTTCACATTATTAATTGAAACGTGATTATGTTTCAAAAATCAAACAATCAAATCTTTCCTCTTCATAATATATTATTAGAATGATTATTCTAAGTAAAGTTAATTTACACTTAATATATTTATCGTAATCTATACTAATACTAATAATATTATTGTGGTTTTTTGTATTCAATAGGCTCGGAAACTTAAAAAAATTCTTTCATCGTTGCGAAGCTACACTAACCCCGGGTGACATGGGCTATTTTTAATCCCTGTATTCTCACGGGAACGGGAACTACGCGGGTGAAACTGCAAGGCGTCCGCTAGTGGTCACATAATTAGGTAGGTATATATTTTTTGGGGCTCAATTGCGGCAGATCATTAAGCCGGTCCTGTTTCCATTCTGTGGATCCGTGTTGGATCATCCCATCTGATTATGAGCGTAAGGGAATAGAGAGTGCACTTGTGTTTGCGCATACACTTGTGCTCTATAATATATCCTGCGTAGTTGGTTAGACTCTGGTGAGATTGTACGCCGTAACCGGTTAGGAGACCATAATACACACACACACACACACACACACACACACACACACACACACACACACACAAAACACACACACACACACACACACAAACTTACAGTTACTTTGTTAAACTTTTTTATTTTTTATAGTGTAATCACTTTTCTTACCTACTATGTTTTTCTTGAACATACAATTTGCCGTAGGCTTGTTGTACCACATGTAAGATACGGACTGAGCACTGACCTCTAAGATACAGGTTTTCACCTAGTTTAGTGGTCAGAGGATTTTTTTTTTCTTGTCACATAATTATAATGAGCCTAACAAAATTGAACAAACTTGTACTATGTTTTACAGAAATAAAGATTATTATTATTATTAATTATTACCGACCTATATATCTTTGTAAATTATTCTTGCAGGTTTACTACAAACTGTCTTGCTGTTCGGTGTAATGGAGGTGGTGACTCCTGGCCTCCAAATTCACAGTATGAATGCATCAGAAGCTCTTGTGAATAAACATTGTTCACTAGGAGACTATACATCGAAAGCGCAGTGTGTTTTGTACTCGCAATACAAACTTGATTGCCAATACGGATTTGATGCTTACTGGATAAAAGGAATCAAGTAAGTTATGCTAAGATTATTTTCTATTTATTATAATAATAATAAAAAGTTGGGACAACAAACACTATCTGATTCCAAACTAAGCATAGCTTGTTCTATGGAAACCAGAACTGATAAACATACTTATATATTTCTAAATACATATTATAGATAAATAACACCCAGACACAGAATAAATTATCGTGCTCATCACACAAAGTTTTATCCTGGGTGGGGATTGAACCCACGACCTCTTGCGTAGGAGTCGGACACACTCCCACCGCGCCACAGAGGCAGTCAACGGTCAAAGATTAATTTAAATATGTAACAGTTTCAGTAGAGGAAAGTTTATAGCATGAGTGAATGATCCTTGTACTGTCCAATTTATTAAGAAGTTTGTGCGTGGAGAATTGAGTTCTAACACATTTAAGGGTAGATTACGGGAAACAGGGTTTGGCTCTCTCAAAAATTTATTTCAAAAACATAAATATTAGGACACGAAAAAAATTGTGTTACTAGTCAAAGAGTTTTTCTAGTATGATCCCGCAAATAAATCTTGAAGTTGCGGAAAAATGCAAAAACGAGCAAATTCGTATTGTCATAGTCATGACGTTCGTAATCACACTTATATTATAAAGGTGAAAGTTTGTGAGTATGTGAGTGTGTATGTTTGTTACTTCTTCACGTCTAAACGGCTGGAACGATTTAAATAAAATTTGGTATGGAGTTAGCTGACACCCTGGATTAACACATAGGCTAATAAACCGCGGGTAACACCGCGGAGCACAGCTAGTCTAACATATGTACGAACGAACATTCTACTTTATTTTGACCTGCGCTCCTGCGCACTGTGAAGTAATGGTAGTGTGCGGAAGTGCGAGGCCGGCGATCGTGTCGCTGTGTACGTAGCGCTAAACAAATAATTCTCTCAGTGTAATGTCCTCATAAGCAACAAATTACTTGTTTGCAACATAGAAATGGCTACGCATCTATTTTGTGTTGTAGTGTGCCGGCAACGGCCGTGGTTACGGATAGACTATCAGTCAACGTTTACCTGTGACCACGGCTGTTGCAATACGTTCGAAACATCGCACAATAAAACAAAGGTATTTAGCTTTCAAATAAAATATTTACGCGATTAAGACCCGTAGCTAATAAAATTCTATAACGTGTACAAATCGCGAAAGCTTACGAACGTATATTGCGTTCTTCTTTTATTCGATTAGCGTTTATGCCAGTTGTCGAGGGGGATAGGTTTGAGACGCCGTTAGCTCTCATGATGTTACTATCACTTAATGGTAGTAGCAACAGAAACACTTTTTAACACGATTCAAAGTGTAGGGTACGTTTTTAACAAGAATCATGTTGTGCGTGAAAGGCTGGGCAGATGGTGTCCAGATGAGTGATGTTGGTAGCTCTCTACGTCCGACTCGCCCTACATTATATTGCATTATACTGCCTTTGTGGCGCGGTGGGAGTGTCACAGAGGCAGTATAATGGGTTCGATTACCACCCAGGATAAAACTTAAGTATATTTATCAGCTGTCTGGCTGCCATAGTACAAGCTCTGCTTAGTTTGGAATCAGATGACGTTGTGTGAGTTGTCCCAATATATTATTATTATTATTATTAAGTCCGCGTGGGTGTTTAAAACACCCACGTCGCTTTGTTAGATGAGTTAACAATGTAAAACGTATTCCTGCGATTGGAAATACGAAAGAATATTATTATTATTTTAGGTACTGGCTGACCCACGCAGCTTCGTGTGGGTAAATTTTCCCCGTTTTGCAACATTTTTCATTGCTGCTCCGCTCCTATTAATCATAGCGTGAAGTTAAACAGTAAAATATTTTTTCAATTCAAACCGACTCTATATACCAATTGGTGCTTTTTAGGAGTAAATCCACGAATGACTATAAAATACCTATACCTTAATCACTGTAGGTGTGCCTTTAATATTTGAATTGATTGATTCAATTCAATCTTGATTTCTCCAGGATTCCATCATCAGATCGTGATCTGATGACATAGGGACCAACTTAGAAGTACCCTTTCAAACACAAAATATACATAAACATATTTTTTCAAATCGGTCCAGCCGTCTTTGCATAATCGGTGAACAACATACAAAAAAAAAAAACAGTCGAATTGAGAACCTCTTTGAAGTCGGTTGAAAATTATCGTTCGTAAACCGACTTTACAGACAACCATTTTTTTTCAAAGTACGGCAAAAATCAGCGGTAGCCTATTCCTAATTTATTTTGTAAATAGCAATCTATGGCATTATTTTTTAGATGCTGAAAAGGCGATTGTTCAAGTGACTATGGAATTTAGTATCGCTACAAATTTTGTTGTGCCAAGATGAAAACTACTGATTTATGTAGACATTAATATATACTTTCAGAAAAACCAACAATGATTTACCTAATTTGACGGGTTTAATTGATATGGGTGGATGAACTTCGAAAATCGAAATATTTATATACATTTTTTTTTAAATAGGGCATAACTACGATATTGCTTATTAATTATGTATTACACATCATGTGTAACACTAGTTTATGGCTATGAATTCGGCTTTGCAGTGATATATAATCCGAATCTCTATCTCACAAACACTTCACAATTGTGACAATATTGGTACGAGTCTCTGTCTCACAAAATATTTCTGATTGTTACTATGTATATGGAGTCTCTATCTCAAACTCTCTGTAAACCACAATATCATACACAACACGAGAAATAACAAAATCTATTTGTTATTAATACTTTAAACTGTTTTCTTAATGGACCGGCGCCAACAATCTTTATGCACAGATAAACAAGTGACATGACATTACATTTCAGTGTTGCCATAACTTTTGTCATATCCTATACAAACGATTTTTTTATTAAAATTCATTACTATGTTCTTATTTTTAAGCCGGGTCCTAATCTAAAGGTATCAAAGAATATGCTTATTAAAAAGTATAGTGTATAAATATTATCGTTCTTTACATTCAAACGGAGCAACAATTAATAGAGTATTTATATTAATTATATAATAAATTTCGATAATAACCCTAATCGATATTACGATTTTATTTTTGTAATAGTGTTACCACCGTTAAAAATATGAAACGAAAAAAAAGGAAATAAATAAACTGAAAGACTAATAATTGCATCTCAATATTCCGGCAAATGTGAGACTCCATATCATTATTTAATAACGTTTTAATTAGAAACAAGAATTATACATTTCATCAACTTGTGACACAACGTAAATACTAGCGATACTGCTGGTGGGCTTTGATTGTTGCAAGCTTCAGTCAGCAAAAAATATTTTCATATTGTAAAATTGATTTATCAGTTATGTACCTACATAATACCTATGTAGATAATGTTTTTAAGAACTCATATTTCACGCTGTTGGTATTCTGAAGAAAACAAAATAAAAATAAACACCGGGTTCTTATTCGGGTCTTTATTTCCTGCGAATAGGCTCATGCATGGTGCGCTCAAAGATGTCCGAAGGTTTATGCATGTCTAAGTGCAGCTCCCTGTTTACCATTATGACAAGGTTTTGACAGTAGTGCGAACTGTCAAAACCTTGTCATAATGGTAAACAGAGAGCTGTACTTAGAAATGCATCAACCGGCTTGCCGCGAAAACGGAAAAAAAGAATGTGAATAAGCACCCTGTAATAGACAAGAAACAAGCATACGACATAATAGATTTTTCTGTAGGTTAACTGACAGCCTGTCAAAATCGCGTCATTAGAGGGAAATAAATTCCCTATGTAGGGTTCCGTAGCCAAAATGGCAAAAACGGAACCCTTATAGTTTCGTCATGTCTGTCTGTCTGTCTGTCCGTCCGTATGTCACAGGCATTTTACACAAAGACTCCTCAATGAATATTGATGAAATTTGGTGAAAAGGTGTCTTGTAGGAGCCGCTACTTAGTTTGATAGCTAATATTAATAATAAGAATTATCAAGGGGGGCACTTCATACATGTAACAGGAGCTAAAAAAAATGTTTTTCAGCAAACATCAACGTGCGACACATCATTGGACAGGTCTTTTAAAAACATTTTTGATTGAGTAAATATTTTTGGAAATAATCGCTCCGAAATATGCATAGATCATGTCCCCCCATAAGTGCCATGAACTCACTCTACACTCTTCTGTTGATGCAATTATTCAAGGCTGCGGAACCCTGCACTGAGCATGGTTCGACATGCCCTTGCTCGGTTTTTTTACTTACTTTATGATGCGGAAAATGATACAAAAAATTAAACTTTATCCAAAAAATGTATTCAACACATTAAAAGGAATAAACATGCCGCTGAATATTATAGGTGACGTTAAATTGACTGTGGCACTCAGACTAATGAAGTCAATCTTATGGCTCCGTCTAATTTTAAAGGTATCATTAATCATGTTGCGTGTTGTTTCTAAAACCGCCTAATGAGGTTTATGGTAACATACACTAAAATTAACAACATAATTAAAACATTGAACGTTACTTTTGCTGCCAATTTTTAGCCAATCTCTGCAAAAAGTAGTGGAGAGATTGGCAATGTGCTTTGATTGTTTTTGAATTTTAGTTGAAAACCGCGTCAGGTATTTCCTTGGCATGGCTGAATAAGGTCCTATTTTCAACACGAATTTAAATTTAAGCGTAATTTTCAATACAAATTACGCTTAAATTTTTCTCACGACGAATCATTATATTTCAAATTTTGTCTGACGTTCATAAGCGTTGCATTTGTAAACTACATGAATAAAGTATTTTGACTTTACTTTTACTTAACTTTTCTATTTGTACCAATTTTTTTTTATAACCTTTTGTTGCTATGTTTAGTCGAAATAAACATTTTTTCTTTTTCTTGTTGTATAGATAGTCCGCGAGAGGTCGGCAAAATACACAAAAATACGGTTAAAATAAATAAAAGAATCCGACAGAAATTGGTGCAGACTCAGAGCTCGTGGAGCGATTTTCTTTCATGTCCGCCGCGGTTGCGAAAACTGATACGATACACGTAATACATGAAAATATGGATGTGAAATTACTACGCACTACGCCATATATACCTGCGCTGCTTGCGCGGTTGCTATACGCGGTTGTTTGCGTGTTCTGCGGCTATTAACAAATAAATAAACTGCCTCATAGTTTATAAAGATTTTCAAACAAAATTATTTTTGTTCTCTCTGCTAATGAAAAACCAAATTGCTTCGTAATCGGTTTGTCATCTAGACTTAGTCGTGGGAGTAAATTAAGATCATAGTGCGTCAAGATTAAGGATTCTAAATTTATAAACCTATTTTGGAATAAGCGATGGATGAGTTAAAATGGTTAGGGGAAAATTTATGTTAGTTATTTATAAAGAAGGCAAAGACTTGACTGGCTTTTTGTAAGGAATATGACGTCTTTGTAATATAATAGCATCTGATACGTTAGCGTAACAACGTTAGTTAAAATTGTTAAAATTCTTCTTTTTTGTGCTCAAAATACTTGTTGTAGGTCCAACCTACGTATATTCTGTAGGTACTATACGTAGCTGACCCGTGCAATTTCGTCTGCGTTAATTTTTCTAGTTTTTGCAACATGTTTTATTAATGCGCCGCTCCTATTTGGGTTATCTAACAATGAAACAATTTTTAAATTCGAACCGTAGTTTTACCAAACACAGAAACTCATCAGCTTTATAATATTAGTATAGATACAATAGATAGATGGTAAGATTTCGTGAGTTATCCCGTATTTTCAAACATTAAACGGGTAGTGGAAATATCAGCTAAGTTTACCGCTATTTTTACTATTTACCGTATATTTTTGCCATGCCTAGTCACTCTTGTAATGTGTGGTCGGGACAGTTCTTTGACAGGTTGGAAGTAAACATAGTGTTAAATTCTCTTTGGTTAAAAGCATCAAAGTGCATCCATGTAGCGTTACAATCTCGGAACAAATATAGCTACAATAAATGTGGTCACAGCAACGTTGTGACCTGGCGGTGGCCGCTTATGTGGCACGTCATCTCTCGCTCGAAAACTTAGTATCATCGATGGTACAAAGCGAGAGTGCGTGGAATGCCCTGGCGGCTTTCTGCGAGGAAGTGATAGCAAGAAAAGAGGCTGCGGAAAAAGAAAGGGAGAGGACCAGCATTGTTCCATCCCGCAGAAGCCGCACCGCTCGACAAAGGGCAGAAAACGATCTCCGCCCCCCCTGATATCGTTGGCTTGAGAACGACGGCAGCCTGTCGTTTTCAAACTTGAGACGCGATTCGCGACCGACGAAACAAAGCAGCTAATTGAAAAAAGCAATGGATGGGGCGATGTACTTGGCCAAGGTCCGCCGGAGGTGAAGGAAACTATTCCGTAAGGGACACCCTCATCTCCGGCAATGAATCTACAAGACGTAAGAACGTGTGATTTTTTAGTCGGTTCGAGTCCGACATACCCACCTGTCGTGCCCTCGATGGGTTGGGATCCGTGGGGATTTTGACATACGCTAAAAAAAAAAATAAGTTACAATAAATGTACAATGTCTCATCTCTGTGGCTCTATGGCTACAATATAATAAAGTTCGTATACTTTGTCTACAGAGAAAAGGGAAAAGTTATTTGTTATTTAAGATTGCAAAGTAACTTTAAACCGCGTGCTCAATTTTGATGACCGAGAAATCGAAGGATTCTAAAATTGAATCACGAGCGCAGGGAGTAATTAAAAAAATAGAATCCGAAGCGTTATCGAGGGAATCAAAAGAGCATGAGGTAAAAAATCTTTGCACTCGAGTGCAACACAAATCACAAAATTAAAAAAAAAAACATTTACAATGACAATATACTTTTATTTCAGTTCAGGTATTAACTAAGTACTACATAGGTAAGTATTACATAATACTCTTTGGATTATACAAATAATACTTAGTTATAATAATGAAAGATTGAAAGTAACATTGCTAGTATTGCTACAGTTACTTAGGTTGAGTGTAATATTTTTGTTAGGGACTGTAATGTTGGTGTGACTTGTATACTGTTTTACGGTAAACGATCTGTCATACTTAATTGTTGTGCCGATTCATCGGATTCCCTTGGCGTAAATGTCGCCCGGCCTTACATCATTCATACTGTTTACTTGTACTCACTATTATATCAATCAATAAATAACAATTCAATCTTCCAATCAGTTTTCTCATTCAATAATCTCAAGTTGTGTGGGCAACAAACCATACACATCTTTATTGTTGCTTTTACTCTATATAGAGTGCTTGATTTCTTGGTCTTGGATTATTTAATAATATATGCCAGCAAAACGTTTTCTTAAAAGTCTTTAGCAAGTTGGCACGTGTTAAACATATCGTAATGTTTCAAATACTTCTCGCGTGATTGTTGAGGGAGAAAGCCGAGTTTTTAACAAAAATAAAAAGGTTGTATGATCAATTCAGCACCAGGTGGTAGAAGTATTTTTTTTTCAATTTATTTATTTCATATACAGAAGATAACAAGATATAACAATTATTACAAATGTTTACTTAAATTTCTAGCTTAATACTTATGCCTGAACTAGGAAAACCTGTATTTCAGGCGAATAGTGCATAAAAACAACGATAATCACATTTTATAACATTTAAAAGTAAAAATTAACTATGAGCGAGTTATATAGAATAAAGATATAGTAGATATTTAGACAACACTATATAAAGCAAAGAAACAGTAGTTGTAAATAATTAGTTTCTTAATTAAATTAATCAATATTAATAAAATAAAAACTATATTTACTTGAGTATAATTAATAATTTCTCTATCATACATGTTTTGGAGGACTTCCTTAAGATTCATCTTACAATTTCCTAGGGTCATGAAATAAATATTTGCAATCGCATTTAGCCTATTATAAAGAAGCGGTCCTAGGAAGATGTAGAACTTGGCTGTGAAAGCATGTTTTATTGCTATTTCTCTATTGCAAACTATATCTTTTCTTCGTTTATTAATGTGTGCAGTGCTGAAGGGGAGACAAGCGTGCTGCTTTGTTACCATATATGTTCATAATAAATAATTGTCGTACTGTTAGTACTTCACAAGATTGGTAGAGTAGGTTAGTGGGATAAAGAAAAGGGCGGAACGTAGACACTTTGAGAATAGCTCTCTGTACTCGCTCAATTGTTATTAACAATGTTTTACCAGCGCCACCCCATGTGGTATTGCAGTAAGTTAATAGTGACTGGGATAGGGCATAAACTTGTTTAATTAGTTGAAAATCAGCTATATAACGCAACTTTTTAAAAACAAATATTAACTTACGGTTTATTATTAATATACGCATATTCATGTAGGTACTTCCGTTCATATTTTTACTATATTTCTAAAGGTACTGCGTCATTTCGTGTTTGTAATTGGTATTTTAAATAAACCAATTCTCGTCTAGATATTTAGATAAACGGGCTGGTCAAACAGAATAATCTAGTATTATAGAGATAGTTTATGAGCCTCTAAATAGGTACCGCACAGGCCTTCTGGGTCATTAACTGTTGCCTTCGAGAGGAAAAATGCAGGGTTCCCGTGGGAAATCCACAAAATTAGGTTAACGCCACATAACTCACATACCTACTTTATTTACGTTGAGTTATTCTACGAAGGGAGATATTAAAGCAAAATGTTTATTGACCTTTTCTATTTCTAATACTTCTCGACAGAGACAGACTCGTCATAAGCCTTTAATAAACTTAAAGGCTTATGACGAGTCTTGATGAGTCGTTTCGCAGATTTGGTCTTAAGATCAGTGTGAAAAAGACCGAAGTGATGGTCCAAGATACACTGAATTGTAGCCCAGTCGACATTAAACTCTGTGACGTATCACTTAAGCATGTAGATAAATTTAAATATAAGGGCAGCACTTTAACTTCAAAATATCTCCTTGACAACGAAATCAACAGCAGAATTGGAGCAGCCGCTGCAGCCTGTGGTAAATTTCGTTTTAAAGTGTTCCGTTCACATGACATAAAGCTCCACATAAAAACTGTACCGAAAACATATTCGCACATTAGATAGATTTCACCTAAAATGCCTACGTGATATTATGAATATCTAATGGTCGGACCGTGGACGAAACACAGAAGTTCTACGACGAGCAAATGTCAGCGGAATAGAGGCTAATGCGGCGGCAGCTGCGGTAGAGCGGCCATGCCTCCCGGATGTCTGTTGAAAGAGTGGCTAAACGTATATTCTATTCGGAGCTACAGAAGGGCAAGCGAAAACAAGGCGGCCAATTCCTGCGTTTCAAAGATACCCGTCGCAGTGGGAGGCAGTGGCGGCGGACATACCACTTTGGAGGCATACCGTGAGCTTTAAGGTGTTTGAGTTCAAAAGACGACGGAAAGAAGAGCTTGATGACAAACGGGACGAGCTAAAGGCCCGACCACCTGCAGCCATACATTACAATTATGTCGGGGGAGTGCTGTCTTGCTATGGGTGTGGACGCACGTTTACTGCAAAAATCAGATATGTCAGTCACCTAAAAGCACACCAACGAAGCACGAAATAATCAGTTTCAAGTCGTCGTGGCCAAATACGGTCTGGATGGATTATTATTTATTAAGCATAAAATATGTACCTATATATGAGAGTAAGGATAAAGTTTTTGGACAATCAATTCACGCGTAGCGGACGGAGCTGCGGCCAAAAGCTAGGTTTTGGTCGCAGCTCCGCCTAAGTTGATGTTTGTTATCGCGATAAAAACTATCTAATGTTTTGGTATTTACCTATACCTATGTTACAGCTCACGCTTCCCCAAAGTCTGTCGGCAACAAACGGATCTCCATAGTCACCTACATTTCCGTCGAATAATGACTTTTAAAGGCATTTTTTTTATTTCTTAGCTAGCTTTTGACCGCGGCTCCGTCTGCGTTGATGTCGGTTCTTGCGATAAAAAATATCCTATGGTTTCACATTTATATGTTACAGCACTTTACAATGTAGGGTTCTGTAATTACCCATCCGAATAATGTGGCTTGAGAAGCAGATTTTCTGTTGTTTTTGTTTCATACTACTAAGAACGTCATATGTATTTTTTAATGGAATCTGTACGAAAATTTTGTTCCTTCTCACTTGGTCTGCTGTTACTTGCTGTTGCTGTGATAGGTTTCCTTTTAATTTCACTATGTACAATATTACTGTAATTTTTACACATGTCCAACATCAAGCACCAGACAGGCAGAAAGGCTGTGTCCTCCCCGGACACTTGACTCAAACAAAATTTGCATTTTAAAGCTTAGTATTTCACGAACGGATCCCTAAATCGAAAAATGGTATTTACAACCCCCCCCCCCCCAATGTGGTAATAACCCACACGATGGTTTAGGTGTGAAAAAAAATAACACCCTACTTTTATTTAAAGAGGAGGTACCCTAAACAATATATTTTTTCAAAATTATATATGGCGTTAGTAACATGTGTATCCATGCGAAATTACAGCCTTCTAGCACTAACAGTCTTTGATCCAAGCTGCGGACGGACATGGCAAAACTATATGGGTTTCGTTTGGCCATTTTGGCTACGGAACCCCAAAAAGAGGGTAAAATTTATAAAATTATCCACGCCCACGAAGCCGCGGGCGGCAGATATTGTAATTATAAATGTGGAAGTAACTCTGGCTTAAACCGTCTAACCGTTTAGTTACTTCCCCCACGACATCAAGTGGAGGAGCCGTGTTCGAAAGCTAGTCCTCCATAAAAGTACGGCGAGTGCCTGCGTTTCATTCCTGTGTTGGTTACATCAGAATTATTAGGATTTTAAGTTTTGTTTTATCTACATTATAAAGTTCACAAACATTATAAAGTTGAAGAGTTTTTTTGTTTGTTTGTTTGAACGATAATCTCAGGAACTACTGCTTCGAATTGAAAAACTATTTTACTGTTGGATAGCCCATTTATTGAGGAAGGCTGTAGGCTATATAGCATCACGCTAAGTCCAATAGGAGCGGAGCAGCAATAAAAAATGTTGCAAAAACGGGGGAAATTTACGCAGAAATAGTTGCGGGGTAAGCTAGTTTACAAATAAAATGAGAAATTATTACGCCATTTATACATTACTCTGGGAAAACTAATACTGTTTTATTTACAGGCGGCAGATAACTCACCTGCGGTTGGTGGATTGGCCCGGAGAGTGCCTGAATGTCGCACGACTTCAATACCATTTTCCCGAACTTATTTTCTTAGAATTAATAAATTCTACAACTCTAAAGGATCTCAAAGGCCGCTTTACTGCTTTGAACAAAATTGAGGTACTTATGTCTTATTTATTATCTTTATTTTACTCTTTGACACTGTGTAGTGTCAACGTCGTCAAGTTGGAGAGATATTTTAACCGACTTCAAAAAGGGAGAGAGTTATGTCATACCTAAAGAAATTTTAAGCGACGTTAGCTATTAAGCTAGCTTAGCTGATGGGGTTACCAGGACTATTGCGAAACCAATGCCTTTAGCCTAATGGCTAAAGGCATTGGTTTCGCAATCGTGAGGTCGCGGTTTAGAATCCTACCCATTATACTACCTTCGTGAACCCACTATCCTAGTCCTAGTCCTGGTAACCCCATCAGCTAAGCTAAATAGCTTGTATTAGACAATCCTTTTTTTTTTTTTTTTTTTTTTTTTATGGCCGTAAAAAATGCCTAACGCACACCTCCAGCACCCGGGGCAGACGCTGGAGGTAGTGTGGGACCTGCCCCCACTAAAAAATCGGCCGTGTACCAACTCGCCGCCTTCACACGGATAGGCCGCCGGAATTGGCTATTTCTTCGGCGGACCCACCCAGCGGCATAGCCCCATCGGGCATTCCTGCTCCTGCGGCGTCCTGGGTACACACAGAACGCCGCCATCGCGAAAGGCCGCGAGCGTGGGAAACTTCCCCGTCCATCACGCCCACAGCCCCACCAAGCGACGTCACGCGCAGCTGCGCCTCGACGTCGCCCGGTTCGCCGGCGACGGGGCAGACTATCCCCGCCGCCTCCTCCCACAGGTTGAATTTCCCGCAGAAGGTTGCGACCGCGTCCTGGACCCCCTACCGCGCAACGCATCCGGTACCCCTATCACTCACGACAGGGGCGAGGAGCGAGCACGGCTAAGAGAGTCCTTTTAGGTGGAGGGTGTAGGGGCACGGGAAGGCGCCTCGTCCCCACCCTCCTCCATCCGCACCGGAGCCTGGGCGCGAGGAGCTCGGCCAGTCCCCGCAGGCGGCTTTGCGGCATTGGGAGGCTTACAGCCCGCCCTCCCCATCATATGGTTGGCGGGCTGGTTGCCCGCCGCGCACACAGGGCAGTGGGGAGCGGCATCACACGCCGCTGCCGCATGCCCCGGTTGACCACAGCGGAAACAAATTCCGCTGCAGTCAAAACTACTGGTGCATTGGGGACGAAGATGCCCCGCGCCCATGCACCGGTAGCACCTCGCGGGCCTCGCCTCGAGGATGGTGATCCTCGCGGCGGAGAAACCCACGAGGAGCCGGCCTGCCTCTGCCAAAATTTTGGCCGCAGCAACGGGGCAACGCGCCCACGCCGCACCAACTCCTCCGGGGCCAGGGCGGATCCCGCCGACCCTCACGGTTCCGGGAGAGCATTGAGCCTTCCGCTCTATCGCCTCCCGGACCTCCTCAGACGACACTGAGTCATCCAGGCCAGAGATGCGCAACTCTGCGCACTTCATTGGCCTAGAGACCCGGACGCCTTCTTCGCCTCCAGCGAGACGCCTGAGCGTTTCCGCCACGAGGTCGGCCTTCTTCGCGCCCTCTGCCCCTGGAACCTCAAGGAGCCGGGCCCCGGTTTGTGAGCGGCGGAAGCTCACTTCTACGCCACCAGCAGCTAGAAGGGCAGACTTTGCGCCGCTAAATAGGCTGGCGTAGGTGACCCCTCTACTTGCCGCCTCCGGCGACACCGTCACAAGGACGGCGGCCGTTTTCGGCGGAGTTAATTTTGGCCTCCGCCTAACTTTCTCCCTTGACGGGGCAGCCTCCTGCACGGGAGCGGCGGGAGTGGCCTTTTTCGTCTTCTGGCGCCGCGTTTTTTTACTTTTTGCCGTTCGCCATTCCGCACCAGAGGGGGCGGAGGCGGGAGCAGACGCTGGCGCTTGGTGGCAGACTTGGGCCGATGGGGCGCTTGAGGCGCCCACTACGGCAACACGGGGTGCTCCTCTTGGCACACGCTGCGGGGGATGGGAATCTCCACTCCGCGCACTTCGGCCGACTGGTCCTGAGGCAACCACTGCCGCAAAAGACCCGGCGCGTCCCCCTGTGTGGGTTGGTGGCGCCGGGGGTGCCATCAATCGCCCCTTTGGGGGCTTTGGCGCCGCGAGTGGCGGCCGGCAACTCGGTTCCGGGGGCAGACGCGCCTTAACGCCCTCAAGGCGAGCGTCAACGATGCCCCCGATAAGACGTGAGAGCTGCCTCATCTGCGCCTCCGTAAAGGAGTCGTCAGATGGGCGCTCTCTACTATGGGCCGGGACAGAACCGGCTCTAGGCGATCCGAAGTCGGCACGCAGTTGTGACATCTCTGCCCGGACCGCCTTTAGTTCCTCCTTCAGTCGGGTGTTGTCGGCCCGCATCTTCTCCATCTCGACCTCAGTGGCAGCAGTACGTTCGGAGAACGTGTTTACCACCTCCTTTAGGACGGAGGCTGCTTCCTTCAAACCTTTTGCGAATGTGCCCTTCAAGTTTTTGCTTTTGGTGGCCACATTCGCAATAACCGCCACTGATTTGGTCGCCGATTGGACGAGTTCCTCGATGGATTTTGGGGTGCCAACCGCTCCCGACGAGCAGAGCCCACCCAACAGCTGCTGGACTTTCTCCTCAGCAGCTATTTCTCCCTCTGTGCGGCCTCTGTTATAGGCCTCCCGCCTGGAAAACACATCGGCCGTTGAAACGGTCGGGGCCGTCACTGTAGGGGGTGTCTTTGGGCGGGAGAACCTCGCTACAGACCCCCCCTTTGGGAGGAATGAACCTTCCTGGGGACGTCAAGGTCAACCTCAGGAAGGCTCTCGTCAAATCCAGGTGATGCGCCGCGCTTTTGTTGTTGAGCGCGGCTATCCTCAGCTGTCAGCGTTCGTGGACCGGTACTTGACCCACCCGCCAGCGAGTCCATATCGCTTACTACTGAGCTAAGCGAGGAATCTGAGCCGAACCGACCCTAGCGCAACAGGCTATCCAGCGACGCAGACGTCACTGAAGTTCTGGAACCGCTCAAAAGGCCGGATTCAGCCACCTCTCGGGACAATCTGCCCCCACTCCTTACAGCATCTTCTCCTTCTCCATCTGTTACCGTCTCCTTTTCTTTCCTTCTGTTAAAAATGTTTCTTAGTTTATTTTCGTCCATAATTGTTCCCACGAGTATGGGGGAAATAAAGGTCCACCCGGGCAGTGCCCCCTGTACCCGGGTAAGCGTAAATTTGTATCCCAACTGGGGGGTCCGCAGGTGCCCCAGCTGGGGGTAGCGCTTGGAACCGAACATCCCATCGGCCATGCATCCTCTGGTCACGCTCCGCAACACAGGATTCGGGGATTTTTTATAGAGGTTGTCATCCTCGCAGCCCAGGCGACCAAGCCAAGACCCTCGCCCCCGCTCGGAGCCGTGAGACGTGGCCACGACACTCCTAATCGGGATTACGATATCCGACGGTGGCAGAAAGAAGATCTCCCCGCCCGCTCGACGGCAGTGTGAGTGCACGTCAAGCCCGTCCTCCGGGCAGCCCGGGAATGGGCCACCCCCTACTCTGCCAGAACATTAGCCGTGTGACGGTGGTTTCGCGAAACGCCGCGAATCCACCGGCACACGTTGCCCAGGGTGCACCACGAGGAGGTTTTCCGGCACTTAGCACCCCTTGTATTAGACAATCCTAATACAAGCTATTTAGCTTAGCTGAAGGGGTTACCAGGATTGCTAGTAATGTGAGCCCCACAATCTCGCAATGTGGGATTTGCTTAGCAGCAAGCAAGCAGCAAAGAGACCGCTATTATTGATTTCAGTTAACGTAACATCTGTTTGGATTAAATTGGCAAGTGTATTGACTCAATTCGACATGGCTGCCAGAAAGATGGCGTGACTTTCGTTTGACGCTTACATTTTGAAATGCCGAGATTAAGGCAGTCGGTCTAAATCGAAGCGATAGCACGTCTTCCGTTAGACATATCACTAATTAAAGTGGTGTGTCCAGTGTTATTGTTGTTAAACTGTCAGTGATTTAGTAGCATTTGTTTAATCGAAATCAAAGAATAAACACGGACTCTACCTTGCTCGAGGTATCCGCATACCACATATGATCGATTATCACATTGTTAATTCGAACACTTAGCTTCTAATATTCCATGCGGCCACCCTGGCATACCGAGGTACCCATCTCCAGTTTCACTATGCCATGTATGTATATCGATTTTATGTGAAATTGATCGAATTTAACTGCAACTCAACATAATATAACACTTTGTTCTAACCACAACAAGTGGTTTCAGGATTTCATACTGTTTCTGTGTCAAAGCTTAAAAATATGTAAGGGTGTAGAATATGAGAAAGATTTATCTGTAAAGCGTCATTTTGGAGCCGAGTTATGAAGCCAAATTAGTAACTCTAGACGTTTGGATAAAATAATGAAGGTTGGTCACATTAAAGGATTTATCCGTTAAAGAATGAAGGTTTTGAAGTACCTATTAGTATAAGTAATGACTAATGAGAGTAAAACACTACGTGGCAGTAAGCACTACTTTTGTTTATAATTATTGTTGAAAAGCTTGATCTAGATTTTAGGGTTGGATTTTTGTAGTTCAAATTGATCTCTCTCTCATGGAGTTAGCCTGTATCCCAGTAACGAGGATGTCAAAAGGTAGATATCATGATATCAGCCTTTTAACAATCCCACCCCTGAGAATGGAATTATAGGACAAGTATCCGAAAATATTATTAAATATCTGTCCCGGCGAACTTCGTACCGCTCGTTACTTTTTTTTTCGTTATTTTCTTAATTGTTTTGACGTAAAGACCTTCTACAGAGTATTAGAAAACTAAAAAAAAGAATTAATGAAATCGGTAGTCTTTCTCTAGTTAACTCGTGACCAAGGGAAATATTTCCCTTGGTCACGAGGGTCACGGGATTCATTTTTATTTTTTTTATAGATTTAGCGCTACGCAAAAAGTGACACGGCCGCCCTCCTCGCCCTTACCCACACAACCTTAACTTCACAGTGCGCAGGAGCGCAATACAAAACAAAGTCTATTTAAATTGATTATTTATTGTTATGGTTTATTTTTTTATTTTAAACTCGACAATCCTCGTTTAATTTTTTCACGTTAATATTAATACATATCCTTAAATTTATTTTCTTTATCTACTACACATTATTTTTTGGGTTCTAATATTTAAGTTTTCTATATAAATTTATGACAGAGTCGAACCCTGTTTCGAAAAAACGGAAAAATACCGGGCATTCCATAGTTAGTTAGTTCAGCTATTACAAAAATGCAGTTGAAGAACTTCATTAAATAGATTTTAATTACCACTTACCACCTACTTTTGTCACACAACCATTTACCATACATCTGAGAGACCTCAGAGTAAAATCGACGTTTCTTTGTTAAGTTTAGGGCATAAACCTCACAGTAAACAGCGATTTTTCTGTCTGTAGATGTTTAAGGTCCTAACTCCAAAAATAAGTGGTAGGTGATAAACGGTAATATATTAAATATTTACCAAAACTGATATTACAAAGTCATTTATTGTTATGTAAAGGAGCCACGAGCGGGAGGTTATTAGTATATTACAAATCACCCTGTTAATGTTACAGTAAGTGTGATTTTTCACATTTACAAATAACCATTTAGCTGGCAAGGGGGCGTGGGGCGCACTTGACTCTGAAAGAAATAAGTAATTTAATACTTAATGTTTCATAAATGGATCCGTAAATCGAAAAATGGTTTTAACAATCCCGAAATTTAAAGACCTATTCAACGGCATCCCTTATGATGGGACAGGTGAGAAGAAATCACATGCCCACTTTATATGACGGGAGGTACCCAATTTTTTTCAACGTTTTCAATTACCACTTCGTCGGTATATTTACTAACATGCATAACCGTGGCAAATTACAACTTTCAAAAACTAAGGATCTTTGATCTATCTTGGGGACAGACAGAAGGATGGACGGACATAGCGAAACTATAATGGTTCCTTGTTTATTACGGGTCCCTAAAAACGGTCTTAATTAGTGAACATTATGCCAAAAAAAAAAATGTAGCATATATTGGAATTTATACCGGTAAGTCTTTTATCTCTTGAAACTGGCAAAAATATTTTGTACTTACGTCGAATACACACTTATAGGCATAACATATTCAAATATTACTTACTCAAATCGGAATCTAGCATTCATTGATCTGGAAAAAGCTTTTCATCGAGTTCCGCGAAAGCTGGTATGGCAGGCTTTTCGTGCATAAAATATACCAGAGTATTATATCGATGTTGTTAAAGAAATATGCAATGCAAACACTAGAGTCCGAAGTTTAGCTGACGTGAGTAGAGCCTTTCAGGTCAAAGTGGATGCCCATTGAGGATCCGCTCTTAGTCTCGTATTTTTCAATCTAGTGATAGACTACGTCTTAAACACAATACCCGCCCCTCAGAACACACATACATCTAATAACTTTGACCCACTCCATTGACATGGACTATGCTATACGCGAACGACATTGTCCTAGCTGCTGACACCGCAAATGATGATTTGCGGTGTCAGCAGCTAGTACAATGTCGTTCGCGTATACGTACGTTCATGTATTCAGAGTTTCCTGCTGATGCTGCAGGAAACTCTGAATACATGGGCATGCTCTTTGAAAAGCACGGCCTGAGGGTAGAAGTAAAACAAAGTATTTAAAATGTGCTTCGTGGAAATGTTGTAACAGAAACCACCTGTATTGGAACAATACCTATTCCTACAGCGGGGTATAAGTAGTATAAGGTCGAGGCAAAAGTATTTTCGTATTTTTCACACAAAAAAATATAGGTTTAATTTTTTATTTATTTATTATATGTATGTTTTAATCGATGACTTCTTTTTGTCATCTTTTGGGTAGTGCCATTTTTGATCAATAAAATCTGACACGTAGTTTTCACAGTGTTTTTTTGAGGTTAACTTTATGCTTTCTAAAGAGTTCTGAAGTGACCGATACAGATAAATATCTGATGGAGCAAGATCAGGGCTATACGGAGGAAACATCAACACACCCAGCCAAGCTCTCTCAATTTTTGCTGAGTGGCTATATATGAGTGCGATCTGGCGTTGTCATGATGGAATATCACGCCCTTCCTGTTCACCAGCTCCAGCGGTTTTACTCAATGGCTTCTTTTAACCTCATCAGTTGCTGACAGTTGAGGTCAGAATCGATAGTTTTACCCGGCGGCAAAAGCTCATAGTGGACGATTCTTTTCCAATCCCACCATATACACAGCATCACTTTATCAGTCAGGCCGGGCTTTGCCACGGTCTGTGGGGCTTGTCCATGCTTCGACTATGATCTTTTTCGGACATTCCTATCGCTTTTCAATCGTTTAAGAAATACGGGTATAGGTCGGAATTGTTACGTCTCAACAAAGAATCGCAAATGTAAACACGTTGCATTAAGTTTCTCTCAGTGAGATCATGTGGTACCCAAATATCAAGTTTTACTTGTACCCAGACTTTTGTAAATGATATAAAACTGTTTTGTGAACAACATCCAGTTCTTCAGCATATTGTATCATCCATGACAGGGCGTCCAGCGCGAGCCTCATCCTTTACACCAAAATTTCTAGACTTGAAACTCTTGAACTACATTTGTGCTATTTGTACGTTAATTATCCTTGCTTGAAAAACAATTGAAGAATGGCGGCAACTATTTTTTTTTATTGCATCTTCAGAATGTCAACATTTAATGGTATAAAAACCAGGCAGTTACATTCAGTACAACTTAAAAGGTTTGATTACTAACAATAGAGCCATTCTAACACGCCACTACACCGAAGACCTGCCAGAAGTCAACATTGTCGAAATCGTGCTGGCTCTTAGACAGCTAAAAAATGGAAAAGCCCCTGGAGAGGATGGCGTTACAACAGAGCTGTTAAATGCTGGAGGTAAACCCGTACTGAGGGAGCTCCAAAAGCTATTTAATGCTGTCCTGTTTGAAGGGAGAACTCCGGATGCGTGGAGTAGAAGTGTAGTCGTCTTGTTCTTTAAAAAAGGGGATAAGATCCGGCTGAAGAATTACTGACCTATTTCTCTTCTAAGCCACGTCTATAAGCTGTTCTCAAGAGTCATCACGAACCGCCTTGCGCGAAGACTTGACGAATTCCAACCACAGGCTGGATTTCGGAGCGGATATGGCACCATAGACCACATCCACACAGTGCGGCAAATTATACAAAAGACCCAGGAGTATAATCAGCCCATGTGTCTAGCATTCGTGGACTATGAGAAGGCCTTTGACTCGATTGAAATCTGGTCCGTTCTGGAGTCTCTGCAGCGATGCCAAGTAGATTGGCGATATATCCAAGTGATGAGATGTCTCTACGAAGCCGCCACCATATCCGTCCAAGTACAGAATCAGCAAACAAAACCTATACCATTGCATTGAGGAGTGAGGCAAGGGGACGTTATTATCCCGAAACTGTTCACAAATGCAATGGAGGATATGTTCAAGACGCTGCACTGGAAAGGGCGGGGCATCAACGTCAATGGTGAATACATCTCCCACTTGCGATTTGCAGATGACATTGTCATCATGGCGGAAACGCTGCAGGACCTGCAACGGATGCTGAATGACCTGGCTGACTCCTCTGTACGCATCGGCCTACGGATGAACTTGGATTAAACCAAGGTCATGTTCAATGAACATGTACTACCGGAACCGACAGCGGTGCACGGCGCCGTTCTCGAAGTTGTTCAAAAATATGTGTACCTCGGGCAGTCATTGCAGTTAGGTAGAAACAACTTCGAGGACGAGGTGAACAGGCGAATTCGGTTGGGTTGGGCAGCGTTTGGTAAGCTACGTCAAGTCTTCTCATCGTCGATCCCACAATGTCTAAACGACGGTACGGCTGGTCCACAAGTTCAAAGTCGCTCAGCGGGCTATCGAAAGGGCTATGCTCGGAGTTTCTCTTAGGGACAAAATCAGAAATGAGGCGATCCAGCAGAGAACCAAAGTTATCGACATAGCCCACCGGATTAGCAAGCTGAAGTGGCAGTGGGCTGGCCATATTAGCCGAAGAACCGACAACCGTTGGGGTAAACGAGTTCTTGAGTGGAGACCGCGGCTCGGCAAACGTAGTGTAGGACGCCCTCAGGCCAGGTGGAGTGATGATTTACGCAAAACGGCTAGCAGGGGCTGGATGCGAGAAGCCGAAGATAGAACAAAGTGGCGTGCAATTGGATAGGCCTATGTCCAGCAGTGGACTGCGATAGGCTGATGATGATGATGACTAACAATATATTCAAAATACGAAAATACTTTTGCGCCTACTTATTATATGTGTAATAGTAAGTACTTCTATTTAATCATTAAGTACTTGGATTCCATGCTTACACCGTAGATGCGGAAGTGGCCCATCGAATTAGTGCATCGTGGCCGAAATGGCGTTTACTCACAGAAGTATTATATGACTCACGTATTCCCATAAAAACAAAGGGAAAACTTTCCAGTACGTTATAAAACTGCGTTATTTTACTTTAGAAAGTTGAGACCATAAGGAGCAGTTTTAAAGTTGCGCCCTTAACAGACAATTTATAGAAAATCGTTTAAGGTAGTATGGATACATAAAAAATGCAGCCAAGATCATGTGGTTCAAATAGCCCAAAATCTACCAGAACCACAGAGAGCAAGTCGCCCGCCTATGACCCTGGTGGTCAAATATCGAAAGAGACCTCAAAAAAGCTCAAATGCCTTACGCGATAACCCAAGACCGTCTGTCTTGGCGTAGAAAAGTGAGGAGACCCGACCACAAATAACGAGATCAGGGACGAATGGATGGATGGACTTACTAAAATCAGAAACATCAACATATTTTCGTGTTCGTTTCACGTGGAATGCCCATAATTCGCTTTTAAACGAAATTTTTTGAGTGTGTTCTGCAAATATTCCAAGTGGTCAGAGGCTTCTATTATCTATTTCCAATCCAATAAATAAACCGCGTAATATATGTTGACCCGTTCTTATTTATTACTACCTATCAACATCAACACTTAAATATTTTTTATCTTTTGCTTGCTCAAAATTTTACTGCGAGTGTAATTAGCTTTCAAACGGATCTTTGATCTCACTCAATTGTTCAGTTAAATAGTATCTTTGATCTTTGGTTCAATAGGTATAATTAGTAGTTTTTCCACATCATAATTCATTGTAACACATCGTTGTTATCCCTAAGGAAATATGTACCACCCAACCCACTGAGGCATTTCCTTATAATGAAGAAATACACAACCGTGATGTTTCTAAGAAGGTTATTAGAAATATACATGTTTTTGTCGATAGAGTCACAATAATAAGCAACATAATGTGAAAACAATTTGTAGTAGCAGATATGGTTGGCAGGTGGTAGATACCTATACGTTTAGATAAACCTATATACCTGAATAGATAGGATATAGTATGGCATGAAACCACAGGTCAAGAGGTAAAAGTGTTTTACAACTTAACGTCTTCACGAAAATGATGTTTATCTGTGACTGCCCTTTTCGTACTTCCAATATTGTATCCTATTTACTACATTTAATCCCGAATTCTATCCTTAAAGCAACATATAAAAACCGGGCATGAAGAGCATGTCGGACCATGCTCAGCGTACGGTTCCGGAGCCGTTGCCGTATAAAAATTTAAGTAAATTTGAGTAATTGCACCAGCAGAAGAGCGTAGGTATGTTCATGGCACTTACGCCTTTTGTTGAGAAACACAGTTTTTCGGCATTCGGCAATAACTTAATGACGGTATATCCAATCATGTCCGAAATAATTTTAGTTTAAAGTATATGTTGAGCGCTACCTTCTTTTTTCTTTTTAAGCTATTGCATAGCTTCTATCGCGGGCCTTGAGCGCGGGGACGGAATCCAGAAATTCCGTAACGAAAAAACCTCACGATGATCCCCACTCCGATGGGCACAGCGGTGATACTTTTTACTTTTGTCATCTATCAATGAATAGCAGAACTTTTAATGATTTTTTTATTTTAAATAAAAAAAAAAACTTTTTTAAAAACTAAAAAAATAAAAAAAAATTAATTGCTTTTTTTAAATTTAAAAAATAAAAATTTTTTTCAAAGAAAAAGAAAATTCAAACATTGTTTTTTTTATAATTAAAAAAAAACACTTAAAAATATATATATATTTTTTTAATTGCTTAAGTTGATAAAAATACTATGCAATAGCTTTACCGCGGCAGTCCCCGAGTGCCACACATTTTTTTTTTGGTCATTAGGTTCAAAAGATAAGCGGACACACAATTTATGCAACTTTCGTAACGATTACTTCTAAAAATATTTACTTAATCAAAAAAGTTTATTATGGGACCTGTCGAATGATGTGTCAGACATTGATGTTTGATCGAAAAAAAAATTCAGCTTCACTTTTACATGTATGGAGTGCCCCCCTAAAATATTTATTTTAATTAATTAGCGAAATAAGTAGCGGCTACTTCAAGACGCCGTTTTACTAAATTTAATGAATATTCATTGGGTATGCCACAGGCATTTTACTGTATTTTAGTCTTTTTCTACTTTGAGTAAAATGCCTGTGACATACGAGGGCACACAGGCGGACATAACGAAACTATAAGGGTTCCGTTTTTGCCATTTTGGCTACGGAACCCTAAAAACAATGCACACAACAATCTTCACATTTTTTTATGCAGCGCTCATAAACCATTTAAACCTATTGTTATAACAATTTTTTCAATTACCAGCTAAAATCTGGCAACAATATGCTTAGAGCCTTTTACAACATTATTATGGAAAAAACATATCGGGTAACATCTGGCAACAATTTACTAAAGCTTTTTTACAACGTTACCTGAAAGTAATTTACATCCCAGAAAGTTTGTATACAAAAATAAAACTGAAGCAAACAAACACTTTGTATTATTATTTTTAAAATTAAAAATACTTTGTAGATAATTATGATCTCACTTACATAACTGTGCCTACCAAATTAAACAATAACAACATAGCTGGATTGGAGCGTCCATCTATACTTAGGCCTTAATAGATTATATCATACCTACAGAAGAAAAAAATCTTATTTATTTTATTATTATCCCAAACGATGTTAGGTTTTATCTGTACTAATATTATTAAAAAAAAACTACTAGGCTATTTATCGAGGAAGGCTATAGGCTATATAAAATCACGCTACAGTAAGCTACAGAGCTAAAGTAATTGGCAAGAAATGACTATAAAAATGACTAAAATGTTGCGTTTTGCGATACAAGGCCGTTGATTTTTGAGGAGTTTACCTGATACTAGATTATTAGTTCTATTAAATGTTTTGATGGAAGCGAAGATCAAACACGGTACTCGGATCGCAACCCGCAATAATTATTGTTAAATAATTCCTCTGGTCAACTGGGGTCTTCATCATCAGTTCCATTTCACACAATGGTGCTTTTTAAGAGTAAATGCACGAATTACAACAAAATATACCCAAATTACTATAGGAGTGCCTTTAATATTTGAAGAGTTCCCTTGATTTATCAAAGATCTCAAGAACTTTGATGACAATGGGACCAATCTGAAAGTAAACCCTTTCAAACACAAAAATATTGTTTCAAATCGGCCCCGCCGTCTGCGAGTAAATAAGGTGACAAACATTAAAAAAAACCTCCTCCTTTTTGAAGTCGATTGAAAAATGAAAAAATGTCTATTACTATACAAAATGTACATACAAATAGCATATTACATTTTACACATCACGGTGTTGGAAAGCTGTCGAATTGAGGCTTCCGTTGTTGTGATAAGAAGATAAAAAAAATTTGACAACCCAATTATGGGTTTACCAATTGAACCTCTAATCTTATCGTTGAGTTTAGTATATCGATGATAAGATAGCATTGATATTAATTCAACGTGAATCTCTGAAATCCGCTCTAAATTCACGTATTTTCTGTCAAGAAAGTGGTCTACCAATTCGCGTTCTTTTTTTCCGTTTTCGTGGCAAGCCCGAGCGAACTGTCAAAATTTTGTCATAAATAGAGAGCTGCGCTTAGAAATGCATCAACGCGCATGCGCGGCGGATATCTTTGAGCGCACCGCGCATGCGCCAGATCGCACGAGCTTGCTGCAAAAACGGAGAAAAGACCGTGCTATTCACGCACCCAGTTTTGAGAAAATTACCGTGTAAACAAAATAATGCTTAGGTTGAATCCACAAATTAACAGGATTATTGCAAAGGTTTAAATAGCGAAAATGAACTTCTACCGTAAGACAATACTACATTTTTGAACGTCTTATGCGGTCATTACAAGAAACATTTAAACTTCCACCAACGGAGCCTAAACAACTAATCTACAATCTATTCCGTGGATGACCACCAAGTTACCTGTACCTTCGTTATATTAGCTAAACTTCAAATGTTGTCTTTCCTTTACAAGCGGTTTAAAGACGCTTATCTATGAGTAGTGAGTACTATCAGCCGACTCTTTATTATCGACTCAAATATTAAGTGCCGCACTTGATGTGACATGCTTTTATCGCAAGACACTGAACTTTTAGAGCAGGGATTCCCAAAGGGACGTACATACGTTGTACCTATACGTACAAACGAAAATAGTATTATGGGTGACGAGGTCTTAAAATCGACACCTATTAATTAACACAAGTTCTTTGAAACTTTCAAGATACTGTTTATGTAAGTTGTGTTACGGAACACGTGTCAAAACTTATACTTGTTATGAGAATGACTAATATATTACTAGAAAGTATAATTGCCGTACCGTGCCGTGTGGTTTGATTCTATAGCTTTCATGATACAAAATTCTGTCCACGTGAAATCAGATAGGGACTAAAACCGGAGATAATCCTTTACGAGTGCTTGTCACTGTTCACTATGTACTACTTACCAGTTTATCATTATTTACTGCTTATATAGATAAAGTAAAAACCAAAAGCATTTTTGACCCCTAACAGGTTTTAGTCGGATTGTCCTACAATCACAACATAGATGTTTTTATCTGAAAAGTACGACGTTTTTATCTGAAAATATTAAATATTGGAATCCCTGATTTAGAGCAAGAAGATTTGCCTTACTTAGTACACTCCAATGCTGAAAACAGCCACAAAGCCACTCATAGTAATAACGCACATTTCCGTTGGATAAAATGCAAGGGGAGAATTTGTATGAGCGACAGAGGGAGATGGTATTATCATAGCAGCTGGTAGTACGAAATTACGAAAGTGAGTACGACAAAAGATTGTATTGAAGGGAATCGTGACCTTATTTATCTAAAATTTAACATTTGTCTTCCTTTTATGTCTTCTTTGATCTCCAAATATGAGTGTTTAAGTGCTTTGTTCTTCAGTTGCTTTGATAAAAAACCGGATGAAATAAATTAGTCGTGTAATCGGAAACACTACCAAACATTCGTGAAATATTTTTTTTATTTCATTAAACTATGAATATTGGAGCTGTATATTTTATTTAAATAAACTGATAATAATTATTTCCAAGATTTTTTTGATTTGACTTGGTCTCTGTATTTGCACAGCCATTGCTGGGATATTTGGTGCGCAGTCAAAAATGCCGAATAGTAATTATTTTTTAACAAACTTTTAAAATATATATTCACAATAATCATCTATAATCAAATATAAAATATTTATCTATCTATATATATAAATTGAGAAGCTGACTGACTGACTGACGCATCAACGCAGGGCCTAAACTATAACGGTTAGAAATTTGAAACTTTTATAACGTTGGGGAGCACTAAGAAAGGATTTTTGAAAGTTCACCCCTAAGGGGGTAAAACGGTGGTGCACACTGACTTCTCATAATCCTGGAAATCAAAATCAAGCCTAAAGCGTCTTTCGCGTTTAATATAAAAGAGACTGGAGACTCACTTGCGTATGGTCGCATAAAAATCATCTTCTGCCCTACCTACTACTATCATTCCAAAGCTGTTTGCTGCGCGCTATGACAGTCATATGCTAAAGCATTGGGTGCCTATATAGGTGCAGCTCTTTCCAGACGTAGGTTAGGTTATGTAAATTTTTATATAAATTGTATTTCTTAATGCTTATATTTAACCTTAGATTCTACTGACATAGTTTTTATGATATTACTACTAATGTGGTCTGAAATAAATGATTTATTATTATTATTATTATTTTGTTCTTTTGTTTTACTCGGTCTCATTGGCCGGTGGAACTGATGGCACGGGCCTAGGCCAAGTGGGCATCAGTGAGATCATTGGAAGTATGTGATGTGGAGGGTATGATTGACGGAGTGACTGTGTGTGTGTGTTCTGGGTATGCATTGTCTGAATCACATTGTAAGAATTTTCTTACTATTCGACATGTGTTGAGTATAACTGCTTTTTGCATAAGAAGGTAAGTATTCGGTGGTAGGTTTAAGGACCTGAGGGATTGATGTAGTTGCTTTGGTATTACTGCAGTTGTTGAGATTACTATTGGGACTATTGTTACTTTTTGTAGGTGCCACAGTCGTGTTATTTCATCCTTGAGTTCAATATATTTGCTTAATTTTTCGGCTATGGTGGTTTGTAGGTTGTGTGTGTTTGGGACAGCAATGTCTATAAGGTAACCAGTTTTTGTGATTTTGTTTATCAGCGTTATGTCTGGTCTATTGTAATGGATGGTGCGGTCTGTATTATTATTATTAAAAGCTTTGAAATTTGGCATGTATATTGTTTATAGATGGAAGACGATAGAAATGAACGAGTGTTTACAAGTTTCAGTTACGTGCCTTGCCTTCATATAAAGTCGGGGCAAAAGTATTTTCGTATTTTCCATACAAAGAAAAAAAAAGGTATATTTATTTATCGATGACTTGTTGAATCTTGTAGGTAGTGCCTTGATCCCATTGCTGCAAAAGTTTTGTTATTTTTGATAAAAAAATCTGACAGATAGTTTTCACAGTATTCTTTTGACGTTAACTTTGTGCTTCCTATAAAGTTTTGGTACTTGGTTTGCAACTGCCGTCTACACTGTTGGAAACCAGCAGAGGTCACCTTGGTTTGTACATTTGTTTCCAACCGTCTGGAAGGCGCTTTAATTGTGTTTTTCTTTCATTCCTCCGGTGGTCTATATCCGGGTATTCCCCGCGGCTTCTCCCACGTGACGTTTGATTTCGATTGAAAGTTAGTAGTAAACCCCGTTTCACCCATCCCCCCTCTCTCATTTGGACAAAGAAAAAAAAAAGTTTTACGTTTTTAGTGGTATTTTTCCATTTTTTCTCTACAAAAAAACTTTTCTCATCCGTGCTCGAGTTTTGCGCTTAGCCACATTTTTTTATACAACGAAATGAAGAGATGCGTAGGTCGTGCGTCCGGTGGTATTCGTCACGCTAGCCCATAACAGCATTAGTACCAACCAAATCCTTTTTTGGGGAAAATCTAAATGTCACCGCACATTGCGATCCTCATTTGAGACATTAGTTCGTAAGTGTCATTTGCTCAATAATTACAATTTCTACAGTGACCTCCAACCGAAACATTATTATTTCACGGAAGGACAACTGACACTGTGACTGTGGTACCAACAAGACGGTTTAGGGCTTAGACCTACCATGGGTATTCTTATTTGGTGATCCATTCTTAGGGTTTCGTAGCCAAAATGGCAAGACAGAACCCTTATAGTTTCGTTCTGTCCGTCCGTCCGTCTGTCTGTCCCTAGTTAGCTCAGAGACCTTAGTACTACAAAGCTGTAATTTGGCATGGATATACTTGTACATATTAGCTACGCCAACAAAGTGGTGGAACAACATTTTTTTTTTATTTCCACCTCTACATGTAAAGTGGTGATGGGATTTTTTTGTCAAACCTAAAATTATTTTAGATGTTGTGAATATCACATTTCTATTTAGGAATCCCTTTGTGAAATATTAAGCCTTAAATGCAAATTTTTGTTAGAGTCAAGTGCCTGTCAGCTAAATGCTTGTTTATGGAGATGTAGAAAAAATCAGGGCAGTAGTATACTGGGTGGCGCAAAAGTAAGGACCCTATTTGGTTCAGCTATAACATTTTTTCTAAATTAGAAATCTAGAATTAGATTTTTTTAAATGTATATTTGTGCCATTAAATTTCGTACCATTAGGATTTAAAGATGATGTCTTTTAAATGGTGACCTCCAGAGTTGATACACATTTGAGCCCTATTTATGACATTTTGCATAACTTGCCGTAACACTTCCTGCGATATGTTCGTTATTTCTTGACGAATGTTTTCTTTTAGAGCTGCGAGAGTCTGTGGCTTGTTCACATACACCCGAGATTTCAAAAAACCCCAAAGAAAGAAGTCTGGACTGGTCAGATCGGGTGATCTTGCAGGCCAAGGCAAATCGCCAAAACGAGAGATAACTCGGCCTGGAAAAGCGTCCCTCACTAAGTCCATAGTGTCGCGCGCTGTGTGTGCCGTAGCGCCGTCTTGTTGAAACCAGATGTGCTCCAGCCCCAATTCGTCCAAACTGGGTATCAAAAACTCACGTAACATGGTTCTGTAGCGTTCTCCAGTGACAGTTATCGCATTGCCTCCAGCGTCTTCGAAAAAATAGGGTCCGATCACTCTGTCAACACAGATGCCACACCATACAGTAACTTTTAGTGGGTGTAGAGGTGTTTCTTGAATAATGCGCGGATTATCAGTGCCCCAGAACCGAGTATTCTGCTTATTGACATGCCCTGAGAGATGGAAATGCGCTTCGTCACTCATAACCAATTTTGACGGAAAATCATCCTCTTCAAGGTTGAGGTTTATGACGCGCTGGCAGTAATCTAGACGAGCTCGGTGGTCAGCAGGCAGCAGCTGATGAGTCATTTGAGTTTTATACGGGAACATCTTTAAGTCTTTCACCAAAATACGCTGCAGGGTCCGTCTGGAAATGCCCAATTGCGTGGCACGTCGCCTCGTTGATGTTTCTGGACACTCTTCCACATCTTCGCGCACAGCATCGATATTTTCAGCTGAACGGCCTGTTCTTGGTCTCCCAGACTTAGGTCTATCCAATGTTGAGCCAGTTGCTTCAAGGCGTGTGGCAAAGCGTCGAATTGTGCGACCAATCGGTGCCGGACGGTGGGGAAATCGTCGACGAAATTCACGTTGTGTTCTTATCACTGATGAATTATTCCGTAAGAACATTGACACAATTATTCCACGTTCTTGGGGAGTAAAACGGTCCATGTTTATTTTCAGTGTATTTTACATTTGTTCACTACACAATTTTCAACAACAGAATGACAGAAAATGTCATATAAAAAAAAAAAAGTATTTTCTTTAGTGCCACTACTTTTGCGCCACCCAGTATATATAATGAAATTAAAAGGAAAACAATCACAGTTAAGTAGGCTTTACATGTTTACGACTAACAGCAGTGCGAAGTAAAAAAATATTTTATAAATTCCACTGAAAAATACTTTTATAGGTATAACGTTGTTAGTAGTATGAAACAAAAACAACAGAAAACCTACTTTTTATACCACATTGCTGTGCATTGGGGTATCTACGAAACTCTACATTGTGCGTTGCCCTACATGCGCTTGCCCGGTTTAATTTATTCTGGGTCTATTGTCAACAGAAACTCAATATACATGGCATGCCACATCTCTGGGAAGTCCCGGCTGCCATCGTGATGGAAATGGATGAGCTACGTGAAATGGATCTACGAGGAAATATGCTGAGACATATGAAGTCCGATCTGTTCACCAGCCCAAAAAGATTGGAACAAGTCTATTTGGGAGGTAAGAATTACGAGATAAGTCTCGAGAAAAGTCAGTTGGTACTTGCTTACATAATGTCATATTGTGCTTTCTGTTTAGTATTGTTACATACTGTCTAGATTTAAGCATCTCATACGTCAAGTCTTCTGTCTACATTTTTTTTAATAGTCTTACTGAGGGAACCAATTATGTTTTAAGTAAAAAGGTGTTGATAGGTTACTTAATCATTCGATCTTTAAAAACGGAAAATTAATGCACACATATATTTTCAACAACGCAAGCTGCTTTTATACTGGTGACTGCGTCAACAGTGACGCTGGCGTGCGGCGTACGACACTCACGTAAGAATTTGGTTCAGTGTACCTAAACATTCTAAGGTGCCTTTTTGAGCGCTTGTAACCTATCTACACCTTTTTACTTAAAACATCATTGGAGGGTACATATAATTAAAGGCTTCCTATTATTTGTTACGCGTCGACTAATTTATTTACATATCAACCCATATGATGGCCCACTGCTGGGCACGGGTCTCCCCAGTAGAACCTACTGGTATGTAGATCCTGGGGGTAATTGCCATAATCGCCACGCTTGGCGAGCGGGTTGGCGATCGCAGTAAGGCTTTAAGTATGCAGAGGACGCTGCTGCCCGTCCTCCGGAGTGAAATCCCTTAGTCGCCTTGACGACACCCACGGGAAGAGATGGGGTGGTACTATTCTTAAGCCGGCACCACACGGCAACGGCGACTAATTTATTTACTGAGTGTTTTTGTCGAGGTGTTTCCAGAATAATACGTACCGTCGTATTTTTCAGAGAACTAGTTAAAAATAGGGTTAGAAACACATTATTCCTTCCATCCGTTTTATCGCGACCTTATACAAAAAATATCAGAGGTCAAAAATTGTACGTTTAATTTGCAAATGCCAAAGTGCAAACGTTTGGGCAACACCAATAACTTGTTATGATATATATTAAAAAGAATAAGTTTCTCTTTATATAATATTTGTCGTTCCAGGCGAATTAGATTTAGCCTGTATTATTCCCAAATGTCCCAGTAATAATTATTTGCCCATGAATAAACACGTCGTTTCAGGATATTATACACTTGAACCGTAATATTTTACCTGACGTGGTTCCTCGAAATGTTTTCCCCGTTGTTTCGTCCGAGAAAACGTGTTATTGACACATTACATAATCATTTTGAATTATATATAAAGTTAATCAATTATAAGTGAATAAGAAAAATATAAAATTTATGGATCGGCATCAATCGGCACCGAATATGTTTACCTAGATGAATGTGCCGACCCGAATGAACTACCTGATCGGCATTTGATAATGAAGCCTTGTTAATGAACATGAGTAGTACTTGCTTCGGGTCGGCACTTTTGGCTCGGCAAATGTCGACCCGTTTATGTGTATAGCATCCCTAACTAATAGAATACACGTGAACGTACCATAGCCAATTCAGAGGCTATGTGCGATATTATAGCCCCGTTAAATAAATCAATGAAGGTCTAATTATTACCAAAACAAAAAGTTTTATGGTGTATGTGGTGTTTACCTTTCAAAAGGTTTATAAGAGACTATGGATCTAACAAGATCACTCTAAAGTCAAAATGAATATAAATTTTTGTAGTGAACAGACGTGCGTTTTAATATTCGCTTTAATTTTATACATGTTTATTAAATCAGTGACCTAGATTTCTAAACGCTTGCAATTTATAGTGAAGAAGTAAATGTTAGTATGACAACCGACTAAAACAAATTATGGCTAGTATGGAAAGTAGCCCTCGCAGCCCTCCCAGCACACCTCAGTCGCAACAGAAGAAAGACCTCACCGTTGAAGCATTGAGAACCAGTGATATCAAGAATTGGATGTCAACAATAGAACAATGTCTGAATGAGGTATGCCAAATTGCTGCAGACGGGAAACTGAACTCTTAACAAAAACTGAGGATCAATTCAATTGCGCGGAAGGTCGGAAATGGAGTCTCTCAGATGGCTGTGCACTACCAGTCATTGAAGGAAAAGGCGATTTTGATTCACACTTCACTAGAAGCCTTAAAGGAAAACCAAGACCTAGCTGAATGCCTTAATGACTTCAAAAAATCTATCAGGGAGACCATGGAAGTAAACAGCTATAAACCAGTGACTCAACAAGACAAGCCATCCTATGCGAAAATGGTCAAGACCCATAATAATGATTTACTGCGCCCTAAAAGTTTGAGCCCAATAGCTATTTACCCTAAAGATAGTCAAAAATCCAGTGAAGACACCAAATCTCTAGTCCAAAAAATTATTTGCCCAGAGCAATTGAAATTGCACGTAAGAGGACTACGTAGGACCAAAAACGGTGGTGTAATTATCAGAACTGCAACGAAAGGACGACATAGAGAAGCTTCGAAAGTCGACCCAAATAACCAGTTCTGGACTAAAGATGGAAGAGCCACACAAAAGAAGACCTAGAATCATAGTCATTGGGGTTCCAGTTACTTTACGTGACTAGGAAGTGTTTGACCTCATATTTGAGCAAAACCTAGCCGACAAAATGCCAAAACTAACGCATGAGTCGTACATGTCCTCTATGAAGTTGAGCCACAAATCGGGAAAAAAAGACGCACCAACATGCAACTTTGTACTGGAAGTGACAGCTAACATAAGAAAGACCCTTATAAATCAGGATCGTGTCTTTAACAACTGGACGTCCTGCCCAGTTCGGGACTTCACGTTGGTGACCAGATGCTTGAAATGTTAACAATATGGACACGCAGCTCGAACTTGTCGCGAAGCAACCTACACGTGCGGACAGTGCGGTGAACTAGGTCACCAGGTAAATGAGTGCACTAAGAAAACTGACTCACCAAAATGTGCAACATGTGTACGCTTCAAAAAACCGAGCGATCACAAAACCCCCTGTTTTGTGATCGCTCGGTTTTTTGAAGCTGACTCAGAATGTCCGGCGAAAAAAATAGCTGAATCGAGATATATACATAGCATAGATTATAATGAGGACACCTAAAAGCGTCATAATATTACAAAAACATTGTAAATTATTCTAAATTGTATTTTATTTGTTACCTACCTATACATATTTTACTTGATAAATATTGTTATACATATATATCACAAGTGCCCTTAACGCCTGTGGCACAGGTTTACCCCAATACAAGCACCCTGTTATTATCCCTATATAAGATATGTTTTATGAACTAAATATAATATATACATTAGTAATTATTAAAATTTAATATGTTTAACAGTTGTCTGATTGCCATAGTACAGGCTCTGCCTAGTTTGAGATCAGATGACCATGTGTGTCGTGCCAAAATTTTATTATTAGACGTTATTATGTATCTGCTGTCTAATTTTATGTAAATGTAATTTTTTGTAAAAGTTTTTTTCGTAATAAATTTATTATTATTAAAAAAAAGGCGCTACTATATCCTAGCCTAGCCTAATGTCAGTTATTATATAATAAAGCCATAAAATTAAATCATGTTTGACATCCTAGGTAACAATTGGGATTGCAGTGACGGTGGACTAGATTGGCTCGCAATGGAACCAGATAATGGTACGACGAAAAGTAAAATTAAAGACTACAATCAACTCGAATGTCATCAACAATTGTATAAAGGAAAGCCTTTGAACAAAGTTATGGACATTATACAGGTAAGGCTATATGACCAAAAACTATAATATAAAGAGTTGATTTCATAGCGCTTTTATCGTGGTCACGGTGCAATTCGATCAAAACGTCGGGTAAATAAGAGGTTCGTACCTTTAAATAACTGTACCTTTTAATAAGCTGATCCGCCCAACTTCGTCTGCGTAAATATTCACCGTTTTTGTAACATTTTTCGTTGCTGCTTCGCTACTATTGGTCGCAGCGTGATGTTATATAGCCTATAGCCGTCCTCGATAAATGGGCTATCCAACAGTAAAAGATTTTTTCAATTGGGACCAGTAGTTCCTGAGAAATTAGTACAGATGTCTAAAAATCGCGATATTTTGAAAACGAATGCAGATTTTTTTTTTAAAAAAGGTAGGGAGTATTATTTTTTCTTAATATTTTTTTGAATGACAATCGATCTTGTTTTCCATATCAGTCAAAAGAAGTCCATATAAGTTCGAAGTGAGGTTTAGGTACAAGAAATGTGATAAATCGTAAAAAAAATCCATTCGCTTATTAATGGAAAATGTCAAACCCTGCTTCGATAAAATCCATCTCTCTATTTAATAGATCTGTGTACTGAGACTGCTACTGAATAAGATGTGGTTGCCTATATTTTTTAAATAACTATTATCTATACTAATATTAAAAAGAGGAAAGATTTGATTGTTTGTTTGCATTGAATAGGCTCCGAAACCACTGGACGGATTTGAAAAATTCTTTCACTATTAGAAAGCTAAATTATTGGGGAGTAACATAAGCTTTATTTTGTTGTCAAAAAAGTAGTGATCCCTACAAAATTTTATTAATTGCAATAACGCACCCGTGCAGGCAGCTAGTCACACTAATATTATAAAGATGAAAATTTGTGAGTATGTGAGTGTGTATGTTTGTTACTTCTTTTAAAATTTGGTATGGAGTTAGCTGACACCCTGGATTAACACATAGGCTAATAAACCGCGGGTAACACCGCGGGGCATAGCTAGTATTACATAAAAATATCGTTGCCATCCAATCAAGATGTTTTGACGCGCTCTAATTGGCATCCGATATTCAATTTTAGATAACAGTTAGTAACATTTTTGGAATTATTTATCTCGAGAAAATAAAATACTGTGATTTAGCATTCAAATAATTATTATATTCAACTAGCTGAACCGTGCAACTGCGTTTGTATAAACTTTCTCGTTTTTCGAACATTTTTTATTGCTGTTCCGCTCCTATTTAGTCACAGCATGATGTTATATAGGCTATAGTATTCCTCGATAAATGGGCTATCCTACAGTAAGAAAATTTCTCAATTCATACTTGTAGTTCCAGAGATAATCGCGTTTAACTTATGATGTACTTATATTACTTATGATGCAATTTCAAATGGAAGTTAATCTATTTTTCAAAAAGATTTGATAGTACAGTAGTAGTTTCTAGACTAGATCGTCTACTTAAATTAAACCGAATCTAAACGCTTTAAAGTGGCGGTTTGAAGTAGTAAACGGTGTTGGCTTTTACAAAGTCTGTTCACGAAGGAAGATTCAGTTAACAAAGAAAATACAAAATCGTTCAACCCTATCTTAATGTCTATTTATTTTAAATTTTCCACAACCTTAGAGAAGCCCGTGTCCAAGAGTGGTGGGATGTTTGATGAATTCCTAACAAATCTGGTAGTCAAATCGTTCTATTTGTAATTAAATTTCATTATTTCGACGTTTGTAGGCCAAATAAATAAAGCAAATAAAAACCAAATTGGATTGACTAATGTTTGTTTATCGTTTTATTATGTTACGCCCAAAAATGGTTGGAAAATAGTCCAGCATATATTAAAAAAGACACGAGGTTATTTTAACATTTGTGAGTTTTAACGAGATAAAAATAGCTCAACATAGTAAACATTTGAAGAAGCCATTGAAGTTACGTATTTAAAATAATTTTATGTGTTGAAAAGTAAGGGTTTCCACATAAATTACTTTTTATTTTCTGTGTTTCGTAATAGGGTAGATGACTGTCAAATCAAATCAGTATCTTTAAAAGAAACGTCTAAACAATACGTCGCGTACTATATTAATTTATTTGAAATAGTGACGTCATTGTTTTGTATGGCCAAATAATTTAGTTTTAATGTTTGTGTCGCAGTTTATAAATTCATGACCAAGTTAAATTGTGAACAAATATTGTCATTTTGAACATGTAAGCAAATGCTATTTTATGTTTAGTGTTAAATTATTTATTATTATTGTAGTCATCAACCCAATTATGGGTCACGGTCTGTCTAATTATGGTGAATATGTCAAATGAATTGACTATATATCTTTGATTATATAATGACTAGATGGAGCATTCCCTTAATAAGTCTATTAAAAAATAAAGCTACGATCTTTGAAGTCGAGACTAGTAGTGTTGCCGAGTACTATTTTCTCCCGTTTATGTGGGAATATTGTTACAAATACAGATAAAACTAGTACTTACTGTTTTTATTATAAACAGAACCTTAAAACCAAAATTCCTTTTGTTTATTTCTATGATTAACAAGTAATAAAGATAAAAATAACTTTTTTATTAAATATTTACTTATAAACTCATCTTAACCATTTTATCGGATTGCTTTTAAAATCGTTGTCGATAAGTGGATGTGGGTTTCCTCCCTCATTATTTATGATAAAACAATGGAAACCCCTTACTTAATATAGACTTATTAACCATTAGTTTTTAACATAATATTAATAAAATGAAACAATAAATAAAATTTTATGCATAAATATATTAAAATAATGCTAAAATATACTTACAATAATGCTATTCAATAATGCTGCAGTGTTGTTGTGTAGGTACTCCGCCAATTTATACCTGTAGAAAAGATTTTTGTTCATTTCACGAAGTAGTATGATATTTAACTTTATTGTAATGGAAACACTGAAAAAAATGGCACGCTAGATATATGGCTATAGATTTATGGCTTGAACATTCAGGTGGCGGCTTTTTAGCTGTCAAAAAGTAAGTCCACTTGACCATACTTTTTGACAGTTCTTTGCTTCAATTTTAGATGCCGGATTAGGAATCTAGACATTATATAATCAAAGCCTTATATGAATTCTCTTAAAGTTGCTCTTGAAAATGTACTGAAGTTTTATCAAAATTAAAAAGTTTATGCATATTGAAATAAACATGAAGAATGGGTTTTAAAATCACCTGGATGGTATAGATAAATACGACGCAACGACCTCACTGATAAAAAAAATAATCATAAAAATTGTCTGTAAAGTCGGTGTGATAACGTCATAATAAAACATTGACGACATATCGCCATTCGCGTTGCTTAGCAACCAGTCAATAACGTGACACTTTTTAAGACAACATTGATGAAAATCGCCATTCACGCTGCTTAGCAACCAGTCAACAGGCGGAACGTGAACGGAACGTGAAAATATTGTATTTAATTGGGTATATCAGTGTGTAATGCAGATAAGATTTCTAAAGAGAGTTATGAAAAAAAAATATATAAGTAAAAAGTGCGTTGAGTTGAGAGTTGAGTATAATTTGTATTTCCGTTGCATTTAGGATTATGCCACGAAGAGAGAAACATCATATGTTTTCATGTGACAAGTATGATAAAAGACCTTAATCTTCGTGATTAGGTACTATTTATCATGTAAAAGTAAACAGTAGAATACTTCATTCTTTTGTCTCTATAATCCATTTATCGCTTTTTATCGCGATCCATCTGTTTTTCAAACAACTATTTGACAGATAGATAGTATGAGATCAGGTATTTCTGGTTTATAGCTGCTATTTGTTAATTCACTTGTGTGGAAACTATTACGGTGCAATACCACTTAGGTTATTAGCAAATTCGAGTTTGTTATAGCATTTTGCTGGTTAATGAAAACTATTCTTTCATCTATATTTATATATTATAATACCTTTAAACTAGCAATTCTTCTCTATATGTATAAAACAAAGTCGAATAAGTTACACCATTTATAACTCAAGAATGGCTCAATATTTATGATTGTTGTGTTTTTGGATTAGTCTTCGTCCGGAATAGGATAATAAATATTAAAAACATTAGAAATTTGACAAAAAAATAAAACAAAATATAAATATTCCCATACAAAATGTTCATGGGTTTCGTACCTGTAAACCATTTTATGTTTATTCCGTCAATATGGTAAACTCTCCCCTCAAATTAAAGAACATATTTAAATAAAGGTTTTGAATCGACAAGATATATCCACAATATTCCGATAATCGCATATTTTGGATTTTGAAAATGTAGAATAGTGTCAGCTAAAAAAAAGGAATTGACATATTTATTGGTTGTCAAATATTTATGCATGCGTTTGATTATGTTCATGGCCTTCTATAGTGATGTACAATACCAAAAAAAACGTTTGTCTAGGATAACCTCAAAACAAGGATAACACTCAGATCAATTAAAATGTTTTTTTGAATTAATTAATTGGGACGGTTTTTATCATTATCGTGAGGCAAACATTGGTGGTGTACTTTTACAAACAACGGTCACTCATTTTTTTCCATTTATTAAAAAAACAGTGTGGAGATACTTAATACCATACAGATTTATAATGACTACACTTGCTATTTTCAACACCAACAACATTTACCACATATTAATGAAAAAAATAATCGTACGTTAGTATTGAGGTTGAGAAATTACTTAACAGCTAGTGTAATGATTAGTTTTACAACAAAAATATAGTTTCCCGTTAAGACACAGTTCTAAAACAATTTATCATCTAATACTTAATACTAATACAGCGTGAGTTCAATAATTACTACTGCGCAGAATATCAACAATTTTTTTTTATCTCATGTACCTATTAACCTGATAGGGAAAGTTGCTGAATTCTCAGATTACTTGGTCGCCAATGAGTCACGAGTCACGAATCCCTTCGAAATCTATATCAATATTATATAGCCGAAGAGTTTGTTTGTTTATTTGTTTGTTTGGTTAAATACAATAATCTCTGGAACTACTGGTTCGTATTGAAAGATTATTTGTGATTTGATTAGAGTATTAGTGTTGGATAGTGTCCATTTATCAAGGAAGGCTATAGGTTCTAACACGCTACGACCAATAGGAGCTGAGATTCAATGAAAAATGTTGCAAAATGGGGGAAATATGACGCATCACTTATTTTTCAATTCGTTGCGGCGGTAGCCTAATGGCTAAGGCATCGGTCTCGCAATCGTGAGGTCGCGGGTTCGAATCCTACCCATTATACTACTGACGTAAACCCACTCCTAACACAAGCCTTTGAGCTTAGCTGAAGGGGTTAACAAGATTGATAGTAATGTGGAACCCAATCCCACATTGCTAGTTATCTTTTTATACAAAAAAAAACAATAATAACCATGGATCATGTACTACGGAACGCAATTAGCACGATAGCGCGAAGAACACAAGACAACTCGAATGGCTTTTAACTCTGCAAGTTTTCAATATTTTCATTTTAATTTTTTTATGCGATTTTTTGAAGTAAAATATCTTGTTGGGATGTCTGAGTTTTGCATTATATCAAAAATGACCTTGTGAAGCTTCTAGTTCTTTTATTAATTCGTGATATATACTGCATAGTATAAGCAAAATAAAGCGTACATTCTTTATAACGCTAGCAAAGGAATTTTTAAATCAAATACCCAAAAAGCTCTTGACATATAAATCTCGTCCTTTCGTTAACATTGGTTTATTATGAGTTTAACAAATATTTTAATCTCATTCGAAAGGTACAGACTATTCTATCGACAACGTCCTTAAGTTTATATATTTAGAGCAAACGTTACTTCTTCAAATGGAGAGAGAGATGGCGAGGTCAATTTTTAATTCACTTTACCATGGTCTTCATTTGATTTCAAAGTGCATTTCAAAATGATCATGTGGTCTTTTTAAATCTTTAATTTTGTTTAATCTTGTAAATTCTTAAAGTAAACTTCTCCTTACCTGTACAGGTACAGCTGTTCATGGTACCTATTACCAGGATAACATAGCTGACTAGAGCTCTTATTTCACAGACTATGCGCCACACATGTCCGGCTCCGTGTACTTGCACAATGACACACGTTGTATCAAATGCGGCGGGTGCGGTGATCCCGATCATCACTGTCGACTGTGCCTACAAGCAGCTGGATTCCCCGCCTCCTTCACTCCCACCAGGGACCACTACCTTACGACTTGAGGGCAACAAGGTAAAATGGTACGAAGATTTTTTGAAGTTTCAAATCGGGTACAATACTTTGCCCGTGTTTCTAGTTGGTACTGTCGTAGAAGAAGGCCGTCGTCGTGTTTTTAGCTCGGAGTGGACACTACTTGAAATACCACAGAACATTGATACCTAATATGTTCTAAGTACTACTGCCGGTGAGAGACCTAATTTGGCATTTGTTGGCGGAACTTGACCCACCCACTCATAAACTTGACTAAATCAAATATTATGTCTCCAACTAGCTGTGCCCACGTCTTCGTCTGCGTGAAGTTGCAGTGTCCCTTCTAGACGTAAGCGTGATAATAAAATTAGCCTAAGATAATGAGAGTAGGTACCATCATTCTCCTGATACAGGCATCTATTTGCTTAAAAGGAGGCTCCATTCACTAGTCAAGAAAAACTTGTAACTTTTATGACAAATAAATATTATTATTATTATCAAAATCGGTCCCGCCGTTTCGCAAATTAGCCGAAATAAACAGACAGACAGAGGACAAAATTAAAACTGTGTTTTTAATACAAGTACCACCTACTTTCATTTGAATTTCGTAAAAAACTGTTATTTTGACATTACAAACAGATACTTCAATTTATTTATTTGTTTATAGTATTAGTATTAATAGTTATTCCAATAGACAGAAGGGCTGACAGACGTAACACTGAGTTTTTGTTTTAAGTACTTGTACACTTTTAGTAAAAAGCTGTTATATTGACATTACAAACAGACAATTTAATTTTATTTATTTGTATGTATAGATACGTTTGTAGAAGATTAAAATCAATTTTCCCGCTTCCTCGTCGTGCCAACCACTCGCACTTGGCTGCTGTTGATTCAAAACATACCCGAAAAATGACCCTGGGTATGCCCATAGTAAATTTGTTGATACGATCAGGTGTCCTATTGGGCTATTAACCAAAAGGACGGTAATTGGTAATGTGAGAACATTAAAATATGACTATGATGTATTAGGGCGCTCTAAAATTTTTTATTTTTGAAATATCCGCTGTGCCGCGGTGGGAGTGTGTCCGACTGCTACGCCGAGGTCGTGGGTTCGATTCCCACACGTGACACCACTTTGTGTGATCCACTAAGCAGTGTCCCGTGTCCATTGTTCCGAGTCTTGGTGTACTTTGTGTCCGTGACTTGTATGTTTGTAAAGTCCCCCGCGACACAAGGCTTGTACCCTAATGCAGGAGTCGTCTTTAAAAAAAAAAAAAATATAAAAAACATTCTGTTAAAGTTCTATACAAATTACAATTATCTATACTAATATTATAAAAAGGAAGAGTTTGTTTGTTTGTTTGTTTAAACGCGCTTATCTTAGGAACTACTGGTCCGATTTAAAAAAATCTTTTGTTGTTTGATAGCCCATTTATGGAAGGCTATATAACATCACGCTACGACTAATAGGAGCGGAGTAGCGACGAGAAATGTTGCAAAAACGGGGAAAATTCACGCATACGAAGTTGCGCGGGACAGCTAGTCCTATATACCTATATATATTTCTTTTACAATTATTTTTTAATTTGGAATATAAATTACGGTGTTGTAGCAAGAAAGAAAGAGACATAATTTTTTGGCCCTCTCAAATATTTTGAAATGGAGCTGAAGGTGACAAAAGTACTTCTCTTCTATTGTTTGATTACTAAATACGGTTTGTTGGAGATGCCTACGTAACAAACCCTATAAAATCACGAAAAGGCAGTCAAACAACTAAGTTTGGTGTAATGAATAAAGTTATCGCGTGCAAGGAATTTCCTTAAGATAAAGTTGTAATTCGAGTATCTATCTTGGCTCTATTCGAGTATCGGCTTGAAGCCGTGTAACAAGAAACAATGCAGCGCTTGTTAAAAGTTGTAGTATGTAATAAGTACCTAAATGAAGTAACAAAAAACCGAGCAAGAGCATGCCCGGTTTTTATTCCACAGCCTTAAATAATTGCATCAGCAGATGAGCGTATGTTCATCGCACTTACGCCTTTTTGCAAAGCAGTTTTTCAGCTATAACTTAATGACGGTATATCCGATCATGTCCGAAATAATTTTAATTTACAGTAGGTACCTATTAGCTAAGCTTCCTTTGTGATTTTTTTCATATTTTTTGGTCACACGGTTTTAAAGATAAGGGGATGGGGGGGACACAATTTATGCAACTTTCGGAGCGATTATTTCCAAAAATATTTACTCAATCAAAAAAAAATATTATTAGAAACTTTAAAATGTTTTAAAATACCTATCGAATGATGTGCCACACGTTCATGTTAACATGTTACATGTATGGAGTGCCCTCCCTAAAAATATTTATTTTTATTATTTAGCTATCAAACTAGCGGCCACTATAAGACACCTTTTCACCAAATTACATCAACATTTATTGAGAAGAAGTCTCTGAGTAAAATACCTTTGACATACGGACGGACATGACGAAACTATAAGGGTTCCGTTTTTTGGCATTTGGCTATGGAACCCTAAAAAACAGGAATCACGAAAAAACACACTTCAAAGGTCATGTACGTAGCTTTGATCAATTTTAGGGTGTCGTTATTTCGGTGGGTTTTAGTTTTAGATTTGAGTAATAGTCTAAGATCCCGCTATACAACGACCTTCACCGAGATGTTTATTTCATGAAACGTATTTTATATTTAATTTAATATGTCAATAAATATATTGCATATGGGTTGCCTAACAAATTTTAGTCCAGAGTATTTTTAAATAATAATTTAAAAAAAAATTTTTTTTAAACATTCCACCGGGGTGGTTATTAGATAAACTCTATACCAATCGAAAGTATGAAGCCCATAGAATATGCAAACGTTAGGTTGCCTATTTTTTTTCTGGTCACAACTATCGGGTAGCCAGGTATAAACAGGTAAATCTATACTAGCATTTTGCAACGGTATGCTTATTGAATTGAACTTAAATAAAATTAAAGATTATTTAATTATGAACACGGTGGTATAGGGTTGCCTGCGAAAAATCAATCTCCTATTCCGGTTGTCGAATTTTAAAAAGTAAAATATCGCTGCGAGTGAAAGTGTGCAACTGAGAGGTCCCAACCAACCATCCCATGCGATAGAAGAGGACACAGCATAGCAGCTGTTTAAGGTCCGCCCATTTAAAGAAAGAGAGTGCGCATGCTATTTGTGCTTGAAAATGGAAAGGATAGCGATAGACGCGTATATGCTGTGCATCATTTTGGAGTATTTTATTATTAAAATAGAGAAATAGTCATTGAATTTTTTATTTTTCAATCAATTAATTATTTATGTGTGTTATTTTTTATGTGACACTAAAGTATATACACATATTTACTGAAGAAGAAGGTTATATTAATACATATATATTACTAATCTTGCAAATTTTATCTTTATTATTAGAAGACAAAATAAAAAACAACAATTAAAAAAAAACTTCTACATATTTATTGTAAAAAATTAAAAAAAAAATTTTTTTTAAATTATTTAGGATCCGAGTCATCGGACATATAACTGTATATATCTGGACATATATCTTCAACTTCTGAATCTTCTTTGTCATCACACTCTGTTTCAATTCTTTCGACAATGTCTTCTATCTTTAAAGGTGTATGATCCCCAATGAATCCTACTGGTTTAAGAACCAACCGCAGTTCTCAGGCTGAAGTTTCACGCATATACGAAAATAGTTCGTAAAATTTTCTGAATTAATGATATCCAGCATGGTGGTATGGAGTTGGAGTCGAAGCCTTTCATTTTTTTTAAAAGTGCTCTCCGTCTTCTTTTGCAGAGTAATTTTTCATAAAAATGCGATGTCTCGCATCATTCACACTGGTGCAGTTCCTGATACCATACATACTAGCTGTAAATTCTTGAACGGCCTTCATTTTTTCATCAATGAAAATATCAGCAGGGTCTGTTAATGATGCAAAATCTGTTTGATATTTTTCATTTTTCGAAAATAGCTGAAAAGGTTTTACTTTCCCTTTATTGTAAAATGCAGCCGTGTCATCGCAACCAGTAAATGCATGGAAGGCTGGGAGACTTTGGCATAATTTAATTCCTAACTTCAACGCTAAATCGGTGCAATTAATGCAATCAACAGTTTGATTATTACTCTTTTTAGTAGCTGCACTGGCAAGCCAAATTTCTGATTCGATAAGTTTGTGCATATTTCCTAACAAAATAATCAAAACGTCAGTATCAGAGGCTTTAATTAAAACTCTTGAGCCTGGTTTCGCTTTAGAAGCATGAAAAATAATCCTTGTATCTGCTTTTTCGTGATGACATTCATAATTAGTTTCTTTAGTTTTTTTTACGGAATTTTCCTGAACTTAATAAGAGTAGGAGTGATGGTCGACGGTTAAAAAGATTGCTCCTAAAAAAATTATACCTGGCTACCCGATAGTTGTGACCGGAAAAAAATAGGCAACCTAACGTTTGCATATTCTATGGGCTTTATACTTTCGATTGGTATAGAGTTTATCTAATAATCACACCGGTGGAATGCTTCAAAAATTTTTTTTTTCAATTATTATTTAAAAATACTCTGGACTAAAATTTGTTAGGCAACCCATACGCAAAATATTTATTGACATATTAAATTAAATATAAAATACGTTTCATGAAATAAACATCTCGGTGAAGGTCGTTGTATATCGGGATCCTATACTATAAGGACAGCGCGGCGATCGCCTAACTACGTCACAGGTACATTTAACACTAAGAATGTTAATTTGAATGGCAAACATCAGACGATTCCAAAAGTTGTGTTTATTGACAAGGGAAACTTCGGAAGAGAATGAAAACGTCAGTCAACGGCTGTTTGTTCATGAAGTTTTCAATCAAGCGTTACCAACTTTTTGGTTGAACCAGAACAAAACGTGTCTATAGAAATCAACAATTACTTTCTCTACGACGTTTAACGGAAATATGATTTAGTGCTTACTAAGGTTATCGACATCCAAGTACCTTAAAATCTTTAAAAATATTTTTACCGCCTTAAAAAAGTGCTTCCCTGTTTGACCCGTATGTATGTATGGTATGATTTTCTCGAAAGCTAGTGATCCGATTTAGGTGGGGTTTTCTTTATTCGACATTGCATTTATCCTAGAAAGGTTTTAATGTATATAACGTTGTCCTTGGTTGAAAAACACTAGAGATATAGGCTGAAACATAGGAATGACTCAGCGAAATTTTCATTCAGTGATGTGCTTGATTTTTTTCCCTTGTTAATTTTTTCACTTGAAGGCAGTTCATTTTTTTTTAAATATGTTAATCATTTGTTCATTTAACTATAAAAAACTATAGGTACGGTACAAAGAGAAAGATCTGTCCCATAATAAATAATGCAATGGAAGACTTTACACAACGGTGGTGCAATACTTAAGAAATTTCTCCACGTGCGCAAAAATCTAAAAATCAAAATCAACTCTTTTTATTTACTTAGGATGCAAAATAAATATTGTGATGCGTCGGAATTCTACATGTATATGTAATGCCAAGTTCGCAAACAATAGTTAAAAATTTTAAAAAAAATTGCAGCCGTCCTCTAACATTGTTTATATAACAAAATGTTAGAGGACTGCTGCAAATTAAATTGATTCAAAATTGGAATATAAGGTACAACATAGTAGGAGCTTATGTATTGGCTAAACGTTAAATAAATAAATACTTCATACTGTGAATTTATTTAATTTATATTTGGCTATTATTACTCTTTTGGCTATTCAATTTCATGCCAATCTCTCTCTGAAGACCAACCGAGCATATCATTTAATTTCAATATCTTTAGTTACAAATGGCTGGTAGTGGCAATTGCCTTTGTTAATCATTAAGTAAAGCAAGAAAATCTCATGTACTTGCCTTAAAATAAAAGCATGCAAATAATTTATAGTTATTATTTGTCTATACTGATACTGCCTCTGTGGCGCGGTGGGAGTGTGTCCGACTGCTACGCAAGAGGTCGTGGGTTCTATTCCCACACGGGACAGTCCCCCGCGATACAGGACTTTAAACCTACTGCGGGAGTCGTCTTTTAAAAATAATACTATTCTAATAAAGCTGAAGAGTTTGTTTGTTTGAACGCGATAATCTAAGAAACAACTGGTTCGAATTAAAAAAAATCTTGTACTGTTGTATATAATCTTGTAATATAGCCCATTTAACGAGGCAGGCTATAGGCTACTTAACAGCACGCTACAAAAGGAGCTGAGCATCTGTGAAAAAACAATATTCCAACTCCTATAAATTAACAAAATTTTGTTAAAAGAAAACTTTTCATTTAATTATCATCATAAACAACTTTACTTGTTCGTACCCATTGTTGAGTTTGTTTATTCTTTTTCTTTGTTATTAATTAATTTTCTCAATAATGAAATGAGATTTTTTCCTGATAAGTAATCAGAATATTCCCGTCAGTCACCTGCTAACCTTCATTGTATAGATAGCCCGTTGTAAGTTTTTTTACAATATTTTAATAAAAAACCCTACGCATCGGATCTCTTTGCTTGATTATTAATCGCTCAATCCTGTGGTATTAAAAAAATAACTTGAGAGGTGTCAAGGGACACCCGTATGGAACGAAGTTCTTATCTTATTTTTTTTTTTTTATAATCTTTGCAACACCATACTGTTCAATGCGAAATAGAAAGACGAAATAAAAATAACTTACAAAAAGACGATTGTATACCGAAGGCTCGAACCCACAACTACACAATTGTCACCAATACTGTGTACCGAATTTATGCCTCTAGACCAAATCGACAGATGACTTCTTCGTCAAATTAGATGTTCATATCTTAAACGCACGCCGCACGGATTGTGTGTCAAAAAGTGTCGTTACAACTTTTTGTGAGATTTTTTTCCGTCTAGCCCCCTTTCACAACGCGCGATAAGGAACTTCGATCCAAAATGTGTTAATATTTTGATCTCAGAGTTGTATTGTTGTATTCATATATTTGTTTCGCTGAATTACTACGAGGGCTTTTTTATTTTGTCTAGATTTGATTTTAATGGAACTATTTGTTTTTCTTGAAAGCCTAATAGGTTTAGTTGATTAAAACGTAGAAGTAAATATTGGACTGGATTTAGTCATTGTACGAATAGATTTATGTACCTATTATTTGTTTAATTAATATAAATGTATCTCACGAACTTGTCTGTTAAATAAAACTTCTTATAATAAGTAGATGTCACCCAATAGTATTTACGGTTTAGAAATAAAATATATAGAATAGTAGTAAGAAATAAGGAGGTATAAACAGTTTCTTTGAGGTTATTTTTGTATATTACATTTATACTTTTATATCTATAGGTACTCTATACTAATATTATAACTTTACGAATGCCTCTGTGGCGCGATGGGAGTGTATCCGACTGTTACCCAAGAGGTCGTGGGTTCGAATCCCGCACAGGACACCACTTTGTGTGATTCACAAATTGTTGTTCCGAGTCTAGGTGTACTTTGTGTCCGTGACTTGTATGTTTGTAAAGTCCCCTGCTACTGCCGGAGTCGTCTTTTTAAAAAATAAAATAAAGAGAAAAGATTAGTATTTTTGTATGTAACGAATAAACTTAAAAACTACTAGACCGATTTCTAAAATTCTTTCCCCGTTGGGAAGCTACACTATCCCGGGGTGACATAGACTACTTTTTATCCCTGTATTCCCACGGGAACGGGAACTACGCGGGTAAAACCGCAAAGTGTCTGCAAGTTCGCCATAAGTAGGTAGGTAATTCACATATTTACATAAATGCAACAGGGTAAAACATATAAAAGTTATGTTATGTAAAAGCTACAAATAAAATGTTTGTTAGGCACAGGTGTTGCTTTACGCAGACTACTTGCAAGAATGGGTCTAATTGGAGCGCCAATTAGGACGTTTTCGAAACTTTATAACGCCCGTGTAGGTCATGTCTTCGCATTTTGGAATTTATACGTAATATTTATTGGTGTATGCCGTGTGGTGCCGGTTTAAGAATAGTACCACCCCATCTTTTCCCGTGGGTGTCGTCAAGGCGACTCAGGGATTTCACTCCGGAGGACGGGCTGCAGCGTCCTCTGCGTACTTAAAGCCTTACTGCGATCGCCAACCCGCTCGCCAAGCGTGGCGATTATGGCAATTACCCTCAGGATCTACATACCAGTAGGTTCTACTGGGGAGACCCGTGCCCAGCAGTGGGCCATCATATGGGTTGATATGTATGTATGTATGTATTTATTTCTTGGGTTTTTCTACAAAACTCACGCAAAATATTGCAGATTAACCAGGTTTAAAATTATTTGTCGGTCGATAAGCAAAACGAAGCCGTAACAAAATATTATTTTGGTGGAAATTAATAGCTTTTATTTGAGTAATTAAAATTACATACGTAGGGAGAAATTATTGAGTTTCAGAGAGAAATTATTGAATTATTGCTTAATTATATGGAATTGTATAATAATAGCAGACAACATGTTTACTGTTTACTCTCACATAGGGGATATTATACAGGCCTAATTAAATTTCAAATGGGCTTCGCACGGCAGCGAGACTTGTACACAAATATTAATCAAATGTCTAGTATTTTAATATTTCATATAAACCTCGTTTTAAAAATTATAAACACAAAAATAACAACTAAATCCATCAAGCCATTCCCTAGTTAACTTCAAGTGAAGTCTCATCCATCATACATAATGCCAATTGATTTTTATCGAGTAAATAACAAAAGTACCTTAAATAAGTAATACTTTTTAACACAATACCTGCTAACGAACATAATATGTTATTATATTTCAAGGTTGCTACGTTTTCAAACATCCATGCTTACATAAATGCTAACCAGCATTTATAAGTGGGTGCCTACAGCGGTACTTTTTATCATGTAACTCTATACAACTGTAACACATTAGGGTCACTTGAGCCAGCCAGTTCTGATTACATTTAGTCATTAACATTTCTGATAAGTAACGATATTTGATTCCAATGTTTACTTTAACTCACATTCTGCTTACCTATGCAAGAGTTGAAACAAGCATAGTATAGATTCTAAGTATGTTTTTAATTGAGTACCTACTTGAAAGTACTTGAAACGTTATTGTATCCGTATGACTTCCAAGAAACTGAGTTCAGGTTTTTATTGTCTAAGGTGCCGATGGGAATATAATACCATAGTGTAGCATAAACATTAATAACACGGCTCCAATTTTCAAAGACTAAAGGTTAAGTGCGTAGTTTTTTTTTTAGATAGGGAAGTTACTGTGGCTTAGTTCTCAAAGGCGCTGAATATTTTTTTTTAATTTGTAGAAAACAGGAAAATGCTTTACCATTATTTTACTTCTCAACTAGTTAGGTCACGGAATATTGACTAGCTGCCCCGCGCAACTTCGTCTGCGTAAATTTTTCCCGTTTTTGCAACATTGGTTGTAGCGTGATGTTATATAGCCTATAGCCTTTCTCGATAAATGGGCTATTCAACAGTGAAAGACTTTTTCAATTCGGATCAGTAGGTAGTTACTGAGATTACCGCGTTCAAACAAACAAACTCTTTAGTTTTATAATATAGATTTTATGCCTTAGGTTTGTTTTTAAATGGTTCAATGCAACAGCGCGTAGCTAGTAGTATAATTATGTATTGGGGTCTGCAATCCAAAGTTTAAAGGGATACCTGCGTCATAGTCCAACTTTGGCTATGCTTACTTTCCACCAAAACTGTGTTCGGAAGTTCGGATCCGTATACAATTTTGGTTCGCCCTGGATTTTACCGAATCATTCATTTTATTTTAGATCGAAACTTTGTTTCTATTGAGTTGAGGTAAGTCTCATAGTAACCTACGTATTATACGTATACTCTGTATGTACGTATACTGGTACGTGTCAATGTCAACCCTTAAAGAAAAAAAAAACAGAATAAAGTATAAAAAAAATATTTTCTGTTAATACATATTTGTAAAAAACTTTTTGTTGAACATTAAAGGTTATTTTACGGTGCCATTTTTACGACTTCTTTACGTATGGCGAAGACTTGAAAATTCATATATCAGGAAGCCCCTCGCTGCCTTCCCTCTTCTGCTGTTAGGTTGGCTGCTTCATGTAGGTGTTATCACATGTTAATTATGGACTGTGAAAATGTTGTTTGCCGCCATTTTCATAACTCTAGGTAACCTTATTATACAATCACGCTTGAGCACCGCACACATCATTCACAGACTCTGACTGACTCGAAGTGGTCAGATTCCGTGTCGGTTGTTTGGAACCATGGCTATTTGTGCATTGTTCGAGGGAGGAACGCATGAGGGTTACTTCTCGTACCTTACTATTTTGTACTTGAGCTTAGTAGTAGACATCAAACTCTACCGTACCTATGCAAGTTTGTCTGCGCAGGTAAATCGCACTTGTTGGCTAGCCTGTGTTTGAGGGTACCAATTATGTACCGGAGTGGTTTTCAATTTTTTTCACGATAGTATTGGGCGAAGACGATGAAGTACTGCTTTAAATACGTGAATTTTGAACTCACGTATTTAAAACAGTGCAGTTGCAGTTCAGTTGCAGTTAAGTTTCGATTAAAACTGCCATTTATGTATTCTTGTAAGTTTGGGATCAATCTCAAATACGCTTGCGTCAAGTATGCGTCCCGAGAGCGCAAAAACGACATTCTAGTACGGTGGCGACATTAAAGTTACAAGGCGGAAATGGCCGTTTTAATCTAAACCTAACTGCAACTATAATGTCATGTTACTATTCACACACAAACTAAAATACATTTTTGCTGTCAGAAATACCTGCAGTATTTATATTTGTCGTGACAGTTGTCATAGAGATCAAAGTCGTAAACTATATAAATTTACGTATGTTTACGAAGTACCTAATATCGATTAAAACTTATGTCTAAGGTATGTGTATCTTAATCTGGTACAATATTATAAACTTACAAGCTCATTAAAGCATGCCTTACTTGACTAAGGTACAATTATTGTCTGGTACAAACAATAACCTCCGACCAAGTGCGAGTCAGCTTCGCTCGACGGAGGTAGACTGTAGGTATAAAGGAATGTAACTGACTCATACAAAATAACACCGGCCATGAGACGCACATAAATATTTTAGTTTTTTCTAAAGTCTAAAGTAAGGGTTGAACTCAAAGTTGGGTACGCATTCCGAATAGAACGAATTATTTTTCAAATGGACTATGGGTAGTAAAGCATGAGACGTAAAGGATCTTCTAAAGAGGCCTTCTTAAATCAATGTTATCAAACGTTTTAAAGCACTTTAAAGAGTTGACATGTTCATAGATTTAACGCCCCTAAAATACATAAAGGTTAAAAAAAAAGTTGCTCGGCGATAAATCACCTTTGAGCTCAATATGTTTCAAAGTTTATTGGGGTATGTTTTTACACTATTACACTTGAGATTTTACAATAAAAAAAATGTTGAGCATGCTGAAACTTCATTCGATATTATTTCAAAAGATTTGGGTACAGATATCGATTTATTTATGGGTTTCATAAATAAATCGATATCTTTACTCAAATCTTTCAAGTGGCTTCGTACACTTACCGCTCGGCGCTCGGTTTCAACAAAAAATGATGTACAATTTTGTTCCAGTTGAAGACAATACGAGCTATAGTACAAAATCCTCAGTACCACAAACTGGCAGATTTATACTTGGACAACAATAGCATATCAGCGGTTAAGGAGTTAGAGGGCACTGAATGGTTCACTACGTTTCGAGTGCTGAGTCTTCGAGGAAACTTGTTGAAACAGGTTCGTATATAAAACCACTTATCTACTTTGGTCCTGATTTACCCGCGTAGATATCGGGATAAAATAACCTGACCCACTCTACTTCACCTGCATTAATTTTACCTCGTAAAAAAAAAAAACTTTTCGACCTAATCTCAAACGGTCGAACGTCCTCCACAAGATTTTTATATCTTATCAAAAAAAATGGTTGTCTGTAAAGTCAATCAATCAAATAATCAAATCATTTTCTTGTGGATCATAGGTAGGTATTAAATATAAATGTTCTTATTAATTAAGTAGTTCAGCTATGTCCTGCCTTTCAGGCAAATGAACAGGATACAAAGTCGGTTTACGGACGATAATTTGACGTGATAACGTCATTGATTGCCATTCGCGTTGCTTAGCAACCAGTCTATAACATTAGTTCCAATTTTATTGCATGTAGCTCCAATCGCCATGCGCTGTTGCTTAGCAACCAATCAATAACGTGACAATTTTTCGCGCGTGTACCCGGTCATCGATTTATAAGACGTTGTCACGTAAAAAAAAAACATCAAATCGGTAGAGCCGTTTCGGAGTATTTCGAATTTTAAATATTAGATAGAATAGAATATGTCCGATCTCAATAACTTACCTATCATTCACTCTCTGTAAAAATAGTTGTTTTTTGTTTTTAAGTTTAAGTTTTGGCAATGTAGCCTAATTTCTGCCAGGGTCAAGTATTCAATGCAACAACACACTTTACCTGTATGTAAAAAGTTGTTTTACATGATAAACGTGGAGCTGAAAAAATAACGAGAGGTTGGTCTGCCGCCATTTTGAATTTATTTAAAATTTTATATAAAGTATTTTTTGGTACTTTTTGCAGCAATTGTTTGATTGTTTTAAAATAATTGTACGACTCCAAACATTTTAAATCTAAGTTTACATAAATCAGGCCTAGTATGGTAAACAATGTCTAAAAAAGAGTACTTTAGCGTACTCTATTAGTGTTATAGATTATAGAGTACGCCTACATGATATATATATATATATATTTTAGAGTATGGTTGGCAACCCTAGTCGAAACGCATAAATGTCAGTCAACGGTAGATACATTTTTGAGACCGGCTTATAGTCACCATGTGTCAACAATGAGTGTACTGTTAAAATAAACGTCATCAACTTCCATTAAGCAGTTTTTGTGATTTTACAACACCTCAAAGAATGAACGCCCTCAGACAAGTAGCATAGATATAAGATATATTTCGGGACTTAATCGCGTGAATTATTTAAAGGTACGAACCTTTTTTTTACCCGATGTTTCGATCGAATTGCACCGTCTATGTCTACTCGAATAAAACCAGGCGCAGATCCAAGGGAGAGAAGGGGGGGGGGGGGCAACGTGGGCAATTGCCCTCGCCAGACTCATGAATTTTCAAGTGTTCGCCATACATTTGGTCCGCGCTGACGGGCAACACTACTCACACTGGGCCGGTGTTGGGTCAAAGTGCCCCCCCCAGAACATAATCCTAGATCCGCGCCTGAATAGAATGACAACCCAATAGAATAACGTCCTTGTGCGTGCAAAGCGGCGCAAATAAAAAATATTAATTACGGTTTTGTGCGCGCGACGCCCAATTAGTGTTTATGCTACTTGTCTGGGAGAGGGGAGCTGAGTAGGTAGTCATTTTCATCCCACTACGGCGAAGTTAATAAGAAAGGGTTCTATTTTTAACATTCTATGCATGTTTGTATTTATTTATGTTCCGCCAAGACGAATCAGTCATTCCAATAGGGTAGATGACTGTCAAGTCAAATCAGTATCTTTTTTTATATGAAATACAAAAAAATGACGTCATTCTTTTGTATGGTCGAATCATGGAGTTTCAATGTTTGTTTTGATGTTTATAAATTCATGACAACGTAAAATTGTAGAGAAATATTGTTTTCCAGAATATTTTTGCAAATGCATAGTGTAAAATAATTTATTGTTATTGTAGTCATCTACCCAATTCGATGAAATCGCGGTCTTAAAAAGATTATTTGTTGCACATTTTTTTCATATCAATATTATCTTAGGACAACTGACACAACGTCATCTGATACCAAACTAAGCAGAGCTTGTACTATGGCAACCAGACAACTGATAAACATACTTATGTATTTCTAAATACATACAAATTAGTTAAATAACACCCAGATAAATATAAACCATCGTGCTCATCACACAAAGTTTTATCCTGGGTATCACGACCAGCAGGGTAGCAGCTTAGCAGTCAGCGTCACTAACCACTAGACCAACAGGCAAGTAATCTGTTCTCTTTGCTTAAAATCTATTTTAATATAGGCCCTTACAAAGCCCTTATCAGTACCTAGTTTTGATGAGTTTCATAGTTATGAACATAGAACTAGCTTTATTGAAAGCTATCCTAATAACCGAAGACAAAGGTGCCAAGTCAAATACTCATTGTTTAAGTTCGTATGTCAAAGTTTCCAGCAATCTTGTTTTATTCGTTGTTCAGAATAAGTTCTAAATGCCTTTTGATTGTTGAGGTTACCCATACTTACGTTATATAACTTACTAATCATTACTTTGTAATCTGTAGGGACAAGTCGCACAGCAGTTCCATACAAAACACTTGACAAAGTAAATTAAACTTTGTTTACTGGGCCGCACTGTTTGTCGTAGCTTTTCATCAACCACTATTGTAATTTTCCCAAATGAAAAAAAAATCATACAGGTAGGATTCAGTTCGTTGTTCGTCAACCTGTAAATGTATTTTCTCAGCAACGCGTATCAAGTTGAAATTAATATCAAATATTGCAATCTAATGGTGTGCTGTAAAGTCGGTTTCCGGATGATCATTTTTCTTAAAAAGATAACTAGCAATGTGGGATTGAGTTCAACGTTACTAGCAATCCTGTTAACCCCTCCAGCTAAGCTCAAAGGCTTGTGTTAGGAGTGGGTTCACGTCGGTAGTATAATGGGTAGGATTCGAATTCGCGACCTCACGATTGCGAGACCGATGCCTTAGCCATTAGGCTACCGCCGCTTTTTATTTTACGCGAACGTTATAAGAAAACATTGATGACATTGCATTAAACAACCATGCTTGTGACAGCTTTAGTTCCAATTTGCGGTTGCTTAGCAACCAATTAATAACGTGACAATTCGCTGTTGCTTAGCAACCAGTCAATAACGTGATATTTTTTCGTGCGTGCACGCGGTCATGATTTTTTTCTTTTAGCTGTGAGAGCTTTTATGCTATTGTACCTAATGTAGTTTTCCTGCTGAACCCGTTTTGTTGTGAGGCAGAAAGGGAAAGGATTTTCTATGACGTAAATATCACGGACAAAATTACCTTATATAATCAAGCAACAAGAAAATAGATACTACTATTATGGGCGCCGACTGAGCCTACAGGTATGATGTAACAACCAATCGAATAATTACAATAGAATCTCTGTACACTGAAATTGTAGTTATGTATATATATGGTTCTATAGCCAAAATGGCAAATCGGAACCCTTATTATTTCGCCAGGTCTGTCAGTCCGCGACTTAGCTGCAAAAATAATGATTTAAAAAGTAGTAATTTTGCATGGATGTATTATATATAACTGAACCCCGATAACTGGCGGCCACAAATATTTTTTAGGGTTCTATAGCCAAAATGGCAAATCATTAATCAAATATTATTTCACCAGGTCTGTCAGTCCGCGGCTTAGCTGCAAAAATAATGATTTAAAAAGTAGTAATTTTGCATGGATGTATTATATAAGTTTGACTTTGTGTTTTGATTTGATGAAACTTACTGCGATTTTACACCAAGGCACTGTTTTTCATTTAAGTATAATTTTGTGTTTTATTTGATTTTGTGATATTTACTTTGATTTAACACAAAGGTAAGGTGTGTGACTATAGTTATCTATTTTATTATATCAAAGTGGTATACTGCGTCATACTTGATTTTTATATATTCAAAAGATATTTTTTGAACTCTGACTGTTTTATTGAACCTCTTACGATTTACTTAATTAAGATTGTGTTACCGACTGTACCAAAATAAATAGGCTTCAGAAGAATATAGTAATAGGGGGTAATCTGTGTAATGCACAGGACGAATTGCAAAAAAAAAATCGAAATATAATTGAGAATTAAATATGATTCGTCCTATGGGCTGTAAGAATCGTAGGACAAAACAGCGAATAGCCGACTATTTTCGATTTAGGGATTCGTTTGTAGAATATGAAGCCTCAAGGTGCTATTCCACTAACTTGTATGACGTATTCGAACTTGTAGAAAAGATTAAAATAAAAAAAATAGAAGAGTTTTAGTAGTTTTAGTTTTGTTCTTGATGGTATGAACATGTTTCTAATGCATATGTGACGTCATACTTGTATGACGACTTGCCTAATGAATTAGCGCCTTTTAAGTAAAATTTTGTTAGAGGCAAGTGTCTCCCTTCTGCCAGCTAAAGGGTTGATTTTAGTAGTATATGTAATGAAATTAAAAGGAAAACTATCACAGCTATGTAGGCGGTACAAGTTTACGAGTAACAGCCGACCAAGTGAGAAGTATTTTTTTTTAATTTTCGGCTTTCCCAGTAAGGTACAAGCCCTGTATCGCGGGGGACTTTACAAACATACAAATTACGGACACAAAGTACACCCAGACACGTTTTTTTTATAAAGACCACTCCCGCATTAGGGTACAAGCCTTGTGTCGCGGAGGACTTTACAAACACACAAGTCATGGCCACAAAGTGCACCCAGACTCGGAACAACAATTTGTGGATCACACAAAGTGGTGTCCCGTGTGGGAATCGAACCCACGACCTCTTGCGTAATAGTCGGCCACACTCCCACCGCGCCACAGAGGCACTCTCTATTTTAATTTTGAAGTTCTTTTTGACATTTCTGAGAACGTAACTCTGCACGTTTAAATTGACAAAGTAAACAAATTTTTTGACAACACCACTATTGGAAAATATCTCAACCAATGCAAAATATTTGGTTCATGAACACAATCAACCTTTTTTGAAGATACCCACTGAAAACAACTTTAAAAAAATATTATAAATATATGTACTGCTTTCCCGCGTTTATGTGTATTGTATGACACTATGGATGTCAAAAGGTATTTCTAGTGAAGTAGAGTTAAAGGATAAATTATTTATCTTATCTGTCAATTGAACATCGCATTTTTAAAATTTCCCGTGGATTTTTCAAATAATTTATTTCGTATAAGTCTTGTACTGACTATTATAAATATAAAAAAAAACCTATTCTACTTCTTCTAATCTACTCACTTACTTAAAAATTGTCTATTATTGAAAAAAATAGACGAATTCGACTTTGGCGAACATGTCTCGTTGACGGAGATGGTACCTAACGGCTTAGGGCTGGTACCCCTAAGGTCGTAGGTTCAAGTCTCGCCATGGACGATTTTTTCCTCCATACATTATAATTAGCATAAAAATGCTTTGAAAATTTCATAATAGTCATGCAGGCTCAGCGTTATCAAAAATATGTGTTTATATGGTTTCTGCAATGAAACTCACAGAGCCATAAATTCGTTTCTAAACTAAAATTCGTCGGACATGTCTCGGTGTCAGAGTTCGTAACGGCTTAGGGCAGGTACCCCTATATATAGGACCACAGGTTCAAGTCCCGCCTGAGACGAATTTATCTTCCATACATTTAAATTTACATATAATTGGCATAAATATGCTTTAAAAATTATAAAAAAGTAGATTTAAGTAACTCAAATATGATCGACTCAAGCTTTAGGTATTCTCGTCTCCAGTACCTATTTTGTAGCTTAGACCCACGCGGTGAGTTGGTTTGTAATATTATCAGATTTTATTATGCTTTCACAGATTCCAATGTACGCCTTCGACAAAGCCTTTCAAGCGAATAACAACATTATGCATGTTTTCCTGGGCAACAATCCGTGGAGGTGTGACTGTCACTTCATACCCCGGTTCCAGAATCTGCTATCCAAATATAAACGAGTCATTAAGGATCAAACTGACATACGGTGCTCAAAATCAAGCGAAAGAACGACGTCCATGGTGCAGGTTAGTACCTATACACTTTTCTTTTAGGGTTATAGTTTCGCCATGTTCGTCCGTCCGGATGTACGGACGGACGAACACAGCTTAGCTCAAGGAGCATTAGAAAGTTGTTATTTGGCATGATTATGACAAAGTGGTAAAACTAAAAACTTTCGTCCCCCGTCATGTGAGATAGCTTACCGGAAGAACATAGTTCGTACCACATAAAATTGAATGTAAAAGTGGCAGAATTCCCAAACAATATTTTCCATTTTTTGTGTTTTCCCCAGTTCTTTTGGCATTTTCCTAATTTTCTTTTCATTTAAACCATGTCATGCATATTTATTTACCTCTTTCGCTCATGGAAATAAAGTGAATTGGATTTTATACATATATGTATAATATTTATGGGCTGAGATTTACAGAATTTGTATATAAAACAGGTAACCATTTCGAGACCTTTGAAATATTTATTTCATCATGGTTTTAATGACGTTTAACCTTTAACGAAAATCTCTCAAATCCATTTTTATTTATATGTATATAAAATTCTATACTTCTAAAAGAGGGATTTCAGTACATATTACATTAAAATTGCTTATAGGTTAACAAGATTGCTAGTAATGTGGGACACAATCATACATATTTAAAAAAAAAAAACATAGAGTGGCGTACAGTGGCTGAATTGCTGTACTCTTACCTAGGCTTTTAGACTAACTTGTGCTATGGACTTACACGACAACCAGATCTTTCTATTCCTACCCGACAACTTTCTTTGGCGCGATAACAGAATTATAATGCAAGAGAATTGTAGAACTTTCGATCAACCGCATGCTACGCTCTGCATCCAGTTTACCGCAGGTCCTACAAAGCACATCAGCATGCAGGTGACCGCGTGTTTATTTTTTTGTAGAGTGTGCCCACATGCAGTGCCCGTATTGTTATGCGGTTAGTCACATGCGATGTGCAAGTCTCCACTTCCGGACTTGCCATATAAATTTACATTAGGGTATTACTATTATAGTATGTTATTTCTATTGAATATTTTGTCCAAAATAAAACTTGCGTTCCTGTTTATTTGTCGCTTGTAAGCTTCACTAAAAGACAGTAATTTGACGGAATAAATGACATACCTATGTACAACCAAGAATGTTGTTTTATTATTTTATATTATTTGTAAGTATTCCTACAGCTTCGGTTATATTAGATACTTACTCCTTTAATTTCAAACTTGGTCTGGCGCGACGTTATTACATAATATGTGATTCTAAGAATATTGCCAAGCGAAGTAATAAACCCAAATAACTCGATATTATTGTGAAGGACGTTACCAAGGATTAACTTACCTTCATTTTTTAAGAAAAATATAAATAACAGATTAAAATGTTTTATAAAAATAAGAGATTATTAAAAACAACTGAAAATTAATACCCTTTGGTCATAACAGTAGAGGATTAATGAAAAAGTTTAAAGAATAAACAAAAATGTTAGGCCTTATTTCTTGCCAGCGGAGTTTGTATCGGCAATAAACAGTAGGTACCTATAAGTTTCTGTGGTCCTCTGCATGCATACCTATTTGGTTCATATAGCGGACTTAATAGGCATGCGGACATTTGGGTCGCATATGCGTCTTCTGCATCCAATTGTTTCAATGACACTCTTCGCGACCCGTGTGCGTGTGGTATATGTAAATGCCTGTAGGTACATGATAGAAATAATATGTGGGAATATGAATACATACGCATCATCGGGATAATACGTACGAAATAATTAAGAATATTTATAGTACACATGCGGTCACAATCCCGCATGACAAGGAAAAGGCCTTTGAACTTTTGACCTAGGTCATTTACCTAATATATAACATTCTCGGTGTTTGTAATTTAACTCCTCCGTAACGGCTCGACCGATTCTTATAAAATTTTGTGTGCATATTGGGTAGGTCTGAGAATCGAACATCTATTTTTCATCCCCCTAAATGTTAAGGGTAGTCCACCCCTATTTCCTTTTTTTTTTTTTTTTTTATGATACTGAATTCAATAATATATACAACCCTGAATTTTCACCGTTCTACGATCAACCCTATTTTTTTATTTACCCCTATTTTGCAAAAACATTACACATTACAACAGGGTTAATTTGACGCAAACGAAGTTGCGAGGGTCGGCTAGTAATCGTATAATTTCTATTTACCTTAAAAATGTTCTTTCCAATTCAATCAAATATCAAATGTCATTAAAAATTGATAAAATTCAATTTATTAATGTAATATGAAACTGTATAAAGTCCCTTTTGAAATCTCTATCGATTTAGTGTTCAGCTTTGATGTTTGACCAAAATTGATTTTGCGTGATAATTTACTTAAAGAATATTTTATGGGTTCTACGATGAATTACTTATAAAAGCTTTTATACTCTTCTTCTTCTATGGAAGACTCCGTATTATGGCATTATAATTGTGTGGCTTAAAGACAATTAAGGACCAGCCTTAATTGTTTTCTGGAAGTGTGATACCAATATCATATTTTATAATGTAACCCGGTTTTTTGACCTTTGATAACTTACTAAAAATCTAAAGATAAAGGACTAGGCTAAAGGATTGATATCCAAAATTAAACCAACTACATGAATTAAGATCTACGTGCATCTATTACAGATAAGAAATCGGCAAATCAAGAAACTTTCAATGTACAAAATATAACTTTTTCACTCCTATTGCAAGTATTTTCAAGATACCTACTCAAAAACAGTCCTCCTAGTTTTAAATTTAACCCATTTTAAAGTTAACCTTTTTATATACTTACAAATATTTAATAATTTTCTTTGTTTCAGATCAATAAAATACACCTTGGCAATGTTTGTAGCAGTGACGACGTCGAATTACCAATAAGTCCTATAAATATAGTGAATTTAGTCTTATTAGCCATAATATTATTAGTAGTTGGCAGATTTCTTTACGATTGGCATAGTTTCAAAACCACTGGCAAATTGCCTTGGTTGTCTACAATATTACCATAAAAATTGTAAAAAAATACATGAACGCATATCACAATAGATGGAAAATAAATGGGTGAAAGAATATATGCCAAAAAATGTTTTATTCAATATCATGATTGTCACTATCATACCTGCCTGCTCGTAGTGAATACGGTTTTTTTTCACTATGTTTTCTCAATGACGATTACTACCGTTTTGTCTATACATCTAACCCCATGTATAGAATGCCGGTATTAGAATGGCTAAATTAAATTTTTAACCTATCTTGATGTCAATCCGAATTCGGTATTTATAATCATACAGTTAGATCAACGTAACTAGGCCGGACTGAACTAGGCGACAAGTGGTTGCGCAGATGCATTTTTTGGAAGTAAATGGTGACAGAAAGCGGAGAGCGGGGGCGGTAACGAAACCAAGAGAATTAGAGATGCGATTACGAATTACATTGTCATAACTAGTATTACTAACTCATGTTTTTTTGTGATTATTTTCGTAAGGAAATTGTTTTTCAAAGTTTCTTTAGTATTTACTGTAACTGTTCTAAATTTAAACTTTTATGAACTCATTTAAATAGTGTTTTTATTTTGTTTAATTAAAATGTTGTTAGTATTTTTAATCGATTAAACATATTTAGTCGTTTTCGTAAGTAATTTTAGGGTCGCATCTCTATGACATGCGCGAAAGTGATAAAAACCTAACTTCAATCCGGTCAAGTTACGTTGATCGTACTGGACCCGATGAAGATGAAGAGGAGAGGAAGATAGTAGATATACTTTCGCGATTTGTACACATTATAGAATTTTATAAGCTACGGGTCTTAATCGCGTAAATATTTTATTTTAAGTACGGGTAGACTGAGTCTACCCGTGACCACGGCCGTTGCAATACGGTCGAAACGTCGGGCAATAAACAAAGGTATTTAGATTTAAAATAAAATATTTACGCGATTAAGACCCGCAGCTTGTAAAATTCTTTATTAGTTATACTCTCTTCATCTCCTCTTTCGTACTACATTTTCAAACTTTTAAATTTTATCACTTTACAAAACTGCGTATTCGAATTCATTTGTTTCAAATGATAACTAATAATGTGGCATATCAGCTCAAGAGGTACGAGGGCGCCCCATGCGTCATACTTGTGAAAGAATTTTACAAAATCTCCAGAGCCGTACAGCGTCCATAAACTTAATTTACATACATACATATCAACCCATAAGATGGCCCACTGCTGGGCACGGGTCTCCCCAGTAGAACCTACTAGTATGTAGATCCTGGGGGTAATTGCCATAATCGCCACGCTTGGCGAGCGGGTTGGCGATCGCAGTAAGGCTTTAAGTACGCAGAGGACGCTGCTGCCCGTCCTCCGGGGTTAAAACCCCTTAGTCGCCTTGACGACACCCACGGGTAGAGATGGGGTGGTACTATTCTTAAGCCGGCACCACACGGCAAAACTTACTTAATTTAATTAAACGAAAAACAAAGTATCCTTAAAATTTAGAGGAAAATCAAGTTAATCCGTTCGTTACGAATAACTTTATGGGATCCGAACGAATATGAAAATGATTTAGAATAGTCTTCGCATACAAAAGAAATATTAATTAATATTTAGAAAGATAAAGGAATTTTGTTTTCAGAAAAGGGAGAGGGCCTATCGATACGCAGAAAACACTTTATTTTCAGAAGGTTATTGTTATATTGAACGGCCAATAGGCGTGTAGGTGACCGGGTGTAGTTATTTGTATTTATTAAATTAATTAAGAATTCCTAGTAAACCTATACTAATTCATTTATATTATCAACTAGCTATGCCCCGCTGTGTTACCCGCGGATTATTATAGCCTATATGTCAATCCAGGGTCTCAGATAACTCCATACCAAATTTTATTAAAATCGCTCCAGCCGTTTAGACGTGAAGAAGTAACAAACATACATACTCACAAACTTTCGCCTTTATAATATTAGTGTGATTGATTTTGGAAAAATTCACAGACAACATAATTTTGAATTTATTTAGAACTAGTTTTCGCCCGCGGCTCCGCCCGCGTGGATGTCGGTTATCACGATAAAAACTATCCTATATCCTTCTCCGGGACTCAAACTATCTCCGTAGTAAATTTCATCTAAATCAGTTTAGCTGTTTGAGCGTGGAAGCTAACAGACAGACATACAGACAGAGCTACTTTCACATTTATAATATTAGTATGAATTTATTTATTTATTCAAATTACATAAGCTTACAGCGTACACCAAGACGCTTAACGTATAAAAGTAAAAGTAATAAGTAATATATACAAACAGAGATTAAATTATAAATTAACAGATACAATATTTATGAATTATTACAATATCAGTTTGAAAACATTATTATATTAGTATAAATATAATATTAAGAATTAAATTAAATTAACAAAAATGATTAGTTATATAGGAACCACGAAATATTTATAACTAGATGTCCCGCGCAACTTCGTCTGCGTAAATTTTCCCCTTTTTTATAATCCTATGTTACTTCTAATACCTCCAAGAATATGTGTACAAGTTTCATGATGATTGGTTGAGTAGTTTTTGCGTTAAAGCTTAACAAACAAACATACATTCACATTTATTTATTAAGTAGGGATTACAATATTAGTAGGTACTATCAAAAAATAGGTCAACTGAGGGACAAATTTGTACAAACTGGTTTGTCAGTTGGACAGCTCTGACAGTGGGGGTATCCATGTGATTAATTTTCTAGTATCTCTATGAGCTTCCGTATGATGAAAGTTATTGGTTACGGATTGGTTTAATTTTTATGAATGGCAGTGTATATCAATAACGCGATTGCAGTTCAGCTTTTACATAGGATTTATTTGACTGGAAAGATATGCACGATGAAGAAATTCTTTCGATATATAAAATTCAACAAGAGACAAATTAATAATTCCTTTAAATACGACTGGTGTAGCAAACATATTCTAGTATTTTTATGAAACTCCATAACCTATAAATTAAAAGATTCTAACATATTAGACGTAGAAAGTAATACTGATGAAAATAGGTAGATACAGTATAGATTTAATAGGTAGCTACCTGTCTACGTTTGTATGAAAGCCTTCTAAATATGACTAAATATAGGAATACTAAAAGAGTACTTCAAAGTATAAGGTTTCTTGGGCTGTATATTTACGGCTTGACAATAAAATAAGTACCTACGTATAATGATAAAGAAATAAAAAAAGAATCCTATCAATATTAATGTATTGCTTAACGTAGGTATGTATCTCGGTACAGTTCTCATCGAGCAGCAATACGGCGGCGCGGCGGCTCGATGAGAATTGTTAAACCAACAACGTTCGCTTAACTAGATGAATAAAAAATTCTTAATTAGGTTTCTCCATGTTCTTAAAGAATTGAATTTTATAGATTTTGTAGGTTCGTGTCGATTGCAGATGTTGGATGTATTGCGGACGCGTTGCTCGGACTTGTACCATTATAGTTTGTATTAAAACAAACAAATGAGGAAGATTTAAAAGTTTCACATAACCTTATTTACATGAAACTTGTCTTATTCATCATTTATCACTGGAGCGCGCAAAGATAGATACACTTTGAAATGTAAAAGGTTTCATTCTAATTCCTGGCGTGGGTAATCTACGTGGGAAGAGCCCTAGTTTTAAATCAACAATACGTAAATAATATCTAAGAGAGGTATCCATTGACCGACATCAAAGGACTGGAGACTAGAATCAATTATTCTTACTTTATATTGTTACTCACAATGTTAGTTATGTGTAGGTACCTATATGAGAATAACCGATCACACAGGTTCCTATTCATCATAAAGGACCTTTGTGTTTACCGTTTCAAATCGTAGCATTTTCTGCTGGTGACGCAATTTGGAGAATTTGTAACAAAGTATGATTGTCCTGCGAAGTAAGTACCTACAGACTGTATTGTGCTCTCAGATGCTAGGAAGCTGATGCTAGAAAGAGTCCATACGACCTACTTGTGTCGTCCGTCACTTATGAGTTACTGAAGTCTACACTGTAACTTATACCACTTATACGTTACTACCACATTTTTTTTCATCATTCGAAAAGCCTGCAGATGCGATGAACCATTCTCAGGACGTTCCTGTCTAAGAGAGTTTAATGGTTTTCACCACGATCTAAGGGTGGATACAGAAATTGCGAGACATGCGCCTCTCGATGCCTGAATGATAAAGGAACAACGAATGATTGTGAGCAGCGCCAAACATTAGAAAGCTCACGTGCTTGGTAATAATCTGGCGTCCAAGCAAATATTATTATATACCTACATTTTATTTTCAAAAGGCTACAGTATCGTATCGTAGCCACCCAGCGTTCCTCTATTATTCCTTTTTAACTCTTACTGATTAAAGCGTGTTGTACCCTAAAATAGCCTATGTTATACTTAACGTTAATAATAAAAAAATATTACCTATATTACAAACACAAGTAATATTTCACCTGGTTTCGTCCGCGTGATTTAAAATTAGCACTGTAGGTGCCAAATTTTATTAAATTTTGTTCAATTGGTCTCAAGTGGTTTATGGATAAAACAAAGAAAGTTTCAGCTCCTTTAAGATTATATTGTAGTTGCCCACTCTCTCTAGCCCTCTTATGTGACGCGAGGATCAGCTATCTGTTTATTTAAGAGGCATGAGAGGTAACTGTGATTGACTGAAACAGCTCACACTCCTGATTGGGTTGAATTTTGGGACACAGATAGTTGTTATGATGTAGGCATCCGCTACAAAACCGAGAACAAATCTTTAACCTCTTACCGCATGCCAAGCCATTTATGGCTTCCCGTTTTTAATATTTTTTTATGGTTTATCTAAATACTAAAATAAGAAAACAAATATTGAATAATGTCTATCATTTCTCAGTGAAACGAAACCTATTTTTTTAATCTGAGGTAAGTCTATGGTTAATCAAATATTTGAGGTTATTTGATGCGCGGTCGGCTGTTGAATTGCAACAAATTAAATAATAAACACATTAGTGAAAAACAAATATAAAACGGTGAGTGAATAAATCAAATAAAATAATTATATACTCCTTGAATCATGCACTATGACGAGTGTTAGTTATTTTTGTGTTCATGTTTGTTTTTGTCACATTTTTGAGCCAGTTTTTGCAAATTCCAAATATGGCTTCGTATGCGTTCACGCTATAGTACTGTCAGTCATATATGGCTTTGTATGCACTAAGGCTTATCTTATTTTTGTTTTAGAAATGGATTTAGTTTCTCCTCAAGCTATCGATGTTTATAACCAGCATATGGGAGGGGGAGGGGTCGACTTACTAGATTCAATGCTCGGTTATTATCGAATTCACTTACGATCACGTAAATGGTACAAAAGGATCTTCTTCCATATGATAGACTAGTGCATGGTTAACGCATGGCTTTTATGGCGCAGGGTTAAATACTATTTGATTTTAAGCTTGCAGTTTCCGAAGATATGCGTAAAGCAGGCAAAGTTATTTCCAAGGCAAAAAAACGTGGTCGTCCAGCAAGTCTCTTGGGAACACCGACATCGTCGAGTGCTGGTACTCCAAACAGTCTGCCAAGTTCAACAGTACCCTCGAAAAGGTCTCGAAAGGCTCCAGCCAGGCATCAAGATTTACCATTGAATACAGTGCGTACTGACAACGTTGATCACTTTCCTATTTGGATCAAAAACCAACGCCAATTATGTCAAAACTGCTCAAAGCTTCGTTCTTACACTAAATGTGAAAAATGTCAGGTATTTTTATGTTGCAATGAGAAAAGAAACTGTTTTAAAGATTTTTACAAAATATAATAACTGTGCATACGAAGCCATATATGGTTTCAGTCCATTTTACAAAAATGCATACGAAGCCATATATTGCTTCACTATATAACTTCTTATATAATAAGTACATATTTTTTTTTCCTGTTTCTAGACTTTAACCAAACATAAATAAAGACTATTTACATAAAAAATATTTTTTATTGTACATCCTTCATAATTCATGCAGTAAGAGGTTAAAGGGCTGAAATGGCAGTTCAAACTGAACGTTATTAATAATAAATAGACTTAAGTTACCTACCTCTTAACTTCCCTAAATAGGGAATATGCACGTGACTCCAAAATGAACAATAAATATATTTTGTAATCTTTAATGTTACAAAAACATACATAATTTGACTGACTGATAAAATTTAACTTTCAGTAACTTTGTGAACCAAACACTTCGTTGTTGACATCAAACTTGTGTAATCTGGCGTCACAGAATAATCACGCCAAAATGGCCGCGCCTAAGTTGCCCAAAAATGATAGTGTTTTTTTTTCACTTGATGGTTTAAATTTTGGATGTGTTATATATTTTTTTGGTATTGTAATAACTGGTAGAAACGTTTAAAACAATTAAAAAAATAGTTGCATTTTCCCTATTACGAGAAAATCTAACAGTGCATATTTATTGCTATGAATAGTTCCATTCAGGTAACTATAAAATTGTAGAAGAGATATTTTTTTATACTTAAACTGGTAAGTTGTAAGCGAAACAATGGACTCGTTTAAATGCTACATTACACTGAATCAGGGACCCTAAACCCTTAAAGAGAAAAATGTAAATGTAGGGCCCTTATTCAGGGTAGTGTAATAGCCCTTTTAATCTTTTTGAATCAAAATAATCATTATCACTTTGTACCCTGCTGTTCAATCAGTTTATCGACACGGTGCAACACTTGGCTGAAACATCAAGCAGTGCAACAAGTATGTTAGTACATAACATACCTATATAAATACCAATTCAGCAACGCCAAAGTTTTAAGCACCTGTCCCACCAACGACGATGAGCGAGAAGCGAGTAACAATTTATCGCTCAAGATACGTACAACAGATGTATTTTGTAGATCCCATCGCGTCCGTGTAAACAAAAGAGATGCAGTTATAGAACGAGTACGCGCCGGCAGTGTCGTTCACACTCAGCGATAAACTATTAATTTCTGTATCTCTTTTGTTTACACGGGATCTACATAAGTATGGATGTTTTCTTGAGCGATAAAATCACTGCTCGCTTTCTCGCCGTTGGTGGGACAGGTGCCTTAAAATTGTCAAACCAACTGTTTATCTTAACTGAATAAGAATGAATGAAAATAACGAAACCTAATTGGTTGAGTGGCTAATGTTTAGAGAGTTATATACTCAAGGAGGTAATGTAATGACCATAATTAATATTAAATAACCAAAAGTAACCACGCATGAATTGAAACGCACTAGATAGGTAAACTATGTATTCAAGTTGTAATAGTATATTACAGTAAAATTCAAAATTTTTGGCTACCATGTCCATAATCTTAATTGGGACTGCAACCGCGCCTGACTAGAGCGGAGCAGAGATTTTATGCAATCCTATTGGCTAATATTTCTCTGTTTCTTCGATCCGCAGCCTCGCTCCGCCTCAATGGACTAGCAGCCTTAAATAATAAGTTAGGTACTATTGTAGCATTGTCTGCAAAATACAACAAAATGTCAACAAATCATAATTATTTTTCTGTAGTTGGTATACTGTACCATCAGCGTTAAATTGGTGTCATATTTGAAATTCTCCGTAAGCAAATTTAGTATAAACAAAATACCACAACGTATGTAAGTATGTATACAATATTACATACATACTTACAGACGTAAGCATTGCGAAAGCATTTTACAACTACTTATTATTACATATCCTATGTCATTATTCCAACGTAACGGTACTAGGAATTTATACAGGCATGCTCGTGCGCGGTGCGCTCAAAGATGTCCGCCATGCATGCGCGTTGATGCATTTCTAAGCGCAGTTCTTTGTTTACGAAAAGAAAGAACCCAGGTGTCTAGGCTCTTAAGGTTATATATATATAAGGCTAGAACGACCTATTTAGAATCTATATTATAATAAACACACAATCACGCATTATAATATATCGCTTGTTAATCCTTTTCAGGGATTAGGCAAAGCAATCAATAGATATGTAAACCGTAGTTTAATCGTAAGTATCAGACGACTTTAATTAATCATAATTACATTTTACAACGTGTAAATTAATCCATGTCCGACCCGAAAAGGATGTGTAGGTAGGTATTCGGTTAACAATGCTAAAAAAAATTGAAAAAATTTGTATCCGTCAAAACGATTTACTTATTGAATTTAAAAATCCAGGAATTTAGTACCTACACAATTTCGTGGGAATATGCAAATTCTTAACATTTTTTCAACATTGTTTGTATATCATTGGTCTTCTTTACAATCAAGACAATCTTTTCTGCCTCGACATGTTTTCCTATGTAACTTCTATCAAGAAAAAAAAATAATTAATATTTATTTTTGTCAAAAAAAAAGACATAAATCGAATGGGAACATGATTCCTAACAACACATGAATAGGTGAAACAGGGACTAAATATTATTAAATAAACATATCAATTATTTTTAAGTCATCGTCACAACGTAAAGTACAATTTAACTAAGTATAAACCAAGACTATACTACACTTGTAGTTTAGGCATGGACGGATCCAGGATTTGATTCTGGAGAGGGAATCAGAACAATCAGAACATGCTTAAGACCTTAGAATAATAACGCTCAGAAGGATAATTTCATACAAGCGCCCCACCTAAAAATGAAGCAACTAATGAATTTATGCGTAACCGGCATGTGATGCGATACAGCTGTTGACAATCTTGAGCGACACAGCCATTCAAAAAAGATTGCAAGTAAATAAACATTTTCCCCAAAAGTAGGGTAGGTAACTTAGTGTCTACTTCTTTATGTATTGTGTTTGTCTGTCTGAAAGCATTAATTAAGCATATCAAATTCAAATAACTAAAAAAAAAAATCTGGTATAAGCACCAGATCATTGTGTGGTGCCCAAGCACTTAGAGATACCACTAAGACTTATGAGAGACCACTAAGAACAAGGCGCCATTTTTGTCATCAGCAAGTTCGAGCCGAAGGCGAGGATTTTTAATGACACCAGCTATACACACGTATATTTTTTACGACATATTTAATACAGTTATGGGAAATAGTAAAAACAAATCAAAGAATTAAATATGTTTATTTCAACATGCATTCTTTACGACAAGTCTACAGTACGATCAACGTAACTTGACCGGATTGAAGTTAGGTTCGTAGCACTTTCGCGTATGTCACAGAAATGCGACCCTAAAATTACTTACGAAAACGATTAATTACGTTAAATCAATTAAAAATACTAACAAAAATTTAATTCAACAATATAAAAACGCTATTTAAATGAGTTCATAAATGTTTAAATTTAGAACAGTTACAGTTAATACTACAGAAACTTTGAAAAACAATTTCTTTACAAAAATAATCACAAAAAACCATGAGTTAGTAATACTAATTATGACAATGTAATGCGTAATCGACTCGGAAATCGGTTTAGTTACCGCCCCCGCCCCCCGCTTCCTGTCACCATTTACTTCCAAAAAATGCATCTGCGCAACCACTTGTCGCCTACTTCAGTCCGGCCTAGTTACGTTGATCCAACTGTAGGCAACGGGCTCGTGGTGTATACAGCCTAGTCGATATTTTAAAAATTTGGATGTGAAAATAATTAAATTAAAAGTAAAAGTATTATTAAGTTATAAGAAACGCACCATTTTCGAGCTGGAGAGGTGAAAAGAAACTTTTTCAAAATTTACCAGAGAAACACTAATAGTCTTTAGTAAATAGTGTAGTACTTAGGCACCTACATATATCCTACAATAGTCCAAATCCAAATATGTATATAAAAATATACTTATCAGAAATGGGGAAAAAAAAATCTTCACTTGCAACACTGTACTGTATAAGGAGTCAATCAAAATTACGATTTTTTTTTTTAGTTTTTGATTTATTTCGTAAGAAACGTAGTGTACACTTACACATGATATGCGATCTTACAATCCTTATTTTGTTTTCCAGATTGGTTGTGACAACTTTTGGTCGCACAAACCGTCATTTTAAAATAAAATTGTGGGACATGTTCTGACGTGACAAGTCGCTCGATCGACTGAGCCATTTGTGGCTCAGTCCGAATCGATTCACTTTGTGTGCGCGTACTAGGCTTCTAGGCGTTATTATTCTATGCTTAAGACATGGGGGTGTGTGTATTTCGTTTCGCTCGAGACCGGTCAAGTGTTAGATGCATGCACAGGGGGGGGGGGGATGCCCCGAAATGGGGAAGCACAAGAGATAAATGGACAAAGAAATTCGCTACACAAAACAACAGTCTGGAGGGGAGACATTCTCCCGTGTCGTATATTTGACAGGTATTCCCAATTATGTTTTAAGTAAAAAGTTTTACTTCAACAACATTCGATATTTAAAAACGGCAAACTAATGCACAGATAGATATAGAATCTGCAAGTCAAATTTGCAATGTCACACTATTGTAAAAAGTCGTTAAGTCGGTTACAGGATGTGATAAAAAAAATATCACGAGCGAAAAACAGCTTGCTAAGCGCTTGTAACAACCTATCTACAACATTTTACTTTTATTAGACAAACATTTTTTGAAGCATTTCCTTTGTCATCAAGGTTAAAAAAGAAGTTTTACTCTATTGATAAATTTTTGGGATGAACGATTACGAATACCCAAGGGTAAAGTATAAACAGTTATACATTTATACATCATATAAAATTTACATGAAAATATTTATGCCGGTACTTCATAAAAGTTGGTTTCGCATGGTCCGGGATATCTAATGTACCCATACAGGATGATTTATAATATACTGATAACCTCTCGCTCGTGGTTTCTTTACACTCAATAACTTTGTTATATCAGTTTTCGAAAATATTTAATCACCTAGCACTTGTTTTTGGAGTTATGACCTTAACCGCCTACAGACTATTTTACTGGAGTAAAACCTTTTTTATTATTAGGTTTAGGTGCTAAACCTGACCAAAGAAACTCAGATGTGTGGTAAATGGTTGAATCAGAAGAAGAAGAATCAGAATCATTTTATTCGCAAGAAAAGTGGTACAAAACTGTTGTTATAAAAGAGCAATATTGTTGTTATAAAACACTTACAATAACATTTTGATACAATGAATCATTCATTATTATTTCATAGGTACCTTAAATTTTTCCAATATCTTTAATTATATGTCATTATTCAAATTCATTATTTCAACTATTTCATTTCAAATTCACATTTGTGTGACAAAAGTAGGTGGTGAAGGGTTAAGGGGGATTCACCGCTATTTGCGAGTAATCTGAATTTTCAAGGGCTTAATTTACCATGTTGTGAAACACTTTTACAATACTAAATACCTGTTGAAAATAGACCAATCTTTCGTATTGACAGTTAATGTACCACATGTCCAAATTTTGCTTTGTTTCTTTTAAATAATTCTTTTAAATACCTAATCACACTCAATTGTAAAAAGCAAAGATTTCTATCAATTGTTGCAAAAAATGACTCCAGTTTACGACGTTTTTTTGAATTTAATAAAGTGTAATTACATACAAAATTAAATAACTATTTTGTTTCTGATTAAAAAAAATACAATATTTTATTAATTTTAATCCAAAAACATAATTATTACCAATCCGTATTTCTGTAAATTTCGATGCAACAAACTAATTCCTGTCAAGTGTCAGTACCATAGATACATAAACTAGCAGTCAGTACGGCGCGAGCCGTGGACGAAATCGGACCTGTGTCACATTTATTAAAATTGTATGCCTCGCTGCTTTTTATTGTTTTGTATCGATTTCTAGGAATTCTCCGAGCGCAATGCTACGACTGCATAATTTTGATCGTTGTTTATATTATGAATGATGCGATTTATATTGATTTACCATTTTTATTCACAAATTTATATTCTCTACTAGCTATTTTTATTTGTGTGTTATCTAAGTATAATATGAAGCTATTTAAAAAAATAAAATAACACTTATATAGTACACGCCGTCAGTAGCCAATAAAATGTTGTTGCTGCATTACAATATTTTTATTAGTTTAAAAATGTCTTCTGAAATCTTCCAAGTTGCTTACAATATTATAAATAGACACCATAGCGATTTCATCATGTAGCAACTTTCATACCAACTTAATTTTTTTAATGTTTATGTCGCCCATTTTAATACTACACGTTTATACGATCGAATACGCAAAGTAAGTGAAATCAATAACTTTTCTTATTCGTTTTATATTTTTTGTGTTTTTATAAATAACAGCAAAACAAAATTCTTATTTGCTAGATCTCTAATGTATCTATAACCAATAACCATAATTATTATGCAAGCATAGTATGTAGGTACTTTTGTAGTACATTTTGTAGTATTTACAGCAAAAATATTCTGTGGCAAGCATCAATATTAATAGTCGCGCTATGATGTCGAGTGCGTATAGCCGTGTGGCCCTAACGCTGTCTCCACCTTACCCGCTCAGCTAATTTCTAGATTAAATTACGAAGTTATTTGGTGTAATGTATAGAAGCCACGCGCTGTAGGTTATTATATATTAAAAATAAAAAAAATGTGTGGCACTCGGGGACTGCCGCGGTAAAGCTATTGCATAGTATTTTTATCAATTTAAGCAATTAAAAAAAATATATATTTTTAAGTGTTTTTTTTTAATTATAAAAAAAGCAATTAAAAAATATATTTTTTTTTAGTTTTTAAAAAAGTTTACTTTTTAAATTAAAAAAAATATATTTTTTTTTAGTTTTTAAAAAAGTTTTTTTTTTAATTAAAAAAAAAAAAATTTTTTAGTTTTTAAAAAAGTTTTTAAAAGTTTTTAAAAAATCATTAAAAGTTCTGCTATTCATTGATAGATGGCAAAAGTAAAAAGTATCACCGCTGTGCCCGTCGGAGTTTTTTTCGTTACGTCAAAATATTTATTAACTCAAAATTCCTAATAAAATATTTATAAGGTTTTGGTTATATTAAAACCTACGCTGTCTAGTACAACGAATTAGAATAAAACTCAAAGGATATTTATTTATTGTTGTTTTTGAAAGTTCAAAAGTTGCTGAAAGAGTCAAGTTTTGGCATAATTACGCCCATCTGAATTTAACACGCGTGGGCTTCATTGACAGTGTGCGACGAACGTGAAAAGACTACAGATATAATAATGTATACCTATGTATGGGTACAGCCAATAGAGGATTTGTTTTCTAGTCCATAATACACTAAATTGCAGGAGTTTGTTATTGTTATAATAGGTTCAGTATGACGTGACGTACTGAATTTAAATGCACTAAATACTTATAAATTAGGAGGGCGGAAGTGCCGCTATAGATTTTAAATTAATTTTACGCTTTTACCGTATTGTGTGCTTACAAAAACTGAATCCAAAAATTACAGCTTTCTATCACTAAGAGCAGATAAGGACAGATGGACGGACATAACGGAACTATAAGAGCCGAGCCCCACGGCGCGGTACGGCACCACTCCAGCACCGTATCGCAAATAATTATAGAAAGGGTTCGATTCCCACCCAGGATAAATCTTTGTGTGATGAGCACGATGGTTTATTCTGTGTCTGGGTGTAATTTATCTATAATATGTATGCATTTAGAAATATATAAGTATGTTTATCAGTTGTCTGGTTGCCATAGTACAAGCTCTGCTTAGTTTGGGATCAGATGACGTTGTGTGAGTTGTCCCAAGATATTATTATATATTATTTATATTATTATTATTTATTATAAAAAATTCGCCGTGCAGGCGTTTACACTGGCGGGGAGGAGTGTAAGCAGAGCGGCGCCGGAGCGGCACCGCAGTTGTTGGCGCGGCAGAAGGAAGGGCATATTTTATTAAAAGACTGTACGTCCTACACTTTACTACTTAGTCGCGATGGCACCGTACAATGCTGTGGCGTTGCACCGCCAGTGTGAAAGCATGCGCGTCGAATTATTTGCGGTACGATGCCTGAGCGACGCCGCAACGCGCCCTGCGGTCCGCCTCTAAGGGTTTCTTGTAACCTACGGAACCTTAAATGCCGACCTGTCGCTTGCTAAATAGAGTCTTAGATATTTGATCACAATTAGATGATGAAATCGTAAAGCGAGCGTCAAAAATATAGGAAAAATAAAAAAGAATATGCAGCTAAATTATTATTTGGTAAAAGAACCAATCGGGTTCAATCAAGACACGATCGGGTTTCATAGGACTTGAGTGTGTTCTGAGGACCTGCCCAAGAAACACTGGTTTGTCTTATGATAACACATTTTTATAAAAGCGCCATCTGTTCTTTTTCTAAAAAAATATCTTGCTTCAAAGCTCACTCCCGCAGGCTTTCGTTTTGTGCACAAACTACGTTATCAAAGCCCTTGCAATTTGGTTCCTGTTTTATCATGCAGATGGCGTGTTTTTAATATTTATTAAATACTTACCTGCGGTAGGCAGGCTTTCGTTTTGTGCACAAAGTACAAACTACGTTATCAAAGCCCTTGTAATTTAGTTCCTGCTTTATCGTGCAGATGTCGTGTTCTTAATATTTATAATATATGTAGGTATACACGCTATATAATTGGCCTATTGTATCATACCATTTTTTGTGAAAAATGTTCTGTTATAAGCTGATTTCATATAACATTACAATATAAGAGTTCTAGAAGATATTAGAATGGTAGGACTAGATCAATGAGGGTTTCGGGTGGGGAGAGGGGGGTGTTGGTAATTTCAAGGAGGGGAGGGGTTTTGGTAATTTCGGGGACTATTTACGATTTCAGGAGTGGTTCAAGCCCCAAATTCCCCCTGGGTTCGCCCATGCTATATAGTTCTACTATTTATACTTATAACACCGCATTGGGAATCCTTTAAAGGTATTGTAAATGTTTTTAAAAATAAATAAATAAATTTCGTGTGAGTATTCAGCGTATGGCCTGTTAAATAGTCTAAAATCTAAGAGAGAAGAGAAGAATCTGACTATAACCTTCTTGCACTGGCTTGTTCAGGCCATAGTGTTGAAATTTTCTTTGTTCAGGCCACAGATTATCTGAGATTCTGGCTCAGGATTCAGGTTATAGCAATCATGGACGTACAAACCTGGACGGTGCCATCCCTTTAAATTAAAAAGTAAATATTGACTGCAAAGCGTAAAAGAGAAAACAAAATCGTGCGGCAAAATAGGTATTATCCACAAAGTAGCTTTGTCTCTTTCTAGAGAGTGGTCAATTTTGTGAGGTTATGTCGCAGTCCTGTTCTCTAACTCAATGGGCTTTATATAATAACTTCGTCTTAGTAAATTTTCTCCGTTTTTGCAACATCTCTCATTGCTGCTCCGCTCCTATAGGTCGTAGCGTGATATTATATAGCTTATAGCCTTCCTCGATAAATGGGCTATCCAACAGTAAACGAATTTGTCAATTCGAAACGGTAGTTCCTGAGATTATCGTATTCAAACAAACTCTTCAGCTTTATAATAATAGTATAGATCACCGACAACCGTTGGGATAAACAAGTTTTTGAGTGGAGACCGCGGCTTGGTAAACGTAGTGTAGGACGCCCTCAGGCCAGGTGGAGTGATGATTTACGCAAAACGGCTGGCAGGAGCTGGATGCGAGAAGCCGAAGATAGAACAAAGTGGCGTGCAATTGGAGAGGTCTATGTCCAGCAGTGGACTGCGATAGGCTGATGTTGATGATGATGATGATGATGATAGATCACTGACCTCTATACTACAAGAGGTCAAGAGGTCAGTGTTTCAGATTAATATACCTACTTATCAAAGAGTATATTATTTTTTATTACTACTACTTATTAATTTGAGGCTATGAAGTACTCATTTCAATTTGAACTCATTTCATTAAGGAACCCCCATATAAGCTATCAAAAATGACATAACAAATTTCAATACAATTTTTTATTGTTAATTCCTTATTTAGCCGATAAAGGGATTGGCATATTTCTTGTGCTAGACAAGTCGTCTTTAAATTATAGTAATTTAATTGTTCATACAAAATTATGGTGTTTAAATAAATTTTAGTGATACAATTTGTAGTTTTCGGAAAATAACCAATACATTTCCAGTCCATATTAATTTCGATACAGACACAATACAACGTTTCATAAATGTCTTCAAATTCAGATAAATCTTTAAACGTAGTGTTTGAAAGAAAACCATATAAATACCAACAAGAGAAAAAAATATGCGAGGGACAGTACAAAAATATGTTCTGCAATTTGAATAGGCAAAAGAGGATGGACCAGTTTCTGGAATACGGGCCAGAGTTCAAAAACTCCCTAAGAAATTTAAAACTAACCCACCTAGTAAAAGCAGTAGAGATGGTGAAGGAGCAAGAGGAAACTACCAGTACTAAAAAGTTTATTAACGAAGTACAAAATATGGTCACTGTATTTCAGCGAGAACTTCGTAAGTGGCAGGAAGGTTTTGAAGAAATTAAGAAAAAATATCCAGAACTACAGTTAGATAGTAATAAAAACAATAAAAAATAACTATCTTTTCGTATTTCTGGATCTTTATTAATATCAGGAAAATACTTCTATTTGTAATGCGGTAACTACAGAGTAGATCTAGTACTTGATAGCATTAAGGAAGCGGTAATAAAGTATCAATTATATTTCATTTACACAATACTTAAAATACTATGCAATCCTAAACCTTAATTTGTGGTTAACGTGTACTATTTTCAACTTTATTTAAATTAAATAAGGTCGATAATCAATAATTGGCACTTAAAATGCACTGAAAATAGAATGATAGAAATTAGGTACAAGTTTTATCAATTATAGCTAAATGAGTACACAGGTAAAATAGATAGTATAGTAGTCCAAGTATTATATCGATAAATATAATGTTGATATGATAGAGTACCTCGTACATAATATAGTTTAAAAGGTACTATAATTATCTACTATACAACTTAATCTACTTGTATTTGAGATGTTAGGAACCAGTGGCGAAGGATCCTTAGAATATCATTACTTTCGGTTTCCCTTTGGATTGTAGTTACTTAGTGTTATGGGTACAAAGAATCATATTATATTTTTGTGTCGCCTTCGCCTTTGCTAGGAACTAGCTTCATTTTGTTTTAGTAGTCTCGCTTCTTCCGATTATTGTCGAAATATAGCTAGCCAGAGCATTTATATTATTGATTTTATAGTTAGTTTCATAGTTTATGGATTAGAAGTCCAACAACCTTTTACTAATTTTCAATTTATTATATTAACTTCGTGTTTTTGAAGGGTGTATTTTAAAAACATAAAAAAGAAGAATCTTCGAAATATATGATCTTAAATACAAACATATTTGTTGTTTTATTAGTTGTTACAATATCTTGAATACCTTGCATTTAGAGAGACAGAAGGACCTTAGATCTTTGTGACACAGAACCTGAGAAACTAAAGTCAAATGATCTTTTGAAATTCGGGTACAAAGGCAGTCCTGTCCTCCCATTTCCTATGTCCCATTGACTTTGATACTAGCCTACTAGCGGCATAGAGATAATAATCCACCTGTATTCTCTGCATTAGCATGTATTAGAATCATATTTACGTCGAATTAGAATCACAAAAGTATTTTTGAATTTATATACGATACTTTAGCAGTGAATCTATAGCTCCTTGATTCGCTCATGGTCATGTCTTTCATAATCATAGACTGAAAACTTTGAAACGAACGAAAAGATATATTAAGTATAATATAGTGAGTAATTGGATTTGCTCCGCCGCCAATAAATCTTCAAAGCTTGACACTCACTTCGTTCCGGATGCCCGATGTTAGACATGGCAAATGTATTAAAAGATTATAAATTATTAATGCGCTGTTATGGTGTCGATTCTGACTAGCATAGTTATTTCTAGTTCTCACACTTGGATTTTTACAGTCAGCACTATGAACTGATTACGCATAAGTCCCAAAAAAAAGCGCGCTGCGAAAACTTTTCACGTACATTGCCAATACATACATCTGTTTCATCGGAGTCGGCGATACAGTCCAAAATTAAAATTGTCCTAGGTGTGTAATCTTCCAATTTCCTTTTTTTCCGAATTTTTATTTTTAATCATTCATCTTTTGCCTTAATATTATATTTATATATTCACTTTTTTGCGAGTTCTATTTTAATCCACATTCTACTATTTTTTTTACGTATGTACAATCACACTCATCTATCAATACCACATACCTAATAAACTATAATATTATGTCTATGATCAATACCAGTTTGAAGAACGAATAGGTATAAACAGTTTGCCACAGGACAACTAATTTAAAGGCCTTAGAGGGATGCCACTTTATGTTGAATAAAAAAGTGGGAAAAACTGATCTATTTTGCTTTATTAGCTTTCTAAAAAAAGAAGGAACGTATTATCACAAAAAAAAGTTCTAATGTTTACATAAAAGAAAAGATAGACGATCTAAATTTATATTGAAAGATAACAAAATTCAGAATATTATTGATGATTAATTAAAAGGCACAATTTCACCATAAGAAGCATTAAAAAATATTGTTGGGTCAAGTAAAAATAATAGGTTTTAGTATTGTATAATATTATGTATTGTTTCATTGTTAGGTAATAATTGTAATGTTTACTAGTCCTTAGTTATTATCCTTTTTGCTTAATTCTCGGCGAACAAATATTTTTTTATTTAACTGTAAGCTTTAATTTTATAAAATGCTATACTTTTGACCCTGATGTCGATATGCTTTTTGTATCGAACTATACATATTTGGAAAACCCTAGAATCAGTACTAAATGAAATTGTAATTCGGAAAAATAGGAATTCTACAAATTAGTAATTATGAAAATTTCAATTCTGTATAAAAAGGAACTCAGAATATAAATGTTAAAAATTATGAATTGAGATTTTATTGCTGACTCCGTTTCATCTGTTTAATTTATTTTTTTTAGAAATTAACTAGCAATGTGGGATTGTGTCCCATATTACTAGCAATCTTGTTAAACCCTTCAGCTAAGCTCAAAGGCGTGTTATGAGTGGGTTCACGTCGGTAGGTTAATGGGTTGGATTCAAACCCGCGAGTGATGCCTCAACCATTTTAGCCCATAGGGCTCCTTATTTGGGTGATACTACACTAATATTAGACTAGCTGTTTGCGTAAATTTTCCCCGTTTTTGCAACATTTTTCATTGCTGCTCAGCTCCTATTGGTCTTAGCGTGATGTAATATAGCCAATAGCCTTCCTCGATAAATGGGCTATCCAACACTAAAAAAAGTTTTCAATTCAAACCAGTAGTTCCTGAGAATATCGCGTCCAAACAAATAAACAAACAAACTCTTAAGCTTTTAACATTGGTATAGATGTACCTTTGTATTTAGAAATAGTCTTTACCAGTTTATCAGTTATCTGGTTGCTGTAGTACAGGCTCTGCCTTGTTTGGGATTCTGATCCCAAACTGCACGTTGTGTGAGTTGTCCTTAGATATTAATGCGCGTTTGTTGTTGTTCGAGGCGATATTGTCGCAGGATAAATATCTCCTAATGAAAACGGATCTTCTATATCTGTGTGCTTCATCGTCAACTTCCCAATAGAAGACTTATTATGTTTTTTTATTCCCTGCGAAGGCGACCAAAATGACTATGTAGATCTTATTCAGACGTTGATTTCACGACCCTTCGTTGGTTATTTCTACACGTATTTTATGTCAGACTAATAGAATAATGAGACTATACCTACAGTTAGTGCAAAACACCAATAAATCGAGTTCGGTAGCGATATATCACAGCGGTGGCAGTTGAGCTGAGTCGGCGAGAGGTTGCAAATAATGACGTCGCCGTTCGCGGGACGAGTACGTACAATGCCTTCATTATGTCCTAACAGCTTGCTTACCATTGTGCCGTCTGTCTGCCGGCTAATGGAAACAGACCGTTGGAAATAGACAGTTGGTACTGACATCCAGTCGGTTCGAGCACTTTTAAGCTTTGTACTGGGAAGTTTTACGTCTTTCCTTTGTAATATCTTTGAGCTTCTGGCTTGTCTGGCCGAGGATCAGAATGCTTTCAGTATTGCATGTAGAATTTCGTTAAGTGTGATAGGTATTTCATCCTAATTGTTGCAGATTTATATTGGGGACATTCCGAAATGCCTTTCCTAGATTGTGTGTTTATGCTATACTAGCTGTCCCGCGCAACTTCCTTTGCGTAAATTTTCCCCGCTTTTGCAATATTTCTCATTGCTGCTCTGCTTCTTTTTCGTAGCGTGATGTTATATAGCCTATAGCCTTCCTCGATAAATGGGCTATCCAACAGTAAAAAAATTTCGATTCGGATCAGCAGTTCCTGAGATTACCGCGTTCAAACAAACAAACAAACTCAGAACTTCAAACAATGGTTTGTCCTTTATTTGTTAGATCGCATCGTGGATCTAATGTCCAAACTATATAAATTCTGTACGTCATTCTATACCTGCGGAACTTGTCGATTTAAAAACTTTTATATAGACAACTTCCAAGTTTCTACAAGTCACAGACAAAAAGTACACATACAAACCTGATAGTGCTAATTAATCTCCCTGACCTTTTAATCTACCCAGTCACGACTTAATCACGAATCACATGACATCCTGCACTAGTGGCTACATATTCGACGTGGTTACTATATAGGTACATGTACAAATTCACAAATAAATATATTAATTGATTGAATTTGAATTATAACAAAATTATTAAAAATATTTTTTTTGTATTTACTTGGGTTGGAAAACAACGCTTGTGATACGTCGTCGGGATTCTAGATGTACCTACATGTAACGTACATGCCACGTTCGCAAACAATAAGTAAAGCCGGAGAAAAGATAATGGCTATAAAAACTCGCGGCCACTCTTTTCAAATCGATATTTTTTACAATGTTTGAATGTTTATACAACTTGATATGGGGGTAAGGTGTAAGGGCCAATAATATTCTATACACACTGTCAGAGGACTGATGCAAAAATTGATTAAAAATTGGACATGAGATAATATAAAATCAGCCTCAGTGGGTACAACATAGTAGGAGCATCTACTTACAACAAAGGTAAAAACTATATTATGTGCTTGAATATTTCCCAAATTAGGCACTTAACTGGTAACGAATGATTAAATATAAAATATTAATTCTGATATCAAAAGAAAGAAAATAACGGCCTTTTGTCGACACCAAAATAAAAAGCCAGGCTTAAACATTAATACCATGAGAAGCATTAATAATAATCGCAAAGAGAACACGGTGTGTATTCAGCTATTCTGTAAACATATCGGTTATATAGGTAGCTATGTCTGTGTCGGCTCATTTTGAGTAATCAGCACTAATTTATGGAGATTATCCGTACACAACGCAAGCTCACAACATTGCGAACTACGCAATTCTATGCTCATTTCCGATACTATGTAGATAAGCAAATGTACATAAGTATAATAATCCTTTAAGTAGATGGTAAATACTGCTTTAATATAGAGAGTATAGATATTTATTTTATACATTACTAGCCGACAATCGCAACTTAGTACGCGTGGATCCAGTTTACGCGGAATGATGTATTATACATATGAACCTTTCTTGAATCACTTTATCTATTGCTAAAAATTGCATTAAAATCCGCTGCGTAGTTCAAAAGATCTAAGCGGACAGACAACGGGAGCGACTTTATTTTATGTATGTAAAGATCTGTATTTTGAAGATCGAGAAAGATCTCTATTTATATTTGTGTGTTAAGGATTGATTAATGGCTGTCAACATGTTAACTGCACAGATCTAAAACCGTAAGGTAGACTGACAGAAATTGCTATCGCGGGTTCCTCCGCGTTATGTTTGATTTTTATGTGTTATTGCTGATGTAGGTAGAATAGTATAGTAGATCTGCAAAATTTCATCAAAATTCTTTCAGTAATTTTTAAATGGAAAAGCAACAAACGTCCATCCATCCTCACAAATTATATACTCTCATTTTTTTTTTTATATTTTTTTATTAGCGGTTCTACGAGTCTACCCGTGACAATATGGTCGAAACGTCGGGCAATAAAACAAAGGTATTTTAGCCTTAAAATAAAATATTTACGCGATTAAGAAACGTAGCTTATAAAAAAAATATAATTTGTACAAATCGCGAAAGTTTACGAATAAGATTAATATTATAAAGCTGAAGAGTTTGTTTGTTTGGCATAACGCGATAACTTCAGGAACTATACTATACTAACTGAAAAAAATCTTTTGATGTAACATAGCCTATTTATCGAGGAATTCTATATGCTATATAACATCACGCTAAGACCAATAGGAGCTGAGCATCGATGAAAAATGATGCAAAAACGGGGAAAATTGACGCAAACGAAGTTGCGCGGGTCAGCTTGTTAATTATATTAGTAGGACTTACCTTTAGAAATATCCAACCGCACAAATGTAAACCACCTCATTACACAATAGACTTTATTATACCTGAACAGTTAACAACTAACAGTTATTAATAAGATACCTCGATCCCAGCTAAGGGTGTTAATAGTTTAGCTTCTAACGCAAATCCTAACAGATCCTAACACGTTTCATTCTATTAAATACTTGATACCCATCTTGTAGTGCTCTGTGCAAATTAGTTCTTTGGTACTAAAGCTTTTAGAACAAAGTTTGACTAATTAAGTATAAACGTGGTTAAGTTGGTTTGCTGGTTTTAACTACGTGAAATCTCGTGTAATTTAGTCTTACCATTATCCTTATTCGTAATAAATTAGAATTTTCAACAGTATTTTAAATAGCGAATGTTTTGTCATTGTTTTTCATTCCATTTTCAAAATAGAATAGAAGACATGATGAAACTTTATGGGTTTCGTTTTTGCAATTTTAGCTATGGAACCCTAAAAAGAACATGTCCGATGTTCAAATTTGAACATTCATTTCCACACAAAATTTCCAATGCTGATTTTTAAAGATTATGCTATTCCTTTGGATTGTTTTAAAATTTTCTTTTATACAAACCTTCTAACAACAACAAAAAAATAATTATCATGCATACATTTTGGAGATTCATTTTTATGTATATGTTTGTAAACTTTCGCGATTTGTACACATTATAGAATTTTATAAGCTACGGGTCTTAATCGCCTAAATATCTTATCAACCGTATTGCAATGGCCGTGGTCGGGGTAGACTATCCGTGACTACGGCCGTTGCAGTACGGTCAAAACGTCGGGCAATAAAAAAAAAAGGTTTAACAAACAAAGCCTTAAAATAAAATATTTACGCGATTAAGACCCGTAGCTTATAAAAATCATTTTTATATATCGGAGAATTTCTTACACTGGCGCTTCGACACACACATATCACAGTTAGCTGACAGCACATAGGCTAATAAACCGCGGGTAACACCGCGGGGGACAGCTAGTATATATATAAAATTCTCGTGTCACGGTGTTTGTAATTTAACTCCTCCGAAACGGCTCGACCGATTGTCATAAAAGTTTGTGTGCATATTGGGTAGGTCTGAGAATCGGACAACATCTATTTTTCATCCCCCTAAATGTTAAGGGTAGTCCACCCCTAATTTTTTTTTTTAGTTTTTAGATAAATTTTTAGTTTTTTATGATACCGGATTCAAAAATACATACAACCCTGAATTTTCACGTTTCTACGATCAACCCTATTTTTTTGTTTACCCCTATTTTGCAAAAACGGAGTTGCGAGGGAACTGATCTTGTCTATATCTATATATATACTAGCTAGTATATATATAGATATAGACATACTAGCTAGTATATATATATAGATATAGACAAGATCAGTTCGAATCATAAATCGCACAAGTGAAGTTCTCACACCTGCCAGCTATATATAAAAGATCCTCCTTTTGCGATGTAAGGACGTATCACCATGTCCTCCACAGGTCCTTTAAGAAGATCCTTCTCGATGACTGCCTCTGTGGCGCAGTGGGAGTGTGTCCGACTGCTACGCAAGAGGTTGTGGGTTCGATTCCCACGCGGGACACCACTTTGTGTGATCCACAAATTGTTGTTCCGAGTCTGGGTGTACTTTGCAACACAGGGCTTGTACCCTAGTGCGGGAGTCGTCTTAAAAAAAAAAAATTGTGAAAGAGAGAGTTCGTGAACGAAATCCGAGATCAGCAAAGAAATATTGTATACCATTATATTGTACAATGCTTTTACTAAGTAAAATTTATGCTCCAGGGTTCAGTCGGTAATGACGCGTCTTTGAGGAGAAATATTAATTAGTGGCGTGGTCTTTATAAGCATTTATAAGGTAAAAATTTTTGTTCTTTACAATTTTTTATGAAGAATAATGTCATTATGTCGTGAATAGTATTAAAAGTTACCATCTATTTAATTTCACAGGACATTCGGGTCAAATTGTAGCGAACATTTAGTACGTACAGAGAACAAATTTTATTTTTGACTAGCTGTCTCGCGCAACTTCGTCTACGTAACTTTTCCCCGTTTTTGCAACATTTATCATTGCTGATCCGCTCCTATTGGTCGTAGTGTGATATTATGTAGCCTATAGCCTTTCTCGATAAATGGGCTATCCAACAGTGAAAGAATTTTTCAATTCGAAATAGTAGTTCCTGAGATTACCGCGTTCAAACAAACAAACAAATAAACAAACTCTTCAGCTTTATAATATTAGTATAGATTGGAGAATTAAGTCCAGTTTATTGTAAGCGCCAGCTTTCGACTGTTTCGGGTTCGCCGGTTTTCATTTTTGAATCGAAAATGCGATCTTTAAAGAGCGCTCTAAGCAACTTTGAGGATGCCAAAGCCCGCCCTAGATTTTATTTTAATTATAGTAATCACTGACACGAATATATTCTGATGTTTGTTCCAGTTTATTGATCGTATGGATTTACTCTGAGATATAAATATCTCTAATTAGAGGATCGTTCTCACGCAAGCGTCTTAATTGAAGCTTGTACGACCAATGAGAGGATTTAGGAATTAGGACAAGGGTTTAAAATTACAGAATTATTATTTGAATGTAAAATTATGTGTTTTTAAACTTCCGCGATTTTTATACATATTAGATATTTTTCGGGGCTTAATCGCGTGAATTATTTAAAGGTACCCGTGACCACGATCGGTGCAATGTGATCGAAACGTCAGGAAATAAAAGATTCGTACCTTTAAATAATTCACGCGATTAAGTCCCGAAATATATTTAAAAATCGTTATGTAAATGTAAAAGCAAATTGTATTAACTTGAGTGCATGAATTCTGGGAATTTAAAAAATGATTAATGAACGAAAGATTTGAAAATTTACACTAGATTTTGATAAAATTTGGTAAAAGCGCTCTGTATCAAGTGTATGTAATGACCCTTGAATTTGATCACACCTTTTTGTTACCCGCTGTATAGGCATAACATAGGTTTACAAGGTAAACTTTTCAAGTATACTCGAAGCGAGTTTTGTACAAGCAAAAACTTGTAATTGGATTTCAGATGAATACAAAGTTTAATACCTATTTAATGTTCTCTAGCTGTAAGTCTTCCATGCAACAAATAAAGTAATTTTACCTACATATTACAGTAAATTGTTTGTTCTGACGTAAATTCCTTTGTATATAGTAACGCCATATTGCGTGATACAGTTTATCAGTACATAATGGCTAGATGGTAATAATTGTAATAGGTTCTAATTATAATTATTAGCATCTCATCTACCCTCAATATACGAAACCACGAGGAGGTGTCGTGTTCAACTAAATTCCCTAATTTACTGATATATTAAACGCTGCTTCATGAATTCCTCATTTAGGGCTTTCATACATAATTACTTCCTTTAACCTACATCAATAATTGATAGAACTAGAATGATATAGAGGAATCCATGACTCAGTGATGATGACGATGAAGACCGAGTCTATTCAGAGATCAGTGACTTTAAACAACCTAGTGCTGACCCTAGGTTGTTTAAACTCACTCACGGCTTAGAACTACCACCACCAACCTGAATTCTTGGGGGTAGTTCTAAGCCATGGAACGAAAACAAGTCTTGGGTAGAACCATCGCATTGCCAGTTTCCGTTCCATTGTTCCGTGAAATAGTGAGGCTAACACATCACTGTGTTTCAGTTGAAGGGCACTGTAGCAAGTGAAATTAGGGGCAAATAAGAATACCGATCTAATATCTCAAATGAGAAGCGCAAGAAGCGATCTTTGCTACACAAGGATTTGGATGTCACTGATACTGTTAGAGTAATGCTTACCATAAAAAAGGTAGACTTTTTCAAAAATATTACACCCCAGTCTCGTGTCCTGGTTTTAGCCCCATAGGATTATGGGAATAATGAATAAATATCTTGGAACAACTAACACACGGCCATCTAATCCCAAACAGAGCCATAGTCACAGAATAAGTAATAGTATGTACTACGTACAGAAGGTCCACTCCGTAACAAAAGTCAGGTTTAGGTATAAAAATTGCATATATAATCATTTACCAAATACAATGTTACAAATTACTAATCTTAATTTATTTTAATGTAATTTAAAGAATCTCCTTGTATTCAAATCATATTACTCTGTCAATGACTATTTGGCGAATAAACTAGATTAAGAGAGAAATGCATAATTTAATTTGACATATTCATTATTCTTCGTCTACTGACATTCATTTTCATTATCACATATGCTTACTGATATAATTGTAACATTTATTAATTTTCTAGTATAATTACTGTAATTTCATTAATAGAAATATACCTAAATATTAAGCTGATCATGTTGATACTACTGTTAATAATATAAGATCTCATGTAACCCATTATTCGCAAATAAATGATTAAATTGAATTGAATTGAATAAAAATATACCTAGACTCGCCAGAGCTACCCGCCTGCAAGCTAAATTGAAACTTATAACCGCGCACGAACCGTGAATTTTCTTTGCGCGCCCCAGTTTTATGACCGAGCTGCGAAGTCCGCACGGGGTTGTCACTTGAGAAGTTTTTGTACCTAGTTAATTTATTATTTTTAAGATAAAATAAGTAGATTAAGCATTACAAACGTACATACAGCATTATAAACATAAAAATCCAATTGTCGTGTGTTCGATTCCCACGATTCAAGATTTTCTTTTGTAAACATTATCCTATCCCGTTCCTAATATTATTTTTGTGCAACTAATTAAGGATTTTTATTTTAACTATTACTAAGTACCTACTTAAGGACCTAAAGAATTAAATAAGAACGACCGGCTGCCGCCGCTGCTTTTACATGTAAATTATTATTATAATAATTCGGAGCGATTATTTCCAAAACTATTCACTCGATCAAAAAAGTTTATTAATAACTCTAAAATGTTTTCGATTACCTGCGAATGAACTGCCACAAGTTGATGTTTTCTGAAAAAAAAAACAGATTCTGTTATATGTATGTATATAGTGCCCCCTCCCCCTAAAAATATTTATTATTATTATTTAGCTATCAAACTAAGTAGCGGCTACTACAAGACACCTTTTCAATAAATTTCATCAATATACATTGTGTAGTCTCTGAGTAAAATGCCTGTAACATACGGACAGACAGACAGACAGACGAACGTGACGAAACTATGAGGGTTACTATTTTGCCAGTTACGTAACCCTAAAAACAAACCGAAACACGCGATTAAGTAGCTGATTGTTAGATAAGTAGGTTATTCTTAGTTAAGTAATTGTAAGGATATTTGTGTAAGCACGATGGGATTGGCATAGTCGTCCTGCGTACTAAAATCCCCAATAAACAAAAAAAAAAAAGAATAAAAAAAAAAAAAAAGTAGCTGATTATAATAGGCAGCCTTGCTTTGAATCCTGTGTTCGTTGCGACTCCATAGAGCAATATCAAAGAACCTTTAGGATTAGGTTCGTTCCACGTTGCGGTCTGAGGTCTTGTTGCATTACTAATGAGCTTTAATGTCTACTATCCCGATCATCACATTTTCATCTTCCATAGTGTCAAATCCTTAGCATCAGCTGTATAATATTAATCTTAGTAATATTATTAGTGAAAAGATTGGATAAAAGAATACTTGTTACTTCATTAAACCACAAGGACTGAGATCGCGATCTTAATGGCTAAGGCATCGGTTTCGCAATCGTGAGGTCACGGGTTCGAATCCTACCCATTATACAACCGACGTGAATTCACTCCTAACACAAGCCTTTGAGCTTAGCTGGAGGGGTTAACATGATTGCCAGCAATGGGGACCACCCACATTGCTAGTTATCTATAAAAAAAAACTGGTTGAATTGTAGCGCAGTGGTGAATAATAGTCTGACGCGAAACTTAACGCAGGCAAAGCCGCTAGAAAAATCGAATACATATGAGAAAACATCCTACAATTCAAGTTTCTGCATATGAACAGTGTGTTTTCGTTTTTTTTTATTCCTTTTCTAAAGACTTGTAGTGCATTAACCTTATTAATGAATACCGCGGTCAGACAGTAGGATGACGAAGCATGTAAGATACTGTCGAACAAATCAACGTGATACATATACTGGGTGGCGCAAAAGGAAAGACCCTATTTGGTTCAGCTATAACATTTTTTCTAAATTAGAAAACTAGATTTAGATTTTTTTAAATGTATATTTGTGCCATTAAATTTCGTACCATTAGGATTTAAAGATGATGTCTTTTAAATGGTGACCTCCAGAGTTGATACACATTTGAGCCCTATTTATGACATTTTGCATAACTTGCCGTAACACTTCCTGCGATATGTTCGTTATTTCTTGACGAATGTTTTCTTTTAGAGCTGCGAGAGTCTGTGGCTTGTTCACATACACCCGAGATTTCAAAAAACCCCAAAGAAAGAAGTCTGGACTGGTCAGATCGGGTGATCTTGCAGGCCAAGGCAAATCGCCAAAACGAGAGATAACTCGGCCTGGAAAAGCGTCCCTCACTAAGTCCATAGTGTCGCGCGCTGTGTGTGCCGTAGCGCCGTCTTGTTGAAACCAGATGTGCTCCAGCCCCAATTCGTCCAAACTGGGTATCAAAAACTCACGTAACATGGTTCTGTAGCGTTCTCCAGTGACAGTTATCGCATTGCCTCCAGCGTCTTCGAAAAAATAGGGTCCGATCACTCTGTCAACACAGATGCCACACCATACAGTAACTTTTAGTGGGTGTAGAGGTGTTTCTTGAATAATGCGCGGATTATCAGTGCCCCAGAACCGAGTATTCTGCTTATTGACATGCCCTGAGAGATGGAAATGCGCTTCGTCACTCATAACCAATTTTGAAGGAAAATCATCCTCTTCAAGGTTGAGGTTTATGACGCGCTGGCAGTAATCTAGACGAGCTCGGTGGCCAGCAGGCAGCAGCTGATGAGTCATTTGAGTTTTATACGGGAACATCTTTAAGTCTTTCACCAAAATACGCTGCAGGGTCCGTCTGGAAATGCCCAATTGCGTGGCACGTCGCCTCGTTGATGTTTCTGGACACTCTTCCACATCTTCGCGCACAGCATCGATATTTTCAGCTGAACGGCCTGTTCTTGGTCTCCCAGACTTAGGTCTATCCAATGTTGAGCCAGTTGCTTCAAGGCGTGTGGCAAAGCGTCGAATTGTGCGACCAATCGGTGCCGGACGGTGGGGAAATCGTCGACGAAATTCACGTTGTGTTCTTATCACTGATGAATTATTCCGTAAGAACATTGACACAATTATTCCACGTTCTTGGGGAGTAAAACGGTCCATGTTTATTTTCAGTGTATTTTACATTTGTTCACTACACAATTTTCAACAACAGAATGACAGAAAATGTCATATAAAAAAAAAAAGTATTTTCTTTAGTGCCAGTACTTTTGCGCCACCCAGTATGTACCTACAAATATGTAACACATCGACGGCAGCCACTAGTGCCCCTGCATAACATCACCAAACTTTCAATGGTTTTTTAAACTTCGACGATGATTATGCTAAAACATACTTTCTTGAGCTGTGACGATGAATTAAATTATTCATTATTCCTCATAATATTTGTTTAACTCGGAAAAGATTCAAAAGCTTTCAGACGTGTCCCTATTTAAGCCCTAAGTTCAGAGCAGGTGGAAGTTATAATGCACTTTCAGTTAACTTGGGAGATATGAGCAAGTTTTCAGTGGCGCGCCTTCGTTCATACTTTGTTTTATGACCCATCACCTTAATGTCGAGTCGTAAAGATAAAAATATATTATGTTTGTGTTGCATTATCTGTGTAATTAGTTGTTTGTTTTGACCCAGATAGTAAGTATCGGGAAAGGTGAGCTCTTTTTTTTTATTAGCTCTTATTGATAGGTGCTAGTTATGTTATACCTACACCGTGAATTTCTAATCGTTTAAGAGCCGTAAATTTTGAACTGCATTTCAGTAACGTAGTCTATAAAAATATATGTTTAAGAAAGTATTAACATTTAAAAAAATATTTAAATTAATGTCGTATGTGGAAAATTAATGAGCACTTGTGGTAACGCTACTCGATTTCACGTAATAAGAATAGGTACTACGATCTTAAGATAGATGCCATTTATAGTTTTCCCTCGCCCAGAAGTGCTCCACGCGCCACTTTAGACAATTTAAGGTTATTATAAAAAAAAAAAAAATATTTAAATAAATTGATATATTTATGGTTATTGATATAGAGTTCAAAATTTTCGGCTCCAAACAACTACAAAATCATGGTGTTTAAGGGTCTCTGAAAAAGTGATGATCATTTTATTTGTAGATAAGTTCTCGATAATTAAGCGAATTAAATATATTGCTATCTCTGTTTGTCCATCGATAGGTGACCGTTTCCGAGAAATGTCACACCTCTTTGTGCTTTAGAGAACGTGTTAAGCCGGCGGTCTCTCGCATAGTTGGCTCGGCATTAGTCTCTGATGAGATGGGCCCTAACCACGATCGGTTAGGAGACCATTATATGATATGAGAATTTTGGAACTAGCTGAGTGACAATGTCTATACTTTATTCACATTGTAATCGTAATGGAACACTATTGATATGTCACTATATACACTAATGTACTAAGTTCACGATACAATCAGTGGCAATTTAATCAGCGAACGCTAACAAATTATCTGATATACTTATCATATTGGATGGCGTTGATCGGTATCAAATAAAACCGGGCATAACAGCATTGCTCGAGAGTTTGGTTATAGAGCGGCTAATCTTATTAGAGGCTAGCTACCTAAGCGGACTAGCCACCTAAGCAGACTAGCCACCTAAGAAGACTAGCCACCTAAGAAGATATTATAGTGCACAAATGTACCTGTGCTCGAAGACAGTTTCATTATCTATGCCTTCTTTCTCATTATCTATAGGGATGGGAATTGATACGATCAGAGGGAGAGATAGATTATTAATGCACAATATTAAATATGCAAATTGCTACAAAAATATTGAAAAAAATACTCGAACCTCTGATTTGATGACTTAAATTTTATTAATTTGGCGTAGGCCATATTAATAAAATTCAAATCTTGAAATCATAATAATAATAATATGTTGGGATAACTTACACAACGTCATCTATGGTAACCAGACAACTGATAAATATGCTTATATATTTCTAAATACATACATATTATAGATAAATTACACCCAGATACAGAATAAACCATCGTGCTCATCACACAGAGTTTTATCCTGGCTGGGAATCGAACCCACAACCTCTTGCGTAGCAGTTGGACACACTCCCACCGCGCCACAGAGGCAGTCAATATGTTTCGTTTCTATTAGAATTAAAAGAAAGTTGAATAAAAACAGAGGTACCTACTACTACTACTAATCGATATATCATGCTGTTTGCTAACTACACCGCGACGATATGTTATGTTGGTTAATAATATTTCGAAGTCCAATTGGGTTAATTTGATTGATGTAGACTTAGTACATAGGTAACGTCGTGTCACCCATCTATCAGGGTTGTCCTTGGCATTGGCAGATTAATGGAGTGTGCTTCATCAATCTACGTTTTATTTGATAGAATACGTATATGGAATTGGGATCAGCGTATTATAACTTATGACGGGATATTTGAAATATGTAGAGTTGAATTTTATTTCACCGTAAGCTGTATATTGAATTAGTTTGCAGGTGGGATGTAAATAAAATAGTTTTAACTGTGTTCGTCTTGAGAGTTCCTCTCAAGACGAACACAGTTAAAACTATTTTATTTATATGTATGTTTGTAAACATATGAGAATCGATGAGCTTAAATCAAATGCAATGTATATAATTATAATTCGCATAGTTGTCGGCGATTCCATTTGTGAATGGTTTTTTGATGTTTTTGAGTTGATCGGCGAATGTATGGGAGACACTTTGGCCCCAACGTCGGTCTCAACGCCACTTGTCCAACATGTGGATCTAGTATAACGCTCGTCCCAACGTTGGCGCCAATGCTGTTTCCTAGATCCATACGCTGGACGAGTGGCGTTGGAACAGACATTGCGGCCAACGTTCGTCGCCATCGTAAATTTGACACTGCTTTGAGACTCACGAAGGTGTCCAGAATTATGTAAGGTTCTTTGTACGACAACCAAATTGTAAGGCAAGAATTAATTTCTATCCCAAGGTGAAATATGGGATGGAAGTTTGTTTATCCAATGGTTCTCAACAATCCGAAAATAAACTTTAACCAAAAACTCAATGTAACTTGCTTGCTACATTATTTTAAAAGATGACATAATTATAATGTTTTTCTTGTGCACGGAAATTTAAAATCGTTCCCGGACCATTTTTGATTCCTGCGGACCACTGGTTAAAAATAACCTAGTGTGTCTGCGAACAACAAAGAACTAAAAGTTGTCCTTATTCCAGAAAAGGTTGGGAACCAGTATAGGTATACAGACACTTTTAAAAGGTTCAGGCTTCTGTTTAGGTATAAACCGACATACCAACATGCGGACGGACTCGCGAGTAGTAGCTCATACTTGTACATTGATATGAATGTTTATATGCATTTTCTTTGGTATTACTTGATAAAAAAACATTGCGGGAGTATTCTGCATACACATCTATAATACACATACCATAGTCAAAAGACGCAATCAAACTACACAACTTAGAATTTCCTACATGTTTATACCCAGTATTGGATACGTGTGGCTCGTGTAGTTCCAGAGACATTAATTAAAGGAGCCTGCCAGCACAAGAAGGCGCCTCTACGAGATCAGACAAGCAACAACACATGTCCAAAATACCTAGAACCTTCACGTCTCAACTACTCTAACAAAGAACGTATTTAGCTCCGGAAGGCTTAGGTACAAGGAGCTCTCGTTATAATGGTAGAAGCTGGTACACACGCGTCCAATAGATTAGTTTAATTATAACACGCTTCTAATAAATGACACTATCTTTACACGGCTTAGTTTGGAAACTCTACGGCTGTTGTAATGTTCATAATAATTTTCGTAAATCACGACTAATTGAAGGTTTCATTAGTTAATTCTATTTACGCCAAGCGTTTTTTTTTTGTTTTGGTTGTAACATTTAAAACTTAACCTGTTAATGTATAGGTCACATGTATTAGACGCTGAATGTTTATTATACAACTAGCTGTCCCGCGCAACTTCGTATGCGGAAATTTTCCCCGTTTTTGCAACATTTCACGTCGCTACTCCGCTCCTATTAGTCGTAGCGCGATGTTATATAGCCTATAGCCTTCCTCGATAAATGGGCTATCCAACAAAAATGTTATTACAATTTTTTTTTAAATCGGACCAGTAGTTTCTGAGATTAGCGCGTTTAAACAAACAAACAAACAAAGCAAACAAATAAACAAACAAACTCTTCCGCTTTATAATATTAGTATAGATTATCAGCTCTGGGTCTTTATTCAAGTTCTTTTTTCCGTTTTCGCGGCAAGCCCGTGCGAACTGTCAAAATCCTGTCATTTGGTAAATAGAGAGCTGCGCTTAGAAATGCATCAACGCGCATGCGCGGCAGACATCTTTGAGCGCACCGCGCATGCGCCAGATCGCACAGGCATGCCGCTAAAATGGAAAATAGAACGTGACTGTAAATAGAACCCAGCTGTAGGAATAGTATTGAAAAACACTTTCCATGGAGTTGCATAGTGTACCTAATAATAATATAATGCATCCATGCAGTCGTGCTTGGAGACAGCATCCCTCCCCATCTTAATAAGGCGTCTTTAGATGTTATGACAAGCGAATAAATATTTTAAGGAGCCATGTTCTTTATCAAGGTAAGACATACCTACGAACTATCTGGCTCGCTTGGTCAAAATACCTCACTGAGAGTATAGAATAGAATGTTAATAAACTTTCGCGATTTGTACACATTATGAAAATACATGTATATTACGGTTCTTTTAATCGCGTGAATAATATGAGGTAAAATACCTTGTTTATTGCCCGACGTTTCGACCGTATTGCAACGGCCGTGGTCACGGGTAGACTGTATTTTACCTTAAATTATTCACGCGATTAAGAACCGTAATATATTCATACTAATATTATAAATGTGAAAGTAACTCTGTCTGTCTGTCTGTCTGTCTGTCTGTCTGTCTGTTACGCTTTCACGCTCAAACAGATAAACCGATTTAGATGAAATTTGGTATGGAGATAGTTTAAGTCCCGGGGAAGGACATAGGATAGTTTTTATCGCGATAACCGACATCCACGCGGGCGGAGCCGCGGGCGAAAGCTAGTATATACATATATTACTAATATTATCAATCTGAAAGTAACTCTGTCTGTCTGTCTGTCTGTCTGTCTGTCTGTCTGTCTGTCTGTCTGTTACGCTTTCACGCTCAAACAGCTAAACCGATTTAGATGAAATTTGGTATGGAGATAGTTTAAGTCCCGGGGAAGGACATAGGATAGTTTTTATCGCGATAACCGACATCCACGCGGGCGGAGCCGCGGGCGAAAGCTATATACTAGCTTTCGCCATTCATATATTCTTATTTCATATATTCTTAATATAGAATAGAATGTTAATATTTACAAAGATGAGAAGTATACATTTTATAACTATTTGATAAAGTCATATTACGCGGTCGATCAGTTAATGTGCTCGCAGATTGCACCGGAACCTTCCCCAATTTAACCCCAGATATAATCTATAACGACGTAATCAAAATGGGAGATACTGCAAACGTATGAAGACAGTGAAAAGTTTTAAACATATTTTATATGTGGTACCGTTGACAAATATCAGGGCCTTGTCATCGATCACAGGCACTGAGCGAGAACAGATAAATTGATGAAGCATTTTTCGAAATCGACTCTGTCGAAACTCGGACGTAAAATGTCGATATCGGAGCGACATAATAGGCAACCATGTATTACGCAAAGTCATGTTTATCTCCACATCAGTTTCCCCGTACAGTATGGAAGCAGAGAAATAAAGTTTGCTGTAGTCAGATTGCTTCAATATTTCAACAAATATTGATAAAATGAGGAATTGTAACAAAAATGTTGCAAGTTATTTTGCTAGGAAAATTGTTGGAGTTGGATTGGTTGGGTGCTTTGCATTTAGAATTCTTAGCGAATTTGGGTGTGTCGTGGCATCGTGGCTCCCACACTAAAGGAAAGTTTGATTGCTTCTGTGGCGCGGTGGGAGTAAGTCTGACTGCTACGCAAGAGGTCGTGGGTTCGATTCCCACACACCACTTTGCGTGATCCACAAATTGTTCTTCCGAGTCTGGGTGTACTTTGTGTCCGTGCCTTGAAAGTCCCCTAGTACATGTTTATAAAGTCCCCCGAAAATCAGTATTTATTTTATTTCGGAGCAGCTCGTTTTGATCTGTGTGACCTTCGTACAGTCGTACCATATACATATACGTTTAGCGAACGCTCGGCCGAGCTACATGGTAGGCGGAGTGGGGTGGGGGGGGTTAGGTTTTATTTTCGTAACGGTATTTCTTGTTTCGGTCGCCCCGCTCAAGGCCCGCGATAAAAGCTTAAAAAAGTCTTTGATAAGTATATTTTTAATAAAAAAGTGTCGATCATTAATTAGTAATCAATTTTTCGGTACTGTTGGGGATTTTAACATGTTATCAAATTCAATGTCGGGTTTATTTTATTTGTAATGTGGGGTTTGTAGCCCAGTAGGGAGCTAGGAAATCGTGAGTCTCCTAAAAGACTTTCCTGCGTAATCAGTTAGTTCCCGTTTAAATGATAGCTTTTACCCGCAGTTTTGCTTCCTTAGATCAAATCGCGATGAAAAACGCAAACCAACTCTTTATTACATTAGTATACATGAAATCCGCCGTAAGCGAAATCGCTTCGTACAAAATTTTTGAATAATGCTTTCAGTAAACATAGCCTTTGGAACTTAATGTTACGCTATAGTAGGTACGCAATCGTAATTACTATTGTAATATGCTCGCAAAAATTTTTCAAAAAGAATAAATTCTTTATAAAGAATCGGAAACGTAAAAAAGGTAAAACGGCATAAGATTTTTTTTTTCAAATGATGACTTCTTTTCCTCAGTAACATTCGACACAACCGATTAAAATCAAAACAAGGCTAATAACCTCGAAGATAGATCTTATAGTTTAGTTTCATAAACATTTTTTAAATTGAATTTCTATTGTAGAAATGTTTGGTACGAATTCATTAAATCTTTCAGTAAACAATAGCCAGGTACAGCGATTTAAAAATGAAACATCCAATGCATGTGCTAGATTTTACATAGGGGTCGTAGCGATTTGTAATAAAATACTAAAGCTTTTATTGTAGAACTACGTAGAAGTCCTACGACTCCTTCTTGTAGAAGTCCTACGACTCATCGTAGTAGTACTACGACTCATTGTAGACCACTACGACTCATCGTAGAACTACACTTACTGCTGTGTCAGGATATTTGGATCATATACCCAATCAGTTGAATCTAACCTTATCAATCAGTCTAGTATCCATAGAGAATAGAATAAGTCAAGGTCATTATGTCTACGATTTATTGACAGGCTAAACAAATTCATCAAACATATTCATCCCTTAGTACACGGGTATAATATTTACCTGAATTTATTTACTACGATGGCTATTTATCTATGTAAATAGCCATTAATATACCCCTTATCTATCACATGCATTCTGTAACACAAGATAACATAACATCTAATACGCTTTACAATTTCTTCGTTACAATATGATCCTTGTTACCTTAAGACCAAAGCACGTTAGCGCACACAAGACGTAAAGCAAGCCTGTATTAGCCAGTCAAGTGTGTGTAAAACATAAGTAGGCACTCAACGTAACTGCATTGTAAACTGAGCAAGCATCGGATACAAGCTACCGCGAACGTAAGCTCAATGATGCCACGATATATGCATTTGCTTTAAGTACGAGCTTACATTGCACCGACCTCTGCTACGTAAAGCGATACAGCTTCAGCTTAAGATCCTTTAATTTTGTTTTAGAAAGAAAATCTCGAGGATTTCGAACTTAATGGTGTAGATTTATTTATGTTAGCGAGATTATGCGAAATTAAAGTGTGCAAGTCCATGAATTAAGTTTATTTTTTTTATGAATATGACGACGTCTGCAGTAGCAAACATACAATTCACGAACGCAAAGTACACCCGGACTCGGAACAACAGTTTGTGGAACAAACAAAGTGGTGTGCCGTGTGGGAATCGAACCCACATTTTCTTCTCCATTGATATTATTTTCAAGTTGACTGTTATTTTGTCTGTATTTGTCTATTTGCGAGTTTGTTACATTTCTATAGTCCAAGATGCGACTAATGCGTACATGTAAAATCTTAATAAGAAAGTAATGAACTGTCGAAAATTGCAAAGATGTGATTACACTACACATTAAGCTTTAGTTTAAGTAAATCTATACCAAGTAATGTAAATATGCTTCTGCACATATTATAATGTATAACTTTCTCAACATTTGAAGCGCTTGCGGTCAGGTGATGCGACTGGGATTAGTAGTGTGGTGAAGTTTAGACTCTGCCTACATTCAATATGAAAATGTAAACAACTAAAGATAATAGACCCTTCTTTTGTTTAACTTAGAATGAGTAATGTATTGCACATTATATAAAAATATCCAAGCACTGTATTATGAAAATATATATATTACGGGTCTTAATTGCGTGAATAATTTAAGGTTAAATACCTTGTTTATTGCTGACGTTTCGACCGTATTGCAACGACCGTGGTCACGGGTAGTAATGTGTACAAATTGCGAAGTTTATCAACATTTACAAGCACTGAATGCTCAGGGTCTAATTTTTTTGAAGATTAGATAATGAAATAAACTTCTTTTGTAAAACCTCTCATACCCCAACTATCTATTTACTACAAATATGTGTTAATTTTATGTACATTAGAAAAATATGACTGCCTCTGTGGCGCAGGTGGGAGTGTATCCGACTGCGTGCGAGGTCGTGGGTTTGATCCCCACCCAGGATTAGACTTTGTGTGATGAGCACGATGGTTGATTCTGTGTCTGGGTGTTATATTTCTATAATATGTATAAGTATGTTTATCAGTTGTCTGGTTTCCATAGTACAAGCTCTGCTTAGTTTGGGATCAGATTGCGTTGTGTGAGTTGTGCAAAGAAAAATATATATTAACACTAGCTGACCCGCGCAACTTCGTCTGCGTAAATTTTACCCGTTTTTGCAACATTTATCATTGCTGCTCAGCTCCTATATGTCGTAGCGTGATGTTATATAGCCTATAGCCTTTCTCAATAAATCGGCTCTATCCAACAGTAAAATATTTTTTCAGTGCAGCCCAGTAGTTCCTGAGATTATCGCGTTCAAACAAACAAACAAACTCTTAGGGATATGAAAAATAGATGTTGTCCGATTCTCAGACCTACCCAATATGCACACAAAATTTCATCAAAATCGGTCAAGCCGTTTCGGAGGAGTATGGCAACGAAAACTGTGACACGAGAATTTTATATATTAGATTTAGAAAAGAGGGAGAGAATGAGAAAGAAGTAAGAGTCACATTGCAGCGAAGTCACTATTGCTAGGTAGGTACCTACATGCCGAACTGACGAACATTCTTACTGCCGCGGTGGGTTCTCCTGTCGTTTGCCCACGAACGCCGGCAAGCAAGATAGCAGCTGTAATTTATAATAATTATATACGTCTTCGAAATTTCACGACTCTACTAGGTGCGGTTTAGGCTGTGCGTTATTCCATCATTCAGTCAGTGAAGACTTTGATTTTTATATCTATTTAAAGATTTATTATAGACATTTCTTTCCAATTACTGTTTAGTAACATAAGTCCGGATTATACGGACTATGTTATTAAACGGTAGCCAATCCGGGGCCGGAATGAAACCATTTGATTTGTTTCCAGCCCCGGATTGGCATACGGAAGCCTCGGGTTTGATTCCTGTGTCTGGACCTTAAATTTTTCGATCTTAAAATGCTACTATTTTCTCGCGTAAGAAATATACAATTTTAATGTCTCGTCTGATAGATGTAGATTCGTGTAAACAAAACAATCGCTGATTGTTAACACTGTCGGTGAGTACTGTACTGTATCTCTTTTGTTCACGTGGGATTTTATTTTATTTTATTTGAAAAAACTTACAATTGTACATTTTAGCCCTAATTCTAATTCTATCTTATAAATTAAATTTATGTACAATCCACAGCGTTTCCACGTATTACAATTAGAGTACAATGATTATACATTAACGCTAACTAATATAATTAGACAGTGCTTTGAAAACATTACGGTTAGAGGAAAAAATATCTACTGTTTTAAAATTATTACATCTATTGTTTGTTCCTCGAGAAAATAGTTTGATAGTTGTGGGAGAAGTGCCAATAATCCAATGTTTGCATATTTTCAGCTCCTTTATCTATATAAAGGAGCTGAAAATATGCCTATATTCATTCTGCGTTTTAAAATATATAATTATAATTATACAAACCCGATCTGATTTAAAGAAAACAGGAAAAAATTACAAACGTTTTCAAAATTGCCTTTCTTTCAGTTTTTATTGAATGATAAATAAACAGACTACATGATTACAAATAAACATTGTTAATTAAGCCTATTTGCTCCATGGGCGGTTCTTGCCAACACAGATAAACATGGTTTTATTTATTTATTTGTTCTAATAAAAACAATAACAGCGAAAGTACATAAAGATGATTACGAACCAATAGAGCTTGTGGAAAGAGGCCGAATACCAAATGAAATTGTGATGGAATAGAAAACTGTGGGAAGAGAACTCAATTCTATAACAAAGTAATATTTTTCCTGTTTTATGATGATATGTAATCTATTTCTGGCTTGTAAGTAAGAATTCTTAATGAATTTCTACGGATCTTAAATGAATAGGTACTCTTGTTTTCTTTTCATTCCCTAATGGGCTTAGACGAACATTCACTTTGTATGGTATACGTAATATAAATATGTATTTATGAATGGTAAGTTAAATGTTTTGTAATAAACAGAAAGAATTTTCGTATTTGGCTTTTTAGCGTTTTTGAAAAATCAACTCCTTAGGGGTTAGAATTTCTGGTTGCAAGTTTTATAACAATCCGTCACAAGAGCCTAACTTAAAAGTTTAAGTTAGATTTGTGATATTTCCTACACATTTTTCAGCGTTTTCATCGAAAGCGAAAAGTAAAATTACGTACACGGGTGAAACCGCGGACGACAGCTAAAGCACACAAATAAAGCTTCTGCCCGCGTCATTCACTGGAATAGATGATAGTTAAAGCACTCTGGGTTTACGCAATCTCTGCAAGTATACTTATATATTTTTGAAAATCCTGGTTCAATCAAATCGGTACATTATGACAAACAAGTATGATATATATGACGCTTTGAAATTATCTAGCCTGTGACAATTTTTTAAACTTTAAACGTAAGTAAGTGAGAAAAAAAAAATTACATCCCCACTTTATATGTTGGGTAGGTATCCAAAAATTTTATTTTACCACTTTATCGGTCTAAGTATGTATATCCATGCCAAATTACAGCTTTCTAGTACTAGGTCACTGAGCTAAGCTAGAAAGCCGTAATTTGGTCATAAATACGAACAGGCGGAGGGACATAATAAAACTATAACCGCCTTATTCCAAAAGCTGGACTAAACCTGGTTTGACGAAAATCCTAGTTTAAACCATGGATCTACGAAAATCTTTATTACAAAACGAGGTTCATCGCTTAATCGATGATCTTCTTTGGTCTATAGATTAGTCTTTCGATCACCCTAGTTTAACTATGGTAATAACCTTAAAATGTCAAAAATTTTGACATTTTAAGGTTATTTTATTTACAATTTTGCGTATTTTAGTTTCAATTATTAATGACGAATAATGCGTGTTTAGTGACTTTAAATTATTAACTAACTAAATATGGTGTGGCAACAAAATAAACGCAAAAATCGAGTGAAATGCGATGTGTGACCAAAGATTTAATAATACATGCTTATTATTGCTTTTCAAAACATTTATCACAGCTTGGAATTGAGAGAGAAGATTTAATATACAGAACTCAGAGATGTCCTAAAATTAAAGTGGTCTGTGCAATGTTTGGGTCAACCAGACTCGACGTGAAGTGTACCTACGCAGTGTGGAAAGTTGAAGATCAACACAGATTATTTTTGTTCGACAATAGTATCATTAACTAGTGCTCTATGTAAAACAATCTGATGCATTCCACTTATAATATGTCACATTATTTATATTGAAGTTAGAAAATCACATTTGGAATGTCTGATAGGTGGTCTGGAGTAGTGCGGCAAAAACCAATGTTGAATTTACTCAAAATGCACAAAACAAAGTAATAGAAACATCATTATGACAAAATTTCTTACCTAAAACTTACTACTGAACTATACATATAGTGGAACTAAATAAACATTGATCAATTTAAAATTTAGTTGGTAAAGTGTAACCATGGGTATACCTATCACTAGAAACAGATGTAAACTTAGGTTATAGGTAGGTACCAAGAACTGAATATTATGTTTATAAGAGCTCAGCTAGTTAATACATTGCTACAATGTTCCTTTAAACAAAGTTTAAACACTAAACAGAGAGTACAGATTAGTTACAGGTTATTGAAATTGTGATGTAATAACTATTATGCACTACTTAACAGTTTAGATAATTATATTTAAGATTCTCTGATAGATGAACTATGTTCTTAGGGAGAATAAATGGTATCTAATAAATAATGATTCTATGTATAATGTACCTAAAACTTACTAGTGAACTATAAGGTGGATCTAAATATAGAATTATCGATTTTATTATATAAATATATTATTGATCACTGTTTATATATTATACAAAAAATGCATACAATTTAAAATTTATTGTAAAATACTAATATTATAAAGCTGAAAAGTTTGTTTGAACGCGGTAATTCTTTTGAACTTTTTACTGTTGGATAGCCCATTTGTCGAGGAAGGCTATAGGCTATATAATATCACACTGCAACCAATAGGAATGGAGCAGCATTGAGAAATGTTGCAAAAACAGGGAAGATTTATGCAGACTAAGTTGTGCGGGAAAGCTAGTCATCTAAATAGAAATAAGGGATATCAACTCAATATTCCTTTTCAAACATAGTTTGAACAGGGAATACAGAATGGTTACAGGTTATTGAAATTGTTAACATCCATTTTGTTGTCAAATGGAATAACTATTAAGTGCTACCTAACAGTTTAGATAATTATATTTATGATTCTCATGAAAATGAACTCTGTTCTTAGGGAGAATAAATGGTATCTAATAAATAATGATTCTATGTAGATAATTGAGAATTTCATTTCATAGCAAGCTCACTGATATTAAATAATAAATATATTCATAAAATTTGTTTCAATTGTTTGTTGTGCTTCAGCTGAAGCTTCAGTACCTATGTTGAATCTAGGCATACTTTCCCCCAATACATTCAGAACAACGAGTGCAACAAAGAAAACAGTAAGTATATCAAAAATGGATTATCTTATTGAGTAAGTATCCTTCCATGCTAAGACCTGTTCCAATGAAACTAGCTTTGTAATAAAAACTCGCATCCAAGTTCCTCTAAGTGTTTGGGCGCTATAGTTACTCAGATTAAACTTCTAACATCCATAATAATGTCTGAGTTAGTTAAATTTAGGTTATCATCATTTGTTTACATTTTTAGTACTAATGACAACTACTTGTGTAACGTTCTGATCCTGACAGAATTTATTTGATTTTTCGTAAATTGCAGGCCGAGGGCTTTTATGTCAGGTTAATATTTTGAAAATTACGTTGTGCTGGCGAATAATTTAGCTACATAGAACGTCTAAATATTTTATTCTCAATGAAAACTATACTTTCAAATTATATTGGTATAAAACGGAACGTTATTTTTGAATGATAAGAACAATGAATGAACTAAATTGATTATAATCTGTGGCTGATTGCTAGATTCTTTGGTATCAGCTGGTCCACGGATTATCTAAGCTTTGTAATAAGACCAATAGTACTGTACTATATCCTGGACTTGAAAGTCTTGGTTTAAACTTTGATTTGGTCTTTTCTTTGTAATAAGGCGGTAAGGGTTCCGTTTTGCCATTTCCAATCCGACCAGACCGTCATTAAAATAGCTTCTCGGAAACTTTGTGTCCTGAACAAGATGAGACGATTTTTCACTCCTGAACATTTTGATCTACTCTACAAGACCCATGTCCGGTTTTGTGTCGACTACTGCTCACCTTTGGAACAAATCCACTAAATATCTACTGGATGCCTTGGATAGGTTGCAGCCCCGTGCAATCCTCATCATAGATGATTGATGAAACCTACTAATGCGTAGAGATGTTGCTGCGCTAAGCGCCTTCTACAGACTTACCACTTACTACCATGGCGAGTGCTCCAACAATTTTTTATAATTTAATCACTCCTTTCCCCTTCCTGAATCGAATCACGCGTGCTGGCCTTCGATGTCACCATCTGATCGTGGATTTCATTTCATCCCGAATAAAGAATTTCGGGGACTCATTTCTTTGCCGCACCTCCAAAAATGGTACTCTTTACCAGTACATCTGTTCCCTTCTACCTACGACATGTGGTGTTTCAAAAGAGGCGTGAAGAAGAACCTTGCAGGTAAGCAAGGTAAGAACAGCCAGTGGTGCACATAGTGCTGTACTGTCTGGCCTTGCGTTTGGACTCTATTTTCACTTAACATCATGTGGAATGGAGAAGTAACAGTCTAATCTATATTAATATTATAAAGCTGAAGAGTTTGTTTGTTTGAACGCGGTAATCTCAGAGACATACAGATCCGAATTGAAAAATTCTTTCACTGTTGGATAGCCCATTTATCGGTGAGGGCTATAGGCTATATAACATCACGCTACGACCAATAGGAACGGAGCAGCAACGAGAAATGTTGCAAAAACGGGGTAAATTTACGCATACGTTGCGCGGGACAGCTAGTTCAATATAAGCTTTGTTTTACAAAGCTTTGTTTCAAAGCAAAGACTAACAACTCCTTCTAATTTGAGTCTTAAAAAATCCAAATGCAGGGAATCCAACATACATTCGAGTTATCTTCACTAAAAGCGTCAGTAAGACGTACTTAAGAGCTAAACCACTCCGGACAGGCTGCCCCTATCAGAGCACCCAACAGGCAAGGCTTATAGACCAAGTAATAGATATTCCATGTATCTATTCTACAACATATATATAAATCCTTGTTCGAGCCAAGAAAGTGTTGTTTGGTAGCATGATTCAATTCGATTTAAGTTTTTAAATTTAAGATGAAAAACATAATACTTAAAAAATATTGATTGATGAAAATCATATGGCAAGAGTCAAGACATGCGGCGACAAAGTTTTTTTTTGATGTAAAAGATCTCTTAGAAAAACAATGTTAATTAGAAATCTTTGCCACATTTCGGCGATTACGTAGGTACTTACTAAAATTGCAACAAAAAAGTACTATTTTTTTATTGAATTCAGTAGAGTTTCGTGATGTGAATCCGCGAGAATTATACTGACTTATTTAAGGTAAGATACCTTGTTTATTGCCCGACGTTTTGACCGTGACCAAGGCCGTTGCAATACGGTCGGGCAACAAACAAGGTATATTACCTTAAATTATTCTAGCGGTTAAGTATATAGCGTAATATATATATTTTCATAATGTGTGCAAATCGCGAAAGTTTATCAATATTTATATACTGACTAAATTGGGATCCAGTATACAATAGAAGTATAGAACCACCCTTTCGGATCAGATAGGGTTTTTTTTACACACTGTATAGTGGATACTCTTGTGTATACCGTGTCCCACGTATTATGACTGTGTCATACGATATCTCCTAAGTGCGGTGAAATGGGTTGTTTACTAAAGTATTACGATAAGTGTAAAACATTTTTTGTTAGTCGATTTGAGGGACGCTGTTTTTATTTCGGTCGGGTTATTGTAAGTTCTAAAATGTGTAACAAAGATGTAGTCAAATTCACAGGTCGTCACACCCATGATACAGAATAACAGAATACTTTCATTTACTTTTATCAAAATCTAAGCATCTTAAAACATTGCGATGTTTTATTTATTACTTAAAACTTAATTTTGAATTGAAGTTGTGATCATCTCCTTTGTAATATATTTTGTACGTGTTTTGTCACCAAACTCTTCCTAAACGGCTGGACTTATTTGGAGGAAATTTTGTGTGGACATTCGAGTGGGTCCCTGGTTAGTTTAAAATACAATTGGACCAAAAAAAAGGTGTCACAAGAATGGTGGTCAATACAATGTCACAAATGTTTCCTTATGACGTTCTCACGTGAAAGTATCGTCCGTAAATCGACTTTACAGACAAATATTTTTTTCCAATTGTTGCCCGTGTCGCTGAAATCGCCAACACATTGATGAAATTCTAATAATCAACCATTTCCGAGACAGTTTTAGTGGACTCGACGGCCACAATACTTCAGCCAATCAGCAGGTGGTATCGCCATTTACGTTTCTTAGCAACCAGTCAATAACGGGACCGTTGCTACGTGACTGCTTAGCAACAAATTAATAACGTGACCGTTGCTACGTGACACTTTTTCGTGCGTGCACCCCGTGATCGATTTATAAGACGTCACTTATCTATGACCGACAGTGGCGAGGTTCTAAACTTCGCAGCTCTCTTGATCTGATCGGTCGCCTTATAGAGTCCTCAACGTAATATTAGTCTGTAATGAATATAGTGTTTTTGACGTGACAACGTCTTATAATTCGATGAAGCCGGCTGAACGCACGAAAAAAATGAGGCGTTACCTCGCTCTGAGGCGTTCCATTGTAAAAATAAATAAATAAAAATTGACATAATTGTATTTATGCGTACAAATAAATGTAACTTGATCAATTCAATTGTGATTTCCATTTACCTCCTTCTCTATATCCGTACAAAATATCTATCAAACAAATAAAAATAAAATTTTCTTTTGTAAAATGAAACCATTCCATCAGTATTTTCTTATGACGTTGTCACGTTCAACTATCGTCAGTAAATCGACTTTACAGACAACTGATTTTTTTAACTTACGTATAACTACTAGCAGTGGCAGAGGGTCCTTAGGACACCATTACTTTCAGTTTCCCTTTGGATTGTAGTTAAAGGTACAAAGAACCTTACCGAAGGGTTACCTCAGAAAAAAATAACCCTTCGCCCCTGACTACTAGTATAATATTATATTAACTGTGGTATAACTAAGTCTTTCGTTATATATTATTATTTATTCACTTCATGGAACACAGTAGGTACAACACAAAGTATTCATTTCAAAAAGATCTTGCGTTAAATCTTGGTTAAATCTCAGACATTTTAACTGTTCCAGATTAAAATGTTGACCCATTTTTTCAATTTCATTACGAACATAGCAGATTTTCTTTTTAGCTCTGTACACTCAATGTTTCTGGGTCATTTCTTTTAATAACATTTTGGTTTTCAAACATTTTTTTTTGTAGAATTTGTCGTATTATATTTCTGTTTGTCTGTAATACTGATAAATCAATTGTTATGTACTATTGAAAACTTCATCGACTTTTTTTCTTGATTTATGTAAACTTTTTTAAAATGTAATCGTTATTAAATTAATTTTAGCTTGTATTTATTTCGTTTCAAAGAAAACAACTGAACAAAACAAAAAAAAAATAAGTTCTTAAAATAAAAATTTCGAGTTAAAATTTGTACCGGAAGTGGACACCACTTTGTGTAAACGTTCGAGGTCCCGTATAATTTTGTATTGATTTACGAAGCGATATTTCTAATCATCATACTTTCAAAATGAATGGGATGAACTATGGTATTTTTTTTGTTTAACAATGATTGTCTTAATTTAACCGGGGTCCTTATTCACTATCTTTTTTCTCGTTTACGCCGCAAGCCCGCGCGAACTGTCAACATTTTATTAAAATATATATATTACGGGTCTTTGTCGCGTGAATAATTTAAGGTAAAATACCTTGTTTATTGCCCGACGTTTCGACCGTATTGCAACGGCCGTGGTCACGTGAAGACTCTTAAATTATTCACGCGATTAAGACCCGTAATATATATATTTTAATAATGTGTACAAATCGCGAAAGTTTATCAACATTTATATCAAAATTTTGTCATAATGGTAAATAGAGAGCTGCGCTTAGCAATGCATCAACGCGCATGAGCGGTGGATATCTTTGAGCGCACCGCGCACGCGCCAGTTCGCGTGGGCTTGCTGCGAAAACGAAAAGAAAATAAGGACCCTGAATTTTCAAGTTGGTTTAAATATTTGAAAATTTTAACACACTAATGAATTTTCGTAGATCGTTTGTTCGCTATTTCGCAAGCTTGTTTTTCTTCAGCCAAAGATTCTCTAGATTGTTTCTAGCAAACAATTTCATTTTAGTATTAAGTTTATGACAGAAGTGCTCTTTTGGTGAAGCATCTTTAAATTTCTTGAACAGTGGGTGGTGGGTGTTAGTTGAGGTTCAGGAGAACTTGATGGCTTAATAAGTTATAAACTAGTATGATTGAAAGAATTACATTACTATGCGTTATATTTAAAAGCGGCGGTAGCCTAATGGTTATTTTTTTGTGTTTGTTAGTGTTCGTATTCTACTCATTACACTACCGAAGTGAATCCACTCCCCTAACACAAGCAATTTAGCTTAGCCGGAGGGGTTAACAAGATTGCTAATTATGTGGGACCTATAATTCCAGCATTGCTAGTAAACTTCTTTAAAAAAAATACATATAACGAAGTAAAAGTATTGCCTAAAAATAGAAAAAAAATGGTTGTCTGTAAAATCGGTTTACGGACGATAATTTTACGTGATAACGTCATAAGAAAACATTGATGACCATATAGCCATGTCCTTATGAACTATTATGGTTTTTGTTATTGCTCCGTTACAGAGGAATATTATAGTAATTTTTATAGGCATTTCTTGCCAATCACTTTTATAAATACAATAATTGCATTTGAAAGATTTTTTTTTTGCGAGGGCCCAACTCGTATACAACAAAGGAAGAGAAATTTCAAGTTTAGTGTCATAGTTTAGGTTAGATGGTTCGGCTTTCGCGCTCCGGTAAAGCGATCGGAAGTCTCGGGTTCGATTCCTGGGTCTGAACTTTAAATTTTTCTTTCAAATGCAATTATTGTATTTATAAAAGTAATTGGCAAAAAAATGCCTATAAAAAATACTATAACAAAATAATGTTATAGTATTTTTTATAGGCATTTTAATATTTTTAGGCATCTTATTCTTATTCTAATATTTTTGTACTCAGTTTTGTTTTCTATTTACGTTTTCTTACGATAATATAAAAGCACTGCTTACATTTTCAAAACGTTACAAGAAAATGTAGGTAATTTAATGATTCTTCAAACAAGGTTTTCCGGTCCTATTAGTGTTTAAGATCTAATGGAACCGGGCAAGCGGACATCAGAGCTGCAAAGAAACGGAAACATCCGTAATGGTTAATCAGTAATTAAGGAGATAAACAGTAGCCGGTGTTCACTGTATTTTCCAACGGATCGCTAAAAGCAGTTTCATCCGGCAGTAGACGAAACAATAGCAGTTTATTTATATTTGCACGGCTAAGTCTTTCCGTGAAAGCTCGTTAAGAGGACAAAGCCATTCTGTTTATTAGCTCTCACCTGGCCCTTTTGTTATTATTATGAGCCAGACAAAGATTTTCAAAAGAAAGACAACGTTTTAATGTAATTTTAACCATTGCCGTTAGCGTTTATGTTTTATGCCTAAAAAGAAATACGTACATGATGTTATATTGTGAAAGGAAACAATACCACTCCATAAAAGTCCGAACACTTTATTCATTTAGGTTAAAAATGCCACACTTATGAACGTCACACAAAATTTCGAATGGAATAGAATGATTCTACATTTAATGTCAAGTTAGAAAGACAACGTTTTAATGTAATTTTAACCATTGCCGTTAGCGTTTATGTTTTATGCCTAAAAGGAAATACGTACGTGATGTGATATTGTGAAAGGAAACAATACCACTCCATAAAAGTCCAAGTACTTTATTAATTTAGGTTACAAATGCAACACTTATGAACGTTACACAAAATTTCGAATGGAATAGAATGATTCTACATTTAATGCCAAGTTAGAAAGACAACGTTTTAATGTAATTTTAACCATTGCCGTTAGCGTTTATGTGTTATGCCTAAAAGGAAATAGGTACGTACGTGATGTGGTATTGTGAAAGGAAACAATACCACTCCATAAAAGTCCAAGTACTTTATTCATTTAGGTTACAAATGCAACACTTATGAACGTCAGACAACATTTGAATGGAATAGAATGATTCTACATTTAATGCCAAGTTAGAAAAACAAAGTTTTAATGTAATTTTAACCATTGCCGTTAGCGTTTATGTTTTATGCCTAAAAGGATATACGTACATGATGTGGTATTATGAAAGGAAACAATACCACTCCATAAAAGTCCAAGTACTCTTTATTCATTTAGGTTTAAAATGCCACACTTGAACGTCACACAAAATTTCGAATGGAATAGAATGATTCTACATTTAATGCCAAGTTCGCAAGAGTGAAGCCATGAGGAAAGTTGTCCTTGTCGGGTATTATTCATTGTATAATTCACCAGCCTTCCCGCGCAACTTCGTATGCATACATTTTCCCAGTATTTGCAACATTTTTCATTACTGCCCCGATCCTATTGGTGGTAGCGTGATGTTATATAGCCTATAGCCTTCCTCAATAAATGGGCTACACAACAGAAAAAATATTTTTTCAATTCGGACCAGTAGTTGCTGAGATTGCCGCGTTCAAACAAACAAACAAACTCTTTAGCTTTATAATATTAGTATAGATAGATCACTGAAATATATCACGATTGAATCTTTGAAACTACGCAACGGATTTTGATGCAGTATTCAGTATCAGATAACTTATTCCGCACGGTTTATAATTATATTTATTACTGCCTCTGTGGCGCGGTGGGAGTGTGTCCGACTGCTACGCAAGAGGTCGTGGGTTCGATTCCCACACGGAACACCACTTTGTGTGATCCAAAATTTGTTGTTTCGAGTCTGGGTGTACTTTGTGTCCGTGACTTGTATATTTGTAAGGTCCCCCGCGATACATGGCTTGTACTCTACTGCGGGAGTCGTCTAAAAGAAATGCTTTTTATCTATGTAGATAGTAGAGAAAACTGCGCGAAGCTGGGGCGACCCGCTAGTTTTATTATTCTGACATTACGTTAAAATGTTATACTGAGGTATAAACTCGTATCCTTAAATAGTTATATACATGGAAGTTTACATAACTGTTGCTGATTACTTTCGTTTCGGTAACAACGTACTTATTTTTAATTTTCTCATTACAAATGCTGTTACGCGACTGTCCAACAGTTAATATGAATTTGTAATTTTACAACCACTATAGTGACCATCGATTTCATACATGCATTTTGTTGTACCTAAATTGCTTATATTAACTGCTAAATAACTGTAATGATAGCTACTTTATCATACCGCGGATTCAAATGAGCACTTATGCCTTTTGATTCATACTTTTTTTTAATAGACCTCTAGTCTCGTACAAATTTCGTCAGCTATTTCCTCTCGAGCAATAACTTGTTAAATGCTTCAGAGAGTGGTATCATGAAGCTGCGTTAACGTTAGCTGCAATTAGGTGGGTGGGTTAAGCAGTCGCCTTCAACGCACGTTACGCACAAAAAATAAATTTATTCATTTCCTCTTGTTTGAAAATATGTCAAATTATAGTTTATCCAATATTTTGAAAAAAAATAAGATGAGCCGACTATAAAGTGGTGGATCATCAACTGGTCACAGGAACATAAAAGAGATTTTTTAATATGTTCAGTCATTTCTTCTCAATTGGATTTCTCAGATGCTCGGTGGAGAGTAGAGCACCAGCTGATGAATTTTCCCTCAGCATATTGCCAGCTGTTTTTTTTTTATTACTTACGGGCGCATAATAACTATCAGGTTGTAATTTTTTATTCAGGAGGAAGTTGTGTATCTAAAGTTATTTTATATAATGATGCATGCTCTAATGGGTTATATATATTACTCGTTAGATTTTTGTAATATTCCTATAAATTCTTATTTTTCATAGATACATTCTAATTGCAAATCATTTAATTTGTTTTTCTGCGTAACGTTCGTTGGAGGCTACCACTGCTTAACTCACCCACCTACCTAGAGGCTACCACAGCAGCTGACGTTCACGAAGCTTCATAATACAACACTCTGAAGGATTTCACAAGTTTTTGCCCGGGAGAAACTTAGACATGTCAATCTGTTTTTGGCTTACGCTCTATAAATAAAATTGCTTATCAAAACAAAGCTATCAGCCTCAGAACACACATAGCATCAGCTGTCAAATCATCAGTTCTAATGTCAACATTTGTTTGCCAAACCATTCAGGAACCGAGCGTCAGAATAACTACAACAGACTTTTTAAAATGAAAAATCTTATATTCTTCCCATTCATGTTCATTAGATTCAACTAGAGATTTTCTAGCCACTCTGTACTAATTTGTAGTAGGCATACAATTATGCATTTCTAGTAAGAAATCGTTTTCATTCATTGTTCTGCTCTCATTTACATGGAAGTTCACAGATATTCTCTGTGTACCCTAAATGGGGTATAAAAAGAATTTACAAAAATGTTAAGCACGGCGTGACTGTGTGCCGTTTCATTAGGGGGAAGTCAATTACATAAAGCCACGGAGACCATATGGTCGGTCATATTTCAACTGAAATAACGTTCATTTTCCCTCATATAAGTGAATGGAAAAATTTCATTAATGGAAAATGAGAAACATAAAATAGGTCATAAATATTCGTTAGTGGCCTTGCGTTTTATTTTTAATATTTGTCATGTATGGGGGGTGTATGGACTGACTGACTTTGGATTATGCAAAGGGAAGCATATTGAAGTCAGTATTTAATACAAATAGGCTATTTAAAAATCACTTACAAACCTTTTATTTTTAGAGTTTATTAAAAATAAACCACTAAGTTAAGTAAACAGAAATTTAAAAAATCAGGAGACAATTTTTTTTGTTACATTGCAGCCAAAAGTGTTTATTTGTGTTTCAAATTTCAAAACTTTATTTCCAATTAATATGGCACATAGGTACACAAAACAAAGCTGAGGTCGAGTTAGTCTCCAAGAGTTCAGGCTCAACAAAATGTTCTGCGCATCTGAGCGTAAGAGAATGTTATCTTGGTTCTGTGTTTGTTAGAGTTATTCTGAACAACGGGTTAGTGTGGTCTTTGTAAGCGATGCCATCTTTAAATCTAATATATTATGGTCTTAGCATTATACAGTGGATAGTCTGAACTAGCTTAGAGCTTGTTTGATGTTTTCTTATTTAACTGACTTCAAAAAGGAGGAAGTTCTTAATTCGGATGTTTTTTTTATGTGTGTTCGGGCATAACTCCGTTATATGTATATTCTTTTTTTTTGGTCGAGAGAGATTTATTTCGAAATGGTCCCATATAAATTTTACTAATAAAAAATAAACAACGAAACTCTTTAATAAATGCCTACAAATCGGCCCTGACTGAATTCGATTAGAGGTTTTTTTTTTTAATGTTTTGAAACTTGCAATTTCTACAATTCTACCTACATATAGAAGAAATGAAACATTTTTATTTCCAACCATTTATTGTCAACAGTTTTTTTTATTACATGCTTCTATTTACTGCCTCGCTAGTGCAATGGGGTGTCTAAGACTGCTGTCCAAGTTGTGTGGTCGAATTACTCACTGGTAATTACTTTGTGTGATCCATAAAATATTTCTCATCTGTGTGTGATTTGTGTTTGTTATTATTTGTGTCAAAGTCCCTCACGATACTTAGAGTATTCTATAGTGTCATTTTTAGAAAGGATTACTATTACTTCATAATTATACCTACAGTAACTTTGATTTGAGTTCAAGTATCTACTAGTTAATCACAACAATAGTTATATACCTACTAGTTACTTACCTAAATAAAACACAAACAATTGTGCATCAATAAATAGTGACGACACGAGTCTAATCGTCTTCAAAAAATAACAATCTGTAGTATGACAATAATATTATTATGAAGTGAAGCAGTAATGAAAGCATTTTTGTCGCTAGAAATGTGTAATGATAACTCAAAGTTTATTATATAATCGATATTATAATCCGTTGAATTCATTTTTACAACATCAAACCATTTTAAAGTTAATTGGTCATTAGTTTATTAAATTAGGTGCCAGTCGCGGTGGTCTATTTCTGCTTATTATTTTTTATCGCCAGTTTTTACGCGAATTTCTTTAACAAAAATAATTGTTGCTTTTGATCTTTAAAATAGTAGGTAGTATTGTTCAGGATTTATTATCGGTATAATGAACCCACTTGGATGAAAGGTAATTAGAGACTGATATACCGAGAATATACGATACAAAATTTAAGTAAAATGACTGTACTTAATATTATTCAGTATATTTTTGTAGGTATCGGATAAAAGGGTTCATTAAATAATCCGTTACATGAGTCACATAGGTATAGGCAATGTTATTTAACTAGCTACAGGGCTTTCTATGTTTGACTCGTTGATTATATAATGTCTAGATAGAGCATTCTCTCAGTAAGACTATAAAATAATAAAGCTACTATTTTTGACGTTTGATACTCGTTGAAAATGGCGCGCTAGAATAACTATGGCTTGAACATATGATCTTCTTACCGTCTTCTTACCTCTCAACAAGTACGTCCATTTGACCGAACTTTTTGACAGTTCTTTGCTTCAATTTTAGATGCCGGATTAGGAATTTAGACAAATAATCAAAGGTTTGACTGTAGTTTTCTCAAAAGTTATTTTTTTTTCGATATAAGGTTTTTGCTAATCAAGTGAATACTTTTCTGGAGAGGAAAATGAAATTTCCATTATTTGGAAATGTGCCTCATCAAATTTCTCTTGACTACTTACACTTACACTTCCCTTGAAGTCAGTCTTTTTAAGTTTTTATGTTAAAATTAATTATTTTGCCTGGATCTAACACAGGCGTTGATTGCTTAAAAGAGGACCTCGAGCACTAATTTGTAGGTTATTTAAAAAAAAATGTGTATTTTCATTCATCAATAAATTATTAATATATTATATTGTACTAACAAGCGTTCTACTATTTTCAATCAATAAATTATTATTATACTAGCTGTCCCGCGCAACTTCGTTAAGCGTAAATTTTTCCCTTTTCTTTTTATAATCCTATGTTACTTCTAACACTTCCAAGAATATGTGTACAAAGTTTCATGATGATCGGTTGAGTAGTTTTCGCGTGAAAGCGTAAGAAAAAAACTTACATTCACATTTATATACACACATCAAAAGTGTCTAGGGATCAAGCATTTTTATGCGGATTTCTTGAGATTGAGATGTGGCTTTGTAATAAATTTATGATTTTATAAATTTATATGGATCCTTTTTGGTGCATTTCATAATTTGAATCAGGAACTGTGAATCAAATTCGAGTAAAAGATGAAAATCAGCTGTCAATATTTTCCCTATAAAAACATACAACGCATTGAAGACATTATTAGTGCTACTGTTTCCCTACTACTGATTAAAACCAACGTTATTATGGAGCGGCGACGTCATTTAAGCAGGGAAGAAATGCTCAGAGCCGTGGGAATGATAGAAGCTGGTTCCCGGCAACGTACTGTGGCTTTAGCTCTGAATACAAGTCAGAGTGTTATCAGTCGACTTTGGACACGTTACCGAAGCACTGGTACCGTGGCTGAGCGCCATGGAGGACGGTATCGCTGCACCACACGGAGACAAGACCGATACATTCAAATCTTAACTCGAAGAGGTCCAACAATAACCGCCATGATGTTAGCCGTGAGGCTTCATCACTCTTCAGGGAACTTAATTAGCGACCAAACAGTCAGAAACCGCTTGCATGAAGTGAACCTTCATTCCCGAAGACCGCTACGGGTACCACCTATAGCAATGCACAATCGTAGGATTCGATATCAATGGGCTCTTGAACACAGAAATTGGGCAGAAGAACAATGGCGTTTCGTGTGCTTTTCTGATGAGTCTCGTTTTGGTATGAGACCGGATACAAGACGTATACGACACTGGAGAACCCCTGGACGCCAACAGCGATTAAAATCCTGCCAGGAAGTCCATCCTTATAGTGGTGGAACCATCATGGTATGGGCGGGTATTTGGATCGGCGGAAGAACTGAGTTGATTTGGATCAGAGGCAACCTCAACGCTCAAATTTATGCTGAGACGATTGTATCAGACGTCATCGTTCCTCTACAAGTGCAAATCGGTCCCTTATTTCAGTTAATGCATGATAATGCACGACCGCACACCGCAAGAGTTGTAAGACAGACTCTCGCCGCAGCTAACATCAATGTCCTGCCCTGGCCTGCTCAGTCGCCAGACTTGAACCCGATTGAGCATGCATGGGATATGCTACAGAGAAGAGCTCTGCCGAATATGGAGGGTATCCAGTCGCAAGAAGACCTTTTTTTGTTGTTGCAACGAACATGGGCGGCCATTCCACAGCGTGATTTGGATGAACTCATTTTGAGTATGCCAAACCGATGTTCTTGTGTTGTTAGTGTTCGCGGTAGAAACACGGATTATTAATTGTTTAAGTTACCCAATAAAATTTTAAAGAAAACTGTTATTTCAGTCTTTTTTTCGAACTTTAATGTTAGTGGTTCAAATGTCAAAAATCCCTTTATTAGGAAAATGGCAAATTTCTTTATTAATGCAAAGGTGACTTGGTTTATCGTTACTGTGACAAACGAAAACACTTTATTTGATGAATCCTTAAAGAAATAAAAGAAATAAAATCAATCAGGAGAAAAGTTATTGCAAAAATATATGTTGATCCCTAGACACTTTTGATGTGTGTATATTAGTAGGGATTAACAAGCGTTCAACTGACAAAAGAGACCAAAGAGAATTGAGCACTTTGTATAAAAAACTCTATGATATAAAACGCTGTTGTAGTTGACATGCTTCGTGATGTCAAATTGTTCTGTCCGTGAAATTTGACATTATTATTATTGTAAAATAGTATTAATTTAAACAATATAACTTTGTTTCTTGTAATTTATCAATTCGTTTTGCTTGTATACGAGAGTAGGTAAGTATTCATATTAAAGAAAATATGGATAAAACGAACAGCATCTTCAGTGCTGTCGACATGACTGATAGCGATGCAATATTCGGCGTTATCGATGGCATGGTCAGGAATCTTAACTGTTAGTATTCTTTTTCATATTATGTCTTTCGTTTCCCGGTCATCTCTTAAGAGAGATCGCCGATTCTTTGGGAAAGCCTTATGTGCTGCATGTTAAGGGCATAGGCATCTTTCTTGATCTAAAACAGACTGCGCTTATTGTCGTTCTATATTATAGCAATACAGACGTATTTCATAAGTATGTAATGTTATGTAATGACTGTTGGTCTAGTGGTTCGTGAACCTAGAAGGCGTGAATCCGATCCCTATCCAGAATTAAACTTTGTGTGATGAGCACGATGGTTTATTCTGTGTGTGTAGTTTAGGTATAACAATTAGAGGGTAAGTGGTAATAAACTCGCATTTTTTTTTTTTTTTTATAAAAGACGACTCCTACATTAGGGTACAAGCCCTGTGTCGCAGGAGACTTTACAAACATACAAGTCACGGACACAAAGTACACCCAGACTCGGAACAACAATTTGTGGATCACACAAAGTGGTGTCCCGTGTGGGAATCAAACCCACGACCTCTTGCGTAGCAGTCGGACACACTCCCACCGCGCTACAGAGACAGTATTTATTGTAACCAATCATTGTATGACATATTTGTAAAATAATAAATCTACTGTCATTCTAGGATTAAGTTAAAGTCATTGGAAGAAACTAGCATCTAAAATACAGGCTCGGCCTAGTTTGGATGCTAGTATTCATTACTATGGATCTTACATTATTCTGTACTAAATTATATATAATGTGAAGCGTTATTTTTAAGTGCTAGTGATTGAAAACACAAACATTGAGTTGTCGCAATATATTATTATTCTGTTTATTTAATTATCTAACATATAACATTACATTTTGAAGAAATATCTATCTAAAACAAACCTATTATTATTTTTATAATAACAAAATAGTTCTTTACAAAAGCTCAGTATTAGCCTTACCTTTTTTTTTATTAAAAAGACGACTCCCGCATTAGGGTACAAGCCCTGTGTCGCGGGGGACTTTACAAACATTCAATTCACGGACACAAAGTACACCCAGACTCGAAACAACAATTTGTGGATCACACAAAGTGGTGTCCCGTGTGGGAATCGAACCCACGACCTCTTGCGTAACAGTCGGACACACACCCACCGCGCTACAGAGGCCGCCTAGCCTGCCTAGGTACATTCTAACGATGATACAATCAAATTTGCATATCTGGGCTTGGTATAGCTCGAGTGATCGGTCACTAAGTCTGTGTAAATTATTCAGCTTCACTGGAACCAGCAATCGTTCATTCCTTACTTCTTAACCCTGAGTGCTTGAGGAGAATAGTGAGAAATCCATTCTCTCACTTTACTGTTTGAAACGACCCATTGCCGTTGTTTAAATCACTCAATCAATTAACAAGAACATTGGCGTCAAGCAACGACCATATATGGTCGTTGGCGTCAAGTGAGTGAAGTGAAGTTATTTTGAATGTAGGCACAACTAAAAAGCAGCTAACTGTAACTTGAAAATAAATATAAAAAAAACCGAACAAGTGCGATTTGGATTCAGACGCTGAAGATTTTGTATTAATTTGTAAGTATGTAAATAGTTCGTCTATCGCGGGCATATTTCTTTCTAACAACATACGAAACAATAAGTAAAGATTTTACCATGTTATATTTAGACCATTGTCTTTTTATAAGTTTTGACTTGTTTTATTTATGATGCAGGTATCTTTATTTTTTTTAAATATTAGGTTTAGTACTTGGGATAATAGACCATGATGGGTGGTCTATTTTCATAAATAACTATAAAAAGCTCTTTCATTTGATATTTTACACAATACCAATTTCAAACCTTTCTTTTTTTAGTTTTAATGAAAAAGTCAACTTAATTCGTTCAGTAGATTTAAAGCAAATTGGCTGAGATAGACAGAAACATGAGCTATCTTTGAAGGGTTCCATTTTTATTCCAATGGACGAAGCCATTAAAACTACCTGGATTAATAACTTAAGGGTAGTAACTACAGATATAAATCTCTTCTATGACATATATGAATATGTGTAAGTGAGTCTAAGTCATAGACCGTCTTGGTCGGTACCACAATAGTGTCAGTACGCATCACTGTGTTTCGGATTCAGATCTTTGCCAAACAAGGATTTGGGTGCCGCTGATACTGTTGCCATCAGGCGTTCAATCCGATCGTCTCTACATTTCACTGTATAAAAAAAACAACGGGTTGCACTCCGGGAGTGCCGGCAGAGAAGTGAAAACTTGAACATTAACGTTGTGCATTATTGAATATTTTGGAACGGTTAGGGAATAATTTCGAATGAAATTTATATTACATACAAAATTTAACACTTCAGAACTATTACGCTGTAGTACAAACACACACACACACACACACACACACACACACACACACACACACACGCACACACACACACACACACACAATCACACACACACACACACACACACACACACACACACACAATCACACACACACACACACACACACATACACACACACACACACACACACACACACACACACACACTCACGCACACACATTTTCGCCGAGTGGTAGACAGAGATGGGGATATTACTTCCTCTCCTACGCCGCGCTGGCGGTCTACTCTCCCTTCATCTTACGAATTTTCGATCAGGTCACGTGTCCTGATGCGAGTTTTAAAAAAAAATCCCATGCCAAAAAGTGCACAAAATCCGCTGAAGAAGTTTTCACTTAAAATAAAACAAAGGTACATTAAAACTACAGAACCTATTTAGGTAGGTACTTCTTCACCTTTTGCAAAAACTTTGATTACTGTGCAACATCAAGAAGCGTAAGGAACATAACTCACGTAGAGTAATAAAGTGTAAATAATATCTAGTGTAATAAAACATTGTTGCAGCGGATGCTGTTGGCGGGCGTGGAGGGGCGGGAAGTGCGGGGAATGTAGGGGGTGAAGGCTCGTGCGTGCCCTTGCGATGCAACGATAGTGGTGAGTAAACCTTTGTTGTATTGCTATTAAAGATTGACGTACGAGCAAGTCTGTGTTTAAACATTAGGTTGGGTAAACCTACGTCCAGATGGTAAATGCTTAACGCGCGTTTACGAATGTTAAGCCAAATCCAGCGATAGTTAGATTATTGAGACCGGCCGTTAGACATACTAGCAAGTCTGTGTTTAAATGTTAGGTTGGGTGAATGCTTAACGCGCGTTGACGAATGTTTTGATAACGCCTATTTACATTTTTTTATAGTGATCTAGGCGTTCACATGGCGCGGTATAGGTATGAAATTGTAAGCCCGCGTCAACGTCATCTCAACGTAGGCTACATAGATGGGTTAGACGCATTGTTCAAATTTCAATACGTTGGCGCTATGGTAATCTAAAACACAAAACACGAAGAGTACAGAGGAAAAGCTTTATATATTCCGCTCGACAGAGCACATAGACATCGTTCACGAACACAGAATCTCGGAACACTTTCGGAACAACTAACATAATCTACAAATACAATAATTGCATTTTTGAAAGATAGAAAAATTTGAAGTCCAGATCCAGGAATCGAACCCGAGACTTCCGTAGCCTAACCGGGGCCAGAAGCGAACCACTTATCTGGACTATGTTATTAGACCTCAAATTCTTCTATCCCTTGATGCTCGCGAGTTTGGGCCCTCGCATGCGCCATCTAGTCGGTAGTTAAAGAACTATCACGGCTTTTGTTATTGCTTATCTGGCTTTAGTTATTGCTAACATTATCTAACTTAAAGGTATCGCGGTGCAGACGACCTGAAGGTTTTTTGAGGTTCCGTAGCTGAAATGGCGAAAACGGAACCCTTATAATTTTGTCATGTCCGTCTGTCTGTTTGTCTGTCCATCCGTATGTCACAGGCATTTTATTCAAAGACTAAGACAATGAATAGTGATTAAATTTGGTGAAAACGTACATTGTAGTAGCCTCTACTCAGTTTGATAGCTAATTAATAAAAATCAATATTTTTAGGGGCGGCACTCTATACATGGTTTCTAATAAACCTTTTTTGATTAGGTGAGTATTTTTGGAAATAATCGCTTTTAAAGTTGGATAAATTACACAATTTATTCAATTATTAAAATATATATATTACGGCCGTGGTCACGGGAAGACTCTCGTCGAGTCTTCCCGTGACCACGGCCGTTGCAATACGGTCGAAACGTCGGGCAATAAACAAGGTATTTTACCTTAAATTATTCACACGATTAAGACCCGTAATATATATATTTTAACAATTTATTCAACTTTGGAGCGATTATTTCCAAAAATCTCCCCCCCCCCCCTTCTTTTGAGCCGTGTGACCCAAAAATATGAAAAAAATTAATAAGGTAGCAGCGCTTAAGAAACACTTCACTAAAATTATTTCGGACATGATCCGATATACCGTCGTCATTGAGTTATTGCAGAAAAACTGCGTTACTCAACAAAAGAGCGTAAGTGCCAATAATTCAAATAGGATTTTCATACGGCAATTGTAAATCAATGCCTGAGGTGTACGTTTGGTAACAGCGAACTTCTATACCTGCCTTTACATTAATTGATGATAGTAATAATATAATTATTGACATGATATTTTACACCTTTAGACATATATCAAGATTGATCGATGAAGCCAATTTGACACCTGCTGCATTTGACTGAAAATCGTACTTCAGCTGATATGTTACCTACATCTTACTGATTTTATTACGCAAAAATATTTGTTACTTGTATACCTATAACTACTTATCACATGAATTCGAAAATCTAAATTTAATTTCTAGAATTCCTGTTACCTTATATTTTTTTAATATGTTTGAATATTCATACAAATTTATGTAACACTAGCTGTCCCGCGCAACTTCGTATGCGTAATTTTTCCCCGTTTTTGAAACATTTCTCGTCGCTTCTCCGCTCCTATTAGTCGTAGCGTGATGTTATATAGCCTATAGCCTTCCTCGATAAATGGGCTATCCAACAAAAAAAATATTTTTTTAAAAGAATTTTTCAAATCGGACCAGTAGATCCTGAGATTAGCGCGTTTAAACAAACAAACAAACGAACTCTTCCGCTTTATAATATTAGTATAGATAAAACAAGTGGACCTACAATATTTCATTGTTCGTCGACAATCTCGATTACGAACTCATGACTTTATTAGAGTTACATAAACAAATAGTTACTTTAACTTGTTAGGTTTAAAAGTTGTAGTTAATCTATGACACAACTGGTGTAATTCCATGGCAAGTTAGCGATTTATTATCGACTCACTTCAACGCGGCTACGTCGGAAGCGATAGTTTATAGTTTTCGCAACTGCTTGCACTGCTTGTGGGCTACGTTTCGCGATGCAAATCAAGATTATTTACTGCATACGTTGGAATGAACCTAATTTGTTTTAATCTACTGCAGTATATCTACACACCTTTATTGAAGACAGCATAGCAGTTTTATCTGACTTCAAAATTCCATTGTATAAAGAAAGAATTTTCGAAATTCTATTTTTGTTCGAAAGAGGTTTATAATAATATCTTGGGACAACTTACACAACGCTATCTGATCCCAAACTAAGCAGAGCCTGTACTATGGAAACCAGACAACTAATAAACATACTTATACATTTCTAAATACATACATATTTTAGATAAATAACACCCAGGCACAGAATAAACTATCGTGCTCATCACACAAAGTTTTATCCTGGGTGGAGTTCGAACCCACGACCTCTTGCGTAGCAGTCGGACACACACTCACCGCGGCACAGAGGCACTCAAAATTATATTTTTATAGTTTTTTTCGAAATAGTCCAATATAAATTTCGTAAAAAACTGATGAAAAGTTTTGGATACAGAACAGTGAAACTCTTCAAAAAATGCCAGCAAGTCCACCGCGATTGAAGTCGGTTAAAAATGTTTTTGTAGAAAAGAGTCTTAACGTATTATAATGAACTGTTGTGTCTGTGTGAATGACTAGGATATGGTGTCAGATAGATATTGTAAAATTTATATACCTTTATACTAAGTATTCTACGATAATTACATGTCTTAAATAAAAATCCGCTTACGTAAAAAAATGAACTTAGAAAAGATAGAATTTAGAAAATTGTTATCCAATTTAATTACTTACTGTAAACAACTCGTGTAGTCGCAGGTCGTAACAAATTCCGTCAAACTTATTCTGGTCTGATGGGCTTATACGGCCAACATTACGCATTTTCATTCTCAGTTCCTGGTATTCCGATCCATATTGGATTTTCTAATTATGGACGTATGTCCGTACCTACTGTACAGAATTTAACACCAAAATTTGATAGCCAAACAAACAACATAACGCTGTAAATATAAATCGATGGTGATCGCTGTAAATATCAATCGATCTCACGAAAGTGTCACGTTCCGCCTGCTGATAGGCGACTGATTGTATCAGTCTATCAGCGAATGGCGATTGTAGCGACATGGGATACAATTGAAACTAAAGCTGTCACGGGCATGGTTGTTTTTCTTTTCATACGTTATCATGTAAAATTATCGTCCGTAAACCGATTTTACAATCTTTTTTATGGTATTAATGACAGGTCATATTTTTTTTTAAATCATTGGGTCAAAAATGTTTTTACGACGCCTTTGTTGTAAAATCTCAATTACTTTTGTCTAAGTGAGACGGATTTGCTAGGTTTGCTAAAAACGGTTTTTCAAAATTGCCCAAATTTTTATTACACACATTTTTTAACAAAAGTATCGTTTGTGTGTTAAGTAGACGAAATAAAATGTCGAATCACCATCCATTATAGAAAAATAAATAAAACGTAGAGCTAAAATTATTTTAACTCAAACGGACTGGTAGCTAACGATGATTCTGCAAATGTATGGGTCGTATTTCAACTCTATTTGAATGGCTATTGATATATCGATTGGAATATGAAACTGCGATAGCATAATGGCTAAGGCATCGGACTTGCAATCATGAGGTCGCGGGTTCGAACTCTACCTATTATACTACCAACGTGAACCTCCTCCTAACACAAGCAACAACACAAGCCATTGAGCTTAGCTGGAGGGGTTTACAGGTTGTCTTGTAACGTGGGACCCACCATCCCACATTGCTAGGTATCTTTTTTTTTAATTAAAAAAAAATATATTTGTTAATATCTGTATCTTCTATGTCAGGCCGCGCGATGTTTCACTCGTAGTGCGCCAACGAATTATTTACCGCGTTGCGAAAATACGCTACGGTATAAAGTATGCACTATATTACAATCGCAATCGTAAAGTCGCGGGTTCGAATCGTACTCATTATCTACTAACGTGAACCCACTCATAACACAAGCCATTGAGCTTAGCTGGAAGGGTTAACTTGATTGTTAGTAATGGGGACCACAAACCCACATTGCTAGTTATCCTTAAAAAAAAAATCCTTTAGACAAGGCACAACCGGAAGAATCTCCGGCTGAAGAATGGCGCCACCCTATCTCGTCCCGCAGATCTCGTCAAGGCGACTGAGTGATTTGACACCGGACTTAAAACCCTATTGCGATCGCGAACCCGCTCGTCAAGCGCAGCAGTGATTATGACAATTATCCCCAGGATCTATAATAAATAGGTCCCATGCCCAGCAGTAGGACATCATATGGGTTGATATGTAGACCAGGCGCAGCATAACTCGTAGTGCATCTAACAGTTATTTGTCGCGCTGTAAATGTACGCTGCGGCATCAAATTGTTTCGCATTTTGTAATATGGTTATGCACAATTGAAATATTGTATTGCGCATAATAACTAACGTACATTGTTTATTTATTTGAATTTTCCTAGAAATACATTGCAAAAGGCGGTTACTAAGCACATCCACAGGATCTCGGACCTCTTTGTTCCGAAATTTCAAATCCGTAAACGATGTCTATGTGTGCCTTGCTCAACCGAAGAAGGTTCACCTTCTGTAAGTACTCTCGGTGCTTTCTTGCGTTAGTGTCTTTAAATTCTTGATATTGTTAGTATTAGGTAGGCTTAAAATAACGGTCTGCAGTACTCATTCTGCATATTGAATTCAGTTACAGATTTTGTTTACAAATTGCCAGTAATATTGGAAATAGGATTTATATCGGAAAATGTTATTTTATATTTTTATTTATTATAATTATATTTTAATTTTTTTGTTAAAAAGTTTTATTTCTCACTTTTTAGTGTATTGCTTTGTAGTTGATTTATGTTACAACAGCATAATCTAAACTGCTCATTACTTTTTACAAAATGTGGCGTTTTGCGATATAAGGCCGTTGATTTTTGAGGAGTACACCTGATTCTAGACCATCAGTTCCATTACATGATTTGACGAAGGCGAAGAATCTGGTATCGAACACGATACTCAGATTGCAACCCGCAATATTCATTATTGAACAGTTCAGCTGGTCATTTGTGGTCTTCATCATCAGTTCCATTTCACTCAATGGTGTTTTTTAAGAGAAAATGCACGAATTACAACAAAATAAACCCAACGTACTATAGGTGTGCCTTTAATATTTAAAGAGTTCCCTCGATTTCTCCAAGATTTCATCATCAGATCCAAACTTTGATGACAATGGGACCAGTCTGGAAGTATATCCTTTCAAACAAAAAAATATTTTTTCAAATCGGTTCAGCCGTCTGCTAGTAATCTGATAACAAACATTAAAAAAAAATTACAGTCGAATTGAGAACCTACTCCTTTTTGAAGTCGGTTGAAAATATATACCTATCTACGTTGTTTATTTGTTTCACACTATACGAAGAATTTCGCTGAACGTCCCACGATGCATATTGATTTTGGTGATAGATTTTTTTGATACATTGCCAATAGTATTGGAAATTGGAATTGCTTCGGTACAATGTTATGTTTATTTTATTTTTTCTCCTCTCGTTGGTTTCTATATTTGGACATGGGCGAATGAATTCAATGTATTATGTAGAGTATTTTGGGACGAAATAAGTAAGATAAAATTATGATATTTTTAATTTGAGTTAAGCTTACCTTTTCAAATTAAGCGTACTACCTACATACTAGCTCTGTTTATTTTTTATATTAAAAAACGGGGAAAATTTACACAGACGAAGTTGCACGGTATACCGTGCAACTTCGTCTGTGTAAATTTGTGTAAATTTTCCCCGTTTTTGCATCATTCTTCATTGCTGCTCCGCTCCTATTGATTGTAGCGTGATATTATATGGCCTAGAGCCTTCCTCAATAAATGGGCTATCTAACAGTGAAATAATTTTACAATTCGGATCAGTAGTTCCTGAGATTACCGCGTTCAAACAAACAACTCTTCAGCTTTATAATATTAGTATAGTTAATATCAGGTATTTTGATACCTAATAGTGAGCATATATGTATATGCTATCTGATAGAAAATATGTCTTCACATATTTTCTACACAGCACCTTGCGCCCACCCCAAATAAGTTGGGATAAGAGTTCAAGCTCAAGAGGATAATGAATAATATCGAGTATTCTTTTGACAAGTGCCTATAAATCCTGCCTTCCTGTAAAAATCGCTTACGCGTTTAACCCTATACTGCCGTGGATTCAGTCTTTGAACCGAAACGAAACGTAATCGCGTAAATTTTTCTACATACATACACGGACACGAGCGCTGGGTCGGACTAAGTTTACGAAGCAAAAAATCGGTCGACAATTTATTCGTGGGCGGGTTGGGCATCACTAATCGGCGTCATCAATCAGCTCGTCCCGGCGCGATCGGATCAACTGACGGACAACCCCCGCCCCGTACCCCTCGCCACACCTCATCTCACACCCCGTTAATACACAAAATACATACATACAGAAACCCGGCTCACTGATCAACAACAAATCCACGCACACAGAAGCGCACATTCGGACGATCTAAGCTTGCGCTGTTTCGGTTGAGATTCGACTAAGATCTCCGTAAGTGTGCGCTTATGTGTGGGTGAGCCTGTTTTCGCTCGTTGTAGGGAGCCATTCTTTTATAGGTATGTATTCTGGTTAATAGGACCTGCCGGACTAGGCCGCGTGTAAGTGGACTGGATTGACATTTGCATTATATGGATCCGCTGTTTTCGTGGAAGAATATATAGGCAGGATTGATGTTGCGGACGTGATCTATTGTTAGTAACAGTTCAGGGGCATAGAGGGGGTATAATGATGTTCTTGTATGTTTTTTTTATGTATTCTTTGCTTTGGACGTGTAAGAGTATCTAGTATTTTTAAAAAGTGACTGATTGGTGACTACTGACGATACATCCATTTCGAAGCCTTCCAAATGGATGAATGTAAGCAAAATTATGGCACCATTGACTAAAAATCCATTTAGACAACTTGGACCTACGTCTTCCATTGGACACAAGTTGGACCTACGTCTTCCATTTGTACGTACGCAAAAAGGTTATACAAAAGACTGCTGCCAACACTACGAATTTGTTTCAGAAGACGTAAAGAGAACACATTAAGAGAAGGGAAAGAACTAAAGAGAATTGATATTTTGCGAGACCGTCTTTCTCTTTCGTGACTACGGTAATTCTGGTTTGACACTATGCTCAGAAAGAGAAGGTGGGTCTCTTTTTTTGAAAGGTTATCCTTAGTAATTATGTCTATGGTTTATTCCAAAGACATAATTACTATAAGCTTCTTGATTTGCCCACGCACTGACAATACGGTTGCCTTCCAAATGGCGCGGCGTCCATTTGGACTGGACGAACGTCAGTTTGAAATTCCAAAACAGAACGACGTCCATTCAAATGGATTACTTTTTTACTTTATCCACGCCATTTGAATGGATGGATGCAAAAGTTTAGTATAAAAGTAACGACTAAGATAAAATAACATTCTAAAAAGTTATAGCTACTTATAAATTAATTCGTTTTTCGTATATCGTAAAACAGATTAATTTTATAAGAAAACAGGACATATCCTGTTTTCTTATAATACATATCGAAGAAATGTGTAATCAAAAATAATAGAGGAAAATATGATAGGGAAAATAATAACAGACATCCGAGACAAGGTTTCATGAGGTGGAAACAAAGAATGCTTGAAATTTCATCCGCATAATATTTGACAAAGCCAATGTTTACCTGAGTCGTTGGGTTGGCCGTTCTGTTATCTGTGACAACAGTCTGCTCCGGCTTGTCGCGATGAACTCACAGAAATATGTATCACTTAATAGCTAAAGTACAGAAGGTAACCTCATACGTACCTTGCTCGAGCTTACATTATAGAGTTAACGGTGGTACCTCTCTCACCAAGACAAAGACCGTCTTGGTGGGTACAACAGCAGTGACAATTATTCTTCCGTTAAATTGTTATGTTAACACATTACTGTGTTTCAATTGAAAATCACTAATGGCAAGTGTAATTTACTGGGCAAATCAGATTTTAAAAAGCGGGGTGCGGTGACATTCAGATCTTTGCCGAACAAGGATTTGAATGGCACTGATACTGTTATGAGCTAGCGTGACGTTCACCATCAGGCGCACGACACAGTGGTTAATGACCCTAACTGCTAAGCCAGAGGTCATGTTATCACTTTGTGTGATCTACAAACTGTTGTTCCGAGTCTGGGTACACCCAGACTCGGTACGTACGTAAGTACACTTAGTCTCAGTGATTTGAATGTTTGTAAAGCCCACCACGACACAAGGCTGGGTTTGTACCCAGCCTTGTGTCGGGCTTGTGCCCTGTATCTTTAAAAAACGGCGTGAGATTCCGTTTTCCTAACGACGTCTTGTGTGCATTGCTAATGGGCGTGTTTTTGAAGGTTACTTTTTGTACTCTCAGTGTTTTGTGGAAATATTCCCAGTGAAGTAACCAACATAGTATTTATGTCGTTTGAATAGGGTTGAAATCAATTTTACACAAAACAATCGCATGTACGAGGGACTTTCGCGCTTCGCTGACATGGGTAATGTTTGCACCCGTCTCTGAATTGATTTACCCACATCCGTAAATGTCACGATTTTTCGCGCCTAGCTCGACTATTATTGGAATATGAATATGTCTACAAATATGCCTATACATTTTTATAGCCGTGGTTACTTGCGTGGAACATATTTTTTTGAACTTTGTGGCAGGAATTTGAATATAGATTAGGGTATCTTGTGTATTTACGTGGTCGTCGCGAAAAGCAAGCGATAAGTAGAAAGTAGGTATTAGAAGTTCATAAAGTTTCGCGATTTGTACATATTAGACAATTTTATAGAACGGATCTTAATAGCGTCCGATTGTCCGATGTTTCGATCATGTAACGGTCAATTACGATAAAGACCAATCTATCTACAGATAGAGTCTATCAAATTATACTGTAGTGATTATTATGACATATCACCTAAGGTACTCTACTAGTTATTTATTATTTTGCAGCGCAACTTCTCTCATTAGTATCAGCAAATTATAATTTGTTACTCAGAAAAAAAACAGTTTTTGAAATCCTTACAAATAAGAAAATTCTTTTTCCACAACTGATTACAAGGCGTAGTTGCCACAACGGCTAAATAAATTAGTCCTTAGTTTAACGAGTTCACATTACAATCAATTGGTTTATTGGTTTTCAATATTAAGTAGACATACCCAACAGTGGTAACAGGATTGTATCCCACCTCAAAAAGTACAAATAGGTTCATGGCTTATTCGGCTCTATTTATTGTTTACTCAATTCTGCAGGGAAACTTTTTTATTATCTTTTTAATATTTACTTGGGATAAAAATCTGCCAGTGTACTGTTTCAAACTATAATCTATACTTGTGCCAAATTTCATCCATATCCGTTAAGCCTTTGATTGAATAAGAAATGGGTGTGATTGAGTAAGAAACATCCATACATCCAAATTTTCGCATTTATAATAGTAAGAGCTTTCGTGCGCGGCACGTACCCACATGCACATCGGTTATCACGATAAAAATTAGTCCTTCCCTGGTACTCAAATTATCTCCATACCAAATTTCATATAAAACGGCTCAGCAGCAGCTCTGCTGCGCGGGTCTGCTAGTCATTTTTCTAAAACTTGTTTCTATTATCTGGAACAGTTATAAGCAGTCTCATTACTTTCTTCTGTATTCTATTTTATATAATGCTGGCTACTAAAGTAATCTTTTGAAAAGTAGTAAGTATAAAATTTGAGTGAAATCCATGAAGTCTGTGAAACGTTTTCAAAAGTTTAACCTGACTTGGCGTCCTTTTACATTTAGGTACTGTTCGATATTCCGAAGACAAAGCTTAAAGTTTTAGTTTGAAAACTACTTCGAAGAATAAAATATGCTTTTCAATTGAAGCCGTTCGATTTAAATTATCGTCGATGGATACGCTATATTGTGATAATATTCATTGATTTAATTTAAAGGGTATTTTTTTTAAGTAGGTCCAGGTAGCAAATTAAAATCTGTATGAATTCGATCATTCCCTGTAGAACCATAGTTCTGATCCATTGTGAATTCAGTGAGACACTTTTTGGGGCTCCGTAGCCAAAATGGCAAAATCGGAACCCCAATATTATCGTCATGTCCGTCTTTATGTCACAGGCATCTCACTCAAAGAAAAGACGTCGTATAGTAGCCGCTATTTAGTATGATAGCTAAATAATAAAAATATATTTTAGGGGGGGCACTACATACATGTAACAGGAGCAGTAATTTTATTTTTGAGCAAACATCAACGTGTTGTACATCATTGGAGGGGTTTTTAAGATTTCTAATAAACTTTTTTGATCAAGTGAATATTTTTGGAAATAATCGCTCCAAAAGTTGCATAAATTGTGTCCCACGCCTTATCTTTTGAACCGTATAATCAAAACATATGAAAAAATTCTATATGTATATAAAATTATTTCGAACTCATACCGTCATTGAGTTACTGCCGAAAAACTGTGTTTTCTCAACAACAGTCGTAAGTGCCATGAATATACACCCTGCTGGTGCAATTGTTTAATATTTTTAAAACAGTAACAGCTCCGGAACCCTACACTGACCATGATCCAACATGCTCTTCCATTAATTGATCCACTTATTTAATATTTGCTTTTTTCAGTAAAATCAATAGTTCCATATTTGGTTCTCTCAGTAGAAACAAAGTTCTAATGAGAAAAGACATTCTCACTGGAACCAATAATGGGTCCACGTGTTTGATATCCCTTCTCTCTGATCTCCATTTTTGATTCCAAAGAGAAAAAAGCTGTCTCACTCAAACTAAAATGGATATGGAATATGGTTCTATAGGGTTTGATCCATGATTTCACTATTTAAGATATTTGTGGCCATCAAAACCTATCACAAATATCAGCCTTAAGATGGATCTTGATTTATATATTTCTTTTTCAGAGCGTGCAATTCTGACTGGATTTATTTCACTTGTGCGGCAATGTATCGAGCTCACTGCAAAAGTTAATCAACCGTAGAAATATCTTTAATAAATACTTTGTTCTATAATATAAGTTTGTAATAATGATGTTATTCTAAATAAATGTTTAGGACTTACTTATCTCTTGCCTAAGAACTCCAAAGTAGGTAGAACCGTATTGTTAGTTACTTTATGCGGTATGCAATGATGTTTTAAGTAAAACGGTGTAATAGGTTACATAAACCACATTTGATCTTTAAAAATGACAAACTAATACACACACAGATAACCTATTTATTGCAATGTCACACTATTTTAAAAAGTCTTTAAAGTAGGAAAGCTAAGACTGTGATCTATCAAATTGGATCTACTATAGCGGTAGACCTGCTATCTTTATTTAAAACGTAATTCATACATTCTCGTAGTCTTAAATGTCTCAAATTACGGGCACTATTCCAATATTTATTTGGATAAGCACAAAAAGTTTGGGCCCATAGACGATTTTCGGGTAAGAGTAGATTTGTTGCTGTCTCTGTATATCCACATCTTATTTTCTAACGAAACTTCGTTTTTATTGAATTAGAGTAGCCCTGCAGGACAGTTTATTTTTCATCTACATATAGTTCATTGTACTGTCTCAGTACTGGCAGATGGACGAAATGAAATTATTGTATTTTTTGCGGTACCTCGATGAATCAGCAAAAAAAACTTCAAGCAGGGGAACCGCTTTATTCTTGTACCCTCTCAGATAGGATTCGAATAATGTTTTAAAAATGCTATTTGCATCGTTGCTAACTATTTTTTGTTGAATGCAATGTGTATGGTGTTACGATTTTAAAAGTAGATACGATGTTACGTTTTTCATATAACCTTTGTCAGGATCAATTAAAAGATGAGGGTATATATTTCATAGACCGGATCTTAGACCATAACACATTTGTAAAACTTTGTAAATCTTGTACTGTCACTGTCAATTTTAAATTGAGTAACCAAAATTAAAAAAAAAACAATAGGCCTATTGTTTGCGAACTTGGCATTACATGTTCATGTAGAATCACGACGTATCACAAGAGTTGTTTTGCATCCTAAGTGAATAAAGATTTTTTTTTTTTTTTTGATTGCTCAATGCTGGAGAAAAGAACCTGGCAATAAAAACTCGCGGCCACTCTTTTCAAATTGCCAATTTTACAATGTTTGAATGTTTATAAACTTGATATAGGTGCTAGGTGCTGCGACTAATATACTATACACCATGTAAAATCGACAAAAATACTTTAAAGCACGTCTCATTAAGTAACATAATATGTTGACCGTCTAATACTTTCGAGTACCTATTATAGATATAATAATATCTGTAGTACTCGAAAGTATTAAACGGTCAGTGCTTATTTTAAATAAGAGTTTAGGTATCAATATCGTCCGTGATAGGTCGACGTATCAATTTTAGTAATTTACTTAACAAGATTGAAGTTAATGTATCCGAAGGTATACTGGTTCTGAGTAAGGTGGTACGGCCGCTGCTCGAATTTTGGATATATTTTATCGGTGGTAGGTCTAGGCCATCTTGATGGGTTCCAAAACAATGTTAGTAAAGAAGTTTAATAAAAAAGAATCGGTTTTCTACGTTCTCGTATCTACTCATGTTATATCTATCTGTCTCGTACTATATTAGTACAGCAGTATATTCCTAAGTCCTAAATTTGCTTAGGTACTAAATCAATAGGTAAAGATATTTGCGTTTAAAAAAAACACATTCTATTTTACATATTTACATTTTTGGATAAAGGTCCTACGATTTCATCTGTGCATATAAACTGTATTATATTTAGAAGATTCGTAAATAAAAAATAAAAATGTTTGTTTAGGCTCTGCTTTGGTACAGAACTTCGTGAAAAGTGTATGTGTGTGATGTGTAATTTCTTACCAACCTTACTACTTTCTAAACCATTTCAATTTAAACCAGCACTTTATTTATAACCCAAATCGGTATTTGTAGATAACCGACTGGCATAAATTGGTTGCACGTAAAATGCTCACATTTCAAAGATCACTTTTTTATATGGGGAGAAGGATATAGGTTCTTAGACGCCGAGCACACTGCCAACGGACTTAGTAGAGTTCTGTTGGCAGAGTTCTACGTTCAATGGTCACTGTAATCTATGGAGTGGTGGAGTATACACCGACTGCGACGGTCAAAGTGAACGCACATTCTATCTGGTCAGAACTATGACCGCAGAACTCTAGACCTCTGGCAATATACTCAGCGTCTAAGCTCTACAATAAAATTAAAACCCAATTAAAAGACACAGTCCAGACACGTTCGATTAGTTTATATTAAGCCTTAAATATGGGCACGGTCCTAAGCAGCGAAGTTGATCGAAGCTAGTTCAAACATGTACCTAAACAGTGTCACCTACCTGCCAACCTATACCCTCGGGTACGTTAAAATTATATAAATAAACTGCACCTGTACTGTCTCGAACACTTCGCTTATGACAGCAGTGACAAACAGCTGTCGCCTGTTTCACAAAAATAAATGTTCAAATATAACGTTATTTACATTTTATATTTTTTTGAATATGTATAGGCTTCATTTTACGTAAGTGATAACGCCTAAAAGCTTTTTAATAGCTTCGCAGTTTTTAAAAATATCAGCTAACATACAATACAATATATTATATTAAAGGGGTACAACAAATTGAAAAGCTTCAGCGTTAAAAATGAAAGGAAGTTCCACACACAAAATTTATATTTTTTGGCGTTTTTATATACTTGGCTAGTAGGTACAGAATACAATGCAGTCTGACTTGCACTCGGCCGGTTTTATATGTGTGTCTATTTTAGATTCGCAGTTGACGCAAAAAGGTTTGCCACTTCTGCAGTCTGTATACTTTAAATGACAGACATTTCTTCCAAATTCTATATATTTGCGTTTATTCTAGAGATTCTGTAGTCTAGTTCCAGTTCCCTTTAATCAATCTCTTGTAACGTCGTGTGTGTTAATAACAGCTATTTTAAGAATTACTTTTCATGTCTCAGTTTTCAACGGCTCATGAACATGATAGTATCAATTCTAGACGATGTTCAAGGAACTAATACTTTCGGTTCGAAATTACGGTTTTCATTTCCTTAGTAAAAACTATCTAAATATATGGCTCAGATATGCCTTGGTCGATAAATCACTGTGACGTTACACGGAGACGTCGACAGCGATCGTTAGTCGCGTCACCAACGTTGCCTCCCGATAACACATACAAAAACAGGAAAACAGAATTTAGATAGTGTGATATAAAGGTTCATAAGTTTATCATATTATGGGGTATGATGCCACAGAATAAACATTATTATTTTTCTTACATTAAGGAAAAATCTCGTGGCACGGTGTGTTTGGAATTCCTTCCAAACGGCTCGACAGATTTTAAAGTATTTTGAAGTGGAAACTTCTTTAGTGGCATTGTGCACTTTTTGGGATGGGTGAAAAATTTTAAGCTCGCGTCAGGACACGTGACCTGATCGAAAATTCGTAAGACGGAGGGAGAGCAATAAAAAACTGCTACAACATCAGAATACGAAGGTAACTTTCGCCATCATCTACAATGTTAATATAGCTCAGGTGAGAAATAGGGCGGTCCAGAAACCAGAAGACCCCAATTCGAGTCCGAGTAACGATTATATTTTTCCCATTTTATTTTTCTTTTTGATTTTTTGATTTGTGATTTAATATTTTTTTATTATAATGTCAGTAAGATCGAAAAATATTATTCAAATTTCATCAGTATGTAATATAATGTTTAAGTTTTTTCTTCTGCCGGCACTCCCGGAAGAGAAAACCCGTTGTATTTTGTTTGTATGTTTGGTAGGTATGAGAATGGGTCGTAAAATTTTTTTTTAATTGCGATCTAAATGAATTGCAAAAACGAGGAAAAATGCTGCAGACGAAGTTGCGAGGGTCAGCTACTATTCTTTAAAACTTTCAATTGGAATTTTCAAGATTGTCGAGTATAAAAATATACTAATAACTACTAACACAAAGACTACTAAAAACATAACCGTTCCTTTATATAATCGGGTACAAAAAAGACCAAAAATCTGTAGTTTGAATTTAATATCATTATTAACGTATTAAGTATGATTAAAGGGGGTAGTGTTTATTGGAATAGTATTTTGTTCCAAAAGATATAAGAAAACTTGTTTTATTTTTTACCCGACTTTTTTTCGCGCGTTACTTGTATGTATCTACGTATATAGGTGTGTATATAATATTCTTTATAACCTCATATCTTTCAAATTACAAGACGGATTTAAACAATTAAGACGTCGTTAGATTTGTCTTGATCGCCCAAGTGTTCTTAGATAAATGATGTTTGAAAAAAAAACGAACATGGCGGCTATGTGAAAAACGTTTTTACGAATATCGCAAGATGGATATCAAATTAAAGGACTTATCGTAAGTATTTTCGAAAGATTTAACATGAATATTTAATACTAAAAAAGTAAATTATCTACCATTCTTATTTTGCAGTCGGAGGCATTAATTAGTCTCGATGAACTTAGAGTTGTGCCACTGACAGCGTGGTTTTTAAAATACAAAAATCTTGTTTGCCTCTTTTTTACGCAGGCGGGTTTATTATTTTTAAAATGTATTTTTTTATTTATTATTTTTTTGTGGTTATAGAATGTAACCGATGTAACAACTAACTTTTATCACAGCTATTGCCAAGTTTAAGAACTCTTTATTTCTTATTAAGTTTATTTTTAAGTAGGTAAGTTTAGTTTCAGAGAAAGTACATTAGGTAGGTACAGTAATGACCACGCTCACTTGCCTGTATATCACAAATACAATTTAAACTACTGTTCTAGTTTTGGGGTGTATGATTCAAAGTACGATTGTTGTGGCCGTAGCCGTTGACAGGCAGCCTAAGTTTGTAACTGGGTTAACTGCTGTGGCGAGTGGTGAGTTCATTCTTGATGTTAAGTTTATTTGTCAACGACATACTTAGTGAAGGAACTGGACGATTACACATAATGTTAATGTGGGAAAACGCTGTTTGTTTGATTCCATACTATCAAAATAGTGGCTAAATTGATTGCCGATTGAATTGGTAGGTTAGTTACTTTTTCTGCTTCCAAGAAATGTGATACTCGAGTTTGCTAGGTAGTATTTTAATCTCTTTTAAAATCAGCGGTTTCAGAAAGTCCTGTTTTCCTCATGGACCAACTAAGTATGCACAGCTTGTTGTACCATACCCATCCCTAAATGAAAGTTACGTTAATAGAAGAAAAATATTTAAACAATTATAATTTTCTCAACAATTACCCCCTTATGAAGAACAAAGACAAAATTTAAAGTTAGTTAAAATGCTTCATGAAAAAGGGGGTAACAACTCATTGACACCAATCTTTAATACCTTCCGGACCGCAATGTTGAATTTGCAAAATGTTGAATTCCCAAAATGTTGAATTTGCTAAATGTTGAATTCCCAAAATGTTGAATTTGCAAAATGTTGAATTTGCAAAATGTTGAATTCCCAAAATGTTGAATTAGCTAAATGTTGAATTCCCAAAATGTTTCAAGGAAAATAAGGAATGCTATTGTAGTTCTGATTATAAACAAAAATAAAATTAAAGATATTTATTTGTGAAACTCTTAACAAAACTTATAACTACTGCCTCTAAAAAAATATAGACCTACCTACTAGAACAACGCGTCTGCTTCTGCCGGTACGTTGTAGAAACTAATTAAAATCCTAATTTAAGTCTTAAATATATAATTTTTTTTAAAAATTGCAATGGCTTTAATTTGTTCCTTTTAACTTTTTCCAATAACCTCGAAAATCTTTTATCAAATAATATATCGTCTTGCCTTCTATTTTTCTTGAAAGGGAAAAATAAAGATCTAGAAAGCTTACGGTCATAATTAGACGCTTCATTTAGTAATGTTTTAAAAACCAAAAATATATTTGGAGTTTTTGGCAGTCTTGAATTAACTCTTCTGTGATATCCCTCACAGGAATTAGTTGTTCTGTGGATATCATTTGCACAGCTAATCAATTTGTGATTCATACTGAACCACTGTTCTTCAAAATATTGAAGAAAACTATGCAAATTTTCTGAGTCACTGGAAGCAGCAGCCAGAATATCCCGCCAGGCTTCTGTCATATGCGTCGAAGGAAGTAATACGAAATAAGAGCACATTCGTACAATATTTCTATCATGTTTATAGGCAAGACTATTATTAGTGTTTTTCTTTTTGACCAAATTGCATTGCTTTGCCTTTTTCCAAACAGCCTTGTTGAAATGCTGAAAGCATCCTGTCAGTTTCACTTCAGAATATAGGGATAAGATGTTTACGGAAGTTGGAGTGTTTCTCTTTACAGCAGATTTTCAACATTTAAAGGTAATATATTGAATCCACACACATATTCTAACAACTACAATAAAAAAAAATATTATTGGAGGCTAACATTTTACCCATTTAACATTTTTAAATTCGACATTGAGATTCAACACTTTGCAACTTCAACATTTTGGGATTCAACACTTTGCAATTTCAACATTTTGGGATTCCACATTTTGTAACTTCAACATTTTGAGATTCAACATTCTGGGAATCAAATTTTTCGGACTCAACATTTTGCAAATTCAACATTGCGGTCCGGAAGGCTTTAATATATTGGTTTACATAACCTGCTATTGGAAAACGTAGTAATAATATTTTCTCTATCACAAAGGCCCAACAGCAGTGGATGGAATGAGTGAAAAATGTTCGGTGAATGGAAACAAAGAGTGACAAATATTTGCCGATGGCTCTACGCGGCAAATCCTTTGAGAGCCTTGTCGTACACTGGTACAGATTTTGTGCCTTTTCACACGTTTCGGTGCCGAGCAGTGGGCCTCCGGCGGTGGTAAAATGTATTAAAAAGAATTTATCCATATAACGCTTACTTTTCACTCTTATTACTTAGCGCTACATGGTTGGTTGATCCATCACTTGAATCTAGGCTTTCTATTAAATGAAATACGGCCTATATTTGTCTATACTCATGTTTATTTGAACTCATGTGATGTTTCAAATTAATATTTACATCTTATATAATTTGCTTTTCATCTTTGCTTGTATAAACTACATTACTGTAAAAATTCATCAAAAGCCGATCAGTTATTTTTGCGTTACCAACTTGAGGTGAGTGGTTACCTCCCATACATCTATCTTCACCATCTTTCAGATTTATATACCTACTGCTTTCAAACTGAGATTGTTTTGCTTAAAAGAATCAAAACATTGTCTGAAAAGGCATCTATTATCATTGAGGATGCTGCGACTTCTCTATTACGGGTGAAGTCCATCGGTTTTTGGGTTTTAATTTTTGGGTCAGAACTAGAACTGGGACAGTTTGTTCTGATGTGATTGCCGACGACGGAACTCTCTGAACTCGATATTGCGGAACGTATTAGAGAGAGGGGAATTCATGTTGTGAGCACTTTGTTAAACAACATGTTTGGATAATAAAAGTTACATGCAATGATATTTGATCCAGAAGTAATGCCTAGCACTGCAAAACGTCACTAGGTACGCGATTTTCATTTTCACGATTCGAAATTCGCACTGCACCGCGTCGAATTTGTATCAAACTACAGGATTTATATCGCACGAAATTTAGTTTGCTAGTGCCTGTACATCAGTATTATTTCACGTCGTGTTACAGAACTGCGTAAATAAATACGGAAATATTTTTTCACAGTAAAAAAGACAACATAGAATAAATAAGTAACAATAATTAGTTTTACCTATATTAAAATGATGTATCATTAGATGCAATACTAATAAATTAACTAAATTACTACCTATATAAATTTAATAGTAGTACCTATAGTAGATATTTTTACTACAAATCAGTATTTCGGGTATTTAGTACCATCTTAGTGGTACAGAGTTGGATCAGTGCCACCTGGTGTCACATTTGTAAACCTTTATTTGCGAGGATAAATCGATGTGTTTGAAGTACCTAACTTGTAAAACCTGCACTACGAGTTTTAAAGAGAACGCTACAGTGGCGGATTTATCAACAGGCTGAAAATCTGCTAATCGAATTTTGATGGCGAAATGCTGCAGATAATTATAAGTCAAGAATTATTTTTAAAGCAAATTAATTTCATGAAATTTGAATGTCAAACTGTAGACCAACCTTTTATCTTAACTATAATCTTAAATTAAAGTCTTATACAAGCACATTATCGTATATTTCAATAGAAGTTTCATTAATAAATTCAAACATAGAATGTTCAAAGGTTTTGTAAGAAACTCGAGTCGATATTTCAAAAATTCCCGCAAGTTCCATCATAAAGCAATACTCCAGTGCGCTTTGCCGTAGACGACGGCCAACGAGATTCTTCAAACTTAACAAAATTCTCAACTTTAGTACGATTCATCATGCTTTATATAAGGTAGCTTATAATATCTTCTACACCATTAAATTTGAAATATACGATCAAAATGTAGGTAATAGAGTAACTTAGGCTTCGCTTGGTGCTTAAAGCTGTTTACTACACAAGTAGCGCATACGGTAAAGGCAACAAATACGTATTAAAAAGCTAACTCCGCATTTATCCAATATTTTCATTAGATTCATTCTGAATGTAATTTTCCCACTCCTAGTTCCTTAAAGTACAGGGACTTGATTTTGACTGTACTAATACATGCATACGACGTGGAAGGTATTGGATCCCTTTAAAGCGACGAGATCGTGTGTGGCGTGCCATGGCCCAACAGTTAACTTTGAAACTTGTGTAGGTATGGCTAGAAGCTGTAAAAACTTCATTTGCGCGATTCACTATTTGAAACAATCTCGTATTCTTGGCATGGATACCACCACACCTCCTTACTGAACTAGTTGATTAGGCAACAACAGTTCACAAAGATTTTTTGCAGATATATGACATAGACATATTCATGCAGGTAAAACACCGCTTGAACCGCTTCTTAAAATAAAAATATTCTTCCACAGTTTCATCTAAAAGAGATTATGGTGTTCGCAAAAAGTCCAAGTTGCATTCCCATAAGCCTTTAAGGCTTAGCCTCCCCCTCCCCTCGTGTCATAACTATATCCTGTGTAGGTAAAGTATACGGATGACAAATGTTCTGCTTTGTATTGAGGTACTATCCTCTGTTGTGTTTGTTAAGGGGACGAAATCCCAAGTTTGCTTAGAAGGGTAGGCATTTTTCGAGGTAAAAATAAGGAATGTGGTGGTAATTTTGTACCTTTGGTGTTGATAGCGATCAATTCCTAAGGTAGTATTTACTACTAGGCGAGTTATAAAGTCAAAGTCAAAATACTTTATTCTTTACGTTACAAATGCAATGCTTATGAACGTCAGACAAAATTTAGAATAGGATGATTCTACATTTAATGCCAAATTCGCAAGAGTAAAGCCGTGAGAAAAGAACTTGACAATAAAAACTCATGGCCACTTTTTATAAATGCCTTTTTTACAATATATTTGAATATATACAGTAAAGCCATTAAGGTAAGGTGCTGCCACCATAACACCATGAAACTCATGCAAGCAATAACCATAATATGTAAACTGGTATAATCAAGTTTTAAATGAATTATCCTAAAAAATACAGAAGAGTGTAAAGGCAACATGCGATTCGTATATTATAAGAAAAACTACTTAATTTATGAACCACGAATTCAAAAATAATAGACCTATAAAATGATAATGACGAGGCCGACCAATCACCCCAAGTAGCACCTGTTCACGAGTTTGACGCATGGGTCAGCCATCATCCCCTTCGCCATACAGAGGGAAGGAAGACGACCCGACCCACACCGCCACCACAAGCAATGACATTTATTTTTAGTGAGCATGACGATCAAACATAAGGATTTGACATATATTTTGTTACATCACAACGCCCCAGCTAATCACTGCGCGCCATAGCGAGCCAATCATAGCCAATCATAGCCAATCATAGCCAATCATAGCCAAACATAGCCAAACATAGCCAATCATAGCCAATCATAGCCAATCATAGCCAACCATAGCCAATCATAGCCAATCATAGCCAACCATAGCCAATCATAGCCAACCATAGCCAATCATAGCCAATCATAGCCATGCAGAGCCGAGCCGAGCCACTACCGAATGCCTTCGGTGGAACGAGTCGACATAATGTGTTTAGAACTCATTTCTGGGCATTGTCTATTACGAGAGTAACTCTGGATGTCGATGGTAACGACTGGAGGAAGAATGATCTCTGGCCATTTTTGAAACAATACGAATTAATATACTTGTGTGTGATTCAGTGAGTCTTTTTATTTATTGCCACTTTTACATCTCAGAAGTGGGATAAATAAAGAAACTATGAAGCATAATCACGCCCAAGCATCACAGCAATCCACAAGAAGAGGCATCCGACGCCATTAAAAATGAAAACGAAATTTCACCTCCAAGCACAGCAACGGCCCGAAAACTCCTCAAAAGACTTTTGGAGACCGAGGTACAAAGACCCATGCGTGAAATGGACGAAAGGATATCCTCCATTTCCACAATGTCGCGGCGTCGTTGATAGCAGAGTTCGACCCCAACAGTAAAGAGTGTAGGTACTACTGCGTCAGCATGGATCAAAAAGATTTATCAACTCGGCGAGATTCACGACTGGAGTGAAACTGCGACGTCATCCTACCTGTAAGGTAGACTACGTGGCACCATCAGGTACATGAAGGTCAACAACAGCGGCACACGCAACATCCTCTGGGAGCAGGGCGAAGTATTGACCAGAGCTGACAGCTGCACTACATCACCGTCGCCGAAAGTTCAGGTTAGCCCGCAAACTTACACTATTACCCCGGCAGCTGAAGCTAATGATCATAATTGCAATCCTGTAGCGTCATTGTTACGTACCAGCCTAGCCAATATTAGCACTATTGGAGGAGTGAGCGTATTTCACAAGATTCGGTCGGGCTCATTAAATAAAAACGATCACAATAGCTTAATTAGTAAACTGTTTTGCAAATAAAACACATGATTTAGGTTGTACAGATATATTAGCAATAAAAATAACATTAGCAAGTGAACAGCCTATATACCGTCAAGCTTAGGCACCGTTTATCACAAAGCAAACAGGAGATAGTTCCAAAATCTCTAAATTATTAGATGCAGTTATAATTCGAGAATCTAAGTCGTGCTTCTCCAGTTATCCTTGTCGAGAAGAAAAACGACGATAGCAGGCTGTGCTTTGATTATCGACCTTTAACGGCAATACGGTCAAAAATAGGTAGACTCCCGTTGCCAAACATCGATGATCAAATTACAAGGTTAGCTGGCAAGAATGTCTTCACATGTCTTGATTTAGCACAAAGTTATCACCAAGTTAAAATCCTTCCTGAAGACACACACGAAACAGCTTTTTTTAACTGCACAGGGGCACTATGAATATACACGCGTTCTATTCGGTTTGACTAACACATCGTCAATTTATATCACAGACTGCCTGACCCGCGCAACTTCGTCTGTGTGAATTTTCCCCGTTTTTGCAACATTTTTCATTGCTGCTCCGCTCCTATTGGTTATGGCGTGGTGTTGTATGGCCTATAGTCTTCGTCAATGGACGAGTTATCCAACGGTTAAAGATTTTTTCAGTTCGAACCAGTGGTTCCTGAGATCATCGCGTTCAGACAGGGGAACTCTTTGGCTTTATAATATTAGTATATATTACTTTAAACTAGTTTAAAGAGATTTATGAACAATATTGTTAATTCCATGAAGCTATACTAAAGTGACAGATCAAAAAAATGATAATTATGACGGCACGAAAACTAGCAATGGCTAGCAATAAGTTTACGAAATGAGATATTGGCCTTCTTAGACGATCTGTTGTTACCATTTTTTGATGTGCAATCTGTGCAAACAGGTTTATTTATTTTATAAAAAGAATATGTATTTCAGTAGGGTAACTAGTAAGGGAAAAAGCATGTAGGTACATACCGTAGTTACGAACTCGAAATCTCGCGTCGGTCGAATCGTTGACGAAGGTTTAGAATAAGTATACATTGTAGGTAAACATGTTAAGATAGTTACTGATTGTACAGCGGTTCGTGCCACCTTAGCCAAACGAGACATTATCCCATGTACATATTGCTAGGTGGTGGTTGTGAATTCCATGGAAACTATTTGGACCTATTGTCAGTTTATTTAGGTACCCTGACAAACTGTGAGTGATCACAGAAAGGCTTTCACTAAGAAAATTTCATCAAACAAACAGTTCAGGCATATCATGACTTCTGTTGCTTTCTCCCGTGCTATTGGTCAGGTGGAGCGCACTAAATACACCATTTTGAATGCATTATGGACTACGGATCCTAGCGAAGCTAATAATTAAGCAAACTGCTTACCTGACATGCTGTGGGGTATCAACAACACTCCAAATGAGAGTTCTATGATTTGATGTTTGCCAAAAACTCTAGGCCACCATGCGATATTAAGTGGGTGTGTTAGTGAGCGTGTGCAGATTAGACGTAATAAAGCAAGTGCTGGGCTAAAGGTAGCAAGTGACAAGATAAAAAGCAACTTTGACAAAAGGCGAAAGTCAAGTCATATTTTAGTTCTTTGGCAGCAAGGCAATTGCATGGCAAGCACCCACAAAAGTTAAAACTAAGCTCGATAACATTTATTTTGGTTAATTATAATATATTCAATAGAAGTGTTATGGGACTCAGAGGGTACAAAGCCTTTACAGACTTGGTTGCTGCAGACTCTTTAAGACCTTATCACAGTACAGTCCCTATATCTGACAGTGCTAGCAGTTCCGATGATCAAATTAAACCGAAGACCTTATTGACCTTCTAGAAAGCTAATCAACCTTCTCCCATTGCGGGAGCAATTGTTTCAGGACGGCCGAATGTTACATCACAACGCCCCAGCTAATCACTGCGCGCCATAGCGAGCCAATCATAGCCAATCATAGCCAATCATAGCCAATCATAGCCAAACATAGCCACACATAGCCAATCATAGCCAATCATAGCCAATCATAGCCAACCATAGCCAATCATAGCCAATCATAGCCAACCATAGCCAATCATAGCCAACCATAGCCAATCATAGCCAATCATAGCCATGCAGAGCCGAGCCGAGCCACTACCGAATGCCTTCGGTGGAACGAGTCGACATAATGTGTTTAGAACTCATTTCTGGGCATTGTCTATTACGAGAGTAACTCTGGATGTCGATGGTAACGACTGGAGGAAGAATGATCTCTGGCCATTTTTGAAACAATACGAATTAATATACTTGTGTGTGATTCAGTGAGTCTTTTTATTTATTGCCACTTTTACAATTTGTATCCCATTCTATTTATTAATGTACCAACCAAATTGAAGATATTTAAGAATTCATAACAAGGGAAGTTCACAGCTTATGTGGTTTCATACCAGACAAAAGTTTTCTATACATTCAAGTTTAAATTTGATTGGAGCATTTTATTAATTCTTTGAAAATTTGAAGTCTTTTCGAATCTTATAATTGTGGTAGTCTGATTTGAGAAGTAAAACAAAGAGCAAGGTAAACAGACTACAAGTAATCAATTTGAAATAAATTTTAGATATGTATAACCTTAAAATTTGTAAGTTTCCTAAAATAATGGTTATACATGGTTTAACAAAACACGTAGGATATGCCTTTTAAGGTATTATTCCTGGTTATTATCTTACATAAATACATATATCTAGTTACATAACCTCATGCCCAGCCTGTACAGTACACCTAATCTGGTAGGAGGACAACAGAACAAGACAGGAGGTCTTATTTATGATCCAAGCCTTTGTTGTGCCGGAAAATCAAGGAGCAAGCGTATAAAGGACGGGCCCTTTCAAATTTGACAAATGGGTACCTACTTGATCTCGTAGTAGGCAATTACAGATACTTTCTTTGAGAGTGAATTGTCATTCGCAGCGGGTACATTCAGCAGGTATATTCTTTAGAGCGTAATTTTGAAAGATGTGAACACTTGTCCTGAATAATTTTATTTATAATGCCAGCAATAAAGCTCAATTTTCTTTTCTCAGACTGCTGGGATTTCTTTGTGTTTGTTTTATTCTTGCTAAGTGTTAGGCTGTGGATTTGTTTTCGTCATTTTCAATTTTCACTTGACTATTACTTCGATAGCATTTTGATTTTGTACTGGATAAAGGAAACGTATTTTATTTTATAGATAACTAGCAATGTGGCATTGTGTGTCCCACATTACTAGCAATCATGTTAACCTCTCCTGATAAAAGTAATAATAATATCTTGGGACAACTCACACAAAGCTATCTGATCCGAAACTAAGCTGAGATTGTACTATGGAAACCAGACAACTGATAAACATACCTATATATTTCTAAATACATACAAATTATTTATACTAACATTATAAAGCTGAAGAATTTGTTTGTTTGAACGTGGTAATCTCAGGAACTACTAATCCGGTCAAAAACATTATTTCACTGTTGGATAGCCCATTTATCGAGGCTATAGGATATATAACATCACGCTACAACCAATAGGAGCGGAGCAGAAATGAGAAATGTTTTAAAAGCGGGAAAATTTACGCAGATGAAGTTGCGCGGGACAGCTAGTAGATAAATAACACCCAGACACAGATTAAACCATCGTGCTCATCACACATAGTTTTATCCTGGGTGGGGGTCGAACCCACGAGCTCCGGTTTAGTAGGCAGGGTCACTAACCACTAGACCAACTAACCTCAATAGCTATCGGTAGTATAATAGGTAGGTTTTAATTCCACGACCTCACGATTGCGAGTCTAATACCTTAACCATTAGGTTACCGCCGCTTAAAATACGAATTAAGTTTAATATACTTAATTCGTAATAAAAAAACATATTATGCTTAATAAACACCTTAATTGACGCTGTTAGTCTCGCATAAAGTGACTCGATGGATCAGTGGGAGTGTATATGACTGATGTAGAAAATAAGGCTTAGATTCTCACACAAATTTAGACCTTCAAATAAAATAACTACGTTGTATCTGTAAAATATAACACTTGTGTAACAATAGGTATTCTAGTAGGCACTTGAATGGTTCGGTATCGATATTGCGCCGAGGTTCGCTAAAAAAGAACATCGCTCTTTACGAAGAGATAAAGCAATTAACTCTGAAGCAAAGCAATTCTTTAGACTTATTATTAATTATCAAATTAATTGTTATCCCGCAGCGATATTGACTTAAGAAATGCTTAATAATTTAACTTAAGTATTGAAGAAGCCGTGTGTACGGCTCGAGCAGGCTGTCTAGGTCCAAACATAAAATTTATTAAATATTATTTTGTTCAAATTATATTGATTAAGAGTATGATTTGATTTTAGTAAGTAAAGATTCTGCGTGACGAATAAAGGCCATTCTTTCCTTTCTTTTGATATTAGAATTAAAATTTTATGTTTAATAATTCGTTATCAGTACTTTGAACAATATTTAAGCATATACTATATGTAAATATTACCCTTGTTGTAAGTAGATGCTCCTACTATGTTGTACCTACTGCTGATATTATTTTATCTCATGTTTCAACTTTTTAATAATATAAATTGCATCAGTCCTTTTCATGGGGTATAGTATATTAGTGGCAGCACCTTACCCCCATATCAAGTTTTACGTTAAGAAACATTAAAACATTGTAAATTTGGCAACTTAAAAAGAGTGGCCGCGTATCACAATTATTATTTTGTATCGTAAGTGAATAAATTGTCTATTATGACTATTTGTGAAATTTAAGTTTTTTTTTTTTTTTGGAATAAATATATTATAAAAATAATGTGATTATTTAAAATTGAAGAGTTTTTATTGAAGTGTTAATTTCGAACCCTCCTACAAATTCTTGCTATCAACCACAATATGAAGGTACACCTACAGAGATTTCGACCTCTAGGGTTTTATACGAGTATCTTGGGACAACTCATATAATGTCATCTGATCCCAAACTAAGCAGAGCTTGTACTATGGTAACCAGACAACTGATAAAGATACTTAAATATTTCTAAATACATCAAGTTCATCACACAAAGTTTTATCCTGTTTGGGGATCAAACCGACGACCTCTGGTTTAGCATTCAGGGTCATTAACCCCTAAACCAACTGGCTAGTCAACATATAAGACATAAAACAATATGTTATGTTTTTAATTTTCTCATTTTAGGCGATGCCTCACGGCGTACATAATAAACGCGTATTACAATCGTACAAGCATGTGATAATTGCATCTATATTTTGTGCAACATGTGTGTAAGCGTTCTGACCCTGGGGTCAAAGGTCACGCTTACTTTTGTAAGGTCACCTTAGGGTCACCTTTATTATAAAATGTACGCATCTCATTTCTTCATGTAATAACAAGCTTACGTATATAAATTACACGAGCACTTACGTGTAGTACAATGTTAGTGTTTCTGAGTATAGTCTAATGTGACATTTAAAATATTTTCTTTCTTTTATTCTTTTAAAAGGGTTTCGTTTTTCTTTTTGTATAAATTTTAAGATTTCAATAGGATTAACAGACAATACACTCGACTATCGTTTTTATTTGAAGAACTACGAATATTGTTTGTTTAAATAGCTTTTACAGTCAAAGAATTTCACAATTATTCTTTAAAATATATTTTTGATAAATAAATCGTCTGTTATTGATGTGTCTAGACTATTTCATGTATACATTACATTATTGATGAAAAGGATATACTTTTCCTGCATTGAAACACGAAAAATGTTAATGAGCAAAATAAAGTCACATATTCAAAATTGCATTTGATTCCTCAATGAAAATAAAAAAAATGATGATAAACAAAAATACGTTAAATATGTCGGATATTCTTATCGAAATTCCTCGATATAGGCGTGGAATTACATAGAGAGGTGCTGTCATTTTGGTCGTGTCATTTCCCCTGGCGGGCATTCCCGCATTCGGCCAACTCGCTGTCAAGTGGAACAGGGCCCGACTCGTAGCACTCGTAGCAACGCTACGACAGCAAGCGCTACGTAACGAAAATAGAATAGACTATTTTAATTTTCTTTTTGTATTTCATATTTCTATCTATTTTATCGTATTGCTACAGTAATATATTAAATGGTGTCAGCTACTATAAAGGTGATAATGAAAAACAATATTTAAGAAATAAATTGCCTCTTAGTTTCAGTAATATTATTTGTTTACAGATTTGGCAAAAGTGAATATATTACTGCGTCGAAAACACAGTGATACGGCCACGATGTTTTTTTTGTGGTTAACGATATGACCTCGTCTGAGAGCTTCCCTTTTTTTAATAATATTTAATCATTTATTTAAAGGTCTTGTATTAATGTAAGTACATTCCGATCTAGAACATCTAGTCAATAATAGTATCATGCAAAAACACACAAATGTAGAATTATTACTTATTACCTTTAATATAACATGCAGCATCATATACCATCATAAATTAAGTTATTATTTTACCATTTATTTTGATTTTAATATAAGATTCCTTCTACATTATTATGTATTGATAGCGATTATTAGAAACTATTGTATTAACCAGGCTATAAGGTGCTTTCAAAAGTGCTTTCAGAGTAAGTAAGTAAGTAAGTAATGCAGCTACGATGGTGCCGTAACCGATTGCATTATTATTACATAGTTACAGCCTTTTTTTATCAAATTTCAGTAGTAAAGGGAAGAAGGCATTAGTGTTATCTCTCTCCAAGTGCAAAATTCGGTCGGATAAATTATGGCATGGAACTTCTTCAGTCACTCTTTTTTTAATTGATAAATAAACGAATAAAAAAATAATACATTTAATTTTGATATTGATAAAATTAAGTATACCAAATAACAATCTTTGAATTTGACCACACCTTTCTGTTACACGTTGTATAATAATAGTTTTTGTCTAAGTGCCTTACGTATAGGTATTTATATGTTAAGCTGCCTAGATAATAAAGACCGAACATTCTTAATTCAAATATTAAACTTATTATATAACTTTTGCCGGTTCCGTAGCCAAAATGGCAACAACGGAAAACTGCGTTTCTCAACACAAGGGCGTAAGAGCCCGATTTTTTAATAACTTTTTTGGAAAGCATGACCTATTATTTGCAATATTAAATCAAATTAATGGGAGTGAGTATGGCAGCAAGAGTTCGTTCAGATTAATTATTGATTGATTGATTGATAATTCATAGTTCCGATTGAGATTTATTTTTATTATTTATTGTACAGCAATATATAAAACAAAATGACAAACAAAGGGCGGCCTTATCGCTATGAGCGATCTCTTCCAGGCAATGTGTGTACTTAGCATCCGTTATGTTTGTGAAGGCCCCGTGACATAGGCTTGTCCTCTCGTAGGAAAGTAGCCTTTAAAAAAAAATGCCTGTAATGTGAGTAATGAAACGTGCGTACTTGAGTCGTGTATCGTAAGTTACAATGATACAAGTTGTGACACATACCTTCACACTATCATGCACTGTACGCGCAGCTGTGTTCACGTCGTTTGCTGATTGCCCTGCCGCGCAGCAAAAGTAGCATCTACAAATCACGCCATGAGATCGCTCAACTCTCTGGTTGCTCAATACCAAGAAGTTGATATTTTTTGTACCAAAATTAAGGTTATTTGTTTATTACTATTTACTATACGGGAATTAACGCGCAATGTTTACCTTAAAATTGCTTGACGTTTCGACCAGGTTGCACCGGCCGTGGTCACAAGCGGACATTTAAATGTTAGTATTTGTTTATTATTGCGTATTATTTTAAAGTATCACATAAGTTATTATAAGAGTATATTCGCGTAAATTTCAGTATACACTTGAGCATATACTATAACTCGCTGTTGTTAACTTTACTTGAACCACAATTCAAACATGAAACTCGATGTTTTGTTACAACCTAATTTTAAAAACCATTGACCCTTTTAATGTAACGTTTTAGTAAAGGCACGAGCACAAGACAAAAAGAAACGTAAATGTTCACTCGCCTTACACCTATAATTACATCGAACACAGCGTCGAGCATTCGCAGGAATGTTACATTACTTGGAAATACTTTGGGAAACTAACAATTGCCTGTATTTCCATTCGTAGGAACGTTACATTATGTTGTAATGCTCTAACAAATGCTGAAGTTTATACTAACCCTAAAACTGTAACAAGCAGACAAAATAAATAAATGAATACATACATAATATTAGATACCTTACAAATGTACCAACAAATTTTCTTCTAAACTGTATTTAGCCTACTTAAAATTACACCAACGCAAAATTTACATTCATATTCATTGATGTTTCCGAATTTGATACACAGTATTCACATTTCTGTGTGGCGTTGAATTTTCGATAACCACGCGGGCCACTTATTTCTGGCAAATTTGTGTACAGACGTGTGCAAAATTGGAACGCAGGAATTTTCGGTTTATTCGTGTACGATATGAGTACTGAGGAAGTGTGGGTAGTTGGCTTAATTTTTTATCTTTAGAATCTGGGTGTGAGTTGTGATTGCAATGGGTGATTTTAAAACAGAAAGAGATTGCTACTATTCAGTACCTAGTATTGGTTACATCCAGTTGGTTCTGTTTATAGTGGTACTGTTGCATCAATCATAGAGAAAGTTATATCGAAACTTTCATAGTTAATTCGAAAGCAAAATCTTGATCGCTTCTTTTAGAAATCATAGAATTTCATGGTACTTATCTACTATAAACTAGAAACCTATTCAATGATTCTCAAAATAAAGGCAGTTTATCCAAAATGCTCTATATTTATATTTTTAAAGAAAATATGAATATAGAGCATTTTGGATTAAACTTTCTCCTTATCAGAGTTGGTTCTAAATATTGATCGATATTTTTTTAAGAAGATTTTCGCTGTATGGTACAAGCCCTGTATCGAGCGGTAATACAAACACAAGTACACCTAGACTCGGAACAACAGTGATGTCCCGTGTGGGAATCGAACCCACGACCTCTTGCGTAGCAGTCGGACACACTCCCACCGCACCACAGAGGCAGTCAATAAGGATAAGTTGTATATTTATATAATGTTAATCCATAAATGTTCTTGTATCTATGAACAAGCCTTTTCCGCAGATATGAAAAGTTTTACCATAACTAACATAATTTAATGATATTACATAGTTGGATTTTGCTCACAACACTCATAGAAACTACATATATGGTGGCCTAATTCTTAACTGAGTTGAGTAAAGTTCATCATTACATATAAAACATGGGAGTAAAGCAATTACTTAATCATAAGTCGAAAATATATAAGATTTTAATAGGTTTTTTTGTCAAAACTTATACAGAGGTCGACAGACTTCATGCCAAGAACTCTATGGTTAAATTAAGTAATAAGTATACTTGCTGAAAAAGTTTATTTTTAGTCGCATAATAGAGAAGCCAGAAATACTGGTTTATTACGCTATTGCGGCGGTATCTTAGCAGCGGTATATTAAACAAATATTTTAATTAAGTATAATACTGTAGATATTTTTACTTATCCAGCAAAAATTATGCCATTTACTCGGTGTTTTTAATTTCGCCAAGTTAATCAAGGTAAAAGCTATTTTTATTTTTAATACGACGACCTCCAACGAAAGATATTAAAGATTAGGATGTCCTGTTACTAGGTGTTTCAACAGTTACTTAGTTACGTTAAAGTTTATAGAGGTTTGGGAAAGAAGTTAATATAATTGGTCTAAGGACTGACGGTGCTATTTTGAACGTTTTTATTAAAGTGGAACCTGCGTCCGTCTTCCGCAAATAGGTGATTTCTTTAAAAAAATACACTACGTAAAATACGAATATACAAGTTTATCATGCATAATATTCCCTCTGGGGTCAAATTATCTTTCGGTCAGGTTTTTTTACTGGAATAAATATACCTTAATGTACCAAATTAAATAAACTAAAAATGTTGCTCTTTTAAACAAAATCTGCGCAACACTGACCAAAGGTTAGATAATTCACAAGCCACTATTTGCGAAAGGCAAACTGTAATAAGTTAAGTTAATAGTTTAATCCGATTCATATGACCGTAAATCCGAGGACCAGACATCTAAATTAGCTTTACCTATGAATAATTGGCAAAAAGTTTATTTTTCGTTTTACATTGGGTGACTTATGTGGGTTTTTTGGTCAAAGTGAAACGTAGACATAGAAAACAGAGTCATGTAAAGTAAATATTGTACCTACTGATTTGCTCATTGTATTTGTATTGTTATTTTGATTATAAGTGTGTGCGTAACAATGAATAATATACAATGTATCTATTTATGTCTATGAGATAGTTATTTAAAACTTTATTTATTCACGAAACCAGTACAATCCACATCCGACAGTCAATTGTTAAAGAAAGGATAACCCCATTAATAACCCCGTGATAAACAGGAAGTACCCATACCCGTGTAGCACCAGTAACATCTGCAATTGGTTTGTTTCTTAAGTAAACAAAAAAACCAAAAAACTCATTAGTAAATGAACCTGACATTTAAACTTCCAACAGATAAGTCCCGATTCAGTTTTGTGTTAAATTGTATTTTTTTTTAATTGTTATTATCATAAAAAGAAGTGATTTGACGAGAAAAAATAGTGCCGTCATAGACCGCTGTTTGTGTGAGATCTCCAAAAAAATCTGCGTTTTGATATTTCTTAAAGAGTTGTTATTATGACTAGTTGGGAACTAACCCATTCATATATGTAATTAATAAGTAGGTATTACTTTAATATTTCCTGAAATCTTTAATTTCTTTTAATATATTTTAAATGTAAGGTTGGTAGGTGTACCTACCAACATTAAACTGTAAAAAATAATAAAATTTATTTGAACTTTCGCTCTCAAACTTGTCTGTCTTAACTTTTAATGTTCCTGTCTAAAATATAATAGCAGCTTAATTCACAATGCATGTATTCACAAAATGTTAAAAATTTATATCTAGTTTCAGTTTCATTTTTCCTAATTTATTAGAGTCTCAAGAATTTGAAGAAAGAGAACAGTTGAATAATTTTAAAATTATTTAAACTGCTGTCAAGTCGTCTTGTCGCTATAGATGGCTATCAGATAACGTTGATGACTGATGGAAAGTAGTAATCATATTTGGGATTTTATCTTTATAAGAATACCTATTCAAATGTTTTTTTTTGTAAATTATAACAAGGATAATAACAGCCAGAAGAGGTATTTAATCAAAATGTGTTGAGCATTGAAAACGTGTTAACTGTCGATTTGTGTAATGCTGGTTTGCAGTTTATAGGCAATAGCTACGGTTAGGTGGACATTGTGGTACAATAGTCGGTACATATCGCTAAACACCTGCGCTAATGGGTGTCATTAATGAGAATCGTGATTTGGGTACCGGATCAAATGGGTTCTCTGAACTTCTGCGGTCCAACGCTGTCGACGAATTTGTTGCGCTACAAGCTTTAATAAACGGTTGTTGCGTATATACAATGATACCTACATATAGTATTATTTGTAGTTACATAGTACAGTACATTTATGAGAACTAATTCCCTGCAGCTTCTTAACTTCTATAGCTTTTCAAATTTTTGCTTTTTTTTCATAGCGTTGCATGGTAGATCTAGTAGTGGCCAGTGCGATCCGGTCGAAACTTCAAACGATTAAGAAATTTACTGTATTCCGGGAAAGGTCGATATTCCAATCGGGATATGAGATTTAATGTGGAAGAAGGCTGCAAGGCTCAATTCACACTGTTTCTTCCAGTAGAAGAAGATAGAAGCCGTTAAACGATACTGGTCTTCCAAGTATGTACATAAAGTTTAAAATTCTTTGACACTGAAACTGAATGACTTTGGTGCTGTCAGCCGCTGCCTCTTCAGTATGAATTGGGCCTAGTGTCTTACACCGAAGCAGCGTCCGTGCCTCCTTAGCTTGCACTGGTTCCCATTGGATAAATTTATTAATTTTAATCTAGCCGTCGTCGTTGCCTTGACTATGTCATCGAAATACTTACATATTAGCTTGATGGTGTAGGCACTAAAATGTCGACCTGTCATCCGCTATACTGATTTATTATTCATATATTGAATTGTATAAACCTACAAAAAATTATAGATTTACAAAATTCGGCTATCGACAGTAGTAGTCGAACATGTTAATAAATTTTATTCTGCATTTTATCTATTTGAATATATAGAAATAGCATGCTTTTAGTTTTATGCCATTTTGTGCATGTATATTCATGTTAACCACTGAAATATACATGCTCAATCATATTACTCCGATGTGCTCAATATGTATTCCAGCATGGTTAATATGAATAGACCGTGTTAACAATTCAGATCTCGTCAAACAAAATCAGAACCATAATTCTTTATAGACATTGCGTTTAAGCGTAATCTCTGAAGCTTATCCGGAACGCTTTGTTATTCTATTAAAACGTAGGATTATATAGCTACAATCAAGGAAATTGAAATTTTAATAAACAGTTTAATTTTGCTTCGCTGGGTCGTCGCCGATCCAATATGGAGTATTATGAAGTCGAGCCTCGAGTTATTTCTTTCAAAGTTTCATATCGTAAACCTGTCTCCAGCAGCTTATGGCAGTTAAATCACGAACTATGTAATAAGAAGTCATGTTGGATTTACTATACTTTCAAATATTATTTTAAGTTTTGTCTGTATGTGACTTCAATTCACAGATTGAGGGATTATTTTTGAGGCATCTACGAATTCACTAATGTGAGTTCAAAACCGAATGGTGCATTACAGCAATGAAATTAAAAACATATTGATGAACGAGCCAACTAAAAATATAGACAGACCAGATACATGATGAATCTATACTTATATTACAAAGTTGAAGAGTTTATTTGTTTGTTTGAATTGAAATATTCTTTCACTGTTAGATAGCTCATTTATCGAGGCAGGCTATAGGCTATATAACAGAACGCTTGTAGTGATAATTCTTACCTCGTATATATATATATGTCCTTATAGTGATATTTCGTAGCATTTCTGTATATATTAGTTACGTATTTCGCCATTAATTTTATAATATCTCTTCTATTGTAAACAATTATTTTTCATAAATCAAATCTGTCATGTCGACAAATATTTTCTATGGTTGCTATGACAACAAGATAAGCATAGAGTTATTCGTAAAGTATGGTCTACATTGTGAAACTGGCTGTGCGTAAATCCTGAATTAAAAATAAGTTAAGCTTTAAAATTTTAAATTGATTCTAGAGAGTTTTCTTTATGAATACAAAACCGAAGAAGAGTCAGTGAATAACCAGCTCTCTAAAAGAGAAGCAGTGAATAACCAGCTCTCTAAAAGAGAAGGAGTGAATAACCAGCTCTCTAAAAGAGAAGGAGTGAAGAACCAGCTCTCTAAAAGAGAAGGAAGAAGAACGAGCTCTCTAAAAGAGAAGGAGTGGGAAATTACGAGAAAGAGACCATTCCTACCGGCGTCGCCTTTCTACCTACCGGCGTCGCCTTTCTACCTACCGGCGTCGCCTTTCTACCTACCGGCGTCGCCTTTCTACCTACCGGCGTCGCCTCTCTACCTACCGGCGTCGCCTCTCTACCTACCGGCATCGCCTCTCTACTTACCGGCGTCGCCTCTCTACCTACCGGGCCGCCTCTCTTATATACCGGGCCGCACCTCTACGAATCGGCGCACCTCTACCTGTCGACGTCGCGCCACTACTACCTACCAGCGCCGTGACTCTGCCTACCGGCGCCGTGCCTCTACCTACCGGCGCCGCGCCTCTACCTACCGGCGGCGCGCCTCTACCTACGCGTGCCGCATCTTGACCTACCAGCGCCGCATCTCCGCCTGGACGCCGTACCTCTACCTACCAGCACTGCATCTCCGCCAGCATCGGTTCTAAATTTACCTTTAATTTTAAGTAGTTTTAAGTTCTTTATGTAAATATAGTCATATCTTAAACCTACCCTTTCACTTCACTACAGTTTGGCGCCCATCAAGCATACCACCCACGACCCTTCCCAAAATTCTAAAATAAATACTTCACAAGTATCCACCGCTTTTAGCGTAATTTGGCTACAATTTTGGAAGACTCATTTCTCACCTCACCGCTTCTCATCGTAGTCTCATTATCTTTCTATCTATGTATTTTTTTCCGTAGCTTAATTTTTTTTTCTTAATCAGTCGTTGCTTAATTTTTTTTTTCTCTTTCAGTTTCTTTCTCTACTTCCTTCTCTATCCTTTCCCTCCCTGTACCCCTACTGAACTTGTTCCTGTCGACCTTTTTACTAAAATTATACACATTTTATACTGTTACTTTTTAATTTCTTATTATTTTATTGTTACCTCTTTTTATCTACCTCTTTTTAGTCTGTTCCTACCTTTTATTCTATATAATGTTGGCGATGCGTCACATTTTATTTATTTTTTCCTTTTCTCTGTACAGTGTTATAAATAACTTATGTATATAGTTCTGTCCATAATTTTATTAACTATTGCTAATTTCTTCTTTTTCTCTTTCCTTTACTTTTTACTCTCTTAACGTACTTTATTATCTTTTCTTCTTTCATCTTCTTTTATTTCCCTTCCTCATTTTATCTCTACTTGTCTTTTTCTTCACGAGCGGGTTATGACTCGTAAAACAAGCCCTCATTCCCTCTATTTTTACTTTTTTTGACTTGTACACTTGGCGGACTTTTAGGGCTCTAAACCCACTGTCTCTAGCCTTGTTGTCGGGTCTCTTTGCTCTAAAGCAACTTGTCTTTGTCTTCACGAGCGGGTTATGACTCGTAAAACAAGCCCTCATTCCCTCTATTTTTACTTCTTTGACTTGTGCACTTGGCGGACTTTTAGGGCTCTAAACCCACTGTCTCTAGCCTTGTTGTCGGGTCTCTTTGCTCTAAAGCAACTTGTCTTTGTCTTCACGAGCGGGTTATGACTCGTAAAAAAAGCCCTCATTCCCTCTATTTTTACTTCTTTGACTTGTACACTTGGCGGACTTTTAGGGCTCTAAACCCACTGTCTCTAGCCTTGTTGTCGGGTCTCTTTGCTCTAAAGCAAGTTGTCTTTGTCTTCACGAGCGGGTTATGACTCGTAAAACAAGCCCTCATTCTCTCTATTTTTACTTCTTTGACTTGTACACTTGGCGGACTTATAGGGCTCTAAACCCACTGTCTCTAGCCTTGTTGTCGGGTCTCTTTGCTCTAAAGCAACTTGTCTTTTCTTCACGAGCGGGTTATGACTCGTTAAAGAAGCCCACATTATCTCTATTTCTACTTTTTTTGACTTGTACACTTGGCGGACTTTAATGTCTCTAGCCTTGTTGTCGGGTCTCCTTGCTCATAAGCAACTTGACTTGTGCCTAACTTGGAACGGCGCAATACTTCTTCTTCTTCTTCTACTACTGAGCTTCTTGTGCTCAAAAGGTACTAAATGTACTTCGTAATTTTGGAGACTCTTGAGCTCCGTTTCATCTTTTGCATTTCTATTGCATCTTTGTGACATTTCCCTGGAGTACGCGTCATTGAATGTGAACGCTACCCCGCTTTCGTTTGGTGATGGATGCTAGGTTATTTATGTTTGTATGAGTATGTTTGCTGTGGGATTTTTGTCTTTCCAACTTCAAAGGCAAGGAAATTTTCGTAAGTCGAAAATTTTCCGGGTTTTTGGGGTAATGTAGTGATAATTCTTACCTCGTATATATATATATGTCCTTATAGTGATATTTCGTAGCATTTCTGTATATATTAGTTATGTATTTCGCCATTAATTTTATAATATCTCTTCTATTGTAAACAATTATTTTTCATAAATCAAATCTGTCATGTCGACAAATATTTTCTATGGTTGCTATGACAACAAGATAAGCATAGAGTTATTCGTAAAGTATGGTCTACATTGTGAAACTGGCTGTGCGTAAATCCTAAATTAAAAATAAGTTAAGCTTTAAAATTTTAAATTGATTCTAGAGAGTTTTCTTTATGAATACAAAACCGAAGAAGAGTCAGTGAATAACCAGCTCTCTAAAAGAGAAGCAGTGAATAACCAGCTCTCTAAAAGAGAAGGAGTGAATAACCAGCTCTCTAAAAGAGAAGGAGTGAAGAACCAGCTCTCTAAAAGAGAAGGAAGAAGAACGAGCTCTCTAAAAGAGAAGGAGTGGGAAATTACGAGAAAGAGACCATTCCTACCGGCGTCGCCTTTCTACCTACCGGCGTCGCCTTTCTACCTACCGGCGTCGCCTTTCTACCTACCGGCGTCGCCTCTCTACCTACCGGCGTCGCCTCTCTACCTACCGGCATCGCCTCTCTACTTACCGGCGTCGCCTCTCTACCTACCGGGCCGCCTCTCTTATATACCGGGCCGCACCTCTACGAATCGGCGCACCTCTACCTGTCGACGTCGCGCCACTACTACCTACCAGCGCCGTGACTCTGCCTACCGGCGCCGTGCCTCTACCTACCGGCGCCGCGCCTCTACCTACCGGCGGCGCGCCTCTACCTACGCGTGCCGCATCTTGACCTACCAGCGCCGCATCTCCGCCTGGACGCCGTACCTCTACCTACCAGCACTGCATCTCCGCCAGCATCGGTTCTAAATTTACCTTTAATTTTAAGTAGTTTTAAGTTCTTTATGTAAATATAGTCATATCTTAAACCCTACACTTTCATTACACTACACGCTACGACCAACAGGAGCAGCAATGAGAAATGTTGCAAAACGGGAAAAAAATACTCAGACGAAGTTGCGCGGGACAGCTAGTATTTAATATGAATATAGCATTTTAAACTTGCAGTGATTTAACAATGAACTCACATTTGAAATATTGTAAAAGGCAATTGAATAAATGAACTAATGGAAAATGTATTTTATATTAGTTTATTTGACGTAATTTAAATATATAAGAACAATATCAAGCAAAAGGTTTTAGAGAAACTAAATTTTAGTTACTGTAGCAGATGGGACCAGGTATGTACGTTGCAGAGTGTTTAGATAAAGTTCGGTCTCGCCGGGAGGAGGTCGATAGGTGTTAGGTGTACTGCCACACGAGAGAATTAACTGGAATCGACTAAATTAAATGTCAGCCAACCGTGAGTTTATCGTGTCGTGGTGAACGCGGATACAAACGCAATAAAAACTGGCCTTTTGAAAAAAATATTCCTTTCATTTTACTGGTGTGAGGTACTTTTGTACATGTTTTATACGGCTCTGGTGAAACAATGTTCAAATAAATTACCAAATAAATGATTTGGAATAAAAATTGCACACTAGTCGCAAGTGAAGTAGGTAGTTCTATTTATATGTAGAGAACTCAGTGCCAGTGCACAAAGTAATTATTATTTCATGCTGCGGTTACATTAATCAATGAAAAGAGAATAATTTTCACAGCAAATTTATTAATCAAAAATTCTGTACTAAAGATACACGAGACATAACAACCATAACAAAAGTGTAAATATTTTGAATTTTATTTTAAATGTTGCATAGCGGTTTTACTTCGTGGTATTCCGATCGAATGATGTAGAAATAGTACAGTGAACTGTGAAACCTGAAACAACGTGTTTGGTTTGAGGGAAAATATCGTAGTCCTATCAAAATATCAGTTTACTTTTAAAAGTGACATGGTCCTTGAAAATTGGCAACTCCGAGTCTAAAAGTTAATAAATATTTATAAAATATATCTATATTTATACACGGGTGATAAATTATGTGAACTTGATTAGTATTAAATAGCTTGGTTATATTTAGGTACAACCTAATTGATAATAAATAAGAAACTTATGATCTAAAAACTATAGCTACAATATTTACAAATAAAATTGTGCCAATTAAAGATACGGATGACGGAGATAACGGGCCCAGATAACATGGTCACGATAGTGGCAACCTTTATTCTTTTTACAATAAAAAAAAGGTTGTCTGTAAAATCGGTTTACGGACGATAATTTTACGTGATAACGTCATAAAAAACATTGATGTCATATCGCCATTCGCGTTGCTTAGCAACTAATTAATAACGTTAGTTGTAGTTGTATCGCATGTCATGTCGCTGCAATTGCCAATCGCTGTTGCTTAGGAACCAATGAATAACGTGACTTTTTAGACACTTTTTCATACTTGCACCCGGTCATCGATATATAAGCCGTTATCACGTCAATAAAAAGATAAAGAACTAATGAGCGTCTTTTAAATATATTTAAAAGATACCATAATCTTAGATGTATTTCTAAAATAAATTATTTATAAGATTACTGATCAACTTAAATATACCCACTCTTGCTTGCAACAAATTAGTGGAAGATGAGACTGAAAAAGGCCATTCAGAAACGTCCTTTGCCATTTTGACGTTAATAAAATATTTTATTACTAAAGAAATTTGGTAGTCGTTAGTAAAATATAATAATTCTTTGTTTCTAAATGTACTGTAATTCTAGGATTAAGCTATAACAAGTTATAGTCATTGGAATAAACTAATATCTAAAATACAGGCTCAGCCTAGTTTGGATAATACTATTCAATATTATAGATCTTACATTAACCTGTACTAATTTGATTGATATTTTTGAATGCTAGTGATTGAAAACACTGGATGTAGAAACTCGCAACATGTAAGTAATTTATGTGTCAATAAAGTTTTATTATTATTATAATTTATAATACCTAGCTAAATAGGGTGTAATGAGAACAAAACATTTTTTCTGACAATCTTTATGCTTAGAGCTTTAGGCTTAAAGGGCTCATACTTAAAACAAAAAAAAATAGCATTGCTTTTGTTTGTCGTAATGGTTATATGTAAAGTCGGTCTACGAACGATAATTTTACGTGATAATATCATAAGAAAACAAATATGATATTGTAATAAACAACCATACATGTGACAGCTTTTTTTAAATTTCTAAATGTATTGCATGTCGCTGCAATTGCCAAAACATTGATGGCATTGTAATAAACAACCATGCCTCGCTTTAGTGCACCCGCGCGCATGTGCTCGATTGCCACAATACTTTAGCCTATCAGCAGGCGGAACGTGACTGTGACCCTTTTTCATGTATAAGACGCAACGACCATATATGGTCGTTGATAAGACGTCATCGATGTATAAGACGTCACAGGCATGTTAAAATAGGTGCTTGAGGCACTTGACCCACTGATACGGTGAGAAAGCGAGCAGCTGTCAAACATACATTTAATATATACAAATTACCTTACGTATAGATTTGTCCAATACGTAGAGTAATTTGTATTTTTTTTTAAGAAAACTAACAATGTAGGATTGTGGTCCTACATTTCTAACAATCCTGTTAACCCCTCCAGGTAAGCTCAGTGGCTTGTTTTAGGAGTGGGTTCACGGTAGTATAATGGATAGGATTCAAACCCACAACCTCATGATTGCGAGACCAAATCCTTAGCCATTAGGCTACCACCGCTTTAATTTGATGTAATTATAACTATATACTGATAGGTTTAAATATTTTGATGTGATTCTATCAATTTTGTGGATTAAGGTTAAGCTTATAGTCCGAGAGCCAGTAACAGATTTATATGACCAAGTTCCTCTCAAGTGATAATTAGTAAAATGCATCAGAAAATCGAACCATAAAGTCTCGTGAACGTCAGCTGAGGCTCGGTGGGGGGGATGAGGAATTGTAACCTCCCACGCTCGAAGAAAAAAAAAATACATTCATTCATTTCCTCTCGGCTAAAAATTTATCAAATTATAGCTGACCCAATGTCTCAACAAAAAAAAAATATCAGCTGGCTATAACATAGTGTATTGTACGTCAGCTGATGTCTTGATCATGGAAAAAAAAATCTTCACTTTCAGTGATATCCTCTCAAATAAAAATTTACGTGATGATAGCTTATATGTAACTATTGATAAATATATACGTCAGCTGGCTGTATCTCGGTGGAAAAATCGTCAGCTGATACGTAGAAGTTAGTCAGTAGCATTTACTGACTATTTAAATGCATCAGCTGATCTCATCACAGGAAGAAATAGACAATTTTTACGAGGACTTAGCGAAAGCTCATGATTCCACATCTACTGAGTACATATTTTCTATAGGCGTAATCGATAAAAATAGGTAGTCGATAATTAAAGCAAATAATAATTTTAAGTAATTACAAAAAAAATAAAAAAAATATATATAATTAGAAATCAAATTCATATAGTTATGTGTAATAAATGTAATTAAATATAATAAATTAATAAGTTACCAACTGTTATCGTCTAATATGTACTATGCATGGAACTAAATAAAGCTTTATTATTATTATGTATGTCGTTTCCATATCACGGGACTATGGAGTCCCGGTCATTTGGGATGCGTGCGTGGGGCCGAAGCCAACACGTAGAGGCCCGTTAGACACTTTAATCTAAAGGCTATGTGACACAAACCGGCGAATATCGTTGTATACACTATATAAATGTACCCAACGACATTCCCCGGTTAGTGTAAAAACTATTGCCAAAAAGTGGTAGCTAAAAAACTGGGTTATGGAGGTGATGTGTTAGTGGAATGGTTAGCTGGTACTATTGAAGGACTATGGCGCCTGCCCTGCAAACACATGGTAAAAACACACGGACAAATGGGCAGGCGGTGACTCGCCACTCACTAGATGGGCCCCCTTCTGGCCGCCACAGGCATACAGCCAAACAGGCGACAGGGAGCAACATGGGTGTGAGCAGCTTGGGGTGTCGAGCGGTGCGGTGCCGGTTTCACCATCACGAAGAAGGCCCGTGAGCGGGTTTCCCCGTAGTTATGCCCTTGAAAATGACACTTCCACCCCCGAGCATATAAGCTCTGGCGACCTCCCTCTGGCCGGCCGATTAAGGCAAGACAGAGTTGAGAGTCCTGCGGGCGCTCTTGGTGTTCCACTCCCGCCGGCCAGTGAAGGCAAGCGGGAGACGAGGCCCTAACCGACTCTCTGAGGCATCGGGACCGCAGTGTCGCCACGCACATTCAGCTCGCCACAAAGCTGCCCTGCGGTTTGTGTACTCTTATTTCACCCTCATGAGACATTTTTTATTGGTGTCATAAGGATTTCTAGAGCTGCTACTATGCCCTCAGAGTGTTGCGTTAATCTCATATAGGGAGACAACGACTAGCCCCGAGGGGTTTATTATTATTATTATTATTATTAAATGCTACTGACTAACTTCTACGTAACGACCTTCAAAGTATCAGCTGACGGTTTTTCCACCGAGATACAGCCAGCTGACGTATATATTTATCAATAGTTACATATAAGCTATCATCACGTAAATTTTTATTTGAGAGGATATCACTGAAAGTGAAGATTTTTTTTTCCATGATCAAGACATCAGCTGACGTACAATACACTATGTTATAGCCAGCTGATATTTTTTTTTTGTTGAGACATTGGGTCAGCTATAATTTGATAAATTTTTAGCCGAGAGGAAATGAATGAATGTATTTTTTTTTTCTTCGAGCGTGGGAGGTTACAACTCCTCATCCCCCCCACCGTGCCGCAGCTGACGGTCATAAGGCTTCATGATACTATTGTCTGTTGCATATCACCAATTATCTCTCGAGAAGAAATAATTAACCAAATTTTCACCTGGCTCTCGGACTATTATATTTTCGTTTCATTTTTTGATTACACTTTTATTTGCCGGTACTTATTTAAAAATATCAGTATATTTGGTTAAATTATAGGTAATCATACCCTTGCAACTCTCTAAAGTGCGTCCCAGATCGTATCGAGTTTCGTCTGATAGAGAGTGCACCACCTATTGTCGGTACTGATATACTGTTAAGAACTGTTTTTTTTCTTTTAGGATAACATTTAGGATAACTTGTGTGAACCCAGAACTATAGGTCGATGCCATGGGCGATTAAATATCTAGCTTAAGCCCTTAATATTATTAGTACTGGTTAATAGAGTATTGTAAAATGTTTAGTTTTGATGTACCTATGATTTTTTTCGATGTGTGAGCCGATATGTTCCGAATGCGCTAGACCTGTTATGAACGTGAAGAACAGAAAACATAACTTTTAAATTAATAAATGTTACATTTTAGTTAGTAAGTATATAACACTTTTGATTCTTTTACAAAGTCTAAATATCAATCTCACTAAAAATGTTTACGATTGTAAAGACCAAACCGATAAAGCACCTATATATATTTATTCTGGACCCTGAACTCGAAGGATATCTTCTTGTTTATTTATTCACTCCTTCCAGTAAAAGCTAATTCCTTGGTATAGGTGTGCGGGGCGATCTAAGCAACGTTCTCTAGTCACGTTCACTGCGTTTATCGCGGACACGTTCGGCGACTGTAATAAAAACTTCTCTAAAATGAAATATTTAATGCCACCCCGGCTGAGTGCCGCGCTCATGTTTCAGACGCTTCAATGAACAACCGTGTTTATTTTAAAAATAAAGTCCCACGGTTTATACACATGTCTTTATGTAGTATATATAATCTGCCCATATGTGGGGAGGTGTTAAAGAATTTTAGAGACTTCACTGACTTTTATGTTTTGCAAAGATCGATGTTTAGACTAGGTATGTACTTACATAGTAGTGTGTTACATTGAGGAGAGACTTATGGCAGTAATATTAAGGAGAATCGTTAAATTCAAAGTTTAAATATGTTTTATATTTGCGTCACTTTAAGTACACGATAGAATCTACTTTTGTATTTACTTTAAGAAGTTTCTTGTAAAATCATGAAATACATCAATCAACCTTACACACTAGACCTTTTCAAATGACGTGCCCAATCTCTGGATAGGGCATCAGGATTTATTATCATCCCAGAAATAAAATGGTTGAAATGTTTAGCTTAATACAAATACCAATTCAACCGAAAATATATTCTTAGACTGTGCAGTAGGCCTCGGTTCTGACAAGCCTTCTCCATTTATCTTCGTCAACAAACTCACACCCGCGGTCGCTAGGATCATAAGTTGCCTGAATTCGATTATAACTTCCCTAGGTGTATATTAACTTATCTTAAAATTAATATGAAATTTCAATATTCTCATGCGGTGTAAATTAAATATACTAAACGTGGGTCAGACTACTAATTTCTGAAATTAGAGTTCATAGAAAATTACCGTATGTAGAGTCCCCACAGAAGCCAAATGAAGGCGTAACTCGTACAGGACAAACATACTGGTCAAATATTCATTCAGGTCACATTTGCCGCTCCGAATGTCCGTGTTTGCAGAGATACAACTTTTGGGCCATCGAATTTAGAATGGTTTACTTTGGGCCTTGTGTATTTGACTATTTATGTAAATTTAATTTGACTTGGTAGATCGGGAGGGTGCACTAGATACCGGGCAGCGGAACACACGGCCGTACTGCCCGCTGGCTACGTAATCTGATATTTTGCACGCCAGTTTCAGCTACAATTTGCAAAGCATCTAAAATCTACACAACTACACTAACTATATTAAGTAACAATAGGTAGCTATTGTTTCATAATTGATGTTATCGGTTTTGTGTTAAAATGTGTGAATTTTCTGTTATTGATAAAACTTCTGCTGGAATTTTTTATTAAGAAAAATTTACTACTAGGGTAAAGCGTAAAGGATTTTGGTATGCTTTATGCAAGTAAAGCCGCAATGAAACAAAAATAGTAATATGAAAAAATAGTTTTCTTTACAAAACACTGAAGAAACTATTACACAATATTCAATGTGGTCGTCAGCAGCAACAGTTACTGATCATACCTTTATGTATCTTCAACTTAATAGACCTAAAAAAAGTCCGGTCTTTATTCACTGGTTGTACATTTTGCTTATCTTTAAATGTAGAATCATACCATAACAAATTTTATCAGACGTTCATAAGAGTTTTGCAATCCAAATGACTAAAATACTTTGGCTTTGTTTCCAAAATCCATTGGTATGTACAGTTAGGCAGGTACTGTGAGGTAGATCGTCCATATCATCGATATGGACAGGTCTAATCCTCAGTTTGCAGTGTGAGTCAGCGAGGCATTATCAAACCGCAATACGCCAGTGAACCTCAGCTTGATCGGTGCCTGTGAGAAGCCTGACAGATGATAGCCGTCTGATATGCCCTCCAGCAAGATATATCCCCATATTGATTACAAATTACTATTTGGTAAGCGTATATGCAAATATTATTGACATATTTCTTTGCAACAAGAACATAATTAGAAAATTTAAAAAAGCCGCTAAGTGTTTTGCTTAAATGAAATAATTTTGTTATTTACTTGATAAATGTTTGCATATTCTGAGTGACTTGGCATTAAATGATGAATTAAAGTTATAATTAAAGTTTTATTTTTAATAGTGGCATGACGTTTTTTTTTGTGAATTTTATACCATTTTACAAAAAAAATCATTGACATCAAATAAAATATTTAAATGTGCAATGTATCTTATAATAATATTATAAATCTGAAGAGTTTGTTTGTTTGTTTGAACGCAATAATCTCAGGAACTACTGGTTCGAATTGAAAAATTCATTTAGTGTTGGATAGAAGAAGAAGAAATTTATCGAGGAAGGCAGGCTGTATAACATCACGCTATGACCAATAGGAGCGGAATATCAATGAAAAATATTTTATAATATTTTTAATTAAGTAATTTTTTGTGTTATAATTGTTGTTATGTAAGTACTTTTTTTGTAATAATATTTAAACTTTCTCTTAGCATGATAATAACTTTTTATTATACTGCCGTATAATAAAAAGTTATAATCATGCTAAGAGAAAGTATTAACGCGTATTATTTACCTTAAAATTCGCTTGACGTTTCGACCAGGTTGCACCAGCTCCACTTGTGACCACGGCCGGTGCAATCTGGTCGAAACGTCAAGCAACTTTAAGGTAAATAATGCGCCTTAATTACTTAGTACTTTTTTTCATTGTATTTGTGATGCAACATGAATTTTAAACACAATGAAAATTGTTTATGAATAAAAAAATAAATTTTGACTGCCTCTGTGGCGCAGTGGGAGTGTGTCCGACTGCTACGCAAGAGGTGGGTTCGATTCCCACACGGGACACCACTTTGTGTGATCCACAAATTGTTGTTCCGAGTCTGGGTGTAATTTGTGTCCGTGACTTGTATGTTTGTAAAGTCTCCCGCGACACAGGGCTTGTAACCTACTGCGGGAGTTGTCTTTAAAAAAAAAAAAAAAAAAAAAAAATATATATATATATATATAAATAAATAAAATAAATATATAAACAAATTAAATAAATAAATATCTTGATGTGTCCTTCATTTTAATAAATATTGACCCGATCAGAAGATAAACCACATACATTTTAATCACATCTGATGGCAGGACAGTCGTATAACAATCGAACTTTAATAGTACTCGCTGTAGTTTGAAGACAAAGCATTCTTTAAATTACGAAACATATTTTAAACAGTTAACAGGTATACTTATATTTTAAACTTAAACAGTGATAAATTAATTCTATATTCTAAATGTATTACGTGGTATTGTACTGAATAGGTAATACGCATTTCATTAGAACTAAAAACTATTTTGAAATTTCAGCTCTAAATAAGTACGTATTTCAAATTATCTACGATTTCACGTAAAATTATCTACACTGTAAATTCAACAATATGTCACATATATCTGTTTTAAATCAAACGCATGCCACTACATAATTTAGTTATAGCAATGAAAATGCTTGCTACACTAGTATTTGGTAATTGGCACATTTAAACCAAGTAATAAAATTTGCATGCATTAATGTTTGAATTTGTAAACGCATAAGCTTTGTGTTTGATTTAGAGCATCGGATTTTTGAGATCATAGTAATGTAGTGTTGATTAACAGAAAATATTTAGGTATATCAAACGACACAGATTTAAGTAATTTTGACTCTGTTTTCTCTGTACCTACTACAATTTTTACCTGCGTCCACTCAGAAAGTTTGCAAACATTTTTATTTTGTATAAACCACTGGCCATTTGATATTATTTTGAAAAAAAATTATGTTTATTTTAAAGTCAAAATACCATTGTTAGAATTTCGAATTTCCCTCTTAAATTTTTCGAGAGTCAAATTAAGTAATCAGAACATTTTGGTGCGATGATTTCCCACAATTTTAAAGTCATTTAATCCACTTCAAATGACTTTTATGAAGGACTAGCTTTCGCCCGCGGCTCCGCCCGCGTGGATGTCGGTTATCGCGATAAAAACTACCCTATGTCCTTCCCCGGGACTCAAACTATCTCCACACCAAATTTCATCTAAATCGGTTCAGCTGTTTGAGCGTGAAAGCGTAACAGACAGACAGACAGACAGACAGACAGAGTTACTTTCACATTTATAATATTAGTATGGATTTACCGTTGGCATAGCGAGTTCAAGCGCAGTCGCCTTACATTGCAAGATGAACAAAGGAGTGGTCGTCCTACGACAGCTGTCACGGAGTAAAGTGTGCAGTAAAGAAAACAGGCAAGAATATTACATATAAAGCATCACAAGATTCTATAGTAGCAGCTTCGCGTGAGGAGGATAGTTTCGTGCTGGGTGCCCAAAGTTTGAAGCAGCAACGACATTGTGTTAGATGATGAATTTTGGATTAATCTATACGATCCAGAAACAAAGGGTCAGTCGACAGTTAGGCTTTTTCAAAACGAACCAACGCCTATGAAACTGAAGCGATCGAGATGTACAGAGAAAATTATGATCGCTAGTTTCTTCACTTTGACGGGGTATCTGGTTTCAATCCCATTATGAAACCAAAGCAGCATCAACGCCGAATGGTTTACCACAAAATGCCTGCCAGAAGTTTTGTCTACAATGAGCAACAAGCGCTGTCTTAATATTAACCCGCAAAAATCTTGAAGTTAATGAAAAAGTGCAAAAACAAGGATTTTCGTGCTGTCGTAGCGTTCGTAATCTAAACTAATATTATAAAGCTGAGTAGTTTGTTTGTTTGAACGTGATAACCTCAGGAACTACTAATCCAAATTAAAAAATATTTTACTGTTAGATAGCCCATTTATCGAGGAAGGCTATGGGCTATATAACATCACGCTACGATCGGTAGATACGGAGCAGCAATGAAAAATGTTGCAAAAACGGGGAAAAGTCTAACATATGTACGAACGAATATTTTGTCGTGCCCTCCTGCGTACTGTCTAGTAGTTGTCGTTCGCTTGGCATAATGCCCCCTTAAATTTGATTGTGAATAAACGCAAGTACACGGCTAGCACGCGGTCACCACCAGGCGGCTGTAAGATTTTTTCGTTTCGTTGAACTGAGCCCTTACTTTCTAAATTATTTCCCTAAACAAACGACTGCGAAAATTCACCGAAAGTATCAAGTCATCGTATTGGCCTTTGCAATCGTGATTCGATAAATATAATTTATCGTAGAGTGAAGTACGCCGTATGGTCTCAAATACCACTCCATCACTCCGCTAGAGTGTCGTAAGGGACTGTATCGATGGATAGGTACCAATATCCTTGAGCGTTGCCCTTTTGATCATTTGTGCCAGCCCATAGGGTAAACCTGTTCCCAAAATTGAAGTTTAGATTACTGGAGAAAGGATTTTCGATTTGTTATTTCAATATTTTACTAATATTATATGATAAATAATAAACATTACTTATTACTTGTTATTTTAGATGGCTTAAAACTTATTACAGATAGAATATAATGAATAGAATGCCATTATTGGCAGATTGCCGACTCTAATTTCACACTTGGGACTAATTTCAAATAAATCTTTTCTCCAAAGTTTTGTTGCAGATATCGAAGAATCTGTACATAGTAATGTAACCAGAAGTATTATACACTAGCTGTCACTCGCGTCTTCCCTCTCTTTTATGTTTTTATTGTCATAAGGGTTGATTTTCCAAAAAAGAAACTAAAATGCGTGTCTTAATTTAGAACTAAAAAGCAATCTAACTTCAAAGTTACAATCGCTATTTTTACCCTATTCCACAAATTCGTTGCTTAGTCTGCCTTAGGATGTCTACAACATCAAAAGCGTTAACTACTTAGGTACTAAAATTTATGATTTGTGCCCCAGCAGTTTAGGCTCTACGTTGATGAACCAGTTAGAACAAGTCATTATATATATTTATATGACGCTGGTATAATAAGTGTATGATATAAACTTATTTCTTCATAATATAAACTGATGATTAAACATTCATATAAAAACATAAAATTATTTCAAAAGCATCCTTTATATACAAGTATTTGTACTTTACTAGACCATTATTTGGATATTTGCTATTGAGAATTTTATGTTTCGTCGTAAAAATCAACTACATTCAGCGGCGTTAAAAGTTTATTGTTGTGGAATGCATTACTGCTCAATTTATTGGCACAAAACGATTAATTGCCTCTTTTTATGAAACTCCTTTAGACTCGTAATGGATAGTTTACTGTTAATGTATAATTTTTTTGTCCTTTACTCAAAAGGTAACATGAGGTAGATACCTACAATTTATAATTCGCTTAAATAGCCCAACCTAAACAAAAACACTGTAACAATAAATTTTAAAACAAGAAAAATCAAAATAATTAATATTGCGTAGCATATAATGATTGAGATGACTCACTCTGCACATAATCTGCAACCCTCATTGCAGAATTGATCGCCATCATTAATAATGGCTAACCTAAAACTGAATCCGGGTTGACAAATTACGGGTACAACTGAGGCACCGTGCAAGCCCTTAACACATAGTAGGGATGATTTTTCAATCCGCTCCCATTATCTAGCGATTACAAGGGTGGGTCCAGACAGATTTGGGATGTTTTTGCGCATTTTCGCGTAGCGCTGACAGGGGCGCGCGGGGCGTAACGGTCCTACGAATGATTTATTGACACCACTGACGCGACTGGGGAACTGCTATTTTTTAAATCCCGTTTTATCTTAAACGTTTTTCGATCAACGGTCTACGAGATTAACTGTGTGACGTTATGTTGTAATACCCTTTTACGTTCCCAAGATAAAGAAACTTACAAATGTATAACTATCGAGGTATTACTACTCCATACCATGGACATTTTACCAAAGTGAGGTTCACGCTAAGAATATCAACTTATAATTAAAATATTTTACCATGATTTACTTTGGAGGTCTTTCTTTCTCTTTCTACCGTTGTCTTGATGTACGTCTAGAGGAGTGAGATAGATATACTTCTAAAGTAAGTCAACGTCAAATATTAGAACTTCAGGTAGATATTTATAATATGGATTCCATTTTAAACACATAATATGATATTAGATGTGGGACGTATCTATTTTTTGTCATGGCGGTGAATTTCTCTAAAATAATATAGCCACCACATGACTTTTTGACACGTTTTTTAAAAGCAATGGCTGAACTACTGTCTACAAACATAGCTTACGGCGTCTCCTCTATAAGTATTAACAATTTGATTGTAACACCACGACGGATATTTTACAATTAAAAATAAAACTGTGAAAACCAAACGAAGGAATTTACCAAAATCAGCGCTTTAGCAGTCTACGCTGCGCTGTCACCAGTCGTAACCATGATGGCTGCAATTCAAGCTAGACGGGCAATTAAGCATATTTTTCATTTAAAAGCTTCCTATTTCTACATTAAATTTTCAAATAGTAGAAGTCTAAAACTACTTAAAGAAATAAGTACAATACACCAATGAAATGTTGGAAACGTTCTAGAAAGTTGTAGCTGCAAATAGGAGAGCATGTGTATCGATTCGATTTGTGCGCCGCTACATTAAGCGCTATTCATCGATTGCTCTGTACGGTAAGTTAGGAACCGTTGCAATTTTCTCGTCAATGCATCATTAACTACCACAAGATGTCGCTGCCAGTTGTGTTGAGAGCTTAAAATGCACAGAATATAGATTGCGCTCTTGGACACTACATACATTCAAATGCATTTTCTTTAATAAAATTGATTGCCTCAGTGGCGCGATTAGAATGTTTACAAGGTATGGATTCAGATTTCCACAAGTGACACCACTTTGTATGATCTACAAACTATTGTTCCAAGTCTTGGTGTCCTTTGTATCAGTGAATTGTATGTTTATGAAGTTCCTCGTGACACAGGGCTTTAAAAAAAATACTTCTACGATACCAATGACTTGGACTGAAAACTTTGATAACGTATTCATATTACAGTAAATTGATAACTAAAAAGGTACCTGTACTTGATATTCAATATCTAAGGAATGGTAAAAGGGTTAGAACCTTTTCCTAACAATACGTTTATTTGTTTGCTTCACGCAAAAATGAGCGCCTCAAAATATATTAAATCACAAATCATTCGAGAAGGAAAGATCAAGGCCTGTCTCAAAACATTCTTTATTATAAAACAAGACAAGGGTCTTAGGATACTTCAGTACACGAATCAAAGTTTGTATTCGAATAATACTCCAATTATACGAACGATAACTTTGATATTTACGTTCGTTCTCGTTATTTTGGTGAAAATAATAAATAAAACATCGCTCAAATAATTCGGTTATTCACTCTGGCGGTTGAATTTTGATTCGGACGAGCCGAGGAATCAACTCTTCTTAATTTACATGCTAGAGACATTGGAAGTGATAGCTATTTCATATTCATGTTTTTTAAAGATCAGATACGACGAGGAGAGTCGCCTTTAATTGGTATGGAACTGATCTTAATGATTATTGATTATAGGAAAGTTTATTGTTGTTTTGTTTTAAAGTTTATTGTGCAAGAAGGAGGATAATGTATTTATAGGAATGATCCCTACAGGCTATAAGGATCGCTCGTATCGAGAGCATTCATCTGAATAACAAGGTCATTACAAAACAAAAAAAAGACTACTATTAAAAATAATTAACAGAAAAATAAGGTACTCGTATTTATATATTACCAGACCGGTGCGTCAATATAATACAAAGCTGCTTGTCTGTAATTAAACTGAAGTCACAATTATGGAGCTATAAATTTATCAATGAGGTTTATACTTATCATGGTTATGTCTGTAGAATATAGATCTTCTAGCCCTTACATTTTTTTGGAAAGGAATCATACCGCATAATAGTTAAATAACTTTCGCGATTTGTACACATTTTGAAAATATATATATCTAGGTCTTAATCGCGTGAATAAACAAGGTATTTTACCTTAAATTATTCACGCGATTAAAACCCGTAATATATATATTTTCATAATCATACCGCATGTTTTGCTTGATGATTATCGTAATTTATCATTCAAAGCTTCAACTAAAAAATAAGTAGATAAGTAAGTACTCAAATTTGATCAGTGATAGACTAAAAGCAATTAGTTTTTTCCAGCTCTTTTTGAGCTAAAAATTGCTCCAATCTCTCCACAGCATCGCCCAATCAGGCAAATCTCGTTTCTTTCTTCATTAGGGCTGCATCAAAAAGCTTATTCCGCTTAAATTAAATTGGTTCAATAATCCGGGCTCAGCGATAGTTGCTTTGTTCAATGAAGCCAGTTTGAGCGCGTCTCTAAAAAAAATATGGTGCATGCAATCAAGCGTCCCACTGCGATTAGCTCGCAAAAGCCGATGACACGTCCCCGCCATTTTATTATGCCTATGTGCAGTCTGTGTGCACCTTGTTATTTTAAATTGGATGCGCAATACGAGAATAATCGAATAATCAGTGTTTGCACTGATTGCGTGTGTCTATTTGATACATTATGTTCTTTTTGACGAAATCATTTCTATCTTTCAAAAATGCAATTATTGTATTAATAAAGTAATTGGCAAGAAATGCCTATAAAAATACTATAATCTTCGGCCTGCGACTTCATAATTTTGTTAAAATGCTTTCTGTAACGAAGCAATAACAAAAGCCGTGATAGTTCTTCAGCTACCGGCTAGATGGCGCATGCGAGGGCCCAACTTGCGTGCATGAAAGCACAGGAAAAATTGGGGTCTAGGAACATAGGTAGGTAGATAGGTGGTTCGATTCCGGCCCCGGCCTGGCATACGAAAGTCTCGGCTTCGATTTCTGAATCTGGACTTAAATTTTTCAATCTTTCAAAAATGCATGAGTTGTCATAACCCTAAAAAAATATATTTATTGCCTGCAGCATTTTAGATGTTATTCTAAAATAATGTTTTAGATGTAACATACACCATCATCGAGTTATAACAAACCTTGCGAAATAGGTTCGATCCAACATTTTCATCTTGCTACGTAGAACAACTTTCCTTACCGTATAAGTGCTGAGATCAATTGTGAAACCCTTTCCCAATTTCTATTGTGTCCGAAACATGAAATATATTTTGTAAGGTAAAAAGTTTTATAGGACGTCGATTTCATCAGGCTTACAAATATAATGTTGAGCAAGTTGGGGACGCGGGCGTCCGCTTCAAATTTCGTAATACTTTAAGCAAACTTGTGAAGCAAAGTTAGCGAGTTGCCGACGAACAGGTGCTGCATCGAATACGTCCTGATATTCACGAACGGATCGTGCACATAGAAATACTTAGACGCGCCTTTTAGATCGACGGGAATATATCGTGGGACGATACATTCCGGCGTACAATAACGTATCGGCAAACAAAATATTTTAGTACTGCAACTGTACAATAAAAAAATATAAAATAATTTGAAAAAACCCCGACGGACGTAAAAAAGAATGAAATATTTTTTTAAAACCCCCTGACTAACAGGAGGTAAGTTACCGAAGAAAATCCGTCGGTCTGCTATTTACTGCCCTGAATTGAACTAAAATATTTTGAGTATGTGACCCCGACGAATTTTCTTCGCTTACTTACCTCCTATTAGTCAGGGATATTAATTTTCTTTATTCCTTTTTACGTCTGTCGAAGGGTTTTTCAATTTTTTTAAATTTTGTTTTTATTTTTTATAAAATATGCAACTTTAACCTATCCGTGTTGAGAGTAAACATTTAATTGCAACGAAACTAATATAGTGATGGCCATCTTGGATTTGAAATTTGTTAAGTGTATAGTGTTCATTATAATATTTGTTTAATCAATTCGATTGATATACGTGTTTTTGATTTCTTTGTTGTTACAACGCTTTAGAAAAAGCTATCATTTTTTTATTTGCAGACTAGACACGAATTATAGTTTTCGACATAACAAAACCTTTGTATTGTGACGTAGTACCTATACCTAGTATAATTACCGACAGAACACACCACTTTAATTACTGTTGATACAAGATAGAACTTGAGGATTTGGTGTCCATAAAAACTTAGCTTAAGAGTTGACTAGATATCTATCTTATTTTCTTCTACAGAAGTGAGAGATGTCTGTTAGAGGACGAGACTTCACGAGATCAAACACTACCCCCTTATTCATTAAGTTTTACCCACTTCGGCTTCGCAATTGCCTCTCTAACTCCGTGCCTCGGAGAGAACATTAAGCTTTCGGTCCTGCGCTTAATCTCTCTCCGATCTCACTTGTACACCATAACATTTCCTGCATAGTTGGCCACTCTCTAATGAGACTGGCCACCGTAACAAACATCGTTTGAGACCATTATTATTTATTAAGTAGAAACGAATTTAGTAATTAAATAAATAAGTCTTATCTACAGATTCCTGTTTCGATGTGGCAGGCTCACGCTCATGGTATGCAGGGTGAGCGCTTTGGGGGCCGCGCGGTGCAGCGCGTTCGAACGAGATAACGAAGCCGTTCGGATGCTACGTGCTCTTCCTCACTCCATCTGTCAAACTTCAGATTGATTATTTTGTTAAATATATACGCATGATTGGTTGTGAACTAAAGGGAATTTTGATTGCGTTTTAACTAGCTTTTGGGTAGTTAAAATGGCCTGGCAATGCGAAGTATTATTTTTTAGTGATCATCGACGTTGGAGGAATGTCTATTCAAAAGAGAAGAAGAAAAGATCAGCTTATATCCAGCAGATTTTGCTTTACATCAATGGTAGGTATGTTATTCTATTTATGTACCAGCATTTGATACATTAACATAAATGGCTTGTACTATGCTAAAGGTAATGTAACTAAGCTTAAATAAAGGCACATCTTTGGTATTTGCAATATTATTTTTAGTGTCAATGTTTGGTAAATATTACAAATACGGGTATAATCGGGTATACAATATCCAACAGCGATAGTTTTTTATATAAAAACGTAACTAGCAAAGTGAGATTGTGGTCCCACATTACTAGCAATTCTGTTAACCCCTCCAGCTAAGCCTAATGTCCTGTGTTAGAAGTGAGTCATGTCAATAGTATATCAGATAGGATTCGAACCCGATGATCACGATGAGTCCGATGCCTTAGCCATTAGGCTACCGCCGTTTAAGTTTGATTTTCACGTCGCCTTTGAAATGATTACAGAGCGCAATGTTATAAAGATACCAATCTGCATTAGAAGAAATCAATAGAGCGTACTTTGGCTTAGTTGAAGCTTAGCATAAGTAAAACTTAAAGAAAATCTTGACGAGATGACCGTTGAAATTAGTGGTCATAGCGCAAGCGTAGCATAATCTCAGATCATTATATCAACAAAGTCAACGGTCAGCACGTGCTTTGTAATGTTTGTTTGTTATGTTTTACCTAGGCTTGACTTAAGGGTAGATTACGCGAAATAGGGTTCGGTTCTCTCAAAAATTTATATAGAAAACCTAAATATTAGGACACGAAAAAAATTGTGTCACTAGTCAAAGTCTTTTTCTAGTAAATGAGATAAAGAAATTTAAGAATATGTCTTAATATGATCCCGCAAATAAATCTTGAAGTTGCGGAAAAATGCAAAAACGAGCATTTTCGTATTGCATAGTCATGACGTTCGTAATCTAACATATGTACGAACGAATATTCTACTTTATTTTGACCTGCGCTCCTGCGCACTGTGAAGTAATGGTTGTATGCGGAAGAGCGAGGCCGGCGATCGTGTCGCTGTGTACGTAGCGCTAAATAAATAATTCTCTCAGAGTAATGCCCCCTTAAGATAAGCCAAAGTACGTTCTATAGAATTCAGCCTTTGTCAAAGTTTTGATTTATAACGATCTCTTAATTTGCTTCTACTTTTTTAAAAGCAAAAACAAGTGGCGTAGTAAGTTATTGGTCACGGGTCGAATCTTTGGTCGACAGTCGACCCGTGACCATGATCGGTGCAATTCGATCGAAACGTCGGGTAATCAAATGGTTCGTACCTTTGAATAATTCACGCGATTAAGTCCCGAAATATATCTAATATGTATAAAAATCGCGAAAGTTTAAAAACAATAAGTGGCGTAGTACTTTTAATCATCTTTACATTATTTGTTTTCCTATTTGAAATATTGACTCAGCTTTCTCGTAAAACAGCATTGTTCTAATAAGGCCAAGTTTATACGTTTCTACTGACGACGAAAAAAATAAAACACAAAGCTTAATGGCATGCCTGGGTCGGGCGAATACCGTAGCTTATTTATAAAGAACAAAGCTGATTAAATTGCTGTTGAGACGGACGGGATGCTCTTTATTGGAGCTCGGCTGAGGTCGGGTTTGGTCGGGCGAGGTCGGGCATTCTATGCATCGTGAATTTTCTTCCGTGAAGTATGTGTGCCCACAAATTCGGTTTTGTTTGGTGTTTCGGTAGAAAATATACATTTTTAAACAGGTTTTGATTACAGTTTTCATGGAAACACACCGCTTTGTTGGTGCCTTTCCGAGTAGAGACTTGAGCAGCTTACGTCCTCTTGATCCGGTATTTTCTTAGAGAAATATTTCCGTTGTGCATCGACTACTATTTTTAATTATTTCAGCGAAGAGTTCTTGTTAAAATGCAGGATAGCGACCTGGTAGCTTATAAAAATACCGTAGAACAAATTTTAATCTGAACAAAGAGTTTTTATGAAATAAAAAGTTCTCGTATGATAAATAATCATAAAATTTCATATGTCACGCTGAAGTTGGATGGGACACGGCAATCATTAATCATTGTTATTGTTATAGGTTTGTTACAATATTTTTTATATTTATTACCGTGGGTCGCTCTGCGTATACGAGTGTACTCTTCGAATGTATTAATGATATTTTTATTATTGTAATAATATTGTTCGCCATTTTCTACGTCCATCAGTTTGGCTTTTCGAGGCTTGTAAATACCACTGTAGAAAATATGATATATACCTACCTACTTTGTTCATGAAAGTAACATCATTCAAGTCAATATAGTGAATTATAAAACCGTTTGTTTTGTTAAAAAACGCGCCCTTGCGTATAAGTTCGATGTTGCGGGGGACTTTACAAACATACAAAGCACAATTACAAAGTACACCCAGACTCTGAACAACAATATGGACGGTGTCGCTATTGAACCCACAACCCCTTGGGCAACCCTTCCACTATGCTACCGTAGCCTAACATTTTAAATATTTATATTTTATTGGAACGTAGTTCCTTATCGCACGATATTATTTGTTTGCGCGCTGAGAGGCTAAATGAAAAAGAGTGTAACATTTTGACATCGATCAAAAATCTATTATTTGAAATGTAACAATTTTATATATTATGTTCTACCAGTTTTTTTTTCAATAGGTAATACAAACACAAAAAACATATATACAAATAATTACGTTCCAACCGGGTGTCCATAAAACACCTCTCTCTTTTTTATTTATCTTGAGACCTTAGAAGCCAACATGTTATTTTTTGGCAATACTCGTACATCATAAGAATTTACTTTATTTTACGTACAAGACTTTATACAAGAAAGTACCACACCCTTGTAGCTTTACTTAATATCCGAAAACAAGATTAGAAGTACGTACCAACTACGGAGATGGTTAAAAGAGCTGGCTAGTAAATTGGCAGTTATCTCCTAACTCTGTTAAGGTCTGATGAATGAGTATAAACCTTCTATGTACGAGATCATAAAGCTTCCTTAACACTTGGAAACATTTTGTTGCGCAATATTTTTCAAAGAGTTGAGGTTTATCCCTTTGGTATATAATAATAATATCTTGGGACAACTCACACAACGCTATCTGATCCCAAACTAAGCATAGCTTGTACTATGGAAACCAGACAACTGAAAAACTTACTTATATATTTCTAAATACATACATATTATAGATAAATAACACCCAGACACAGAGTAAATCATCGTGCTCATCACACAAAGTTTGATCCTGGGTGGGGATCGAACCCACGACCTCTTGCGTAGCAGTCGGACACACTCCCACCGCGCCACAGAGGCAGTCAATTGGTTATGGAACAGTAATTCTTCTTCTACTCTTTGAGTTGATGGTAATGTGTCGTCCATCTAACAGCTAATCACATATTGTTTTTGTTATATACCTACTTAAACTGTTCAAAGATTTATTCCTAACGAGTTGCCACGTATTTCAAGAGAAGGTGCTGTGAAAATGGGGTTCCTCTAATATCTCCATTCACATAGTTTTTGTTATCCTAAAATACTTTCGCACAGCGACTTTGGCATAACTGTTAAAGGCATAACAATATTTTGGCATCATGTTTTAGTAGGCATAAATATTGTTTAGACTATATTTATTTGGCCTAACTTTGAATCGCATAAAATTATAACGCATATTTATTATCCGTATAACAACTATTAGGTATAACGGTAAAAAAAAACTGTTAAGAGCATGTCGGACCATGCTCAGTGTAGGGTTCCACGGGTCGACCCGTGACCACGATCGGTGCAATTCGATCGAAACGTCGGGTAAATAAAAGGTTCATACCTTTAAATGTTTCACACTATTAAGTCTCGATAATATTCTAATATGTGTAAAAATCGCTAAAGATTAAAAACAATTACTACATACCATATCAAAGAGTGTACCAGCGGAAGAGCGTATTACCATGGGAATTAAACAAATTAAAACATGAAAAAATCGCCTGCAACCTTGTTTTAGTTAAATGTGTTTTTTTTTGTAATGAGTACGGAGATTGGTCTTAATTAAAGAGCTACGAAGGTATGTCATATGAGTTTTTTACCACCTTCAAAAAAGGTGATTCTCTGTTGTCGAAAGCTCGTGATACGATTTAAATGAGGTTTTCGCTGTTTGACTGCATATTTTTCTGGGAAGGTTTTGGTGTACAAAACGTTATCCGATCATATAAAACACTAGAGATATAGACTTTAACTTAAGAACGATTCAGCGAAATTTTCATTCGATTGTGCTTGATATTGTTTTTTTCCTTAAAGGAGGTTTCTTTTTCTCAAAAAAGTTGTGTTACAAGATCTTATGATGAATCATAAACTGAACTTATACATTTAAAATACTAAATTTTTTGTGATTTGTTTGCATTGTACAATCGCGTAAATATTTTAAGATTATTATATTAAATAGGATTTATGACCCGAAGTTTCAGCCCAATTGTAATGACCGCCGTAAACACGTGTAGGGGGTTCATTTTTAGAGTTTCGTACCTAAAACTGCTATAGAATCACTTCGTTGTCCACCTTTTACGAACCACAGAACATGCCGCTTCTATTATCATTTCATTACATTTCTATGTTGTACGCATACCTAGTGTTATTAGTGAGGTACCATGTTGCACAAACGATGTTTCTTAGTGAGGTCGAAACCTGGCCTCGATTCTACGGAGAAGCTCAAATTTACCCACGCCTCCGGGGAACAATGGGTCATCGCATAAAATCAAAGGGGCTAGATTGCAAAGTAGGTCATTATTTGTAACAGCCTGTATACCGTGTGATAAACTTTAATTAAATCAAACCCAATCTGATTAGTACTGGATAAACTTTAACGAAGCTTTTCATGTTTGTAATATTTAGTTAAAGTTACCTAAATAGACGCATTTATTTCATATATATACATTCAGAAATTAAAAATAAATAGTTGTCTGAAAAGTCGGTTAACTGACGATAATTTTACGTGATAACGTCATAAGAAAACATTGATGACATATCACCATTCACTCAAGCAAATATCTATCAAGCCATTTAATCTTTAGAGCGTGCCAAAGAAATACCTATAGGTGCATGTATACAAACATACATAGACTCGATAAACATAACCCTCCTTATTCTTCAGCAGTTGGGTAAATATTACTGGGTCTGTATGTCTCAGTGGCGACCAAGCAGATCGATATATCTGCGAGGTTAAGCAACGTTACCATAGATGGGTGAGCGTTTTCGTAATTTGTCACACCCCTCCGTGCCTCGAAGGGTACGTGAAGCCATCGGTCCTGCGCCCAATCTCTTTCTGGTTGTGTCGGATTTTCGTCTTATCGAGGTAATAGAGAGTGCACTTCGGTCTGCGCACACACTTGCGCACTATAATATCTTCTGCATAGTGGACTAGTCTCTGATGAGATTAGCCGCCGTAACCGAAATCGGTTAGGAGATTATTATTAGAACTGAGCACTTTGGGTATACCACGTGAGTAAGAACCAGGAATACTCGAAACCCATGTATTGTCCTGGGGCCTGTTTTAATTGTAGGTGTTTCGTCAATTCTAATACATATTAATGGAGGTATACGTATACCGTTGTTTCTATCATATTGGAAGCAGTATACCGCCAGCGGACCATAGATCAGTGGATTACTGTTTGCACGCCGATCTCTAACTAACGTAGCCTTCCATAAAGGCAAATATTATCCACCTCGCTTGAAATATAGGCTCCAGTTACGTGCATGTGAGGTACGGCAGTGAAACATTACGTTCCAGTATTATATTGGAGAAACAAGAGAGTAGTGAATAACCATTTTGAACTGACTTCAAAAAGAGGTTTTATATTATTTATTTATTTTTATGTATGTTTGGGCCATGGATTTAGAGACCAGGACTGCGCCATAACCTTGTTAGGTTATGGCGCAGTCTCTTTCTAGAAAGTGGTCAATTTTGTTAAATTGACCACTTTCTAGAAAGAGACAACGCTATTTTGTGGACAAGGCCGACGACTCTTTCTCTCTTTCATGATTACTTTTTAATTGAAAGGGATGGCTCGGTCCAGTTCTATACGTCAATGGTTCGGGCATAACTCCTTCATATATAGACGAATTTTCAAGATTCCTTTTTTGTTCGAAAGAGGTTTGTTCCGAAACGGTCCCATATTAATTTCGTCCAGATCTGATGATGAGTTTTGAAGATGGATATTAGATACCTACTCCTGAATAAATTCCAGTAAATCAACCGTGGTTGTATTCGGTTAGATGTTATTTGTAAAAAAAGTTTTTAATGTTATCTGATCAATTCATTTCTGTCTCAATTATTTTGTCTTTATTTAGTAGAAATAATCAATAATAATTGATCAGATTTGTTTGTTTCTGTCCATAGTTAATCTCACATATATATACATTATACAAGGTTATTTTTTGTATAGTGCTAAACCTCAGATACCCCAACAAAGTTTTTACTTCAAGAAATTACATTAAAAAAAGTAAATGATAATATTGAAAACTTGCAGAGTTATACGCCATACAAGTTGTCATTTTACATCAAATTGTGAACAAGATTTGGATTGTTAGATTGATAAATTAATTAATTGAAAAATATAACATGGTCCAAAAACTACCCCAGTGGATTGCGTTTGACTGCAATTGCGATTGCGACTGATTCTGAGCAAACTACTTTCAGGTTTGCACTATAACATAGTATATAGACATGATTTTAAAAATAATTAGAAAAATACATGTGCTGTGAATATAGTCGCACCATGATAAGTCAAATACTAATAAATAATAGTTAATTCACCCTATACGACTTCAATTATTGACATTTTATTATGATGATTGGCACGAACTCCTTTCAATTCATTTGCATATAAAATAGCAATTATAGGCATTATGATTGTACACTTGTTCCTTTTATTTTTAGAAGTTCGACACTCTCAAGGGACTGACTACCCCAAAAGGGTGTCAGTACAAAGGGTTTAAATTATACAACTCGCGAGCCACAGTTCGGTTTAATTTATTTTATAAATGAAGTTGACGAACCAGTTATATGGGTTTGAATATTATAATTTTTGAGTGTGAATTGCGAAGATGACATTTTGGTGTTATGAGTGTGTGAACCCCTCTTAGAAGTAATTATTTTTAGTTTGAAAAGAAAGAAAAACAGCATTTAGTTGTTGCACCATACGTCACAACTTTACAGAAGTAAGTACAAGTTTAAAATTATTTAAGTACAGCAATGTTTCATAAAACAAATATAAATAAAAAATAAAACAGACAGACCAAAATTAAATAAAAACTGGCATGTGCTTGTCGGGCCATGAACAATATAGAGCTCCGAACTATAATTATAACATATGTATAACGTATATAAAATATGTACTCATATTCATGGACCAATAAATGATTATGATTATCAAAAGTTGTGGATTTCACTTAATACAATTTCGTAAATCAAATCACATAGGTACTCACCCATCAATTGGGAAATACCTACATAATTTCAGTTGCCCGAGGCTATGCTCCAAATTACATAAATATTATTTAATGAAAATTGGTTTTGTTTATTGAAGTGAAAACTTCTTTAAAGGCGTTGTGCACTTTTTGAGAGGGGTAATAAATGTTAAACTCGTGTCAGGACACGTGATCGAAAATTTGTAAGACGGAGGGAGAGCAATGAAAAACTGTTACAACATTATTAGAATACGAAGGTAAATTTCGCCACCATCTACAATATTATTATAGCTCAGGTAGAAAATCGGGCGGTCCAGAAACCAGAAGACCCGAGTTCGAGTATCAAATTTTTGATTCTGGTTTTTTGATTTGTGACTTTTTATTTTATCTTTTTTATTATTATGTCTGTAAGATCGAAACTATTATTCAAATTTCAGCAGTATGTAATATAATGTTCAAGTTTTCACTTCTGCCGGTACTCCCGGAGTGCAACCCGTTGTTAGGGTTCCGTATCCAAAATGTCAAAACGGAATCCTTATAGTTTTGCCATGTCCATCCGTCCATCCGCCCGCACCACTGTTCAGAGACTGTTAGTACTAGGAAGCTGTAATTTTACATAGATACACATATAATTTACGCCAACAAAGTAAAAGAATAAAATCTTGAAAAATATATATTTTTAGGGTACCTTCTTTATATGTAAAGTGGGGATGTGATTTTTTTTCTCACCTACCTCATCGTGTGGGGTATTATTAGATGGGTCTTTTAGACCCGTTTAGGGGTTAGAAAGACGATTTTTAGATTTAAGGATCCGTTTGTAAAATATTAAGCTTTAAAGTGCAAATTATTGTTAAAATCAAGTCTGTGTGTCCCCCCCCTGCCAGCTAAATAGTACATATAGTGAAATTAAAAGGAAAACTATCACAGCTAAGTAGGTTTTACAAGTTTACGAGTAACAGTTGATCAAATCAGAAGTAACAAAATACTTGTACAAATTCCATTGAAGATACATACATATTATGTAAATATAACGTTGTAAGTATGAAACAAAAACAATAGAAAACCCCCTTCTTAATGGAGCAGATATTACTATGACATAACAGACACCACCAGGCTAGCGACCTGCTCGTCGTCGTTTAGTTATATATAAAAAAAATGCTATCCGAGTGCAATCGTAGACGTATCTACATAAGTATCGGTCTCTCCCTCTGTCTCTATTTACCCGTCACCTGATACATTTACCATTTAAACAAGGTTACTTTTCGTATAGCGCAAAGCTCAGACACCTCAATAAGTTTATTACTTCAAGAAATCATATAAAAAAAGAAAATGAAAATATTGAAAACTAGTCGGGTTATAAGCCATTAAAATTGTCATACGTTCATCGCAGTATGCTCATTGCGTCGCATTATTATTGAAAATGAGCAAACGATTACATTTCTCACAATCGTGAGGTCGCGGGTACGAATCCTACCCATTATACTACCGACGTGAACCCACACCTAACACAAGCCTTTGAGCTTAGCTGGAGGGGTTAACAATCCCACACTGCCAGATATCTTCAAAAAAAAAAAAAAATTGGACTATTAAATCAATTAATGATAGAATGATTAATTATTTGTAAAATTAAACATAGTCTAAAAACTATCCCATTGAATTGTGTTATTGATTCTGAGCATACTACTGTAGCGACATGTATTGTAATACGAGGAACCCCGCGTTCCCCCCGCGGGCGTCCAGTCGTCTCTGTACCATTGTACTGTACGGTATACTTACTGAATAAACACGTAACAAATCCGAGTATCATTTTGAAGTGTTGGCTGCAGGTTAAGGGGTATACGTCGCATATAGATACTTACCTTCATAACCATCATACCATTTTTTTTTTTTTTTTGGTTCGGCGGGAAAAATTCCTGACGAACACCCCCATCATCCGGGGAAGATGATGGAGGTAGTGTGGGGTTTGCACCCACTAAAAAACCTGCCGTGTATCGCTCGCCACCTTTGCGAACGGGCCGCCGGAATTCGTTATACCGTCGGCGGCCATATAACCATCATACCAAACTTAACCCAACACATAACCTGCACACTACTTTCAGGTTTGCACTAAACCAAGAATAACGTATACACTTAGAATTACATTACATTTCATTTTTTTAGCCTTTCAAAGTATCGAAAACAAGCCCACAGCTACTGTCTAATATTTCAATGTACAATTACATTGGTAGATAAGTAAAAATGTAAACTTACTTAGCATAAGTATCCCATTTCAGTTTAGCCGAAATTGAGGGCTTGTAGTATGCAGAAACATCTGGTGCACAATGAACGAGAATACGAACGTGTTTGCGAAGTGTTCGCCCAAATTACCTGCGTTTAATTGAATGCGTGGGTACTTTGCGATTGTTTGGTAGTTGGGATAGAAAATGTATAGGAGCAGTTACATAATACTATGTTTACATTTTCTTGTAGAGCAACGCTCGGTTGGTATTAAGTTATTATAGTAATTATGCGCTACCTTTGTGATTCTATTTATATTTTTTGGTCAAACGGTTAGAAACGAAAGATAAGGGGGAGGCAGGGACACAATTATGCAACTTTCGGAGCGATTATTTCCAAAAATATTCACTTAATCAAAAAAGTATATGTTATAGACCTATCAAATAAAATGCAAAGAAAAAAAAACAGCTTCTGTTACATGTATGGAGCCCCCCCCCCCCAAATATAAAATTTTATTATTTAGCTATCAAACTAAGTAGCATTTACTACAACACATCTTTTCACTAAATTTCATAAATATTCACTGAGAAGTCTTTAAGTAAAATGCCTGTCCCATACAAACGGACAGATAGACTGACGGACATGACGTAACTATAAGAGTTCCGTTTTTGCCATTTTAGCTACGGAACCCTAAAAAGCGACTAATGAAATTTGCGATTGCAGCATCTACTATATAAATTTGTAAAATAACCTGTACTCTAGTTATTATTCATTTATATCAATTATTATCTCTTTAGTTAAATAATGATACGAAACACGCTTTATGCATAAAACAATAGGGACTAAAATCGTATGTACCCACGAATAATTTTGCATTCCAATATTCAACATTGTCGGATAGTTATTGTTTGCAGCGAACACTTGCATGCTAAGTCGTTAATTATTCACAACCCTGACACCTGACGGGCTTTACTATAAAAACAAAGTATTGCAGTAACCAAACTTACACTGACTTGACTTAAGTACACAAGTTTGGTTCTATAGTTTTCTTAGTTTTGATATGACGTGACTTGCAAAGGTTTTGATTATAAAGTCGTACCTAAATAAAATAGATGTCTTAAAAAACCATTTTAAGCAATTCACGGCACTAATAAGTTTGAGTGATCTACGAAAAATAATGACGTTTATTCAGATTTCAGAAAATAATGCTGAAGCAGGCCTTCAACTTTAATTCATTTCTGGAAAAATGGTTTGTCTTAATGCAAGTACCTACTGTACAAATCGACTAACGAACAGTTCTATCAAATTAAATTCACATCGGGTAACTTCGAAGTATCACTGTATTGTTTAATTTGCATTTACGACCAAACGTTTCGTGTAATTAAAGTTGAGCGTCCATCAAAAAAACAAATTAAAATGGCCACTAAAGTAAAAATGCATATAAAGATAAAAGTTTTAAGCGCACCCCCGATTCTTGGTTTAATCTGTTTCTTAAAGGATCGTATCAATTTAATGGAGATTTTATTTAAGGTTGTAATTACAACTTGATGGATTGCTATTTATTTGCTGATGCGAGTGTGGCACTAGCAGCTAGCTTTGGGAATATGAGCGGGTAACACTAGGTAATTTCATTCTTAATTAAGTATTAACAAGAGTTGTAAAAATGGCGGCTGACTAACCTGTCGTTATTTTTACAGCTTCACGTTTATCATGTAAAAATACTTTGTACATGCGGATAAAATGTGTTTTTGCATTGAATACATGACCCTGGCAGAAAATGGCCTTTGGATAGGGTAGATTGCAAAAAAAACTAAAAAGAAACAAACATATTATTTCTTCTATTATAAAAGTCAAAAGCAGTTGTGTCTGTACATTGAATTAATAAAAAAAATACTAGATCAACTAATAAAGGATTTCTGAATCCGAAACGATACTTTGATTTCGTTTGTTCGGGATTGATATTAAACTCCGTGAGTAGGTTTTACAATCTTTGCTGCAGTTTTCAAGCTTATGTTTTAACCTAAAACTTGTATGAGTTTCATCAAAATTACGCACGTATATGGTTAGATTCAGTTGACCATTGACGGATTTGTACCTATTTGAAATTTACTTGTCGCGCCGTATATAAGAGAGCGATCGAAACATAATTTAGCTTATATATAATAAACCCTAAAAACCGAGAAAGTGCATGTCAGGCCATGCTCAGTGTAGGGTTCCGGAGCCGTTGCCGTATAAAAAAATCCGATTTGAATAATTGCACCACCAGATGAGCGCATTTAATGGCACTTACGCCCTTTTGCTATCAAATTATGTAACGGCTACTACAAGACAACTTTTCACCAAATTTCATAAATATTTATTGTGTAGTATTTGAGTAAAATGCCTCTGACATACGGGCGGACAGACAGACAGACGGACATGATGAAACAATAAGGGTTCCGCTTTTGCCATTTTGGCTCCGGAACCCCAATAAATGTACTTCACCATACGATAGAGCTACCTGTCATCGATTCTCATCAATACATTATCCAAATAAAAAAGTACACAACAGTGTATCTCGCTTTCATCATTTATTACTGGTTTGGAGGCTGAGTGTGACTGGCTACTTTCATAATTGCCTGATGTAACGACGCGATGAGTTGGCCAAATGATGCGTTACTTGGATGGGGCTAAAGTGGGAGAAAATTGCTATAAGTTATGCAATTTTCCCACGCACCATTAGCCCCAGGCCTCCAGACAGGGAATTTAGTACTCAAAGCTTATTGCAGCGTCTGCAGCGGATTTACTTTATAATAGTATTTTGTCTGTACTTGCACGACTTTAATGTGCCTTTCTTGTTTTATTCTAAAAGATTTTCAATACATTTTGTTTTAGAATTCCATTATGATGGAGGAGCTAGTATGTTTTATATTATATATTATTTTTGAGCCTAAAGTGTTAAATAGGTATAACAATATAGCACTTTACGCTCAAATATTATAAGGTATGTAGGTAGGTATGATTCGCAAATTATTACTAGACTGAAATAACGTTTCGTTTCAAAGATAAAACCTAAAATGAAAATAAAATGTTACCTTTGAGGACGTTAAATTGGAATTCCTTGGATACATCTATACAATGTAGAGCTAATGCGAAAAGCGTGGTCATATTCAAGGGTTTGCCCAATTTTATTAAAATCTAAATACGTACTCGATAGTTATAAGATGAATTCAAATTCAAATTGTTTTGTTTGCAAACTAAGTGTACAATAGTTGGTCTTAAATTATAAAAGTACAGGACTTGCAGTATGTTAGTAATAACTCATTTATTTTATTAATTTAAATATCGATCAACATGTGAACTCATTCATTAGGACTATTTATTATTCGGGAATTAACGCGCATAGTTTACCTTAAAATTGCTTGACGTTCCGACCAGGTTGCACCGGCCGTGGTCCACAGACCGCCAATTTATTCACGAATTGTTTGTGAAGCGATTGAAATTAAAAAAACATAAAACTTTCAATCGGGAAGAGGGCTTCAAACTATCGGTGACGTGGAATCCAGTGATTTGTAAAACACAACCTCGTATTCATTCGCAGTCGTTTAACATGAACACAATCAGTGTAGTGTGCAGTGACCCTAACTTTTCGAGAAACAAAAAAGTGAGGGTAGATGAAGATTCATCGTCCTGACGGAGTCTTAACATCGCTGCGACAGTCCGCTACGGCCGGTGCAACCTAGTCGAAACGTCAAGCAATTTTAAGGTAAACAATGCGCGTTAATTCCCGTATAATAAATAGTTATAATCATGCATCGCGAAAGTTTAAATGTTAGTCATTCATTAGGTATAAAAGAAAGTTATGCTATATAATGAACTCGGATTTTGCAATATGAAACGTATATTACATTTTAGGTGTTATTGGTCTTTAGGTGGTTCATGTAAAGGATAAAGTAGTCTTTGTAAAAGAGATCATCTTTTTTCGATGTTACTGCTCATACAATTACCATATAATTATTACAAATACAATTACCCTTACAAAATAATATCCGTCATACGACGCCTTACTTCCAGAAGGATCCATTAATGACTGGCTAGATACTAGTAGTAAAACGCAACGGGCCATAGTGAGAGGACATTACGACCTCATAAAGTAATCTAACTGACGTGAAAGTACTTCTGTACTGACTTTTACTCTTTTAGTTGTTACTTGTAGTTCTAGTGCCCTTGTCGAGACCAGTTTATGTAGGCACAGTTCCGACAGACCGGATCGTGAATTTTACTTTTCATGTGTCTAGTTTGTAGACATTTTTGTGACTATTTTCGTGTAGATAGCGAACCAGTCCGGCCCGTAGTTGTTATTTTAAGAATGTTTGTTTTTTTATTTTCGAAAGTTCGCTGAATTTTGATAGGACATTCGATGTTTGTGATAGAAATTTCAATCATGGACCGACTTGATTTGTTTTAAAAAAGTTAAATTAAAATGTTTAGGTACTCACAATAAATTATTTAAATATTGGCTGACCTGCGCAACTTCGTCTGCGTAATTTTTTCCCGTTTTTGTAACATTTCTTATTGCTGCTCCGCTCCTTATATCTCCACTATTTAATTGATGTTATTATACATTATAAACCTTCCTCTTAAATCACTCTATCTATTAAAAAACCGCATCAAAATCCGTTGCGTAGTTTTAAAGATTTAAGCATACATAGGGATATAGGGACAGAGAAAGCGACTTTGTTTTATACAATGTAGTGAAGCTACGTCGATAAAGTTGAAATAAAATAAGTTCTGACTGATTGAATGATCATTAGTATGAGCGATGCAAATAACTATTGGCTCATCAGCTTTGGGACACAGGATGTTTTTTAATATACTAATAATCTCCCGCTCGTGGCTTCTTTACAGAACACTAAATAACTTTGTAAATCAGTTTTCGAAAATATTTAATAAATTAATCCTAAATCACCAACTATTTGTTTTTGGAGTTATGACCCTAACCACCTACAAACTATTTTACTAGTAAAATCATTGTTTATTGTGATTTTTAGGCCCTCAACCTGACAAAGGAACGTCGATGTTACTCCAGGGTCTCTCAGATGTTTGGTAAATGATTATGTGGTAAAAGTAGATGGTGAAAAGTTAATTTGTATTTTTTTCCAAAAAATATATTACGAACTTATTTGATGAACCTCCAGATCTTGACTTATTTACATTGTACAAGTAAAGAAGCCAAGATCTGGAGATTATTAGTATATTAAAAAACAATTTGTATGTAGGTAGGTACGCCACGAACCACAAAAAACATTTTTTCAAAAGTCTAATTTTTACATTACGATAAAGTTGTGAGTACGGTACGATAAAGTTACGAGTGAATAGTTTAGTTAATAACGCCAATACTTTCTTTTTTTCAGGTGTTATCATAAATGAGCTACAAACGTTTTAAAATTTGTATTTGCATTCAAATGACACTCATACGCTTTAATAAGTTAGTCAGTATTTTTTGAATTTTTCGCCATTTTCTCACGTCTGATATTCGAGGCACTAAGCGTTGCTGTCGTTATTTTAATAGTCACAGAGCCATGGGCGTTTATACAAAATCTTTTAAATAAAGTTAGTACGTGATCCATCGGAACGGTGGGTCTGCCAAATGGTGCAACAACAGATTTTTGTAATGTTCTGTATTGGTAAACGAGGTCTGGAGTCCCGCCAATTCGGCCATCGATTTACAAGTTCACTTTATGTTTTCCTGATACTTTCGGTACTAGACAAAATACAAAGATACTTCTGTTTGTTGTATACTTCGGTATCTAGAGGCTGTTTTGAAGACGTAGAACCTAACAATCATCGTATGAAGGCTTAATATTGGTTGACATACATTTGTGTAATAATATTATGAACTACTTACTACTAATGTAATGTTTTGGCATCTCTACTAATGTAATGATGTTACTGTAGTTTAATGGTTAAAGTTAGAGTTGTTTTGGAATTAATGCAGTGAGATATTAGTCTTGTACCAACAGATACAGATACAGGAAGTAGAGACTTGTTTTTACTTCCATTGCAACCCAGTATCATATCTGTGATAAAATGTATTCTTCTGTCATTTTTTCGATATTTCTGACGTACAAAAAAACTAACAGTATTTTGATTTAAATTCAAAGATCGTTACATCCATATAATGCTGTGTTTTGTTCCTAGCTTAATAATTTTATTAAAATATAGGCACCTTAAAATTGCAATGTGCAGTCACTCGTATAATTACTATCAATTTAAAAGATATACATTAAAAAAACATCAATTATAAACATCTATGCTAATCGGTTTTGTAGAAAGATGCAGTGCTCATGCAAGACAAAAAGAAGACGCTGTAAGGCTGCCTATCCATTGAAGTGGAGCGAGGCTGCGGTGCGAAAAAACGAAGAAAAACAAAAATAATTATAATAGCTTGGAACAACTCACACAACATCATCTGATCCCAAACTAAGCTGAGCTTGTACTATGGCAACCAGACAACTGATAAACATACTTATATATTTCAAAATACATACATATTATAGGTATTGCCTGCCTCTGTGGCGCGGTGGGAGTGTATCCCACTGCTACGCAAGAGGTCCTGGGTTCGATCCCCACCCAGAATAAAAATTTGTGTAGAGCACGATGGTTTATTCAGTGTCTGGGTGTTACTTATCTATAATACGTATGTATTTAGAAATATATAAGTATGTTTATTAGTTGTCTGGTTTTCATAATACAAGCTCTGCTTAGTTTGGGATCGGATAGCGTTGTGTGAATTGTCCCATGATATTATTATTATTGCACCCAGACACATACTCGTAATAAACCATCGTACTCATCACACAAAGTTTCATCCTGGGTGGGGATCGAACCCACGAGCTCCGACGAGGAGCTCGTGGGTTCTCGTGGCTTAGCAGTCAGGGTCACTAACCACTAGACCAACAGGATTGCACAAAATTTCCGGTCCGCTCCAGCACACAATATTTCTTCGCTTTGGTTCATTTTACTGGAAGCCTAACTATGCTATAATATTTTTTATTACGTAAGATCTGCCAAATTACAAGTTTAATACTTAATGCCATTGAGTATTCGTTGTAAAAAGACCACACTTTACTATTATACATTGTATAATTAATTGAAATTTGAAATATGTACCTAGTTATCTTTATACATAAGTTAGTTTAAGTAAGAGCCCCAGGTTCGATCACATAATATTAAACATATAGTACTGAACTGAAATCTTGGTAAAGAAAATAAGTAGTAAGAGATGCTACACATATAAGCGGCTCGGGACGTTCGGTTCGGCAGCATTTGCCGAACCGAAAATGCCGACCCGAAACAACTGCTACACATATTCGACTTTATTAACAAGTGCTGATCGGGTAGTTTATTCGGGCCGGCACATTCAACAACAAAAATTCGGTTTCACCCCCAGCCGTGCCGATTGATGCCGACCCGATGTCGCCCAGCATAGTGTAGCGAGTGTAGGTACATGTTCGGTAAAGCCGAGCGGCTTTTTTCCCGACCATTCATCCACCCACATTCGGTTTTACAGCGCGGCCTATGCCGAATGATACTGGGCTGCTTATGTGTGTAACAAGTCTAATATAATAATATCCAACTTAATATTATAAGGAGAAACAAATTATATTTAGTAAACCACGTACAGTTATAATATTCCCGTTAATTTTACATACCTACTTGAGGCTTCACTCACCTTATTTACAAACAAGCAATTACCCAGAGTGGTTTTGCGTGTATTCTACATTTAGCCAATTTTGTCCTGTATAACGAATGGTAATTACTATATAGGAGCAAAATAAAAATATTTGAATTGCTTAAACTCGAGTAGGCAGAAGTTTGTAAGAAGAAACGTAAAATATAAAAATATGATGGTGAACCAACATTTTATTGTGCAACTTTGCAAAGTAAAATTAAGCAAGCGTGTTAATGTGACTTCGTAACAATTTAAAGTAAGGTTTGAAAAACGGTTTGTGTACTATATTAGACATGGTTTTATTATAATTTTGTTTATTATAAGTTTAATAAACTCTTGTTACTACATATTTTAATGTAAAAAGTGAAAAGTATTTCTAGTCTTGCAAAACGAAACTTATGAAAGCCGTGTTTAATTATTTTATTTAGCAAAGAAAGGCATTTAATATATATAAGGCTTGCTTCATGAATTTATTACTTTTTGAAATATTCATTCTTAGTAAGTGGAGGTTACCGAATCTCCTAGCTGAAGATCAAAGTTCATGTATTTACACAAGAGCTATAAATAAATTGTAATACTCTCTCACTGAGATGCTTTTTATTTTCGAGATCATAGTTTGGGATCGTAATTTCAAATGATTTATTTAATTTTGAACAATACGTTGAAATATACTATAAATGTTATTTCTTATTTAATTTATTGTACCGAATTGGAACGGGATCTAAAGATAAAATCAGTGATAAGTATTTTTTTCAGTGGTTTGATACCAAATGATAATTTTTTAAAACTTTGTTCATGATTTAAAAATTGTATTATTTTGGATTATTTGCGAAACTATTTAAAGATTTTTTATAATCGGTAAACAAGATAGCCAGATGTCTTGTTAAAAAAAAACATAAAGTTGCACGCAAACCAGATTTTTTACATGAGTAGTCATTTTCGAAATAGATAACCAGATTAATTAAAAATTTGATTTTTGGGTGCATCGACGTCATTGATCTTGATTTAAAACATTAATTTGTCTCTGTTTTTACCCAACTGCGCTACAAAAAGTAGGGCAATGTGATTATTAACCTATCTATTCTAATATTAAAAAGCTGAAGAGTTTGTTTGTTTGAACGCGATAATCTCAGAAACTACGGGTCCGATTGAAAAAATATTTTACTATTGGATAGTACATTTATCGAGGAAGGCGATATAACATTGCGCTACGACAAATGCGAGTAGAGCAGCAATGAAAAATGTTGCAAAAACGACGAAAATATACGCAGACGAACTAGCGCGGGTCAGCTAGTGTATGTGTATGTGTGTTCCTTTGTGGCACTATACAGACTAAACGCGTAGACCAATTTTATGATTCATACGTCAATCGATTCGTATTAATCTTGAGAGTGTCACAAAAGACATGGCAGCAATCAAAATTCAAAATGGCGACAGCCAGTCGCCATATTGTAGTAGAGATACCAATTTAAGTCAACAGACTATGTCATGTAGGGTGTCACTATATTTTAAAATCATGATGACGTATTTATAATCATTATTCATATAAAATTACCGTATATGATTTATAACGATTTAAAGTTTGTTACCACATATTTTCATTTAAATTTTCAATTGTTACAGTTATTACATCTTACAACTACAAAAAGAATTAAAATAAATAATGAAAAAAATACGTCAGCTTAAAAAAAGATGATAATGCAGTCGGAGGCATTAATGAATCCTGTGACAGGTTCACAGGATTCATTGTTATTCATTCAGATAAAATGCCTCCATCTTTGTTTTAAGCACCGTTCTTTTTGATGATATCTAATAAGCGTGTATAACTAGAAGAAATGAGGGCAAAATTATATAATCAACAATAAACGATATTACTAGCGACAGTAACATTATCATTAAAAGGTATATATAAAAGTATAAAGCGTACAATCAAGTTTACAAATCAGTGATTGTATTCGTCTACATTGTTAAAATAATCATATATTTTTAAATAAAAATAAAGAGGCAGCGAACGTTGCTGGGCTACACAACAATTTTTCATTTCGTACTAAATTATTAGATTTAGGTGATTCGAATTTACGCTACATTTTTTCATGTTCAACTACTTACATTATTACAAAGGGTGAACTATTGTTCACCCTATATTGTTTCCTATATTAATATTAAATTTGTAAAAATACTACAATCGGGATTGCATAATAAAACCTAAACCCCTCTTTATTCATTGCTATGTCCTCATATGAGACTAATGCAACATTGACAACTATGACAGTTATGTATAATAAAGATACCATCTACATTCTACAAACATTACGCCAATATTACCAAGAAATCACGGTTTTTTTCTTGTCAATGTACTGGCGCTTTGGCTACTACGCAGTTGGATAAATATTCTGGAGACGTATTATGGTAAATTATAAGTGAACAATTGGCAACGTCATATCCAGTACTACCAACTTTCACGCCAAATGACATATAATTGTTAACGGACTATAGCCATGTTTTCAAGAAACTCATTGACGTGATTCGTTGATCTAGCTCCGCATATTTTGGCTGTCATGGCATTGAGTTTCTTAATTATCTAAGTACACAAATTTAGTTCGCGGTGTCTTCTAAGTAATAAGTACCTTAATGTTTTATAATGAGTTATTTTTAAGCAATATTTTAAGCTCAGTACTTACGTAGGTATTGCTGGAGTTTCAATTACTGTGCTGGGCCCGAGGAAAATGATTTTATAAAGGGCTTCCATAATTCAAAGAAAATGAGGGTACGCTTGACGATCACATCGGCAGCTTGCAGCCTACGTTCGAAATAAAATATTGTATAAGTGTACACTTTTTGTGTATTTTGTCGAAATACTAAGTGGCATGGGTCTTGTTCAGCAAATTATTTACATGTTGGGTACAATAAGCGAAATAAAGTTGACTTTATTTTACATAATGAGTACTAAGAATTTATTTAGAAGAGGTTTGCCTGATTTCGCTGTTTTTTAACCGGTTTCAAAAATGAAGGTTCTCTGTTTTTAGGGTTCCAAATCCAAAATGGCAAAAATGGAACCCTTATGTATAGTTTCGGCATATCTGTCTGTTTATCTGTCCGTCAAAAAGTGTCGCGTGTCCGCGAAAAGGTGTCTTGTAGTAGCCGCTACTTAGTTTTATAGGTAAATTATAAAAATAATTATGTATAGGTATGTAACAGAAGCTGTTTTTTTTTAAATAATTGACAATGCTATGTAACAGGAGCTGAAAAAAATTTTTTTTAAGCAAACGTCAACGTGTAGTCACTCGACAGGTCTTTTGAAATTTCTGATTTTAAGGTGTTTAATAAACTTTTTGATTAAGTAAATATTTTTGCAATTATTCGCCCGGAAAGTTGCATACATTGTGTCCCCCCCCTCCTTATCTTTTAAACGCGTAACCAAAAAATATCAAAAAAATCATATACGCTGCGCTTAGTAAATACTTTAAACTAAAACTATTCCGGACATGGTCGGATATATCTACCATCATTGAGTTATTGCCAAAAATTTTGCATTTCTCAACAAAAAGGCGTAAGTGCTATGAACATATGCTTTTCTGCTGGTGCAATTATTCATATCGGATTTTTTTAAATGGCGGAACCCTACTCTGAGCATGGTCCGACATGCTCTTGTCTGTTTTTTAAAGTGAAAACTTCTTCATCGGCGTTGTGCACTTTTTGGGATGGGTAAAAAATGTTAAACTCGCGTCAGGACACATGACCTGATGGAAAATTCGTAAGACAATGAAAAACTGCTGCAATATCATTGGAATACGAAGGTAAATTTCGCCACCATCTACAATGTTATTATAGCTTTTTGATTACATATTTTTTATTATTAAGTCAGTAAAATCGAAAAATATTAATCTAATTTCAGCAGTATGTAATATAATGTTCAAGTTTTCACTTCTGCCGGCACTCCCGGAGTGCATCCTGTTGTTAATTTGAGTGTTCAAGTATTAGGTCTGCTGCTTAAAAAGAAGAAGCTTTGGTAGCCAGTGATTCAATAAGGAACGGCAATTTCAAGACCTCTGAGTGTGCGACCACAGAAACCACTCAGTGATGAGCGACACAATTGATGAGCGTAGGTCATATTAGTAGGCAGATCATAAGAGATTAATCATTTAAGCATAATAATAAAAAACACACATAACAAGTGTTAAGCTACCAAGTTAACGTATTTATAACTGTTTAGCACATCAAGATGTTGACAAACGTTAAACTAAGAAATTCCACTACGCAACTGAAACGCGAATGAGACGGTGGAACTTACCGTGGAAACTAAGATCCTGCTGAAGTAGAATTTATGTAAATGAATCTCGTCTCACATGATGGAATGCATTGTTCTGTCGCAAACACAATGGATGTGGTTGCTATATAAATTATCTTTGATAATAGAATGGAACATGCGTCACAAGTCATGTGTGAGGCGAAACAGTGACGCTAATTCCGGCTATTCGTTAACAAGTGAACTGATCTACACAATGCTTACTGAAACAAGATGTACGTCTAATATTATTAGGCACATTCTCTAACTTCTAAATGGAGAAGAAGAAGGATCTTACTAGTTATTTTTATGTCTTAGTTAAGATCTTTGATTGTTTCACTAATAGTAATATTAAAGTAAAAGTGAAATGGAGTTGATGCTGATATAATAGTGATTATTGACTACTAATTCTCTAATTTCCCTATAAATGGTTGTCTGTAAAGTCGGTTTAAAGACGATACTTTTACGTGATAACGTCATAAGAAAACATTGATGACATTGTAATAAACAACGTGTGAGAGCTTTTTCATTTAATTGTATCACATGTCGCTGCAATTGCCAAAACATTGATGACATTGTAATAAACAACCATGTCCGTGACAGCCTTAGTGGACCCCGGGCGCATGGGCCCGACGGCCACAATACGTCAACCTATCAGCAGGCGGAACGTGACGGACCGTGACACTTTTTTGTGCGTAATTACTATTATTAGTATTAGTACATAAGTACATTACACAGAAAAAGTCATCTGTGCACATCTATACTATATTATACTACATACTATCTATACTTAAATTATAAAGCTGAAGAGTTTGGATAGCGCATTTATAGAGAAAGGCTATAGGCTACGATTGAATTACATTCCAAAACTGTTAAAGTCCCAAACCGTAAAAAAACAATAAAACGTTGGATAACCCCGGGTCTGCTTCGATGTATCCGACACAGGGATACTCTGCATAAGAAAGTAAAAAAAGCTCCCAAAGATAAGGTCTTGAAAATCACATTTTGTAGATACCGAAACTGTTGCAACAAGCTCCTGAAAAATGTTAAAACAGCATATGAGAAAAATGAAATAAGCAAAGCTGGCAACAACCCCAAACAAATATGGTCAATCATAAATAAGATATCAGGCAGGTCCAAAAATAAAGATAATATTTCGTCTCACTTGTTGACAACCCAGGCATCACCAGACTGTTCAATAAACTTTGTGAATGATTTCTTCTCTGTTATTGGTAAACAACTTGCCGAAAAAAATTTAACTACACAAAATGAACCAATTACGCCGATAAAAGTGAATAACAGTCCACACTCTATGGTAATGTTGCCGACTGATGAGCGCGAGGTTGCTGATCTACTAAGATCACTTCGTAATGACTGCGCAGTGGGATGGGACAAAATATCTAGTAAACTGTTAAAAAAACATGAAAGCGCGGTAGTACCACCACTGACGTATATTTGTAATCTCGTACTTACTACGGGCAAGTTCCCAGACGTGTTTAAGAAAGCTATAGTGCACCCAATCTATAAAAGTGGAGACCAAAATTGTGTCAGCAATTATAGACCTATAGCTGTACTTCCAGCGCTATCAAAAATTATGGAACGAATTATGAACAATAGACTCATTCAATACCTAGAAACAAACAAACTGCTCTCCCCTGCCCAATTCGGCTTTCGTGCGGGTAGATCCACTTCCGATGCGGTGAACGAAGTTACCAACTATATAATAAGAGAAACGGATGCTGGACGCAAGGTAATGGGTATATTTTTAGACATTTCCAGGGCTTTTGACACAGTTTCGGTATCTCTCCTTGTTCGGAAAATGGAGACCATGGGAATCCGAGGTGTGCCCCTGGACCTTTTCAGGGATTATTTATCGGGACGTACCCAAAGAGTTAGGATTGGCCAGTACACCAGTGACGAGCGTACACTCACTTACGGTACACCCCAGGGTAGCGTACTCGGCCCCACGTTATTCCTTGTATATATTAACGACTTGAGTATGCTCTCTTTGCCTAAAGGCAAAACGATCGCCTTCGCAGACGACACTGCCCTTCTATTTAGCGCTGATACGTGGAGCGAGGCATATGCGTGTGCTCAATCGGGTTTTGATACAGTCTCTAGATGGCTACAAGACAATTTGCTAACCTTAAACAGAGACAAAACAAATTATATGACATTCTCAATAAAAAATGTTTGCCAGATGCCTGACACTTTACCACTTTCTCTGCAAGCACACTCGTGCCCTGCACCACACAATACTAAGTGCAACTGTACACACTTAAACAAAGCAGAGAGTATAAAGTACTTGGGCGTCATAATAGATAACAACCTCAAATTTGACGAACACATAAACGCTCTCAACACCAGATTGCGTAAATTGATATACGTATTTAAAACTATAAGATATTGTTTAGAGGCAAAACAACTGAAATCAGTTTACTTTGCCCTCGCTCAATCGGTAATAACCTACTGTATAACATCCTGGGGTGGAGCGCCAAAAACTAGACTGATTGACTTAGAGAGAACACAAAGGGCCATTTTGAAAGTGGCTTTCTTTAAGCCATATCGTTACCCCACTGACTTGCTGTACAAGGAAAGCAAAGTCTTAACAGTGCGTCAACTCTTTATACGTAACACCTTAATAAGTCAACACGCTCTACTGACATATCATCCATCATTGTCCAATGGTGTTAGACGATACAACCCTGTACAACGCACCAAGCTCTTTACGAAGTATTCCCAACGATTTTTCTGTCACCTAGGTGGCTTCCTATATAATAAAATCAACAGGGTCCTACCCATATTCAATCTCACGAAAAACGCTTGTAAAAAAAGGCTAACGGACTGGTTACAAGAGCTAAATTATGATGACACTGAGGCAACGATTGCGATTTTATCATGAAGAGTTTGAATCCCCCCCCCCTTACGTACTCTCTCTCAGACATACACACAGACACACACACACACACACACACAAACATACACACACACACATATGTATATACTAACCGTTTTTATTATTAATATGGTATTTTATCTGTAATATAGTAAAGCATATTCAGTGCCCATCTTGACGAGACAATGTAAGAATAAAGGGTGGAGACCTGGTGTCCTGAAACACAGGCCCCGAGCCTAGCTTAGGCACCAGTCTCCCACAATATGTTAAAATGATATTTTAAGTATGAAATGTAATGTAATGTTTTTGTTTTCCTATATTGTGGTGAGAAAATAAATCATTATTATTATTATTACATAACATCACGCTACAATCAATAGGAGCAGAGCAGCAATGAAAATAGTTGCAAAAACGGGGAAAATTTACGCAAACGAAGTTGGGCGGGTCAGCTAGTACCTAATATTAAAATGCTGAAGAGTTTGTTTGTTTGAACGCGATAATAGTCCGAATTGAAAAAATATTATATTGTTAGGTAGCCCATTTATTGAGGAAGGCTATAGGCATAAGGCTATAAACATTACGCTACGACCAATAGGAGCGGAGCAGCAATGAAAAATTTTGCAAAAAACGGGGGAAATTTATGCAGACGAAGTTGCGCGGGTCAGCTAGTTATTTATATAAGTAATTTCACGCGTTAACGATGTGCATTTTTCAATTTATTCAGAAATTATAAATATTGCTTTGATAATAACTTAACTGTGATCATAAGGTACGGGTATATACGTACACAAACACTTAAACGAATTAAAATTACAGCAATAAATATCGTTCCAAGAGTATCTGTTTCAAAATTCTAAACATTTTAATTTATATCCTAAAACGAAATACTCCAGCTGTAATTCTAAAACGCGACTAAAATTCAAATTTATTAGAGGCAAGCATAAATTTTCCCGTTTAGTTTTGTGGGATTGCGCTGCTGGCTATAAATCTGCTAGTGCCGTTGAGCACTAATAGCGTACACCTGTCACACACGAGTGGAATTCAGAAAGGTATTTTTGCTATCAGCGCCACTTTGATGTGACGAGCAATGTGATGCCACTGCGGGCACATTACAATGTGACGATTTTCTGCATACACATTATGTACTGCAGAACGTTCAATTATGCGGGTTTTGAGCATTTTGTTATGGTTTTAGTTATTTTTTGTTTAACCGATCATCGTGACGTTTCAAGACCGATCTGTTTTTGTATCATTCGATTAATCGTTAGCTCCATCGCTTGTGCGTTGGTATTTGTAATGTTTCATTCGCAGATTTGAGGTGTGTGACGTGTGCGAGCACCCCTATACGAAAAGAATGTTTAAGTCAATTGTCAAAAGGTTCATTTTCGAAGTCCTCATTCTGCTTCCTTAATATTTCATACTAGTTGGTGCTTTGTGTAACTCGATTCATCACAAGTGCTCTAAGGCGGTCGGTGTTAAATATTTAAAGTCGTGACATATAGGTGACATGAATGTTACAGAGTTTTTATACCAATAATAGATTTCTTTTACTTTTTGTAACGTTCGTTCTGAATTTTCAATTTCGTATTGCGTAAAATCTTATTTTTATAATACACCACATATAAGACATGTTTCTGTTTATAACACACAGTAAGTATCTATGTACGCGCAGGTATAATAAAGAACAAATATTTATATATATTCTTAGTTATATTTGTAGGTAGGTGCGTCTGTAAAGGGATTTACCAAAAGTAGGTAAGTCGATTGTACCCTTGGAGCTTGTTGATGAGAGTTTTATGTCTTAACTATCGTCATAACGGGGTACGAGCCTATAATCGCTTAATATCACACTAACTACGTACTTGACTTGTTAAGGCATCATTTTAATACAAAATTACTTCAGAAGCTTGAAGCTCTCATAAAGATAATTGTAGCTATAGATAGGTCAAGTACCCACCATTCGTTTATCGTTCAAAAACATCATTTCGTCCAACTTTCTTTTTCTAAATAATATCTTTGCGAAAGAATCTATCGTCAACTTTTCCCTTATTGTTTCATAGTTCTATGAAACACTTGAGCACGTGAAATGTGTTCTTGTGAATATACACAATACGTGTTATCGCGATATCAGTGAAAAAGCTTGTTTTATAACCAGCGAGTTTCGATTTCATAAAATGATCTTCGAATTCAGCACATATATCAGAATTATTGACCTTTACGTATCGCTAACTGAATAAACAAATATTTGTGTGCCCGCTAGCAAATGCTGAACGTTGTTATAGTACTTCTCTATATGGCAACACGTGTACGGCGCATAAATTCGGCCCTGCACGTTGAAATTAGAAATGTAAACTCGGTGCCATAAAATATGCGCCTTTAAAATTTATATCGTATTATATTTGTTCACATCCATACGCGGACAATTGTTTTGTCCGTAAACAAATAGTACGTCCACTTTTTTCGAGAAATAAACTCGTCTGTTCTTTGTTCCACCTGTTCATGTTTTTATTTTGAGGAAAAACAGGATTAAGGGGTTGTGTTGTTACAAATCCCGGGTTGATTGTTTGAGGATTTTCTGTGTTAATTATATATTTTGGGACCTTCTTGCTTAAGCAGATTTAAAAGAGAGCGATATTTAAAAAGGTCATCCGCAAGAACGTAATAGGTACTCTTCGAGTTGAACATCAGTTGGTATGTGATAATGTAGCTCGTCTCATCCGCTGGAGTTGTTTCCAAAGGATATGAGGACACGGATATAAAGGGTTTCTGGAAGAATGTATAGCAACGATAGAGTATTTACTTTTATTTTTTATCTTTCAAAATTGGTAACTCCCCTGCTCTTGATGGGTTTGAATTTGCATCCGTTCTCGCCATAATTACTGAGCCAAATTTCAACCCGATCTGTTTAATGATTTCACCAAAGATTTATTGATGTATCACTCAATAATCATTTAATATATATGGTGAGTTTTTAATGTTACAGATGGATACAAATCCGCGGTTTCATGCCGTTAGCCGTTCGTTATTATCCAGTCTACTCGTGGCCACGGCCGTTGCAATATGGTCGAAACGTCGGTCTATTGACCGACGTTTCGACCGTATTGCAACTAACTAATTATATTCACGCAATTAAGACCCGTAGTATATATTATTGTATTAAAGATTCACAAAGAGTTATGGCATGTGCAAGTTGTTACTTTATTTTTTTTTTAAATTACGACTCCCGCAGTACTGTACAAGCCCTGTGTCGCGGGGGACTTTACAAACATACAAGTCACAGACACAAAGTGCACCCAGACTCGAAACAACAGTTTGTAGATCACATAAAGTGGTGTCCCGTGAGGGAATCGTCCCCCGACCTCTTGCGTAGCAGTCGGACACACTCCCACCGCGCCACAGAGGCAGTCGTAATACACAACGTCATCAAAATTGGTTTTAGAGTTTTGTTGTAACTTAATGTAGAATATTAATAAATCATACGTAACAATATCTAAACACTAACTGAAACTGCAAGGTAATATCATGGCTTCAAAACCTATACCTTTATACTTTGTACCTGTGTTTACACTCATGACAACCCTACAAGTCCTCTTCAAGAGTCCTCTTTCGTGATACTTCTTAGTTGACATCTTGCGCAGTCAATTTCGCATACCCCTCTATCCTCTTTGCGTCATAGCTCGACGTTCATAACAGGCAAGCTACTTTAATACTCTTATAAATACTTAAAATTTGTGCTGAAAAAATATGGTTTTTAAAGTGCCATCGTAGGGTCGTCGCTAGTGACAGCCATTAAATACGATGAGACAAATTTAAGTGTTTGTTGTTTGTTTCGGTGGCTCAATAAATAATGGTCACCAATATTAAAGTCCCTTGTTTTTTACTCGTCTTTGAGTGTTCATAATTATTTAGAAATCAGGTTAAATATGTACGATTTGATACAGGATAAACTAAATCATGCTAGGTGAATATTTATCTTATGATTTCTTTGACGTTTCGACCGGGTAACACCACAGCCAGTGAAACCTAACACGATAGTGTTTAATTAAAAAGTTTAACAGTAATAAATGCTTAACTGATATTGAATTTATAGGCACTTTATTCTAGGCTCATTGAATATGAGTTTTTCGAGCGTTCTTCTTATCTGGGTAACTTATGATGACGATGATGGTAATAAAGATACACGTTATCCAATTTACTTGAGTCTGAAACCGTTTCCAAAGTTCTGAACTTTGGTTTTTGAGATTAAGACTTCAGGTTAGTAGCAAACCAAAGTAAAATTTCAATGCTCGTTTCAAAATCACCGATGCGACCTTATGTCATACTGCTAGGAAATTACGTGACAGTTTTATGACGCCTTCAGTAATACCTAATACTAGTACATCCAGCAACATTGTATGCTCATGATAGTAAAACCTCCAGAATTCCCATTTAGTCTGCTGCAGTTTAATCAGCTTTGTTCTTTCCAGAGTTATCTAGTTCCTCTCTCTTATCTTGAACACATAAGAAGACACTTTTCATAAATTATTTAGTTTTTATATGGAGATAGTGTAAGGAAGACCGACGAATACCCGACTGTTAGGAAGGGTTATGTTTTTTCGCGCGTATCTTGTATTTATGTGTGTAATATTCTTTATTACTCCTAATCTTTCAAACCGCTAGACGGATTAAACAATTAATATGTCGTTAGATTCGTCTTGATTGCCCGTGTTCTTAGTTAAGTAACATTTGAAAAAACACAGCCGTGTGAAAATAAAGAGTATAATAGAGTAGTATTATGACTGTAATACTGAAAAAGTTAGATAGCAACCATTATTTTTTCAATTTTCAATACTTGGCAATCGCTGTGGTAAAAGTTAGTTGTACATCCTACAACCAATAAGTATTAAATAAAAAAACACGGTCACAAGATCTCCTACATTATCTAATATATAAAATTCTCGTGTCACAGTTTTCGTTGCCATACTCCTCCGAAACGGCTGGACCGATTTTGATGAAATTTTTTGTGCTTATCCGGTATCTATGAGAATCGGCCAACATCTATTTTTCATACCCCTAAGAGTTTGTTTGTTTGTTTAAACGCGATAATCTCAGGAACTACTGGGCCGCATTAAAAAAATATTTTAATGTTGCCCATTTATCGAGGAAGGCTATAGGTTATAACATCACGCTACGACCAATAGGAACGGAGCAGCAATGAAAAATGTTGAAAAAACGGGCAAAATTTACGCAGACGAAGTTGCGCGGGTCAGCTAGTAATAATATAATATCATGTAGTCGGAGGCGCTATAGATGCTAAATTTATCGAGATCCATTAATGACTCTGACTGAATGATATTATATTTTGTAGAACATCTTGTTTATATTTTTTTTCTGCAGGCGGGTATTTTGATTTTTAATTTATTTATTTGTTATTTTTACTAATGAAATATAAAAAGAAAGTTGTAAGTATCATTGTTCTGTGGGTAGGCACATGGCGTTGAATGAATTTGGTCGAAATAGATTCGTGAGTGGTATAAGGAAATAATAGGAAATAAGTACACTCCAGGACTAAATGTGATTTCCTTATTGTTTTCCAAAATATCACCAAGATCGTAACTAATATTTGTGTGTCTTTTCTAATCAAATGTCGGTTACGGCGATCTAATTAGAGACTAAGGTCCTTTTCATACGTTCCGATTTCAATCCGACGCCGGTTAGCCGGTTGCCGGCTACCCGGTGGCAAATGTAGGGCGACCGCACCGGACTGACGCCGGAACATCTGAAAGCTACTGTACATACATCGCCATACACTTAGCGCGATTACCCAGAATGTGCGAAAATTACCTTACCTACTACGCATGAGATATTATAATGCAAAAGTGAGTGCGCAAACACAAGTGCACTCTCTATTCCCTCACTTTCATATGATTGGACGGAAGTCAGACATGACCGAAGAGAAATTAGGGGCAAGACCGCCGGCTTTACATGCTCTCCGACGCACGGAGGGGTGAAGCATTTTGAGAAAACGGCCACCTACACAGTTGCTAAGGAGCAGATCTAGGTATCTGCTAGGTTTAGCAGATATCTAGATCTGCTCGTCGAGTCAGGTAGTAAGTTCACATGTAAATACGTTACCACTTTCGGTCCCTAGATAGGTGGCCGTTTTTTCAAAATGCTTCACTCCTCTGTGCCTCAGAGAGCATGTAAAGCCGGCGGTCTGCTAGGCTTAGCAGATATCTAGATCTGCTCGTTAGCCACTGAGTCAGGTATTACTTCACATGTAAATACGTTGTGTGAGACAACTGAACACACATTTGATTGCAAATATATCTTAGGATTACAAAACAGTGTGAGTACCTACAGATAATAGTTTTATATAAACGTGCTCACAACGAACAAAATATCTATTGACTATATATATCGCACACAGAGACAGAATCTCAGACCACCTTACACTACTTTGTTCTGAATCTGTTCCGAAATTACGTGTATATTTTGTAGTAAAAGTCTGTCGGACAGACTGAAATTGTATTGGATTTAATAATAGTTTTTTTACAATTACAATCTATACTAATATTATAAAGCGGAAGAGTTTGTTTGTTTGTTTGTTTAAACGCGCTAATCTCAGGAACTACTGGTCCGATTTGAAAAATTCATTTTTTTTTTTGGATAGCCCATTTATCGATAAAGGCTATAGGCTATATAACATCGCGCTACTACGAGCGGAGCAGCGACGAGAAATGTTGCAAAAACGGGGAAAATTTACGCATACGAAGTTGCGCGGGACAGCTAGTATTTAATAAAGAATGAAAAGCAATCATTTCAACTTAGAATCAGCTTACAGATTAATGTAAAATATTAATTGAAAAGTTTACTAATTGTATAAGCAAACAAACAATTGAAATAAACACAGCACTTTAATTTTTAACTCTTCTAAATTTTCAAGACGTTAATAAAGTTGTCTAAAGTTTTATTATTTTGTAAAATCCAAAGACATTTTCTCTAACATCGATGCGAACATTTGGCAGTAATGATTCGTAATTTCTTTGTTGTAAATACTTCAGAAGATTCTTTTGAATACAAAACAATCTTTACCGTTTCCTAACTGGAATTCTTTTCAAGACAAAAAGTCAACGGTGCGGAAATATTTGGGGAAAGAATGTTTTCTACGGTTTGTAATGATGTTTCATACAAATACAAGTTAAGCTGCCCTCAAACAGCATGAAACCTCGCGTCTGTTAACTATTGCCTTGTCAATATACCTACTAATATTATGCAATATGAACTACACAGACCTCATCAAACATCAAAATTGATCGCTACAACTTAACTCAAGAAAATCTAATACACGCGTTAATAAAACATTCCAGGCAAATAGCTATCACAACCCATGAATTTAACAATAATGTAATATTAATACCGGTAGAATCGCTAACTGAGTGTTCCAAACAAGAAAACGAGAGCACGCCAGTTATATTAAATTCTGCGGTTGGAGACGACGTTAGCGTCGTGGCCGCGTCACCGCTTTCACGTGTGGAAGGGCGCTAATACTGCGAGCTTAGTGATTTCGTACAGCGAAATGATTTAGTAACTTGCGTCCCGGCCCCGCTTGCGTCCTGTCGCGTGCCATTGTTTCACCTCATCGCGATTCTCCAGACGTACGTATTGTCGTGTTCCGTTTGGATCTCGAACTTTCTACAAGAAATTTACGAATGTTTTTACTATTGTAATTTAGTTAGATTCTTCATAATGATAATTACCCAGTGTCGTCAATAGTTATAAATAATTAAAAAATGGCGGGAACTAGTTTTTTAGGGTTCCGTAGCCAAAATGGCAAAACGGAACCCTTATAATATCGCCATGTCCGTTCGTCTGCATCTTTGCTTAGAGACTGTTAGTGCTAGAAGGCTGTAATTTTGCATCGATACATTTAATATTTAATAAAATCTTGAAAAACATTTATTTTAGGGTACCTCCCCTATATGTAAAGTGGGGATGTGTTTTTTTTTCTCACCTACCCCATCGTGTGGGATATAATTAAATATGTCTTTGAAAAACGTTTATGAGTTGGGAAGACCATTTTTAGATTTAGGGATCCGTTTGTGAAATATTAAGATTTAAAGTGCAAACTTTTGTTAGAGTCAAGTGCCCGCCCCTACCAGCCTTTTCAAAATTATTTTTTGTAAATGAATTCTTGAAGTAATAAACTTGTTGGGATGTCTGAGCTTTGCGCTATACGAAAAATAACAATTAAAGTGCAATTTTTTGTTACAGTCACGTGTCCCCTCCCTGCCAACTAATTGGTTGATGTTGAGTGTGTGAAATAAATCACGGTAGTAGTATATATAGTGAAATTAAAAGGAAAACTATCACAGTTTAGAATTATATCAGCTATTCAAGTTTATAAGTAACAGCTGATCAAATGAGAAGTAACAAAATGTCGTACAAATTCCATTGATTTTTTTATTATAAGTAGGTAGGTATAACGTTGTAAGTATGAAACAGAAACATCAGAAAACACACTTCATAAGCCGCATTATTCGGTTAGTAAGGCGGTGGTGGTGGTGGGGGTGGTGACTACGGAACCCTATATTGTGCGTGGCCCGACATGCACTTTTTTGCATCTTCAGATTGTCATCATTTAATGGTATTAAAACCATCCAGTTACATTCAGTACAACCAAAGAGGTTTGATAACTAATAATACATTCAAAATATGAAAATACTTTTGCCCCTACCTAATAGCAGAAAGGACTACACATAACAAAACCATAAACGTTTAAATAATGATGAACCGATTTTAGAAGCCGTGAAAAAAACCTTATTGAATTCCAACTTTGCCTCAATAAATCAACTAGTGTCAGATAACTTTGCTGTCATCAATTTTACGTAAGTCATTAATCATCACTCAAGTTATGAGTACAAATATTATTTATTCGCGGGTTCGGAGTGGAAAAAATCCTTTTGAACAAATGGCTGGTCGCGTTCCCAACGTAATGTTCAGTACATCTGAAGCATGTTTATAACAATTTCATGGGTAACCCAAGAATTCTACTTAAGCGACTTAAATTTTAGAGTCGAAATGTTTTTTTCCTTAGCACGTGGCATCTTAAATTGAAATATTTATGTTGTAGCTGAGACTTATGAGTTTTTTAGAATGTTTCTTTTAAATTATAAATGTTTCTGCTGCATACTGTATATTGCATTTGAGTTATTATAATAATGTAAACAATTGAAATGATTCAGAATTTTGATTAAATAAATAAGTAAGACATGTTACACCTAACATTAAAAAAAACTTCGAAGACATAGCATTTATCTCTTTCACACTCGTATACTTTGATTTTCAAGCGTTAATGAAAGCTTGTTATTAACTTGCTATGTTTAATATTATCTTAGAATGTGTTCTCTTCTTTTTGCAGCATTATGATAAAGCTTGTTCTTATAATCGCTTTCTTAATTATAAAAGTTGTATCGAAAATTATTGTTGTATTTGTATTAAATGAATTGATGCCAATTGCATCGTAAATTACCAACATTGAATATTGAAAATACTGAATTTTCTATTATCATGAAAAGGTACTAAAATGAAGGAGTAAATAAAAAAAATCTTTGTCATGTAACAAAACTGAAAAAGTTTATATCTCCCACTACCTGTACTCCAAAAAGAGTACGTTTTTTGTCTGCTCTCATCATACATATATGAGGTTTGTTAAAGAACCTTATTTCGTCATACAAAGGGCCCGTGCTTTGGAATAATGAGGTTCTCGCCAGAGTACACTCGAGCGTCGTTCCTCCTATTTCAAAACTTGACTTTACAGGTTCAAGATATGAGATGTGGCAAAAACTTTTAGTAGACTCTTTTGTTACACTTTATTAGATCTGTGGTACGTGTTACTGGGGGAACAGTTATGAGTTATTTTAATAAAAGCATAACGTGTAAAATATTCTTTACTAGGTAAATATGAAGTATGTACCTATGCTTTAGGATAGACAAAATACTAATTTACAAAAGCCGAAAATAATAATATTGTTATTATAAATCTTGAAGATCGAAGTTTCCGTTATGAATTAATGAAGGACAAATCTGTATATCTATGAAGTTAAGCAACGATAGGTACATATCGTTGCTTAACTTCATGTATGATCTTGAGAGTTGTACAACTCTCAAGATCATAGATGGATAAGCCATTCTTTAAAAAAACGCCTTATTCCGTACCCTACCTACTATCTTATATCCTAGATACCCACTTTAGAAGGCATTGCCCGACTATTACCTGATTTTAATTAACTACTAATATAAAACAATTTGATGGTATATGACTTAATTAGTTACACAAAATAACAAACAAGAGACTGGGCATTTTTTTCTTAATCTGTGCAAACCAACGACCGTGCAAACTATTTAACTTTTTAAGTGTTATATTTATTACGACGAAAAATTGCTCTGCCCCTGTTTATACGCAAAGATTTTGATAAAATAGCGATATTTGTTAGGTCTTAACTCACCTTTTAGTTGATACGAAAAACGAAAAACAACGAATACCTGCCATACCCAATCACATAAAAACAAAACCAATAGACACCCAAAACGAATCGATACATCAAAAGAACCCACCCTAAGTGGAGTTACAAACGATTTACGAATTTATCAGTCACCCAAATATATTTCAACATAGATTTACCTTCTGAAAATGGCACAAAACTACCAACGCTTTGTAAAACATCAAAGCATTGTACGTTGTCTTATAAGTCACGATACAAAAATCTATTACCTTCCAATTTCACAATCGTTTACCTGAAACGATATATACTTATATTAACGGTATAGTTCGCCGGGATCAATAGGGATTCCTTCAGAAACGTTGTGTCATTGTTTATAGAAAGTCATTCCAATCAGGGTATACAAAGGAGGGACATATCGTTCATGTCTCGCGAATACTCGTTAATCTTAATCTTCCTATCTTGCTGGTCACGCTTGGCTGAAGGAATGACGTGAAATAATAACTATTTACAATCGAAGCCTATTTATTAAGTGTTGTTGTTTATTTTCGGTTTGCTTAGGGCAGAATTTTGAGAGGATATTTCTGCCGTGGCTCCTTCTATTTGGATGTTAGGTTAACAGGAAAAATCTGTCGGAAAAGTCACTGTCACACTGTCAGTCTCTGTTTTTTGGACGTTACTTCATGTAATTTATCAGATCAATGGTGCACAGTTGAAAAGAAGATAAACGTACATAAAAAGACAGAGACGTAAAATTTTAGGCGGTAGCCTTGCATTACTATTATAAGTATATCAGTCGTTTACTAAAAACACTTGAAAAAACTTAGTAGGCTATTTGAGACATATGGAGACGATTGTAATTTTAATTGCAGATATCCAACTAGATTGTTGCTACCAAATAATTATAAAGATCCACTATTATCACAGGAACTGTTACCCTATGATTGTGAGGATTTATAACAAACTTCCTGAAAATATAAGAAATCTTCCACTAAACCAGTTTAAGCGCAGTCTTCATTTATGGTTAATAGATAAATGTTTTTACTCTGTTCGAGACTTTCTATCGACTCGACATTTTTAGGTAGCATAATTATTATTGATAAGCGAAACATTAAAATGTATGTATTGTATTTGGTATTCAATTATGACATTATATTATTATTATAAACTAGCTGTCCCGCGCAACTTCGTATGCGTAATTTTTCCCCGTTTTTGAAACATTTCTCGTCGCTTATCCGCTTCTATTAGTCGTAGCGCAATGTTATATAGCCTATAGCCTTCCTCGATAAATGGGCTATCCAAAAAAAATATTTTTTCAATCAGACTAGTAGATCCTGAGATTAGCGCGTTTAAACAAACAAACTCTGCCGCTTTATAATATTAGTATAGATTATTTTTGAGATTGACATCATTGTGATAATAATATAATATAATTTTGCATACCACTTGTGGTTAAAAATGTGGAAACATAAAATCTGTACCACCATCTACAACTTACCCATGTTTTTGCAAATATACAATTTCATTTCATTTCATAAAGAGAGGTGAACCCTTAAGGAGGACCATTCAAACGATATTAATAATTACTATAAATATAATACATTCATTACTTCAGATCAAGATTATTGCAAGGTCAAGGGCATAACCCTTGACCTTATCAGAAATCGGGTCAGGTATTACAATAATATTCTAGACGAACTCTGGTGGAACAATAGTAAACTATTTAGCAATGTATTCTACGAGTACAAACCCTTCTGATTATCGCGAAGAATTTCTGCAGAAACATACTCACCGATACTATCATGATTGAGTTTAAATGAAAATTTCGGGGAAACTATTTTCATTATAAGGTAATTTGAGATCATTGAAGATATTACTCGTTAGTATTTACATCATTAGGTACTAGTACAATACTGATTATGCTGCGAAGGCACGAATCGCATAACGCGATATTTCACATTTTGTTTCTACTAAGACTACGTGCGGATTCTGTTAGAAAATGTACAGTTTTGGTGAGAGTTAGCTTAAATTTTAGTGTTTTTTTTTAGTCTACCAATCTTTCATCAATGAACAGAATAAAAAAAAACTAGTTTGTCTGTATGAGCTACAACCATGATTTATCACATGTCCATGTCAACAATTTAATTGTCAGGGGGGAGGGGGGGGGGGCATACTTGACTCCAACAAAAACTTGTACTTGACAAACGGATCCCTAAATCTAAAAATGGTTTCTTACAACCCCGAAACGTTGTTAAAAGACCTATCTAATACCTCACACGATGGGGTAGGTGAGAAAAAAAACACACCACCAAAAAAAAATCAAGATTTTATTCTTTCACTTTGTCGGCGTAAATAATTTGTGTATCCATTCAAAATTATAGCTTTGGCACTGACAGTCTCTGAGCTAAGCTGTGGACATGGCAAAATTATAAGGGTCACGTTTTGCCATTTTGGCTATAGAACCTTACAAATGTTGAAAAGGTCAAACAACAAAATCAAAATAAACATTGTAATTTAAATGTTACAAAAGAAACAAAAATACTCAAAACATTTATAAGTTTTGTTATAATTGTTTCCGTATAGAGCCTTAGCTCAGTGAAAGGTGCACTAGTAATTATTGCCTCAGGCACGTATTTATTTAAACGAATAATTTATTCTTTACTCGAAAACATTACAATGTACAAAAATTAAACATTATTCCGTATTCTTGATATCTTTACAAATTAATTAAGGAGAGAGTCTACGGCATTTGTGGCACGCTCCTTTCAGAATGTCCAAGCAAAAGCAAAAGCTGGGATACCTTTCATTTCTGAGATGGCCTGAATATTTCGAAGCTTAAATACAATGTAACAATCTGAAGGACGAGGTGGTGGAACTTTGTCAGCTCGTTTGGCCCCCGCACGATCTAGAAAGTTATCTTGGAGTGCATCGGAATTACAACGTGCTTCCAACTTCGCGATTCGAATCGGAATACGACCTGTGGATGTATTGTTGCTGGATAAGCCTTTTTAGCTTGGCAGATGGTTATCTCACAAAAAACATAGAGTACAGAAGCTTAAAGGGAAAGCTTCAAACAAAAACAGACACGAAATCGGGGTTGACTCGGACCACATTGTTCTGAAGGAGTTCTGAGACTCCGTGTCGGTGAACGATGTCTATGTGTGCGTTGCTTGATCGAAATACCTACGGAAAGACAACATAAAATTAAAATTTACCACTGATTTAATTGGACTCAATAACTTCCTCTTGAATCATGTAGGTATCACGAGCTCACCGTTTGCAACGCTACACCAATAAAGACATTTGACAACCCACAATTATCTGAGGTGCCTTTGACGGGAAAGCAGCTATAGTGAAAAACATTTGACATACTTGATAGATTCCTTTGTTTATATCACGTCATACTTAGCCTCATCCTTCATACCTTTCATACGCGCAGAAAAAAACTTAAACTTAAACTGCCCTGTTTAAGACTAGCGTTTTTTTTGCGCGTATACGTTCGTTTTAGCATTCGCGCTTACACGCATTTATATACATAACGAGCTTTTAAATACCCGACTCGCGCATATTCCGACGTGCTCGTGATGGAGAGTTAGTATCAATACACTTATACGAGCATAAAAGCGCGTTGACGCTCATACGAGTTGTGCGTAGGGCAAAAGGCGTACCTATACACGCCTGCATGAGCTTCCAAATACGAGCTTATACGCGCGTACATAACGCTACTTTGAAACCACTGGCAAGGCTGTGGAGCGGAGAAACGGATAAATATTAGTTAATAGGATTGTATATTCTTTTTATTTTAATTTATTTTTTATTTATTAGGAAAAATTATAGCTAGCACTTACAGATTATGACACCGTGGAAAATAAATTAAGGGCCATTTAAAAGTTTTCGCTGTTAGAATACTATGGAATACAAACTTAAATCGGTATAAACCGCTAAGTGAACGATACGGTAATACAATGAAATAGAAAAATAATAATAATAACTATAATAAAATAGATAGTTAATTGTCCACTGGAGCGAAGTAAAGATTTTTTTGCAAACCTATTGGTTAATACTTCGCAGCCTGAGGTTCCAATGGTCTAGCAACCTTAACCCCGCACAAAAATTAGCTAAGGCTTACTATAGTAAATGTTTCTTAAGGACGGTCACGTCTATTTAAGTTAGTATGAAGTTATGCTTTTGTATTCTTGGTGTTTTGTGGTAAAATGCTGACAGACTGACAGTTGCTTCACGTTTGTATTATTCGCGTGTACTTGTATTATTATTATTTCAGTAATACGATGAGGGAATTGAATGTGAGAGATTTCTAGCTAAATGTATTTTTCATTATAATGATAGTGGTCGCTCTGGTGTTGTATTCACGGTTAGCATTGTAATTCAATGTATGGGAAGAATTTCTGAGTGAAGGCTTTATATTTAGTGCCTTTATATGTGCTTCGGTTATTCCTTGTACACAAGTATTAGTGTCTAACATATTCTACAAAGACTTTAAGATTTAGTCAGTATTTTTACTGCGACGTCGCTCGTCTAGATAGGCTGTATTATGGGGCTTGTCACAAGTCCGCGACGACTTGTGTTCGACGATCTATACAACAGTCTGTCTTTCTACATGTATATGTTCGTAACCAACCAAAAAGTAAGAAGGATTTAATACAAATATTTAACTTATTTAGTTTTATATTTATTCTTCTGTCTATTTTTAAATGTGTAAAATTTCCAAACTTCTTCATTTTGTAAAATAAAATCAATGATTATTTGAAAACGACAAATTAAAACTTAACAAACTAATAATAAATTGCTGATCAATTTGAAAAAAAGAAACAAAATTAAGTTAGACGGCTGTTTTAAGTCATCAGAAGAAGCTGCCAAAAAATAAGAAAACAAGATGTACGAAAATAACAATTAGTGATAGGAACACCAAAATAAAATCTTATAAAGGTTTTATAAAATAATGGAAAAAAACGATATAATATATAAAGATTATATTTGTGAAAAAATACACTTTTATACAATTATTATTATTTCTTAAACTTTCGCGATTTGTACACATTTTAGAATTGTATAAGCTACAACACGGTCTTAATCGCCGTATTGCAACGGCCGTTGCAATACGGTCGCAACGTCGGGCAATAAAACAAAGGTATTTAGCCTTAAAATTAAAAAAATACGCGATTTAGCTAGATTTATATATACCTTATAAAATTCTATAATGTAGATTAATGTAATATCAATCTCCTCATCAAAACGTCTTTATTCAGATGTTACATTTATAGTGTACCACACTCGAATATAATAATAAATCCTTAATTATTTCCCTTCCAGATAGACTTTATGTCTACGTTATTAAGGTACACATTTGTGTAAAACGCTACGTGCTAACTTTGAAGAGATACCTACGAGAGTAAGCGAAGTTCGAGTGCGCTTGAATGATAAGTTTTCCAAGTGGAATTGGGAATTCACGGTTCTAAAAGTTGATGAAATGACGGCTGAAGCTATATATTTGACAGGTGGTAAGATATTTATAAAATATTGAATGGTTTTATGATCTATTTACATCTACATGCCTTCGTGTATGTTTTCTCTTAGGTATGCGTGAACGTATCCTACCTATTTATAAAAAAAGCTAAGTTATATTCCAGACAACTTTGTCATTAATTTCTTTTCAACTACGGCCGACTTTAAAATATCTTTATATCTTGAAATTTAACATAGATTAAAAATCACAAACATTTACGACGATAAAGTTGAAAAACATTCTCTACTATGCGACGCGTTAATAGCGGCGTTAATACCTAGTCAATGTGTGGTATAAATGTTTCTGCCTGTAGCAACTTTATGGACGGACGAATCTGATTGCAATTTTTCAATTAATTAGCTTGTTTATTTTTTTAAGATAAAACGACGAAATGTATTAAGGTAGGTACTGTTTTGATTAGATTTGGTAAATTGATTTCATCGTTTTGAAGATAAATACTACTTTACTCTCTACTTTTTACTCGACTACGGCGAAGATAAAAAAGTTTTTGACCTTTAAGTATCTTTGTTCATCTGTTCTCTCATAACTTCTTAACAACTAATCACAATTTCATTACCGAGGTATCATTAGAGGCGTCATAATTGTCCGCTGGATATAGTATATGTGACGTCATACTAAATTCAATATGATACCCCCTAGGAGGTATACAGATAATATCAGAAATGTCAACAAGTCTGCCAGACTTCCATACATTATTTAAAAACTTATGAGCCCGTTTCAAAAATGCCTATTGCTTCAGATTGCCTGTTTATTAAGAGAAGCTGTAGACTATAATATATTATCACTCCATCACTCTGTCCCTCACATAGTATCAACCGAACAGATCGAGATATCTGCGAGGTTAAGAAATGTTGCCACTGTCGGTCCATAGATGGGTGACCGTTTGAATAATGTCACACCTTCCGGAGCACTTTAAATCGCCGGTCCTGCACCCAATCTCTCTCTAATCTAATCACACTAATATTATAAAGGTGAAAGTTTGTGAGTATGTGAGTGTGTGTGTTTGTTACTAGTTAGCTATTTTAATAAAATTTGGTATAGAGTTAGCTGACATCCTGGATTAACACATAGGCTAATAAAACGCGGGTAACACCGCGGGGCACAGCTAGTATCAAATAAATACAAACTTGTAAATAACGCCGGGTCCTGTGTACGACAAGTGATTACAAAGGTGCACTTTTGATAAAGCTGTTATCGATTTGGGCATGTCTTTATTCGCTAAGGGTAAAGCCTAATTGGCTCTCAGCAGAGTCAGATCATTAAATGAATTATATATTTTGTTCCTTGTATCATAATAAATTGATCAAGAATCCTCATGACTCCCTTGAGGAAGTAGAAAGATTAAGTGATCTCTCATATTCTGAAATATAATTATGTCTAAGTATATAATAAGTATAAATAAAACACAAAAATAATTTAATTAAAAAAATGGTTGTCTGTAAAGTCAGTTTACGAACGATAATTTTACGTGAAAACGTCTTAAGAAAACATTGATCACATTGTAATAACCAACCATGTCTGATATAGCTTTCTTTTTTTATTCCCAATTGTATCGCAGGACATTGTAATAAACAAACATGCTTGTCACAGCGTTAGTGAACTCAGGCGCATGCGCCCGACGGCCACAATACTTTCAGACGTAATCGCCATTCGCGTTGCTTAGCAACTAGTCAATAACGTTACTTTTTTATATACTTTTTCGTTAGTGCAGCCTATCATCAATTTATGAGATATTATCAAGTAAAAAAAAAATCAAAAACTAAAACCCTACTACAAAAAAAATGGCACAAAAAAGTATGAAACAAGCAAATATTCTTTTTTGACTGTAAACAATATGTGTTGAATTTTCAGAGGATAGCTGTAGTCGTATGCCATTAATAGAGCAAGGTGGCATACGACCTACAGCAGGTTTTGGGGAAGGTGAGTTTTTAAGGGTTGTTATATATCTGTTTTGTAAATTGCTCGGAAACGGTGAGTACATACAGTTGTTTAACATCTTAATTCTAGAGCTCTCTTTGGTTAAAAACTTTTAACTATTTAAAAGCATAGTTTTAATATGCTACTGCTCAGTAGGTAAACTTGGTCATATTAAAATTTCTTCCACAAGTTAAAAATAGAAGAAGTTCAAAATGTTAATTCATACTTAATGTTAGCGTGCTTGTTCTAGTTTTGCAGTAAGTTTCTAGTGCATTAGTCGTAAATTACAAGTTTCATAGTTTCCAAAGGAATTTAACCATGTACAGACAGAAGCGGATATTTTCATTGTCGTAAACATTTGTCTAAAATTGTTGATATTAAAAGCAAGGTTGTTTCCAATTTATGCAGAAATTTAGAAAATAAAATGTGTTTTATGTATGATTAAAAAAAAAATAGGTTTTATCGTTACAAATACAGTACAACGAAACACAGTACCTAGATAATTTTATGTAAACCAGATTTTGTTTGATCCGGATTTATCTATCATGCATGATGTATTTTTGAAGAAAATAATTGTTTCTTTACGTGAAGTGAAAGACAGTTTCGACTGGGAGGAGATTTTTGCAACTAACAATACAGATTTTTTTGAGTGATAATGATAGTCAAACGGAATAAATAAAAAAAAATAACATTTTTTTAAATTCTCATTCGAATCCGAAGACGACACGCGAAGTCAATGTACCAACAATGGACTTATAAAAAAATTATTAAGTTATTTTTGATTTATTTTGGAAGAGTATCATGGTGTGATCTCTATTGCGCGAGGATTCGACTGCCTAAATCAGCAACCAGTATTTACGAAACTTTCTGTGGCATCGAAGTTTGGTTAGTTGGTTTAATTGTGAACGGTTGGAGAGATTGTTTATAAATAAACTATATTAACCGGATCCACACCGGATAAAGATTGTTTTGAAGATAAAATAACTTTTTGTCTCATGTATCGATCAAAGAAATCGTATTTTCAATCGAATCAAAGAAATGAAATAGACCGATTCAATTAAAATCAATATTCACAACGCTGCGGCTACAAGTCTAGCCAATAATAATCCTACGCATAAAATTAAGTACGATATTATTCAAAATTACTTACTTTGCCTCAGTTTGCAGACGCTACAAGATTTTTCCACAGGATAGTTAGGGTCGTAATAAGTGATGAGTCGCCTTCAAGTATGCCAGACTCTCAGAGGAGACAGCTTGATGCAAACTCTTGCCAGATGGAATGGAAATTGGCACCTTCTAACGTGATTTCATAGAATAATTTTTAAGTTACGCTGACGGAGCAAAAGTAGCTATTCTTCAGTACTATTTATGCAAGTGTTTTTATTATAAAACTCGCTTTATTCTGCGGCTACGTCCGCGTAAAGTTTTAGTTTGATTATAATTTGGAACATTCGTTCACCCCTTATAAGGTTGAATATTGAATAATCTGTTCTTCGCGGATGCCTACGTCATATAGTTACTATCTGTGTGTTAATAAATCTTTTTAGTGGTTTGAACTGAGTGTGGACATTGACTTATTGTTATGCGTATACCTAGGCATAACAACCCGTTACGGTTTCCTTTAATAAGACAACTTTCTGTAAGCTGTTATTGGTGTATCTTAATGTTGCAAGATAATGTGCGTTTACTTACTTATCAGGAATCCTTTAATTAATCACACTTGACGGTGTCATACGACTTTAAAAACTCAATGCATTTATTCCTATCTATCTGTGAGTGAAACCCAACGCTATAAAGTGGAACATGTACATAATAAAAAAATTAAAAATTGGTAATAGTAGTGCCATATCTGCCAGCAAACCAACTCTAACAATAATGTAACTGTAAAAATAGGAAATACTATTCGTTATGCTACTACTAATAATATCGATAGTATTCGATAGGTAGGTGTCGTGCACATTGAACCGAAAATGTATTTTTCGGTCATTCCATTTATTTAAAACAATAACGCTATCAGCACTGCCACAAAGAGAGGTGTTGATGCAAATGAATGAAATAATCTGTACGGATATTTTGCTTTGTGATGAAAAGTTGTTGTCAATATTTTTGTCGTACAATAGGAGGCTTTCTAGACGGAATGAGCACTCGTATAAAGTAACATGAGGAGGGAAAATGAAAAAGTTGCCTGCGGAAATGCTGTCGATACAAGAATTGAAGCAAATGGAAAAACTTTGTCAAACACGATAAAAAGAAAATTAAAAGCTTTCAGATTTTAAGATGACATCTTACACTGATGCATGATTTTATTGGATTCGAATGTAAAATTGATTTCAACACATCGTTGCATGATTTGTGAACGCATGAAACCTGCTATCATTACGATAATAAATATTTACGACTATTGAAGATGTGGCAGATACGGAATGAATGTTTTCGTATAATTCGCTTACTACGGCATTCTGTCATAATATTGTGCTGTGAATTTGTATAGAACTTTTTCCAATATTGCTTCCGAACGTCCAGTAACTTAGGTGCAAAATAAATAGAGTTACATAATAGAATAAAGTTGTTTACGAAAGTTTCATTTAAAATTGCATTCAACAAACTTTGTGCTTTTAATCCATTCAGGGACAAACTCAAAGCTGCTTTCGGAGGCTTTACTCTGTCGGGCACCGCATGCGGATTTTGCCGGACAGTTGCAAGTGGCGCACCCTGTACATAGATTAATGTGTGACGCATACCGCATGACGCCTGACGTTCCGGCCACTTTGTAGTTTTGATTTTATGATTTCATGGCAGAGGTTGCGTGAATTCGGTTAACCCGTCAATTTATGTCTTTGAATACTTGCCGCATAAAACAGTATTTCATTTAAATATTAACCGAGAACGCCGAGGCGTTCATTGTTTGCACATGACAGTGCTGTTGTTATGTTTATGTAAAAATAGTACTGGCATGTACGCTTGTAGCTTTTATTTTAACCGGAATTACGGCAAGCATTTACAAATATTTTTTATAGCAAAATTTTCAATCAGAGATTGCAGAGGAAGCGGAATATTTTTTATATTGTACACGAATTTCATTGAACGTATGGATAAAGATAATTTGGCGATATTGTGGTATTCTTGGAGCAAGGGTTAGCTCGTATCTTTTGTAGTAAACAATCATAGGTATGTTCATCCGAAACCTATCTGATAAAGCAGTATTATGCCGTTACAATAAATGATTCAATTTCCTTTACGCAAGTATCGGATCCACTTAAGTATTATGAAAGTAATAGACGAGAGGGAATAGTTTTCTTGCTGACGCTCCTTTTACGATAATGACACAAAACGCGGTCCAATATCTATAAAATATTACAACCGACTCGTCCGAATGCCGGACCGTACTGGACACTGGTCCGGAATGAGAACCTCGTTCATAGATTTGATTGTCAGAATTAACTTTAACCGATGCTTGAATAAGCTTTTGTAATAGATGGATTATGGATTATTTCCGTTAAATATTATGTTATTAAATCTATACTAATATTATAAATGCGAAAGTTTGTATACATATGAATGTGGATGTTTGTTATACAATCACGTGACCACGGGTTAACGGATCTGGACGAAATATGGAAAAGAGATAAATCAGAATCTGAAATAGCATATTGGCTACTTTTTAACCACGAAAAATGTTCCCATGGAATAAATTTGTTTTTAAAATTTTCACGCGAACGAAGTCTCGGGCAACAGCTAGTGTGTTTTTATATATTTTTTCGACGTCCGTGAAAAATGAAAAAACAAGTTTTAGTTGTTACGATTACTACTGAAACTAATTATTGTACTTTATTATCTCGCCTCTACCGCAATGCCAAAGTATTAGCGCGTCTTAACTGTGACCTGCGGTGCCGAGACATGCTAACTTACGGTTGGGCTAGTCCACAAATTTTAAGTTGCGCAGGGCTATGATGCGAGTTATGATTGGGGTTTCATTTTTTTTTTTTTTTTTTTTTATGGCAACTATGCCGATGCCGACAATTCTGCCAATGTCAGATGTGCGAAGGAGGAACTCGTATTTTTGGAAATTTTTAGGGGAGTATTTTTGGGGTTTCTTCGGAGGATAAAATTCGCAATGAGGTCATCCGACAGAAAACTAAAGACATAGCTTGCAGTTTAAGCACACTGTAGTAGCAATGGACTGGACATCTGCCGAAGGACCGATGGCCGCTGGAGCAAACGAATCCTCGAGTGGAGACCCCGACTTGGTAAACGTAAGGTAAGACGGCCCCCAGCCAGGTAGACCGACGACTTAAAAAAGGTCGCTGGGATGGACTGGATGCAGAAGGCAGAGGACTGGATGTTGTGGACCAATAGGAGCTGATGATGATGACTTTAATATACCTATTACATTAGTCGAAATAGGCTACCTATTTCCGTCCTATGTAAAATTACCATTAACGTTCCATAATAGGGAAGATGACTATCAAGTCAAATCAGTATCCTTTAAGAAACGTTAAAACGATGCGCCATACTTTTGCGTCATACTTTTGTATGGTCAAATTATGTAGTTTCAATGTTTGTTTTGATGTTTATAAATTCATGACAACGTAAAATTGTAGAGAAACATTGTTTTTTAGAATATTTTTGCAAATGCTAATTCCTGTATAGTGTAAAATAATTTATTACCACGACTCGTTGAATTGGGTAGATGATTACAATAATGTGAACTTCAACGAGTTGTTGTGACAAATAGGTATATTTTTCATTCTTTCTTGTTTTCATTTTATTCACACTAAAAACAAACAAGTATGTATTTAATTTTCTTCATTTATTTACATGTTTTTATGTTGATAAAATACATTACTGTACTTATAGACAAGCATCTTTGTAAATAGCGTCATAAATTTTGTATTCTGTTGGGATTACAGCCATGTTCTAAATGCCAGAACACTAAACCGAAATTGAGGCCACTATTCATTTTATGCACGGATCCGGAAGCGTCACCTCACTTAGTACAAGATACTAACTTTTACATCCACTAGGATATTGCTTTTGCTATCGATACTAACTTGAGCTGAGTTTAGATGTAGGTATTTATATCTATAAAAGGTAAATCCCAACTAATATGATAAATGTGAAAGTAACTCCGTCTGTTAATCTGGTACGTTTCACGCTTAAACTGCTTAACCGATTTAAATGAAATTTGGTATTAGATAGTTTGAGTCCCAGGAAAACACATAAGGTATTTTGAAGTGAAAACTTCTTTAGCGGCGCTGTGCAGTTTTTGGGATGGGTAAAAAATGTTAAACTCGCGTCAGGACACGTGACCTGATCGAAAATTCGTAAGACGGAGGGAGAGCATGAAAAGCTGCTACAATATTATTAGAATACGAAGGTAAATTTCGCTACCATCTACAATGTTATTAGCTCAGGTGAGAAATCGGGCGGTCCAGAAACCAGAAGACAGAGAAAATAATAATCATTACTAGGAATTGAACTAGGGTTCGAGTCCGAGTAACGATTATTTTAAATTTTGATTTTGGTTTTTTGATTTGTGGTTTATTATTTCATATTATTTTATTATTATGTCAGTAAGATCGAAAAATATTATTCAAATTTCATCAGTTGTAGTATAATGTTCAAGTTTTCACTTCTGCCGGCACTCTCGGAGTGCAAACCGTTTTTTATCGCGATAACTGATAGCCATGCGGGCGGAGCCGCGGGCGAAAGCTAGCACTGTTATAATAAGATCGATGATCGCTGTTATCACCGTGTCGAGTTATATACAAGGTAATGATACATACCTCTCTCTAGTTTCTGTTAAAAAAAATAAGGCGTGAAAAATTTTAAAAATAAATTTTTGATGGAATTCTAATGGTTTTGCTAAGCTTACACTATTAAATATTGATTTTAAAATAATATTTAGCAAAAGGACTAACAAAATCGAGACTTATATAAAAGCCAAGATACAAGAATATTTTAATACTCTCACTTTTTAATAATATTTATATATTAAGATTATAATAAATCTTAACATATAGCAATGTCTTTATGACACCATCAATAAATAAATTGCTCTCTTCAAATTTCCCGCAATTTGCTGCGTTTTGTTGCAAAATTTATGTTTCTATTTTACTGTCACTTGATGACTCCTAAACTTTGAAATGTGCGTAATAATAATTTAATGATGCTATTGCGTAAATATTCTGTTTGTCAAACATTCTCATAAAGAGTCACATTTCAAAATAATAAAGCATTTGAAGTCGTTATTTGATACTTCCGTTTCAGAGCGCTCGCTAAAATGCTATCAATTCTTGTGTGCGAGTACCGATCATGGTCGTTTTTTTTATTACAAATCGTTTTAAGGATCAGTAGCAGTGTCCACTTTATCCTATTTTATTTCTCAACTAGCTGACCCGCGCAACTTCGTCTGCTTAAATTTTCCCTGCTTTTGAACATTTTTTATTGCTGTTCTGCACTTATTGGTTGCAGCGCAATGTTATATAGCCTATAGCCTTCCTCGATAAGTAAGCTATCTAACAGTAAAATATTTTTTTAATCTGGATCACCAATACCTGAGATTATTGCGTTCAAACAAACAAACTCTTCAGCTTTAAAATATTAGTTTAGGTAAAATGATATAGGTGCTTGTGTTGTATTTAAAAAGGGTTCATCAGATAGGATGAACAAGGTCGCAAAAAAGTCGGTTTATTTAAAAATAAATCGTGAAAGTCCGATAGGCGTCCGCTTTGAATCGATTTTCGAAAATACAGTTTATAAAGGGGTAACGCCTTTAGAAGTGGAGTTCTGTTGACCCTGACTGCATTATAACTTTGTGTGTATGGTTTATTCTGTGTGTAATTTATCTATAATATGTATTTATTTAGAAATATATAAGTATGTTTAACAGTTAGCTTAGTTTGAGATCACATGACGTTGTGTGAGTTGTCCTAAGATTTAATTATTATTCCGTATTTAATTCTCAATTCTCCAAAAAAATAATAGAAATATATCTAATCCAAGGGACGATTTTTCTTGTAGCTGCTACAAACAGTTCAAGAAATCATTAAAAGTAACAATACTGTTTACTTTGTAAAACAAAGCGAGACACTTCTATATTAAAACTAAGAGTCCAGGTCCCGTTCAGAACATTCAACGAGATTACATGTAACTTTAAAATGTGGCTGAATAGATATTGCCTGATTAGTTATAAAATACAATTACGTAGTGCTTCGATAGGGTCTGCTTAAACCAATATATCTGGATTGTATTCGGATTTACTAGATTTTGTCTTATTTTAAAAAGGTTAGGTATCTTGTCGATCCAATATTTCTTAGTATTAAGTATACACTCCAATTTGTTGTCATAAGAATTGAAATGAATATTGTTTATACAAAGACAATCCCCATATTTTGTTGAGGTTTACTTATAGAAGCAGCAATCTCATTTTTAATCTACATAAACAAGATTTTTAAATGAACCAATAAATAATTCAAGGCTTAGTGGAAGTCCAGCGAAATAGAAAACTAGAAAATATGCAGCTCCGACCCATTTTTATAGTTCCCCGGTAATGCGGGGTAACCGAGTGGCCGCATTATGCGACAGTGGAGCCCCTGACATGAGTGGCCTTGCTGAGTACTAACTAGGTTGTAGATACTTATATGTAAGATAATATTACGCGTAGTTTTTGAAACTGGAGTTAGCTCGTTGCTGTGGCTTTGAAATGTCTATGTGTTTATGCTTATACTTGAAGTAAAGAATGGGGTTGATTGTTTTACGTACAATATGTTAACTAGCCTTTGTGTATTAATGGATACCTACATAAGTTGTTTTATATGAAAAAAGGTAAATATCGAAAGAACGCATTTGTTAGAACACTTTCAAAGTCGTTTTTATAGGATTTTTTTATAGGTAGGTACTTATTATAAACTACTGGCAGTTATCATAGGTACAAATGTTCAGTCTGTGAAAAACTTTGGTTTTATATTTTCACGATTTAATTAAGCCTTTATTTGTGGGAGTGAATTCTCACTAAATTTAATTTATATGAAATACCAACGTATTTCATTTTACAGTCAATAGAATTACTTACATAGTTATGATAAACAAACCGCAAAATGTTATCGGAATATTTGAACTTGAAAAAAATTAACACATCATGTGTTCATTTTTTTTAAGTTTAAATATTCCTTATTTTTGTTGTTTGTTTAAATATTTCTTATATTGTTTATAGGTATACTCATACAAGCACCATGTTTAACTACTAAAATAAGTAATAAAAAAAAAGTTCTGTTCAATATTTTATAAAACTTAAATAGTGATTGTCAAGAAAGTTTGATACAATAATTATTAATTTGATCATTAATACCTGAAATATATGGAAGAACTTTCCAACCAATCAATAATTCATATTTAAATGTTTGCACGCAAACTTTAATATTGTCAAATTTTAGTAGCTACATCGTGCCCAAGGTATTTTTTGACGTGATAACGTCTTACAAAACCATGATCACCCGATTATGGTTTTGTAAGACGTTATCAACCACTGCACGTACAAAAAATGTCAAAACAAAAGACACGTTATTGATTGGTTGCTAAGCAACAGCAAGTGGCGATTGCAGCGACATGATATACGATACAATTGGAACTAACGTTATTTATGGTTTGCTAAGCAACCCGAATGGCGATATGTCATCAATGTTTTCTTATGACGTTATCACGTAAAAGTATCGTCCGTAAACCGACTTCACAGATAACCATTAAAAAAAGCGATATGAGTTTGCTCTTGGCACTGCTCATAAGTATACATAAACCATAACAGCATAATTACATTTATAACACCTTTATGTTTGCAAAATGTAATCGGCCACGAAGTAATCGGCAAAGAAAAATCCATTCCGTTCTATAGTAATTTATAAAACGCTACCTGTATCAAGCAGCACATTACAAGACGAGGCTTAAACACATCGGAATCACTTAGTCACGCAAGATGAAAGCATATATCAGGCGGTATCAAAGGATCTAAGGTCCTAATCAGGTGTATCGCTCACTAATGATCCGATCTCGGCGCTAATCCCGCTTCAGCCGGACGGGCAGGGCCACTTTTTCTCGTTAATTCCTTCATTAGCGCGTCTGCTTACAGCTTTCCAAACAAACTGTACGTACTATATATTTGAATGACGCATTTTGTTTTGCGTCGAAAATTTTCTAGTGAAAAGTTCTTGATTGAATTTGAGAGAATGAATTGAATAATGTCAATTAAAACCTGCCCATTGTACTACCGACGTGAACCCACTACTAACACAAGCCCTTGAGCTTAGCTGGAGGAGTTAAGTAGTTAGCTGGAGGAGGTTAGTTGCTAGTAATGTGAGACACAATCCCACGTTGCTAGCAATCTTTAAAAAAAACCCTCTTTTAGTTTCATAATTCAAGTGACAACTGTAACACTGTAACGTATAGTGAGGTATACTAAATTAAATAGATTTGTTTTCATACATCTATATTCCCGTATAATTTGATCCGGAATAAAATAATAGTAGATAAGTCGTGGGTGGGTATATGAAGGTTCTAACCTAAGTCAGGGTCGCACTATGTCGGGTGATCGCACCGAGGCTGGTGGTGATGGCTGAATATTTAGTATGAGGGTCGATTTTACCGACAATTTCCTCTTTGTGTACGAAGCTTGATGTCCCGTTCTTTTAGTCCGTGAAAAACAGTCATCTGCATGTCCTGAAACCTGCACCCTACTATAATGTCAATAACGCGTTTCGAATTACGCATACTTGACGCAAGCGTATTTGAGATCGATCCCAAAGTTACAAGAATACAAAAATGGCCGTTTTAATCGAAACTTATCTGCAACTGCACTGCTTTAAATACATGAATTGACCAGGGGGTCAATTCATGTATTTAAAGCAGTGCAGTTGCCAGGCCCAGGGGGGCTTTCGCAAAAACTGACTGCCTCTATGGCGCGATGGGAGTGTGTCCGACTGCTACGTAAGAGGTCGTGGGTTCGGTCGGGTTCGGTTCCCACACGGGACACCACTATGTTTGATACACAAATTGTTGTTCTGGATCTGGGTGTACTTTGTGTCCGTGACTTGTTTGTTTGTAAAGTCCCCCGCGATACAAGGCTTGTACCCTAGTGCGGGAGTCGTCTTAAAAAAAAAATGGTTGCAGTCCGGGAGTGCCGGCAGAAATGAAAATTTGAACAATAACGTTGTGTAGTTTTGAATATTTTGGAATGGTTGGGGAATAATTTCTAAATTATTTTTTATAAGTATAAGAGTACTATGATTTATGTGGTTAAATATTCATCTATTGTGCTATCGTACACAAACAATATAAAAAATTCGTAAACACATTTTAAAAAATAACATTGACAGCAATATGACAATAAAATCAAAGATGTGAAATATTAAATCACAAATTAAAAAACAAAAAAATAAAATACAAATCGGCAAGAACATGTCGGACCATGCTCAGTGTAGGGTTCGGCAGCCTTGAGTAATTGCAGCAGCAGAAGTGGGTATGTTCATCACTCTTACGCCCTTTTGTTGAAAAACACATTTTTCAACAATAACACAATGACGGTATATCCAATCATGTCCAAATTAAAGTGTTTAAAGTACTTATTAAACGCTACCTTTTTAATTTTTTTTGGTTTTTTTTGGTCACAGGACTCAAAAGTGTAAGGGGGGGGGGGGCAGAATTTATGCAACTTTCGAAGGAATTATTTCCGAAAATATTCACATAATCGAAACAGTTTAGTAGAAATCTTAAAATGTTTTTAAAATACCTGTCGAATGATGACCCGTTCATGTATGTTCAAAAAAAATAGCTGCTACATGTATGGAGTGCCCCGTCCAAAAAAAATAATATTTTTATCATGTAGCTATCAAACTAAGTAGCAGCTACTACAAGACACCTTATCAACAAATTTAAAATTTAATCAATATTCATTGAGTAGTCTTTGAGAAGACTGCTTGTGACATACGGACGGACAGATAGACAGACGGATAGTTTTTGCCATTTTGGCACACTAATATAAGAACTTAACGTTCGCGAAAGAAAAGAACTTTAATACTGTACTGACAGTTGACGAAACCTGTTTATATAAACTATGATCACGCATCAAGCCGACAATGGGAGGTATGATGTTCTGAAGACGACTGTCTCCGACGAAATGCTGCGCGATCTTGAAGCACACAGACAAACATTATTAACTCATCTTCCTAGAACTGTTCCTGGGTTATATTCCTAATGTGATATTATAGAATCAAAACAGATCATCATTCAGACACACATCAAACAGTTAACTAGTAATCATATGTGGTGGTTTGAGCTCAAATACTTAAGTCATCTTGCAGTTACAAGTTGTCGACCGTGCTGGAATCCAGCTCTTTCTTTGTCATCACGCCAAATTCATGCCATACGCCTTTGTCGAAAGATCACCCTTTTTGTTTAAAACAAATGTTTACCCTGTAATTGTCTGTAAATGTCTGGCCTTGCATTTGAACTCTATTTCCACTTTACATCAGGATACAATCTATAAAAAATATGATTTCATTTAAGATAGCAAGAAAAAAATATTAAACTACACTTGCTAACTAAAATACACTTGTATAGTAGACAGAGAAGTTACCGAGTTGGTATAAAAAAAATAGAAATTACGACATTTTCAAGGGGTTTATTGAAGACCTATTGGCGCTTTCCATAAAGATTAGACGAATAGAAAAGTATAAAGGTTTTCAGGGTCAACACATTAAATAAGATTGATGCCTGAAATAAATAATAAAGTCTGTGATTTTTGAGTACCCTAAAACTTTTTGACACTCGTATTGTACCTTCAAAAGGCTACCTTTATTATAATTTTCGTCAGTCCTCTAATAAGTGTATGATATTAAAAAGTTACCTAGAAGTAAAAGCACCTTACCTGCTGATATACAGTTACAAACCAACGAATAAACATTATTAACTTATTCTTTACTTATTGATTTGCGAACTTGGCAATAAATGTGAATTTACAATCATGAGAAGTCTAGTATTGTGGTTCCTAAGTGAGAATTTCGAATTGGAATTTATATCCCGCATTTACAGTAACACCTCGTTACCAATGTGTCAATCCAATTACCTACTGTTATAAGTCACTAATGAGTACCCGGCTTAAAGTAATACAATATATCAAAGAGCCAACCGTTCCAAATCATATTAAATCAGAATAGTTGTTACTAGTAGGAAATTGAAATTGAACGTGAATGTTCCATTTATAGATTCGTACAAGCTTCTGTTCCATTTTCATCCATTATGTGAATTCGTATTATAAAATAGATTTACATGAATAAAAAAACACACTTATCTGGCGGCTATTGTTTCCCGTATATATTGTTTTATTCAGTTTTTAAAGTAGCTAATTCACAATCAGTGTAATTTAATGCGTTAATGTTATTTTTAAATACGCTTTTGCTAGCGTAGGTAAATGAGAAAGTTTATCTTGATAAATCTTTGTAAATTACAGTCTATGTGTGATTATCATGTTTAAGCTATATTAAAAGAAAGTGTTATCTAAATTCCTTTTGTAAATGTTGACAGAAATAGTATTACATAGTATGCATTTACATGTGTGTTACACAAACTTCGCGTTTATAATATTAATAGAATATATTACAAATGTTAGGTAAAATCCTTGGAAGTCGCACAAATATTATTATTTTTATTTTACAAACGGAAAATAATATTGCTGACGCATACTGCACCATCTGGGGAAGATAGCTTAGTAGTGTAGGCCTAGTTATTCACAATTTTCGAGGTAAGTTTCTACCCGATAAGATTTTTTGTCGACCATGAGTTCGAAGTCAAGTTAGAATCAGTCACATTGTTAGTCATCCCCTATGACCCGATAATGTCGTTTCGCAAGGTTTTCCCCAGTTACCTCTCGCGTCTTGCTTTGAATCACAAACAGTTTGCATCGGCTCATACTTACCCATATTATACACATATAGACTGATAATAAGTTACTAATTCAAAGTTAAGAATCTTGATATATTGTTCCATAATTAAGTTTACAGTGTATGGGTAGGGAATCTCTTAATAAATACCTACTAGCTTTCGGTCACAGCTCAGGCCCCGTGGATATCGGTTATCGCGATAAAAACTATCCTATGTAAAGACTCAAACTATCTCCATACCAAATTCCACCTAAATCGGTTCATGGAAAAGGTAACAGACAGAGTTACTTTCAAATTTGTGATATGTTACATATTATAATAAAAAATAAAAAAAAACTTGTCCAGCGTACCTCACTTTACAACCCATTCACACCAATTCTGTGGGATATTCGTAGCTTTATTTTCGAAGAAGCAATACAAAAGTAGATTTAAATTTAAAGAGCATCTTGTTTTTGTCATTTAGTAGGCGATTTTTTTAGTTTTAAAATTAATATTTAGTAGTTTTTAGTTACAGTAAGGCGATATAATAAGATTTATTTGTTTCATTACGTAGTTTTATCTATGATTTGTCACTCCAAACTTTTCTTAACTCAAGGCGAGTTTAATGATCTTTAATTTAATACCAAACTGAAGATTTTTTAAACCACACATTATAATGTATACGTAAAAATCTTAAGTTTGGTGTCAGATGAATCTAATGACGTATCATTTATTAAAATCGATTGAGCCGTAGAGAAGTAAAGAGCGAACTTAAGATCATTGGAAGAATACTCGTACATACGCGTCGAACACATAACCCTCCACCGCAGTCGGGTAAAAATACAACTGATTTTAATTTTCTCAACGCTTAGAACTACAAACTAGGGGATGAAAACAGCTAAATAGATATTTTTCTTCGCTTTAATCCGTTTGCACACTTCAAAACCCAGGCGTACCGAAGCAAATCAAATAGAGAGCTCGCAATAAATAGCGCTTTCGTGTTGCTTTTAAAATAAAATCTCGTTAGACATTTCCAGTTTCATTCGTTCGGTACATTCACGACATACCAGGATTAAACTAGATCAAAGAGTTTAAATTTTTCAATTGATAAGTTTTCTATAACTATCTGATAGAGTCGACAAAGGAGTTAGAATTGTGCTACACTGTGTCAGTGTTGGAGTATTTTGTATTGCAGAGTTTGAAATATTCTATACTAGCTTATGCAAAACATAGTTTGTATTAAAAAATTTATCTATATGTAAAGTTCGTGAGTTTGTGAGGTTGTCAGGGATAATCTCTGGATCTACTGAACCGATTTTGATTTTTTTACTCCAATGTAAAGCCACGTTATTTGTGTGTGTCTTATGTTATATAAAATTACGCTACGACCAATAGGAGCGGAGCATCAATGAAAAGTGTTGCAAAAACTAAGTAAAATGATGCAAATGAAGTCGCGCGGGTCAGCTAGTCGTTAATAAGTTCATTTAGGTTGCTTTTTTAATACAATACATTATAAATAGAAGAGAAGAGATGAATAATATAAACGTTAATACCATTAATAAAAATCGTATTCATTTTTGAATGTAAACCCTGAAAACGCAATTAGCTTTTTATGCTACTTTTAGGTTTTGTAAACATAATCAAACCATAATATACGCTTTTGTACAGCTTACGTCATTGAAATAATATGTAGGTAGTTATTACACTGATTGCCACAGTGCTTTACATACTGTTCACTGTGACAACCCTGGCATGATATATCGATTATATTATAACTGTTTATTAATATCTGTACATATTTATATTAACGTGAATCTAATACAACCCTTAAAATGACACAATAATGAAACCCATAAATAAGTGACATATTAATGAAATATAATGACTGCCTCTGTGGCGCGGTATCCGACTGCTACGCAAGAGGTCGTGGGTTCGATCCCCACCCAGGATAAAACTCTGTGTGATGAACACGTTCTGTGTCTGGGTGTTATTTATCCATAATATGTATGTTTTTAGAAATTTATAAGTATGTTTATCAGTTATCTGGTTTCCATAGTAAAAGTTCTGCTTAGTTTGGGATCAGATAGCGTTGTGTAAGTTGTCCCAAGCTATTATTATTATTATTATAATACGACCAAATTAAGAAAAACTCTGGTAGCAAACAACACATACCACAGTGTTACGTTATTTTGGACTCATTAAACCTGGGCTGATTTTACACACATATTCAGAGAGATAACTTTGCTCGCGTTATGCAGTTAAACGGATTAAATGCGGCCGCAGCTGGATTGTCCGCGTAATGGACACCCTGTACATGAAAATGTTGTGCAAACTTGTTATTATAGAGCTGTTTGTTTTAGCAATTTTTAACCAAATTTATTGGATGCTATAGTGACGTACAATGAATAATTTTTAAACTATGGATATGAATTGGTTCGTAAATGTTATTTTATATTGCTTTTGTTTCAGGTAATAGAGTTTGCACCGCGCGAATAATGTTGCGTATGTTTGCTAGTATTATGGGCTGGATGGCTTACTGTCAGCCTATTTGTCATTTTACTTGAGTGAATGAGTTTTGCTCAGTGTTTTTTTAAAAATTGCTTTTTTGGGAATTCCAAAATGTAGAAAAAGTTAGAAAGCATTACTCTACCCAAAGTCTACCAAACTCTAACCCTCTAGCAAAGTCGTTTCTGAAATAGTTTTTTTTTATATTGCTTACGATTTCTCGTTTCAATTCAACAAAAAGAACAATAGGTTCACAATCAATTATGTATTACATAAAAGAATGAATTTGAATGAGAATTATTAGATTGAAATATTTCTTATACTTCAACTTCTCCAAGTTTCCTTCTCTGTACTATCTAACGATAGTTTATAGAGTTTTCTTTGTGTGAAACTTGCCGAGGGCCTTTCCTTTTCTACGTAGTTTTTTTTCTACAAAACTCAAGCCTAGCATACCTAAGTTTATAAATCTACTGCCTAGTCATAAATCAAACTGTGTCTTTCTTTAAGAAAAGACATCTCCTGCATTAGGGAATAGTCCCTATAAACGAAAACGAGAACCTTAAAAACTGAAACATACAAGCAAGAGACACAAAGGAACCAATATTTGTATCTCACAAAGCTCTAACCCGCGTAGTCATCGAACCCATAACCTCTTACACAGCAGTCGTACTAGCTGACTTGCACCACAGCAGACAAATTGTAAGGGTGCTCCCTCACCATGAGCATTCGCCTGTAATGTAACGTTACAGATCCGAGTACTACATCGTGTATTGGCTGTAATATTTGATACAACTTGTAATATCAATGAAAAAATGAAGTGATCGCTTCGGAAATCACATCATAAATGTTACATTACAGGCGCATGCTAGTCAGTCAGGGCGGCATTATTGTAACGTATCTAATGCTCGAAATTGAATCTTAGATGTTACATTACAGGAGCATGCTCGCGCTGAGGAAGGAAGTTTACGGATATTTTTAATGATTATTTTACAAACTGATTTCGGCATACGCATTTAGAAAACGAAGTCGTAAATCATTTAAATACCGATATTAACACCTAATACATTTAGAAACCGCAATACACACAAATGTTATTTTTATTTTCATAGCTACTTTGGTTTCAGTATAAGGCAGCATAATCCATTATGATTAGCTTTATATTCCAAGTTTAGCAGTAGGCACCGTTACAATAAGTCACAATTTACAAAGTAATGAATGTCTAAAGCCGAAACACACAAGTAATCGCCTAACCAACAACCACAACGTTACGTTATTTAATTTAATGTGAACCCTGCTTAAAAAGTTTTATTAAGGGGAAAGTAATAAAAGTTGAAGAAATAATTTCCACCTACGTTTAAAGAGGTTCCCGAAAATTTTAGTAATAAAACTCTCCCGGCGCAGGCAACAGCTACATTAACCAAATTGTACAAAACAAACATATCTAATAATTACGCCGCGGGCACCGAGGCTCGTTCTGTGGAATTATGCGACCGACTGTAACTTTTTCAATCTGAACTTCGACAATTAAATTTACTCCCAAGTCTGAACATAACATTTCAATAAGGGACAGGGATCGGTTAGCGGCCCTTGTTTGTCTTACAAAAAATCTCTTTGCAGCTATCTCGCCAGTTTATCTTTCATAATTCTCAAATGATGAAGGATGAATAACATACCACAATTCGACAGTACAAAAGAACTGTATGGTTTGATAAATACGATAACGAACAGTTAGAGAATGGTTTGAAAGAGCTCGTAGCATATATCATTAATCTTTACATTACAAATTCATTCGGTAAGAACTCACTCACTTGGATTAAGCAGAATTATAAATGAAGTGTCACGCGAACTCGCACAAAAAGTGTGAAACGAGGAAAACCTCTGAATAAAGCGACGGCTGCGCCAGTTTTTAAGTTGGGGAGGCTCTACGCACAAGGGATTAATCGGGTAATTCTCAAGTTTAAATGCGTTAAAGAAATGCGGAAACAGGGTGCCGTACAATTTTGATTGTAAAATCGATATCGATAAGAGTTTGTAGGCTGTTCAAGACTAAACGGTCATCAAAGATGTCATTTGACGCTCGACACTTGTAGCCTTTTCATTAAGTCTCTTGATAATTTCAAGAGATTTGTTGTCCGCCAAAGTGACTTCAAGTTTCAGAGAGTTCTTGGCCTCTTTGTTTAGGGCAAATAGTACGCTCCTCTGGGACTGGATACTGACGAATGTAAGACCTAATCTCTGTTTAGCAAGAAGGTACTTAGATACGAGACTAATTACCTCTGTGGGTTGTTTCTAACATTTCCTTTGTAAGTAGTCCTTATGTTTGCCTCGCTTTTTGAACCTTTACTAGAATTAGAGCACGAGCTAAGAGTCAAGACCGTCGGTTGTAATCTTTCAACACACTTAAGTCGAAGTTAGTTTTCATACGAATAATCTATTGAATTTTGTTTAACCGTTTTCAAACTTTCGTGATTTTTATACATATTAGTTATATTTCAGGACTTAATCGCGGAAATTTTTCGAAGGTTCGAAACTTTTGTTTACTTGACGTTTCGATCGAATTGCACCGATCGTGGTCGGGGGTCGACTGATGGCAGCCTAGCGCGAGGCGGTTGAGATCAAGAAGTATAAGAATTTCAACTGAAAAGATGGATTACAGCTCTAACCATCTTGGAACCCTGTTATCAGCAACTGCAATCGTAACTGTAACGACACCACGCCTCAGTGTAAAGACGTTGTAAGTGTAGTGTGTAGAAGTACCGACATAACAAATTATCAAAATTTTCAAGACCAGGCGAGGGTAGTTGAAAAACCCCGCGTCTCACGGAGACATCGCTAAGCTGCCATCATCGATCCGTGACCATGATCGGTGCAATTCGATCGAAACATCGGGTAAATAAAATATTCGTACCTTTAAGTAATTCATGCAATTAAGTCCCGAAATATATCCAATTTGTTTAACCGTATTTCATTTTCTACTAGATAGGAGTAAAGTCATTTGAACTGATAAACTGCATTAAGGTACAAAAGTAATTCCCGTATTTTTCATTGACGAAAGTCTTTATTTTCCGAATTTGTTTGGTCGTGTGTATTGTACAAAAGTTTTACTTCGCTGTTATCCAGTGTTCAGTCAGTGTATGTAGGCTGGAACTTTTTCTTTACTTTTTGAATTGTTGGCATGGCATCAGATGAAACATATCTTAGTTACTTTTTGCAATCCTAAGCGACACAACGAGAAGAACTTCATATAAACTTTGTTATTTTTTTATGTAGGAGAGGTAAAGAGCAAATAAGTTAGTCTGGGAATTCTATTTGTAGACTACGTAGACTCGTGTGAATGGATAGCTAAGTCCAATAAAGTAACTATATTTAGGAATGATACAGTAAATTCAAAAATGCAATTATTGTATTTGTAAAGTAATTGGCAAGAAATGCCTATAAAAATTACTTCAATATTGGGCCTGCGACATCATAATTTATGCTTTCTGTAACAAAGCAATAACAAAAGCCGTGATAGTTCTTTAACTACCGGGCCAACTCGCGAGCATCAAGGGATAGAAAAATTTGAGGTCTAGTAACATAGTCCAGATAGGTGGTTCGATTACGGCCCCGGTTTGACTACGGAAGTCTCGGGTTCGATTCCTGGGTCTGGACTTAAAATTTTTCTATCTTTCAAAAATGCAATTATTGTATTTGTAATCTGGTAAAATGTAAAAAAAATACAGTAACTAATCTGGTAAAATGTTTTTTTATCAATAAGACAAATTATAACTATAATTCGCTCATCAGCTGAAGTTGATATCTAAAGAAAATATATTAAAATAGAGATGTTTGTGAAGTTTTGCTTTTTAGGGTACCGTAGCCAAAATAACAAAACGGTCCCTTATAGTTTCGTCCGTCCATCTGTCGATCTGTCCTTCCGTCCGCCCGTACTCTCGCAGCGTAGCTCATAGATTGTTAGCGCTAAATAGTTGTAATTTTGCATGGATGTTATATTACTTACGTCGTAAAAGTAATCAAAAATCTTAAAAATATTTTTTTAGGGTTCCCATGTAGGGAATCCTAAAACTTCTGATACCGCATTATTGTACTGGGCAGCTACGGAACTTTACATTGTGCATGGCCCGACATGTCCTTCCCTGGTCTTATTTTGAATTCTAAGAAAAATGAAATGAAATGAAAAAAACTAAACTAACTAGTCCAATATTTTTAAGTTGATTACTTACAAAAATTGGACTAGTTAGTTTTACGAACGCGAACAAGTAAAGGCACACAAAAAAAATAGACTAATAGATTATTCAAATCTATCTACAAATCTCATAAATACATAATGGGATTTATCAACACAACAAACTAATGTCTATACATTAAATAAATCCGAAACGTTTCATAAAAAATGATTTCTAAACAAAACTAAAAGCCTTTCCGATTAAAACTGGTTTTCTAGTATAAAAATTTACATCGAAATATATAAAAGACCGTTTGATTGGGAGCTACAAAGCGACACAGAAATTCACAGGTACACATCAAGTATACACATTAAACGTATAACACTACCTGTTTTTTTGCATTGGGGCTAAAAAACAGACTCTGCATCGAATTGAAAACATCCTTTAATTAGAAATCCGTTAAACACTTTTTGCTCCTTAGCAAAACATAACACACAATCATTATAAATTCAAACCATTTGGATAGAATTTCTAGTACTATTTCGTAACTTTACAACACATCAAAGCGATAAATCAGTACAAAATACGACGCATTTATTCTCACATATGGCGATATAACACGAAATAGGTCGCAGGACTTCAATTAATCATAAAATACTAATATCAAGCCTCTAACGACTAATGACTGTAGTCAGCACTATAATTACGATCGAATGAGACATATGATTTGTGGCTTTACTTTTGTAGTACGTAATTGGTATGACTGAAACTAAAACTATGAAACTAATACGAGTTGTGTAGCACTTATAACCTGTAATTAGAACTCAGTGACGTCCAGTAGTTGTATAACTTGGCTGAATATCAAAATAAATATGTAACTATAGGCCGCGACAAGTCGATGTAGCAATTAGGATAGTAGGGTATTTGACAGGTTTTAAAAACTGTCTCCTTAGAAAATCTTTATTTTACGTTCCATTAAGTAATGGCTAACTAAACTCTTACTCGACTAATTAAGTAATGACTAAAGTATTAACTTTATGTAAAGTGCAAGAAAAACTAAAAAAAAAATATTGCCATGAAAACGTTTTTCCTGACAATATGGCGCCTCATGTCATCGTGACGTCGCCTATTTGTAAACTTATTCGTATTTATATAAAACTAAAAAAAAAATAACTATTATGAATAAAATATTTTAATGAAATATTTCAATAACTAAGTGCGTGGGCGCGTTGTCATGGTGAAGCAGTAACCCGCGGAGCCCGTTGTTCGGTTGCTTATTGCTCATTGCAGACAAAACTTCTGGTAGGCAATTAGTGGTATACCACCGGCGTTGATGCTCCTTTGGTCTCGTAATGGAATTGAAACCAGATACCCCGTCAAAGTGAAGAAACTAGCGATTAAAATCTTCCCTACGCTTATCGATCGCTTCACTTTCGTAGGCGTTAGTTCGTTTTGAAACAGCCAAACTGTCGACTGATGCCTTGTTTCAGAATCGTATTGACAGATCGAGGATCCATCATCTGTCATGATGTGGGGAACGGCGGAACACGCCGCTGCCGTATGCCCCGGATGACCGCAGCGGAAATAAAGTCCGCTGCAGTCAAAGCCACTGGTGCATTGAGGGACCCTTTCCTTCCGGCTGGTGCAGGTCCTTTCCGGGCACGGGTGCTTCGGGCAGTACCTGCACACGGTCGCTAGGAGGGAACCGAGTCCCGCCTGCCACCACTGCGACTGCGGTGAGGACTCGGCGCAGCACACCTTCCAGCATTGTCCAGCTTGGGAGGGGCAACGTCGAGTTCTCTCACCGCAGTGGTCGGAAGTGACCTCTCATTGCCGGCCGTGGTTCTGTCCATGGTCCGGAGCGAGGGGTCGTGGAATGCGGTCGCATCCTTCTGTGAGGACATCATCTCGCAGAAGGAGGCGGCGGAGCGCGTCAGGGAAGATAGCTCCCTGGCGGATCCGCTTCGTCGCCGGCGAACCGGGCGACGTCGGTGCGCTCATCTGCGCCTGATGCCGCCATAGGTGGGGCTGCGGGCGGGCGTACGGGGTAATCTGCCCCGTCCGCGGCCTTCCGTGGAGGCGCGGCGCCCTGTGTGTATCCAGGAGCCGCGTAGGTGTGAAATGCCCGGAACGCAACAACATCGCATCCGGGCATTGCCACTGGGCGGGTCGCCGACGGTATAACAAATTCCGGCGGCCCGTTCGCGATGTGGCGGGCGATACACGGCGGGCTTTTTAGTGGGTGCAAACCTCACACTACCTCCACCGTCTTCCCCGGACGGTGGGGGTGTACGTCAGGAATTTTTCCCGTCAGACCAAAAAAAAAAAAAATAAGGTAACGCCTCTACTCAGGTGACACCGTCACAAGGATGGCGGCCGTTTTCGACGGAGAGAGCTTCGGCCTCTTCCTGCCTCCTACTTTCGCCGGAGCTACCTTCTGCACAGAGGAGGCGGCATCGGCTCTCTTCTTCTGCCGGCGCTGCGATTTCTTGCTCCTTGCCGTTTGCCATTCCTCTCCGGAGGGGGCAGAGGTGCACTAATCCCTCCCGCAGAACGGAGCTCCAAAAACTCTTGAACCTGGTCTGCAGCAACCAGTTCCCCTTCCGTGTGGCCACGATTGTAGGCCTCCCACCTGAAGAACACACCAATTGTTGAAGTGCCTGGTGTGTTTTTGGTAGCCGTAATTGCAGGGGGTGTCTTCGGGCTAGAGAATATCGCCACAGAACACCCCCCCCTGAATCTTCCTTGGGGGGGATGAGCCAACCTCAGGAAGTTTCCCGTCATCTCCGGGAGAAACACCGCGCTTTTGAAGTTGAGTGCGGCTTTCGCTAGCCGTCGAGGTCTCTGAACCATTTCCTGACCCGACCACCACCGAGTCGCTGACTGCTGAGCTAACGGAGGAGTCGCAGCCGAACAGGCTCGAGCGCAACAAACTTTCCAGCGACGCAGAGGTCACTGAAGTCCTGGAACCGCTCAGTCGGCCGGGTTCTACACGGGCCTGCTTCAAGCTTAAGCTTCGGTGAGGTTTTGAAGGAATGTGTCCGATATGAGTCTACTAGAAATAATGTTATATTGGGTTTGAATTTAAATGAACAGAACTGATATGGGAATGTTTCACCAAATTTTATCTCAACCCAACGGAGATGCTGCAAAAGTCTTGTTCAAACTTTTGATCTAACTTCTAACTAACTACTAACTCTAGTAGGTATTATTATTAGGTATGATGAGACGGACATACGTTAAACGTAAAAGTCCAGTAAGAAAAAAAACTCTTAAGGTTTTGCGGCTTCCAGCGCGAAGCAATAGTCCTCACGCGAAGGTGCTCGTGCAGAATCTTGTGAACGCTCTCAAAACCTTATTTTATAAAGAAAATTCTATGTTTAATAATGAATTATTTAATACGAATAATATGTTCTATGTTAAACTTTAATTTTGAGTGCCTCGCGTGCGTGGCAGCGATGCCCGCCGCGTGCTTTGCTACACGCTTGAGGATTCGCCGAGAGGATTCTCTATAAACAACATTGTATATTGCCATTTGATTGTGTTTACGCGTGCGATGATAAACACTACGCGCGCCGTCGCGCGTCGCTCCGTAAACAGAAAATACGTCCAACGCGACACGAGACGCCACGCCTCAAGCGGTGCGCAACGCCCCGCGTCTCCGTAAATGAGGCCTCGAAATCGTGAGATATTCTACCTACCGATTATTCTACCGACGTGAACCCACTCCTAACACAAGCCATTGAGCATAGCTGGAGGAGTTACCAGGATTGCTAATAATGTGAAACCCATAATCACACATTGCTAGTTAACTTAAAAAAAACATCAGCATTCAAAATATTATTACATTATGCGTTACAAAATTTCATGTTCTTTATTATAATAGTCATCATTTTTATGTACAAAACAATAAAACAAAGTAAATCATAAAAAATAGGTCTACTGAAAAGTTGTGTTTTGGAGCCCAGAGATATTGTATATCGCGCATAATACCTATCCTGAAAAATTACTATAATTTAAATTTAATGAATTAAAAGAATAATATAATTATCGTATAACTGATTCTAGTAGCATAAAAAGATCAAATAGAGTAACGTAGACCATGATATAAATACAAAGTTAACGCTGTTCTATGTATGAGATAAAATATAAATAAGAAACCGTTGCCAATACAAATGACTCAATGTCAATAAAGTCGGTAGAAAATTATTCTGTTTCATTGAATACACCAAATAAAGTATCATACGATTCAAGTATTTGAAGTAAACAAAATATCAACAAGAATATCAAAACAATGCTTTTATAAGTATTGTTTTTGTTAAAATCTGCTCTTGACGTAGACAATAATAGGTTTAAAGGGTTAAATTTGGAAATATAATTTGGGCACGCTGTCTCATTACGAATTTGTTCATAATTTAACTTCAA